>OZ018322.1:156084847-159049847 GCA_963969495.1 Ceratothoa steindachneri | reverse complement strand
ATACTTCTATTAGAAGTTCTTTCCCCCAGATTAAGCAAGATTCCGAGAAGAGAGGAAGCAAAGAAATTCTACCGTGGGAACAGCCAACGGTACTGTCCACAGCTGTGTTTGCGTAACCGGGCCGATCCCACGCTAAGACGCCTTTAGCGAGAATACAATGCCACGCGGACATACTAATCGCCCGCAGACACGAGTCTCCAGCTAACCCACATGCTTTGTGTCCAGGATCGCCAAAAGAATGAGGGCCTTTTCAAGGCCTTATCTCGTTTTGGTAGCGATCAAGGTGACAGAGTATTTAATCTGAAGTCCCCATTACTTATGAGAGAGTAACAACAAAGAGTAACAACAAGGAAAGAAGGTATTTTAGAAGACCTTACGGTCCATTCAATAAAGCTAACTTTGGACTAGCAGTGGAGCGGGAACATCTTAGCTCAAATGCTTTACGTCCTTTGACGGCCATTTTTCAAGACCCTGTATAGTCTTGACTTGAACTCGTCAACAGATTCACTGTTGACAACTTCCAATGGAAGTGCGTTCCACTAACCGTAGATACTGTAAGTGAAAAAATTTCTACACAGATGGCGGTTGCAACGCTTCAGTTCAAGTTTGAAGTCGTGATTGCGCGTTCTGTTCTCACTCAGTGTGAAAATATCCCGGTAGTCAACATTGTCGAACCCTCGAAGTATTTTGAAAAAATTGATGAGCTGACCACGCAATCTACGGGTTTCTAACGAGACCAGATCTAATTCCCTTAATCTATCCTCATAACCTTTATGTCTGATAAAGGGAATCAGTTTGGTTGCCCTGGCTTGTACGCGTTCCAATCTCGCGATGTCCTTTCAAAATGAAGGACCCCAAAATTGTACGCCATACTCCAGGTGCGGTCGGACAAGTGAGCTGTACAAACACTGTACAATCTTCTTGTTCTGATATCCAAACTAGCGCTTTATATGGCTTAGCATCCTCTGGGCCTTTTTCTCTGCCTCACTGCACTGTTTCAAGAACTTAAGGTCACTAGTGATTGTTACACCCAAGTCCTTCTCAGTGTCGGTGGATTCAATAGCAGTGCCCTTAAGGATATATAATAATCTATTTTGCTTGAACTACAACTAAAGAAACAACTATATGGTAAAAAATGAGGTAATTATTATTCTATTGGATCGCATTTTGCGTCGATGACGTGAAAAGTCTAAGATTGACCTGAGCGTAATTGTAACGCAGGGTCTTACCTCATATTTCCCTCTAGTATTTTTACAGTTTACATTTAAAAACTTCGACCTTTTGTTGAGTTTTGGTGCCTTCTCCTCCAAACTATACCAAACTCTAAACTGCATAGGTTTAAATATGGCAAACTGGGGGGCTTAAGTTCCTTTGTTTAAAACACCGTCAAATATGCTTGGCACAAGTCTTCCAATTGATTGCTGTATGTAGTCAGATGAACCATGGAACTGACAAGAATTTAGGAGTGGTGAACCTAACCTCTCAGAAGTTGGTCACGAAACTGGATCAGACATCACAACAAGCCTACTATGTCTCGTATAGGATTCTGTCCGGTTATTCCCAAGAGGAAGCGGGTAAAGCGTTTAACACCCTACTCAGTGATAGGAGCTGGGGCCAACAAAGGCTTCGAGTAGTGCCTTCACTTGTACAGGTCAAGGTTGGCCGTCACAAGCAGGTGTGGAGAAATCTTGCTGACCGCAATGGAGACTGCAAAAAATCCATCCTTTTAACATCCGCTTTACCAGCGTGGGAGCCACTTTCGGACAGCTTCTTATACCAGAGAGGTTTGTTCCTCTACTAGGCCTACTGATTCGGTTGACTTGGTGATTCTATTTCTTTAACAACGAGAGTCCCTGCTTTACTTTCCCAGGTGAGTGTAGAGGAGTACCAAAGGAGCAAGCAGGTGGCCAAAAATTAACTGCTACTGGTGGGAGAGGCTCAAAAAGGCCAACCCTATTAGAGGTTCCAGGAATATTAAAGACCTACTCTCCATGCCACATAACATGCTGCATTGATGTATCTTTAAGCTACGGGGGATCAGTATACCTGCCTTTCTCTGTGAAACGACGCATGCCTGTTCACTGGGTATAGACAATACTTGGGGTCGAAACCGGGCTCGGTGCTAAGCATGTAATCTGAGTGTACACCTTTGCAAGCTTCTCCTCCGACTGCTCAAGACCCCGAGGGATCAAAAGGAGATAAGAGAACTACTCTCCATGCTGATGGTCCTTTGACAGCAAAAACCTTATCCTTTTTAGGCTACTTCCCCTTAAAGGGATACACAGACCAAGACAAATCTCTCAAGTGCACCAAGAGGAGCATCAATTACGTTGGGGCACTCACTGAGTGTCTACCTGGCGTTTTCAAGCACATTATTTTAAAACGCTTTCTGCTTATTTGGTCCAATGATGACAGCACGTTTGTAAAGTGAAACGTGTTCCTTCACAAAATAGCACTATCTCTCCTGATTGGTCAAGAGTGAAAGGTGACCCATTCCTCGGAAGGAAGCTTTCTGGCGAATGCATCAGATACCTCCCGGCGGCCATTATTAGTGCCATTCGGACACTTGATGGCACGCTGGTGAGTTTGACGCCGCACTCTACTATGAACTTGGTGAAAGGTATGCTTTACGTGAGGGAACTCTTCGATTACTGCATAGATGAGATCAACTTAGAGCTGGCCTACGAAAGGCAGTCAGGATCGAAAGCATGATGAGAATAGAGGGAGGGGTCTAGATAGTCACCCCTTCAATCTTCTTCACGTTCGAATCTGAATGTCTCCCCGAGTCGATAAGTGTCGTTCGTTATCGCTACTGCATGAAGACATTCATGCCACTACTGCATAGGTGCTACTACTTCCACTTTTTCGGCCATACGAATCGCTCCAGTGGACATGCAAAGTCAGAGTTACCCTAAGACTGCGTAAGTTGCTCAAAGGCCGCAAACGATAAGTCTAAATCTTGTATGGCTTCGTGTGTCAATTGCCAAGAGCCACACTCCACTTCTTCAAAGCAATGTTTTTGTATCTCTTAGAGGAGGTTATCCTGGCCGTTCAGGCTAGGTATTATTTAGACAGTCCTAAGACTCGGGTTCCTATCCTACCGCTGCAAGAGACGTCTCATGCCTTAAAGTTAAAAAAGACACCCACTGTTCCGTGCCCATAGAGAGTTACCGGCACCTTCGTCTTTGTACCCACTTGGAACCCTTCACAGGGTTCTCTACACTTTTGCTGCTGCTCTGGTATAGCTGGCAGCACAAAGAGTTCACACTAAGCCTCGGTTAGAACTAGCGCCTCCCACATCTCGCCGAGGGTGAGCGTTTTCCGTAAGGCGTGTGCCTGCCCCACAGCGTTAGTCTTACAGGAGACAACCCTGTTGAAGGGGATTATGAGGCCATTTTTCCTGGTTCGTAGAGCTTTGCTCCGGAAGAATAATACCACAAAAGTAGCTTTGGCTCCTATGCGCACACTGAGTGCTAGGCTGGGCGGCTCAAATACGCTGGATACTCCAAATGACGGACCCTGGCCTCCGAAGCCGTGCTGCTTGCCTAAAGTTTCAAGGCGGAGGGAGGAAAAGACTAGCATGGCGAACCCATTCCCTCTCAATAAATGCCAAGAAACGACCGCTGCCTGCTGCGCAATAGTCAGCAGATTCCTTCAATAGAGTATTGTCTCGGAAACCACGCTAACTGTAAAAAGTTGCGTTGGCTTGTCTCTTCCCGTTTTTCGTTGCTATCTTTGGATGAGAACAAGCTGAGCACAAGCCCCTTGCCCATCCTCCCGGATATATTTAGTTCTGCGACCCCACAGCCACGAGTTGGGGATCGGGCAAGAGAATGCGCCATTTACACCTGGTATGATGTATCCCTTCTTCTCCTTTCTTTAAATACCTCTCTTCAGGCAATAACAGTGCATATGTAACTAGATAGGAGGTATACTGTTATTTATGTGTACATTAAAATTTCAGCCATTTTCAATCTGGAGACCATCTGCAGCGTCATGGTCCGGTTCCTCAAACCTTTTCTCTTGCTCTTTGATTTGAACGGTACATATCACTTCTGAGAAGAATAATCGATCAATCCCAATTGGTCAGATCCTTGCAGACCTGATCGACGAGTTAGAGATAGGTGTCCTAAATGTAGATGAGTTTACGAATCACTCCCAGATAATGCTTTATTTTCCTGTCCTGATCTATCCTTGTACTCTCCGGATGCACGGCCTGATTTGGGGTGGAGGTAGTCGATGACGTACATGTTAGTAATCGTTTTCCATTCGAATATCATAAATATCATTTACCGGAAGGCTGCTGACTAAGAGCCCCCCTCCCCACCGTTAGTGCTTGAATCAGAGCGATGGTCAGCATTTTAGGAAATGACGTCCGTGTTTAGGGCGGTAGATGAAGCCGCGAGTTTATTTTCGGCAACATAGTCTCCGTGGACCTGACTACTATTCTTAGAAGGTTGGGCTGTTTTGCACCCTGATCACTTCCGTGGTGGTCTTTCTAGGGTGAGAACGCGCTCAAACAGAAGTCGTATGCATACATCCACTATAAACCCCGCCCGAACGATTTCTCTGTCGGTGAATTTCGTCGAACTATTGCTAGGTTCCAGAATGTTTTGAAGCATGGTCGCTTCTCTTTCTGATAGGCATACCTATTTTCCCTTAATGGTAAGACCCCTCTAGCAGAAAAGGGAAGGGAGCCCAAAGGATTTTGGAAGAGTTTGCAGGATCGCCCTCCCATTTTCTAGGATAATCAGAACACAATCTCGTACCTCACGTTCGTAGATTTGCGACTGATTTAACCGCATTCTCTAGACGAGATTATGCTCTGCTAGCATTCACTTAACGACGTGATGTCGCGGAAAGCTGCCAACTGGACTTTAACCCCAGAGTTTAATAAAACTTTAACCTCAAATTTACATCGAGTGAGTTGCTTTCATCTCTCGCTTCGTTATGTATGACATGATTCGACAGCTAGGTGAGCATGGGATGTTATTACTGTTAGATTTGTTTAAAAAGATCTGGATACAGTTTATCCTCCCAGACCGCTGGCCAATCGGTACTGTGCTCGCTTTCGCAAACATTGGAGAATTAACTCATCCACGGCCGGCTTCAGCCTAATATCTCTAACATACTGGTATGCATCTTGATAGCGAAATTGTTAGACTAACCTTTATTCTGGACAGGGATTGCCACCTCTATTAGGTACAATGTCGTTTCAGCAAACTTTACTCTGCCTCAGATGCTCTGCTCCGACTGTTAACTCCCATCTGCGATGGTTTCCTTCGTAGAAGCCACCTAATCTTTTTTGCTGAATATTTGCGAGTTCGTTGATTCTGCTTACGGGTAGCAGGATCATCAAAGGTGTTGCCGGAAGATGTTCTCGCTACGCTATTCTAAGACGACTTTTCTATCTCTTTTGGTGCGGCCCAGATGATATCTTTGGAGCGTCGATTACAAGAGGCATTGTGCCCCTCTGCCAAATGGCACAGTTTTCAAGTATTCTTGGCCAAGGATATTGGGGTGCATTTCTACCGCCATCAACGGCTCCATTTTAACCCGGAAATCTATCTAGATGTGGTTCTCCTTGTAGTGGTGGATTCACACCCTGAGTTTGTTCTTATTATTGACCGAAGCCTCAATAGGGAGGCTCATATTCTCAGCCTTAGGGTCTCTTGTACCCGCACCTTGGACATTTTTCGTTCTGTGACGTTCAGCATCTGGAGTGTTGATAGTGTTACTGCCTTACTTCCTTTTGATCCATTGTTCCTTCCAGGCTTGACTAAAGATGCGAGTTTTATGCATTTAGGGCCTAGCGTGTATCGCAGGAGGTGGTCTCGATCCACCACATCCGCCTACGCCTTGGGACTGGGATATTAAGCAAGTCCCAGAATGAGACCCTAAGTGTGGTTAATGTGGAGATACCACTTGCCTTCTCACTGCATCCCCAACCGATCTTGACGGTACCAATGCAATCGAGAGACGCCAGTCACGCCTTAAGCCCTTTAAGTTTAGGGGTAGGAGACTCTCTTGAGATTTCAGCGTACTTCTCGGACCGGGAAGCCAGGATGGAAGGTACTACCTTTGATATTTGTCACCAAGCTTTATATACTAAATTATCTACAGTGCCGAGGGGATTGCGTTCGACCTTTTTTGATCATATTGCGTGTCACAATGGGCCATGCCAGTGTATACGGAGCGCTCTAAGTCCAAAGAGGGGTTGGTTTTCATGCCTTATTCCCTCTGTTTGAAGTTAGCATGGATCTGTAAGGCACTGTGTCTGTCTTCTTGACCGAGCTGGTTACAAGAGACTAGATTTGACTATTCAACAAATGAAATGCGTCGCCCTTGGCAAACTCTCCCACGAAAGTTCAATGATGTGAGAGGTATCGAAAAAAGAATGATTTGGCACAACAGCTAAGGTGTCAACAACCTGAACCTTCATGTGCCTTAACCTACTGTTTCACTTTCATCAAAGTTAGCAATATTCATAGCACGGTTCCCTAGTAAATAATCACTCGTAAGTAAAAGACTTATGTGCGTGAGATGTTTGAATTTATTACTGAAACTGTCATCCGGGTTGTGATAATTAGGGGTGATTTTTTGAGCGAGAAATGCAAGTTTAATTTGGTTGCATCGGATGAGAAGCAGCATTTGAGGGTCAAATAGTTTAAGAAAGTCAGCAGGCCGGGGATGGCATCCTGTATTGAATGGGCGACAAAGGAGATAATGGATCAGAGATTTTACGGAAGAAACGTGCACTTCAGGCAAGAATACTGATTTTAACTTTTTGAGTAAGCTGAAGTTTCCAAAGTCGGAATCAAATGATGCAGATAGAATGAGTTTGATGGGAACAAAGCCAGAGGTAGTAAAAGCCTGATTGAAACTAGAAAAACTAGTGGTCAAAGAGCGCTCGGCTACGACCTAAATTACGGTGAAGGTTGATTGAAAAGGTGAAGCTTAGATTTTTTAGGTTTAGAAATATGGAACACCGGAGGCGCTAAGGTTTAAAAATGTAAAATAATTATAATAATACGAGCGGCGGGCAATAAGTTTTGCAATTCTGGATATAAGTAAAACGAGATATGAGGAAAAGGATTTTACTATTTTGCAATATAACTACCCTCGACTTCAAAGCACTTGCGCCACTTTTCCATGAGGCTTCGAATTCCCGACAACACGAAATCTCCCGACTGCTGTTCAATCCACTCCTGGACGGCGAGCTGAACATCTTCATCGTCCCAAAACCAGTGTCCACGCAGTGCAGCCTTTAGCTAGCGGAATAAAAAGTAGTTGCTAGGGGCCAGATCTGGACGGTAGGGGAGTGGATGAGCTCCTTGAATCACCACTTGCGCAGGGCAGCTTGTGCAACTCTGGCCTTCTGGACAGGGGCATTGTCGTTGGAGGAGCAGGACACCGCGTGTTAAATTGCCGCGCCGCTTCTAACGGATGCACTTCTTAAACCCAGCTAGTTCCTCGGCGTGATATTGGCCTGTGATGGTTCTTTCACGAGGTGCATAGTCCACCATCAACACTCCCTCAGAATCCTAAAAAAACGTGGCCATGATCTTTCTGGCTGAGGGTTGGGTACGGAACTTGATGGGAGTCGGAGAACCCCTGTGCTTCCAGGCCATGCTTTCAAAGCTTGCCTTGGGATCCCAATGATGGATCTACGTTTCAATCACCTGTTACTATGCGTGACTTGAATGCTGCCGGGTCTTGGATGTACAGCAGCAGCAGCTTCTCTGAACTTTGACGACGTTGAAGTCGATCATGGGGCGTGAGGTTTTGTGAGGTTTCTATGGACCCAACGGGCAGAGACCTTAGTCATGGCCAAATTGTCGTGGATGATAGTGATAACACTTCCATGTGATATTCCAAGTTCTTGCTCTATTTCTTTGACCTTCACTCGTCGATTTTCGAGGATCATCCTCTCCACAAGGGCCACATTGTCCTCATTGGTCACCTATGACGGGCGTCCTCAACGGTGGTCATCTTCAAGGGACTCAGGACCATGACGGAACTCGCTATTACAGCGAGCAATGATTGCAAAGGGAGGGGCAGTGTCGGTGTACACTGCAACCATACGTTCATGGATCTCTTTTGCATTCTTGCCTTGCTTGGTCAAAAGTTTGATCACAGCGCGGTGCTCAACCTTCTCCATTGTTGAAAAATTTGTGACTGACAATCTGCAATCAGCTACTGATTCTTAAATAGACGAGGCAGGAGCGTGCGGTTGCAGCTCTTTACTGTTCATAACTTGTCCTAACACCCCCACAAACAGACATCCCCCTTCCTTGGTTTTGCCCTAACGATTCGCAAAACATATTGACCACCCCTCGTATTATGTCGCCTCCAAGGGATTCACCAACATTATCAACTCAGTTGTATATTGCTTGTTTCAGAACGTTGTGATAGTTCTATTGAGTGATAATTGGGTAAGTTGATGGGGAATAGATAAGTCTCAGCATGCTTATTCCGTAAGCATGGAATAAGCAAATAAAAAAGTGTACTAAAGATACGCTTGAAGAAATAAAATTGCAAGAAAATAGATACGAAACATTAGTGTAACCATGAACCCAGATGATACATACGAGTGGATCCAGTTAAGAACTATTTCAAAGACATCAAGAGTTCACGAGGGAAACAGGGAAGAAAAAGTGATGGTCAGTGTCAATTGCTGCTGAGAGATAGTGTTTAGTCAAATGGACTTCTCTCAGCAGAATCTGAATGACGAATGCAGTGAATTACATGTTTGTAAACTGATTCACTGATGTGCACTGTCGTGGCGCTAGGATGGAAATATGATCTTTTTTCTGATGAGGAGAGGTGATCTAGAATACTGGTAGACATCATTTCTAGCACTTTTGAATTCCACTGGATTAGGGAAATGGAAAGGGACACATATTTGGGGGGTAGGGTAGATAAGGTTAGCTTTATTATCCATCGACCGAAAAGAGGTATATTTAAAATTAGAGGGTACCACTCTAGATGAGTTGTTGGTATTAAAGGTATCAATGATTTAAGGGAGAAGATGAGGGTAGAACTGAAATTAGATACCAGGCGTCGATGAGTCGAGAGTAAAAGAAACACATAGGAGGGGGTAGGGGTAATTCCAATGTGGAAACTTGCGGGAAAATATTGTATTGGATGTTATTTTTATTCTACTGAATCATTCAAGCGGCACTGATGAAGGTTCAGTCAGCGAAATAAAAATGAGTAAAACATGTGGAAACTTTAATTTAGCAAAATTTTAAATAAAACTACATAAAATAAAATTATTAAAAGGCACGGCTATAAAGTGCATTCTAAACATATAGGTAACAATTACCAAAATATTAAAATGCCATGGTGGAGACACGTCTTTAACAAAAACTCTTTCACGCCGCAATCTGGTGCACAGCTACCAAAGTTCAGAGAAATGGATAAAGGGTATCCTACCCAACTCAACTGCATCAAAACAGGTTACCCTGCACGACGATCAACCACTAATAAGCATTTGACGAATGTGGTGTAGGATAAGGGGTTAGAAGGGCACTTCCTCAAAATGTTTTTGGGAGTGTTTCCTTCGACTGGGTTCAATCCCGGAACTTTGGCCGATTAGGAGATAACAAAAAATTACTTAAAGTTTAATGGATTTTGAAGGCTTCGTCTACTGAAAAAATCGAGACGCACTCGCACGCAACTTTCAATTGCATAGCATTGCTCCCATCCTAATTGATATTTAGGCAGGTGGTCTATTTCGATCCCTAGTAAAGAGCAAAACACCTTTCTGGGTGCTCACTCTGCTCTGACAACCTAGTCCCCTAGTCAGTGAGCTCAATTCAAGAAAGCCCTAAATAACGAGGAATCCACCAAAGGATAATCTCAATATCTTCACGAAAGAAATCAGGCAAGGTATTACGGTTTACCTGAAACGAAGAGCTATGCTGTCTCAATTGCCTTATCTTTTCCGTAAGAACAGGTGCAGCGGCCTGTGGCTGCTGAAAGAAATATGGATATAAACAGGGGTCACAGCAACCTATTTATAGCCTGATTGACTTCCTTCGTTGATATAGGCCTCACCTAGGTTGAGCATGGTGAAATGCGAGCAAGTTATGTAAGGAATTGTTTATAGCGGATTTGTAAACAGCCAAATCTTGATCAAATTTGAGCAGCTAAACTTTTCTAGTTATCTCTTATACATTAATTTTCTATACCCGGCAGTGTTCAACAAGGTCCCAGAAACCGAACAAAAAGCTTATATAGTAGTTCCATGGTGACCGTAAACCAAACGTGTTATCTTGTAAACTCCAAATCAAGGAGGCAAAAAAAACAGCTTGAAATATGTAATTCAAGAACGTTGAATTCTTTAAACTAATTTATACTCTAAATTCAAAGAATATAATAGCTCACAAGAAATTCTGAAGGTAGAAAGAGCTCGACAAACAAATTTTGTTTGTAGCAAATAAATACTGTTTCTGACCTAAATGAGGACATTGAAAAGAAAAGAATGAAGTAGAAATAATTAGACTACACAAATTAGGAGCACTGAAAACAATTATTACACAAACCTAAATTTGTCGATTAACTGGTAAGTAATCCATTGGCATCATTAACTCGGGAATGGGAGTGCAAATAATTCTTTGGACATTAATTCAACGGTATTCCAGTTTAAGATAATTATACCATAAAAACCACAAATGAAAATAAGTGATGGATCAATTCTTTCACAAAACTGGCTCCTATTCAGAAACTAAAAACAAACAGGATCATGAACGAATAAAGCAAAGCAGACAGGAAATTTAAATCATTGCCCTTCATCAGTGTTTATCAAATCAAAATTCACGTATCACAACTTCACGGCTTTCATATAGTATAAGGTAGGCTGATATGAGGTAACTTGAATGAAAATAATATGAAGTGAAACAATAGAATGAAGGTAGAGCAAATGTATATATACCACCATAAGGAGTTAACTTTTATTAGTCAGACAAAGGTCTATTACACCTACCCAGAGTAGAATTTCAAAATAAAAAAGGTACATTATAGAAAACAGACGGTATCATCTTCATATGCGAAACCGTCCCATATTAGTCATTTAAAATACAAAAATTGTCATTTTCTAGAAAATACTCTTTTGTTTCTCTGATAGTGTCCAAGATTCATTTGTTATGACTGCGGATAAATAAAGTTGCGAAGGAAGTAAAGTATATTTGAAGGAAGGAAGGGTCAAATAACTAGATAATGATGAAATTACCTTCAGATTACATTTTAAATTTCGTAAATTAAGTATGGTAACACTTATCACAAGGGTAGTGTAGACTGGTATTAATGCCATTATAACGTTTGTGAGAGAGTTAAGTTCAAAAATTCTTTTGGATGTGGACTGGAAGAATGAATTAATGAAAGAAAAAAATCGAGAGATTGCTATAGCTTAAAAAGTTTACTTTCAGGGCATAAATTCCATGAATATACAGACTAGTACGTCTAGACAAAGTAAGAGACTTGTTTTCCCAAAATTATTCTTCAGAAAGACCGCACCAGGTTGATAAAGGAGCGATTTTAGACAGCCGCCGATACTTAACGTCAAGTTTTCGCTAACATGAACCTGAATGAATATTGCGAGACTGTTTTACGTGACTTGAAATAGGTGGGACTCATGAAACTCTCCCCTACTAAAATAATTCAAGTAATCAGATGAAAAGTGTGTTTCAGCGACGAAATCAAATTTTATTTATTCCATTGGATGGTTTGTCACATGTAAGTCGTCATTTAGGTGAATAATTGAATCACATGTTTTCAAGCGCTGCTTTATTTCTGCTGGTTCGTTAACATGGCACCGTATACACTGCGATATAGAATTTGTCTAAGCAATATCTGGTCCCTTTTTCCAAACATCGGTATTATGTCGGACTGTCTCCCTGTCATAGCATAAAAAGGGTGATGTGGCTATAGGGTTGGGAATAGATCACTTTTATATAGTAGACTGCGTAGAACGCTCCGTTAAATGCGACAGAAAACCTATTAGTTATACTCGGTGAGAGGTCAAGGATCTTAAACCAACGAATTATGATATCTGACAAAGATTATGCATAGGAAGAAGGAAATTAAATTACGCCCAAACAATGTGAAAAATTTCGAGAAGTCAGGTGCCGTGGTTAGCAGTTGCCGATGATGTGCACCTGTCATTAAATGAGGCTTGCACGGTTACAATTGATATATTGTTCAATTATTTATGCTATCATTATGGCTGCATTTATACTTATCGCTCTCTAGTTTTGTACGCATACTTTTTTTAAATAAACACTACCTCCCTCATACCTTTTCTTAATCCGCTGTTCTATGAAAAGAAACTTGAACACTAACATAAACAAATTTAAAAGAATATTCTGTGCAATTTGCATGGAAATTAAATGAGTATTTTCAAGGAAATATAGATCTCGTTATTTTTTTCCTAGTTTGTAACTGTAATTTAGGGCACCAAAATGGATACACAATTCCACAAATTAACGCACCTAAATTTACCTCTTAAAATAAAGCCGATAAGCCATCTATTCTGAAATTATGTTTTCGGAAATATATAGGGCAAATAGCGAAGAATAAATAAAGGATAAAAAATATATATATTCCACTGACAAGTGGGAAAAATAAAGGTAAACTAGCTCTGGAAAATGTCACATATATTGCTCGTACTTGGTAACGAAACAAGAGATAAAAAATATCCTAACTGGCTATTAATTTTATCGGAGATGTAACCCTATAATTGGATATTTCATTTTATATACCAAATAAGAGTTTCTAAAATACATACAATAAACAAATCTGACTGTTTAACATCTTAAAATCAAACAACTAATGCAAAAATTAACAAAGTTAAAATGAATTTAATTAAATCAAGGTTGAAGTTACAAATACCTGCTTTATTGTCCAAGGCTTTTTTTCTAAATCAATCAGCTGAGGACCTTTTTTGTTGGAAATTAAAGCCTAAATCATGAATTAAAATGAACAAGAATTATAGTTTTAAAGTACAATAACTAGCTAAAGATCTCCAATAAACAGAAAATATTATATTAATAAAGGAATCAAATTGTATTTTTGAAGGCAGAAGGCCAGTTTTATAATTCTAACTATGAAAACATTGTAATTTATTCATAGTAACACAGTTTTCATATTCAAAATATTAGCAATTCAATATTTGGATAGAACGTACTTTTTTAAGAGTGCACGACCATTATCTTAAGCTAGGGAGAAAAAAAATGTACCTTATATTTAAATTTAACCTTTTTAAATTGAAGAAAATTCATCAAATAATAAAATAATAAATTAAAATAATAGTAAATCAAATAATATAAAAATAATTCAAGTGTAACAGAACAAGATACGCTAGAAGCTACGATAAAAACAAAACAAAGTGAATTGGAATATAGTAGCCTGGTAAGATAAGGGAATAAATAAAAAATGACAACAGAATGGCAGTCTAGATAAGAATAAACTATAAAAATTATTCTGTCTTTTACACAGTCCATCCTACGTTTTTCCTCTCCACTTTAAATATCTTATGTCGTAGAGTCAAATTTTCATACCACTATTGCACAACTGAATGCAAATTTCAAGTAGACAGAATTGTGATCGACTAAACCCGCAAACTCCAGTTAACGACAATTGTAATCAAAGCAACAGAGAGTCGAGTCCAGTTTTGAGAGTGGGCTTTCTCAGATGTGCAATATAGCGCTGAATTAGCGTGAGGTATACTATTTTCTGAGGATGCCAAACTTAACGTGTTTGGCGAATTTTCTCGCCAAAACACACGTAACTAGTTTTCTCAGATCCACCTCTCGTTGGCGACAGTATAGACCATGTTTTTTGGCAACAATATCACAGGATAATGCTAGATACCGAGCAGTTTCTAAGCATCCTGAATCATAAGGAAGAATTTACAAATAAGTTTCATAACATAACATATGTAACATAATTTCACGGATGCCAAAAGCCACAAGAGCCTATCAAAGCTCATCCGCATCTGTCAAAACCCACCTACAGATGCATCCATAGGATTCTGTCAGATCATCTATCTACAATATACAATTTACTTAATTCAGAAGATTATGTATACTGGAAATATATAATTAGAACCATCCACCGGAATGCCTTAAAAACAAAAGGAATCATCATCATCACGAAACGTTAGCATCTAAATTATTCATAATATTCATGAATAAGAAACTTTATCTGCAGAAATGAGTTGAGATTCCTCCCCTCCCACGACGCCAAACTAAGTTAACCCTCACACCTCATATAATCATCTAATCTGCGTTTGAAAACATTTAAGTTTGGACTATCAGTCTCAGATGGCAAACTATTCTAGTAATCTAACACTCACTTGGAGAAAAAATATTGTTTAACATATTTTCTAAAATATTTCTAACGGTTTCGGAAAGCTCCTTCACCGACCATGTATACTGATAATTTTATCCCTCCATTTACAAAAAAAAAAAATAATGCATACTGGAAAATTTAACTCCCCATTTACAAAAGAGAGAGAATACTACAAACCTGGAAGTCAATCTTCCCATTTACGAAAGAGAATAATACATACCTAGAAGTCTATCTTCCTATTTAAAAAAAGAAAATAATACCGCTTAAATATTTTACTCGAATGTTATACTTTGTTAGACCCCAGAGTACTACGGCCCAAGAACACGGAGTGTTTAATAGATAAATAATATCTACGCCTATCAATTATAAACAAATACATATATACAAACATATTTTAATATACTATGATGTAAACACAAATAATGGTATGAGGGATTTCTCGCAAATTTTGCGCTGGTAGCGGAACGAGTATAAACGCTCGATTCTGGTTATTTTGAACGGATTGCACGTAACTATAATTTCTTCCAATACCATGCGATGATTCTATTTACAATGGGTTAATTGTTTGATGGTCGCGTAGTAAATTATCCAATTTAACTGGTTTCACTCTGCCTATAGACAATTTGTTCTGATATCCATCCGAGAATTCTAACTTAAAAACTTTGTCGTCGCGTTCGACAACACGGAACGGGCCTGCATAAGGCGCTTCTAGTGGCTTCAGAACGTGATCAACAGGATCCCACACATGGGTGGCGTCACTTAGTTCTTTTAGTACATGTTTTCGGTACCGAGTGCAGATGGTCTTTAGAGGTTTTTGTGAAATTTATCTGCGACGTGGTCTTCGCTAGTTCATAGATAAATTTAGAATCGGCTTTGGATAAAAAAGAAGCGACCAAGGGTTTTGGGTAAAGGAGGGTCGTCCCTGTGACCGCTGCAAAGGGTGAAAACCCCGAATCATTAGGCAAGGACCGGATGCACAGAAAAATGACTGGTAGGGGCATCACCGAACCTTGTTGGCTAGCTATTATAGAACTCTTTAAATTCCGATGCGACCTTTTCACGATCCCGTTAGTGGTAGGTCAGTACATCGTGTTTCGCAGGTGATAGAAATCAACGAGGGTCGATAATTCTCTGAATAGTTTAGGCTCAAATTGCGCTTCTCTGTTGGTGATCACGTATAACGGAACGACAAATCTGGATATCCAGCCGCCCAAGAAGGCTAACTAAAGCATCCGTTTTAGCACTGATGTCTGGAATCGGTATCGCTTCAATCCACCTTGTGGCTCTGCTAATGCATGACAGTAGGTAGCGGTTATGAGGGGGGTATGACTGCCCAGACAGGTTCCACGGCGGGAGTGGACCAATTATATCGATGTGAACCTTCTAAAATCTCGAAGTGAGCATACTAATAAGCAGTACTGAGGAATTAATGTGGCGATTAACTTTAGCAGATTGGCAGGCGACACATTCACGAGTCCACGAACGTATATCGCTGTCTATATTGAGTAAGAACGCCCTTGCTTTTACCAATCCCAAGAGATACCTTAATCCCTGGAAGGGATATATAATGAAGTTGCTTGAAAATAGCTGATCTGCTTGGTGAAGGAAAAACGGTCGTGGGTATTTAGCTATTACCTCACACCAGAGTTGGTAATCACCGGAAAAGAGAAATGCCGTCAGTCCAGATCGAGATGACTTCACTTATTCGTCATTCTCTTGTGCTTCTGCCAAAGAATGGAGATCATTTGAGTCCACTTGGACAGAATTGACATTCTCTGATAGGCAGTCAGCAACAACATTGTCCTCAATACGTACATAAGCTACTTTATTTACATACTTTAAGATTGCGGTCCAAGTCCTTTGTTACCTGTCCGTTTTTGCACGTAGTGGCGAGTAGAAAGCAAAGACTAGGAGATTGTGGTTCGTACATAAAGACCTTTTGTGATCTTCGATCATATGCCTGAAATGAAGCACAGGAATACGCGCAGCGAGATGCTCCCTTTAATAATTAGAGCACCCTTGCTGTGTTTTACCCAACTTCTTGGAGAAGAATATTACGGGCAGGGGAGAACCATCCACCATTTGAAGAAGCGCAGCACCAACTTCGAATTGGGAGTTCTCCGTCACCAATTGGTACGGAGAGTGATTAGGTAATGGGTAGCGTAACTTATCGGAGTTCGCCAAGGCCTCCTTTGTAGCATCAAATGACTCCCTTCCAGCGTCATTCCAGATAAGTCGGCAAGCTTTAGGTTAAAGCCGTGCAAGTTCAGTCAGAACGGCAGCGATTGCAACAGAATTAGACATCATACGTCGGTAAAAAATTAATATGCCTAAATATTGAGGAAGTTCTTTCAAATCAGTTGGTAAGCGCATCTCGCTGATTTCCGAGACATTCCTAGTGGATGGCATACTCTTACAGCTAAGACATGGTGGCCTAAGAAATCAATTTATTCCTTCATGAACTCGCCCTTTTCTATAGAAATACGAAGGCTGTTTTTTGGCAATAATTTGAAGACTTGGTCCAAATGTTCTACATGCTCGTCTATATTTTCGGAGAATATTAAAATATCGTCGACATACAGGAAAACGAACGCCAACCCACGAAATAAATTTTCCCTAAAAATTCGCAAAGCCCAAATGGAGGTGAGATAGCAACCTTCTCAATGTCCGCTGGATTCATTGGAATCTGGTGGTAGGCTCGAACTAAATCCAACCTGGAGAAAAGTGTTTTGCCATGAAGATGGTCCACCATAATCTGAATCCTTGGCACGGGATATTGGTCCGGTTTTGTTATCGCATTCAGCGATCGAAAGTCACCTACAACTCTATACTCGCCTGGTATCTTCCTAGCACGATATAAATTGATGATGACTATGAAGATTGAAATGGCCGCAAGACACTTTCTTTCAACAGAGTCTTAAAAGCTGCTTTGGCAATTTGTAGTTTCTCCATTGAAAGTTGCCTTGGGCTGGCGAAAGTTGGTGGGGCGCTACCCGTCTCAATGGTGTGAACAACTGAATTAGTCTGGGGTGAACTTATATCAACACTCTTGGAGTTATATATAGTCTCCTATTTACGGAGACTCTCCTGCCATTAAGCGAGAGATGCGAGATATCATTAATGATTAACGAGATTATTGGTACGCTTGACTGTTTTACTTTAGAAACTAGCCTAGTCTGATTATCAATTAGGACAGCACAAGCACAGTCTACTAAGGGGTTAAAATGAGCAAGAAATTCTGCTTCTTTTGAATAATTATTACTATAACCCATTTTGCACAAACTTAGATTGATTACCACCATGGTAGGCGCTGATGGGCACTGAACACAAAATTTTTAATTGCCCTTTATTTACTACGTGGTTGACACTTAAAGCACTTATATCGAAGAAGGCGCCAGTATTACTTGTTTCACAATTATTTCTATTAAATCACTGTGGCTTGTAAAACGGCATGAGTTTATCAGCCAATTTCCCCAATTGGGCGAGAATTAAGTCCTTTTGCGTGGCGATGAGGGGGGCGGTGTTTGAAGTTAAAGACTGGAAAAACTTGTCTCACCGAATTCTCCCCCACTCCAACTTGCAGAACTATCTTACGTAGCTATACTAGATTTACCGAAGGTCATCCGCTCTGCAGAGAAGACGCGATTAACTTCTCGTAAAACTCAGGTTTCGTCCTCTCAAAAAATTCTACAATTTCTGTTCTTAGGAGCGAGTAATTCTGCGACGGGAGGACCGCAGTGGAAGACAATCGACTGTCTTTGGAGGCAAGGCAGCAAGAATAGGGTAGAATTTCGTCTCTTCTCATTTTATCCTTGATATGTGGAATTGCGCTTCCACAACTTTGAAGCACTTCGTGACTGCTGCTTCATTTAACATGGCAGACCTTATGGAGATTGCATTCGTGAGCTCCACTTCTTATTGCGAAAGAAATGAATAGCTTGTTGCATGCTTTATCAATCCATTTATGTGTGTTCGAGCAAGTTTCGGTCTACGAAAAGTCACCAGTTATAGGTATCGACTATTCTTACGTTAAATCCCCTTTTATGTAAAGTGAGAAAAGGGGAGCTCTACTCGTGTAGCGGCTGAGTTAAATGATCAAGCGAGTTTCGTTAGAATAAAGGAAAATATTCAGCTGAATTCTTTATTCGGTCGTAAATTTCGGGAACAGGTCTCGAAAAGGCGAACGGTAAGGTTGACCTCTTGCTTCTTGAATAATGACTGCTAATACTATCTTAAACCACAAAACACCGCTATATTAATAGTCATGCTATCCTAGTCATAATTATACAAAATTCAACCAATCAGGATTAAGCAGATTTTTATTGTTTAATTAATTCATTCAGCTTTAAAAAAAATTTAGCTTTTACACATAAGCACTGCAAAAATCGACCAATCAGCATCAAAAAGATTTTAGAGAATGAATAACGCTCGAACCGTTACGTAAATAAACACGGCTGAAATCTATTTCGAGCTTTAAAGCGCTCAATCAGAGTTTAGATCCAGCTACGCTACTGAATGGGCATTCAAGGTAAAGGAGGTCAAGGTTTGGAAAGCGAACGCGATGGCGTAAACTCTTTCTTACGAGGTCTAACACAGCGAATGATTGCAAGAACTATAAACATCATCGACCAAACAATGTCGCTCTCTGTG
This sequence comes from Ceratothoa steindachneri, assembly GCA_963969495.1. NCBI lineage: Eukaryota > Metazoa > Arthropoda > Malacostraca > Isopoda > Cymothoidae > Ceratothoa > Ceratothoa steindachneri. The sequence continues at coordinate 159,030,842 of OZ018322.1, read as the reverse complement.
ACCTATACGATTGTTGCTCCAAGTAAAAGTCCATCATATTGGCCCTTTACCTCACTACCCGGTACAGGAGGCAAGGGTTTCGACAAGCTCCTTAGCCGACAACGTATACTGGGAATTTCCTGCATTTACAAGAAAATACATACTGCATATTGGGAAGTTTAACTTCCCATTTACAAAAGAGAGAGAATACTCCAAGACTGGAAGTCTATCTTCCCATTTACAAAAGAGAATAATACCGGAAGTCTATCTTCCTATTTATAAGGTTCAATGTGTAAACCGTTCAAATTTCTCACTCAAATGTTATATTTGGTTGGATCTCCGCCCACTCTTCAATGTCACCCTAAGACATCTCAATTATATTCTGGTGTCAGGTGTTGGGTAACCTTCCGATATCTATATTATATTCTGGTGTCAATCTTTTAGGGCCACCGGCGGGATCTAATCTAAATTCTTTTAGACCTGTTGCAGATTGTAAGGGGGGCTACCCTTGTATATTAAAGGGTTTAGTTTTAGAAACTAGAAAAGACTTCACCCATTTCGCATTTTCTTCTTTCGTGTGCATACTTTGTATTTAATTTTGTGACCGTGTGAAACTTAAACCCTTTCCAGGCCTCATAAATCGTCTGCCGTGTGGTAAAGGAGTTATTTTTTTTCTTTTTTCGTGTTGTTGCTTTATTCGTGCGTATTGACCAACACAGTCTCTCGCTAAAGTCCCGAGTGAATATTTCAACTATAATTAAGAATTCGCGTTGTGCAAAATAATTATCACTGTTTTTTGTTTTTAAGTGAAGAATCTTAGGTCCGCCAAAGCCTACCAGCACTTCCATTATGCCTCTAATAATTCCCACTTTTTGTAATGGTGCTTTTCTTGAAATATTTTCGAACGCAATTAAATGTCCTCATTATTTAACACGTTTAAGTTGCAGGGAGTCTCTTGGGCTCAGAAGCAAGGACCTCTTGACCTATATCCAACTGGAGGAAAGGACTGAAAGAGAAGAGAGAAGACAAAGATAAAAGAAAGAAGAAAAAGAGAAAAGTGAGAAGAAAGGTAAAGAATCTGCCTACATTAACTTGAAATGACTAGAGCCAGGAACGAGGAGATTTCTACCAACCCAAAGTCCGAAGCTCACCCTACCACATCTGCTAAGCTTCCAGTTTCCAAGGAAAGCGAGGATTTCCGAACCTTCTTAATACACTTCCAAAAATTCTTCAAAATTAATCACTGGGATATCGAGGCAGATAAGGTGACTCATTTGTTGCCCTTGCTAAATTCCCAACTCTGAGATATATTCATATCACTTACCTAGGAGGCAACAATTGACAAATCTTCTATAAAATCGGAATTACTGGCAGCATATCACATGACCCCGTACCTTTACTATCCAAATTCAGAAATTGCCGCCTTTAATCAGGCTAAACTTACTGTCAGTTTGTGTACCCCCTCCATCATCACCTCAAATTTTGGCTCGATGATTCTAAAATCCCGCATGACTACGAAACACTCGTTGACTTCTCCCTCAGACCATTTGTTGGCTGCACTTCCGGCTGAAGCAAGATCTTTCGTAAAATACCAACGGTTCATCACATTCAAGGAGTGCACAGAAGATGCCGACATTTATTCAGCAAGCCCCAACCTTTATCCGAAAGAAAGGAATAAAACAGCCCCCTTTTCCCCAAAGCCTAGGCCAAACAAAGGGGTAAATTCATTTCGCAAAATGGAAACAAGCTTGCCGAGGAAACTGAGCCGTCGAAGCAGAAACCACCTTTTTTGGCCAAGGACCTGGATGTACAACTGTTCTCTTCAGGCCCCCTACGTCATCTTTTCCCAGAAGACCCATCATTTTTTTTTCATGTGGCATAGAGGGCCATGTGCAAACGAACTACCCTCAGAATTCTCACTTCAAGAATACCTCTTCTCACCAGGTACACCAGATCTGTGCCACGTCTGCACCTCCGTCAAAATCATCGGAATCCTTTTTTCCTCCGAGCACCTCAAGTCTCGGTGACCACCAGGTAAACTTCTTGTTTGATAAGAATACACCTGGAGGCCTTAAGACCTACTCCAGAACGCTAAAGGGCTGCCGTGTCTTCACTCTTGTGAAAGATAGCGGGTGTACCTGCATTTTAGTGTTAGACAAGCTGCTTCCACCGGTAGCCCTTGACCATAATAGGTTTGCCGTCGTGCACGACTACTTGGGCCGCGCGAATCGGTTGCCTATTGTTAAGTGCTACATCGACTGTGTTTACTTCAATGGTTGGGCACAAGTAGTAGCACTCTCTATTAAATTTTTGTTCCGGCCTCATTGGCTAGTGCCCACGGGTCCCCCCCAACTCCTTGGCCTGGCCCGTGGTTACCCTTTTGCAAGTGCTAAAAGATTCGAAGATGACCTCACCCCTAGAAACATCAGGTTCTTCAGAATTCAAGGAGGTCATGACTGAAGACTTTGCTTGGAAGCAAAAAAGATGTGATTCCCTCCGACTCCTCTCGGCTAAGGCACAGTCAATAGAGCAAGAAGCCACCCGAGGAGAGAAGTTGATCTCTTTCCAAGTTGGAGATGGCTTACTATACCGTGCGAGCTCAAAAAGCGGTAAACCCTCGAAGCGAATATTGTGTGTCTTGCGTTCACAGGTTGAACACATTTTAACCACTTCTCATGACAGCCCATTTTCAGGCCTTTTTTAGCTAACGAAGACCACCTAGAAGATCTTCAAATATTTTTATTGGCCAGGCACCCATGTACAAATCCTTTGCTACTACACGTCTTGCCACATCTTCCCAAAAGACTGCAGTCAAAGGACGAGTCAAGCCCGGGCCATTGCTGTAGCAATTGATCCCATCCATCCGATGCACCCACCGTCAAGTGAATGTTACAGTCACATGCTAACTTTATTGTATTTGGCCCCCGTTTCCCCAATGCTGTGCCGTTGAAGAATAATTGGATGCCCTCTTGTATATATTCCACATGAATTCATGTAGATTTGTGTAATGCATTAAAAGAATATTTGCCATTATTTGTTTTTATTGTATATATATTTTTGATGAGTAACCCTGTTCGTATGTACATTTATTTTGTATTGTGGGACCTTTCCTTTTTTTACTATCCTTGTATGTAAGCCTCTGGTTATCGAGACTATGATGACCCAGGATATTGAACTATTCCTGTATATATCATATTGTATTATTATTCTTGTATTTTTGTTTAAGGCCTTATAAGAATATGCGCCATTACTTTCATTTATTATTGGGAAATATATTTTTTGATGAGTTACCCTATTAGTATGTGCCTTTTTTGTATTTTTGGACTTTTATATTATCCTTGTTTGTAAGCCCCTGGTTAACGAGACTATGTTGACCCCGGCTATTAATAACTCTTTTGTCTCTTTTATTGTATTATTATTGTTTTTTTTTCAGGTGTTCGGTACTGGGAAACCGAGCATTTCCCTAGTCCCTCTTATTTGACTTATTTTTATACAGAGTACCCGCTACCATCCCTTTTGTAATTGTGTCCCTATGGGAAATTTAGCCGTGTAATTTCCCATTATTAGTCTGATATCACTTCCTCCGGAAGCGCCATCTTGGAAGAAAATGAGATGTCAGAGAGAGAGTATAAATTTACCCCTTTGCCCTAGAACCCACCGTTTACCAGTGGCGCCTGAGAAGATACACCCGCATGGCCAAAAAACTCCAAGGTAACCGCGAGATTTTTGCTGGAGAGCGTAATCCGTTTGGGTTCTATTCCTCTCCGTTGCACAGTCTGAGCGGCGCCAAGGACCTTTGGGCAAAGCTGAGACTATACCCCACCCCTGGCGCGTTAAGTATAATGATATCCCCACCTAATCGGTTGCGCTGAAACAGTATAAATACTCCGAGGAAAGTTTTGAGAAACCAGTACCATACAGCTCTGTCTTGGTTAGCTGCCAAGTACAGTCTCGTATACCCTGTTTCGCCTCCCAACGTTTCCGGCTACGAACGTGATGCGTTACCTCTACCCAGCCTAGCCACGGACAGGTATCTATGACTCGGTTATCGACTTCGTTCAAAGACTGGAGTACACCCTCGCTCATTTCTCAGCGAGGTTAAAGAAGAAGGAATCTTGAAAGTTCAACATTGCAGCGCCACGTTTACTTGCCGTATTCAAGCCTCCAGTCAATTAGGCTATACGTGACTCTCCCTGATAATTGCACTCTCCCATTTTCTCTAGAAGCAATTACCGTGCATCTTCTCTCGGCCTTTCAACCCCATCGAAAAATTTGTATCTCCCCCACCCCGTTTTGTACCTTGGTTCTCATTTTATTTTTTGTCATTTAATTACTTATGCTATCAATATTATTTTGGTATATAGTAAAGCCATATATTTTTCTACCATTAGTTTCTCTAATCCCAGAACCTCTAAGAATTGATTATTCAGGCCAACCGCACTCTAATTTGTTTATTCAACCCTTGCACTGGGATCTGTATTCCGATTCTCTGGCGTAGCCTCTTCACGGTCATCCTTCAAAAATTATTATCATGCATTCCGATTACTATAAAATGACGACAAAATTACCAATTTGGAAAAGTCAGTATACACATCTATCTAAACTTTGAAAGTAGCTGCAATAAAGGGAAACCTTTCCTTTACTGGAAAACTGGTTGAAAATAGTGCAAGAGGAGGTAGTCTAACAGAGAAACAATTATAATTATACATACATACATATACATATATCGCACACCATCATCCTTGATTCGAAGTGATAAATAATACTCTTAAAAAATTATGTTAGGCTTGTTTTGTAAATTCAAATGTGTCAAATCTTGTAATAACTCATGTTACATATTAACTACACTATATTATCTCTCTACATAAGCTTCCCAATTACGTTTTCTGTAATTAAATTACATTATAAATTTACACACGTCTCTCCAGCTAAAAGAGAAAGTAAATGGAAAATTTTGATAAAGAAAGTCTCACAAATATTATTTCGCTGAGGGCATATTTCAAAGTAATATTTATCTGTTTTATCCTTAAAGATATCTACTCTAGTCATTCAACGACTTTCTTAGGCCCGATATTTCAATTTTGTGTTATTTTATAATAAAGTTTGGGTTTTCAATGTTATGTTGATCTTTCAGTATAAGTTAAATGACTCGCTCTTTATTTGTACACATTCTTAGTTCAGGAATTAATTTCTCGAATTGAGGCTAGAAGATTTTAAATAATTCAACTGATTTGACCATATATGAAGTTTTGAATTGCACTGCATAATGAAGGGAGTATTTTCAAGCGCTTTAAATAAGGGAAGAATAATATCTTTCAATTTGGAATGCAAAATATTTATCTATGTATCCTAAACACATTTTGGCCTTTTATAAAGTTACGGTACATTTTTTTTTATTTTAGATCACTTAAGATTAAAGCCTAAGTTTTTTTTTTTTTAATTTTTAATATTTACTATAATATGAGTAAAAATAGCAAACGGGAATAATAATTTTAATCAAAGATTAATATTTGATGAGGAATCTTGGAATAAAAAGCAAAAAACATGTGTTGTATATATGCAACGCTAGGCTAATCGGCTAACAAATTAGGCATTATAAAACTCTTCAAAGCAACTTATGCCCAAGCCAACGGAACACTTTAGACATTCGCTTCTCGTTATTGATGAGCAATTGAGACCTGCACATCTCCTTTTTTTGTTATTGGGGATTTATCTGACAAGATGGCAACCTAGACCCGGCCTGATGGAATCAGATTCTCAAGTGTTTATGCTACTCTCCTGTGAAATCTTTGGGCGACCACCTACTCCTGGCTTAGAACCATATTTTTTCAAAAATGTATACACAATGGAGCGTCTGAATTCTAGCTGGCTCATCGATTTATTACAGTTTTTGTATAAAATCCAATCATTTTGGACAGCTGCATCAACAATCCCTGTAAAGATTGGCCACCACCATTTCTTCCCTCCTATACCAATGCGATAAGCATTGATATTTTGGTCCATGAGATCATTCCTGCCCATGTACTTATTGTACTAAGAAATGATGTTAGATTGTGTGATATTTATCACTTTGCCGACAGACAACACGTGAGTAATGGCAGGCCTTCGCAACATTTTAAGCAACTGTCACAACATTGTTATCCAACCAACGTACTAAAATTATGTTATTCCCAGCATTTGAGTATATTCAAATTCTCCACGAGCCTTTTTCTTAGAATCTTTTGAGTTTGAAAGAGGGCAGCTTTTATTAATTCTGTTTTCTCGAATAGTCCCCGTTCCGAAATAATTTTTTTCTTTTAGGTGGCATAATAAATTTGTGCTTGTAAACAAATTATCAAGATAAAAATGATACGGCAACTCCTTCTTGATTTCAGGAAGACTGTCAATCATTGTTGCCAATGGTGCAGCACACTATCCCAAGTTACCTTCATAGTTTGAATTTACTTTTATGTTTTTGCCTTGGTATACATTAAAATTAATAATATAGCCTCGAACGGTATTCATATACCAAGTTTTAAAACCAAAACGAATTGGTTTTGGTAATGGAAACTGTTGGCAACTATACGATATATTCATTTCCGGTTAGAAGTTTTTGGAAAGGTTTCTTGTAAGATGTCTATGAAAGGACGAATTTTCCACATTTTGTCTTGTTAGGAAAAATTCCTACTATCGCAAAAATGCAAAAATCCCTTGCTTTGCAAGAAACTATCCCTTCTCATAGCATTACGTACTAATTCATTGCGAGCATCTTCCTCTGAGTCCCACTACATACGCTGTGATGGAAGATTATTATAGTCACTTAGCAAAAGAATCCCAATTAACACCCTATATTCGTTCGCAGAAATCTTGGGATCGGGAAGATTTAAAAATAAAGAATGACGGGAACTTTCCTCTACGAGCAATTTCTAGACTTTCTCATCAAAGAATTTCGCAAAAAGAGATTTTGGCAATTGGTCACTATAACTAGAGTAATTTGAAGCAGGAAAAATTATACTTGCACTACTGATATCATTATTTTCCAAGGATATTTTCTTCTTTTTCTTCCTTCGGTGAGTTTCTTTTGGAATAAAGTATTCCTCACCAATACGCCTGTCACTGCGAAAACAAGCTATGCTCCCTGAACGAAGCTGATTGCTCGAGAGATTATCAATTAAACCACCATTTTCATCACCAGATTCTTTATCGGATTCAATTCTTGCTTCAGGAGGTTCTATGCAGATCCGATCCCAGTCATCTTCATTGCCATCTCCTTCATCTAGAATATTCAACATTTCTTTCACAGAGACTGACCTGGCAGTGGGAGAAAAATATAAATAATTGTTGCAAAATTATATAAAAATCAAGAATTGTCAAAGTAAAGATAATTAAATCATAAATTAAATCATAAAAATGCTAAAAAGAGATCATATTAGTTATGCATTTAATGAGGAATAAAGGAAAATTAATATTATGGGATAACATTTTGAGATAGTCTAATGACCTGGTGTTGCATATCTGTAACAGGAGATTCCCTTTTTGAAAGAACAAGGAAAAAATGGAAGAAATGAAAAAGAATCATGCCTTGAGTGATTGATACATATGAAAGAACCTCTTTCAAAGACAATAAATGATATATAAGTCTAAAATCCAATATATAACTAACTAAAGATGCAATTCGAAAATAGGTACTTACTTGCTGGTAGACACTATGATGCTATTCTAAATACTGCTTTGTTTTCTGAATGTTTCTGAGTTGCCAGATGCTTCCTCAAGCTTATTTTATAGCTGAATTTTTTAAACGATCTTTTATCTATCATTTTTGAGTAAAAATCATGTAAATTTAAATGTAATTTAAGTTTTATTTCAATTTTGGAAACTTAAAGAAAATGTCGCATATATGCAACGCTAGGCTTTAATGGGTTAAAGACTTTCCAATTTTGACTCCATTGCATAACCTTATAATTTTTCTTGCTCTCTAAAAAGTTGTTTCCCTTATGATTTACATGTAGCTAAACAAACATAATAAATAACCGATATTTACAAATTTGTGTTTTCTTGAAAAGTTATAAATCAATTGCAAATTTGTGTTGATATTCACAGAAAATATCTAAGAATCGAATTGAATGGAATAACAAATCGTGTCCTATACATTTGTTTGTGAATCAAAATAAATATTTTAGCGTTTGAATTAAACTCAATGTCACCAACAGTCCATAATTTGCATTTATTTTCTTAATTGAGAAATTTCATAAGAGACAAAACCAAAAAAAAGAAAAAGTAATGCTTTACTTCATATGGATAAAATATTTTATAGGGATTGGATATGTGAAAATGATTTGGGAAGAAAGGATTTGATTTACTTGGATTAAATCTGATGAGTTGAGCATATACGAATATACAGTTGCATAATCATTATTAATAATATTGAACATCATCCTTATTATTAGTAAAAGATTTCCCCAAATTAAGATTACTGCATCAAGAAGTGAACTAAAAAGTTGCTAACCTCTCCAATAGCTTGATGGCCTACCAAGCCACTTTTCTCTTAATCAACAATTCACAAAATCAACCATATTTGACGCAATTCTTCGTCCCTTCATACACCTAAACAATCACTCACGTATTTATATGCTTTTCACAAATATTTACCTGAAGGTAATATGATCATTCTTCAGCCACATTTACATTGTAAATAATCACAATATTAAATATTAATCATCATCATTGATAGTTTTTCCACAAGTTGAAGTTTGTGCGCGATAACTACATCAATGGGAATTATGATCGTAGGAATAACTAGGACTGCTGACCAAAAGTCGCGTGCTCTCACTTATTCTGATTTATGACCTTACTACCTTCAAAACTTTGAAATAATTCCCAGACTATGTTTGGCTAGACCTTGAGAATTATATCATTTTAAAGAGAATATAAAACAACACAAAAGTAACAAATTTTATTAGAATGGACCAGATAGTTTTGATGTTATAATCAAAATAATATAACTCCGTGCTAACCATGGGAGAAACCTAGCAATTATATCATTCGAAACTAAATGATAAATAACATAAGGCTTTCAAATATTGTTAGAATCGACTGAATAGTTACAATGTTATTACCAAAACAAATAAAAAGCCAAACGGACCGACCGACATAGTGAGAGGTATAGTCGCCAGTGACTACAAAACTTGGCTAGGATGTTGCCCAGCCCAGCATACTTTGTCCAAGTTTACTCTTCTTATACGACTCACGCTTTAGAATGTTTCTTTTATAGTTTTGTAACCCCAATTTATAGCAACATGTATGTATGTTTTATAGCATGAGTGGGCAAACCCTCACCCACGGGCGAAATTTTGGCAGCGAGCCCAATTTTCCTCGAGCCCTGAGTCATATACTTGTATGCTTTTAATTTATACATTTATAAGAATAATTGACCTTAGTATGTGCCAAGTTGATCCTCGTTCCTTTAAAACATTAAATCACATTCGCCATATATTTAAATCCTCATACTCTGAGTGAATCTGATGCAGATCACTAAACATTGTATCTTCGTTATTTACGAATTTATTTATATTTGTAGCATCCGCAATCTTTAATTCTATTACCCTACTTTCATTACCAAGATCATTTACTCAGATTATAATGGTTTGGCATCAGTTTTGAGGTATATATTAGCTCAACAGTTCTCAAATGATTTTACATGCTTATTTCAAAAATCTAACTCATTTTGCCTATTCTGGTAAAGTTTTCGATAGAGCTAAATTTAAATAAATATAATCAACGTCACCATATTTTAATAAACTAGCCGTGTAGGTTCAATATATTATCATCAAGGCAATTTCATTTTGAAGCTTTAAAATTTTATATAACACACAAAAATATCGGATTTAGTAATTTAACAATGCATTCTATTGAGAAAACTACATTTATATTTGTCAACTGTCTTCAGAAGCTGCGGTTACTCAGTCTAAAATGAGCATCCACGTTGGTATATGATAGCGGAATTATGTACGTCCATGCTGACCATTTTAAGACATCATTACTTTGTTTCGCATATGCTCTTCCTATTTCAACATTACTGTGTTCACGATGTATCGAAGGTCCAACGATAAACACAAAATATTTTATTTTTTATGTGGTGAAGTAACAAAGTCAGACTAATGGTTTAACATCAACGCTTAGTGATGAGGAGCTATCAGAGATAATTTGGTATAAACATTCTTAAGATATACCTTTAAAATGTGGATGGAGCGTTACGGCGCTGAATTAACAGGAAATTTACGTTCAGGACTTTTTGTGTCCCAATGGTGTAGAGTGAGGAAGAGACCATATTACTGAAGAATAACGTTGGTTTAGATAGGGAATATTTTTCCTAAGTTTCTATTTTAGTGGCGGCCATCTTCAAAAAAGCTCTTCTCAGTGCGAATGTCGAGAGTAGACTGAGTTAGGGTGAACTAAGAAAGAGAAAAATTAACTTAGGTTAGAGGAAACTGAGAATAAATTAGAATATGGGAAGGAAGTTTTAGCGTTGCTAGGGAGTAAAATGTTACCTAGAGATCAAATTAATCTCAGAGTGAGTTGAAAGTCGTGTATACTTCACTCGCAGGTGGAGAATAGTAGGTAAGGAAAATAGAGAAAAAGGAAGAGAGAAAAAATGGTTAACAACTAAAGTATAGTCTGACTTAAGAAAGTGATTAGGTTATAATTCTTCTTCTTCATTATTTGTGCGAAGAAAGATATAATGAAATTATTTAGAGCTCTCGGTCTACTGATTAACGTCGAAACCAATCCATGAGTTTTTTGTTGTTTAACTGAAGTGTATGCCAAACTTCATTTTAGTTGTTGGATGAACTGTGAAATCTCTGTTGTCTTTTGTTCTCTCATCATTTTTGGTACTGTAGCATTGATGTTGATATGTGAGTTTTCGAGTTGAACTACTACCTAACTGTGTAATGTAATGAGTCTTAGGTTTTTCTACTGGTTATAGTTAACATTTATTGTTTTGTCTTTTTTGCATGTGTGAAGGGTTTAGTCCTTCCAATTTACTCAGTTTGTTCATGATTTCACTTTCTATTACTTATTTCACTCTTTGCTATCGACACTTCATTTTTGTCACACCTTTTGCTTAACTGATTTGATTCAATGACTCAACTTTTTTCATTGTTTTTTCTTGCATCACTATTTTGAGCATTTCCAGTTAGCAACAAATAATATGCTATTAGGTTGTACTATTGTTCACATCAGGTTGTTTGTTCACAATAATGAGTTTTTTTCTGTTAGGCAATATAGAGGTTAAAATTTGGGGGATTTGATTATTGCATTTAGAGTAATCGGTTGAGTCATTTATTAGGGCTCTTTTTACTGGTCTGTTAAGATCCTGATGAACTATTTATTCTTTGAACTTGTTTAGTCTCGTTTATAGGTGTATTTTCTCAAGTATATGCGCAATAGTGTTTACTCTATTCCTTCTTGAAATTTTTCATTTGGAAACCCGGAGTTGAAATGAGCGTTTGCTCTGATGGTAGTATTTTCGGCAGAGTGGAGGAAGAGTGATGACCTTCCCTAAATAGTTTTCCCTCAGTTTTTATGACAATATTAAAAAGGTTTTGATATTCTAATGAGCATTTAATTACCACAGCACTCTTCGATTACTGAAAATGCTACTCATCACCTAGCTGTAACTATGTCATGCAGTAGAAAAGACATAATAGTGGGTCCAGCATAAAGTAGGTTTGAGGAGTATTCCCCTGTGTATTGTGTAATTCAGCGTTGTAGGTTTACCTTATAGGGAATTAGTCTCAACGTTTGTGGGGCTTCAATCAACTCTATACCATAGGGGTTCGGCCAAGACAAATAATAGCTTCTCTCAGGCGTCTCTGAGTACTCCGGAATCGGACTTGATAGCCAAACTAGCGAGGGTGCGGCTTTTGGCGTTACTTGTTGATTCAACTACCTCCTATTAGCAAGTGACCCATGGGTCACATCCTGTACCGCCTATCATTCATCATAAATTATTTTGGTAGAATGAGGTCGAGAGGGAGCTTAATGGAGTCAAAGGTGGAGACGATTTTGTCACCGCTGTCACCTCCGTGATTGGCTTAATCAGCATTTCATTATCATTGTTTCATTCAAGGTTCTCTCAATAGTCATAACTCCACGTTGTTGTGCTTTGGCATCGTCTTGGGCATCATCGTGCTTTCGCCATCATATCTGTGTTGTCGTCACAACTTCGCCACATACATAATCAAAGAGGTCACATAACTGTAAGACAATCTGAATCAATTTATCGCCTTCGTTATAAAGACTGCGCGATTGTCATATTTTCTCCGTCGTCACGTCTTTGAAATCGACACAGCTCCATCTTCGTTATTTTGGCATCCGTGCTCTTTTGATTGTTTTATATTTTAATTTTACTTTTATTCATTTATTTATACTCACAACTTTAATGGAATTTTAGCTTTTTGCGTTTAATGTGTGGTATTTTATGTTGTATTTAACATCACATAACGTGAATGATGCGTAAAGAGGCCAACATGATATCAAATTTACTAGTTTATTAAAAAAGGACAAAAAAGACTAAAATATACAGGAAAAATCGGAAATCAGGCATTACCGAAGGGCAATAATTTGGCCTGGTACCATCCCGAAGGAGTTGAACACCATGCTCATAAAAAACGGCATGGAGGAAATGTGGTTTCCTGAAAACCCTCCGTTGAATGAATTTCTCAGAGTAAATCTCCAACTGCAGACCGAGAAGAGCGGCCAAAAAGCCCACGGTTCGAGTAATGCCATTGAACGAGATCCTCGAGTTCAGGCTATGGCTGCCAGGCCGAATTCATCAAACAAACACACGTACACACACACAACAAGGTAAAGTCAAACAGTTTCACGATTCGAGCGGGAAACTGTAATGCCCAAGAAGGCGGAGCATACGCCTCGCCCTCAAAAGGCCTCGCAGTTACGTAGACCGAGTAGGTCCTCGTCATCGAAAACTCGGTAACCCAGGTACATGTACTCGAGGATGATTAACCGCCGTGTATAGGCCACCGAAAGAACCAGTTTCCGGACGAGGCGGGCCCAGATTATATTGCGGATGGCCTCAGGCGCGTACAGTGCAAATAGGAGTACATGGCCGACTTACCAAAAGATCTAGTTAACCAGGCTCTTTTCCGAAGACTCATCAAATTGTCAACGGAGAACGCCGGCAAGGGAAGAACCCCACCAGGTTCCCTTCTAGGAGCTAATTTTAAGAGAGAATAAAGACGCACCTACGAAATACAACTACGCTACATTGCGAGCGTAGTATCTAAGCCCAACCGTAAGGCGCAGATAATCTTACTGAGACATGACACCACCCCATATTGACATAGCGGATCCAAAAATAACAACAAAAATTTAAATAAAAAATAATAAATTTGACTAACCGCAGTTACAATTTCACACTCAACCACTACAAAGGTTTGAATGCCAACCAACTTTTACATCAAAAAACCCTAAGTATACATTTATACAATGCCAGTGATAGTCTATGACCAGGGATATCCTTCTAACAGGGAACAAAATCTTTCAAACTCATACTAAACTTATCTTCACTATCATTTTCCAAACCCTTTTACCAATATACCCTTTCTCCTATTCTGTCCAATGTCCAATTGGTCAGAAAGATCGCTTTCATCGGCTCTGCCTCACTCACCTACAAAGGAACAACTACAATTCTTCAAAACACATCGAAAATTAAAAATTTATTTCGCCTATACAACAATAATTTCTTTATGTGTGATAGTATGTTTAAATATTGTAAATTTACCCGTACATCTCATTTATAATGATTATTCTGAATACTATCATACGAAATCTTTGTTGCTTGGTTGCGCTCGAAATAATCACCCTCAAGGCCCAACTTCGAGATAATGTGGGTAATCACTAGTTTCTGCCGAAAAGAAATTCGATAAAGTGTACTCTCCTTCACCGTTCCTGGATTTCGCAATATTACAGACCTGTAATACAAAAACAATAAGTTATCTCGCTCAAGACTGTACATTGGAGATGTAAGAACACACAGGAAAAAATTGTAGATTATATCTGTTATGTAAGTTATACAATGCCTTATTTTATGTGTCCAATTTTTAATAAATTGGCCTGCGTTCACAAATATAGTCTATAATATTTGTTTATATCTAATAGTTTATTTTTATTATATACAGCATAAATTATTAAAATCTCATTTTTATCATAGATATTTCTTTATTTTGGCTGCATGCAGATACATTTGCACACCTGGACACATAGGTGCATACATATATACATCATATGAGATTGATAAAGTACACTTCAAGAAACGAGTGATGTGCCGAAATGAGAAAAGGTATTAAAGTTGCCATAATTAATTCAACAAATGATTAAATGGCCGATGAGAAAAATATCAATGATAAACGACTTTTCGAGTGATCCTTTGGTGAGATGTTGCACTAAGTCTATAACTTACTATTCATACAAGCAAGCAAGCATATATGTACTGCAGAAACTTCGAACATCTAAACTTAAAGAGTAAATAAAATTTAGTGCAGATCTCTTCCTGAATGAACAAAATCGCTACTAATTTATAGATAACAAATGAATTTCATTCAAAAACATGTAAGATAAATTAGATAATATGAAAGGTAAAAAGATTTGTTTGAATATTTTAGAAGAGTTTTTGACAGACGATTAGAAAAAATTCATTGTCGACCAGAATATACTTTATGCTAGGTTAGAAAAGGTAAACCTATGGAATGTGCTTATAGGTTTTAGGGTTTCTGTGCTGCTAATTGCTATATATACAATTTCCTGCATTATCTTGGGAAGTATCAGAATAATGAAACCTTCATTAATGTTTAGGATTTAGAGTTGTAACTTCTCTAACATATTACTCGAAACGATGTACTTTCTTATTTTACTTACATCGATACTTCAAAAGGGCTTGGAGAAAAATATCTGAAAGAAACGGTAACAATTAGGGAATTAAAGTAAGAGAAATAAAGAGTGGTGTAAAATTACTTTGTAGATCATAGCTATGATAATGGCAATATAGCTATAAAGTTCTAATCACAAAATGCCTCTCCATTGTCTAATGCGACAAAGTAAGGCACAGTGTATCCAATAAGTAATGCCACCAGTTATTCTTAGAAACACCAAATAATCAATAGTTCAAATTCCAAAAATTTCTCAGAATCTAATTAATCGATGGGCGAAGATGATATGGTAGACAAAATATTATTATTGTACAGAATCAGATTTCGTGGTAGGAAATTGTGGTTTCCCATATTTACTGAAACGTCAATATAGCTGTATGAAATGCTTTAAGAGTTTATAACCCCGTAGCTGAAATAGAAATAGATTATCTCCTTGCTTTAATAAAAAAAAAAGTTTTAGCTTACGTTTCAAAGGTTTCTTCTGCATCTCATAAGACGACCTAGCCCACAAAGAACCAAGCTTTTGCAATAAAGAGTTAGTAAGATACGAGGGGCGGTCAATAAGTTTTGCGAATCGGTAGGGCAAAACAGAGGAAGGGGGATGGCTGTTTGTGGGAATGTTAGGCCAAGGTAGGACAAGTCAGGACCTGCAGCCGCACGCTTCTGCCTCGTCTATTTAAGAAGTAGTAACTTATCGCAGATCGTCAGTCACAAATTTTTCAACTATGGAGAACTTTGAGAACCGCGCAGTGAGCAAACTTTTGAGCAGGGAAGGCAAGATTGCAAATGAGATCCATGAACGAATGGTTGCAGTGTACACCGACACCACCCCTTCCTATGCAACCATTGCTCGCTGGAATAGGGAGTTCCCCCATGGTCGAGAGTTCTTTGAAGATGACCCCCGTCCAGGACGCCCGTCAGACGTGACCAACGAGTACAATGTGGCCCGTGTGGAGAGGCTGATTTTCGTAAATCGACGAGTGAAGGTCGAAGAAATCGAGCGAGAACTTGAAATACCACTTGCAAGTGTTTTCAACATCATCCACGACAATTTAGGCCATGGCCAAGGTCTCTGCCCGTTAAGTCCCTAGAAACCTCACGCCCCATGATCGACTTCAACGTCGTCAAAGTCCACAAGGACAAGGTTGCACAAGCTCCCCTACGCGAGTGCGGATTCGAGGAGCCCAAACATCCCCCCTACAGTCCAGATTTTGCCCCTAGCGACTACTTTTTATTCTGCACGCTCAAGGCTGCTCTGCGTGGACGCCGGTTTTGAGACGATGAAGATGTCCAGCTGGCCGTCCAGGAGTGGATTGAACAGCAGTCGGGAGATTTCGTGTGGTCGAGAATTCGAAGCCTCATGGAAAAGCGGCGCAAGTGCATTGAAGTCGAAGATAGTTATATTGAAAAATAATAAAACACTTTTCCTCATATTTCGTTTCCTTATATCGGAATTGCAAAACTTATTGACCGCCCCTCGTATCATCAGATTTTATCTTAATAACCATATTGGGACACTTAATTAGACTCTATGACGTTGCCACTATGTGGAAATAAAAGAAATAGAATTTTGTATCCATTGTGATGTTCCACTTCACGATGCATGTGTTGTAATATTTCACCCGATGTAATAAAAATATAATGAGTGATAATGATAGAATTTTAAATATAAATCAACTTTTTGACTTTTAAATTTTATTCATTGTGATGTTTCACTTCATGATGCATCTGTTGAAATACTTCACCCGAAGTAATGAAAATATAATAAATGTGTCGTAGAATTGCTCATAGTCTGGTCCAATAATTATTCTAGTCCTTGATCTGGACACAACGCTTGTGTTTAAGTCGGTGGTATTGACCCTATAACTCAATCCTACGATCATATATATATATATATATATATATATATATATATATAGGTAGGCTTCAATTCCTACTTAACCTGCGAATTCTGGTTAGAGTCATGTTGTGCCGTAGCCAGGATTCTCACTATGAAAGTCCCACTTGTTACTGGGGGGAGTTTTGTGATTGTGAATTCTAAGATTGCAAAATGCAGGTTGAATGAATTAGCCAAAGGGATGCTTAATTAAAGTCTTGCCCAGGGTACCTTAAAAGGGAGGAGCCACAAATAAACACACGTACTTAAAATAAACTTTAATTAACACAAATATAATAATTAGCAATAGTTAACAGGCAAAATTAAGGATTAAATACTAAACACTGACGTTAAGCGTTTGATTTATAATGACTCAATGGGAGTATCAATCACGGTTAATTAATTAGGTAATTTAAGAATAGAGGGACACTGGGTTTGCAGATTACCATTAATTGTGATGGATTGGAGAGACGACTACTCAGGTCCAGACGGGGTGTTTTGGGTGGCGTTAACACGTGTTCTCAGAGAGAGAGGGGATAAGACGATGGGTTCGGGGCTGCTGGCTGCAGTTTCGTTTGGTTCACTCCCAACTGGATGTGACACTAACAAATAGTAACTTCCAGTAACTATTTGGATGTTCCCTTTCTTTCTTAAGTTACGTTGAGCCACAGAGCGTACTTTTCTAGTCACAGACTTTGGGGGGCGGGATTTACCTCCCAGGAACACCTTCAGACAGTGACCAGGTTGACTCGACGGCGCGTTGGTAGTCGATACGTTACGGCAACGACTCTCGTTCAACGTGAGGATTATGCGAGTAGATTTGGAACACTGCTGTGGAGTCGTAAACGGCGAGGTTATTTATATCGCGGATTGTGGGAAATTCTGAGAGGGATCCCATTCACGACAATTCGCTTATCGCAGCGCCTTCCGGACAATCTCCATGCTATCATGAAGAAGGCAAATAAGATTTAAGCTTCTTTGAGAGAAAGGCGTCCTTTCGTCCGCCTTTCTGTCGCCAGTTGGGGGAAGGGTGAGGGGGGAGAGAGAAGAGACGAAGGTTAACTCAAATGACAAATTTCCTTCGTTCCCACGATTGTCTGGTGGTATGTTTAGTATGTACGTTCCATACCCTCACAAAATGATGAGGTTAAAATTTTCAAATATAAATCAACTTTTTCACTTTCAAATAATGTTAAGAATTTTTGCTTAATTTCCCCAAATTCTGACGGCTTATTGGTTTGAGCGTAGGCCATTTTCTCAGAAATGGATTGGTAATTTTTGTTAGATGAAAAATACAATTAATCAATATACTAGAGGAAGTATTATTAGAAAGCCCTTTGAAACTAAGAAAAATAAAAAAATCTTGGGCTTG
The DNA here is from genome assembly GCA_963969495.1 of Ceratothoa steindachneri. Classification (NCBI taxonomy): domain Eukaryota; kingdom Metazoa; phylum Arthropoda; class Malacostraca; order Isopoda; family Cymothoidae; genus Ceratothoa; species Ceratothoa steindachneri. Next base: position 159,012,688 of record OZ018322.1, on the reverse strand, counting down.
ATTGTAAATTATGTGTAGTTAGGAGGGTACGCAATTCTATCCTAGTGGATGGCAGCCCAGCATCTGGAACTAGGGAAATGCATAGGAGCAAGAATTTTTATTTTTCGTTGCATTTAATTACACTGTCTAACAAAATTTAACTTTTTGTCGAGTACAAAGTTTAGAATAATATTTTTAATGTAGTGTTATGTGTAGATTTAAAAAATGGGAGTCATTTTTATCGAAATCAGTTCAATTTTTTGTAAGTTGCCAATTACTATTTTGTCAAATTTTGGAGATTTTAACGAATTTCATTAGTTTCTTTCTTATTTTCAGGTTATTAAACTAAATAAAATTTTAAATAAAAGCTACATTTTTAATTAAATTGCCAATAGGATAGTGTAAAATTAGGCCAGATAACTTCTGCTACATATGTATGTGGTTCAGTAACATTAAAAAAGAATCAAAGAAAAATTTCGTCTCCAATTGTATTGCGAAAGCCTCAAGATCATGCTACTTACTGCTATAACGGTTTGTTAAACATACAAAGTAAGTAATTATTTATTGCCCACTGCACCTACGAAGGGCGGTCAATAAGTTTTGCAATTCGGATATAAGCAAACGAGATATGAGGAAAAGGGTTTTATTATTTTTCAATATAACTACCCTCGACTGCAATTCACTTGCGCCACTTGTCCCTGAGGCGTTGAATTCCCTACAACCAGAAATCTCCCGAGTGTTGTTCAACCACTCTTGGACAACGAGCTGAACATCTTCATCGTCCCCAAACTTGCGTCCACGCAGTGCAGTTTTGAGCTGGCGGAATAAAATGTAGTTGCTAGGGGCCAGATCTGGACTGTAGGGAGGATGGTTGAGTTCCTCGCGCAGTGCAGCTTGTGCAACTCTGGCCTTGTGGACAGGGGCATTGTCGTGGAGGAGCAGGGCATCGCGTGTCATCTGGCCACGCCGCTTCTGACGGATGCACTTCTTTAACCCAGCCAGTTCATCGGCGTAATATTGGACTGTGATGGTCATTCCACGAGGCGCATAGGTCACCATCAACACTCCCTCAGAATCTCAGAAGATGGTGGCCATGATTTTTCCGTCTAAGGGTTGGTTCTGGAACTTGATAGGGGTCGAAGAGCCCCTGTGCTTCCAGGCCATGCTTTGAAGCTTGTTCTCGGGAACCCAGCGATGGACCAACGTTTCATCACCTGTCACTATGCGTGACTCGAATCCCGCCGGGTCTTGGTTGTACAGGAGCAGCAGCTCCTCCGACCTTTGACGACGTTGAAGTCGATCATGATGCGTGAGGTTTCTAGGGACTTAACGGGCAGAGACCTTGGCCATGGCCTAAATTGTCGTGGATGATATTGATAACACTTCCATGTGATATTCCAAGTTCTCGCTCGTTTTCTTCGACCTTAACCCGTTGATTTTCGAGGATCATCCTCTCCACACGGACCATATTGTCCTCGTTGGTCACGTCTGACGGGCGTCCTGGACGGGGGTCATCTTCAAGGGACTCACGACCATGGCGGAACTTCCTATTCCAGTGAGCAATGGTTGCATAGGTAAGGGGGGTGTCGGCGTACACTGCAACTATTCGTTCATGCATCTCCTTTGCATTCTTGCCTTCCTTGGCCAAAAATTTCATCACTGCGCAGTGCTAAACTTTCTCCATTGTTGAAACCTTTGTGAATGACGATCTGCGATCAGCTACTGCTTCTTAAATAGACGAGGCAGGAGCTGCCGGTCTTAACTTGTTATAACTTGTCCTAACACCCCCACAAACAGCCATCCCCCTTCCTCTGTTTTGCCCAACCGATTCACAAAACTTATTAATTAGGTTTAGAACCATTTTATTGTATTCACACATATGTACATAACTATAAGTTAAATTTTATGCATATCTAATTTCTATACTTCTAGCTAAAACAACGAAATGCGCTTAAGCTCTGGTATATCCCAACCTTTGATCTGCTATTCGGCCTATACCTCGTTAAAAATAAATTCTAGTACCTGAACGACCTGAATAAATTGTTTTGGCTAAGTCTGATGAATAAGATATGGAATGATGTGAACCAGAGACTAAAATTTATGTTCCTGAAACTGTTGATAATACACACCCACCTCGCTTACAATTTTATCTAGATTATTTTGTAAGAGATCTAAACTTAACAAATCAACAGAGTGAATTACTGGCCTCTAGACAGGAAGAAAGAAATTTAGTACCAGTAGACGTTCAAATTACGATGTTTCACATTCGATCAACAATTCATGCTACCTTACTTATATTCAACGTCTCTTTAAAGAATTAGATATACATTATGAACCCAGTCAATGGAGACTTTTCATTGACGCTTCTTTATATAGTAGTAAAGTCGTACGTATGCATAATGGGAATAAACTTTCCTCGATACCAGTTGTTGTCTTGAAAGAAAATTATGAGAATTTCGATTTCATTTTAAAAAGCATTAAATACAGTGAAGATAAATTGTTGATTTGTGCTGACCATAAGATAGTAGCCATTTTAAATGGTTTGCATTCTGAGCATTTCTTATGCTCAGAATGGCCTTTAAGATAAGAGACATTAGTAGGTTGTCATAATGTCATAAATGAACTATTGGTTCCTAGGGAAAACATAATTTTGCCACCACTTCAAATAAAATTAGGTTTTATAAAACAAGTTATGAACGCCTTAAAGCATGACCAGCCATCATTCTTACATTCAAAAACAAAAGTTCGTAAGATTAGCGATGCTAAAACTAAAGAAGGAATCTTTGTTGGGCCTCAGATTCGACAAATTATGGTAGATAGTGAGTTTGACGCATATAGAGGAAGCCAGAATTTGAGGCCTGGCATAGTTCTAAAGGTGTATGTAATGGTCTCCTTGGAAGGCACAAATCAGAAAATTACCAAATTATTGTTCGGAATTCGATATTCTTATAATGAGTTGGGAGGTAGTGTGATACTAAGGTGCATATTTTGCATTTCTATCCGTCTTTCTTTCCAGAGAATCCATCAGACGTCAGCTATGAGCATGAGGAAAGATTTAAGCAATTTTGAAAAAATCTTAAATCACTCAGTGTGAGGGTATGGAACGTACATACTTACATGCCGCCAGACAATCCTGGTAACGAAGGAAATTTGACGGTGAGTTGACCTCCGTCTCCTCTCTCCCTCCTACACCCTTCCCCCAACTGGCGACAGGAAGTCAGACAAAAGAACGCTTATCTCACTAAGAAGCCTAAATCCTATTTGCCTTTTTTATGATACCATGGAGATTGTCCAAAAGGCGCTGCGATAAGCGAATTGTCGTGAATGGAATCTCTCTCTCGATTTCCCACAATCCGCGATATAAATAACATCGCTGTTTACCCCTCTAAAGCAGTGTCCTAAACCAACTCGCGTAACGCGTAACATACACGTTGAACGAGAGTCGTTGCCGTAACGTATCAACTACCAACGCGCCGACGAGTCAACTTGGTCGCTGCCTCAAATTTTTCCGGGAAATAAATCCATCCCCGCAGAGTCTGCGACTAGAAGAGTACGCTCTGTGGCTCAACGTAATTTGAGAAAAGAAAAGGAACATCCAAATAGTTACTGTTGTTATTATTTGTTAGTGTCACATACAGTTAGGAGCAAACTAACCGGAACTGCAGTCAGCAGCCCCGAACCCGTCGTCTTATCCCCTTCTCTCCCTGAGAACACGTGTTAACGCCACCCAAACCACCCAGTCTGGACCTGAGTAGTCGTCTCTCCAATCCATCACAATTAATGGTAATCTGTAAACAAACTCTCCCTCTATTCTTAAATTACCTAATTAATTAACCGTGATTGATACTCCCATTGAATCATTATAAATCTAGACGCTTAATGTCAGTGTTCAATATTTAATCCTTAATTTTGCCTGTTAACTATTGCTAAATATGATATTTGTGTAAAGTAAAGTTTATTTTGTGTAGGTGTGTTTATTTGTGGCTCCTCCTTTTTGACGTACCCTTGGCAAGACTTTAATTTAGAATCCCTTCGGCTAATTTATTTAACCTATATTATGCACTCTAATAATTTAACAATCACAAACTTCCCCCCCAGTAACAAGTAGGACTTTTATAGTGAGAATCCTGGCTACAGCACAACCCGCCTCTAACCAGCTTTCGCACGTTTAGTAGGAATTAAAGCCTATATATATATATATATATATATATATATATATATATATATATATATATATATATATATATATATATATATATATATATATATATATATATATATATATATATATATATATATATATATATATATATATATATATATATATATATATATATATATATATATATATATATATATATATATATATATATGATCGTAGATTGAGTCATAGGGGTAATACCATCGACTTAACAAAAGCGGTGTGTCCAGATCAAGGACTAAAATAATTATTGGACCAGACTATGAGCAATTCTACGACACTCAGAAAAGTATTAAAAGGACTTATTAATTTCTTTTGGTGAATAAGCGTTTTCTTTCCACTTATCTTTGTACTTTTTGTCAAATAAAATAAAAATAATAACGAATATTTCATACCTCCATATACTGAATAATCTAATAATATTAAAAAATAACTCTGCAGATTACAAAAAACTGAAGTGATTTAATGAAAAATAAAGGCCATTTTCGTAATTTACGCAAAAAACTACAACAGAAAACTACTTTCTCATTTCTGTAGCAAAATTATTGTTGGACAGTGTTATTTTATAATCCGAAAAATTATTTCCTGATTAAAATTAAGTCAACTAATTTTATGCCTGGTTTCAATCAACTCCTGTGACAACTTTCTCAATAATCTAACAGATACCAAATCAGCATCCTTCATATCTACGTTACACACGCCAATCGCTACAGTTTATCATGCGTAGTATTTCAAAAAGAAAGAAGAATATTAAAATAAAATTTGGTGAACAAAGGTGTTTTTATCAGAAGGATTAACGACCAAACTAAGTTTCTGCTTACTAAATATCTGTGTGGATGCAGCGATCCAAACCACTGCATAATGATAAAAATATTTTATGACAATCAATTTAGTTCCGCCTACAAAACTGACGAAAAATTCATTAGAGAGATAATTCAACGAAACGTTAAGTGTGTTACCTTCCCCCCAAATAGATCTAATTATTTTAATATTTATTATGATAACAATATATGTACCAAATATAGCAAAATCATGTCATTCAGCATTATCAGGTTGTTTATTTATCACAATGAAGACTGTCACCTTTGCAAAAAATAAATTTATGTTAGAATGACTAAAAAGAACCCTCCTTTTGCCGCCTAACCATGCATTTTCACGAGCTCCATAAATGCACATGAAACCATAAATTTTAAAGATCCAGAGACAGGAGTGTTTAGAATGAAAAAAACAAAACGAAGAATGGATTAATTACGCCTTCTCACATTTTTAATGTGTAGGAAATTGACGATTTGCCAAATGCACCTCCATTCAAACCCTAGAAATCTGTCTCATCTCTCTTTGGCATGAGATGTGATGCAAAACTAAGATCGTTGCTCGATTTGATCCATTGCAAAGACTGTAAAACAGGCGAAAACTTTAGTTCATAATATTCTTTCAAATTATGATAAAATAGGTAAATCAACCGGTATGTCAATGAAGACAATGAATAGAGCTAATAGTCTAATCACTTAACACACTCGACGGAAACAAAAATCGCACTGAGAATTATCAAAAATAAACTTACTAGTATTTTGAGCTTTCTCTTATTACAGTGCCAGCTGTTCCTAAGAACAATGAAGAACTTTTTCGTCGTTTGTTTTATTTATGGTTTGTTGTATTATTAATGGCTAGAACAATTCAAATTCAGATTAGGAATCAGCATATTTAATTTAGTTTAAAACATATGCTTTTGTCCCAGTAGCTAAATCTTCATTGGCCAATTTATGCAATTTAATCGTTATATTCACCTGTTGTTAGGATCCTTTTCAACTCCTCATATTTCTAGTAAATTGCTTATCTGCTAGTTTTCTTTATTCACATTTAGTTCATTCTTCTAGCTTATCGCAGACCACTTAAGCTAGATGCTGTGATATAAATATAAATATTCTTATTTTTCTCGTTTGCATGGAGATGAATATAAGTGCGCTCTTGCTCAGGCTTTTCGAGGATTGGCTAAACGCGTAAAAGAAGACACAGCTTCTCGTCTAAATTACGTTCATGCAAACGAGCCTAAAAGGTAAAAGAGGTACAGACGACGAGAAGCGATTGACAGGCCTCTACTTCAGGAGAAAATAAGGATCTAGCCGTAATATGTTACAAGAAAAAATCAAAGAAATGACATGTGGATAGCTTAGAGATAGTACTGATTCGCATAAAGGGGCCACCAAACAAACTGCTCAGGTTAACTCATAATTTATCATAGAAAAGAATGTAAAATTGCTTGGTAATAAGAAATCTGAGTATTTTGTAGAGCAATACTATTAGCTGTATTGAAAAAAGATATACTCTAATCAGCATCTTCAGAGCAAATGATTAAGGGGTAATTATGATATCAGAGATGAATTAAACTTGAAACGTTGAAAACTAAAAATATTTAACCATATTATCTTAAATGCAACTGCAACATGAACCTTTTGACGTAGTGGCCATAGCTTTACCAAGAGTTCAACTATATGGACGAGGCCTAATTATCCGTAAGTTTGGAAACCAAGATATCGCAAGTAATAATAGATATAAAGTATTAACCTCCTGTTCGGAATTAAATTCAAATCATCATTTTAGGCCCATGTTTTGCATAGGCCTCACTACAATATACATGGGAGATCTCAAGTCCAGGAGGAGAATGAATGTCTTTGAGCGAAATAGCAAAATAATTGGAAAAAGAAAATTTGAGTGACGTCCAGATTTTTCAACTTACCTCACTCATATTTACCTAACGACACGAGACCTATTCAAAGCACTCGATTCAGGCGCAAACTAGGACATGTGCAGCAGGTTCAAAAATAAGGAACACATGAAATTTGATTGAGGCTATCAAACTGATCCTTACCGGGAAGGAAATAAGAGAACAGAAAGGAAAACCATGAATGCAGCTCTCATGGCGTCAGAGAAAAATCATATCCTGAGAACAAGACAGCGCACGCTTTCTCGAATTCAATGTGCATAGAAGATGAGGGATTAGACTAAACATCAAAGCGACACACGAGATCAGATCACTATTCTCGGATCTACCCGTACAAAACAGGTGTCTCTAAACAAAAAAAAGAAATATATGTGCCTTTTATAGAACTGCAAATAAATATTAGAGAAAATAATAAAAGAAATAGAGCGAGAAGGAAACCCGAAGGAAAATTAGAATCTATTTTCCAGGATGAAAGAAAACCTCCACATCCCCAAATCTTAGTAAATATCGAAAAAAGAGGAAAATCAGGCTAAACCCCCATAGAAGAATTATTTAGAACCCATTGGTAGTTGGTGTTATCAATAAAAACTGAAAAAACGCATCATAAACCCAGTAAGTGACTACAAGGTACAGCAGAATTTGGGAAACAACGTAAAATAAAGTTCCTCTGAGTTAGTCGTCGAACAATACAGAGAACAAGTAAGGGGAATATAAGTCGGAATAACAATGGAAATTTTAAATAGATCAATAAAACCCTTAAGCCCAAAGCACCAGTCCCTTCAGAAATCACCAAGACAACCTTATTCAAAACACCCGCTAATATGAAACCACGATCAAGAATATCTACAATGCGTGACAAACACCGGATACTTCAGAAACGATTATAATCTTGCCCAAATTGATTTTTGTTCCGAAACTAGGATAACCTACCCGTTTCGTCACCAACAACAAAGCTTATATCCCTTCTGGAATTCATAGCAAAAATCGTTAAAAGGTTCTTGAAGAGAAGATTCAGGAAATATAATGGGAATTACAACTTGAATAACGAATACAATTTGGATACTGTAAAGGAAGATACAACACCTCGCCACTTTGTATCACGAGGGAAAAGATAGCCTGCGCCAACGTTAACACGTTTATCTTTCTGGTCTGGAGAGGTGTTAAAAATGCCATTGATAGTGTTTGGAAATCCAAAAAATAAAGAATATTGGTGGAAGTTGAGGGCGGTCTCTTTGAGTAAGTTGTAATTTCCCAGAAATAATGTACTTAAAAATTTTTCCATTTTTTAAATTTGTACATTTATTTTGGGCTGAGAGATTACGATAAATTTTTTTCTATGCAAATCCTATAAATTTACTAAGCATAATTGAATTTTCTATGATTTCGAGATGGATTAAAAAGGAAAAGTAAGCTTGCAAAAGATGTTTTCTATGTTTTCAACGCAGCCAGTTTATACAGGAGCAGGATTAAGCTTATGTTTGCTTTGAAGCAAAAGATAATGGACGGAACTTAAGTGGGCATGAAAGACATTTGTTTTGCAAGGGAGTTGTTATTCGACTGGTGTTTATTTAGTCATTTATAATTCATTTTCCGGTTGTACTGACGGTTTAATACGGTTTATATTTGAATTCTCTGTGTATATATTTGATTTTAATATTGTTTAATGGAGTTGGATTAGTGAGGGAGTGGCATTGGGGAATCTTTCTTGACAGATTATATTATTGAAACAGAATTGGATATCTTACAGTTTAGGTGCTGCTACACAACCCGTTCCTAAAAGAATATTTGAGTCGTACATTTAAGATTTAAGATACGTTCTTCTATGCCACCATTGCTTGATTATCCATTTCAGCCAATGGTCATCACATTTAATGTCTTTTTAAATCGACTAGCTAAGCACGCTGATGAAAAAAATGTAATCAATTCATTTCATTTGCCTGCTTCCAGTGTCGAATTAATATTTATCAATACCTTTGCTTTAATTTAATAAAATTATTTAATTGTCCGTATGAGAAAAACCCTCTAAATATTATAATTAACTTTTTCACAAATAGAGGAAAGGTATATTTTTTTACTTTTATAACGACAAATAATGTTTGTATCACCATATTATCGGTGAAGGAAAAAGTAATACGAATAAATTAAATAAGCCAAGTCTTAGCTACAATATTTAGGAAATATTCAATTTTCTATGGTAACATGCTATGAAAATATATTTAAAAAATACGTATATATTTGTGTATGTGCTTAAGGTGCAGGTGTTACTAAGTCAAAATAAGTCTGACGGCCAGAAAATCTTTTATGCCTAGCCAAATATTAGTAACAAAAATTTATATAAAGTTATGCTAATAAGCCAAGATAAAATATTTAGATTCTTTAAAATATTCTTTAGTACTAATCTTTTATTGGCTCAATCTTAAGAAAGGAAAATACAGTTTAGGAAAGGATCTAGTGTTAAAAAGGGACGAAAGCTTGAAGTCATTTCGTGATTTTCCACTCACCGAGGATTTAGATTTGCTGAAATGAAAAGCGCAACGGCTTAATGTATGGAACCAAATTTTGCAAGAGTTAACATAAAAATCGTAGTAAATATATCGCCACTCGACAGATAAGGACTTAAAGTAGGTTAAGGAAAAGAATTTAGATTTCTAGTAAATTGCTTATCTGCTAGTTTTCTTTATTCACATGTAGTTCATTCTTCTAGCTTATCGCAGACCACTTAAGCTAGATGCTGTGATATAAATATAAATACTCTTATTTTTCTCGTTTGCATGGAGATGAATATAAGTGCGCTCTTGCTCTGGCTTTTCGAGGATTGGCTAAACGCGTAAAAGAAGACACAGCTTCTCGTCTAAATTACGTTCATGCAAACGAGCCTAAAAGGTGAAAGAGGTACAGACGACGAGAAGCGATTGACAGGCCTCTACTTCAGGAGAAGATAAGGATCTAGCCGTAATATGTTAAAAAAAAAAATCAAAGAAATGACATGTGGATAGCTTAGAGATAGTACTGATTCGCATAAAGTGGCCACCAAACAAACTGCTCAGGTTAACTCATAATTTATCATAGAAAAGAATGTAAAATAGCTTGTTAATAAGAAATCTGAGTATTTTGTAGAGCAATACTATAGGCTGTATCGAAAAAAGATATACTCTAATTAGCATCTTCAGAGCAAATGATTAAGGGGTAATTATGATATCAGAGATAAATTAAACTTGAAACGTTGAAAACTAAAAATATTTAACCATATTATCTTAAATGCAACTATAACATGAACCTTTTGACGTAGTGTCCATAGCTTTACCAAGAGTTCAACTATATGGACGAGGCCTAATTATCCGTAAGTTTGGAAACCAAGATATCGCAAGTAATAATAGATATAAAGTATTAACCTCCTGTTCGGAATTAAATTCAAATCATCATTTTAGGCCCATGTTTTGCATAGGCCTCACTACAATATACATGGGAGATCTCAAGTCCAGGAGGAGAATGAATGTCTTTGAGCGAAATAGCAAAATAATTGGAAAAAGAAAATTTGAGTGACGTCCAGATTTTTCAACTTACCTCACTCATATTTACCTAACGACACGAGACCTATTCAAAGCACTCGATTCAGGCGCAAACTGGGACATGTGCAGCAGGTTCAAAAATATAGAACACATGAAATTTGATTGAGGCTATTAAACTGATCCTTACCGGGAAGGAAATAAGAGAACAGAAAGGGAAACCATGAATGCAGCTCTCATGGCGTCAGAAAAAATCATATCCTGAGAACAAGACAGCGCACGCTTTCTCGAATTCAATGTGCATAGAAGATGAGGGATTAGACTAAGCATCAAAGCGACACACGAGATCAGATCACTATTCTCGGATCTACCCGTACAAAACAGGTGTCTCTAAACAAAAAAAAAGAAATATATGTGCCTTTTATAGAACTGCAAATAAATATTAGAGAAAATAATAAAAGAAATAGAGCGAGAAGGAAACCCGAAGGAAAATTAGAATCTATTTTCCAGGATGAAAGAAAAACCTCCACATCCCCGAATCATAGTAAATATCGAAAAAAGAGGAAAATCAGGCTAAACCCCCATAGAAGAATTATTTAGAACCCATTGGTAGTTGGTGTTATCAATAACTACTGAAAAAACGCATCATAAACCCAGTAAGTGACTACAAGGTACAGCAGAATTTGGGAAACAACGTAAAATAAAGTTCCTCTGAGTTAATCGTCGAACAATACAGAGAACAAGTAAGGGGTATATAAGTCGGAATAACAATGGAAATTTTAAATAGATCAATAAAACCCTTAAGCCCAAAGCACCAGTCCCTTCAGAAATCACCAAGACAACCTTATTCAAAACACCCGCTAATATGAAACCACGATCAAGAATATCTACAATGCGTGACAAACACCGGATACTTTAGAAACGATTATAATCTTGCCCAAATTGATTTTTGTTCCGAAACTAGGATAACCTACCCGTTCCGTCACCAACAACAAAGCTTATATCCCTTCTGGAATTTATAGGAAAAATCGTTAAAGTTTTTTGAAGAGAAGATTCAGGAAATATAATGGGAATTACAACTTGAATAACGAATACAATTTGGATACTGTAAAGGAAGATACAACACCTTGCCACTTTGTATCACGAGAGAAAAGATAGCCTGGGCCAACGTTAACACGTTTATCTTTCTGGTCTGGAGAGGTGTTAAAAATGCCATTGATAGTGTTTGGAAATCCAAAAAATAAAGAATATTGGTGGAAGTTGAGGGCGGTCTCTTTGAAAAAGTTGTAATTTCCCAGAAATAATGTACTTAAAAATTTTTCCATTTTTTAAATCTGTACATTTATTTTGGGCTGAGAGATTACGATAAATTTTTTTCTATGCAAATCCTATAAATTTACTAAGCATAATTGAATTTTCTATGATTTCGAGATGGATTAAAAAGGAAAAGTAAGCTTGCAAAAGATGTTTTCTATGTTTTCAACGCAGCCAGTTTATACAGGAGCAGGATTAAGCTAATGTTTGCTTTGAAGCAAAAGATAATGGACGGAACTTAAGTGGGCATGAAAGACATTTGTTTTGCAAGGGAGTTGTTATTCGACTGGTGTTTATTTAGTCATTTATAATTCATTTTCCGGTTGTACTGACGGTTTAATACGGTTTATATTTGAATTCTCTGTGTATATATTTGATTTTAATATTGTTTAATGGAGTTGGATTAGTGAGGGAGTGGCATTGGGGAATCTTTCTTGACAGATTATATTATTGAAACAGAATTGGATATCTTACAGTTTAGGTGCTGCTACACAACCCGTTCCTAAAAGAATATTTGAGTCGTACATTTAAGATTTAAGATACGTTCTTCTATGCCACCATTGCTTGATTATCCATTTCAGCCAATGGTCATCACATTTAATGTCTTTTTAAATCGACTAGCTAAGCACGCTGATGAAAAAAATGTAATCAATTCATTTCATTTGCTTGCTTCCAGTGTCGAATTAATATTTATCAATACCTTTGCTTTAATTTAATAAAATTATTTAATTGTCCGTATGAGAAAAACCCTCTAAATATTATAATTAACTTTTTCACAAATAGAGAAAAGGTATATTTTTTTACTTTTATAACGACAAATAATTGTTGTATCACCTTATTATCGGTGAAGGAAAAAAGTAATACGAATAAATTAAATAAGCCAAGTCTTAGCTACAATATTTAGGAAATATTCAATTTTCTATGGTAACATGCTATGAAAATATATTTAAAAAATAAGTATATATTTGTGTATGTGCTTAAGGTGCAGGTTTTACTAAGTCAAAATAAGTCTGACGGCCAGAAAATCTTTTATGCCTAGCCAAATATTAGTAACAAAAATTTATATAAAGTTATGCTAATAAGCCAAGATAAAATATTTAGATTCTTTAAAATATTCTTTAGTACTAATCTTTTATTGGCTCAATCTTAAGAAGGGAAAATACAGTTTAGGAAAGGATCTAGTGTTAGATAGGGACGAAAGCTTGAAGTCATTTCGTGATTTTCCACTCACCGAGGATTTAGATTTGCTGAAATGAAAAGCGCAACGGCTTAATGTATGGAACCAAAGTTTGCAAGAGTTAACATAAAAATCGTAGTAAATATATCGCCACTCGACAGATAAGGACTTAAAGTAGGTTAAGGAAAAGAATTTAGATTAACTAATACAGAAAAATGTCTGAATAAAGGGCAAAGATAAGACAAAGAAATTGCTAAAATAGGAAGAAGTGCTCTGGGTGATGAGAAAGTCTGCGAATGAAGGTTTTAATTTTAGCTTTTGTTGATGAAATAAGTAATTTTCTCATGATAAAATTTTAAATAAAGAGTCATATTTTAAGAAAGAGACATTAACTTTACTACCTGAATAATTTCTTAATTATAATTACTCTTTTAAGGCATACAATATTTTATTTTTCCGCACAGATTTATTTATGAAATAAAAACAAAAACAATAGCTTAAATTCTGTGCGGAAATTTTATATTAGTGTCCCTGTGAATTTTACATCGATGGGGAAATTAATTATGTTCTTATAAGAGCTAGGTATTAGTATGCCCTTAACACCTTTAAATATAATGGTAGATAAACAAGTGAAATTTCGGATTCATCAATCAACCCAGATAGTCTGGCGATTTCTTACCTTTCTTACATTTCCTATAAAGAGAGGTCAGTTTGTTCTAAGTTATCCCCTTATCAGCCGAATAACAGACCATTATTCTTTTAATAGCACTTAATCTTCTGCTAATCTGTGCTACTGGTTGGCGGTCATTTATATCATTATGAAAGAAGAATCAAAAAATACTATTTAAAAAACTGTCTATCCAAGATAAACCAACGCTTCTGGAACGATAAAGACTGAAAATTTTGCGTGTTTCCTTGACTAACTTAAAGAAATTTCATTAAAGTAAATATCACTCATCCATCATAAGCGATGAATTTCGAGGCCTCAAAGAATATATTCAAAGTCAGATTTTAAAGAATGGAAGCGATTTGAGCTACTGGATATTCATATTCACATTTGTGCTCTTTAATATTCCGAGAAATATATCATATTTGATTTAAATTTAGCTATAATATTTAAGGTTTTATTTTATTTCCTATAAAGTTTTAATGTGGCCTTCCTTATTGGCGAAACTCATGAGTGATATTTGAAAAGGACTACATGGCAGGGAGACGCAAAGTAGTATAATAAATGGATTTTCTGACAGCAATGAATCACAGACTAAAGAGCATAAACGAATGCAATGTTCACAATATTGTAATAATTTTGTACCAAATCATAGTTCTAGAAGTGTACAGTGAAATTTGTCGTTTTTATTCAAATGCGCGTAGTTTAAGAAAAAAAGGTAGTTTAAATGAACCTTTTTTAGGGGGGCGAGAGATTTAAAATTATCAAACTTACGGATAGTTTGGAGAAAGGTTTTAATTTGGACCTGACTGGATAGAACATCTATTTATATAACGAATATGCAATGTTCTATATATCAAATACTATCAAGTTCAAAATCAATGATAAAAATAATAAATATGTCATGCTCTACATTAAAATAAAGCAAAGGGTAAAGTACGATATAATTGCTTGGTATTTTATTTTCAGAATAGCATTTTATAAATGAAACGGTGGGAAATACAAGAAATCGATATATAAAATATATAAACTATGAGTTCCGCCATTAAAACGTGGAGTAACCAAAAGGCGCCAAAAATATCCTATATTTCAATCAAGGTTGTTGAAGGGAAGTCAGTCGAATGTATAAATGCTGGATAATTATCCTTGAACAGTGATAAAAAATGTTACGATTTAATATTAATATTTCTAAAAATGTCCATGAGTTATTTACTCGTTCTTGACTATAAGAATTTTAAAAGTTGACAAGCTTATGTCAATGTTTAGTAATTTTCAACGCCCAATTTTGTTTATAAATAACAAATAATTCTAAATAATGAAGTAAAAAGCCCGTAATGAAACAAATAATTTATATAATTTAGAAAACAACCAATAGGGCCTAGAAAAAAAAACAATACCTTTATTATCGTCGCAAATAGGAACTAGGTAAAAAGAGCTAGAATCGTTGACAAAAATCACAAGTAATCGAATTTATATATATGTAATTGATTGCAAGATAATTACTGAGTATACTTGGTCCATTAAATATGTTTTTACCGTCGAAAATACAAATGACTCACATTAAGTATGTAATAAATTATTATGGAGAAACATTAAAATCTAGCGTAAGCGAAAGTAAAATTAGTTTTTATATTCACACTTTTAAAATTTCAAAGCACCCGATTTCTCAATATTTTATAGCCGGGATACTACTCCACCAGCACCCCAAGATTGCACGTTTACTGAAGTATTCGATTGAATTTGAATTCCAAATGTGAGAACTCCATTAATCATCCGTGTTCGCCTAGTGAGTTAGATTTACTCCCGTTTTACGCGCATAAACTCACTTGGTCGAATAATACAACTTATATCATATTTCGATACTTAGGTAAGCTAGTTTTTGCCTTTTCATTTAGATGCGTTAATAGGATTTTATCTGAAGGTATCTTTACTAATTCCTGGCAAATGGATACTGTGTTCGCTTTCGCAAACTGGAAAGACACTATTCATTCCCAATTTTTTTCAACTCAATTTCTCTAAATTCCAGCCCGTGGATGCTAATGGAAAAATTGGTAAAATGTTATCAAAACTGATAACCTGGACATCTCATGTCATCTAGCTTCTGCTAAGATCGGCTTCGATTACAAGTCAATATATTCCTTCCGTTTTGAAGTGCTTTTTGTAGAGCTTTCAATGGTAGGCAACATTTCGGCATGGTTTTCTTGATCGCAGAATGCACATGATACCACCTGCCAATATTTTATCAAAAGGGGTCTCAGTCTTATTTTAGTTTAGTTCCTGGAAGCCACTTGGGGGGGAGATAAACCCTATCCTGGCACGAAATGTAAAGAGAGGGTGTTATACAGATACCTATCTTCCGCGTCCTTCACTTGGCCTTCCTGAGCATCAAATGTATAACCGTAGTGTTTCCGAGAGATTTTCATGCTTTGCCTGGCGTAAAGAACATTCTAATATTTTGTGGTCCATTTAGATGGATACCTTGGAGCCAATGGGCTCTAAATTACATATGTCCCTCAGTATGCCAAACGCAAGTTAAGTTTTCTTTAGCCAAATTAAAGATCGTGTACTTCTTCCGCAATCATTGGTATCACCATGAAGCTGAAATGGCCCTCAACTACAGCTTGGCTACATATAGTGGACAGACACGTGACCTGGGAGGCACAAACTCTAAACTTTATGAAATTTTTGCCCGCGCAATGTATGTTATCATCTCTGTGGCATTCAGCATATACGGTACAGAGAGGGATAACCTACTTCACTTTTACCGATTCCTTGTTCGTTAAATTTTACCTGCGGTTTGGAGATTTACACAAACTTATTTAAAAATAATTGGATTGCGGATGTTGAGTGCTCTTTCGATCCACGAATCTGCTCTCCGGTTCGCGACTGGCTCCTTACACTTGTCCCCTAGAGAGAGAACCTACTATGTCGCCCTTAGTGCATGATATTCCTTTAAATATGAGTGTTTTGACCCAGGCAATCACCACCTGCTCTCATTTTAAACGAAAACAATCTCACCAGTGCCTAAGCTGATGTTTAACACTAATTTCTTCTAAACGATTTGGCGATTTGAGCTAGGAAACTCTCTCAAACATTTCCTTAAAACTAGGTTCATTGAGTGATTGTGCCTAACAGTACAACCTAGAGGATACCACATTATAACTTTTATTCTCACGCTTTTGTTCTCAAAGCTTCCATGTCACTGAGAGTAGTTGTCTCGTTTCTTGAAGAATAAATATTATCAAACTTGAACCTGAGTATTATATCAATTAGGCGAAAAGGCCAGACACATAGTTTACTTCTTGGCTACCGTACCTACTTTTTTAACTCAATGGAGCTCTTCTGGGCAATGCTTCCCTGTTCAAGACCCAGTTGGTTACAATATTCTACTTGGTACGCGAGTTATAGAAACAGGTCGTGTTTGGAGACTGTTTATAGTCGCGGGCGTCTCTACAACTCACTATGTCGGTTGCTTGATCTCCGTTTTCCTTTTTGTTGTTTTTGTAATAACACCATAGCTATTCGGCCGATTCTAACGACATGAAAAAACCCTTATGTTGTTTTACATTCTATTTTGAATGATATAATTTACAAGCTCTTCCCAACTTTATCCCGGGAATTATTTTGTTTTGGCAATCAATAACATCATAACTATTCGACTCATCCTACCGAAATTTCAAACCCTTGTTGTTTTCTATTCTCTTTTGAATGATGTAATTAACAAGGTCCTCCCAATGTTAGCCATGAAATTACGTTCTTTCAGGCAATAACATCATAACTCTTTTGCCCATTCTAACGAAATTTGAAACCCTTATGTTGTTTTACATTTTCTGTCGAATGATAGAATTTTCTTTGTCCATCCAACGATACTTTTTTGGATGTTTATTTGGATGTTTAGTTGTGGTTTTGGTTTCCATATATTGACGCCTTCAGCCATGTGCAGTCGTCGTCGATCACTGTCCCGGAGTATGATAATTGTATTTTGATTTAACATTTCTCGTGGTGAAGGTCGTCCGATGCTTTGCCGTGTGGCGTTTGATGGCTACGTCTTGAAGATGCGCTGTTAGTCGCCGGTACAGGGTTGTTGAAGTCATCTTACAGTTACCGAGGTTGCATTTATATTCGTACAAGCAATTACACTCCTGCAAGTGGCCCGTTGCATGAAAGCAGCTATTCCTTATAAAGAGAGCGTGAGTTTTCTTTGGTCCGTAATAAATTACTAATTTATTTGGCTTAATTGATCGGTGGGGATAACATTCTGGTGTATGATGTCTTTGAGGACTTTAAAGTCCTCCTTATTTTCCTTGTTTATGAAGGTTAAGAGTCTTTGAGACATATGCCAATACTATGTGATTCAATCTAGGCAATTTTATCTGAGACACCTTCTTTTGTACTTTTAGTATTGCCTTTCTTTTACTGCGTGTGAATCTTATTATTTTAATTTATTTTGCCAATTTAACACTATGTCGTAGAAAGGACTCTCGACGATATACCATATATAACTATTCGTTGAGGGAACTTCTTTAATTATCTTTAGAGTGCGTGGATGTTTGGCGGGCCAATATTATGTATCTTCGATATGCTTAAGAAGTGGAACTGAGCTCAATGATAATAATATTGCTATCATTAATAAAATAGAGTTTTATTAATAATAACTATCAACAATACACAAAACGGAAAATATTGACATAAACAGAGAATTGAAAGGGTCGTGGGGGCTCGGGCTAATCCGAAGATTAAAAGATTTAAAAAGGTAAAACAAATATAAGTTAAAGAGATGGGATGGTTTGCTAAACCATTTAAAGCACAGGAAAGAATTGACAAAAGGGTTAAATACTTAAAGGTAACGTTCGCCTTACGTTATTTTATACTAGTATACAGAGGAAGTCGACGTGAAGGAATTTTCGGTCTGCTGGCGAGTTCCAGTCGAAGGGGGGGGAATAAAAGGATCCTGACGTGGCATCTTGGGAATGAGAACCGTTTCTCGACGAACGCCTTGAAGAGCAATGGCTGTTCTACGTTGTTCTCTTCTAAACAACAGAGGGGGTGAGAACCGTCTCTTGTTTACGGGCTCATTAACAATGGCTGTTCTAATGTTGTTCTCTTCTGCACAAAAAGGGGGAAGGGTGAGGACCGTTTCTTGGCGAACGGCCTCAAAAGAACAATGGCTGTTCTACGTTGTTCTCTTCTAAACAACAGGGGAAGGGGTGAGAACCGTTTCTTGTCAACGGGCTCGAACGAACAATGGCTGTTCCAACGTTGTTCTCTTTCTGAACAACAAGGGGAAAGCCTTGTGTACTCGGCGTCACGAAGGCTAAAACCTTGGCACTCAAGGGATATTGTCATCCTTCTGGACAAGTGATGGTGAATCTCGAGGTCGAGTTCCCTTGGCGCACAAAGGGAGAGAGGGTGGTGGTGATGTTTCGCGACGAAAATCTGGATCTCCAATCTGCTCTTAGTGGTAAAGTTTCCCATCTAAATATTCAAAACACTCCTTTTGCGTGAGGGACAATTGAGTGTGAGCTTCGAGGGATTGCACAGCCTAGCCTGGGAACAATGCCTTATCTGCCCATAAGCCTAACTCAATCTGGCGAGGTCGGCGTATGGGGGCGAACGGGAAGAAGATAAACCTCCTTGTTTAAACATTGACTCAGGTGGCGGCGATAAGGCGCCAAGCATCAAAACGAAGAATCAAGTGGGAGCATTGTGGTTTTAAATAACATGTGATAGAGTTTGAAATTAACGCGGCCTCAACCCGTTCTATCACACCCCTCCATTCCGGGGGGAAGTTGTCACTTTGAAAAAAGAGAGAAGGGATAACGATAGAGCTCCGTTGTGGGGAACTCGTTTTCTTGTACCAACCGTACCTTCCTGCACCTAACTAGTATTACCTCAATACATATGATTATTTTGATCTTTTGATTATAAGGGAAAATAACCTTTAATATAAACTTAATAAAAAAAGGGGACATGGAACAATAAAATGATATAAAATTAGTACATATGGGACAAAATAATTTATACGTAATTTAATGAGTACAAATTGGTACATACCAAAAAAAAATAGACAATGAGCGTTTCAAAATTCAGACATATACATTAACTAATTATATTATAAGAGAACCTTAATTTAAGTCGTACAAGACGGTATATACCTACATTGAGATACTTATTCTATGAAAACAATTACTCTACGCTATTCGGTAACGCATTCCTACTGAGGGCGTCAGCGACCTGGTTAACGGAACCTTTTATATAATTTATTTTAAATTGATACTCTTGCAAGAGTAAACTCCAGTGCATGATTCGGCCGTTGGAGTGTCGCACATTCCTAATATACGCTAACGGACGGTGGTCGGTTCCTATCTGAAATTCTTTTCCTATCAAGTACATTTTGAATTTGTCTATGACCCAGATAATTGATAGAGCTTCCTTTTCTATAGTGGCATATCTCTTTTCGCGTGGTAATAATTGACGACTAGCATATGCAACTGGATGACTCGTTCCGTCATCCTCGTATTGAAAGAGTACACCTCTAATGCTCTCGTTGGACGCGTCGGGCTTAATCCCAAAGGATTTTTCCGGGTTGGGCAACTTTAAAATGGGGGCAGAAATGAGCTTACTCTTGAGCTGATTAAAATGGGGAATAGCGACATCATTCCGACGTAAACGATCGGGGAAATTATTTTTTTGAAGGGGGCTGAGGGGGGCCGAATTTCCAGCGAAATTCTGAACAAATCGCTGATAGTAAGAAGCTGATCCTAGAAACGATCTAAATTGCTTCTTTGTAATCGGGAGGGTAATGTCGGCGATTGCCTTAATCTTGTTCTCTTGGGGACCTAACTTGCTTTGTCCTATTTTGAAACCCAAATATTTTATGGTTTCGTGGGCAAAATGGCATTTGCGGGGGCCAATGGTGAGGCCATTTTCGCGCAGTCGCTCGAAAAGAGCTAATAGGGTGGTTAAATGGTGACTCCATTCAAATAGTTCTTGTAGCTGACTCTTTTGATGTGGTGTCAGCTGCGAGTCAATATCTAGGCTAGAGGGTTCCGAAGACTCGCCTGGTAGAGAAGGAGGAGGGTAATCGGCATCAGGTTAGGTGCACACTAGCTGTATTACATTAAGGGACTCCGCGGGGTACTCTTCTTTAAGCGCCGATGTTTCGTCCATTTCTACGAAGGTATCTCCATGGGTGCGTTGGGAGTTTTTTTTTTCTTGGGGTTAACGGACAGTCTCCGTGTCCTTGTCTTGGGCCTTATCGCCTAAGGGTGTTATTACTTCACACTTCTTTTGTGCCATCCTAAAGTCCTAGTTAGGGGTCTCCGAGAAATCGGACGGTATCGGGGTTCTGATGGGGACGGGCTCCTGGGCTTCTTTCTTAGCTCAGCCTCGAGGAAGGGCGGCCTGAGACACAGGGTCAGAACTTATTTGGGGGCTTTGTCCTATAAGTACGAAACAGAATTGTATGGGTGCTGAAAAGACTTCAGCCCAGCCATCATAATATTGACACTGCAGGTAACATCTAACGACAGGGAATTGGTTCGCCAGCCCAAGGTAGTCATGTACCACCGCAAATTTTTCGTGGTTAGGGTCCACTGGGGGGAGGAGTTCGTCGGACACGATGAAACACGTACATCCTGTGTCCCTGACGAGAGTCGATACTCGGCAGCCGTTCACGCTGCCCTCCTCAAATTTCAAAGTTCCCGATTTACTTTTATCAAAAATAAAATTTACCTGGTGGCCTGACGGAGGGGGAGAAGTTTCCGCTTGGGTCTGCACCACCGGGGGAGCCGGGGTTGCATTAATCTGGTGTACCCCGTGAACTGGTCCACTATTAAGCCTATAATTTTGGGGGCAATTCCACTCATGTGATTTTCTACACCACAGGTGAAGCATATGATTGGTCGCTTCGGGAAGAGAGATGGAGAAGAAATCTTAACGGGAGGTTTGGAGTCGAGTTATTGGTTTTGGGGAAAGAAGTTTTGGGGTTTTACGGGGCCCGGAAACTTTGTCAGCTTTCCTGTGAAGGGGCGCGAATCCTTCCTTCTTTTCTTGTAGGGAGATTGGTGAGAAGTTCGATTCTCCTTTGGGTATAAATTATGGCTTTCGGCATAGACATCCGCTTCTTCGGTACATTCTTTAAAGGTCTGGCACCGACGAACCTTGACGAACGCGCGGCTCTCCATCGGGAGAGACGCCAAAAATTGATCTCGCAACACGAAGTCTGTTAAGGACTCGTAGTTAGGATCAACCTTTGAGGATTCTAACCAAAATTTAAAATTCCTCTGAAGAATGTATCCGAATTGACGGAACGTCTGTCCAGGTTTAATAAGACCTCCTTGAAATTCTTGGCGGTAGAAATCGGGAGTCATATTATGAGCGGCCAATAACTCAGATTTTAAGGTGCTGTAGTTAATTGTACACTCAGATGGTAAAGATATAAAAATTTCGTGCAATTTACAATTTAACAGGGAAACTAATCTGGCTACACCTTCAGCCTCCAGATCCATGTTATTGATTTCGAGGATCTTTTCGAAGTGGGCTAAAAATGCTCCGAAATCCTCTCCCTTCTTTGAAATTAGGGAGCTTTAGTGTGTGATTTGGGGGGCTTTGGACCGGGAACTGGCGGACTGTATTTCTGCTTCAACACGAGCTAATTCAATCTGATGGTGAAGCTCAGCTTGTCTTATCCGTTCCTCCCTTTCTCATTCTTCTCGTTGGATTTCTCTTTTTTGTTCTTCTCGTTGGATTTCTCTTTCTCTTTCCCTTCTTTGCTCCTCTTGAACGTACTCAATTTTTTCTTTTCCGGAGAGTTCCAAGGATTCTCCTTGCGCTTTAAAGATTTTGAACTGAGTCATCTTCGCACTTGGGGGCGCACTAGTCAACCAACTAAATTTCCTTGCAACAAGAATTATGCCTTCTAAAGAATTAGCCTACCTAAATATGGGCACTGACCTATTCTTACTTGGTTTCTCGATCTATGTAAATAACCACTGACTAAAATAAAAAAAAACACCAATAAATTATTATAACAGTTCCTTGAGCTACTCTAGCTTCTTAAGTTTCAAAAAAGTGGACAGCAATCGTTAAAACAAAAGGGAACTACTATACTCTATTATTATAACGAATAACACTAGGCTTTACTCGACTGAGACCAGTGTTGGCAAAGATATAGCGTTAAACCTCACACACCTGATACTAAATTTAAATCTGATGGTGAAGCTCAGCTTGTCTTATCCGTTCCTCTCTTTCTCTTTCTTCTCGTTGGATTTCTTTTTCTCGTTCTTTTTGTTGGATTTCTCTTTCTCTTCCTCTTCTTTGCTCCTCTTGAACGTACTCAATTAGTTCTTTTCCGGAGAGTCCCAAGGATTCTCCTTGCACTTTAAAGATGTCGAACTGAGTCATCTTTGCACTTGGGGGCGCACTAGTCAACCAACTAAAATTTCTTGCAACAAGAATTATGCCTTCTAAAGAATTAGCCTACCTAAATATGGGCACTGACCTATTATTACTTGGTTTCTCAATCTAAATAACCACTGACTAAAATCACACAAAAAAAACACCAACAAATTATTATAAAAGTTCATTGAGCTACTCCAGCTTCTTAAGTTTCAAAAAAGGGGAGAGCAATCGTTAAAACAAAAGGGAACTACTATATTCTATTATTATAACGAATAACACTATGCTTTACTCGACTGAGACCAGTGTTTGCAAAGATATAGCGTTAAACCCCACACCTGATACTAAATTTAAATAGTATATATATATATATATATATATATGTCGTAGAAAGGACTCTCGACGATATACCATATATAACTATTCATTGAGGGAACTTCTTTAATTATCTTTAGAGTGCGTGGATGCCTGGCGGGACGATATTATGTATCTTCGATATGCTTAAGAAGTGAAACTGAGCTCAAGGATAATAATATTGCTATCATTAATAAAATAGAGTTTCATTAATAATAACTATCAACAATACACAAAACGGAAAATATTGACATAAACAGAGAATGGAAAGTGTCGGGGGGGCTCGGGCTAATCCGAGGATTAAAAGATTTAAAAAGGTAAAACAAATATAAGTTACAGAGATGGGATAGTTCGCTAAACCATTTAAAGCACAGGATAGAATTGAAGTTTCACTGGTCGCAGCAACCAGGGACTAAGCGTCGTCACAGGGATGCAAACATCAAGATAGAGGGCTTACTTTATTACTTTATAACCCTGTACAAATTTTCTTCAGTACATGTATCATACACGATTTTCTACAATTTAGCAACTTTCCCTCAATTTTGCCATCATCTTCTGAGGCTATTTCATTCCATACAGCTATATCGAAGAGTCACTCGACCTAATTAACAAGTGAGATTATGTATCTTATCCACCTTTATTTCCATGTTCATAGAAGTAGGCTATCACCTATAATCTACTTCCAAGACGACCAGCTCTCACCATACAACTCTCTTGCATTCTATAAACCAATAGAGGTTAAATGTTTAGCTACCGGAACATCGGTAAGGCCTCTAGTGGGCCACATTCTGTCAAAAACTAAAATTAGTAGAAAATGAAAGTTATTTTCACCACATTCTGTCAATTTATATTCGTGTGCTAGAATGCCCCCCCTTTTTGTTCTAAGAGTGCTAAGAGTGCTAATATATTGATATCTGAATATCTTAACAAACAGAGCCGTTCCAAAACACGTAAGGATATAAGAGAAACAGAAATAATTCCCAAAATAAACTTATATTTTAACTTTATCAATTGAATACACAACATTTAATAATTAACTACAGCAATCCTCTGAATATAATCATAAACAAGAATTAATTAAATTAGTTTGACCTTCAAAAATTGGTTAATTTCTGTACACACAACAATAATATAAGATTTAGGCTTACGGACTCTTCTGGAGTTTAAAAGGCCTCAGGAATGTTATTGACTCACGACGCGTGCCGTATATGGGCGAGATCACACGGTCGTTTTGTCGAGGGTAGCAGCTGGGGGGTCCACACGGTATTCTGGGGGGGAGGGGGTTCTTCCAGGACGAGCACAATTACGGTGCTTCATGCTGCACTAAGGTAGTCGTGGTCTCTCTAGCGAGAGGGATTCGAACTTGGTTCTTAAATCAAGTTAACTTGGAGTTCAGTGTGACCACCGAGTAGCGAGTTCGAGGGGGAGCTTTTCTCCTTCGTTACTTAATTCCTCATGGACGAGGACTGAACTCGGGGAGGGTCTTTTTCAAGGGTGAGGATCGATGAGACGGGGTTTCTCTGACGAGAATAAGTTACTTAAAGTTCGGTTTGATACCCGTGAACTAGCTCGATGATGAGCTTCTTCTTAGTTCCAGTCTTCTTCAAGGGCGAGAATAACGGAGGGGGGTTTCTCTGACGAGAATAAGTTGAGCTTAGTTCCTCACCAAGTTAACTTATGAGTTTGGTTTGGCCACCGAGTAGCGGGCTCGAGGGGAAAAGCCTTTTCCTTCTTCTTTTTTTAATTCCTCAAGGACGAGGAATACCCCTGGTATTTAAGGTGCACCAGGATATGAGGAGTCTCCCTGGCGAGAGTAAGTTGAACTTACCAAAGTTAACTTATCGTTTGGTTTAAATAACCAGGGACTAGCTTAAGGATGAGCTTTTTCTTAGCCTCTTAAGGGAGGTAGCCCTGCCTCTCTTGCAGGGTACTTTTTGGTCTGGCGACCCGAGTAAACTACCTCTCTAGTCTCGTTAGCTCGGTTTTGATCCGAAGACTTCGTCACCTAGAGACTGACGTATACTACCTCAATTTTCCTCAGTGTTACTCATTTATACCTTATCACCCCACTGGGGGAGTGGTAAAGGGAGGGAGGGGCTTGAGGACGGCCCCAGGAGCGTTCTTATGCTCAACAGTTTTTCCCACCGAGTCTTACATCGGCTCCTTGTTAACCTTCAAGCTTGGGAGAAACACGTCCCCAATTTCCTATTTGACGTAAAACTGGATCTCACTCTCCTATAGAAAATCTTGCATTTTGACCTTAGGGTCTTTCATGGGGCCGAAATAGGCGACGCTGTGGTTACGCACTGGACCCGCCAATGCCTGGGGCGGATGTCTTTGTGGTAACCGCCTTGTGACTGCACCACAAGTGAATGAGGGGGGGGGGGAGTGACAATTCCCCTACATACACCTCCCATCGAAGAACTTAATATAGGGGGGACTCCCGGGAACTCAAAACAACTTACTCAACCTAGTCGAGATTAGCAAAGTTGTATTTCTTTGAGCCCATTCCTTCATTAAGTTTCCTCACACATGAGCTCCCTCGCGCGCGTTTACACAGGCAATGTGTCGAACTAGACATACTCGCAATACAATTTTACATGAAAATAACAAAACCTTAATTCGTCGATTACCCACAAAAAAACAACAAAACAAGTTACTTCCTTAAATTTCTAAGTTTTTAAGAACTTAAATCCTACCGATAAATCTTAACACGAACAACAAATGAAAACATGGTTTCATGCTCATTAGGTACGGAAATAACCCTCAATGGTATTTCATCTCTGCCTATAGAGCAGCTCTACTTTATCGCCTCCTTTGATGTAGCCAAAACTAAAATGGTGCTCTAATACCAATACTTTACCGCGCCTAAGTCGGCGGTTCAGGTTATTGAGTCTACCCAAGTATGTTCCTAAATGGTAGTGGTATTTCAACGTAATGGAATTACCTGTCTTATTGTACTTGACTACCTTTAAACTGAACATTATGGCTAGAGCGGCCTGTTGAAGCGGAGCATAATTGATGGGAGCGTGGGTCCCATAGCTCTCCTTTAACCAGGTATACGGGAAGATCATGTCTGGGTTCGATCTTTGTGGATCGAAAAAACTTTTCCATGCGAAGTCGTTAATCGGCCTGGCGCTCACTACGACTTGACTTGTTAGCGGTAACTCCGTGGACGTTCCGTTAAGGGAGGAGACTACTAGGGGTAGGGGATACTCATCCGCGTCTACCATTAGACTAGTCTTACCTGGGTGTATCGCAATAGCACCTCTTTCCTCCTTCCTTGTCAACTCATTTTACTCGATTCTCTTCGCAGGTAGTTCCTCAGGTACACCTGCTCGTACCTCTACCCTACCTTCTACTTCTTCCCTGATAACCCCATTTGGCTAGGTTCTCCCCGTAGGTTTTTCCTTAGGTACACATGCTGGTACCTCATCCCTACTTTCTACTTCTTCCCTGATAACTCCATTTGACTGGGTTCTCCTCGTAGGTTCTCTCTTAGGTACCCCTGCTGGTACCTCATCCTTACTTTCTACTTCTTCCATCGTTACCCCCTTTGGCTGGGTTTCCCTCGATGGTCCTTTCTAAGGTCCAGGCCGAGCTCTAACTTCCTCGGCCTCTATCAGATTCTCGATAAGTGCTCTTTCGAGTGTGAGCAATCTTTCCTTTTCTTCTTTTTCTTCTCTTTCAGCTTGAGCACGTTCTTTTTCCCTCTTCATTCTCCTTTCCTCTGCTTCTTTTTCTGCTTTGGCTATTTCCTTTTCCCGTCGAGTTCTTCTTTCTTTATCTTCCAGGTTCATCTTTATTTTTCTTTCATTATCTTCCATTTCTATCCTTATTCTGAATTCTCGTGCTTCTCTTTTCAACAGTATTATTCTTTCGCTTGTTTTACATCCTCTCAGCATTCTTCTTTCCTCTCTTTCTAAATTCCACTGTATTCAGGATTCTTCACTTTTCCGGTTCATCCGTATTTCTATATTTTCCCTTTTTCTATCAAACTCTATTATTTCTTCTTCTTCTCTTTGTATTCTCAATTCTTCAAGGATGTAGGCATCCATATCCTCACCTTCAAATCCCAGAATTTGGGCTTGTAGGCTGAATCTTTCGACCTGATCCATTTTGTGTTGGTCCGTCGAATTTTCCTTTCTGTATTCTCAGGTAATTATGCCACCACTCACCAGGTTGCACTCAGCATAACTTACCCTTAATCCCACTACTACGTTGATTGAAGTACCACTCCGACAACAAATTTAACACTTAGCCTAGCAATTACCTTAAGATTGTTACCACCCCTAACTCTACCAATTTTCCTCTCGTCAATTATTCTCTTATTCCTGATATTCCTTTACGTGTTGGCTCTTCCTTAATTAGCCACTGCTTGGTTATTTCTAATAACAACCCCACACCTGACACCACTTTTATAATAGTGTCGTAGAATGCCCCCCATTTTTCTTCTAAGAGTGCTGAGAGTGCTAATATATTGATATCTGAAAACTCTTAACAAACAGAGCCGTTTCGAAACACGTAAGGATATAAGAGAAACACAATAATTCCCAAAATAAACTTATATTTATCTTTATCAATTAAATACACAACATTTAAACATTAACTACAGAAATACTCTGAATATTATCATAAACAAGAATTAATTAAATTAGTTTGACCCTCAAAAATTGGTTAATTTCTCTACACACGTCTCCAATTTCTTATTTGACGTAAAACTGGATCTCGCTCTCCTGGGGGAGATCTTGCATTTTGACCTTTAGGGTCTTTCATGGCGCTGAAATAGGTGACGCTGCAGTTACGCACTGGACCCGCCGATGCCTGGGGCGGACGTCTTTGCGGTAACCACCCTGTGACTCACCACGAGTGAACGGGAGAAGGGGAAGTGACGATTCCCCTACAATTCGTATACAAAAAAGTAACTGATAAAACTGAATTTAATTTGAGGTTGTTTCATAAAATCTTTATGTTACTGACCTGTTACACAAATCCTGAAATGCACATGATATTGTAGACAATCCATCACTAACTTCCTTTAGTCACGGCTCAGCACACTCTTAGTTATACGCTAGACAGTGACAATACAATTTTGTTCGAAGAGACCTGTTCTTTGATTAGTTAATGTTTAGAAAATAAAGAATAAGCAAGAATGTGCTCATTTTTTCTGAAATTTTTTTCCGTTCTGAAAGACCTCTAGAATTCCCTGTGTTTCATATTTTAAAATTCTCCGTTGGAGTATTGTGCGGTTGGCTACCATCTAATTCTTACTTGAGGAAACGATGCTCCTGCAACATTAAATTAATCACGGTACCTAAATATTTTAAAATGAACTTCTATGGATTTCACTTTGTTGAAATGCGTTGAAAACTCTCTTAAATCAGATAATTCATGTTTTTATTTCTCTCTGCAGCCTTGTACGAGGAAATTTTGCGTGTGCAAGGAAGGAAAAGTGAGAAAGTTCTACTCACTAGGATTGTTCAAAAGAATTCTCGTTTCACTTAAAAAGATTTAATTTACTCAAACAGCTGCCATCACCACTTCTGTATTTATGAATGCTGGCTTGATCACTGAAGAGGACAATAGACTTATAGTTGATCACACTAAAGTTAAAATGGCTCAAGATAAAGTTAGGAGATCCCTGGATCAGGCTTTTGATGAACCTTGTGTGTAAGAAGAATGAAATTGACGGCATGTTTTATAACAGTCGACAAGATACATCTACCATATGGTTAAACTAAAAGTAGACAATTCAGATCTTCGGCTCCCCAGTATCATCAAAGAGGAGCATCTTTCTTTGTGCAATAAGCCAGCTAGAAGCTATTTTTAGCAGTTCACTCCTAATAAAGACTCAATGACTAAAAGCCTGCTGAAGTTGTTGTAAATTTCATGAAAAAGGGCATTGATAAATGTCTGCAAACTATTGTTGTGTGTGATTCTACAAATGTTAAAACTGGTTGGAAGGGTGTTTCAATGTATTTGGAGGAAGTCAAGCTTGGCAATAAACTGATCTGGTTGGCTTGCGCCTCTATGCTAGACGCAAAATGCTAAAGGCTTCAACCGAAATTTAAATCAATCCTTGATTCAAAAAACTCTCAATTGGAAAGCATCTTATTTCGCTGAGGGATTAACTCGTAAAGGATCTCTCTACTGATTTAGCGTACAGATATAGGACGACACAGGTCTTAAGGAGTGGATTACCTTCCATAGATCTAACTTTCTTGGAATTGGTCTAGTGATCAATTTTAGGTGGTTGACAATAACAAACAGGCTTTGTCGCATATGGTTTTCAAAACATGTCCTTGAATAAAGAACCATCAACACCTTAAGACTGAGAGTGTAATGCATTGTTAGTGTGTACTGCCCCTGATAGTTTAACATCAAACTAAATATTCTTATGTGGAATGTCTGCGCCAAATTTGTTTCCTGTACGGCTACTTACTCTGCAAAAGAAGGGTCTAGTGGATTTTCTTTGCCATCTTCAAACGCACAGCTTGGTATTAATTCAGCAAAATGATATTTCAGACACTCTTGTGCTTAAAAAACAGTGAGTAGACGAGAACTGCTCGTCAAATTATTGTTGGAGGGGCGGAGATGGTCACTCATTTACAGCTCTTTCTATACGGCCGAGGAAGAGACCTTCCATTAACCTCAGTGATTCTTCCTATTGGAGCTGACAGACTAGTCTGACGGAGTAATTTAACCTAGCTTGAAATGTAAACTGACTAGAGTGGAAGTAAAGAAGTTTCTATACAAGCCTATGTAAGTTACACAGCCCCCTAGTCATGCTGTAAAAGAAAGGTGTATAAAACAGGTCACAGTGGTAAAAGGCAGGATGTATAAATATAAAAAAACCTAAGGGCTATATGAGGTGACAAAAAACAAGCCGGCAGCTGATGTTCAAAAACGAATCAAATCAAAACTTGATGAAACTTGTATAGTTATTTTTCTACTCATGTCATCACTTTCAAATCCATTATGATTACAGGATATGTTTTATTCGGGGAACTAAATGTCAATATCAATATCTGCCATTTAGAGAAGCTAAGATTAATAACTTTTCCTTTCCCAGTGCTAAATGATGAGCAATTACAAAAATAATAGCAAAGTTAAATTTTATGAAAACTAGGATATGTTTTATGATTACTGGAATATGTTTAATGCAATTTATCACCGGTTTTGTATCAAACAGATTTTTCAATCTAAATGTTCAGCAATTACAAAAATCATAGCATATTTGAATTCTAAGATTACTAGGATATGTTTTATGATTACTAGAATATGTTTTATGCAGAGAAACGACATATTAATACCATAACCTGCCACGTTAAGAAGATAAAATTAATAAATAATGCTTGCTAAAAACAATCAGGAGGGGTTTTTATCAAACGTAGTGTTACCAAGCTTGCTAAACTTTAATAATCTAATATATAAGAGCCGATTTAAATTTATCCCCTCCAAACATATATTTTCAGAACTGCAACTTGAAGGAATTAGGCAAAAATAAATTTGACGGCACAAATTGAAATGCATTAATACTTATGAACTTTGTCTCCAAACCTATTTACAGTTTAAATTTGGCCTGATTTCAACATAAAAAACTAAATGGATTCCAAATATCTCAATTTCTGAAAAAGGTATTTTTGTTTAAAGCTCATCTTTTTTGTTATTCACTGTGTATACAGAAGGCCGCAAAAGTTAACAATTCGCTGTTAGAAATGAAAATTTGCATACCTATATTTAACACGGGTTAAAAAAATTTACAAAACACACTTGGAAATTTACCTAATAAATACAATTTAACTATCAGAAAAGATAAATGGTGAATAGTCAAACTTTATAATAACAAGAGCTAAATTTGACAAGGGAAAAGTTTCTACCACATTCATATAAACATGGTTTAGTACTTGGTTAAATAACCATTGTTGTTAATTAGAGGTTGAAGGCATTTTAATTAGTCTCCTACGTTATTTCTACAGGTTTCAATTCTATCCCTAGATTTTCGATGCCATCCTGGTTTCAAGTTAGGAGAGCTAACGCTAGATAACAAATTTTCCAACATTTTCCAGTTCATTTCGCCGTTTATTCTTTCTTCTCCTAACTCCATTCCTAAAACCACTGAGCAAAACAACCCCATATCTTGATCTACCACCAAATTTAAATATAGGGAACGTAATCTTTGATGCACAGCCTTAACGTATTTTTCTCTGAACCCGGCTGATTGAATTTGGACAGAAAATTCTATTTTCCATTCAAATGACAAAAAGATCTTTCGTAAAAACGCTGCCAGTTTATTTACATCTTTATTTGCAAACAAGAAACGAGCTTTGTAGTGAGTTTCTTAAGAGTGAGGTTTTCCTTCGAGTACAAGAAAAAGATCATAATGAAACGGCGTTCTTCTTATAGTATTTTTATAGCTTTAACGCAACTTGGTCCAGATCTTCCTGGAAATCTCGAAAAGTATTCTCTAGTTTCTTACATGTTGTTCTAGCAAATTTTCGATCTGCACTTTCCATTAACCTCCAAATGAGACCTAAACGATCCGAAGGATCAATTAAATAACGAGACTTCCAGGGAAGTATTATACTTACAACTGAATTTAGTGGTAC
The DNA here is from genome assembly GCA_963969495.1 of Ceratothoa steindachneri. Taxonomy (NCBI): domain Eukaryota; kingdom Metazoa; phylum Arthropoda; class Malacostraca; order Isopoda; family Cymothoidae; genus Ceratothoa; species Ceratothoa steindachneri. The sequence goes on along the minus strand of OZ018322.1, from coordinate 158,980,760 downwards.
TTTAATCTGCACATCAAACTTTCTATAGAAAAAAGACTGTTGAAATTGTAGAATGCGTTAAAGAAGACCTTGACAGATCTGTTTATTTTTCTCCATGATAAAGATGATAACAGTACGAATATCTTTTTAAGACAGGACCTCCTATCTCTATTACGCGTTTTAATCTTATTCACCTTTTTAATTGTTTTTGTGTTCTTTTCAATCCTTTGAGGATCTTTAAATATTTAGAACTTCATGAAATGAAAGAGTTTGTTTTTTATTTATGTCACTTCGTCTCCTTTTATGTTTAATCAAACTCATTTTATGATTCGTTAAATTACATTTTTTGTTTCTTTTTAATCATTAATAATGATTAAATATATATATATATATATATATATATATATATATATATATATATATATATATATATATATATATATATATATATATAGAGAGAGAGAGAGAGAGAGAGAGAGAGAGAGAGAGAGAGAATTATTATATTATATAATATTATATGATTCTCGATTTATAATGCCAGGCAAGCATGGCAAAGCGATTTTACAATTCTCTTCGAAAGAATGGATAACGATTTTCAAAGGCTGATTGATAGCAATCTTTTTTCGACTGCTTAGATGAGCTGGATTATACGTTGTCCTCTCGTGAGTGTAAGAATATCTCCTTACGAGGTCTTGATGAAGAGCTTGTTAGCCATAACATTGTCTTCTTAACCGCATATATATATACTGTATATATATATATATATATATATATATATATATATATATATATATATATATATATATATATATATATATATATTTAAATATATATATATATATATATATATATATATATATATATATATATATATATATATATATATATATATATATATATATATATATATCAATAAAACTGAAAAGAGAGTGAAGATAACTGAATAATATTTCTTCGGAATAATGTAGTTTCATTATTGCGACCAAATCCATGCAAATGTTTGGATTGAATAAAGTACAATGATGCATCAAACATTTGCTTTGAACTCAATCAAAAGCAGCGCTTAAAGCACGTGGTTACGCAGGAGGATAAAAATTGTCTCATATAGGTAGAGAAGCTTTGAAGTCATGCTTCGCTACGTTGATCGTAAGGACCCAAAGATAGACAGAAGAAATACAGAAATAAACTTTTGTGTTTTAGTGTTTCATTTACCCAGTCGATTTCCTAAGAAATATATTTTATATAGCCGTTACGCCAAAAATGTAAAGGTTGGAGCTAGGTATTTTACAAAATCTTTCATTTGTGATGTTATTTATAATAAAATAAATAAAAAATAAAATATACTGGAAGCGCGTTCACTATATTGATTTAAGTGATGCCGCAAAGCTTGTGGCAAAATGAGAACCATTATTTTCTCTTACATAATTTGTGACCCAGCGAAGTTTCTAAATAACGATCGTTGATGATTTCCCGTCTATGAACGTTAATGTCCATGATAAAATAATAATTGCCCTTAACGGGACTCATTAAGGCTCGAAGTTTACTAAACAACGCTAAATTTAAGTAGTTAACCAATTATGATTTCTCAAATTGTCAAATTTGTTCAAGAAATGATTCCACATTAACATCATTGTTTGGCACACAACATTCATCCCCACAATGGTGTGCATGGTGTAGCAGGGACAATATCCCTGCTATGACTGAAACCTGAAGGATCTGCATGCACTTCTGACCCCAGTGCCAGACGAGAAAGTGGTGCTCTCTTCATTTCCACCTCTTATAAATATCTCACCTTCTTTTTCGCGCCTGTTCAGACCAAGCAAAGGGTGAAAAATTTCTTTACACGTTCTCTAAAGTAATAACAAATATGAATAAAAAACAACACATCATTTAACCTGCTTTTTGAAGGTTTATTATAAAATATATCTCACTGATTAAGAAAAGTGAGATAAATAGTTCAAGGAATCTGAGAATGTAATTTAAATGACAAACCTCTATTTAGTCCTTGACATTAAATATTATAAATTTAATTCGTTCAGGAAATTCAGGAAAGTTTTAAATGTTCAGGATAGTCAAAAAATATGTGAAATTACAGCACGGAAATTAGCTAGAGTTAATTTTCAATCCCAGTACTTACTTATATACTTTACTTAAAATGTGTTAATATTTTTATAAAGTCGATGTATTCATTATAAAAGCTTTAGATAAATTTTTTAATTATGAATTTTCTTAAAAAGTTTGAATTATAGTGGAGAGGAAAGATCACATTTTTAGGCTAATTGAAATACTATTATTCTTTTATCCTCACAAGATCCATATTTTTGAGAGCAGACAAATATCTGATGCACCTTCCTAACAAATTGATAAGGCCAAATATGGGGATAGCTCTTCAAAATATTTCTCTTAAACACATGTAAAAATCAAGAAGAACTCAAGCCATTGTTTCTCTTTGGGATATTACAAATGAACAAATTTATGACACTTTCAGGATGCGTTATTCAGGTTTTCTAATCTTGAATCCCTTATGGATTGAATCATAGACAAACCAAATCCAGATGTGAGAAATTTAAATGAAAAATTGAATAAGATGATCAAATTTGAATAAAACTTTCGCTTTATTTGTTTACTCCTCTATGTAGACTAAAGCTTGGTGTAGAATACATTAAGGACCATTAGGCCATGAAGCTGTGAAGAAAAGCAAAATTTTTTATAACCAGAACTACCATTAGAAAGATTCGAACCAAGCTCTTTCTAAATTCTTCCTATTCATACCCTAGCATTTTCTGAAATTTTACTTGTTTAGTGAGGATAAAAACAAACTCAAATCTTTGTAATTAAGTACAACTCTCACAATAATAAATAATCTTTTTCAAAATCCTGATTTTGGGGTATTTAATTTATTTATAGTGACTGCTAATTTAATTAGCCATGACAGTGAGTGCCACTCGAAGAGATGTCAGCCTCAAGTACTATTTGGAACAGATAGATTCCTTCTATATTTGATGAATGCAACTTACTACATTTCTTCTTGACATTAATTTTGCTTCAATTTGTGTTTAGACGTGCGGGTATAAAATATTAACAACATCACGCCTATAGTCCTTTAATAACTTTGTACCTGAAAATAGTCTCAGATTTTGTAGTAATACACACCAACAAATCTTGCTTATGTTCCAGCTTCTTTTATACTTAGTTTCTTTATAAGAGGAGTGAATTGTGGTTTAAAACTATTCAAGCTAGCCCTTTCCTTTTAGATATAGTTCACTTAATGTAAGACTAGTTGGAACTGACTGTATCTACTGTGGTAAGGTATCTTTAATGTCCTCTTTAAAACACCAAAAGTTTCTTGGCATATTTTGCACAGAGATTTACTTTATAGATTTGTAATAATATTTATTTGTACATTATATAACGTATAATATTTAGCTCCAGAATGCCATAGGGTTAGGCTCTATTTAACCACTATTTTTGTAAAGAACAACAAAATACTCGTAGCTTAGAAAGCAAAAACTTATAACGTGTATTAAACACCAGCAAAGTAAAGGCCAATTAACTCCTCAACTAACGTTGCCAACCTAACAAACATGTATATCCACGTAGGCTTCACACCTCACCATTCTCTGTATAATAAATGCATTGCAGGCTGGGTTTTATATAAAAGTATCATAATTTTGATCTTAGGAAAACTTTCGGCCACACGTCCCTAGATAAGCGCCTGGCATTAATGATATCTTCGGGCTTGGGCGCTCCAGAGGCGAAAGGACAACCGGAACTTTAAGATATAGTTTCTATTGCAAAATTGATTTAAGGCTTAAGGCGAATTTTGATTACCTCCATCAGGGTCACGGCACATACAAATTGAGCTCGCAGTTCCATGTATCGCCCCATACACCCCAGCCACAAACTATGCTTTAGATAACAACTTCTTCAGCCTAGTCCCAAGCCATTTGAGATCATAATTGGAATATTATCACAAATAAAGAGTCAATGATCCAATATCTTGCTCCTTTATGGGAAGATTCGGTCAAAATGTATATTCAACATCGCGAAACTGGCAACATACTGTCGCAATCCTATTCTCCAACTACGGAGAGATAAATAGTTATATGCTTGCTCACAAAATGGGTATTATTATTATTATTATTATATGGGCCATGCAAAGGGCCACATTAAAAATTTGGAAATTATACCACCAAGAGGTGTCAGTCCAGGTCAAAGCATAGCAAGAAAGAAAGGAAAGAAAATTAAGCAGCCGTAAGGTTATGGAACAAAAGACATTAGCCAATCTTTTAAAATTTCAAGCTTAGGAGCATTCACAATATTTATGGGCAAAGTATTCCACAATCTTCATATGCTCGGTAAATAACACAAAAAACTAAGATGTAAAATGACGACTAATTTTGAATGTCAGGGAATTTAAAGTCGCAGCATGCCTAGTAACCCTGGCTGGTTGATAAAATCTAAGCAAAAGTTTATGCAGCCATCATTCACTACTTTAAATAAAATACGAAGAGTTCCAACATCTCTACAATGCTCAATGTCTAAATCCAAATCTGATAGTAAAAATCTTCAAGAATTAAATGCACAATCTAGCAATTTCAGATCAGAGTCTGCATCATAAATCCATACAGCAGAGAAATATTCCAAATGATGTAGAATAAAAGAAAAGAAACAATTGAAAAGAAAAACATCATGCCTATAAATCTTCTTAGATTTACGAAGAATGCCGAATTTCTGCGAGATATCCCGAGACATGTATCTTAGATGCGTTTCAAAAGCGAGTTTCGAATCTAGAGTTACTCCTATGAGCTTGAGCTGGTCAACTTTGCGATGTTCAGGTAAGAGAAATCTAAAACGACTCACAATCATTTTCTTACAATTACTAGGGTTCAATTTCATACCCCACTGGAGACACCAGGAATCAATTTTATTCATTGCAGGAGATGAAACATGAACAGAGAGAGAGAGAGAGATGTTATCATCCTCGGCTAGAATTTTATTAGTGATATTAAACCACATGTCACTAGTATAAAATATATAAAGCAAAGGACCAAGAACGCTACCCAGACGAGCTCTAGACTATACTCTAGAATAAGGAATAAATGTTATCCTTCAGTTAAAAACTCTTTTAAAAGACTTAAGACTTTACTACCAATCTAACAGACTTTAATTTAAAAATCAAACCATTATGGTTGACAGTGTCAAAGGCGGCACTAAAGTCAAGAGAGACAAGCCTCGACTCACAATCATTGTCTTAAACAGACTGCATTTCATGTATCAGCAATAATAGTGCATCAATAGTGATCGGCCCATTTCTAAAGTCAAACTGAGTCATAGGAAGAAATTGTCTCAAATATACAGTAATACGTTTGGAAAGCAGACGTTTAAAAGTCTTAGATAAAATCGGTTGTGATAGAACTAGACCAACATATATTCACTGGGAGATGAATATGATGATCCTTTGTGAATTGGAGTAATATTGCTTTAACGCCAGCATTCAGGAAATGAATCCCGATGAACTAAAATACGAAATATAACAGCCACTTTTAGAGCTAGCTGATGCTAAATATTGTTGAAATCAATGGAAACAGACTAATAGGATCAGTTTTCCCCATACTCGTCCAAGTAGATCAAAGAAATTTGATTTCAGAGGATCTGAAGGCAAATGTATTAAAACTAGGTAGAGGGTGACAGCCTAAGCGCAGTCTACATCTAGATGATTGCGTGCTCTTTCGGCCTCCAAACCGCATAAAGATATGTGGCTATACAACTATATCTTACTCACATTTACACTTCCTCCAACTTCAGCACTTTCTTTCCAGATCTCTCTTTGCAGGTTCTAGCGATGGCCTCCTTGAATTTCCATTTAAATACAAAATAACCTCCAAAAGGGGAAAAATTAACACTAAATGAATAAACTATAATAAAGCGATTGGAAAACTGGCACAGGAGAGAAAAAAAAGAGTTCTTTCAATCTCCTTTCCCGCAGGAGAAGTAAAAAGAAAGATTTTTGCTCCTCCTCCTAATATAAAACAAATATATTTATTTTTATATCGAGATAAATTTAAATATCACCACCCGCTTTCCATAAGGTGGAGTCAACACGCATCAACGCCACTTAAAAGCTACTTCACCTCTTCCTATTTATATATACCTCATCAGGAAGAAAAGCACCCTTTATTTTGTCCATGTCAAATTGGTTCTTTTCTACTTACAATGATTCGCGTACTTAGGTTTATTTTAAAAGATTCCAGATTGAATAAAGTTCAATTTACAGCAAATTATGGCCCGATGGTTAATGATTTTTAGAGGTGGTCAACAATGAATTAGTCAGGAGTCAAATTATAACACTTAGATCAAGTATATTTAGATTTTATCGAAGAGGAAATACTTGAACCAAAATTATGAACGCAAGGCAATTAATTATATTTAAGCTTACTCAACCAGGAAATACTTAAGAGTCAAAATTATGACACGCTGCTCAAGGCTAATTAGATTATGCTATGTATGCCCTATCTGCCTTGCCGCCATTATGCTCTGAGTTAATTAATGTGACCGGATCCAAAATCAAAATTAAAAAGACAGTGGTTCGTATCAAAGCCGAATAAAATGGAAATTGGCAAAAAATGAGAGTTATAACAGCATAGATAGCTTTGGACGCCAAAAATGAAGGTATGTACTTAGCGTTCTCCTGACCAGTTTCAAAATCCTTTAACGTACTAGTGAAATGACTATAGGGAGATTGAGTTTGCGACTTTTCGGTTTCCTCTTTGGAACGTCCTTCGTGTGAATTAGACTAAAAAAAGTGCAATATATCAATACGCTCTCGGAAACTTTCTTCCCAATTTTAGGGAATTGCGCCAGATGCTCTTTGGTTTTAAATAAGCTATCCAGGTAGCTTAATCTGGAGATAAATTTTCCGAAATAGATTTTCCTCGTGTTTTGGCGTAAACTGTTTGATGGAGTCAATTCAATGATCAGGGAAGGGGTTAAGAGATCTAGAACCATTTCTTAGGTCATGAATGAGAGGCTGTTTGCATATGTTCGTCTTAAGCGCTTTAACAAGCTTCCCTCAACGTTGATTTGATCACAGAATGTTAGCTTTGCTCCGGCGACGAGGCAAGAGGGATAGAACTTTTCTTCGCAACAGGTGACTTTTCATCTTTTACACTATTGCTGATATATTATGTATCACGCCAAATACCCGCTTCATTAAGTTCCATCTTTCGTTCGATCTTCCTAATTCGTTAGATCTGTTTGTTTCCCTCTATTTAAATAAAAATGGGACGTAGCATAATTCCGCCGTAATAACGATACTGTTTTCCTCCCTCCAATACTCTAGTGATTTGGAGAGAGTGCGTTTAACTTTTAATTAGAGGATGTTTTATCCCCATTTTGGTCATAACGATTAATATTTTATTATTTGTTATTTGCTTTTCTGATATACCGATTTATACTTATGGCTATATTAATATTAGTTTTTTAGGGGTCTTTATTAAATTATGCTGTTATCATCTAGCCAGTTATATTAAATTTACGAATAAAAACACTTAAGCAAGAAGTCTCAGCTTTACTCGTTATAAAAAAATCACATCTTTCCATTGTACTAATAGAGAACTGATACATATAGTAAGCTTTTAAGACAACCAGATGATACCATGGTGTTACCATTTTTACATTCAAAATTATTGTAAATGTAGAGAAATAAAGGGAATATGATTTCATCGCTTAATCTAAAATAATCATAAGGTTAGGGATATATCGGAAAAATCGATTAATGAAAATAAATTGTGGAAGTATATAATTAATGATGATATCATATATCTTCTTAATATTCCATGGAGTTGTTACCTATCTGTTATTAACAGGAGTTAGAACTCTTTATCTGTGTTATTGAGCGGAAATTCGCGTGTAATATTTAATAAATTATCAAATTTCTAGACTATTAATGTCCAAAAGCTATATTGATCATGAAGTGAATATGATAAAGGATAATAGTGTCAAAGAATATTTATTCACACATGATTAATGATTAACTTTAAAGTAATAAGAGAAAGTCGCAAATTCCAACACGTACATTAATAGTACATGAGAATTTGATGAGGGATAGAGGAAATAAAGATACTAAATAGAAAAGTAAAGGAAGAACATATGAAATGAGGGTAATATAGAGAATTGTGTACGAGGCGTAGATGAAAAAAGGTACTATAGGAAAAGAAGGATGAAGATTTGAGGAAAGAAGGGTACTATAGAAAAAAGTGTAGGAAGAGTTGAAGAAACATGGGTACGCTACAGAAATATGGATGAAACGTAGATTAAAGAAAGTTACTAAAGTAAATTATGAATGAAGCGTAAATGAGAGAAATGTAATTTTTAATAACTATTGATCAAGCGTAGATGAAAGATATAAATGTGGAATAAGCTTAGATGAAAGCGGGGTAATGTAGAGAAATGTGGTAGAACCTTAGTGGGAAGAAGGTATTATAGACTAAGGAGGAGGAAACGTAGCTAAAATTAAAAATATGAGGAAGCATATGTCAAAGATGGGATAAATAGATAATTGTTGAAGAAGCGTAGAATATATGAAACGTTGAAAAAATAAAACTACGATAGTGAAATGTTGAGGATTTGTAGACGAAAAAATGGTACTACAGAGAATTTTTTAAAAGAGTAAAAGAATAATTGGAATATTATAAAATGTGGCCAAAGCATGGTTGAACGAATGGTACAATTAAAAAATATGGAGGAAGCGTAACTAAAATAACCGTTCTATAGAGCAAAGTGGAGGAAGCGTAGAAGAAAAAAGGTACTAAATTGAAATGCAGATGAAGCATAGATGAAATGTGAAAGAAATGTGGAAGAGGCGTAAATAAAAGCAGGGTACTATTACAAAATATGCGGGAAGAGTATATGAAAGAAGGGTCTTATGTAGAAATACGCAGAAAAAGTAGAAAAAATAAGTTTATTAGGGTGAACTATGTAGGAAAAGTAAATAAATGAATGAAAATAGAGAGAAATGTGGTAGAAATTAGGTAGAATCGTAGATGAAAGGAGTTTTTTATTAAGAATTGTGGAGGAAGATTAGAAGAAAGAACGGTAGAGTAGAAAAATGTGGAGAAAACGTAGATGGAAGTGTAAAATAGTCAAATGGTTGAGTAGGCATGATTAAAGAGGGAGACTATAAAGAAATGTGACAGAAGCGTAAAATAAAGCAGTATAGAATAGATAGAGGGAGCGTGTTGAAAGAACGGTACTATTTAAGATGTAGAGGAAATGTGGAGAAATCAGAGATGAAAGAAAGTTATTATATAGAAATGTGTAACGAAGCATGGTTTAAAGAAAAGTAATATAGAGAAAACAGAATGAAGTGTAGATCAAGGAACGGTATAGAGACCAATAAGGAGGAACCGTAGATAAAAAAAGGCTGCCTTAGAGAAATGTCGTGGAAGCGTTGTTGATAGAATGGCATTAAAGAGTAAGAAAGAAGAAGTCTAGTTATAAATCGAGTAAGCGTTGATGTGAAGAGGGTAATATAGAGTAATTTGGAGAAAGTGTGCAAGAAAGAAGGGCAATTTAGAGAATGTAGAAGTGTAGACGAAAGTAATATTCAAAAGAGTAATGAGGAGAATGTGTAGAAAATAGAATGTTACTATAGAAAAAAACACGGGGAAGCTTACATAAAATTAAGGTAATAAAGATGTATGTGTAGGAAACGTGGATGAAATAACACTAATATACATAAATAAGGATGGATTTTGGAAGGAAAATAGGTACTATGCATAAATTTGTAGGGACCCTAGAAGATAGTAAAGTACTATAAGGAAATGTGCAGTTGAGCGAGGATTAATAAAGGCTAATACAGAGTAGTGTTGATAAAGCTTAGATGAAAGAAACATTCAATGGAAAAATGAAGATGAGGCATAGATGGAATAATCATTCTATAGAGAAATGTTCAGAATCGTAGAAGAAAGATGAAAATTATAGAAAAATATCTAGGAAGCTGAGATGAAAGTAGTATACTAGATGGTAATATCACGGGAGCGTAGATGAATGAAGTGTAGTATATAGATATCAGGGCAAGCTTAATTTAATGAAGGGTACTATTGCTAAATCTGGAATAAGCTTAGATTAAAGAACGGCACCTAGAGAATTATCCAGCAAGCGTTGATTGACTAGGGGTACTAAAGAGAAATGTAGAAGAAGCGTAGATGATAGAATGGTACAATAGAAAAATGTGGAGGAATTTTAGATAAAAAGGTATTATACTGAAATGTGAAAGAGGCTTAGATGAGAGAATGCTATGATGGATAACTGTAGAGTATGCGTAGATGAAAAGAGTTTAAAATCTAGAAATCTCCTGTAAGCGTAGAAAAAAATGCGGTACTATTGAGAAGTGTGAAAAAACTAAGAGGAAAGACGAATAATATAGAGAACCGTGGAAGAAGCATAGATGAAAGAAGTGTAATAGTGTGTAATGTGTAGGAAGCATAGATTAATACATAGCTTTATAAAGAAATCTGGGGAATCGTGGATGAAAGAAGGGTAATATAGATAAATTTGGCATAAGCGTAGATGAAAGAAGGGTACTATCGAGAAATGTGGACATAACGTAAATGAAACAAATGTAATTTTCGTAGAGAAATATGGAGCAAGCGTGGATGAAAAAGTGGTACTAGAGTGAAATATGGAGAAAGAGTAGATGAAATATGGGTATTGTAGTGAAATGTGGAAAACCTAGAGGAAAGAAAGGTACTATAAAAACTGTAGAGAAAATGTAGATGAAAAACTGTGCTATAAAGAAAAGTCTAGGAAGCGTCGATGAAAGAATGGTATTATAGAGGAATGTGGAAAAAGCGAAGATCAAAGAAGGGTTTATATAGGGAAATGTGGAGGATGCCTAGATGAAAAACGGTTACTATATCAAATCTGGAGGAAGCCTAGATGAAAAATCGGTAATATAGAGAAATATGGCGGAAACCTAGATGAGAAAAGGGTATGATAGGGAAATGTTGAGAAATATGTTGACGTTTAGACAGAGAAATCGGTAGCACAATTAACCTTTTGCCAAATTGACCGATGGCGAACTTTTTAAGAATAGAAGTTCGCCAATAAAATAGGGAGAGCGTGCGGCGAATAACACTATTATAATAATTAAGCTGTCGTATTGCGGCTTGTCGGAAAGTTCCTTCCCTACATTGCAACAACGCCTCCCTCATTTTCATGGTCAGGAGACTTGATTGCTCTAAATGGATTATGTAATACATCCTACGCACTTTTCCTAAGCCTCAATTCAGCATTTTGTGAAAAGCCCGTTCCAAAAGCCTTTTTAATGGCAATGCTATCGATGCTTTTCGCTTTATTTACTGATCAATCATTTGCAGTTGAGGGGGAAGCGCGTGCGCGAGGACGAAGGGTATCTGCATTCATAGAGAAGCTGTGGCATCTTCTGGAGAGTTGCGCGCTTTCTTGATATCCATAGCACCTAAACCTTCCAACTTTATTCGATCGATCATATCTACCTTCCACACATTTTCACATTCAATACCTTCAAAACTATATTCGCTTATTTCAGGCAACGTCCTTTCTGCATTTATTGGTTTAATTAAATAATAATAATATTTTTAACATTATATACTATTATTTAGCCACAAAGTGCAGTAGGTGGCTGTCGATACCATAAAATAACAAACACGCATCAATTTATTCAAGCCGTTGGCCTTCATAACAGTAGTATAATATGTATCTCTATTCTACCCTTATGACGGTTCATTTTTTGTCAGAATGCCCGAATAAAGACGGCCACTCATACTCTCGCTTCATGCACATCTATCTTACAAAATATCATACATCTTTCAGTAATCTTTCTCTCTCGAACACATTCTCTTAGCAAAACTACTTTATCCACCGTCTTCTAAGCTGTCCCATAGTCTGACATTTACGGTTTTATATCCTGTTTGCACAATACAACTATTTGAACCTACAGAAAGTTTACAAAACTCATACTCTGTCCTCCAATTACAATATATCTCGAAGTAAAATTTTCAGGCTAGTTTAAATTGTGTGGTGCTTTTTTATTCAAAATTAGTCCTAGCCACGTTTAAAGATATCTTTATTAGAAGCACATATTAATTCTGACCGTATGTAGGGCATTCTTGGCCTTCTCATTGGGTTCTCTCAATATTGTTCTAAGTGCAAAAAGATTAGGTATATTTGTCCTTAGAATAGATATATTGCAGATGTTTGCTGTATGTGAGACAAAAATAAAAATGAAGAAAAGGTTTGTGCGAGATTGAGTAAATAGAGTGTGATGAGGTGTAGATCGGGTTACTAAGAGTATAAGGCATGTTGCAGTGTTTGGGGCAGTAATTTTATGAGCTCCGGAATTACGTCATGAAAGTTAAGATAGGCAGGAGAAAAACTATGCATGGTGATAGTTTATCTACCCAGTAATGTCCGAAGTGAAGCTGAGAAAGGAAGGCTCTTGAATGACTTGGCAAAAGTAGTGGGTGAATTTAGCAACGCGTATCGGATGATATTACAAGTGAAGTAAATGGGCAAAGAGATGCTTGAATGAGGGAGAGGTTAACTGTAACTTTTTCTACACAGGAAGAGAATAAAATGAGGGTCGATGTGTGTGCTGAAAGAAACTTATGGGTACCAAATACATTCTTCAGCACAACGCTGTGTATAAATATAGATATGCTGGGCAAAAGAGAACTTAAGATTATGATTGATCTGGGTCTATTAAAAACGTATTTGATATGATTGTTTTAAGATTATGAGAATATCTGGTCACATGATTGTAATGTGTAATGTTAAACTGGCTGGCGCATGGATTAGAAAATCTTAAGAGGTAATGGAAGGGAGAAGTTTAAGTGGAAGCTTATTGAATAAAAGATAAAGAGTAGAGTATGTGAGAATGCTGGATAGTTAAAAAAGGAAGTAGGGGCGGGCAATGGTAAAATGTAGGAGAATTATAAAGAATTGCTAGAAGAGAGCGTAAGATATGTGTGCGAGTGTGCTAATATAGCAAAATTCTTAATGGTGGAATAACGATATGAAATGTTTAGTCGAAAGCAAAAAAGTAGCGTAAATGCCTAATGTGTAATAGTTGCAGATGAAAACGACAAGGAGTATTGTAATATTTCATAAAATGAAAAAAAGAAAAGAGAAATAAGTGATAAAACGGACTAGAAAAGCAGCGAATAAGCCTATTCTAGAAAGAAGTAAGAAGTGTGATGTTCCAGGAGAGGATTGTTGTGCCAACATCAAGAACAAGAATAGCATGGTTAATTTGAACACTGAGCTAAAATGTGGATTACGAACATACTTTGATAATTGGTATAATGTGAGTATAGAAGAAAATACACATGTAAATATGATTTTGTGTCTCGGCGTAAATCGGTGCCGTATCGGAGTTTGGAAGATATAGGCTCGATAGGGTGTTGCTCTGCGGTGTAAAAATATTTCGGTGATTGTTTAATGGAATAGATCTGACGACTGTGTTGTAAGGCTTTATAAAGTAGAAGAGTTTTTGAATAGTGGAGGAATTAAGTAATAGTGCACCTGTATAATGATAAAGGGGACAAAGGTGAATGAAAAAAGTAGATATAGATAAGTCTGTAGAGTGTTGTAGGTAAACTGTGTAACAAAATCGTGCCTATAAGAATGATAATTAAGAATTGATAGAGATGAATAATGGAGTTTAAAGCAGATACAGGGTGCGTGGATCTTGTATTTGTTCTAAGAGTGCTAGCTAAAAAACAAGGGATACAAGTGTAAGTTGATTAATGTAACTGGAGAATGCTTATTATAGATTATAATAGTGTACATATATATGCTGTGGCTGGGCTGGTGTATGGGAGTAAAACTAAGATATGAAAGAAAGATGAAAGATCTCGATTGAGAGCAATAAAAATAAATAACTTAATATGGATGCTTGGTGTGCTAAAGCTAGATAGATGGAGCGGGAACAATTAGGTAAGAAGTTTTTTGGTGCGAAAAAGGTTCTATCTGACAGTAGTCTGAGGTGGTATAGGCATATTTTGAGGATGAATAGAATCGGATTTGTAAACAAAAATACAAAAATCATAGTCAGGGAGGAGTAGTTTGAAGATGACGAAAATTTGGCCTAATTGTGTGAATAACTGAGATACAAAAAATTAACTGAGGAAGAAGGGTGTATTATAGGTGTGCTAGTAAGGGGGCGTATTAGGATCCTTCTTTTAAGTGATGTAGCCTAAATCGACGATATGCTTTAGTACATATCCCCAATCATTATGAAGCGCATTCGGCGTGGACGAAATGTCAGTTGCGCTTTTGCTTAATAGGGCATAATCAGGTGGTAAGGGTATGGATAGTTCTTTAGTGACGTTGAAGCTGTTATCCCACATTTCGGGAAAATGACAAAATTCCTGAAATCATTTTCCGATTTTAGGATGTTTCTGAACTCAAAATTTTTTAATGTAGATATTTGCTATTGGGGTACTGTAAATTTAAATTTTAGCTCTTCCAATTCAGAATAGATGTATCTGATTATAGTAACTTACATAAGCTGGTAAATTGTCTAAAAAAAATCACAATCCTAAAAAAAATCTTTATAGTAAAAAAATCATATAAACCATCCAAATCAAACCCCATGAAAGAGGTGATATCCATAACTTTGCACTATTTTCCTCAATTAAAAACTACGTCAATTATTTTTAGGGAAAAAATGCTGAGTTTTCTTCCTTGTGAGAGAGAAGTGTAAGATGAAGAGCCAGTGGAAATTACTGCATTTGCAGAGGGAATATATGATAGAATATGATCAAGATTGTGGAAGAAAAATATAGCAAGATTGACTGTTGTGATGTGCGGAATAAAATGAGGTGTCGCAGTGCAAAATGAACTGTTATAACTTTGAATATTGTGGGTATTTGTTTGTGCTCAGAGAGAGCTCATTGGTTGTGAGCTACGCATGCAGAATTTAAAAGAGGGAAGTATGGCTGAGTGGCAGAAGTATTCGAGTGAAACAAATGTTATTTCAAGGATAAGTTATGAATTTTTTTGAATCATCTATGTAGTAGAACAAAGTGAACAAAAATGAGTATTATTACTTTAATATGATTGTTAGTTTTAATGGTATAGGTACACTAGGCATGTATTATATTAAACACTTCCAATAGCAGAGATCCTTGTCTACCTACTAACTCCAACCGGCCTATATCAACAAGTTCAATCCAGCCATATTTCATTCATCACATGTCCTACCTCTTACATAAATAATTTCATACTTTCAACAGTTTACTACTCACTCTATACATTTTTAGATCCTGTAATGACGTCTGCCTATCTTAACAATTGAAGGTTTCTCCAGATAGTATAACAAGCCTAAAACTTATATCTCTCCTCCGTCGCTTAGTTTTCCACTAAGTCTTATCACCGCAAACACTCGAATGACATAAATCGCCACGTACTGCTTATATTTAGTTATTTTTTTACAAACCGAATCAGAATTTATCCACAGAATTTGCCTGCAACACTATTTCTCCCCTCCCATTATAGCATTTTAGTGTCAAAGTATTTTCCAGTAATCAGGCACTGATACACATTCAAATGTCTTACAACACTACAACCAGACAAATTTAATACCATGCCTTAACCCATTAACGCCCAACTTCTAATTTTTAATAATTCTTTATTTTGGGGGGCTTATATTTATTTATAATGAGCATTCAGACATAAATTGAACTCGATTTTATACATATATTAATATTTGACCAATTAAGACCTGATCTCTAAATAGATCATTGGGAGGATTCCTGAATAAATAAATATAATGGTAATACATAAGAATATATTTTAACATATGAAAATAGATGCCGTAACTAAACAAAATAACATAAAAATAAGTTTATACATTTAAATAATTAGTTTCGTTTATTTTATTGACAAAAAGTTGATTTTATTTATTATGATATGACTTAAAACATGGAATACAGAGAGTTACTCCACATTTGCCACAAAATGACTTTAGTCGTCCTCTACATGGTTTATTTTGGCATCTTCTTTGCTGGTCTCTTTTTTCAAGCTAGTGACTTTTATTGTCAAATCTTAAATCCACGTTTGGAGATACTGTTGAAAATTTCATGATTTTTCTTCTAGAATTACATTTCAGGTATAGAACAGCTATTTGTCTTTTGAAAGTCAAAAGATCAGATGCTTGTTCCCTGTGTATAAATTTGTGAACAAGCCATGCATTCACTACAGCCATATCTAGTACACGTGTGAACAGTGGCCAATACGATTTCTTTCCCCTAACATTAGTCTTATATTTACCTAAAAGCCAATAGTGGTGATCTACGCCTCCCATATTTGTGTTATAATCTTTCCACACATTTGGCTGTGGAACTCTTACTTTGGCTTTTTCTTTTTTATCCCATCTCAGCAAATTATTTACAGATTCAATGGAATCCCAGTTAGTTGCAATGGTGAAACATTTATTGTCATTTCACTTGGTAACTAGAACTTCTCCGTTTTTGTCAAATAAATAATTGCACTAACCTCTTTTTTTCTTTTTTCTGTTCTTCACCTCTCAAGGGACAATCTTACAACCTATTTTTTCTGACAGTACCTGTCGCCCTTTCCCCTTGCATTTGTAAATACACAAGTAAGTCTCTGGAGGTGAACAAATTATCGAAATATACACATGATGTATCTTTCATTGCTAGTTCATGAGTCATGGTGACAACTACCTTTGTCCCTAGAGTAAATTGTTCAGTTGGATTCCCTGGATTACTTCCACAATACGAATAGAATTTGTAACAGTATCCTGAAACTCCACATAATGCCCAAAATTTATACCCAAATCTTATTGGCTTCTCTTTGATGAATTGTTCAAAGGAATAATGACCATAATAGCTAACCATCATTTCACCTACTGCTAGATTTTGTTCCATGACTCCAAATTGCTGAAACAAATTGTTAATTTTAGTGAATAAAGGTCTTAGTTTGAAGCCTTTGACATCTTTGCAGTTATCAGCCTCAGAATTATCTGTGAAGTGTAAAAGGCTTTTTATTTCATGATATCTATTTCGAGACAATGCCTTTTTTTACAATATCAATGCTCAAGTCTTCTTCATTCGACCAATAATTTCTTTCAGGGGGCAATTGATGGTACCCACTGAGTAATAGTATCCCAAAGAATGCTTTGATTTCTTCCAAGGAAATAGTAAATACTCCTTTATTCTTCTGTTCAACGGCATGACGAACTGTTTCTTTCATTATATGCTCAAGCACTCCACTAGAAGAAAAGACTTTAAATAGAAAAACAGGTGATTTCAATAAACACTTTTCTTTCAATTTTGTAAGAATGGCACATGGTCATTTTTTTGTGGAATAAGTTTCTGATAAATAGGCACTCTCTTTTGCCATAAGGTTGTACATTTGTCAGAACTTTTTTCTTTGCTGATGATATGGTATCAACATAGTATCATTCACTGTAGTTTTTTCAAGGATATCTTCATCAGCCTCAGCTTCATCAGATAAACTATCAACATAAGGTGGACAATAGAAATTTCAATATCGTCTGCACCTTCTTCTTCAGCATCTTCAAGGGCTTCAATAATACCTTTTATATTGGCAAGCTTTCTTCCAAGATACGTCATATTGATGGGTGGATGAATCAGAGTAAAGTAAAATCTAATTTAGGGCGCGCTTCCTTTTATACCGAATGATTGCGTCATGTTATGAAATGATTGCCTCATGCAGATTTTGATGTCATATCCTCCCAATGATCTATTCATAGATCACCAAAATTGCTTCGGTTTTCGTTCTTATACTATCTAAATAAGCTTGCCGATATCATGACAATACTTATGTTTTACATCTTACTTATCATATCTATGCAAAAATAAAAGAAAAAAGGTATATTACAATATTATATTTAATGGTTTGCATTGCTCATTATTCTCTGAAAATTTATGACAAATTTAATTTCATATAACTTCAGAAAATATGATATTGCCTTATTGACAATTTTATTATAAATAAAAGTATATGTTTGCTTCAATAAATTGCTATAATATATTAATTTAAAGTACAACATCTAATTTAAAAAAAAATTTAACTGATCTCTAAATACTTCAGTGGGCGTAAGAGATACCTAAAAAGTGAGAACTTTGAAGTTTAATTCAAGTCTTTTATAATGAGGCAGCTTTAACCAAAATAACGTACCATGTAAAGGGAATACAAAAAATAAGTGTGTGGAGGAATCTCCTTTTGCATAATATTATTTCCTCACATCCTAAGACAGTATTTGTAGAGAGAAAGCGAGCCATTACCCCCACCCCCCCTTCCGACCTCACCCTTTTTTGACCGCCGTCAGACCTCTGCGGATTTCACAACAAAGCTTCCTCCCGGTCGTCTCTACCTTACCTTCCCACCTCCCTAGGGTTGAGACACTACGTTCTATATTCGCAGTGAACCGCGTTGATTGCCCTCGCCGCTGTCACCCGTCTGGCTGCTAATCCAAGCCAAAGACACTTCCTCGTAAGGTGGCACTCGGTTCATAACGCCCGATAACGAAGGTTAAGATGGTTTCAATCTCTCTCTGTTTTGAATAGCTGCGGGTATATATACACGCACTCCAAGCTGAAGGACAGATTTGGTTAGATCCGACTTCCCCGAAAGGAGTGCAATTCAACAAACTCTCTCGCAAGAAGTGTTAGTGAGGGTCGCAAGCCACGAAAAAGCTGGACATCACCCCAGTGACTTCTGGAGAAGAGTCTCATGAGGCAACATCAGCCTTTCTCACGTGCCTTCGGATAAGGATTGGAGAAGCCGTCCTCCGAAGTTCTTTTGATGACCTCTTACGACAAGAGGCCCATTCGCTCGCTCAAGCCGAGTGGGGAGAAGTCATCTCTCCCCCCCTTCGAAGTTTGTTCGGTGATGTCCTGAGGACAGGAGGCCCTCATCTTGCAAACGCAAGTTCGAGAAGAGTAGCTATAACCCGCTGTGAGATTTTTGCCTATTACCTGTAAGTAATCAAGGTCACCAAGACCTCCTCCTAGTTGCCCTACCACCGTACCCTCGAATTTCAAAGGAAGCAAATCCTTCATTACCCTCAATCTCCCATTATAACCATTGCCTAACCACGGTTATCTAATTAGTATTCAGAGCTTCAGTCCGTCTCATTTATGTACCTTTATATATATATATATATTTATTGTTGTCCACTTTTTAGGTCGTGTTTATTAAAATCTATCTTTGACATTGTGTTTGTTATATTTTTGGGTCACGCAGCTGTCGCTATCTTTGAAACAATAACAGTTGGCGCCTTGCTTTGCCTACATTAGAGCCTGTGTGCGCATCTTCACGTACACTTGGCTATACCTCGACAGAGTGTTATTAGGTGAGCACTTTTCCTAAATTGTACATATTACTTCTCTTTTGCATTATAATCTAAATTAAACAGCTTAGTTATATATCTCCACATTATTGTTATTTATTCTCTCAATCACATGCTTAGTTTTACCACTATATTTTTTTATTTCGATTACTGGTATATGAAGAAACTTTAAACGAATTTTAAAAGGAAACATAAGAGTGAAATATAGTAATTTTTAGTTAATAAATGTAAAATTAGTGTAAAAGTCTACAGAAAATAATTAAATTTTTTCTTTTTATTATATTATTATAAATCGAGTTTAATTGAAGACAAAAAGGAAATATATTTTGGGGCGCTAAAAAAGGAGAAACCATGATATTTGGCAACAATACAAGGCCTATGAAACAAGTGAATCTTTGTTGTGATTTTAATGTAATTGTTGTATTTATTATTTGTATTATTACATATATAGGAATTATAAAATTTGATAATTGTGTAAGAATTGATAAAATATGTTAATGTAATTTGAGAGCACAAATTTATGTTATGAGAACCGATTAAATATATAAATATATTATACGGGTTTCTTAAAAGACCGCTTTCATCTATTGCACCTGTTATGTATAAAGGGAGATGGACTGCGCTTAAGGATAAATTACCTCTACGAAATTCCATAGCTGCAAAGAAACAGCTACCACTTAAGATGTTTCAACAGAATGGGGAGCTTACCACTATAAGAGGAAGATATTAACTCTCCACCATAGGAGAGTACCCGAGCTGCAGAAGAAGAAGAATTATTACCAGTTATGGAGAATTCCTCTCCCAAGTAGGTAGCAACATCCATATCCGGTGACTCCTTTGAAGAATGATAAAGAAGAACAAAATGGATTCACCAAGAGAGCAACAAGCTGCTCGCTTTACCAAATTGGCGAAATCCAACTCTACATAGCCTCCCAACTAAAACGAATGCACCGTTAATGGACGTCTCCTAAATCATGGATTTCTGCTTCTTTGCCCCCCAAGCGGTTGATTGATTTCCATTACCATCGATTCTCCCGTCTTTAATGAAGCAGCCGTTACAAGATGGTCGAGAATCGTCGATCTCTACTGCTTTACCGCCCGAGAAGGTAAATCTAATTCTACCTACGATGCTCTCATCGCAGAGCTACTGTTCTAAGCACCAATATCATTGAGCTCTGAGAGAATCGGCGGCAAGAATGATTATATCTAATTTCTACGCATCAGACACTACAAGCAGCCTTGATGAGCTACGATTAACCGTTACAAATGGACGTGGGTTGGGACCTAACTCGGTCAAAATTTGTCCAATCTCTCCCTTTGAACATAGCACCCTTCATCAAAAGGACAATAATTGATCAAGATGAAAACAACAGACGAACTAATGCCATTCGTTTGGGCAAACTTTTCCAAAAATTAATAATGACAATACTAGTGCTTTTAAAAAAAAATCCCAGTGCAAATCAGTTAAAAAGTGTAGATTCAGTGCTTATTTTTAAAAGTGTAAATAGGGAAAATCCATTATCTGGTGATATGAATAATGATATTAATTTGCCAGACCAAATTAGTTGTACAAAATTCATGAAATTATTAAAATAAAGTTAACTTCGTATTCCTAAGTCCCGTTTAGCTTAGGAAAAGTTTTGTGGTGTAAACATACATATTAGTACAATAAAAAGAGGTTTGGTTCGCGATGATAAACTGCAGCTACTATATGCCGAACGTTGTAATCGATTTTATCAAACCGCTTGGCATAACAAAAATGATGTTGTGGTACGTGCCTACAAATTTGTATGCATGAAGAATATATAAAATGATACAAAACCCTCAGGATCGCTTAAGAATTGAATATTATGCTGCAGTCAATAATCAAAATGAATAATAGGCAAAATAAAATTACAAGAATTTAGTTGTGGAGCACGCAGATTCACGTAAACATATATTTGTTCCCATCTAAGAGTTGCAGTTCCTGGGTCTGAACGTATAGGTGTGTTAAGTCTGGCAGTTGTTAAATGTTTATAAGGGTGTATTGGAGTTTGTAGGTTGTAGGACTACTTTTAGGTTTCCAGTCAAGTTTCCTCTAAGTTCCAAAGTTCTTACTGTGAAAACGCGTCTAGGCTGGATTTCAGAAGGTACCTTGGTAATCACTAGAAAAGAAAAAGGAATCGAAAGGAAAGGGGCAATAACTAGGCTTTATTCTTTGCTTGGGCCAAGCTAAAATTGGAGCAAGAGAAATAGTTCGATTCCTACGCGGCCGTGTGTGAGCTTTGCGTTAATGTTAGGCTGCTATGGCTTAGGAGGCAAAACATAAGGACGAGTACCGGATTCGTGACGATAGTAATAACAAAAAGGCAAGTAAGCTATAGTGACAGACGACTTAAATGATTTTCTTTCTATCTTATTCTCCTCTCTTCAATATTTACGTCTTTATGCATATATGTATAGGACTCACACTGTGCCCAAGGGGCGTGACCTTTTTTCTTTGACCTTGGCACATGGTGGAGCTAATGATCAAAGATATCTTGGTCAATTCCTTTGTTGAACCGTTGGGCAGAGTTAAAAGAGGTATGTGCGTTTAATAAAACTACATAACTTTCCCAAGTCGGGCATGCATCAGATATCAGAAAGACCATTTGCATTTCACAGGTCCTCTAAAATCTTAACCGGCCAAAGCACATACCACCCTGTATTTCTTCGGCTTGCTCCTGTTATCTATTATTGTGATCGTTTCGTCTGGAAGCTTTTTCCGACCGTGCTTATGTTTGTTTGACCGCGTGGGAACTCTGGCTGATCGCTTGCTTGTCTATGCTTCCGTTAACAAAATACACACTAGTGATATAAGTATTGATCTCTATTTTACATGTGTTAACTACTTATTACATGGCATAATATCTCATTACTTAATAAGTGGGCCTTTATATTTTGCAATTTTGTTGACACAGGCCTACTTTCCTTTGCAATCTGGGTGCTACAAACTCTTTTAAAGAACTTCAGGATAGCGAAAAAATGTGTGCAAAAGAATTATTTATAAATACCTACATAATCTTGTTATAAAACTCCGTTTTTCTTCGAAAGGGAGTGTAATGGATTGCTCACATTACAAGATTAAATGAGATGATGAAAGATACCTCAAAACTGAGCACTTTGGAGTTTCATAAATTCTTTTATATTATGGCAGCTTTAACCAAAATAACATTTCATTTAAAGGGAATACAAATGATATGTGACGTTAAGGGGAGACTGGTCCCAAATTTGAAACACTTTCCATTTACATAATAATCTAAATTAAACAGTTTAGTTATATTTCTCCAACTTATTGTTTTTTTGCTCACTCACTTACTTATTTTATCCACTAGCTAAATAAATTTTATTTTCATTACCGGTATATGAAGAAAATTTAGACGTATTCGTAAAAAGTTACGTAAGAATGGAATATAGTTATTTTGAGTTAATAGTTATCAAAATAGTGTAAATATTTACAGTAAATAATTACAATCTTGAATTTTTAATATATTTATTATAAATGAAGTTTAATTAACAAAAAGAAGGAAAATCTTTTGTGGCGCTAAAAGAGTGACATCTGGCAACAATACAATGCCTATGAACCAGGTTATTCTTTGTTTTGATCTTAATTAAATTGAATTTATTCCTAATATTATTATATAGCTATTATAAGAATTGATAATCATGT
The DNA here is from genome assembly GCA_963969495.1 of Ceratothoa steindachneri. NCBI lineage: Eukaryota > Metazoa > Arthropoda > Malacostraca > Isopoda > Cymothoidae > Ceratothoa > Ceratothoa steindachneri. Next base: position 158,957,706 of record OZ018322.1, on the reverse strand, counting down.
AAGAATTAATAAATGATGTTTATGTAATTTGAGAGTACAAATTTATGTTGAGAACGGAGTAAATATATAAATTTACTAGAGATGATTCTTAAAAGAACGCTTTTATGTATTCGAGCTGTTATGTAAAAATGGAGTGGACTTCGTTTAATGATGAATTTTTTTGTTAAGAAAAGTCATATGAAGACGATTCCAAAGTTCCCGCCGAATAAAGAATATTGAATCCAGCTCCAAGATTCCTTTTACCTTTGAGGAAATCTACGATCACCATTCACCCAGCCTACCAAGCAAGAAGAGAGCTTTTTATTTTCGGAGTAAGCCTTATGAATACCAGGCCTTCACTGAGGAAACAATCAGACAGCCACCTAGCCAAATAAAGCATCCCATTTGGCTGTTTCAAGAGTGGTACCAAAATTCTGTGAGAAATTACCCCTTGGTAATCATACCACTCTCGAAGAGGCCTACCTCAGACTACCACCTACAAAATATATATCGTTTATACGGAAAGTTACTTTTAAAAAATTAATTTTACTAATAATTATCTATTGTTTTCTAAACGATATGGACCGTAGGAAGTTCAACCACATACAAATGGAGTTTTATGCAACAAGAAGATATGTGATAAGTTGTTAAATATTGTTTAAATAAGTTGGAAGGTGTTAATTTTAGTGATACCTCGGTTATCTAACTCAAATTGAAGCGCAAACTTTTATTAACTATTAGAGGAAGGTTTGGAAGTAGCCGTTGTGAATCTATTATCCAAGAAGTAGGTCTTTGATATTTCACAAACTTTCTTTGAGAAGAAATAGAAAACTGAGCATGGTTATATAATGAGCAATGGTGAATCAGAATAGAGAATGCATTAATTTCAGGTCATTTTAAAGATAGACACTACCTTCTAGAAAAACTGTTGACCTGTATGATTAGTAAATCTGTCAAAACACAAGATCAAAGAAGCTATGAGAGCAGCGTTTAAATTGGCAATTACATGATTTTGGTCGTAAAATTTATAGTGTGTTGATAGAGGGGAGGAGATTGAAATGAAAGAGTTGCATATTAGTTAATTATGTAATTAGGTAGGAATATTTATTCATTTGATCATAAAACTTACAACAATTTCAAATTAAAAGAAGATTTGTGGGAAAGAGGTACATATTTTGAGAAACGCTTAAAATGTTTTGTGACAGAACCAAGCACAAATAGCACTGCAAGTAATATAATATCGGTGGGTGTTGAATCAGAAACATCGGTGGTCACTTTCGACATAGGCAAAAGGAGCAATAAAAAATGCAACTAGAAGGCGCCAAAACTTAGACACACGCACACACATTCTATCTTAGCCTCTATCACTGTCTCTCTTTCTTTCTCACTCACTCTTAACCTCTATCATACGTTTTATTTTACTCTCTATTTCTATCTCTCTTACTCTCTCTCTCTCTTCGCCCTTATGCTTTGTCACTTTTACTTCCTCTTTTATTTACTTTCTTTATTACTCTATCTCTTACTTCCATTTATTCTATCTCTCAAACTCTCTCTTTCGAACACTGCCTCTATCCCAATTTGTCTCGCATGCTTTCTCTTTTAAGCTCTCTCTCACCTACAATCTTTCCCTACTCTCGTTCTTTTTTCTCTCTTAATTTTGGCTCTTAATATCTCACTCTCCTAAACTTTTCCTTCATGTCTTAATATCTTTTGCTAAATCTCTCTCTTAATCCCTTGCTATTACTCTCCCTACTTCATGCTCTCACGCTTACTGTTCTATCTCTCTCTTTCAAGTATCAGCAAAGTGGAGGACAAGAACTTAATGATCTTGAAAATTAGCCGTCCTATTTTGGAGGGAAAAAATCAGAAGTGACTGCTAAATAATATCCTCAAAAGGTGAATCCTCACGCGTCTGCAGTTCAAATCTTCTACCATCTCTCTCTCTCTCTCTCTCTCTCTCTCTCTCTCTCTCATAAATAAAGTAGCGGGAGACATGACGCCCCCTTGTCGCGGGAAGAGAGCTTGTGTGTACCTTTGACTTTTCGAGCTATGTCGGCGGGGGTACCTCTTCTGAGTACCCCTGGTATGGCTTCCCTTGTCGATTTGGTTGAAAATGAGTTTCCAGACCTAAGTGCGTTATTCCTTCGTTTTTCTACTCTATCCTTCTCCTTTTTTACTTTATCCTATCTCTCCCACTTATACAAAAAGAAAAAAACAAAAAAAAGCCTACTCCTATCATGTCACTCTTTCCCTTTTTCCCTCTATCTACATATAATGACCTGGCAGCTAACACACGCGTCAGAACAGAGGCTTTGGAACCTCTATAAATAAAGCCAATCGATGCTCACTGGTTGCGAGAGACTAAAACTAGAGGTGTCCTAGGCATTGGGGCTCGATGAATGGGATGTGGGTAGTGCCCCGTTAACCCCTTCCCTGGCGCGTAATTATTGCTTGTTCCTAGTGCCCGTGGACGGGTGCCTCTCGTAGCATCGGTCCGAGGTGACGTCCCTTTGTTCCCAGGCTGGTTGCCAGGCCAATAAAAAGCCTTGGGTCGAGTCTCTTGGTGGGGCGAGATATCCATTGGAGGCTGCTTCGAGATCCTGGCCGTTGTAAAGGGAACTAGTAGGAGTTTAGTGAGGGACATGCTTCGTTGTTGTTCACCTCGTGAGAAATCGATGGCCCCTTCGGGGACCGTCTGTGCTGCTTAGTTTGGAGCCACGGCACGCCGAGGCTTGACGACTCGGTCGGACGAACAGCAGCACATGGAGCGTGCCTTCTGGAAGACTCCAAAACGACTCCGATCAATAGGCGGGAGCGACTCACGCGGGGAGGCCTCACGAACCACCCTTTTTATCATTGATTGGTCACAAAGTATTGAAAGAGAGAAAGTGTTCAAAATGACCGACAAAAAAGGACCAGGAGCTCTAAAATACACGTGCGCAATATTCCACATAGATAAGTGGTGCGTGGACTTCCTGGAGGGGTGTTTTTCAAAACGCCACCCAGCCAGTTCCTGCACCGACTGTATTCTTAACGGCCAAATCAAGGAGCTAAAAAAAAACATGCAGGGCTTCCGAGGAAAGATCCAGGAAGTTAAGGGAGAAAATAAACAGCCTCAAATTAGAACACGCTGGACTGATTCGCAGGCTAGAGGTCAGAATAGCAGAGCTAACGTCAAGCCCTGTACTAAACACTGCATCTGCAGTATTACCCCCAGAACTAGATCTGCATGCTACGGATAAACCCTTAAAGAAAAAGAAAAGGAAGGGAAAGAAACAGGAGGAAGAGAAAGTTGAAATATAAGATAAAGTAGAAGCTTAAAAAGAGAAAGTTGAAGCAGAGGAAGAAAAAATAAAAAACAGAAGAGTATATAACAAAGGAAGATAGGGGGAAAAAGTGAATAAAAAAAGAAGAAAAATGAGATGGAGAAGAAAGAGGAAACCAAGAGTTCGCTTCCGCAAGGAAAGCCTCAAACCTCTGCACAGAAATGTCCGAGGGTACCCTTATGGGCGATTCCCAAGCACAAGGTTTGCAGCATCTACTAGTGGCCCGCCTTCGCACTAGTGTGAGGTATGCTGCAAACCATGACGGGGAAACCACCACATCAGGGTAGAGGCTGAGAAATCTCAGATCTTTGAGAATTCAGTCGTTGCCCTGATGGTGAGTGCAAATGACCTCTACCTCCGAGGAGGCAAAGTAGGCCCCAGCGAGAAAATTCTCAACACGGTAATGGGAGCCGTGGACGACTGCGGATTGTGAACTCGCAAACGGGTCGTTGTAGGGATGCTCCCAAGAAGAGGCCCTAGCCGGACAGCTCACTCAAGGAACTTGACCCAGAACCAGCGCCTCTTTGACCTCTGTACCGCGGAAGGGGTCTTCTTTCTTTACCCTTACCGCAACTTTTACGGTCGAAACGACCTTTACCAAAGGGATGGAGTGTACCTTTCATTCAAAAGAAAGGTTTTACTCTGTAACTTAATCCAGGATGTCGTAGAGCGGACGCAGAGGAGCGTCCGACCCAGAGTGAAGGCGGACCTAAGACAGTATGCCCGTGTCACTCCTGGAACGACGTTCTTAGCTGTAGCAAATATGGGTACTGCCACCTAAAAGAAGTCGGGAAACGAAAGAGCGTAGGGAGTCCTACACTTGGGGACTCCCTCAAAGTTCTTCTGTTCAACGCGTGGTCAATCAGGAATAAGATTCTTGAGCTCCGTGGCCTCGTAGCAACAGAGGAACCTGAGATGGTGGCCATAATGGAGACGTGGATTAAAACGTCAAGCCGAGATTTTGAAGGTGAATTCACGATTCCCGGTTACCAGCTCTTCCAGAAAGATAGGCCAGACAGAGTGGGTGGCGGTGTGATGTTGTATGTCAAGGATACTCTAACTCGACGGATTGCAACATCGTATCCGACCATGAACTACTAGGTGTTGACCTAGAGATAGGTCCTGCCAAATACAGAAGCCTGGTGCTTTATAGACCTCCTGCCCAACTCGTTGAAAAGGACAGAGATCTGTACGAGATACTAGGAGAACTTGTCGAGGACAGAGTTTGTATCTTTATGGGAGATTTCAACACACAAGTTTACTGGGAAACCAGAGAACCCTGTGGTGAGAACGCACTACTCCTGGAGTTCACGAACAACGAGTTCCTCACTCAATGGGTGAGAGAGCCAATGAAAGGCGACAATATCCTCGACTTGGTTTCCCCCCTCTGAGGATGACATCGTTAAGGACCTCTCTGTTGGCGAAGAGCTCGGTGGCAGTGACCACCGACTAATTAAATTTGTAGTCAAAGTCCCCAAGGCAGAGCTTGCAACTAGTAAATTTAGTAAACTTGATTTTAAAAGAGCAGACTTTGCAGGTCTACGCGCGGGATTGACTGACGCGAGGCTAGAAGAGTGCGAGGCTGTTGAAGACTCTTGGAACAGTTTCAAAACGACATTCATGAGTCTTCAATCGCGTTTTATCCCTCTGAAATGCTCCCGTCAGTTCTCTCTTCAACCAAAGTGGTTTAATCGAGAAATCGGGCAACTGCTTAGGAGAAAAGAAATGTTTACCGGCAATCGAAGATCTCGGGGGACTTTGACGAATACCGGAGGCTAGCCAGGAGAGTGAAGTCTAGCATAAGAGCGGCTAGGCGGTCTGAAGAACTTCAAGTGGCGAGACTCTGTAAAGAGAATCTCAAGGAGTTCTTTGGATATGTAAACAGCCGTGAACCAATCCCTCGAACGATTGGCCCTTTGAGGAATGAGAAGGGGACATTAAAGCATTCAGATGCAGAAAATGCTAACCTCCTCAACGACTACTTCTCTTCAGTGTTTACTGAAGAGTGTGGTCCCATTCCCTAGCCGACAGATTCCTACTCGGGGAAAAAGCTGAAGGTGCTGGACTTCACCGAAGGAGAAATAAAGAAAAAGATCGCTGACCTAGAGAAGAATAAGTCCCTTGGACTGGACGGGTTTCTATCCAATGTGTTCAGGGAAGTGTACGATGAAGTATTACGACATCTGTGCGCTATCTTTAACATGTCAATCCGGACCGGATGCATTCCTATAGACTGGCATGAGACGGAGGTGACACCGATCTTCAAGAAAGTAGACCCCAGATATCCGTCAAACTACCGACCTATCAGTCTGACTTCGATAGTCGGTAAACTCATGGAAAGCATGATGGTGGACGAAATGACGTCATATTTAGAGTCAAACCTGCTACTGATGAGTTCCCAGCACGGCTTCCGAAGGCAATGGTCATGCCTGACGAACCTTGTGGAATTCTTCCACTTTGTGTTCAGTGAACACGATCGAGACAAGGCGGTGGATGTGGTGTACTTAGACTTTCAGAAAGCCTTTGATAAGGTACAACACCGCCGCCTTCTCCAGAAAGTGCGAGTGCTGGGGATAGACGGAAAAGAAGCCGGCTGGATCGAGAACTGACTAAGTGGCAGACGGCAACGGGTGGTGGTAAATAGGCAGGCTTCTGAGTGGGTGCCTGTTACTAGCGGGTGCCTCAAGGTTCTGTCCTGGTACCACTACTATTCATCATCTACGTCAATGACATGGAAAGTGACATGGTTGCGAAGATTTCTAAATTTGCCGACGATACCAAGCTTGGTATGAACGTTGCAAAGGATGGAAATATTGCCCACCCGCAGGAAGATCTTGGGAAGATTGGGGAGTGATCGGACACGTGGCAAATGCCTTTCAACGTGGGGACATGCAAAGTAATGCATATGGGCCACAGAAACCCCCAATCTCAGTATATTTTTAAGGGGACTGCTTTTGCATCGAGTGAAACTGAGAAGGACTTGGGTGTAAATATCAATAGCGACCTCAATTTCTCGAAACAGTGCATCGAGGCCGAGAAGAAAGCCTAAAGGATGTTAGGCTACATAAAGCGCCAGTTTGGATACCGTAACAAGGAGATAGTACTTTGTCTGTACAACTCCCTCGTTTGGCCGCGCCTGGAGTATGCCGTACAATTTTGGAGTCCTTCGTTTTGAAAGGGCATCGTAAGGTTGGAACGCGTACAAGCTAGGGCAACCAAACTGATTACCTCTATCCAACATCAAAGTTATGAGGATAGACTAAGGGAATTAAATCGGTTCTCGCTGGAAACCCGTAGACTTCGTGGTCAGCTCATTAAGGTTTTCAAAATACTTCGAAGGTTCGACAATGTTGACTACCGGGATATTTTCACACTGAGTGAGAACAAAACGCGCAATCACGGCTTCAAACTTGAACTGAAGCGTTACAACCGCCATCTGTGTCGAAATTTTTTCACCTGCAGTATCTGCGGTAAGTGGAACGCACTTTCAGTGGAAGTGGTGAATAGTGAATCTGTTCACCAGTTTAATTCAAGACTAGACAAAGTCTTGAAAAGTGACCGTTTAGAGACGCAAAACAATTGAGCAGCCATGTGCCCGCTTGATTGCTAGTTGAAAGGTACCCTCATTGAATGGACCGTAAAGTCTCCTAGGGTACTCTCTTTCCTTGTAACTCCTTGTAACAACCTTTAAGCATCCAATCAAGTAACTTCAAATACATCAATGTAAACAGCGACACAGGAAGAAAGGACTTTAACAAAAAGTCCGATGAAACTTCATTGATAGATCAATCATCTGTTACTTTTGCCTTCGCAATGTGCATTTTTACTGTGTCATGAGCTTCAGTGGTAATGTCATTGAGAGGGCACCGATGCATATATTTGTAAAACCAAACGTGTAATTTCCATCGGTGCGCGAAACCTAGTGTCTCTTGAGAATTTCACAGAACATAAATTCTATCTTAACAGCCAACAATCTATTGAAACCTACACCAGAAATTCACGCTATTCGCGTAGTGCCTTATTCACGGCGAGAACCCCGTTTCTTTTGCTTGAACGGCTTCCGACTTCATCCATGAGTGGCGTATTTGTATAATCGTAACTTTAAAAATCAATCCAAAAAATCTATTTATTCCTGCAAGTATCGATCGGGAGGATACACTCAGAAAGCTACTGCATCAACCGTTTGTAGGTCAAAAGCTGAAACCCTTTGCTTTTCGTCCGAGACACCATTAAGTTACTGGATTTTCTATTTATCTAATGGTCAACCATCATATTCAACCCAGCGTCGTAGGTTAATAAAAGAAGACCTTCAATAGTTTCATCCTTAGAGAATTTATCATCCCTGTCATTTCCTTTCTATTCCCCGAAATTGTCCCTCTATATCCTAGACGCACTCCACCGTGGCTATTTTCAAATGCAAAAGCGTGTCATCCCATATTAGTTTAAGCTTTTCAGCAGCATGTTGCCCTCAGTCTTGAATTATAAGCCCATGCTCACAAATATAGGCAATTCTTATCCAGTTATTATTCACGGCCCTCCAAATTTACAGATATTGCAGGTCACATTTTCAGGAACTTTACTCATTGAGTCACTAAAAGAAATATTTAGCTGGTCACCACATAATCCACGTTTAATATGTTGAAATAATCCCATCTTGGCCTGCCATAACTTCCAACCACCCGTGTGTGCACCAGTCAACTAAAACAAAATATCGCTATATAAAAACAGCTGGCTGCTTGTTTACGCGCGAAAACGTTGCCTATGGCGGGAAAATGAAAGCCGCCAGAGAGAAATTTGCTCAAATGGAGAGTGTGGTATTAATAGAGTGTTTCGATCCCCATGTGTGTCGCCTTTTCGTCAGGTTTCAAGGAAATAAGGCACCAACAGGATTTCATCTTCGGTTAAAGAAATTCACTCGACTAAGAAGAACAAATTTAACACATAAAATAATTTTTCGACAGTTTACTTACCTATTGCCTAAAGCTCTCCTACTTATAAGAGAAAATTGGAGATGAGAGGCCTAACTCTCTCTAGCATCTTCTAATAGATTAGAGTATCTCACGGCAACTATCGTGTGGCGGTGAGATACTACCCAAATGTGCACCTCGTCCTAAGAATCCTCCCTTTAAATCGGTCTCAATTTACGAACAAAAGGATTCTTGCTGCCAAAACCACCACATGTCATAAATGACTATGTGAGTTTTTCGTGGGTTAGCCAAGATTAATTTTTTTATTTTGATTATGATTAATAAAGTGGGTCGTACGTTTGTACATCCAGTAATCGCTTCAGAATCGATTTATAGGAGCGCTTTTGTTATTTTTATTCCATTGACTGAATATAAAGGCGAGTTCTCTCTTCAATATACTAAATACTGCCAACGCAACTCGTTCAAGGATAATTTAAACACTTCAACCAAAATAGACATTTACTGTACATTAATCAACTCCCCCCAAATTAATATATACACGTACAAAATACAACTTAACAATAGTTCTTAAGTTCCGTTACGGACACTCGGTTTCTGGATGCTTTAAGGAAGAAACAATTTACTTTAAAAAAATTTGTCTTTAAGATATACAAATAATCTACGTTAAACACACGGCGACATATAAATAGAATTGATTACTCACATAAAGTAGTGGGTTTACCCAGAGAATCCAAACGAAATACCTTCATTCGAATCTTGTGAAAACAGGCGTCGTGAGTGTAGTCTATTTGCTTCTTAAGAAAGGGCGTTCCTTCGAACATAGGGGCTGCAATTGACATCAGGCGGAATTTAAAGGTAGCGGAGGAGAAGAAATTAAAACAAAAGGCTGATTTAAGAGGCGATGCGTCGGGCGTTTATTGCCTTGAAAAGGTTTCTCAGACGAGGCTTGAAGATGGCTGTATGATTTTCTAGCGATTTGGTATCGCTTGTAGAGCTTCTCTTTTGGGTGAGAAATCTATAAAATTTGTGGTGTCAAACTCAGATAGGGTAAGAACACTTGAATATCTTTGGTAATCGAACTGTGGCGACGGGTACTTGGAGGTAAGATCACTTGACGATCTTTGGTAATCGAACTGTGCCGATTATACTTGGTGCAATCTGGTATTGCCCAAGAAAATAAAAGTCCTTCTTAACTCCTTTGGTGAATTATATCCCAGCAAGTTCTTATCGATGACGTGACGAAACGAAAATCGTCCTCTTTTTCTCGTGACGAACGGTTTTATACTAGAATTACTCCCGCGGGGTAATGGGAGAGGAAGGGGGGATAGCAAGTGGAGACTCGAGGAGCCCTGGTTTTTGGGCGTCTGTTATTTTTCTTCCTAGACATTTTGAACTTAGAGAAACTAAATCTCATGTTGAATCGACAGTAGTGGGCATCAATTCAGCTGTGCTTGGCGTCATGTCATTCTGGGAGAGCATAATACGAGATCGACAGTTTGAATTTTTTTAATTGTTTGTTTATAAATACACCCGCGGACGGTACGCATTTTGAGCAGAGGTCAGGACTAACTGTCTCTCACATTTACCATATTTATGGTGCTTTTATTTTACCGGAGACTGGGTAGAGTGCCTTAGAGAAACCCAGGCGGGTTTTGTTTTTCTTTCGTTTTTTTTCTTCGCCCTGAGCAAGACCTCGATATATATATATATATATATATATATATATATATATATATATATATATATATATATATATATATATATATAAATATATATATATAATCGCAACTTCTTAACTGCCTCGGTTAACTCGTTTATCTCTACATAGTTAATTGATTAGTTTTGATGTTCTTAATGCGAGTAGTGCAGTAAAGAAAACGAAGTTTCAAAGGGATATGTGGCGTAAAATGTTGTAAATATAGATTTGGTCTCTCTTCCATGTGAACGGATCTTTTCAACGATGCTATTACACGCATAAAATATTTCTCTTTCTTGATTACAAGACCGCATCCTCGCAAGCGATCTAAGAACAATATTTCTTTTTGTCCCATGTGGAGCATACCTAGAGTTCTTCCAAACCAATTCCCAAATTATTATCGTTATTAAGCCATTAAAAGACTTCAGTTCGATAAAATGTGCCTGGCCTTGATATTTTCGAAAATGTATTATTTCTGCAAGTTAAAAACTGTTCCTTTATACAGCCTCAAAATCGAGATGAAAATCTCCTCAATTTTTATTGATTACCTACTCTACCTCAGATAATTCCATTAAAATATTTACTAACATCGCTCGCCTATAACCTGTTACAGGTGTGTCATATTTTTGTCAGGCGTGTCCCAAGTGAAACGCAAGCGAAAATTCCGTGTTTTTTTGTTTGTTTTTTGTTTACGCCCGACAATCATAATAGTGCTTACTATATGACAATTATCTTCTGGCATTACGGCTGGTAAGTACATAGATACTTGCAATGGGCTTATATGGCACCTTTAATTCTATTTTCAAATTCAGTTTACTTTCTTTATTCTTTTGTTTCTGCTCCTTGTAAAAATATCACTGAAAAGTTCAGTGCTCATGAAAAAGTGATCAAATCTATATTTACAAAATTTTCGTCCACATATGCCTGTAATTTGTTGTTTTATTTACTGAAATATAAACATCAAGAAAATGGAGGAAATCGATTAACTGATAATATTAATTTTACCTTGTTGCGGTGTAGCGGGCCAAATATCTATACTCTAATCCCAATCGTTCAAACCGACTACCACACTAATTCAAACTTGGAAAATCGAGGGAGAAATGAAACGGACTGTATGTACAGTCCTTTATTTTGTAAGAAAAATATGTGGTAAATATTTATAAGAGAGAGGAGTAAATAAATTTGAGATATCGTAAAAAAGATCCTACTTATTGGTGAAATATCCAATCTTATATAACTAAATCCTACTACCAAACCAACAAGAGATCAAAGAAAAACAACAAATGCAATAGACGAGATGAACGTACAACAAAATACAAAATCATATCCAGGAGGCCTAACAACCACACTTGATCAAAAAACAATACAACAAGATAAGGGCTCACGTGGTACACCCAGGGGGAAGTCCTGCCGGCTGCCACTGGAATGTTCACTAAAAAAGATGGTGCCTCCGAGTTCAATATATTGTTAAGCGATCTTGTCGCAGTATTTAGGTTTTATAAAAAAAACTCCTTTTAAATGGGACGTACAATAATTTCAATTTGTACTATACAAATGCTAGCATACCAGCCACTTTAAAAAAGGGAGGTAATATTTATCTACTTTAAGAGAGTGGCTTTTTGGTAAAAAGAATTTTATCAGCAGTTTGGGTGATTTCATGGTAATTCAATCAGCCTTTCAAATAAAATATACATATTGCTATTTTGTTCTTTATTTTGGGGTAACTACGGACAATGCCTTCGAAAGAATATAAAGAGAAGGTCTTTACTCTACCCAAAACAATAGCCACTTATACAAAAGTAAAAATGAATCGTTTGAGAAACTTTAGAAATGATAGTTTTTAAAGAAACTTTATAAACATCTCTCATTCTTAGGTTTGATCGATTCTAGTTAAACTATATCGTCAATTCAGAAAACAAAACACTCAAACGTTGTAATCTTGGACCAATTAACGCACCATTGCTCCATTTTGGCGTTTAATTTGACAAATTAGACGATAATGTACATTAACGGTTTCAAACGTTAGTTCCTCTCAATGTAAAATTCTGTTTCCAGTGAATGTGTTCGGAGAAAGTAAGAAAATGCTTTCATTTTTTGAGACAAATAGTCAATTAAAGGGTTCCATTAAATTCCACGATTTTTTTAATTTGTAAAATGGCCAAAAATTATTTTTGTTTTCAGAGTTTTAGTGTCTTTTTTTGTTGTGTGAAGAATTGTGAGCATATAAAAATCGTTAAAGAGCTTTCTGAGCTATTCATTTAAGGTTAACAATACAGGAATATCTTCCATAAAACGTTTTTGCATTTTCAATAGTATAGAGGTTAATTTGGAAATTACAGTGTAGATATCCCGTATTTTTCTCTCTTTTCTTATCTAATTTTAGCATTGCATTAGGAATATGCCTACCATCAGTGGAATACATAAAACATGCATATGTATGTTGTATCTAAGGAGCACCGAGAGTGAAATACATCAATTACTTGTCTAATTAAGAAAATCTTTTCTTGGCCTTGCACTTCCTTTTCGAGGCTCTCGATTTGCCTCATATTCTTCTTATGCCCATAATTCAATCCTTAAACATGTTCACCGAAATTCATTGGAAAGTAAAAGACGAGTGAGAGTAGGAAAAAAGATCACTGATCCCTATATTTCATTGGCCTAACACGTTTCAATACACACATGTATCATTCTCAAAGGCTAACGGTTATAAGCTCAAAAAGTAAAATCTAGGCTTATATTGAGTAAATGACGCATCTATATTGGTTTATGATTAAGTCGTTTTTTTATGATGAGGTTGGAAGTAGGTTTATCTTTATTCGTTTGTTTTGTATGATGTGGTCATGTTGTATATGTTAATTCGTAGTGTTTCTGTAGGTTTCTGAAGGTGTGGAGTACCATCTATTTATTATTTGCGAATAGCAGTTCCTATATCGTAATTCGTAAATATGTACATTGGTGGCTCGTTTGATTTCGTAGTACGTGTCATTCCTTGCAGAACAGTAGGTGAACACGGGATTAACATACACATCTATTACATTTTCTTGTATCGGACTGGACATTCGGCCTGGTTTTGTGTTTTTCACGCATAGCTTGATATTTATTTGTTCGTTGAGTTTGTTCGTTTTCGATCTTTTTGCCATCTTTTCTATTCTTTTTCATAGTATTGATTTAAGAGAAATGATCTTATCCATGTCAAGGAATGCTGAGTTTCTGTAGCGTTCCCGTTTACGTCTTCTTGTTTGATTAGGATTTATTTATTATGCACTCTTTGAATTTTTACCATATTGCCTCTTGCGATGTGAATAGAGTGGTATCTGGGCATAATAGATTAGAATAAACAATTGGTAAATGTTAATTGTCTCGACGCAAATGACAAATCTGCCAATAAATATAAAATTGACATATAGTTTGTTACATATAAGTAAGTAAGTAAAGTATTAATTTAAGAGAATTGTTTTTATCCATCGAATGGAGTACCGAGTTCCTGTAGCGTTCCTGTTTACGTCTTCCTGTTGTGATTAGGATTTATTTATCCAACACTCTTTGTAGTTTGACCATATTGCTTCTTGACGATGTCAACAGAGTGGTATTTGAGTATAATAGGTCGACTAAAAAATTGGCAAAAGGATTTTTTTTGTTATTCATGTTCATTCCTCTAAAATGAAAGAGGAGTTTGAGCACACATTTCCTTTTCGTAACTCTTTCTAATACTTGATTGTAGTAACCAGTTGGAGTGACCTTGAGGCCACGTATTCTGCCTTTACTGTTTCAGCGGTATATCCTTTTTTCCTTCATAATATCGTCAGTGTTTTTTCTGAAGGGATATAAAACGATAAATTTGTCAATGTTTGTGTGTATTTTTCATTTTACTCGTAATCGTTGATGTTAACGATTTCTCAAGGTGGCAATCTTGCTTGAAGGGTGGGATACCTACAATTGTCATAAATTATTTGTTTTAAATCGTCGATGAATTGAAGAATGAGGGTTAATTCCAAGATGAGGCTTGGCATATCCGCTGTAGAAAGCGAGTAAAGCCTGGGGGATAGACACTCACTCTGGAACAAACCTGCACCCAATGGAAGATCTACCATTTGTGCCCTTTGATCAAAGTGAATGTCATGTGATTGAGCAAGTAATTACAAAAGAGCCTTTAAAGGTTGTTTGTCAGGCTCAGTTGAAGGAGCTTATTAAAGTACTTTCTGCCCTACCATACTTTGAAAAATTACGTCAACGCTTTATCTGCCAGATTTTGCCTTAGCAATAGTTTCTTGAATAATCGCATTCGTCGTTTCAGTTGTTTTTTTAATCCGAATTGACTGGTTCTGCATGTTTCCTTCTTCTAGGTGTTCGATCTGCGTCCGGTTCTGAATTTTTTAAAAATTAAATATATTTTTCCCACCCCTTGCTTTTGCACTAGTTCCTTTTTCCCAAGTGGTAGTAAATTTAAATAGCAGATATCCCATGGAAATTGCATTATTTCTGAAAGTGAATGAATCTAATCTCGTCTATTTTGAGTCCGTCCGGAAATACATTAGGGAATATGTGTTAGCAAAGAATTGGCAACAAACCAATCCTTGTTTAATATAAATGTTTGTGTCTCAAAACTAATGATTAGTATTTCGTATCATTTTAGTTATGCCTAGGTAAATCTTAAGAAGAATGTAAAGATAATATAAAATTGGTTAAAAAGTCTATGGGTACTATTTTTACGGATGTAATTTTTTTATCGTATTCAAGAAAGTTTACTAGTTTTTCACCTAGATTTTCATCATTTATTTACTCACTTCGCTTTGCTAAAAAAAAATTGAATATAATCGTATTCCATCCTATATATATCATCAGATAAAATCGACTCAAATATTATTTGGTGAAAAAAAAGAGAGAAACACATAGTACAGTATTAGATAGTAATACTTATAAGCGCTTGGAGTCGGACAGATAATTTGGTAGTGACAATAGTAGAAAAAACTAAGAGTGCATACAATCGCCATATGTTGGATTGTAATTAACCAATTCCAAATTTGAATACATATCGGATGTCAATTCAAGGGATTGTTAATATTTTTACATCGTTTAGGTTGTACCGGTTAGAAATGAATTGATTTTTTATATGTGGATGAACTATAAGGCAACTCGCATATAAAAGGGGAATAAATATTAGTTACCGTAAAACGTATCGGGTATTGCAAAATACTATTACACTCGTGACAACGCTCATAACAATGGAAACAATGAAAGGTCTGATGCATTTAGAAAAGTTATTATTGTTTTACCATATAAATATATGTTTACTTGGTAAAATTAAATTATTTGCCGTCTGCAAAGGTGTTCACTCACTCCAGGATAGATCTAAAGCCAGCGGAGACGTTGCTGACAAAGTCTTTGATAATGCTGGCCTACTGGCGATTATGACGGATTTTTCTTGGTCGACGTTGATATGGAGTACTTTACCGGACTTGCCCTTGACGTGTGCCCACACGTTATCATCGGAGGAAGGAGGCATTACTACTGCGGTAGGCAAACTTCCTTGTTTGCTCACAAATACTCCAAAATGTCCTTGACCATTCCATAGAGAATTAATCAAGTGCTTCGTCAAATTTTAGCTCATTTGGACCTATAATTCCTTGTCACCCACTTCCCATTGATTCTAATATATAAATGATATGTTACCTATTTACTTTCAATTCTACTTGCAAGTACATATTATTCAAATGCGTTTAATAAAGCACTGCAAAGAGACTTACATTTCATCAGAAACACAGCCAAACCTATTAAATTGAGAGTGGCTTTTCGACCAGTCGCTACCACCAAGCGGCCTTCTAATTGTGTCAATGGTATTCCTCTTATGAGACCTCCTGCTACAAGCCAAGTGAAATCAACTAACGCTTCGAATTTTGACCGATACTCTTAATATCATTTGAGCACGGTCGTTGGCACTGATCACCGAAAGTTCTTCTTTGAAGTTGTCAGAAGCTTTTCCACTAACTTTGTTAAACTTCCCCGTGTTAGTAATAATAAGAAAGGTACCAAATAAATTTTTCCACCCTTTGCATTTGCACTAGTTCCTTTTTCCAATCAGTACTAAATTTAAATATCAGATATCCCATGTAAAATGGGTTATTGTTATTTATGAATCGCATTCAGATAGACCAGCAAAAAGCATGTCATTTCTAAATCGGTATTATACAACCATACATGTACTTTTATTTGTTGTATCTGTCATCTGAGCATTCACAATATTCAGCAAGCAGCTTTATCATCGTTGTTAATTTGGGGAATGTTCAGGACAGTTGACTTCCCTCCCACATAATAAGGTTCTCTTTTATCATTCATTTGAGTATTCACAAATAATATCACAGCCGATCCGCACCTTTATATTTTGGTTCATTGATATTTATCTCAAACAAAAGTTTCCTAGTGCAATTCTTTTGTTACCCCATTACATCATGTGAATCAAGCAAGGAATAAATCTGCTCATGGGCAAATATGTAAAAAAGGCATTATTATCTGAATCTTTATTTACATTTTTTATGAAGCAATACAAAAATCAAATAGAATTGAAATACTGGTATCAATGACTAAGGTATATTTTATTTTCCTTGATTAAATTACATAGACCTTATTAGTACACCAAAATTGATTAAAATGACTCTAGAGAAACTAGCGGTCCACAAACGAACTCTATCTGCCTTTGTGTACACAAGGAAATCTTTGTAATGATCGCGTACTTGTATCTCTGCAAATATGTCATCCTTGCCCTGATGTGTATATCTTTGCTTACTGTGGGTTTTAAAGATAAAACCAAATTGGGGATTGTTAATAAAATTCTGAAATAAAGAAAATCATAAGAAACAGGCATAATGGTTGTGCTCCCTAATTCATAGTTTAACTGGAGCTTAGAACTTTGAGTTAGGTTTCTAGCAATTGTTGGGACTTCCAGGTAATCTAAAGCGGAACGTTGAGTATGACGCGTAGGGTTCCCCTCTCTTTCTTTCTAGGGAAATTGGTTTATCAATTGGCACTTCCTTACCATTATAAGGGTTGGTCTCCTTTATGCCATGAACTGTTACCAAGGTCTTAGCAGTGAGTGGCAATCAGAACCTTTAGAATGTAATTAATTAAACGACCATGCCCGTCCCAAGATTAAGGGGACAATTATCAAAATTATTAATTATAAAATTTGTGAACATTATGTCAGTTGATAGAAGGATCCTAAAGGTAGCTCCTAAGTCTACAAAAGGAGGTGTGCGCTCTCTTGTCGAGAAAGAAGTGGAGAGAAAAAAGGGCAGGGATTCTAATGCGAAGCTGCACTGTTCCTAGGGGATTTAAGAACGACGTTATCTTTTATTTTGGGTGTTTACCACGTATCTACTCTCTTGGTTGTGAGTTACCACCGATCTGCGCTATCAGTCAGGATTTTATCACCGATTTATACTCCTTAGTGGGGATTTACCATCTATCTGCATTCTAAGTATCAATTTAATCATCGATCTGAAAAAACTTTGGCGTGTGGTTTTATCACACGGTTTTCACCATCACTTTTTACTTTTGGTAATTTGGTTACCAAAAATATTGTTTTAGCACATAGTTTTATCTTTGGTAGGGCTTAATCACTGATTTGCAATGTTGGTGAGGGCTTAACTATAGAGTTTAGTTTAGGTAAGGAGTATAACATCGATCCGCATTCGCCGAAGGTGTCTTATCGCCAATCTATTTTTTTAAATAGGATTTTACAACCTTTCTCGACTTTTTGTAGTGATCTGAGAATTACTATTCTCTAATCGTAGGTCTGTAATTATTGATCTGTATTCTTGAAAATGGTTTTACCACCGATCAAAAAGATTAGTTTTTGCACCAAAAACCACGCTAAGTAGGGGTTTTATCACTCATTTCAATTCGAAATGAGGTACATTCAACGATATTCATCTTAGAGAAGTGGTTACAACTGATCTACCCTCCAGAAAATAAGTTACCACCAATATTTATTCTTGTGATAGTATTTTGGCTATATTAACACTTATTAGAGCCGTACCACCAATCTTGCTTTATGGGGCTGTTTTACCATAGATCTTCACCTATGAAGCAGTTTTATCACCGATCTTCCTTTATGGAGGGGTTTTTACCACCGATCAAATCTTATCTAAGTGCCTTATCACCGATCTTTTATTATGGAGTAATTTTATAACTGATCTTTCTTAAAGAGGTGTTTTACTACCAATCTTCTCCAATGAAAAATTTTATCATCTATCTTTCCTATCTGATGTTTAGCACCAATCTTCCCTTATTGGGGGGCTTAGCACCAATCTTCCCTTATTGCGGACTTTTATTACTAATCTTTACTTTTAGTAGGGGTTTACCATCTATCTACAATCTACATTAACGTTTTACCACCAATCACTATTCTTTTTAGGAATTTATATCTGCGATTTATCTTATATCGCTGCCAAGGGGACCTGCGATGTCCTGGGAGGGGATGGCCAACTGGAGCCCCCTCCTGTGATAGACATGGTCCTTGAGGAAAACCCGCCTCAGAAGGTAGGGCGATTTGCCATCCTGGCCGCCGTGCTGACGGGATCCAGCGCTCCGTCCGGCCCCAGCTTAGCCTCTCTTCCTTCCTTCAGATAGCCCGATTTCTTCCCTACCTCGTCGCTTTTCATACAACCTCTCCCACAACTTTCTCTGGTCAGCCTCTAATTTCACAGGGTAGAATGCTGACCTTCTTCTCAAGCCAACCACCCCAGATGGGGGCTCAGGGGGGAGGGGACATTGTTCCCTAACCCCTCAGCTCCGGTTCGGGATGTTTTTTTTTTTTACAACCTGCTTTATCCCCACCCATACCTTCCTCACATCCCTTTTCCTCTCCTCTTCACATTCTATCTGTTTTACGCCGTGTCTAAGGTGGAGCCGCCATGCCGAAGGACTGCCAGGCCACCAGGCGGGAGGGGTGGTCCTAAATGGCAGCGCCTGGCTCTGCCGGGCCTGTAAGCACCTCTTGCAGTGCGGGCTACTGCAAGAGGTGGTGAGCGATTGCGTCCCGGAAAACAAAGAGGGTCACCATGCCCAATGATGAAAAAAAAACATCTCCCCTTAATTCCCCCTAAAACAACGGAGCCGCCCTCGTGCAGCTCCACAGAAAAGATGGAGGTCCCCCCCCCCTGTGCTTGCGCAGGGGACCCTCCATACCTCTTTAACCGGAGAGGAGGCTTACTCCTCTCCTACGCCTACGGGTGTAGGGGACTCCCCCTCACCCCCTTCTCTGGAGGTGCTTTCGGGCACCTCCCTATCTCTAGCGGCAGTCCCTCCTTTGCTTTCTAAGGGGACTGCCAAGAAAGCCAGCAGGCAGCCCAATGCCGACCACCCCTCGTACAAGCGGCTCGGTAGGGCAAACCCCCTTAGGGGGGAGAGGGAAGCCAGGCCCCTTCGGTCGCTTCCCTCAAAAGACCCGCTGGCAAAAATATTAAACCTTGCCGGGGTCAAGGCCTGTGCCTCCCCACTAAAGACTTATGACGCTGCCAAGGAGACCTGCAATGTCCTGGGAGGGGATGGCCAACTGGAGGCCCCTCCTGTAATAGACATGGTCCTTCAGGAAAACCAGCCTCAGAAGGTAGGGCCTTCCATGGGGGGGAATCCAGGCTCGGCGCCAAGCACCGAACCCGAATCCGCCCCTATGCAAGGTCCTCATCAAACGGCTGTGGATTCTCAAGCAGTACAAGGAGGGGAGGGATCTCCTCCGGATGATGCCCCTGCGACCACCAGGACCTTCTCCATTTCGGAGAAGGACCTGGCTGAGGCCGGTCCATCTGGCCTGGGGGCTTCTACCGGCGGGGGTGAGAAGCGGGTTAATTCCCCGCCCTCCTCTCCAAAAAAGAAAAGGACGAAAAAGACCAAAAAGACGAAGAAGACTCGGTGCTCCTCTCAATCCGTGGGGGCTACGGGGACGGATGGGTCTGCTGCCACTTTGGCAAGCGACCAAGCCAAGATCGGCACATCCGGGCCCTCTGCTTTCCCGCGTACGGAGCTCCTGACGATGACAAAGACCAAAAGTGCACACAGCGGAGCCTCGATGACATCGGGGCCCCTGATTCAGAGGTTACCTGGCGTTTTCGAGCCCGCTGGCTTTAAACGCTTCGTCGTTATTCGCTCCACTGATGGCAGCATGTTATCCAAGGGCAACATGATCCATCAGAGGAGAGGATTAGCTAGTGCAATTAGTAGAGAGCCGAAGGTAACCGGTTTCTCGGACTGGAGCCTTCTGGCGAATCCCGCTGAGGTGGCCAAGATAAGTGCTCTTCGGACACTTCATGGCACCCCAGTGAGTGTGACGCCGCACTCTACCATGAACTTTGTGAAAGGAGTAGTTTATGCGAAGGAACTCGTTGACTACTCCATTGAGGACATCACCCTAGAGCTGGCCGACCATGGGGCGGTCAAGGTGGAACGTATGATGAGAAAACAGGGAGGGGCCTCGAGACCCACCCCTACACTCTTCGTCACGTTCGACTGTGACAAGCTCCCTGAGTCGGTGCGTGCCGGTTGGTACCGTTACCGCGTGAAGGCATTCGTGCCACTGCCGCGGCGGTGCTATTACTGTCACCGCTTTGGCCATACGAATCGCTCATGTAGACGTGCAAAGTCGGGGTCAACCGAAGTATGTGTAAATTGCTCCAAGGTCGCACACGATAAGTCCAAATCGTGTGTGGCCAAGTGTGTCAATTGCGGAGAGCCGCACTCTGCTTCTTCGAAGCAATGTGGTGCATATCTCCTCGAGAAAGAAATCCTGGCCGTTCAGGCCCAGGATCGACTCTCATTCCGCGAGGCAAAGGACTTGGTCCTGGCGCGCCCGGCTCTGCCTGGGACGTCATATGCCTCAATAGTTAGAAAGGCACCCTCTGCTCCTGGCCCATCCAGGCCAACGAGCACGGTTGTTTCCGCGCCCATTCGAAGCCCTTCTGCGGGCTCTACCCAACCTGGGCGCTCCCCTGGTAAAGCTGGCGGCAAAAAGGATTCATACCCAGCCCCGGCTTAAACCAGGGCTCCCCCCTCTTCCCCCAGCGTGACCGTTTCCCGTAAAGCGAAACGGCCACGCGCCTCCACCGAGTCGTTAGACTCACAGGAGGCAACACCCCTGAAGATGGTCGCTAAGCCATCTTCCGGGGTTCCTAAAGCTGTTCCCCGAAAGGAGGACAGCAACAAAGGAGCTTCGGCCCCTTCGCCCACGCCCCGAGGTGGAGCGAGTGGCTCAGAGACGGTGGTTCCTCGAAAAGAGGGCCCGCTGCCTCCGAAGCCGCAACGTCCGCCTAAGGTTTCGAGGCGGAGGGAGGAAAAGACTCGCATGGCGAGCCCAACCTCCCCCAATAAGTCCTCGAAGGCGACAGCGCCTCCAGCGCTTTGTCCGGCCAACAGCGCCCGGGGTTCTGCCCCCGGGAAGCGTACGGCCATTCCCGTGAGGGTCTTCAATTCGAGGAGGGCCCCCGCGTCTCTTCCGAGCTAGGCCTGGAGGGCATATTCCTTCAATGGAATTGCCATGGACTCCGGGCCAATTGGGAGGAGCTGGGGAGGCTCGTCTCGTCCCGTTCCCCGTTAGCTATATTTTTGCAGGAGACCATGCTAGGCGCGTGCCCGCTGCCTGCCCTCCCGGGGTATAAGGGTCTTGCGACCCCACCACCGCGGGATGGCCGGGCTGGGGGATGCGCGGTTTACACCCGGCCTGATGTCTCCGTTCTTCCTTTCTCTTTAGATACCTCCTTTCAGGCAGTGGCTGTGCAGCTGCACCTGGATAGTAGGTATACTATCATTTCTGCGTACATTCCACCGTCAGCTGACTTCGACGCGGGAGACTTCCGCCGCGTCTTGGCACAGTTGCCGAGACCCTATCTCTTGCTTGGAGATCTGAACGGCAGGCATCCTCTCTGGGGGGATTACTCCATAAATCCCAGGGGACAAGTCCTTGCCGATCTGATCGAAGAGCTTGAGATGGGCGTCCTAAACGTGGATGAGTTTATGCATCACTGTCCGAGAACCGCTTCATTTTCTTGCCTTGACCTATCTTTGTGCTCTTCGGATGCACAGCCTGATTTTGATTAAAGGGTGGTCGATGACCTCCATGGTAGTGATCACTTTTCCATTCAAATATCATTTTCAGGGCAACTGCCGCCTGAGAGACCACCTCGGTGGTGCTTGGCGCGGGCGCGGTGGCCTGCATTTCAGGAAATGACTGAATTCTCTATCTCAGTCGAGGAGTTTAGGTCGGTAGATGAGGCCGTTGAGTTCTTCTCCGGCAACCTCATCGCCGTGGGCCTGACTACTATTCCTAGGACGTCTGGCTGTTTTGCACGCCGACCACTCCCATGGTGGTCGGCCGAGTGTGAGACGGCCCTCAAACAGAAGCGTTATCCCTACATGCGCTATAAGCGCCGCCCAAACGAATTCACTGTCGCTGAATTTCGTCGGGCTAGGGCTAGGTTCCGGTATATTTCAAAGGTCGCCCACAGCTCTTCTTGGCGGGCATACGTGTCTTCACTTAACGGGAAGACCCCTTTAGCTGAGGTGTGGAAGCGAGTCAAAAGGATTCGGGGCAAGTTCTCGCAGGACCCCCCTCCTGTTCTCCAGGAGAATGGGACCACAATCTCGGACCCCGCGTCCGTGGCGGAATCCTTAGCGACCGCTTTTTCCGCATTCTCTAGCCGTGATGCTGCTCCGCCAGGATTCAATGCACGTCGTGATGTCGCGGAAGGCCTTCGGCTGGACTTTACCTCCAGAGGCGGAGAACCCTTCAACGACAAGTTTACTGTGAGTGAGTTGCGATCCGCTCTCGCTTCGTGCGCGGACACCGCCCATGGTCCGGACGATGTCCCGTACGCCATGCTTCGACACCTGCGTGAGCGAAGCATGGCCTTTCTCTTAGATTTGTTCAACAGGATCTGGGTGGAGGGTCTTCTCCCAGATTCCTGGCGAATCGCTACTGTGCTCGCCTTTTGCAAGCCGGGGAGAGATCACTCTACTCCGACCGGTTTCCGCCCAATCTCTCTAACCTCTTGCGTGTGCAAGTTGATGGAGAAATTGGTAAATGTTAGATTAGCCTATTTCCTGGACAGCGGAGGCCATCTGTCTTCTGTGGCTTCCGTAAGTTTCACTCCACGTCGGATGCTCTGCTCCGACTGGAAAATGCCGTCCTAGAGGCTATCCTTCGTAGACAGCACTACGCCACGGTGTTTTTTGATCTGGAGAAGGCCTATGATACCGCATGGCGATACGGTATCATGGAGACTCTCCACACGATGGGGGCGAGGGGACGCCTCCCAATGTTTATATCTAAATTTTTGCGAGATCGTCGATTCCGCGTACGGGTGAGGGGAGCCCTCTCTGTCTCCAAAGGAGCAGGAAGAGGGTGTCCCGCAATGAAGTGTTCTCAGTGTCACACTCTTTGCCCTGAGCATCAACGGCATCACCTCGGTGCTGCCAGAAGATGTTCTCGCTACGCTCTACGTGGACGATCTTTCGATCTCTTTTGACGCGACCCAGATGCCAACTCTGGAGTGTCGACTCCAACAGGAAATGAACCGCGTCTCTCGCTATGCCTTTGCGCAAAGGTTTTGGTTTTCTTTGGCCAAGACTAAGATGGTGCACTTCTGCTGCCATCCACGGCTTCACCCCGACCCAGATTTGTTTCTTAATGGGGTGCGCCTGGATTTGGTTGAGTCGCACCGTTTCCTTGGTCTTTTATTCGACTGACGCTTCACCTGGGAGGCTCATATTCGCAGCCTTAGGGTCTCTTGTACCCGCGCCATGGACATTCTCCGTTCCGTGACGTTCAGCGCTTGGGGCGCTGATAGGGCTACCGCCTTACTTTTTTATCGATACTTTGTTCGCTCGAAGCTCGACTACGGATGCGAGTTTTATGCATCCGCAGCCGAGCGTTTATTGCGGAAGGTGGATTCAATCCACCACACCGGCCTTCGCCTTGCGACTGGTGCCTTCCGCACTTCCCCCATTGAGAGCCTGTTGCTCGATGCTGGGGAGATGCCACTCGCTCTGCGCCGCGTGCAGTGCATCACTCGCCTGTACGCGCGAGCCCGGCGCCTCCCTCAGTCGCCAACAGCTCTCAATGCATCCGCAGTCGATCTTGATGGTGCCAATGCCACCGAGAGCCGCAAGTCATACCCTAAGCCCTTTGGGTTTAGGGCCAGGAAACTCCTTCGAGAGGTAGATATAGCTCTCGGGCCGGTGGCGCCCCTGGTTCTGCCCAGGACGCCACCCTGGAGGGTACCACATTTCGCTATTTGTCGCCACGCCTCTGCCCTCAAAGCTTGTACTGCGCCGGGAGTATTGCGTTCGACCTTTTTGGAGCACACATCGTGTCACGCTGGTACCGTGCCAGTGTATACGGATGGCTCCAAGTCCCAAGAGGGGGTCGGCTTCCACGCCGTATACCCTCTTTTTGAAGTCAGCGGGGCTCTACCAGGCACTGCGTCTGTCTTCACGGCCGAGCTGGTGGCAATACACCACTCGGTACGGGAGATTACGCGATGTGCCCGGTTCGGAGACCGGATTGTGATCTATAGCGACTCACAAAGTGCCCTGAGTGCTCTCGGGGCATTGGAATCTCCGCATCCCCTGGTTCGCGATATCCGTGACGCCACGGTTTTGGCGAGCCGGGCAGATATCGAGATTATCTTCTGCTGGGTTCCTGGACATGTAGGAATTGCGGGGAATGAGCGCGCCGATGAGGGCGCCAAAGAGTCCGCGAGGACTCTGCGACCGGACCAGCGTTTCGCTCTTCCTCACACCGACTACATGGCAGGAATACGGGCAGCTCTTCGGACTGCTTGGCAAAGAAGATGGGAGACGGTCGAAGGGAACTTAAAGTTGCGTGCCATTGCGCCGCGACTGTTTCCATGGACCTATCCCCCAATGCTGCGGCGGCTTTAGGTTGCTTTCTATCGTCTCCGAATCGGACACACTCGTGTGACGCATCGCTATCTGATGGAGCGCTCGCCTGTGCCCTATTGCAACGACTGCGTCGCCCCCAGACTCTTCGGCACATTCTTGTCGAATGTCCCAGTCTGGGTGATCTTCGCGCACGATACCTGTCCCAGTACCGGGATGGGCGGGGTCGCTACCGCCTGTCCCTTGTGCTCGGGACAGATTCGTGCACATTGACTTGTGGACTTGTTGACTTCTTGGGGGAGGCCGGCCTTCTCCCTATTATTTAAGCAAGGTTTTTTTGTTTTGTTTTGTTGTTTTTTTGCATTTGTTTTTTTTGTTTGGTTTTTTGTTTGTTTTTTCCTTTAGTTGCACGCTCCTGCGCCGGGGGGACCTCTCCCCGACGCACCAGCTTGCTTCCTTTTCCCCTTTTGGGGTGTTGTTTTTTTTTTCTCTCTTTAATTTTATTTTAAAGTAGCCTAGAACTAGGCCAGTTTTAATACGGCGACTAATGCCCAAGTAGGCAGTCGCCAGATGAGCTCTTAAAAAAACAAAAAAAAAACAACACTTTGAGATCCTCTCCTCAATAACCTCTGGCAAAGATCTTTGGTTATTGCTTGTTACTTTTAGATAAATATCCAATCTATTAATAAACAAGATATCCAGGACAGAAGCCAATTCACTTCGTAAGATTTATTACGTAGGTTTAAGTATTATAACAAAATTCATTATCAGTGCTATAAATTCGAAACGAATTAAATATTATGGAACGGCGGAGATGAAAACTAACGAGGGAAGGTAGTTGAATTAGGCAAAAGGTTAACAAAGTTGAAGTGTGTCATCCTCCATAATGGCAACTTTTAGGATGCAGTCACAGTTGGTCATTCATTTAATCATCGTGAAGAACATGTAGACTTGAAGTGAATCATTCATTTAGTGAAACTTCACAAACGCAATTGGATTATGTAGGTTAACTATAAAATGGTATGCTTCTTTCTTGGCTAGAAACGCGGGTACTCGAGGTATTACTGATTCATGCGCATGTGGGACAGCAAAGATCGAATGAAGCATTGGGTAGAGAGGAATGGCTACAAAATCTGACCTCAAACCTTGTAATGGAAGTATTCTACAACAACCAGTTGATAAGACATAGAAAATTATATTCCCACTTGTGTACAGTAAATTGGGTTTCATGAAGGAAATCGTTAATGCAATGCAAAATGAAGGAGACTGTTTCAAGTACCTCGTATTGGCTTTGTATGGCAGGTCTGAAGATTCAGGAGATTACCACAGATGAACATTTATTTCTCCAAGACAATGTCAGAACTCGAGAATAAAGCATGATTCTCCTTCAAATACTGCGTCAAGAACTTTCTTATAATAATATGATCAAAGAATTATACCTAAAATTTTAGAAGGTATTCAAGGGCTATAAAACTTTTCAGTCTCAAAATTAGCAACAAGTTGACAATGGTCCAGTGAACGATGATCAAGGTTAACGATTCGACCAAGATTTGAAGGTCATGGAGGAAAGATATCAGTTTGTAAATATGTTGCCTGGCTAGTGTTGGAGTATAAATCGAAGATGCCCTTATTTGGAACAGTCCAAAAAAAGATATACGGTAAAAATATCGTTAGCATGGAGAAAATAAATTTGTATAAACATTACAGTCGCGCAATGATTTATTATTTTTCTGTCTATATATATTTTTTTAAACATTCTATAAAATAGGCAACAATTCTATTAGATGCGATATTTTTATGGGTTCCCGAACGAACAGAAGTATTCTCTAGCTAAAGATTTTGATGTGATACAGAATAACTCTAGTCATTTTTGGATTCAGAGTCTCAAATTTTTTAAAAAAACAAGTGCCAAATCTAAATCAAAGAAAATTGTGTTCCCCAGTTCAAATAACCATTAAAAAAAATGACAAAGTATACTCTCCTGGTCTTCGATTCCTGAGGTGATGTTAAAGTTAACCTGCTTTATATATATATAAATATATATATATATATATATATATATATATATATATATATATATATATATATATATATATATATATATATATATATATATATTTTATATATATATATATATATATATATATATATATATATATATATATATAATATATATATATATATATATATATATATATATATATATATATATATATATATATATATATATATATATATTGTGCAAGGGAAGAGAAAAAAGTGTTGTAAGAAACAAAGTAATATATTCTTATGAGAATCTATAGAAAAATTATAGCTCATATATAGCTTTGAATTCATTCTAAATTGCCAACTAGTTGCATGCTGTGGCCAAGGAGTCTTTGTAAATGAATGGGATCTGCTTTATAATACAATGGTTACAACCGAGCCCTACTAAAAAAAGCAATGCATGCTTGCAGGTCAATCAAAAGCTCAAACACGATATCTCAAACTTAAATATAAACCTCCGGATAGACATTGAAGCCTTACTCGTAAATTTTAGGATGCAAAATGAGGGCGATGCTGTTGAAGACACTCAGAACCCCCAAAGAGGCAGGAACTTTAATGTGCATGATTTTAGTCACTTTGTACTTTTTTCAAACTCGTCCTATTGCCGTTTTCCTCTGTAAATGAGGTTCCTGAGGTAGTTAAACTAATTCCGATTTTCCTCTATGCTTCTCACGGAGCAGAGATTGGCAAACATGACGAAACATTTTTGATTTCAGATGGTATTATTCTCAGAAGAAAAGAGATAAACTCTTACTGAGCGTGTCCAAGGTCAAGTAACATTAAAAAGGTTTGCTTATGCGTTATTGTGACTGTGAGAAGAGCTCATTCCAACGAATTGATGAAAGGCTTATGTAGCTACAACATTGAGTTCTTATCCGCATAATTATGATTATGAAATTGCAAATAATTCTTGATATATATATATATATATATATATATATATATATATATATATATATATATATATATATATATATATATATATATATATATATATATATATTATATGCATATATAATCCGACTATTCACATATGAACAACATAATGGATGCTATAAAATTGAAAATTTGAAAGAGTATACTAAACAAATACGCCAATGGAGTATTTGAGATAGATACGAAATATATTTTCAATTTAAAACTATATCTTACGTTTTAAAATGAAAAAAGAACGATTTAGTCTATAAATTATATCAGTTCAAAAGAGTGGCGAAGTAGTAAAAGAGACCGCCTTATTTTTTTTTATTTTGGTAAATAGTAGTATTCTATTAATTTGGGGGATTTAATTAGAATATGACATAATAATGCTCCACTTTCCTTCAAAGAATAAATATCATGGTAAATCAATGAACTGATTGGCCCTTTTTAATGACAAAATAAAAAATGGCCCTATCATATTCTCCTGTTGTTTTTATTTTTCAGAATATGAATGTCTGGGACATTATGGTTAATTACGAGGGGCTGTCAATAGGTTTTGCAATTCGGATATAAGGAAACGAGATATGAGGAAAATGTTTTATTATTTTTCAATATAACTACCCTCGACTTCAATGCACTTGCGCTATTTGTCCCTGAGGCTTCGAATTCCTGACAATCAGAAATCTCCCGAGAGCTGTTCAATCCACTCCTGGACGGTGAACTGGACCTTTTCATCGTCCCCAAACCGTCGTCCACGTAGTGCAGCCTTGAGCTGGCGGAATAAAAAGTATTCGCTAGGGGCCAGATCTGGACGGTAGGGAGAGGGTTGAGCTCCTCAAATCCGCACTCGCGCAGGGCCGCTTTTGCAACGCTGGCCTTATGGACTTTAACGACGTTGAAGTCGATCATGGGGCGTGAGGTTTCTAGGGACCCGACGGGCAGAGACCTTGATCATGGCCAAATTGTTTTGGATGATATGGATAACACTTCCATGAGATATTTCAAGTTCTCGCTCGATTTGTTCGACCTTCACCTGTAGATTTTCGAGGATCATCATCTCCACACTGGCTACACTGTCCTCATTGGTCTCGTCTGACGGGCGTCCTGGACGAGGGACAGCTTGAAATGACTCACGACCATGGCGGAACTCCCTAATCCAGCGAGCAATGGTTGAATAGGAAGGGGCGGTGTCGGTTTACACTGCAACGATGCATTCATGGATCTCTTTTGCATTCTTGCCCTTCTTGGTCAAAATTTTATCACTGCGCGGTGCTCAACCTTTTCCATTGTTGAAAAAATTGTGACTGACGATCTGCGATCAGCTACTGCTTCTTAAATAGACGAGGCAGGAGCGTGCGGCTGCAGGTCCTGACTTGTCATAACTTGTCCTAACACCCCCACAAACAGCCATCCCACTTCCTCTACTTTGCTCTACCGATTCGCAAAGCTTATTGACCGCCCCTCGTACCACACACATATTATTATTGTACTCAGTGCCTTTAACTGTCACTGCTTGGCTTTAAATTTTATTCCAGAATTAGAAATAAAAGTAAACACCTGACAGTAATACATTCTTTTTATATTTCAAAATCAAATTCACTTGCTTTCTCTCATTAGAACATTGGTGGGAACAGATATCCGTTGATAAGATTGGTTGATGCAGATGATGTCTTTCATCATGTGTGTGGAGCAATTTCTTAATTTTGTGCAATTTTCTTTCATAATCCTTAAAATTGGTGGTTGCTCTCAATCTTTAATGTTGAAGTAGGAATGAATGATGATTTGGCTTCACTGAATGATACGAAATATATAAACTCTAAATGTTAAATATGGATCTAAAGCGCACTCTAATATAATCTTCTTGATCTGTGTAGTTTTTGAAAGAGACATGAATTAGACTTTTTTAAGCTGAAAATAGATTGTCGCACTATATTAAGAAGGGTGGGTCTTCAATATGGTTTCCTTCGAAATTTGCCAAAACTCTTAATAGACTTCAGTTTTGTACTGCTGCCATTTATTTTTTCCTATATATTTAATTTCACATCTTCTGTTGTCACATTAATGCCAAAATATATAAGTTGGTTTATATAACCTTTCAATTGCAGATAATTGTTGTTTTTTATTCGTAACTATGTGTTTAATACAGGGTCAATGTATACAATATCTTAAAAGAGATTATGAGAAAAATGGAAGTATGTAATTAAAAGGATTAAAAATAGATTCACTTTTAACACCTTTGGCTGAATCTAGTAAATTATATTCTATATACTGAATAATATTGTGATAAGTTGTCACTTTCTGACATAAGAGACGCAAAGAAAAGTGTTGTAAACTCGAACTAACTTCTTTCTATCTAACAATATCGAGAGAAGTAAGGGCTTCTACTGAGATTTTCCTGAAAGCTGCTAATATTATATGACCCAAAGTTGTATCTTCCGATAGCACACACTATATTTCAGTGCTAGTACAAAATTAAGATGAATAATATAAACGCATGATCTTTAAGACCATCAATGTGAGAATCCCTTATCTGAATGTGTCCTAAATATTTGAAATCTTGTTCCCAGGAGAAGAACAATTTTAAAATTTCAACCAATTGTGAAATAAAGAGCTTAAGTTTTCTTTTTCTTCTTTCCCTGACTTGAAAACTATTGATGCCTCCTGATAAGAGTAAGAGATAAAAATGCTTGATAACTTTGATAGATAATATTCCTAATATTTTTGGTCGTAATAAACTTGCAAGAGCAAGGAAGTTTGTACTGTTACTTCATAGAGTCTCACTTAAGATGTGCTGCTATTGTGTTAAGGATTGGCACGTTTTTACATGAAAATTTCTTTTCTAGATTCATTTTTTATAAAATCAATTCGTCCTGGTAAAACATATAGATTTATTCTTGAAATAACTCTTTTCTTATATCAATACGAAATACATCTTTGTTGATAAGATGCAAGAGAACATCCTTTTTAAAACTTTTAATGATATTTTTATATAATTTTCTCCAATCTCATGTGCTTCAAGCTGAGGCATAATTTAGAAAACATGTTAATGTGAATGTCATGGATTTCCTGAAATTCTTCTATATTTTGAATATTTGAGGCTAGCAACAATAATTTGTATATTTAAATAAAAACGAAGCAAACTCTTTAAATAAAATGAATCTTCAGCAAATTGCCACAAATAATTAAAACTTGTTTGAAAGGTATTACAGCACAATGCGTGGCTATAATGTTAATAATAACTATCACGGGGTAAATTAACCCTTTCTAACGGTGATTCAATACGGAATCACTATGCTTTTGAAGACGAAAAAATTGTGTTTTCTGCTCAAATCAATAAAAATGTCGATTTAATATTAAATTCATTGTTTCAATCCTGCCTAGTTGTGTCATTGCATATGAAAAAAGAGTGCATTTAAATGTTTAAACGTAAACGTACCGTATTAAACATTGTAAAAAAGAAATGTATCTAAGTTTTGAAAAATGTGCACCATTTTCAGATGTATTATATTCACTATGTTCTCTGCATATATGCAATGTGAGAACTTTAGAAATGAGTTAAAAGAGTCTTTGCACATTTTAAATGATTTTTCCTACATTTATGCAAATTTCAGTTGAAGGATTCTTCTAAATGTATCACTAACGTTGGCAGAGTCCGAAAATATAAATGAATATTCATTATATATTCCGAATATAATATATTAGTAACTGGTTTAAAAAAATATAATAATGTCCAATTGGCGTCAGGCCCTTGGTAACACGTTTCCGTTTATAATATACATGTAGTTTCCTTTTTTGCAACGATGTAAAAAGAAGGCATTGATGTTTTTATAACTAAGTCATTTTCATCTATCAATGTTTAGTAGGAGAAGTTCATGTTCATATGACAATATTTTTTGGGGGGAGGGGGGGATTTTAGGCATTTTACCCCACCCAAGTTCATTAATATCTAATAAAAAAAAACCAACAAGGGCATAAGTTTGTTAAGAGGAATATAAGAGCGTGTCGAGTTGAAGAGGTAGGGCGAGTTATATGTCTGAATGAGACCTCAAGTGGAGCCTACTAAAGCAACAGGAATCGGGGGTGGGGGGGGTTGTGCACAACTCTAAAAAACTTGACAAAATTCAGCAAAAGGCTGATAGATAACCATGTTACAACTAAATTCTCAAGGATTGCGTGCCCCTTTCCATGGCTCTAATTCAGCAAGAATCACTGCCAATAGATTAGGCAAGATCTGGAGAGTTACGCTTCAACATTACTCTGAGCTCCGAGTGGTCTCCTCTTTAGAGTAATCGAGCACTAGAATTTTAAATTCTAAATTTCAGTTCCTCTAACTTAATCATTTCGAGATCAAGAACGTTTGGCAAATATGCCTTGGTTGATTATCCTCTCTTAGATTTAAGTACATAACCACTACTAATAATATAATATAAAGCACAAAATCATTAATGGCTAATAATACAGTTTTTATACAATAAAATACAGTAAATATATTTTCTAAAATACATGCTGTTTCTATCCTAAAATTTAAAGAGAGAAAGCATAAAATGCATATTCATATACCATACCTATACATAAATATATGACTTAATTCAACTGTTTTCAAAGATTTATCCACGTACAAACAATTACTGTAGCCCCAAAACTACGTTTCTCATAAAGAAAGGCTTCCATGTCAGTCATATTCTCAGTTGTCTATCACTTATTGTATACCACCTGCTAAACTCACTATGTAGGTAAAACTACATCACAATTAAAGCCCTATTATTTGTAAAGTTGAAGGTGTTTCTCATATTAAAGGTATACCTCTTGCTAAGCTTGAATTTTCTTCAGTATCTACTCGTACATTAAGAAACCACTTTACTCATTATACTTATTGATTTTTTAAACAAATTAAAAAAATTGGGGTCCTGCAGATAAATCCTTTGATTTATTATTTTAAAATCTCTATTGTTCCAAATGATTTAACTCTCTGATTTAATTATAATCTATGTTCAACTCCACTTTTTAACTCACCTAAAATTCCAAGAATCATAAGTTTTATTTTTTATTAATTTGGCCTGCACTGTTGTAAAAAATTCTACTCGATCACCCGACAGATAAATTCATCGATTGGTTGTTTGTACCTTTTCATTTATTTTCAACCAGGTTCATAGTTTTCTTTTTCAATAATTCACCTTTTCTTAATAATTTTACTTGTGTATTACTCCTTTGTATATTTTTATCGCAACTTTGAAATGTTATTAAGTTTGTTTCTAGTAGTTCATTTTTATGCATAACTTTACTTTATTATAATTCTGATAGGAATTGCTAATGATTAAAATCGAAATATTTGAAACGGCTTGAAATAAATATGATCTGTCTTGTGATGCTAGCTTGAATTTTCCTGCAATGTTTACGATTTTTAAAGAATATGACAAAGTTTAAATATATATATATATATATATATATATATATATATATATATATATATATATAAATGCAATGTTCTGCAGGAAAAATCAAAAAGCTGCTTCCAAGTACTTCCGAACTTTATTCAGTTTATTCTCAAGGATAGCTAGTAGTTATCCTTGAGAATAAACTAAATAAAGTTCGAAAGTACTTGGAAGCACCATTTCATTTTTCCTGCGGGACATTACATTCATTGCGAACCTCACGTGCTACTTTGTGAGTTATTCATTTCATATATTTATATATATATATATATATATATATATATATATATGAAGAAAGAGCAGATACAAGTTTTGCGGGTGGTAATAACCGCCCCAGGGCTTTCGTAATGTTTAATTTCAGCAATAATCCTTTTGTATGTAGACGATATAACAATAAGTACAAGAAAAAGAAATAAATGGTCAATGAGAAAATAAACAGGAGTGTTTTTAAAGGCAAGAGAAAAGGACATTGGAAGAACACAAGGATCAAAGAGAGAAAAGGACGACATAATGAAGGTAATGCATAATGAGAAGAGAGAAATAGCGCCAGGGGAAAAAATATATTAAAAAGGTTTTTAAACTATTATTTTCTTTTTCAACTACTTTCTTTTTAATTAAAAAACGTTCTTAGAAAGTAGTTAAATTAAAAGTCTAAGAACAACTTTTTTAATTTCAATTGTATTTATCTATTTTCTTTTTGATAAATTTTTGTAAAATCCTTATAATTTGTTATAAATTCATAGTTTGGATGGATTGAGTCACTATGCCTGGTAAAGGAATTGAGTCACTGCGTCTGCTAAAGGAACTTAATGGCATTCGGCCGACCGGGGTTTGAGTAGTCTCGGCCAGGTTTATTCAAACATCTTTTCCTTGGCGTTATTTCTGTCTTCTCAGTATGGATTTCCTTCATTGTGCTATCCTTTGCTATAGTTGATCACAGCGTTCTTCCAATGTCCCTTTCTCTTGGCTTTACCAAAATTCAGGTTTCCTTTTTCATTGTTCATTTACGTAAATTTCTCCCTCTATTGCACTATGTATATATTATAAACAATCCACTTGATTATAGGTAATGATAGACTACAATAGGTTCTACGACCTTATAGAATGCGATATTTCATAATAGCGATGAATCCTGCTATCTGTAGTGTTGAGGGAAGGCCCTTCGAAGAACCAGTGTGAGAAGAAGCCCCCCGGAATACCCCTTTCAGCTCCTTCGCTCCAAACCACGTGCTCCTTAGCGTGGAATTTTAGAATCATCGAGAAGGAAGCAGGCCAGCGCTGAGTCACTCGAGCCGTCTGTATTTGCATATCCTGTAGTGCACCTGGCTCTCTCTTCAGCGCGATAATGCCGAATTCTCGCCTGCATGCCTCACAGGCATGTCATTCCACCACGAGTGCTGATGTACAAACCCAACCCCATATCCTGAGGAAAACTTCGCTGTCCGATCCAACTCGTTATCTCAAAGTAAGTTTGCATAGACTGACGTCGAGAATCTTAAGGGGATGGCCATGACCTGGAGCTATCTATCGGACCAGCCACCTGACGATTTAATTCTGCGTCCGCTATTCCTCGAGAAGATTACGAGTCTGCCAATGCCTCAATTCAGGCGGGTTTTTCTGTTCCCCGCGAAGTTGTGCACCCCTGTTCGAGTAGTATACCTCGTCAATATCTCACCAACAGATCGCCCTTGTTGAAGCTTTGGCCTCTATTTAAAGGAAATATTATTGAGCCACCTTCTTCCCGGAGAACTTTGTGGATCCCCTCATCTCACACCCTCTTAGAGACTCCCGTTAATCGTGTCTAAGACTCTCTGCCGAGTTGCAGAACCGTCTGGTGTTTGAGATTCCATCTTTTTGGGTGAGAAAAAATCTTGTTCTTCAACAAGAACTACTCAAAGCTCCCATCCTTATGTCCTCCTCGTCAAGCCTAACAAAAATATTTCATCGAAGACCTGTGTCGTTGATTTTTCCCCTCCGAATACTACTAAGCTTCAAGGTAAAGTGATTTTGCGTTGTAATCCCCTGATTACACCCTCCGTCAATCGTCACCTGCATCAGCTTTTGAATTGACAACCCACTCAAACCTAAATAATAATAATAAAATTCTTATAATGCGCTCTTCAAGGCCGGAGTCCTTCACAGAGCGCACGTTTAGTTGAGGGCTAATATCAGGTAAGTGAGTAGGCAATCCTGAACAGATGCGTTTTCAGGAGTCGCTTGAAAGTGGTAAGTGAGGCAGTAGATCTAATTACAGCTGGAAGAGCATTCCCAAGCTTGGGGGCACAGACTGAGAAGGAGCGGTCGCTCATTGAGTAGAGGGACGAGGGAGGAGTATTCAGGAGAGAAGCATGAGATGACTGGAGGGGCCGCGGGGCGAGACATTGGGAAAGAGCAGAGAAAAGGTAGGTTGGGGCCTTTTGGTGAAGGACCTTGAAAGTCAAGAGAAGAATATTGAAATGAGAACGATATCAGACAGTTAGCAGTGCAGTTTCTGAAGCAGAAGCTTAGAAGGGGAGAAGCGAGATCGACGGAGGAGTTGTCTGGCAGCGTAGTTCTGGACTAGCTGTAGGGCACGTAGAGAGGAAGATGGTACATTTACAATAACAGATTTAGAATAATCAAGGCGGGAGGTAATAAAGTCATGGGCAGCAGTCTCAACTTTAAGGATAGAAGTGAGAGCAAATGCGAGAGAAGTTATGGAGTAAAACAAAGGGAAGATTTAGTAATATTGTCGATGTAGGGCTTGAGAGAGAGATGCTAATCGAACACAACGCAAAGATTTCTAACAGAGTCAGAGTTTCCATCCAGAGAGAGGAAGGGAAAGAGGGATTTAACTTTATATACTAGAGCAGGGGTATCAACCAGAAGAACTTCAGTTTTGGAGTGGTTAAGTTTGAGAAAGTTAGCCGATAGCCAGTCCTAGATAGAAGAATAGGCAGATAAGAGGTCACAGACTGAGAGGGCAATGATCGAGAGGGAAGAGGAAATAAAGATTTGAGTGTCATCAGCATAGAGGTGGAAGGATAGACCGAGATTACGTTGGAGGGAGCTTAGCGGAAATAAGTAGATACGAAAGAAGAGAGAGCCGAGGACAGAGCCTTGACTGACACAAAAGCGAATGGGAATGTGTTCAGAGGAGACATCGTTAATCACTACAGATTGCGTGCGAGACGAAAGGTAAGAGCGGAGCCAGTCGAGAGCAGCGCCAGAGACGCCAAGGAAAGAGTGGAGGCGATCAAGAAAGACGGAATGGTCAATAGTATCAAAGGGAGAGGAGAAGTCAAGTAGAATGAGGATGAAGGCACAACCCCGGTCTGCAGCTCTACGTAAGCATTCAGTAACATTGAGTAGAGCGGTTTCGGTAGAGTGTCGAGCTTTAAAATCTGATTGTTAACTCTCATCAATATTAAAGGCAACAATGTGGTAATTAATACGCAAAACAACTACTCTCTGAAGGTCCTTAGAGAGGAAGAGAAGTTGCGAGATCGAACGATAGCTAGCTGGGTTGGACGGGTTAACTTCGACTTTATAAGAATCGGACGAATTTGGGCATATTTGATGGAAAAAGGGACAACACGAATAGTGAGGGAGGTAGTAAACAGGAGGAGGAGCATTGGGAGTATGACGGGCAATATTTTGATTGATAGCTTAGGGGCAAACGAGTCCCAAGGGGAGCCAGAATTTTAAGAGCGCCAGAATAAGGCAGACAGATCAGAAGCGGTCACGGCAGGAATTACGTTGAACGGCCGGGGGGGGGAGGAAGATCAGGGAAAATGTGAAAGGCCTAGTCAGGCAGTCGCGGGAGGGAGGCACGAAGGTTGATGACCTTATTAACGAACAATTTCAAGAGGATGGTTGGGCTGATGGTGATGGGGACATGGTATGTGGATGTAAGAGAAGATAGCAGGCGGAAAACATCACGGGGGTCATTCTTATTGTAGGCTAGCAATTTATGCGAATGGGCTTTACGAACAGATTTTAGTTTATTGAAGTAGAGAGATGTTGGAAGAGGGTAAGTGACTTAAAGAGCAATTATATTTTGCCTACGGGAGCGAGCTTTACGAAGAGCTCTTTCATGGGCACGTAAAGACTATCTCGAGCGTAGGAGTTCCAGCTAGTACCATGGGGTGCGGTAACGGCGAGAGAACAAAGGAGTCATAATTGGGAAGGGAGAATTAAGTCAATTTAGAAGATATTGATTCAAGGATGAGATGATTTGGTCAGGGGAGGTGAGAGCGTGGGGAGGGGGTAAATTAAAGGCTAAATCTTTAAGGAGGGATGGGATGTCAATGGAATCCAGCTGTCGATAAGGTTTTGTGATAAGAGGAGGCCGAGAGGGCTCCTCAAGTTGGAAATTTGACAGTCGGAAATTACAAGTTCTAAAATGTCACCATGACAGTGTGTTGGGAAAGAAACGTGTTGAGTAAGGGAGAAGAGGTCAACGATCTCACTCAAGGAAGGGAGGTAGATTAGGGTTAATGACTGGGAGGTTGAAGTCCCTTATGATGAGAAGATGAACCAATGGGGAGAGACTAGCGAGAAGGTTACTAAATTCGTCAAGAAAAAGATCAAGGAGGCAGCTGTGCGGGGTGGTAGAGCACAATAGTTGTTAGAGAGTGAACAGAATTAGAGACAGATAAGGGCCTCAAAAGAAAGAAGAGAGGCAGATGAAAGGGTATTCAGAAAGAGAGGCACTATGAATGAGACCAACCCCTCCACTAAATTTGTTCCCGGGGTCATGGGAGTAGACGTAGCCATCAGAAGTCGCTAGCGATAAGCAGTTATCACTCTGATTAAGCCATGTTTCGCTGAGACCAAGGAGGGAGATACGCGAATTAGTCTGGAGGTCGTAGAGATGCATTATAAACTGAGAGCGAGGTGATTGAAGGGAAGAATGAGGGAGTCGGGGCGGGTACGGGGAGGTAGGCGGTTTAAGGAAAAATAACTTTATTTATTAAGACGGAAGATAAACAAAATCCCCTTTTTATAGTACGAGATGGATTTCAAGCGATTCCTACTGCTTTAATTCTCGAGCCAACTGAGGGAGATACCTTAAACCCTCTATTAAGGGAAAGAAGTGTGGCTTTGTTTATCATTAAGGGAGGAGAAATATAAGTAGGATAAAATAGATAAAATTTTATGTGGAGACAATAACAAAGGGTCACAGTAAACTAACAAATTTAATAAACACATCTACTACAAAGTACGTGTCAAGGAAACTATAAAACATCGCGAAAAATTAGGAGAAAAGGTGATGAAACAAGTGACCACGTGGGTCAGCAGCAGAATAATCTAGTAGAATTTAGGCTGAAGTAGCAAGAGCGAGGAAAACAAAAGTTAGATAAGAACTGAGAGGAGTCAATAATGAGGAAAAAGAAGTAAAAATAGCACAGAAGAAAATAATACGAAGAACAGACACAGGCCCTCCAAAAATACAGAGTAATAAAAACACTAGATTACTCACAAGGCAGAATATTTCAGAAAAATTTAGGCTGAGGCAGAAGGAGCGAGGGAAAGTAAAGCTAGATAAGAACGCAGAGGAGTCAATAATAGTAATAAAGAAGTAAAAAGAGCACGTAAGGAAATAATACTGAGAGAAGTCAATAATAAGGATAAAGAAGTAAAAAGAGCACGAAAGAAAATAATACGAACCAAAACAAGGGGAAAAGGAAAAATACAAAGTAATAAAAACACTAGATTACTCACAAACGCGTAGATAGCAGCAAACCATAAGACAGGCACTAATAATTTAAGAACTAACAAAACAACTACACATAACAATGGTATGTAGCACCAAAAACGGTTAATAAACTGAACAGCGAGAGAAAACAACAAACAAACACCGAAGCGAAGTGTAAAGTCGGCTAAACAAGTGAGAGCAGAAAGAGAAAACGATACGCGCACCAATAATTTTGCACTTCCCGCTTAGCTCTGTTAAATTATAACTGTCACGATTCAATTAACTATCCTTATAGAGCATTTTGTTCCCTTTTTGCATACATAGATTGCCCCGTTTATTATTTATATATTAGAATTATATTTTGAGGTCTTGATCTTTATATATCATTTGAACTGCACCTTGGCAAGCAATTAGATAAATCCTGGTGAATCGAAAACTCACTTTAAAAATAAAGGAGGCAGCCTCCCACTCCTTTAATTACTCCAAAGCATATCGCAGAAGGCCTCGGTTTGTCAATCTGCCTGTGCTTGTGTATGCGCACTTGCTCCGAGCGGGTCTTTACAGGCATAACTCGAGAGTTCCGTAATATTACTTAGCTTGCTAACAGGTTCCCTGCACTGTGGATTGCTTTCAGTTAAATCTCGTCTCTTAGTCTAACATAAAGCTGGTTAAAACGAAAATGCTTGTTATTTCTGAAACTTAAGAAACGTTAAATTACCTATTATATATATATATATATATATATATATATATATATATATATATATATATATATATATATATATATATATATATATATATATATATATATATATATATACATATAGAATGGAAGATATCACATTAACATGATGTATATCAGTAAAAGATCATGGTAAACCACAATATTTGAAAGTAGAATGGGAACAGAATAATTCTCTACCCTTTCTAAACGTAAATATCCACCGTAAATAATTCTATTCAGTGCTCAGTCTATCGAAAGACTACACATTCAAATGCTTACATACATTTTTTCACACTACCTGATAAACCCGTTAAAATATCTATTATTTCTTCCCTCTTTCTCCGAGCCTATAGAAAGTGCGACTATTTTTCCTTCAGGGTAAATTAAGCACCTAATTTGCAATTTCCTTGAACTAAAATATCCAATTCATCTCATAAATAGATTTTATTCAAAAGCACGAAAAAACTTCTATGCCACTTCTACACTACGAAAAATGTATTAGTTTCCCATACGCTCCAGACTTGTCTCCTCTAAAATCATATGGGAACGGTAATAACATAAATATCACATTTAAATCTTCTAATACGATTCGAAAATCCTTGACTAGACTGCCATCAATCCATCTCGATGCTGGAGTTTACAGTATACCATGCTATAATGGCAAATTAACATATATGGAAGAGTCAGGCTACTTTAATAAGAGCAAGAAAGAACATTTAGCTAATATTCAGAAGGTGTACGAACTCTTCAAGTCTCTCTACGCACATGCAAAAGCCCGACAATATAATTGAATTTAACCATGCAAAAATCATTTATAACTCAGGCATAAATATTCAGAGGAGAATTGCGGAATCCATCATCATCAAAAAGTTGATAATTTCAATTACCTAAAGGGCAATACAACTTAACAAATATATAATAAATATTGTCACCATTCTTATTTCTAAGCCCCAGAAAGCAATGCCTCTCGGAGATTAGCAACTCTCCGAATTGTTTCTGGTTCCATGTCAATTTGTTTAGCTTGTCATTCCAAACCAGATTCACTCGAATTAATTTTTTCAAGATTGTTTTTTGCTGTTTCATTTGGTTTATGATGTAACTTACTTTATATATACTGTGCTTCTTTTCATTATTAATCGAAAAAGGCATCTTCCCGAAACTAGTCCGATAGTTATAAATAAAATCTTTATTCAAATATTGTGGTTTACCAGTATCTTTCATATATATATATATATATATATATATATATATATATATATATATATATATATATATATATATATATATATATATATATATATATATATGTTGACAGAACGGTTTGAGGCCGGTTAATTTCAACCGCTATCACATGTTATTTAGAAACACGTTGCTACCCACGTGCATCTTCACCTTGAAGCCTGGCGCGTTATCGCGCCACCTGAGTCAATATTTAACCAAGGAGGTTCATCCCCTCAGGGAATTATGAGAGGACATTATAGTACTGAAAGTAGAATGGACTTGGCAGATAACAGAAATAGGTTCCAAGGCGATAGAGGTGAGGTCATTCAAGTTTCAAGAGGTGCTTCAGGGATAGGGGGGTTAAATTGTTTCTATACAAATGCTCGTAGTCTTAGAAACAAGAAGGATGAGCTATTTAGTTATATTAGCAATGAGGATATAGATATATTATGCGTTACTGAATCATGGGTTAATGAAATAGAATTTAGTGACACTATAAGTGAATTTGATTTACAGGGCTATAATATGTACATTAGTCAAAGGACAGGTAGGATTGGTGGAGGAATAATTATCTATATAAAAAACAACATTGTTTCAAGTTTAAATACTTCAATAAAGCAGGATGGAGTTGAGTCACTTTGGATAGATATTAGGTTCAGTAAAAATAGAATGGTGCATTTGGGAGCTTTTTACCGGCCACCTGGGCAGACTGATGATATAGATGAACTAATGATAAGGGAAATAAGTAAGGGATGTGAAACAGATGCAGTTATTATTGGGGACTTCAACTTAAACTCTGTGGACTGGGAAAATATGATAGGTAGGGATAGAACAAGTGGCAGGTTCATAGAATGCTTTGAGGATAATTTTTTGAATCAATTTGTTAATGAGCCAACGAGGGGGGACAATATATTAGATTTAGTACTTTCTAACAGTGATCATTTAGTTCAAGAATTGACTGTTGGGGAAGCATTGGGAAATAGTGACCATCAGATAGTTCGTTTTAACTTGGGAATTGAGAAGGGTAAAATAACTGAGAATGCTGAAAAAGTTCCAAATTTTCATAAGGGAGATTATGTAAAACTTCGAAGCTTGCTAAATTTGGTAGACTGGGATATAGAATTCAGAGGTAAAAATGCTTATGGGATGTGGGATACTTTCAAGCATATAATAAATGTAGTCCAAGAACAATGTATCCCAATGAAGACCATTAGGAACAAAAGTAGGAAACCATTATGGTGGAATCAGGAGATAGCTAGAAAAATTTCAGAGAAGAAAAGGGCATATAAAAAATTACAGGTACAAAATAATATTCAAAATTTAAGTGATTATAGAATGGCTAGGAATGAGTTAAATAAGATTATAAAGAAGAACAAAAGGGTGTCAGAAATTAAATTAGCTCAGGATAGCAACAAAGATCCGAGAAAGTTCTTTAGTTACTATAAAATTAATAACAAGTCTGGCAGAGTTAAAATAGGACCT
This sequence comes from Ceratothoa steindachneri, assembly GCA_963969495.1. NCBI lineage: Eukaryota > Metazoa > Arthropoda > Malacostraca > Isopoda > Cymothoidae > Ceratothoa > Ceratothoa steindachneri. The sequence continues at coordinate 158,915,388 of OZ018322.1, read as the reverse complement.
ATCAAATATGAAGGGTTTGTGAGAGAAACTGATGAGGAAATAGTTGAGGTACTAAATGGTCATTTTGCATCAGTATTTACAAAAGAGAAACTAAATAGTCCTATGTATAGTACTCATAGGTCAGGAAAAGAGGTGTTTACTAACATTTGTGTGGATCGGAGGATGATAAAAGGACTAATAGGTGATTTAGATACTACCAAGGCCTCCGGCCCTGATAATATTCATTCTAGGATACTTAAAGAAGGGGTAGAAAGTATCTCAATAGCTCTGGACAAGTTATATACTAGGTCATTGGAATATGGAGAAATACCCGATGATTGGAAGAGAGCAAATGTAGTCCCCATTTTCAAGAAGGGTAGTAAAGAGGATCCAAATAACTTTAGACCGGTTAGCCTAACTCCTGTAGTCTGTAAAATTCTTGAGAAAATAGTTAAAAAAGGGATTTGCCAACATCTAGAGAGGGAGGGGTTAATCAGCGATGCTCAGCATGGGTTTAGATCAGGTAAATCATGTTTGACTAACTTACTAGACTTTCTGGAGTTTGTAACAGATCAAGTAGATAAGGGAGAGAATGTAGATATAATTTACTTAGATTTTAGTAAAGCATTTGATAAGGTACCACATAGGAGACTAGTTCATAAATTAAAAATGATTGGGATATGTGGGGGTGTTTCAAATTGGATAGCTGAGTGGCTGAAAGACAGGAAGCAAAGGGTAGTGCTAAATGGTGTAAAGTCAGAGTGGAGGGATGTTATCAGTGGGGTTCCTCAGGGATCAGTTCTCGGTCCATTATTATTTGTCATCTATATAAACGATCTTGGGGAGGCAGTTAATAATAAAGTGTCAATTTTTGCGGATGATACCAAATTAGCAGCTGGAATTAAAGATATTGATGATAATTTTAAAGTGCAGGGGGACTTAAATAAATTGTTATCCTGGGCACATAAGTGGCAAATGACTTTCAACCTTGATAAGTGCAAAGTTATTAACATGGGAAAAGATAATAGAGAATTTAACTATGAAATGGATGGGCATTGGCTGAGCTCAGTAGAGGATGAGAAAGATCTAGGAGTAGTAATAGATAAGTCATTAAGGTTTTCTAAGCAGTGTATTGAAGCAAGAAATAGGGCAAATAGAGTGCTGGGTTTTATTAAGAGAAATGTCAGTTACAAAAGTAAGGAGGTTATTCTTAAACTCTATAACTCTTATGTTAGGCCACATCTAGAGTACTGTATACAGGCATGGTCCCCACATTTTAGACACGATATTAACCTTCTTGAGTCAGTGCAACGGAGGGCAACAAAGATTATTCCTTCCCTGAGGCACCTTGAATATGAAGATAGACTGAGGGTATTAAATATGTTCTCGTTCGAAAGGAGGTGTGTGAGAGGGGATATGATTGAGCTGTTTAAAATTTTTTCCGGGATAGATAAATTGGATGTTAGCAAGTTTTTTGAGTTAGATGATGGAAATCGGACTAGAGGTCACCACTTGAAAATTAAAAAGCAAGGGTGTAGGTTGGATTTAAGAAAATATTTTTTCACCAATAGAGTGGTAGACTTTTGGAACAAATTGCCGCAGAGGGTAGTAGGTAGTCCAAATCTAAATGTATTTAAGAGTAGGTTGGATGAGTTTATGGGAAGGGAAGGTTGTAATGGTTCCTAAGTTTTGTATATATTAATATTGTTTGTATATATCTATAGCTGCATGATTTAGTTCTTGACAAGCCTTGATTGGTGATACCCTTGTTTCTGGATGCAATCCTCTGGATGTAGTTTTCCTGGGAGTTCGGGTGCCTTGAAAAAGAGGCCGCTTGACTCGGATGACCTATGATGAGCCCTTGTGGCTTTTGTCATCCGTTATATTATATTGTGGGGGACTTTGATTTTGTCTTCCCCTGGTGATGGTGCTTTTTGTGGGTGGGTTTTGACGGAGTCGGATGACCTTTGATAGGCCCTTGTGGCTTTTGTCATCCGTGTAATTATGTTATGTTATGTTATGTTATGTTATGTTACGCCGATCACGCCAGATTGAGTTAGGCTTATGGGCAGATAAGGTATTGTTCTCAGGCGCGGCTGGACATTTCCTCGAAGCCTCCCCTCCATTTTTCCCTACGCTAAGGCGATGGCTCGACTATTTATATGGAAACTTTACCAATAAGAGCAGATTCGAGATCCAGATTAACTTCGCGAGACATCCCACCGATCCGGTCTCACCTTGTGCACCAGGGCCCTCGACCTTGAGATCCACTGTTTTGTCCAGAAGAGGACAATATCCCTTGAGTGCCAAGGTTTAAGCCTTCAAGACACCAAGTCCACAAGGCCTTCTCTGTTATTCAGACAGAGAACAACGTTATAACAGCCATTGTTCTTTGAGCCCGTAGACAAGAGACGGTTCTCACCTCCACTGTTTTTCAGAAGAGAACAACGTAGAACAGCCATAGTTCTCCAAGCCCGTTTGTCAAGAAACGGTTCTCATTCCCAAGACGTCACGCAGGATCATTTAATCCCCATCCCCTTCAGCTGGAACTCGCCAGCGGACCAAAGATTCCTTCGCGTTGCCTTCCTCTGCACAACAACTTTTAATTACGTAAGCTGAACATTACGTTTGAGTATTTAACCTTTTTGTCAACCCTATTCTGTGCTTTAAATGGTTTAGCGAACCATCCCATCCCTTTAATTTTTATTTGTTTTACCTTTTTAAATCTCCCCCAAATCTTAATTCCTCGGATTAGCCAGATATTCCCACGACCCTTTCCATTCTCTGTTTATGTCAACATTTTCCGTTTTGTGTGTTGTTAAAAGTTTTATTAATAAAACTCTATTTTATTAATGATAGCCATATTATTCTCCTTTAGCTCAGTTCCACTTCTTAAGCATTTTGAAGATAAATAACTTCGGTCAACCAGATAACCACGCACTCTAAATATAAATGAATAGTTCCCTCAACGAATAGTTATATATGGTATATCGTCGAGAGTCCATTCTACGACAATATATATATATATATATATATTTATATAGGGTAAGAAGGACAAAAAAAAAAGGCGCGTCCCATCTTTGAATCCAACGTTTCGTGTTATTACAAAACCCATCTTCACGAGCTAAAATCAAATTCTCAATAAGTAATCTAAGCCTAAAAACATAAATAACAGCATAAGTCCAGAGGTAAAAACCACAGATCAGAGAAAATCACAAAAACGACGTTAAAAATATAAAATGAACGTTACGTTAATGAACCAAAAAAATAGTGAGGTAAAGGACAGCAAAATAATATTTGTAAAGAGATACTATCAATTAAGGACAAACAAAGTAAATGTAATATTACAAAATTATACAATTGAAATGGAAAAATAGAGAATTGGACACAAACAAAAGTTAAAACTATAATATAGACACTGAAACATTACCTTACATGGTCTGATCACAATGACGAGTGAAAACAAGAAGGAATTCGAAGAATGAATACAGCTTGGTTAAGTTATAAACAGAGGAAAGGATGATGTGTTCTTTCCTCAATGGAACTGCTACCAGTGTTTCTCAAAACACCCTTACTCACATTAATGCATTGGGAATTTCTCGTTCCCATCGCCATACTAAACGTGGTTTCCGTTTAGCTCCTGCCCTTAGAAAACATTTTTACTTGAATCAACCCCCCCCCACACTTACCCCTGATTCGTTTTCCCCTGCCCCTTCACCCGTTCTCTCAGCGTCTCTCCTCAATGTCAGAAGCCTCTTGAATAAGGCTGACTACATTCATGACCTGCTCGTTAACACTCGACTCACTCTCCTTGTACTCACAGAAACCTTGCTTTCCCCTTCTGCTTGCTGTTTAAATCTTGCTACTCCTGATGGTTACGTCCACTCCCATACCTCCCGTAACTCTCGCGGTGGTGGAGTTGCTGTGATTCACCTTGCCGCCTTCCCTCTGAATAATCTGCCTTCTTCCCCCTCTTCTTTCTTTTGAGGCGCTCATCGAGGTCTCTGATTACAACCCCTCTCTAACTATCTTAGTCCTCTACCACCCCCCAGCTCCTTCTTCGACCTTTTTCTTGATGAATTTAGTAACCTTCTCACTGGCCTCTTCCCCCTGGTTCTCTGCTAATCCTCAGGGATTTCAATCTTCCTGGCCACAATCCTAATTTCAAAGCCTTTTCTTAAATCCTTGATCTCTTCTCCCTCACCCAACACGTTTCTTCCCCTACCCACTCTCACGGTAACATTTTAGACCTTATAATCTCTGACTGTATTACTTCCAACCTGACGACTACAAATTTGCCTAATGCTAGATCTGATCCCTTTTTTATCAACTTCAACTTCTCTATCCCATTCCATATACCTCCCCTGCTGTCTCATAATCGTAAGCCTTTCCTTTGACTTGCCTCCATTGATATTCCCTCCCTATCTAATGATGTGGCCTCCAAACTTCCTCCCATTGAACTTCTGCCACTCCTGACCAGATTTTCTCTTATTTGGAGCAACCCCTTCTCACTTGTCTTGATGCTCACTCTCCCCTTGTCACCCATTCGAATCCCCGTTGTCACCATGCCCCTTGGTACGCTATAGAACTCCTCCGTGCTAAGCAGTCCATGCGTGCCGATGAAAGAGTCCTTAGAAGGGCTCGCATGTGTGGGCAAGACACGACCCCTCTCTCGCTGGTGTTCCGACTTGCGACAGCTTCCTACGTGGCGAAATTTAAATCTGCTCGTGAAGCCTACTCAGTAATCTGCTTACTGATAATAGGAATGATCACAGCACCGCCTTCCGCCTGCTCTCCCGTCTTACTTCCCCAGCCCAGATCTCCCCACCCATTAGCCCTGCTACTCTCTTGAATTTCTTCGCAGATAAGGTCACTAACCTCCGTGCCTCCATCCCTCAGCCTTCTGTCCCGGACCCTGCCATTCTCCCTGACTTCCCGCCTCAGCCGCTTATCGTTTTTCGCGCTGTGACTGCGTTGGAGCTTACAGCCCGGCTCTTGCGTTCTAAGAAATCGTGCTCCCAAAGGACATTTTTCTGCCTAAACTGTTATGTAAAATTCTGCCTGCTATCCTCCCAAAGCTTCTTAACCTGTTCAACACTTCACTTCCAACTGGTCTTGTTCCCTCTTCCTTTAAACGTGCCCACATCCGTCTGATTCTTAAAAAGCTTCAACTGAACCCCACTGACCCTTCCAATTATCGCCCGATTTCGCGGACAGGGGTTGTGCCTCCATCCTCGTTCTACTTGACCTCTCTTCTGCCACTGATACTATTGACCATACTGTCCTACTTGATCGTCTCCACTCTTTCCTTGGCATATCAGGCACCGTGCTTGACTGGTGACGCTCTTACCTCTCGTGTCGTACCCAATCCGTTGTGATTGACGAAGTTTCATCCGACTTTCCCCTTATTCACTTCAGAGTGCCACAAGGCTCTGTCATTGGTCCTCTACTATTTCGTATCTACCTTCTCCCTCTTAGTTCCCTTCTCCGTAATCTCGGTCTATCCTTCCACCTATATGCTGATGACACTCAAATTTTCTTTTCCTCATCCCCCACGTCACTTGCCTCCTCTATCACTGACCTCCTGGTTGCCTACTCCTCCATTTCTGCCTGGCTCTCTACCAACTTCCTCACGCTTAATCACTCCAAAACTGAGGTCCTCCTCATCGGCACCCCTGCTCTTGTCAAAAAATCTAAATTTCTCTTTCCCTCGCTTACTCTGGGCGGTAATACTATCATTTTCTCTGACTGCGTTAGGAATCTGGGTGTTGTTTTCGATGAGCATCTCTCCTTTAAGCCTCATATCCGCAATGTCAGCAAATTCTCTCTATGTTACCTTCGTAACTTCTTTCGCATTCGCTCTCACTTTGATCGCCAAAGTCTTGAGACTGCTGTTCGTGCCTTCATCACCTCACGTCTTGACTTCTGTAACTCTCTGCTTGTGAATCTGCCATCCTCCTCTCTCCGCCCCCTTCAACTTGTACAGAACTATGCCGCCCGGCTTTTCCTTCATCACCTTCGCTTCTCTCCCACGAAACCCTTGCTGCATGAACTGCACTGGCTCCCTATCAGATCCCGTACTCACTTCAAGATACTTCTCTTAACATTTAATTCCCTAAACAACAAGGCCCCGCCCTACCTCTCTTTTGCCCTCTGGCCACGCCTTGTCCCTCGTGCCCATTCGGTCATCACATGCACCTCTTTTGAATATTCCTCGTTCATCCCTTTGCTCAATGGGTGACTGCTCCTTCTCAATCTGCGCTTCTAAGTTGTGGAATGCTCTTCCTGCTGAAATCAGGTCTTTTCCCTCTCTTAACACATTTAAGCGTCTCTTGAAAACGCATCTTTTCAGTATTGTCTTCTCCCCCCTCTTGAATTTCCATTCTCATCTCAGCATAACGTGTGCTCTGGGAAGGCCTCAGCCCTTGGGTGGTTGTATTTAATACAGAGTGATTCTTTAATGCGGAGAGAAAAAGATTTAGCAAATTTTAAGACAGAAAAATCATTTAAGGACACGTCTGTTTTACAATCAATAACATATTTCCTTATGGAAGAAAACTCTTTGTTACTTAATGTTTTACTGGTTATATGGCTAATTCACATGTGAGAACAAAAACGCCACTGAAGAGTACGTACTGTGCTTTCTATATAGGTCCCTAACTTATAACTGCGTCAAATGAATTTACATACAATGCACGAACTAAACAGCGTGGGAATACTGTCCTTCACTTTGAGGAAATCACCAATATTTTGGTTAGTAAGGAATATAAGTTTAAAATTAACTTCACAATAAAATTTCATAGAAATCAAAATAAAACGTTTTCGGAGGTCATTGCAAGGGCTGATGTCTGGTAACAAGACATACCTGATTTCTTTTGGGACATTAAAAGAAGTAGAGGGGTTATAAAGACTGAAGAGAAACTTCCTAATACAGCTTTCAACTAAAGATAAGGGGTAATAATTTTTTACAAAGTATTCTTTTAAAAAATTGAATTCAAAATGCATGCTAGAATAAGTGGAAGACAAATTAAAACCCCTGAAGAGGAGTGTTTTAATGGCGCAAATTTTGTATGTTAAATCACAGAAACTAAAGAAATTTAAACCCTGCCCTGCGAAAGTTGGTTTTCTAAAATCAGAAATCAGTTGGTTTTTAAAAAAATGACAACATATTATTAATTTCATGTTCTTGAGTGAAAGTAATATTAGGGTGTAAATTATTTATAAAATCGAAAAACCTTTTTGAACAAGAACCAGAAGGAAAAGCCGCAAAGGTATCGTCAACTTATCTTTTGTAAAATAAGGGAGGAAATTTTAGAAGGGCAATCACGGAAGAGTCTATCTTTGAAATTACACATGAAAATATTTGCAAAAATCGGAACTAGTGGGCTTCCCATCCCAATACCTTCAATTTGATGATAAACCACGCCATTGAAAGTTGTCCTTGAGAGCTAAATGCAATAACTGGGAGAATTGTGAAAAACTGAAACCATTAAAGAGGGCATTTCTATCCGGAAAGGCTTTAGTCAAAATAATCTATATAGTTGGCTGAAGGGGAATATTTGTAAATAAGAACGTGATGTCAAAACTAGAAAAGAAAAAAGGACCTGACGATTCAAACTTCGCGATATCTGAAGCAAACTCAAAGCTATTATTAATAGTATATAAATAGGAAGTAAAAGGGGTTAACAGAGTAACTAAAAACTTAGCAATTTTATTGGAAGAAAGAGAGTAAGAAGCAGGAATGGGACGAAGAGGGTATCCAGTCTTATGTATCTTAGTTAGCCCATAGAGCAGACATAAGTAAGATGATGAAACATACAGAGAACCGTAAACAGAATAAGTAAGAACATAGGAAGACTTTAGCTATAGCAAAAACCAGTTAATTTTGTCCTCTAAACGGTGAATGATAGTCAAAGGTTGTTCCCTAATTTCAGTAAACTTGGATTTATCTAACAAAATCTGGGACATTTTGGAAATTTAATCAGACCTATTCAAGATCACCACCCCATTACCCTTATCAGGACGGGTGACAACAATTTCGTTATTCTTCTCGTGGTTTCGAAGAAGAGAAAAATCTTGTTTAGCAAAAAGGAGAGACGAAAATTTTATGTGCTTAAATTTATTAAAAAATTCATGGGTGACATGTGTAATATTTGTTTTAAAGTCAGAAAATGAACCTAGAATGGGAAGTTGTTAGATATCGTAAGTAAACATTTCAAAGTAAAAATAATAGTCCACATAGTCGAGCCTGAAGTTTGATAACTTGAATTGAAGCACAAAATATAAGAGAGTATAGCGTCAGAAAGATTTACTACATAGTTTAAATCATGGAATTTAGGCCGTGATAAGTTAAGTTTTCTAAGTTTGCAGTAATACACTAATGAAATTCTTTGGGCATAGGATGAAATATTCCGAGAAAAAATAGAGGAAAAACATAGGCTATCTAAACAAGAAAATGTAGAACGCAGATGTTTAGAATAGGAATCCAGCTACAATAAAAGACAACCTTCCCTAAACAAGTTACCCAACACTTATCTACTTACACAATACCACGCTCAGTTCTGAGCAGTTTCCACAACTATTCTAAACATCCACACAAGACAGAGGGAAGCAAAGTGCATTAAGAACTCTACTCTGAATCCCGTGTGTCGACCCCCTATGTTCACCAACATGACTACATTACAGCAAACAACAAACCAACACCTCTAGACAGCTACGTCCACAGACGCTTAATGAGACAACTGGGGAAACTCGCGAGAGTCAGTATATTTACGCTCATACATACAAGAAATATCGCTGCGGACACCCCTATTTCACCATAATTTTGCCATTATATCAACAGAAAGAGCGCGCGGTATTGAGTAAGACTTGAATAGATGAAAATTTGTTCACAAATGTTGCTGAAGTACTTGCAAACATAGTATTGAATGCATCTGACACGAACTTCTTAGGTTGTTTAAACCAAAATTAAATCTATAATAGAATATTACCATAAACCAAAGAATAAAATAAGACCACCGTGGTCTTCGACTGTCGTTTGCTCGCCTTCATCTTGAAGACGATTTGGATTTTTCGGATACAGTATTCCTATTTAGAAAAGGAAATTAAATTCTGCATGAGCTACCTACGAATAATTTTGTGAAGACAATATATCAAAGGATAGGAACGATTATTCTTTGTAGTTCTTCAAACTAATATTTCAATATAGTAAACATTACTATTCAAATAATTAATCAAAATTAAGGAAGTTTCTGCTATTTTAGGTTTATGCGAAACAATATTCCCATGAGTAAAATCTTTCAGAGTTAATATCAGTTAGGCAATAGGCTACGGTAACAAAATATAGAGACAAAATCTAAATAACTTTAATATTTGCTAAAGATTTAAGAAATAATACCCTTAACAGTGAAAAAAAAACAAATTTTTGGACGCTTTAAAAAGAATTTAAATTATTTTCATCCATAATTTTGTTGCATCATACAACTTCAATAGTAATATAGTCGTTCATTATTATATTAAACATATACTATCTACCTTATTTTAACTAAATCTCTCACTCTACTTCGTTGTGATTTTCTTATAGCTAGTCTCGAAGTTAATAAATAGTTCAGAGTTATGGACGATTCTCGCAGGTTACTAAACATGTACGAGCATTTTTGTATTTTCCTGGTAGAGGATTTAATGACTTCTAAATTTTGTTGGCAGAAAAACTGGTAGGCTTCGTAGTAGAAAGTATTTCGCTTGACCAAGGCTTAAGATTAGGTAGGCTGAGTTTAAATGATCAATATGGATTACCTGTAGCAAAGAAATCGCGAACGGAGGAATCGCAGAGTCTTAATTTGGGCGTAGAACTTGGATAGTTTCGGCATAAAAATAATTCGAGACGGGCGTGTAGTATGTTCAAGCGGGCCTATTACTCCATTTTCATGACATCTCTATGACTCCCTGCCTCTTGCGGACTCCTGCATGATTTTTTATTACTCCTTTCTCAACCATTTTTCCTTTTTCTTTGACTGACACTAATGTGTGTGTTTGGCGGTATATATTTGTGTCGTAAACAGGGCACATGGACTATTATTATACAATGCTGCTGCTTGAGTACAGCCTGCTTTCTATATTTCATAGGTCCAACAAGGTGCGTATTTGTAAGTTCCTTGCTAAGCCTACTTCACCTTGAAATTTGGGCGTCGCTTCATTCTCTCTCTTTGTATTATTTGTAAATATTTGCACTACGTATTGCCTCGGATCAATATCTTCTCCATCTGTCCATTAATTATATTTTTTAATACAAAGACTAGACATAGTTGAAAAAACTAGTGCATACAGCTATCATTTATTCCTTTTTGAAAATTTGAAGAACTTTGCTATGAGAGCGACAAATACATTTCAAATTATTTATGTTTCTTCTACATATACGAACGGTGGAGCATTTATTAGGTGGCCACGTAACCACCAATATGTGGAGATGGCTTTCCAGTATTGCTAGGGGGATGTCAAACAGATCAAGGGGATGTTTACAGCGGTAAATTATTCAGATATTTTAGAGAACCTTTTTACTTCCTTCGCTCCTGGACAGAAATAATCACTTTCCATCTCCCCAAATTATCTTCGCTTTGACCATTGCCCGAACAATACTACAAGAATATTCCAATAATAGTTTCGAGGAAGAGAAGTCTTACAGTTACTGGAATGGACGAGCAAATGGTATCCCTTAAACCATATTGAAAACATTTGGGCCAATTCGTTAGAAATATGTAGAAGCTGGAGGGAGAACGAACACCAAAACAACTTACGGCACGCACTTGACTGCAATTGTGAACTCTCTAGAAATAGGGAAGAAGTTTAACATCAGGTTTCATTAATGTAAAAAGGTAAAGAGTGTGGGTGGGTTGGATATTAAAATAAAAATTTATATTGCGGGCTAGTATTAAAGGATCCTATGGTCTTTTCTGTTTCTATTTTCTGTAGTTCTTTAAGCTATTATCCTTTGGCAATTTATATAATCTAGGTAATAATACAGACTTTAGAATAATTGTCAAAGGTTTGATGATTGTTTCACACAACAAATTCGATGTTTTGAGTATTAATAGATACATTTGTTTCTACAATACTTTGTTATTATACTTATAATCAAAGTATTACAACTTTTATATTATATCCAAAGTTCAATATTGTAGTAAGGAAAGATTAAGCTACTAGTGTTAATAAAAGCTATAAATGATAATTGGCTCAAATATATATATATATATATATTTACTCAAGGTAAGTGTAAAACCTACCAAGTCACTTAATATTAAATATTCAATACCATTAGTTAAGCAATTACGCCTACCAACCACAACTAGAAGGTAGGCAGTATATCTGAATTAATAATTTCGACCATGTTTTACCTTTTCCTATATCAAACTAAAATTTAGTTAACAAAAATTTCCATTGTAAGAAAAAAAATCTTTAAGAACGAACGTATTCGTAACCTAGTATGGAGTCTTTCTTTCTTATGCGTTATATTGATCTTCAAATTCAGCACAGATGCAAAACATTGAAGACTTTAACCTTTGCTAACAGTGTAATAAAAATTGCAAACTTGTCATCAAATTCACATACCGCCAACTTTTATCAACGGTAATCAAATTTCATTTTCGATGACATTGTTAATATATATTAGGGTGGTCCGCCCCCAATTTTTTTTAGTTTTATCGCCACATGCCTGATTGTATTACCACATTGAACAGTAGGTCACATTTTCAATTTCATAAAAATCGAAAAATAAAGGATCTTATTAGTCTGCTGGAAATTAATTTTTGCCATAGAAATGAACAATCTTTGCAAATACTAGATTATTTAAAACAGATCTTGGTGTTAAAAGACAATTTTTTTTTAATTTTTAGCTTAAAGTGAAAACAAAATAGTTAAATTGAAAATGATTTCTTTTTGACACAAATTATAAATACAATTGCTAATTAAACATTGATCCTTTTGTGCATGAGGGAAAACTTTTGTGATGTTTCCCCTACAAGTCTGATAAGCATTTGTTTCTGGTCTTCATCTTTTTTTAGAGATGCATTATACGATTTGATAAGTGCATTACCTCTTTCTTCTGGATCTTTAACAACCATTAAGTTAATCGCTCGACGTTGAAATTCTTGAAAACACGTATTCTCTTCGCAAGAACTTGGGTTAGTTTTCAGGAATGTATCCTCTGCAAACTTGTATCCCTTTTTCATTAGGAGACTGCAGATTAGCTTAGTTATTTGAGTTACCACTTTATGCAAGTCCAAATTCTCGATGTTTTTTGTAAGATTCAATCGGCGAACAACTTTGGTGTTTTCATTACGTTGGAGATGGAGACCATCTTTAGTTTGGTCGCTGCATTAATTCTATGATCGAAAAATGCAAGACCAACAAAATATTCTCCAATATACCAAAGGTGTCGTGAAGAGATGTGGTTGCTTCTTTAGATAATGTCTGAGATGGGTACTTTTGCAAAGTTTTAAGAAGCAGAATGTCATTTAAAGGAGCATTAATCCCAAAATGGGCTTCATTCCAAAAACGCGAGTAGACCAAAGCAATAAAAAGAGAGAACTCTGTAATATTGGCATTTTCACGTTCCGTTTGTTTCAGTTTATGCTTAAACAAGTATATACCCTCAGCCATCCAGCGTGCATGATAAGTCGCTCCTGTGGCTCTTAATATAACTTAGGTCATATCAATGCCCTCAATAAAGATGAGAGTGAGTCGCAGCAATTCTTCATAATTGTCACGCACCTACGACATTTCAAAGCTTCCTGAAAATATGGGACGATTTCTCCTCGAAGATTATGCATTACTGGATTGACGAATAAACTGCTATCCGCCTCTAAAAGAGAATCCTTTTTAAGTGAGGACCATTGTTCTTTAAAACGTTCAAAGCGACTCCTCTTTGGACCACTTGTAGGCCGAAGTAAAATATTGCAAGCACATGACAACATAATTTCGAAAATATGATGACGGCATGCAATCCAAACAAGCTCGCTTTCTAATACTTTCTTAATTATGGTACAGGCTCCTTTTTGTAGGCCTGTATTCGATGCAGTTGTTTCAAATACAAGGCCTTAACTTCGTCACGAAGATCCCAGTCATTAATTGATGATATGCATGCCATAGTCTGTTCTTCTCCTGTTGCTCGTGTTATTTTTTGCACACCAAGAAGTTTTTCCATTCCATTTACAGAAACTATTATTGCAATTCGTTCTACTGTTTCCTTTGCCCCATCAATAGCAAGTAGTAGTTTTCCATCCCAGTGAAGAGGGATCGGTCCTTCAACAGACAACAAAGCTTTGTAAAAATTGTATGATGCCTCTCTAACTTGCTTTCTGGAACGTCGTATAGAACTCCTGGGAAGTATCATAGCTGCAATATCCTAACTCAAGTCTTGTGTTATTGATCCAGCAACCATTGTTGTTTTTTTATCCGTAATATTTGCACGATCGAGAACAGCACCCACACCTGAAGTTGTAAAGATATTTTTTAAATTTAGAGAACTAAATTGTGCATTCTTCAGATGATGATGACTCAAAATCTGCATGAGTAGCAGCCTCGTCTTGAATTTTAGAAGTAGATAATTTTTCTTTGTATTGTAAACCTTCTCATGTCGATATCTTTTGTGGGATTCCCTAAATGAAGTAATCTTATCACGGCACGACACACTGCAGGAGAAATTGTTTTCTCTCTGTATCAACAAAATGTGGTGGTTTTCTTAATTTTTTACCACATTTAAATCATTTTTTGAGGCTATGTAAAAAGTTTTGAAAGAGTAGAATCGAAACTACGCTCATTCATTATACCTAAGTACAGTTCGGTTTTGTGGTTCTTCTTCAAGGAAAGGTATACTTCATACAACCTTGAGAGTTTCCTAATGCAAGAGTATATTCGCTGTATTGGAATTTGTGCTCTTTACCATACTTTTATGACTTTTTTGCAAGCGAGGTTGTAACTTTGTGTCAAAGTCATGGACTCCACTTGATGGTGGTACTGAACAACACGAAGCACATCACTACATGCTGCTAGTCTTGCATATGAAAGCTCACTAGCAGGATGTCCTAAAAGCCAGACTGCCACAGATGAACGAATACTTCCAGCCATAGTCTGAAAAAACAGAAATAAAAATTTATTGTAACTGAGTGAGCTCATGGTTCCCCTCCATTTAGTTATACTTAGAAGATATTTTTTTATACTCTCAAATATCTAAATATTCAATATTCATAAAAGAATAAGCTTTCATTTCACATAAATAAATAGGCTCCTGTGTTTGTAATTACGGCAGTCATTAATATATATATATATATATATATATATATATATATATATATATATATATATATATATATATATATATATATATATATATATATTATGAATTAAAATATGAACATAAAGTGAGTTAACATATAATTCTAATATTCTTTAAGTAAGTCTGATATTGATAAAAAACGGCAAATTATCTATGCACTGAATAAACAAAGTATTCTACTTACCTAAATAATTATATATATACTTGCATAAACCAGAACTTGTATTCACTTGTATTACGTCAACTGTTAAATTTCAAATTAGATATGATCAATTAATCAATCCTCGCTGACTACTATAGGAAATGGTGCGATTGCATCACAATTTGAAACCAGGAGGTGTTATTACGTCATCACTTTACAAATGGGCTCAGAAATCAACAAGCTGAAACAACAATTATTATTGCATCATACGCCGAGTATGTGAATGTCATTCCACTTTTCAGATAATGCAATATCTTGATTTTTTTGCGAATTATTGTAATTCATAAAGAATGAGTTATCAATGACAAATATATGATAGTATATAAGTAACAACCAATAAATGCCTACTGTCGTAGAATTCTTTCTGATAAAAATCCTACTTACCTGACACCACTTTTATTTAGTGTCGTAGAATGCCACCCCTTTTTTTGTTCTATTCTAAGAGTGCTAAGAGTGTCTAATATATTGATATTATAAGAATATCTTAAAGAACAGAGCCGTTCTGCAACACGTAAGGATATATATAAGAGAAACGAACATTAATCCCAAAATAAACTTATATTTTACCTTTGTCAATTGAATACATAACATTTAAACATTAATTACAGCAATACTCTGAAGATTATCCTAAACAAGCATTAATTAAATTAGTTTACCCTCTAAAATTGGTTAACGTTTTCTCTACACACAACAATAATATAAGAATTAGGCTTACGGACTAAGGTGGAGTTTAAAGGCCTCAGAAACGTTATTTACTCTTGACGCGTGCCGCCGGCCAGATGAAGATGAGCTAGATCACACGGTTGTTTTGGTGAGGGTGGCAGCTGGGGGGTCCACACGTTCTTCCGGGTGGGTGGGTTCTTCATGGACGAGAACCAATACGGTGCTTTATGCAACAGCTAGGCAGTCGTGGTCTCTCTGGCGAGAGTGTGTCGAACTTGGTTCTTAAATCAAGTTAACTTGGAGTGCGGTGTGATCACCGGGTAACGAGCTTGAGGAGGAGCTTTTCTCCTTCGTTATTATTTCCTTATGGACGAGGACTGAACTCGGGGAGGGTCTTTTTCAAGGGCGAGGATAACGGAGGGGGATTTCTCTGGCAAGAATAATTTGAACTTGGTTCCTTACCAAGTTAACTTAAGAGTTCGGTGTGGCCACCGAATAACGGGCTCGAGGGGGAGCCTTTTCCTTCTTCTTCTTAATTCCTCAAGGACGAGGAATACCACTGGGGTTTAAGGTGCACCAGGATATGAGGAGTCTCTCTGGCGAGAGTAAGTCGAACTTACCAAAGTTCACTTATCGTTTGGTTTGATAACCAGGGACTTAGCTCGAGGATGAGCTTCTTCTTAGCCCCTTAAGGTAGGTAGCCCTGCCTCTCTTGCAGGGTACTTCTTGGTCTGGCAACCCAAGTAAACTACCTTTCTAGTCTCGGTAGCTCGGTTTTGGATCCGAGGACTTCGTCACCAAGAGACTGACGTATACTACCACGATTTTCCTCAGAGTTCCTCATTTATACCTCGTCACCCCACTGGGGGAGTGGTAAGAGGGGGGGAGGAGCTTGAGGGCGGCCCTAGGAGAGTTCTTTTTCCAAACGGTCTTTCCCACGAAGTCAAACATCGGCTCCTCATTAGCCTTCGAGATTGGGAGAAACACGTCTCCAATTTCTTATTTGACGTGAAACTGAATCTCACTCTCCTGGGGGAGATCTTACATTATGACCTTTAGGGTCTTTCATGGCACCGAGTTGTGCCACGTTGTGTTTACGCTTTTGACTCGCCGATGCCTGGGGCGGATGTCCTTGCGGTAACCACCTTGGGACTGCCTCACGAGTGAACGGGGGAAGGGGGGAATTGACCATTCCCCTACACCTACTATTAAAAAGTTGCAATATTTTAACTGAAATTTAAAAATATGGAAAAAAAATAGCAACCTCTAAATATTCACCAATTTACTCATTATTTTGCATCAGCTCTTTTAACATCTTATAGCATAAATTTAGCCATGTGGAGAACATTTCCAACTAATTTCAATTTTGTGCATACATCTTTGGCCCACCCTAATATATATATATATATATATATATATATATATATATATATATATATATATATATATATATATAAAACCCAATCAATTTTCTTTAAAAAAGTGGAAAAGGAAACTAGTATCAATTTCGAGTGCATTCTTTCTCCCCTCCTTATACCCCCTTCCCTCTACATTCTCTTTCCCCCTCCTCTCCACCTCTTTCCCCCTTCCTCTATTTCTACCCCTGTCCCTATCTCTCCCATGACCTCTTTCTCCTCATTCCTCATTCCCAGATCTGTATCAGCACCTTATCCTCCCTCTCTTTATCACCCTCAATCTCCCACCATCCCTCTCTCCCTTTCTCCCGCATTTCCCATATCTCCTCCTACTTTATCTTTTCCAACTCTCCTCCACTCCTCCTATCCCTTCACCCACTCCACGTATCCATTCTTCCACTTCCATTTCTTCCACTTATATCTGCCTCTCCATCTCTTTGGAACTATCTCTCCTACAGCTCACCCTCTTCTATCCTTTGGACAGTGTTGGGGCGGGGGGAACCGGGAGAGAGAGGGGGTACGTGGGTGGAGGAATAGAGAGGGGGAATTGGAGGGGATGATGGGGAGAGTGAAAGAGTGAGAGTGGAGCGGTGATGGAGGGAAATAGTAAGGGAGAAGGGAAGATGAGAGAGGGCGAGGGGGGGGGGGGAGAAGGAGGGCATAGTGTAGATTTTAAGAACGTGATTTTTTAATAGTTTGAATTTTATTATAAATATTTATGAATGAGTTCCCCCTCCATCATGCCGCTTTCCTGTTGGGAGAGTAAAATACAGGTGGAGAGAGAGGAAGTGAAGTTAAAGGGATTTGGAAAGATAGGAAAGAGGAAGGGGGAAGGAATAGGGATAGGAGATGAAATGGGGTAGGGGGAGAAAAATATCAAGTGTGTCGTGGTATGAGCAGTGTACGCTGTATACGCACACTAGCCTACTGGACGACCAAAATTAAGGCTCCACCTGGGGATGACTTTAAGAGTGTTATAAATACACAGATGCTAGGCCAAGCATTATTAAGACCCGGGTACAAAAATATAATTAAATAGGACTAAAGATTCCATATACTTATAGGGCAAGTTTAATGGCAATGCAATTAAATATTGACGGTTCACTGCTAAGATGATTGACACTATCAATTAAGTTTGAACCGAGAGATAATTAATTAAGTAATGATTTTACAATTATGCAAGTTCTAGAGCAAAGGAGATCCTTGAAGTTCGACGTGGTAAAGGTGGGAGGAGCTGAACGAAGCGGGGGTTAAATCTATTTTACTTTGATGTGCGGCGAGTAGGACCAGGTAGGTAAGTTCAAACTTGAATTTGTGGACGTCTCACGGGACGCTCATTTCAACTTCGGGCAAGTGAATTTGAGGGGGGGGGGGGGGCTCTTATCCTTAAGAGGCAAATGAAGAGTGATTTGGGGATGGCTTTTCCGATCTTTAAATTCCAAAGACGTGGTGAGAAGTGTTGAAGCGCGCCTAACTCTTCCCATGAATAACACTGAGTGATGACTAGCTCTTCCTTGGCTTTTCGACAATGACTCAATTATTCTCTTGGCGAAAAGGTATTCGATTTCCTCTCAACTAATAAAGACGTTACACCTAACCTACTGGACGGCGACTTCAGATACAATCGCCATGTGAACTTCGAGGTGTCGAATATATACCCCGAAATTGTCTAGACGGGGATAAGCCTCATCGCCAACAGACTTCCCTAATTGCCTTGGGTCGCGATAGGGTTCTATAGCGCAAAGGCACGATTCCCACTTAATAGCCTTTCAATTGTTCTAACTTCCGCAGTATATAGAGCACACGAATTTAGAGTGGTCAACGGTGAACTGGGGGGGTCGGGTGGAGGGGATTCTTTCTCTCTCTGATTCTTCCACGCTCCTCCCTTTTCAGGAAGATATTTTTTTTCCCACAAGTCGGGTGCGAATAAAAAATGTCTCGAACTAATTTTTCTTTAGGGGAGATGCTATAAAAATTGTATTTGTGCAACGAGATACAAACAAAATTTGGACATGAGTGGGGTTATCAAATAATAATAATTACTTCAGACTATACGCACAGGTTTTTCCCCCACAAGAAAAAAAAAAAATTAAGCCATAAAATAGATTGGGTATCTAAATAAAAGAAAAAAAATTAACTATTACTAAAGACACACTGCACAGAGAATAATTATACAACACTTCAAACACTTAATCTATATATACAACATATTAGCAAGCATATTTAGAAGGAGATACGTTGATGTTATCTTTAATTTATGGCAATAGGGTCTTCTGATTGATTTCAACATGAACTATTCGCTAAACAATTATGACTCCCCTTGATATACAAAATACGGAATTAATATTCCATGAGAAACTGACTCCAACGATTAGTGGTCCATTTTAAGTCTTAAAATTACGAAGGTATGACAATGGCTTTTGGTCACTCTCAATTGCAAATTCAGTTCCTATAATGTACATTCTAAAATTTCAAATTGACTATACAACAAATCTAACCTTTTTCTAATTAACAATTACCCCTTCACCCTAAAAAACTTACTAAAGCTTCCAATTAATTGTGCACACTAAAAAAAGAAAATAACTATCTAGGGAACCTGAATTATGACTGGTAATTTTACCACATCAAAAACAAAATTTGGCGGCTATTCTTACCGTTTAAATAGTGGTATCGTCACTCACGTAAATACGCTAAAAAAAATCTAATTGCCCATTAGCGAAAAAAATTGTCTTATTATTTTTGCTTGAATATTCTTGACACTTGCAACTTATAGAGTGGAAATAATGATCTTTAAGGAAAAACAAAAAGATCAGGTAGGGTAGAATCTTTTAGAAACTTAAAGACCTGACGCCAGTTTTAAATATATATATATATATATATATATATATATATATATATATATATATATGCGGGAAATTCCCACGGGAAAAACAAACAAACAAACAACCGCGTTTTTGTTTTTTTTCCTTGGGAATTTCACGCATTCGAAGATCACGTGTTGATTTGTGATTATTTTTTTGCATATATATATATATATATATATATATATATATATATATATATATATATATATATATATATATATATATATCATCCCACACCTGACACCAGTTTGATGTCGTGGTATGAACGGTTGTACCCCGTATACGCACACGGGCCTACTGGCCGAACGAAAACAAGGCTCTACCTGGGGATGGCTTTAAAAGGCGTAGAGGAAGAGGGAGATAAGAGGGTTGGGAAACATAGAGGTGAAGGAGTAGAGATGATCACAATCGTTCTAAATTATTATATAGGCTTAAGCCACCTGCCCGAAGGATGGTAGTGAGCGTAGTGAAGCGAAAGCTCTAACCATGACGAGAATGCCAGTGCTAAGACATTTGTTATAAAAATGCATGCATGATATCTTGATTAATACATATAAAACCATTGTATTTAGTTTAATACAAATAAAATATACTTTTGATCTACAATTTTTAATGATCGTCATCACTAAATTTTCCATTGCGTGCAGCCATATATTACTTTTTTATCTCTTGCTTCCGGATATTTATTAATGCGGCAGATTTGGAGGGCTTAGTAATTATGTACGTGTTTCGAATTTATTAATTCATTATGCAATGTGTCCCAAAATTAAGTGCGTATCTTGATGAAATTAAAAACTTTTATTAAAAATTCTTGTTAAATTATTATGTCATCATGTTCAAATTGTGCTTTTTCCCAAATTGAAGTGTTTCGTGCACATGGTGTCCCAAAGTTTAATTTATTTTTCAATTTCTTTTAGAACCCTTTAATAATGGATGCAAAATAGTGGAGTATGGATGTGATTGCTCTTATCAGGGAAGCGAAATTTAATGAAGTACGAGAAAAGTTCTAAAGAAAGTTAAGAAAATCTGGACCTACGGACAATGAGATCCGTTTAGTCGTCAAAAAATTTTAAAAAATCGGATCCGTCCATCATGAGAAAGGAAGAGGACGGAAATAGATTGGACCCAACAAAACAGGACAAATTCGACAATTATTTGAAAATAAACTAAGAACTAGGGTGAGAAATGCCAGTCGGAGATATAATATGAAAAATATAAGAGTAGACAGAGTCTTTTTGTGATCATATTTGACCCGGAAAATATAAACACCAATTTTATTTCTTTTTAATATACATTAATAAGGGATTATGAAAAGGATGGGAAAACAAATTAAAATTTTGGGACACCCTGTAAATGGAACACTACAAGTTTGTGTAGAGCACAATTTGAACATCATGAACATAATTCACCAAAACTTTCAGAAAATTTTTCAATTTTATCAAAATACACACTCAATTTGCGTGCACCCGATGTGAATAAACATAACAACTAAGTTAACCTCGGAGGGGAGCAAATTTAAGGCTTGCCTGATGGAGCCAATTTACACTTAGTGCAAAACTAAAGTATGATACTGTGAATATTACAGCGCGATTTTACAGGGAAATTATCTACCGTAAATTTATTACTAAAAGCTCTACAGATTTATACATATAGTAGCCCAAAATTTAACTTCATCTTAGATATGGGGAAAGACAAAGTATTTATATAAAAACAAAATGATTTCCATAGACTTATATATGAAGTTATGGCCAATATACCTCAACATCCTGTTACCATTTTTCATCCTTAATCGACTCTAAAGAATATTTGGTAATGCACTTTTAGATTTCAATATCTTCATGCTGCATTTTCCGTCAAATTAAGTTTCAAATTTTATTGAAGATATCCACCACACGCTACTCTTGGAATTTGTGCAGGAATTAGAGACTATGAGACAGAATTGTTGGTGAAGCATTTAAACTATATCCTGATTCCAAATATTATATATAAAACAACCCTTTTAGGAAGTAAATTATTAAATTATATAAGAATTATTTAATTTTTTGCGAATTAAATTGAAAGAATAATTTTGAAAATATAACGATGCTTAAGTTTATGCATATGTCCATTTTTTATTGAATTTTAAAAGATATTTATAATAAAACAAACACTAAGTCTTTTTAACTTTAGTAGTCATATTGCGAAAGGTCAGTTTATAAAAAATATCTCTTTCTAATTTGATCATGCTTACAGACTTATTTATTTTCGTTGTCATTGCTATGCACTTCACTGCTTCTGGCTCGGTCATATCATGATATCAATTGCTAGCTTTCCATTCGACCAAAATAACTTAAATCTAGTGGCCTCAATCCGGGCTTATAGCCCTTAATGGCATTTCACACATCACGATATGTGTATCTTCCCGTCCCACTCACACTCTAAACACATTCATATTTTCTTCACAAAAATAAAATCATTCATTCTTACAAACCCGTAAACATTTTGCAAAATTTTCGATTTTAACCTTACACATCATTTTTTACATATCTCTCACTCATTCATTGTTTATTCCAGCTATATTTACATTTTCGGCCGTGCCCTGACTGAGTTTATTGACTCAGAGTGCTTAAAGGTTGGCTACCGAGCGATTGGAATGAACTTTGCCAGCAAGTGACCTAAAGAAAGTTAAATCCCCCTCAATATGAAAATAAAATTTTAATAAACACTAAACAAGAAAATATATATATATATATATAAATATATATATATACAAATAATATGCTTTAAGAGATAAATTAATAAGTGAATATCGGATATCTCCCTTGGCTTGTAAATAACTGTGCACTATGTAAATCCCTATACACCTGTAATGTTGGTAAGCTTCACGGTGAAGTTGGGAAATGTGAAAGGGGAGGGTTACCTTGGAACCTGATGTTCAGGTTGCGCTGGTGAGTAAAGGTGGTGAGATAAGGGGTGGAGGTGGGTTCTCCAGGGACCGACTTGATCCCACAATTCCGTCATGATTATGCTAGAAGAAGAGATTGCGCTAAAAGAAAAGTGGCTCTTGGACGGCTAAGCCAGTTTAGGAGTACGCGGAGGGATTGAAGGTGCTCCTTCCAGGTGAGTGTAGCAACGTATACGTTGTCAAAGTAGAAAGAGACATTGCTCAACCCATCTACAATTTTTCGCATAGTTACTGCAGGCAGTGACAAAACCAAAAGGGAGATGCGTGAATTCCATTAACCCTTTATCGGTGGGAAGTGCGGTAAACTTCCTCACGGATTTTCGAAGCAGAATTTGATAGTAGGCTTTGCACAAGTCTTTCAGAAATGTAGTTGGCCTCCTTCAATAAGTGCAGGTTCTGGTCGATAAAAGGGATTGGTTCAGCATCGAATACTGTGAGAGCATTTAACTTTCTAAAATCTACGCACATACGAAAAGATTGATCCAGCTTACGTACCATCACTATCGGAGAACCATATCCCATGAGGAGGGGTCAATTATTCCTAATTAATGAGGTTGTCGACTTCTTCGCTAAAGGCCTTGCGGAGGCGGATTGGAAAATGGTAGGGTGTACTCCTAATTGGCTACGTCGTGGTGAGAAAGATGTCATGCTCAAATTTTGTAGAGCATCCTGGAGACTTGGAGATTGCGCCTGGGTATTGCTCCAGCAGCGAGGCAATCTGAGATGTCTCAATGGAAACGAAGTCAAGATTACGTCGACTGCGGTGGCCAAGTCCTCATGTGGGAAAGGGAAAGAAGGCAGATCAGGCAAAGGATAATCTTTATCCGCCTCGACCATATTGTCTAAACAATATTTAAAGGGTCCCAATGGAAGGATGCTTCCATTGTCCCTTTTTCGTCGAAGATAATATTGTTAACACAAGCTCGCCCGTGATATCTTTTTAACGTGTTGATGTGGAACAACCTATTGCCAGATGACGACTAAATGAGGTAATGCACAGGCCCTCTAGCTTCTATGACCAGGAACGATCCCTTCCATTGCGATAGGAGTTGGTTGTTGTCCGTGGGGAGTATTCGCAGAACTTCATGGCCTGATTTTAATTTTCGGGCCTTAGATTTAATATCAAAATATGTTCGATACTTCTCTAGATTTATCTCGGAATTTTTCACGGCAACCTCTGAGCATTTTTCTAGAATGTGACGTAAGTCCAGAACATACGAGTAGTAGGTCTTTAGTTCCACATCCAATCGAGAGTTCGTGGCCCAATCGACGAGGGTGAGATCGTAGGAATGTCCCTCGAAAGAAGGTGGGTGTACCGGTCCAATAAGATCGATGGCAACCCCGCTAAATGGTTCTAATATAACTAGAGTCTTCTGTAGGTGAGCCGGTTGTACTCCTTCTTTGGCGGTGACCTTTTGACATATATCACAGTTTCTTCAAAATTCTGCGATTTCCTTGGCTTCCCCAGGTCCTCCAAAACACTCAAATATGCGTTGCGAGGTTTTATTATGGCTGCACTCTACTGCAAACACACCTTCATTTGCTATTTGTAAAACTTCGCAACGTAGGCCTTAGGCACGCAGAAGGCCTTGAACGGTGAGCCTACTGGATCCGGTGAATTACTAAATAACAAAGCGTATTCTATCACATACCTCCCTTTTCGGTCTCCACGAACCGATTCCGTCTCTCCTCGTTTGGCCTTTTCGCATAAGGGTTGGAGAGAAACGCAGTTCTTTTGGGAACTGATGAATTGAGCATTATTCAGTCCCTCGTAATCGGGGGTGCATAGGGGATTGAGAGACGCGGGGGGGCAGGAGTTTCTATCAGCCTAAGCCCGGGTGACGACAGTTTGCGACACAGAAGTTGGAGAGAGCTGCGCGCTCTGACCCACCAACATTGCACTAAAATCTTAATCGGGGCAGCTACGACGTCGATCCACCCCGTAAAAGAGTGGCATTTTACGTGACAACGGACCACTGGAAATTTCTTAGCTCTTTCCAAGAAATCGTGTACGACAGCGAATTGCTTATGTTGTGGGCCAACGGGGAAAAGCAGCTTGTCCGATAAAACTATACACGTCTACCCTGTATCTCTCACCAGAGTAGATACTCTACATCCATTAATGTATCCTGACTCGAATTTAAGCCCACTCTAACAACTGTTATTAAAACGAAAGTTCACATGGTGCTCTTGAGAGTTCGACGAAGATGGCAGAGGCCCGGTGCGGCAGTCTGTTGGGCAGCGAGAGTTGCGGAGACTTGGTGAACCTGCTGTGAAGGGGCAAAGTGAAAGCGGAAGTTTTGTGGACACTAAGATTTGTAGTGACCAGGGGTTTTGCAAGAGAAGCATACAATGGGGTTACTCCAGTAGGGGTTACTCGACGGAGCATTGAAAATTGGGGGTTTCACCACATCTTGCTTCTTATGGTGGTTACCTTTGGGCTTAAAGAGGCCTGGAACTTTTACTAAATGAGGGGGCTTTCTTGGTTGTGATTGTGCAAAATCCTTTTGATCACCATAAGGGGGGGGGGAGCTTTAATGCGGGGGCCTGAGGTTGATCACTTCTGGAATCAACGGAACTGAATTATACTTGATCTCTACTTAACTAACGGTCGTATTGAGGAATTTTCTCCCTCTCTTCTCTTTCTCTCTCTCTCCTACTTCGTATTGTCTCCGCGTCTCTTCTCTTTCTTTTTGTCTTCGTTGTTCTTCTTTTTTCTCCTTACGTTCATTTCTTTGTTTGTTCTGAACGTATTCGATCAATTCCTTGCCCGAAAGGTCCAAAATTTCTCCCTGTTTATAAAACATCTCAAATGAGGAGGAAGACATCTTGGATACACTGTTGGATCCGCTAATTCATCAAAGAGATTTACGACTTAACCCCAGATTATACAAAAACAAATAAAGAAAATACAAATAGTTACTATGCTGTGTAAGATGCTGCCAGCAATGGGTATCGACGGTGGCCTAACCCTTTTTATATTGTATACCGACAATGCCTAAAAAAAAAATTACAAGGACATGGGGTCAATTCTTATTTCACCAACAAAATTTAAAATGTCTTATTATTTGTTTTATCTAACCTTGGGTACTTGGCAATAAGAAAAAGGGGAATTTCAAAATTGACGGTTTCAAAACAAACCGCACAACTAATGACACCACAATTAAATATGATATAATATATATGATATATGTCGAGGAATAGGCCGAGGGATGGTTGGATTTTTGTCCAACTCTTATATATATATATATATATATATATATATATATATATATATATATATATATATATATATATATGCTATTATCCTGAATGCGGAGTTGTCGTCGTACTACTCCGTATACTTCGTTCGGCCCGTCCCCTGACTGGATGGGCTACGGAGCGATTGCAATGAACTTTGCCAGCAAGTGACCCAAAGAAATTTAGATACGCAACAATATGAAAATAAAGTTTTAATAAACACTAAACAAGAAAAAATATATATATATATATATATATATATATATATATACAAATAATGTGCTTTAAGAGATAATCAATAAGTGAATATCGGATATCTCACTTGGCTTGTAAATAACTATTCACTATGTAAATCCCTATACACTTGTAATGTTGTAAGCTTCGCAGTGATGTTGGGAAATATGGATGGGAAGGGTTACCTTGGAACCTGATGTTCGGGTGGCGCTGGTGAGTGAATGTGGTGAGATAAGGGGTGGAGACAATGAGGTAGGTTCTCCACGGGGCAACCTGATCCCACAATTCTGTCATAATTCTGCTGGAAAAAGGGGAGGACGGGAGCTTCTTGTTAAAGAGGGACCCACTCTCGTGAACTCCGAGGAATCTTAGGTGCCTCTTTGAGGGGGAGGGGGCGAAGTGACATATCGACGCGTAGGGTCACGGGGAAATGCCAAGGTTTAGATTATTTTATTAGGGTACCAGTGTGAGGCTGTTTGTAGCTTCAGCTCTGACACAACGGGGTAAGGAGACTCCCGAACTGGGACTGATCTCCTCTCAGATGCTTTGACGAATTACCACAGCACCGAGATAGATAGCAATTCCTGCCCCGCCAGACACTGTGCAAGCTTTACTCCTGATTGTTAGAAGAATTCATCTTTTATACTCAAAACTCGGGAGTGGTTCACATGGCTCCGGAAG
Organism: Ceratothoa steindachneri; assembly: GCA_963969495.1. Lineage (NCBI taxonomy): Eukaryota > Metazoa > Arthropoda > Malacostraca > Isopoda > Cymothoidae > Ceratothoa > Ceratothoa steindachneri. The sequence goes on along the minus strand of OZ018322.1, from coordinate 158,888,837 downwards.
TAGATTTGATATCGAGCTCATCCATTTCATCCTTTTTAAGCTTCCGGGAACCACTGAAAGCCAAGATGGGCTCCCATCTATCGATAACCACTCGAGGAAGGAACTCGGTGGTTAGCTGAAATGGCCGGCAGATTCTTCAGGTGGGAAACCATCAGATATCGGGCTGAAAGGGGAAGGTTTGTTAATCAGCCCGCCCGCAAGGGGGGTGGGGAATACGTGGTTGCTTTATGCTATTCTGCTACAAAAATCATTACACCTTTAGCGAAATAAATGATATTTATATCCACCTCTTTTATCTCATACAGTCATTAAGGAAGGATTAACTTCAAATTTCTGTTCAGCAATTCAATGGATCCGCCTTTTTACCATTCCATGACAGTTCCGCGGAAACTATTTTTTGGGGGCTATATCTTGAAGAGTCATGATATTGTTTGGTTTGATGGCTGTCCTTTTGCTTTGAGTCATAGGCAGTGCTGAATATTTGTTAGGACTTCCAAAGTTAAATCTTTTTCGTCAGTAAACACAAAATTTCTTGTATCTTGAGAATAATAACAAAGGTAGTTTAACGTGTCTTTCTCTTTTGTCTTAAATTAATATAACGGCTGGAAATGCACGTTCTTTGATAAGCTTTTAATTATGGTCGAAGTTAAAATCTTTTGCACAGAAGAAGAGGAAATGCTGAATTAACTGGAGTTCTTCCCTTTTAATTAGATCCGGGTTTGTTCTCTAAGATAAAACAAGTTCTATTTCAACTCTTTTATTATACAGGGTGTTCACAAAGTCTGGGTACATAGGGGATAAATACATACCTTTAGAACAAAACAATATTATTTAATTATAATGTTAAGAAATTATATTTTTAATATAATTCCATTATTTGCAATGCATAATTCGATGCGCCTTGCTAAATTCTTGTGAACTCGATTGAATAGGTGTACATTGCCGTCGATTTCAGCACACTGACTGATAATGCGTTCTCTCAAGTGGTTTAGATTTGCAATCTTCATTGAGTAAACTTTCTCATTTAACATACTCCAGAAAAAGAAATCAAGGGAAGAAAGGTCTAGTGAACGAGGGGACCATTCCACATGACTCCTCCTTCTAATCAAGTGAGGAAAAGTGCCATTCAGCCAATTTCTAACATTTGCAGCAAAATGGGCAGGGGCTCCATCCTGCTGAAACCAGTCCGGAAGTCCCTCGCCTAGGCGCTCAATTTGAGGCATTAATTTGTCTCTTAACATGTTCAGATAAGTCTCACCGATACATGTTCATCAAAGAAGAAGGATCCTAGCACATGAGCTTTCCACAAACCACACCACACCATCACCTTTTGGCAGCTTTGCTGTTTGGATGGTTCCATCCAATGTGGATTGTCTTGAGACTAGTATCAAAGATTCTGTATGTTGACTTCACCATTAACATAAAACAAAGCTTCATCACTGAACAACAAAAGGTCTTTAGTAATATTAATATTTTCATCCAATTTATCTGAAAACCATTCGCACATCTGCATTCGTCTATCAGGGTCGTCTTCATTTAAGTGATGCAATATCTGTAATTTTTTCGGATGTTCCATCCTGGTAGAGCAGAAGATCCTTCTGCTCTACCAGGATTTTGCGGATAGTTGACCTTGGAACACCCAACTCCATGGATGTCCGACGAAGTGATTTCTTTGGGCTAGCAGCAATCTTGGCCATTACAACCTCTTTCGTTTCGTCTGAAGTCTTTGGTCGCCCGGAACGGGGTTTGTCCAAGACACTGCCTGTCTCTTTAAACTTCGTGATTAATTTCCCGACGGCAGTAAAATAAATAGGTTGCCAATCAGGGTGTCGAAGGTTAAATTCATCGGCGATTTTGCGATAAGACCATCCTTCTCGTCCACTTAAGAGTACCAACTCGATTCTTTCTTCTTTAGACAGAGCCATCATTCGATCTGGGGAGGAAAAATAACATAAATAAATAAAATATTAAAATTCCTATGTACCCAGACTTTGTGGACACCCTGTAGTCTGTCGTAGTTGGATTTTATTCCAGCTGCTACCTTTTCTTCGAGCTATCGAACCAGTAGCTTTTATATTTTTAATTAAGTTATAAAGACTAAAACGAGTCCGATTTCTATCTTTAAATTTAAGAAAAATTTCATTTCCATCACAACCTTTTTCATTAAATCATGCATCTCTTCTATTTTATCATTTAAACTTAATACCATTGTAATAAGGAATATTAAACACAAGAGATAAATTTAAAAACAAGGAAAATTAAAGATTAATTGGGTAAGGCATGCCTTATTTCCTACGCACAGGGTTAATAAAGAATATATTTATGTTTTTATAGAAGAATTCTCTTTTATATCCAATTAGATTTGACTAAGTTATTCAAATTTGAATTGAGTGAAATTTTTGCTGGGCCACCTAATTTAGCCGCCGATAATCGTTCGTTCAATAGGGCCTGGAGAATACGCAATTATGTACCTGACATATCCTTGCGAGTTACAAAATAGAACCGGTAGTGAGTGTCAATTTTCAAGATTTCAGATAAAGCAGGAATTTTCTCTTGCTACACAGTCACTTCTCTTGTAAATGGTCGAGGAAAGCGTTGGAATAGGATAAATAGTGTTGAATACCCATGTTCTTTGGAAAGCATAAGTTCGGAGCATAGGCGCGATGGATACTGATGATCAATGCGAGGAGCGAAAGAGGAAGTAAACTCAGCTCTGTGTAGAGCGTCCTATGAATCAACGGTCTGCCTCAAATTTAGGGGTGTATGCTTTTAGTCCAGTTTGAAGGAGTGATTTGTAGCTGACTAGAGATATCCTCAACTAGATTTTAATTAAATTTTTCCTTGTGCATTTCTTTTGCTGTCGGTGCGTTCTGCTGAAAATTCGATTCTCTTTAAAGTAACCGCCTCGAAATACCGAATTTATCTTTGGTATTATATGACATAGAAAGCTCAAGGAAGCTGCTTATCGTCAAACTTGGTCTGTACACCAGTTGAGTAAGCGAGTGAAGGTCTTCCTGATTGAGAATGTAGTCATGCCACAATATCCATATAATAAAACGTACGGAGAGGGTCTGGATTTAGTTCAATTGCCTAATGTGTCTATGGTTGTTAGTCAAGGTTCGAAAGCATAGGGTAAAGAAGTAAGACCAATGGCATTGTTAGTCTTCAGATTTGTTAGAAAGTAAAAAATCTTCTTATGAAGTAGTCTCCTTATGGGCCACCACACAAGATCCTGAATGTCTTTCTGCATCCTATGTTATTTCTTTGTCAACGCATCGATTTGGGAAATGCCACTGCCCTGTTATTATTAAGTATTCATGTGAAACTGTCGCAGGCCATCAATAATGATACGGGACTGTAAAAAGAATTAGGTTGCAGAAACCCATTCGTTTAAAAAAAAAATCAACATAATCATTTCTTGTGTAATTACTATATAAATAGGAGAGTATCTCAAGTAACTAAGTGGTATATTTTCTTATATTTTAAGAATCTAAATTTATTTGAAATTCTTACAATGTTTAATTTAATCAAGGAACATATATATTTAAGCTTATCACATTGAGTTATATATTTTTCCATCGAGAGAAATGAAATAAATTACTTACATATTGACCATAGTTATAATTACTTGCCAATTTGAATTTTTGTATTACCTAAATAGTGTATCATAAACTTACACTTGCGTCTGTTTCCTTTATACACTCGTTCGTTCCATTACTAAACCCTTATTTAACCCTTTTTTCCATTGTCTTTATCTTGAAAGAGTGGAAGGTATCGCTGTTCTATTAAAAAAAATAGTCCAATTAAGTCTTTTGTTGTTTTTTTAAGTCTTAGTTCGCAGATATTCAATAAGGAATAATCTTACCCAAGGATCTATTCATCTACAACGCTTCTCTAAAATAATAGAGCTATACTAGAAAAGTCATAATAAAAGGAAAATTACATACTCTATAAGATTGTACACTTGAAACAATTCGTTCCTTCTGCCAAGTACCAGTCCCGTATTCAAGTAAAATCTCGGAAGTGCGTTCAAACAATTAGGTTGGTTCGGCTACTTGCGGCACTCGATTTGTGGAAAAAGGATATTGGAAACAAACACGCCTACATGGCCCTCTTACAAAAAACATATTATCATCAAAGCATTTTGAGCTAACTATTATTAAAGTTCTTTCCTGTGATTACTAAGCAACCTGAAAAAGTTCAAAGTCTCCATTGGATAATTCAACGCCCAAACATTTTATCTTGTATTTACACTTAACTCACATTAAATTTTAAGTAAACACAACACTTTTTGGTTATCACTCGTTTTTTTGTAATAAAGATTTTTTGTTAACAGCTTGAGCGATAAGTTAGTTTGTTTTTATTTACAATTGTTTCCAATTTAAATGCAATTTGATGCCTAATATTTTTTTCCTTTACTTGTGTGGCTGCATAATTTATGTATAGAAATTTCTAAAATATTTCCTTTCCATTATGATAAATATTATATTTAGCACGAACATTGCATGAGGTGATTGATTTCTCAATATAATTAATCTCCGAAAATTTCTTTCCCTTTTGAGGTCCTATGAAAGATAATTTTTCCTTTAATTTAAAAACAAAGGCCGTTATTTATACATATGTATATAGGTAAAGATTTAATATCATTTGCGGAGGATTTCAAAATTTTATGTATATCATTAAATATCGAATAATTGCTTAAATTTATTTTCCACTGTAACATATTTCTTTCGTTATTTGCCTACAACTTAATATGAAAATAATTTAAGAGAAAGCCAGAATTGAAAACTAAGGAAAACCTGGAATTGAGATAAATGCCATTCATATATGAATTGCCTTCGGTACAAGGAAAATTAGAGATGTTACAAATGGTTATGGCATCATCTCATGGAAAATATAAAAACTATTGGTAAAATTTTCTTGTTGTGACAACTATTACAATAAAATCCGTGGAGGAAATTGGCTCTCATTAAGAAAAACATAAAAATTGGTGACAAAAAATGTTGGCGAATACCCATTGTGAACACAAATAAGAAAGAAAAATACATATACAATGTAAATAACACAAAATTAGGTAATTATTAGCATCTCATTCATTATTTGGACTTAGTAGGCCTGTTTCCTTTTGTTACCTCTTCCCTTTTCTAGTACCCCTGGTATTTTGAGCAAATAAAATTCTGTTATATCTGCACCATCAAGGAAGGCTTTGGTAGCTTGATGATAATAATAATAATAATTAGTGAATGAAGAGAGACCAGTTCACTCTTTTATGAGGGAACGATGGACCTGATTTACAACAAAAAATTAGTTTAAATTTAAGAATAAGCAATGATGGGTCGTTCTTCTTCCTAAGCTTACTATAGTAAAATGATTGGGTATCACAACCTTAGCAGAAGTTCTTATACCGCGTAAAATTGCGGTTGTCTTATCGCAAAGGGAAGAATGTGTGATATATAAAAGACTATACTGAAAGAAGATTAAATAAACTAATATAGTAGAGAAATTGGGTCGGGATAGTTCCTACAAAGGAACCTGCCTCCATTGCAGTTAGGGAAAATAACACAATTGCTAATCCACACGTGCTGGAGGAGGTAATAGTGACGCTAAGGCAGCGGATACGCAGCCCTAAGGTAAGGCACCAATCGAGGACAATTCCTAAAATACGTTGTGAGTATATCACCTTCAGTCTATCCCTGTCTACGAAAGTTTTCCAATCGGATTAAAGGCCGTCAAGGTGAAAGAATTTTAAGATTTTTGTTTTAAAAAAGAAAACTGAATAAAAAATGTTAGTTTTGGCGTGGCAATTGACGTTGTACAAAGCCTGCTGAAGCTGGAGTTCTAGGGAAGACAGCTGAGTTTTAGCCAAATAGATTAAAAACACATATACTTAGAGCGTAGTAAAAATATCTTCTATGACTAGAGAAGATAAAACTTTGTTTACTTATAGAAAGTCACGCTGAGGAAAGTTTTCAGTGGGATAGCCACCTATTGCCCGAAGAGATAGAGAGGGTTCACCCAACCAGTACGTGGAAACGACAATCAAGTAACAACTGAACCTTAAAAGTATGCAAATGCTTATACAGATATACATAGTCTTTGCGCTATAATTTAGCTTAGGATTTTCTTAAGATCGAATTTTTAGTTCGCTGTGTTAAAAAGATTCTGGATATGGATATAGCCAGGGTCAAAACATTTGAGACTATTATATCCTTATTATTAAATTTTACATAACTTGGAATTTTTTTTATCAAAAAAGGATTTTCAATTGCTGAAGTTCCTAGAAAAATGATTATCGGATCTTTGAAAGTTTTTTAGAACAAAAGGAATTACAAATTGTCAAATTGAGTCATAAGTGAGAAATTTTAGTGAAATTAAAGCATGCCATTTTCTTTTCCTATAATGGAGTGTTATCAAAATTGTTTCTAAAATAGATTTTCCAATTTAATAGTTGGAAGAGGAAAATACCTACTGGCCCCTAAAAAGAAGTAAAGCAAATTGAAGTTATTACACCAAATTTAGATCGGCAAAAGATCCCTGCGGATTGTTTTGCTCCTATTTTCAAAAGAATTGCGGAAAAGTATGTTTCTTGCCTTTAGGCCAAGCGCAAGTTCCTCCTGTAAGAAGAAGTGGCAAAACTGCTTCTCTGTATTACATTAAAAGGAATTGTGAAATCGATCCTTTATTCATATTCTCTCGTCTTTTTACCCGTACTTTAACTCTGACTTCCATTTTTCGTTCTTTTCCTAGCTTTGAGTGAATTTTAAGGTCCACACTGGTTTCGTATTTCTGTACACATACTGCAAATAGTTTTAGAGATACAAATCAAGATACATTTGCCTAAGCAGCATGAAACTCGAGTGGGTCTCTAGTGTACGCAACTGTATCAATATTTTCGTCATTTTAACAAATGTGACGCATGCCCTTGGAGGCAAATAAATAATATCACCATATTGGAGATACTTAGAGATATTTTCTCGAAAGTAATTCGCATTTATTTAAAAGGGAGGGAAATATTAATTGGAAATAACATCTAGAAACAGCGTTTATAAAAGAAAATTTTGAAATGAATATGATGATTTGGATCTATTTTACTATCTCTTGAATTCCCTTCGTGAAATAAGCCTCTGCAATAAAGTTCAGACGTGCGAAGTGTGTCCCAAAGGAAGTCCGGACTTCACATTTGTGTCAATGAAGGCGTTATGGTAGCTGACACCTTTTTGAATTAATGAATGCGCAATAATGGAATTCGAGTTTATACTTTTAAATAACCGTCGTCTTCGTGCTAACTACGTCCTTTAGGGTTTTTACGCAAACTTAGGACCTTCTCGTAGGGTTGACATTTTTCGATACGGGCAAAGAGTAATTCTCTGACTTTTTCACTTTTCGGCTCTTTCCTATCAACGGTTTTGTAGTCGCGTGCAACTCTATATCTCACTATATCGGTCAGTCGGTCTGCATTTTGCTTTATTGGTTTTGGTAATAACATTGTAACTATTAAGCCGATTCTAACAAAACCGGAAGACCTTATGTTGTTTTATCATTTTTTTTTCGAATGATATAATTGCAAAGGTCCTTTCAAATTTAACCGGGGAATTATTTGGCAATAACTTCATAAGTATTGAGCCGATTCCAACGAAATTTGAAACGATCAAAGTTGTTTTACATTCTCTTTTGATTAATTTAATTATCAAGGTCCTCCCAAGGTTAGTAGGTGAATATTGAAAGTTTTGAAGGTTGAAAGGTCATAAATCAGAATAAGTACAAGCACCTTGTTGTTTCTCTCTTATCTCTTATCGACCAATAGTTTCCCTCGAAGCCTAGCCATTTATTACTTGAATGAAATTATAAAATCATTTTCCTTTTTAGAGACTACTTTAAAAACTCACATTAGTGTACATTTTAATTATAAAGACAAATATTCTATTATATTCCTATTTCATTTTGTGCATGAACAATACCCGATTATATTATTTATTTGTCTTTTATTTTGAAGTCACTTGGAAGCATTGTCCTTAAGCCTTGTGGAACTCTTCTTTGCCAAATTTTAAGTTTAGCTTCAGAAATTTAGCGGGAATTTTTTATGAAATTCTCCGAAAAGTTTTCCTCTCAATTTAATCATCATCATCATCACTAACTCTATTATTTAAGAACGTGATTTTTTTGAAAATAGAAAATACTTATTTTTTCTTAGTTTCGTAATGACTCGGTGTGTTTTGTGGATATTTAAAATTTGTGATAACAAGATGAGGGCTTCGCTACTCCTCTTTACTGAAGGTGAATTTTCTAAAATTTATTTTTATATATCTTCTTCTATAACTATATTTTAGCAACGTGATATTTTAAAAGGGGAAAATTCAGTTTGTAGTTCCTTTTTAAAATTACTATAATTGGCGAAGTTGAGATTATTTATAAAAATTAAACCATGGCTGCATTTGAAATTTTAATCTTAGTACCGAAGCGCAAGCCTCCTCCGTAAGGGGAAGTGGCGAAGCTATTACCTGGTAGTTTTATTTATCTAGTATGGAGAACGCAATGTTAACGATGAATAATAGCAAAATAGCAATGCGAGATGACCTTTACTTTACACGTAGAAAAATAATTTCAGGGTGTCTCGGCTTATTTTTAAATTGTGGAATAAGTTAGAAAATTATTTAACTTGCTTTTATTAAGATAAAATCACAAATTTAACAAAAATAATAGAAAGACAAAATATACTATATTCTGAAGACTTGTAAAAGGTAGTTCTGGTTTTGATAGCATAACTGACAACGCTATCTAAAATGAAACTTTGAATTTGCAAAGGAAGTAATTCGATCCGGATTGATAAGACTGTGCTTGATCAATTTATTTGAGCGATAATAAAATTTGCTTGATCGCAATAAAATGTGAAGGATCTTTGAACATACATATGTGACTAGGGGCATATTGGAACTGCTTACAGTGAAGACCTCGTATTTAAGTTGTATTAGGAGTTTAACTAATGTTCTGTTAGATTTTCTATTGCTAAATACTTGAGAAGTGACTTTAAAAGTCTCAGAGAAGGAAGTTTTTATTATATTAGTTTATTATTTCTTCTGCCCCGAAATATAAAGGCTGCAGAATTTGTTGGTATAATTTATTTGTCTTATAAAGTAGGATTATATAATTAAATTTTTCATATTCGAGCTGAGGGATATTTATGATGTAGAGGGTATGCAGGTGATGTAAATTTTCGTTGATTGCTATATTTCTTCATAGGGAAACTGACTATCACAGATTTTACATATATTCCCGTATTCATATAAAAGAGATCACTCATTTAATCTTTAAATAATAACCAAAGTCATTTTATAGAACATAGGAAATTAAAGTGAATTAGTTTATTCGGTTGCGATGAACGAAAATGTTTATATTCAAACTTGATAGATGGAGTGAGTTATTCACCCTGGATTTTTGAAATCTGCTATCGGATTTGATGCTGAGTGGCACCATCTATTGGCAGAAGCCTCATTTAACTATTTAAAGGCACTTGTAAGTGATTTGAACCATGAAAAATGTTTAATGAAATAACCATTTATCATCCTATCACAAAACGTCTTAGGTTATAAGAATAACTTTTCATCTTATTTACCTGAGGCGAAGCTCATGGTCAAGACGTCGTTTTTTTAAAAAACGGAGTAAAGAGAAAATTCTACCCATTCAGAGCCATGAAATGACCCATATAACCATGGACATATGGTTATTTACAAAGGGAATTTACAATCAACGATCTAATTTGGTGCGGGGTGCCGCTATCTAGTGGCAGAAGCCTCATTTAGCCATTCAAAGGATAAATGAGTGCAATAACTATTTATCATCTTATCACAAAACGTCGCACGTCCCTTTTGTATTTTGTCTTGTGTGCTATGAAGCATGTGCTAAATTTAGAAAGGCATATCTCTGAGTTTAGGTAATGTCTGTCATGGAAGGGGGCAATTAAAAGCAATCAAATCGGTATTGAAGGTGATTATTAGACGGCCAGGGATTGTTGACGTTGAGTGATAACACTGGTCAAAAACGAAAACGTTTCTAACACCAGACCAGCGATTTCTCACTAATTTTACGGTTCTGATAATGAATTTCATTGTTAAAATTGTTTGCTAGCTCTACTTCTCAAGATATACCTACGTGTCACAACACGTTCCAACAGGCTTGCGGAAGTAAGGTTTCTTACCACACTCAAAGGCTCACTGCTCTTCTGTATTGTTCCAACATTAATCAAAAGTTGTTGTATTGTGCAAGTTTACATTTTGAGGTGAAAGAAAGGTAATATCATTTCAATCTCTTTAGATACTTATAATAAATAATAGGTGAGTATGATATTGATATGTATAGGAGACATTTCATATTAATTGTATTTTTCTACTTATGATATGAATACTTCCGCTAAGCTGTCATGCTCTGTATGAGAAAGATAAATTTATGAATAAATTTTATGTTTAGCTTCTAATTGTTTGTTGTTTTCTTCTTTCAGATGTCTTGTGCTTATGTGAATAAAACAGACAACTCCTGCTACATTAGGGGTGGGCTGACCTTTGCATGACAAAAGCGTTGTATAACTGCTATAGTTCGAAGGCAATATCACCTATATTTTGGATGCAAAATTGATAACCAGGATAAGAACTGGGTTCCTCACATATCCTGAAACACTTCGCCAATGGTTACAATTGAAAAAGAAAGGAATGCTTTGAGCTATGCCAATGACGTTGCGGGAGCCTGAAGACATTTCGTCCAATGATATTTGGACATGGTTCCTCCAGTACAAAACAGCTTATTAAAGAAGAAAAATGAGTCCATTAAATATCCAAACATTCCATCAGATATTCGCACAGTTAGACATGAAGAAGGTATACATATTCTTGCTGCATCAACTTCAGAATCTTTTGACTCAGATGAGGCAAGTTGTCAGGAGTAATCAGAGAAAGATGACAGTGCTGGATTATGGAGTGACCCAAATTTGTAAGAAAAACACTCAGGTAGGCCACATGAAAAAACAGAACGGGAACTCCATGACCTTGCAGGAACCTGCAAATACCCAAGAATAAGGCAAAGCGGCTAGGCTATCGTGGTTGCATGATTCATCACTTGGGAATGGAGCGAGTTTGAGGGATTAAAAACACGTTGAAATAGTATTGTACCGAATCATACAAACGGAAAATGGAACAAAATTTATCATCCCCCCCCCAATAAAAGGGGCAGGCAGCACTAGATTCTTTCTAATCTAGTAATGTTGGTAGGTTGAATCTATAGTGCTCGTAGGTAAAGGAATTAGTTATTTTGTACAGGTGTCTCTATGCTAGAAGTGCACAATTTAAGTTTAAGTTTACTTGCATGCAATACCTGATCTAAATGAATGAAAGAACGTGTACTAGAACTCCCCGCCTGAATATTTCCAATAATATATGCTAAAAGATGTATATATATATATATATATATATATATACCAGCCAATGGTTTCGCTAATGAGATTGAAATATAAAATCTAAAAAAAGCAGCCATGGTTAAATTTGTATCAATTTTCTGAACTTGGCCAATTATAATAATTTTAAGAAGGAAATCTAAACTAAATTTTCCCACTTTCAAAATATCACTTTGCTAAAATATAGTTATAGAAGAAGATATAAAAAAATACATTTTCTCAACTTTACCATTTGTAATTCTTTCGGGTTATAAAAAAATTCACAAAATTTCTATACATATATATATATATATATATATATATATATATATATAAATATATATTTAATATATATATATATATATGAGATCTGCGACTGTCTAAACTAGTTCACGTTGCCTGCTTGAACAGATTAGAGCAGTGCTTGCCAAAACCCATGGTAGCGACCTAAGTTTGGGCGCTACAGTGCGCCTGTGAGTCGCGAGATGGCAACGAAAAATGAATAAATAAATGAAAGAGAGATATATTAGATTAGAATTAAAAATAGTTAAAACATAATTGTTTACATCATAATTATGGAATATAAATTGTCATTTAAACTGTAAAAGAAAAATAGTTGTGAATTATGAAGTGAGATAAATCAAGGTAAAAGAAAACATATACGAGTATAACCAGTTCCAATACCTCTACTGTTCGCTAAGGCTGCTGGAGTTTGACTTGATTGGTTGCTTACAGAATAATCAGTTTTCACATAACTTTGTTGGTGGACAGACATTTGTATCATTCAAGTATTATTTGCATGTTACCTTTTTTATTTTCTGTGATTGCCAAGCTAATTCAAGAGTATAATATTGAATAGTATTATATTGAGGAAAATGCTCAAGTTTGGCCTTTTCACTCATAAAATATATCTGCTAAAGATAAGGTTGTTCTTATGACGTGGGCTAAGGTTGGTAATTTATAGTTCTAATTTTTACCTTTGTAGGAATTAACATTGAGTATGTGGGTGAGCATTTATCTTACTAGATGATTAATTTATTTAGAATAGTAAATGATATATATATATATATATATATATATATATATATATATATATATATATATATATATATATATATTTTACTCATTTCGGGTATAAATTCCAGAGGGAACGATGGCCCAGCGAAAATACAAGTGGCGTATAAATCTGATTTTTCTGAAAGATGGCTTCACACATCTAAGAGAGTTAGATCAGATAATGTCCGCGCTCAGTGTCGTCAGTGCCTGCATAGACTTACTAATGAATAAATAAAGGAAAACAAACTGATACCTCACTTGCGTAGAGTACATCCATACTTTATTGATAAGCCACTAAATTACTGGAAGGATATGGAAGAACGGATAAAGCTAAGTCGGATTAATCCTTCTTTAGGCTCTGACTTTTATTTGTAGAAAGCATATTTGATATCCATTGAAGTAGCATGGTATATTGCACGATCGACAAAGTCTCACAACATTGGAGATGAGATGGTGAAAAGAGCCGGGGTCTTTATGGTGAAAACTATTTGTGGAGCAGATGTAGCTAAGAAAATTGAGTCTATACCAATTTATAACTACACCATCAAACGTCGAATTTATCTCATTTAATTATATATTTTAGATCAATTAATATAGAACGAAAAAGCAGGGGAATTTTCATTGCAGACAGATGATTCCTTGGACATTGCTGGCGAACAACATTCATTTTTATTGTCGGTTACAGAAGACATTACAGAACTATGTAATAATTTCTGTTCTGTAATACCCTCTTAACAATAACCACAGGCGAACATATCTTTGTTATGCTGGACATATTTTTAAAGAAAAAATAACAGTATGCTTGAACTGTGTGAGCTGTGTGTACTGATTGATCGCCATGGAAGATGAGAGGTCGATTCAGTTTTCTCACTCCGGTTAAAAGAGAAAGTCCTGATGTCATACTAATTCACTGTTTCTTACCTCGGAAAACATGGCCTCTCAACGTCTCCATCCAGAATTTCATGCTGTGCTGAATGATCTATCTTAATCTTTTTAATTTTATAATGGTCAAAACTTTGAACCCGCGTATTTTAAGTTAAATGCGTGAAGAAATGGTATCTCACAACCATGAATTACTTTTACACTTTTATATTCGTTGGCAGCTTTAATATTCGTTGGCAGCTGGGAGGCTGCATCTTTGGATGGGTGACAAAGCTAGAATATTTAGGCATCCTCAGGCACTTAATAGAATTGAACTTAGAGATAAGAGGCCAAAATCAAACTAAAAATTACATCATTTAAGAACAAACTTGCACTTTGAAGAGAAAAATTAGACACAGGAAAAACAGATCCTTTTCCCCATCTGATTGTAGTGCTGGAAGATTCTTCAGAAATAGAGCTTGCTGACATTCAATTGTCTTTCCTAGATCATGTGCAAAAGCTTCAGGAAGTAATTGACGATTATTTGTCAGAAAATGTTGAGGTATGTTAACACAGCTGGGTCAGGAATATGTTCAGTGTGAACCTCAGTATTGTTGGAGAAGATATCCCAGACTTTCAAGATCTTTAAGATCTTCAGGAAAATCAGGGGCAGAGGCAACGTTTTGCAAGTATCTACTCTGAATTCTGGGCCCAACTGAATGATAATCTCTTCTGATTCCTGTGTCTGAAAAGCTCTTATTTCATTTCCATCCATATGTATACCTAGGTGATCAAAGATTGTAAGCTCTTGTGACCATTAAGAATAAACAAATCTGGACATACCTGCCCCTTAATATGAAAGAACATCACTATAGTTCAAAAATATAAGTTTTTTCACTTGTTTAATGAAATCTACTTGAAGACTCAAAAGTAGTTGTCAGGCAAAACATTTTCTTTCTTGCTTTTCCTTTCAATAAATTACATTAAAATAAAAGGTATGTTTATTATTCTTCAATGAACAAAGAAATATAAAAATATATTTTTATTAAATATTTGTGGATATCCATAAAATATTTTCGATAGTACTAAATTTATAAATAATGAATAAATTATTATATGTATCTATTAGCAATCAATGGTAGTTGAATAGTTAAAAGAGTTAATTCATTAAAATTATTTTAGTTGTCATTCAAAAGTTTGTTTATCTTTGCTTGAATATGAAGGTTCGCCTCCAATTATATTTATTAATTAGTAACTTCGAGTAAAGTTCTGTGAAATTTATTCAATTGGATAAAACTAAAGTAATACTGAAATATTTCATCACTGAGGGTCGCCAGGCCAAAATCATTTTGTGTTCAGTGTCCTGACAAAAAAGATTGGAAAACACTGATTTAAACCAAGCTCACGTCCGTCGGTCGAACAGATAAACTGATTAAGTTTTATATATATATCGATAAAGAGATAGATAACACTGGCTGGCGTTTTAAAACTTCTTTTTTTTAAAAGGCATAGGTTTTTCAACTGATTCAGAACCATTTTGGTATGCTTAATTTAAGAATATATTTAGTTTTCTTCGGTCAAAAATGTTCAATTTATTTTAGAACGTATACTACAAAATAGCGTTATCATACAGCCGTTTATTAGTTCTGTTTTTTCACATCCAGTGATGAGTCACTATACATAAATTATTTTCTTCATATTTTCAGTTCTAACTTTGAATTACAATGGATCGTACGTGTAAGAATCATCTGAATACGTTTGTTATATCTGCGGACATGCCGCTCTTCCAGACTGTCAAACAAAAATCACGGATTATATGAAAAAGTCATATCATAGTTACTTTTGCGTGAAATTAGGTAGCCATTTGCTCCTAATATTTGCTGTAAAACATGTGTGGAAAATTTAGGGGATTGGAGTAATAAGAAAAGGAAGAGTGTGGCCTTTGGTGTCTTAATAGTGTGCAGGAAGGGCAAAAATCACGTCACCCACTACTACGTCTGCAGGACAAATTTGAAAGGCAAAAACAAGTGCCATATTCAATACCTCAATGTTCTTCTGCTATAAAACCAGTCGGACATAAGCCCAGCCTTCCTGTTCATGACCCAGATTTCATCATTATTCTAGCTCTAATTCCGAGGCTTTTGTCTCTGCTGATACAGCTGAGTTCCTTGCATACAAGGGGGCAACAACTGGTGGCATTTACGCAAGCCGAATTCAACGACTTGACACGAGACCTGAACCTATCTAAATTCTTCGCTCACTTATTGTTTTCATATCTTCGAGAGAAATGTATACTACCACGAGGGCCAACATTCCATTGGTATCTGAACCGCGATCAAGAATTTAGGAATTTTTCACGTTTGTTGAAGCCATTTTACTAGTCTACTCTAACAGCATTGCTAACCTGCTTAAATAAAGTGGCCTGAAGTATGATGTTATGGAATAGAGACTTTTCATTGGCTCATCTAACGGAATTCTCAAGGTAGATCTTCTTAATAACGGCAATAGGTTATCATCGATCACTGTTAGAGACTAAGCAGCAATAAAAGGACAATTGTTAAAGCATGGAGCGTCTGTTGTCTGCTCTTAACTTCCAGATACACGCTGTATCCAAGCTGTATGTGCTTGTGAGACAGTCGGGCTGATGGCCAGCATTATGTCAAACAAGACTGGACATCAAGACAAAAAATAGATTCGGGTTCAAACAACGTTCTGTCCCACCTTCTGGATGAACCGAGAAATATATTGCTTTCACCCCTAAAAATCAAACTCAGGTTGATGAACTTTTCTAAGGCATTAAAGAGGGAAGGTAGAGGAATTGCTTTCCTCCGTTAGAAGTTTCCAAGGGTCAGCATACAAATACTAAAGGCATGTGTATTTGCTGATCCTCAAATAAGGGAGCTCATCAAGGACACGTCTTTTCAAGAAGCACTGAACAGTGCTAAACGCTCTGCCTGGTTGTCACATAAGTCAGTCATTGCAAACTTTCTTGGCAACCAGAGAAGTCCTCAGTATGAGCAGGCTCTCTTAGTCCGCGGGTTAAGTTACTCCAATAGGAGAATTTGTTGTCCTTCAATGTCGTTTTCAATGGCTTACTATAAGGGTCATATATATATATATATATATATATATATATACAAACATACTCTGGAATATATGTTAGATAGAAAATATACTTTGGGTGTTACGAAATAGAAAACTACCTAACCCGACAGTGAACATAGGAGAAAATGAATGTTCTAGATGCGCGAAAAAGAATCATGAATGGGCAAACGACAAGAACTAAATAAGAAATGCATGAATTGCTATGTATTACACAGGAATATAAATATGGCATGCCCCCAAACAAAAGAACTTAAGAAAAAGAATGTAAATGACACAAAAGACGAAGAAGAATAGTAAAGAATACAACTTATGCGGGTGTGGCAAAAGCAACTATGAAACAGATGAAAGAAGCTCAAAAACACGTAACATAAAGAACATCGACGGAACTTCTGACTTACATTCTAAATTCGGGCGTTATGAATATAGCGTAGTCATAAATCTTTGTAACCCCAGGCTCGAAAAGAACGGGATAAAGAAAATTTGCCTCCTTCATCCGAAATAGTCAAAACAAACGACGCCCGAACAACAAAATCAATGAACACCCCAAAAGCCAACATTGATCAGGATAAATGAGGCTGTGAAGAAACCAACCAAGGAAATGACAGCTATAAGAAACGCATGAGTGCTACAGATATCAATATAAAAGTATAGATTGATGTGGCCTTTCCTCTACCAACAAGAAAGAGGCAAGAGAAATCATCAAGGTACACAATGAATCTAAATGCAAATGGGCATTTAAAAGCAACTCAAGAGAAAAGTTTGATAAAAAATTAGAAAACCTCTTATTTTAACATAGAATTATTGCTTATCCTGGAGACTGAGTCAATTTTAGCCCCTCGATGTTTTCAGAAATCAAATGTGGTAAATTTAAGCGTAAAGGAAAAGCCAGCAAGAAATACTGCATACCAATATCCAAGGAAACCTAAGTACTTCAACAACCACATAAACAAAAGAAGTTGAAAAGAAGAGAATCCTCAGCTTACTGGAAATAAATGCGGAAAGCTGGTGTGGTAAAACAGAGAGATTGATCTAGATAATATATTAATATCTGAACACGAAGACAATTCAGAAAGAAGACTGAAGAAACTGTTCAATTTCACTGTCATTAACTCGAACTCCTCAGGTGAGCATTATGATGGGGCAGCCAAACCATTCGGAAGAGGCCAAAAATTATAAAAAATAGACAACTTAAACGCGATTTTCTTGTTATTTATAACAAGAAAAATCCAGAGAAAGACAAAATAGTCCACAGTTGCGTGAAGAAAACAATAGGTCACAAAAGGGAAGAAATTTTGGTTACAATCCAGAAAAAAGACTGATGAAACTGTTCAATTTTACCGTCATTAACCGGTACTCCTCACGTGAGAATTATAATGAGGCAGCTTATAGTAATCGGTAGAGGCCAAATATTATCAAAACTGCACAACTTGAATTAGACTTTCTTTTTCTCTATAACAAGAACAATCCAGAGAAAGACGAAATAGTCCACAGTGGCGTGAAGAAAACATAGCCAATATAACCATAGGAAAAACAGTAGGTCAAGAGAGAGAAGAAATTTGGGGTACAGGTGCCAATATAACAACCAAGAAAATCAAAGGCGTAATCCAGATTTTCAAGCAAAGTTACCAGGCCCGTAATGAATAACTATAATCAATCTTAGCATTGCACCAAACGTAATAATATAAACATTAAAAAATATTTATAACATGTGCCTAAAAACTGGTTACTTCCCGGATTGCTATAAACTAACAAAAACTATTTTCTTCTTGATGTTAGGAAACCACCTACTTAGTCACCTCAACAGTTACAAGCCTATATCGTTATTGGATGTTATGGGCAAAGTCTTCTAAAATATTATCAATCGGTAACTAAAAGAATATCTCGAAGAAAATGACCCTTATAATGATTACTAGTTTGGATTCAGAAAGGGCGGATAAACCACAATCTCACTTAGTATAAGTACTTAGAAAATAGCCATTTTAAAAGCAAAGAAAAAATACATTGATCTGATACTGAGAGATGAAGTGAAGGAATTTAACAAAGTCTGATTAAGATGAATGCAATATGAAATCTTAGATCTCGGTATTAACAGAAATCTGGAGAAAATTCTCTACGAGGACATACAAGACAGGAAGAAATACATGGTCATTAATGATTATTCAGGACCATAGTTCGAATTGTAAGCTAGAATCCCGCATAGGCTGTTATCTCAGTTCTACGCTTTATTCAATCCATATAGCAGATTTTCCAGCTCATCGTTATTAAGTACAGGAACAAACGCTTTCAGGCAAGTACTACCAAAGTACAGCTCATTAATATCAGCAATTCCAAAAGGCACTAAAAGTTAAGAACCAATAGTAAAAAAATTACGATACTTCCAATTTCTAGATACATGATGGCAGATATCAAAGTCAACGACCAGATCTATAGTTATCACACAAAGTTTTGGGATAGAAGATAACAACAAAAGGCTATAAATAACATATGACCGAAAGGAAAAATAAGGTAACGTCAATGTTGAATCTACATAAAACTAAAGAGGTAAAGCATGAAAACAGAAGAAAAATATAAATATGACACTATGAAGGGAGGCTCTCATGTATCTCCGCATCACAATCAACAACGAGTAACAAACTAAAAAACTGGAGCTCCAACACTCTAGATATAGAAAGGTGAATTCAGCTGATGTGGTAATCGCTCTGATAACCTTGTATAAACGGAAGTTCAATTTAGATGATTTTTAATTTCGAGTTAACTATATAAAGCGCCCTTAAGTATCTATCGCTTGAGCTAATCATTCGAGATAAAAAGAAATTCTTTTCTTTTCTAAATTGACGCTAATGTGAGTGAAACTGATGTGTTTAAATAAAGAATTAGACTTAATGCATGTCCATACATATTATAAGTGTTCGTAATTTTTGGAAAAGAGAATTTGTCCAATTTTTGCTATGTACATTAGATCGCATTCTGTTTACACCTTTGTACGTGGAGGAGCGGTCATTGAGGACTAGTAAAAATGTCTTAGGGAAAAAAATATCAGTTTTCCTACATCTGAATGATGGATTAGGAGGAGGCTTTAAAACTATTCCAGTATTTGTAATATTAAAAAGTCATTATCTTATAAATCAGTTTTTATTTGCATTTGCCTTGAACAATCAACGTCTATATTATGAAAATACTACAGAGATAAAATCAATAGCTGACATGCAACAGGCGGACGCCTTTTGAAGTCGGTGGCCAATTTACTAAAGCAAAATTGAAAGATTATCAAGATAGGTGTCTAGTAAAATGTGTCAGGCATCAAGGAATATTTCTGCTAGAATGCTGTCGAATAAGAGTTACCCTGTGTAACTCATTTTACCTGCCAGCTAAACCAAACAGCTCTAAAAGGTAAAATGGACAATATTTGCTTTCTTAAATAGGGCAATTATAAAGATTTAATTGTTTTAGCAATATATATTAAATCTAGAATATTTTCCATTATTCATTATTTATGAGTGCAATAAATAAACCTTTTTAATAACAACAATTTTATTTTGCTTTATTGAAGGTGAGGAAAAGGAAAAAGACATCCAGGAAGTTCGCTATCGCAAGAATTTGGCGAGAACCCCCTGACTACTCCAGCATTTCATACTTGTTACATCTGCATCATGGCCCCTTTCGAAGGAAGGACTAGTTAATAAAATGTATCTTCTATCATGTATTCGGAGTTTCCATCACCTTTCGCCACTGCGAAACGGTTCTGAGCTCTCCGTTTCCAACCGTTCGGAGAGAAAAAGATTCATATATACAAGCTAGCTGCAAGTCACAGAAAGACGTTGATAATA
Organism: Ceratothoa steindachneri; assembly: GCA_963969495.1. NCBI lineage: Eukaryota > Metazoa > Arthropoda > Malacostraca > Isopoda > Cymothoidae > Ceratothoa > Ceratothoa steindachneri. Next base: position 158,868,572 of record OZ018322.1, on the reverse strand, counting down.
TATATAGATTCAGAACTTATTTTTAACGACTTGATCATATATTTTAGTTTCAGAAAGTCCAATAATATGATTAGAATTTTAGGATCAAGTACTGAAACTTCTTTGATGAAAATGTAAAAGTTGCAAATCAGAGGAAGTATCAAATTTAATAGTCTATTTGAGGCTATCGAAATCGCTTATAACAGAAACTAGTGACACCACTTCATTCACCGCTCATCCGAGTCTTAAACTTGTCCTCATCCGAAACGAAAGAAAGGATATCTCTCTTCTCCTGCTTAACTCGGTATACCTCAAAATGAATACAACGGTTTCAATTCTTTGCTAGACGCCTTAAAGTATGAGGAGTATGGTTGAGATAATATCAGAAACTTAAAAAAATCAGCTTTAAGATGGCTTTATGAGTTTCCCTGCTCTCTTTTTCTATATGAGAGCAGGGTAGCTGAGGAATAATAACTTAGGTAGTACAAAAGATAACCCTCCGAGTTTTATGTGCTGAGGAAAAACTTCCAATGTGAGCCACTGTAAGTGTTGTTCTCACCACTACACCAAATATTTGGTCCGTTGAAAACAATCTTTCTATCACTTGCTAAAGTGTCTGAAGCTTTCAAGCACCTTCAGAACCTCCTCGCTAAGGTAAATTGAAGCTGGCGTTTTCGTTGAATTTGTGATAAGGAATATCTTAAAATGCAGGGAATTTTCCAAGATGATTAGTATGAATAAGATAACATCTTGAAAGAGTCGTGGCGCATTTGGTTGGAGCTTCTTGCCCAATCATAATGCCAAAAACAATATGAAAATGGTTGAAAAGGTACAGAACTATGGGCAAATGAAGTAAATGTAAATTATTTTGAAAGACATGTAGAATTGTTGTTATTGCTATTTATATTGTGATTCAACGTTACCTTTATAAATTAATACGTATAAATTCCAATCATTCACGATTTAAAAGATACCATTCTGATCAATGGAAAACAAGAGGCTAGGAAATCAACCTGATTAAAGTTTCAAATGGTATGATTGGTAATTTGTCACCTAACTTCAAAATAAAAGAAAATATCACCGAGAGTTGGGTCAGTTAAAAAGGTATTTTCGAGGTATACCTGTGGAAACTAGCTCGGCGCTCAGAGTCAAACGTAAGTACGGATAGACAGCTGGCCGCAGGCCGCTTGAGATGTGTCTGGCGACTAATAAAAAGTGCGAATTACGGTTGATAGGGTTTAGATTAATGGCTTGCCAAGCTGCAAGTTCAAAGGATATAAAGGTTCTTTCAACAAGCATGCTCGAATTTGTCAGGCGATAGTGGCCATGTTGTTAAAGCGACATCTGGTAACCTTAATATGAACTGTTCAGCAATAGGTAGCAAGTCACGATGGAAGGTTATAGCGTTGAACAGAGTTTGAAACTCATTAAATGTTATTATCAAAATCAATGCTCCGTTCGACAAACGTTCCACGAATTACATGATTTCTCTCATCTTCAGCGACGAGGCCCATTTTTGGATCAATGCATTTGTGAACAAGCAAAATTGTCAGATTTGGGACAAAAACAATCCACATGTAATACACCAGCACCAATTTCATCCTAACAAAGTCACTGTTTGGTGCGGACTTTCGACTAACAGAATCATCGGTCCGAATTTTTGGAGAACGAAGATGGGATCACCATAATCGTCAACGGCGAGACCTACAGATCAATGATAAGTAACTTCTTGTGGCCTCAACTGGATTATATGCCTGATATGAATACTATGTGGTTCCAACAGGATGGCGCTGCGTACCACACTGCGCACGCCACAATAGACATTTTGCACTATCGATTTCAGTGCAGGGTCATCTCCCGCGGCAGCGACGTCAACTAGCCACCGAGATCATGCGATTTAACGCCATTAGACTACTTTCGTTGGGGCAACCTTAAATCGCAGGTCTATGCGAATAATCCGCAAACAGTTGATGTCCTCAAAGTCAACATAGCGAACACCATCCGGCAAATTCAGCCAGATTTATGCGACAAAGTCATCGAAAATTGGGCCTCCCGAATACGTTCCACCAAACGAAACCGCGGCGCACATTTAAACTACGTCATATTCTACACTTAATAGAATAAAATATACTTTCAAATTTAGAATAAATTGAGTAAATAAATCATACACAACTTGTTTTATTTATATTTAAAAGTCGAGCGACCTTATTGAAAGACCCTTTATAAAGACAATACCCCCAAAATATAATTTCAATATATATAAACAAAAGGGGGAGCCAATTTATATATATATATATATATATATATATATATATATATATACAAAATAGGGAACAAATTACTTATGGTGGTCAAATGAATTAAATGATGATCAACGAGGTGAACTTGGAATGACCATCTACGATCGCTTTACCTTCAAGCGCGGGCGAATTAATTGGATGGGAGGGGAAGATAACGGCAAAGGGGTTTCAAAAAGACATTTCGGGAGTCCTAAATCGGAGAACTTGAAGAAAGGTTTAGACTACTTTATAATAAAGAATAAGAGAGCCACACAATTCTCCTGCAAGAAGGGGGATTTATAGCTTTCCTCTGAACAGGGGTCAAAGCTTAACGAAGGTAGGTAGATCTGCTGACAAAATCTTCGACGACATACGACAACGAGTTACGAGACGCCATGGGGAACAGACGGCAGTATTTTCGGAGTGAATGGCGGGTTTTCAATCTCCTCTAAAGATAGTGAGCTTTGGGTTAAATATCCTAGTGGCTACTCCGCTATACAACACAGGGCCTTGCGGTCCCCAAGGTATTCTTTGCGCCAGTCTAAGCAAACACAATTCATGATAACGCGTCGTCCTAGACGATCAAACTCGCCTCGCAATATGGAGGTAGTAGGGTTAATATGGCCGCGCACAGGGCTTGAAAGAACAATGGCTGTTCTACGTTGTTCTCTTCCGAACAACAGGCGGGGGGGGGGGAGAACCGTCTCTTGTCTAGGGGCTCAAGAACAATGGCTGTTCTAATGTTGTTCTCCTGTGAACAACAAGGGGGAAGGGTGAGAACCGTTTCTAGGCGAAGAGCTCAAAAGAACAATGGCTGTTCTATGTTGTTCTCTTCTGAACAACAGGGAGGGGGGGTGAGAACCGTCTCTTGTCTACGGGTTCAAGAACAATAACTGTTCTAATGTTGTTCTCCTCTGAACAACAAGGGGGAAGGGTAAGAGCCGTTTCTTGGCGAAGGTCTCAAAAGAACAATGGCTGTTCTACGTTGTTCTATTCCTGAACAACGAGGGGAAGCCTTGTGGACTTGGCGTCACGAAAGGCTCGAACCTTTGGCACTCAAGGGATATTGTCCTCCTTTTGGACAAGTGATGGTGAATCTCGAGGTCGAGGCCCCTTGGCGCACAAAGGGAGAGAGGGTCGTGGTGATGTTTCGCGACGAAAATCTGGATCTCTAATTTGATCTTTGGGGTAAAGTTTCCATCTAAGTAGTCGAGACACTCCCTTGACGTGGGGGACAATGGAGTGGGAGCTTCGAGGGAATGGACAGCCGAGGCTAGGAACAATGCCTTATCTGCCCATAAGCCTAACTTAATCTGGCGAAGTCGGCGTATGGGGGCGAACGGGGGGACGATAACCTCCTTGTTTAAACATTGACATTCGGTGGCTGCGATAAAGCGCCAAGCTTCGAAGCGAAGATGCACGTGGGAGCATCGTGGTTTTAAATTATATGTGATAGGGGTTGAAACTAACGCTGCTCAACCCTTTCTATCACACCCCTCCATTCTGGGGGAAGTTGTCACTTCGAAAAAGAGAGAAGGGACAACGATAGAGCTCCGTTGTGGGGAACTCGTCATCTTGTACCAACCGTACTTTCCTGCACCTAACTCGTATTACCTCAATACATATTATTATTTTGATTTTTTTGATTATAAAGGAAAATAACCTTTAATACAAACTTAATAAAAAAAGGCATGGATCAATGAAATGATATATATATAGTATGTACATATGGGACAAAATAATTTTTACGTAAATTAATGGGTACAAATATATATACATACCAAAAAAAATAGACATTGAGCGTTACAAATTTCAGACATATACATTAACTAATTTTAATACAACAGAATCTTAATTTAAGTCGTACAAGACAGTATATACCTACATAGAGATACTAATCCTATGAATACAATTATTCTACGCTATTCGCGCACGCATTCCTACTTAGTGCGTCAGCGACCTGGTTATCGGAACCTTTTATATAATTCATTTTAAATTGATACTCTTGCAAGAGTAAACTCCAGCGCATGATTCGGCCGTTGGAGTGTCGCACATTCCTAATATAGGCTAACGGACGGTGGTCGGTTCCTATCTAAAATTCTTTACGTATCAAGTACATCTTGAATTTCTCTATCACCCAGATAATTAATAGAGCTTCCTTTTCTATAGTGGCATATCTCTTTTCGCGTGGTAATAATTAACGACTAGCATATGCAACTGGATGACTCGTGCCGTCATCCTCGTATTGAAGGAGTAACCTCCAATGCCCTCGTTGGACGCGTCGGGCTCAATCCCAAAGGATTTTTCCGGGTTGGGCAACTTTAAAATGGGGGCAGAAATGAGTTTACTCTTGAGCTGATTAAAATGGGAAATAGCGACATCATTCTAACGTAAATGATCGGAGAAATTCTTTTTTTGAAGGGGGCTGAGGGGGGGGGCCGAAATTGCAGCGAAATTCAGAACAAATCGCTGATAGTGAGAAGCTGATCCTAGGAACGATCTTAATTGCTTCGTTGTAATTGGGAGGGGCATGTCGGCGATTGCCTTAACCTTGTTCTCTTGGGGACCTAATTTGAAACCAAAATATTTGATGGTTTTGTGGGCAAAATGGCATTTGCTGGGGCCAATGATGAGGCCATTTTCGCGCAGTCGCTCGAAGAGAGCTAATAGGGTGGTTAAATGGTGACTCCATTTAATTAGTTCTTGTAGCTGACTCTTCTGATGTAGTGTCAGCTGCGCGTCAATATCCAGGTCAGAGGGTTTCAAAAACTCGCCTGGTAGGGAAGAGGAGGGTATTCGGCATCAGGTTGGGTGCACACTATCTGTATTACCTTAAGGGACTCCGCGGGGTAATCTTCTTCAAGCGCCGATGCTTCGTCCAGTTCTACGAAGGTATCTCCATGGGCGCGTTGGGGGTTCTTTTTTGGGGGGGGTCCACGGACAGTCTCCGTCTCCTTGTCTTGGGCCTTATCCCATAAGGGTGTTAGTGCTTTACACTCTTTTTGTGCCGTCCTAAAGTCCTGGTTAAGGATCTCCGAGAATTCGGACGGTATCGGGGTTCTGATGGGGATGGGCTCCTGGGCTTCTTTCTTAGCTCGGCCTCGAGGAAGGGCGGCCTGAGACACAGGGTCGGAACTTACTTGGAGGCTCTGTCCTATAAGTAGGAAACAGAATTGTATGGGGGCTGAAATGACTTTAGCCCAGCCGCCATAATATTGACACTGCAGGTAACATCTAACGACGTGTAATTGGTTCGCCCGCCCAAGGTAGTCATGTACCACCGCAAATTTTTCGTGGTTAGGGTCCACTGGGGGGAGGAGTTCTTCGGACACGATGAAACACGTACATCCTGTGTCCCTGACGAGAGTCAATACTCGACAGCCGTTCACGCTGCCCTCCTCAAATTCCAAAGTTCCCGATGAACTTTTATCAAAAATAAAATTTACCTGGTGGCCTGACGGAGGGGGAGAAATTTCTGCTTGGGTCTGCACAACCGGGGGAGCCGGGGTCGCATTAATCCGGTGTACCCCATGGGCTGGTCCGCTTTTAAGCCTAGAATTTTGGGGGCAATTCCAGCTCAAGTGGTTTTCTATACCACAAGTGAAGCATATGATTGGTCGCTTCGGGAAGAGAGATGGAGGAGAAATCTTAACGGGAGGTTTGGAGTCCCGTTGTTGGTTTGGGGGAAAGAAGTTTTGGGGTTTTACGGGGCTCGGAAACTTCGTCGGTTTTCCTGTGAAGGGGCGCGAATCCTTCCTTCTTTCCTTGTAGGGGGATTGGTAAGAAGTTCGATTCTTCTTGGGGTATAAATTATGGCTTGCGGCATAGACATCCGCTTCTTCGGTACATTCTTTAAAGGTCTGGCACCGACGATCCTTGACGAACGCGCGGATCTCCTTCGGGAGAGACGCTAAAAATTGGTCTCGCAACACGAAGTCTGTTAAGGACTCGTAGTTCGGATCAACCTTTGAGGATTCTAACCAAAATATTAAATTCCTCTGAAGAATGTATCCGAATTGACGAAACGTCTGTCCGGGTTTAATACGACTTCTTGGAAATTCTTGGCGGTAGAAATCGTGGGGCATATTATGAGCGGCCAATAACTCAGCTTTCAAGGTGCTGTAGTTAATTGTACACTCAGATGGTAAAGATATAAAAATTTAGCGCAATTTACAATTTAACAGGGAAAGTAATCCTGCTACATCTTCAGCCTCAAGATCCATGTTATTTATTTCGAGGATCTTTTCGAAGTAGGCTAAAAATGCTCCGAAATCCTCTCCATCCTTGAAATTGGGTAGCTTTAGTGAGAGATTGCAGGGGGCTTTGGAACGGGAACTGGCGGACTGTATCTCTGCTTCAACACGAGCTAATTCAATCTGATGGTGAAGCTCAGCTTGTCTTATCCGTTCCTCTCTTTCTCTTTCTTCTCGTTGGATTTCTCTTTCTCGTTCTTCTCGTTGGATTTCTCTTCCTCTTTCTTTTTCTTTTTCTTTACGCTCTTTTCTTTGCTCCTCTTGAACGTACTCAATTAGTTCTTTTCCGGAAAGTCCCAAGGATTCTCCTTGCGCTTTAAGGATTTCAAGCTGAGTCATCTTTGCACTTAGGGCGCACTAGTCAACCAACTAAAATTCCTTACAGCAAGAATTAGGCCTTCTGGAGAAATTAGCCTACCTAAATATGGGCACTGACTGACCTATTCGTACTTGGTTTCTCGATCTAAATAACCACTGACTAAAATCACAAAAAAAACTCAACAAATTATTTTTACAGTTCCTTGAGCTACTCCAGCTTCTTAAGTTTCAAAAAAGGGGATAGCAATCGTTAAAACAAAAGGGAACTACTATACTCTATTATTATAACAAATAACACTATGCTTTACTCGACTGAGACCAGTGTTTGCAAAGATATAGCGTGAAACCTTACACACCTTATACCAAATTTAAATCGTATATATATATATATATATATGTCGTAGAATGGACTCTAGACGATATACCATATATAACTATTCGTTGAGGGAACTTCTTCAATTATTTTTAGAGTGCGTGATTGTCTGGCGGGCCGATATTATGTATCTTCGATATGCTTAAGAAGATGAACTGAGCTCAAGGATAATAATATTGCTATCATTAGTAAAATAGAGTTTTGTTAATAATAACTATCAACAAACACAAGACGGAAAATATTGACATAAACAGAGAATGGAAAGGGTCGTGGTGGCTCGGGCTAATCCGAGGATTAAAGGATTTAAAAAAGGTAAAACAAATATAGAGTTAAAGGGATGGGATGGTTCGCTAAACCATTTAAAGCACAGGATAGAATTGACAAAAGGGTTCAATACTCAAAGATAACGTTTGGCTTACGTAACTTTATACTAGTGGTGGAGTGGGAGGTGACGTGAAGGAATTTTCGGTCCGCTGTGAGTTCCAGCCGAAGGGGAAGAATAAGATGATCCTGACGTGGCGTCTTGGGAATGAAAACCGTTTCTCGACGAACGGCTTGAAGAACAATGGCTGTTCTACGTTGTTCTCTTCTGAACAACAGTGGGGGGGTGAGAACCGTCTCTTGTCTACGGGCTCAAGAACAATGGCTGTTCTAATGTGTTCTCTTCTGAACAACAAGGAGGAAGGGTAAGAACCGTTTCTTGGCGAAGGGCTCTGTAGAACAATGGCTGTTCTACGTTGTTCTCTTCTGAACAATAGGGGGGTGAGAACCGTCTCTTCTCTACGGGCTCAAGAACAATGGCTTTTCTAATGTTGTTCTCCTCTGAACAACAAGGGGGAAGGGTGAGAACCGTTTCTTGGCGAAGAGCTCAAAAGAACAATGGCTGTTCTACGTTGTTCTCCTCTGAACAACAGGGGGGGGGGGGTGAGAACCGTCTCTTGTCTACGGGCTCAAGAACAATGGCTGTTCTAATGTTTTTCTCCTCTGAACAACAAGGGGGAAGGGTGAGAACCGTTTCTTGGCGAAGAGCTCAAAAGAACAATGGCTGTTCTAAGTTGTTCTATTCCTGAACAACGAGGGGAAAGCCTTGTGGACTTTGCGTCACGAAAGGCTCGAACCTTTGGCACTCAAGGGATATTGTCCTCCTTATGGACAAGTGATGATGAATCTCGAGGTCGAGGTCCCTTGGCGCACAAAGGGAGAGAGGGTCGTGGTGATGTTTCGCGACGAAAATCTGGATCTCCAATCTGATCTTAGTGGTAAAGTTTCCATCTAAATAGTCGAGACACTCCCTTGGCGTGGGGCTCAATGGAGTGGGAGCTTCGAGAGAATGCACAGCCGAGGCTAGGAACAATGCCTTATCTGCCCATAAGTCTAACTCAATCTGGCGAGGTCGTCGTATGGGGGCGAACGGGGGGAGGATAACCTCCTTGTTTAAACATTGACATCCAGTGGCTGCTATAAAGCGCCAAGCTTCGAAGCAAAGATGCACCTGTGAGCATCGTGGTTTTAAATAATATGTGATAGGGGTTGAAACTAACGCTGCTCAACCCGTTCTATCACATATGATATGGTTTTAGATTTTAGAGCAAAATTAAGTTTAAAAGCATTGTCTAGCCTTGAAATTAACTTTTCGGTAGCAAAATCGATGTCATTTATATAGGAAATTTCATATTGATTCTGATTTAGAACGTAGTTATAGAAGTTTGATAAGGTATTTTCGTTAATTATGCGGCAGGTTATTGTACGGTTTGATGAATATTGTTCGAGTTGAAAAAAGACTTTTGGATCATGAATATAGGAAGATGGTCCGATATGTCACAAAGGAGAATACCGGAAGAGTAATTTTCAGGGTGAACTCTGAAAAAAAAGGCAATTAGTGTTGCTGAGTTTGGGTTATTCTTGTCGGTTTTGTTATAATTGGAAGTAAGGAATGAGAATAAAAAGTATTGAGGAAGGACTGAGTTGATGCGTGGTTTTTAAAGTTTAATAGATCAAAGTAAAATCTCCTGTAATTATTATGTCGTCATAGTTTGTAACATTGAAGTAATTGATTAATTCAGTAATCTTATCTGTAAACATCTTTGGGTCACCAGAAGGGGGTCTATATACGGTTCCAATGATTATTGTTTTACCATTTGATTTTACTTCGATAAATCAAGTTTCAATATAGTTATAGGAAATACAAATTTCGTCAACTTTTTTAGTATTGAGTCTGTCAGATATATACATGCTTATACCTCCCCCCATCTTGTTTACGTCGCGTAGTGAATGAAAAGAGCTATAGTTTGGGACACTGATAAGGTGTTTATTATTATTTGTTAGCCAGTTTTCGGTGAAGGCCAAAACGGACAATTTATAATTAAATGTTGACAAAAATATTATATACTTGCCGCGAGGCTCACGTTAGCAAAGAGGGACGTTCACTGTTAAGCAAAATTTTGAAAGATATTATTATAGACGACAAAAAATGAAATAGGACTCGTGGGCTTTCTATGTATGAAATATGTTTGTCTCGAAAACTGATGAAATACTAATTCATATTTACATCATGTTATAGAATTTGGCTATATAAAAAAGATGTTAACATCAGCAATATAAATGAAGTTAAGTAGGCAGATTTCTTTTAACACGACGAAGAACTAAAACTTACTACCTCTGTACCCCCCAAAATTGTTTGAAATTTAAGAAAATTAATGTTTCAAAATGGTTATCATAAGAGCAAGACTTGAACCCTAACGAAACATTTTACTGAGATTAGGAAAGGTAAAAGTTTCAAGAAAACACTGCTGATAGTTAATAAAAAACTAAGAGACAATTTATATTTGTAATTGATAATATCGTTCCATCGAACAAAGATTTACTTTTCCAAAATATAGGTGAATTTTTGTTCTGCGTTATACATTGTATTGTTCGTTTTCGTTGCCCTAAAATAGAGATTGGGCTCTCGCATCATCTTATAATTACATATATGCATCTTTGACTATATTAAAGAAATTTTAAAATCATTATGGATTAAATAATGAAAAAATATACCAGTGCCGTGTATTTATAATTGTAGTCGACATTAAAATCTTTTCAAATTACCTATAGTTTTCGAAGTGGAGTGAATGTTGAAGTGTCATCTCGAAAGGCAACATACATAAAAATTTGAGTAGAAATCCTTTATTTTTAAGATAAAAATTTATTTTGCTTCGCTCTATTCAAACGTTGAAACAGAATGTCTGAAAGCTAGAAAATGTATTAATTATATACATCTTTTCCGAGCATAGATTAGCGGGCAGGTTAGTTTGGACAATTATACGAATCATAAAAAAAATCATAAACCTCATCTAAATTCATCCTCCACTAGATCTAACGGTAGTTTTGCAGCATAATAATCCTCTTACATATATTCGGCAATGAAACCAACAAATTTACTACACATGGTCTAGCCAATGGAACGAAATAAACACCTTAAACCATTAAACAAAACAAATTATGACCTCACTTTTGTAACGAGTAATAAATCAGCCATCAAATAACATTAACAAATCTCAACACCCTGACTTAGCTTTCGTTAAATATTCAAAGAACTCATACACATCTTATAAAATGAACTCAAATAACATTTAACTTAAATAAAAATATCAAATTTCCCTTGCACCAAAACATATTTAAAGGAGCCCCAATTTAAAAAGGGCAACACTATTTATATAAAAAAAACAAACAAAACAAAACAACGTGATTTATCCTATGTAACAAAGTAAACAATTTATATAAATCCAATAAATTTGTTAAAACTAGACATTGGAATCTTCATCGCACGTCAAAACATTCACAATCACACTAAAACAAAACATCTAATCATCTTAACACATCCAGAAAAGAGCAAATTTATTTAGAAATGCTTCGTAAACTTTCTAGGAAAACGAAGTAAAACGTTTTCCCCAAACCTGCACTTTTAGCACATTGAAAAATTCGAGTAGTATACAGTTTATACATTCTTGTGTGTGAAAAAACCCTAATCTTGCATTAAAGCATACATAATTCTAATATTGTTCGCACTCAAGTCTTTTCTCACAATTCAGACTAGAGAGCAAATATAGCGGAAACTCTGAGCTCCGTTGACCATCCGCTTGATTGTCCTCAAAACGAATTTGGTACAATAAGCCGTCATCTTATGCTGAATCACTTCCCAAAATTATTTGTATCCTTATTTTTAATTAAATCTTTCATAATACAAATAGAAAATGCAATCCAACAGTGGTCACGAATACTCCTATCCTACAAATATGGAAATTTTCTAAAAGTTACTTAAAATTTAATTAATTCGTTGTAATTCCTCAGATTTACGAGATAAAACTCGAAAATATATAAACAAAGTTATAATGGACCTATTTTTCATGAGTATCGCGGGCAAATAATATATAAATTTAGGCAAAACTATCTCCCACAGCAAGAATTGGTGTACAAAGATGCTAAAATACGTTTCAAATTTCTATATCTTCAACCTATGGGAAAGTGATGATTTGAGATGCTGTATGACTGTTAAGTATGGCGAAGCAAATTTCCTCAAATACGGAGGATGGATGAATCCTTCCTGATGATTTACGAACGCATTGATATGTTGTGCTCGTTTTTCTCGAACCTTTTCATGAGATCGAGAAAAGGATTTTTTCTGAAGCATTTCTTACTCTTAATGTATTATTTGCGTCGGAATGAGATAGAAAATCATACTGGAAGTAGTTAATGGTGGGTATTTACCACGACGTGATAGATCATCTATGTTCTATTTTCGTTCAATCCTGAATCTACCTCACGATTATTTCAACCTCTAAAATATTTTGGCCTCATTTTTAATTTTGAAATGAGGGTAACTGCTAGAGCAATAGTTCCCAAACTTAATGTTAATTACAGCTATTGCGTTACATATATTGGACTGGTAAAACTCTCTTTGATGAATAGTAAAAATTAAAACTTAATTTGTTTGGCCTATTCTCAATATTTTAGGGTCATGCGTAAACCTCTTATTTCTTCAGCCAGATAAGTATTAACATTGTTCGATTAAAGATAATCAGAGAATAGCTTATTAATGTTTCTTGTATGTAGATGGATAGTGAGGTAACATTTTCATTGACACCGGGCGAAAACGCCACTCGAAATACTGTTGAAATACCATACATTTTTCGACCATCATGTCCAAAATTCTGGTTAAATTCTTTGCTTGAAGCATCGACAATAAAACTGGATTTTCCAGAGTAGTATTAAGTAGATTACACTGTGGATAAAATCTCTTTTACAGGATCCAATTCTTTAGAATAGAACACAAAATCTTGTTCACATTCAGGCACCGCTGGGTGAGCTAGGGTGGTCCTAAAATTATAGCCAAAATCAAATTTTTATTTTTTCATTGATGCTCATTACTTATTCGTTGCTGCTACGTGAGAGAACATATAAGATGAAATTAGAAGGAAATCGGACTTCATTTAGGTAATTCAGATTTATTGGGACACAATGGGAGAAGGCCTTTGTCGGTCTTGTTCTGATTCTATGAAGTTATATCTACTTCTTTTCATCACTATAATTTAAGTTTGCTTATTTCCTGCATTATTATACTAGTAAAATAATGTGGTGCATTGCAGAAACTTTCTCATCCTGTTTCTTGACTGGGCAGCGTTGCTGGTCAAATAATAAGTAATTGATTATAATTTTTGTCGTGTGTCTCTGCTGATGGAAATTTTCCCACCTTGTTGTTTTTCTGAATTATGGCCTAAAGAGTAGGAGGCTCAATATCTCATTAGTGGGCTTTCGATAAATATGCGCTATAGTGCAAAAATGTTACATGATGTGTGCTTTATTTGTAAAATAAATATGTTATTTGTATAAAAAAAAAGTTGAATTTAAATATGAATTAGTTTTCCCTGGCCTTGTAGCAACCCTTTTTTTTCATCTTTCCAGGTACTTCAGCGGTACTTCCACAAGCTCAAGATGGGGACATCAGGTTCCACTACGAAGCGGTCGTTGGGGACGTAGACAGTGCGTTGAGTGCTAGGGATCTGGAAGAAGGCTTAGATACCAACTATGGAGGAGAGGAACATTGTTTAAAAGCTAAAAGGTATTGTTGGAGAGTGAAAGCTCTTGAAGAAGTACGAGAAGAATCAAAACGATACTGTTGTCATAAAGAAGTGAAGGGTGATTTTCTTGTCTCACATGTTTGAATGCACTGCTGTTTCGATTGAATAAATGTAGAACACTCATTTTTCTTTCATTTCCGATATTTTTAGCAAGAAACAAGTGTCATAAGTTTACTTTGAGTTCATTTTGGAACTTTAGTCATGTGTGGTTGGTATAATACAAAGGGCTGAACATCTCCTGTTAGATGGCATCTATAGAGCTATTAGCACCAATCCCATCGTCGTCTTTGAAGGCAGCTAAGGCCTTATGGCGTTTCCAAAAAGTAGATATTTTGGCACCTTTCTCTAGAAGCTTCCATTGCTGTAGTCTAAAGTCCAACAATTCTGTGTTCTCCTTTGACAATGACAAATCCCTCACCAAATCATTCAATCTTTTTTGATTTATCAACTGGATCTTCTTTTCCTTGGATCACCCTCATACATTTCATCGTAATTGTTATCCTCCTCTTCAGGCGATGAATCGTCTTCTTTTAATGCACTAGTAGTTGGAGAAACTGGGATTGGTATCTCCATATTATAGCGGACTGGTTTTATAGCTGACTTACAATTTAGATATACAATTTTTGACTTGTGCTTATTTGAGATTCCTGCAAGAATTATCATAAATGTACCAATCAAAAACATGATTTATTTTGGTCAGGGTACACCATTGGTACAGTAAATGGGATATCCTTCCATTTGCCATTCAACAACTGTGTGAGCCCCGTATAACACACAGTAAAAAAATTGTGAGGTGCCCAGGGCTTGACTTAGTTACCAACTTTACAAACAAAATAATAATTATATGCTGTTTTCCCTGTGTAGCTAAATTTTTGCGCTGTTTGATTGGAGTATATCTTCCACAGATATAACAAAAGTTTTCTAGGCTATTTATACCTCCTCGCCTATTCATGTTTACAACTTTGTATATATACTGTTATATACTTTTGTACAATCTTATCTTTTTTCATTTTAATTGAGAGATAAATCTGAAAAAAAAATGCAATTAATCACTGTGTGTCAATACAGTTTCAATACCACTACTATAATTGTTATATTTGACACCGTGATAAAGCAGGAGCTTAACGCAGAAACCAAACAAACACAACACATCCTATCACTACGGTAGCCGAAGCAACACTGTCCATATGTGTAACTAAAGAGTATGTGTGTAACTCAGTATCTTTACGTGCTAAAACAATTCTGGCTACAAATTCCGAATAAGCATACTCGATTTAGTATAAATCACAACCTAATACCCTAGTAGCAAAATCATTGGTGACTAGTGTTAGTTATTAACATTGGATTTTCAATTGAATTTTGATTGTTAGTCTCATAATTAAAGAAAATATATATTTTCATATCACATCTTTTCCGGTTGATAAATGAAGAAGCACAATAGAAAATACATTTGCAATTAATATTTAATGGATAATTTTATTAAGATAAGGTAGGTCTTCATAGTTTCTAATTTGCCTTACCTTTTAATAATCTGTTGAAGGAGTCAAATTGAGAATTATGGCAGTCCTACAAATAAAACGGCGACTCAAAATATTTACTTTCACAGAAGGGGGCTGGAGAAAATTTCCTATTTTTAAAATGCGCCGAAGGTTCTATAGATCACAAGCTAAGGAAGAAACTAACTTTCAGGGAATGCCTGGAAAATGTGAAATGATATTTTAAGCACTGATCTTTAAGTGCCAGCATAAGAATTTAAGTTGTTTAGCCCTTAAAGAGTGCAGGTTGTGTAGGGAGTGAATAGAGAGTTTACAGGGAAGAGAAGGCAATTCTGAGGAGATAAATCTTCATGACACGTTTAACACTACAACGTTTTTTGCAGGTAATTTAACCGCATTTTGATTTTTAAATGCACGTATCTCATATATTTTTTCCTCAACGAAATTGAGAATAACTGACTTTTCCTGAGATATGATAAGCGTATTTAGCTGAAATTTTTAAAAAATTACTTCAATAGCTTTTGTTATTTGACATGCTATACTTGAAACGACCAAGCAGTCAAGTTGACCGCATGTTTTTTTCGGTACAGAGACTTGTATGAACATGCTAATTCCTGTTGAAACGCGTCAACGCTAAAATAAAGACTTACGTGACAGCTTCTCAGTCATTGCTTGCTCTACTGTCGTGCTGCAAACATGTCAAAAGAATAACTTTTTCTGATGATGAAATTCTGAAAGTTTTGAGAATAATTCCTCAATCTGACTCTGA
This sequence comes from Ceratothoa steindachneri, assembly GCA_963969495.1. Lineage (NCBI taxonomy): Eukaryota > Metazoa > Arthropoda > Malacostraca > Isopoda > Cymothoidae > Ceratothoa > Ceratothoa steindachneri. The sequence continues at coordinate 158,852,989 of OZ018322.1, read as the reverse complement.
AGCTGATAATTTATTTTCCACCAGTGAGGAGGAGTATACTCCATATATTATTCAAAGTTCATCGTCTGAGTCTAAAGATGATGCAATACCAAATAGTGAAAGTTTGGAAAGAGGCGGAAGATTTTCAAATAATCCTGTGCACTGATGTTTTCGGTGAGTAAAATATACTCTGTTCAATAGCAGCTGACACCTATACATAATGAAGCAGATATTTGTTTGTCTGTCTGTCCGCTTTTTGCCAAATATACAAACTTATGCGTACAGATACGTGTATTTTTTATTCTCTAGGTACCTATATATACCAGATGATCCAGTCAAGCATATACACTATATAGGTATATATATAGTGTATGTAATATATTATACGGTACGTATATATTATGTAATAGAGCATTACCCCCAAGCTAGCAGATTGGGCCAGTAAGGCATCATCCACTAGTTATTATAATTGATAGTAGTAAACTTTATTTTATGAAAATTTGATTTTTCATATATTTACTGCTATTATTACAGCTTTTCCTTTACTATAATATAGAAATATTCTGAATTATAATTTTAGACTGATATAATCATTCCCATGTTACTTTCAAAGAAGAAAAGAGGACGTAGAACGAATAAAAGCATTTGACGTGCTGCAACAGTAAGACTAGGAGAAAGTGAGGCAGTTCTCACCGGCAAGGATGGTACACAGTGGGAAATTATTGAACCAAATAAAAATGACACAGGAAGATTTGGAGCTCAAAATATTCTTCGGGAATTACCTGGACCTACACCACTCGCAAAACGAAAAATTATTGAACGTAATGTTCTGAGTTCTTTTAGGTTGATGATTGAGGATTTCATTATCAAGCACATACAAAACTATACTGAAACTGAAGCTCGCAGACAATGACAATGTGACTCTTGGACTATATCATGTGAAGATGTTTATGCTAGTATAGGCATCATGATTGCACGAGTAGTTCTAGGTAAAAGAAAATCAGTGTAACATCTCTGGTCAAAACAATGGGCTGTTCCATACTTCCACAAATCAATGACGCGAATGCGTTTCAAACAAATCCTGAAAATTCATCAGATTCGATATACGATCAACACGATCTGCTTGATTGAAAACAGATAAATTTGCTATGGTATCTCAAATTTGGGAACTATTCATTGGAAACTGCATTGCTTACTATAAACCAAACGAAAATATAGCAGTGGGTGAGCAGTTGTTTCCATGTAAGACTAGGTGCCCATTCACATAATATATTGCCAGCAAGCATGATAAGTTTGGTATCAAATTTTGGTTAACAGCCGATGTAAAGTCTAATAATTGGTGAATGGATTCTCATACATTGGAAAAGATCAAGCTCGTCCTCCAAATCCACCACTCTCTGGATACGTAGTTCTCCGTTTAATAGAACCATACATGGGAAAAGGTAGAAATGTGACGAGTGATAACTTTTTCCCTTCAGTAAACTAGCTGAAAAACTATAGGCAAAACGTACGAGTATCATAGGTACAGTAAATCGTATTAGAAGAGAAATTTCAGAGCCCATTAGAAAAACTCGTGAAAACCGGTAAAATTCATCCATACTAAAGAGCAATCAATGCACACTTACAGAGTATCAAGGTAAACCTACCAAAAATGTACTCTTACTGAGCACCATTCATAAAACTGTTGCAATTGATGATGATAGAAAGAAAATTCCTGAAACTGTGAAGTTATATAATTCTACAAAATATGGTGTAGATATAGTAGATCAAAGGGATCGAAAGTACAGAACCAAATGTGCTTCGCCGAGATGGGCAGTGCAAGTTTTTACAACATTTTGGATGTAGCTGGCATCAATGTAGTAGTTCTGTACAGAGAACTTACTTGACAAAAAATTTTCCGCCTCAGATTCCTATTACAATTAGCTGAAGAACTGTGGATAAACTTTAAGAATAACAATGCTGTAGATAATAGTAGCGATGAAGATGAATCGTTTGAGACTTCGAGAAAGAGAAAAAAATCCCAAGTAGGAAGTTGCAATAACAAATAAAACATCTGAAACTTGATACAAATGTAAAAGACCTGTATGTGGCAAATGTACAAGCAAAGTGATGAAGATAGTAATTTGCACTAATTGTAACAATTAAATGTCTATGGAAAAATTATTTTGCGTGTAAGAATGTTTCAATTTTAAAGTTGTTTACCTACTGTTACTTGAAATTAAATGAATTGCATTTAATTTTGTTATTAAATACATTTTTGCTTACTTTATGATTATATCAATGATTTAAAATATATTATTTTCTTATCCCATATTGCATATATAACTTTGATATGTCAACAGATATAAATATAAGCGTATTGAAAAAAAGAAGAGAAAATGCGGTCAAAATTAACGCTCGGTCGTTCTAGGTGGTGCAACTTTAAAGACGTTCTAGTGTTAAAAGTAGCAAGGGAGGGAAATGATCGGACTTCGGCAGGAAGACCATTCCAGAGTCTAGGAGCACAAACTTAGAAGCGACGATCACCAATCGAGCAGAGGACAGAGCCAAGTGTGTTCAGGAGGGGATGAAGGTTGAACCGGAGTGCCCGAAGAGTTTGACCACGAAAGAGGGCGGACAAGATATAAGGTAGAGCCTCGAATTTTAGGGACTTGTAGGGGATGAGAAGAATTTTATAGTGGGTACGGAAGCGAATATGCAACTAGAGTAGCTGCTATAACCGTAGCATCAAAGGCGAGAACCGGAGGCGCGAAGGAGGATCCGGTCAGCATAGTTTGGAACTAGTTATAGGGGCTGAAGTGACGAAAGGGGGAGATTCACTAGAAGAAAATTGCAGTAGTCTAATCTGAGGTCACAAAGGCATGAATAACAGTATCAAGGCTTAGTCGATCGAAATGGGATAGAACACGTTAGAAGTTTCGGAGGAAATCGAGGGAAGACTTACAGGTCCGATGAATGTTTGATTAAAATGATAGTTGCTCGTCTTAAATAACACCAATATTACTGACTGTATCAGAGAAGGCGACATTGTTTTCCCAAAGGTTAGGGAAGGGGAAAAGAGCTTTATATTTCTCTACCATCAAAGCGGTACCAACAAGAAGAACTTCAGGTCGATCGTGGTTATTGTTGAGGAAGTTGGCAGACAGCCATTTGCTTATGGAGGTGTAGGCTGAAAGGATATTAGTAATTGATTGAGAGAAGGATACAGGGTATGAAGAAAGGTATATCTGAGTGTCATCAGCATATACATGGAAGGAAAGGACCAAACACAAAGGAGGGGTCCAAAAGGAAGTAAGTAGACGCGAAAGAGGAGGAGAAAAGGACTGAGCCCTGAGGCACCCTAAAATGAATGGGCGCGGGCTTGGAGGAGTGGTTATAGAGTGCGACTGACTGAGTGCGGGAGGAGAGGTATGAGCAGGACCAGTCGAGTGCAGTTCCCGAGACACCAAGGAAAGTTTGAAGACGATCAAAGACGAGAGTGTGATCGATGGTGTCGAAAGCATATGAGAGGTCTAGGAGGAATAGAATGGACGTACAACCCCTTTAGGCTGCTCTAAGAGTATTTAAACCGTCTGAAATATTAAGAGGACCGCTTTCAGCAGAGTGCCTTGCTTTGCACCCCGACATTTATCGATATTAGACTTAGAAATATGTTCATTAAGGCGAGAAGTAACCACCCTCGAGGACCTTAAAGAGGAATGGAAGCTGTGAGATAGAGAGATAGCTAGATAGTTCAAAGAGTTTAAGGTGTGTTTCTTTTAAGGGTAAGACGAATTGAGGCATGTTAGAAGGAAGAGAAAACCACCCCTGTGGCAAATGAAGTTTCAATGAAATGAAGATTCATTGGGAGGAGAGCAGGGGAAATTTGGTGGAAGAGTTTGGTTGGAAAGACGTCATTAGGGGATCCAGACTTGTTATAGAGTGAGATCAAGGTGGTTACTTCCTCAGAGGACGCCCGAGTGAGGACGTTAAGCTGCAATTGATTATGGTCAGGGATAACAGCATGAGCTTGTTCAGACGACTGGGGCAATACGGCTCGAAGGTTTCTACGTTTGCCAAAGAAAAATTTATAAAGATTAGAGGAGTTGATGGGGACAGAAGGGAAAAGACTAGAGAGAAGACGATAGTCCGACGGTCATTTATATTCCCAGACAAAATTTTGCGTGAGTAAGCCTCATGCGCTGATTATAATTTGGAAGAATTTGTCGAAGTAACAAGGTGATAGGCAAGTGAAAGGAAGGTCGTGTCTTTTCCACGGGGAGGTGCTTTACGAAGAGTACGTTCATGAGCAGGTACGGATCTCCTTGAACGAAGGAGTTCCATGGTAAACCATGGGCCACGGTAATGGATGTATAGAGCAGAGTAATAAGAGGGTCGTGGGCGTCAAGAAAGGCGATAATGGCTGATGCAGAGAGTTTAAGGTTTGCTTCTGTGAAACAGTAGTATGAATAGGAGGTATGGCAGAAACAACTTCGTTACAGAGAGAAATAGTATTAATTGACGATAGTCGCCAGAAAGGAGTATGATATCGGGACGAGCAAAGAGGTCGGTGGTACGGAATATAGAATCTTTAATTGACCAAGAAATGGTCGGAAATCGTATTAGAAAGGCCAGTTACTGTTAGATTAAAGATATGGAGGTTCAATATGAATAAGTCCAGGGTATTACCATGTATGTGTGTGGGGATGACACATGTTGCGTAAAAGAGAAGAGGTCGATGATGTCAATGAATGCACAACAAGTCTCATTGTGGTCAAAGATGATTTTAAAGTCTTCCCTAAATATGTATTTATAGTTTTTCAATTCATGAATCTAGCAACACACAGGGCTATTTAAAATTGCATCAAAGGTTTTCAAACGCTGTAAGGTGGCACTTTAGTAAATCGCTAATAATGGTTACACAATTTATGTTCCTGGGTAGTAAGAATTATTTCACAATTACTTAAGTTTATAAATTATAGAAAATGGCTTTTAATTATTTTAAACATCGGTTTCGTCAACTGATAATTTATCTATTTTTGTTTAGAAAACCGGCAGATTAACACATTTGTATTCACACAGGTTAGATAAAATAACGAATGATCTAATGTAACATGTATTTATACTAAACTATACAAAAAAAACAACAACAATTGATACGAAGAGCGGTCAATAAGTTTTGCAATTTCGATATAAGGAAACGAGATATGAGGAAAAGAGTTTTATTATTTTTCAATATAACTACCCTCGACTTCAATGCAAATTCCCGACAACCAGAAATCTCCCGACTGCTATTCAATCCACTCCTGACGGCGAGCTGGACATATTCATCGTCTCCAAACCTGCGCCCACGCAGTGCATTTTTGAGCAGGTAGAATTGAAAGTAGTCGCTAGGAGCCAGATCTGGACTGTAGCGGAGATGGTTGAGCTCCTCGAATCCGCACTCGTGCAGGGCAGCTTTTGCCACTCTGGCCTTGTGAAATTTGACGACGTTGAAGTTCATCATGGGGCGTGAGGTTTCTAGGGACCCAACGGGCATAAACCTTGGTTATGGCCAAATTTTGGTGGATGATTTTGATAACACCTCCATGTGAAATTCCAAGTTCTCGCTTGGTTTCTGCGACCTTTACCCGTCGAATTTCGAGGAGAATTCTCTCCACACGGACCACAATGTCTTCGATGGTCACGGCTGACAGGCGTCCTGGAAGGGGTTCATCTTCAAGGGACTCACGACCATGGCGGAACTCCATATTTCAGCGAAAAATGGTTGCATAAGAAGGGGCGGTGTCAGTGTACACTGCAACCATGCGTTCATAGATCTCTTTTAAATTTTTGCCTTCCTTGGTCAAAAATTTGATCCTTGCGCGGTGCTCAACCTTCTCAATTGTTGAAAAATTTATGACTGACGATCTGCGATCAGCTACTGCATCTTAAATAGACGAGGCAGGAGCGTGCGGCTGCAGGTCCTGACTCGTTATAATTTGCCCTAACACCCCCACAAACAGCCATCTCCCTTCCTCTGTTTTGCCCAACCGATTTGCAAAACTTATTGACCGCCCCTCGTAGGTTTGATGATTATATTATGCATAGATCCATTTTATGTATAATTTTCATAGAATCACTAGTACATATATATATATATATATATATATATATATATATATATATATATATATATATATATATATATCTATATATATATATATATAATGGGATTTTGAACAAGGACGTTCGAGCTTTGTCAGGCGATAGTGGCCATGTGGTTAAAGCGACATCTGGCACCCTCACTGTGAACTGTTCAGTGGTACTTGGAAAGTCATGATAGAAGGTTATAGCGTTGGAAAGCGTGTGCAAATCTTCAAATGTTATTATCAAATTCAGTGCTCCGTTTGACAAACGGCAAGACCTACAGATCGATAATATGCAACTTCTTGTGGCCTCAACTGGATTATATGCCTGATTTGGATACTGACTACATGTGGTTCCAACATGACGGCGCTATGTGCCACAGTGCGCACGCCACGATAGACATTTGGCACCAGCAATTTCATGGCAGAATCATCTCGTGCGGCGGCGAAGCAAACTGGTCACCGAGATCATGAGATTTAACGCCATTAGACTACTTTCTTTGGTGCTACCTTAAATTGAAGGTCTATGCGAATAATTCCGTAAACGGTTGATGTCCAAAGAGTCAACATGACGAACACCATCCAGCAAATTACGACAGATTTATGCGACAAAGTCATCAAAAATTGGGCCTCCCGAATACGTTCCACCAAGACAAGCCACGGCGGACATAGAAACTACGTCATATTTCACACTTAAAGCGATAAACTTTACTTTCAAATTTAAAATAAATTCAGTGTATATATACCACAGAACTGGTTTTCTTTACATTTAAAGATCGAGCAACCTTATTGAAAGACCATATATATATATATATATATATATTGCATGAAAGACTCAACGTATAGGTGAGAATGGATGGGGAGAAAAAAAAGTCCAGACACTACACAGAGCTCTTTATTGACGTTTCGCCTCTGAGGAAGCCAAGAGGCGAAACGTCAATAAAGAGCTCTGTGTAGTGTTTGGACTTTTCTTTCTCCCCATCCATTCTCATATATATATATATATATATATATATATATGTCGATGAGGATTAATTCTAGAGAGCCTAAATTTAATGTTTATCAGAAATCCCAAGGCGAGGAGAGTAGTTGGCATCATCCTTTTTATTTACCGCCGACGTTTCGACCACAATATGGTCATCTTCTTAAGACTAAAATACAAATAAACGATCAAAATAGTTTGCACTGTTAAAAGCAGGTCTATGCAAATAATCCGCAAACAATTGATGTCCTCAAAGTCAACAGAATGAACACCATCCAGCAAATTCAGGCAGATTTATGCAAGAAAGTCATCGAAAATTGGGCCTCCCGAATAATTTCACCAAGAAAAGCCGTGGCGGACATTTGAACTACGTCATATTCCACACTTAAAGCGATAAACAGTACTTTCAAATATAAAATAAATTGAGTGTATATATCACACAAAACTTGTTTTCTTTACATTTTAAATTCGAGCAACCTTATTGAAAGACCACATATATATATATATATATATATATATATATATATATATATATATAGAGAGAGAGAGAGAGAGAGAGAGAGAGAGAGATTCAAGTGATCCGTTCTTTATAGTCTAGAGTTTAAATATATATAAGAGAACCAGGGCAGCAGAAATTTCAACCAACGCTCCGATGGCAAGCCTCATCTTCTGTGTACTGGAATTATATTTTGTATAAATACAAAGTAATTCTAATTAATATTAGATAGGTAACATAAGGGGAATGTTCTTACCTTTCACTTTTTGTATAAGTCATGTTATCACAACGATAATTGATGGAATTGCATTGGTAATAGCAACATTACACAAATTAACATGAAAGTGGCAAAGTAAGGGAAACATTAATTTAAACTAAGAAGATGATAAAGTAAGGGAACCATCTAACGTGTAATATGTAATGGGAAATACGAAGTTTGGTTGTTAAGTGTGTTTTTACTATCTAAAATATATATAGATTCAAGGATTCGTAAATCAGAGAGTGTATTAGCTGTAGAGACTATTGAAAAGTCTTCGATCTTTACCTGTAAATTGCAAGAATTGACGTGGAGTCAGATGATAGAATAGTCAGGTTTGGCTAGGGGCAATTCCGTACGGCAGGACCTCCAGGCGTACTGTTCAACTCTTAAATGGAGAGTTCGGCTGGTAGAGCTAATATAGGTCGCATCGCACAATGAGCACAAGTAATTATATACGAGAGATGAACGACACGCATCAGGAAGGCGATCTTTATAACGGAAGAGCGAGCCTATTGTATATTGGTTTGGGGTGATTATTTTGAGGTCCAAAAAGGGCAGATTTTGGCGGAAAATCGAGCATATTTCTACAGTCATCTTTGTTGTTTGTGGGCCAAAGAAGGCTACCTACCAGAAGTGTAAAAGTTTATTAACGGTGGCTTTATCGTTAGTCGGATTAAGGAAATGATCAAGACATTTCCTTATGTGGTTTTTCACAAAAAACTTTGGGAATCCGTTGTCTTGAAAAAAATTCTTAAGAAAAGAAAACTCTTCATGTAATAGTTTGTAATTAAAGCATATTTTAAATGCTTTATGTAGCAGGGTGTCAATAGTATTAGTTTTAAAACAACGTGGAATAAAGCTAAAAAAGCTTGTTGATAGGCCAGTTCAAGTGGCTTGGCGAAAAACACTTGTAGATAATCCAGTGGGGGTGTGGGTTATCTTGATGTCTAAATAAGACAGGCAGCCATCGTTTTCTATTTCCATTGTGAATTGTATTTTAGGGTGCTGCTTGTTAAGGAATTTAAGAAATTTAGATGCATGTTGTTCTTTATGAACGAAAATTATGCATTCGTCAATGAAACGCCTAGAAAATACTAGCGCGAATTCTTTAGGGCAAGCTTGGAGCAAAGAGGTTTGATGGAAAAAGGAAAATATTAGTAAAAATTGGACCTAACGGAAGTCCCATCCCAACCCCTCCTTTTCGAAGGTAAAGTTCGTTATTAGAGAGAAAATAGGAATTGGATACGGATAAATCAAGAAGAGAACGAAATTGTGCTTGGTCAAATTGTACATGTGTTGAGAAGAATTGAGAGTTTTGTGTAAAATGATGTCAATTGTTTCTTGTAATGGAATGTTTGTGAATAGATTTGTAATATCAAAGCTTGCCATGGTATACATATGAGGAGTAGGAAGGCTGGAGATTTGCTCAAGTAAGTCATAGGAATTACGGAGAGTGTATTTATTTCTTGTAAGGCGAGAAAGAAGAGGAACCAAATATTTTGCTAGGGCATAGGATGGTGTGTTTATAGCAGAAAAAATGGGTCGCAATGGATTAGATGGTTTGTGTATTTTTGGTAGGCCATACGAAATACGTGGGGCGAAACCTGAAGCAATAAGACTAGAATATGTCTTCGGATCAATAAGGTTTAACTTCTTAAATTTGGATAGTACACGGTTAATTTTATCTACAGTTTTATACATTATAAGTTTAATAGATGATTTGACTTTAACAAATTTTGTAACATCGGAAAGGATAGTGTGCATTTTTGAGATGTAGTCAACTTTATTCCAAATTACCACACCCTTACCTTTGTCGGGCCGGCAAGTTACTAAAGACTTGACTTGAGCTAACTTCCTTAGATCTTTTATGTCTGTTCTTTTGATAACTGTGCTAAAAATTTTAAAGGGTTTGAAGTTATAAAAGTACTTGAATGCAATGGATTGGATGGAGCTTTATATGTGCTCAAAGTTGCTTATATTATTATTGTTAGCAATAGTCTTGAGGGAAGCCGTAAGTTTCTCAAAGGCGAGAAAGTATTTATGGAGAGCGATTTTGAAGAGAAGTTAAATACCACACGGGAAGGATCGCAAGGGTTTAAACTATTATGAATTTCTAGGCGGGGTAATTTACGTTTCTGAATGTTCGATATGTTAGTGATGTACCGTGAGATAGTCTCCTTTACATATCGGTTAACAAGAATTATTTCAATGTTATTTAACTCAATTTTTATTTGATTTAAATGCATAAAGACAATATTAGAGAGTTTAAATAAATTAGTATTTTTAAAATTAAGTTCTTTATTCAAAAGCCTACCCTGCCATTTTTTTGTAAAATAACTTTGATTGTAGTCTCTTCTTGTAGAGTCTAAAGCGGAGAAATTTAGAGAAAATCTCGTAAGTTTTACAATGTTCTAGGAAAGAAATGTCCAACTTGCATTTTTCACATTTTTAGAGTTGTCCAGATATTTTCTGTAGAGACGTACGGTGTCCTGGTTGTGGTTACGCCGTAATATAGATTCAAGTGATCCGTTCTTTATAGTCCTGAGTTTCAATATATATAAGAGAACCAGGGAAGCAGAAAAGAAAAATCATTTTTCTTTCTTCATCCTTGAATCCATATATATTTTAGATAATAAACCTACACTTAACGACCAAACTTCGTCTTTCCCATTACATATTACACGTTAGATGGTTCCCTTACTTTACCACCTTCTTAGTTTAAATTAATGTTTCCCTTACTTTGCCACTCCTATGTTAATTTGTGTAATGTTGCTATTATCAATGGAATTTCATCAATTATCGTTGGGGTATCATGACTTATACGAAAGGTGACTTGTAAGAACATTCCCCTTATGTTACCTATCCAATGTCAATTGAAATTACTTTGTATTTATACTAAATATAATTCCAGTACCCAGAAGATGAGGCTGGCCCTCGAAACGTTGGTTGAAATTAAATCAGAAACAAAAATGCATTTCTTTTCTGCTGCTCTGGTTCTCTTATATATATATATATATATATATATATATATATATATATATATATATATATGTCGATGAGGATTAATTCTAGAGAGCCTAAATTTAATGTTTAACTAAATCCCAAGGCGAAGAGAATAGCTGGCATCATCTTTTTTATTTATCGCCGACGTTTCGGCCACAATACGGTCATCTTCTTAACGAACAAAATATTTTGCACTGTTAAAAGAGCAAACTGAACCTTTTTATGTGGGTGTGCCAAAATTGCCCAAATCTTTGCTCAAAATTTTCTCACGTGCCAATACTTGACTAAAATACAATGAAAGGATATAAAATTAAAGATGTTCTTTTTATTCATTCCTAACCCTTTATGATGCTTAAAAATTACAAGGAAAAGATAGTTATTTTACCTAAAAATATACATATTATCATATTATATTAAACAGAATTGAATCTTTATCATTTCAAGAGGAAAACAAAAAATCCCTACTAGAGAAGGAAAATTGTGGATTTTTTCATTTATTTACCATCAATGAGACTTCTGCTGCTGCCTCACTGATAACTCAATTTATAAGAGGTTGTACACAATGCGATTGTTATATAAAATAAATTGGACATACATATATTTAGTTTTCTTAAGTTAAGCATTTGGCTTCGCATGCCGGTAGAAGTCGTTGGCGTGCCACATTGTGCACGCGTGCAAAAGGTTCCCCACCCCTGATCTAGAACTTTACTAGTTAGTATTAGCCTTGAATTGCAAAGTTAGAGTTCAAGGTACTATTTAGAAATGGGGCTCAAATTTACAATAAAGAGAACAGGGAAGGATTTTAAATATTTAAGTTAGTTAGCGAGTGTATAATTGCTAAAGTCTATTCAGTTAGAAGCACTTTAAATTATGAATCTAATGATTATATAAAACTGTTTTAAAATTAATTTGAAACAAATAATTGAAGCAAAAATTGGCAAAAACTAATATACAAAATCACAATCCTTGCCAACGAATGGGTTACGTGGTGCAGGCCGACCCAAAAACACCAAACTGCGCCCCGCAACCCACATCCAAATGAATTCTTGTAAGAAGGAGGGGAACCGACGAGAGATCAATATTTAAGTTCGGGGGAGAGCTGTTTCTAGGATTCGAAGGTTAATGGGACATTTTTGCGAATTTAGAATTTCAAAGTTTTCTAAGAAGATATCACTTTTACACTTTATTACGTGATCTCTTATAACTGAATTTACTTATACCCATATGGTAAGAGAATCTTGCCTTCAGAGTTATCACAGAGCTTCCGATATATTTGCGTTTGGAACACCCAGGACATTTTAGGCAGAATTTTTAAGGATTCACCAGACTTCCATAGTTTCAGTAAATTAGAATTCAGTTCCTAATTGGGCCTTGTTTTGGGTGAGTTGGTGTTTACCTTTGATTGCCAGATTTACCAACAAATCGATCGAGCTGGTATGGGGTCTCCAATCGGCCCTTTAGCAGCAGATTTTCTATGACTCATTTAAAGGAGAGGATTTTTTTTGAAGTTCCTGATTCATGTAGGCTAACTTTCTTTTGAAGTTTTATAGATGACTCCACAGCTATATTTAAACGACGAAATCATGCTTTATAATTTCTTAATTTTTTAAACAGCATCCATCCCGGTATTAGATATACAATGGAAACTGAGAGTGATAACACCCTCCCCTTTTTAGATATTTTAATAAGAAAAAATCAAAATAGTCTAGAAACATCAGTATTTAGGAAATCGACTAATACGAGGTTAGGATTAAACTTTTTTAGTTGCTTAGATTTGAAATACAGAATCTCATCCATTAAAACCCTTCTTCACAGCGCATACAATCTATGTTCATCCTACAATTTTATAGATAAAGAGCTTCAGTACCTTAAATCTTTCTTTGTGCACAATGCTTTTCCGTATTTTAATGTAGAAGAGTCAATCCGCACATTTTTAAGTTAATTGTATCAAATAAGCAACCCTGAGATAACAGTAGCAAAAGACAAACAATATTTAATAATGTCAGAGCTAAGTATTCACAATAAAGTCCATAGCCGAAAATTACACATTGCTAAAGAAATACTTCTGGAAAATAAAATTTCAAATGACTTTGTCAAAAAAATAAATATAAAATCTTTCTTTACAATAAAGGATGCGGTTCCAAAGAATCTTCGGAGTTTGATTATATACTTATTTAAATGTCCTGGGTGTTCCCAAGGCAAATATATCGGAAGCTGAGTGAGAACTCTGAAGGCAAGATTCTCTTACTATATCAGTAGAAGTAATAGAAGCGGGAAGATAATTGAAACCAAAGAAAATTCAGTGATAAGAGATCATGTAGTAAAGGGTAAAAGTGATATCTTCTTAGAAAACTTTGAAATTCTAAATTCGCAAAAATGTCCCATTACCCTTCGAATCCTAGAAACACTATATATAAAACAGCTCTCCCCGAACTTAAATAGTGATCTCTCGTCGGTTTCCCTCCTTATTACAAGAATTCATTTGGATGTGGGTTGCGGGGCGCAGTTTGGTGTTTTTGGGTCGGCTTGGAGCACGTAACCCATTTGTTGGCAAGGATTGTGATTTTATATATGAGGTTTTTGCCAATTTTTGCCTCAATTATTTGTTTCGAATTAATTTTAAAACAGTTTTATATAATTATTAGATTCATGAATCAAAGCCCCCCTAACTGAATAGATTTTAGCAATTATACACTCACTAACTAATTTAAATATTTAAAAGCCTTTCCTATTCGCTTTGGTGTAAATTTGAGCCCCATTTCTAAATATTCCCTTGAACTCTAACTTTGCAATACAAAGCGAATACTACCTAGTGAAGTTCTAGATGTACATTTAGCAGTGTGCTCTCTTAACATTGCAAAACACTTTTTTCGTTTATTTGTAGTTTAGGCCTAAGAAGATGATCCTATTGCGGTCGAAACGTCTCCGGTAAATAAAAAGGATAATGCCAGCAAATTTCCTCGCCTGGGATTTCTGTTAAACATTATATATATATATATATATATATATATATATATATATATATATATATATATATATATATATATATATATATATATATATATATATATATATATATATATATATTGATTTGGATGGAGTGGGAGGTCAAGGTCATTTGAGTGACCTTCGCTCGTCTCCCAGCAGAAATAAGACGACGAGGCAGATAAGGAAATGGGGTTCGCAAAAGAGTGCGTGGAAGGATTTATCTAGAGAATTAGAGAATCGAGTCAAATTGGCCGTTACCATAATAAAGAAGGCTGCCTGAATCTGGGGCTATGAAACGGAGGGTACTAAAAATAATCTTCTATAATTACAATAGATATTCTATATATATAAAAATGGAAGTTATTAAAAACAGATAGATAATGGTTACAGGGATAAGATTAAAGAATTACGGAAGCGACTAGTTGAGCTCATACGTGAGTTCAAAAGCAGCTGCTGTTGAGCTAATATACGAACATACACTTTAAGGGTTGACCGGTCAAGTAACCTGTCGACGATGCGGGAGATGGGTGATTGAACGACTAAATCCTAATCAATGGGGTTTCACCTCGAGCGTGAATTCGAGGGGGTACTTACGCCAGACGATGTTAAAACCTAATCCAAGGATAGCCAATTACTGGGGCTAAATTGCTTCGGTGAGAATTATTGCATTCGAGCTCAAAAAGGGGAAAGGAGCTAAATCGAGAAAACGACATGTCTCGTGTAAAAAGTCGGACCTATACAGTCTTTGCTCTGCGTTGCTTCACATCGTGTGTGGACCCATAGCAGTATTAACCTATATTCCCGACATCTCCTCCCTTCCTAAGACTGAACTTATGGCGGAAAAGTGACGTGACAATCGCTGAATGACGGTTAAGCAAAACAATTTTCCCTACCTCAAGATATAAAGAAACAATGGGGGATACCTGACCTTAGATCACACGAACTCAAGTGGCCTTGGCATATTTAAATACAACGAATATCCACGTAGAAAAAGTAGGAATAAATGAATTCATGCAGGGTCAATAGTGGATGGACTTAAAGGACTCTAGTTACTTTCAAACAGAGGTGCGATCACTTCAGGTCAACAGTTCTAAAATTATGGGTTCCTTCTGCAGCGGAGCGGGTTTGACACGTCTTTTTACGGCTGTCTACTTACATATATCGCACGATTGGCGATAACTCTAAATGTCATCTGCAGCAGCGGGCCAATAATATAGTTATAAATTTTCTGAGCCTTCTTATTCTGGCTGAAGTGTCAAGGGAATAAACTGTCCTTGGCAGTCTTTAAGATGAGCGGGGCATGGGAGTGGGGAATGCATAATACATGGGCTCGGAACTAATTACTTTCTGAGCAAGCGCGGTACACATGGTCGTCCTTCACGATGAATGAGATTATTTTGTTTGAACGGGTGGATTATTGTACCTTATTCTTGGCTTTGGGCAGGGGGCACAGAGTGAATCACAATTTGGTTGGTACTTCCCGAATTACTCATTCATAACGCTGTTAAACTCGGAGTCGCAGTGGGCTTCAAAGGGAGCGGGCGTTTTTGTTTCCTTTTTCTTTTGAGATCGCGGGATGACGCTTGAGCCACAAGGGTGGAGGAAACCCAGGGCACTTCCCGATTACAACAGCGCAGAATTTTATTGGGGCTGCTAATACCTTAGCCGAGCGAGTGAAATACGCACAGTCGATGAAACCGTTGACGATGGGGAGCCATTTTGCCCGCCTCACATAGTCATGTACTACGGCAAATTTGACATAGTTCGAAGCTACCGGGGTTACTAGCTTGTCAGACATCACTCTACATGTACACGCTGTATCTCGGACAAGGGTGGAGACTCGGCAGACGTTTACCGCCCCGGCCTAAAACTTTAAGACTCCAGTAGAGCTTTTTTAAACAAGAAATTAACCTGGCAGCCAGCGGCAGTAGAAGCAGATGGAAAGAAAGACGGTTCAGTTTGCGACGGTGCTGGCGCAGGGGTAGCACTAATTTGGTGCACTTGGTTGTTAGAACTTCTGCAAAATTGAGAGTTCTGTGGGCAGTTGGTCCTCACATGACCTTCATCCTGCATAAAAAAGCCCACAATACGCCTCCTGGGGAATCATGACTTAGGGCTTTCTGATAAGAAAGGTTTGATGTCCCGAAGTCCAGAAGAAAAGCAGTTTCTTGGTTTCGAGGGGTCAGTTACTTTAACAAACTTATTTGGGTCACGGAGAGGAAATTCTTGGTTGGCCCTTTAGTATCAAGGGACGACGATTCAGTCTTTCTTTCTCCCTTATGGTTGCAGTTATGGCTCGTTGCGAATACATCAGCATTTTTTATGCATTCTTTGAAAGTGGAACACCTCCGGCCTTGATAAACGATCTAATGTTGAAATAGAGCGAAGCCAAAAGCTCGTCCTTCCGCATGAAGTAGACAAGTTTTCATAATCTTGGGGACTTTAGACGAATCAAACCAGAAATTCAAGTGCCTCTGAAGCGTATACTCCAACTGACCAAAGGTTTAATTAGGTTCAATAAGGGCATGGCAAAATTTATCACGGTAAAAATCCTGGGTCATATTAGTTCCAATTTCAACGTCGTACAATCGATTGTCGTCTCCGATGGGATTAATATGAAAATATCTCAGAGCCGGGAACTTAGCAACCAGGAGTTTGGCGAATCAGTCTGCTTCGATATCTTTGTTGTCAACATAGAATATTTTTCGAAATGCATTAAGTGAGACCAAAAATCTTCACCTTCCTTGTACACTGGGAGCTTCACAGACACGGTTTGCGGGACGTCATTTGGCGGGTTGATGAAGAGCGTCTCGATTCTCGCTGCACTGCTCTCAAATTCATTTTGGCGGATTCTTTTCTTTCTTCTTTCTTCTTTCTCTTATATCTATCTCTCGCTCACTCTCTTGCTCTCCTCGTTCTCTCTCTTTTTCTCTTCTGTAACTATCTTTTCCGCTCTCTCGAATCTCTCTTTCTCTTGTATGTATGCCAGAAAATCCTTGCCGGTTGGTTGAAGGGATTCGCCTTGCGATTGGAAAAGGGCGAACAAAGAAATGTTATCGCGTATTATCGAACTTGACCCCTCACTCCCACAAAATTACGGACGCCGACACGATTATAATTTCCTGTATAAGCACTTGGAAATCAGTGCTTCACTAAACTTGAGGCGAGAGCTTTTACCTCTGCTCAAATAACACAAAGAACAGTACTTACTGAGCCTTTCACGTTCTGAAAAGATAAAATTCCCAAATTCCGTGCGGAAATAAATAAGCTGCACAGTCTCAGAAAATTACACACAATAACCATAAACGGAAAATATAAAATGGATAGACAAAGAAAATGGTTTGCAAGGAGCAAAGAGAAGATTAAAATGTTAAAGGCCTTCAGCCTTGCAACTATATTAAAAAAAAGAAATGAAAACCTTTAAATGACCTCTAAAAGAAACCTTATAATCTGACACAAGTTTTTTTATATATATATATATATATATATATATATATATATATATGATTTATTCGTAGAATGACAGGTATATATGTATATTATATTTAAACGAAATGGGCGGTTAAGTTCAATTGAGTGATCTTCACTCTTCTCGAAGCGAGGGGCGAGAAAAAGCAATAGGGTACCCAATCGAGTGCGTGTAAGGATTTATCTAGAGAATCGAGTGCAATGAGCCGTTAGTATAATAAAGAAGGCTGCGGGGCTTTGGGGCTATGAAGCTGAGAGTAACAAATAATCTTTAAAAATTACAATAGATATACGATATATTCAATTTGAAAAGATTGCAAACACCTCGTGCATTATCTCATGGCTTGTCGTCCTCATGGGCTTATTAACCTCTCTTCCTGACAATCATCACCTAAATTTGCTCCTCTATCATATTCTGTTTATACGCTTCTTAGTAGCGGCGTTCATATCCCAGTTCATTCTGGTAGAAGTAATAATTTTACACCTCTACGTACTATTCCAAACCCTTCTTGAATTCGTCAAGATGAGCTACAAGAGTTCTAATATTAAGGAGACATCCTGCAGCAAATTAAGAATTAAGTTTTCACCATGCTTGCAACCAGCTCCACATTTTTTTCGGACTTTTGCTTACACAGGCATGACCAAACCCCTTTCATTACGCTCTCAAAAGCTGCCTCCTTCATAATGAGCTACCTGGTTTATTTGTTACACTTCAAGATATTCAAGATTTTTGGTCGATAGAGAGACCGGCTTTTGACTAATTTTTAGACAGCTTAACGAATAAGTCTTGAAAGTAATTTCAAAATGAAGATTTCTCATCAAATGCTCTGGACAAAATGGTTTCATAAGACCATGTTTATAATGAGGGGTGTAAACAACGCTTTCCTTTGTCCACCAGTGACTCACACCTTACCTTATTTCTCTAAACACACTCCACGGCGCAGGAACCTGCTTCCTTCTTGTTTTGCCTTGGTTTGCTTTCTTTGTTTTGTATTTTTTTATTAATTTTTAAAAGTTTTCGTATAGCTTAGTACTAGGATAAAATTTTAATTACTCTGACTTATGCCCTTGCAGTCACTCGCCAAATAGGCGAATAAAAGTATTACTCCACACAGTCCAGTTAAGCCTGCCATACTGCATTCAACGATGCCAATGCTCTCTCAAAGACAAAGGTAGGTGGAAAAATTCGTACAGCCCATATAATCGATTACCTATTCAGAATGCGACCATATGGAAGTGTCTGATAACTTTCCACCATACTCATTGACCTGACGAAAAATATATTGAAACTCAATTATCCTATTTTCGCGCCTGACTTTCACGAATCGGTGCATGTAAATTCAGAGTTATCTAATAATTACAGCTGAGGTTCAACATGTAGCAAGTCCGGTTAAGGTATCTTGGTCACTGCAGGCGTATAATTCTTATCTTGATTACAAAACAACGTAATAATTAAACGTTAATGCGCCCGAGACGCTGTCATTAAAGGATTCATCAGATACTCCCCGATCAGTGCTATCACAAAGCTCGTTTTTATAAAGATTTCCGAACGACTTAAGTTGAAACCAGGAAAAAGACGAAGCAAGTAGCGTTTGTCAGTATAAGATGTAGAGAGACAGAAAAGGAGTAGTTTTCCTAGAATATAACCTTGCTGGAGGTGTAAAGCATTATAGGAATATATTTCCCTTATAATAAAACTAGTACAGATTTATAAAGGAATTATTATCTGATAATATAAAGGTGGAGTCTCGTGATTCCTCAATCACAAAACCAGCCTGCTTGTGGAGAAGATCAAAGCAATAGCTCAAAGAATAGTCTTACACAACTCAGCCAACTCCAACAATGTCTTTATCTACCTTCGCGTGCCGTTATATCGCAACAATCGATAATCTTCGTTATTTTAATTAAACTGAGATCCCATTCCTTGTCTTTATTTGACTCAGAGATCTAGCTTTTATATGTGTGTTGTGTTGTCAATGGCCAGTGGTGCCCAGGATGCTTAGTTGCTAGATATTGCACGTAGACTAGGCGAACATAAACTAGGCACAACAGAATCCTTTCGGTAAGGACAGACTGCCTGGCATTCTAGGGTAAAGTACTATCAGACGTAGTATAATACTTCATATCAGGGGGGCGCATGATAGGCGAGAGGCGTGTGATCTTACTTGAGCACAGCTACGTGTAATTAGCCTTGACGGATGAAAACCTCATACAACTCTTTACGGTTTATGTAGACTACAGGATTTTCTAAGATTGTCCCTCTTTATCTAAAATAAATAAGGTTTTAATAAGAGTTATATAGGAGGAGGTAGGCCTCATCGCGAAAGAGCTTACCAATAGAATATTACTGAAGATATGCTATTGCGTAATTCACTGATTGTTCTTCATTCGAATATTGTGGAAGGGGATTGATTGATCACTTTTCGAAATTACTTGGTAATTCACTTCTTTTACGAAGTGAGTAAGCCTTTATTTGTTACCGTAACATGTAAAGTGGGTTACACTGTAGACATATAGCATAATACATAAAGAAGTTTGATCTTATAGCTTATTCCGAAGAATTATTTATGAAAGAGATTTGGTTAGTCAGATATTGTTTTACTCGGTACAGGCACTTGTTTTCTGTGACATCGTTGGTGTTTGAAATAATCAAGTATAGAAGTTGATCAGCAACTCAGATAGTTGGACATAGAAAATGCGCATCATATCCTGCGAAAGATTTCAGCCTTAAAATATAATGTAGGTTTCTGTGAATTCATAACGCCTAATTCTTTTCTCTCTCTCTCTAAATATATATATATATATATATATATATATATATATATATATATATCGTGACGGAGAGGTTAGTACATAGTAAAAATCAACAGCCAAGACTGCTTTAAACCTCCATCGATATACGCGTATCCTCCTCTCTAGGAAATGCTAAGTTCTAAAGTTTAAATGGACATCTCTATCAACTCCAAAAGAAAATATGTGATATATTCGTTATATTTTATGCCTTTAATCACAGAAAATAAAAATGAATCTGATTATTTCCGACGTTGACTTTGGGGAAAAACCTTTACCCTATGCGAAAATCAGAAATAAATGGTGGTTAGCATATAACAAAAAATTACAAACAAGATGGGTTCATGCCCCGTATGAGAGGAGATTTATCCTACCCTGGAAAATTGTTTCAAAAAGTTCTCTAAAATTTCCAAAAATTAATTGTATCAATTATTCGTTATATAATATAGCTCTGCAATCAGAGAAAATGGACATGTTTCTAATTATTTAGAGCGTTGTATTATTAAAATATAAGAAAATCAAAATAGAAAGCTGCGATTAGTAAATACCAAAAATTAACAAATAATACTCCTTCTAGCCTCTTTGGCGACGAGCATCGTCCTCGCTGGTGAAGGTTTGTTTTAAATAATTTCTCTAACATTTTTAAGAGGAAATGTGTCAATATATTCTTATATAGTATAGCTCTGATATTAGGAGAAAACGGAGTATTTTCTTTTATATTGAAGCTAAGCTAAGAATTACCAACCGCCACTGTATATGTATATGTATATATATATATATATATATATATATATATATATATATATATATATATATATATATATATAAATATATATATATTTATATTTATAAATATATATATACCTTTCCTCAAGCTAAGGAATTGAAGTTAAAATTAATAGTTGCAATCTTAGGAATATAATTAAAGACTATTTAAAAAGTCTAATTTGCAATACCGAAGAAACCAAATTCGCTATCGGGTTCCCTATCGTTTAATATTTACAATTAAAATGAAAAATCATTTAGAAATAGGATCGCAATCAAACTAAGGCAAGTTATACATACAAGTATATTTGATATACTCAAAGGTTATGGAAACATAGCAGAAACGGAACTTATTGTGCCTGAAAGAAATCCTGAAACTGTAGTGCCTTGTCCTCAAAATAAAGATATTAGTAACTAACCGCATTTCCAAACCTAGATCGATGAAATTAAACAAATTAAATTTTAATGTTTACACTACAATGTGTTTTTTAAATGTCTCGTAATTTTGGGTTGTTCTTAAGTCAGTCTCTCACGCTGGTTGCACAAATGGCATCGATTATTTTCTTTCTTGTCAAATTTTAAATAAAGTACCTTCTAGTTATGTTTATTTTCTATTTTATTCGTACTTAATGAGTCCTACTAAAACATAGTCCCTATACACTATAGAGGCTTTACAGTTATATATTCTATGAACTATATTAATCTATAATAATCCCTAATGAATTGGCCTCTTCAGAGAGGTCCGCATTACCTGGTAGATAAAACTCTCCATCAGCTCATACATAGTTTTAGGATAGTCCAGACTTCGAAATTTTTCCCAAAAATATTAAAGAACGAACGGAATGTTCATTTGGATCAAAGTGAACGACTTTGATGAACTGTCTTTGCTGAGGTCTATCAAATACCCATCGCTCTTTCAGTTTCTCCCTGCTTAGTCATAGGAAACTTCTTTGGTTTAAAGTGACTCATCCACGCTCTTTGTCCAGCGCCTCCGCGATGTTCTTCTGTGAGCATGATAGATGTGTAGTGGTGATGACAAAGTTTTGTGTTGATCAACCAGGTAGGCAAATAAATATTTTGAGCCACGTTGCAATCATTGTCGATAAGGCCAATCTCGTCAGACAAAGTAGTTGTGGTTTCCATGGTTGTTCCGCCCCGAGTAGAAGCATGGATACATCGTGTTCCCAACTCCATGTACTAGAATGAAACCAGCTACCTGGAGATCTTAAGAGATCGACCATTTATAGTCCTTCTAGTGAAAAATAGAATACTGCTTTCTATGTTTTTGCGAATTTACCCAGTTTAAACTAAGTATTCAAAATAACCACCTTAAGAATTTTAATCTACAAGTCGATAAAATGTCTGCATTGTGGGGCGTAATACTTTAAAATCAATCAAATCGCTTAGGTAAGTAAGAAAATTTGTTGCAATAGAGAAGCGAAGACGCCTCACAAAACGAGAAATGGTTTTGGAACTCATCCTAGCGGATTTCATGCAATACAACTGTTGCCTATAGAGCAAACAGACTGTCGTGGAATGGCCGGACTCTGTCTCTCTCTCTCTATATATATATGAATTTATATATATATATATATATATATATATATATATATATATATATATATATATATATATACACATATATGATGCATTTCAGGGGTTTGGTCGAAGTTGGTTTGAGTGTCGACCTAACCGGTTCGTGAACGGGGAATAGTTAAGAATTCAGTGGCAATGGTTTACTTTTTTAATTGCGGGGTTCTTCAAAACAAATAATTCAGAGTGCAAGTTAAGTTGGTTAAAGATTGACATGTATCTGGTATTAGTTCAGGGTTGCAAGAAAAAGACGATGACAAAAATATACCTTTACCCAGAAATAAATCAATTTGAAATGTATACAGGTACAGAGTTTAAAGGGAATGATCGGACATGTGAAATTAAATGTCGTCAGGGATAAATATGAGATTAGTGGTCGGGTTCTGGTCCGTGATTAAAAGGGAATATTAATTCGAGGCTGACACAAAGGATGAGCGGTTTGGGGACCAGATTATAGAATAATCTGTAGTCCTCAACACTGTAACTGCTTACGTATTCGATGAAATAAAGGGCGAGTCGGGATACGATGACTGCGATGAGGAAGCTTCGTTACCTCACGTAGCGGATGAAATAGTACACGTAGTTTGGCGTTCTGAGATAAAGTTCCTTGTCAAAAACTCGCTAAATGACTAAAGCAGAGTTAACGAATGTCGATTTAACCTTCGTCCTCGAATCGAAATCGCCGCTGTCTCTCAACGCGATGGGTGAGCGTGTCATTTGCTCATACACGGTGTTAGGCGGAACAGTGCCGAGCCTTTCTGCTACGTTCCGGTGCTACAGTGCTACAGTGTTACAGTGCTACACGGTGAACCAAGTCGGGGGATTATAGACACTTTGCCGGTGTCGGGACTTGCCTGGCGAGAGTCTCCGCGACTCGCGCAATCTTGGTGGAAAGCAGAGTCTCCTCCGGGGAACCGATATAAATTTGGCTTAGAATGTTCGAAGTGCTTTCATCCATGGCTGAGGGAAGGTGTCTGACTGGAAAGGCATGCGAGACGAGGAAAACATGTCCCTGAGTAAATGAAGCTGGGTTGAAAGAAAGCGGTGAAGACGGTATACTCGCCGTAGATCAGCCTCTTTTGCCACGCTCCATGCAGCGATCTCCAGACCAGGTGTCTACAGAAAGGCACGAGGGTTACCCTTTGACCAAATTCTTCTACATCTCCTTCTATCCTAGAGGATGTCAATTTCAGATTATGGGAGAAATGTGTCAAGCTCTATCATCGATGACTTGGGGGAACCAGAGTCTCCTACGTGAGCAGTCAAACAGGAGGGGGGGGAGATAAGCAAATGAAATTACTGACCTGGCCACGCAGGTGTATAAGATAATTCCAACTGACTGCATGTACATCGGAACGGTAAAGGAAATTATTTATTACAGGTATACGCTGAGAGCGAACATAATTAACAAAAATGAAAAGGGTATTTGTACACGAAGCTACACAAAGCAAAGAAAATATGAATTTAATGGATATTCAAAGATACATCATACACAAATCACAGGGGGCGATTACGGTGGTACATATATACACATAGGTGTGCTGGAATAGAATTCAAAATAATAATTTTATAAATACAAAGGGCGCTGTACGTTCTAGAGGTACGCATTCCACCAAAACACCTAAATACACAGAAAATAATCCTCCTTTAACATATATCTATCTGTCGGTTACATTATATACAAAATAAACAAATAGCAATGGAGCAATTGTAATTGCAATTTAGCAGGCGTCGCCTAAAGGATTACGGCTAAGGGTATCGGCGATACAATTGTGCCACCCTTAAATATACAAGATACGATACTGAAATTCCTGCAATAATAGGATCCATCTCATTACTCGGCCCTTATGATGGTTAATGTTATGGAGGTATGCCAGCGGGCGATGATCGCTCTTAGTAACAAATCCTCGATATACCAGGTACATTTTAAACCTTCAAACCCTCCCAATGAGACCTGAACTTCCTTTTCTATCACTGCATAATTCCTCTTACATGGGAGTAATTTGCCACTCGCATAGGACATAGGATGACTCTCACCATCGTCTTCGTACTGCAGAAGGACAAAACCGATGCCCTTGTTGCTCACATCCGTCCGTATCCGGAAGGGCCTACAGAGGTCAGGCAATCTGAGGATGGGACAGATGGCAATTTCCTCTGTAACTTTAGGGAAATGAGCAATAGCCCTCAAATTCCAGACGATAGGATTTGGGGATTTCTTCTTCAGCAGTTCACATATAGAAGCGGCCAATGACGCGAAATTGGGGACGAACCTCCTATACAATCAGGCAGACCCCATGAAAGAACGAAGCTGTTTCTTTGTGACCGGGAAGGGCATATCAGCTATCGCCCGGAACTTGTCTTCTTAGGGCTAAAATATGATCGGTCCCTTCTGAAGGGGATCAGCTTCAACAAGCCCTTTTGCCTTGGTTTACTGCAGATATTACAGGATTGGCAGTATTAAGAAATGTCACCTGTAGCTTCTGGTCTGTATAAATATGGAAAAGTCCTTTGAGCAATCTTATTATGGCTTAAATGGCCAGAAAACCTACTATCGTGGGTAATTTTTAGAAACAGGGGAAAATGCAAGAGGGGGAAATGCGAGGGGGAAATGGCAGAGTTCGCGGATGTTGATTTAGCCTTCGTCCTCAAATCGAAATGACCGGTGATTCCGATCGCTCGTAAGCGATGTTAGGCGGCACAATGCTGAGCCAGGCTGATGTTTTCCAGTGCTATGGTACTACAGGATTACAGTGCTACAGTTCTAGACGCTGAATAAAGTCACGAATTTATTTAGACGTTTTACCACAGGTTGGAATTGCCTGGTAAGAGTCTCCACGACTCGCACGATCTTGGCGGAAGGCAGTGATTCCTTCAGGGAACGGGGTTAAGTTGGATTAGAATGTTCCAAGAGCTTTGATCTATGCTGGAGGACAGGAGACTCGCTGATAGGGCATGCGAGCCAAGAAAAACGTGCCCCTAAGTAAATGTAGCTGGGGTGCAATAAAACGGCGTGGACCGCATCCTCGCCTTAGATCAGCCGCTCTCGCCACGCTCCATGCGGCAATCTCGAGACCACGTTGTTATAGGAGGACACGAGTTCGACCTTCACACTTATTCTTTTACACAGGCGTTTGTCACCAAGATACGAACATCAATACCAGGTGAGACTCCTTAGACAGGTTCAAGTCTCACGTCCGTTCACTTAGATCTGCTTGGTTTGGTGGTATCGGTACGTTTTCTTCTACGGTCTCGAATAGATCAAACTTTTCTGCTTCGATCGAAGCAGTAAATCGACTATCATATTTTAACCCAAGTTTCAGTAAGAGTAGCACTTGTGCCATACTGGTTTTGTGGCTGATGTAAAGTCTGGCTAGTAAACATGATGCTTTTTTTTGCTAATGATGCCCTTTGAATTTGTCATTTAGTAATATCAGTATGTGGTAAGAACTTTCCCTTCCCTCTACACCATAGGAATACCAAATGGTATGTATTTTTTTTATTGTTTCACTTGTTATGTATGATTTCTACACCTGTTGAAACATTTATAATTGGCGAATTAATTATCTTATTTACCTAGATTCACTAAGAACTAAGCGTGACACATCCTCTTCACAAAAGCTACAATTCTTGCTTGACGATGGGGAAGAGTCACCCTTCCAAAGATGTATGGAAGAGTGGCAAGGTAATTCTTACACTTTGGATTTATTGCACTTGCAATAGACTTCTAAAATTAGAAAAGAGTTTATTTTTGAGCTACCCGTCATAAGTTATTATAAAAAACCGGTTAGTAACATTAATTAAGACATCCCAGTATTCATTTTAAATCAAGCACATTAAAAATTACACCAGAATGAGAGAAATGAATTACATTACTGAATTTGGCATGGAAAACTGTTAAAAAGTTAACTTTGGAAAAAAATATTAAAATACTGATGAGTGTTTTCATTAAAAGCTTAAATAGGAAAGTCAATATCACAAACCAGGGTAGTCCCTTTTCAAAGCGACTGAATGACCAATTGCTATCTCCAAATTTGACCTTAAGTAAGAAACTATTCCTTCACACAGCCCTTTAATGGTGGTAATATATATTAACAAACAACCAAAAACTTTACTAATTACTGACCCATAAAATATTGCCGCATTTGTAGAAAATAAGAATTTAATGAACTTTCAGTTCAATGAGACTTTAATACAACTCCCCGAAACACATTATTTGAAAATACGTAAGTCAAATTATATGAGAAATTAGGACCACTAAAGTTTTTTACAGTCCCGATCCCTACTATTCACTTATCCCAACCCTAACTGCTCCACTTAAGTATAATAAGCTCAAGATATTGAGGACTCTTAAACTAAATATTTAGAAATACCAAAGAAGTTGTATTAAAGATAATTAAAGAAAACGGAAGAGTCTATAGGATGCATTTTTTTTTGCTCCAGAAATAGGTAGCAAGAATCAAGCTTTAAGGTACCTAGCCAGTTAATCCATTTTTAGAAATAAATTCAATACCTTAGTGTTAAATATATACCAAAATAGTACAACACAACTACATATTCTAAAGAAATAAAGAAAAACAATAAATTTTAAAATTAATTAAATGAAAAGAAATTCCAAATACCGCTTTGTTCATTCAAATATTATAAGATTAAATAGCTTATGACTCAGAGCTTCACAAATATTCCAATAATAATTATCATAATGCTCAGATTAGTTGGATGAATCTAATGTTCAATTGACTCACTCTTCCCCTGAGTATCGATAAACTTATGGTCATGTGCCACCCTTGGTTAAATATATGATGGAAATCATTTGGAAAACTTTAAAATTTTAAATCTTTGAGCCATATTAAAGATTTCCAAAAGAGAGAATATAGCGATGTTAAATAAATGCCATGTCTGTTACAAGAGACACTAATCCAATTCCGAAACTTGAGGAAAACACTAGGTAAATTATTTTGGTGAACGGAATTTTCATATGTATGGACCGTTACTTTCAAATTATTGGAAGGTAAACGTACATTTAACATTAATACGCTCATTTTTTTGTGATTTGAGTATATTTCACAACAAATCTAGAATATTCCAAATCGTTTACAGTTTTGTTACTTGCTGGACTATGCTGCCCATTATCTAGGGCGTTTGGTTCCCAAGTAGAAAAATATTCCTTTTTTCCTATGAGAAGTTTTATTCTTCTACATTAATCATTACTCTTTTATGTAACGCTGGTTCGTTTAATTATTTATCGTAGCCAACAGTATAGGATCAGCAGGAAGAATATTCCAGTAATTGACACTCTTCTGGTTTAAGGAATTATTCACACTGCACTCGGGGAATTACTTCCCTTAAAATTTTAAAATCATGGCTTTCTCTTAACCCTCGTCCATAAATGTTATGAACATAAATTATCACAGTGCTTGTGTTAAGGATTTTTTATGCAATTTAAAGACTAAAATGATTCGATATGAAAGAACGGGTTTAAAATCCTGAAGGAGTATTAGTTGGTTAGCGAAACTACTGTTCTCTCAAGCTGGTGGTTTTTTTCGCTTTTATCCTCTTCTTAATCCAGTTTTAATTATTTATGATGGAGATATTAAGTATTCTTTCTCTGTTTTTGATTTGAGTTAGTAAGGGAATGAGCATAATGTGATTTTTAAACCTTTTCTATCAGGACCTTATAGACTTTCTCTTGCCAATACGACCAATACCGTGGTCGCATTCAGTGACAGTTGGAGTCTAAAGGGTTGTGTGTGAAGATCATTGTTAAAAATCTGAAGTGTGATTAATCCGACCAAGATAAACGCAAATTAAATGTTAAACATCGAGAGCAAGAGAACAAGAGAGAAAAAAATGACTAAGGTGTAGAAATTAAAGGAAGGTAACCGATTTATTAAATTTTAGTGAAAAAAATTATAAGTATTGTTGGAGGAATAAACGATAAACAAGACAAAATTGTAAACTAAAATTTGACGGAATGAGTAAAAAAATTTGAGTAAAAAAATAAGAAAAACAATAAAAAAGGACACAAGATAAAGGTTGTAACACACAGATCAATCAACCCTATCTCAATCTTATAAATTGCATAGGTTTGAATAATATTATTTGTGAACAGCAAAGTTATTTACGCTTCTTTGCTCTATTTAACTTCGGAGTAAACAAACCAATGTCAACATGTTGTGAGCGTATTTTAAAATTGTTTAATTTAAGTTCCATCTCGTATCGGTTATCGGTGCTGTGGTGCGTAAACAGTTCGTATAAGCATGTCATAAGGATGCCATAAGGGTGTTATAAGGATGCATAAAAGGGAATAATAGTTTTCAATTTGGCGAAACCTCGGTTTCTTGAGATTTGATCAAATGTGTTTACAAGGAAAGTTGTTTTTCTTTTTCTATCAAGCGTGATCAGCTTTTACGTAGTTTCTTCCAAAGAGGGATGGTGATGGTTCGTTGGGTTAGGAACTTCAAGTAATGTATATGGCAGTGGGGTCAACTGTAAGAGAGGAATATTTGGCGAAGAGAACGCTTAATAAGCAAGCAAAGATTAATAAGATATTCGAAAATTACATATTCTATCTGGACAAATATCACTAGGAGCTATTTTGCATTCAAAAGTTAGTGGGATTAAATAGTACGAACAATTGAACCCATTCCCTCCACTCAAAAGGACATAAAACGCATTTTTAGATCCCGGTCGTCCTTTGATTCAACTGTACCCCTACGAGATTTGTCGTTATTATCGTGTGGATATGTTCAGGAGAGTGAAGCCAAATACCAATAATTTTCCCCTAGCCATTGTCATTTGGGATTCTTTCCCTACTCCACACTTCGCCTGTTAAACAACAAACCTGTTTCCAAAATATGTTATTCAATTCTGTGAAAATATATCAATAATATGTTATTTAATTGCATCAAATAAATTAGTAGTCAGTTTCTCGAAAATATACAAAGATATTAGGTTTTCAAAACTATTCAATCTGTGTACGTTGTACGTAGTGTACACATTAATATTTAAATTAAATAAATGCTTTAAAGAGAAGGACCTTTGATTGTATGAGTAAGGATTCTCCACCCAACTCATTTTCTCTTGGCCATTATAAACTTTGTTTCGTTTATTTTTTTGCTAGGTCTAATCAAAGGTTTTATTTACACCAATTCATATGATTATTATACCTATGATTAATCTACAAAGCCACAATCTACCTCTATTTTACTCAAGTACGATGGCACGCTTAGGTTGCTTAGTTTTAATATTCATCTTATCTTACCACATATAGTTATTTTCATGTTGAATAGCAATTTATTGAGATTTACAATTAAAGAACAAATCAAAGGAAAAACCTCATCTAATCTAAACTGTTATAAATGGATGTATTTTGTATAAGTGGTGAAGTCAGGTGAATTAATAATGTGCAGAAGGTAAATGGCCCGACCATGAAACTCTATAAGAATCCCTTCCCCTGCGAATCTTAGTTAACTTACTATAGTCTAAAATGAGGCAAATTCATAGTTTATATATGGGTTCTACTCAACACTAAATGGCTACATAAATCGGAAACGTATATAAACATAGAGTAGCAGATAATTTACCGTTTCTACTGCTACAATTATCAGTCTTCCATGATTCATAGTCAAAATGATATATGGGTAAAAAGGTAAAATGATTCGTACCGACCTTCTGCCCAATTTAATTAAACTTTCGGAAGAAGATAATTACGTAAGAGAATTGAGATTTTTTTATACAATAGTAGACTGCCAATACTACCGTTTTAGTGTCTAAGTACTATGCTGGTTAGAGCTGAAAGAGTTGCTTGAGGTGAATGTGCGTATACATTTGGCTCACAGTGTGCTATAAGAAAAGAACGATGATATTCTGTTAAGATGTTAATATGTTTTTAAAATCTCTTATAAAGCTTTTCTCTACTCTACGTCGTTCTTTTCTTCCTTATCTGCCTCAGTTTCTTGTGTATCAGAAGAAATGCCATCAAACCAAGTTCAGTATTTATGGCAAATACTGAAATTCCGAATTTCTGAAATGTGCACTCATCTTTGAATAAGAGAAAATGCACAAACCAATTGAAATATTATAGATCATTATGAAATATCTCCCAACTCATTCTGCAATATGTGGTTTATTTACAGTTCAACAAAGATCGGCTTCGTCTAGGCTCTTTCTTAAATTTTATCGCAATTTTTAAATGTGATTTTATACAAACCTACCTTATTATTGAATGGGAAACTCATTCTAGTTTGATTAGTATTTAAGAGAACTGGTGAATCTAACGAGTAGTTTAAGATTACTTCGCTTTACGCTGTTTTCAATTTCTAAAACATATTACCTGATAATAGGCCAGTTTTTCCTGCTGAACCTGAAAATCATACTATTCCTATTAATAAGGTAAATCTTTTGAGATATTAGCACATTTCCTAAATTCCTATATTATGATTTATTTGTAGGGGTATTTGCACACAATAAAATAGCTAGTCATGTAGAAATGGTTTCTACAGGGACTTGCGGTTCGGCCATATCTGACGCCAAATCCCTTTTCAGGCACCAGTTGTAGTAAACCAGAAAATAAACATCCTAAAGCCCTTGGTAGTGTTCCTCCATCTTAAGGATATCTTGGAGAAGGTGCTCACCATGATTTTCAGTGGTCTCCACAATTATCAGGAAAATAGTCCGAGAGAGCCTGAATGAAGTCCATTTTCACTGACATGCGCGCACCGAGTTTGTGAAGATTATCCATTAACTCATAAATCGCATTTTCCTACTGAGGAGTTCTGTGGTTAACCAGAAAGTTTGCAACAAGTGACTTAAGGGAAAACAGGCAGAGGGTTCCGAAGTATTCAGTACTTCATCAAAACTGGTGTCCTTGATTAACTCCCTTATTTGAGGATCATCAAATCCACCTACTTTCAGTTGTTCCATGTTGAGTCGTGCAAACTTCTGACAGCGGAAAGCAAACCCATTACCTTCCCTGTACATTGCTTTGATAAAGTGTATGGTAAGGGCGAAGGCTGTCCCCACTCCAAACCTTAAAGCAGAGAGAAAATCTTTGACGACAATTGGCTCTGTGGAAAAAAAAGACAGGCAGGAATAAGCTATAGGCATGCTTTCTCTTTATGTTTAAATCGAGGTCTGACTAGCAATGCAGTGTAACATGAGATTAAAGTACCGATTTCGTTCGTCAAAACAAAATGTTCGTGAAAAGTTTGTCTAGTTGCTAAAAAATTATTTAATGATTTTTATACCGTTTTCTAACATTTTTTCAAAATTTATGTACGGTGTTACTCGATAAAATATCTTCTGCCCAACGATTCCTATACAATGACTATTTTATACAAGTTTGAATTATCACATAAATTGAATGTATAGAGTTTTGCTACAAGATCGAGTAGTCTATGTTTTCTAATACTTTTAAGAATTTGTGAACTTATTTTACATAAAATTCATGCACCCTGTTTCCAAACTAAAACGATTTATTTTTTTCAGAGGAGTTACATAGTTATGCAGATATTATTTTTTAGCCATGACCTTTACTTTTTCTAATAATTTATATCTTTCATGAAGAAAGGCATTTTAACTTGGACATAATACACTAATTGTGGCCTTACCTTAAGAATTATACAAATTTATAATTAGCGCTTCACTTTTAAAGCTATACTGTCCTTTATTAAAGCTAAGAATTTTTAAGCTTTCTTTTATACCTTAAGACAGCGCTGCGTAAGATTTAAGTTGAATTTAAGGTAAATATGATGAAAATTATTGATGGTCTATGTAACCATAAGAAAACAATGGAAATTTTACACCTTTTATACTCTTTATTACAAAAAGGGTTGAACCACTAGACCTGAGCGCTGATAACCAGAAGAGGGAAGTAATTTGCGCCAAGAATTGAAGCTTCATGATTTGATACCCACCCGAAACCAATACTATAAAATAAAGATGCTCTCTTTCAGGTCGTTTTTGCACCTCTTTTTAAATTCCTCTATTTTTTCCTGCCTGAATATACCTAACAACGAGAGAAAGAGAGTATGACACCTTCTGTAAATAAATAAATGGAATATGAAACCCCAGTATGAATACCAAAACTTTCTTCCATATTCCTCAAAACTCTCCTGACCGGAAAAAAGCTCTAAAAATAATCAGGCTACATAAATACTATAGCCACACTATTAATACTTTGAAAGCAAAGTCCGGAAGATTAAAAGTCCCCTTGATATGAGAGGACCCCAAAGGCTGCTGACCTCAAAATACAATGAAAATACCAAACAAAATAGGAGACACTTCTTGAAATCACTCAGCATATTAAGCAATTGAATACACACATATCAATCAGGCTGCCTTAACTAAAAAAAACCCAAACTAGTATTAAATCATTAAAATCCTGACTAAAAAATTAAAAAAAAAAAAACTTTAAAAAACAGTATAATCATTCCCCAATAAATACAGGAACGCTCATCCAACCTACGAGCCTCCCTATCAAACTAAGAGTTCTTTTCATCTTAAATAACACTGCAACTTCTTAATGAAACATTATTAAAAAATCAAGCATAAATCACTTTCCAATCAACAAAATAATAACTAAAAATTACCAACTAATCCATATTGACACTACGCTCCAACCTTACCAATCCAACTAAGAGAAACTTTAGATTTTATTAAACCTCTAAAAGACTACACAACTACAGGGCATGGACTGATCTTGAACATATACCTAACACATATTGGTCCAAAACCATTTTTCCTTCATCAATATTATTAAACAATCATTGCTTCACAACCACATCCCCACTTTCTATGAAAAAGGAAACATTGATTTAATAAATAAACCAAAAATATACAAAACAAAGTATTCTCTTCATGCTTATATCTTTAAAATCAACCTAATCTGAAGCAAAACAAAAACACTGATTATAAAACTCATCACACTTCACATCCACATGACCCACACCCAAAATGGGTACTGACAAACAACTCCACAATTAACCCACTCATAAAGCTTTCATTAAACTTCCTATTAGCAGCAAGAAAGCTAAAGACACAGTCTAGGACATAGCCAAAATCCTACATTCTTAGTTACACCATAACTACAAAATGTGCCTCGTCAACTTCCTTTCCAAAATACAAGCTCAACTCAATCTAATCCAGGCCTTTATAAAATAACTTATGTCTATAATGGTTTCCCTCAAGGTTCAATTTTATCTACTAGTGTTAACAATCTATTTATTCACACTCTCCTCTCCTCATTGCTATTCCATCATAGGCCGACGACCTAGTCATCACCTCACTACAAAGCAGCATAAACACAACTACTGGAAACATACAAACATACGTCTTAAAAATCGACCAGTGGGTAGACAGAATGACAGTTTCGCTTCAAATATCAACCATAATAAGCCTGATGATTTCTATCTAAATGTATCCCAAAAGAAAATCAACATCATACCTAAGAAATCTCTATCCTACTGAACTCACTAAACCCCACACTACCTGACATCACTATTGACAAAATCAGACTGTCTCTCAATACCTAACTGAAATCTGCTAAAAGGCATAGAAGTGAACTCACTGCTTTCACGCACTAGCTACTACAACTTTGGACACTAGTAATAATCACGTCCCTTTCCCGCAAAAATACTGAATGTGATTATAGCGTCCACATGCCAGGTATATCCACCCACCATTTGAGTAAGTCATCGTTTGTCTTAGGCTTTTTAGTTAGGAAAATACATTATTTTTTATCAGTATTTAATTAAAAGATGGGTTTCTCTATATAGCCTAAATTAGTGCATCAGGTGGTGGGTGGGTATCTACACCAACTTTTCATCTATTTTTGCCTCTTTTGAAGCCAGATGCTATATTTTAAAATATTACCCTAGCTCTCAGTATTTAATTCTTGGCAAACAAAGAAGAATCACGAAAAGGGAGAAAATAATTCGAACTAAATTCCTTTCTTCGTCATTGTGTA
Organism: Ceratothoa steindachneri; assembly: GCA_963969495.1. Lineage (NCBI taxonomy): Eukaryota > Metazoa > Arthropoda > Malacostraca > Isopoda > Cymothoidae > Ceratothoa > Ceratothoa steindachneri. The sequence continues at coordinate 158,818,594 of OZ018322.1, read as the reverse complement.
GCATAGTGAAAAAAATGGATAGAAATGATGCCAAAATTACAGGGGAGAATTAGTGAGCCAACACCGATCGATATGAGCAGTTTATAATGAAACATATCAACTTCCACGTTCCCTCAAAGTGTGGTATATGCGCATCATTGCACCTCGAACGACCTTTTCTTATCAACCATAAACAAAATCATCATTTTTTTTGTTAAATTGAACTTCATAGGTACTAGGAGCAAATAGGCCACAACATGTCAACAGTATTCCTCATATGGACATATCTAACACTCATTCATATAATCAACTATCCTCTTACGGGGCATTTCACACTTTATCAAATCTTGTTCTCAGTTTATCATAGTACCTTCACACAAGTTGCCATCTATTCCTATTCCATACCCACACAACGTCTGCACAAACATTCAAATCCTTGTTCACACGTCAAATATATCTTGTTATGGCGTTTTTCACTCTCTCTTCCTTCGCAAAACAACTCCGCTCTCAAATTATCCATTTGTATTGCTCAATGTCTAGATACTTCCGTCTCCTGCCAGAACATAGTCACATTCCCACACACAAAGATGGCACTAACCAATGATCTCTTCTCCTTTTACCCTTAAGAACTAGATTCCCGAAAATTTCCTTTTTGGCTATTAATATATGAATATATATACAGGGTAGCTGTTACTGAAAATGTTTACCATCACGTACTCTATAACATAAGAATAAAAGATTAAAGACAACATTTCGTTGGACTCCTGATATATACATAAGAAGCTCCGAGAAATTATATTAGAGATTCAAAGCATATCGGAAAGGTTGCTTATCTAAAATTAGCACCAATTAAGAAGCAAAACCAAATATAGTCCAATTGTAGGCCCAATTTAACATTCTCATATGAGATTTTACCAAAATCTGGCAAAGTAGTAATTAATTAATGGGAAAGTTCTCAATGGGTGAATATCAAGAAAGGGGACAAAATACGGTTAAATTTGCATTGGCCCAAGACCTCAGTAATCAAAAGTTATTAAAAAAGAAGCAGCACCATGTACTTAACAGGATCTTGTATTGAATAATTTTCTCCTCTCGAAGGATCCACGAAGGGCGGCGTTGAACGTTATGATAAAAGAATCGCTTCTCTTCATAAGAGTAAGCCTGCAAAAAATGATGCGTGAAGGTTTCCTAAAAGTAATGACTCACAGTAAGCAAAATGCTGTTGCCACATTTGCTATAAACAGATCATTCTAGCTTCATTTTCAATTCACTGAAATGTTTCCAATCATTTTCAGTTAGTGTTGGAGACTGGTATAGGTTACCTTAATTGGTTGTGCGTGTTTCTTAAAGGATGTATCATGGTTATCTTTGACAATAGCTTCCATCTCTGTGCAAACTTGTTCATTTGGACGACCACTACATGAACCTTTTTTTAATTATTACATTATCAGTATGGGTTATCTGATGGAATTTTTCGCTCTACTTGCATTTAGACCTCTATGAAATTGATAGCGAAAAACCTGTCATTGTAATTTTTAAGTGGGAGGACATCGGGTGAGAACCAAAAAAGATCGTAAACAATATTTCTTATAATCCGAGGAAGCTGTAGATGAGGGAAACGTCTGGAAAGAAGACTATTGTACCACTTATGTTTTATTTTCCTCTTTCCCAAGTTTCCATGTCATCTCTGTCTTTGAGATACCAGAGCAAAGAACCACAATAAATACTGGCCAGAAAGGAGTGAGTTCACAGTTTTATGGCATAATGTCTAGCATGAGAAATTGGTAGATTCGCAAAAGGTGTTGTTCCCTTCATTGCATTTAAAACTAAGTCTTATGAACTCGAATATTATTGCTCTAAATAAGGAATCTGCAGTCTTCATGTACTTTCAACACTTCTTTCCCACACTCTCACAAATTAGGAAAATCCTATTTTGTTCAGAACTCCCTATAAAGCTTTCTAAAAATGAAAAAGATTCATTGGAGAGTTTTGTTTCGTCTTTAATGGCTTCAGGGGCAAAGACATAGCTCAACTTTTTGTGAAACTGGTCGAAAACTTGGTGAAAAGCTATGGTCGAATAGGCTACAGGATGTCATTGAAGTTGCACATCCTTGATGCCCATCTTGGAAAGTTCAAGGAGAATATGGAGCTAACTCATTGGAGCAAGATTATTGATTCCATCAAGCTATATTGAAATTTTAACATAGATACCAAGCAGTATACAATCAAAACATCATGTAAGATTGCATCTTCGAGCTTGTAAGTAAGGCGATTTACATTACAAATAGAGATCGAGGAAACTGTTCGCTTCTAAGTTTTATACATGTTCTTATATATTGCTTGTGGAAATTTAAATAAATTCTTGAAATTTATTTAACTGTATTTGTTCTTTTAGCCCTATAATAGATGAAAAACAAATTTGCTATTTTTAGTAAATATTTCATTATATAAGCCTCAAAGTAAATTCTAATATAAATAATGGCATTTTCTATTGTTTTGCAATAAATAGATTTCGTGAATCACACTAAGTGGCCAGCAACCAAAATTATGTTACATACGAGGATCGGTCAATTAGTTTTGCAAGTCGGATATAAGGAAACGAGCTTTGAGGAAAAGTGTTTGATTATTTCTTAATATAATTCCCCTGGACTTCAATACTTGTCCCTGAGACTTCAAATTCCCGACAACCAGAAATCTCTTGACTGCTGTTCTATCCAATCCTGGACATCTTCATTGTCCTTAAACCGGCGTCCACGCAGTGCAGCCTTGAGCTGGCAGAATAAATATTGGTCGCTAGGGGCCAGATCTGGGCTGTAGGGGGGATGGTTGATCTCCTCAAATCAGCATTCACGCAGGGCAGCTTGTGCAACTCTGGCCTTGTGAACAGGAGCATTTTCGTGGAGGAGCAAGATACCACGTGTTAACTTGCCACGCCGCTTCTGACGGATGCACTTCTTCAACCCTGTCAGTTCCTCGGCGAAATATTGGCCTGTGATGGTCCTTCCACGAGGCGCATAGTCCACCATCAACACTCTGTCAGAATTCCAGAAGATGGTGGCCATGATCTTCCCGGGTGAGGGTTGGTTCCGGAATTTAATGGGGGTCGGAGAGACCCTGTGCTTTCAGGCCATGATTTTGAGCTTGATCTCGGGATCCAAGTGATAGACCCAAGTTTCATCACCTGTCACTATGCGGAACTTGAATCCCGCCGGGTCTTGGATGTACAGGAGCAGCAGCTTCTCAGAACTTTGACCACGTTAAAGTCAATCATGGGAGGTGAGGTTTCTAGGGACCCAACGGACAGAGACCTAGGTCATTGGGAAATTGTCGGTGGATGATGTTGATAACACTTCCAAGTGATATTCCAATTTCTCCTTCAATATCTGCGAACTTCACCCGTCGATTTTCGAGGATCATCCTCTCCACACGGGCCAAATTGTCCTCGTTGGTCAAGTCTGACGGGCCTCCTGGACGGAGATCATCTCCAAGAGACTCACGACAATGTTAGAACCCTCTATTCCAGCGAACAATGGTTGCATAGGAAGAGGCGGTGTTTGTGAACACCTTAACCATGCGTTCATTAATATCTTTTGCATTCTTGCCTTCCTTTGTCAAAATTTTATCACTGCGCGGTGCTCAACCTTCTCCATTGTTGAAAAATTTGTGACTTACGATTTGCTATCAGCTACTGATTCTTAAGTAGACGAGGCAGGAGCGTGCGTCTAAAAGTCCTGACTTGTCATAACTTGTCCTAACACCCCCACAAACAGCCATCCCCCTTTCTCAGTTTTTCTCTACAGATTCGCAAACCCTATTGACCGCCCCTCGTATTGCTATAATTGTCAAGGCTAATTTCGAGCAATGAAAATACTTTCATATGCCTCTTTTCAGTCTGCAAATTATTCGTTGACAACGAAATGAGCACATTTGTTAGTTCAAGTGTTCATAGATCTTTGCTTTACTTTTTCTGTCATATCATTTTTTTGTTCACTCGAATGCTTTTATGAAATGGTATTGTTTCAACGTAATTTTACCTTAGATGTATTATTTTGTTTTCAACTTTGAGGCAATGCTAAAACACTTGCCGCCTGAATACATTAATTATGACTTCTACATCTTTCCATTTCAAAAGTTGAACTGCTATAAATAAAACTCCTTTCAAGCTATGAGGTCTAAGAGTTTAAAAGCAAAATTTATTGTAATCATTTAATTTTTAGATGACCGAATATAGACGAAATTTCTATCTAGAGTGAAGGATTCATTCCTGGCAAAGACCTTGTTCAATAGAATTTCTACCAATTTGTTGATAATGTTAAAATGTAGGAATATGTCTCTAAAATACTCGGTTGAAATCCCAGAAAAATACCTAGCTAGGCTAGTTTTATATTTACATTCGAAAAATTCTCTATCAACCTTATTTTTGGACTTGCGTTTTTAGGGTGATTTTATTGTTAACAATTTGATAAGCTTACAGAAAGTGCGTGTTATTTCATTATATTAAGGAAAGATGTTGGAAAATTGGGCTAGTAGGATATTCTCACATATTATAAACTTAATATATATATCTATCGAGATAAGAGCGTTAAGCACGTGACCATATACCCAAGGTATACACGGTGTTTTAAGGACTTAAAATAGCTTAATTTCCACTGTATTTCATGCATTATAAATCAGAGAAATACGCGCTGAGTAGTTTTTTAAACATATGAACTACCGTAACCTCTTCTATTCGGCAAAGTAAGCTATAAATACTAAAGCTTAGTGGTAATTTTGTTGTCCTCTGTGAACCACTTGTGCTTAAGGAGCATGGATAAACTCCAGATGGAGTTTCGATAAGATAGAATTATAGGGTCGGTTAGGTATTGACTTGCCACTTTGCCACTGGGTATCAACTTGTCTAGAGAAATCAGCGTTATGGCAGATATCATTTAACGGCTATAGATTTTTTGACGATCATTGGCACTCACATAAAATCTATTCTCTTTTCAGACCTTCAGTTGGGTCGTTTACTAAGGTATTGTATGTAGAAATTTTGCCGCGTTTGGCTTGCTGACGATTCTCTTAATTTGCCATAAGAAAGAGGAGAATGATGTAGAGCAGGGTTGAGAAAACCTCGCCCGCGAGCTTAATTTTCAATGCCCCCTGAGTAATATATTTGTATGCACAAATATTCAATACTAAAATTCAACTAATGTTTGTATGTCCAAATTCCGTGGTGTCAGTCAATAAAAATGTTGCGTATTAATTTCTTTAGATACTAATACCTAAATATATCCTACCATGTAATAAATTTAAACAACATTTACAAGGATACAAGAGTAAAACTTTATTCATCCGCCGCAACATCTTGCATTTGAAATTCTTGCCCACGGCTCAAAATAGTTTCCCCGCCGCTGAGGTAAAGGCTAGTGAAGGGTTTTCAAGAAAACATAAATAAATAATAACAGCTTCTAACAATAACATTAGTCTTTTCTTGTGGCACAATAAGAAATTAGTGTACAGGCAATTTTACCTCAAAAGAATTATTACAGCTTCAACCAACACATGTCACGAATGTTGATGATGGCATTTAGTAGCTTCCTATATCGCGCGCCTAGCACTCAAACACTACAACTTTCTTTTGCTCCAATTTTCTAACATAATTAGCTGGTATTTAAAATTTAATGTAATTGAGGAGAACTTGGGAGTAGTCATTTTGTTTTATTACACAAATTTCATTGTCCATGATTCCTGAGAGCCTGAAAATTTGTGGTAGCAGATACATAAAAATTTCTGCTATAGTGTTTATATAATTTTCATAGTCGTTAATTTGTTGCAAAGAACGTGTAGTATAATTTATATCTACGCGAAACATTTGACGCCAAAAAAGAAGAAAAGGGGATTCCTGAAATATTACAGGCATGAAAGAAATCAGTTTATTTTCTGTCGTGAAAATCTGAAGTGAATGGAATAAATATTTTGTAAGTTATGAGGAAACAAACAGACTACGAGTATCTTCAAAATTGCAACGGCTAAATGTTAAAGTTCACTTAAAAAAGCAATGGAGAGTAAAACAAGAACAAAAAAAATCCTTAAGTTTAATATTTTGTAAAAATCCCTTTACTATCAATAACCTTCTGATACCGGTTACTACATGACTAAATTAATTTCTTGAAAAATGTTGGGGTAATATTGTTCCATTCGTTTTTTAATCACCCTCAGAGTTAATCTTGATTCTTTGGGTTTTTCCTTCGCGCCCCATCTTCAATAATCTTTCAAACTTTTCTAATAGGGTTGGGGAGGGGGTCAGTCCATAAGATCAACCTTTTAATCATTCAAAAATCTTTGACTCTCTTCTCAGTGTAGCACGGAGCGTTGTCTTGTACGAAGATAGGAGGTTGACCTTACAAAGATCTTAGATGTGGAATAGCATGCTGTTTAAGAATCTGCTTGTAGATTTTAACATTGACAGTCCCTTGTAGGCGAATAAGTGGATCTGGTCCAGCAGTAGAGATCACTCCCAATACCTTTACACTGCCTCCACCATATTTCACCCTCTTTTTTATACATGCACGAGATAACTTTTCACCAAATCTTTATCTGATATACATTCCTCCATCAAAACAAATCACATTAAACTTCGATTTATCGTTAAAATGAACCTGCGGCCACTGTTCTTCGGTCCAAACAATATATTCGTGAGCGTAACGAAGACGGGCTCTCGGATTCTTCTTGGAGATCAGAGGTTTCTTGTCGGTGACCAAGCAAGCAGTGCGTAACTTCAGGGAAACTATATTGTGAGATAGACATTGGAGCTTGAGCTGAGTTCGCGGTATATCTCAGCAGCACTCTTAAAGCTATCCTTTAATGATAATCTAACTGTAACACGATCCTGGCCTATCGACGTTTTACCATGTCTAAATATTTTGATTTAGCATCTGTCAATGCGGATGCCATAAAACGAGGTAGAGTTTGTTACACAACAATTATAGACATTCTTGCAGTAGTTGCTCTCTCATAATTTGACTTGCCCTCTTGGTGAAGACACACAATCCTTTGTTTTACATTACAGGACATCGGTCCTCTCTCACAAGCCACCATGTTGACAGATGAATGATGCCATAAGGTATAATCATAAAATGTAACTGTATACCATCAACAGTCTCCTAAACACAAATGACTTGATTGATAGTTAATTTTTTCTAAGTGACCCTTAACTTTTGGCCACTGCAATTTGGAAGGTAGTTTTTTTATTTTCTCATATCTTACGAAATATTTATTTCATTCACTTAAAATTTGAAAGAAAGATAGATATTAGATATATCTTAATATGTGTAAAATATATACTCTCAACGTTCTGTTAAACTTCTAAAATAAATATTTAAATACACTTGTTCTTACTGACCCTTATATATGCCTGGTATTGTAGGTCCCATTTAAGTAAGCTATGCTAATGATCTTCTGATTGATGGCTGGAATTTAAGTGCCTAGAAATGAAAGAATATTTAATTGTGCTTTCAAAAAGTGATTTAGGTTAGCCAAGTATGTCGTTAATTGTCTTAATACTTTGTTGCAGAGTTTTATAATGTGACGCATTTCGCGTTGGTGAAATGTGTCATTGTATGAAATTTCCTTAAAGGAAAACGATATTTAGGCGGGAGATTGAGGGGTAAGGCAAGAATTTGTTTTTGTTGTTGGTGGTCCAGTTTTCCAACCGTGTGATGTATTATTGAATATGATTGTCGTAGAATGGCCCTTTTAGATTAGTCCACACCAGACACCACTTTTATTTAGGAGCATGCCCCTTTTTAATCATTCCTCACACAAACCGCTTTTGTCGTGGTATTCTTGGTGGGAGTGATATACTTATTTGATGAAGTAGGCTTTGTTCTAAGAGTGCTAAAAAAGCTAATATTGTAATTTTAAAGAAGAGAGCCGTCTCAAACACGTAAGGATATAGAGAAACGCACAAGGATTCCCCAAATAAACTAATATTTTAACTTTAACAATTTAATACAAAAAAACTAAATATTAACCACAGAAATACTTCGAATATTATAATACACAATAATTATTTTAATTAGCTTGCCCCTCTAAAATTGGTTAAATTAGAAACACACTTCAATATATAAGATTTAGGCTTATTGTCTCTACTGGAGTATAAATACCTTAGAAAATTTTATTGCCTCCACGACGCGTGCCGACCGGCCAGATGTAAGTAGTCGAGATCACGAGGTACTTTTGGCAAGGATGGCAGATTGGGGTCCACACATTATTCAGTCGGGGGTCTCTTCAAGGACGAGAACAACCACGAAGCTTTAGGCGGCACCGAAATACGCGTGGTCTCTCTGGTGAGAGAAAGTTGAACTTGGTTCTTTAACCAAGTAAACTTAGATTTTGGTGTGACCACCAAGTCACGAGCTTGAGGGGGAGCTTTTCTCCTTCGTTACTTGAATTCTTTATAAGTGAGGACTGTACTCGGAGATGGTCTTCTTCAAGGGCAAGGATCGATAAGGGGGGTTTCTCTGACGAGAATAAGTTAAATTTGAATAGGTTAACTTAAAGGTCAGTTTGTTAACCAGGAATAGATAGAGGATGAGCTTTTTCTTAGTTCCAGTCTTCCTCAAGGGCAAGGAATAAGTTGAACTTGGTTCCTCAACCAAGTTAACTTATGAGATGGGAGTGGTCTACCGGGTAATGGGTGGAGGTGGAGCCTTTTTCCTGTTCTTTTCGTAATTCCTCAAGGACGAGGAATACCCAAGGTGTTTAAGATGCACCAGGAAATGAAGAGTCTCTCTGACGAGAGTAAGTTGAACTTGAACAAGTTAACTTAACGTTCGGTTTAATACCTAGGGACTAGCTCTAGGATGAGCTGCTTCTTAGCCCCTTAAGGTAGGCAGCCCTACCTCCCTTGTAGGGTACTTCTTGGTCTGGCGACCCAAGTAATCTACCTGTCCAGTATCGGTAGTCCGATCTTAATCCGGGGACTTCGTCACCTGGAGAGTGACGTATTCTACCTATCCAGTAGCGGTAGCCTGATCTTAATCCAGGGACTTCGTCACCTGGAGACTGACATATTCTACCCCGATTTTCCTGAGTGTTTCTTATTTATACCTCCTCACCCCACTGGGGGATGGGTAACAGGGAAGGGGGCATGGGGACGGGCCCATGAGGGTTCTTATTCCAAACGGTTTTTCTCACCAAGTCTTACATCGGCTCCTCGTTAGCCTTCAAACTTGAGAAAAACGCGTTTCCAATTTCCTACTTGAAGTGACATTGAATATGCCTCCGGTAGGGAAGATCTTGCATTTTAACTTTTAGGCCTTTCATAGCGACGAGTGGAGCGCTTGACCCGAGTTCCCTGGCCGGATGTTTTTGCGGTTCCCATCTCCGGTCTCCACTGCGAAAGAACGGGTAGGTGACGATTCTTTTACACAGCTCCCTTTGAAGAACTTAATGGGGGGGATGACTCTTGGAAACTTAAAACAACTAACTCAACCTAGTCGAGTTTAGCAAAGTTATATATCTTCGAGCCCTTTCTTACATTAAGTTTCTTTAAACATGAGCGCACACGCACGCGCGTACACTGTCAATGTGTCGAACTAGAGCTCGCAAGCCTGCTGGAGGGAGGAGGGGGGGGGGGAATGTTACACAACCATCTTAACATACTCGCAATACAATTTAACTTTCAAATAACAAAAAGCTAATTCGTCGATTACACTCAACAAAACAATAGAAAAAAAACAAGCTACTTTCTTACTTTTCTAAGGTTCACAGAACTTAAATCCTACCAGTAACTACTACACGAAAAATAAATAAAAACATGGTTTCACGCTTATTAAGTACTGACCTAACCCTCAATAGTATGTTGTCTCAGCTTATAGTGCAGCTGTACTTTATCGGCTCCTTTGATATAGCTAATATTAAAATGGTGCTCTGTGACTATTAACCTACCGCGCCTGAGTCGGCCGTTAGGGTTAATGAGCCTCCTCAAGTATGTCCGTAGATGGTAGTTGTATTTCAACCTACTCAAATTAACCTTCTTATGGTACTTTACTAACTTTAACCTGAACATTATGGCTATAGCGGCCGTTGCAGCGGGGAATAATGGATGGGAGCGTGGGTCCCATAGTTCTCCTTTAACCAGGTACACGGAGAGATCGTGTTTGGGTTCAATCATTGGGGATCGAATAAGATTTTCCTTGCGGTGTCGGTAATGGGCATGGTGCTCACTACGACTTGGAGTTTTAATGGTAACTCCGTGGACGGCTTGGGGAGGAGAATACTAGGGGTAGGGGATACTCATCCGCGTCTACCATCTGAATAATTTTACCTGGGTGTATCGCATTAACACCTCTTTAATCCTTCCTTGTCAACTCATTTGACTCAGTTCTCTTCGTAGGTAATTCCTCCTCAGGTACTCCTGCTGTTACCTTATCCCCACTTTCTACTTCTTCCATCATAACCCCATTTAGCTGGGTTCTCCTCGTAGGTTGTTCCTTAGGTACTCCTGCCGGTTCCTCATCCCTACTTTCTATTTCTTCCTTCATAACCCCATTTGGCTAGGTTTTCATCGATGGTTCCTTCCTAGGTCCAGGCCGAGCTACAACTTCCTCGGCCTCTATCTAATTCTCGATAGATGTTCTTTCGAACGAGAGCAATCTTTCTTTTGACTCTTTTTCCCTGTTCACTCTTCTTTCTTCCGCTTCTTTTTCTGATTTTGCTATTTCATTTTCTTGTCGGGTTCTTCTTTCTTCATCTTGCAGCTTTATCTTTATTTTTCTTTCATCATTTTCTCGTTTTATCATTATTCTCCTTTCTTCATCTTCCCTTTCTATCCTTATTCTGAATTCCTTTGATTCTCTTTTCAACAGTATTATTCTCTTGCCTGTTTTACCTCCTCTAAGTATTCTTCTTTCCTATGTTTCTATTTTGCACTGTATTCTGTCTTTCTCTAATTTTATGTCGCTCCCTATTTTTATTGCTTTGCATTCTCTTTTCCCCTCTCTTCTAATATTTTCCATTTCTCTATCAAACTCCATTATTTCTTGTTCTTCTCTTTATATTTTTAATTCTGACAGGACGTAGGCATCCATATCCTCACCTTCAAGTCGCAGAATTTTGGCTTGTGGGTTGAATCTTTCAACCGGTTCCATTTTGTTTTTGTCCGTCGATTTTTCCTTGCTCTATTCTCCGGTACGCTGCCACTCACCAGGTAGTGCGCAGCCTAACTTACCCTCAATCACACTACTATGCTGATTGAAATACCACTCCGAAGGCAAATTTACCACTTGGCCTAACTATTACCTTCAGATTGTTTCCACCTCTAACTCTACCAATTTTTCTCACGTCAATTATTATCTTATTGCTGATATGCCTTTACGTGTTGGTTCTCCGTTAATTAGACACGGCTGGGTACTTTCTAATAAATACCCACAGACCTGACACCACTTTTAAATGTCGTAGAATGCATCCCTTTTCTGATCACCCCACACCTGACACCACTTTTAAATATTGTAGAATGGCCCTGTTCGATCACTCCACATCAGACACCACTTTTATGTAGGAAAATGCTTCTTATTAATCTCTCCTAACACAAACCACTTTTCTTGGTGGTAGTGATATATATACTCCTTTGATGAAGTAGGCTTTGTTCTAAGAGTGCTAAAAAAGCTAATATTGTAATTTTAAAGAAGAGAGCCGTCTCAAACACGTAAGGATATAGAGAAACGCACAAAAATTCCCCAAATAAACTTATATTTTAACTTTAACAATTTAATAAACCAAAACTAAACAGTAACCACAGAATTCTCCCGAATATTATAATACACAATAAATATTTTAATTAGCTTGCCCCTTTAAAATTGGTTAAATTTGCTACAGACTTCAATATATAAGATTTAGGCTTACTGACTCTACTGGAGTTTAAATACCTTAGGAATGTTATTGCCTCCACGACGCGTGCCGACCAGCCAGATGGAGGTGGTGGAGATCACGAGGTACTTTTGGCGAGGATGGCAGATTGGGGTCCACACGATATTCAGTGGAGGGTTCTTCAAGGACGAGAAACATCACGGAGCTTTAGGCGGCACCAAGGTAGGCGTGGTCTCTCTGGTGAGAGTAAGTCGAACTTGGTTCCTTAAACCAAGTTAACTTAGATTTCAGTGTGAGCACCGAGTAACGAGCTCGAGGGGGAGCTTTTCTCCTTCGTTACTTAATTCTTCATGAGCGAGGACTGTACTCAGGGAGGGTATTCTTCAAGGGCGAGGATCCATGAAGAGGGGTTACTCTGACGAAGATAAGTTTAACTTAAATACTTTAACTTAAAGGTTGGTTTGGTAACCAGGAACTAGCTAGCGGATAAGCTTGTACTTAGTTCCAGTCTTCCTCAAGGGCGAGGATAGAGGAGGTGGATTTCTCTGACGAGAATGAGTTGAACTTCTCGTCAAGGTTACTTATGAAATGGGAGTGGCCACCGGGTAATAGGCTTGAGGGGGAGCCTTTTACCTCTTTTTTTCGTAATTCCTCAAGGACGAGGAATTCCCCTGGTGTTTAAGATGCACCAGGATATGAGGACTCTCTTTGACGAGAGTAAGTTGAACTTGAACAGGTTAACTTAACGTCTGGTTTGATATCCAGCGACTAGCTCAAGGATGAGCTTCTTCTCACTCCCTTAAGGTAGGTAGCCCTTTATCTCTTGCAGGGTACTTCTTGGTCTGGCGACCCAAGTAATCTACCTGTCCAGTTTCGGTAGCCTGATCTTAATCCACGGACTTCGTCACCTGGAAACTGACGTATTTTACCTATCCAGTAGCGGTAGCCTGATCTTAATCCAGGGACTTCGTCACCTGGAGACTGACGTATTCTACCCCGATTTTCCTCAGTGTTTCTTTTTTATGTCTCTTCACCCCACTGGGGGAGGGGTACTGGGGGGGGGGGAGGCTAAGGGACGGGCGCACGAGGGTTCTTATTCCAAACGGGTTTTCTCACCAAGTCTTACATCGTCTCCTCGTTAGCCTTTGAACTTGAGAGAAACGCGTCTCCAATTTCTTACTTGAAGTGACATTGAATATCCCTCTCGTAGGGGAGATCTTGGGTTTTAAACTGTAGGCCTTTCATAGCGACGAGAGGCGTGGCACTGTGGTTACGCGCTTGACGTGAGTTGCCTGGCCATATGTTCTTGCGGTTCCCATCTCCGGTCTCCACTGAGAGAGAACGGGCGCGTGACGATTTTCCTACAATGATCTAGGCCTACTTTTAGCTATAAAGTTAGCAATTTTATGGTACGAGAGGTGCAGAAATCTCTCTTTGAAGATTATAAGGCTCACGGTTGGTGGGTTAAAGAATATAATGTAAGAAAAATTATTTTAATGATTTTACCACCATTCTAACCTTTATTAAGGTGCCTTTTATTTCCAAGTGGTAACAATAGTTTAACGCGATCTCAACTAGATAGGTAGTCTAAATACAGCTTTTTGTAGACGCAGTGAAGTACCAGGAATTGAAATGATATCCCGGTAATAAAACGAACCCCTTCAACGGGGTTCCATTTAGAGTGGAAAATATACTCTCTTGTAGTGCGTTACTATTTTATGCTATGTGAATGTTTGCCTGGAGCTAATGGATTTAGATGAAAACTCTTATTTTAAGCGTTTCAGCGTTGTAAGAAATTTCATTGTGGACTCCTTTTTTTTCGCAATTTCTGAAGTGAAAAGACGAGGAAGAGGAGTGTTGAAATTAGTTGGATAAGAGTTTCACTAGTAAAAATTTAGTTTCACCAGATGTGATTGTAAATTAATTTTACTGTGGCAAGATGGTCATTTCCTAATTGAAATTAGGTCTTTCGCTTTCAACAATAAGTATTTCATTACCTTGAATTTTGTGTGTTTGCTTATTGGGAGGAACCACCCATCAGCTCTAAGATGTGCGTTTTTTATACCCTTGACTATTTACTGCTCTGTTCACATTTGCGGCCTCTTGATAACTTATTTCGGAATAATATCGAGTCAGAGAGATTTTCCTTGTGCGTGAATTTTCATGTCTTGCCATTAGGATTTTATGAATCACTGTAGTTTTATGATGGTTTTCTAGTGTTTCAATGTCTCTCTTAGATGATACATTTATCTTACTTGGTATTTCAAACTTCTTGGCTTATTTATGTTAATGAGGTTGCTAAAGTGTGTGATCATGTCGGGTATTATTTAAATGATGCCTTGTATGGATTATCTGACTTATTAAGATGTCAAGAAATATATGTCGTTTTTTAAAAAGAAGGTAAAATGATAATTATTAGTTTAAAAATGCATTTATTCAGCAAATTAATTGGCACTATCATTGGTAATGCTCTTCCATTATTTGAATAAGCTTTATCGCTTCTTTTGAATTATTCATTCGATTTTTTAAAAAACATCGTTTTTTGCATCTCATTCATAAAAGAGAGTAAACTTTGACATTTAGATGACGTTGTAATGAAATAAATAATTAGTAGTCAGGTGGTATAAGCTCCAGTGAATATGGAGGATGAGAAAATCTTTGCTAACATAACTCAATAATTTTTCTTGAGTTAAAAACGCAACGTGTCGGCTTGTATTGTCATGAATGGGGAGATTGCCAAGCCCTTTCCGATGATAATGATGTACGGCTTTGCTCTACGACTTCAACTATACGTTGCAAGTGTTAAACAAATAAATTCACAAAACAAAACAAAAACAAAAATAACAACAGTGTTATAGTCACACAAATGAAAACTTAACAGTTAATAATAAATTAAAGCATAATTTACCATCTATCTTCAAGACTTAAGAGAGATCTCCTCGAAAATAATCCTCTACCAGAAGCTCTTAAATAATAAAAGAAAATGCTTAGCTCAGGGATATTTTTTTAACACTTCGAACGTATAGTTGGAGCCGCAGAGCAAAGCAGTACATCATTGGTCATCAGAAAGGGTTGAGGGTAGAAGGTAAAATTATGCTTTAATTTACTATTAACTGTTAAGTTTTCATTTGTGTGACTATAACCCTGTTGTTGTTTAGTGCTTTTGCTTTGTTTGGGGAATTTAAAATAGTGTTTTTTTTAGTAACATGGTGTAAGTTTTTGTATCGGTAGATATAAAATATCGTACAAATTTAAGTTATTTTACCTTTTTATTTGCCTTGCCTAGTGACGTCAGAGAATCTGAGCACCTCTGGCGGAAAGAAGCATTTAACTCAAATATATATAAACCAATCCAGTTCAAAACAGCTTCTATGCCTAACCCTCTGCATCTCAGTGAAATCAGAGCTTAGATATCAGCAACTATGATACAACCTTGGGATAGCACTTTTTTAAATTCGGGCGCTCTCTTAAAAGGGAGGAAAATTATATATGCTTTGTGTTAACTATATATAAACCAATCCAGTTTAAAAAAGCTCCTATGCCTAACTCTCTGCATCTTAGTTAAATCAGAGCTTAGCTATCAGCAACTATGATACAAACTTGGGATAGCACTTTCTTAAATTCAGGCGCTCTCTTAAAAGGGAGGAAAACTATATATGCTTTGGTTTGTGCTAACTATTATTATATATTATTTACCTAAACTTACTCACTTTTCATGTACGTTCTATTATTTCTTCTTTCAACATTTTTGTGTGCTTTATCAAACAAAATCTGTTTTTGTTGGTCGGAAGGGAAAATCCGGCAAAACAGAGTTTGAAGCCAGCTACACAGAAATCTAAGTCAACCTCAGAGTTTGACCGCCGTTTTGCTTCTGACCACTCAAATGGAATATAATTGGATCAGGACGCGTGGCGTGCACTCTATATCATCTCAATGATGTTTTCGTTTTGTTTACTTACAAAATTTGGAAATTCAGAACATGGCGGCAAGAAGCATTTAATTAAAATATATATAAACAATGCAGTTTAAAAAAGCTCCTATGCATAAATATTTGCGTCTTAGTGAAATCAGAGCTTAGCTCATTGCGATGAAGTCAATCGATATATCAATATCAATGGTATAAATATAGAACAAAGCGCATTCAAGTAATACTCTGGCGGAAACTTGAATAGTTAAAAAAAATACTTAGCCATGATTTGCGTTGCTCTGAGCTTCATTTACGCTCTCTAAAAATGACTTTTAACACCAAACAGAAGTTACAACGAAGAACTGTCAAATGCATACCAAAGATATGGAAGAAAAGGGGACAAAAAAAATCTCGGCTACCTGCCCTCCTGTACCCACGTGGATCCGGAGATGACCGCATGGAACCGGGTAAAGCAAGGGAGCGTAGGTGAAGAGGAGGCTGACGCTGTTATCATCTGCCCCAGTTATATTTGCCTAGGGACCAATGTCATCTCCCCCCCACCCTCACACGGCCATGTGGAGTAATTAGACTTTTAGATAGCCTTTGATAAGGTACCACACCGCCGCCTTCTCCGGAAAGTGCAAACGCTGGGCATAGATGGAAAAGTAGCCGGCTGGATCGAGAACTGGCTAAGAGGCGTGCCTCAAGGTTTTGTCCTGGGACCACTACTATTCATCATCTACGTCAACGACATAGACTGTGACATGGTTGCGAAGATTTACAAATTAGCCGACGATACCAAACATGGTATGAACGTTGCAAAGGGTGGAAATACTGCCCACCTGCAGGAAGATCTTGGGAAGATTGTAGAGTGGTCGGAAACGTGACAAATGCCTTTTAACGTAAACAAATTCAAAGGGATGCATATCGGCCACAGAAACCCCTAATCTCAGTAAATCCTTAAAGGCACTGCTATTGAATCCACCGGCACTGAGAAGGACGTGGGTGTAACAATCAATAGTGACCTCAAGTTCTCGAAACAGTGCATCGAGGCAGAGAAGAAAGTCCAAAGGATGTTAGGCTACATAAAGCGCCAGTTTGGATACCGTAACAAGGAGATAGTACTTTGTCTGTACAACTCCCTCGTTCGGCTGCACCTGGAGTATGCTCTTAAAATTTTGGAGTCCTTCGTTTTGAAAGGATATCGCAAGGTTGGAACGCGTACAAGCCAGAGAAACCAAGCTGATTCCCTCTATCCGACATAAAAGTTATGAGGATAGACTAAGGGAATTAGATCTGTTCTCGCTGGAAACCCGTACACTGCGTGCTCAGCTGATCGAAGTTTTCAAAATACTTAGAGGGTTCGACAATGTTGACTACCGAAATATTTTTACACTGAGTGACAACAGAACGAGCAATCACGGCTCTAAACTTTAACAGAAGCGTTATAACTGCAATCTGTGTGGAAATATTTTCACTTACAGTATCTGCGGTAAGTAGAACGAACTTCCAGTGAAAATTGTCAACAGTGAATCTGTTGACCAGTTCAAGTCAAGACTAGACAAAGTCTTGAAAAGTGGCCGTTTAGGGACGCAAAACAATTGAGCAGCCACGTGCCTGCTCGATTGCTAGTTCAAAGGTAACCTCTTTGAATGGACAGTAAGGTCCCCTAGGGTACTTCCTTACCTTGTTACTTCTTGTTACTCTCGTCGAGCATGCGTGGCGTTCTGCTTAAAGATTGGTATCCGTTGGACATTCTAACAAGCGTTATCAAGATTCCTCCTTCTCCGAAGGAGTCACCGACTTTTCCACAATATCGCGCGCGGCTTCTATCCAGGCACCTATATAATGCTTTAACTGAGTTTAGAGAGCAGCACTGTCACACATCCACCTACTTCGATGAATGAGCTAAAGGACGCTCTCCCCTCCCCGCCACCAGTCGTGATTTCGATTCAAGAGAAGGCTAAATCGATCCGTGAACTCTGCCTTAGTCAATCGGCAAGATTCACATCAGTGAATTCGCCCTAGTCAGTTGGAAAGGACTGACAAGGTTTCCCAACTCCGAAGCCGATTAGTGCTGGCGTTTTTAGGCCAGAGGTAAACCAACTTCTTCCTTCGCCTTCACCGTACCTCACTGGCCCCTTTTGGCATAAGGTAATCGTAACCGTTTCCGCCTGCAGATTTATCTTAAATCTGGCTTATACAATGTTCCTTTATTTGTGCGAATGCCCCAGGTTAAAATGCTCCTTAAAATCACTAACTGTATCTGACCTCTTTAATCCCTTAATCAACCAACCTGATCGCGCATGGATCTCTAACCCCGTCATGCCGACTATTCCATTTAAACCCAATTTCTGTGTGAAAAAGAGAATATATATCCTATTTGCAACCTCTACGCGTACCAGCTACCTTTTAATCTTTGGCCAACTTGCACTATGAAATTTTTGTTTAAAAAGACCCCGCAAAGTAAGGATAAACCCACCCCACGTGGATTCCTAACAATTTCCCGTTTCACTCTTGGTCTTCAACACACTTTTGGCTAATTCCAAAAAAGCACCCATGTTCATATAAATATATAGTCTGTCCATTCCACAAAAAACATATAATAATAATATTAATAACAGCGACATCCCAATATAGTTTTTATATTTGGATTCGCAAAATATGTGCTTAACATAATTAGCATAAATAAATAGTTTTAAGTGATTACGCTTTTCGGAATTTTTTTCAGCATATTTTGTTAAAAAATAATTCAGATAATATTCATTTATTCAATCACACTTGGAATCATTAATACTGACAACACTATCTGCTTACACCCTATTGAACATCTAAACGGACAAAGACATTAGAGGATGAATAGCAGAAGCTATGTCAATTTTAAAGCCTAAAATGAAATTTTTCTAGTTTCAATAAATATTTGTATCCAAATGATACAGTTTTTTTTTGCTAAATACAAATATAGACTTGAAATTTATATCTAATTACTCTTAGCTACATACTTTTTATTTGTTTAGGAAATATAAGGTACTTTTGTGTTTTCATTTGTATAGCATTTACTTGCGTTTTCTTCAAATATAGTAGAATTCCAAAACTTATCCACGGAGGGGATCATTCACAGTAGTGGTAAATTGTAGTCATAAAATCAGTAAATTTCAAACTCAGTATTAATTTTTATATGCTGGTAATAACTATTTGGCACATGTAATATATTTGAATAGGAGAGCAAATAAAGCTTTTTATAAATTTTTAGTCGTATATTAAGCTATCATAGCTAACTACAAAAAAAAGTAGAAATTCTTAGTTTTCGAAAGATGTCATGTGTGCCTTGTTATTGTTTCTTGGCATTCGCATTCTGCTGTCCACTTCTCCTCTAATTTATGCTTTACTCCTCTCTTAAGAGAACAATGTTGACCTATCCTCAGTTGTCATTATCACACACGTTTCTACTGACTGTGTATGATGACCATTCAAGCACTTTCATTGGTGCATTCAAAACTTCTTGATTGCAGCAGTGACGAAGGGTCATTGTTGTAGTGGTTCGGTTAATCCTGAGTTCCAAACAATAAAATCTGATAGTTTAATTGCATCTTGATTATCAAAAGTAGTATTTCTATATCTGAGGCTGCAGTTTCGTATTTGTCAATCATCATCTAGTTTGCATCTCCTCTTCCAACTTACTGCAAAGCAAGGTCTGACTCACAGCATCAAAATGTGCATTATCATTTTGAACACCTTACTTTCCAAATTTTAATAAGCTCCAGTTGATACAATATATGTTTGAGACCTATCAGCCATGTGGGATCTAAATTTATGTTAAACATTTGAGGTACGTAGGCTCCCAATATAAATTAGGCGATCATTGTTAGTTTCTTGAGAGTCGTCCCTTTCACCAATGTTTGGAAATATTTCAATCTGCAAAATTTTAGAACTGTGGTCTGCGATTGCAATTTGGATTAGGATCAACAATGTCTCCTATGAGATGAGTGTCATTTGAATCATATGAAGTCTTGAAATGGGCACGCACATATTTAGGCACATAAAATTTATCTAGTAAATATTTATATAATTTTGTCATGTAAATAATAGTATATATCCTCTGTCCTGCAAATAATAATATATAAATAACATTTGGTCATATAAATAATATAATATATAACAATTTATCATGTAAAGGATATTGGCAAAATTAATTCGAGACTCACACGCATACGTGCTCAAATGCTGACACACTCACACGCATATAGACTTACACACGTACACGTGGTTACACGCAGAAAGGCGCCTCTCGTGATGTATTTCTAGACATTTTGCAGGGCTAGACCAAGGTTCTTGGGGGCAGCGAAAACAGCTATGTTGACATGTTTATCAAAACGTACCGAGCAGGCAAATGGGAAGACGGAGATTTTTTTTATTCTCACAGGGCCGTGAAACACGAAATTTGAGACAAAGATAGTCTGGCAAAGTCCTGACTCTTTGTTTATCTTTTACTTATCCATGTGTACACAATAATTAACATGGATTCAATTAAACTCCGCCCAAACCGCATTCTCGTGGTATAGGAAGGACAGAGTGATGGTGTTCGTACGTATAGGTTAATTACGTCCTTCAAAACACCGTGAATAATTTTCCCTTTAAGCGTGCTATATTTTACTACGATTATGATTATTATCATTACGTTAATCTTTGAGGGTTCCTAGTGGCTTGCTCAGCGTTTCAAGTATTGAATAGAAAATGTTTCTAAGGAAACTAGACCTTTAACTAAAAACATGAACCAAGATTGAAATTTAACACAGAAAATACACAGAAATGAATTAAACAAATTTTAGTAAGGCTTACTAAATTACACAATAGAATTTAAGTAATGGTTGACCCACAGCTCTTCCTTACTATTAAATGCAAACTGACCTTCAACGAGACAGAAACCAGGGAATTAAATACCTTTCAAAATTCCACGAGAATTAAGTTTGAGATAGAGCTTGAACTCAATTGTTATGTCACATCAAGAATGTTGTTTCTGGACTTGCGCGTGAAAAGAGCGTCCAGCTGGTCAGCAGGGAGAATGCTTTAAAGACGGAGAGCACCTTGGAGCGTGTAGCAGATGGAGTGACGCACGCCTATTGGAGGAAATGAAATCACCACGAGACAGAGAAAGTATGTTTCTTTTAATCTTCGTGTTACTCGGGGAATAATTCACACTGGCCAGCGCTGAGCCCAAAGAGTGAATCTTAGAAGTATTCCTCAAGGGTGAGGACTATCTCTGTGGTTTAAGATACAGAAGGATAGGGGTTTTTCTGACGAGAGTTAGTTAACCTTGCTCTTAAATCAAGGTAACTTACAATTCGGTGTGACCACCAGGAACTGACTCGAGGAGGAACTTCTTCTAAGTCCCTCTCGTTGCTTTGCCGGGCACTTATGCCGGTCTTCGCAGTCTAGATCTCTCTAACGATCTATACCTGACAGGATTCTAAATTCGGTGTTACCACCAGGAAATGCCTCCGGGTGAGCTTCTTATAAGTTTCTTCTGTTCGTAGCCAGGCCTCTCGCCGGGCTTAAACGTCTTAATGAATAACATAATCTCCCTTGATTTCCAAAGTTATTTTATTTTTATAATTCGCCACACCAATGGTGGTAGGGGAAGGAGCGGGGATGCGTGGACAGGCTGCATCAAGTCAACTCCTGCAACGGTTTTTCTCAGGGCGTCTTTAAGCTAGCCCTCACAGGGACCTTCTGGCTTTAGGCCAACGCTCCTCTAATTTTGCATATGCAGTGAAATTAAATATTAACTTTTGGCGGAATCTTGCAGTTTTCACCCATGCTGGGCTCCCCGTGTCCTGACATGCGAGGGTAAATGCATTATGTGGTCTTGGGCAGCCTTTCAGGGGGGGGGGGGGTCGAGCTACGGTGCTTTTAAAGCCAGAACGTTGTGGTTACAAAGCAGTGGCTCATTTGTGAGGGTGGTCAATCGATTCCCTTACACGCATCATTGGCTAAGATTGGGTTACGCACACAACTTTCGATACAATAAATACGATCTGAGGTAGGGTAGAACGGTCAGTCAGACAGACAAAGAGAGAAAAAGAGAGTAAGCACAGTAGGGTAGGAAGACCGTAAGCACTTTTAAGGAAGCGTAGACTAACGTAGACCCAAATATTAGCATGAGAACATGAAAATACCAGACATACATATAATCGAATTCATTGCTCCTAACTCTACCTCTCCGTCAAAGGAAGAGTCCTTGATTCCACCATCCAATATTTCTTTTTCCAACGGCTAATAAAATGGTCCTTTTACCTAGCATACATCACTAAATATCAAGGAGTTGATAATCTTTTCCCACTTGGAGTAATCCAAAGTACAGTACCTGCCGCAATCGGGCTACATGCTAGTGCTTACTAGACTAATTTTCCCTAAATTCTGAAATATATCACCCGATCTAAGGGAAGTGATGACGCAATCATTATGAATGGGAGGAACTGAGTTCTTTAACTATTTGTATAGATATGAGATAGAGGCGGAACAATAGCGAAATCTGCGAAATTTTGCTTTATCTTCAGCGTAATAGGAATTTCTAATAATTTTCTTATAGATCCGGATACAATTTCCTCTGCTGGTTTCTTAACATCCAGGTGTCACTTGACTCCAGACACAACAGTACAGTTTGCATATCACACAATCAACACCAAGTTCTTGTTAGCTTAGCCTCCGTATACCGCATGGCTGCTCAAACCTATTCAGTATTCTAATTAGTACTCTCCACTCATATGGTCAAATGGTTATAACTGCTCCTCTTTTTCGCAACCACTTCACTAGATTATGTACAATATTTTATCATGTAGCCCTTCCTGTTTAGCGTTCTTTTGTTCGAAATGCTCCAAATTTTCCCATCTGGTTCAGTGCACAACGTGTAATATTTCTCTATAATTTCGTCAGGTAACTTTATATTGAGATTACAACTTCGCTTTGTAATCTTAGCATTATAACCTTTCCCATTAAAGAGATAGTAGTGATACAACTTTCCATGATACCTTATTTAATTGTCGATCACCTAATTTCTTATTTGCTTTTTGTCTCACCATGCTGGCCTTTATTTCCATCATTTGTAAATATTTTATCAAGCTTTTTAATAACGCCACCATAATTCCATGAAACAGGGCAAGTTTTGCAATTTCTCTCACACAGTTTAATGTCTCAGTCTAGCCATAGAAAGAATAGTTATATCTTTAGTGTTATATTTCTTCTTCTTAACTTAATATAGCAATAGAAATACACCTGTCACTGTTTTCAGGTTTTTGGCTTCCTCTATTTTTGCAGCTGCTTTTCTTGTATCTTAAGTCTTATACAATTCTCTCTTTAACAATACCTTCTACCTGTTTAGCGTCATGTCCTATTCATTATTAGATGAATGTTTTTTTTTCTCCTTTACTATATGTCCTACCTTTTCTCATCATTTAATGGCAGTACTTCCTCATGTCTCCTGATACCAAGGTGGTCAGTCAGCCACATATGTTATTTCCTTACACTACCCACATATTCT
Source organism: Ceratothoa steindachneri (assembly GCA_963969495.1). Lineage (NCBI taxonomy): Eukaryota > Metazoa > Arthropoda > Malacostraca > Isopoda > Cymothoidae > Ceratothoa > Ceratothoa steindachneri. The sequence continues at coordinate 158,795,318 of OZ018322.1, read as the reverse complement.
CTCTGTCCTTTACTGAGGTAAAATATATGTCCTAGAATTTTCTGTTGCGTCCTGCATCTTCAGTCAATGTAAATCTCAGTGTTATACTTAGGAGTACACATAAACTCACTGCAACTTCTGATCGTACAAGGACAGGTATGTATATCGACCACTTTATTCAGTTTAACATTAAGGTCTCTTTCATCTTTTAATTTACATTACCTATGAACACTATCACTGCTTCATGTTAGAGTGCTTTTAGTTTAGTTCTAATTCTGATCTCAGAGTTCATTCATTCCTAGCCTGTTGAAACGATTACTGTCCTTTCTCACTGAAAATCTAGCCTTGAAACAATATTAATTTAATTACCCTTATTAGCCGAATAATTTTTCAAGCCTCATTCATTCGTTTTTCTCTTCAACAAACCATACTTCAGAAGAAGGAAGTTCTGTGCCAGTCCCCACATGACAGATGGCATCTTTATTTCTTTCCTGTTTTAATACCCTTCACACTCATCATACTTCATAATAAATGTAATTTATATCTGACTTTTGAATAAATTTAAATTTAGCTTATATTTCAGAATATTACGATGAAATATTATTTAATTGAGCGTAAATCATGAAGCCAACCCAGTGAGATACCTTAAACATTCTATTAAGAGAAAGAAGTGTGGCTTTGTCCATCATTAAGGGCGAAGAAATATAAGTAGGATAAAATGGATAAAATTTTAATGTGGAGACAATGACAAAATAAAATTAAAGGAGCAACAGCTGAAAATAAAAATGAGCAAGAATATGACATGAAGAAAAATGCAACAAATTCAATAAAAACTACTCAAAAAAATATACAAACGACAATGGCGAAGTACAAAGCACGTGTCAGGCAAAAATATAAAGCAGGGTAAAAAATTGGGAAAGGGAGAGAAATGAATTAGTCGGAATGAAACAAGTGACCGCGTGGGTCAGAAACAGAATAATCTAGAAGAAATGAGGCTGGGTGGGGGAAAAGTGAGACAGGAAGAGCAAGGGGAAGAAAAGTTATATAAGAACGGAGAGGAGGAGTCAATAATAGGGATAAAGAAGTAAAAAGAGCAAGGGAGAAAATAGTACGAAGGAAAAAACAGGGTAAACGTAAAATACAAAGTAATAAAAACACTAACGAGAATAGAAAAATACAAAGCAGGTGATAATGCATATTAGAAAATAAGGGAATTGTAGACTGAAACTAAAACACAGAGGTAGGCAGAAAAAAAGGAGTAAATAGTAAGGAAAGTAATGAAAATGGCCATAAGGAGAAGCAAAAAAAACCCCCCAAATAAATGGATTACTCACAAACGCGTTGCTAGCAGCAAACCGTAAGACAGGCACTAATAATTCTGGAAACTAATAATACAATCACACAGTCAAGGCTATGGCAGCACCAAAAAAGGTTAACAAACTCAACAGCGAGACAAAGCAACAAACTAACACCGATTGGAAGTTATATTATATAACTAGTTATTGATACATTTAATTTAGGTGATTTTAGCAAACTTTTTGAAAGAATTTCCTTGGGTAGGATAAATTCCCTCTTCCATGGGGCATGAACGCGTGTTGTTTGTTATTTTTTGTTATATGCTACCCGCACCATTTATTTCTGATTTTCCCATATGATAAAAGTTATTCACCAAAGAAAACGTCAAAAATAATCAAAAATATTTTAATTTTCTGTGATTAAAGGCATAAAATATAAAGAATATATGGCATATTTTTTTAGGGATTGAAAGAGAAGTCCCTAATAATTAAACTTTAGAACTGACCTTGTCTAGAGAGGACGATTCTCGGATCTATGGAGGTTTGTAGCAGTCTTGGCTCTTGATTTTTACTACATATAAACTAACCTCCCCCCCACCATATATATATATATATATATATATATATATATATATATATATATATATATATATATATATATATATATATATATATATATATATGTATGAATATATATATATATATATATATATATATATATATATATATATATATATATATATATATTTATATATATATATATACAGAGAGAGAGAGAGAGAAATGAATTAAGCGTTTAGGAATTCACAGAAGTCTAAATTATATTTCAAAGCTCAATTCTTTCTCAGGATATGATGCGCGTCTTCTATGTCCATCTATCTCAGTTGCTAATCAACTTCTATACTTCAGTATTTTAAACACCAACGATGTCCCAGAAAACAAGTGCCCTGTACCGAGTAAAACAACATCTGACTACCCAAATCTCGTTCTCAATTATTTGTTGCATAAATAATTCTTTGGGATAAGCTATAAGATAAAACTTCTTGATGTATGATGCCATATGCCTACAGTGTCACCCACTTTACATGTTAGGGTAAAAAACATAGGCTTACTCACTTCGTAAAAGCAGTGAATTACCAACCAATTTAGAAAAGTGATCTTTCACTCCTTTTCCCAAATATTCAACTGAAAAACACTCAGTAAATTAGGCAATAGCGTATCTTCAGTAATATCCTATAGGTAAGCTGTTTCGCGATGAGGCCTACCTCCTCCTATATAACTCTTATTTAAACTTTATATATTTTAGATAAAGAGGGATAATCTTAGCAAATCCTATAGTCTACATAAACCGTAGAGTGTTGTGTGAGTTTTTCATCCGTCAAGGGCAAGCACATGTAGCTGTGCTCACGTAAGATCACACGCCTCTCTACTATAATTCGCCCCCCTCCCCACCCTTACACACAGGAAGTGTCATACTACGTCAGATAGTACCTTGCCCTAGAAGGCCAGGCAGTCTTTCCTTACCAAAAGGTTTCTGTTGTGCCGAGTTTATGTTGACCTAGTCTACGTGCACTATCTAGCAACTGAGGGTCCTGGGCACCACTGGCCATTGACAATACAATACACATATAAAAGCCAGATCTCTGAGTCAAATAAAGACAAGAGAAGGGATCTCAGTTTAATTAACATAACGAAGATTATCGATTTGTTGCGATATAATGGCGGCCGAAGGTTATCTTCCAAAAGGTCACCAGGGCGCAATTTGTACAATGAAAATGCAGGTAATCAAATGAGAATCGCTTTAATAAGTAATACGCGAAAATAAATGCACATAAGAGAAGGAAATGCATCGATAGATAGGAATGAATGAAAACGAAGCATTCTGAATAAGTGGAATGGGAAATCATTTCAACCTCTTATCCTTTAAAGATGGAGAGGGAAAACTAATGTCTTATGGGCCACCTCCAAAGACTCAATAGATTCTGCAGCGTTAAAAAATTCAAGAACAAACCTCGATAATGCTCGAAATCCAACAAACGGCAATCGAGGTCTGTTGAGGGGCTGGAATGGGAACATAATGACATATAATACAGTTAAAAGATAATCACACTATTGGAGTGAGGTGAGTTGTGTAAGACTACTTTTTGAGCTACTGCTTTGATCTGCTCCAGAAGGAGGCTGGTTTCCTGATGAGAAATCTCGGTACTTCACCTTTAAATTATCAGATAATAATTCCTTCTTACTCATAAATCTGTACTAGTTTTCCTTTAAGGGACATCAATTCCTCTATTTCTTTACACTTCCCTTGAGGTAATATTCCAGGGAAAATACTTCTTTCATGCCTATCTCCATTTTATACTGCCAAACGCTACTTGCTTCGTCTTTTCGTTTGGAAATCTTTATAAAAACAAGCTTTGTGAAAGCTCTCAGCGGTGAGTATCTGAGGAATCCTTTAATGACCGCACTTCGGGCGCATTAACTTTTATTATTACATTGTTTTGTAACCAAGAAAAGAATAATACGCCTGCTTTGACCGATATACCTCAACTGGACTTGCTGCACGTTCAACCTTAGCTGTAATTATTGGATAACTCTAAATTTACATGCACCGATTCGTGAAAGTCAGGCGCGCAAATAGGATAATTGGGTTTCAATATATTTCTCGGCATATAATTTGACATTATTTGAAAATTAATCTTTAAATAGCTGGATACAGCTTAAACTGCGTTCGTAAGTACCTGATATTTAGTTGAAATTGCTTCTCAAGTCATTAGGTTAATCTTCTTCTCCACAAAAATGAGATTTGATCAAGAGGTTTATGATATTTGTGCCTTTAGGGCTAATATTTCCGTCGTTTTACTCTATATAACGTGGCTTCTTTTAAATCAGAAACTCATAAGATTCTTTGTCTAATCAAGAGAGAAATTATTATTTTTTAAAAATAAAATAGATAGAGCAAATAGCAGACTGTCCCCGATACTAAAATTATATGCGCAAACTACATGTTTACTAGAAGACGTCAATCAATAAACTAAAGTAAAGATACAAAGAAACTGCTAACTACATGTTACGATTCAGCCTTCAGGTTTCTTCTTTCTTCTTATCATTTTTTAAATAAGATTGTTCAGGCTATATATATATATATATATATATATATATGGTGAATTTTTCAAATTTTATTCTTAGTATGCCATTTTTCTGCAACTTTCCCTAGAAAAATTTTCCCTTCCATTCACACTATCTTAATTCCACAAGATATTAATGAACGGATTTACACTACGATAAATCTCTCAGGAACCAAATAAACTTAAACAAACAATATTAAGCACACACAAAGTAATGCAATTACGCACATGTACGAACACGTCAATACTATGGGCAGGCCAACCTTATACCAAACATCAAAAAGAGTCCCCACTTGTACATCTAATTGGCTAATCTATAGTCCATCCAACTACATCTTTTCCTCAAATGAAAATGGAAGTTGCCAGCATCTCCAATTACATTATTTTAAATAGAAAGGAAGTATTATTATAATATATTATCATTATTAATGCTAATTTCCCTGTGGGGATGCAGCTTCACTTCCCCAACTTCTTCACTTAGTAAGACAGCCAAACTGGACGACAGTGTGAATCTAGACGCCCATCTTTCCGTCAAATCTGTGTTCACCACAAAAACCCGCAGATCTCGGTTATGAAACTTCTGGTGAAAAATACCTTAATCCTTTTTATTATAGTTGATTAACATTGACCAGCAGCAGGTCACTATGATTCCATTTCAAACAGCTATGTGTTTCCTGATCAGGAGAAAAGGTAAGAATACACAATAGGGTACATTAGGGTTACGACGGAATTTAAAGAAGAAATTCTTCCCTTTAGGTGAGTTTTATTTTCTCTTTTTAATTTAAAGTTGAATACGATAGAGTAAATTTCTCAAGTGACCTCTATTTGATTCTCAGTTTCATGTAGATTACTTAATAAACAATTACTATCAAAGTACGGGGAATTATACGACCAAACAATCTTGTAAATATAGAGCTAATTACTGCTAGTGTTCCGCCTTCTTATCTATGTTCCACCTGTCGCCCCCCCCCCAACGTGTGAATTATACGACCAAACAATCTTTTAAATATAGAGCTAATTACTGCTAGTGTTTTGTATTATTATCTAAATTCCACCTGTCACCAATGCCCCACACCCCACAGCCCAACGTGTCTGAACTAAACTATGAAAAGTTGGAAGAAGGAAAATTACGGCTATCCAAATACCCTTACTACAGCCAAATTAAGCCGATTTAAAAAACCGAAGTCACTTGCAGGATAACTTGTGATTACTTCTTGTTAAATTCTTTTATATTCAGAGGTAAATATGCCTTCCCTTTTATCGACAATTTACCACAAACTTACAAGGTTGCAACGTTTTTTCCAAAGTTAATTTGAAGAACACATTTTGTCATGAAGGCTGCGGTACAAAAGAAATGAGTAATTCAAATGAATAACTAAAAACAAATTAAATATATGTTCGGCTGGTTGTTTATATCTTTCAGCTAAATTAATTACTACCACTAATAAAAAATACGACAAAATATTTCTAAAGTAAATTAATTCCCGCACACTTAAAGGTAACAACTAGGCACAAAATTTTTATACGAAATAGAAAAATTCTCTTCCAAGTTTGCTTTTGTTACTTAGGTAATAATATTTGAAATTTACCTATTTTACTGATCATTTGATTATTTTTTTTCAATTTTAAGAGCACATCTGGCGATTCTGATCATTTGTAATAAATAGTTAGTGATTATCAGATAGAGAATTTTGTATATATCATATAAGAAATTTAATAGCTTTTTAGAATTATCTATAATTTTCTAGAACTTTCACGTATTATGTAAAACTAATAATATAAAGGGTGGCTGGCCCATAAGTTTTAGGAAACTCCTCGTACAACCTTTTTACACTTAATAACATATAACATTTTTAATAAAGTATTTATACAAAAGTTGTACGTTGTGTCCTGCGACTTATGGTCCACCCTATATATTCAATTTCCTTAATGTAGAGCTTATGAATTCTATATTCAAACAGGGGAAATTATTAGATTAACGTGTGTAAATAAAAAATCAGAAGTAATGTCATATACCTTTTCCACAATTCCACTCCTATCAAGATGGTGTCTGTAAATCTAAGAGAAGTACAAAAGCGTCAAGATATTTTTTAGATCCCTTAAAGAGTGATGAGTATGGTGGAAGGTTATCAGACACTTTAATATAGTGGCATTCTAAATAGGTTATCATAACGGCTGTAAGAAGTTTTCCACCGACCTTTGTCTTTGATAGAGCATGGACATCGTTGAATGCAGTATGGCAGGCTTAACTGGACTGTGTGTAGTAATACTTTTTATTCGCCTATCTGGCGACTGACTTCAAGGGCATTAGTCAGCGTAATTACAATTTTAACCTAGCACTACGCTATAAGAAAATTCTTCAAAAAACAATAAAAAAAAACAAATACAAAACAACGAAAGCAAACCAAGGCAAAACAAGAAGGAAGCAGGTTCCTGCGCCGTGGAGTGTATTCAGAGAAATAAGGTAAGGTGTGAGTCACTGGTGGACAAAGAGAAGAGTTGTTTACACCCCTCATTATAAAAAGGTTCTTATGAAACAATTTGTCAGAGCATTTGATAAAGAATCCTCAGTTTGAAATTACTTTCAAGACTTTTTCGCTAAGTTGTCTTATATTTAGCCAAAACCGGTCTTTCTATGGACACAAAATCATCATTATCCTGAAGTGTAACAACCCAGGAAGCTCATTATGACGGAAACAGCTTTTGAGAGCTTAGTGAAAGGTGTTTGGACATTCCTGTGTAAGCAAAAGTCCAACAAACAATGTAGAGCTGGTTGAAAGCATGGTGAAAAATTAATTATTAATTTGCTGCAAGATGTCTCTAAATATAAAAAAACTCTTGTAGCTCATCTTGATGAATTCAAGAAGGGCTCGGAATAGTACTCAGAGGTGTAAGATTATTACTTCTACCAGAATAAACTAGAATATGAACGCCGCTACTAGGGAGGGAGGAGGAAATTTTGGTGATGTTTGTCGGAAATAGAGGTTATTAACCGCATGAGGACGAAAAGCCATGAGACAATGCACGAGGTGGTTTCAATCTTTTCCATTTTTATATATCGTATATCTATTATAATTATTAATGATTATTTCTGTTATTCTCCGCTTTATAACGCCAGAGCACCACAGCCTTCTTTATCATACTAAGGGCTCATTGCACTCGATTCTCTAGATCAGGGGTGGGCAACCTTTTTGAGAGTTCGTGGCAAAATCGGCCAAATATCTAACACAAATTTTTTTCACGTACCAACCAAATTTTTTTGAGAACATATTATTTGATATCTCTTAACATTCGAAGAACTTTTTTAAATAATAAAAAAATCACCCAAGAGCAGTAAAGACAGTATTGTAAGTCATTATGTAAATTATGTAAAACTGACTGAATCAAAAAGATTATAACAGTCTTTCTGAAAAGGTTCTTTGGGGAGATTTTTTTTATTAGCCTCTAAGTATAACTGTAACTGCCATACCTATTCACACAATTTAACGACTATTATTAACATCAACACCCAAAATTAGCATTGATATTTTTTTCTCTTCCAGTTCTCTAAACCTAGAAAATCTTGTAAAGAACTGCCTAACACCTGCCTCAATAATTTTTACAAACAGCTTTTGAGGACATTGGCGGTCTGTTATGTCTTCTTTCGGGAGATCATCGATGTAACTATTTGGAAAGTATCCGAATTTTTCTTGATTCTAAATACTTCTTAAAAACCTCTTAAAAAAACGGTAACCTGTGCTTTCGCGTGCCAGAAATAAGTCATAGGCGTGCCACATTCGAAACGCGTGCTAAGGGTTGCCCGCCCTTGCTCTAGATAAATCCTCACACGCAGTCGATTGGGAACCCCATTCCATTATCCCCCCCATTCGTCTGCCGTTGTTGGGAGAAGAGCGAAGGTCAGTCAATTGAACTTGACCGCCCATTTCTCCTAAATATAATATACATATATGCTCATCATTTTTCGAGATAAATTATCTTTATATATATATATATATATATATATATATATATATATATATATATATATATATATATATATATATATATATATATATTAGAAAAACTCGTGTCAGATTAAAAGGGTTTTTTAAAAGGTCTTTAATGGTTTTCTTTTCTTTTTTTTAAGTGGTTATAAGGCTATTAAGAAGGTATGGAGAAATAATCTTTTACATTTTAATCTCCCATTTGCCCCTCGTAAACCATTTTAATTGGTGCACCCATTTTCTATTTCCCGTTAATGGTTATTGTGTGTAATCTGTGAGACTGTGAAGCTCATTTATTTCCCAGCGGAATTTCGGGATTTTATCCTTTCATAACTTTAAAGGCTCAGTAAGTATTGTTCTTAGTGTTATTTAGGCATAGGTAAAAGATCTAGCCTCAAGTTTAGTGAAGCATTGATTTCCGGGTGCTTATACAGAAAATAATAATTGCGTCGGTGTGCATAATTTTGTGGGGGTGTGGAGTTAAGTTCGATAATCCGCGACAACACGTCTTCATTCGACCTATTCAAATCACAAGGCGAATCCCTTCCGCTAACCGGACAGAATGTTCTGACATACATACAAGAGGAAAAGAGATTCGAGAGAGTGGAAAATATAGTCAGAGAAGAGTAAGAAAGAAAGAAAGAGAAGAGCGAGAAAGAAAAAGAGACATAGAAGAGAAAGAAGAAAGAGACAGAATCAGCCAAAATGAATTGGAGATGAGTAGAGCGAGAATCGAGACGCTCTCTGTCAACCCACGAAATGACGTCCCGCAAATCGCGTCTGTGAAGCTTCCAGTGTACAAGAAAGGTGAAAATTTGGGGTCTTACTTAATGTATTTCGAGAAAGTATTCTAAATTAACAACTAGGATATCGAATAGACTGAGTCGCCAAACTTATGCTGTTGCTAAGTTTCCGGCTCCGAAATATTTTCATATTCATCCCGTTGGAGGCGACAATGGATTATTCGACATTGAAATCGGAACTGTTGTTTGCTTATAATATGACCCCAAATTTTTACCGTGCTAATTTTCGCCACGCCCGTATTAAACCCAATTAAACTTTTCGTCAGTTGGGCTATACGCTTCAAAGTCACTTCAATTTCTGGCTCGATTCGTAAAAGTCCCCTAAGATTATGAAAACTAGTCGACTTCATCTTGAAGGAGCTGCTTTTGGCTTTGCTCTCTTTCGAAATTTGATCGTTTGTGAAGGACCGGAGGGGTTTCTCCTTCAAAGAATGCATCGAAGAAGCCGGTATATTCGCAGCAAGCCATAACTGCTATACTAGGGAAGGAAGAAAGACAATCGTCGTCCCCTAATGCAAAAGGAGCCAAACCCAAATTTTCTTTCCGTGACCCAAGTAACTTTATTTAAGTAACTGGCCCCCCGAAGCGCAGAAACTGTTTTTCTTCTGGACTTCGGGACATCAAACCTTTCTCATCAAATCGATCTGCGTCATTATTTCCCAAGATACGCATTGTATGCTTTCCATGCGATATTGAAGGTCATATGAGCACCAACTGCCCACAGAACCTTCAATTTCGCAGCCGTTCTCACAACCAAGTGCACCAAATTAGTGCTACCTCTGCGCCAACATCATCGCAAACTGAACCGTCTTCCATTCTTTCTGCCTCTATTACGGCTGGCTACCATGTTGATTTCTTGTTTAAAAAAGCTCCGCTGGAGTCGTAAGGTTTAAAGGAGCGGTAAACGTCAGCCAAGTCTCCACCCTTGGCCGAGATACAGCGTGTACATATCAAGTGTTGTTGGACAAGCTAGTTTCCCCAGTAGTTCCGAACCATTTCAAATTTGCGGTAGTAAGTGATATTTGGGGCGTGCAAACCGGTTTCCCATCGTGAACGGTTTTATCGAGTGTACGTATTTTACTGGCTCAGCTAAGATATTAGCAGCCCCAATAAAATTCTGCGGTGTTAGGATTGGTAAGTGTCCCCGAGTTTCTTCCACCCCTGTGGCTCAACCCATCCTCCTGCGATCTCAGAATAAAAAGGAAACAGAGACGCCCGCTCCCTTTGAAGTTCACTGCGACTCCCAGTTTAACAGCGAGATGAATGAGTCATTCGAGAAGTACCCTAAAAATTGTGATTCACTCCGTTTCCTCTGTTTCAAAGTCAAGAATAAGGTACAATAATCCATCCGTGGAAACAAAGTCATCTTATACATCGTGAAGGACGACCATTTTTACCGCGCTTGCTCAGAAAGTAATTAGTTCCGAGCCCATGTATCATGCTTTCCCCACTTCCATGTCCCTCTCATCTTAAAGATTGCCCTGGGCAGTTCATTCTTTGGACAATTCAGTCACACTAAGAAGGCTCATAGAATTTATAGCTAATTTATTGGCCTGCTGCTGCAGATGACATTTTGAGTTATCGCCAATCTTGCGATATATGTAAGTAGACAGCCGTCCAAAGACTTGTGAATCCCGCTCGGCTGCAGAGAGCACCCTAATAATTTCGGAACTGTTGACCTGAGGTGATCAAGCCTCAGTTTGAAGGTGACTGTAGTCCTTTAAGTCCATCCACTATTTGTCCTGTATCAAATGATTTATTCCTTCTTTTGTACCTAGATATTTGTTGTATTTAAATATGCTAACGCCACTTGAGTTCGTTCGAACTAAGGTCAGGTTTCCTCCATTGTTTGTTCATCCCTTGAGGTCGGGAAAATTAGGTTGCTTAACTGTCATCCACCGAATGTCGGATGTAACTTTTTCCACATAAGTTCTATCTTTGGAAGGGAGGAGATTTCGGTAATAGAGGTTAACACGGCCATGAGGCCACACGCGATGTCGAGCAACGCAAAGCAAAGTCTATATTTGCCCTCCTTTCTGCACGAGACACGTCGTTTTGTCGATTCAGGTCCGTTCCCACTTCTCTATCTAATAATGCATTATTACTGTTATATCATATAAACAGGAATACGCGTATGTAAACTATATTCTTTTAATAAACAAAAAATAAAAGAATGCAACATAATAAAGAAAATAATTATAATTTCGAAGAACAGACGCCCTTGACGATTTTCGTTTGTGCCTGTCATCTGTTGCATCACGCTTCAAACACTAACAGTAGTCAGCAAGCATGTTTCCGTTCCATTTACACTGGTACCTGGATTCCATTGTTTTATGTCCTGGTGGAATCTTTGCCCCTGTTCTTTACTGTAATCCCCGCAGTTGTCGAGAAAATAATCCAGATGGGACTGAAAAAAGTGTATCTTTATAGATATTCGAGCTCCCAAATGTTTGAGACTTGTTAAGAGCTGATTGACCAGGGCAACATATTCTTCTAGGCTTCTTTTATGGCCTAGAAAATTGTTAACTAAAGCTTTGAAAGCTTTTCAGGCATCTTTTTCTATGTCCTCCATTGATGCATCAAATTGCTAATTAAGTTCCTGATTAGAAGTACATCAAAAATTCCCCGATGGAGCTTAGCGTCACTGATTTGTGGAAATTTTTGAAGAAGAAATTTAAAAGCTTGGCCTACATTATTAAGGGTTTTGACATAATTTTTCATATTATGCCAAGCTTTATATGCAGTGGAGGGAGGAGTATTTTTTGAGGAGGCACTAAAGGTTCAGCTATCACATTGTTTGATCTAATTCTAAATGCTTCTCGTGGAGGCCAAACCTTCTTCTCATAGTGCATACTATCTGCACGACTGTCCCATAAACATAGGAAACAGGGATGCTTCGTGTAGCCTGTTTGCGTGTTAAGCGTAAGAGACAATACCTGAAAAAAATTTAGCACGGTATGTAAATTCAGTGTAATATTTCTAAATACAAATTCAAAGTAATATTTGTTAAAACAATAAGAATATGAATATGTACTGAAAAATCATGTATGCCGATGCATTAAATCATCGTAATGAAACTAATTAGATATATGTACATCTTATTTTCAGTTTATTGAGTTGTGTTGTATACCTTCTCAATTAGGATAAGTTCCCCATTAACCTAATAGGATGCATTAACCTATAGGGACACACTTCAACAAAAAATAAAACTCAAAAATCACTCATGATTTCCAGATTTGCATTCTTGTAAAATGTAAGTTGACCAAAAGGTGTATACAAGTATTAACAATTAAAAATGAAAATGTCAATATCAAAAAGCTTAGAAATGCCAAGTGTAAAATGATCTTACCTTTAAGTCACCATATATCCTTCACTTATAGCTAGATTAATTTATTGCATCCAGCAATTTTTTCATATTTTCATAACTTTGAGTAAGTTGGATTGAATGGCCTATAGGAACAGAAGCTATCTTGTTACCAATATTCAGTAACATAGCTTTTAAACTTTTACTAGAGGAATCTATGAACAGTCTCCATTCTAATGGGTTGTTGGGAATTCCAAGGGCCTCAACAAGTCCTTTAATATTGGCGCATTATACTAAAAAGCTGGAAGAATGCTGTAAAAAATAGCTTCAAACTCTTGTTCTCTATTTCTGTACCCCCCTAAATGTTGTTTCTTGAGGCGAGAAGATTACTTTCACGAAGTCGAGAGCCAAGAAGTTGTGTATTCGCCTTTGAAACTCACAGATCCCTGGTCATGTCATTTAACTGAACTTGAGTGAATGGTCTTGCGACCATATCATGTGTGAAAACCTGATAAGACACAGATGTGTCATAATCTTGGTCAACTTCCATATTAATCTCTTCATGTACCTCTATATGTTCAGGGGGAGAAGGTATAGGAATTTTGGAGCCATGGGGCAGGGGTTTGATGGCAGAAGAAACATCCGGATATGCCACACGATGTTTATTCTTCTTATTAATACCTGTGGAAAATATAATTGCATATTACATAAAGGAATTGATTTGAAGTTGCAGATAGTACATAAATGTTCAGTAAAGGATATGTTCATGCTGAAGTGAACTATGTTAGTTTTTAATTTTATGCTAAGTCTTTGCATAATAATGACATTTTCAGGAGCCAGTATAATACAGAAAGCTTAAATACTTGATACAATGCTCACCTTTTAGATTTGTCATGCAAAAATAACAGTCCGTAGTGTGGTCCTCTTGCCATCTCTCCACACCATGGAAACACCAAACGAGAGGGACTTCTGTTCGCCCTGACTCCAGCGTCTTAAACTTATGTAGCATCCCTTGCAGCAGATATGTGGTGCAAAACCTTTATCTTGATCTCTTAGCCTTACTCCAAAATATGCATGATACAAAGAATTAATTACAGGAGGGATTGTACTTTGCTGCACACATAGCAAAATCTGTTGGAGCTATTCTTACATTTTTTGTTTATTTTTAACTCAACCACTATTATTATTATTCTTATTATTATAATGCTAAGCAATTCTTAACCTGCAAAATATAAACCTATTTGCATAATTACCTAAAATGTACACAAAATTTACTTTGAATAGAGCAGTGCAAAAACTATTGAAATTTGATGTAATATAGGAGATGTATAAACTATAAAATTATTATCACCCCCTGTATCGCAAAAACTGGAGGTGATAGAGAAAAACGGATGAGAGATTCGGATTTAGGAGGTCAATTTTATTAAGAAACACTATAGAAAACCTAAGGTACATTTCTGAGGCAGACCAGTGTTATTAGCGATTTACTAAAGTGCCACCTTACAGTGTTTAAAAACCTTTGATGCAATTTTGAAGGAACCTGTGTTGGTTAGAACCATGAAATGAAAACTAAAAATACATGTTTAGGGAAGAATTTAAAATCATCTTTGACCACAATGAGACTTGTTGTGCATTCATGGACACCATCGACCTCTTCTCTCTTACGCAATATGTGTCATCCCCAACACACATACATGGTAATTTCCTGGACTTATTTATATTGAACCTCCATATCATTAATCTAACAGTAACTGACCTTTCTAATATAATTTCCGACCATTTCTTGGTCAATTAAATATTCTTTATTCCGTTCCACCGACCTCATCGCTCGTCACGATATCATACTCCTTACTGGTGGCTATCGTCAATTAATACTACTTCTCTCTTTAACGAAGTTCTTTCTGCCCTACCTCCTATTTATACTACTGTTTCACATAACCAAACCTTAAACTCTCTGCATCAGACATTAACGCCTGCTTTGACGCGCACTTCCACCTTATCACTCTTTCTTCATACATCCATCACCGTGCGCCTTGGTTCACCATGGAACTTCTTCGTTCAAGAAGGTCGTTACGTGCTGATGAACGAACCCGTCGTAAAGCACTGCCCCGTGGGCAAGACACGACCTTCCTCTGACTTACCTATCGCCTTGCTACTAAGAACAATTTCTTTCAAATTAAAATCAGCGCGCGAGACTCACTCACGCAAACTTTTGTCTGAGAGCATGAATGACCGTCGGACTATCATCTTCTCTCTCGTCTTTCCTCGTCTAGCCCCATTTAATCCACTTCTGTCTTCAACTCCTCCAATCTTTCAAAATCTTTCTTTGATAAAGGTAGAAACCTTCGAGCCGTATTGCTCCAGTCGTTTAAACAAGCTCATGTTGTTCTCCCTTAACATAATCCATTGCAGCTTAACGTCCTCACTCGCGGGTCTTCTGAGGAAGTAACCACCTTGATCTCACCCTCTAACAAATCTGGATCGCCTCTTGACGTCTTTCCACCCAAACTCCTCAACCAAATTCCCCCTGCTCTTCTCCCAATGAATCTTTATTTCATTAACACTTCACTTGCCAAAGGAGTGGTTCCCTCTTTCTTCTAACATGCCTAAATTTGTCCTATCCTTAAAAAAACACAAGTTAACCCCTTTCCATTCCTCTATAAGGTCCTCGAGAGAGTACTTATCTCTTGCTTTAATGACCGTTTTTCTAACTGTAATATCGATATAAGTTCGGGTTCAAAGCTCAGCGCTCTGCTGAAACCGCTCTTCTTAATGTTTGAGACTGTTTACATAGACCAGCCTAAAGGGATTGTATGTCCATTCTATTCCTTTTAGACTTCTCATCTGCTTTCGACACCATCAACCACACTTTCTCCCTTGATCGTCTTTACACTTTCCTCGTCTCTCGGGCACTGCACTTGACTGGTTCCGCTCATACTTCTCCTCCCGCACTCAGTCGGTTGCGCTCGATAAACCTCTCCTCCGAACCCGTGCACTTTCATTTTGGCGTGCACCAGTGAACAGTCCTTGGTCCACTCCTCTTTTTCATCTACCTATTTCCTCTTGGCTGCCTTTCTTAGCGATTGAGGCTTGTCCTTTCACTTCTATGCTGATGACACTCAGATATACCTTTCCTCTTCCCCTGTCTCCTTTACTCAATCAATAATCAAGTTATTTTCAGCCTACACCTCCATAAACGAATAGCTGTCTGCCAACTGTATCAAACTTAACCACGTTAAGGTGAAGTTTTCTCGATGGTGGAGAAATCGAAAGCTCTCTTTCCCTCCCCTAACCTTTGGGAAACCAATGTCAGTAATAGTGGGGTTATTTTCGACGAGCAACTATTATTTAAACCGCACATCCATTGGACCTGTAAGTCTTCCCACGATTTCCTCGGAAACTTTTCACGTGTTCTATCCCATTTTGCTCGACTAAGCCTTGATACGGTTATTCATGCTTTCTTTCCCTCACGCTTAGACCACTGAATTTCTCTTCTAGTATATATTCCTCTTTCGTCACTTCTGCCCCTCCAACTAGTTTAAAACTAGTCTGCCCAGATCTTCCTTCGCCGCCCCAGGTTCTCGCCTTCGATGCCACTGTTATAAGAGCTACAATGGTTACATATTCGCTTCCGTACCCACAATAAAATTCTTCTCTTTACCTACAAGGCGCTAAACCTCGAAGCTCCACCTTATCTCTTGTCTGCCCTCTCCCGTCGTCAAACTCCTCTAGCACTTCGGTGTAACCTCGCTTCCCTCCTGAACAAACTTCGTTCTGTCCTCTGCTCGATGGGTGACCGTTGCTTCTTAGTTTGTACTCCTATACTATGGAATGCTCTTCCTTCCGAAGTCCAATCTTCTCGCTCCCTCGCGACTTTTAAAATTCTCCTGAAGACTCATCTCCTCAGAATTGCCTTTTCTCCTCTGTCAACTTTCTCTCCACTCCCTACACAACCTGCGCTCTTTGAGAGCTAAACAGCCCGGAAAAGCCCATTATAAATACCCATCATTATTATTATTATTACCCTGAATATAAAAAACGCAATATTTCCCTGAAGTCAAATTCTTATCCTAGCACTTAAAGATCAGTACTTAAAATAACATTTCAAATTTTTCAAGCATTCTCTGTAAGCTTGTCTCTTCCTTAGCTTGTGATGTATAAAAGGTTTCGGCGCATTTGAAAATAGAAAAATTTCTCCAGTCCCCTTATGTGTGACTACATTTTTTGGGTAGGCGTTTTTTTTCTAGGACTGCCGTAATTCTCAATTTGACAACTTCAACAGATTAATAGAAGGCGAAGCACATTAGGAAGTATGAAAAACTATCTAATCTTAATAAAATTCTCCATTGAATATTAATTGCAAATGTATTTTCTATTGTGCTTCTTCATTTATCAACCGGAAAAGATGTGATATGAAAATATATATTTCCATTAATTATGAATCTAATAATTAAAATTCAATTGAAAATCCAATGTTAATAATTAACACTAGTCAACAATGATTTTGCTACTTGGTTATTAGCTTGTGATTTTTACTAAATCGAGTATGCTGATTCAGAATCTGTAATCAGAATTGTTCTAGCACGTAAGATTTCTGAGTTACAGACATGCTATTTAGCTACACATATGGCAGTGTTACTTCGGCTACCGTAGTGAGAGCGTGTTTTGTGTGTTTGGTTCTTGCGTTACTCTCCCGCTTTATTACGGTGTCAATTTAGTAATTATATTAGTGGTGTTGAAACCGTATTTACACACAGTGAATAATTGCATTTTTCTTTAGGTTTATCTCTCAATTAATTTGAAATAAAGATAAGATTGTACCAAAAAATATAACAGGGTATATACAAACTAAGTCAAAAAAAATAATTGCCGAGGATGTATAAATAGCCCAGCAAACTTTTATTATATCTGTAGAAGATATACTCCAATCAACCAACGGAAGAATTTAGCTAAGGGGTGGACACTGAAGACAATTATTACTTTGGTTGTAAAGTTGGTGACCAAAAAAAGACCTGAGCACCGAACAAATCTTGTACTGTGTGTTATACGGGGCTTATACAGTGGTTAAATAGCAAACGGAAGGATATGCCTTTTCCTGTATCAATGGTGTAGCCTGAGCCAATAAATCATGTTTTTGATTGCTAGTTTTGCATGACAAATATTGCGGGAATCTCAATTAAGCACAAGTCAAAAATTATATATCCAGATTTTAAGTCAGCTATAAAACTAGTCCCCCATAATATCGAGATACCAATCGCAGTTCCTTCATTAGCTAGTGCGGTTAAAGAAGATGCTTCATCGCATGGAGGGGAGGATAATAATGACGATGAAATGTATGAGGATGATTCTAATGAAAAGCAGATCCACTTGATAAATCAAGAAAGATTGAATAATATGGTAAGTGATTTGTGATTGTCAAAGGAGAACGCAGAGCTGTTGGGCTCCAGACTACAGAAATGGAATCTTTTAGAGGACGGTGCAAAAATATCTACTTTCCGTAAACGCCATAAGGCCTTATCTGCCTGCTATAAAGAAAAAAATGGTGCTTGTATTTGTACTGATGTTAATGGCCTTATGAATCAGCTAGGAGACTATTTATAGATGCAAGCGCTGCTAGCCTTAAAGCTGTGTTGCTAGACAATGGTAACAAAAACCTTCAATTCCTGTCGCACTTATTGTTGGGAAAATAGAGACATATGACTCAATGAACCTTATTTTGGAAGGTGTTCATTACTCGCATCATAAGTGGAATATCTGTGGTGATCTAAAGGTGATTTCTTTACTACTTGCACTGCAGCTAGAATATACAAGGAATATGTGCTTCTTATGCCTATGGAACAGCCATGACGACAGGGATCATTATATTGTCAAAAAGTAACCCAAAAGAGAAGAACACATATTTAGCCGATACAATGTGAAGCACATGCCTTTATTACATGCACAGAGGATTTACCGACGACCATATGATATCAAACCTGTCCTTATCACGAATTCTGTTAAAGCAATGGCCCATAATTCTGATGGATTTCAGTATCTCAAAGAGAAATTCGTGCAAAGAGCTATGCTAAACTTAAGGCTGGCATTTTTGTAGGGCCCAAGATCAGAGACTTGATACCTGAGAAGGAGTTCAGAAATAAATTAACTCCACTAGAGTGAAGCATGGGATTCATTTATCCATGTATTTCAAAACGTTCTTGGTAATCTTAGGGCTGAAAAATATGACGAAATAGTGGACAACATGCTAAAGGCCTATCAACGAATGGTGTGTCGGATGTCTCTTAAGATGAATTTCTCGCATTCGCATCTAGATTTCTTTCCATCTTAAATTATTTCCACGTTCCTTCACAAGAACAAGAGTGTCAAACATTTTTTAAGAAATAAATATAAATAGTTAGGTGATTACTACCTCTATAATATGTAATATATATCTTGGCTGAGACTGCAAAAGTAGATACATAATGCCAAATAGGGTTCATCGATTCCAAACCTTTGCCCAGAAATGTCTCATTCTTCTCATCCTCGTAATAATTATATCATTACTTGATCCACGGTGACAAAGTGAGCCATATAGCCTAGTTGCCTAATTAAGGAATCTAACGTGCTAGGACAAATCTGAGCACAGATTTGGAATTAATGTACAAAAATTAGTTAGTTACCACAACGTTTACTTAACTAGCAGAGATAAAGTTAAAATTTGTTGGCAAGTTTAATGAAATTGTGAAATAAATTTTACAAACCGTAAAACCGTCATTTTATCTAGTATAATTGTGAAAGAATTGTCATTAAATCCGGAACAATCTTGAAATACTGTAGTTTCCAGTCTAAATTATGTTATTTATTATACTGATATAGATTATAAATTTTTGGTTGTTACACGAAAATGTGAATGACTGAGTTTACTTTCATTCTCCTTACATTTATCAAACCACACACTCCAGCTATTCTTAGCAAGGCTTCACATCATACTTTAAATAAAGAATTCACAACATTCAAATATTTATTATTCACTCCATCTCTTCTTAGAGCATGTCATTATGTTGCCCAATTTTCATATTCTTTCATCAGCAAACAAGCATTTGCTTCATATTTCATATCTTTTGCTAGTGTTTTCAATGCATATAACTCTTGCATACACTCCCTCCTGTTTTAAGGAGGCTTTGTTGTCCTTCTTTGATCCTTTACTTATATTTCGTTATGCCCAATCATGATTTTTTCTATATCTTTGCTAGAACACTCAAGAGATTTATCCGTCTATGTATAGTTCATGCATTTGCATTTTACGCTTTACATTTATACAATGGTAGCATAACATGACCAATCCATTTTAATAGCAACACAAGCCCTTAACCCATTCCTTAATGCAATTATCCACATATTTTCCTACTCTGCCACTGCTTTTGGCTATACACGCTACCCACGTATTCCTAAGCTTTTATAGAACAAACAGCTTCTTCGCCCTCTAGCCAATCATATTCACAATGGATTTATCTCCAATATTTAAACTACTCAACGCGTCTAATTTCTGTTACCATCTACTCTTGACTTGTTCATTCATTATGCATTTTTGTAAGATGAATGCTGGCGCCCGCAAGATAGAGCATTGCCGCCGAAATCACAAATTATTTTCTCTTTATTTTTATAGTCTCCAAGTGAATAATTGAAGAGAATACGACAAAGAAAAGATAACTAACTAAAATCCACACACAAAACAAATACCAACTAAGATTCAAAAAATCGGAAGATGTATAATCAAGTGCCGCAGTGAAACTCGCACCCACTTTGCCACAAGAAGTTACACAACTTCCAACATACAAAATACCTACACTGGAAAATCCCGCTTCTTACAAGAAACCGATCAGATTACACTTTTGCTATCTACTAAAGAATTCATACTGTTATTACACCATGCAGATTTATGCTTTCTATTTTCAGTGCTAGCTGGACCATATGCAGCGATTGGACTAACCAGTGACTTTCTTAAAATTCCTTCCAATTTGTTCTATCTCCAACCATGCTCACATTTAATTCATGCTTAAAACCCTTTAATATTCTTCCTTATTCTTCCTTCTCTTTCTAATTCAACCCAAATTTTATCCTTTCATTATCTCTCCTTTCCAGTTATTACACGTCTTAACCATACATTGACCAATATAATCTCACACAATAATATTAGGTGCCCTGATTTCATCATAATCATACCTAGTATAGCTTTTACAATGAATAAATCCAGCAATATAATTTTTCTTACTCTTTCTTACATGTGTTTGCCATACGTAAGTTTCCTTCAGCAGCAAAAAATACACCGTCTTCCCATGTGGGCGAAAATCCCAAGATATCCTTACTCTACTCTCATCATGTCATATTCTTCCATGAATATCCATTAAACAAAATCTTTTCTAATTCGGTTCATGAGTTGTCCCATGTGTTTTCAAAATATCCCTTTTTCAGCCTAAATTCTGCCATTACAATGTTAATACACTAGTCAAGAACAGTTTTCCCCTCTATATACAATTCTATGCCGACCGATGAATATTGCTATGCTTTATTCATAAGCTTTGCCACACCACCTATACAACAACTACCATTATTTACACCTTATCACACTCAATTCATCTTATACCATATAGAGCCTAAGTTATCTTTCATGTTCATCACACATTGTCACATGATTAGAAATTGCCTTATTTTAGACGCATTCACTAACTCTTTTTTCTTTAAATCATCACATTACACACACATACTAGGTATAAGCATTGGCGTGGATTGGCTTGAAAAATGTAAGATAGCATCCACAGCGCCACCATTACCTATTGCCGATGCGATCACAAAATCAAATATTCAGATCAGAAGTTTTCTACGTTAGCTGCCAAACTCCAGGCTTAGTTACCTTCTACGACCTGCGACTGAACTACTATGGGTATCCTTTCTACCCTACCTCACGATAACTCGAAGAATGATTGTAAAACAGGAAATATTAAATATTATTGCAAAGGAGAGCATCCTTCAGGAACTCGATAACACCATAATCAGGTTGGAGTCTGCAGCCTAAGAGTGGGCGAGAAGTACTTTAAGCGACATCACTTCTCACGGCACCTGGACAGATCAAGTAAACGAATCTACGTCTGTTTATTAAATTTAATGAGAAAGTGGGTTGGAGTCAGCAAAATCAAGTTGTCTTGGCTGAACGGTTCCATTTAACGGTTTATTCAATGGTGCCATTGTCGCGCAAAAGGTCCAAATCGGAGATACTAGCAAATAAGTTGATACAATCAAATCAATTAGGGGATAGGGCCTTTGAAAGATTTGATGCATAATTATCCAGAATTTTAGATCCACGCCTGTTTTATTTAAACTTCTTTGCTATGCGGCCTGGAGGGCTGACCAATTTCCTACATCTAGTAAAATTTGAGAAAGTGAAATGACGGTGCAGTTATTTAGTCTGAGTAGAAAGCTTAATATCCTTCGTCTGTTTGCCTGTTATCTGCTACTCCTAGATGTCCAGGTACCCAGCAGGAAACCATCTCGAAATACTGCATTTTATATGATAGGGAGATTTAAAAAACCCAATAGCACTTAGAAAGCTCTGAGAGTTGCTATGAATGACCAAACCGATTTAAAACAGGCTCGGAGCGTAATACACCGTACGGAGTGAATTATTGTCAATAACCCGGTTTTTTTACACGGAATCAACGCTCTGAAGGACCTTGCCTCTTACAGATTGAGGGTAGTGGCATGGAAGGTAGGACCGTCTACGAACTTTGATTCTTCTGTGGGTCAGAATATATGGTTCAGGAAATACAAAATTGCGAGTCAGCAGAGACCTCTAGATACACTTGACAATAATTCAAAAGTAAAGCGAAAAATTGGAATTTACAGGTGAAGGAACGTTTACAAAGATGGAGGATATTTGACAAGAATAAATGTAACTAAAATTTTATCTATAAGTTATAATTCAATAAAGAATAAATTATAATAAATGTAACTATGTTTTTCTCTATGTTATATTTCAAAGTAAAATTTAGCAATGAAATTTTTTATAATATATTAACCCATTAATGCCGCTTGGCAACTAGAGTTGCCCCTATTGTTTTGTGGTTATATGTATGTCTAACAAATTTATTTACTTTCCATGAAATTTCATTTCACGTTCTCGTACAAGCCCAAAATTATATAAAACACTGCGTTTGGCCATGTCGTGCTCAAAAAATTAGATGCATATTGCATTTATTTAACCGCTTTATACACGAGCCTAAACATGGCTTCTACACCTCTCTCCAAAAGGAAAGTGCTTTAGTTATATTTTTGTTGAAGTTTCATTAAAATATGAAGAGTAAATGCACGATATAAAAATATTCGCTGCGAGCGTGAACATGACAAATGAGTGTCCCTAATATCGCTGTTTAATTTTTGAGAAGCAATACTTATCAATATATATTAATTTCTCTATACTCCTGCCCTTTCATATATAAATATATATATATATATATATATATATATATATATATATATATATATATATATATATATATATATATATATATGTGTGAAAATTAACCCACAGGAAAATGAAAAGATGAATCCAAACACTTTCGAACTATATTTGCAAGTTCATTTTCAAGGAATAACAGGAAAATAGAGAAAGACAAACATATATAGTTTACAAAGATACATAGGGAACACCCATCACATAGTACAGACCATTGGAAAAACACAAGAATTAAGACAGAAAAATACTAGGAAAAGAACAATAGGCAACTAGTAACAGACATCTTCATCCATAAAACGATATACACACAACAACGCCCTGTATAGGAATGAATTCAAAAGAAAAAAAAATTTAAAGGATTAACATTAGAGCGAAAACATTTAGGGCTAATAGTTAATCCGCAGTCACAACATAAACACGTAATTGGGGAGGCATTGCAAATGATGTTACACTAATAACGAGGGACAACATGCTACATAATGAACTTATATCATTTAGTGCAAGTTTTTCTGAAACAAAAGCGAGTTTAAATAATACAGGGGAAATGTTTATATTGGGTAAGATGCGATTTAAGTACACTTGACACTATTTCTTTTTGTGAAATCAGCGAAATGATAAACGGACTTTGCACCCTATATAAGGTTGTCTTTCTCTATTTTCATGCTATTCCTTGAAAATGAACTTGCAAATATAGTTTGAAACTGCTTGGATTCATCTTTTCATTTTCCTGTGGGTTAATTTTCATTTTATTGCTTTCCTTACGTGCTACTTTGTAAGTTTTATATTATATATATATATATATATATATATATATATATATATATATATATATATATATATATATATATATATATATATATATATATATATATATACCTATTCATGTAGTATGTATATGCAAATACAGTATGTTTCTTCATATCTGTAGGCTGGACGTGAATGAGATATTCGACATCCTTGAAGATGAATAAAAAGTGGGTTCGGGGTAACTTTTCTGCCCCCTGAAGAGAATGCTTTAGCATTTGTTCCATATTATGGGCATCAAAGCACAAAACAGTTTATCAGTGGAAAGCCAATACGGTTTGGATATAAACTGTGGGTTCTATCGGGTTTGGATGGATACATGTTTCCTGCACAACCTTATCGTCGTAGCTCAGCAAAACTTCCTGTAACTGGGTTAGGTCAGTGCAGAGATGTAGTGTTGTGTTAAGTTAAAAGCGCAAAGATAACGGCTGGACAGTGTTGTAGAAGACCTTCTACAACACTAAGGTTTGGCAAGGTTATTCCTTTTTTGCCTCTGAGACTTTTGTTATGCACAAACCCGCGCAATTTGATAAAATATATTGATGATGTAAAGATAATAGTTGCGTTGAAGATTTATATATTATTGCAGTAAAAGTGACAAGGATAAAATGTTCTATTGCAGCCCATATTGTAAATATAACTTACAGTTCATGAAGCAAAAATATTACAAAGTCCTATCAAAGTATCATTACATGGAAAAGAAACATTTTATACCCAAAATTATTACAGTAGCTTGTAGGAAAGCTAATTAATTATTTGTTAAATGTAAACTTACATGACTTTGATAAACGCAAATTGTGTCTAATATCTTTATTATCAATAGTATTATTAATTGATGATATAGGTCGAACACTCTTAGCGCCCTCTCTCTACTAACTGCTGTCAAATGTAAAATGAGAGGAATCGTGTTGCTCATTTGCGCATTAACACTATTTTTGCTCATTGCATTTCGTCAAAGGTAGAGAATTGAAATTTTGCGGTCGTTGATCATTAAGAAAACCTGAAATGATATAATGTAATATTAGTATCAAGGTATATTTGGGGTTATTACACAAACTAGAATTCCTTAGGAACTAATGAACTAAAGCTATATTTTACAAGCACATGCTTAAAAATGGCGAAAAACATAACTTGCCTGCTGCGACCTAAGGGGGGAAATTAAATAAAATGTTTTTGAATAGTCACATACTAATAAGTGTAAAATTGAATCGAATGTCCCAAATTGGTTATGGAATTGACAATGTGAATGGAACTGCTATCGTGTTTTGTGATGGTTTAGCTCCTACTTCCTGGTTTTCGCAAAGAATGATGAATATAAAATTCAAATAGTTGAAATAATCATGAAAGAGAAATTAAAATTAGAACAATGTGATATTATGTCTAGATATGTCGTATGCTGCGGAAATAGCGATAGCTTTCCAAAAAGTTCACAACCAGAGATGATCCTCAACAATAGATAATATTCAAGAATTCGCCATGGAGATATTGCTAAGTGATCCATAAGGCATTGTTTACAAGTAGACGGAATGACTAGACGTGCGCTGCCAACCAAGGAAGAGCTCACCTTAGAACTAGGTAAATGCTTTCAATAGTGTGCTTGTTTCACTCGAGAACGGCCGTCACGCGTTGCCTTTCGTCTCCTAGTTGTATTTTACTAGTGTGTGGTTATTGGTGGACTTTGGCTCTCTGCCTCTTTCGTTTGTATTTATTTCATTATATACCATAAAGAGATTAATTCGCGAATGTGATTTACTGGTGATGCCACAAAACTAGAACCCGACCAGGCTATCTCGTTTTGCTTGTCTAACTCGTGAATGCTAACTCAATTGTCTGAGTCCGGATAAATAGCGTTCTGAACTTTGATGTCAAATTATTAATACCCAATACCTCTCTAATCGTGGTTTGAACAAGAAACCTTATTAGATAAAAATTGGCTCGTAGAGGTTCGTCTTCCACTACAAATTTTAAGGGAAGGATACACATTGAAGCGGGGCACTTCACCAAAACCCTTTTATCATCAAATTGAATTAAATAGTTGTAACCTATTATTTTCGCTGCAGCGAACTAATCTCCATTAATTTTAGTCTGAACATATGAAAGATCCTTTAAATATTCATTGGTATACACATCCTAAAGAAATTTTGCGTCTCCTTATTTTTTAACTCCTTAAGAAAGCCTATTATAAACCGTCAAATATATCTCCATTTCTTTTAAATATTTTGGGAAATAATTTAAAATGAATGGGAGCATCTTCAAAGAATGTTTGTCAAAGTCGTTTTATTATTATTAGTTAAGTAAGAATAGGTTAAAAATGTAGGAAAATTAAATCGGCTGGTAAGCTTGAAAGGGAATTTCCATGATGCACTACGAATTGTGGATAACACAACTCTTCTAACACTTTATATGGCATATTATGCAGACTTCTTTTTACTATAATTACTGTTCATTTACATTTATGAGATAATAATTAGGTGGAATGAAAATGTGGGCCAGTAGCGACTAATCACACGAATAAAGGTACGATAATGTAAAGATCTCTGTTGTCAATTATTCCTTTTAGTATACAATTTGCTTCATTAACCATCCGCAATATTCATAGAAACACCGATAATTATCTTTTATTTGCACTTCCTATTACGAAGTATAATAAAATCAATAGCATGGACGAAGAAAATTTTAATTAACCATGTTTGGAAAGTTAATAGAAAAATATTCTAGTGATATTGACTCGGAATCTAACTAGATTACCGTTGTTAATTAAAATAAGAATGAATATTTCTGCAAATTTGCGGCTGCGTCTCTCTAAAAATAATTTCAGATAGAATGAGATGGAAATCTTATAGACGTTGCTTCACTCTCAAGATATTCTATTCAAATGTGGACATTTTTAGCTTTAATCATCATTGCAGCCAAATCTCTTTTCCTTCCACTTTATAATATGGTGCAATGATTATTTATTGAAAAGAGATTTGATCAGCTTAAAGAGATAAAATAAAGGCTCTAAAAGGAATGAAATCTTTTCTCAGTCGACCTATTCAGCGAACGCCTCTCGGGCATCCGAAAAAGACAGGAGACTTTTAAGGGAGTGAGAGCAGCGATTAGAGATAGAGAGGGTGGCTGTATCAGCCTGTCATAACGGGGTTAGGTCATTAGTTGAGAGGACAGGAAATTATTTGAACTCATACAAAATGAAAATGAGATGTTTTAGATTTTGAATCAAGTTTGATCTAATTTGACACAACCCTATGAGGGAGCAGCCCAGGATTCAGATTTTTCACTAAATTATTATTTTTCAATGAGATATGCATACATTGCTCCCATCCTTGAAGAATTGTCAGACAAATCTCCCATCTATGGTTATAAATTGTTTCTACTGACCTTTTTTTATAATTACTTTGTTTTCTTTTTTTAACTCTTCATTTTGAATAAAATCAAGTAATACGATACATAAGTATTAATTTAAGAAATAAAGGATTATCCTATCAAATTTAAGTTAACATTTTAGAATACAAACGAGTTGCTTCATGGCAGGATTACGCATCCTTCGTTTTATTATTTGATACATTTCTCTAACCTAAATTTTCACTTGGATTATTTAAGTTGAAATTTTATAACTTAATATCTTTGTGAAAATGACAAAACATATTTTATTTCCTAGGTAAAAGTTTGTTTAATGTGTCTACATATACATCAACCTTTGTTTGTCGATGTAAAATTAATTTTAATGGTAAAAATTTTAAAAAAATTTGCTGTTAAATATATATGACAACTAGGCAATGGCTTTGCTACTAAGATTAAAATTTAAAATATAAAAAAAGCATCCATGATTAAATTTTTATAAATTTTTTGAACTTCGACAATTATAATAATTTTAAAAGGAACTTTAAACTAAATTTCCCCCTTTTCAAAATATCACTTTGCTAAAATATAATTATAGAAGAAGAAGATATATAAAAATATATGTTCTGAACTCTACCATTTATAAATCAAGGGGTTTAAAACTAACTTTGATAAAAAACATGTCAAAAACCAAGCTAAGATGAAATTATTATTCAAATACTCAAAAAAATCCCCTTTAAAAATTATAGAGTTAGTGATAATGATGATGATTAACGCTTAAGAGGTTTTCCCAGCTAAAAGGGTACTTTATTTATTAAATGACGCCTATTCCACGATTTTAAAATGAAATTTCATGGAGAGTTTAAGGATTCAATTACGAGTATATAGATTTTACATATTTTTTTTTAAATATCTGCATTAAACCTTATTTTTTTCCTCATCTGGCCAATGTTTGTTTAAAATTTCTCCTGGTGATAGAAATAATACTGGGTCACATTCAAATTGGATATTAATTGATCATTGTTGAGAATTCAGGGCATAAACTAATGTTTCTTTGAACTCCTAAATTGCTCATCGGTACGAATTTTTCTCTTCCGAGTCCAGACTAATCAGATATTATGAGTGCATCATAAGTTCATGATAATTAAGCGCACTTTCTCTATGTTTAAATGGAATCGCCCCCCCCCCCCAACCCCTCCTCGCTCGTTGATCTCGGTATTTAAGGAAACCGATCCATATGTGAAAATAAGTAATGCAATTTGATGCCCATGTTACATCCGAGGTTTGTGGAAGCACTCAGAATATTGTTGACAAGTTCCGTGTATTTCCTGGCCAGTAAAGTTTACGAGAACTAGAAAAGTCTTCCATGCTTCAAAGTTATCTTCGTCTGTTGACTTTTCCGTCAGTGGATTGCTGATGAGCTAATGAAGTTGAGGAACGTCAAAGATACAAACTTTTAACTTATTCATTATTAATTCTGGAAAAGTGTGGGACAAGTAAGTGAAGCAGTGACAATTCTTGTCCAGATCTTTGGTGATTTTTTTAATCAAGCAGAGCTTGATCTTCAGCGGTTTTGAAGAGTATCCTCTTTCTGTTCAGTTAAGGTTTGTTTATAACGTTTCTTTCTTTGCAAGGAACAAATTTCTCCCGTTCAAGCCAGTTCTTCTTTTTGTAATACTAAGCTTGCTCCCTACTATCCCACTTACACAGAAATCACGGGTACTTGGTGGACAAGGATGGTTGACCCCACTTCTTCAACTCTGGAGGTATGTATGTTCCTCAATAATGTCAGGAATTTCTCAATAACAATTGAAAGATACATACATACGCAAATATAAATACATTACTAAATAAAAAGAAATATAAGAAAGTAAATAAATTGAGGCACAAATAATTAACATGGGCAATTTCATTTTTATATAAGGTTTTCAATGAAAGGATCAAGTATAAAGTATAATGTATCAAGTATAATGATGTGAATACATATGAAAAGCTACAAAGTGATCCGCTCAATCACAAAACAAGCAATTTCAACAACAAATTGAAGAGAATATTGAAAAGCGCAGATTTAATTAAACAATTCAGGCGTACGAACCCTTCAGTTCCATATATGTATGGGCTCCCAAAGACCCACAAAGAGGGATGTCCCTTACGCCCAATCATTTCCAATATTAATTCTCCCACTTATAAGCTCTCCAAATTGTTCGCCAAGCATTTATCTCCAGCAGTTGAAAAAATCTCATCTGCACACATTATGAACACTCAAGATTTCGTTGACCGCCTCAACCACTTGCAATTACCGGAGGGAAAACTTGTGAGCTTTGATGTAAGCTCTTTGTTTACCAAAGTTCCGGTTGACCAAACCATGGGCCTTCTGCGGAAAATCATGCCTAGACTTAATTTGGATCTTCCCATTTCTACGAGTAAATTTATCGATTTACTTGAATTATATCTCTCTGACAATGTGTTTCGAGTAAATAATGAGTTTTATAGACAAATATTTGGCCTTAGCTTGGGAAATAGTTTATCTCCGATATTGGCATGTCTCTTCATGGAATATTTTGAGACTGAACTCCTTCCCACAATTTCTTCCCCTAACTTTATATGGTTAGGTACATTGACGATGTATTTTCTGTATGGCCTAATGGCCATGATTTTGATACCTTTTTTAATAATTTAAATAATTTGCATGTCTCCATCAAATTTGAATATGAATGGGAAAATTGATAATAGATTACCCTTTTTAGATGTCCTCATTAATAAAAATCACCATGAATTAAAACTTGACGTGTATAGGAAACCAGCCCAGTCGAATGCTTATATACATTATTTTTCGTTTCACGATAATACTGTTAAAAAATCGGTCATTTCTAACCTTTTCCTTAAAGCATACAAAATATGTCATCCTTCCTATTTAGATGAAGAAATTGTCATTATCAGGACCATTTTTTCTAATATGTATTACCCCGATTGGTTCATATCGTCTGCCCATTTTGCAGCTAGGAAAATATTCTATGGTAATAAGCCTTCCCGCACTAATAATAAATTAAATAGTTTAAAGGACATATTTGGAAAAGCGGGTATTAATCTAGCCTTTAAATATAATAATTCCTCAAACCAATTGATAATTGCCAGGAAACCCAAAGAGCATCATAACATAGGAGTATATGCAATACCATGCAACCATTGCCATAAAGTTTATATAGGGGAAACGAGGAGAAATCTAGACAAGAGATTGTATGAACACAAAAGAGATATTAGAGTGGGCAGCGAAAGCAGTGGAATATTTTGCCATGTTAGAGACTTGAATCATACGATCGATTTCAATGGAAGTAAAATGGTATTTAAATCGGCTCACTATGTTAAGAGAAGAATCGTAGAATCGAGCTTGATATCGTCAGTTCCTAATTTAAATCTATCTGAGGGTCAATTTTCTTTTAATCCTGTAATAAGAAAGCAAATAAACAAAATAGTAAAATGTCAGCCCTTCAATATATTTATGCCTAACCCCTCCCCGCAGATTAGCCACAAGTAGGGGATTGGGGAAAAAAGAGGGGATCTCTCACGACCTGACCTTGTGTTATGCTTGTATGCACTTTTCTTATATTTTCTATCCAGTGTCAGTTGAAAAAGGGTGTGAGATACACCGAAACTGTTTTGAATTAAATTGTCTTCGGAGGTTGTGGTTTAATTCCTCATATATATATATAAATATATATATATATATATATATATATATATATATATATATATATATATTACATTAATACTGACCATATTGACTGAGATCAGCATCCGGATTTGGATCTACCTCCAAATTAAATCGGCTCTTTCATGGCTCGCTGTCCATCTCTCCGCAACATCTTATCGAAATTCGTCAACCCCCTTTAAAGATACGTTTTTGCCCACCATACAGACAGACATGTACACGGTTGATATTTAGAGGAAAATACAGCTTTTATATTATTATTATTATTAAAGTTCCAAGCCACAACCCCAACTGGAAGAGCAAATAGCTATAAGCCCAAGGGCCCCAGCGGGGAAAGAAACCTGGTATGGAAAAAACGAAACAAAGATTAAGAAAAACATAATAAATAAATAGAAAATTAAAAAAAAAAAAATAAAATAAAATTAAATGCTATAATGTTAAAAATATTATAATATTATATATGTGTGGATAATGAATAAAATATTAAAGTTATAAGTTTCTGTTAATTAAAAATGTATTAGCACCCACTTTAAATTTCTGAAGTTCCAAGGACTCAACAACAACACTAGGAAGTTCATTCCACAGTTTAGTTGTGTTAGGAATGAAACTTCTTGAAAACTGTGTTGTGTTGAATCTCATAGGCGTAAAGGCCCTACTATTGGCATTTAGTACACCTCTGGTAACTCGTTGAGGGGCATATAAATTGGGCAGATCGTGATGCAGTGGATGATCTGCATTGTTAAAAATTTTATATAAGATGCATAAGGAGCTTATTGCTCGCCTATGCCACAGATCAACTTTGAGGTCAGGAATTAAAAATTTTATTGCTCTCAAATTTTTATCTAATAAATTAAGACAAGAGTTGGCTGCCGAACTCCAAACAGGGGCGCAATATTCAAAACACGGAAGAATAAAAGCATTAAAACAATTTTTAAGAACAGTCTGCTCTCCAAATACTTTGTAAGATTTCCTCAAAATGCCAATTTTTTGAGCAATAGAGGAGGAAATAGATCGAATGTGATTCTCAAAAGTAAACCTAGAGTCAAGCATAACTCCAAGCAACTTAAAAGAATCACATATGGAGATGGGAATGTTATTTATTAAAAGATCTGGATGGGGAGGATCTAGTGTTCTGGATCTGCTAACAATGATACTCTGGGTTTTCTTTGCATTTAACTTCATGCCCCATGAAGTGCACCAAACATTTATCTTAGCCAGATCTCTATTTAAAGACTCTGCAACCGATGCTCTCAACTCAGGAGATGGGACTGGGGCTATTAGAGTAGCATCATCAGCATAGGCTATAAGTCTATTTTCCAGTCCAAACCACATATCATGGGTATATAAAATAAACAGTAGAGGACCAAGAACACTGCCTTGTGGTACACCAGATAGCACCTCTCTCTCATCACTAAAATTATTGTCAACATAAACCTTTTGATGTCGATTTGTTAAAAATTGTTCAATAATATTTAAAAATACACCACCTACTCCCAACTGCTTCAACTTAAATATCAGGGCCTTATGATTGACACGGTCAAATGCGGCACTGAAATCCAGGCCAACTAAGCGAACTTCTTGACCAGAGTCTAATGATTTTTGGACAATGGTGGAGACTGTGAGAAGTGCATCACAAGTGCTCAGACCCTTACGAAATCCAAACTGTAAAAAGGGAAACAGACGATTAAGCTCGGCAAATGTACTTAAACGTTTAGCTAGTAAACGTTCAAAAATCTTAGATAGAACAGGAGTTATAGAGATGGGCCTATATTCAGTAGGGTTAAAACTACCACTTGCACTTTTACATAGTGGAGTGATGTTACCAATTCTCCAACATTCGCAAAAACTACCACTCCTCGCCAGCTTCCGAAGAATAACGGAAAGCTTGGGAGCCAAATACTCTGCAGTTTTCTTAAAGAATAAAGGGAATATACCATTTGGGTCAGTACCACCATAAGCATCCAGATCAAGAAGTAACTGTTTTACTTCACTTGAACGGAAAGCAATCTTGTTTAACCTTGGTTCAGGGAAACAAGTGTCAGGTAGAGTTAGATTCTCATTACTTTGTTTATTATCAAAAACATCAGCCAACAGTGTTGCCTTTTCTTCAGGACTAAGGGTAATGGAACCATCAGGTTTAAGAAGGGGTGGCATAGATGAATCATTCCCAAAAAGAGCAGACTTGAGAGTGGTCCAGAATTTGTGGGAATTTGCTGTGCGCTGAAGAGTTCCCTTTGTGGTAGTATTGAATTCAACTTCAGCATTATTATATACCCTCTGAGCTGCTGTTCTGTAGTGCACATAATTATCCCATAGAAAGGCAGATCTACTCCCCTTCCACAGGTTGTAGGCTTCTTGTTTCTGCATATGAGCCCTCTTACAGTCATCATTAAACCAGGCTTTGTCCTTAGTGCGATATCTGATCATACGGAATGGAACATGTCTATCAATAATTGAAACAATTTTATCATTCAAAATACGAACTGCTTCAACCTCCTTATATATTAGTGGCCAGTTGATCCGGGAGATATCATTTAATATATTGCACCAGTCTACTTGAGATTTGATGAATACTTTGCTTGTATGAGCTATATTAGGAATAGATTGCTCAATACAGATAGTTATAGAAATTGCACAGTGTTTAATCAACAGAAAATAAATACAGGAAAAAAATTAGGCAAGATTTGCTATTACACCGAAATACTTTTTCAGATAAAGTATATATAGCCGTTCGAATAGAATTAGAAATAAATCTATTGATAATATTGACGGAGTATTTACGTCCAAAGATAAATTTAATACCATTAAATAACTTTCTAACTATATTCGAACAAGAAAACAGAATGATATTCATGGGCAACATAAATCCAAGATGAAGAGCAAGCAGATACCGACCAACAAGTAATCCTGGCAGAATCTTACAAATGACGTTAGAAAGAATTATTTTAAAAAGCGTAGGACAAGATTACTCAAAATATGTTTCAGCTAACACCGCTACAAGACTACACATAGTAGTAAAAAGCTGCGATATGCATTACATTTCCATATGGAACTGCAACCATTTGCGAGCAGGGACAATGTAAGAACACTGCCTCAGTTGAATAAAAATAAAATACAGGTATCTGCAATTATTAGAAAGCAATACCATAGAGCATATTGGAGAATATGTAAAGATTTAAATGTATATCTCTTTAAAATCTTTAAGGCGCTTCACTCGACGAGATAGATGAAAAGATGGGCTATAAACGCATGACTTCGTGGCAGCAGATTCGAGATACGTTCCTAAGAATAGTTGCCAAATAGAACAAAATAAGAGTGATCCAGCAAGATTAAAAATAAAAACAAAGAAATAAAAAAAGCATAGAATCAATACTGCGAGGAAAACTCTCCTCCTATAATTAAACGAATTAAGAAGAATAAGAACGGACATGAGATTAGTGAAGAGCAAGCAAAAAGCTAGATTAACCTTATTAAGCAAATAGATGTAAAGATAATGGCAAAGGTAAAATTAGCGAGCAATGAACAGAGTAAGAAGGTTACTATCAAGAATAAAAACAAAAATAAAGGATGAAACGGGTAACATAATCCAAGACAATCTCCAAATCGAAAAACAAGGTATGCTGACCAAAGAAGTGTGCTCTTACTTATGACGACCAAAACTTTCATTACTTCCGAGACTAACATTGGAAGAACCTTAACAATTGTATCATCGGAAGGGAATGTAAAACACCATACGAGTGCAAATTTCGTTAGAATCGGCAGAATAGTTATGATCTTATTCCTAAATAATTCCCCGGCTAACTTTTTATGACTTTAACCATTATATCCTTCAAAAGAGAATGTAAAAAAACATAAGGGTATCGAATTTCGTTATAAATGCCCCAGAAGTCATGATGTTTTTGCCCCCCAAAAATCATTCCCGGGATAATCCTATGAGGATCTTGACAATTATATCATTTCAATGAAAATGTAAAACGACATAAAGCTTTCAAATTTTGTTAGAATCGGTTAATTAGTTACAATGTTATTACCAAAACAATAAAAAGCAAAACGGGGAACTACGGACCGACCGATCGACTCTACTAAGACTACTACTTATTCTACACCTTGCCAAGAGTGCCATTCAAACTTTTCTAGGAATTCGAATATTTTGGCAAGGTCACTTCTTAGATTGCGATAAACATTTTTTTCCTAATCCCATAGCCAAATTCAAGCAGACTCTACTAAAATATGTCGTTCGGTTATTTAAAATGGAAAACAGTTTTTCCAAAAGGTTCTAAGTGTTTTTTGTTCCACAAACATTCTTTAGACCAATAAACCATTTAATAAAAGCCCCCCATAAATTTACGGTCATTTAATTTTGCGTTATTTTCAGAAATATACGAAAATTCCCTTTCACTCTCCTGAATATGGAGTCTATTTTTGGATCCTCACTTTTCTTTTAATGTCTTTGTCAAATTTATAAGAATGTTTAAAAGTTCAAAATCTCCGGATCATAAACATAAGAAACCACTTCGAAGATATTGGAAACGCTGGAGTCGAAAACTTGAGAGGGTATTTTATTTATTTTCTACGCGAATAATTACATTATTAATACGTTCACCTGTACTTTTGCCAATATATAGTTTATGAAAAGATTCAATTATAATATTACTCATTATTATTCAGCTATTGTTTTAATTGTTTACGAGATTCCAGCCAACTTCTTATCGATAAATAGGCATTTTCATGAATTGTTTGAATGGTGGAGTGAGAAGAAAAATGATACTGTAGTTTATTCTTTGTAACAGTTAATGTTATTTAAATAAATTGCAGCTTTTAAAAATAAATATTTTATTTCACTTCTAGTTACTTTTATATATCTATAAAATTCAAATTATCAACCATTAAATTATACTGATCAACATTGATTTGGGTTTTGAAGTGATTTGAAATTTTGGGGAATAATTCAATAGCGCTGATTCTAAATCTAATATTATTTTTCTTTTCTATCATGTAAAGTTTTGTAGATTTACTTATCAAGTGTATAAATTATTTAGTTGAGCCATGAAAATATTACAAATAAAGCAATTTACTATATTTGAGATCCCTCTTAAACCAATTTTACGATATTTCAATCAAAGCACTTGCTCCTTTTTGCTTTTACCGCTGCTATTGTACTCAGTTGCCCGCATTAACTTTAAGCAGTAAGCACCCATCATATTGAGACTGAAGCTTTCTACGTAAGGTTTCTCCATCATTGCAATGTACTGATGGAATAATTCTTCGTGTTCTTGTTGATTCTTACGAACATTGGTGGAAAGAATTCCAGGTGCAATTAACAGATGTGCAATTTATGGGCATCCTGTCTCCAAGAGCTTGGTAACACAGCAATATGCGGAATATTATGTTATTTCCCCAAAATTACACATGATATCAAAAAATGAAAGCGCAAATTCTCTTTAGCCTGAATTAGGGCTTCTAAGAATTAACCGTTGTCAATGAGCGAATGAAATTCAGGAATTTTCAATTAACCTACTTCTATTTTTAGCTCAGTTACCACAATTTTGAATTTCGCTGTGGATCGACCAGCTGCTTGTGAATTAATTTGGATCAACCTTGGTAATCTTTAGATCTTGGAGGTGATTCACTTTCCATATAGTGCTTTTCATCAGCTCGGATGAACTGGTCAAAGAATTTTGAAAAGTTGTGTGCCTCTTAAATAAGATTAGTTAATTCCTATGTAATTTCATGCACTGAATCCAAATGTCACATTGAAAATACTTATTGGCTCTAGTTTTAAAGATATGCGGGATGTAATATTTGATTATATTATTATAACGTACAGTATGCGTTATCCTGTTTTAAACTCTAATCTAGATCTACTCTCTGCCTTTTAACTTGACTCTTATAGTGGGCTGAAGAATCATCTCTTGCCAATGTCCAGCAATAGTCTGAAAGCATTGTTGTGCTCCATTTACCCTGGTACCGCCTTTCCATCTTTTAAATATCTTGGTGAAACCTTTCATCATGTTCATCACTAAATGCCACACAGGTCGCTGCAAAAAAGTCTAAATCTGAGTCAAAAAGTGGAATTTAAGTGACACGTTACATTCCATGTTCTTGTAACCCTTGATGAGATTTTTCACCAATTCGGCATAGATTCCTTCGCCACTAACTTGAATGCTTCCCAATCAGCTCTATCCTCTCCATGAAGGTCTAATTCAAAGTCACCATCTTTAAGAAGCTCTCGAATCCGAGGATCAATGAAAACTGCCACCTGTATCTTAACGTTACTCAGTGAGGGGAATTTGGATGTTAAGTACTTAAATCTCTGACAAGATTCGTCCGTAGCTTTAACAAAGTTTGCTATGAGCCCTAATTTTATGTGTAGCGGTGGTAGCAAACTTTTGCTTGACTCAATGAGAGGTGGATGTTGAACATTTATCATCCCAGGCTGCAATGATTGACGAAGTGGCCAGTCTCCACTTATATATTAGGAACTATTTGCACGACTGTCCCATTCACACTCAAAGCAGCCTTACCTGGTGTATTGGCCTTGCGAGTCCATCACATGAGCAACAACCTTTAAGTCACCACAGAGCTGACATTGATGTTCACCATATTTTATGCATTGCAACATATGCTTAATATTCTCATAAGTTTCTTTCTTATAAGGTGCATATCCCACAGTAACTACTAGTTCACTATTGCCGTGTGCTGCAAGATACCTTTCAAATTCATTTGTGATGAATCATTGAACAGCCTACAATGTTTCTGTTCGTATTCGATACCAAGGGCTTCCATTAGACTAGTAATATTTTTGCCGGCCACTAAATCACTTTATTAAGAAAAAAATCGTTGAACTGCTGCTGACAGTCACGAAATTTTAAAAATTTTACATCAGCTTCGTAGAGATTCCACTCTTGAAGACGAGACCCTTGCAGCTCTGACTTATACTTGTGTGGTTGCAGATCCTTGATCCGTAACAAGGTCATAGCCAAGAGGATTGGGTTTCATCAAAATTTGCGTCACTCTTTAATCCAACACTGTAATCCTTCTCGTCTTACTCCTCACCCCTTTCTTCAGCTGACTCCAAGGATACCGAAGTTGGTGCATCCGGAACAAGTATAACTTCTACCTGTGGAACAGGTGAATAGCTGATGGAATGTTTGGATATCCATTGGATTCCTTTTTATACTTTACAATCCCTTTAGTACTGGAGGTATGATGCAGAAATAACAATCGTAGGTATGGTCTCTCGGCATATGTTAGGAGCCTAGTTCTTATCATGGTGACCAATTTTTTATCCAAAATATAAGTGATATGTCCTTCTAACCATACAAGTCATACGGTGCTTCAGTGATGCAAAGACTACACACCACAAATGTAACAGAAGTTGTCCGAATTATTCATAAAAGTACAAATTATCGGAGAGAAAAAAAGAGAAAACAATTAAAAGCTAAACATAAAATGTAGTCATAAATTTATCATTTTAGTACAGAGCTTGACAGCTTAGTAAAAGTCTTTCTATCATTCAGTAGGAAAATAAAATTAATGTTTTTACATGTTTAAAAAGTATTTGACTACAAAATTTTCTTACCTTTCTCCTCAAAATCTACACTTGCACAGCACAACCTCCTCTATGACTGCTTGATAATGTTCAACGGCAGTGAGTCTGTGAATGTTGTAAGAAGCAGATTGCCGCAAGCCTGTTGAAACAGGTTTTCTCCTGTAGGTGTATCTTAAAAACTAGAACTAACAAACCATTTTAACCATGATATTCGTTATTAGTGACCTAAAATTAGTTACAAATTGCTGCTCTGGTCTCGGAAGCATTTTAGTTGTCCACCTGTGTTATTAGCAGAACAAGCACATGTGCTTCATACTCGTAAATCCACTTTGAGTAGGGGTAATTATTTTCAACCCTGCACATATCGCCCCATTGGAGGGTTTAATAATTGATACTAGCAATGAGAGCTTTCAGGTTGTCGTAACTTGAGTCATTCCGTAAGCATGTGTGATATGAAGTGAGAGGAGCTGGTTACCATTGTGAAAAAGAGAGTATTACATATTTTTCCTTCCGAATTATAAGAAAACCCTTCATTTTTTGGTCTATATGGACAGGACTTGCAGGTCTGTCATAAGAATATAAGCATTATCACAGTAACAAATTTGTCCCTCTATTTTGTAGAATTACGACAGTTCATTGTTTATATGACCGGCAGTAGTGATCTATACAGAAAGTTGCAGTAAATTTAATTGTTTCAGCCGCAATCCAAAAAGCTAGGCTATTTTTATCGGGAGAACAAAGTCGCTAATTACGTCCTGCAGATCTTTTTGACTGAGCAGTTGGGGTTCTCTGCATTTAGTCATCAGCCAATTGACCACCAGCTATGACTTTCGGCTTTTGATTCATCACTTCCTTCATTATGATATTTTGTACTGATGGACTTGGAGCCGGTAGTTTATCACTGTGCGCTCCTGGTCGAATTGCTGATGCCAGGTTTGGATACTTTATTCGACCTAGCTTCTTTACTGAATAGCTTTGAAACTGCATAGGCAGAAGTACAGTCATTGTTGTTGCTCTTTGATTCTCGCCAAAGCAGTGAGCGGTAAATGGCAAGCCGAAAACCGTTTCTCCTGCCCGAATTTATTCAAGTGATTGACACAAGAATGAGAGGCAATATGTCTTGCTCATCCAGTGCGCATTCAAAGTAGTTCCAAACTTTACTTAAGCGTTTATAGTGATCATT
Organism: Ceratothoa steindachneri; assembly: GCA_963969495.1. NCBI lineage: Eukaryota > Metazoa > Arthropoda > Malacostraca > Isopoda > Cymothoidae > Ceratothoa > Ceratothoa steindachneri. The sequence goes on along the minus strand of OZ018322.1, from coordinate 158,755,756 downwards.
TCTTTGATTTGGTGTACACAAACTACATATGTACCAGAAGGGCTCTGGTTCGTTTAAACAATCACAACGAACTATGAGATTCAATTTCCACAGACAAAGAAGGTTAACTTAAGTGAGAGTTTTATAGCCCCTATAATCTAACTGCAACAAGAAAGGGAACCCAATCAATAAGCATGTTGTGTAAAGCGAGAATGTGCTATATGAGAAGCAACACGAGAAAATACATGTTAGTGACAGAACTCCCCAAAATGTATGAGAACGAATAAGAATATGAATGGCACAAAATAAATTTTTTTAGTTATCAAAAGCTATAATTAATAGAGAAAAGGTAATAAAATATTTGCATTTAAAAATATTTGATTTACCCTAGGTTCAAAGAAATTATACCAAGAACAAGGAAACCTTTAGAATGCCGTCAAGAACTGGTTGAGTTAGGAATAAAAATGTGTAGACTTAAATATGACCAAGATTTGATGAACTATGGGAATATTGCCATCACTCTAATACTTATGAAAAAAGTAGATGTTGTTTTCATATAGGTCTCATCTACGATTCGTTCCGTGTGAAACACATCTCTTTCCGTTAGTTTTAGATAATGTATAGCAGCAATGTTTATTCGTACTTGCTTTACATTGCTATTTACTCCGTCTTTAGCTGCAATGCACCTCATACAACTAGAGCTAAATCGCTCATCAAATCATTAATTAAGGAAGATGTCTGGGTAGCTGATGATATTGTCGAGATATGTTGTGGAGGAGGAAACTCGACATATCTATTTCTTCTTTAGAGGTCCATAAATGGACAACATACATAAACCTGTATATATAAGGCTCTAGGCTTAGTTACAGATACGAACTTTGGGAAAAAGTAATTATATTTATACAAATAAAAATAATTTTAAGTACGAGAGTCCCTTAGAATATTGTTTAATATAGGTGTTTTACCATCTGCGATTGAAAAGCTTAGCCAGTAAACATCATCCATCCAAATGTAGACTTTTGAAAATCCTTCCATCTTCCATTCAGACTTTTGCCAACAAATTTAAAAATGATATTGCAAATTATTTTTATATAAATATTAAAGATAAATCAAAAATATTGTTAATAAAATCACAAATAAATGATTACTATACCAAGCAATAGCTTGGCCAATCTCCCCTCTGGAGGAGCCGTGGTTAAATTTTCATAAATTCTTTAAACTTCACCAATTATAATAATTTTAAAAAGGAATCCTAAACCAAATTTCCCCCCTTTCAAAATATCACGTTGCTAAAATATAGTTATAGAAGAAGATATATAAAAAATAAATTTTCTGAACTTCACCATTTTGTTTTTGAATATTATAAAAGAATTATTGGAAATAACTTTGAAAAAATACTCAAAAGAATCCCCTTCTTAAATTTAAAGAGTTAGTGATGATGATAATGATGAATGTTCGTTTTTTTAGATTTTTCGCAAATGAGTTATCCTAATTAACCACCATAAACTGAGCTTACTAAACTATCCATTTTCACATCCCCCCCCCACTAAAACCCTAAAATTTCGCAATTAGTCGGGTGCAGCCCCCCAAAAATATGATGCCTTTTTAAAAAATTAATATGTCAGTAACCTCCTTTCTATTCATAACAATTTTAATATGCAAGATACATTAAATTTCCTTTGTCTAATTCCTAAAAAGGAATTAAAATACTTTTTATAGTTTTCTTGCACTTGACAAAAATTACAACATGGTTAAAACAAAAGAATATCGCGATAAAATCTTATTTTATTGTAAATATCCTACAGGATATTTAATTTACAGTTCCTCATTGCTCATATGACGTTGTCAAAAGAAGATGGCCTTCACTTTAAAGCTTGTTACTGTGAAAAGGAATGGAAGACAAGAAGAGTATTGCGACAAATACAATATGATGTGATTCAAATTAACACTCTGGCTCCCAAGATGGGGGCCACTTTATTTTTCGTCATAAAACCATAATTTGAAATTTGCCCATATTAAATAGTGATTTGCGTATTTTTTAAAAAATAGAGATATTTTTAACAAAGCGCCCACAAAATTCGAGGGTAGGCCCTAAACCTCGTAGCTCCACCTTATCTCTTGTCTACCCTCTTTCGTCGTCAAATCCCTCGGGCACTTCGGTCTAACCTCGCTCCCATCCTGAACACTTGTTCTGTCTTCTGCTTGATGGGTGACCGTTTCTTCTCAGTTTGTGCTCTTAGACTCTGGAATGCTCTTCCTGCCAAAGTCCGATCTTCTCCCTTCCTTCCTACTTTTAAACGTCTCCTGAAAACTCATCTCTTCAAAATTGCCTTCTCTTCCCTGTAAACTTTCTCTACACTCACTACACAACCTGCACTCTGTGAGGGCTAACAGCCCTGAAGGGCGCATTATAAATAGGTATTATTATTATCATCATTATTATTATTATTATTTTGAAGCGCTCTTAGAAAAGCAGGAAGCGGTAGAGCTAAAATAGATTTAGAACTGGGAAATATTAATTACATTAACGATAAAATCTGCTCTAAATAAGATACACCAAGAAGTCATTTATCGTCAAGAACATTGATAAAAAACTAAATATTAGAAGGAGTTCTTACAACGAATAATTAAGACACAAATGCTAAAAGCCTTCAAAAGAATAATAATAATAATAATGATGATAATAATAATAACTATTTATAATGTGCCCTTCAGGGCTGTTAGCCCTCACAGAGTGCAGGTTGTGTAGCGAGTGTAGAGAAAGTTTACAGGAAAGAGAAGGCAATTCTAAAGAGATGAGTCTTCAGGAGACGTTTAAAAGTAGCAAGGGAGGGAGAGGATCGGACTTCGGCAGGAAGAGCATTCCAGAGTCTAAGAGCACAAACTGAGTAGGAACGGTCACCCATCAAGCAGGAGATAGAACGAGTGTTCAGGATGGGAGCGAGGTTAGACCGAAGTGCCCGAGGGATTTGACGAGGAGAGAGGGTAGACAAGAGATAAGGTGGAGCCTCGAGATTTAGGGCCTTGTAGGTTATGAGAAGAATATTATGGTGGGTACGGAAGCGAATAGGTAACCAGTGTAGCTACTGTAACAGAGACATTGAAGGCGAGAACCTGGGGCGGCGAAGGAGGATTCAGGCCGCATAGGTTTGAACTAGTTGTAGGTGGTGAAGTGACGAAGAAGGGAGATTCACTTGAAAAGAATTGAAGTAGTCTAAAGTCTAAGCTTGAGGTGACGAAGGCATAAATAGCAGTCTCAAGGCCTCGTCGATCAAAAGGCGAACACGTGAAAAGTTGCGGAGGAAAGCGAGGGAAGACGTACAGATACGATGGATGTGCGGTTAAAACGAGAGTTGCTCGTCGAAAATAACACGAGAATTACTGACGGTAACAGAGAAGGCAATATTTTTTTCCCAAAGGTTAGGGGAGGAAAAGAGAGCTTTAGATTTCTTCACCATCGAAGCGGTACCAACAAGAAGAACTTTAGTTTGATGGTGGTTATTTTTGAGGAAGTTGGCAGACAGCCATTTGTTTATGGAGGTGTAGGCTGAAAGGAGCTTAGTAATTGATTGAGAGAAGGATACAGGGTATAAAGAAAGGTATATCTGAGTGTCATCAGCATATAGAGGGAACGAGAGGACCAAACACAAAGAAGGAATCAAAAAAGAAGTAAGTAGACGCGAAAGAGAAGGAGAAAAGGACTTAGCACTGAGGCACCCTAAAATAAATGAGCGCGGGCTCAAAGGAGTGGTTATAGAGTGCGACCGACTGAGTGCGGGAGGAGAGGTATGAGCGGAACCAGTCAAGTGCAGTCCTCGAGAGACCAAGGAAATTTTGAAGACGATCAAGGAGGGGACAGTGTAGTCGATGGTGTCGAAAGCAGAGGAGAGGTCTAGAAGGACTACAATTGATGTACAACACCTATGGGCAGCTCTACGTAAACCGTCTGAAACATTAAGAAGAGTGGTTTCAGTAAAGTGCTTTGCTTCTAACCCCGGTTGGTACGTATCATCAATATTGCAGTTAAAAATATGGTCATTAATTCAAGAGAAATCCACTTTTTCGAGGATCTTAGAGAAGAATGGAAGCTGTGAGATAGGGCAATAGCTACATAGCTCAGAGGGGTTAAGGTGTGTTTTTTTAACGATAAGACGAAATGAGGCATGTTTGAAGACAGAGGGCACCACCCCTGTGACAAGAGAAGTGTTAAAGAGATGAATTATCAGTCGGAGGACAGCAGTGAGAATTTGGTGGAGGAGTTTGGGTAGAAAAACGTTCTTAGGGGATCCAGATTTGTTAGAGCGTGAGATCAGGGTAGATACTACCTCAGAGGATGCCCGAGTGAGAACATTATGCGGCAATAGATCATGGTCGGGGAGAACAGCATGGGCTTGTTCAGACGACTGGGGTAGTTTGGCGCGAAGGTTATCACTTTCAACAAAGAAAAATATAGAAAGAGTAGATGGGTTGATTGGAGGAGAGGTGGGGGAAATGGGGTGAGGCGAGGAAAGACGAGACAGTGGACGAAAGATATTCTGAGGGTCATTCTTGCTCCCAGACAAAAGTTTGCGTCAATGTGCCTCACGCGCTGATTTTAATTTGGAAGAATTTGTCGAAGTAGCAAGGCGATAGGCAAGTGAGAGACAGGTCGTGTCCTGCCCACGGGAGCGTGTTTTACGAAGGGCGCTTTCATGGACGACTAAGGACCTCCTTGAACGAAGGAGTTTCATGGTGAACCGAGGGTCGCGGTGATGGCGGTTTGAAGAAAGAGTGAAAAGTAGGGCGCGCACGTCAAGGCAGGCACGTAATGATTGGTGGAGTGAGTTTAAGGTTTGGTCAGGTGAAGCAGTAGTATCAATAGGAGGTAGGGCATAAACAACATCTTTTAAGATACGAGTAGTATCAATTGACGATAGTCCCCGGAAACAAGTAATATCTCTGTACGAGCGAGGAGGTAGGTGGAAGGGAATATATAATTTAAAATTGACCAAGAAGAGGTTGGAAATCGTATTAGAAAGGTCAGGTACTGTTAGGTTAGATATACGGTGGTTCGAGATGACTAAGTCAAGGATATTACAAATATATGTGTTAGGGATAACATTTGTTGTGTAAGAGAGAAGAGGTCGATGTTGTCAGTTAATACTCGAAAGGTCTTATTGTGGCTAGGAAGATTGAAGTCACCAAGAAGAAGAAGAAAACCAGTAGAGAATAAGTCAGAAAGTAGGTTACTGAATGCCTCGAGAAATAAGGTCGGATACGATCTGAGAGAGTGGTAAAGGGCAACACTGGTCAGAGCGGGCACAGCACGTGAGACAGCAATGAGAGACTAAAATGAGGAAAGATTCGGGGAGGGGAGAAGATTCAGAGAGAAGGATGATTTGGAAATCAGGGCAACTCCCCCTCCACGGTGGTTCCTTGTAACATGCAGGAAATAGTAAACAGGAGGGGGGCAAAAGCAGTGCATGAACCGAAATCAAACTTTCTATATAAAGTGGTAGTTTTTAAGGATAAAAGAAAAAAAGATACAGAGAGTTCTTGATTACTTTTATATCAGTGATGTTAAAAATATTGTCTTCGCGTATGAAAAAGATTTAAGTTTAGAAATTTGACGAAACCACTAAAAGATGTTGTCTAAGGGTGTGGTAAAAAGTATGACATTCCGATAGACAGATTGTATCATGAAACTTCAAGAATTTGCAAAAAGATTATATCTGCATGAGTTTCTTAGAATGGCCAAAGTGATTTTTATTAAATTTATACTGAAAAGTTAAAGGGAATTCTGCTAATTACATTGAACTCCTACAAAAAAACAATACGAGAACAGCTAAAAACCGCAGAAATTTCAAATACTGTTTAGCGGAAGGAAGGAAGAGATTTTTTTTCTTTAATGAAGTGTCATTCTCATTTCTTAGGTCAACTGGGAGACGATTGATGTGAGAATAAAAGGGAATGCTATCATCAGATTCATAATAGGCAGAAGGTGAAGTATCTTGAGATCATACAGCTATAGCTCAGCATCCTATTATATCATTCAAGTTAATATGACCTCTCTTAAAGTTTCCACAAACCACCCCAGTGAACAATCCGTGATACCAAATGTATGCCGAGAACATTTTATCCCAAGAGCAATTTAGTGATAATCCGTGAATGTTTTAACAAAATTCAATATCGTCTAGTTCTCTCACTCTCTTTGACACTTTCTTAATTTCTCACTTCTTCTCACTTCCTCTCACTCTCTATTTCTCACTCTCTCTCTCTCCCACTCAAAGCAACTCGAAATAAGTTCTTCGTCTCATTCGCTCACTCTATATATCCCGCTTCATATCGGTTTTTAGTTCACTTTTTATATCGCTCTATATATCAATCTCTATAACATTTTATCTTAATCTATATTAATATCTATATTAGATTCAATATCATTATTTATATTACTTTCTATAGCAGTCTCTATAACACCCAGTATATCATTCAATATTACTCTCTATATTACTCAATATATCACTCTCCATATCCCTCTCTATGTTACTCTCTATATCCTTTTCTATATATCACTCTTTATAAGACCTTCTATATTAGTCTGTAATAATTATTATATGACACGCTATAACAATTTCTATACTGCTTCCTATATTATTTCTATATCAGTCTCTATATCGCTTTCTATATTACTCTCTATATCACTCTTTAAATCAGTCTCTATGATACTTCCAATATTACTTTCTATATCACTCCCTATATAACACTCTATATTATTCAATATACCCCTCTCTATATCATTCTTTCTCTCACTCTCAATATCATTTTCTATACTCTTATTAGTTTATATAACACTCTTTATATCACTTTCTTTATCAGTCTCTAAATTATATATATTTATTCCTATATCACTCTTTATATCACTGTCTATATTAATCTCTATATTATTTTTATATCACTCTTTCTGCCTCTGCCATATCATGAACGAGATAAACCGACCAGATTATTAAATGCACATAAAAATTAGAAAGACAATATCTGGTGAGCCTGCTTGCACTCGTAGCCTTTCCTCGTTGGAGAAAAGATGTTCTGGTTGTATAGTGTCTGTTTAACTTCACCACCGATGGTGGAACCCCAGAGGGGTTTGAGGTACGAGTTCATTGTCAGGGGTAGGGGAATTTCAGGGACACTATAGTATACCCCAATATTTCATTGGAAAGGGGGTTCCGGTGTAGCCACCCAATGGTCGACCAGCTCATGCAGCCGCTTTAGTTTCTATTTTCTTGCTTCCCATGATTGACGTCAAAATCTAACAACCTATGTTCTTGTCATGCACTTTTCACTTTAAGGGAAATCATTTTGATTGGCTTTTATGCTACTCTTATATAAATATATATAATCTGAAATAACCACGCTTATTAAATCACAAATTTGTGTCTCGGCAAATTTTTGGCCACAATGCAACCATAGCGAGCAAAACACTCAAATGGGGAAAAAACTCGGCGAAATGGGTAGCTTGCGAGAATTGTATTTCTTTCAATTAAGAGCACAATCAACATGATACTACCCTCGACGATATTACCTAAAGCGAACGACAATGAATTAATATCTTATTAACCCTTTAGTGTCCAACGTTACCATTTTGGCAACATAACTCTTAATGACTTTTAAGTGCAATGTTCACCTTAATTTAGTAATTGAGCATCCCAAAATGTAAATCTGTTTTATTCGACATTTTTTTCTATATTTGTATAAAATAAAATTTTAGTAACCATATTATGGGTTATCAGATAGAGACAAAAATTACAATTATCACTTAATATTATAAATATAATAAAATAACTGTTAAAGTTTTAATACATTTCTATTATTTAATAATTTAAAATATGATTTTAAAAATAATAATTAAAAAATCTAAGATCACCGGGTAATCTTGTATAGAAAAAAAATAGGTCTGAATATAATGTTCCTAAAATGGAAACGGTGGACACTACTGGAAACTTTTTTCCCTCTATCTCGATCACGGTGCACAAATTATAACACCTTCAAATCTGTATTTTAGCGCAATCCACAGGTGTGATGTGATATTAGTCTTGTGAAACTCGGAATACTTTGACTAAACACGTTTAGTGCGCAAACTCTTTCTGGATTCTACATCGTTTTATGGGTAAATAACTTGTTTCTTTTCGTTAGTTTTACTCCATTTACGTTGTGTTTAAAGGCAGAATTGATTTTTATTATATAGATATCCAGCTTAGTTTAACAAAACCAAATAAAATACTAATGCAGTAAATTAATTCCTGTCCGGATGCATACTTGTGTGTGAACACGGGTCTATACGCTTTTATGTATGCACATATGTCTACACAGACATATGTTTATGTGCATATCTAAAAGTGACGATCCCGCGCCGAAAATGTCAATTACGAGGGGCGGTAAATAAGTTTTGTGAATCGGTAGGGCAAAACAGAGGAAGGGGGATGGCTGTTTTTGGTAGTGTTAGGAAAAGTTATGAGGAGTCAAAACCTGCAGCCGAAGGCTTCTGCGTCGTCTATTTAAGAAGCAGTAGCTGATCGCAAATCGTCAGTCACAAATTTTTCAACAATGGAGAAGGTTGAGCACCGCGCAGTGAGCAAACTTTGCCAAGCAAGGGAAGAATGCAAAAGACATTCATGAACGCATGGGTACAGTGTACACCGACATTACCCCTTCCTATGCAACCATTGATCGCTGGAATAGGGAGTTCCGCCATGGACGTGAGTCCCTTGAAGATCAACCCCGTCCAGGACGCCCGTCAGACGTGACCAACTTGGACAGTGTGGCCCGTCTGGAGAGGAGGATCCTCTAAAATCGACGGGTGAAAGTCGAAGAAATCGAGCGAGAACCTGGAATATCATATGGAATTGTTATCAACATCATCCACGAAAAGTTGGCCATGACCTAGGTCTCTGCCCGTTGGGTCACTAGAAAGCTCACGAAATCTCACGCCCCATGATCGACGTTAACGTTGTCAAAGTTCGAAGGAACTGCTGCTCCTGTACTACAAAGACCCGGCGGGATTCGAGTCACGCATAGTGACAGGTGATGAAACGTGGATCCATCACTGGGATCCCGAGACCAAGCACTCCGACCTTCATCAAGTTCCGTACCTAACCCTCAGTCAGGAAGATATTGGCCCCTAGCGACTACTTTTTATTCTGCGAGATCAAGGTTGAACTGCATGGACGCTGGTTTGGGGACAATGAAGATGTCCAGCTCGCCGTCCAGGAGTAGATTGAACAGCAGTCGAAAGATTTCTGGTTGTCAGGAATTCGACGCCTCAGGGACAAGTGGCACAAGTGCATTGAAGTCGAGGGTAGTTATATTGAAAAATAATAAAAGACTTTTCCTAATATCTCGTTTCCTTATATCCAAATTGAAAAACTTATTGACTGCTCCTCGTATCTCTAACTTCAATTTAGTTCTATGGAGCAATGAAATGTTTGCTTACCCACTGAGTTATGGACTCATACATTTATACTGTTTTTGTTTTTTACAGAATGAGAAGAGGGACCCCATGATTTCGATTTCTGGAGAATGCAAGAGAATATACTGAGGAAAGGAGTAACGCTGATATTGTGATTATTCCCCATGAATCTGGCAATGCGGCAATGGGCAGCGATGAAGAAGATGACGACGATGATCAGAAAATTCATATTGGTCTACTAGTGAAGATATGGAAGCTCCAATATATTAAAAAAACAATAAGAAGGAATAGATTTAAAACACTAAAAAGGTATTTTCACATCGCTGATAAAAACAAATTATCGGAGTTAAAAGTAATTAAAGTGCAACCACTTTTAAAGATGTTTCGCACAAATTGTCAGCAAGTTGGAGTATTTCACGAATTTTTGACTATTGATAAGTCTATGACCCCTAACATGGGATTACATAGTGCCACCAATTCATAAAGAATAAGCCCGTTCGCCTTGGCTTTAATATGTGGATGATGCGTGGCTCTAATGGCTATGCATACTGTGATAGAACGGGTTGAGCAGCGTTAGTTTTAACTCCTATCACATATTATTTAAAACCAAGATGCTCCCACGTGCATCTTCGCTTCGAAGCTTGGCGCCTTATCGCAGCCACCGGATGTCAATGTTTAAACAAGGAGGTTAACGTCCCCCGTTCGCCCCCATACGCCGACCTTTCCAGATTGAGTTAGACTTATGGTCAGATAAGGCATTGTTCCAAGCCTCGGCTGTGCATTCCCTCGAAGTTCCCACTCCATTGACCCCAACCCAAGGGAGTGTCTCGACTATTTAGATGGAAATTTTACCACTAAGATGAGATTAGAGATCCAGATTTTCGTCGCGAAACATCACCATGACCCTCTCTCCCTTTATGCGCCAAGGGACCTCGACCTCGAGATTTACCATCACTTGTCCAGAAGGAGGACAATATCCCTTGAGTGCCAAAGGTTCAAGCCTTTCGTGACGCCAAGTCCTCAAGGCTTCCCCTTCATTGTTCAGAAAGAGAACAACGTAGAACAGCCATTGTTCTTTTGAGCCCTTCGCCAAGAAACGGTTCTCACCCTTCCCCCTTGTTGTTCAGAGGAGAACAACATTAGAACCGCTATTGTTCTTGAGCCCGTAGACAAGAGACGGTTCTCACCCCCCCGGTTTTTTCAGAAGAGAACAACGTAGAACAGCCATTGTTCTTCAAGCCGTTCGTCGAGAAACGGTTCTTATTCCCAAGACGCCACGTCAGGATCATCTTTTTCCCCCCGCTTCGGCTGGAACTCGCCAGCATACCGAAAATTCCTTCACGTCGACTTCCTCTGCACCACTAGTATAAAGTTACGTAAGCCAAACGTCACCTTTGAGTACTTAACCCTTTTTGTCAATTCTATCCTGTGCTTTAAATGGTTTAGCAAACCATCCCATCCCTTTAACTCTATATTTGTTTTACCTTTTTTAAATCCTTTAATCCTCGCATTAGCCCGAGCCCCACGACCCTTTCCATTCTCTGTTTATGTCAATATTTTCCGTTTTTGTGTATTGTTGATAGTTATTATTAATAAAACTCTATTTTATTAATGATAGCAATATTATTATCCTTGAGCTCAGTTTCACTTCTTAAGCATATCGAAGATACATAATATCGGCCCGCCAGACATTAACGCACTCTAAAGATAATTAAAGAAGTTCCCTCAACGAATAGTTATATATGGTATATCGTCAAAAGTCCATTCTACGACACATACCATTTCTCTATTTATTACGGGAAAGAAGAAATTACATCATTACCTCTAGGGTATTTGGTATTCGATAAAATGTTGGAAATTGTTCCAAACTATTCAAAGCATTTAATTTTTTTGATAATTATTTACCAGCCACAAACTCCTAAGTAACTTAACTCAGAAAGTAATAGGTGCTTGCGGGACAGATCGAGAAAACAGGACAGGGCTTTGCGCCCTCCTGAGCAAAAAGGAAATGAAAAAGAGAGTACCAAGGAGTTACAAGGAAAGGAAGTACCCTAGAAGACCTTACGGTCTATTTCCGTCAAATGGAATGATAGTTTAGTTAGTACTGTTGCAAGCAACTACTCCAGCATAACATTTATCAAAAATGTACATAGAAGAGTAAAACAGGAAATAAAAAAGCTGTTACGCAACCCTATTTAATTAGCATGTACAATGGAGAAATAGGTGGGGTAGATGTCTTAATATCTTCTTACCGACCACGCTTACGATCTAGAAAATGGTGCTGGAATTTGTTCTCGCACTTTCTGAATATGTCTGTGATAGATGCATACTGATTTTACCAGCATTCAAATCCTTCCACCATTATGAGTCACCTACAGTGCAGAGAAGAAATAGTGAGAACGCTCCTGAAAATGGAGAAAAAAACACGAAAACGGCGCGGTGGGCCAAATGCTCCGGCATGCATAGGCTCAAGATTTTATGGAATCAATCACATTATGGTACCAACTTTGCAAGGAAGATGTATTATATCTTCAAAGAACACCATGCTGCAGTGTCAAAAGTGTAACAAAAGAATGCATAAGGTGGGATGCAGTAACATTTATCATAAGCAGTAAATAAATATCAAATAGGATTAGATATGCACAGCTTATTTCTTTTCATGGAGGACCTGTAACTAAATTCATCATTATAACTTTAGCATAAAAGGAAAAATAGTGTATTCGTTTATTAATGGTTATGAATACATATGTATATTTACATCCACTATATGGTTTCATCGGCATAAATTCTACATAAAATTTTATTTTGTCTTCACCAAAGTTGCACGATATATTTTGCTTACATATATATATATATATATATATATATATATATATATATATATATATATATGTATATATTTATATATATATATATATATATATATATATATATATATATATATATATATATATATATATAAAACAATTATTCTATTTTTTAAACCTTTTCACCCTAAATGGAACCCATGAAGTGTCTGTCTAAAGTTCCCATTTTGGGAACATGTTCAAAACCTACTGTAAATAGTTTTTTATAGAACTGACAATATCATATCAATACTAGACACAAGACTTTCTCCGCCAAATTTCAATCAATTATGACCATGGGAACTAAGACCATTCACTAAACTGTTAATAGATTTCATTTTCACTCTAACTAAATTTTCAATATCGATTATTTTCAGAATGTAGACCTTTATTCACTCACAAAGTCGCCTTGTAGAGTGAAAATTATTTCGTCTTGTTTATGAAAGATATTTGTAAATAAATATCTAAATTTCCTTTTGATCATGTCATTCTTTACAAAAACTAAAGAAAAGCACATGGGTTTGACTTTACCTCAAAATTTTCAAATTTGTTTTTCTCTGTTTGAAAAGATATTTTTTATTGGTGCACATTCATTGGCATAATTCTCGTTTTTTTTATATATTCACCTACTCCAAGTGGATTTTCCATCTTATTTCGGAAATTCCTTAGAAAAATTCTACAGAAATATTTATTCGCGCTTTAACCTTTTTAAACGCGTAAAGAATAGAAAACCTCAAAACTGAACAGGTTGCTATTCTTGAAAACGGTCGGTTAAGGATCGCTATTCTTGGCATGGCAATTGCTTTGGGACGTTTTTATAATCTCAGACAGTTGGTTTGGTTTAGGTTCATGGTAATCTAACAAAACTAAAGCACCATTGAGGTCGGTCCGTATAACTCACGTATGAATGTTTAGCCTAGTAGAAAGTAGTTTTTCACAACCAGTTGATTTTATGGAAGTAGTTGAACACAGAGTTCAAGAAACATTTTGGCCGATAATTGAACAAGGTCAACAAATCTAAATAGCATAGTCTCGGTTATTCCGAATTATGACCTTAGGAAAATAACTTAACGACCATCAAAACTTTCAATAATTCCCAAACTAACCTTGGGAGGACATTAAAAAATTATATCATTCGAAATTGAATGTAAAACAACGAAAGAGTTTCAGATTTATTTAGAATCGGCCAATGTTATGACCATATGAATTTCCAATCTTCGAAACTTTTAATAATTATAATTCTCGGACTTTCATTGGGCGGACTTTGAAAGTTGTATCATTCGAAAGAAGATTTAAAACAACACGAGGGTCAGAAAGTTTTGTTAGAATTGGCTGAATAGCTACGATGCTATTGGAAAAAACCCATTGAAAGTAAAACAGTTACCATCCGACCGATCGACCTACGGGCTGACATAGTAACTTATAGGGTCGCCCACTATAAAGTCGTTAGAGATGAATCAATTATTTTCCATAGTGATCAATGGTGACCCCAGAGAAATCTTGCTAATCAACTATATTTCAAGCAAAGACAAAGACTCCATCCATGCACTTCGTTAATCAACAGACGGCCATTGGTATACATGTGGTATTTAGGAAAATAAAAGCAAATCTAACAAAATGAGATGGACCCAAAGGGAAAATCTTTCCGGTTATTTATACTCGTTCATTTGTCGATGGAATGAAATAAATTCTACAAATTAATTAATATCTATAACGCAATTTCCACTCAATTTCTTTTTAATAAATTCGTATACCGTTCATTTTCATTAAATTAAATATCACGTGTGTGTATCTTTTGTTTTATATGATAGTTCTATTGAGATTGCTCCTCTTGCAATTGAGCTTTCTGGGTTTGCAATTCTTGACCTGGTAAAAGTAGCTTTCATATTTGTGAATTGATCCGTCAAACGTGATGACCATCGCTGAAATGGGCTCTAGCAAATTTTAATATTGGAATTTATAGTGAAATATTGTGAAATAATGCTCAGAAATATGAAAAATTCGTAGAGAAAAGATCCAAATAGGTGATCTAAAAGGGTTTGCACCAGAAAAACTTACATTGGGACGATTTTACATCTAAAACAATTGCCCTTTGTTAATTTCGAACACAAGTATAATTTGATAAGGGAAGTCTGCATTACATAACAATGAAAACAAAAGTGACTAAAATGTTCTACAAAATTTAATAAAACCTACCATCGTTATTATGGTGAAAATATTGTAATACAAATATTAGGGATCTGTGACAAATCCCTTTTGGAAACCATCTATAAATCCAAACCTTTGAGATGTTCCAAGAAGGAATAACAAGAGGAAGTAGTTACTCGAGGCTTTGACAAATATGGACAATTATCATAGGCTCGTTCACGCAAATCGTGAGGTCACAAGGACCCGCCCATCAATTTATTGGAGTTATTCTAACTCTGATTCCTGGTTGAGAAATATAAAAGCAAAAATTACGTTTTCTGAGAATACTTCTAGATGGCATTCCTCACTATATGTTCATAATTACAGTGCCCAACTATATATGCGTATATTCATTATCAAATTTGGTATCATCGTCCGGTCTATCTTGTTCAACTAGTTATTAAGTTCTCATATATATTATTTTTTATTAAAGAGTTTTTCAAATATTGAATTATTTTCGCTATTTGTGGAAAAAATGAAGATCGATTGATTATATAGGAAAATGCTCAAACGACCTTGGGTCAAAAGAAGCTAGATATTGGAAGCCCTCGCATTGGAATTCATTAGTCAGTAGATAATGAAAATACTTATATTTGTGAAATAGCTGGAGCATAAGAGAAGAGATTTTTTAGGCTTGAGATTACAATAGTGATCCGGGAAGAAACGCTTTCAAACCGGCCTCAAGGAAGTCAGATGTCACGTGAAAATTCCATAATGTAAGAATGCCGGAAAGATGAATGCCAAAAGGTTCCATTTCTTCAACGAGATGAGGGAATCTTTACATCTATATTTCTGTATTAATATGAATGTCCGTTGTATAAAATTATAATTTAATAATCAAGGAGCTGGGTTGGATTCTAAAAACTGTCGATTCATTAACATAGACCTGCAATTTTGAAGTACTCTTAAAGTAAAAAAGATAAAGCTATAATTCAATTCCGCCAATTACAAAGGGCAAATGAAAGGGAGTAATTTTAATAATTGGTCAATATAATGTTACTCCACATGGAATCTTTAAAGTTTCTTGCATATAAAAGCGAGTGAAGTTAATCAGAATTTCATGAGAGAAGAAGATTCTTACTTAAAACCTTGTCCGACCTCTGTTCGGTTGGTGAGTGTTTTTCATTTCCCTTCCTTTATCAGATGAACAAAACCAAATTGATGTAAAGTCTTTGGTCGTAGTGGAAGATTTAGCGATCGAGATCCTCTTATAAACAACCGAAAGTGTAATATAGATAATGAACAATTTTTGGACATTGGCCATATATAAGTGAAGAATATTGTAGTAGAGGTGTTTAGTAGGAGAAAAATAGTAGGGGCAATAATGGGAAAGTGAAATGAAAAATATAATGAAAGTACAAATCCCTGGTGAAAGGATACTTCTGGCTTTCTTTACGTTTTTCTTATTGATTATATTTAATATAAATATATATACGAAAGGCATCCAAGCATTTATAGCAGAGGGTTTTTTGGCCCCTACTGCTGGTGAAGAATTTTTGAATATGGGTTTTTAGGTCCTGATTTACTTTTATTTTATTGTTGTTGTTGTTGTTTTATTTTGTGTAATTAAAGTTTTACTAATCCAAGGGATATAAAAAAAAGAAAAGAAAATGTGGTTAAAAAAGGTGGCTTTGTCTATATTTCTTTCCTTAAAGGAATTTTACGTGAACGTTGTGTTTATCTCATTGTTGATGAGCAGTCTGCTACTCGTAAATGATCTGTGTCTTGCGACATTAAAGTTCATGTATTCCAGCACAAACTTGAGTGGGAGGTGCCGGTGTCCCAGATTTTTATTGCTCTTTATTCAAGCTTCACGTTTATAGAATTCAACCCTAGTTCACCATGGAGCTGAATTTATCTTCTTCTCTCTCTCCTTCGAGTTCTCGTTATAATTAAGACAGCTTTATTTTGAACACTTTGCAGTTTAACGATCTTGGCCGTGGTACTCTCGTAAATAGCAAACGAGGGGTACAGGAGTTTGGATTGGATGCACGCATTGTAGATTTTGTTGTTGTTGGAGGATCTTAGGTCCATGAATCGGTAGAATTCACCCAAGTCCATCCGTGCATTCACCGAGATCCTCTTTACATGACTCCCATACCCACCAGTCGCAATTCAGAGTCCCAGAACCGTGCCCTCCGTGCGGTATAGGTTGCGTACACCCCTTACACCGATGTCTGTGAGGATCCTTCGGAATAGTAGGATTATCTGGAAGTTTTTGGAATTGGTAGATATCTTTCATCTTCTCTTGAAAGAATTGATGTTTTCGATTTCTACCGCCGTGCTCTATGCCATATAATTCACATTCCGATAAGGTGTCGTGCAGATTATCGATACGTGGTCCACAAATTGGACGTATAAAGAGCCGTCTTTTTGAGGTTGGTGAAGGTCGATTTTATATTTATATTATTAAGCAGGGGACTTAGACACCCGCCTTGTGGCACCCCCTTCTCGAGTTCGAACTCAGGGCCATGGAAGCCTTTTACGTGAACATACGCTCTCCTCTCCATCACGTAATCGCAGAGTATCCTTTTTAATTATGGGGTCGAGGCCAAGCTGTAAGATCTTCTTTTGCAGGACTCTTCTCCATACTTTGTCAAAGGCCTTTTTGACGTCTCAGAGCACCCGCTTTGCGTGGCGTCTTTCTAATTTTACCTTTGCTAACTTGTTGGTGATCACGGCTAGCGCCGTGTGCGTTCCTGGCTTCCTACGGAAGCTATGTTGTTGGTCGTTATGAAAATTATTTTCTCCGATAAACGTATTTACCCTGTTGGCCTCTAGCGTCTTAAGAATTTTCTGTGCAAATTCTAAGAGAGATATAGGCCTGTAGTTAGCTGGACTGTCTGGTGGCTTACCGGCTTTTGGAATAAATATTATTTTGGATAATTTTCAGTAGTCAGGGAAGTAACTTACCTTCAGGCAAGCATTCATGATATTCAAAAGCCCCATTAGGATCCTGGGTGGTGCTTTTAAGAAATTTTCCGCTGTCAGTCCTGTACGCCCAGATGCTAGTTGACAAAAGGATTATAAAGTTTTCGAGAGTTCCTTAGTAGTAATTTTACAGCCGTATCCCTCCATATTTCTTTCTGGCGTCACATAATGATGAGACAAGGCTCTGTGGATCTAGTCGTTTAGTTCGTCAATGATTCTATGTTCAAGTATAAATCAAAGTTGTCATTCTCCTCCGAGGATATCTTAAATTCGATGCCCAGAAGCGTCTAAATTCTTTCTCGATTTTATCAGACTCAGTAATTTCCGAGTGGTTTTTATTAACGCCTGTGTCTTTCCTCCTTTTAGTCTTTTTACTTTCGGCCAGCAAATAGGCTAGGTATTTTCTAAGTCAATTATGTCTATTAAATTGATCTAAATTGTATTCTACTGTTCTCTAATGAGTGTCATTAGTTCTTCGCATATTTGTCATGCTCGTGTGTATGGAGTGATATGGGGTCCAATGAGGTTTAGTTCACTGATCCGTTTCCGCATTCTTTCGTGAGAGATTTCATTCTAGGGGTCCAAAGAGGGTCGGGAAAGTTTATACTTTATTCGGGGAATGGCTTCCTTATCGGCATTTATTTGTTGATTGCTAATTTTATCCAATTCTCGTCGATTTCTTCTAAATTTGAATCAATTAAGGGGTCAGGAATGTAGCTTCGAGGAGTTGTTTATATTTATCCCAGTCGGCGTGAGCGTAGCACTTGCATTCTGGGATAGGGATATGAAGAGGGGTGGTGGAGATTTTAATAAGGATTGCCTGGTAGTCGTTGGGGACAGGAGGTCACGGTTCCATGGAGTAATTATAGGGAAACATAGTGCTGGTGAGCAGTATGTCTGGTTAGGTGGCTGATGTATGTGAGGAAGTTTGGTCCAATTCTTTTTATAATTTATCTGTAAATAAGTGTCTCAAGATTCCTGCCTGCTGGGTTGGTCGACATATAGTTTGACGCAGCACTCCTCGCAAAAAGAACGGTTACGTCGTGACCACAAAGCTACAGGAAATATAGATGAGTAAATACCCTCTTTTGGGGGGCTTGTAGCCTGTTGCCAGGACCAGGGGACACACTGCTGTACGTACCTCCAAGGCTAAGTAAGATTCATTCACCCCACTTATTTTTCTGTAGTCAATACCATTTTTCACAGCAATTGCAAAACCATCAATCGTTCTCCATTGTGATTTCCTGATAGGACTTCGTATAGAAAAAATTTTATTAGGGTCCGGTTTGTATTTGCCCCGTGTTCCGAGATAAATAGAAAGTATTGCTCACTTTTTCGTATTATGTTAGCGTAAATTAGTCTTTTCTCCGTCTAACCGTTTGAATTAAAATATAGTAATTTTAGTCGGTCCATTGTCTTATTCATTAAGGTTACTCTGTATGTGTTGTTATAGCTTATTCTTTAATGTGTGTAGGCCCTTTTGGAGTGTTTGGTGGCAGAATCGTTTTTCCATTGCGTTTTTCCTGTATTCGCCGTCTCTGAGGGTAGTGAACGCTTTGGGAGCCATTTTGATTAAGCCTTGGAGTAAATCTTCTTTGACTTCTTTTTCCATGCAGTCGTCCGAAGAGAATTTGTATTTGTTCTTTCCAGATATTATTCTTTCTGTTACATGAGGGAAAGTCATCTTCTTTGAGAAAGGGGACCTTTCGGCAAGGTAGACATTAAAGTTTATTTGTCTAGAGTGGTATACGTGCCTAGATTCCATCTTACAAGAAGAGAAAGACCTTTGAATTCTTTGAGGCTGCAAACTTTTTTGGGTCCCGGGCATATGCGCTTCTCCCTCAGGTCTCGCAGTCTCAATCAACGAAACTTTCATTTATGTTTGTGCGTGTGTGTGAGTGTTTGTTTGTTTTGCGTGTTGTTTTGTTTTTTAATGTAGGGATTTGCATCTCGCGTTGTCTGCGATTGAATCCTGGGATCTCTGGAAGGAGCTGGCAACTTGTCTCGCACTGGGGATTGAGACTAATTTTTAGAATCTCCTCGGACTGTGAGTTCTTTGGAAACCACATTTCCTGTCTGCTATTATGCGTCAGCATTCTATTTAGCTCTTTCGCAAAGGTCCCCGTGGAGGAGAGATTCGCGAGGTGAGCATAATAGATGCAACACATAATTTTGATCGAGTTTTCATTCTCGACGTGGAGGCATATCTTATTTTCACGACACCGGAATCGAAGCTTTTGCAACCTTGGCATAGGTGCTATTTACCTTAGATTCCTGAGACTGGCTGATTGTCATTTTCTTTTTTCTTAAACATCTCTTTTTTGACTGGGCAAGCCATGGATAGGATCTTATCCGCTCCTGCACAGTTCAGACACTTTAAGTAGGTGCTATTGCAATCTCTTCATGAACGTGTATCAAAGAACAAATGAAGTATGAAAGAGCATTACCCCTGGGTTAGGTGGCTGTGGTGTGCTCCTATTATTTATAGCACTTGAAGCACATTTGAAGTTCGATAAACTCCTCACGTTCGATCTGCTCAGGGCAGGCTTAGACGTTAAAGAGAAGCATACCTACCTCCGCAGCCTTGTTCGCCATTGCCGGGTCGCAAAATATAACCTTAAAAACATGAGTATAATCTTTAAATTTAATTATTTCAGCAACCTTAGCCCAAGTGTGGGTTTTCTCCTTTTGAGCGTGAATTTCTTCTAAGGAGTACCTCCCAAACCAAGGATCGAGGCGGGGAAAGATTACGCTACGATGACATTTTATTTGGAGTGATGTGTTTGTTTTTAAATTAATAGTTTTTAAGAACTCTGCTGCTTCAATGGAGATGAGTGCTTCGCAATCAGCCTCTTTTGACCAGATGGCTGCATAGCCATTGAGTATATCGATTAGCTTCACAAGTCCGATATTTAGATCTCCATAAATTTTTCCAAAGACCCTCTAACGATCAGGCTTAGGGCCATCAGAGAAGGTCTTTAGTGTAATCCGCTGGGTCTCTATCATTTATTCTCCATCTGTTTTTATTTTAAAATATGGAGAAAACGATTTGAAAGAAAAGCCCGACAGAGTGAGCATGTTTAATGTGTGTTGACTATGTGTGTGTGTATCTATGTAAGAGAGTCTATCACCATGGTAGAAAAAAAGAAAAGAAAAAATGTGCCTAGAGTATATCTCTCCAACCAAGGTTAAAGTTTGTCCGAAGGTGACTCATGGAATATTGGGGGGGAGGTAAGTGAAGAAGCCTCAATTCCCGCCACAGGGCTGGGAAAGTGGATGAAAAATTGACGTATTGACACAATTAAGTAAATGACAAAAATATCACTTATCACTTGATAAGAACTTTAGCGATTGGAATCACTGAACTCGCGAGTACAAGAAACACTAACTCACTTTTGCGAGTTGCGTTTGCTTGATAGAACGATTTAAGACATCTTGTATTCTTTTATATTAATTTGAGAGAAAGCTAGTAATGGAGAAGAAGGCAACCCATATTAAAAAACGTAAAAGGAAAAAAAGACTGGAGTAATTAAACAATAATGAAAAAACCTTCTTGTATAGCAAACGTTATGGTTCATAAAATGTAGTCTCATATACCTAAGAAAGTTTTTGTATTCAAATCTCAATCATAAATATAGTGTATCCTTAAAATAATTTATAGTATGATTTATCAAGTATTCAATGTATAATTTAAATATGTATTACATATTTGGATATGTACGAAACAAGATTATGACAGATTAAAATATGACTCAGCTACAAGAACTGGAAAAATATCTCTGAGAATGATTAAAACTAAATTGTGTTTCGCAACGTGAGAAGAAAGAAGAAAATCTAAAGTGACAGAATTATAGCTGTAGATTTAACGAAAACAAATATCCAGTGTACCATAGATTATACCTGGATTCAGTATATCGGTGAATGATTAATTTTTTCTTCATTTATGTTGCTCACCTGCATCCACCAGTGATGCTAGAGACGCCGAAATCAAATCAGAGCTTCACTAGATAGCCATAGAAACGATATGTTTAGTACAAACAAGAAAAACACAAAAATTTTAGCAAAAAATAAACAACTACAATATACGAAAACTCGATAAATCATATTCACATAGAGAGAGCGCTGGCTTACAGGAAAAGAATACAGAGCAGTAATTAATGAAATTGAATCTGAGTGGAAAGTAGAATCGTTTGCAGTCCACGTGGACCTGTATGAAGAACACTTTTGTTTATCATGAAATTTAAAAATAAAGATGATGAATTCTTGTGATGCTTGCATGAAACTGTAAGGAAAACTTGTTACATTGTCTTACCGAAATAATATCAAAGAGCATTGCAAAAAATATGTAGACAAATACACCCTTAATATTTTTTGCCTTTATTTTTACCCCATCTGTTAGATGCCAACGTAGGCAACCACAGAAATCATAAAAAACTACGGGTGGCAAAGTTAATCAAAACATAAGTTACAAACTAAATAAAAAAACATCTACTATCAGCTCCCAGATAAAATGGGTGGGCATCACTCCAAAATGGGCCTTTGCGTGAATAAACAATTTAAATAATTCAATACTATTGAGGAGCAAATTTTCTAGAAATACTCAGACATTCCGCATCGCAATGTTCATGATATTCATACAAAGAAACAAGACACGCAAAGGCTGTCCCGCCCATCCTGGTACTAGGACAGGCATCATTGACGAATTAGCTTCAATCTAAGGCGCAATCAAAACGTCTCTAATCGTCTTAAGGCCATAAAATCTTGATTGAATGGCTCATAGCAGTAATCTGTCCATGAACTGTGAAAATTTAGAAGTGTCCGCTTTGAAGGCTGTAAAATAAACTTCTGAGAAGCTCAGGGAATTTGGAAAAGGTATATAGGAGAGGTTTTGTCTCAGTTGCGCGTAACTTTAAATTCTCGTGCAAAGGAGAGAAGCTTAGAAATATTCGGCGTAGACCCAATTTAAAACCGAGAGCAAGTGATCTGAAGCCATGGCGGGATAGGTAGGGGAAGTATTGCTTCTAACTTCAAACATAAGTTATACTGCCAAAAAACTAAGCCATTGGCTGTGCAATAGCATGGATTTGGAGTGAACATAAATTTGGTCCTAAATGGTCGAAAACATACTCCCGGCGTCGTAGAAACTTTGGGAGCAGATTCGTAGCGATAAATTGTAAAGGTAGGTTTACTCAAAAGTGTTGTCTTGGTTAGAAACAGTAAGTGAACCCAGCTCTGGAGCCTCACCAATATCTAGGAGTTTTCCAGCCACAAATCCAAATAACTTATGGTATACCTGGCGCCTCGCATCGGCATAGGCACCTGCATTTCAGCCCCTGATCTAGTGAGAGCCGTTTGCTTCTGAAGGAGGCACCGGGTTTGTGCGTAGGAGCGCATAATGCAGTTTGCACCGAGCAGAGTGAGTAGAATATCCCCTAAATTTAAAAGTATGCTCTAAATGGGGGACCTGTCTCCAGATGGGGACCGGTTTGGTGAATTAAGTTCCCCTCACTATACACCTAACATAGACAAGATTCAAAAGTACAAAGGATCAGTACAAAAAAGGCAGTAGTCCTAACAGCATCCTAGCTATTGTATGTCACGAAACTAACGATTTCCTTGGCAGCACTATAAAAGAACCTATGGCTGCAAAAATAAGCATCTAAGTTAAGGCGTTTCTCGAAAATAAGACAAAGGAAACGGTGCAAATCCACCATTCACAGGCGAAATTCATTTTATTACAAGTCTGAGTATGGGTGGTGCCGTGGAAAACTAAGAAGTTTGTCATTTTAGTTTTGGCGAAAGAAAGCCGAAAGCTATGTGGTTTGGCATAATAAGAAGTGCGGTTCAATGCCTGTTTGAGTATGCATCCCAGAAAACTCATCCAGTAAAGCTCTACGAGCAATTGTTCCAGGAGGATCGAGGTAATACCTATGATGCTCAAAGCAAAGAGTTTGACACTGACATTGTCTTGCAAGACGTCATCTTCCTGCTCCATTGTGCCGGAGACTGCTTCGCTCACCTGTACGCAGAAATACTGATCTTACAGAAATTTATGAATTTAGATTAGCATGCGTCCCTTCGCACCAATCGTATTAAGACTTTCCATGTTACACTATTGAATTACTGTATCATAGTCCTCCCTCAGATCCAAGTTACCGGAGTGTTGTGCTTTATAAGAAAGAAGGCCTCCCATAGTACTCCTGCCAGGCGGAGTAGAACACACAACGTAGAATGGAACTTAAGAAAACTTCACTGTGAGTAAGAAAGATTGTCTCCACTGTCCAAGAAAAACTAATCTAACATTTACCATATTCTCCATTAACTTTTACACGCACAATGATAGAAATATTTGGCTTAAACTGGCTGGGGTAGAGTGATCTCTCACCGGCTTGCGAAAATCAAAAACAGAACGCATTTGAGAGAAGTAGGGCGGGGTACGCTCTATTCAAGTTATGTCGAAAAAATTTAGCAGAATAGAATAGTTTTCACTCACATGAAGGTTATCTATTACCTATGACAAAAAATAAGACAGATCAATTTAGACCTGATCATGGCAGGTATAAATCGCGTACCTCCTTTCTCGGGGCAGAACCCATGGTAATGGGATCGCAAAACTCGTATACCCCAAGATCGTGGGCAGGGCGCACACGACAAGCTTGATATAGTGCAAAAATAGGCTAACGGGGATTGGGAGGAGACGAGCTTCCGCAGCAATTCCGAGCTCACTTGAGGTCCACGACAATTCCAATGAAGGAATATGCGATCCAGGCCTTGCGCGGACGAATACGGTAATACTCCTTGAAGTAAAGAACTTCATGAGAATTAGACTACGGTTGCCCCGGGCAGACCTCCTCTCATACAAGGCGCGGAAGGCATTGATTACTTAATAGAATTAATGGGAGAGGTGGGTCTCGCTATAGGAGTCTTTTGCTCCCTCCATCTTAAAAACTTTCATCGAAGAGTTGACTTGAGAGAAAAGGAGTCGCAACTTTGGAGAGTCCCGCGTCTACGAGGCACCGGGTCCAGCTTTGGGCGGGGACGTAGAAGCCGAATATCCTTTGGTGCTGTCCCCCTTTGGGGGGGGTGGCAGGTTCAAAAGTCACTCTATATAGAGTTTACCTTATGTGAGTCTACCAACTTGGTGGAAGTGCTCGGCCGTTTTGCCATAACAACTGGCATCTGAAGGTATGGAGATTTGAGGCCCCGGTTTGCCCAAGTGGGTTTTAACATTTTGTGTCACCAGCTCTACCAGCCGAGCACCAAGGGCTGATAGAGCTCGCAGAATGGTTACGAATGTGCGCGGAACTACCTGTGTTGGTAGGCTTGGACGGGCAAGGAGCAAAGGATACCTTTTTAATATTATTTCGTAGACGTCCTATATAGTGCTGACTGCGCCAGTACCACTTATTTATCTTCGCGAATAAGTGACGAACGGCTGTTAATGCCTGATAATGCTGAATGTTCCTCGGCTTTGCCATGGTGCACATCTCTTGGTATACTTAATTTTGACATATAAAGAAATCGAATTATGATAGTTGAATCCTAAGTAATTTATTAACGAGAGAGTTATACTTTTTGTGAGTAGATCATAAATTTTTGTTTAAGATCCCATACATAAAAGATTTGCGCACAAAACAATGAATATGAATAAAGCTATATTTCTCTAATTTATCCCTTGCTGCTAGTTTAGGTCTCTTCGAGACCAGTAGTCTTAAGAAAACTACATAAAGATAAAATTAGCAGAATAATTTGTTAATTTGAATGAGTGAAAGATAGTTAAGGAGGCTTTAATTGACTCCCTCCCAATTGTAATCTTTCATAAAAGAACTTCCTTTTCAAACAGGTTATCTGATTGATTATCATATCTCAGATAGGAATTACCTGACTAGTAGGATGAAGTCTTACTTCTTTCTAAATATTTCATCTATGTTTTGTGTCTCAAGCTCATAGATCTACATTACTGAAGGATGAGGCCTGATGTTCCGAAACTATCCTTGTACTTGTGATAATTAAAAAGTCTTTCTTAGAAAATGCACTTTCTTTTGTAAACACCGATTAAATATAATAATAACCCTGAAGCTAAATTAGCTAGCTAAGACAAAATATATCACCGCAATCTAAAATATGTAGAACTTGATTAAACAATGGTATCGCTTAAATAAAATAATGCAATATTTTGTTCAGGTTTATCATTATTTTACTGATAAAAATCAAACAAATATTTGAATTTATTTAATTTTAAATAGGGATTTATTTATAAATTTAAAAAGTAATATGAACTTTACCTGTTTCTAACAATAATCTTAATTTTCTACTAACTTTTAAATATTCTGTTTGTAAAGTAGTTTGACTTTGTTTTAATTTTCAGGTTGTTTCGACTCCATTTTTAACATCTTTCTCTTTCTGTGATTCGCTAAACTCTTAAAAAGATAAGAATCTCCTAACGAGACAGGCGAGTATGGAGGATGGTTTTTGGTTCCAATAGAAATTGTTGGGCTTTTTATGTTATCTCTTGCAATATGAAGTAGCGTGTTATCTTGCTGAAAGAGTACTCATATTTCTTTTATTGCTAAATGCAGGTTATATTTTCTTCAAATCCTGGATGTAAACTGTCCGACCGAACATAAGAAATATAATTGGTGATAATCTGATATGAGTAAGCAATTTAAAAATTGATTAACACATTAATATCCTACTAAACGCACGAAAGAATCTTTGGTCGATGAGCCTGGCTTCCCATATAGTAACCAATATTACGGCTCAAAACCGGCTTCCATTAACCAAACACATATACGAATAACTAAATAAATATACCATCTTCAAGTAACCAAATACATAATTAAATACATAGCAACCGATGAAACACACCGATTTCGTTCAAATTTGAACGAAAAACAACAGCCCCCCAAAAACAGTCGCTAATGTAAAAGATTAACGAATATTTAATATTATTCTACTCAACCATTTTCTCCGTCTCATCTAATAATCCTAATGAAATATTATCAAATTTTATTCGACAAAAAATAAAAATTGAAGAAATATTGACTCTTAGTTGCAAACGTACCGCTTAAAGGGCACAAAGAATCCAATGCACCAATCGTGAAACCTTGCCTATTTCCCTTTCCCATATAGTAACCAATATTACGGCTCAAAACCGGCTTCCATTAACCAAACACATATACGAATAACTGAATAAATATACCATCTTCAAGTAACCAAATACATAATTAAATACATAGCAACCGATGAAACACACCGATTTCGTTCATATTTGAACGAAAAACAACAGCCCCCAAAAAACAGTCGCTAATGTAAAAGATTAACGAATATTTAATATTATTCTACTCAACCATTTTCTCCGTCTCATCTAATAATCCTAATGAAATATTATCAAATTTTATTCGACAAAAAATAAAAAAAGAAGAAATATTGACTCTTAGTTGCAAACGTACCGCTTAAAGGGCACAAAGAATCCAATGCACCAATCGTGAAACCTTGCCTATTTCCCTTCCAAATGACTATGCACAGTGGACTATTTGAATGCAGATTTTTAGCCAATTGTTCATATGTAACAATTGGATTTTTTTCCACAATTATTTTTAATATTTCTTGTCAAATTCCACTTTGTCAGCTTAAATGGGGTTCATATATCAGTTTTGGCACTGGCTGACACTAAATATTTTCTCACTGTAAACATGACTGAAACTAACTACTGTTAAGTTAAAACTGTTTTTTTTTCTAAACTTCCAAAGCACAACATTGCGAATGTGTACATTATACTAATATTTAACGAAAAGACACATTAAATTTACAATAATGGTAAAAACTTATTTCTTACCAAATCACGACTTAATTATGTCGAAATGTATGACTTGGGTTAAGCTATACAGGTAGCGAAGTTTCAGGTTAGGTCGACATGAGTGGTAAAATATCAACCATGTTTTCGGGTATATCTATCCATAAAATAACGATAAACACATGAGATGCTTGTGCTTAGCATGCCGACATTAGGTATGTGGACAAAAATTATTAAAAGCTTTCCAAACCTTGTCATTGGTTACAGCTCGTCTCCAAGTTTCGCTTTCGGTGTCAGTTATTCGTTCGCCTCGGCTCATTTTTGTGTCAGAAATGACTTAGGAGACAATCTATAAAGGGAGTAGGTTAAGTCCACGAAAGATAAAGGCCAGAAGGAAAAAGACGAATGCCATTCGCTAAGGAATTTATTTCGGGCGATCGTGGCTGTGCGATGGTCACTCGCGCGCTCTTGGTCAGTAACACGTCCACTGCGGCTCAAAACATTAAGCCATGCTGTTTCGGCGAGGCTGGTTGCATCGGGTTGTGGGGTTTTTAGTCTATCAAGGCCCACCCTTGTCGCGCCTGCCTGCTCTGCACGGCCCTTCGCTGCAGGAGCCAGACATAGGAATCCTATATGGCCCATGTCTGCTTGGCCCGCCGTTGGGGTGCTGCTTTGGTTGAGTTTACTCTGGAACCTCATCCACGACCTTAACGCCTTGGCTGACCCTTCCAAGAGTTTGAAACGCCCGACGCCGTCGCTCTTAGAATCATTGGAACACTCATCCTTTCCACCACTTGAGGTTTTGGTAAAGATTGAATAAGTAAGTGATTCACATGATGCATATTCTCGATCCCAGGAGCTTATTTAGTATCATCTTAAAGGCCAAAAAATTAAACAAACGTTCTATTTAATCTTATACGAGGAGTTTTGGGGGAGGGATTGAATAAACTGATTGAACAGGAGCGGTCTCACCACTCGTAATTATTTAGGTACACATTTTCTATTAATTTAAATTTGGTCATATTTTTTCACATCAATGGTTATATTTTAGCCGTAATGGCAAGAAAAATCTTTTATCGGAATTCTTTAGAAATATGGAAAAAACAATCGTCATTTCTTCGCTCTATCCAACTAAATTTGCTCTAAAATATAATTTTGCTTCATTGATTTTTAAGGGCCAGTATCTACTTAATAATGCTAAAGATTTAAATTGAGAAACATTTTTATAAAAAACGTCGCTAAAGCCCCCGAAAATTTGAAACACCAGGCAATGGCTTCGGCACCCCGCCACCTCCCTTACGGAGGAGCTTGCGCTTCGCTACTTAGGTTAAAATTAAAATCTAAAAAAAAACAGCCATAGTTAAATTTTTATAAATTTTCTCAACTTCGCCAATTATAATAATTTTAAAAAGGAACTCTAAACAAAATTTCCTTCTTTCAAAATATCACGTTGTTAAGAAATAAAGTTATAGGAGAAAAAGATATATAAAAATAAATTTTCTTAACTTCACCATTTGTAATCATTGGTAAATGTTGCGATTAAGGGCGGGTTTGATTCTAGCTTATTTTGAAGGTCGGCTCGTTGTTGGAGATGGCTCTTCGGGGGGATGTGCCTACCATGATCCTGAGATTTGAATCATTTGGGAGGCAGGGCAAAGATTCCCAGTATATAATCGAAAATCGCCATAAATTCGTCCTCATTGAATTCTGCTAAGAAAAAGTAGCTAGGAAAAATAGCACAAAATGAGCTAGGACTCGGACCTGGCTATACTCTACACAATTACCTAATTCTTTGGGTTTGAAAAATTTCCCAAAATTCCGATACTTATATTTATTTCTGAACTTCACCATTTTGTTTTTTTGATATTATAAAAGAATTAGTATAAATACCTTTGATAAAAATAACATAGATCATAAACAAACAAAGATGAAATTATTATTCAAATACTAAAAAATCTCCTTCCTAAATTTTAGAGTTAGTGATGATGATGATGATGACGTATTTCCAGGAAATGACGTATTTCTTATGGGATGATCTAATAGAAGTGGTTAAAGGGTGTGTCCGAATTTAAAGCGCAATAGCAACGAAGCCATATTGCACGGAAAAGTTATAAGGTGAGATCTGTAAACAAGGTTGTGTAGATAGAGAAAGTACAAATGTGTGAAAGGTTTATAGTTGCTGATCCTCCGGCAGGCATTCGGAATGAGAGTAATCTTTGCGGCTGTTGAGGCAGGGTGGGCTCCTTCCGGGCTTCACGAGATATAAATTGAATGTCAGCACTAACCCCATCCCGATCCTCGGCTTCTACTTTCCAAATATTTAATAATTTTGATAGATTATTTGATTACATTCTTGAAAGAATATCTACATCATACCTTCCTAGAAATGTTACAACGTTTTAAAAATTTTTATGCCTCATATTATTAAGAGAAGGCGGAAACTGAGAATGGAATCCTCAATCGATGTCTTGAAAGGGTATGTCAAAATATGTGGAATTGAAAAAGAGTTAAAGATACATATTCTCACTTAATTCATTGGGATTATACATATCGGGAAGGCACGCAACTCTCCAAAACCCTAGATTCATTCCCCAATAAATTTGAACAAGGACGTAGAGAAAGTGGTAAAGTAAACTGAAGTGCACATATATGGAATCATCATGATTCTCCACTCAGCAAAGGAGTCAGCTCGACTTCGGGGATGAAATTGCTGGGATAAAAATGAAGGGCAAAGATTACATTTGAATCCACCCCTGAGCTGATTGATGGACCTAGAATATGAATATTTAATTGAGCAAAGGAATTTTAGGGCTCATTGGATAAAAAGGAAATAAAATACAAATGTAAGGCGCAAATACGGGAACGTCTTCTTTTAATATTAACATCAAATCATTTTAGGAGTTAAAGAATAAAAATCGCAAAGCAAAGCTCAGTAGTTTATGATTTAAAACGAACCCTCGAAAAAACACAGCGAGAATTAATTTTGCCTCTGAGTTTAAATGTGTCAGGTGTTCTAAAATGGTATTGTAAAACTAGAGTATATCTGACAAAAGGTCAGAGAAATAGGTTTGCACAGTTAGTTAATACACTTCTGGTATTTAACTCTTTCCTAAAGAGTTAAATACACGAAATCCATTCACCAGCCAAGTTCTATCAGGCATCTAAAGCTGCTTTGATCTAATCTATGCGTGTGTTAGATAACCCTTACACGATATTTTAACTCGGGGAATTTTATGGATTTTATTTCAGTCAGTAAGTAAAAATTAACCAAGAGCAAATTTTGAGATATAGTCATGGTCAAAATTTTGAAATTGAACTTCACGCTTTGTAATTCGTTTTGTGTTAAAAATTCCAAAACTTTCAATAATCTTATTTTTTCTTGAACTATTGGAAAGAAATTTGATATAAGCTTCAATTATAGGCAAAACCACCCAGCCTGTTTTTTTTTTTAACTGTAAAGAAATTCTTAGAAACAGCTTTGATAAAAGCTTAAAATAGACTTAGATGCCGTACAAACTAAAATTGAAACTGTTCCAAAAATTATATTCCTGAAATATAGTATATAGATATGTATTGGAAACCTTTAACAAAATTAGATCAAAGTGTCGTTACAAGAGGCGGTGAGGCCGTCGAACACAGACCAATTGTATTCTGAATACGTGGGTCTTTAAAAGTGTGTTGAGTAATCAAGCAACAATCTTCCCTCGAAATATTTTGAGAGATGTGATTTAGGGAGTAGAGAACTGACTTATCCGGGACAGTAGATAACAAGCTGCGCCCCTCACACCTCATATCTCGGCGGCGGCTGGAGTGGTACAGTAACACCGAGAGCAGCAAACGTGATCCTACGTATGTTGAGCTTTGGGGGACGGGCCCTCATCTACGTTTGTACATTATTTTGTGAAGTTAGAAGAATTCATATAATTTGTGAAAGGTAGATAGCAGAAGTTGTGGACGGACAGATTTGCGGCATAGCCTTGACACGTAAGGCACGTGAGCCTTTAGTTCAGTCTACATTCATTTCTACTAACATATTCTTTATGTTTAAATTCTAGATAACATAATGTGCCAAATTTGATGCAACGAGGTCTTCCAATAGCCTATTCTATTGTGTTGTGTGATGTCTTACTCAAGTTATAAAAAGTTCGGGTGATATTCCAGCATTCATACCAAAATAGTTTACACGTATTATTCTGTACAGTCGCTGGCACCCGGTGAAGGAATGTGGCTTTTAGTAGGTAGATTTTCTATCGAAAATTTTCTGACGACCAAAGTGATTGTCAAAATGGTCTATCTAGGCGCTTTAGTAAATGCCTCATAATACTGAATTTTCGTTGGCTTTGCTATGGCAAACATTGCTTGTTATACTTTAACTTGACATGTGAGGAAATTGAATTATGATAATTTATTCCTAAGTACTTTATTAACCAGAGAGTTATACTTTCTGAAAGTAGAGCATAGCTTGTTGTTTGAGTTCCTATACATACAAGAACCGCGCACAAAATAATCAGTTTGAATGAAACTATATAGCTCTAATTTATCATTTGCTGCTAGTTTATGTCTCTTTGAGACCAGTAGTCTTAAGAAATCTATATAAAGATAATCAAAGCCTTTTTAATAATTTAATAAACTAAGTACAAATATAGAGTAGAAGATTAACGTGAGTGAAAAAGCATATGAAATAATAAATTGTTTTCTGGACAGAATAAAGGACAATTTGGTTCAAATGAAAAATTCGGTGAACCAGTGAAAAAATAACAAAATAATTTCAATAAAGGTGAATGAAGAGTTGCGAATCAATAATAGAGGCAAATCTGTATTATTCAATGAATTTACGTAGGATTTATGAAAAGATGAATGAGCGTGAAATAAATTGGGAACTGCGATAAAAGTGTTTAACATTGTGAATGAGTAGTGTTTGTATGTATTATTAGGTAATCGTAGGCAAAAATGTATCAAAACATGCTCAACCTGAATAACCACAGTTACTCAGATGCAGCAAAAACCGCCAAAAAACATATTTAAAGGCGAAACCAACTCTTTTGGATTCGCTATTCTGGACGTGGTAGAATTTAGATCTCTATTCTTGACATGTTCTCTTTCATCATTCATTACCTAACGACCTGAAAATCTAAGTTTTTTAAACTTTGAAAAGAAAAATGAACATAGCTTTCATTTTTGTTAAAACTACAAAGATATGCAAGAAGAGTATTAGGCCAATTGACAATATTTTATTTCTTTGGATGAAGTCAAACGTAAATGAGTAAATACAAACTATTATTTATCCATTATTTATCGACAATATTTGAGATAAGAAAAATAAATTTGGTTAAAATATCGTTTACACTGGTCAACAATTAATGACTCTTCCGAGACCAGAGTAGCAATTTTCAACTAATTTTTGGTCACAGATACTGAATATCTTGGTTAAAATTGTTTGTCAGCTCTACTTTTAAAGATAAACCTAAGTGTCAAAACAGGCTCCAACAGGATTGCGACTGTGTTTCTTACAGCACTCACAGTCTCACTGCATTTCAGCATTGGTCCAGCAGTCATGAAAGGTGTTTGGGTTGTGCATGCTTACATTTTGAGCTGAATGGTTTGTTATATTTCTAGTCAACACTTTTAAAATTATAATAAATAATCATTGACCAGCTATTGTTATGCATGTCAGGCATTTTATATTTATTTTATTTTCCTACTAAATGATATAAATACTTCTACAAAGTTGTAATGCTCTGTATTATAATGATCAATTTATGAATATATTTTCTGTTTATCTTCTAATTATTTGTTGTTTTCTTCTTTCAATTGCCTTGTACTTGTGTGAATATGGCAGACAAATTCCGTTTCATTTTTGATGTGGTGACCTTTACACCACAGAAGCTCCGTATAACTGATATGGTTTGAAAGATATATCACCAATATTTTGAATGAAAGATTGGTGAGCACGATAAGAACAGGGCTCCTTACATATGCTGCAACACTTGCGCTACGAACATTTACCAATATTTGAAGAAGAAGAGGAAAGGAATGCCATTTGCTGGCTGAATGACGTGGCGGGAGCCAAAAGACCATAACAATACTTGTTATTTCTGCATGGTACCTCCAGTATCAAAGGGCCTATTAAAGAATAAAAAGGAATTCATTGAGTATCCAAACTTTTAATCAGCTATTCGCCCAATTCCACATGGAGAAGGTCTACCTCTCCATCATGAACCAACTTTGCTATCCTTCGAGTCAGATGAGAAGAGTAGGGAGAAGAAGCTGAAAAGAATGATAGGGCTGGATTACAGAGTTACCCAAATTCTGATGAAGCACACTCCTCTTGGCCATATCTCATAACACAAGAGCAAGTCCATGATCTTGTCAGGAATATGCAACTACCCAAAAATAAGGCTCTCGTCTTTAACAGTGGAATCTCCTAGCAGCTGATGTGAAAATTTCAAAATTTCGTGACCGTCAGCAGCAGTTCAAAGATTTATTCATAATGGAAGGTGATTTAGTGGCCTGAAGGAAGCAATTGGCATCAAATACGAACCCAGGCACTAAAGGATGTCCATTTATTCATCAAAAAAGAGTCTTAAAGGTGTCTTGTGCTTACTGCAAATCGGGAATAGTGAATCATCATTTTCTGTGGGATATTTACCACATATGAAAGACACTTATGAGAATATAAAGCATCTGTCGCAATTCATAAAATACAATGAAAATCAATGGCAACTCTGTGGTGACTTAGATGTTGTTGTTCTTGTGATGGGTTTGCAGTGCAGATAAATTAAGTACTGCTGCTTTCATTGTGAATGAGATAGTCGTTCAAGAGGTTCCTACTATATCAGGAGAGACTGGCTACCACATCAATCATTGCATTCTAGGATGACAATTGTTTAACATCCATCTGTCACTGAACAAAACAAAATATTGCTGCCACTACTAAATATAGCACTTGTGCTCATTAAAATCTTCGTTAAAGCTATGGAGAAATATGCTCATGGATTCAAGTATTTAATATCAAAATTCCCCTCACTGAGCAAAGCTGAGATAAAAGAGGGAGTTTTCTTTTGTCCTCCGATTCAAGAGCTTTTTATAGATCTTGACATCAAGATAGTGACAAAGGGGCTTGGTAGAAACAGAAGAAAGGCACACAATGAAGAATTGGTAAAAAACCTCATTATTTCTTACATGAACATGGGCTGTAACATGTCACCTCAAATTCACTTTTTGGAATCACATTTAGACTCATTTACAACAAACTGTGGGCCAGTCAGTGACAAACATGATGAAGGATTCCTTAAGATATTTCAACCATGGAAAAGCAATACCGGGGTAAATGGGGCACAACATTGCTTGGGAGAATATAGCTGGAAATTAGCAAGAGATGATTCTTCAACCCCCTATAAGCGTCAAGCAAAAAGGCAAGAAGGGGGTGATGGATTATAGTTTAAAACATAATGAAACATACTGTAAGTTATAATAAAATAATCAAATATTACATTCCACGTATCTTTATACATATAGCCAATAAGCATTTTTTAAAGTGATATTTGGATTCAGTGCATTAAATACATAAGAGTTAACTAATCTCATTTAAGAAGCACACAACTTTTAAAAGATTGTTCACCAATGTAATCATACCTCTTCTTTATTCTAATTAATAATGTTGATATGGTTTCATTTTTAGAAATTAAGGTAAATTGAAAGAATTTACTCATGCAATCCATATTTTAAGATTGTTTACCTTCTTATATTCCGATCAAAAATGAGGTTCATGGCTTCATACACATAATATTATGTTCTTACCAAATGGATTTTGCTTGATTAACCGAAATTTTGTCAAGGAAAGATACCTGTCGTTGGTTGAGCTGACTTTAACTTAATTTATATGGTTAGAGTAGATTAGGGCACTAAAATAGATGCTCTTTTTTTCGGGTCATTTTTTTATTTTTTAACAGTATTCTCCAAATTTTCTTGCCCCCAAATCTTTACAGAATATTTATTAAAGTTTTTTTTTTACCATCAAGACGAAAACATAATTTAAACGTTTCTTTATTTATTTTTAAGCAGCAATTTTTACGGAAATTGAGATATAATTAAGTATTAGTAAATGTCAATATTATGCTGGTTGAAAAAAATGAAATACACGACTTCATGTAAATATAATTTATTTGTGAATAAAGGCAAATAAAGAGCACCAAACATTTTATTGCTCACTATAACCTTTCTTTTTTACTTATGAATTCCTTTATAACATTCTTTTATTAATTTTAATAATCCGTTGACAATCAAAAGCAACCGCTGGTAATTCAATTCAGTTTGACAGGAAAGCACATTTATACTACATACAAACGAATTGATAAATGCCAAGAAAATAAGAAGTGACTGAAATAACGAGGGAAAATAGAAAACTGAATCATATCAAGAATAGGGAAACCAATTTTATCAATGGTCAAGTTAAGTTAGCTTTTATAACCTACAATACCTTGAGCAAGATACACCTGTAAAGGAAGGTGACTCGAATGTAAATATCTTCGAAAGGATAATCGATCACCATATGCAATGTTTATTTAATTAATTAAACAGTAAATAAAACACTTTACCGAAATAATTGTAGAAAATAATAATTAATTGTAAAGAAAATTAACAATAGAGCAGGTGAGAGGATGCCCTCGAAGCACCAGTGCGAGAGGATGCCCCCTCGGAAATCCCCGGTTTTAGCTCCTTCTTTCTAAACCACGTGAGCCTAGCTTGAAAATTTTGGAAAGTTCAAGATGGAATCAGACCCGTGCCAAATCAATCGATGCAGCTCAATTTGCATCCAGCGCCAATCATCTCTCCCTTCCTGCAAAACAGATGTGAGCCGCCATCCTAACTCTACTCAATGCTTCCAAGGCCTGCCTATTACAACAGGAGAGCAGCCATATTGACCCTATCCCCATATCACGGGGCAAGTTACACCGTCTGGACCGACTTGTTATCACGAAGTGTGTTTACTTACACTGGCGCTGAGAATCCATATGGACCGCTAGGCCCTGATGATATCTAACGGACCAGCGACCCGGCTATTCAACTCGTGCTCGCCATTTCTCGAGGATTTCAAAAGCCTAACATTCCCTCCGTTCAGACTGCCTGTCTGTTTCCCGTGGAGCACTGTAACCCATGTTAGACTCGTACCTCGTAGAAGATCTCGCCAGCAGATTTAACTTCGTTAAGCTGTGGCCCCTGTTCAGAGCATAGGCTATAAATTTCCCTTCTTCTCGGAGAGTTATGCGGTCCTGTCATCTTCACCACCCCTAAAAGATTCCCTTTTTTTCGATTTGAGATTACGTTTCTCCGGAGCAGAGAAAATCTCATTCTTGTTCACGAAGTAATCAAACCCCAACTTCAAGTCCTCATCGTCAGGACTCGCCGAAGCATCTTCTTGAAGACCTGTGCCAAAGATTTCCACACCTCCCCTTCGAATTGGCCCGCTCTTGAAGGTAAAGCGATGTTGTATTGTAAACCCAGATTACTTCGTTAATCTTCACACGCATTCACCTTTGATTTGACTTCCCGCTAAATTGTAATTAATATCCCCTCATTCGTGTTAACTTTAATTTTGTTATCCGTCATATCATAAATCGACATAATTCGTTTAACTACAGTGATTAAGTAATTTGTTCTGCCGTTTATATATATATATATATATATATATATATATATATATATATATATATATATATATATATATATATATATATATATATATATATATTGCCCCATTTACTATGTATATTAAAAGTATATTTTGTGGTCTTGTTCTTTATATTTCCTTCAAACTGCAAATTGGTAAGCCAGTAGTTAAGTCCAGATCAACTGTTAAACGCACTCTCTATTAGTTGTCCCAGATCATATCTAAAGCGACCTTAGGTCAGCTGTCTGCCTGAGCTTGTGTACGCCCTTGTGTTACGCCGAGCTAGTCTACACAAGCATACCTCGGCATATACACATATATATATATATATATATATATATATATATATATATATATATATATACAGATATATATATATATATATATATATATATATATATATATATATATATATATATATATATCATTATCTTTTTCTGGTGGCAGGTAAATTTGGATTATTTTATCGAAGAAAACATTTTTTTCAAGTTACCTCCCCCCCCCCAGTTAAGCTGTTTAGTATCCAAAGAAAGTAGAATAAATTCCTAATTTATCATCTTCATTGGATTGCTAATTTTTTTTCATGGAGACCGTTTTTTTTTCAACTTTTATTCTCGTTCTGTGTTTTTGGGGGGAAGGCGATGTCCCCAAAACCCTTTACTAATTGCTGTGCAGGATTAAAGGCCTATAATTATTGGTCAAATTAAATCAAACTTTGAACGATTAATTATTTTATTTTCTTTATTGCGTACAAACTTTTGTGTAAGAAAATCTCAGTTAGGATGGTGATACGATCACCATAGCTTCATACTTTTTTTCTTAAGTTCCTTGGACGCGCCGGGTGGCCAGACGTGCATCTACGCAAACAAGATTTCGTCAGAGCAAGAGCAAAGAGAAGAAGAACAAAGAGAATTGGAAAAATGAAAGAGAATTCTTCAGCATGGCATGATCTTAACTAGAATCATTTGTACACTATTTCTGCTAGCTCAAGAAATGAATCTCCCCAAACGACATCGTTAAAGTTGTTATTGTTTAAGGACGGTGAAAATTTCAGCGCCTACTTAACTCACTTTGAGAAAATTTTCGAAGTGAACCATTGGGATATTGATGCCAATGGAGTCGCTCGAGTACTTCCTCTCCTAACTACTCCCCTTCGCAAAATTTTCATTTCGCTCCCGATCGAGGCTACTTTCGACTACTCCACCGTCAAGTCCAAATTATTATCGGCTTTTAATATGAATCTCGATTACTATAGGTCAAAGTTCTTCCGGGCAGGGATTCTTCCCGGCTAGCCCTAGCGCAAATTTGGATTCACCCTCCAGAAGACTTTTAAAGTCTGGTTGGACTCACCCCGAGTCAACCACGACTGCGAGTCTCTATTTGATTTCCTTTTACGGGATCAGTTGATGGCTGCACTACCCTCTGAAATCCGCGAATACTGAGGGACATACGCATGTTTCTTTCGAGAGATGGATAGAAGAAGCGGATCAAGCCACCACCTATACTCGAAAGACCCAAAGAAGTCTGATCCCACATCCCCTAAAAGTAAAAGTTAGCTCTCTAAATTTCCCTTGAAAAATTCTCTCATGTTTGTGAAGGTACCTGGTCCCTTTATACACAAGTACAATCCCCTGCAAGAATCGAGGAATATTAAACTCATCATATATAATTCCTTAGCGTCGGATTGTCCTCGAAGGCCCATAATTTGTTTTTCCTGCGGTGTTCCCGGTCATGTGAGGACCCATTGTCCTCAGAATTCCTATTTTCTTTTTGCTCCTAGTCAAGAAATCTACCAAATATGTGCTTCTCTCTCACTTTCATCCGCTCAAGTCCCGAAACGCCAGCAACTTTCCCTAACAAGCAGTCTCCCAGGACAGTAAGGTAATTTCCTGTTCAATAATAGCTCCCCTGGTGGGCCTGATTTTGAAAATGGACCTGCTAATGGCTGCAGAGTGTCAACCTTCGTAAGAGACGCCGGATGTATGTGGCTTCGTCGTCTCTGAAAAGTTGCTCCCTCCAGTGGGCCCTGCCTATGATACATTCGCAGTATTCCATGATTATTGGCAGGTGCAAATCAGTTCCCAATGGTCCGCTGCTATTTCGAATGCTAATATATACTGATTGAGCCAAAATAATAGCATCCCTCATTAAGTTCTGTGCCGTGTTGATCGGCCAGAGCCCGCAGCTCTTCCCTAACCCGGTCGCACAGCCCGTCATCATGAGGGCTAAAGTGCTAAAGAACAAAGCTTCCTCCGTGCCATTAGAACCCCCTTATGCCGCAGAGTTTACAGGGCTTTAAAACGAGACTTTTGCAAGTGACACAAGGAATGACCCACCCTCCAGTCTTTGTGGGAAAAATCTAGAAGCGACAAACATGGATCTGGCTTGGATAAAGGAAAGTTGCCTACCTCATTAACAAGTAACTTCTTTATTGCTCCAGTTTGTCTGAGGATAAAACCCTCACTCGCTCGTTGTGTATTCCCCGTTCAAATGTTCCCCAAGTCCTCCAACTCGCCCACGGTGGATTAATGGCTGTTTTTTTTAGTCACAATAGAACAACTCAAAGAATCTTTCCTTATTTCTTATGATCCGATGTTGCCAAAGAGATTGCCAAGTTTTGCAGGTCGTTTGACATTTGTTAGAAGACTACCGCAAAAGGACGAATACCCCCTGACCCCTCTAGAAGACCCCAATTATCTAGGAGCCTTTTTCACGTGTTCATAGTCCTAATCGGCCAAATTCACCTACCCGCCGTCTAGTGAAGGACACTCGTTTGTCCTCACTCTTGTTGAATTTGCAACGAGATTCATCGACGCAGTCTCCCTTAAAAAGATAGATAGCCTGAACTGTGGGGAGGTCTTGATTTCTATCTTTTCCCGCATCGGCATCCTGAAAGAAATATTGTCGGACGGATGTAGGCAGTTGACCTCTGAAATAATGGACCACGTTGGCAAGCTTCTTATGTTCAAGCTATTGTTCACCTTCACTTTTCACCCCGCCGCTAACTGGGTCTGTGAAAAGTTGAATGGCTCTCTTAAGACCATTCTGAAAAAGTTATGCCATGTTCAGCCCCGATAATGGCATCAATACATACCGGCTGCCGTGTTTGCCAGCAGAGAAATCCGCCACAGAACTTTGGGATTTGCCCCCTTCAAGCTCTTTGTATGGCCGAAATGTATAGGGACCAATGAGCATATTGAATGAACTTTTTCTATCCCCCGCCTGGATGAGGAGATCATGTCTTCCTATTCTAAGGTGCTAGACATTAGGAACCACTGGTAATAATGCGCTGATGTAGAACAGAAAAATTCAGACCTAAATTTAGAAAAATATAGGACCTATTTTGACGTTAGGTCCAAAAAAGAGCGACCCAAGCCCGTTGAAGAGGTGCTGCTCCTCCTACCCACTGAGATACGCAAGCTCTTGTCCCAATGGAAATAAGCTTTCCCAATCCTAGAAGCCCGCGATCCCGTAGATTACGTAATATAGACCCCCTCAAGGGAACAAATTGTTTCATGTAAATATACTAAAGCACTATCACCGCCGCGCCTGCATTTATAATATAATTGTCCTTGACGAAGAGGCAGTAATGGAAGCCTCTTATCCATCTGATCCTCTTACTTTAGTACAAACCGTATATGTCGAAGTGGACAAAAACTACCCTCTCCCTTCGCTTCCCAGTTCCCGTGTAAACTCCATCCTGGAACTAGATTTAAACCCCTAGTTGGAACCCCCTCAGAAGACGCAATTGTCTCTTTTTTTACCTGAATTCCCCGATGTAATTTACGAGAAGCCTGTTTGCTCTTTGTACTTTGGCAGGATATAGCCCTAACCCCCCAGGAGCCTATTAGATCTCAGCCCTACCCCGTGCCCATTCAATTGCGCCTTACTTTTAACGCAGAAGTGGAAAACTTGCTAAAATTAACAATAATTGAACCTTCCACGTCGAATTATTGATCTACCATTGTTATGATCAGAAAACCGGGCAGTCTTTCGAATTTGCGTAGACTTAAGAAAGGTGAACAACGCTGTTACAGTTTTTGACGCTGAACCTATCCGTTTGATAGACCATGTCGGGAAATGGTCACTTACACCCCCCCCCCCCCCGTTCACTCGTGATGCAGTCCCAAGGCGGTTACCGCAACGACATCCGTCGAAGGCATCGGCGGGTCAGTGCTTAACCACAACGTGGCACAACCCAGTGCCATGAAAGACCCTAAAGGTCAAAAAGGTAAGATCTCCCCCAGGAGAGTGAGATCCAGTTTCACGTCGAACAAGAAATTGGAGACGGGTTTCTCCCAATCTCGATGGCTAACGAGGAGCCGATGTTTGACTTCGTGGGAAAGACCGTTTGGAAAAAGAACTCTCCTGGGGCCGTCCTCAAGCCCCTCTCCCCCTTACCACTCCCCCAGTGGGGGTGCGAGGTATAAATGAGGAACTCTGAGGAAAATCGGGGTAGTATACGTCAGGCCAGGTGACGAAGTCCTCGGATCCAAAACCGAGCTACCTAGACTGGATTGGTAGTATACGTCAGTCTCTAGGTGACGAAGTCTTAGGATCCACAACCGGGCTACCGAGACTGGAGAGGTAGTTTACTTGGGTCGCCAGACCAAGAAGTACCCTGCAAGAGAGGCAGGGATACCTACCTTAAGGGGCTAAGAAAAAGCTCATCCTTGAGCTAAGTCCCTGGTTATCATGTAAACGATAAGTTAACTTTGGTAAGTCAACTTACTCTTGCCAGAGAGACTCCTCATATCCTGGTGCACCTTAAACACCAGGGGTATTCCTCGTCCTTGAGGAATTAAGAAAAGAAGAAGGAAATGGCTTCCCCTCGAGCCCGTTATTCGGTGGCCACACCAAACTTCAGGGAACTTATTCTCGCCAAATAAACCCCCCTCCGTTTTTCCTCGCCCGTGAAGAAGACCCTCCCCGAGTTCAGTCCTCGTCCATAAAGAAATAAGTAACGAAAGAGAAAAGCTCCTCCTCGAGCTCGTTACTCGGTGATCACACCGCACTCCAAGTTAACTTGAATTAAGAAACAAGTCCGACTCACTCTCGCCAGAGAGACGACGACTGCCTAGGTGTTGCATAAAGCACCGTCTTGGTTCTCGTCCTTAAAGAACCCTTCCCCCCGGAAGAACGTGTGGACCCCCCAGCTGCTACCCTCGCCAAAACAACCGTGGAATTTCACCCATCTCGACACACGGCACGCGTCGTGAGGCAATAACATTTCTGAGGCCTTTAAACTCCACATGAGTCCGTAAGCCTAATTCCTATATTATTGTTTTGTCTAGAGAAAACGTGAACTTAATTTTGTGGGTCAACTAACTTAATTAATTTTTGTTTATAATAATATTTAGAGTATTGCTGTAGTTAATGTATAAAGGTTGTGTATTCAAGGGTTAAAGATAAAATATAAGTTTATTTTGTGAATTAGTAGGCGTTTCTTTTATATCCTTACGTGTTTGGTAACGGCTCTGTTCTTTAAGATATTCTTATAATATCAATATATATTAGACACTCTTAGCACTCTTAGAATAGAACAAAAAAAAGGGGGGGCATTCTACGACACTAAATAAAAGTGGTGTCAAGGTAAGTAGGGTTTTTATCAGAAAGAATTCTACGACATAATTAAAGTGGTGTCAGGTTTTGTAGGTTGTTATTAGAAAGAACCCAGCAGTGTCAAATTAAGAAAGAGCCAACACGTAAAGGAATATCAGGAACAAGAGAATAATTGACGAGAGGAAAATTGGTAGAGTAGGGGTGGTAACAATCTAAAGGTAATTGGTAGGTCAAGTGGTAAATTTGTTGTCGGGAGTGGTTTTTCAATCAGCATAGTAGTGGGATTAAGGGTAAGTTATGCTGAGCGCTACCTGGTGAGTGGCGGCATAATTATCTGGAAATACAGAAAGGAAAAATCGACGGACCAACACGAAATGGATCCAGTCAAAAGATTTTACCAACAAGCCCCAAGTCTGGGACTTGAAGGCACAGAAATGCATGACTACGTCATGGCAGAACTCAGAATAGATTGTGTAGAAGAAGAAAGAAATTGGGATATAGAAAAAGAACAATAGTCAATAAAGTTTGAGAGAGAAACAGAGGATAAAAGAGAACGTGAATTAATGAAAATATGGATGAACCGGAAAAGTGAAGAATCCCGAATACAGCGGAAAATAGAAACAGAGGAAAGAAGAATGCTGAAAGGAGGTGAAACAAGCGAAAGAATAATACTGTTGAAAAGAGAAGCACGAGAATTCAAAATAAGGACAGAAATGGAAAATGAAGAAAGAAGACTAAAGATAAAGCTGGAAGATGAAGAAAGAAGAACTCGACGGGAAAACGAAATAGCGAAAGCAGAACAAGAAGCCGAGGAAAGAAGAATGAAGAGGGAAAAAGAGTCGAAAGAGAGGGGAATAAAGATTAAAAAAGAAATAGATGAAAGAAGAATAAAGAGGGAAAAAGAACCTGCTCAAGCTGAAAAAGAAGAGAGAGAAGAAAAGGCAAGATTGCTCGCACTCGAAAGAGCACCTATCGAGAATCTCATAGAGGCCGAAGAAGTTGTAGCCCGGCCTGGACCTAAGAAAGCACCATCGAGCGAAACCCAGCCAAATGGGGTAACGATGGAAGAAGTAGGAAGTAGGAATGAGGTAACAGCAGGAATACCTAAAGGAAAACCTACGAGGAGAACCCAGCCAAATGGGGTTATCAGGGAAGAAGAAGAAGGTAGAGTAGAGGTACGAGCAGGTGTACCTGAGGAAATACCTACTAAGAGAAGTGAGTCAAATGAGTTGACAAGGAAGGAGAAAAGAGGTGCTATTGCGATACACCCAGGTAAGACTAGTCAAATGGTAGACGCGGAGGAGTATCCCCTACCCCTATTAGTCTCCTCCCCGAACGGAACGTCCACGGAGTTACCACTAAATCGCCAAGTCGTAGTAAGCGTCACGCCTATTAACAACATTGCGATGAAAAGTTTTCTCGATCCTCAAAGATCGAACCCAGACACGATCTTCCCGTGTACCTGGTTAAAGGAGAGCTATGGGACTCAAGTTCTCATTAATTATGCCCCGCTGCAACAGACCACTCTAGCCTTAATGTTCAATTTAAAGGTAGTCAAGTACCATAAGAAGGGTAATTCGAGTAGGTTGAAATACCGCTACCATTTAGTACCATTCTTGGGTAGACTCAATAACCAGAACGGCCGACTCAGGCGCGGTAGAATAATGGTCACAGAGCACCATTTTAGGATCAGCTACATCAAAGGAGCCGATAATGTACAGCTGCTCTATAGGTGGAGACCAAAAACCATGGAGGGTTATTTCAGTACCTAATGAGCGTGAAACCATGTTTTCATTTGTTGTTCGTGTTAATATTTATCGGTAGGATTTAAGTTCTCAAAAACTTAGAAAGGTAAGGAAGTAGCTTGTTTTGTTGTTTTTTTTTTGTGGGTAATCGATGAATAAAGGTTTTTAATTTTCTATGTAAAATTGTATTGCGAGTAGATCTAGCTTGACACATTGCCTGTGTAAACGCGCGCGTAGGCGCTCATGTGTAAGGAAACTTAATGTAAGAGAGGGCTCAAAGAAATACTACTTTGATAAGCTCGACTAGGTTGAGTAAGGTGTTTTGAGTTCCCGGGAGCATCCCCCGCTCTCCATTAAGT
Source organism: Ceratothoa steindachneri (assembly GCA_963969495.1). Classification (NCBI taxonomy): domain Eukaryota; kingdom Metazoa; phylum Arthropoda; class Malacostraca; order Isopoda; family Cymothoidae; genus Ceratothoa; species Ceratothoa steindachneri. Next base: position 158,711,239 of record OZ018322.1, on the reverse strand, counting down.
TCTTCGGTGGGAGGTGTGTCGGGAAATGGTCACTCCCCCCCCCCCCCGTTCACTCGTGATGCAGTCCCAAGGCGGTTACCGCAACGACATCCGTCGAAGGCATCGGCGGGTCAGTGCTTAACCACAACGTGGCACAACCCAGTGCCATGAAAGACCCTAAAGGTCAAAAAGGTAAGATCTCCCCCAGGAGAGTGAGATCCAGTTTCACGTCGAACAAGAAATTGGAGACGGGTTTCTCCAAATCTACGATGGCTAACGAGGAGCTGATGTTTGACTTCGTGGGAAAGACCGTTTGGAAAAAGAACTCTCCTGGGGCCGTCCTCAAGCCCCTTTCCCCCTTACCACTCCCCCAGTGGGGGTGCGAGGTATAAATGAGGAACTCTGAGGAAAATCGGGGTAGTATACGTCAGGCCAGGTGACGAAGTCCTCGGATCCAAAACCGAGCTACCTAGACTGGATTGGTAGTATACGTCAGTCTCTAGGTGACGAAGTCTTAGGATCCACAACCGGGCTACCGAGACTGGAGAGGTAGTTTACTTGGGTCGCCAGACCAAGAAGTACCCTGCAAGAGAGGCAGGGATACCTACCTTAAGGGGCTAAGAAAAAGCTCATCCTTGAGCTAAGTCCCTGGTTATCATGTAAACGATAAGTTAACTTTGGTAAGTCAACTTACTCTTGCCAGAGAGACTCCTCATATCCTGGTGCACCTTAAACACCAGGGGTATTCCTCGTCCTTGAGGAATTAAGAAAAGAAGAAGGAAATGGCTTCCCCTCGAGCCCGTTATTCGGTGGCCACACCAAACTTCAGGGAACTTATTCTCGCCAAATAAACCCCCCTCCGTTTTTCCTCGCCCGTGAAGAAGACCCTCCCCGAGTTCAGTCCTCGTCCATAAAGAAATAAGTAACGAAAGAGAAAAGCTCCTCCTCGAGCTCGTTACTCGGTGATCACACCGCACTCCAAGTTAACTTGAATTAAGAAACAAGTCCGACTCACTCTCGCCAGAGAGACGACGACTGCCTAGGTGTTGCATAAAGCACCGTCTTGGTTCTCGTCCTTAAAGAACCCTTCCCCCCCGGAAGAACGTGTGGACCCCCCAGCTGCTACCCTCGCCAAAACAACCGTGGAATTTCGCCCATCTCGACACACGGCACGCGTCGTGAGGCAATAACATTTCTGAGGCCTTTAAACTCCACATGAGTCCGTAAGCCTAATTCCTATATTATTGTTTTGTCTAGAGAAAACGTGAACTTAATTTTGTGGGTCAACTAACTTAATTAATTTTTGTTTATAATAATATTTAGAGTATTGCTGTAGTTAATGTATAAAGGTTGTGTATTCAAGGGTTAAAGATAAAATATAAGTTTATTTTGTGAATTAGTAGGCGTTTCTTTTATATCCTTACGTGTTTGGTAACGGCTCTGTTCTTTAAGATATTCTTATAATATCAATATATATTAGACACTCTTAGCACTCTTAGAATAGAACAAAAAAAAGGGGGGGCATTCTACGACACTAAATAAAAGTGGTGTCAAGGTAAGTAGGGTTTTTATCAGAAAGAATTCTACGACATAATTAAAGTGGTGTCAGGTTTTGTAGGTTGTTATTAGAAAGAACCCAGCAGTGTCAAATTAAGAAAGAGCCAACACGTAAAGGAATATCAGGAACAAGAGAATAATTGACGAGAGGAAAATTGGTAGAGTAGGGGTGGTAACAATCTAAAGGTAATTGGTAGGTCAAGTGGTAAATTTGTTGTCGGGAGTGGTTTTTCAATCAGCATAGTAGTGGGATTAAGGGTAAGTTATGCTGAGCGCTACCTGGTGAGTGGCGGCATAATTATCTGGAAATACAGAAAGGAAAAATCGACGGACCAACACGAAATGGATCCAGTCAAAAGATTTTACCAACAAGCCCCAAGTCTGGGACTTGAAGGCACAGAAATGCATGACTACGTCATGGCAGAACTCAGAATAGATTGTGTAGAAGAAGAAAGAAATTGGGATATAGAAAAAGAACAATAGTCAATAAAGTTTGAGAGAGAAACAGAGGATAAAAGAGAACGTGAATTAATGAAAATATGGATGAACCGGAAAAGTGAAGAATCCCGAATACAGCGGAAAATAGAAACAGAGGAAAGAAGAATGCTGAAAGGAGGTGAAACAAGCGAAAGAATAATACTGTTGAAAAGAGAAGCACGAGAATTCAAAATAAGGACAGAAATGGAAAATGAAGAAAGAAGACTAAAGATAAAGCTGGAAGATGAAGAAAGAAGAACTCGACGGGAAAACGAAATAGCGAAAGCAGAACAAGAAGCCGAGGAAAGAAGAATGAAGAGGGAAAAAGAGTCGAAAGAGAGGGGAATAAAGATTAAAAAAGAAATAGATGAAAGAAGAATAAAGAGGGAAAAAGAACCTGCTCAAGCTGAAAAAGAAGAGAGAGAAGAAAAGGCAAGATTGCTCGCACTCGAAAGAGCACCTATCGAGAATCTCATAGAGGCCGAGGAAGTTGTAGCCCGGCCTGGACCTAAGAAAGCACCATCGAGCGAAACCCAGCCAAATGGGGTAACGATGGAAGAAGTAGGAAGTAGGAATGAGGTAACAGCAGGAATACCTAAAGGAAAACCTACGAGGAGAACCCAGCCAAATGGGGTTATCAGGGAAGAAGAAGAAGGTAGAGTAGAGGTACGAGCAGGTGTACCTGAGGAAATACCTACTAAGAGAAGTGAGTCAAATGAGTTGACAAGGAAGGAGAAAAGAGGTGCTATTGCGATACACCCAGGTAAGACTAGTCAAATGGTAGACGCGGAGGAGTATCCCCTACCCCTATTAGTCTCCTCCCCGAACGGAACGTCCACGGAGTTACCACTAAATCGCCAAGTCGTAGTAAGCGTCACGCCTATTAACAACATTGCGATGAAAAGTTTTCTCGATCCTCAAAGATCGAACCCAGACACGATCTTCCCGTGTACCTGGTTAAAGGAGAGCTATGGGACTCAAGTTCTCATTAATTATGCCCCGCTGCAACAGACCACTCTAGCCTTAATGTTCAATTTAAAGGTAGTCAAGTACCATAAGAAGGGTAATTCGAGTAGGTTGAAATACCGCTACCATTTAGTACCATTCTTGGGTAGACTCAATAACCAGAACGGCCGACTCAGGCGCGGTAGAATAATGGTCACAGAGCACCATTTTAGGATCAGCTACATCAAAGGAGCCGATAATGTACAGCTGCTCTATAGGTGGAGACCAAAAACCATGGAGGGTTATTTCAGTACCTAATGAGCGTGAAACCATGTTTTCATTTGTTGTTCGTGTTAATATTTATCGGTAGGATTTAAGTTCTCAAAAACTTAGAAAGGTAAGGAAGTAGCTTGTTTTGTTGTTTTTTTTTTGTGGGTAATCGATGAATAAAGGTTTTTAATTTTCTATGTAAAATTGTATTGCGAGTAGATCTAGCTTGACACATTGCCTGTGTAAACGCGCGCGTAGGCGCTCATGTGTAAGGAAACTTAATGTAAGAGAGGGCTCAAAGAAATACTACTTTGATAAGCTCGACTAGGTTGAGTAAGGTGTTTTGAGTTCCCGGGAGCATCCCCCGCTCTCCATTAAGTTCTTCGGTGGGAGGTGTGTCGGGAAATGGTCACTCCCCCCCCCCCCCCGTTCACTCGTGATGCAGTCCCAAGGCGGTTACCGCAACGACATCCGTCGAAGGCATCGGCGGGTCAGTGCTTAACCACAACGTGGCACAACCCAGTGCCATGAAAGACCCTAAAGGTCAAAAAGGTAAGATCTCCCCCAGGAGAGTGAGATCCAGTTTCACGTCGAACAAGAAATTGGAGACGGGTTTCTCCAAATCTACGATGGCTAACGAGGAGCTGATGTTTGACTTCGTGGGAAAGACCGTTTGGAAAAAGAACTCTCCTGGGGCCGTCCTCAAGCCCCTTTCCCCCTTACCACTCCCCCAGTGGGGGTGCGAGGTATAAATGAGGAACTCTGAGGAAAATCGGGGTAGTATACGTCAGGCCAGGTGACGAAGTCCTCGGATCCAAAACCGAGCTACCTAGACTGAATTGGTAGTATACGTCAGTCTCTAGGTGACGAAGTCCTCGGATCCACAACCGAGCTACCGAGACTGGAGAGGTAGTTTACTTGGGTCGCCAGACCAAGAAGTACCCTGCAAGAGAGGCAGGGATACCTACCTTAAGGGGCTAAGAAAAAGCTCATCCTTGAGCTAAGTCCCTGGTTATCATGTAAACGATAAGTTAACTTTGGTAAGTCAACTTACTCTCGCCAGAGAGACTCCTCATATCCTGGTGCACCTTAAACACTAGGGGTATTCCTCGTCCTTGAGAAATTAAGAAAAGAAGAAGGAAATGGCTCCCCCTCGAGCCCGTTATTCGGTGGCCACACCAAACTTTAAGTAACTTATTCTCGCCAGAGAAACCCCCTTCCGTTATCCTCGCCCGTGAAGAAGACCCTCCCCGAGTTCAGTCCTCGTCCATAAAGAAATAAGTAACGAAAGAGAAAAGCTCCTCCTCGAGCTCGTTACTCGGTGATCACACCGCACTCCAAGTTAACTTGATTTAAGAAACAAGTCCGACTCACTCTCGCCAGAGAGACGACGACTGCCTAGGTGTTGCATAAAGCACCGTCTTGGTTCTCGTCCTTAAAGAACCCTTCCCCCCCGGAAGATCGTGTGGACCCCCCAGCTGCTACCCTCGCCAAAACAACCGTGGAATTTTGCCCATCTCGACACACGGCACGCGTCGTGAGGCAATAACATTTCTGAGGCCTTTAAACTCCACATGAGTCCGTAAGCCTAATTCTTATATTATTGTTTTGTCTAGAGAAGTCGTGAACTTAATTTTGTGGGTCAACTAATTTAATTAATTCTTGTTTATAATAATATTTAGAGTATTGCTGTAGTTAATGTATAAAGGTTGTGTATTCAAGGGTTAAAGATAAAATATAAGTTTATTTTGTGAATTAGTGGGCGTTTCTTTTATATCCTTACGTGTTTGGTAACGGCTCTGTTCTTTAAGATATTCTTATAATATCAATATATATTAGACACTCTTAGCACTCTTAGAATAGAACAAAAAAAAGGGGGGGGCATTCTACGACACTAAATAAAAGTGGTGTCAAGGTAAGTAGGGTTTTAATCAGAAAAAATTCTATGACAGACCAGAGCCTACATCTATTTCAATAGGCCAAGTTTATTTCAGAGATAGACTTGTATAAGGCCTACTATCAAATCCCCTTAAGGATAGTGCCCGGAAATACACCTCATTTCCAACAGAAAAAGGCCTTGTGCAGTTTAAGCGCCTACCTTTTTGTTCAGTTACTGTTTATAGTAACAATACTCGAATGATGCGCAGGATACTGGATGGGCTCAGTTACATTTCCTTTTACTTTGATAACGTTTAAGTGGCCACCCACTCATGGGACCAGCATCTTATCTCCCTACGCTTGCTCCTCAATAGGCTTCGTGAACACGGCCTCAATATAGGCCCTAGCAAAAGTGCCATTTCGCCTACAGCATTATTAATTATCTCGGTTTTCACATTGGTGAAAAGCAAATGGTCCCTCAGAATGCAAAACTAAAGGTCATCGCCGACATGCCCCTCCCGCGTAGTAAAAACCAATTACACTCCTTTCTCGGGTCGACATCCTTTTACTGATGTTTTGTCACGTACATCGCCCCTTTAGCCCATAAGCTCCTTACCAAATAAACGTTCCTTAGACCCCCTCACATGGAACAACAAAGCGACCATGCACTAACATCTGCTCTTATAGTGAGTCTCCTGAACAAGAACAAACCTTTAGGGAAACGAGAGGATAGTTGTAGTGAAGGCAGCGGTTGCGTCTTGCTCCATTACTTGAAGACGGCATCAGTTACCCCATTGTGTTCGCTAGCCTGAAGCTTTCGTTACGCGAGAGGAACTACGCGGCCATAGAACTTGAAGCTCAAGCGATCGTGTGGAGTGTACAGAAATTCCAATCATATTTGTTAGGTAAGGAGGTCGTGATCGAGACTGATCATCGCCCAATGGCTTACTTAAATAATTGTAAAAGCCAAAACGAAAGGCTTATGCGTTTGAGTTTAATTGAAATGGAATATCAGTTTCGAATAATGTACATTAAAGGGACAGAACATTGTTTTGCAGACTGTCTAAGTAGGAATCCAGTCGAGGATCCTCCCCCTGCGAAGTAAATTGTGTTAAACAATGTAGTCCAGTGCACATAATCGAGTCTGTGTACCCGTTTTTTTCCTAATTCTAGAACTCCGTCTAAACTGTGTATGTTCATGTTTCTTGGCTCTCATCTAAAAAATTTTAGCGGGTTTTACATATATTTTCTTTGTGTGTTTTTTTCATTGTATTTTTTTTTTTTATTTATATATGGTTCCACTACCCTTTTATGAATGAATCCATTTGATCTTTTTTTTGTAACTCACATTCCCCTGCATTTATTTATTTTACGTTGTCTCTTTTGTGCACTGGATAGCGACAATACATTTGTAATATACTCTTTAACATGAATTGAGCTTAAGTAATTCATTTATTTAGTGACCACTCTGTGGTCGTAAATTTCAATGCCCGACCTCAGGTCAAACTTTTCCCATACACGACTACTCCCATTTTGGGGGATTGCCATTTGCTTCCTCTAATTATCAGGAAAACGTCAGCTTCGGAAAGGAAGGCGTGTAAGGTTATGCCCCAGAAGCACCAGGGCGAAAGGAAACCCGCTTGGAAATACCCCTTTTCAGATTCTTCTTTCTAAACCACGTTCGTCTAGAGTGAGAAGTTCGGCTAATTCAAGATAGAATCAGTCCCACACCGAATCACCCGACATTTGCTGCCGGTGCTACTCGTCTCCCCCTTACCGGCGATAACACTGTGGGTGGCTATTCGAACTCTACCCCATGCTTTCCAGGCCTGCCCCTTCCCCCGCGAGGACAACCAAAGTAAACCTACCCCCATATCACGAGGAAAGTTTTACCGTCTGGACAAACTCGTTATGAGTAAGTATATTTGATAATACTGGCTTTGGCCCCTGTTCAGGGAAAAACTATCGAGGCCCCTTCTTCCTGGAGAGTTGTGTGGCCCTATCATCTTCACCACCCCTTCAAGATTCCCGTTCTTTCGAAACTAACACTCCCTTCCAATCTGCTGAATTATCTCGAGTTGAGATTACGTCTCTCTGGAGCAGAGGAAATCTCATTATTCATCACGAAGTAATCAAGCCCCAATCTTCAAGTCATTCTCGTGAGGACTCCTCGAAGTATCTTTATGAAGAACTGCGCTGTTATCTTCCACCCCCCTTCCAATTCACCCGCACTTGAAGCTAAAGCGATCTTGTATTGTCATCCTTAGATTACCTGCTTAATCTACCCCATCATTCACCTTTGATTTGACTTCCCGCTAAATGGTAATTAATACCCCCTCGTTCGAGTTAACTTTAATTTCGTTATCTGTCATATCATAAATCGACATAATTCACTTAACTACTTGATTAAGTAATTTGTTCTCCCCTTTTGTATATATATATTATTGCCCCATTTATTATGTATATTAAAAATTATATTTGATGGACTTGTTCATTATATATCCTTTGAACTCAACTTGGCATGCCAGTAGTTAAGTCCCGGGTAACCGCCAAACGTACTCTCTTTTAGTTGCCCTAGAGCATATCTAAAGCGACATTAAGTCAGCTGTCTGCCCGTTCTTTTGTAAGCCCTTGAGGCACATCGGCGGAGAATACGCGGCGCATTTTAATTTACGTGTTAAATCTCTATTTGTCTTCATCTTGTAAAGCACTGGTAAAGTTTAATCACTAAGAAACACCATTGAACTCAAACTCTGATTATTTTTCAACCTTTTATATTCAGAGTATGTAAAAAGAAAGTCAAAACTAGTTTATGAAACCGGAGAAGCACTATAATTTGGCTCTTAGGTATCAATGTCAAGAATAGCGAACCTTAAAGATTTCGTATCACGAGCAGCGAAATCTAATGGTATTGTAATCTGACCGTCAAAACAATTATCGAATACGGATGGAAAATATTCTTAATTTTAAATTTACAACTTTTTCAAGAAACAACGAAATGACAAAAAAGAGAAAACGAAAAGAAAATGAAACATGAAAGAAAACAATGCAAAACGAGCAATGGAAGAAAATGAGGTTTGATATTTATTTCATTTTCATGAAACTTCCTACGGCCACTATCTATTTTTCTTTATCAATCACTTTGAACACAAACTCTGACTATTTTTCAACCTTTTATATTCAGATTAAGTAAAATGAGAGTCACGACGAGTTTATGAAGCCAAAGAAGCACTAAAATTTCTAGGGATATCTGATAAAAGCAATTTATTTGGGTTTAAGCAGAAAATTGGTTACGGATATTGTGCTTAAAGAGTCATTTTTCAGCAAACTTGGTCCGGACAGTCAATTGATAAATAAATATTCTTATTTTAGAATATAAAAAAAGATATTTTTTGTAATATTCATTCTAAATATTAGCACAACTTAGATCATGTTTTATTATCGGCAGTTATTTAAAGAGAATAACTACTAAAACTATATATTGCCTTTATCCATCATAACTTATTTATTATTTTTTAGTCGTGTGCAACTCTACATCTCACTATATCGGTTGGTTATCGGTCGAACGGTCCCCGTTTTACTTTTGGTTTGTTTTGTTAATAACATTGTAACTATTTTGCCAATTCTAACGAATTTGAAAGTCTTAAGATGTTTTACATTCTCTTTCGAATGATATAATTGTCAAAGTCCTTCTCAGGTTCGTCTGAGAATTAGTCTTGGAATTTTTGAAAGTTATCAAGTTCGTAAGTTTAATCATCAGAGTAATTGAGGGCACGCTACTTTGGTCAGCATACCTTGTTTCTTTATCTTTTTCCTTCCTTCATTAGAAACAGCAATGGAACAGGCCCTAATGAGGAGATCATCAATAGAGTCCAAAGTCGGTTAAAGCATTCGTGGGATTATTATAAAAGAACGGGGTGCTATTCCAGTGATGGTAGCCAATTTATTTAACGGTTGTCTCAGCCTTAGTCGTCATCTACAAGGTGATAATTAAATTACGTTGCTGTATTCATAATCTAAATCTAAAAAGGATAACACTTTGTTTATTTTTGCGAACATATTTTTACTTGCAGTGAGATGACGCAAGAATTTTTACACTTATATTTTCAATATTCCTGAAATATTTCTCCCTTTCATCTGGTTATAATAATAACCTCAAACTCAATAAACATATATTTTACCTAAAACATACATGTAAGAAATATTTTTGCGTATATAACAACAATTGCTGATAAACAAAAGTTAGCAAGTAACAGATGTATTCAACCACTCTAAAATCATACGAGCATATTCTCATTAAACAAAAGAAATCTTATAAATTTGATGAAAAGAAAAAGATGTAAGATTCAATTAGTCTCTAGAAACGAGAAATGTAAACTACCGAATATTAGCACCATCATTGATTGGAAAAATCCTATTATGTAGGACGTTTGCTTTGAGCCATGCCAAGTTCAAAGAAGTTTCTCCAGTTAATTGAAAGCAAATAATTAACTTCATTAAGATCGATTATCGTATATGACTTTTTATGAGCGAGTTAAAGTGCATTATGCAACTGTAAATTATATAATGAGAAAGTCTTGCGAGTATTGAATCACCACCAACATGCTAAGAGCCAAGTGTTCTTTGCAATATCAGAGTAATCCAATGATTACTGTGAAAGATCTAGAAAGTGATCTGCAATTTTCAGGTAATAAATTACATAAGCGAACTATTTTTACACAGCTCCATCATGTTGATCTGTATTCTCTCAGTCTCTCCATAACTCCACTTTTCAATAAAAATCATGTAGCAAACCGTTTATTCTTTTAAAGGGAAGTAAATTTTATATCAATGTTATATGGTCATATGAAAGAAAAGTAGAACCTTTCGGCCGAATTGATGTTCGTTACGTTTGTCGGGGCATTATTAGGACAAATATTTCAAAGAAACGACGTATGATAAAAAAAATAAAGATCCTAAATTGGACTACTTTAGGTGGGAGGAGACCTTCATAGAACACGACCTCCTTCATGATTTAACCGCGGAAATCCTGACTAGTGGCTGCTGACTAGAAAGTACCTAATATATACCTCTCAGGGACGTTTTTACAAGGCCTAGGACATGTTAGTTTGATGAAATAATGAGTGATAAGAATAAAACGCGACGACTACATAAAAAATATAATAAGCAAGCAAATAACGCGAGGGTCAAATATAGTATTAAGCATAAAGTCCTAAAATGTACCATTGGGCACACATTGTTGAAATAAAATTTAGAACCTGGATGAAGTCAAAAATTCTAAAATTTAAAAGAAAATACAGCTTGAAGGTCACAACAGGGATAACATCGCCAACGAAAGTGATGAACCGTGTTCAGTGGTCACGTCTTGTTGGAATATTATGTAAGCCATTTTTCCTGACATATTTGCTTTAGCTTTCTCCTCCACTAGACCTTCCACCTAAGAATTTTCATACACTCAACGCCCTCGCTTCGACTCTTGCACCACCCCGAGTGCCTGCTTTCATCAAACCTCCAAGAGGGTCTGTATCCATGCGAGCTGCAACAAAGAAACTTTCCAACCTTCTTATTTTTTAATAAATAATTTATGAATCGTGAGCACTTTTGTATAACCAACCGGTTCAGGTGGTTTAGAGTGGTATAAACACATAATTTGGTTTAAATGGTCTTTTTGTAATATTATACGACCACTACTTAGAAAATTTACTTAATTTAATCACTTCACCACTTCAAAGGATTATTACATATCCTGATAATAGCGGAAAAACTTCGAGTAATTACTATCTTGATATTGAAATCAGTGTTTAGAAGAGTTAGGTATTTTTATAATATCATCAATGTTAAAAATTTATAATACTGATAATACTAGACCTTGGTAATAATATATCTTAATAAGATCACCCTTTCATAGAAAATCGTCTTCTTAGAGCCACCTATAGTTAAAGACATTACGTATTTTTATTAGTACTAACTGTAACATAGCAAATGACTCCCGCAATAAAATTAATTTCAAAATGTTAGAAAAACAAGCAACATACAGCCTCCCCGACACCAAAATAAACACACATAATGCGTAGAAAAATAATATTCTTCCTACGTAATTTAGATGGGCCTATAGAATAGTTTGAACCAATATTTAAAAAAAAATTTGACTTGATCATCTGTAGAGTTACAAGTTGTTCCCTCCAAGTTAAATTTTTGCTGATTAAATTGGAAATTTGATGGGGAATTTTTGTTACTAATAAGTTGGTTTATTAATCACCGGTCGACCTTTACGAGTTAAGATTAATCAGTGGTGTGTGAAGAGGATATGAAAATTAGGGTAACCAACAAAGTTATTGAAGAGAAACCAATAGCTTACCATGGGATTCAAACCAGGGCTATTTACATGACACCCATCACCCAAACAAAATCGCCGTAACTTAAGACTCGATATGGTAACTATCCACAGCCAACACGCCTTACCTTACATCTCAAGGAAAGTGTTGTTTCATTTAAGCAAGGGCTAACCCTGGTTTTAATAGGCATTCCTGAGCCCTTGAAGATTTCACTGGTACCATTTTGAGGTTTCATATCTTATTCTTTTCCTCTCCTTCCCCTTTCACAATAGTCTATTTTCCTTATCGCAGAATTAGAGATTTCATGTTCTTCGCATTCCAATGCACCTCTCCTTATAACGACGATAAAACACCCTCAGCGCTAAGCCTCCAGCCCTCTTAGCATGATTGATCATGCGACAGCTGTCATTTGGATGATTGTGTGGATTCTCTGCTACAATGCCCGCGGATGATCTGTTGCTCTATATCTTATTCACACAAGGCACATCATTCATTTTCAGCACTTTATGTACAGATATTTTTCGTTCCGACGATCCTAAAAAAACCTATGATGGTTGGGAGTTATGTCAAGTTGCATACACTTCTTATCTCACCCCCTGCCAGACCAAGGAGTCATTTATTCAGGAAGGTCAACCTAAATACCTTTTAACGTATTACCTATTGCATTAAATGAATGTTTCTTGAGAGATTCTGTTGAATGCTCTCGTTTGTTTCCCCCTGTTGATAATAAAAATGATCTCACTGAAAAGGATGACAATTAGATTTTGGAGGATGTAATTGTATGAGTTTAATCGGATGGGGAGGGTTAATGTATACTTTAGCTTGTGAATTGAGAGTTGATAGGCTTCATGCAGTATTTTTTAATTTATTAATTTCTTTGACTTTCTCGTCTTCTCCTCAATTTCCTTGTTCATTTCATTGAGATTTTTACTGTTTGGAATTATTTTTACTGTGAAAATGTGGACTATTTTGAGAGCTTGGTCATCTCTATGTAGCACGAGTAATCTCAGTTGTATTTACAATCCTAAGACAAATTTAATTCGCCCTTAACTTCACCCTTTTTCGTTAACTCCCACAGTAACGGAAAGGGATTTTGGCTAAACTGCACTCATTAGCCAATTCGGAGAGGTGGATTTCCTGCGAGTCACAAGGGCCTTGAGTTGTCTTCTACTTTTGAGAAGTATTTACATACAAACATAACACACAATTTTACCTCCTATAGTTTCCCTACTGCTAATCCTAATTCAAACTGCCTGGCTGGCGTAACACCATTAGATTTCTCTCAATCAAATCATTTAGAAAATATAATCATCTGGGTTTTATTCTAGGAATTCAATTCTAGCTTTAGATAATTCTCTCAAACCTACCTATCACCTTAGGGAAATTAGTAAATAGTTAAAAATTCTTCTAATATATACTTCTAATGGGCTTTCATTCGGGAATACTAAGGGATTGATAGCTCTATTTTATCTATTTATATTTAATAATCTTTCTTTACTCCCTCTTCTAGTCACTACAATGAAATTTTCTGGTAGTAGTTAAATGGAATTTCTAATCTGCCATTTTCAACCATCTCTTTAAACTTTTTAATCCTTTGTCAATTTAAAATCTCCTTTAATACTCCTTAATATCTGTAACTTCTTGATATTTCAAAATATTTATATACACTCTTTTCGTTTTTACCTTCCCTAATTCATATCTTTTCCACAACAGATCTATCCCTATAACCTTCGAGATACTTCCTTATGGAGTACTGTTCCTCTTCTCTCTTTCCCTTTTACTCAACATTATCGTACCCTACCCGAACATTTTAGTCATCATAGCCTTTCTTCTATTGATCAGAAACTTAGAATCCTGGGAATTTCCCCTTCTTCCTTTCCTGAAATCCATTAATTGTACAACTAACCACCATGATGAGCCACTTCGTTCTTTTCTTGGATCTTCTTCTGCTACCTTATAGTTCATGTGCCACTTTAACCCATAGTCCTTTTGACATTCAGTCACGCTCTGATCATCTGAAATATGCTCGTAAAACTCACATCCACCGCAACCTCGTCTATAGTAAAAAGTCCACACGCACTGTTCAAACTTAATGTTACTCTCTCTGCCCCTGCGAAGCTTCACTCTCGCTCCTTGATCGCCCAAGGCGATTTTTCTGCCTTTGGTCACATATGATAATTTATATCATCAACCCTTGCTCCTCATCTCCTATAAATTCTATATAACCCTATCCTTACCTAATTTTCTTGGCTCTCTCTCAACGGATGAACGAATTCCCCCCTCTCTTATATAAAAACTTACTCTCCGCGTGAATCTTAACAAAATGTTCTCTATGAACGGTCCTCACTGCTTTTCTCGTAGCGCTGTTGTAGTAATATGGAGTATATAAGGAAATTATTACTTCGTATAATATTGTCGAAAAAAACGAGATCGAATAAGATTTTTGTTAAAGGAGTCGTGTGAAACGAGAGTTATCAGGAAGAGCAATTCCCTACGCCCGTCGCCAAACTTCCGGCAAGATTAGCCGAGAATTTCTTCAGTTCAGTTTGACCTTTTAAACCCCGCTGCCGAGCTATAAACGCCGAGAAGGTGAAGCCGAGCTTAAATGCATCTTTTAGCAAATATAGTAGTTACCGCGAATGCCTATATATTCCCCCGTCAAAAAATAAATCGTAGAAATATTCCGTAATAATCCGCCCGAGGAAGAGTCCAGAAGACTTAGCCCCCTCTTGGAGAATTTCTAGGGTCGTGATGGTGAGCTGTCTCTACGGTTTTGCCGAGTGAGCCAAGCCCACCCAAAACAGAAGGTATAAGGCGGCCTCTTTTAAGACGTCCGTGGAATCATCCACTGATGGCGCATATCCTCGAGCGATAGAACACAGTGTCATACCGGCCCGCAGCTAGGATCTAATTTGGAACGACGGCATGGGGATCAAAGGACCCGTCCAGAAGAAGCGCAGAGTCTCAGCACCAAATGAGATTTCACTCTCCTCGAGTGTCTATAGGCGAATCTTCCACTTTTGAGCGTCTATTTGGAGGATCTTCACCGACCGTCTACTTGTGCTAAGCCCTCGAAAATAGTAGGATATTTTCGTCTTTGCTTTCCTCATCGAGCAGCTGTGATGCCATCCAGATAAAACTCAACAAGTAGTCTCCTCCCGAGTCATCTCGGCTAACTACAGTGAAATATTGTGACCATACGGGTAGGATCCTATTCGTAGTTTCTTCCTAAACCTTATCGGGTTTGTACTCGTGGCATTGACCCCTTGCGGCATGAGTAATTATTGGTAATTATTGATAATTTTCACATTGCTGAATTTATTAATAACTAGAGGGAGTAATTAGTTGTATTATATGTTTTGTTGTGTAATTATCGATTTTGGGGGCAATTTTTGTTCATCTCTTCCAACCCCCAAAGCCTAATTAAATAAAAACAATCAAGGCCAACCATATTCGAATAAAAAAAAAACCGGCCACTGAACAAGATTCAATTCCAATAATAATTTTGGGTTGTCGTAGTCCTTCCCCTAACAAACGAAGTAATCGATAAATCGGCGATAATCACCTAATTCTACGACATATATATATATATATATATATATATATATATATATATATATATATATATATATATATATATATATATATAGTATTTATTTAAACTGGTGTGAGGTATTTAAGGGTCATTATTGAGGATTAAAGTAAGGCTTTCCAAGTGGTGGTTTGAGGATTTCAAGACACAAATATCTTCTTAATTAATTATTTGCGGCGGTAGGCAAACGTCCGGGGAAATTTTAAATAGGATGCTGAGTTTTTTAATTTGTTTTGAAAACGGTCAACGTTAGGATTTGCCTCGTTTTGACTAAGTTCATTTGCTTTCTGTATGCGCATTTGTATTCGTCAAAACTCGTCGGCGCCATTCCCCCCCCCAAAAAAAAGTGTTTACCTGAGCGTAAAATTTGGTTCAATGAAACCCTATTATATTCTCCTGAGTGGAGGCATTTTTTTTTATTCTTCGTAAGCAAGTCAAAATATCGTCGTTTGACATATTTTAACACAAGGAGAATCTTTAGGGTTAAGTGGGAGAGTTTGATATCTTACATACCGACAGAAGAAAGGCGTGCCAGAGAAGAAAAAGAAAGAGAAGAGAAAGAAAGAGAAGAAAGGCACAGAATTCGGGCACATGAAATCGAAAGCTAGAAATTTAGGAATGAGGCTCTATTAATCATCTCGGGACCATCGACTCATAAATAAGCGTCCGTTAAATTACCGCTTTTAATGATAGGGAAGACTTTGCCTCCTAGTTAGCTCATGCTGAAAAGATCTTTCAAGTGAACAACTGGAATATTGAGTCGGAAGGTACACCGAGGTTGTTGCTGTTTTTAAACACCTCCATGAGGGATATCTTTGTCTCTCTCCCATCAGGAGTAAGCATAGATTACTCCACGTTAAATATTGCTCTCTGCTTGTACCATGACTTTTATCGAGTTAAGTTCAGACATAGTCGTATTCAACCCAAACAGACTTTTAAACAATTTTGGATTTCTCTTCAAAGACTCCAAAATGTTAGGTTAGACGCTTCGAAAGTACTCAAAGATTACGATGCTCTCAATCAATTCCTCCTGGAGGACCAATTTTTAACATCTCTTCCTTAAGAAATACGATCCTGCTTTAAGGACAAAAGATGTAACAACTTTAAGGAATATGTAAAAGAATCTGACATATATGCTGGCAGCCATAATTGTTATTGGAAGGAAGCAAATAAAATGGAGCCCATGTCTTCCAAGTCGCGTTTTCAGAAGCGCCTCTTCTTTCCTCAAAATAAAGGAAAGTCTGCCAAGATAATCGGCCCGGTTGAGTAAAAACTGAATAAATTTTCCATCAAGCTTGAAAATCGGCCGTTCTCTTTCAATCCCTCTCCGTCAGTACTGCCCAGAAGAAACATCTTGTTTTTTTCGTTGGAGTTGATGGACACATTAAATATAATTGCCCTCAGAACACCCAGCTGAGAAAAAACTCCTACAAGCCTCCAGAATCCTTAACCACGTCAAGTGAAACTAGTCCATCTAGCCACTAGGTTTACATTTTATTCAATAAGGTAACTCTGAGGGCCTCCGGTTTGAATCACGTGCGTTAAATGGATGTCGTATCTCCAACCTCGTCCGAGATACTGGGTGCACGTTTATCGAGATTCCGGATAAGTTACTTCCACCAGTAGCACTGGATCACGATCGGTTCGCCATCGTCCATGACTATCTGGGGCGTCCAAATAGGTTCCCCATGGTAAAGTGCCACATAGATTGTGCCTACATCACCGGCTGCGAAGAAGTAGTGGTGGCCTACATAAAGTTTTGTGTCGTTCTGATTGACCCCGGTGCCTCAACCAGTAACCAGCTGCTCTTAGGCTAAAGGAGATTCTGAAACTCCCGTAGCCTTGGAATCTCCTTGAATAGCAGAACAGGATTGTAGAAACTTAGCTAATGAGGACTTTGCTAAGAAGCAAAAGGAATGTGATTCCATTCAACCCATGAGGGCGAAAACCTGCAAAGGAACACAGAAAGCCGTAAGAGATGGCAAATTGGTAACTTTTCTAGTAAATAATAACATTCTCTATTGCATTTGCTCCCACGTAGTCTCATCTGAGTGGCAGAAAGTGTGCGTTCCGCGCTTACATGTGCGTCGCATTCTCCAGACTACACATGACAATCTCTTCGAGTGTGATGTCCAGCTTTTTCGTGGCCTGCAACCTTCACTAAACACTTCTCTGGAGAGAGCGTCGCTGAATTAAACTCCTTTTGGAAAAGCGTCGATTAACCAAATCTATCGGTGATCCTTTGGAGGGTGCATATATACCCGGAGTTCTCCAACACAGGGAGAGAGAGAGGCCTTCTCAAACCATCATTAACAGCCGGGATAACCGAGCGTCTTCTTGGGGGAAAGTGGAAGAGGCCTAGACCAGCGATTTGGACGTAACGACCAGCGGCTGGAGCTATAAAGGTTGTTCGCGGCAAACCTACAAATGTAGATGGGTAATCTCCCGACCAGGAGAGAGGGAGGCAAGAGTCAGACGGTGGGGAGGTAGCGTTCAATTTCAACGTCATGCCTCGATATGAATTTTTTAGTGACCTGGCGGCAAGTTCAAAAGGGTAAACTTAGAGGAAGGGTGGGAATAACGGCTCGCTTTCTCTCCCGAAGTAATATCAGGAAGGTGGGGAAATACTCCAATTTTAGTGGAACCCTCTACAATTTGATTATTCGTTTCAACCTAGAGTAAGAACATGTATGACATCAACATGTTGTCTTATGTTAACTGAGATAGTAGAGTTTAATTTTTTGAATATTTGTGAGATGTAGACTACTTTGAGAATATATTAACCATAGTTAAAGAGTAGTGTATTCCAAAGAAGGTCATTGCATAGATAAAAATTCAGGGAGTCTTTATGGTCGAATCGAAATGAGCTTAATAAGATCATTACGAAAATAAAAATATATCAGAATTTAACTTAGCTCAGAACGACAATAAGAAGCAAAGAAAATTATTCATCTATTATAATATCAATAAAAAAATTACAGAGATAATATTATAGAACCTATTAAATATGAAATCGCTTTTAAGGAATGTGATGTGGAAATAGTTGAGGTACTTAATAATCAGGGGAGAAGGTGTTAAGTATTTTAATATAGATAAGGATATCATTAAGTGACTTATAATTGAGTTAACTACTAGCAAGTCTTCTGGTTCCTATAGCATTCATTCTATGTTACTGAAAGAAAGTGTGCAAAGTATTGCAATAGGTCTGAAGAAAATTTATATTAGACCGCTATATTTTTAAAAATGTAAATTGATTGGAAAATAGTGAATGTTGGGGCCTTTTTTAAGAAGGGAAGTAAAGAGGAGCCGAAGAATTTTCACCAGCATATTTAATTTTTAAAATTTGTAAACTTTTGAGAACGTAATTTAAAGCGAATTTAGATAGTGCTAGGTTAACCCATTTATGCCGCGAAAAAATGTACTACATTGGTGAGTCACAAGCTTTATACATGTTTGAATATATGTACATAGCAGTTTCTAAAGCTAGTTTTTTACGTTTATTTTATGTTTTGATGAATAGTTAAATTTTAAAAATCACTGTTTCAAAAATGCAACATCAGGTTGACTAAATGCATAAGCTAATAAAACGGTTTGTATAACTTAAATAAGGTTCCTTTGTGACCAAGTACCTAATATGTAAACCAAGTACTGAAGTCAGCAAATTCCTGGACTTGGATTAGAAAAGATGGAGGCAATAGTTCAATTTTCTCTTGAAATCCAGCACAAAACCGAATCAATTTTTATGCTTCGATAACTAGTATTAATCATGCTAAACGACGTGAGAGGCTGGCGTTTACACTGTACCATGAAGCTAGGCGGAGGACTTGACTATACCAGCCAACATCTAGCCGGGAGGAGGAGAGCTTCGACTGATCCAACGGCTTATGTGCAGGGGAGTAAAACTTCCAAATCAGGAGTGGAGCCCCGAATGCGGAACAGTACGCTGTGCTCACTGACGTCGGTATCTCCTGCACATAACCGGTTGCCAAAGATACTTCTGTGCATTCTTTTGGATGACACCGGCAAGACCAAGAGGAATGTTTGGCGACCAAGCAACCCAGGATATCCCTACATTTCGGCCAAGCGTGCGCCCAAGAGAGGTCACACCAGTTTTGACTTCCATGGTGCAATCTCCATTGTCTTCTGAGAGAGAAGGATGCCAACATTATATATATATATATATATATATATATATATATATATATATATATATATAAATATATATATATATATATAAATCTAGATTGAGCAAATAAAAAATCCTTTTATTCCCCTATACAGATATGCTAGACTCATTTATAGATGATATGCCTAAATCCTTTATAATGATAATTTCTAGATAAACTGAAGTTCATTTCTTTCCTTTATCAATATTTCTCTCTAGATAAAACCAAAGAAACAATTCAATTATAAAAACATTCCCTTTTCAAATGAGAATTCCAAAATTCAATTTTTTTTTTATCTATTTTTGATGATATGATATAGAACATTCCTACTCTTGACGGACTTTACATTTTGCACACGAAAAAATGTCTGAGTGTTGCAATGTTTATAGCTACGTCATTTTTGTGGATAAGCCTTTATAATATTGAACCGAATGTTATCAGTCCTTGTTTCAGATGACAAACTTCTACCATACAGCATAATTTTATCTGTTTCTTGACCTTTTTGCGGTAGTTCCGTTAGACTTCAAATTATTTTGTGCAACAATCATTGTGAATAAAAGCAGATCATTAGAATATCTGCCTTCTCTTGCAAACAACCATGCATGGTTCATCCAGACGTTTACTCTCGCTAATCCGAGGAAAATACTATTTTTTGCAACTGATTCTTTTACCCTAGGCGCATACGTTCCAATCAAATCTATCAACTCCGCCTATATGTGAGTATAGATAGCCCTTAATTACTTTAGGAATGGATAAACTTATATTGTTGCTCTGAGACATTGAAAAACTTTACTGTTGCTATTGTTAAGACACTATGCTGATTGGAAGCAATTGTTACCAAAACTTTAGAATCACTGAGATTTTTCTATCCTGTTAGAATGCTTGGTGCCAGAAGCACCATGACCTCTTTTTCTCAATTCTTCCAACAATTTTAGTAACATGAAATAGTTGTCGAAATAAAAGAAAGAATTAAGGCCATTGAAAATGCTTTTTAAGCATTTTCAATACAACGTCCCAACCTAAATCAAATAACTTTCAAAACTCGTCTTTTGATGCATCACTTACTTTACGTGCTTGGTATAACTTGATGATGTAGGCATAACTCAGGGGATTAGCTGACACCCATGCTTTATTCACCCACCGGAAGAGGTCCCTCGTATATAATGTTCGGTTGCATGGCGCCCATATTATGGAATCATTGATTCGTCAATGGAGATGCTGCCCCAGAACACAGAGTGTGGTCATTGAGCATATTCAGTAATGGCAAAATTTCGAGTATTTTTCTATTGAAACAAGGGTAGTATTGTCCACTGTTTCAGATGACACTCGTATTAGTCCCTTGTACTTTTCTAATGCGTTCACCTACCTATTTGTTTTAAGCGATTAGCGTTTTTATTCAGAGGTTAGGAAGGCAAGAATTCCATTCAGTAAACACCCTGCAAGCCAATCGATTGCTTTGTCTCCACTTATTCATACATTATAAGTTGCTAACCTAAACCCTGCCTATTAGATTTAATTAAATATCGTTACATACCCGTTTGTGATTATAGAGTATCAATCAAACTGATCAATGGCAATTCCTCTCGGCCATGCTACCTGAATTTTTTTCTCTATTCCTACCCAAACTAGCTTAAACAGTCCTCCAAATAAAACTAGTCATAAATCCATATATCAGTCAAATTCCTCTTGGTTGCTCAATCGAAACTGAAGACACTGGAGTATATAATTCCTAATGCATGCATCTATCTTAGTGCCAAAAACCTCCATATATCTCCAAATTGTGAATTTCCAGATTCTTCGAACCGAACTCCTAAATTTTTCTATTAGGCCCGTAATCGTTCTCTCGTTTCCAGCCATAGATGTGGAAAGCGAAGAGCTGGAAATTCTTAACCACTATCAAAACTAGCATGTAAAAAAACATTTGTACATATTGGATCCCGTATTTCAATCATTGCAATACCAATGATCTTTTTCCGAAAACAAAAATCTTGATAATAGGCCCTACACCCGGAATTATACTACAAAATAACACTTACGAGGTAGATACCATAATCTGTGATTATCCTAAATTTACTTCTCCCGAAAACCCCAAACAGAAGTAAAAGGTATTCGGGATTATCTTATTCCAAATCGACCCTAACTACCACATCCAGTGGCTAAAGATCATAATTACCGAAACTTAAGCTTACCAATCAAAACCAAAGTCCAGTATTAGAATATTATTTAAACCATTATTTTTTAATAATTTTACTCATAAATTTATAATCCTGTTCAATTAATTTTTAAAAAAGCTGGTATGTTGAGTTTGTTATTGACTAGCCGTTTGTAACATATTTTCTATTTTTAAATCAATATTATGGAATGCGCCACGGAGCAAGGAGCCTGATTTTTCTCACGTGTTTTGAAAGGAAGTAGTGCTAAGTGCTTTAGCAACAAAGTAACTATAATATTGTTATAAAAAAGTGAAGCTCGCTTTTCACTTTCCTACTTAGAGAACATGAATTTGCGTATAATTAGATAGATATAGAGCTAGATACTCATAATAGATAGACAAATAGATACGAATTTGATCATTAGCAGTTCACAAAAGTTTACATTGTTTGGAAGTCAACTCTTCTTTGAATCCCATTCTCTTATCTGCTGACCAAATTCTGTATGTTATTCTTTCGAAAATCTGAATGATATCACATCAGAAATCATGCCATGAATGCAGCCAAATTACTGCACTACTGAAAAATTGCCTTTTCTTTATTATTTGTCTGAAAAAATATGCATAGGAATTTCTTATACGATCAAAAATATTTTCTGCTTGACGTCATGCGTTGAGGGTGTTGCTTACTTTTAAAACTAGTTAGACAACGTTAATGTTTGCCCACTTGTGTAAAAGTGGAGAAGAAAATGGGCAGTGTTGGAAAATGAACTGTTCTATTTAGGGTAGTAATCGTAGACCCCCTTAAAAATCAGTGAAATCTTCTTCCGCGTAAAATATGGTTGGAAGAGTTCCAAACTAATACCCTATTAGTAAACCACTTGAAGACGAACCGTAACTCCTCTAAAATAAATTTTGTACACATCCATTGTAAACTTTAGTTCAGGGAGACAGTCTGAAAAAATCTTGTATTTTTAATAAAGATAAAAGTCATACAGCTCCCTTTGCTTTCCTCCACTGCATCATACCGGGTCTATCATCAAATATGGACAAGCATACACTCTAGGTTCTGTTGCCACTCAGGGCTCCACGAAGCATTACGTCGAGTTGCTGTGAACACTCAGGGGCAAACCTTCTTCTACTACGTTCACCTTAACTGCGTGCCCTATTTACCGAGTGAGGGTCATTGTTGCCATAGTCATAGCTGCAAGGCCAGATGGAAGCACGTCACCGATATCTTTTAAGTATATTTGTTTAAGTATCCTAATGGAACAAAATGCTGTAATCGCGACATATCGTCAAAGTAGAGTCATTGCTACCTTTTGTCAAGAGGGGTTAAATATTTTGTCCTTAATCTAAGGGGGGCTTTTATGCTTATGTGTGAGAGCATTCACAACACGAAATTTATTTGTCAATCTTGATTAAAGAGCTGTGAAGGTAGCACCACATTCGACTCCAAATTTCATGCAATCTTTAGGCACCAATTTTTTATTGCTACCTCTAAGAGCTCGTTCTCTTTGCTTAACAATATTTCATTGTTATTCTGAGGATAGATTTTGACATTGTCATTAGAGGAGACATCCGAAAATTTCGATGATATGATGTACAAAGTTTAATAATTATATCTTTCCTCTAAACTCGGTATTACATAGATTAATTTGACCGCCTCTCCAGTAGCGAATCTATTGATATGGGAACCGAAGCCTTTGGTGAAGTGAAAGCCAATAAACAAGAAGAGAATTCTCATATCAGGCCCCAGAAACTTTTGAACCTATCCTCGCATGCACCATTATCTCTTACAAATTAACGGCAAACAAGACTTGAAATTCCGCATTTTAAATGCTCCACAACAAATTAATGCATCTATTAAGAATTTTTACAATGTGCTCTCGTCAGTTTCCTTTTCATAGTAGCAAAGGAATATTATTTCAGCTAAAGAGCCTGTTATCCCCTCATTGCCTGATTGTTGTCTGCTTTACGCACTCATTGCTGGCTGAGTCTCCGTACCAATCCTTTTCTTTGCTCCCTTTTGATATCTACTTACATTGGTTATTCGCTCCACTCAACTTGCTTCAAAGATATATTTTCCTATACCCCTCAGTTGACTTTTATCCTACAGCAGTTTATCCAAATCGTTAGTTAGTTAATGATATCCGATCTCATTTATGGTAACTTAAATATTTGTTCACAGCATGGCCCTAAACGCATCTGGGCACAAATTTACTTATATTGTGCATAATAAATCGCAATACGAATGAGAGCCATAGTTTTCCAGCTTGTACGGTATGGGGAGAGCTAAGAGAGACCACTTTACATCACGACCAAATACCTAAAACATGATCCATTTCTCTGGACCATAATTTATCCGAATGATTGAAAATACGTATATTTATTACAATTCCTACGAAGTTAAAGATGGGATTGCTACTAGGGTTATCTAAAAATTGATCGAACTTCCATTTCTTTAATGCGACTTTGGATCACTTAGACATTGCATCTCAGCGTCTCATAACCTTGGACCCGTTGGAACTTAGTTCTTTTTGATTCCTTAATTTTGGATACCCGGCTATATTTATCTACGTATTTCTGTTCTTCTCTCTATTTTGAAACTCTAGTTTTTCAATCTCCCTTTACTAGAATGTCTTTTATTTTGGATCCATATCTTTGTGAATCTTAGTATTTTAAATCTACTGAATGTGCTATCTCATATTTTTAATCTCTATTTTTTATATCTCGTTTTTTTTATCTCTGTATTTGGATCATCATCATTTGAATCATCTTTTCTTCAATATCCGCTTTGGAGTTTCTCAAAATTCTTAGTTGTCCATCCTTTTGAATTAGTAACTTTTTGGATTTTCGTCATTTTGAATCACAGCTTTTGGGGATCTCAGTATTTTTCGATATCTCCATCTTTTCAAAACTCCTCTTTCAACTTCTCTCGTTTGGGATAGTGTAGAAGTCGTTTCTTTACTCATCCACCGACGTGAGCACACACATACATGCACAGTGGAAACAGAAAGAATTCTGGCCTTCGTTTCCTAGACGGGAATGGGAGCTTTTCCCGATTGTTTGTCCTCTAAATGTTCAACGAAAAGCCTTTAGCGCTAGGCCTAATAATCTCTCTGGATCATAATACAAGAGCAGACATTAACAAAAGCTCATTTTCTTCCACGCAATCTAAGAGTTCCATGAGAACAAATACACCAAAGTAAGATAAAAAGTCGAATATCCCAAAATTGGGTAGCGCAAAGGCCCCATTGCGAATACGCTAGAATGAGAGAAAACTCGGAAACTCTGACTTAAGTAGACGTTCTCCAATATCGAAAAGAGAGAAAACCGAAAATTTTCAGTCTCTCTTCCTTTCCTGAACACCTGAGCCACTTCAAGTAGGAAGTGGCTCAGGTGGACCTACGAGAGCAAATTTCCTACGCGCAAAATGTGTTTTCAGCTACGTTTCCCTCATAGACTGTATAAGCGTTGGTATTATTTAATTTATTCAAACTAAATTTCATTCGAAAGCAATTCTTTATTTCTTATGAGTGAAAGTGAGATGTAAGTTAGTAAATTTAAGTTTCTTCACTGAATAGGATTATTAATGCATCTATATTCTTTCATCCATTGAAAATTAGACTTTAGATTCAAAGTATTCAATTCAGTGGTGAGTTAGTAAATGCCCTCTTTCGTTTCGGATTCAAGTCAAACTAAGAAAGTGGAACTCCATAAACACCGTTCGATTTAATTGTAAGGGTTGCAGAGCAACAAGTTTCTTTGGACCTCCGCTGGGTTGCGGCCTATGGCTTTTTTTATTCTTTCTCATTGTTAATTTAGATCTGTTTGAATCCCCTCTTTCTTAATCCCTGTTTTTTATTATTTTTGGATTTTAAAATCTCCGTCTCTTTTAATCCTGTGAGATCCTCGCCGTTTGGCATATTCTTTTCAGTCTTTTTCTTCTGGAATCTCATTTAAGTTGAATTGAATGGGATTGAGTATTATGTTAGCACTGAAGCAGTGGAGTACTTTCAGGCATTTATAATATTGAACTAATTCGCAATATTTATATAAGATAAGAGTCAAGAAGAGCTAAACACCAATTAACTTTTGAAATTCATAATAAACACCTTATTTTCTCTAAAAATAGCATTAATCTTTCAATATTAATATTATGACCTCTTGATGAAATACGACAGTCAATTAAAATAGGATTTCTTTTAGAATCTCTTTGAAAAGACTTACACACTCAGACATGTCTCCCAACTCCACTTTATAATGAATTAACATGGGGAACATGGGTGTGCCCAATACGAAGCCTTATTAAAATTATGCTGGTGATCATATTAGAGTGATAGGAACCTACCATTTCCTAATCCTTATCTATATATGTATAACATTTTTTTAAATCTTTGTTTCTATCTCTTAATACCTTATTAATTTGACATTTCATAAATAAATAATTTGCGATCCATCCTACTACACGCTTACATAAAAATTGTAAGGATAAATATTAACCATTTTCAAGATTTCCATTCTTTAAATATGTATGCTGTAAAGTGTAGTAGAGTATTGTATTTAGGGCTAAAGGCTACATGGTTTCCAATCATCCTAGACATGACGAATATTTAACTTCCATAATTTTGTAAATCTTCCTCCTCTCACCCTATATTATATATAACATTTACTGAACTCTTTCCAATATGAATGTGTAATCTTTCTTGTTTAATTCAAAATTAAAATAATTTTTCTTTCTATTTTCAACATCGGCTATGAGAAGGAAATGGAATAATTTGCAGTGATTTAGATGGAGCTTGAAGAAGGTCAGCATTTTTTTAATTCAAAAGAATTGAGGAGGATGTAATAATATCGTTATTAAAGCGAATCAAATTGAAATAACGTTAAGCTTCAAAGTAAATGGTTTGGACATTTTAATGTTTCGTATATGAACAGGGTTCATGCTTTTTGCTCGAATCATGCGCTGGATGGCCTGCTCTATCATAAGGGTTCTTGAGTTAATACTGTAGTTAATACAATATTTTTAGGATGAGCAAAGAATTAATAATTTTGCATTGCTTTTTCAATCAATTCTAATGATTTTTTTTAAAACTTCTGATTACCGTCATCATACCTAGGAATCCTTTGCCCCATTGCTTATCTTTGAATGTAATTTAATAAATAACTAACGGCGAGGAGAAGCGTTCATTATGAATTTCAAGAGAACTGTAAAGTTATTTGTACGATTTCTGATGAACGTAAAGATTGTGGCCTCTATTTATGCGAGTCAGCCACAGAATATTATGAATTCTTCTGGGGATCTAGCAGCTAGCCTTTCTGAAACATAACCAGATTGGATAATAAACCACATTTCGTATATTCCCTTTTTTACCTGAATTCAAATTATCAACTACCTCAGCTGGCCTTTCTTTAATGATACTATTGCCTAAATTCAATTTGACAATATTCAATTTTCGTCAGATTTTGTGTAATAATTTTTCACTAGATCCTTTAAATGTATTTGAGTGTCTCGATTTACAACATTACTTCTTAGACATGACGAAAAGGATGATCATTTGTTTGCAAAAAACTCCCAAGCCATTACACAATTATATCAGGAGACGAATAAAATTTATCAGTCCACGAAAACCTTCAGTATTTACTGGTCTACCATTGCATAATAATGATTTTCACATTTATTCACTAAATGGCTTAAATAAAAATGTAACTTTTCTCTAATAAAACGAGCTGTTCCATTATTAGGATTTAAATGGTCAATTTAAGCATCTCTTGGCTCTTTAACTATAATTTAATGACCTTCACACTCAATTCGTTTAATAGGCATTTGTTTGATCACTTCTTCCATCAAATCAAATGCATTTACCATCTTTATTTCCAGATTTCCTTTATATAGTAATATGTTTGCCAAATCTTTCTTATTTCCTTCACTTTATATTTCTTATCAAACATTTTTGATTCCTTTAAAATGGCAGTCTTTTAAAGGTAAATTACTATAGCCTGACTAGCTCTACACCTTTACCAGCTATCTATCTAAGGTAATATCTAAATTTTAATTAGTAAATCTATTCTGTTGATTTTTCCTCATCTCAGAATCAGGAATAATGTCGGTATCGGTAGTGTGGTTTTGAGTTTCCAAAAGGCCTCCTCTATATTCTAATGTGAATTGTTGACTCGCTGCAAAAATGTACACATCCAAGCGTGTTTTACATTTTGGCATTCGCTTTCTCGAATGTTTGACTTCTTTCTGCTGTTTTATTTCGAGCATATGCTTCCCTATCAAAGTGTGGTACCTGGATTGTTCTTTTTTTTTGTCCGACAAAAATATTTACTTTCAACCATAGTTATTCTAATATCAAAACTATGTACAATATCTTCTGCTTACTTGTTTGTCATAACATGCAAAAATGCAGCTGTCAAAAACTTTAAGCAAATGCTAATATCTCCTGTTGAAATTTGTCATTTCTTTGTTTTAGTGCAACTTTATTAAATATCTAGTGTGGTTTATAACCCGTTCTATTTTATAAGCTATACGTTCAAATGCAATATTTTGCATACCTTTAATAACAATTATTTAGCCTTTTTTGGCCATTCTGGAAGGTTGCGAAAGTTGCTGCTCATGTTTTCTTAAAGATCATGTCGATAAACATCAGCCATCGAGAGAGTTATTTATGGTGCAAATTTTAGAGGATAGCCCAATGAGAATTATAGGGTTCCCTTTGAGTTTCAAGGTTATTTATTAATATTATGAATTTCCTATACTTTAATGTATAGAAAAGTTGTAAATAGCCCATAAACAGTAAGGTATTTATTTCTTTGATTATAATATGTAATAATAAACCTTTCGTTAATGAGATAGAGAATAGAGCAGAAAGTTTTGGTACATCCCTACACTATTTCCCTACCCCTATTATAGATAATTTTGCCTATAAGATTTTCAAATAATTAAATTTTCATATGTATGCAAATTTACTTTTAAAGAACCTAAATAATAGGATAAATATAATATTTTCACTCCATTAGATTTCCCCGATAATATTTCACGACCAACCGACTGCCCAAAACATAGTGAGATATAGTCACACTCGACTAACAACTGTCGAGAAATGTGGAAAACATGGACCTTAGGGATATAATGATGATATTTTTTATGTGATGTTGACAAATTTGACATATTGAACAAATCATTGATTGGATTTTGATAGAAAAAGAAGTATAAAGAAGATAAAAATCTGTTGGTATTGGAAAATAAATGACCCTGGGTAACACTAATTTTGTTTCTTGAAATGTTTTTAGTGTTTCTAAGGTCGTTTTACCTCCTGATTCCAAAAATGCCACTGGATATGCACAGCATTGATATTTTGTGAGATAATTGGAATTTTGTAAAAAAAAACTAACCATAAATACGAGGGGCTGTCAATAAATTTTGCAATTCGGATGTAAGCAACCGAGATATGAGGAAAAGTGTTTAACTATTTTTCAATATAACTACCCTCGACTGCAATGCACTTGCGCCACTTGTCCCTGAGGCTTCGGTTTCCCGACAACCAAAAATCTCCCGACTGCTGTTCAATCCACTCTTGGACAGCGAGCTGAACATCTTTATCGTCCACGCAGTGCAGCCTTGAGCTGGCAGAATAAAGAGTAGTCGCTAGGGGCCAGATCTGGACTGTAGGGGGGATGGTTGAGCTTCTCGAATCAGCACTCGCGCAGGGCAGTTTGTGCAACTCCGTCCTGGTGGACTTTGATGACGTTGAAGTTGATCATGGAGCGTGTGGTTTCTAGGGACCCAACGGGCAGAGGCCTTGGTCCTGGTCAAATTGTCTTGGATGATGTTAATAACAGTTCCATGTCATATTCCAAGTTCTGAGCTAGATTTCTTCGACCTTTTCCCGTCGATTTTTGAGGATCATCCTCTCCCCACGGGCCACATTGTCCTCGTTGGTCACGTCTGACCGGTGTCTAGATGGTGGTAATCTCCAAGGGGACTCACGACCATGGCGGAACTCCCTATTCCACCGAGAAATGCTTGCATTGGAAGGGACTGTGTCGGTGTACACTGAAACTATGCGTTCATGGATCTCTTTTGCATTCTTGCCTCCCTTGGTCAAAAATCTGATCAATGCGCGGTGCTCAACCTTTATCATTGTTGAAAAATTGGTAACAGACGATCTGCGATCAGCTACTGCTTCTTAAATAGACGAGGCAGGAGAATGCGGCTGCAGGTCCTGACTTGTCATAACTTGTCCTAACACACCCCAACTACGGCCATCCTCCTTACTTTGTTTTGCCCAACCGATTCGCAAAACCTATTGAACGCCACTCGTAGCTGCGACAGTTCACTATATTTGGCATATTTACATTGTCCATCAATAATAGCTGATGATATTTTGTCCTTATATTCCTTTTTAAACCAATGAGCAAATGTGATTATAAGAGATAACCTACTAAAAGTCCACTGAAAAATAAGGATAATAATAGATATTTATAACGCGCCTCCTTCAAGGCTGTTAGCCCTCCCAGAGCGCAGGTAGTGGAGAGAGTGTAGAGAAAGTTTACAGGGGAGAGAAGGCAATTTAAAAGAGATGAGAATTCAAGAGACGTTTAAAAGTAGCAAGGGGAGGGGGAAGATCAGGATTCGGCTGTTAGAGCATTCCAGATTCTAGGAGCAGATAGTGAGAAGGAACGGTCACCCATGGAGCAGAGGACAAAACCAGGAGTATTCAGGATGGGAGCGAGGTTAGATCGGAGTGCCGTAGGTGTTTTATGACGGGAGATGGCAGACAAAAAATAAGGTGAAGTCTCGAATTTTAGGGCCTTGTAGGTTATGAGAAGAATTTTATAGTGTGTACGGAAGCGAATAGGTAACCAGTGTAGCTCCTGTAACAGAGGCATCGAAGAAGTAGCCTGGCAGCATAGTTTTGAACTAATTGTAGAGGGCAAAGTGACGAAGAAGGGAGGTTCACTAGAAGAGAATTGCAATAGTCTAAGTGTGAGGTGACGAAGGCATGAATAGCAGTCTCAAGGCCTCGTCGGTCAAAATGCAAAAACGTGAAAAGTTGCGGAGTAAAGCGAGGGAAGACGTACAGATACGATGGATGTGCAGTTTAAACAAGAGTTGCTTGTCTAAAATAAGACCAAGATTACTGAGGGTATCAGAGAAAGCGACATTTGTTTCCACAAGGTTAAGTGAGGGAAGGAGAGCTTTAGATTTCTCTACCATCGAAGCGGTACCAACAAGGGGAACTTCAGTTTTATCGTAGTCAAGTTTGAGAAAGTTGGCAGAGCGCCATTCGTTTTTTGTAGGTGTAGGCTCAAAGCAGCTTAATAATTAATTGAAAAAAGGACACAGTTTATGAGAAAAGGTATATCTGAGTGTTATCATCGTGGAGGTGGAAGGACAGGACCAAATCGCAAAGAAGTGACGTAAGAGGAAGTGAGTAGATGCAAAAGGGGAAGGGACCAACAATACGAGCCCTGAGTCATCCAAAATTGAATGTGCGCGGGATCGGAGCAGAAGTTATCGAACGCGACCGACTGAGAGCAGGAGAAGAAGCATGAGCGGAACCAATTAAGTGCAGTGCCCGAGAGACTAAAGAAAGTGTAAGGACGATCAAGGAAAACAGTGTGGTCGATGTGGTCGAAAGCAGAAGAAAGGTTTCGAAGAACTGGAATGGACGTACAGCCCCTATCAGCTGCTCTTCATGGACCGTATGAAATATTAAGAAGAGCGGTTCCAGCAGAGTGCTTGGCTTTGAACCCCGATTGGTACATTTTATCGATATTGCAGTTAGAATTATGGTCATTAAGGCAAGAGAAACCATTCTCTCCGGGATCTTAGAGAGGAGTAACAAGGAAAGTAAGTACCCTAGGAGACCTTACGGTCCATTCAAAGAGGGTACCTTTGGACTAGCAATCGAGCAGGCACATGGCTCTTCAATTGTTTTGCGTCCCTAAACGGCCACTTTTCAAGACTTTGTCTAGTCTTGACTTGAACTGGTCAACAGATTTACTGTTGACAACTTCCACTGGAAGTGCGTTCCACTTACCGCAGATACTGTAAGTGAAAAACTTTCTACACAGATTGCGGTTCTAACGCTTCAGTTCAAGTTTGTAGCCATGATTGCGCGTTCTGTTCTCACTCAGTGTGAAAATATTCCGGTAGTCAACATTGTTGAACCTCGAAGTATTTTGAAAACATCGATGAGCTGACCACGCAGTCTACGGGTTTCCAGCGAGAACAGATTTAATTTTCTTAGTCTATCCCTATAACTTTTATGTCGGATAGAGGGAATCAGTTTGGCTGCCCTACCTTGTACGCGTTCCAACCTTGCGATGTCCTTTCGAAACGAAGGACTCCGAAATTGTATGGCATACTCCAGGTGCGGCGGAACGAGGGAGTTGTACAGACAAAGTACTATCTCCTTGTTACGGTATCCAAACTGGTGTTTTATGTAGCCTAACATCCTTTGGGCTTTTTTCTCTGCCTTGATGCACTGTTTCGAGAACTTGAGGTCGCTAGTGATAGTTACACCCAAGTCCTTCTCAGTGTCACTCGATTCAAGAGCAGTGCCCTTAAGGATATACTGAGATTTGGGTTTTCTCTGGCCGATATGTATTACTTTGCATTTTCCCACGTTAAAAGGCATTTACCACGTGTCCGACCACTCCCCAATCTTCCCAAGATCTTCCTGCAGGTGGGCAGTATTTCCATCTTTTGCAACGTTCATACCAAGCTTGGTATCGTCGGCAAATTTGGAAATCTTGGCAACCATGTCACCGTCCATGTCGTTGACGTAGATGATGAATAGTGGTAGTCCCAGGACAGAACCTTGAGGCACCCCGCTAGTAACGGGCACCCACTTAGAAGCCTGTCTATTTACCACCACCCCCTGCCGTATGCCACTTAGCCAGTTCTCAATCCAGCCGGCTACTTTTCCGTCTATGCCCAGCGCTCGCACTTTCCGGAGAAGGCGGCAGTGTGGTACCTTATCAAAGGCTTTCTGAAAGTCTAAGTACACCACATCCACCGCCTTGTCCCGATCGTGCTCACTGAACACGAAGGGAAGAATTCCACAAGGTTCGTCAGGCATGACCGTTGCCTTCGAAAGCCGTGCTGGGAACTCCTCAGTAGCAGGTTTGACTCTAAATATGACGTCATTTTGTCCACCATGATGCTTTTCATGAGTTTACTGACTATCGAAGTCAGACTGATAGGTCGGTAGATTGACGGATGGCTGGGGTCTCCTTTCTTGAAGATCGGAGTCACCTGCGCCTCACTCCAGTCTCTAGGAACGCATCTGGTCCGGATTGACATGTTTAAGATAGCGCACAAGTGTCCTGATACTTCATCGCACACTTCCCTTAACACCTTTGGTAGAAACCCGTCCGGTCCAGGGGACTAATTCGTTTTTTGATCAGCGATCTTTTTCTCTATTTCTCCTTCGGCGAAGTCCATTGCCTCCAGCTTTTCCCTCGAGTAGGAATCCGTGGACTGGGGGATGGGACCACACTCTCTCGTAAACACTGAGGAGAAGTAGTCATTGAGAAGGTTAGCATTTTCTGCATCTGACTAAGTTAATGCACCCTCTTCGTCCACTAAGGGCCTAATCCTACTATAAATTGGTTTACGGCTATTTACATAGCCGAAGAACTCCTTGGGATTCTCCTTGCAGAGTCTCGCTACTCGGAGTTCCTCAGTACGCTTAGCCGCCCTTATGCTGAACTTCACTCTCCTGGCTAGCCTCCGGTACTCGTCAAAAGCACCCGAGTTCTTCGCTCACTGGTACGCATTTCTCTTCTCTCTAAGCAGTTGGCCGATTTCTCGATTAAACCACTTTGGTTAAACAGAAGACTGACGAAGGCATTTCAGAGGGATGCAACTTGATTGAAGACTCATGAAATTTTTTTTTAAATTGTTTCATAAATCCTCAACCTCTTCGCATACCGCTAGCCTTACATCAGTAAGCCCAGCACGAAGGCTTGCAAAGTCTGCTCTTCTCAAGTCAAGTTTCCTTGATTGACTAGCAACAGACCTTACCTTCGGGATCTTGATGCTAAATCTAACTAGCTGGTGGTCACTGCCACCAAGCTCTCCGCCTACAGAGAGATCCTCAATGACATCATCTCAGAGGTAAGGACCAAGTCGAGGATATTGTCTTCTTTCGTTGGTTCTCTGACCCATTGAGTGAGGAACTCGTTGTTGGCGAACTCCTGGAGTAGCGCGTTCTCGCCACAGGCTGCTCTGGTTTCCCCTTTAACTTGTCTGTTGAAGTCGCCCATAACGATGCACACTGTGCATTGAAGAAGCTCACCCAGCAGCTAGTACAGTTATCTGTCCTTCTCAACGGGTTGGGAAGGGGGTCTGTAAAGTTCCAGGGTCCTGTATCTAACAGGACCTATCTCTAAGTCAACGCCTAGGAGCTCGTGATCAGATATAATGTTGGAGTTCGTAGATTTGATTGTATCCTTGACATACCACAATACACCGCCACCCTCTCTGTCTGGCCTATCTTTGTGAAAGAGTTGGTAGCCAGGAACCGTAAATTCGCCTTCAAAGTCTCGGTTTGAGGTTTTTATTCACGATTCTGTCATAGCTACCATTTCGGGTTCTTCCGTCGCTACGAGGCCACGGAGCTCAGGAAACTTGTTCCTGATTGACCTCGCATTGAACAGAAGAACTTTCAGGGAGTCCCAAACTGTATGACTCCCTACGCTCTTACGTTTGCAGGCTTGTTTTGTTAGCGAGGCACCCCTTTTTGCGATCTCTGAGAAGGTCGTTCCTGGAGTGACACGAGCGCACTGGCGTACGTCCACCCTCACTCTGGGCCGGATACTCCTTTCGGTCCTTTCTACGATATCCTGGATCATGTTCGACAGAAATGCCTTTCCTTTAAAGGAAAGATGTACCCCATCCCTTTGGTAGAGATCATTTCTACAATAAAAGGTGCGGTACGGGTCCACAAAAAAGGCCCCCTCCTCTGCCGTACACAAATCTGCCAGGCGCCTGTTTAAGGAGGTATTCATTGAGTGAGCTGTCCGTGTTGGACCTCTCCTCGGGAGCATCCCGACTACAACATGCTTGCGGGTTTTCAGCCCACAGTCGTCCACGACACCCATGACTGTGTGGAGGATTTTATCTGTAGGGCCTACCCTAACTCCTCTTAGGTAGAGGTCGTTTCCACTGACCATCAGAGCAACGACTGAGCTCTCCAAAATCTGTGATTTCTTAGCCTCTACTCTGATGTGGTGGCTACCACATCCAGGCAGGCAGCTTACCTTCACACTAGTGCAAAGGCGGGTGGCTAGCAGGGACTGCAGGCCCCGTGCTTAAGAATCACCAATAAGGGTGACTCTTGCACATTTGTCTGCAGGCGACTTATTTTTTCCTCTCGGAAGCGACTTGCCACTTTCCTCTTGTATCTGTACATTTTTCTTTTTTTTTCTTCTTCATCTTATTTTTCTTGTCTTCACGTGTTTTCTCTTCTTGCGTTTCTCTTTTCTCTTCTTCTCTTTTCACTTTTCCCTTGCGCACCAGTAACGCTAGAATCCTCTACACTGGGGTGAGCAGCATTAAGGTCCTTTTTCTTCTTTTTCTTTTTCTTCTTCTCATTGGCTACGCATGGCAGAAGTGGGACTGCCAATGTAGTTTCACCTCCTAGGGATGGAGTCACATCGGCAAATGGAAGCTGTGATATAGGCCATAGCTAAATGGTTCATAGGGTTTATGATGTGTTTTTTTAAGGATACGACGAATTGAGGCATGTGTGAAGGCAGAGGGAACCACTACTTTGGCAAGAGAAGTGTTAGAGAGATGAAGAATCAGAGGAACGACAGCAGTGAGCATTTGGTTGAGGAGTTTGGGTGGGAAGAGATCCTTAGGGGATCCAGATTGTTAGAACGTTAGATTAGGGCAGTTACTTCCTGAGAGTACGCCCGAATGAGGAAATTAAGCGGCAATGGAGTATGGTCGGGGAGAACAGCATGGGCTTGTTCAGACTACTGGGGTAGTACGTCGCGAAAGTTAATAAATTTATCAAAGAATAATTTAGAAAGAGTCTGAGAGTTGATAGGGGAGAAGTTGGGAAAATAAAGCTAGTCGAGGAAGGAGGAGAGAAGAGACGAAAGATAGTCCGAGGGTTTCTTGTTCTGAGACAAAAGTTTTCGTGAGATGAGCTTCGCACGCCGATTTTAATTTGAAGAATATTTCGAAGTAGCAAGTCGATAGGCAAGTAAGAGGGAGGTCGTGTTCTGCTCACGGGAGCGTGCTTTACGGTGGGATTGTTTATAAGTACGGAAGGACCGCCTTGACCGAAAGACGTCCATAGTGAACCAAGGGGAGCGGTGATGGCAGTTTTAAAAAAGACTGATAAGGAAGGCGTGCACCGCAAGGCAGGCGAGGAATAATTGGTGCAGAGAGTTTAATGTTTAGTCTGGTGAAGCAGTAGTATCAATAGGAGGTAGGGCAGTAAAAACGTGGTTAAAGAAAGAAGTAGTCTCAATTGACGATAGTCGCCGGAAAGGAGTAGGATCTCGGTACGAGTGAGGAGGTAGGTGGTAGGGAATATAGAATTTATATGTGACCAAAAATTTGTCGGAAATCGTATTAGTAAGATCAGTTACTGTTAGATTAGGTATATGGAGGTTCGAGATGACCAAGACCAGGGTATTACCATTGTGGGAAAATGGCTACATTAAACATCCTGGAGGAGTATAGGTACATTATAGCCACCCTCCCTTATAAGGAGAAGAGTGGGAAAGGTAGCCGGCGAAAATGCTTACCATGTGTGATCTTCTCGCCGCTGTGGGCAGTTGGAGCTAACATCTGTTTTAAAGCGACCACCTAAGGTCCATAAACGACGCTCTAACGATCGAATTACCTACTAGACCCATAAGTCCGTGGTTATGGAAAAAAAGCCGTGCGAGTCAGAAGGCACGCCAAGTAGCGGTGCGGTTGCGAGCCTCTAATTTGCGAGCTGACTTGGGCACCCCAGTGCCACCTCAGGAATTCTCGCTCGCTCCAGATGCTAACTCACCATTCGCCCCCCTCCCTTTTGCCTCTGTGGCCTGGTCACTTTCCTTTTTAGATAGGGCGGCAATACGCCTATAAATAAGCCCCACAAAGAAAGACAAGAAGATTATCAGAAGTCGATACGCCAGAGGAGGATTAGTTCGTGAAGATCGATCCATCGGCCAGATAAGAAGATTATTAGTAGTCCATTCGCCAGAAGAAAGATTAGTTCGTGAAGATCGATCTTTCAGCCAGACAAAAAGATTATCAGAAGTCGATACGCCACAGGGAGGATAAGTTCGTGAAGATCGATCCATCGGCCAGACAAGAAGATAATTAGAAGTCGATTCACCAGAAGAAAGATTAGTTCGTGAAGATCGATCTTTCAGCCAGACAAGAAGATTAGAAGTCCATACGCCAGAAGAAGGGTTAGTTCGTGAAGATCGATCCTTCCGCCATACAATACTATTTCCGTGAAAAACGATAAGATCAGATTGAGAAAATCGATATCCCCTTTCAGGGCCGTATTAACCTAAATAGTCAAGTTGTATATCGGTGTCATACCGAAGAAAACTTTTAAGTCTGCAAAGAAGCCTGACTGAAGAAAAGCAAAGCCGCTCACACTCGAGCGACTCTCACATCTCAAGCTCCGTAAGAGTGAGAGGAGAAGAACCCAGCCCCAACGAGCTCCCGTTCTTTAATTACGTTGAAGAATCAGCCCCCGTAACAGGCGACAAGCAATCCCTCCACGAAAATTTAACCAGCGGCCACAACATTTCAAAGCGAGAGATAAGCCCTCCAGCGACATCCGGCAATCCCTAATACCTACCTATAAGTTAAAAATAACATTCATATCTCTATTGCGATAGTAGAAGTTTAGTACGTCCCACGTTTTAAAGGAGAGTAGAAACCCTTGTTCTTGAACCTAGGTCATATGTGTTTGTAGACGAGAGTACGTTAATTTAATGTTTAACGCTAATCAAATAGAGGCGCGATAAAAAAATACTAATCGGCAATTGGTATGTTTAAGGAAAGCCTATTTGTTTATTTTTTGTCATTGAAAAATCTTTGATGCCAAAGATAGAAAGGTGTTAACTGTTGGTTTGTAATAATTAAGTGTTTCATTTAAAATACATGTTTATTTTGGTAGATTCTGGTGTTTCCTCTTATTCTTATGTGTTTAAAAATAGCTCTTCCTTAAGAACAAAACTACTGAATTAGCCCTCTTAAAACAAAGCCTACTTCGTCATAGAAGTAACTCACGCCCTTTAAATCATACCACTACTAAAAGGGTGTCAAAGAGTATAGTGATCAAAACCAAGGGTCATTCTACGACAACCATGTATATGTTTTGTGGAAGATACATGTTGTGTAAGAGAGAAGAGGTTGATGATGTCAGTGAGTGCACGAAAAGTCTCATTGTGGCTAGAGAGATTGAAGTCACCGAGAATAAGGAATGAACCATTAGAGGATAGGTTGGAGAGTAGGTTACTGAACTCCTCGAGAAATAAAGCCGCAGCGAGTTGGGAGGGTGGTAAAGGACCACAATAGTCAAAGCAAGCACAGCACGTGAGACAGCAATGAGAGTCTCAAATGTTTCTAGAGCGGGAGGGGAGAAGATTCAGGGAGAAGGATGAGTTGAAAATCAGTGCAATTTCCCTTCCACTGTAGTTCCGAGAAACATGCAGGAAAGTATGGCCCATAGGGATTGTAAGGCTAGTGCATGAACCAGAATCAGACTCCAGCTAGTTTTCTGTAAGGCAAAGGAAGGAAACTCCTTGATCTTTACGCATCCGTGACGATATATATTCCCCCATCATAGCAGTGTCCCATCTTCCTTGGTATCTTTTATCCATTGCAGCAATGTCCTGATGGAACAGCTCACTTCACCTTTAGTGACATACTACATCCTAAATTCTTATAACTTTCAAAAAGTTTTGCTACCAGCTGCATGTATTTTGGGACTTTATTTTTACCAAGGAATTCATTAACTATATTTTGAAATGCACAACAGGCCTTACTTTCGACATCACTCATTGCGTTTTCAAGTTGTACTGAATTTAACATTTTCTTTACTTGCTCTCTAGTAAATACACCACCCTTAACTTTGGACTCTGATAGCTTTGGAAAGAGTAGACGAATCTCTTGAAATGCTTCTCCACCATGGTCTAATGCTTTTAAAAACTGTTTGGCCAAACAAAGCTTTATATGAAGTGGAAGTAGCAAAAATTGGCAGGCTCTACAAGAGGCTGTGTAATAAACTTTAGTTTTTCTGTCTGCAAGACATCTCGAGGGGGCTACTTAACCTTCTGGTAATGTTCATGGTCAGCTCTACTGTTCCATAAGCAATCCGAGTAAGTAGGCAAGATTTTAAAATTTACTATAGTTTATCTTCTCAAGAA
Source organism: Ceratothoa steindachneri (assembly GCA_963969495.1). Lineage (NCBI taxonomy): Eukaryota > Metazoa > Arthropoda > Malacostraca > Isopoda > Cymothoidae > Ceratothoa > Ceratothoa steindachneri. The sequence goes on along the minus strand of OZ018322.1, from coordinate 158,672,476 downwards.
GGTTTTTTACATTTTTATATTCTTCCTTCACCTGTACTAAGTGTGCTATAGGCAGCGATGAATACTGATTCCCATTATGTAACAAAACAGCTTTGATGCTTTTTGTAGAATTATCTATGAAAAGTCTCCATTCTTCAGGGTTGTGATCAATTCCAAAAGCTCCGCTCCTGACTTAGTGAGCTCCATATCCCTGATGAGATCATCTAGTTATGTTGATTTTGAAAGTTTTGGTATGTAGTCATACTTACCTCAAACGTTTCATCCATTTCTTTATTGTCACAACCTTGCTACTCTCCTAATGATACTTTCATTATACCCTTAATCTATAAAAGATATTTATAAAAAGAGATGCATTTAATAGCTGCAGCATAAATATGGATTGCATGTGTAAACACATTACAAGAAACCTTAGCTAGATATTTTTAATATTTCAGTATTGATTCTGTTACAAAGAATATAGCATACAATTTGAAAGGACTTACTTACATTTTCTGGCGGCCGTGGAACCAATTGGTATCATCATGTGCACAGTTGCAATTATGGATGAAATTAGTAATATGGAAGGGATTTTCTTCCTTTAACTTTTCTGTACTTTGCTAGGTCAATCATGCAAAAATAGCAATCATCGTGATGATTTTTTGGGCTCTTGCCAAACTCCCGGCCCAACAAATGGTATTGCTTTTCTCGCATCTCTCAGCCATGCATATAAATTTGTTCGACAACTTCCATATATCACAAGAGGGGCCCATGGTTTATCTTGGTCACCCATACTCATTCTAAAGTTATAGTCTATAAGCAATCCAGTACTTTACCCCTTTCACAATTTTATGTGATGGATGCTTAGGTCCAACATAGAAACCACACACAAAACAACGAATCTGGTGAATTTCGGCATTCTCTTGTATCCATAATCAAGAAAGTCAATATTTTTTCAAATATACTCGTAACTGAAAAATAAATTAAATAAATTAGCGACAAATGTAACTGCGCTTTACCCGTATCGCATACATTTCTTTATATTAGCATAATTTGTTATATGTTTCAAATGGTCAATGGTAGAGACATATATGGAATCAGCGCAAAATTTAGTATTAAAAAAACTCAAAATTTAAGAGAAACAAATATCTTGTGAAAATCTGTTACCCATTGTAATCAAGGTATTTAAAAATTACAGAGACTATGATAACAAACCTTACTATTTATAAATACAAGGGCTGGTTGGGGAAGGACCTATAGAGAAATACCTGACATGTTCGAAAAAATACAGAATCTCAAACATGCAAACTTGACAGGCTTGCCAATCCATTAGAAATTACTCTGATTTAATGAACGCTTGGATACGAACGTTTGAATATACTTTTTTTTCGTTACTGTCAGAGTTTATTAGGCCAAAGCAACTTTATTCTCCAAAATTAATGCTGACAGATAATAAAAAAGCAAAATTTACATAATCTGGCCAAATGTGCTATTTAAACATGAAGCTGCAATAATTAATATGCTTTTAACTAACTATATGCGACCCCTTTTATATGACTTACGTCATCTAATAAGTTTCCCCTATATATGGTCTTTCTATAAAGGTTTTCACATTACTCTCAATAAATGGTGCCATATGTCTAAAACTGGAGGTTTAATGTTTTTTGTAACGCAAATATTGCTCTTTCTCTCCTAAAGTGTGTTTGAGTGCACAATTTTGGAGTCTTTTCTGTTTGAATGCCGCATTTCTCGCAGTGGCTCAACTCGAGCGATCTTGCTGACATGCTAAACAATGGCATTAGGTTGGCCGACTGGCTGTACACATGCTGCCTCTTGGAGTTATACATGATTCCGAATGCGTACACATTAAGTTTCGTAAAAGGATAGTAATTTTTTGTTCTAATTATCGGTTATTTGCAAAAGAGTTTCAAAAACTCTAAGAGCCCCCATAGTACGCATTTTTTAAATAGAGCGAAGTGTGCGAGCGTGCTACAGTGGAGCTTATATTGTCCTTATTGTCAAATAGTAAAACCTACAGCATTTTAGCGAAGCATACATAAACCCGTGAAAATAACTTGCGATATTTCTGTGTACATACGAAGGTAAGACAAAAGGTTCTAGGACAAAGCTCATAATTTCAAAATGCGCAATATTTTACAAGGTAATTAATGTTTGAACATGTCTTTGATGCTTCTTGAATAATTTCGTTAAGTTTTCTCGCTCTAAATATCAGGAGTGAGTAAATGTCGTGTGCTTCTTTTAAAGGTGTCTTTTCAATCCTCAAAAGTGACTAATTTTTCAATTAGAGTCAACATTATATTTGCAACTAAGCTTGATTTGAATTTTGTTAGATTTATTGAAGATATACAACACGTTTATTAGGGACTGTTCTTCATGTAGAGCTGTGGTTTATGATTGAATTAAGCCCTTCAAGGAAGGCATAGAACAACTCATAGATGATTCACGCGAAGGGAGACCCTCAACCTCCAAATAAGAAAGAAAACTTCAGGCTTGCGCATAATTTACTCGAAAAAGATTGCGGTCATTATTAACAAAGTTGCCAATAAGGTTAAACGCTCACACGTTGTAGCATTTGCAATTATCACAAAAGATTATGGTTTTGACAACATTTCAGCATTCTAGTTCCCTGAAGCTTTGCGCAAGACCACCTGAAAAAAGGGGCTGAACTGTCTTTGGCCAGACTTACCTAGTAGTCACTTCCCGTTATCTTTCGGGTAATTAGTGTAATTATTGAGCCTAGTATGGCTGAGACTGGTCCTACTTGTCATTTCAATGTCATCTAATTAATAACGGTGTTAACTAAATAGCTTCTATCTTATTCTGTAAATATCTATTTTTGTTCTCGTGTTTAAAGCCTCCGACCACCAAAACCATAGTAAATAATATCAATAACGGCCACGAGTAATTCATTCTCGCCATTTTAATCCCTATCACACTCACGGAAAGGGTTAGACTAGGACTACCTGAATTCTACCACAGGGTTGAATGTCCACTATATATCGGAGAAGTTTCAAAATTTTCCGATTTTGCCAATCCACTAACCCATTTGAGGCCAGGTGATGGGGCACTATGTGTACACTGATTATGTTGCACAACCAACAGATTTATTGCATTTTGTGATAGAACGGGTTGAGGCCGCGTTAATTTCAAACCCTATCACATGTTATTTAAAACCACGATGCTTCCAACGTGCATCTTCGCTTTGAAGCTTGGCGCCTTATCGCAGCCACCTGAGTCAATATTTAAACAAGGAGGTTTATCATCCCCCGTTCGTCCCCATACGCCGACCTCGCCAGATTGAGTTAGGATTATGGGCAGATAAGGCATTGTTCCCAGGCTCGGCTGTGCATTCCCTCGAAGCTCCCACTCCATTGTCCCCCACGCCAAGGGAGTGTCTTGACTATTTAGATGGAAACTTTACCACTAAGATCAGATTGGAGATCCAGATTTTCGTCGCGAAACATCATCACGACCCTCTCTCACTTTGTGCGACAAGGGACCTCAACCTCGAGATTCACCATCACTTGTCCAGAAGAAGGACAATATCCCTTGACTGCCAAGGTTCGAGCCTTTCGTGACGCCAAGTCCACAAGGCTTCCCCCTTGTTGTTCAGAAAGAGAACAACGTTAGAACCGCCATTGTTCGTTCAAGCCCGTTGACAAGAATCGGTTTCTCACCCCTTTCCCATGTTGTTCAGAAGAAAACAACGTAGAACAGCCATTGTTCTTTTGAGCCCGTTCGCCAAGAAACGGTTCTCACCCTCCCCCCTTGTTGTTCAGAAGAGAACAACATTAGAACAGCCATTGTTCGTTTGAGCCCGTTGACAAGAAACGGTTCTCACCCCTTCCCCTGTTGTTCAGAAGAGAACAACATTAGAACAGCCATTGTTTTGAGCCCGTAGACAAGAGACGGTTCTCACCCCCCCCCCACCCCGGTTTGTTCAGAAGAGAACAACGTAGAACAGCCATTGTTCTTCAAGCCGTTCGTCGAGAAACGGTTCTCATTCCCAAGACGCCACGTCAGGATCATTTTATTTCCTCCCTTCGGCTGAAACTCGCCAGCGGACCGAGAATTCCTTCACGTCGACTTCCTCTGCACCTCTAGTATAAAATTACGTAAGCCAAACGTTACCTTTGAGTATTTAACCCTTTTGTCAATTCTATCCTGTGCTTTAAATGGTTTAGCGAACCATCCCATTTCTTTAACTTTATATTTGTTTTACCTTTTGAAATCTTTTAATCCTCGGATTAGCCCGAGCCCCCACGACCCTTTCCATTCTCTGTTTATCTCAATATTTTCCGTTTTGTGTATTGTTGATAGTTATTATTAATAAAACTCTTTTTTATTAATGATAGCAATATTATTATCCTTGAGCTCAGTTCCACTTCTTAAGCATATCGAAGATACATAATATCGGCCCGCCAGACATCCATGCACTATAAAGATAATTAAAGAAGTTCCCTCAACGAATAGTTATACATATATGGTATATCGTCGAGAGTCCATTCTACGACACATTTGTTTTGAAGTAATGTTAGCAGCGTTGCCGGAGGTTTGTATTCCTGGTGCGCTGTAGGTTTTGATGATTCGATCTACGAGACCTTTAGTAACTGTTTCAGAAATTTGGTCAAGAATGGGTACAAATTCCTTATAGCAAGTAAAGTTGTCAGTAAATACTACTATACATTTATTGTTATTCGATGTCTTACTAAGGGGGGTACAAAAATATCCATGCTGGTTGTTTTCCAGGACTGTTGTGGAAGTGAATACTTGTTCATATATATAGGTTGTTTCATGACGAATTCCTTTATGCTTAAGAAATAAAGTGCATTCCTGGATGTATTGGTGATTTCTAGGAAGCATATTCAGCGGAATCCTACCTTTCTTGCAAGTGTTTCACTGCTCTTTCTGCGCCCATTTGGATAAAGATGGTGTCTCATTAACTAAAGCGATGTACCTTTCAACTACATCGTCTCGGATTTCGATTACATGTCACTCAGGTGCATCTTTACAACAGATTTCTTTGTCGCGAATGTGGTATTCATTGGCCAGTGGTGAATCGAGCGGTGATAATAATTGGACGAAGTTATCTCTAACTCGTTTTTCTTTTCTTTGTGTAAATTTTGCTCTCTGGCTTTATGCTTGATAGGCCATGTGGGATGGTTTATAGTTTCCAGGTTCTATATTCTACTTTCGAGTGGTATTCTAGTCTTGTATTTATAACGCGCAACGAATTAATAAACCTTCTAGTAATTTGTCTTTACACAAATATTTACACAAGTGGATGGTGACCAGTTGTAACGATAATCTCTTACCCGTATATTAGTTTTCTGTATATTATGTGCTGTAATTCTTTTTTGCTCCATTTAATAGTTTACTAGCATATGCAATTTTAATTTCTTGTTTATTTTTTTAATTGCACCAAAAGAGTACTCGTGCCGAGAGAACTTGCATCAGTGACTAGAATAAAGGTATGCTTATAGTCGGTGTAAGGTAAAAATGGGTCATGGATTTAATGCTCTCTAAGAAATTTAAAGGATTGTTGTTGTTAGTGACGCCATGTGAAGGTGTAGGGCTTTGCTAATAGGTCGTTTGAGGTTTGGCAATCTCAATGAATTTGAAGATGAAGTTAGAGTAGAACCCTGAAAAAGACAAGAAAGGGTTGTGATTCTGCGACCGATTTTGGTGAGAGATACTTTTGGAGTCCATCTGCCTTCGCTGTGATGGGTTTGATCCCCTGCGACGAAGGTAATAATCCAAGGTATACAAGAGGTTCTTAAAGAAAATTGCATTTTGCTAGCTTTACATTTAAGTTTGTATTTCGTAATCTATCGATTATACGCTGAAGCCTGGAAAATTGTGCGGTAGATCCTTACTAAATGTTTTGATATTTTCTAGATAGGTTCAGGCTTCTGCACCCAGTAGATCACAAAGGACTTTTTCGGAAGCCAAAAGTTAGAACGTTGAAATAATAGTGAACGAAATTCTTAGTAAAAGCTATGGGAGGTCTGCACTCTGAAATGACCTGCATTTGCCTATATTCATCAGCGAAGTCTAAGGAAGAGAAGTATTTCGAGTCTTTTACATTCTGGAATCGTTTTGGTCATTTTTTTTTATAGGAAATTGTTGCGGAATTGTGATACTGTTTAAGCGTCTAAACTCTATACATTTTCTTATCCCTCCGTCTTTTTCGGATCCTAAAATTTTGGGAAAAGACCAAAGACTAGCTAAAGAATCGATGATACCTTGATGTAGCATGTCTTGGACTTGCTCTTTTACAATTTCTAATTGTGAATGGGGGAGCCTATAAAAATATGATTAAATAATCGTAGTTCCGGCTTCAAATTTATTTCAAAAGGCACTAGTTTAGTTTGACTTATCCTATTTCCGGATAGAGCATAAACATATTGATTTAATAATAAAAGATCGAATAGTCTATTCTGCGTGCTCGTCTCTGATAATGCAAGCGAAGATTTGAAGTTATCTCTTAGATAGGATTAGTAATTTTCCCCTATTCACTTTTATCCACGGGCTTTTACTGGCCTGATGCTTGTACCAGTCGTAATGTAGTTTCATTTACTTCATCTGTGCTTTGAGTTAGGTAGCAGTGCCTAGCTTGTAACCTTTCCTCTAACTTAACTACACGTGGGCCAGTTTTCAACACCTCTGCAAGAATTGCCCCATGCTTGCTATGAGTGATCGTCTCTACAATAGACAGTCCTCAGTTTATGCATCCCTTTTCTATAACATATAACCCAATCTTAGATTCAGTATTTTTTCCAGTTACTCTATTTAATTTTACGATAAAACGAAATTTTCTTGAGGCTGTAGTACTAAATTTTCTGGCACGCAGAATTCTAATCAGTTTTTGGTTTGTACTATGAGCTCTATTGGTACTTGCATCCAAATACAAGCTAAATTATTTTTAAAAAGATAATCTACTTTGTCACAGCTTACTAGGCAATCGTAATTTTCTAATTCGTATTAAAAGAAGTCACTTCACGACTCCCCTAAATCAATTCTACATCTAAGGAATGTGGCACTTTATTTCATCTGTGACTCAACATCTGGGCCCCAATTATTTTAGTGGACTCAACACGGCTTGCCAATGGCTCTTTTATTGAGCAGGGTTCTGGCTCTTTTAGCCTATAATGCAACACATTAATCTCGTTTAGTTGTGTGAAAGAATAAGGAGAGAGAAAAGGATTTTTTTTCTTTTCACCTTCTCCGGTGCCTCAATTCTCCGTTACCCCCCCCCCCCTCCCCTACCACACACACACCCCTGACTTCCCCAGTTCGCCATTAACCGCCTGCCCCAATCCTGCGCGAGGGCGAAACGCCATTGTGGCAGACGAATTTAATCGGCTTCACGTCCCGTTCGCAGCGCTGCATTTATCTACCCTATATACTGCGAAAATAAGAATAATAGAAAAAACATTGAGGCGGCGTCGCGACTTCCTGCTATGAACCCTTATCGCGAACCAAGGCAACTAAGGAAGTCTGTTAGCGATAGATCTCTCTCTCCTTCTAGCTAATTTCGAAGTATATATTCGATACTTCAGAGTTCCCAGGCAGATTTTGTCTAAAGCCGCCATCCAGTATCTTAGCCCTTAACATTTTCATTAGTCGAGAGAAATCGACTACATTCTCGTCCTCGAAGAATTGAGTGATTTTCGAAGAGCCAAGAAAGAACTACTCGTCACTTAGTGTTGTTCGTGGGGATAGTTTTAGCGCGCTTCAACCATTCTCACCACGTTTGGGGATTTTAAGGGTCTGAAAAACCATGTCCGAAGCATCCCCGTTTGCCTTATAAGGAAAAGAAGCCTCAACTTTAATTTTCCAAAGTACGATTGATCGTCTCGTGAGACGCCCAGAAGTTCGAAGTCGAACTTACCTCCCTAGTCCTACTCGCCGCAGTTCAAAGTAAAAGGGAGTTAACCCCCACTTCGTCACGCTCCTACCACCTTTACCGCGTTGAACCTCAAGGATCCCCTTCGCTATAGAACTCGCATAGGGGTAATATAATTTCTTAATTAATTATGCCTCGATTAAAACTTAATTAATAATTTTCATACTCTTAGTCGTGAACAGTCAATATTTAATTGCATTGCCATTTAACTTGGCCTATATGTGTCTGTAATCTTTAGTCTTATTAAAGTATATTTTTGTAGCTGTGTTCGAATATTCATTAACCTAGCAACTTTGTATTTAAAGCACTCTTAGAACCATCCTCAGTTGGAGCCTTAATTTCAGTTGGCCAGTAGGCCCTGTGCGTATATCAGCGTACACTTAGTTATCCCAAGACAAGTTGTCGAACACGACTGTTAGTTTTATCCTTTGATATTTGCGCGACCTCTATATCCGGCAAGCTGTCTGAAAAGGTGTCACTCAACTCAAGTGCCTCTGTGCCTTCAAATAACTTTAATCTTTATCCTCTTTTTCGGATTTCGATGCACTTGACTAAAGTGTGTTGCTTCTACCTCAAAATGGCTTACCGGTGGGGTATTTTCTCAGCATTTTCGTTCGTAAAGTCCATCCCTAATAAAAAATCAGTTGAAAAGGCAACCCTATTATCTAGAAATAGAACTAGAATTGGGTACGCAACATCATCCACATGTAATTAAATCTCTAGTTCACCATAATTAGGGATTTCGTTTAATCTAACACGAGATTTAGTGATATGATACCTGCCTGGGTACTTAGTTAGCATTTTATTCGAAACGCTTCATTGTTTTAATAAACAAAAACTTTTTCTCGAATATAAAGCAGAATACCAAGGAGGACGTACACGGCAGGAAGTTTCAATGAGAGACCTTCAAAGAAAGTGATGAAATAGGGTAACTCTAAATGTGTGGAACATATTAACCGCAGGTCGTATTACAGGGATTAGGGTAGGAAGATAACACAATTATTCAAATCTCCCCTGACATCTCTTAGCTGGTTCTTAGCACCAAGTGGTCACCTTTTCCCCAAGACTCTTTAGAAAATTATGGATAAGCCCCCTTCTCACAAATGCGCACCTTTCGAGTGGTTGGAACCCATTATTCTTTTGTTTACTTATTTTTATTTAATTTGAATAGTTACTGACAATTCCACTCGCCTCACTTTAAGATAGACACCATGCTTCATCCTCTTCAGCGATATCCACCCGCACCCAATCTTTCATCTATCATTAATAAGTAATGGGTATAAAGGACTAGTTCTTACATAGAATAGAGAGGGTAAAGGCTACCAATCTATATCCATATACAGCACACAGAATTTCATTTAATTTTAGATGAGTTATTTTTCCTGTTTTTAATCACTGTTATATCCTGTTTTCGAGGCGAAGTTGGAACTTATGTCTATTTGTCAATAAGTCACCAATCAGGTCTTAAAATTCACGGGAATGGATCTTCAGCACGATTTCAAATGGGATAATTAGTAGATAAATTTGATTAATTGAAATAATTCACAATAAAGGGGAGGATCCTGCTAGTATGAAAAGGAAAATGAACGGAGATAATCGATTTACAGTTGAAGTTTTGCATCTTCGGATTTGAAATGCGGAAAATTAGTCATATTGCAAGATACATTCTATGGTCTCTGTGTCTCTTAATCATATTATTCGTATGCAGGGCTCTCTCTCTCAATCTCTCCCTGAATCTCTTTCTCAATTTCTTCCTTAATATCTTCCTTTTGATCTATCTCAGGTTATCACTAATTATTACCTGGTTGATCGCGCATTTTCCCTGCTTCATTACTCCTAGGGGTCGATTAGTTAATTACGAGCCCCGTGCTCCGTAGCCCGTGTCGCTTGGCCGGTGCTCCTTTCCCCGTACCCTGTGCCCCTTTCCATTCTAATCATCATCGAGTTCCTCCGACTTGATATTCAAATTAATATAAAGATTACATTGACAATCATTAGCAAACCTACTTGCACTAGAGGCAGTGTCCCCTTGATGGAGAGCAGTAAGAAAGAAGAATGAGGGTAATGTGATTTTCAACCAAACAGAGAGTAAAGGAATCATTTCTGGCTTAAAAGAGGACCACCATACCAACGGCAGAGAAGTCATGTATTAAAAAAAACATTTTTCTGTTTCTGCCAATGTAAGAATGATGCGTTGTGTGTGTAACATTGAGAACGACAATGCAAGGTATTTTGTTATTGAATATGTGTATATTTGCTCTTGGCTAGAAGAGTCTCCGTGTAAGCCTAAGACTTGACTCACCACCCTAATAGTGAAACTCCATCTTCTGCGATAGACTGAAGTGTGTAGCTTAGGTAGGGTAAGAAGCGTTGCATGCCCTCCTACGCGAATCTTCTCTAGCCATCTCACCCTTAGAATACTATATTGCAATACTTTTCCTACGGTTTGACCTCCCCTACTATTTTACCTTCCAGACATTCTTTGATAACAATTCCTCGCAAATTTAATTGAGATGCCTGCGTTGGTTATTGCCTTTTGATTTTAAAGGACAAGTAATACCTAATGCATTTAATCCCCAATTTCGCGTAAACCTTTACGGTCTCAAAGGCCCCAAGTAGGCTCTTTTCTTTAATGATCTTACTATGCAATTTTGACACATCTTCTTTTACTTGCGGTGATGCCCTCGATATTGTCGCCATTTTATTTTTAAGTAAACAATAATAATTTAATAATTTACCAACACATGAGTGATATTCAGGAAGTTAATGACTAAGTACATGTGCATATGCTTATGTACTTCTTAAGTATTGGTTAGAAGAAATCATTGATTACTGCGGAGACAACACTCATATTGGTTGCCGCAGACACAATGCTCTTGTTGGCATGTGAGAAGAGAATGCAACCATTGACTCCTGCGGTTACAATGCTCCCGTTGTCTCCTGTTGAGACCAAGCTCCCGTCGGCTGCCTCAGGGACAATGATCTGGTTGGCTGCTGTATAAACAATGCTCTAGTTATTTGTGCTATGGGTTATGGATTAAAATTTGTACTTTAAATCCTTTAGTTGTATGAACTCGTCCGGGTGTTATAAAGGTGGACAAACGGCGGCTAAACAGAAGTAATAATATATACAAGAGAAACAACAGTTTCCTGCTGATTGACATTCGAATGAGCTCTCAAGCTTAGCCTTCGATAACTCTAGATATCTAAGTACTTGACGTGTGCGTGCGATTATTAAGCAAAGGCCATGGAAGCATCTAAATTTTGTTCTAGACGAAGCGATTCAAGCAACAGAAATTTGGGTTAAGTAGATTTATTCACGTCATTTACCATGTTCAATATTCCCAATCAACTCTTTTCTGTTGTGAAACGACAAGCGTTGATGTGAATAAAAATAGAGAGGCCAAAATATACTTACCTTATCGCTTTAGAACATTGCAATAAATTTATTGGTACAACTTGTATGTAGAAAAATATGTAGACAAATATAGAAATCTTCTAGAGTGGGCCGTGAGGCCTTTTCGGATGTTTTACTTATTTTAGCTTCTTGCAATTATTTTATTTGTCCTCTCTTCTTTGCAATTAATGGAAATACTTCAGTTAATTACACCGAATCTTAAAATTATAACATAATTAAGATTTGGATTACTTCAATGAGATCTATGTATATTGTGATAATAAGACAGAGTATGAAAGACTGTACAGAATGTACCACTACTCCCAAGAGTTAGTCAGGTCAATTAGCGAGAGGACCATCTTCTTTTCATACTTCTACATTTCCTCATAACTACAGCCTGCAAGTGAGACTCGGGAAGTATATAATGTGCATGGATATACGAGAGTGAGACTGTAGGAGAGAGAGAAATTTCACGAGAAAGAGCAAGAAAAGTGGACAACTGAAGAGCGATATCTGATATGGTAAGAAGAGAGTGAATAATGATTTAGGAAGAAGCATTTATAGCATGGACAAGGATGAGACTAAGGGTGTGCTGAGTCAGAATTGAGCATGTAAGATGCAGAATGAAAATAAACTAGAGAAAATATACAAGAGAGTAAGTGTCAGGGTGCTTAAAAGATAGGAGCACCGTGTAAAGGTAAGTTAATCATGTGTATGTTTTTGAGAAAAAGTGAAAACCAAGTTTGCTAGCAGCTAGCTACCAGTTTTTGCCACTAGCTCTAAAAAGATCAAAATTAAACGTACAATCTAATTTAAGAAAATACCATCGAATACAATCGTAGAAATGAGGATCATTTTGCTAGCTTATGGAATACCACCTTGGCTTCAGTCATTAAGGTTACGGGTTCAATCCAAGGCGAGAGCAGACTCTGAGGTCAGTGAAGTTAGAGATCTGGCCATCGATTAGTGGAGGCGCTGCACTTATCCGCGGGTGGGTAGGTAGAACTTACCTAATCTTCTCCTCTGTTGATAGGAAAGATGCCAATGTTTAGTTGTCTCTAAATAACTTAGACATAGAGTGTAGACTCTTCACCCGTTTTTTAGCGGGTGGTATCAAAAAGACAAATACGTCAAAAAGCATTCCTCTCCCCACCAGGATGTGTCCAGTCACTTTATATTCTCTGGTTCACCATCATTTGTTATGATGCTCTTTTCTTAATCTATCGGATCCTGAGGAAGAGATCATCATTGGTTTCATTTTGTAATAACCAAGCGAGAATGTGAGCAGTTGAGAGTGCATAAAGCTTTATATAACGCGCAAATCTCCGCTAAGGAGATTGAAGCGTATGTAAATAGGGGAGAATCGCGAAGTGATAAGCATCACACAATTAACGTTTGTTGCGTTCTTTGAGTTTTATTTTGTTTTAGGTTAGGATATTATTATCTTATTCACCAGCCCCTTTCAACTTGAATTTTTTGTCCATGCGTTAATCCCAAAGACAATGAGATTTAATTCCGTATAATCGACAACATATCAAAATTAACGCTTGGCCAGCAGAAAAGAGCTAATCAGGCAATCTTATTGTGTTCCCATGCCGATATTAATGCAATACCAGAAGGCAAAGGTAATAGAAGACATGAGCAAGGGAATTCCGAATTTGGCGAGAGATTCGGGGGCTGATGTGACCAACATGAAGCTGGTCCTAAATACGAACCTTCGTTACCAAACATAAAAAGAGGCGCAAAGTACAAATTCTAACAGTGAATGTCAAAATGTACCGTTTGACGAAGGCAAAGGATCTTTTTAACGGATTGACTTATCCTGTTGAACGAGGGACGATCCGGTTCTTCACAATAGTAAAACATAATCCCAGAATCAGTTACACAACATTTGGAATAGCAGTTAGCTTGCTGACAAAACATGCGACTTTAAAATATCAGGGACCTCAAGTTCTCCAAACTGTGATTGTCTTTTGGTGTCTCCAGCGGGGTGTCGTTATGACGCCCACCATCTTTGAGCACGGTTTTAAGTTTAATTCAGAAGATTATGTGTAGCCCCTTGAGACTGTGTTCAAAACCTGGATGGAAAGAATTGCTTCTCGAAGAATATAAGTCTGAAAAATATTCATAAGTGGTCGCGCTATTCTAATTTCCCTGATGCTAATCAATAGATTACTATGTATAGGGCAGCGATTGAGAAATATACGAACCGCTTGGTCTATAATAACCCCAAGGCGTGCTCATTGGCGGTGATGGATCCGAGGGAAATAATGAGAAACGCATACGCCAGTTTCCTGAACCGTCTTGAGGCCGTGATAGAAGCTAGCCAGAATCTACAAATCTACATATATATATATATATATATATATATATATATATATATATATATATATATATATATATATATATATATAATTGTAATCCATTTTCATATGTATTTTCTTTAAACAATTCCTTCTCATTGTAATCATACCTTCTTAGTTTGTATCTTTGTAATGGATTTATTGTGCTCAATTATAAGCTGATGATGATCATAATCAATGTTCGAAACGTAAAAAATATTCATGTTCTAAAGTCGTATGTTGCGAATTCTGATCCATGAGAAATAAGACGAAACAAGAGTTTTTTAGAAGTATGAGAAAGGAACATCAGAAGAAGAATAGAATCAAAGAGAGCAGAGGGCGGCACAATAAAGCAATGAAGGCAATCCTTTACCGATAAGACAGAAATAACGCCAGGGGAAAAAAGTTTGAAATTCCTGGCTGGGACTCGACGTTGGTTCTGCTGATTGCCAGTCAGATGCTCTAACGCAGAAAATTTATATGACGAAATCCCTGTGGTGGTTGTTATCACCCGCAGAACTTGCATTTGCTCTTTCTATATATATATATATATATATATATATATATATATATATATATATATATATATATATATATATATCCAAATAAGTAAAGGAACGTACATATAAATGCAGGAAGGAAACCGCAGTGTGAAGCTGTTTGGCGATGAATATGCGTGCCATGTGCAATGAGAAGGCCAAATTCTCTGGAAAGTTTCATTTCTAGGTTTACTCTGGGAAGTACTGTTCTTTTTATCTTTTTAAAGGGGAGGTTACTTCTTGTTTTTTTTTCAACCCTCTGTCCTTTACCCATGATCAGGGTACAGTAGTTCTTTTTATAGCGCTGTCCTATTTACATATATTCTCTTGGCTGATTCACGGCTGGAATAATTTATCGGAATTTAAATAATTTAAGGGCCCACAATTAAAAGAAATCGCCCGGCACGTTCTTTTCCCTCTAATTTCCCTAGGGAGGGAAGGTGAGAACCTCAAGAATGTTCCTCTATTTCTCTTCACACAAAAAAGAAAAAATGATGTTGTCATTGTAGACACGTAACACCTCGAGAATGCTGCCCTTCTATTCTAAATAACTTGTATATACCTTGGGTGTTTCTTACAAAAAGATATATTTCATGCTGTTGCGGCCTGAAATTGGCCCTACGCTTTCGAATGTTCAATCTTTAATTATATTTCTCATGTAGGTGTATGCTAATGAGCTTTTTTAAGTATTCGATTGATTATCTATTTGCAGACTATTTCTTTTCTGAAGTTATTTCCGAGAACAATTTTACTATTTGGTTCGAAATCAGCTATGCTGAATTGGTGCCTGCTTAAAATTTGGTAAAATACTGATAGCTGGTTGATGCTGAAGCTCAACGAAATCCAGACTCAGAACCATCTTTTTCCTGCAGACGAATATCTTGTCTTCTATTCTTGGCCACATTTTTGATTTCTTCATTAGTCACTTCATTTCTCTTCCTTAAGTTAATGAAAATTTGGTGCCTACTTAATTTTTTCGTACAGTTTTATTCGACTAGTTCCAATTTATTTTTATATAATTATTAACACTTTTATTTAATTATCTCCAGATCGGTGTGTTGTTTATGTAGGCACTCTGGTCAATTCAAGTGGCTAAAGCTCGCGTAAAGTGAGATCATTGAAGTTGATAGTGAGGCAATACACGGGATCGTTTTCACTCAATCGTGTCCTCACGCTATTTGATACAGTCGCTTGCTTGGCGTGGTTGTGGAGCTTACCGCAGAAGTGCCTAATGAAGTGTGAAAGCGGATACTTATTCGTATAATTACCGCATATCATCTCTGTACATTTCAGTTTTCCTTATTATTGGATATATACCTTTAGGAGCATTATCAAAATGGCCCTGATTACCTTTATAATCAAATTAATTATCTATCTTTTCCTAAAGATTTTTAGAGTTGCCTCTTCAAAATTTGTACCTCAGATTCCCTCGTGCATAATTTGTTTACGGTTCTTTAATAGCGATTTAGATTATCTTAGCCACTATGAGAGCGATCAACTTGTTTGACAATTTAAAATATCTACTTTTAAAAATAAATTGGAAGAATTGCTATTTTATGCATTTTAATGATTTGTTTGATCTCTGGGAAGGGGGCTTCGTGACGAAAATGGGAGATGACGCATGGCAATTTAAACTCGCTTGTCATCACGGTCAAACTATTCAAGAGGAATCTGTGCCAATATCGGGACGAGCAGAGTTGCTACCTGGTACTTGGAGCAATCTCTTGCTATCGAGGAAGTGGTGTGGTTGAGTTTTAAGATGATGATCGTCTTATGGATACTTTTTAATATTCTAATCTGGTTGGTTGGACGCTTAGGCCCCAGTGGTCAGAATGCCTTATTTTTACATTTGAGTTGGCCCCCATAGTATTTATTATATTTAGATTATGAATGTATAGGTACTCGTGGATTTCATTTTGTTGTTGACATTTTTGTTATATTAAAAATGCTGCTTAATTTTGATTATTTTTTCGAAAGAAAACAAGTCTTCTCAGTGAACAGCACTTGTTAAGTTAAAACGGTAAGCAAAAGTGTTCTCCATGTAATTTCATTATTTCATATCCTTAGCCAAAAGGTCTAAGGTACCAAAAATAGATTTATATGTAGATACACACACAAAGGAAAAGTGAAAAACGATTTGGAGCGCTCGGAATCGTTTTTCACTTAACCTTGGTGGGTGTATCTGCATAACCTTGACTTATAGATTTATATATTTAACATATTCGATTAAACTTTTTAGAATCCATCATATTATCTATAAATATTCAGGATAATAATGGGTATTTGCTAATATGTTTGAATCTTCTTGAGTATCTTTCGCTTCTTTAGTATTTTATTAAATATATAATGAATAAAATCGTATGTCTTCTAAAATTAAAATTCAACTAAATTTCTTATATTTCACCTTATATTGTTAATTATTGTGTATTCAATATCGTGCTAATTAAGTAATAAGACTAAAACTAATAACTCAGAATCACAGAGCACATAAATCCAATTTCTCCATAGTCAAGTAGAAAATGCTAAAAAATCAAATTTTCAAGTGACGGAGATCTTTGTATCAAGGAAGATAAATTTTTAAAAAACTCATTTTGTGAGACTAAGTGTTGGAGAGAAATTCCACCCTGCTTTTCTAGTAGCAATTATAAGGTATAGTGTTCTTTATATCATGACATGGCCTGCATTTCTTCATCAGGGGGAGTGGAGAAGTTTTAATGGAATGGACCAATGAACTCTACAACTTTAGCACCATGTTGTCATAATTTATTGAGCTATTTATCATTAAATTGCATCTTAAAACTGCATGAATGAAGTTCCATTTCAACCACAGCAATTATTGTTTGGTGGAAATGGAGCTCACCCTTTTGGATTGGCCACCACATATCCCGGAATAAATTAAAATAGAACACTTTTGGCGCTTGATTAGAAAAGCAATAAAAAGTAACACAATTACAAAGAGAACAAAAAAGATAAATATTACGAGATGAGTGTGGAGAAATAACATCAGAAATATGTATAAAATTGTAAAGTCCATGACAAAAATTATTTACATATACACTACATTTATCTACCAGAAATGTTTGATTACATTATAAAATGATTAAAAAAGATACTTTATATTTTGGGCCAAGGGTGTATAATTATATAATGTCTACATATGTAGTCATTATTCATTTTTTCTATGGCTAGGAAAAATGGATTTTGGCTTTAGATTTGATTTGTTTTAGTTCCTTTAATAAAATATTATATTTTCCCAGAAGCTTCTTTCTTAAACGCGACTAAAAATTAGTGTTTACGCAAACACCCTTTTGTTAACACGTGTAGAAATTCCAAATTAAAAACGAACAAAACACTTAATAGAGAATAATTATATTTGAGATAAATCAGACAAATATTAAAACCATTGTATGTAGATATGTATCTAAAAATATTGTTAGACAATTTAAACAAGAAATGTTGGAAATAAGATGTGAAAGTAGCCTATCTTGAAATTGGAAAACGCTAACCTCATTTTACTTTAAGATATCCTGGTGTAATTTCGCTTTCCTTGAAAATACTGTTTTTTCAAAAGTTCTATTACACCAGGGTTCTTTTTTTATCCTTCGTGAAGTTTACGTGTTTGATAGGAAAATTTCCTTCGAACAAATTTAAAGTTCTACTTTTCAAGCATCTGTCATTAAAACGTTATTTTCTCCAGTATATTCAAGTTTGTTGAAATGGAAGTGAAAAGAATCGAGATTTCTGACTGATGATCATCTAGGGAGTTGCGAAGAGGCTAAAAAACGCAGAAGAGCTTAAAGATTAGCCGCATTTAGGCAAACCTCAAGTTTTCAACAGTTTTGGCTGTGAAAAAGCCTTCAAAAGTGTTTGGAAGCTCGAAATAACTGCGTTCACGCAGAAGAACATCACTATCGGATGGTTTCCAGGGACATCAAGGAGGAGGGAGGCATGAGCTTGAAGTGCGTAAATGGGCCTTTGCTCAACGACCATATGCGGTAACAACGTCTGGTGCGCTTTCGTCGCTCTCTCAAGCACTCGACGACTCATGGGCTGCAAATTATACTGATTAAAATTATTTAGGGTTGGTCCCTTTATCATCAAGCAGAACAACAGCATGGAAAGCTTCGGCCAGGACATCGACGAGTTCCGCTACGTATCACTGACAAATTAACCGGCTCCCATAATGATGCTCGGCCTCGTGGATTCCAATGGATAAAAGATGCCGCTGGTGTGCTTCGCGGCCAGTGACATGTTAATCGCGGGCGATTACAGGGATATCTTGCCACAAAACTCCTGCCGTGAAAAAGATCGCGAAGAAGGCAGACTAAGACTTTCAGGAGAATGATGCTCCGGCCCAAACCGTCAAGAATTTTCATGATGGTTGTGATCGAACAGGAACTTCTGGTTCAATAAGTTCTGGCCCAGCAGTCGCCTACCGCAATCCCTTTGATTGGAGCGTTTGGGGGCTTGTTGAGGTCAAGGCCAGCAAGGTCTTTCCCCAACCACGTGTGAGCCAGCATGACGAAGGAGTTCACCCACAACGCACTCGGGGCCCTTCAAGTCTCTCGCCTGGAGCGTGTTCTCGCCACCAAGTGTGGTCAGATTTATTAATATTACAATTTTAACAATTATTTATATCCTAAAATAATTAAAACGTGTCAAACTACATCGAAACTATCATTGTGTTCTTTGTTGAAAGCGTTGTAATGAGTTAACAGAACTATTGAAATCCCCAGTATTTCATTTTACCTTACACTCCATAATCCATAATGTCATTGTAACAAGTTGGCTTATGGTCAATTGATTCATCATCTCAACCCACGAAACGACTCACGGTAGAAAATAGGAAATGTTATTTTTGTTTCTTCCCTCAAATCCCTTTTATCTAGAAGTATCTGGCTGATTACATATAATTCTGGTGTAAAATTAACATGATCATAAAGAATCTAAACTTATTCATGTTACAATTTGTACACTCATATGTAATTGTGTCCATACTTATTCTGCAATACCGTATTTTCCGAACATAATTTTCTTTTAGAACAGAATCAAAGCATAATCTCGCTATTTTCATTTACTCCAGCTGAACCGAGAGCCACTTCTTATTCAATTTCCTATTTTCACATTAATTTATTTATAATACTACATCCATCATCTGTTACCCATGCTAATTCAATTCATTACTCTAAATTAATACCAGAATTTCTCTTTCTAACATTCAATTCTCTCATTACAGGCCGTGGATAATAAAACAAAGCCCAGGTTTGCACCAGCAAATCTCAGCTTCAGTGACGTAATATTAAATCTTACACACCATACCTAACCTTTGCATTATCGCGTTCCTCATTGTGAAGCTCTGACATTTCACCTTTACTCCTACCACCCTAATCTATGCCCAATTAAACTCCTTTAACTCCATCACACGCAAACTCTTCAGTCTCTTTCATGCATGGGTCACATAGAGCAAGATTCTGCACTCTTCCTGTTTTAAACAGTCTGAATACCACTCGAATCTCTACTACACCACGTATATCCCTCCTATTCCACATAGCCACTCGGTTCACATTTTTTCTGGCATGACTGGACAGAAATTCGACATACCCACCCATTACAGCCATAGAATTGCGGCTGATGTCTTTCTAGGGTGCGCGAAGGAGGAGGCTTCTTGGGTTTTTTTCGCCCCATTGAAGTAAAGACATATATTTCTATTCACTCTAAGTGATGCTTCTGTTCGTTTTTATCCTTTTTTCTCAATTATTCGCACCTTTGAGAAAATATAAATTAACTCTAACTAAAGTTAAATTTTATGGTGATTAGAAGCTCTATGTAAATCAATATAATCGTCAAATACGGGATTCTATTGGGATGAGGAATAAGTTCTTGCCGTCTTATCAAATTTATTCATTACCATTAACAATTTTATAAAAACTTCATTTTTAATTGACAACAATATGCAATTTAATCAATAATGTATTCTCCGTTGTTATTTACTACTCCTTCCCAACATTTAATTAGTTTTTTGATGCCTCTTCCATAAAAATCTCTGGATTTGGACTCGAAGAATTCATCTAACTAGGTTCTAAATTCAAAATCAGTATTGAACGAAACGCCACGCAAATTGTTTGAGAGCAATCGGAACAGTTGGAAATCCGATGGAGCCAAGTCTGGCAAATATAAAGGATGCGGCAGGATTTCTCAATTAAGCGTTTGGATGGCGTCTTTTATCATATTAGCAATGAGAGGACGAGCATTTTCGTGTTGCAGAAGGACTCCATAACGTTGATAAGGTAACTTTTCACGAATCTCGTTGTTCGCATAAAGAATGATGCCTTCACAATCCCACCATACACACAGCATCTTCTTTCGTGGATGAAGTCCTTGCTTTAATCGGGGAAGTGTTTTATCATTGGCGCTAACCCATTGTTTTCGATGGTTCATGTTGACATAAACGCACCACTTTTCGTCGCCAGTGATGATGCGGTGAAGAAATCTGTCCTTATATCCACGAGTAGCCTTATCACGAGCAAGCAAACCTACGACAATCGTAGAGCGTTAAAGTTTGTTCCTTTCCCTCAAAGCGTGCGGAACCCATGTACCGAGTTTTTGAAACTTCCCCATCGAATGAAGGTGATTTTCTACAGTTTTCTGATCACACGCTTATTGTACATACAATTCTCTAGTCGATTGACGAGGATTTTCATGAAGAAGGCCGTTCAATCGATCGTCATCCACTGAATGGGGCGACCAGAACGTTCTTGGTCAGTAAGATTGAAATGACTGTATTTGAAACGTGAAAACCACCATTGAGCTGTCCTTTCTGATAAAGAATTTTTTCCGTACACAGCACAAATATCGCGACGAGCTTTGGCTGCGTTTGCATTGTTCCTGTATCGATTAAAAATTAATAACAAGAAGTGTAGAAAATGCACCTTTCTTTCAACTTGACATTCCATTTTGAGGGTACAGAACAAGAATTGAAATTAACACAACTTTTAAATAAACCGCAATGATTTATTACTCAACTTCAAGACGTAGCCTAAGCAAAGGCTTAATAGTTTGCGCTGTTAAGAGACTTAGCCTAACCTTTGAAAATTTTGCTCTCATTATATATTATTGTTTCTTGATACTAGGGGCGGTCAATAGGTTTTGCGAATCGTTAGGGAAAAACAGAGTAAGGGGGATGGCTGTTTGTGGAGGTGTTAGGAGAAGTTATGAAAAGTCAAGACCTTCAGCCGCACGCTCCTGCCCTGTCTATTTAAGAAGCAGTAGCTGATTGCAATCGTCAGTCACAAACTTTGCAGCAATAGAGAAGGTTGAGCAGCGCGCAGTGATCAAACTTTTTAGCGAGAAGGGCAAAAAGGCAAAAGAGATCCATGAACGCAGGGTTGAGTGTACACCGACAGTGCCCCTTCCAATGCAACCATTGCTCGCTGGAATAGGGAGTTACGCCATCGTAGTTAGTCTCTTGAAGATAACTTCCGTCCAGGATGCCCGTCAGACGTGACCAATGAGGACAATGTGGCCCGTGTGGAGAGGATGCTCATCGAAAATTGACGGGTCAAGGTCGGAGAAATCGAGCGAGAACTTGGAATATCACATGGAAGTGTTATCAACATCATCCACGACAATTTGTCCATGACCAAGGTCTCTGCCCGTTGAGTCCCTAGAAACCTCACGCCCTATGATCGACTTCAACATCGTCAAAGTCCACAAGGCCAGAGTTGCACAAGCTGCCCTGAGCGAGTGAGGATTCAAGGAGCTCAACCATCCACCCTACAGTCCAGATCTGGTCCCTAGCTACTACTTTTTATTCCGCCAGCTCAAGGCTGCACTGCGTTGACGCTGGTTTGGGAACGATGAAGATGTCCTTTCGCCGTCCAGGAGTGGATTGAACAGCAGATGGGAGATTTCTGGTTGTCGGGAATTCGAAGCCTCAGAGACAAGTGGCCCTAGTGCATTGAAGTCAAGGGTAGTTATATTGAAAAATAATAAAACACTTTTCCTCATATCACGCTTCCTTATATCCGAATTGCAAAACTTATTGACCGTCCCTCGTATGTGCCCAAATCACGTCACCAATCTTAAATCAACACAGCATTAGAAAAACCGCAAGAACTTATTCCTCAACCTAATATATAGAGTTTTGTCCGATAAATAACATTCAAAAGTTAATATATATATATATATATACAGTCCAGAATACGCATTTCGCTATATTATACATATTATATAAATCATCTGAATTTCCTTAACCATGCTTGACATCGTAAGTACTAGAATATAGTGGTTTCTTCACTCGATCAATTATTCTACACACTTTTATAGTTAAAGCATATCATGCAAAATAATCAAATATATGAACTTTTGGATTGTATTTATCGGACACAGATGTATATAGAAACCAGTATTTGCCGATTATAGTGAAATACATAGAGCTTCTACATCTATAAAATTCAACTTTGGTTAGAGTTAATTTATAATTTATTAATGTCACAAATATTTCTGGTAAGAACTGTGTAAGGAAAAGTTAATATCTATACTATTAGACAAAAACCAGTATTTGCCGATTATAGTGAAATACATAGAGCTTCTACATCTATAAAATTCAACTTTGGTTAGAGTTAATTTATAATTTATTAATGTCACAAATATTTCTGGTAAGAACTGTGTAAGGAAAAGTTAATATCTATACTATTAGACAAAAAAATCTGTTTTGTCAGAGATAAATACCTGACGTTGCATTAAGTGTAATCAACATAACCTTAGTCAATTTATTGAATGATTTTGATGTCAAATGGAAAGCATTATCAGGTAAAGGAATAAATTAAATAAATGACAAGTAAAGATTTTTTTCTCGAGCTAATAGGAATTTCAGAGTTAATCTGATATGGTATCCAAGATTACATCTGTATATTCTTCTTTCTGTCGCAATCCACATTGGATGCTTTCACATCATTCTAGGTTAATTGGGATACCGATTATGAGTTTAAACTTAGATTCTTTGATAAACACTAGAGTTTAGATAGGCACATATTATAGATTCTTGAGAATACAACAATTATATTAGGCCTAAGGAGGAGAATCTAACCGAAAATCAGGAAAGGACAAACAAATGAGACAACTGCATAAATAAAAATGGTAATAAAACGTAGGATGAAATAACGTGAGTAATATGACAGCTTTTCTCTTAAAAATCCTGGTTCTGCTATTTTATTAATATGCATAATTGCCTTTTCACTTTTCGGTCATGAGAGATATGGGCATGGAAAAACTCGCCGTTGCTTTTGTATTTATTTAATGCGAAAAATATTTGCGAGATTTTTGCTTATTTTCCCCTTTGTAGTCTTTTTAAGATCCTTTTGAATCACTGAAGTTCTTGCATCTCTCTCTCTCTCTCTCTGAGTGAAGTGAGGTGAAAAGGCTTACAGCTGATCTAAGCCAATTTTTGGAGAGCAAGTAATTAATTACATACAGCAGTAGCTGCGCTTACAGATACTATTTTTAGTGTAAGTTTTCATGTTTCAAATCTGTCTACAAGATAGTTCTTCAAGCCACATTTTGGTGCTGCTCTTGGCAATTTTTGTTAGATAATTCGAAAAGTTTTGTTCTTTCCTAAAATTATTCAATCTTTCTAGTAATTCTCTGAACCATTTCGATATATTTAAATCTCCCATTGGGTTTTGTGCTTTGTTAGATTGTCGGGGTACAACCACTCTATACCATACACTACTCCTATATTATGTGGGGTGTGTGACCTAATCACCTACTGCAACGCGAACCGTTGAAGGACTGTTCCCACGGATTAACGAGAGACTAGGAGGTCACAGTTAAAAATCAAACAGAGTGCCAAAATGGTTGGCGAGATTTACTTGAATAGGCCGAGAGTATCGTTCAAGGTTAGTTTAAGATAAAACAACAAAAATATAATTTTATTTACACATATCAAAATAAGAATAATAATAGGCAAAGGTGAATGATGTAAATTGCGAGAATCTCTTAATAATTATTATAAGAAAGGATTTTCAAATGGAATTAATTGTTCAATGTAACTAGGCGCAGATCAAAAAGGGGAACCTGAGAATACTAATAATGAAGGGGGTTTCAGTCTCACGGGTCGATGACTTCGAGGAAGGTCCTTCTTGCGATGAGGCAAGTGGGCAACGATCCGATGATGCAAGTGGGGCACGATCCGAATAAGGCAGATGGGGCACGATCCGAACCAACCTTCCAATGAAGATAGCTATACTTCAAAGATGACCTTCGACGGGGAATGTGGGAATTCTCGCAATTCCACATGAAAGAGGAATCTTCCTTTCCTCAAAGGTAATCGATGAAGACTTTCTTCGGTTTAATTAAACGAAGAAAGACTGTTGCGCAAATTTCAAAGGCTTACCGTTCACAGAAGCTAGCAATTGACTTAGGTATAATCTCGGTTGAAGAAGTCTGCTGTCTAAAGAACGTTCATGGGAGAGATGATAAGGACGGCCTTGAGGTTCTGGCTAAACTCGTGGAACTACAGAATAACCAGAGTATTTGTATGCTCGATTCTGGAGCGGAAGTGAGAGTTTGGGTAAAGGAGTCACAAGCTCCAAACATCTTAATCCAGAGGCAGAGTCGATTCATCATTTAGCAACAAGGGGCGAGATATAATGGCTCTTTCGTGGTTCGTCGCCGGATGGGTGGCTTGGGACGAATTCGCAGGATTAGGAAATATTTTCCCGACGTGGTAAGGGGTTGAAAATTAAAGAATGTTCAAATAGGAAATGACGTCTGCCATGGCAAGATACCAATAGCACGTGCTTTCCGATAAATGGAGGGGTGGGGGGTAAGAGGTTTTTCTTTTAAAGGCTAAACCAGGTGGTGCAATGTAGTTAGGAAAGTTTTCAAAATTGTACAAAGTAGTGAACTTAGAGCCTAAAATGCGATAAAGCTAAAATAATCTGCTAAACTACCGAGGACAATACTTGGTTGCAGTAACTGCAATTCTCCTGGTCATGTTCTCGATTCTCGACCAATGTTGGTCCCCATAAAAGAAAAGCCCTCATGGACCATATGGTTTTCCTACAGGAATTTTGAGTTGTACAATAGGCTCCCAATGCTGCTTCTTAAATATTTTGTGACTAATGGGGTACACATGCTTGCTTTGATTGTTAAGAAGCTTGTGATAAAAGTGATTTTTCACTCAATTTACCTTGCTCCAATCCAAATAAGTTGAAACTTTCACCCCAAGCGTTTGAATTCGCTCCCAACGAGTGATTAGAACGCGTCTAGTCTGTGATGAAAACGCGCTTACGAGTATGCAATTCTTCCAAACTTGCGGGCCTACTGCCTGTAACAGTGAGTTTGGTGGGAGCCTACATAATATTCAAACCTTTTGGGAAATGTTTGAGAAAAAAGATATATATTGCTCCTACGGTGGAAAAGGGATGTGGGGCTCAAGTACTGAATGGCTTTGATGACAGGAATGACCTTAAGACGCACTACTCCTGGAGTTCATGAACAACGAGTTCCTCACTTCAATGGGTGAGAGAGCCAACGAGAGGAGACAATAACCTCGACTTGGTTTTCACCTCTGAGGATGACATCGTTGAGGACCTCTGTGTTGGCGAAGAGCTCGGTGGCAGTGACCACCGACTAATTAGATTTGTAGTCAAAGTCCCCAAGGCAGAGCCTGCAAATAGTAAATCAAGGAAACTGGATTTAAGAAGAGCAGACTTTGCAGGTCTACGCGCGGTACTGACTGACGCGAGGCTAGAAGAGTGCGATGCTGTTGAAGACTCTTGGAACAGTTTCAAAACCACATTCATGAGTCTTCAATCGCGTTTTATCCCTCTGAAATGCGCTCGTCGGTCTTCTGTTCAACCAAAGTGGTTTAATCGAGAAATCGGGCAACTGCTTAGAGAGAAGAGAAATGTGTACCGGCAATCGAAGATCTCGGGTGACTTTGACGAATCCCGGAGGCTAGCCAGGACAGTGAAGTCCAGCATAAGGGCAGCTAAGCGGTCTGAGGAACTTCGAGTGGCGAGACTCTGTAAAGAGAATCCCAAGGAGTTTTTTGGATATGTGAACAGCCGTAAACCAATCCGTCGAACGATTGGCCCTTTGAGGAATGAGGAGGGGACATTAAAGCATTCAGATGCAGAAAATGCTAACCTCCTCAACGACTACTTCTCTTCAGTGTTTACTGAAGAGTGTAGTCCCATTCTCCAGCCGACGGATTCCTACTCGGGGGAAAAGCTGGGGGCAATGGACTTCACCGAAGGAGAAATAAAGAAAAAGATCGCTGACCAAAAGACGAATTAGTCCCCTGGACCGGACGGGTTTCTACCTAAAGTGTTGAAGGAAGTGTGCGATGAAGTATCAGGACACTTGTGCGCTATCTTAAACATGTCAATCCGGACCAGATGCGTTCCTAGAGACTGGAGTGAGGCGCAGGTGACTCCGATCTTCAAGAAAGGAGACCCCAGCCATCCGTCAATCTACCGGCCTATCAGTCTGACTTCGATAGTCGGTAAACTCATGGAAAGCATCATGGTGGACAAAATGACGTCATATTTAGAGTCAAACCTGCTACTGAGGAGTTCCCAGCACGGCTTTCGAAGGCAACGGTCATGCCTGACGAACCTTGTGAAATTCTTCCCTTCGTCTTCAGTGAGCACGATCGGGACAAGGCGGTGGATGTGGTGTACTTAGACTTTCAGAAAGCCTTTGATAAGGTACCACACCGCCGCCTTCGCCGGAAAGTGCGAGCGCTTGGCATAGACGGAAAGGTAGCCGGCTGGATCGAGAACTCGCTAAGTGGCAGACGGCAACGGGTGGTGGTAAATGGACAGTCTTCTGAGTGGGTGCCCGTTACTAGCGGGGTGCCTCAAGGTTCTGTCCTGGGACCACTACTATTTATCATCTACGTCAACGACATGGACGGTGACATGGTTGCCAAGATTTCCAAATTTGCCGATGATACCAAGCTTGGTATGAACGTTGCGAAAGATGGAAATACTGCCCGCCTGCAGGAAGATCTTGGGAAGATTAGGGAGTGGTCGGACACGTGGCAAATGCCTTTTAACGTGGGCAATGCAAAGTAACGCATATCGGCCACAGAAACCCCCAATCTCAGTATATTTTTTAAGGGCACTGCTATGGAATCCACCGACACTGAGAAGGACTTGGGTGTAACAATCACTAGTGAACTCAAGTTCTCAAAACAGTGCATTGAGGAGGAGAAAAAGGCCCAAAGGATGCTAGGCTATATTGAGCGCCAGTTTGGTTATCGGAACCAGGAGATTGTACTGTGCCTGTACAACTCACTTGTCCGACCGCACCTGGAGTATGCCGTACAATTTTGGAGTCCTTCATTGCGAAAGGACATCGCGAGATTGGAACGCGTACAAGCCAGGTCAACCAAGCTGATTCCCTCTATCCGACATAAAAGTTATGAGGATAGACTAAGGGAATTAGATCTGTTCTCGCTGGAAACCCGTAGACTGCGTGGTCAGCTCATCGAAGTTTTCAAAATACTTCGAGGGTTCGACAATGTTGACTACCGGGATATTTTCACACTGAGTGAGAACAGAACGCGCAATCACGGCTTCAAACTTGAACTGAAGCGTTACAACCGCAATCAGTGTGGAAATTTTTTCACCTACAGTATCTGCGGTAAGTGGAACGCACTTCCAGTGGAAGTTGTCAACAGTGAATCTGTTGACCAGTTCAAGTCAAGACTAGAAAAGGTCTTGAAAAGTGGCCGTTTAGGGACGCAAAACAATTGAGCAGCCTTGTGCCCGCTCGATTGCAAGTCCAATGGTACCCTCTTTGAATGGACCGTAAGGTCTCCTAGGGTACCTTCTTTCCTTGTTGTTACTTCTTGTTGTTAATTATCATGATTTAAATTTCACTTGGACTATGTACATTTTTTTCTCAAACAACAGGTGCTGAGAATCCTATAACAAAACTCTAGATGATACATGCCTAATTCAAGCTTGCCTGCATCGTTACTCTGCTTAGCAGGAGGATGAGTCAAGAGTATAAAGAAAAGGCTAAGTGAAAGAAATTGAGAATCAGGCGAAGATCCAGACCAAATCATATACTATAGTTAAAGTATTCATGCTATAATTATCAAACAATTCATGATACACGCCCAGTATTTTCCGTTCATTTCCTGATAGAGTGAAATCAAACTTAATTTCCTTCGAGCTTCAACTGATGATAAGGTCATGGTGAACTTACACTCCAGCACAAGGAGAATTTGTGTAAATAAATCAAACTTAACCTAATCTAATTAGAACTTTTCTATTGTTTAAGATTTAAATCTAATTTTGAAATAAAATTTGCAAATATTATTGAAGAATGTATGATCTGTTTTGCCTAATCAAGTGAGTCAATAATTGGAATAGTATAAATAAATCCAGTATAAACCAATGTTTTACTTAATTTACATGTGCGTCTATTTTTCTAATCATGCAAAACGATAATACCACCTGATTAAAAATTTATTGGGGGGAATTGGTTTGCCAATCCGGGTCATTTAATCGGATGAATGTATCACCAAAATTGGTTTTCAATTTTGATTGGTTGTTATCGAATTATTCCCACGTCAGCGAATCAATAAGAGAATTTGGTAGATATCTTAGAAACTGAGGTTACTCACATACTAGCCATAATTAACAAGAGGGAAAGTCCATCCAATGACCGGCGGCGTTTTGTGATAAGATGATAAATGGTTATTGCATTAATGGTTTCACATGGTTTAAATCACTTACAAGTGCCTTTAAATGGTTAAATGGATAAATGAGGCTTCAGCAACTAAATAGCGCTACCCAGCCACAAATTTAATGGCAAATTTTAAACCTCCATAGTGAATAACCATATGTTCCATAGTCATATGGGTCATTTTATGAATCTAAATGGGTGCAATTGAACTTTACTCATTTTTAAAAAAGCGACAGCTTGACGTGGCACTTCGCCGCTGGTAAAAGTATGAACATGTATTCAAATTAGGAAGAAGTTAAGAATAGGTTTCATAAAACCGCACACTAAGCTTAATAGTGTAGCCCCTGATGCAGATAAAACCTGAAGTTAAAGGCTACCCTCCCTGGATCATTTTACTTTGTACTGTCTAAAACGACCTGGGCTTTATTATTAACACTTTTGTTCTCTATTTTCTTTGTAAGCACCTTCACACATAGTTTCCTGTCTGGTAGATAATTTTGTAGGTAAGTCGCCACCACCTTCTCTACCTCGTCCCTTTCTCTTCTACTAGGGCCATTGTTCGTTTATGCCATCATACCTTAAATGTCTGTCTCTTGCCAGTCCGGACACGTACGTTCACTAAAGTTTGCCACTCGAAATATGTATTTGTTTCCAAGCCCTATCATGATCTATAAATATTGACTTACATAATGAAGAAATGCCAATAGAGGAAGAGGAAAATTGGTTTTCTAGGATTGAGATTAACCCCCCCCCCCTCCAAGGTAGGTAGAGTTTCACTTCCAAACGTCTTATTTGAAAAGGGGAGTCATCTTTGGCAAAAATTCTCCTCTCATTGCTATTTTCAAGCTTCTCCCGCCCGTTTGTCGAGGTGTTCAACGTTTTGGTGTCACAGTGCAGCCCTGCAAAACAATCAAAGCGTGGATCAGGATCCAAAGAGATAGTCTGAAAGAGGATATTTATAGTGGTTGACCACTCTGTGATTTGGTCCACGTGAATTTTAGCCGCCTTTTTTAAATACCCCTAAATTGAGCTCACCGTAATATTCTTGCCAAAGGATCTACGGCTATATATTTTCCATACATTTTAACTCCCTTTTCATTGCAGATCTCTCCTTACTCTGTTTTATTATAACCAGGCGTCGTTGCTATTGCGTTTCTAATATGAATACCTAAAAATGTGACAGGATGGATCATCCTAAGGGTTCCAATTTGGTAATGGTGTACTGGCCCCTGTTTCTCTTCTCGTGTTATTTTGCTAAAAGGTTCCAGACGGGATCCTTGAATAAACGATAGGAAGAATCTGATTGAGCCTTCCTTGAGATGAGGATGGATTCTAAACACTGGAAATGAAGAAACGTCACTTCAAATGGAGATCATGCATCGAGGGAATTATTGTGCATGTAGAGCGCCTCTGAAGCATGATTATTACATTCCTGGTTTGGATCATCACGAAATTTAGAGTTCTCTAAGAGGTAAAACGGCAAAATATCAAATTTCGTTGGGCCTATGGTTCAGGTGTGTTATTTTGTCGTTTCAACGAAGAGCCTGGCCAAGGCCCTTCGGTAGAGAGAAAAAGCCAAAAACAAGTGCCATCGCACCGAAAATGAAGTCAAGGCAGGTTTCAACATACAAGTGCCATTATCGATGTGGTTTTTTTTCCTACCAGTACTTTGGAAGTTCGGAAAAATCAAGTCACTTTGCAAACAAGAGTTAATCCTAAATTTGTCTCCCCCTTTCAAATGCTATTCATGATGAATCAGTCTTGTGCGTGCAATGTTACAGCTCGGCCATAGTTTCCTCTAAGTGAGCCGAAAATTGAGCACATTAGAAATGTGCGCAGTAGTAATTAAGGATTCAAAATTAAGCCCGACGATCGAGCACGGAAGTTTAGACGCACGACAATTGAGCACAATATTTGCATGCAACGACTATTGATCGAATAGGTAATTGAGCGCCAAAAAATTAAGTGCAGTCATAAAATAAAGAAGGAATTTATAAATGGCGTCGAAGTAATTTCAAAGAAAGGACTTTAAATATCTCATATAAAATAAATAAAACTACTTTATCATAAAATCTTATATGTAGTTTTTAATAAGTTTATCATATCAAGGTAATTATTGCTGGGCTTAATTTTCGTTGCGCGCGTTTGCACCCACTCTTCCAACAGAAGTCATTAACAACCAGGATCAGCACCAAAGTCCTTTTCAAATGGTTAGGACGATAGCCTCGTAGCCGTCTGCATAACTAGTAAGTTCTTATGCCTTTCTTCTGAGACACCCTCAAATACCGACCTTCCCAGGGATCTAAGCGCAGTAGCAACAGACCTATGCTCCTATTATAAGATCTTCTGTACTTTTTGCCTCTTATATGCGCCACAGAGGTCTGGCTGGTTTTAAAACCTTTTGGTTTCTACATTGACCAAAGGTACGCCTCTCTCTCCCTCCCCTCCCCTCCCCTCCCCTTGCGTAAACGATTCGCGAACAATGTGTTCACTTTCCCTACTGATCCTCTTGACTCGTAAGATTTCAAGACTCAGAATGTTGGCAGTGAACACACACGTGAAGTCCTTTCCTCCAATAGGATAAAAGTGAAAGGCAGGTGAGTACCTATGTCCTTGCTTAGAATTAGAATGGGTAAATTCTACACAAAATGACGATGGAAACTTTACTTCATATGCACCACATTCACCAAAGAATTTGAGGAAATAGGAAAAGAAACTGGCTTAGCAAGCCTAACTTTCTATTATAATACCTTGTTTTAGAGAGGCTTATGTCCATTCCTTTTAGTATTTTTTGATCTAATTGAATAGCAAAAGATACTTTGAAAAGATACAAGCTGGACTGGGTCAATTTCCTTGAGCAGAACTTACGAGTGTGTCTATTCTTGGCCAATTCGGATAAAATGTGGAGGTTTGTTCTATTTTGCGCCTCTACTTGATCACCTGCTTGATAAGAAGTCATGTGTGCCGCCTACCTGCATCCACGAGGTGCACTGATTTTGCCAGCCTTTGCACAGCTATTCATGGAAATAGGTATTATCTCCTTCAGATGTACCTTTTACCATCACCCTGCTTAGCTATGCTGGAGTTTTGCCTTATCACCGGCCAGTCATTAGTCAAGACAATGAACAGTCATTTGGGGCGAGACCAGTTTAACATGTCAAAAAACTAGAGATAGCAGTCATTCATATAGATGAAATAAAATTTGAATATGTCTAGTGTAATAGAAACGTTTCGTTTTCCTTTTTTAATGTGTTATATTATCTCTTCTGGCGCACAAACTTTCTATGGATGGGATATATTTGATGATCTCATAGAATCAATTAGTTTCTATTTGAAATCGATTTCAGCTAGCCACATCTGACCAAGAAGGGCTCGCGGATCTACTTGATAAGAGAAATGTGCTGCATATTTAAGGATATTATTGATAGTTTTTTCTCCAAAGCCTACATTACCGCAACTTTAGCTTCTTTTCTTCGAAGAATTTATAGTATTTAATTAATAGGTAAGACAATATATTCTGTACATTACTCCGGAATGTGGAGTAATGTGTAACGAGAAAAGGATTATATTGGCATGTGTATATTCCCTGTGGAAACAGAAAATTGTGATCCCAAGCCCTGTCTGTTTACATTGCTGACATCGGAATCGACGAAAGCGGGTAACTATAATATTTGTCCCTGCAGAATATTTCATAGTATTATTTAATATTTTGTTAGGTTGGCTCTTGTCTGTTATAATTATAATAACTGCTATTTCTAATCCTCGCCCTTATGCTCGTGTCGGATTTCAGTAAATCGTTCCTCGATATTAGATTTCCTTTTACCCAAACAAAAATGTTCGAATTTCTTTAATTCTCTGTTACACTTAAATCTATAACTTAGAATTGACAAAATGTGTTCCAAGTTCTTCGTTGTTAATGGATACAGTCTGAGTTTTAAAACTCTTTCTGCCACTATAGCTCCAAGCACTGATAGTTTCCTGCGGCTTTTCAGGTTTACAACATCGAGACCACCTTTTAACGTTGGATTCCAGAGAAAATCTTATCGTCTTTAATTGTAGAAAATTAAAACTTTTCATAACTTCACCACGAATTCAGTTTAATGAGAGAATGCTAAGGCTTAATCGAAACGCTTTTAATGGCACTGTGATATTAACGTATAAACGAATCTTATTTAGCTCTCGCCCGATAAATCATAAATGACACTGCAATTATTTTATTTCATAAGAAACAATTGCATATATATTTTCTCTACATTTTCTTACATATTTATTTACATAAATGATAAGGACAGAAGCAAAATTGGTTGAAAGTCATGGCGAAGATCTGGAAAAGGAAAATTAATAGAAGTAAATAACGCATTTTAATTGATTATGTTTGTATCATAACTGAAAGGCGAAATATACAAAAATATTCAATCCCAAATCCATTTTATTAATATATAGTCAACTAATGCGCACATTTAATATTTAGGTACCTTAATTTTCATGAGTGCTCTATTTATTTGGCATGCTGGATACCAAAAGTGGGATGATATCTTGAAAGATATTGGTCCATTTATGTTCATTAACCAATCGCAACGGCTCACACTTTGGAAGTTTCTGATAAGCAACTGCTAATTCGATTATCGCCAACAAATTTTCTAATGTGGACAAATCTGGCTCATTTCTGGACAAAGGTTTCAACAGTTCTATGTTATTTTCAGCTAAGAACTAATACAATTATTCAGCGCAATTCTTTTTTTGACCTGATGGGAGTAATTGGTGATTAAGTAGGTTTTGTTATCACTTTGATTGTATGGAAGTATTATTGGGCAAAATTCTTAGTGTTCCATTTCTCTTAGATGGGAGGTAACAGCACACATGGAAAGCTTAGAAAAGTTTCACCGTCGGCACCTAACAGAAATCGTGAATGCGCAATCCTATTCTTCTCCTAACGAGAAAATCTTACAGAAACTTTCAACATTCCATCCTTAAATTTCTCAATTTTTTAGTTGGAATCTTACCGGAAGGCGATCTTGGCGTTGATTTGAAACTCCAATTCGTCTTTAAAACTTCTTCATTAGAGGGTAACTAGTCTTTTAAAAACATTAATGATCCTAAAAAAAAATGTGATCCTTGATGCAATACCATTATCAAATATCTCCTTGCATTTAAGGCTACTTTTTGAAGAGAAACAATGTTTGCACGTTTTTCTTTGAAAAGAACTACTTCTGGAAGTAAAGTGATTCAGACTTTTTTATAAGAATATATTAAATACTAGATTCCCTGTGTAAAATAGTTTCACTTTGTCCTGTCTTTGGGTTGAAAGTGTTATTTCTCAATTGTTTATAGCTCTATCAAATAAACAGAGTCAAGTTTAATCTCCAAACTTTGTTTTTTGACTTGGAAATGGAATTTTTAAATTAGCCTATTTATGCTTAATAACATTATTTTGATGCAAATAGTAATATTAAATCATAATTTTCAAGGATTCTGTTTTTTTCGGTTAGGGTATAAACATGGTATACTCTATTTAAAAAGTTATAGAAACAGTAATAATAGCTACTGTTTCCCTTATATTTTGATTTTTTTGGCGAACTGGACAGCAATGGCAGCTATCTTACATTCTACAGATTCAGCAGTAATTTAGTGAACAAAAGGCTGTAAAGTTTTCTAGGAACTTTCAAGAATATTTTATATGTTTGTAGAAATTATAGAACATTCTAGTAACCTAGATGACTGTAATAAATACAAAGAGTGTCTATTCAACAGATCAGTTTAACTCTAGACATTACAGTGCAGGCTTCGTCACTCGTCATTGATACAGGCATTCCTCAGACATGGCGTCAAGAAGTTATAAGCATCAAGCAGACTCATTTTGCTATGTCTGCGGCGAATTTATGAGAAAAAGAGCGAAAAAGTACTCTGTATACACATTTGCAAAAATGTGTGAGGCCTACAAGGCATTTTTCGATATGCCAGTCGGAGATCAAGACAAACCTTATTTCACCTACCAGCCCTGCAAACCAACTCTTAAAGATAATATATATATGTATAAATATAATGTGTTTTGTTCATTTGTATACTGGATTTTTTTAACATTTCTAAGAAAACTAAGTGTAAAGTATTTGTATATTTATACGTATGTTTTCATTTTGTTTTTTACAGGATGGTACAGAGGAGAAAATAGAGCTATGAATATCACAATCCCAAGAATTTGGACGTAACCAACTGACCAATCAAGCAATTGTTGCTTTTGCATGGTGAACCCTTACAAACATCGAGCATGCAAAAATGCACCTGTTTTCATGTATCCAGACCTTGAGTCATCTATTGCACCAGTGCTACACATTTCTGAGCTCGCGGTACCCATTCCTTCAAAAACAGTTCAGCAGTTTTAGAAAGGAAAAGTAGTTCAGAAGAGGATGGAGATGTCGATCTAGATTACAGAAGTGACACTGAGGAGAGAAACACATACTAGCCAAACCAAAAAGATCTCAACGACCTTGTCAGAGATCTTGCTCTCACAAAGTCCAATGACGAGCTTTTAACTTCGAGACTCAAGCAGTGGGATTTTTTAGATAATAGTGTGCAAATATCGGGTCAGAAAAAGCATCACGTGTTTATCAACGTTTTTAACGCGTCAAGATGAGCTTTAGGTTAGTCAAAATGTAACTAGGCTGTTTGAGGCAATTCGAATCGCCTGTAACCCTAACGAGTGGCGCCTCTTCAATGAAAGCTCGTCCTGAATCCTCAAATTAGTGCTGATTTATAACAGGAACATGTATCCAACTCCTCCCCTTGCTCACTCGGTGCACCTCAAAGAGGAATACTGCAGTGTCAAGATCTTGGTTGATGCATTGAAATATGAAGTGTACGGTTGGGAGGTTATCGGAGTCTAAAAAATAGTGGCCTTCTTGATGCGTCTCCAAGGCGGCTTTACCAAGTTTCCTTATTACCTTTGCCTTTGGGACAGGAGGGACACCGTAACACAGTACCATCAGCGGGACTGCCCACAACGGACCGAGTTTAGTGTGGAGAGAAACAACGTCAAATGGAAGCTTTTGTTGCACCACCGAAAAGGACTGTCTCCTCCTCTGCACTTAAAATTGGGACTTAAGAAACAATTTGTCGAGCTTAAGAGAAAAAGTTTGCAGCTTTCAATTATCTCAAAGATTTCTTTCCTAGGTTATCTGAGGCAAAGGTGGAAGCCGGGGTCTTCGTCGTTAAACAAATAAAAGAGATCATGGAGTGGAAGGATTTTCTCGAGAAGCTTATTAGGAAGCAAAAGGTAGCGTGGGGCAGCTTTATCGCAGTGGTTCTGGGTTTCCTATGTAATCACAAAGCTGAAAAGTATGTAGAGCTTGTTAAGAACTTGATTAAAAACTACGGCAAAATGGGTTGCAAAATGTCCCTGAAAGTCCATATTCTTGTCGCCCATCCTGATACATTTAAGGAGAACATGGGAGCGTAATCCGAGGATCATAGCGAGCGCTTACACCATGATATACCTGACTTTGAAAGCCACTATCAAGGATCATATAGTTTAAATCTAATGGAACACAATATTTAAGGGCTGAATCCTGAAAGTAATATACAATATTTGCGTATATCACGGAAAACTACTCGTTTTTTAATATTTTAATTGTCTCACT
Source organism: Ceratothoa steindachneri (assembly GCA_963969495.1). Classification (NCBI taxonomy): domain Eukaryota; kingdom Metazoa; phylum Arthropoda; class Malacostraca; order Isopoda; family Cymothoidae; genus Ceratothoa; species Ceratothoa steindachneri. The sequence goes on along the minus strand of OZ018322.1, from coordinate 158,635,949 downwards.
TATGTAATCCTAGAATAAATAAATGTTAATTTGTATTATGTAGTTTTGTTTCTACTTTATGCAAATGAAAGTTCAAATTCCTTACTTCCTTCAAGAAGAAATAGGTAAATTTCATATAAATATCATTATCTTGGATACAAAAGCAAAGTTTGAAATAAATAACAGTGTTTGTTTATGTATTCTAGGCACAAACATATAAAAAATAACAGTCGCTACCCAGAGACAAAAATCGTGTTAAACAGAGTTATAATTACGCAAAATCATTCATTTAACCCATATTTGGAATAATTTTGCCCTCTTTATCGAATAGAAAAGCTACTGGAACTCAACCTTATCTCCTACATGAACAGAACTAGAGCACAATTTTATTTAATTAATTTTTTGAAATGCTGACTTTTTAAAATATCTGCAATATTTAAATATTAGAATAATCCTTAATATCACGTTAGTTTAAAAATATATATATAAATATACATATATATATATATATATATATATATATATTAGTCTCGAAACTTATGGCCATGAGTGTAGATGATGCAACAGAAACATTCTTTTACCGTACATCATGATAACTGATGTGAGAAGAAAACAATCGGTTTACTGATTGTAAGAAAGCCACAAGTTTAAAATTAGAAGAAAACTAACTGGTGCATCAGACGAAGAATAATTTTGCTTTAAGTGCAAATCTATTGTAGGTCGTCCCTAATTATAAAGGAACCTTTAGGGTAATAGTGAGAACAACCCGAGTGCCCTGATGGGGGTACGCTGGTTGCCAGTAATGGTGATGAATTACTAAGTTATTGCGTAATCCTTTGGCAGGGACTCCAGTTGATACAGATGTTCCAGTTGGTTTGCGTTGCTATAGGGATACCCTAAGCCAATGGGCGGTCTTATTCTAGCAACCGGGTCAAATAGCTTGGGGGATGGGGAAAGACTACACCAGGCTAGAACAACGGTATTTCGGGAGTTATTTAATCGCGAGGAATTGCGATTAACAAGGAGAATGCGCAACGATTGTTTTCCGATTAAAAAGGTCTTGAAGCGGGGCGATTGAGGAACGTCAGGATATTAAAGTCACCAAAGCAAAAATATAATTATTATTAAACTAGATCTTATTGCACTTTACAAAAGTTCTTTAATTAAGCTTCAAGTTATAAGTTATAACAAATTAAGTTCGAAGTCAAGTGCGAGCAAAGTCTAAAGAAGGCCGGATGAAGAGAGCCTTTAAGAGTTATACCTTAATGTATGGGTTTTGTACACGACTATAAACAAAGATGAATTACGCAAATCCGAGAAATCGAAATGAACAATATATAACGCTATATATTACTATATAAAAATAATAGTACTCTTCTTTGTTCTGGCTTCACACAGTTATATATTCAATTTAAGCCACGCTCTACAGGTTTTCTGTCCAACTAAGCCTCACCTCCCTCTTATGTGCCGGCCTGTTGATTATCGTGGTATTAAAATAGCTTGACCCTTGAGTGGCTACTGCCAAACATATTGATAAGGGAAGCAATCCGACTGTCGTAGAATGACCCTTGGTTTTGATCACTATACTCTCTGACACCCTTTTAGTAGCGGTATGCTTTAAGGGGCGTGAGTTACTTCTATGATGAAGTAGGCTTTGTTCTAAGAGTGCTAATTCAGTAGTTTTGTTCTTAACGAAGAGCTATTTTTAAACACATAAGGATAAGAGGAAACACCAGAATCTACCGAAATAAACATGTATTTTAAATGAAACACTTAACTATTACAAACCAACAGTTAACACATTTCTATCTTTGGCCTCAAAGATCTTTCAATGACAAAAAATAAACAAATAGGCTTCCCGTAAACATACCAATTGCCGATTAGTATTTTTTTTATCGCCTCTATTTGATTAGCGTTAAACATTAAATTAACGTACTCTCGTCTACAAACACATATGACCTAGGTTCAAGAACAATGGGTTCTACTCTCCTTCAAAACGTGGGACGTACTAAACTTCTACTATCGCAATAGGAATATAAATGTTATTTTTAACTTACAGGTAGGTATTAGGGATTGCCGGATGTCGCTGTAGGACTTATCTCTCGCTTTGGAGTGTTGTGGCCGCTGGTTAAATTTTCGACGAGGAGGGATTGCTTGTCGCCTGTGATGGGGGCTGATTCTTCAACGTAATTAAAGAACGGGAGCTCGTTGGGGCTGGGTTCTTCTCCTCTCACTCTTACGGTGCTTGAGATGTGAGAATCACTCAAGTGTGAGCGGCTTTGCTTTTCTTTAGTCGGACTTCTTTGCAGACTAAGAAGGCTTATCGGTATGGCACCGATATAGAGCTTGACTATTTAGGTTAATACGGCCCAGAAAGATGGGATTTATTTTCTCAATCTGATCCTATCATTTCTCACAGAAATAGTCTTGTATGGCTGAAGGATCGATCTTCACGAACTAACCCTTCTTCTGGCGTATCGACTTCTAATCTTCTTGTCTGGCTAAAAGATCGATCTTCACGAACTAATCTTTCTTCTGGCGAATCGACTTCTAATAATCTTCTTGTCTGGCCGATGGATCGATCTTCACGAACTAATCCTACTCTGGCGTATCGACTTCTGATAATCATCTCTCTCTTTCTTTGCGGGGCTTATTTATAGGCGGTTTGCCGCTCCATCTAAAGGGGAAAGTGACCAGGCCACAGAGGCAAAGAAGATGGGGGGGCGAATGGTGAGTTAGCATCTGGGGAGAGCGAGAATTCCTGAGGTGGCACTGGGGTGCCCAAGTCAGCTCGCAAATTAGAGGCTCGCAACCGCACCGCTACTTGGTGTGCCTTCTGACTCGCACCGCTTTTATGGGTCTCGTAGGTAATTGGATTGTTAGAGGCGTCGTTTAAGGACCTTAGGTGGTCGCCTTAAAACAGATGTTAGCTCCAACTGCCCACAGCGGCGGGGAGATCACACATGGTAAGCAGTTTAACCGGCTACCTTCCCCACGCTTCTCCTCATAAGCGGGGGGGGGGGCATAATGTACCTATACTCCTCCAGGATGCTTAATGTAGCCATTTCTCTACACTGACTCTTGGGTAAAATTCTATGTGGGTGGTGGCGTATTGCCATGGAGACACCTTCCTAATCTCCCTTCTATTTACTTAATCGTGATAAATATTCCGTTTAATCTGGATTCTGTTTTGATTATAATGTTTGCCTAAGATTGACTCGACCAACTCTAACAGAGATAATTGTGGTCCGTTTACTAACCTGTGATATTATCGTAAAAGGCGCTAACTTTACTTCTCTCTCTCTCTCTCTCTCTCTGTACTTTATGTGTGTGAGGATACTTGCCTGTGTCCTATTTTGAAGGTACACACCAGTCGCTACAAAAAAATAGAACTTCCTCTGATTTATTTGATATTAACCTATAATTTAGAGGAATGAATTTGCAAAATATAAAATTGAATAAAAATGACCTAATTTCTCCACTCATAGTTAATGATTAACTTAGCTCTTTCTTTGATTAATTTGGTAAATAATGTATAGAATTCAACTGTTTGTGCAGTAAATCAAAATTAGTGTGGAATAGCGAGACATGAATGAACTAAATTGAGTGTGCGGTGATATTAGATAGTTCCCTCAATACTGTCCAATTTTTCGATTTACTTATATAAAGTTGATTTGGGTTGCTATTTTTGCAGTGTTTTATACCAAATTTTCACGCCTAATAATTGATGTGTATTCTTTAATAACTTTTCAATAATTTCATTTAGAATACAATTTTAAAAATATATGCTTGCATCTATAAAACAGTATGGTGGCAGTCTGTCATCTGATGCTTGTGTTTTGCTCTCACAAGGCTCACAAGAGTAGCAAAGCATTGCTTTACTGCAAAAGATAACTCTCAGAAATGCATGTTCACTTGGGATAAATGAGAGATGCACTACCGAATCGATGTGACCCAATTCTGCTTTACAAACACGGACGGCTATATGTGCCAGGATGACGCTTGCAGACACTCACTGACTATGGAGACAGGCCATTAGCAGCTGTCACCGTGATTAGGAACCCATGGCCAGCAGAAAGGAACACCAGAAGCATTCTGATTGCCTCCGCCTGCCAGAACTCATCCAATACCTTGCAAGACAACGTGATGAGAGAGTCAAATTTACTTCGAAAAGAATATTGTTTATCATCCAGGTTAAAATATTCGTGGTCTCTCTTTCCTACCAACTCTCGGTACAACAGTTTTGGGACTCCATACCACACGATGGGATCCAAGTAGTCTGTCTGCAATTTACCCCCGATATGAATATCCCTTCAAATTTTACCCCCTCCATTCCTCATTTAGCCGGTATTAGTCAAGTAAAAGTAAGAGAGGATGTATTCACTGCTTTTGGCTACTTTTCAACGGCAGTTGTCTATGATGAGGTAGAGATGACCACTTGTGCCATGGACCATTGCTGAGGACCTTTACCCTTGTAACGCGCCTAAACAGCAAACGGCCCCTTGTGGGAAGCCAACACATTCACTGCCAGGGAGCGGTTACTCTTGGAACCTGTAGAGAAGTTAAAGATTTTCGTATTAAATATTATGGAATTGTCTCTTCTTTCTACGATAGCGCATTGTTAACTTGACTTTTATAAAACTTTCTTTGCTGCTGCCCAAAAGCACTTTGGATACTAGATGGTAGATGACCTCCATGGAAATCATCACTTAGCCAAATAATCCCCATTCGACGCATAGCCGATTTTGAGAAGTCATCTGGGAAGTGCTTGGAAGAGGTTTGGTCGTCTGAATTCAAGAAAACATATCTGTCATATTGTAGAAGTGTGTAAGAGGATATTGAAATTTTCACCTTTATTTCGGAGGGCCAAACTACTACTCCTCTACCCTCTAGACGTTGTGTACGAAGGCTAATTTGTTAAGCAATCGAGAGTGAGAGGCATCTCTAATAAATGAGATATGCTTTTAGTTCCTCTAGGATACAGTTATGACTTTATATCGTGCGTAAATTAAGTCCCTGACGACAAGACTCTGCGTAGACTGTTAGACGTGGTACCTAAACAAGCAGCACCTAGCAGCAGGATGTTTTATGTAAACTGTTAGTACTAAAGGAGAAGCTCGTCCCCCAAACCCCAAAGCAAATAGGGTAGTTCTCGTTCACTGTGTAGATTTTAACTCTTTGACAGTTCTGGGGAATCTGGTGCGTTTTCTCCTTCTCCCTTTGAGCACCAATTCTTTAGTTTCTCTATGCCTAAGGTTCTGACCACCTACTTAATGGTATGTCAGAGAGGCTTTGGAAAGTGAAACACAGAATTTAAGAATTTCAAAATATATTTGAAATGTGGATTAATAGCTAATACTTACATTTCAGTAAAAAACTTTTTTAATTTTATCTAGCTTTTATATTCAGCGTTTTCTTTCATTACTTCTTGTTTCCATCATTCCCTCCTTTTCCTTCTTTTGTTCATAATAGTAATCAATAAGGCAAACGAGAAAATAACTTATTTCACATTGAAAATCACGCTAAACCATAATCAAGATTCAGCTGGGAATGTGAACATCATTTCGTTTGCTTTTCAAGTTTCCGTTATTATGGATGTCCTTCTAAACTTTAGTATTCATATACTGCGTGAGAATTTTATAAATTTATTGTATTTTATAGTTTCTTTTGCTTGACTCCTTTTAAAAACTCATATTTTGAAAACAGAGTATATACGCCTGCACTAAAATTCCATTATTCTGAGCGATTTAGCTAAATTCACTCTTGTTATGGGAAATGGTGGTAAAGACATTGTGTGAATGATTATTAATTTGTGTGAATAATTATTAAGTTGTTTTACTCCTCTCTATGTTGGATGCTATCTAAAAAAATCAATCATATCATTATTTGATTGAACTTTTGTCTCGCTGAGCCTGCCCTGTGCAGGTTAGCCCGCCAGTACAAATAATAGATTGCTACACTCGTAAAATTCATACCATAAATTTAGGAAAGACGCCCATAATTCCCAACACAAAATGGAAAGAGCGTTTTTAATTAATAAAAAGCTTCCTCAGAAAATATCCTCGGCTTCTATTCTCGGAAGATAATTGCAAAAGCTATTTTTCTTCACTTTTCTGCACTACGATTTGAACACCTATTCCTTGATAGTGTCCTAATACATATAAACTGTCTTGTGCATATATTTTTGTGAAATCGTCTACTGAATCGACCAAATCATCAGCAATACCTCCTAGATGTTAACCCTGATTAAAAGAACATCCCACAAGTCAGACCTCTAAAATCATCTTCATATTTAATAGAGCGTGAACTGAAAGCTCACTCATTGCTCACTATTACTAGCTTTCTTGGCTTTGGCAATCACGTTTAAGCTTCTCTGCAAACGGGTGTGAAGCCTGCCCCATCGGCTTTTGAATGCTTGACTGGCAATTTAAATCGATTGGGCCGAATCAGCCATAGCTGAACATGTCATATTATCAGGTCGTCCGGAAACATCTGTTTTGTTAAACTCTTCATATTAAAGCTGCAATGGTAGCACCACCGATATGTTGACATCTATTGCAGAGAGCCTACTGACTACTTCTCACATAAAACAACCACATATCTCTTATATTTTTCACCACATATCAAAGTTAATTATCAATAGCCATTTGTTGCATTTTCGGCACGCTTGTTATATCTTCTTTCCAAAAGATGAACACGATGAAGAAGCGCGTAAACCCATTTGTAATGTTAATCTTCAAGGTGCTGTAGGTGAATCAACGCTCATAAGTCTCATGGTGACCCGGGAATGAATAATCACTAAAGTTTTATTTCTGAAAATTCCTAAATTATATTTACCAATAATAAATAGATTTTAAAATAAATTACACTCTCCCCATTACCGAAATTTAGATTTGTTATAGATAGAACCAGGCAATAGCTTCGCTACGCAGATTAAAATTTAAAATCTAAAACTGCAGCCATGGTTAAATTTTTATAAATTTTCTGAACTTCTTCAATTATAATAATTTAAAAAAAAAACTCTTAAACTTAATTTCCCCCCTTTCAAAATATCACGTTCCTAAAATATACAGTTATAGAAGATATATAAAAATAAATTTTCTGAACTTCACCATTTGTAATTCTTTGGTTTTTAAATTTTTTAAAAATTTCGATACCTATATTTATTTCTGAACTTCACCATTTTATTTTAATATAAAGAATTTTCAGAAATAACTTTGATGAAAAGTTATTCAAACAGTCAAATAATCCCCTTCTTAAATTATGGAGTTAGTGAAAAACTATGAAATTTATCGGAGATAAACTATTTCCCATGGCCTTAGCATGGGAAATAGTTTATCTCCGATATTGGCATGTCTCTTCATGGAATATTTTGAGACTGAACTCCTTCCCACAATTTCTTCCCCTAACTTTATATCGTTAAGGTACATTGACGATGTATTTTCTGTATGGCCTAATGGCTATGATCTTGATAACTTTTTCAATAATTAAAAGAATTTGCATGTCTCCATCAAATTTAAATATGAATGGGAATATGATAATAGATTACCCTTTTTAGATGCCCTCATTAATAAAGATCACCATGAATTAAAACTTGACGTTTATAGGAAACCAACCTACTCGAATGCCTATATACATTATTTTTCGTTTCACGATAATACTGTTAAAAAAACGTTAATTTCTAACCTTTTCCTTAGTGCATACAAAATATGTCATCCTTCCTATTTAGATGAAGAAATTGTCATTATCAAGACCATTTGTTCTAATTTGTATTACCCCGATTGGTTCATATCTTCTGCTGATTTTGCAGCTAGGAAAACATTCTATGGTAATAAGCCTTCCGTACTAACGACTTCAACAAATGTATAACATTGCCATTTAATAATAAATTAAATAGTTTAAAGGACATTTGGAAAAGTACGTATTAATCTAGCCTTTAAATATAATAATTCCTTAACCAATTGATGATTGCCAGGAAACCCAAAGAACATCATAACATAGGAGTATATGCAATACCATGCAACGATTGCCATTAAGTTTATATAGGTGAAACGGGGAGAAATCTAGACAAGAGATTGTACGAACACAAAAGAGATATTAGAGTGGGCAGCCAAAGCAGTGAAATATTTTGCCATGTTAGAGACTTGAATCATTCGATCGATTTCAATGGAAGTAAAATGGTATTTAAATCGGCTAACTATGTTAAAAGAATAATCTTAGAGTCGAGCTTGATATCGTCAGTTCCTAATTTAAATCTATTTGAGGGTCAATTTTCTTTTAATCCTGTAATACGAAAGGAAATAAACAAAATAGTAAAATGTCAGCCCTTCAATATGTTTAGGCCTTACCCCCGTCCCCTGATTAGCCACAAGTAGGGGATTAGGGAAAAAAAGAAAAAAGAGGGGATCTTTCACGACCTGACCCTGTGTTATGTTTGTATGCACTTTTCTAATATTTTCTATCCAGTGTCAGTTGAAAAAGGGTGTGAGATACACCGAAACTGTTCTGAATTAAATTGTCTTCGGAGAATGTGGTTTAATTCCTCATCTTTTCTTGCCAAATTGCATTAATTTTCATTATATAATATATATATATATATATATATATATATATATATATATATATATATATATATATATATATATATATATATATATAAATTCTAATTAGTTGAACTTAGTAAAATCGAGCTCTCATGATGTCCTTAGCAACGGAAGGAAATTTATATAAAAAGGCCTGGAATCTAAAATCCTATAATTTATTCATTTCCATATAAAAACATAGAAAAAATACATAAACCTTGATAAAAGAGAAAGTATTCCAAAGAATGGAACCTCAATGTAAAACGCATAATTATCTTTTATCTTCTTTTTTCATTCTCGTTAGATTTATCATAACGCGTATCTTCTCGTTTGAAGCCCTACTTTATTACTCCTATCATTCTTGCCGATTTCTCTGTCTTCCTCTTCCATAAGGGTGTCTATATTCGATCTGTTATTCTATGTGGCCCTGAAGAACGCTATGGTTTTACATCCTCTCCTTTTCCTCCAAATTCTCTCTCTCGCCCGATTGTTTCCTATAATATGAGAACAGTTTCTCATTAATCTGCATTTTAAATAGGCCTCTGAAGACTCATATTAAAAACCTCGTGCCTCGCTCAAAATAACCTGGGAAACGATTAATCATTCTGTGAAATCTCATATTTTCTTAAGTCTTAGACACACTGTTTGAGATTGGGGAATTTTATTAAATGTCCTCAAATATTTCTGATATCATCTAGTATGGTCTCAATGTTGTATACTGAAACTAAATCTGCTATCCGATATGCATCTTCCTAAATTCATTGAGCCTGCGATGTTTACCATCCGTCCTATTCTAGTACACTTTGATTTCTTGGAAACCTTTAAATGAGTAAATTATTGTTCTTCTAAAAGCGCATCAGGGACCGCTATTAACTTTGTTCGCTGTTGCTGTAATCGATTTATAATCTTTGGTATTCTGAAAAGCTTGTTTCTAGGTTTCGTGTGTATATAGAGTTTATATATGTTTCCTCGCCATTCTTACCCATCGTATCAGTCTATATACTTTTTCCAAGCCTGCAATCCTTAATCTATTTAAAATATTTTCTCTGGGTAACCTACGGTTTTTAAATATTCTGTGACATCTTTCTGAAAGTTACACATAGATAACCGCATGAATTTTTCTCTCAGTAAACATAACTCTTTACCCAATCTTGCGACTTTGCTTCCAATGTCCTATTTTCAATCTAAAAGATCTTAAATGCCTGGGCCCCTTCTAACTAGTCGCCCTCTCTAAACCTCCCATGACCCGTGAGATACCTTTGTTCTGCATCTGCCGCACTAGCATATAACGAATTTATCCTCTACTAACCTAATCCAACCTGCCTTAACTTATTTCAATTTTATCAGTTTACACCTTACCAAGCCTGTTTATTAAATGCAAGGAAGCGCAAGGTAAAGGCGTCGCTTTTATTTTTTAAAATGAGTAAAGTTCAATTGTAGCCATTTAGAGCTATGAAATGACTTATATGACCATGTGATTTATGATTATTCACCATGGACATTTTAAATCTGCTATCGGATTTGGTGCTGGGTGGTGAAATTGAGTCAAACAAGCCTCATTTTGCAATTTAGGCATTCAAATGCACCTTTAAGTGATTTGAACCTCGGGAAAACATTAATGGAATAAACATTTATCATCTTATCACAAAATGCCGCAGGTCAAGGCAGTGACTTTCCCTCATATTAGTTAGTAGAGATGCGTTACGGATTCCGGAAGGTTCTAATAACTCGAAGAATGCAATACAAAAATTCTTATGAGTAATCTTTTACCATTATTAAGATTTTTTACTAGTAGTATTTTTGTCTGTATATAGGGCAGGAATAATAAATACCACTAACTTCTTCCGCCATGTACCATGCACAGATAGGGGTGGTTGAGATAGGGAGCCGCCCAACTGACTGTTCAATCCAATGGGCGATGTTTACATGTCAGCCCACTTGTGCAAAATATTTTAATGATGATGGTGATAGTTATTATTTAATCCTCACTGAGATAAGTATTAGACGGTGCCCTTTCGTGGTGAAAATCCTAGGAAGGCAAAACTTTTCATTATATAGAATGATGTATTCCTATAACAGAAACGATAATTATTAATAAGCCATTTATTTCATATTGTTTGACATCGTCATATTCGTGGTATTATGCAGGTTCTACTGTTCTCTGCAACTCTTAGTTACTATAGGAAACTTTTTAAAATGATGGGGGCAAGGACCTTATCACATCTATAGCACTCTACCTTCCAAACCTTCTCTTAATTTACAACTACATAATTATAATGTTGTTTTGGTCCAATAATTTACCACAGCTTTTTGAGGTGATGTTTATCCCAGTGAAAGTCATCTAGTTTTAATGAGAATTAACCTTACATGTGTAGGAAGTTAGTGTTGCCACATGTTTTAAGAGTGAATTTAAACCAAATTCTCCTTACTCCACGTAAGACACAAAAAGAGTTTGAGAACCAGGAAGACCAACTTGATCTGCATGCAGAGTTGCAAGGGGCAATTTTATTATATAAGAAAACAAAGACAAAAACAAAGACTACACCGGAAGGGATATTAAAGCAATTAATTACTCTTATTTAGTAATTTCTTTAAATATTCTACTTTTTATAGTTCCTACTGGAAGACTTCATGAATGTATCCTTTATACATACCAACTCAATTTAAGGGGAGTTTCTTATATTTTGCATTATCTTAACTGACAATTTTGCCATATATGATTTCGTAGTGATCATCTTCATTTGCAATATCTGGCAACCGTTGGTAGAAAATCCGTGGAGACCTAACACTCACCAAGTGAAGGATGACCTAACCGATTCCCTGCAACCTCAAGGCTTAAATTTCATCACTCTCTCTGTCTTGAGGCCAAAAGGTTCGCAACATTTTGCTCACTTTGCCTAGGTAGCAAGAACCAACGTCCTTTTGCGACGCAGACAAGATATGTATAACATATAAAAGAGGTAGCACTCATCTAACTATAAATTTCTTCAAAAATATTTGAGACACATGCTTTCATGTTTGTACATGGATATCAGATCCTCTAATTGTAGGAACCAGGGTAGTTACCCATCATGTTTTCGTTGAAGCGGACTTGATACCTGCTTTCCATTATTACGATATCTTGGTGGAATATTTCCCCATGTTCGTCACTAATATCACCCATATTAGATGGAAAGAAATATATATGCGAATGAAAGAAATGCATCTTGAGACACATCCAACACCCCATTCGTTGATAAGCCTTGAGCATGTTGTCCACTACTTCTTCATAGTTTTCAGCCCTATGATTACCAAGAATGTTCTGCACTACATGGAAAAATGAATCCCATGCTACCAACTTAAGTGGAATAAGTTTATTTCTGAACTCCCTGTTAGGTATCATTTCTCTGATCTCCGGCCCTACAAAAATGCTAGCTTTAAGTTTAGCAGAGGTTTTCTTGCACTAATTTTTTTTTGGAGATACTGGAATCCATCAGAATCATGGGCCATTGCTTTAACCAAATTCGTGATAAGGCCAAGGTTAATATGAAGTGGTGGAAGCTAGAGCTTCTCTGGATATACCAAAGGCATGTGCTTTCACATTGTCTCGGTCAACTATGTGTTCTTCTCTTTCGGGCCACTTTTTGAGAATATAATGATTGCTGTTATCAAGGCTATTCCATAGGCATTAGAAGCACATATTCTTTGTATATCCTAGCTGCAGTCCAAGAAGTAAATAAATTACCTTTAGATCACCACAGATATTCCACTTATGATACGAGTAATGAACACCTTCCAAAATAAATTTCATTGAGTCATATGTATCATCCCAACAATAAATGCCACAGGAATTGAAGTTTTTTGTTAACATTGTGTAGCAACACAATTCATCAGGTAAATGCTCGTTTCCTAGCTGATACATGAGGCTATTAACATCAGTACAGAAACAAGCACCATCTTCTTCTTTATAGAATGCATCTAAGGCCTCATGGCCTTTACAAAAAGTAGATATTTTTGCACCGTCATCTAGAAGATAACACTGCGGTAGTCTAGGAGACCAACAGTTCTGTGTTTTTCTTTGCCAATGACAAATCCCTTACTACATCATTCAATCTTTCTTGATTTATCAACTAGATCTTCTTTTTATTAGAATCATCCTCATACATTTCATTGTCATTGTTATCCTCCTCTTCACTGGTGAATCTTCTTCTTTAACTGTATTAGCTGATGGAGGAGTGGGATTGGATTTCTCATATTATAGAAGACTGGTTTTATAGCTGACTTACAATTTGGATATACAATTTCTAACTTGTTTTTATTTGAGAATCCCGCAATATTTGTTATACAATAGTAGCAATAAAAGACATGATTTGTATGCTCACGCTTTACCAATGGTACAGTAAAAGGCATACCCTTCCGTTTGCCATTTAACCACTGTGTGAGCCCCATATAACACATAGTACAAGATTTGAGAGGTGCGCAGGGCTTGTTTTGGTTACTAACTTTACAACCAAACTAATAATTGTATGCAGTTTTCACTCTTTCAAGCTTATTTTTTCCGCTGATTGCTTGGAATATATCTTCCAAGATTTAAAAAAAGTAGTCTGGGCTATTTATACATCCTTGCCAATTCATGTTTTCAACTTAGTTTGTATATATCCTGTTATATGCTTTTGTACAATCTTATTTCATTTACAAATTAATTGAGAGATAAATCAAAAAGAAAAACGCAATTAATCTCTGTATGTAAATGCCGTTTCAACACCACTACTATATTGGTTAAATTTGACAACGTGATAAAGCAGGAGTGTGACGTAGGAACCAAACACGCACAATACACCCTCTCACTACGGTAGCCGAAGCAACACTACCCATAGGGGTAACTAAAGAATATGTGTGTAACTCAGAAACTTTATTTGTTTGAACAATTCTGATTACAGATTTGGAATCACCATACTCGATTTAGTATAAATCACAAGCTAATACCCAAGAAGCAAAATCTTTTTGACAAGTTTAATGAATGGCTGAGACAATTTTAACAGTCCTAAAAGGAACCCTTTCACCTCTTCATTTAAACCTGATTGGTCCCTTACAAGTGGAATGCTATATATGATGAATGTCATTTAAACTTTAATGCAACTCTTTAGTTTGTCACTTTCCATTCATTTGTGCGATACGGTCACTTGCTGATGGTGAGGCTGATAGCCCCCCAATATGAAACTACTTAATTATTCCTATAGAACTACATACAATGCTCATCCTTAATATTTAAACGTTAAGATGACAGTTAAAAGTAGTTTTTAAGACCAATATCAAAATTATAATAAAAGAATACTTTGAAATTTATTTAGTCCAAAAGATAACAAATCATTTCACTCATCGTTTGCCATCATTAAAATGCAATGACAGCCGATATCATCTGGCGAGATTGGGATAAACAGACAAACTCTACCGATTATCCAGTCACTATTCCGTTGTAGTCCACTTATAAGTCACTTTCAGTCAGCACTCTAATGACGGCCAAAATTCCAAAATAAAATTACTACACCAGTACAACCAACCTTTTTTCCTAAGCCGATTTCTAATCCTTTAAAAATTGCACATTTTAAAGAAATTTTCAGCGATATTACAATCTTAAACACGTTGTTTCTTTGCTAAAGTCACTTAATAGCTTTTCAATTGAATTTGCCGTAAGAAAATTAAGGTGTATATTTCATAAGTAAGCCAAATTTCCGCTCTGTAGCAGGAACTGGAATGTAATGGTTTCCTCTTCCTAATCATATAATTGCAATAGTATTACGTCGGAATAGTAAAATATATTTGCATCGATAGAAAAGGGGTAATAATCTTTTTTATTTAGTCAATAAATATTATTTTACAAGATGTAAAATAAATAAACTAGCAAATTAATTCACATTAGAAGGTCAGGATATATTTTAAATAACATTATCTTGTATGCGATACCGGCAAAATCTCTTGTCAAGTAACCTAGCAAATTAAAGCAATCACTATCCAAAACGGATAATGAATAAAAGTGTTATTTATACACTCGAAAACACACTAAAAACTCTTATTTTATCGTTTCAGTCTGTTTTAGGTAACATTTTTGTAGTGTATTATCAGATCAATATGATACTAGTCCTAATATAACAAATTTAAGTCGTTAAATTGAAGAAATATTATTAACCAATTATACAACATCTCTGAAGAGTTTCAAGCTGAGTCAAAAGTTGTGTTCTGTTCCAAAGCTAGGAGTGGGGCGACATTAGTTTTCATGGATAATATTTTCAAGTTAACAAAAATCTACCCTTAGGGCTATCTCCTAAATAATGTCCATAATATAATGCTTTAACATAAAGACAGAGAAGGTCCGGATGATAGTATGTTCGATTCCATTGAAGGCAGATTCCACTTAATGTATTAAAATACAAGAAACTTACAAAGATACTGGGATCTACACAAGGGCCGCCCCTAAACAGGAAAGTTACATGTTCATCACTCCAAAAGGCAAGACCCTAATGGATATGTATAATTTTATTTTATGTAACGTTATTATTAGCAGAGTGAACCAGAATGAATTTAACACGGATATTTTGGACGTAGATGATGTAGTTGTTCTCACTTGAAAAGGGTCATTGGTCATTTGAAGAAAGTTCTTATCAAAACAAAAAGATTGTAAAAGAAGGTCTTAAAACATCGGTTAAGTTTTAAGGTGGTTCGTAAATGTGAAGAGCAGTTCTGACTTCTTCAGAGAAACCGTAATCACCTTGGTGAGATTAAATGGATGGCAAGAAGTAGCTAGCAAAGGAAACCACCAAAGTCGAATAGTGAATGATCAGAGATAGTTTAATAAAGAGCAACGACAGAGACAAGCAGAGAAAAGGATCTGCTGAAATCTAGAACAGTATTTCAAATAAGTTGGGAAGCAGACCCACAATGCGGATAGAGAAGTAACCCCACAATAGTCTCATAATATGAAAATACTAATCTTATATATAAGAGCATCTCCTAAGCAATGCGGCATTTTTATGTGTTTTATTAATTTATAAATATAAAACAAAAAACTCTCAAGTTAGTAAACTAGGATAAAGCAGCGAAATCACAAAATTTGTTTTTTTTTAGAAAATAATCCAGACTTGGATAAGAAAGCCGGTGAAACTTTGGGTTAAGAATAGTACCGATAATATTACTTTATAATAAAACTTTACCCCAAATAACTATTTTTAAATTATCTTTATTAATATGCTCTATTACTTTTACCTTCGATCAACTATGATAACCACCATATTCCTCCATCCTTGAACTAGGGTCGAATGGATCTTAATATCTCTGCTGGTTTGTGAGTCTATCAATGTGATTTGAAACTAGCAAGCTAAAAGTGCTAACCAACTATTGCTCAGGCAATTTCTCTCTATCTCAAAGGTGGTACACTCTAGTTTTGAGAGTTCATTTGCTTTGAAATTAAACTCTAGCTAGTAAATTAGAGAAACTAACACAAAGAATAAATGTTAACACATAGGATTTCCGATAATGATACACTGTTATGATCAAAATGGCTTGGGCAGAAGCAAATCTCGTTCTGCAAATGCTTTTATAAATAAATTAAGGCACCAAAATGGTCTGAAAAGAGCATCTTTTTTGAGAATCCATAGGCAATTTATGGGTGATAAATACATATTAAGCAAGTTAAACGGCCAAGCGCTAGCGGCAAAAGTAACGAAGTAGCTCGTCTAACACCACCAACACCTAAAGAGTAAATTATATGGTTTGCATCAAAGAAAAAAAGCAATATCTCTGCAAAAATAAATATATTTTTTAAGTTTTAAATAATATCGAATAGATTATGGTGGATAGATAACAGTATACTGTAAGTAGCCGCCCTCAGCTTCGAACACAGCAGAAACCTAACCCATGCGTTTCTCAATGTTTTCATGGGAAGATTTTTGAACACCTCCTTGTTCTTGGCCACAAACTTGGCGATGTGTTTGCAAGCTGAGCGTTTGGTGCCTTTCCCAACATTACCCTACACATATTAATCCATGTGATTAAAATTGGGTGATGTAAGAGGCTTAAAGTTGGAGCTAGTGAAGTCCGAGTAATTAACACATAACGACCTATGACACTGTACAGACGTATCGCCTTTCGGCAGCAATCCTCTCCGAGAGAGTTTGAGCACAATCTGCAGTAGCTCAGGGTATGTCTCCCTCATAGGAGACATACCCACATACCATCACACTTTTGGAGTACTTGGTTTTCATGATACGAAAACGTCGCATGAATTATAGGCAAGACACCTGTGTTAGGGGTTTTGTGTAATGGTCTTAACAGAAGTTGTTTTCATCTGAGAAATACCAGATCCTTCTCACCTCAACAGGAAGCTTTATCCTTTTCATAAACTTCTTTGACTAAATCAAGCGGTTCTCCTTGGCCTTGGCAGTCAGAATTGGTCTCTTATTGCCGCCTGTACTTGTGGTAGTGAAGTTCATCATTCAGGGTCAGCTTCCTTGGGGTGAGTCTAACACTCCTCTTTCTCTCGCCAAAGACAGGACTCCTTTGTTCGCTTCTTCTATTACCTGCAGTTGTTGGATCAATTCCAGCGTGCCTAAACAGTCAGACCACATTTAGTTTTCCATTCAGTTTTTCTCTCAGAGACAAAGAATTTCAGGATAAGGTGAAAATTCCACGAGTATAGAAAAATATAAATAAGAACATGAGCTGATGAATGTCTATCATTCTTTCTCTAATATTTTAGAAATGGGGAAAAGCATCTAAAGGATATTACGTTATAACTAAGGGTAAAGTTCAAACAAAGTACTATTCCTCACTTTTGGTGGAGAAAGACTACGTCATCACATGGAAATATGCACATTTATATGTCTTTACCTCTCTGGAATGGAGCAGAATATTCCCCACTTTGATATCCACCACTCTTAAGAAATAGTGCAAAGTGAGGAGTTTATTGTTAATTCGAAAAATTCTTTAATGAGAAAATAAATATTTACATTCTGAAAATATTTTGATACCAAAGATAGATTGGGAGGAAGGTTCAAATACGTAGATCTATGGTGATGAGGAAAATGGTTTGATAATATATGCAAAGCAGGGCGATCCTACGTGTTGCTGCTACAAATTACTAAGCTATACTATATACATGGTTTTAGAATAGAATAAAGTGCCATCAACATGTTAGGTATGGTTCAAAATTTTTACCGCAAAATGTATTATTTTCATAAAGTTTTCTGTCGTGTTTGACCCTTCACCTTTACTAATACAACTCCTTTTGGTATCTTGAAGTTAAACTTAGATTTAATTCTAAGTGAATGAATTTCATTATTTCCATAAAACTGTTCAAATCTAAACATATTATATGCTCTTCTAATTGTCCACCCGCTTTGTAAGCATCCCCAGCAGATTTTCGATATGGCTGAGATCCAGGGCTATTCCTAGGCCCTGGACTCAATAATTTAATCCCTTGGTATTCCTACCACCTTGTTACTAATGAAATCCTATAACAAGGTGAAAAAATGTATGGATTACCACTTAATTGCTATTTAATCATTGTGAGGGGTTGATTTCAAAATACTTTCTAATATCATGGTTGTTTATAGGGGTGGTTTGTGGAAGATATATGAGAGAGACAATTGGTTTAAGTGTGAAGTAGTCATATACGTGTGTGTGGTCAGGATGCTTCACGACTTTTCATAATCCAAGATTTATTGCAGTTTTTTCCCTGATTAGAGAAAATAAATTTAATCCAGCCTTCTACAATGATTTTACTTCTGCATGATGGTGCCCATTCTTTGATCATTTTTCATTATGTTTATTGCCTACTTTGATACCACCCTTGTTATGTGACCACTTTCTTGAACAGTAACCTAAATTAATTTTAGTTACTTTACCCAATATTACTTAACTAAGTTAGTTTTACGGTATCTAACTAAAATAACTGAACCTAACTTAACTCACGTATATAACTAATGGAATTACCGGAAATTAAAATAGGACGCTTTTTTGTTTAGGGGACAAAAACCAAAAATGGCTACTGAGATAGCCATGTGATCCACAATTGTGAACGCGTTTTTCTTATAAAGTCAATACTCCTGATTTTGTTACTTTTGGGTTTATATAACCTAACCTAACCTTAACCTAAAACATAAATGTGCTGGACTGATTGAACCTGATTTAGTAAAAATTAAAAGTAAAGTAACAGCGAAATTGATTATTTTAAAGGATAAAAATTTCCTATGGCTTTAGAAATTTACTGAACCAAGTCCAAGCGCCAGTGACCAGTTGACCTTTCTAACTGGTAGCGTCACTAGCCATTTTTTGCTTTGTGTCCCCTAAACATAAAGCGCCTAAAATAGTATAACATTATCCTAACATTAAGTTTAAGAATGGTTTATCATAAGTTTTCTAATAACTCCATCTCTAAAGGTTTGTTTCCTTATATATAATCTTGAGTATACTTAATATCCATTGTTGACAATACATTAGCATTGTTTAAAATAATTACTCAACGAATATGCAATTTACTGCAGCGCTGGTGATAGATACTAATATATTAGACAAGGTTTCTAATTGTCATAAACTAGTAGGTCACCAGATGGGCTCCTAGAATTAAAGAAAAGGCTTACACTGGTAAATATAATATTCACTTTAACCTATTAAAATGAGGAAACTGCTGCTTATTAAAATAACAATTGGGTTCAAGAAGATTTATGACTGAGTTAAGGGGTATAATTTTGAAAAAGACTGATGAAGGATGGGTCCGGTCAATGCTGATATATGCCGATGAGCTGGCGTTGTTAGTGAGAGGGATTTAGGAATGTTCGAAGCTTTGGACAGGGTGTGTGAAAGAAAACGACTAAAATTAAATGCAGAAATGAGTTAGGTAATGCTCTTTGTGGGTGAAAATTAGGATAAGTTTGATATCTAAGTCTGTGCTGTCGTCTTTAAAAGATGACGAGGTGTAAGTATCTTGGATGCTTTGTAAATGTTAGCAGATCAGAGGAAGCCGAGTGCAACCACATGATTATAGATTGTACGGATGTCTCTTGGTAAGTGTCTAGGTGTGGAATGAACCAGGAACCTAAATTATTTTACGCTGGTGTAAACTTTAGTGTATAGGAGTGAGGCTCAGTTATAGAAAGGGAGGAAATGATCTCGAATGAGAGCAATACAAAAGTTCGACGAGAGAAGGATGTTTGGTGTTCAAATGTTACATAATGTGATGAACTTAAGGAAAAGAGATATTTCTAGTTTGAAGAAACGTGTGACTGTAGTCGTAACCAATAGTGTTTTGAGAGCGTAGGACTTGTAAGAAAAAGGGATAGAAATAAACCAGTGAAGAGAATATACGAGGGAGAAAGAGAGAGTGTGTGTTGTGGCTTGAGAATTGTTAGAAGAACGCATGGAAGAGAAAGGTCTGATAGAGAAGAAATTGGATTCCTTTCAGTCCTCTTCCACCTGAGACCTTTATGCGTTGCCTTTCCCATATTTCTAATCGTGAGTGAGCTAGGCACTAGGCTAACCCGATCCTTGAACTGGGAACTTACCAGAAGGCGAATTTTGCGTTTATTTGAAGCTCTTAGGTGTTAAGTAGAATTATTCATAGGAAGGAAGCACTGTGTTTTCTTATTATTTGGGGGAATTCGGATTTTTAAATCAACATAAAAATATTAAAGAATTAGAATAATTAGTCCTATCATGTAAATTTTAATAAAGAATTCAAAAAATAAAAATCCATATACATATATTAGCTTCAAAATCTTTGGTAATGAGCTTATCTTGATTTTAGCCGATTGATTCAGATTTATATCGAACTACAATTTCTCTGGATGAAAAATTCCAAACTTTTAATGGACAGGATTCAAAATCCTTGCAAACGACGCGTAAATTATTCAACACAATGCAGCTCAGGCACTCTAACACAAAATAAGTTTTATCACAATTCTCTCTTAAGATGATATTAGGTGATTGAATAAGTAATATACAAACGTTATTGATCATATAAATGGTTACTCGTAAGTTATAATGAATTAAACACCTTATTTTAGTTTAGTTTAATGACTCATAATCTATAGTTAAATTAATACAATTCCTAAGAGTAATAATTCGTCTTTTTATTGATTAGTTTGACTTACTAAAACGAATGAAAAGTTTCATTAATAAAAAGGATTTGTAGCAAAATTTTCCTTCGCCGTTTTTAAGATTTGGATTCCATGTGGGACGATTCGGCTAATTATAATATAAATTTTGTCCTTCTCCCTTTTTGACATTTGGAGTTGTCCCCCCAAGCGCTTAAAGATGCATAATATTGGACGTAATTGAAGTGGTGACCTCATAGCACGATTTTTATTCTTGAAATAGTTACAACCATAGCGTTTTAGTGAACGGTGATTTGAATTCTACAGTACGTCATTTTCTATTTTGTACCGAAATAGGCATCATAGCGTTTGATTTATGGATAAATTTAGCCATGGATGCAATTTATATGAAAACAACATGAAATGATCTCATCAGTGTTGAAATGACTTTAACCTCCCGATTTCTTCAAAACTTTATCATATTTCAACCATCGCATTTCAACTCCTCCCGTCCTAAGAAATCGATGCCAGGCATTCCCAAACATTCAGACAGATATCTTAACATTTTCACTTTTATCTTTCAGAATAAATGGGTATATATAATTGAAATAAATGAGAGATAACTTTATCATTCAAAGGTACATTAATTTTACATACTACATACTTACTTCAACATCACTTACTGCAAGATTATTTTTCTCTTCAATTCAGCAGTAAAAAAATAAATATAAACACATACAATTCCTGTCATACTTATTGATCTGACACGTAAAAGAAAGGATAATCTTTCCGTGGGTGACATTGTGGGAATTCTGTGCCCTCCTTGCCCCAAAACACGCAGTATTCCTTCCCACCCTCGTTGCCAATAGGAAAATCAATGGCTATATTCGAGTTGGAAACACGAAGGTAGACTGATATTAATATAGTTATTTTAAGAAAGAAATGTAATATTATAGACTGATTGGACTAAGACAAAAGTAAAATTATGCGCTTGTCGTGGTACACCACTCTATACCATACACTAATCCTATATTATATGGGGGGTGACTTAATCACCTACTGCAACGCGAACCGTTTAAGGACTGTTCGCAGGGAGTAACGACCGACTCTGAGGTCACACTTGAGGCGTTGGGTTTCAAATCCTTAATAATCAATCAAAGTGCATAAATGGTTGGCGATATTTACTTGAATGGGCCGAGAGTATCGTTCAAGGTTAGATAAACATGAATATAAAAATATAATTTTATTTAGAAACATCAAAATAAGAATTAAATAAATAGCAAAAGGGAATTATTTAAATTGAAATAGTTCCTAGATAATTATTATGAGCAAGGATTCTAAAATAGATTTAATTGATTAGCGTTACTAGGCTAAGATTAAAAGGAGAACTTGATAATACTAATAATGGAGGTGGTTTCAATCTTACGGGTCGGTGACTTCGAGGAAGATCCTTGCGATGAGGCGAGTGGAAAAGGATCCGATGAGGCAATTGGGGCACGGTCCGAATGAGGCAGGTGGGCCACGATCCAAACTAACCTTCCGATAAAGATTGCCAATCTTTAAAGATGACGTTCAGCGGTAAATGTGGGAATTCTCGTAATTCCACTGTAAGAGGAAACTTCTTTCCCTCAAAGGTAATCGATGGAGATTTTCTTAGGTTTGATTAAACGAAGGGAGAATGTCGCGGAAATTCAAAGTCTTGCCGATCAGAGGAACTTCCATTTGACTCACGGCGGAGAAAGTCGTCTGGCTGATGAACGCTCGCGGACCTTCGGCTCGATACGATGAGGACGACCTTGAGGTGCGTGTGGCACTCCCCGATCTCCAGTCAAAACCGAGTATTCGTATGGGCGATTTTGAAGGGGGAGGGGGAATTTGGAGAAAGGAGTCACAAGCTCCAGGCATCTTAACCGGAGGCGGATACGATTCATCATTTAACAGCAAGGCTCGAAACACAGCGGCTCTTTCTCGCCTCGTCGCTGAGGGGTGGGGTTAGACTCCGGACAATTTCGCAGGATTGGGGAATATTTCCCCAATTAATCCAGTGAAGCGAAAATACTTCTAATGTTCCGGAATGGGAAGTGACGCACGTGGTCTCCGACTAAAGTGATTAGTTCGGGGTTGTTCTTTTACAAGATGATGACACTACGACGTCTAATATAAACTGAGCGCAAGTGGCGCCTAGGTTTCAGCCCATATTTTTTCTCAGCCTTTTTTGAGTTTGAACTTCAGAACATCGCTAACTAGATGAGAAGGGGTGTAGTATTTATGCTAAAGCATCAAGCACACAACAAAGTCTTTAGGATTAAAACTTGGCAAATAGGGTGACTAAAGTAACCTTGGCTGAAAACCCCTAAATTTTTAAATGTTTTGCAGTATGATGGTGCTCCGACATGTTAATGGGCTACAACGTCATTCCCTATCGTGGCATCCATCAATTTGATGGCTTTCTTTTTTAACTTGTCCACCTAAACAAGTTTACAGATCTTTATCTACTCTTCAATGGAGATGAGAAGTGTTTTGGTCCGGTTGATTTTACGTTCGCACAAACCATCACTAAATGTTGTTGAGTCTTCTGAAGATTTACGCTATTCAACTGGGATATTCTTATCCAAATGCTACAACGGTGCCCTTAATATTTTAAAACTTAACAGCGATATCTCACAAAAGAAAGAGGAGTAATCTAAATGAAACTTCCCTGTACCATATATGGCTAATAGGCGGTCAATATTTTATAACTGATATTTTTCCCTCCAAAAATAAATTAAATATCCTCTTAACCTTTTGATACCTTTAATGTCAACAACTTCTTCATAATGGCCTTTCATGCGTTCAGGACTTTTAAAACATTCCTAGAAATTTGATGAGGATGTTGAGTAAAAATTGACCATAAAGTACGAGACTCCATGTTCAGGTAAGAAAAGGAAGATTTTTGAAATCTTCTCAATCCAACGGAAATTATAATGACCCTAATGTTATGGATTGCTTCAATCTAAAAATCTTCTAGCAAAAAATGTTGGTGATATAAATAACAATACATTGAAATTTGAAAATAATGGACAGGTTTATCTTCCATTTAAGTCAATCAAACAACATGTGTTGAGAAGTGTGCTTGTATTTTGCCAGTATATTAAATATAAATCATGTTGTTTTCTTTATTCGCTAACGAGGTCATCCACACGATAATAAAATTTACGTGAATATCAGAATGACAATCACTGTGTATAGAGGCATGTAAACATTCATGACACTAGGAATGGTAAGCCCCCTCCACTCACCAGACCAGTTTGTATGGATGTAAAAATAACTCTTAGAAGGTCCTGGGACCTAAGAAAACGCGCGGGTGACGATGTATATGGTGATTACTTGTCTGCTCGCGTACATGTCTGGATGTGTGTTCTCATAGGCGTCACCTAACACAGCACCTTGTTGTCGTGTTAGGTTATCAAAGAGACATCATACCTTATATATATATATATATATATATATATATATATATATATATATATATGTAAAATTTGGAGATATATTTACATCAGAGAAAATTTTGTTGAGAGGGAAGTCTAATTTCGCATTTGTGATTTTCTTCTAACATCTTTCAATTTGTTCTGGATAAGTTCTAAATTCATTAAAACTTTGAATTTATAGATAATGGAGGGAATAGGGGAAGATCCCTTTGGGAAAACACTTTATTTATGCGATGAGTTTCTATACCCTCGTATCATCTACAGAGATAAAGTAAATAGAATAGAACATTCGTTTATATATCAGTGAAAGAGTGTTCGTTCATTAATATATAAACCAATGTTCTATTGTTTTATTCGTAATTTTACTTTACCTGAGAAGATGATACGAGGCTATCTAAACGCGTCAGATAAAAAAAGTGTGTTGGTAAAGGAATCTTCTCTCTCCTCCTCTAACTTTGAAATCCGAGTTTTAATGAATTCCGAAGAACTCATCCACTGCCTCAATCCAGACGTAAATGCATATATAGGACAAATTGTAAAAAGGTGAAAAGAAAATCACAATTGCGAAATTACCCATTACTTTCTACAAAACTTGCTACAATGAATCTCTCTCTCTCTCTCTCTCTCTCTCTCTCTCTCTCTCTCTATATATATATATATATATATATATATATATATATATATATATATATTAGCTCGGGGGACGGTTCTCGTCCTAAATCAGCTCTTTTAGGTTGATTGGTTGATGTTATCTTATTCTGCCCTTTCTCTCTACTCTACTAGGAGTTTGACTGCACCCTTGATCAAACCGAAGAAACACCTCGGTGATTGGGTAACTTCTTGGAAATAATATAAGCAGCTTCATTTAATCTTCTCACCCTCTTCTCTTAACCCTTGTGAATTACTCTAATTTAACTCCAATTTAGCGGTTAACCGGCATATACATCATTGAGATTGATGTCATATATGCTCAGTAATCTTTATGTTAATGTTTCTTCTGACTCTCCATAATAATCGAGCGCACCCGCTACAATGAGATTGGTAAATAATGTCCTTAGCAATTTAGATGACGAATTCCTCTTCCTTTTTTATCATCACTAAAATTCTGTTTTCCACAACGCTCGCCATTATTATAGCTGCTCATTAAAGTGATGTGTAATTCCTTAGTCTCCATTTATTGCGATGTGGATACGCACCTGAGATATCTTAATCCTTTGCTAGCAGGCTCATTGCCTTCGCCCAAAACGTGAGCGTTGCGTTGTTAAGTCTCTCCGCTATTTCCAGCTATAAATTATTAAATAGGGATAATGAGAATAAATAAGTAATATAGAAATACATCAATTTCACTTTGTTGATATTTTACTATTACTTGCACATATTTCCCGCAAAAATCTAGCCATAGAGTATAGGGTTTTTACAAACGAGTTACAAACCAGTGAGCTGAGAGCAGAATCAGTATACTTAGAGAAGCTTGTGAGTCTTGATGGGACACTGAATTAGGAAATTATGTGAATAACAAAATTAACTAGCGAACGCTAAGCGCAAAATATCCCTCGATTTGAGAAGAATGCACAGAGTAACGTAGTATATGACCACGCATATAGCATTCCTTAGCAGTGGTATTTTCTAACTGCGAACAACACTCTAGCTCTCTTTTCATTAACCTGCATGGAAATAAGACAATTTATTTCATTTCCACCAGAAACAGATGGTCTCCAGAGAAATCTGTATTGTTCAGGACTTTTTTCCTCACAGGAAACATTTCGCCAAATAGAAGTATGTATGTAACTACATAATTTTCACAATTCTCGAAATACAAAAGGCTTGTAAATAGAATTTTAAAGGTAGTTACCTAGTAAAGTTCTACTAAAGCGAGCCCTAATTAGCCTCAACTCATCAGTGCCACCGGCA
This sequence comes from Ceratothoa steindachneri, assembly GCA_963969495.1. Lineage (NCBI taxonomy): Eukaryota > Metazoa > Arthropoda > Malacostraca > Isopoda > Cymothoidae > Ceratothoa > Ceratothoa steindachneri. Next base: position 158,609,945 of record OZ018322.1, on the reverse strand, counting down.
CACAGCTTTGGTCTTGTGTGGTTGAATCAAAGCTTACCGACAGACAGGGTACTTGGTACTAAATTCTTCGATTGAAATGATTATGCAGGCCAAGAGTTCAGCAAACAAATCAAGAAGAGTAATACTTAAAACGCTTTCTATGGAATGAATATAGACTATCACTCATTCGCCAGTCACTTACTGACACGATTTTTCTCTGTTATAGCAATGCCTGAGATGTCCTTTGCATTTCTGATGCTCTACCTCTTATAGATTGGTTAATGTTTAAGTCTTTTCTTCTACTCACTTCTGTATTTATCAGCGCCAGCTCTATACATATGCCTTTATCTGATATTCTTCAATAAAATGTCCATAATCCTCTATGTTCTGCTATTCTTACTTATGAGGAAGTCAAATTCTAACGCTATTAGTACTGTACTTTTACAGGACTCTTAAAACATTCATCGGAATTGGACAAGGCCATTATGAGGCTCAATCTTCAGCAAAAGTGAAAGAACATTTTGGAAATTATCTCAATTAACGTAAAATTAAATGACCTTAATCTTTGGGAGGTCTTCGCTAAAAAAAATATTGATTCCAAAAATGTTTGCAGAATAGAGGCAGTTAATGCAGAGGAACATTAACCAAAGTATTAGCCATAAAAGAAAGAAAGTGAACTGAAACAAAAGCAAAGAGTAAGGGAGTCAAGTCTCGAAGTTAGTAGTTAACTAGTCATAAGATGGATAGCAATGGATTCAACAAAATCAAGTAAACGTACAAAGCTAGAACCTCCAGAAATGTTAGTGTAAAGCTTAAGGATGAGACGAAACAGTCTCTTTTTAATCGAATCAGACATAGTTATTCCTGAGATATGAGGCTTCCAAGAAAGATTTAGTGACACAATAACACCCAGTAAGTACATTTTGTTAATAGTTATAAGTAATGAACCAGAAAATGAACGGTTAAGGTAATTAGGGCTCCTTGATACTAAGATTGGTAAAAAAAAGTTCTTAAAACTAGTTAGATTTTCGTCTCCACTGAGAAATCCTCAAGAGACAGAGTTCACACTTTCTTCTAATCCTAGTAAATGTCTAGGGCTAATACATATAACTCCCATATATTTTTCAAAGGTGTTTATCAGACAGTAGTGAGATAAGAAAGTACCTCACCAGTTGATCTGCCTTTTCGAAACCCATACTTGTGCTTTTTTAAGGTACATATATGGTGAAGGCTTCCTACGTAATAAGATGGCTAACAATACAATTATTTATAGCCTATTCCTAGGCTACATTAAAATATAGAAAGAATAAAAATACAAATCGAACCACAAAGAAATAAGAACGAACCAACAGCAATCAGATAAAGAAAGAAGCAGTCACTGGCGTCGAGGAGGGCGGGAGTTTCTCGGCGCTGGAGTATGTGACCAACACCAAAGAAGTCAAATAAAATAGAGGACACTTTCCTTCTCCAAGATTAATATGACTCCACAAATCTCTGTGCACGAATTCGTCCAGATTAGAAAGGACAGGCGGTAGCAATCCCGCTCTTACGGATACTGCGTGAAGTAACGTTCATGAAGCTCGCCCAAAACGGCATGTTTAAAAAGAATGTGTTTAACAGTCTGATAGACAAGGCAGCCTTCTCCATAAGATACAGGCCATGAAAAGCGATGGCACTTAATTTTTCTCCATCGGCTTTCTCCTATCCTAATGGCCAGGCAGCCCAGAGAACTTAAGTGACCCGTGCCATGTAGTCAGTGTGAAGGAAAATAAAACTTTCGTCTGCTAGTAAACTGCTTATGGGGTCTTTGGCGCGTAAATCGGTGTGCTAATTCCTCACAATCCCTTCATGTCCATTAATCCAGCAGAAGATAATTTTAACACCCACTAGGCTTTAGGTACCCCCTATCTCACGGATACAATGAATCAAGTGGTGTGGAGGTTGTTCTCGACACTCCAAAGTTAGAACTTGTTCAGCACCTCAAAAAATCGAATGGTCACCTACATAGATCATAGCAAGAAAATTTTAGTGCTCGGGGAAAGTGTGACAATAAGTATCTTCCATGCGTAAGCCCTCTTCTTACCTTATTTTGCCAGAGGATATATTTCTCATCCTTACGCGGTATGGACGGTTTCAGAGGTATTCAAAAACGAAAATTCTGAACTTCTCTAAATACCCATTTGAATTGGGAGTGTCTATTATAACAAATCGTCGTGTGGTATCATAGGCCTACTGCAAATCTTATACTACCATGGCGTAGTGCTGTCTCCGAAGCAAGGCTTAGCAAATGGCCTTTATATTTGAATCAGAGCATCTGACATGGAGTGGTACTTGCAAAGGACACAATGTGCAGAAGACATGTTGCCACTTTTGTATAGGAAGAATGGTAATTTAACAGTTATCCTCTTTTTCATTAACTTACAGATGCTGAGAGTTAGAGAAATTCAGTTAAAATCTGCTGTGGTATAGTGATTTTTACTAGTTTTACGAAAATAGAGCACAGTAACCATTCGCTAAGAAATTAGAAGAATACTTTCTATTCAGATCCTGCTGAATGTATTTAGCCAAATTGCCATGTCTTACTTACCATGGTACTGACTGATGGTATGCAGCAAATTGTCCGTACCAGGGGTTTTCTTCGCGCATGAAGCGAGATCGAAATGCAACTCACCCAACGTAAACAAATTATTGAAGCGTTCTCTGCCTCTGGAGGAAAAGTCAGAGCCTCAAGGCCAAATTTTCGTAGATGATGTTGATAACACTTCCATGTCATATTGCAAGTTCTCGCTCGATTTCTTCAACCTTGACCAGTCGATTTTCGAGGATCATTCTCTCCACACGGGCCACATTGTCCTCGTTGATCTCGTCTGACGGGCGACCTGGACGAGGGTCATCTTCAAGGTACTCACGAACATGGCGGAACTACTTATTCCAGCAATTAATTGTTGCATAGGAAGGGTCGGTGTACACTGCAACCGTGCGTTCATTGTTTGCTTTTACATTCTTGCCTTCCTTGGTCAAAAGTTGATCAGTGCGTGGTGCTCAACCTTCTCCATTGTTGAAAGATTTGTTACTGACGATCTGCGATCAGCTACTGCTTCTTAAATTGGCGAGGCAGGAGCGTGCGGCTGCAGGTTTTGACTTGTCATAACTTGTCCTAACACCCACACAGACAGCTATCCCCCTTCCTCTGTTTTGCCCTACCAATTCGCAAAACTTATTGACCGCCCCTCGTATAACTAATATAAAGCCAGCATCCTTTCGACGTACCCTTTTAATAAATGAACTATAAGACGTTCCAGGAACCGTAAGTGCACTAGGGCTCTCTCATGCTAATCAACCGGAATTTTCTTCACCAGGACATACGCGGCCCATTGTTCCAATAATTAAGTTGTGGCTATCAGCAATGGGCACATATGGTCATACACGAAAACGACTTATAGGGTATGACCTTAGAAGGGCGAAAAGGGTAACGTGAACATATTTACGGAGGGACCAGGAGTAGATGAAGCCTTTTTAACAAATGAACACTAACTAAATCGCTTCGAAGAAGCATTGCCCGGCTCGTCACAGTTCAAAAACCTATCATTAAATAATATAGTTTTATCATGGAACGTCTTTGAAAAATTTTAACTGATTTCTGATCCACCAAACTTGGCTGGTTCAAGTTTGATTGGCATGGCCAAAGCGGAGACAACCGTAACAGCGCAGCAGTGGCACAAATGCGTTAGCTACCGGAATGCACCTACTCAGTGAGCAGATGACAATCGAAAGTCATGAACAGTGTAGGGTTGTGTCTTTATCTCCACTCCTGTTTTCTCACCATCTTTCGAACTTGAATTCTCCTTGGTAGGCCAGCTAATCCGTGATGTTATCTGAGGATTAGGCCAGGAGTTACTTTTCATATACCACTGTCTTCTCAAAATTCATTGTTGATTATGGTTCCATCTACTTTGGTGGGCAATCGAGTATCTGAAGAGGACTCACCATGGTTGCATAGGCATGATCTGTTGCATTCACCAGGAAAGTCAAATTCGGGAAATGAGTTACCTTTGCTTCTCTACCTAGAGCCCTAAAAATTGACTGACACTAATTGAGTTTGTGTTCTTTGGCTAACATGTTTCCATCATTAGAGCAAAAAGTAGGGAAATGTTTAAAGACGGTGGGCGTCAAGACGCCAGACACCCACACGATTTGAAACCAGGATGTCACCGAGGCTCAACTCACTCCAGTTGCACTTTTATTGTGGTAATTGAGTGGTTATTGCAGCTCCAGACCGCATCGGAGCTTTCCACACATATGTATATGCTTAAAATAATAACTAGTCAATTAATTCATCTCACCTTTCTTAACTTATGGAAAATAAACATTGGCATTAAACACTGAGATCACTCAGAAACTGAACAGAAGCGAGAATATCATTGAACATTATATGTCAAATATAAACTGGCCGGGCAGAAAAACCAAAAGTCTAAAAACCCAACCATTGTTTAAGAGATAGAGTAAAAGAATAAAAGTTTTGGTGTGTAAATAGGAAGGAAACATTGCTATATGAAACAGAAAAAGATGGAAAAACCAATGTGTAAGAACAAACCTCCTCTCAATTAAGAGAACAGTAAGACCACACACAAAAGAAGGTAGAATCAAATTCGCTCATCGTAGGAGAAACATCGCAGATTCGAACATTGCCCTATCATCTTGGAAGACCTGGTATAAATTTAATATCCATATTGGTACTCTAAAATTGACTTTCTAGAGTTAAGCCTACTATGTAGCACTACCCCATAATCAGGAATATCCGTGATGGGAACCTAAACTCAAAAAGAGGACCTAAAATTCTTGGCAGTGGGAATTCTGTTGTCAGAAGAGGAAATTATTAAATTAGACAACATTCTCTAATTGTTAAATTGGCAATCTATGATTAACATTTCACAATGGTTTCTCTTTATAATATTTGTGTCAGCCCTTGTGTAGTGTCCAGCTGAACGAGACCTGACACGAACTGACTTGTTCAACACTGAAGAATAGAAGTCTCGACTTAGATCTTCAATCACTTTTCTGTTGTATCTTTATGCTTATTAAAAGACTGTTGGCTTTGCCTGAGATCGCAGCTTATGCAGAGGTTTTAACAATTACATGAATGATTTTGTTGCCTTATATATTAATGCAGTACTCATTACGTGCATAAGTTTGTTATTTGGGTTTTACTGATCGTAAGGCAAATCCTAACGTGGATTGGAACTCTTCGAACTACCAAAGGAAAGAAAGGATCCGATATGGAAAAAAAAGATATATTATATTTATACAAGTCTGGATGGATTTGAAGTTAATTTGCGTAAATTAATTTAAATAACAATTGATAAGTGCAGAATTCAATTTTTATGGTATACGGAGAATATGAAAGATAAGTAATCGGTTGAGATTGAAATATAATACAAGTAATACAATTATTTGAGTATGAGTAATTACTCTGAGTACACGGCCATGAATATATATATATATATATATATATATATATATATATATATATATATATATATATATATATATATATATAAAATTATAATTGTAGAAGAATAAGGTTGAAGGGATACCACGTGCCCTTCTGTACCCATGTGGTCTCGAGATCACCGCATGTACGATCATTCCCTTTAAACAATTCACCTCTTTATATTTCAACTTTATTTATCTGTTAGTTAAAGTATATTATTGTTATTGTATTTTTCTTGCAACCCTAAACGAGTACCAGCTACCTGTTAATCTTTGGCCAACTTGCACTCTGCATTATTTGTTATGAAAAGACCTCGCAATTAAAAATGACACCATCCCCATTGAATTCTTAACAATTTCCCGTTCACGAAACGGCTAAGGTCGAATCTTAAATCAACTTCGACGCAAACCCCAAAAGGCTCTGTGAGGGATAACAGCCCTGAAGCGCGCAATATAAATGTAGAATCTGGCCATTCCACGACAATAATTATGAGAGTACAACTCGGTTCATGAAATTACACGACTAGGAATATATGTAAATATAATTATGCACATACACGAGAGCATATGTGAGCACACGAGAGTACAAGTAAGTATATAAATATAATTATGTAGTGTAGGTAGGGCAAGTATAATTACCAGTAATTAGTAAGATAGAACTATGATGGAGTGTGAATTGGGGTCGGCAATGAGAAAAGAATAGAAGTTAGGATCTACTCTCGTATGGAATGATTACCGAGAATAATTGGAGATAAAAGGTCACTAACCTTTAACCAAAGCGATGCTCTGCGCAAGTGAACTTTTAAAGCGCTTCAAGGCAGAATGCGAAATCCGTGTGATTTTCTGTGCCTGCTCGTCTAGGTTAAATTTTAAAGAACAGGTATTTTTGATGTATTAGGTTGAAGTTACATGGAATATTTCCGTTCCCAATTAATTGATTGATTATATTTTTTGATAATATTACATATGAATATAATATTCTAGGATTATTACTATTTATAGGAATGCCCCAGAAGACATTGCAATAACACTCCCCCTTTTTATAATAGAGTACTACTACTTCGGAGCATGTGACACTGCCATTGGTTTGACCACAGGTACGTTGACACATATTCGCTTTGGCAATCACAGTAGCTTTGAACGAGGCACTAACACGTGAGGAGGTTGATGGAGCAAAGGTGGTCCGTTTGCTGGTTCCTTCCGAAATGGCGTCAACCGTGACGTGGGAGCCTTGAGTCCTGTTCTTTGCTGAAGAATTGACCAGTTGTGGAGAGGTTTGCTCTTGACTAACCACCGCTGCCGACGAGGGTTCCGGCAACACAAAAGGAGAAGGCAGCAAAACAAAAGGTGGAGTTTGAGTACTAGAATTGATTGAAAGGGTGAGTTAGAGATGGTTTGGGGGGCTTACTGATGCATAAATGGTTATAATTGCATGACTACAAATATTAACCTTTAATTTCCCTATGCTAGATGTGAGCTTTGTATAAATTCTCTATTGTACCAAGGTATTGCTTCCTGGAATTCACTCCCTAGTTATCTAAAGCATACTGTTTCTTTACCTCTCTACAAAAGAGGCTGTAAGCTATGTCATATCAACAATGTACCACGAATTGCCATAGCATATTCCTAATATTATCAATATCTGCATTATGCCCCGACTTAATCAATATAATAGGCCATTGATCCCTCTTATAATACCGATTTTTTTTTCTAAATTAATTGCTCCTTTATAACCCTTTTCTTTTACATTATCAATGGGTACTTTATTTTGGCCAACTAAATTTTGCTGTCATTACAACTGTATTAGACTGTTTCTATGTGTTTATTGATGCTTTTATATTCTTTATTCCAACATCTTGTAGTATCTGTATTGTATTTCTGTAGTTTGTTTTGTTTTTCATGTGATTCATTCATAATTCATTCCACTGGATATGTTTCCTAGTAATTTAAATATTTTAATCTGTTAACTTAATAATTGCCCCAAGAGCTGTGCTCCTCATGGGCTTGATTAGAAGCGTTACCTATATATTCTTCGCATTCCTTTTTTCTTTCTTCGGCTATTTCTCTTCTATCTTCCTATTGGGTCTTTTCAGTTGAGTCCGAGGGACTCACCTTGGGCCTTGAAAATTTCAAACGAAGACATGTAACCGGTTTTGCGCGAGTAAAACGACAAAAAAAAATAAATTAAGAACTACGATGAATGTGGCGGGATTTCTAGTAACGCACAGACGAAAGTGCGACTGGGTTTTGCTTGACCCAACGAAATTAAGAACAACAAAAGGGAAAAAAAACTCGCGGAAAACAATGCAATTACTTTGCACCGTGGGGTTTCCATCCGTATGATCACTCGGGAAAAACTTTCGGGACGAGTTTTTACCTAAATCTCTCCCTGTGATTGGGATGAGAGTTACAGCACGCTTAGTGACATCTCTACATAGAAAAATGTAGTTTCTAAACGTACCTTTAACTTACCGCAGACCAAATAAGCCCTTAAAAGACAATAATTCAATTCCGTCGTGAACAAAAATAATGATGATGCAGAGTCAGGGAAAATAAATTAAAAATGAAATTGGGAGGGGAAAATAGAATTGTCTAATTAATAATTCCTCACCTTTTGATCTCTCGAACCGGTTTCAAGATCAGCCAAGAATTTAAACAAGGTTAACTAATTGATTAACCAAGAGTAACCCTAATAAAACTTTAACCAATTTAATATAATATAGATATTACTATATGTCGTAGGTTGATGTTAGATTCCAACCTTCTCCAAATTCCTCAGTCCGAGAGAAAGGGGTCTATGAGCGCATTAGTTCGCTATGAGTGTGGTCAAAATTATAAATACAAATCAGAGTGCAACTAAGTTTCAGAGTGCAGTTTAGTTTTGCCAATGCTCAGCTATCATGCAAGGTTCTGGGGTAATAGAAACAGAGTAAAAAATATACTTAACTACTATGAAAATAAGATATTTACAAAATTAAAAGAGTTTTAAGCCTTTAAGGCTGACTGGCACGCCTGTGTGTCTTGATTTTAAATCACTTTATAAAATATTCTTATATATATTTTTAAATTAGTACTATTTTATATAGAATTTCAGGTTTATATTATACGTATTATTTTTTCCCCTTATTCGGAAGAACGATCATTTGGGTCTCAGACAGGGATGAGAGTAGTGGTTTTTTTATAGTTTTCGGTAAGTGCTAGAAAATATTTGGGGGTCTACACTTTTCATATAAAATAGTATAACATTTATACTGTGATTGAAAATTACTTAAAAAAAATAAAGTAAACAATTACTCTAAATTTTTTAATAATATATATACGGCACACATATGTAAGTGCCATTGTCCATCAGGGATAATTTTTGAATGTCGTAATTTATAGTTCTCTTGATTATATTCCCCATAACTTATAAAAGCCATATTTACCATTTCAATTATTTAATTTTGTTTTCCACCTAGTTACTACTACAATACATACTTTATTAATCATTTTCAAATAATATAAAGATAGAAATATTCGAAAGATATTACGATAAATTCCTAGCTTATGGTCGCCTTGGAAAAGGCTACACACACCCAACATATATATCTCAATGTAAGCGAATCTTTCACTTATTATACTGTTGTCTGGTTATATATATATATATATATATATATATATATATATATATATATATATATATATTTAGATATATGTTAGGTGTGCGTAGCCAATTATCAAGGTAACCATAATCTAGGAATTTACCAAGATTACAAATTTATAATATTTTATGAGACAATCCTTAATATATTACAAATACAGGATGTCACACCGAAATAGACACTTTGTTCTTCGAGAAAATGAAGTCGAGCAATTATTATTTTATGTTCATGGCAATAATGAAGATGTAGCCGTATTTGATGAGGAAGATATAAATTTTATAGAACAAGATTTAGAATATACTGAAAATGACCAGCTCTCTGAAGGTATATATGTAATAATAGAACTTAACAATCCGCCCATGGTTATAGAACAAAGCTCTGACTCAATTAGTAGCCTACTTGATGCTACTTTTACATCAAACTTCAAGTAAGATTGAAACTTGAAGAAAGAAAGAAACAAACAAACAACTTTAGTGTGGACTTTGGTAATCCATAAAAACAAAAAAACAACCAAAAAAAACAAACCAAACATTACAATTTTGAAGTATAAAATTTCGATATTACTTATCCAAAAGGCACCAAAAGATGATATTTACCTTAACAACTAAAATTATCACTATCTTACTGCTAATACTTATTGAACTATTTAAATGAATTGTCAATCTACTAATATTCAATATTGCCGGATTAATGCAATGGGTAATATTTATCATGTGAGTAGTAATTTCAGAAAGATACCTGCAGTCTGAGTGAAAAATACCAGCCACAATTTTATTTGAGCTGCTTTCTAACCTATTTCAAAAAAAATTACAAGTTTTCTGATTACTTCTTTAGCGAAGGTATATTTCTACATACATACATTAGACTAGCTCTACAATACTTAGGTTCACCACATAGAATTCTGAGACTATTGTTATTAGCAACTATAAATCTACTATGGGTAGCGTTTGCATAATTCCACCATAGATGAGCTGTGTAAACTGACTCACAATAAAACCTAAACAGTTTAATTTTTACATTTTCAGTATAATGTCTGAAATGTCTTTTAATTATATTACTTTGTCTATACAGCTTGTTACGCTGTTGTTCTATATCTAATGTGTCTTTGAGATCATTACTAATTATATGCCCTAAATACTTTATGTTGCTCACTATTGGAATTGTTTTATTAACTAGCTTAAAACTATCATATTTACAACATTTAAGAAATTTAGGCTTAACAACTAGCACCGTACTTTTAGAACTATTAAATTTGATATCACTTTTTATCCCCAAATCATTAAAAACGTTAATTAATTTATTTAGACCACTTACAGATGGTGCAATTAGTGGAATGTCATCTGCATAAATAAAATGATTCGTTTTTGCATTACCTCTTATACAACCTACTTTACTTTTGCCTAATTCTATAGTTAAATCATTTATATACGAGTACATACACAATAGGTAAGGAGAAATAATTCCTCTTTGTCGAACACCATTGTCTTAGGGTAAAGAAGTCAAATATGGTATTTGACCATCCTACACACATTTTTTGATTAGCATAACAGTAACTAATTATTCTTTTAATGTATGATGGAACCTTAAATTTACTTAACTTATCTATTAAAACTCGGTGATTGTCTCTGTCAAAAGTCTTTGACGCATCCAAAAAACACGAATATATATTGCTATTAAGACTATCTTTATTTCAATATCATTTCTTTTAATGAGTAAATACACATATCTGTACCATGATTTTTCCTAAATCCAAATTCGTTGTCCGTTGTTAAGATAAAAAATTATTCTATTCTACTAAGTATGATTCTTTCTAAAATTTTACTACAGATACTAGCTAACGCGATTGGCCTATAATTGGATTTTATATTTATACTTTGTCATTTGTTTTTAATAATAGGTATTAACACAACAGACAACATGCTTGCAGGTAACACTCCATGTACGAGACATCCAGTGAGACACAGCAAATAATGGAATAATTTTTGCACTACTTAAATTAATATGTTCAGCTTGAATTCCATCCCATCCACAACTTTTATTTACATCAAGTACCCTGATAATTTAGAAGCCTATGATTACGGAAAAGTACTTCGAAATCTGAATGATGATCTAAATCCATATGAAATATTTAACAACGTAGCTAGTTCTCATGCTTTTCTAAATAAAATTGTAATTCCTCGAACTACATTGTATAGTCGGCAAAAAGACCATGTGATAACAAATAACATGGAAGAATTGAGAACTTTTCTGGAATGAACATAGTAATGGGATATCATGTTCTGGCATCAATTAGAGATTATTGGTCAAGTGGACCAGATCTTGTGAAGAGGTTAAAAAAATAGATCTTTTTTACACGAGCTAATCCATTACACAATAGAGCCTATAAATTCAGAACTGTATTAGATCATTTCAATCAAACATTTTTATCTGCTATGGATACTAGTAAATGCCGATTAATTGACTAACACATGATTTAATTTAAAGGTCATAATAACCTAAGTCAGTATGTAGAGAGAAACCCAATCAAATTGTGCAGATGTGATTTTAACTCAGGATATTTTTTCGAATTTGACTTCTATACTGGTAAAAAAAAGTGAAAAAACAGAGTACGGATTAAGCGAAGGAGTTGTTCTAAAACTTAAAGAAAAAATTATAAACAATTTTCCTTTGCTCCAATCCATGTTATCCATGAAAAATATAAATAGTGCAGGAACCGTACGAATGAACCGAAAAAATATTCCAAGGTCACAGGTACCTTCTGATAAAGACATGCAAAAAGGGAATATCTCTTGTTTTGAATCAAATGGTATTTTCTATGTAGTAAAGTGTATGGAAAATAAAGCAGTGCACATGTTGTCGAATTTTATATCGGCATTTCCTGTTTTGAAAGTGTACCAGTGGAAAAAGAGAACTAGTGATAAGGAGGAGATTAAATGCTCTGATATTGTTAAGCACTACAATGCCCATATGGGTGGGGTCGATACAATGGACCATAAACAGAGTAACTTATAAGTTTGACCATAGGTCAAAAGTTAAATATTACCTCTAGTAGATCTTATCAATATTTTAATAAATAATGCCTTCATCGTGTTCTGCGAATTAGAAAGAACGTCAAATATTGAAAAGGTTGATGCGAAAACATTCAGAAGAATTGTGGCCGGTTGGTTAATTTGAACTACTCGAACATAAAAAGAGTCCCACCATTAATTTCTGTTGCTCTCACCCCTCCACCCCCAAAAAAACAACAACAAAAAAAACAACAATCTACAATCTACAATCACCCACACCACCACATTCAATGCGAAAATCTGATTGAAATAAACGTTTCAAAGTGTGCACTAAATATAAATTTTATTATAGAAACAATAATACGTGTTGACTGTGGGTATCTACCTCTGTTACGTGAATGGTAGAAATTGCTTGAAAGATATCACGAATAACTGTAGTGATATTTACGTGTTTAATGTTGTATATAAATTATTTTTAGTTTGAAATATACGCATTCAAAAATGAATTTTCCTGCATTATCCATATTTTTTATATAAGTAAGTGAAAATTGAAATAAGTAATACATATTTGGAAAAATCATATACATACATAAATATTTTAACTATGTTTTAAATGTTTAATAAATCCAATTGCATTATAATATTGTTTTCTATCCTGATAATATTAATATAAAATATTATTATAAGTGGCAAAGTCGAAAATTCTTGTAAACCATAAATAATTGCCCCTGAGATTCAATAGCACACATATGTGTCATGCAATATTTTCATAATGTAAGAAATATTTTAGATTTTTTTTAGTAAAAACATTACCTACCACTCTTTTGCAGCCAGTCTATAACAATTGGCTAAAAACGAATGCGGGTTTTCTTATGTTCTTTAGAGGGTTAATTAAGGTATACAAATAGAGAAAACGTACACTAGTCTCAGCTTTAAAGAGCGACCTGGGCGTTGTCGACCACCTTACACATGAACGAACAATGACAGGTGGGACGATCAAATGACCTTGAGCGCACGAGAAGGAGAGTCGGGAAGAGCTTCCACAAGAGAGTTGCGCGTTGCGGTTAGCTCTAAAATTTGGTCTGAGGGAGTAATTCTACATTGTTAGAGATGGTGTAGAGTCCACAATAATAGGCTCTTGAAAAACGACTATTACGCGAGATAAACTCAGAGCTTGCTTTCTGAGAATTTGACACGTCGCGTTTGGGTAACGGGTACCAACGAGTATAATTTTGCGAGATATAGGAGAATACACAAAGCTTAATGGGTTCTGCAAGGGTTCGCGCGGAACTAGCGGGGACGGCAAGATGGCAGATACTCGTGGAGACTCGGGACACAGGCGGTTATATACTTCTGTCCAAGTCTGGCGTCCGACGTTTTATAGGGGGGAGACGGAGGGATTTTTCTCCGGGCCCGAAGGTGGAAGGTTGCAGTCAAAGGACGATTCACATGGCGAGTTGGAATTTGTTCATTTCGGGCCATCGTATGATAATCCACAGCAGCACCCTTCTTGCACTTAAGCGCATCTCAGGCTTCGGCGAATTCGGGCCTTTTGCCCAACATGACTTACGCGATTTTGCGCCTTCGTTAGCGTGGACTAAAAAAGTTAAACAAGTGTATCTTCTCTCTCTCTCTCTCATGAAAGAGATGCCGCGCGTATCTTTTCTTTTTCTCTCTGACAGCGAGATTCAAATTGGATGCCATGATCAGTTATAATCGTTGCGGGATCACCAAAACAAGCAGCCTATGCTGAGAAGATTGCTCAAGTAATATTGAAAGCTTGATGTCTGAAATAGGAACTGCTTCTGGCCAATGAGTAAAATAATCGATTATAGTGATAAGATAATTGTAACCAGGAGAGTACGGCAAAGGACCTGATAGAGCAACGTGAAATGCGTCAAAACGCAACGAAGGAAGAAAAAAAGGGACCAGAATTTTTTAGGTGACAATGGACTTTGGGCCGCTGGCATCGCTAGCATGAGCGAGTCCATTTGGTCATGTCGGTTTGTATGTGGCATTAACGCCAAAATGTGCCGATGGTAAGCGATAGCAATGAGAGGAGGAAGACAGTCACTTAATGAATATTCGACCAGGATGCGCCTGGAAGGACTATCCGGTAAGTCGATCTCTCGAACTACGAGTTTAGAAGAGTAATACAGTCTTTGAGAGTCTTCATCTTGTTAATGGGCGCAGTGTGAGAAAGCTGCGTGCAAAAAATTACGGCACTGTTGGAGAGCGCATCCGGTACGACGTTTGAAAAACGAGGAATATGCGTATATCATTCAAAGTCAAGATGACGAGCGTCAACTGTATTGTGTACTGACGAAGTACTACGAGATGAAAAAGCACTGAACAAAGGCTTATGGTCCGTAAAATAAGGAATTCACGTACTTACATGTGATGGGGGTAGTGGTGCATTACAAGATAGATTCCAAATAGCTCGCGTGAGAACTACCTATACTTCTTTTTGAAGTCAGAAAGAGAGGGAGAGGAGAAAGCAAGAGGTTACCATTGCTCACCACCAAACTTTAGTTTCACGGTTGCAACTACCTGAGTCAAGTATGCGTCTGAGGATACGCTAATTGAGAATCCTGGAGAAGGATGAGCCAATTTTATAGCGTGAGCAATAGCTTCTTTGGTTCGAGAGGATGCAGCGCACGTCTATGTATACTATTCAAGGGAGAGAGTTCTTTTTGTTCTTGATGAGCATAGAATTGATAGTTTTCATGACCTAGGCACAGTTTTGAATGAAACTGACTTAGAAGTTTATTAGACAACATAAACGTATGAACTATTTGCCTTTTGTGGGTCAAGGAGACTTGCGCATCACGTTAACTTTATCTTAGAGTGGGCTAATCCCGGAACTCAAGACAGAGCGTCCCAAGAAAGAGAGTCGCGAGACATCAAAGAGCCAATCGGCGGTATTGAGTGCAAAACCGTACTCTTGAAGAAGAAAAAAAGCTGACGAAAGTGAAAAAGGTGTTCCTCAAGCGAAGAGGATTGTATTGGTAGGCCATCGATGTAGCAAAATACAAAAGTTAGACAGTTAAGGACTTGGTCCATGAAGCGCTGGAAAGTTTGACCAGAGTTTCACAATCGATATTGTATTTTGACTATTTCAAATCACCCAAACGAAGTTCTGATGTTAGCCATTGGAACATCGTCAGGGTGAATAAGGGTCTAGTTGAAAGCACGAGCCAGGTCCCGGCGAGAAAAGAGAGTACAGCCATAGAAAGTTAAGGTGAAATCTGCTATGAACTGTAATTGATAGCTGTCAGGGATTGTAAGAGCGTTTATGGCCCTGTAGTCCCCATTGAAAAACTCTACGGAGACCGAGTGAGACTTGAAGGTTTCGAATTCCATAGGCATAATATTAGTCGAATTGGCTGCCTTCAGAACAAAATCGGATGGATCAGAAGCTTTGTCAGCCTTAAAAATTGGTATGACACTGCACTCAGCACCAGTATTTACAAGGAATGAGAAACCAGAATGTGGATAAAAAATGCAAAAAAGAGGACCTAGCTGAGGAATGAGGTGTAGTCAGAGGGATTTTGACCCTTTTACCCCTTACCTTTTTACTTTAAAGGATATCATTGAAATTGAGGCTGAAATCGAAGGATTGTGAGAAATTGGAGAAGGCGATTGATTTGGTTGATTTGAGAAAACTAGAGGTTTTAGGAGAGAAGTAGGTTTTGGTTCCAAATATATGCACGGTCTCAAACATTTTACAACTTGTGCACCATATTTTTTATGGTACGAGCACTATTGAGTAAATTAAGAGGAAATGGAAACGTTATGCTTCGGGAGACTACTTGTCGCAGTATGTGAAGAATAATAAAGGTGGCTACAAGGCTGTGTACAATATACAGCGTAGTGACCGTACCATCGGTGGTACCAGCATAGGCCTTGATAGGGTGGTAGGCTATGAGAATAGGCGTAACAATAAGGTTGAAAAATTTTCTGCTTGTCGTCCTTTGCATTGTGATGCCCTTGCTGGTTTCTCATTTGGGAATCAGAGCAAGGCCTACGCATCGGATCGCTCAGTACGTGTTTGTGCTCGCTCTGTGATTCCTATTGCAGCTTTAACTGAGGGATGCCGGCTTCCACCCAACGTATTGACGCTTCAGGGTACCTCCAAAGAGAAGATGGAACCCTTGAACGCCCCGACCAGACGGCAGAGGACTCGTCGTTCCCCGAACCTGAAAAATGGATGTGTTATTAGTTTGGCTATGATTTTTGCAGTTGCTCGAATTCACATACGGATTTAAAAATAATTTATCGGCTGCTATAGCTATTTGCTCTATATTCAAGCGGTTTGAGATGAAAATAAGTGGCTTAATTCCATGAAAATCTCAGTGAGGAGAGGCCTAAAAAGGTCGGTTTGTGCACCTTTTACCATGATAGGATCCTTCAGGTGCTGAAAAAAACACGAAGGCGACGTATTACCAATTTTATGAATGTTCACGAGCTCTCTCAGGTCGTCCACTTTGGACCTGCCGTACTTCATGGAAAAAGCCTCCCTCAGGCTGTCCAAAACGCAAGCCTGTCCACCGTTAATTAAAATGTCCCTGAATTCAAAGAATGTACTTATGGGAAGACGCTGTATGACTCCCTCTGTCTTTTCTTCTTATGTGATGTTCTAGGAGCTGAGAAGGAGGGTTGAGACTTTTAGCCATGCGATTGGATTTTTTGCATCGAAAACGGAAACAGAAAGCGATGCATATGGCTGTTTGTGCGTGCACCGCGGATTAGGTTCAGGCACTTGATTGTGTTGATCAGGTGAGCCGCTAGCCGATGTCTCTTTTTGTTGAACCAGCATGGTCTATACTGTTTATTTATGTGTACTCATGAAGGTTCAACTAATGTATTTCTAGGTGAGAAGGAGTTGTGGTTGTTAAGAGTGTACGTGTGTGTTGTGCATTTGAGCGCGTAAGGACCGCAAGCCTGTGGTCTTACCAGACGAAAATCTTAGAGATTGAAATGAAGAAATTTAAAAAAAATTATTCTCTCTATATAAAAGATCTTAGAAAATACTAATTGAATCGTTATAATGAAGCTAGAAGCTAGTATAAGTTAACGAATGCGAGATTGAAAACCGCACGAGTGTGCTTCGGGAATGGCAGCGTGAGTTCGGAAATCCCAAATTTTCGTAAGACTTATTTTCGATAATTAAGCGAGTGGGAGATAGTCAACTTTCATGGTATACAGAGAATATGACTGATAAGTAATCGGTTGAGATTAAAATATAATACAAGTAATACAATTATGAAAGCTCGAGTTATTATCTCAGTACACGACCAGGAATATATATATATATATATATATATATATATATATATATATATATATATATATATATATATATATATATATATAATTATAATTATAAGAGTACAAGTGGGCACATGAGGTTATACGGCTAGGAAAATATGTGAATATAATAATGCACATACAAGTAATACAATTATGTAAGCCCGAGTTATTATCTCAGTACACAACCAGGAATATATATATATATATATATATATATATATATATATAATTATAAGAGTACAAGTGGGCACATGAGGTTACACGGCTAGGAAAATATGTGAATATAATAATGCACATACACGAGGGTATACGTGAGCACACAAGAATACTTGCAAGTATATAAATATAATTATTTTGTGTAGGTATAGCAAGTATAATTATTATGATAGATCTATGATGGAGCATGAATTGTAGTCAGCAATCAGAGAAGAACAGTAGTTAAGATCTATTGTCGTATGGACTGATTTTCGAGAATAATTATATGTGCATGCTCATGTAGGGGGAATTTTAAAGAACAGGTATTTTTGATGTATTAGGGTGAAGTTACATGGAATATTCTCATTACAAATTAATTGATTGATTATATGTTGGATGATAATTTAACATATTATATTCATAAGAATATTATTTTATAGGATTATTACTTTTTATAGGAATGCCCCAGAGGGCATTGCTATACAGCCACTGAATCTTGCGTTTATTTCACAGGTAAGCCACTTTAACCTGTCTTTCCTTGATTTTATAATGACAATATGATTCGAACACTTTCTTTCTATCCATAGTCTCTTCAACAATTTTCCGTCTTGAAAAACCTAAGAGGCTTCACATTATTCTGCTCTATGTTAATAAATATCTAAATCCCCCCAAAAGCATAATTTGATGTGTCAAAATTTGTTAAATAACTTTTAGCAAATGAGGTTTTCTTTCTAAAAAGAAAGAGAATACAGACTCCTTTTTTCTCATTATTTTGCCATATCTAACAAATACATATACATATATAATTCTAAAAATACATCTCGTATAGGTAACATTTTTTGTTGCTCACATTCATTATATGCATAGTTATACAAAAATTAGAATTTACACTAAATTTGGCAATTCTCTTAGAAGATTGGATAAAGGATATTCGAATCGCATTTTCCTTATACTACAGGCAATTTTAACAGCCTTAAATTAATTTAATATTTGTTATTTCTCTTGCAAAGTATTTTAAAGTATATTAATAAAGACGTTAGATTTAAATCAAATTATACACTGAATAAATCCACTTCAAAAAATAATTTCCATCTATAATAAATTTATCCTTAATGTAGAAAAATTGCTGCTTTATCTGTTCTCTTCAAAAGAGAAAGGGATGCACAAATCCTCAGAGATCCACTCAAGCTTTTAAGAGTCGACAAATGTTGATAAATATTATCTCTTATGATCTAATTTGTCCTTATTACTTCTCATATTTCGTCATTTACCCCGTTATAAAAGAAGGGCTAATTATGATTAATTGTACGATCAAAGCGTGAGATTATTATTAATATTATGTTGCTGTATCAAATTATATAATTAAATTAAAATGTTTCCATTATGTGAAATTTTTTAAGTATTTATTCTGTTTATTAATTATATAGTTGTATGTTGAAGTTATATACTCTAATTAACTTGAAATAAACAGTGATATTGAAATATCTTAATCACTTTTGCCAAACAGAAAGGCTATAGAGGAAAGGAGAAAGCTGAAAATAATGGAGAAAATCTTTGGTGAGTTGAGAATTTGCCATCTTCCCACATATAAAATAGCCGGGTTTAAAAGCTTTGGATACAAAACATTAATTTAATGGAAATTTAAGTTTCTCTTTTTTTTAGTTCCGTTTCATTAATTTAAAAAGTTTGATAAATCACAGGAGAATTTCTTGTAGAATCGTTTTAAAGAGTCATTGTTCTGAAGAATAGGAGAAATGAAATTTGTGGAAAGCTCATTTTGTTGAATAGCTTAACCTAAGACCTACTTAAGCTATAATAAATATAGAGAAAGTACACTTTCATGGCTCTGCACTCACCAAGCAACACTGATATCCACGTTTGTTGAGAAAGAAAATTAAATGAGAAAATATAAAATCGATTCTACTTTCAAGTCATGTAAAGTTGAGCACAGCAAATTGTTGTTGGTCCTACTATAGCTTTTATAATGCCATCCATACAAGTATAGAGTTGAAATAAATACAATAGTTTCATTCTTATCCTCAAAAATTGATCTCATTTTTCATCTTTCAATCCATTTTTTATATTGAATGTTAATTTTCTTCCTTCATTCCTTACAATTTCTTTCCTCTGAACGGGTGTTTAATAAACGACTCAGATTTTATGCGTGTTTTTCCGAATTTAGAGACAAGGCGAGTACTTAAGATATATGTCTGCCTCAAAAGAAGTTTAAGAAATTGCCATCTACATTAACGTACCTGGTTTGGAAGGAAAAGAGAATAAAAAAAACAAACAAAACATTTGTAATTTTATAAAAGAATTCAAATTAGGCTACAATATTTTTAAGGTGTTTTCAATTGTAGTTATTAAATTTGTAGAAATTAAACCTAAGACAAATTTGAGTCAAAATCAAAAAAATAAATAGTTTGATAAGAGGTAAAACATGCATGCTATTTTACTCTATATTTTCTGCCATAAACTTGAATACTATGAATTTTCTTTAGGAATATAAAAAAATGTCTTGAATTTCATTTTTGTCAGGATTTTATTTCGATAGTGAATTATAATTCACTATTGACATTATATACTGGAAAAACATTCTCGTACCAATATCCACATATCGTTCCTCTTTATATAGGGCGGGGTCGCTACCGCCTGTCCCTTGTACTCGGGATGAGTGCGTGCATATCGACTGGTGGACTTATTGACTTTTTGGGGGAGGCCGGCCTTCTCCCTATTATTTAAGCAGGGTTTGTTTTTTGTTTTGTTTTGTTTTTTGCATTTGTTTTTGTTTTTTTCCTTTCCCCCATTTTAGATTTTTTTTTGTTTTTTTCTTCGTTTTATTTTATTTTAAATTAGCCTAGAACTAGGCCAGTTTTAATACGGCGACTAATGCCCATGTAGGCAGTCGCCAGATGAGCTCTAATAATAATAAAAAAAAATATCGTGCTTGCTAGCGCCCTATTTATTGGGGAGAGGTGGGGGGGGGGGGAAATAATAACAATAATAATCCTCTTTATATATCTGTACATGTATATAATAAAGCTCAAAGGAAAATACATAAAAGCGAGATTCCAAGTACCTTCAAACTTTATTTAATTATCAATGAATAAGGTAAAAAAAGAAAACTGTAAGATATAAGCATTTATTGTTTACACACGAAATACTCTGAGTTTTCAACACGCACCATACACACAAGCATATATATATATATATATTACTGAGCAAAATAAGAACAGTATTTATCTTTATTACAATATTTTAAAAAATATGATTAAGAAAATGAAATTTCCATGGTAAATAAACGCAAGTATTTTATACATTTTATGAATATTTCATATGATACAATCGTATATTCAGGAAATTATACTAAATAAACTAACAAAATATAATATTTACATGTGCAAAATTAGTTTCTTGAAATTATATGGCAAAGTTTTGCTTATTAGATAAGAACTATACGAACGCCATTGTTTAATTTACTGTGCAGAGATGCTACCATACATGAAAGTGACTCCTGAGCTCCAGCGGAGAATTGTTCACTTGAAGAGTTTGTGGGCGGGGGTGAAGGTTCCTTTATACGATTTCAAGAGCAGTAACCTGGTCACAGGGTATAATATTACGCGTTCTGATGTTATACACTTCAAAACAAAATTTGAAAATCTCCTGCAAAAGTTGGTTGATCTCTTCGGGTCTGCGATAGGAATTTCTAGAAAAAATGACTCCAATAGTGGCAAACAAGTCAATCGTATCATAGTGTCCTATCTCCTCAATATATATGGTTTAAACGATCGTTTCACAGTAACCAAACTATTCGTCGGGACGAAAATGAAGAAGGCGAGACTTGAATATGCCGAAGCTCATGTTGTTTTGAGGGATGAATATTGGGAGAGAATTCATTTCAGCGCCAGAATTAAATTTAATTTAGTTCGAACTCATGGCAAATTGGGGGTTATTGGATCTGCAGGTGACAGATAAACTCTAAATATTTTAAAATGTTTTCCAATCATGGAGGAGGCAGCATCATGGTATGGAGGGGGTTTTTGTCTGAAAGTGTTTGAACGCTAGTTCAAATAATTTGAAAGATACATGCGAATGTACAGTTAATCTTAATACAAGATATTATACATTCACTCCGATCATGTCTGAGACAGCCAGCATTATTAATACAAAACAAAACGCCAAAGCATACAGCAAATCTACTAAAATACTACTTCTAGCAAAACATATCGAAGTAATGATGTGGTTTTTCAGGGCCAGGACCAAAATAGAATTGAGAATCTCTGGAAGATCTTTAGAGACAAAGGTAGAAACCAGTAGCCTTCAGCTGTGACTTATTTATGGACGAAAATTAGCAGGAATGGATTAAAATAACAGAAGAATTTTAGAAGAAACTGGGAAGGTATTGTAGTACTTGTTGTTCCAAAGTATCAGAAAAGAACGGCTTTAACATCTCATGTTATGTTTTCTATGTTTCATCGTTCTCAAATCTTGCATTATTTCTAGTGTCTTTGCTTGGTAGGCAATCTTAAAAATGATATATATATATATATATATGGTAATTGTTAACTTTAGTGGCGAACAATTTTTCAGGGTTCTAAATGTCTTTCTAAATTATATATTAGTTTAGGTTAGTTTAACTTAGGTTTTTTGTTTTTTATGTTAGGTTAAGTAAGCTCATTTTACGTGTCTAATTTTCTTCTAAACGTTAAAATACTAAACTTATCCTGACCAAAAAAATACTTTAGAAAGGCATTTAGAGCGGTAAAAAAAACACCATCACGATTTGTTCAAAGGAAAGACGCAAGCTGGAGAAAAAGGTCGCGTTACAAGCGGAAGATTTTTTTTACAAAGTTGCGACTTATATGTCGGACGCTCAGTCGTTAATTTTAATAGTTGATACTTAACTAAAAATTCTACGTTATTTTCGTGGTGGGCTTAAACCGACTCGGATGAAAAAGAAGCATCGCTTTCTAAAGTCATCACACCGAGAAAGTGTGTTTTTTGTATGAGAAACAGTTCGTAATATAGTACCTATACAGAATGGACTTCTTTGCAACGATTACATGAATAAGTGCCATACAAATCAGTTTGTAATAAAGCAAAAAAGTTAAGTAACGTTAAAAAAATTAAGAAAAAAGGTTTGAGTTGCTCGAAAACGGTATTTAATGTGAAAAAAACATAGGAAAACTAAAGCAAAATAATATATACTGTGATGCATAGGCTTCCGAAACTACCATCAAAAATAAAAAAAACCTAGTTTATACCTTTGTTTAGAAGGACACAAGACCCTTGAAAAAAATAAAGGCACTATGATTGGTCATTCAAGGTGCCTAATTCATCGTTGATTGGTCAGTGAGCTAGCTAAAAAGCGCTAAAAAATAGCAAAACTATAGCCAAATTCGCTAACAAAATCATGTGGTACTAATTTAAACAATTACCATAAATGTAATTGCGGAATTATTATGATTTTTTTTAGAAAAAATAAATTTTTCTACATAAATACTAAAACCCCTATTTTTATTGATCGCAAATATATATTTTTTTGACACATTAGCACAGTTTTAAGCCATCTACATTCATTAGCACGAAGTTTGGCCACCTTTATCATTCAGATATAACTGCTTTAACACGTCTTGTCTTGGCATTGATCAATGTTTTTCACATTTCTTGGATTCGCTTAGATCTGAACTAAACTTGAATGAGACTGCATATTAGTTACTGTTGGGTCGTAATGGGCTCTGTTTTATGTTATCTTTTAACACACCATAAACTCTCGATTGGATTAATCTCCTGGGAATTTCCAGCCAAAGAAAGCAGCTGAACTCCATTTCGGCAACACCATGCCTTCACTGATTTTACTGTATCACTTTAAGCCGAGTCATGTTGCAATATCCAAGTTATGGAGCCATGCCATTTACTTATTTAAGGCTTAAGAACTTCTACATAAATACTATTTTTGTTTCGAAGTTTTCTCAACAATTTATAAACGACTTGTTTCATACACCGAGATGGCTCCCCACACCATTATTTCCGTTGGAAATTTTACTGTTTTCCTCAGACATAAATTCTTCTCAAGGCCTTTTTACACTCTGCTGCAGGTGGCTATCAAGCACTGCAATGGTTGATTCGCCAGAGTCAGAAAGAACTACATAACTGCAATAGTAGAAAATACAACATAAGTAGTTGAACAGCCATATAAGTATTAGAAAAGCCATTGGAGTAATGAATCATCAAATAAACTTTTTAGTTTGAAAAGATTAGAGCCATTACAAAATTGCGGCACTGTAAAATTAGTAGGTATTCATGTTTTTAGGAATTACAGGTAACTGCTTCGCTAGATCCGGCATTCTTACCCTTCCCGATTGTACTGAAGTACACTTGAGGTCATTCTTTGCCCTGGGATAGCTTGCTTTTATCATTGTTTATCGAGGCTTCTTTCTCAGGCGATATGATTTGGCTCCAGCTTCCCAAAACTTCCATTAACTCTTTTTCGCGCAAATCTGAAACCCTCTGCTGCCAGCTAAAGGTAAATCTGCCTTCAAGATGTTCTTATTTTATTAATAGCCTTTGAATTTATTAATTATCTATTTTTGGAGTTCTTGGCACCCCCCAAATACACACAAGTCAAAATCTTGGAACAATTCTAGGTAGGAAAATGTTGGAAGAAAACACCAATATATTGACTTTGTAACAGAACGTTGACAACTACTTTTTCAGGAAGCAATCAATATACAAGAATTACATCCTAAGCTTAACATTCAATTTAATTCGAACGGAATACGGCCAAGCAGTAGAATTAGGAACCGAACTACTGAGTATACATAATTTCTCAAACATCTCTTTTGAGGTGACCGCTTATTTGACCTTTCCTAAGCCTACCCCTTTCAACCTTGCCCTAAATGCTTATAAGTTTGTCAGTACGTTTGCACTTGTGAACTCTTTGCTTGTTTGGATATAAGTTAGTTCATTCGGTGATATATAAACCAATGTTCTGGTATTTTTATTTGTATTTTTACTTTATCTCTATCTCTGAACATGATATGAGGGTATCGTAATGCGTCAGTTGAATAAAATGTTTGGCTAATCGGATATTCTCCGACTCCCTCCTTGAAATTTAGAATCCGAGTTTTAATGAATTTTGGAGAACTTATTCACGAACTAAAACCAGAGGTACAGGCAAAAATGTACGACAAATTAAAAGATGTGAAAAGAAAACCACCAATGCGAAATTAGCCGTCGCTTTCAATAACCTTATTACGAAAAAAATACATTGCCCAACTTTACCTATATACATATAAATATAAAGGTTCTTTCAATAAGGTCGCTTGATATTAAAATGTAAATAAAACAAGTTGTGTGTGATATATGCATTCAATTTATTTTCAATTTGAAAGTAAATTTCATGGCATTAGGTGTGGAATATGACCTCGTTCAAATGACCGCTGCAGGTTCGATTGGTGGAACGTATTTGAGATGACCAATTTTCGATGATTTGTCTTATAAATCAGCTTGAATTTGCAGGATGTTGTTCGATATGTTAACTTTGAGAACATCAATTGTTTGCGGATTATTAACATGGATCTGCGATTTAAGGTAGCCCCAAAGAAAGTAGTCTAACTGCGTTAAATCGCATGATCTCGGTGGCCAGTTGACGTCGCTGCCGCGCGAGATGAGCCTGCCCTGAAATCGCTGGTGCAAAATCTCTATCGTGGCGTGCGCAGTGTGGCACGTAGCGCTGTCCTGTTGAAACCACATGTCGTCAGTATCCATATCAGGCATATAATCCAGTTTAGGCCACAAGAAATTGCTTATCACCGATCTGTAGTTGCCGTTGACGGTTAGGGCAATCCCATATTCGTTCTCAAAACATACGGACCGATGATTTTGTTAGACAAAAATCCGCACCAAACTGATGACTTTGTTTGGATGCAATTGGTGCTGGTATATCTCATGTGGATTGTTTTCGTCCCAAATCCGACAATTTTGCTTGTTCACAAATTCATTAATCCAAAAATAGGCCTTGTCGCTGAAGATGATTCTTTTGGGGAAATTTGGGGCAACTTCCAACTGCTCTAGAACCCAACGAGCGAACACATGGCGTTGTGAATGGTCGTTTACCTTAAGTTCTTGTGTATGTTAGATTTTGTACAGGTGCAAACCCTAGTCCCTACGCATAATTCGCCAAACTGAAGTCGCAAAATGGCCAAGTTCTTGTGAACGACGAGAAATTGAGTACCTCGGATTTTCCCGTACTCTCTCATTTACGGCAGCGATGTTTTCAGCAGACCTTGCGTATCGGTGACGTCTGGGTGTTGGTTGATTGTTTATCGACCCTTTCGCACCGAATTTGGCAACCAAGCGTCGAACAGTGGACTCGGCAGGACGATTGTGGCGAGGATAGAAATCACGTAATGCACGGAACGTTTGTCGAACAGAGCAATGAATTTGATAATAACATTTGATTATTTGCACACGCTGTTCAACGCTATAACCTTCCATCGTGAATTGTCATTTAATACTGAACAGTTCACCTTGAGGTTGCCAGATGTCGCTTTAACAACATGGCCGCTATCGCCTGACAACGCACGAGCGTCCTTGTTGAAAACCATATATATATATATATATATATATATATATATATATATATATATATATATATATATATATATATTTGGAACATATCACGAAAGTTAGTGGCAGGTAACTATAAATATAAATATGTACCACGGAAGGAAACTGAATAAATATGGATTGGAGTTAGTTCTTTCGTCTATTCGACATTTTCAAACTCACAGTGGTAACAAAAAATAACACACACAGGATTTATACTAAGCACGTTTTCTATGAGGTCCACATATAAATGCTAGCATTATTGAGATATCCCTTAATTACTGCATTTTTGTGTTGTTAGATCCTTATGGAAATTTTTTGAGAAGTTTTTCTTACATAGAATAAATTACAATCTAAACATGGAATTCGATAAATGACATTATTATCATTATTGGCGCTTTGATTTATAAAGAGATTTTTTAATGTATGATTGTATTTAAAGGCTACTTTAATATTAAGTTGTTTTAGAAGGTGCACTACAGACATAAAATTATCATGATAGGGTAAAATTAATAGGTTTTTACGAGGTTTATTGTCTCTAATTTACAATTTTAAAATTTTTTGCCTATATTCATACATTTCTCTATAAAGTGCTTTTGGTAGCATAAATTGGTAGCAATATCTCAATTTTTTATGTATTCTTTATCTATATAGTCGGGACTACATATTCAAAGAGCCCTAAGATACATGGAGGAAAAAACAGCAGATTTTATATTTTGGGCATGACTTGAATAAAAATGGACATACTCGTAAGATAAATTATTTGCCGCTTTCTTATAAACAGTAAATTTAAATCTATGTGGTTCTCTAATTATTAGGACATATAAAAATGAAAGGCTTTTATTTACTTTCTTTTCTATGGTGAATTTAATTAACGGAACCAATGAGTTGATAATTAAAAGAAAACTATCGATGTCAAAACTGTTGTTTAAAATTACCAAGATGGCGTCAACATACCGGAACCAAACACCTTGAGTAGACCAAAAAGGGGGAAGCAACCTAGTTTAAAAAAATTAGATATATAAATTTGACAACTAAAGGCCCTTAGGGATTACCCATAGCCATAACAAACACTTGTTCATAGAATTTGCCGTTAAAATTAAACTTACATTTTTCAATACATGAACAAATAAGCTCAATGATCGTATTGGTTGGTAAAGTAAGGTCATAAGCATTTAGAATAGAGGCTAGGAAGTCTAATAAGTCATCAATGGGCACTTTGGTGAATAATGAAGTGATATCAAAACTGACCTGGGTCAGAACTGATGTTACCCTCATATTGTTTAATTTATTGCAAAGGTTTAGGGAATTATTTATATGCGAGGGGGATATAGTTCCTAAGATAGCAAAAATTAAATTCACTAAGTATTTTTAAAGTTTATATTGGATTAAACCAGTGGCACTTATGATTGGTCTTATTGGGTTTCCTGGTTTATGGTTTTTTATTAGGCCATACAAATAGGGTAAAGAAGAGCAACTAGAAGAGACAGAGTCCATAATTGATTTGTGTTTTTTTAAAGTGGTTTTTGTGTCTATTAAAACACTTAATTAGGTCATTTAAGGGATCCTTACTTAACGGAAGTTATGTAGACCTATCGGATAGGTGGACATTTATTTCTTTTGTTTATTATAACAAACATGTTAGATTTATAAGCTTTTGTAATGTGCAAATCTTGGTCCATTTTTAAGGATTTAAGTGCTGATATAAGACTTTGCGGAAAATTGTGTAATTTTTATACATACTCGTACTACTAACTACTGAATAAACAATACCTTTTGCAATGTCTTTGTGGTTTGGAGTTATGTTCTTATTTTTTTCCAAGAAAAATTAAATTGCCTAATAAGTGAGTGTTCCATTCACACACTTATTATCAAGAAAATTCTGTTGTGAATTTATCGGATAAACCAATTCCTACAGATGTAAAGCGTGCCATAGGATATGGATTGTCATTTTCATCAAATCAAAAACCTTAAAATGTCGATATTACCACTGCTTTTGCTAGATTGGAAAAAAATAAGAACATAACTCAAAAGCACATAGGCATTGCAAAAAGGATTGTTTATTCAGTAGTGAGTAATATGTATAAAAAACTTACACTAAAACTATTGTAATAAATTAAAATTTATGTTTTCCCAATTCTTACACTACATTTTGCGCACCCTAGATATATAAAGCCAAAAAGTTAAATTTGATTTAGATTCAGCAGGCGACAGTAAGAAGTTAGATGGCAAATTTACTTCCGGATTAGACGATTCTTTCTTGCCCAAAGCAGGCAAAGAAATGAGACCTTTAAGATCACGCCTGGCATTATACGAGATAAAAGAAATTGAAGGGAGTCGGAATGTTAATTCACTTTAAATAGGGTTTTCTCTCGCTGACATGGTAAGGTGGGTCTCAGATTTTTCTTAATATTTCAATGAAATAAAAAATGATCACTAATTCCAATTTAGTATACTCACCCATTTCACGTAATTAGAGTTTCTTCTACCTATTCAGTGGTGGAAGTTGAAAGAAAGTACATATACAAGTACACTTATATTTCCCAAAACTTAAAGATGAAAAAGTGTACCGCAGTATTTTGGGAAGGAGGTTCTAGGCTTTAATTGCCGAGGAAAATGAGTTCCTCTCCTCAAAATTTAAGGTGCAATAACAACAAGTCCGCATTAAGCAGAAAATGAGTAAGGAAAGATCTGCAAAGAGAGCAGTTAAAGTTGACCAAAGAAAAATAGGAGATGTATAGGTGGACTTCCTCCTCCAGACATCAGTGCTGGGAGCGTGGAAAACTACAGGCAAGAAGCAAGAAAGCATGAGAAGGAAGGAAAAATAGCGTTAGGAAGAGAGAGAGATAGATAGAGAGAGAGAGAGAGAGAGAGAGAGAGAGAGAGAGAGATAGACAGTAGGAGAGAAAATAATATAGGAGAAGAGAAAGGAAAAATTGGCGTGAATGAACACATGACACATGAAACAGGCATTTTCTAAAAGCAATAGATAGACACATTAGATGGGAGAAAAATCAAGGGCAGCAATGGATTGCGCAATGAATTCAATGCTTACATAGAAGGTAAAAATAACGTCTTGAAAAAATTAGATTATCTTGGTTCATATTCTTCCAACTAGGGTCTACTGATTGCCTACCATTTGCTATACCATTAATCTAACAGGTAGTACAACACAACCCACTCAAAGTAGCAGACTCTCAAACCCAATGTCTTTCCAGAATAGGAACCTCTAATGGATTTTTATCTCTAACCCTCTCAAAATTTAAAAGCGGTTATGATGGGCTTAGTTACTGACACTCAGTGCCTTACACGTAGTACTTTGTTACCTCGCCTGATTAATGCTTATAATCAAGGACCAGTCAACGCAAGCAACTAACCGATCTAACGAACTAACTATATAAGCAATGTAAAAGAACAAACAACCTCTGATCCCTCTCCCTCAATTTATCGGAAACTACGTGCTATGGTATCACGTATTAGACAACGTCATTTCCTGTTCAAACATTCTCGAATTTTCGACTCCTGAGGACGTTTGGAAAATATTTCCCGATCCTGCGAACTCCTCGCCGAAGCCTCCCACTCCCCGCCTCTGTGACGAGGTGTAAAAGAACCGCTCTGTCTTGCCTCTTGCTACTAAACGATGAAACGACTCCCCCTCCGGATTAAGATGTATGGAGCTTGTAACTCCTTTCTCCAAACTCCCCATTCCCTTCGAGAATTGGGCATACCAATACTCGGGTTAGTCTGTAGTTCGACGAGTCCAGCCCGCACCTTAAGCCCTGCTAATCGTCTCGTCCCGTGAGCGTTCGTCAGACAGCAGACTTCTTCAGCCGTGGTTCTACCCAAGTTAATTGGTAGCTTCTGTGAAAGGCAAGCCTTTGAAATTTGCGCAACAGTCTTCCTTCGTTTAATCAAACCAATGAAAATCTCCATCAATTACCTTTGAAAAAAAAAAGGATTTGTCTTTCAGTGGAATTACGAGAATTCTAACATTTCCCGTCGAAAGGCATCTAGAAAGTTTGGCTATCTTCATCAGAAGGTCAGTTCGGATCGTGCCCCACCTACCTCATTCAGCTCGTGCCCGACCTGCCTAATCCGGATCGTGCCACACTTGCCTCATTTGGACCGTACCCCACCTTCCTGATCGGATCGTTCCCCACTCGCCTCATCGCAAGAAGGATCTTCCTCGAAGTCATCGACCCGTAAGACTGAAACCCGCTCCTTTATTTGTATTTCAAGTTCCCCCATTTTGCTCTGAGCATAGTTACATTAATCAATTATTTCTATTTGAGAATCCCTGCTCATAATAATTATCAAGAGATTCTTTCAATTTAAATCATTTTCCTTTGCCTATTAGTATTCTTATTTGGATCTTTGTAAATGAAAATATATTTTGGTGGTTTCATCTTTAACTAACCTTGAACGATACTTTCGGCCTACTCAAGTAAATCTCGCCAACTATTTATGCACTCTGTCTGATTATTAAGGATTTGAAATCCAACGCTTCAAGTGTGACCTCCTAGTCGGTCGTTAATCCGTTGCGAACAGTCCTTCAATGGTTCGCGTCGCAGTAGGTGATTGCAGTAGGTGCGTGGTTGTGCCATGACAAGCAAACTTTCAAACAAAATCCCGAAAACGGTTCTAGCCATCGCCTTAACTCAATTTAGAGAGTTTGTAAATAGCTTGACTATATTTATTGATCGTTTTATTCAATTAACTCAAAATATACACAAAAGAGGATTTCTATTCCTGCAAATTATAACGGTTAATCTTGCAATCGCTCAGAATTTTCGAAGACGTCTTCAAAGTGGCATGTAAGTCACTTTTACCTGCGGCGATGCGCCAGGTCAAAGCATTGCCTTTTTTTCAAAGGAGTAAAGTCCAATTGTACCGATATATAAACAGAAAATTACATTTATGATTATAAATCATATGGTTATTCAACTGGAGATTTTAAATCTCCCATCGGATTTGGTGCTTGGTGGCGCCATCTCGTGGCAGAAGCCTCATTTAGCCATTCAAAGGCACTTGATTTGAATCATGGGAAACCATCAATGCAACAACCATTTTTCATCTTATCACAAAATGGCGCAGGAAATTTGTGGGGGTTTCTCTCTTGTTGTGTATATAAACTCTCTCACTCCTCAACTCTCATTCTCAAACTTGCATAGAAACACACCATCATTACCATATACTCACTAAAATCATCTCGCATAAGAATTCTTTTCATTATACTCTTATCTTCGTTTCATTTACAAACGCTATTCTAGGTTAATATATATTTTAAAATTTGCGCTATACGGTGCGTTTATACTCGTTTGAATTCTCACAGCACTCAGAAGGGTGTCATTAAGTTAAAATGCGCACAGAGTGAATTTTAATTTTGTTTAATCTATTTATTCAACAAATTAATTCCTCAAGGCTCAGGTGTTACGGCTCAAAAAACATGGTTCTCTTGACACATCTAAGTAATCTAGAAATCATTTGCAATTTTACTAATGTATCTTTATATTTTAAGAATGTACCTTTGTCCATTCATGTTATCAACGTTTCTTAAATTTCAATCTTTTAAAAACCCGTTATGTAATTTAAAAATTGGCCATTTTCTTTAGTATTTTGTTTTTTAATAAGAATAATTTAATCTAATTCGCATGCTTATTTACCTGGAGATATAGGAGAGTGCCAAAAAAATCTGTCTGGAAGAAGTTTTAATAGCCCCCTGAGAAATCATTGTGATCTGGGATCTTTATTGAACCGAAGCTAGCGAAGGGCTTCTCAGTAAGTTGTAAACGAGAAACCTATTAACTGATTGAAATTAGTGAGAAGATACGTACTACCAGACAGATTTATGTTCTCAAGGGCCTCATTCACACTAAAGGCAAGGTAGGGCGACTTTCATTTGGGGGGTCTCACTTTCTTTGGCCGCCATTGAAAAACTAAGAAAATTTTAACCACCAAAGAAAAAATATCGAGGTGTGATAGTCTATTTCTCACATTCAGCCGCTCTTTTATAGGCCATCATAAATTTGGGACTGTTCAGTGGCTCTAAATCTGGGGGCAATGAAGCGTGATTTTAAAACGTTTGCAGCAACACACCAAACGGAATTTTTTCAGCAGAAAATCACTCGTTGAAGGCAGTATCTCCCAAAGAAGCAACCAGGTGCGACAGAGAGGAATCCCTTACTAGGTCGTACTTGTTGTCGACGAGATTTCAAATTCTGAAAATCTGTCACGTAACAAACACCGAGGGGAACCGAGCCTTTATTTGGTCCGGTTGCCAACAATAGCCGTATGGAGCAAGTTAGCACATCAGGCGCACGGAATAGATTAGGGGAATAAAAGTGTACCTTCGATTTTTTGCACACCATAGCAATCGAAAATTAGAGCCATGTCTCTTTTAATCTGCAGTTGTTATAAGTTTTTTATATAGGTACCATCTTTTCCAGGCTCAGCCAAAGAAATGAAGTCAACTCAAAGCGCTAAGCGTCCTACACAGTGTACCTTCCCCCTTGCAAGGACTTAATGAGTCCCCCTTGCAAGGAATTGATTAAAGATGAATCCCGAAGACAAGGGTATCCCCCCAAAATAGCTAAATAGTATTATTGCAAAGAGCAGATACCTTTCGATGGTTTCATGGATTCAGTGTTGGATTCGGAATTCGATAAAGGGATCAGTCCTAGTGAGTTGAACTCTAAATTTTCAACATCGTCATGAGGTGATCACCCATTTGGCAGATACGCAGATCATCACACCTTAGGGATTAAGTGGCCTGACACGCATCCGCTTCACATAGCTAATCACAACACCACTATTATTCGCTTGTCTACATACATAACACAATATAGGCGTGCTTTTCTTCGTTCCTCAACACTCGCGATGGAGTATTAGTGTCATCTATGTATTTAATCCTCTTCAAACGCCACTCTCACGCCCATCACACGCCTCCCAATACTTATAAGTCACCAACTCCTGGCATCATGAAGGGTTATACTATTGTTTGTTAGTGTTAAAATCAGACAGTACGCCCCAGACTAATTTCGCTCTACGAAGAGTGGTGTCTTCAGGCTAAACACGAATGCTATTCTCATTTTTATATGTATTTCATTATCCGATTGGATTGATGGATCACTTTGACGACTCAAGGGATGAATGACGCTACCTACCTACCTAAATTGATCAGAGGCCAAGTACTACAATATTTTCGAGGTGGGTTGTGAGAGTTATAGATATATTTATAATAATATAATGCAAAAACTTGTATCACCGTTAGGTGCGTTTGTGAATTGGATAAAGATGATTCTTCTGCTACTTTCATCGTTGGCAATGTTTATGAATGAATATATTAAGTTATTGAGATTAAAGTATAATCTGATGAGCGACTGTCAAGGCTAAGGAGGTAAGGATTATGATCTATTGCGAATTCCAATTTATGCATAAGTTGCACTGCATCCTATTGCGTTGATCCAGGATGCGTGAGGTTGGTTAAGAGAGTTGTTGTGAAGTCATTTAGTCCAAATATAAGTTAGTAGCCAGCGCTGTTGTCATTATCCTATTACTTTCTCTATCAATTTTTCAAGAGTTTTCGATAAAGTGACACTAGTGATCTGAAAAGGTGGGGTTTGGCTGTTTTAAAGATTACCTAGTCTGAGTATTGGT
The DNA here is from genome assembly GCA_963969495.1 of Ceratothoa steindachneri. NCBI lineage: Eukaryota > Metazoa > Arthropoda > Malacostraca > Isopoda > Cymothoidae > Ceratothoa > Ceratothoa steindachneri. The sequence continues at coordinate 158,576,053 of OZ018322.1, read as the reverse complement.
TTTGTGTGTGTTTTTACTATTCTGAGGAATGATATTGTTAAGCCACTAATGGTTGAAAATCTATGTGATGGCTAAGATTGTTCAGAACTGATGGCTAAATAACGAACAGGTCTTGGTGTGAATGAGCCGGCTTTTTTTTGCTTATGCATGCGCATTTTTTTGTGTTTATGATTTCTGTTTTGTGTATATCTAGGGAGAAAGTTAGTGTTTGAGTAGTGTTTAATAAGTCTGTGGCAGTCTTATTTTGGTAAGACTGTTTGATTTGTTGCAATTCTTGTTGTGACAGTGTTCTGCTTTGTTTGAGTGTTTTTATCTTTTACGCAGTCAAAGATTTCTTTTGTTTAGTCTGGTTATGTACATATTTTCAAAGCATCTATTATAGATGCATTTTTTTAAATTTTCAGAGAGGAGACCAACAAACAACAATGTTGAGGCTGACATCTAGCGATTGCCTGCCATCCTAGTCCCAAAGTATTTAGATGAAATGATCTGCTTATTTTCAACTTTAACACAATTTCACTTTTAGTAACTTCAGCACTATTATTTATAGATACCTCTAGCAAATCCTAACACCTGTGTCTTTTCAATCTTAGGAAAGCTTGGTACTCTAATAGTTTTTCTCATACTTTTAAGTGAAACCCTTTATTATCTATCTGAAATCCGCCATGCTTTTGCAATATGTTTCTAATCTTTCCTAAATATTTGAAGATTATTTCTCCATCTTGGTTTTAATCTTCTTTTTGGTCGAATATTATCTAGTGGAGTCCAATCAGTAATTTTTCTGCTCCATGTATCTTCTTGGATTCTTGCCAGATGACTAGCCCAGCCCCGTTTGAGGTTTCATATAGTTTCCATTATATCTTGTAGTTTAGTTTTTCCACTCATCCAGGTGGGTTTTTTTTTGTACGCTAAGTCTATCAGAAAGAAATGTAGGAAGCCATTGTGGTGAAATCAGGAGATAGCTAGGAAAATTTCTGAGAAGCAAAGGGCATACCAGAGATTACAGAGTATGTACTGTTAACAATTTAAATCATTATAGGTCGACAAGTTATGAGCTTAATAAGATTATTAAGAAGATCAAACGGGTGGCAGAATTAGTTTAACTTAAAATAATAATAAAAATCTATGAACATTCTTTTGCTATTATAGAATTAATAAAAAATCGAACGGCCTCTTAGAAATGAAGGGGTTTTGAAAGAATCTGATGAGGAAATAGTATAGTTTCTTAATGATCATTTTCTTTCAGTATTTACAGAAGAGCATCCGAATAGATTTAAAGGAATCTATTAGGAAAGTAGTGTTCAACACCATTAATGTGAACAGGGAAATAAATAAATGGCTTATGTTGTAGTTAAATAGTACATAGTAAGTCATCTGCCCCAGAAAACATACATTCTAGCTTACTCAAAGATAATGTAGATAGTATTGCAGTAGCCCTTGTGAAGATATTTACTAGGTCACTAGAGTTTGGAGAAATATCTAATGATTGGAAATTAGCGAATATAGCCCAATTTTTAAAAAGGGAAGTAAAGAGGACGCGAAAAGCTATATACCGGTAAGCTTAACTTATATTGTTTGTATAATTCTTGAGAAGATAGTTAAGAAGAGAATTCCTGACCATCTAGAGAGTGGTAGGTTAATAAATGATGCTCAGCATGAGTTTATAAGAGGTAGAATGTGTAGGAGGTGGGGTATATCCTTCTTATCCCCAATTTTTTATTTTATCAATATTATTCTTGCTTTCTTCATTTTATCGAATCTATTTACTTCTTCTCGACTGAAATTCCTTTTTCTTTAAGTTGGACCTTCAAACGCTTCCTTTTGTTTTGCTTTCTTTGGCGATCTTCATAAAAGTTTTGGGACTGCTGAGTTTCGAATGCGATACCGTTGGATTTGAACGCCAATACTCTAGCCTCACGACCAGCTTTAGTTCATTTTTTGGTTGGTAAATTTATCCGGTATTTATACATTTTCGCACCCCTGCACAGGTCCCTTTCTAGAAAGCGGAGCAAATTTAAGGATTGGGAAGAGACTAGTCTTGGATTTCTAAATCGAGGAGTAGTAGCTCTCCCTCATACGGCCTCCAAGTCTGAAGGATGAGTGGAGCCAATTTAGTGGGATTGAGGAGAGTGACGAAGTCTTGTCTCTAATCGATGAGTACTAGTTTCTCCTTTCCTGATCTCCGAAGTTCCCAACAGCACTTTTTTTTTAAATCTCTAGTAGGAGACAGGTGCAGTTGTAACGAAGATCAGAAGATTGTTTGGCCGTTGAGGGTCACCAGTTATAGGGGGTGGGGAGCATTTGTTTTTCTTCTTATTCGCATTTATTTATTTATCTATATTATTCTTGCTTTTTACTTGGTTTTCTCGATGCTGGTTGTCTTCCTCGAATCCATTTTCTTCTTCTTGACTGAATTTTCTTTTATTTAAGTTGGCCCCTTAAACGTTTTTTACCCATTTTCTTTGACTTCCGTATTCTTGGTCCTTAATCTTCGTTTTGTTCCATTTATCTTGGGGGCTGATTTCTTCTTGATTCTTGTTGAGTTAGTCATTCAAACGCTTTCTTTCCGTTTTCTTTCTTAGGCGTTCTTCATAAAAGTTTTTGAACTGTTGAGTTTCGAACGCGGTAGCGTTGGATTTGAACGCCAATACTCTATCCTCCCAACCGGCTTTAGTCCGTTTTATGTTTGGTAAATTTATCGGCTATTTCTAAATTTTCTCACCCCTACATGTGTTTAGCTTTTTTACTGGATTTTATGGAAAATGTATCTAAACAAGAGAGAATGTTGTAATTTAATTAGATTTTAGCAAAACTTTTGATAAGGAGACTAGATCACGAATTACAAATGCATAGGATATGTGATGAAATTTGAATTGGATAACTGAATGGCTGAAAGACAGGAAACAGAGAGTTATGCTGAATGAGGTGAGGTCACAGTGGAGGAAGGTTATCAGTAGCGTACCTCAGGGATATTTTCTAATCACTTGATTTTTTCTAGTTTATATAAATGATCTTAGGGAAGCTGTAAATAGCAAAGTGTCAATTTTTGTTAATGACACTAAATTGGCAGCTATAGTTAAAGAAGCTGAGGGTAGTTTTAAAGTGCAAAGTTACTTAAATAATTTATTAGCCTGGGGCTCAGAAGTAGTAGATTACTTCCAACCTTATAAAATAAAATGTTCTTAACATAAAGAGATAATAATAGGAAATTTAGCGATGAAATGGATGAACATTGGCTGAATTCAGTTAAGGAGGACAAAGACTTAGGCATAGTAGCAGATAGGTCACTGAAGTTTTCAAATCAGTGTAGTGAGGCAAAGAATAGAGCAAACAGGGGGCTAGGATACATTATGAGGAATATTAGTTAAAAGAGTTAGTTAGTTAGTAAGTTAGCGCCAATCCTTCTATGATACTGGGAGGATCCTCACCGGATAAGGAGATTTTGATTTAAGGTCAGTATGACAATCGCTGGTCGACCTGAGTGCCCCATGGGCCAGTCTTCTTTTGAGGAGAGGTGCCAGGAAGTATTATGTTTGACACCAAACAGCGTTATGGTGGAAGCCTTCGTCACCTCAGGGGAGAGGGACCTGTTCTACGTCAGAGGTAAGTGAATATAGATACCCATCGGCTGTATTTCAAGAAACAGAGAGAGTCTGTGTGTTGTGCTGTGAAGGCGGAAGAGGAAAGAAATCAGTGTTGTAATTGGCTTTGTGTGAGGTGAGCGGGGGCAGATCTACTTATCCAATAACGGGGTGTGCACAATGCGTCAACCAATCGGTAGCCAGACCTCTACGTGTGCTGACGTTTGTGTCTGCTCATGCCGGGATTTGGAATCGAACCCCTTACCGTGACGTTGGGGGGCCAACACCGTTTCCAATCGGCTAGCATGAGCACCAGTTACAAGAGTAAAGTCTTGAACTCGTATGTCAGGCAAATTTTAGACATGAAATCCACCTGCTAGAGACAGAACAAAGGAAGGCAACAAAAATACTATCTTCCCTGAAGCACTTTAAATATGAAGATAGAGTAAAGGTATTAAATAGGTATGTTCTAACTTAAAAAAAGATGTGTGATGAGAGATATGATTGAGCTTTTTAAAATCTGTTCCGGTATGGATAAGTTGGATTTTAACAAGTTACTTGAGTTGGATGGTAGTGTCGTAGAATTCCCCCCCTTTTTGTTCTATTCCAAGAGTGCTAAGAGTGTCTAATGTATTGATATTATAAGAATATCTTAATGAACAGAGCCGTTACAAAACACGTAAGGATATATAAGAGTAACGAACAATAATCCCAAAATAAACATATTTTTCCTTTATCAATTGAATACATAACATTTATACATTAACTACAGCAATACTCTGAATATTATCCTGAACAAGAATTAATTAGCTTAGTTTACACACAAAAAATGGTTAACGTTTTCTTTACACATAACAATAATATAAGAATTAGGCTTACGGACTCATGTGGAGTTTAGAGGCCTCAGAAATGTTATTTACACTCGACGCGGGCCGCCGGCCAGATGTAGATGAGTGAGATCACACGGTTGTTTTGGCGAGGGTGGCAGCTGGGGGGTCCACACGTTCTTTCGGGGGGAGGTTCTTTAAGGACGAGAACCAATACGGTGCTTTATGCAACACCTAGGCAGGCTTGGTCTCTCTGGCGAGAGTAAGTCGAACTTGGTTCTTAAATCAAGTTAACTTGGAGTGCGGTGTGATCACCGAGTAACGAGCTCGAGGAGGAACTTTTCTCCTTCGTTACTTATTTCCTTATGGAAGAGGACTGAACTCGGGAAGGGTCTTCTTCGAGGGCAAGGATAACGGAGGGGGGTTTCTCTGGCGAGAATAAGTTACTTAAAGTTCGGTTTGATAACCGGGAACTAGCTCGAGGATGAGCTTTTTCTTAATTCCAGTCTTCTTCAAGGGCGAGTATAACGGAGGGGGATTTCTCTGGCGAGAATAATTTGAACTTGGTTCCTTACCAAATTAACTTAAGATTTCGGTGTGGCCACGGAATAACGGGCTCGAGTGGCAGCCTTTTCCTTCTTCTTTTCTTAATTCCTCAAGGACGAGGAATACCCTTTGGTGTTTAAGGTGCACCAGGATATGAGGAGTCTCTCTGGCGAGAGTAAGTGGAACTTACCAAAGTTAACTTATCGTTTGGTTTGATAACCAGGTACTTAGCTCGAGGATGAGCTTCTTCTTAGCCCCTTAAGGTAGGTAGCCCTGCCTCTCTTGCAGGGTACTTCTTGGTCTGGCGAGCCAAGTACACTACCTCTCCAGTCTCGGTAGTTCGGTTTAATCCAAAGACTTCGTCACCTAGAGACTGACGTATACTACCACGATTTTTCTCAGAGTCCTCATTTATACCTCGTTGCCCCACTGGGGGAGTGGTAAGGGGAAGGGGGGCTTGAGGACGGCCCCAGGAGAGTTCTTTTGGCCAACGGTCTTTCACACGAAGTCAAACATCGGCTCCTCGTTAGCCTTCGAGATTGGGAGAAACCCGTCTCCAATTTCTTATTCGACGTGAGACTGCATCTCACTCTTCTTGGGGAGATCTTACATTTTGACCTTTAGGGTCTTTCATGGCACCGAGTTGTGCCACAATGCGGTTAGGCACTGAACTCTCCGATGCCTTCGACGGATGTCTTTGCGGTAACCGCCTTGTGACTGCACCAAGAGTGAACGGGGTGGTGGAAGGGACCATTTCCCTACAGGTAGTAATAGGACTAATGGGCACCACTTAAAAATTATTAAACAGAGTTGTGAGTTGGATATTAGGAAATACTCTGCACCAATAGAGTGGTAGATTACTAGAATAGTTTTCCGTATGACACAGTAGACAGTCCAAATTTTCAAGTTTTCAAACGCAGATTAGAGGATTATATGGGAAGGGATGGTTAACTTACTCTTGGGTGTTTGGTGGGGGTTTATTCTGGACTCATTTTTAGGATGAAGTTTTTTATTATTGTATATTATGATTGGATTGGATTTTGAAGAATCTTGATGATGATACTTTTGTTTTTGTACACTTTCCTTTGAATGGTTATAATTGTATATTGTAGATGCATGATCTGACACAATTATCTGGATTGTTTGAATTGAATATTGTAGATGCATGATCTGAAACAATCGTATGGATGCATTTTGTGGCTGGTTTTTGACAGATGCGGATGGATGACCTTTGATAGGGCATTATGGCTTTTCTCATCCGTGAAAGTATGTTATGTTATGTTATGTTATTATAATTCTTTTATTTTAGTGTATATTTTTTATTCATGTTCATGTATTTTCTGAATTTGTCATAATTGGGAGTATGCTTTATTTGTAAACTTTTCTTCTCCTGTACATCGCCATTTTGATTTGGAAAAGGATGCTTGCCTTCACAAAGTACTATACAGCCTACAGTGATTCTGCATTGGATTTCTTGATGTTTTTCGTTGAATTTGTATCCGAAGACCCATATAGATATGCTTTTCAACCTATTTATGTTTTCTTTGTATTTTTGGATTTTTATCATGTCGAAATCAAGTTGGATTGTCATCAATTTGGTGTTTTAAATATTTATTTTAAACGTACTTTTTTTACTTTCAGGTTTAAGTTGTTTAACCATTGTTGGATTTATTATCAGTTATAGGCTAGGAATACGAAGGAATTGGCAAATTTTAGGTGATTCTTCAAGGCTGTTTTGACTGCTGGTATATAGACAGAATCAAATGCTCTCTGCTAGTTTCTTAACACCACTTATAGAGGTATATTGAAATGGGAAGTTTTCTCAATGAGATAAGTGTGAGTATGTATGTCAATCGATGCGAAAACATTTTCTGAATTCACTTTGTTTTCTCGGTGTTTGTCATCTAGCTGATTTTGCTGTTTGCTAGTAATAACTTGTGAAATATTTAGAGACACACGCTGGAAGTCTGATTGGTCTGTAATTTGTAATGTCTGTTTGATCCCCTTTTCGTTTAGAAGATTTATTATAAGTTTGTGCCATTGTGCCAATCCTTATGAATCTTGCAGTCTTTTAGAAGACATTCAGTAAAGATACAAGCTGTTTGTCCACAATGATATCTGCAGAATTTACCAGCATGTCACTATTGATGATGTTTTGCTGACCTGGTAATTTGAGGTTCATCATGTGATTAATCGCACTTCCAATTTTTTATTTGAGAACAGGCGAGAGATTATTGAGTGTTTTAATCTGGTTGTGCTTTTGATATTTGCTGTTGCTTAAGTAAAACTTTCCTTCGTTTGTAAATTTATAGTTGGAATTAATGATGATTGCAGGAGTTTCCTTCGGAGTAACCGTTGTTGACAAAAGAAATAATGTTTCCTTAATTTACGTTCCTTGGCCTCATAGTTCAGGGCAATAATTTTAATTAAACTAGCTGTTGGTGAAGTGTAGTCATCAAATTCTTAGCAGTCGTTCCTGCTCAGTGAACAAAAATAGAGGAATATCAGTCAAAATATCATCATAGCTTTTATCTCCTGCATGATGAAATATATTGAAGTACTCTTGAAGAAAAAGGAACAGCACTGTATAGGATGAGTGTGCGCATCAATTGACTGTATTTATTAATAAAATATCTTTTGGCTCTATATTTTTGTATATTTTGCATTCATATATGATATAACATACTAAAAGAAAATGCAACCTTTGATTAGTTCTATTACTTTTCCTATAAGAAAATATATATTTGTTTAAAAACTTTGGGGCATGACAGTAAATAGGGACGTAACATCGAGATATACAAAAATTTCTTCCTCCATAATTAGCATCTTTGATTGTTCAAATGAAATCCATAGCTTTGTTTAGCCCTCCTTCTTTTTTTGAGCTGAGCAGCTTTATCTCATTTGCTAACTATCTAGAGAGGCTGTAATTGGCTCAACAGATGAAAGAAACAATGGGCATTGAGACTATGAATTCATTATGTATTTTTGGAAGGCCGCATAACTGGGTGATTATTGATCTCTGTACCTTCAAATTCTGAAATTGTCATATAAGTAAATCTCGTGTCTGCTCGTGTCATCTACTTAATGATGATGGCCGCATCGATACGTGATAACCCCACATCTGCCTACTTTATCCAAAACTTTGGCCAGAGTTTCATCGCTCTTGGCTATATATAGTTTGATCATGAGCTGGGCGTGAATTATATAAATCTCTCTCTATGTATATACATATATAGAGAGAGAGAGATGTGTGATACAACTAATTGCACACTTAAATATTCAAAATTTCGGAAATATTTCCTGCTTTCGCTCGGTTATATACATAAGAGGAAACTCAGTAAACATATATTTAACAGAAGAAATGCAGATGGGATATTTTCCTTGTATTCAACCACTCTAATAACAGGAGAGAATATTGTGATTAACAAAAATATCTTCTAAATTGGCTAAAAAGGGTAATAGTAAAGATTCAAAAAATCTAAGGAACGAACTATTGTAAACTGCCAAATATTAGCACCGTCATTAATTTATAGGAGCCCATAGAAAAAAAGACGTTTGCTTTGAGCATTGACGATTGTAAAAGCGCTTTCTCAAACTATTTTACAGCAATACTTAAACTTCATTTAGATAGATTTTCCTAAATGACTATTTCTTAGCGAGTTTGAGTTTTTTATGCAACTGCAAGTCTATAATTCGAAAGTATCGAGAGGCAGTGCTCATCGCAAGATAAACAATCTGCCTTGTCGATACATGCTACGAAAGCTAAATAATATGCAATGATTAATATGCAAAAACTACTAAGCGGCCTGCAATTTTAAAGAAGTAAAGTTTAAAAGAACCTAGTAGAGAGCTCTAACATAATGATCATCATTATATCACTTCTCGCAAAAACTCAACTCAGTAATAGAAAGCATGTAGCAAACCGACATACGAGCATTGCACATCATTAAAGGGAAAATAGATGATGCCATGTATTGGAGAATACTGGAGAAAAAGCTGATCCCATGTGCGAAAAAGATTCTGAGGAAAATCAGAGGATATTTCAGCTGCATATCGATTTTAAGTACAATGCGAATTTAACTCAAAAATAGTAAAAGAAGAATAAAATAAACTTCATCCCATGACCAATCAATCCTCTGGAAATTTGTGTAAAATACTCACTGCTGCAATGCTAGAAAGACACCTACAATAACTTGTCTCAGTGAGGGAGGGTTGCTTAGAAGAGTTAAACAAAATATCAAGAAAAGATTGAGGAAAGAAAACATCAACCTAGGAGAAAAATATTCGCGCTGTTGCAAGCAAAATTTATGCCATGAAATTATAAATGACTAAAATTATCATTGGTTGAATACTTCCGTCACCTGCAATTTTTTTTTATTACAATTGGAGTTTTCTACAAAAAAAACTATTGTTATGTCCATTTCTCTAGTTAAATGAACATCTTTATTGATTTCAGTTATATATATATATATATATATATATATATATATATATTGAAAGTAATCTCTTCTAGCTAAGAATAATTTAAATTCAAAGAAAGTAGTTTCCATTAAACTGATTCTTTAATGACAATGTTTCAGGCTCCAAGCCTATCTTCAGTTCTGATAAAGAGAAATGAAGAAATATTTAAATTCTAACATAGTAATTATTGGTATAAGGTGACAATTCCAATTAGATAGACAAAACATTATTTAAATGTGGAATAATAAGGAGAGAAAGGGGCGGAGTATGTAACTTACCCGGTTAAGTGGTGAGGAAAAACTCGACTAAATAGGTGAAAGAGGGGAGGAGAGGAAGTATGCACGGTGGATGGAGGAGTGGTTAAGCTAGGAGTAGGGGACCCGCACTTGTGTCGTTATTACAATAGTGTTTACCAACAAATGGATGATGTAGGGAAGGATTCGCCAAATTCTCCCATCGCTGCCGACATTTTATGACAAACATGGAAGAACTGATTTTTAATAGCTGCCCTAAAAATTTTGCTCCTTTTTTTGCCATATTTCATAACAAAGATGAAGCAAACAGTTTTTTAGATTTTATGAACGCCCTGCAGACCGACACTAAATATACTGTCGAATTTTAAAAGGACAATGTCCTTCACTTTTTGGACTTAGTAATTGACAAGTCAGGCAATAGAATGAACACCCATGTATACCGAAATCTATCTTCACTGGCTTAGGAATCAATTCAATTTTTTTAATTTCTGCGATGCACTCTTCAAAATCACTTCTATAAAAACACTACTTGACAAAGCTTATTACCATACTTATATATATATTTATATAGCCACTACCAAAAGTTTTCGGAGACATATGGAATTTTAGGAAATTAGATAAATGTGGGGCCTTGATGTTTTTATTTGCATAACAAAATAAATATAACAGTGAACTACCGAGGACTAGATAATATAATTTATATATTCCCGAATCAATCAACAAAAATGAATAAAATACAAAATTTTACGAAACATGTAACATCAGCAGCATATAACTAATGAGTGCATGAAGCTGGGTGAAGATTGCAGCAGTACCAAACTATTACATGAAGCTTAATACTGCGCCGCGAGTAACTTGGCTGTGACCAGAGTATTTATATCATTGAGGCATGCTATCCACAAATATTGGTGATGTTTTACTGTCTCTGATGATTCCATTCCGTTGCTTAATGGATAGGTTACGATGACTTGATGTTTCTTCTAGGTCATGCTAGTGGTGATATAGTTATTCCGGACCCACTGTAGGATTGAGTCTGTTTTATGCCATTTCACATTGTGCTGTCCTGATGTAAATCACATTCCGCGCATTTATGGAGAAGGCTCCGACTAAGGGTTGCATTAAATCACTCAGGAAAGGATAGTAATTTTCTTAATTCATGGTGCCATCACAAAAAGTAAAACGACCCAACCTTAATCATTACAGGAATTACCATTCTATTAGAGAAAAAACACCATACTTTAATGTAGGCAGTATGTATTCTTTATTCCACTGCTCAACTGGCCTCCAGTCATTTCTAAAGTTGCGATTAGTCGGCACGAACTGGACCATGGCCTCGTCTAAACGTAAAATGTGTCCACACTGACGCATAATCCAGTTATGGTGGGCAGTTGAACCAAGCCAGTCGATGTGACTTCTGCTGAATGTTGATTAACGGCTCCTGGTGGTCTTTACATGACATCAGGTCTGTTGAAGCAGTCACATGCTTCAATAAAATAACACCGCAGCTTTCTGTCAATTTATTTTGGCAGCTCTATCTGCGGTTTTCATGCGATACCAAGTGATCATGTGACGCATAGGCCTGTTGTTATGTTGCGAACTGACCCTGGCTCGTCCAGAAAAGATCCTTCCTAGCTTTTCGCAATTTCTTTGATCCTCTTAACCAATTTTGAATCACCGAAGTTTGTTCCATTACCCCTCTTTGTTCAGGGTTTGTTTTAGACTTCTTCCCTCCACGATATAGACGTCCTTTCGTCATTATCATATCATCGTCAGCCCCTATCGGCATAAAATATGATATTAATAAATATTTATGATATATGGAGACATTTTGGCTTATGGTTAGTTCATTATAATAAAAGGAATTTATATATTTCAATATTATCGCCATTTGAGATATATCCCCCAAATATTATAAGAAAGTGTTACTTGTGCTAAGCTTTCCAGATGTATTAGACACATGCATGCAAACTCTCCGCAATATATTACAGACATACTTTTCTTATCATAGACTAATACTAAGGAAGAGAACAGCGTTGGGGATGGTATATTAGTGGAAGCAGGATTTGCTTACCTGACTTGAAAACGAGTGGGTGGAACAAAGACGCATTAAGTAAATATTTATTGGTTTAAGAATTTGATCATATACATGACGATGAATGAGATCATAAGCATAGAGATCGGAGTTTATATAAAAGTTAATGAAATTTAGGAACTTACATTCCAAAATATTACGTCAAATAGAATTACTAAAATTTGAAATGGAAAGTGCTTGTCTCAATTAATTAAATAATAAGTGTGGATATTATTATTAAGCACAATGTTTAGATGTTTTTACTTTTAAAGAGACCGTACGGACACCTTGTATTTTTAAGCATTAGTGTTTTTTTTCCGATAGTTTAGTAGACAACACGCTAACATCAATTTGAATAAATTGCGTTCGTAAGTGTCTGCTATTAATTTTCTAAACTTTAGATGTACTTCAAAGACACAACATTCAAGGGATTAACTATGTAAAGAGCGTTGCTATTAGATACTGTATGTTCTATTATTTCATTGACTTTAGATCATTTCATAATGTTTATTATAAATCAGGTTTGTCACTTATAGGAAAGGATTATATGTATTTTTGTTAGGTTGAATTTTCAATGCATACTATAAAGCCACTTGCATTAAACTCATTTTAGAATATTTTGCATAATTATGATAGTAATTGAATTCGCGGTTATTTGATATATATTTTAAAGGTAAAACAGAGCCTGAGGAAGGAAAAATATTGTGATGGTAACAACGTATAATGCAAAAAGGGAGCAGAACCAATTTTGTTGAGTGTTTTAAGAGGAAAAAAGATATTAAGGGAATTCTAAGAGGGTGTATATAGACTGTGGTTAAAATGTTTTCGTTTCGTGATCTGAGTCTGAAAACCGTATAGGAGATGCATCATTTACAGTCTTTATTGATCTCGAGAAATGTAATATCGATAAAAAACACAATCTATGTCTTGCTCTCACTATTTCTGTTTGTAGAGGTTATTGGTAGACGTTTTGATGGTGCAAACAGTTTTAATCTTGGAATTAAACTGTGTTGTAGTATCAAAATGCACCTTTTCTATGAATTTTGTTATACAAATTATGAAATATTAATTGGTGTGGGACATGAATTAGTTAAATTCGTGGAAAGAATACCAATGGAAATTAAATAATTTGCATGGAGAAATAATTACACTTTAATCTCGAACTAAGTGAAGCAATAGGTTTTTTAATGACGGACAAAATAAGTTCAGAATCTATATATATCTCAGGAGGATATTTACAGTCTAACCCACGTGTAGACACTAACATGACTAATCCAGTGCTTCACTGTATACCATTACTAGCGCGGGAAAGGAGTCAGAAGGAAAGCAAAATTAAAAGTGGCAGGAGTTTTGGGTGCCATAGAACGAAGAGTAAGAAAATTTTATCTGTTTGGGGGAATGCCTACAAGGTATTCTCTGCCTTGAGGGAGAAATGAATCTAAGAAAAACTTGTGCTAGAATAAAGGTAAATCGACAGAAATATAGTAAATTTTAGCAAAAGGAATGTATGGCTAGAATGTTTGTTGATGCCATGGCTGTAGAAAAGTTCATGACATCAAAGAATGCAAGATGACGCAAAAATCATTAAGTGAATGTTGGGCCATTTTGACGTTAGTGATGAGAAACAGAACATCATCGATTAGAAAGAAATGATGTTGGTAGAGGATTGTTTGTAAATGTCTGTCAAAGATGATAGAAATGAAGATCAGAGATAAAGAGAGACAGGTAGGACGGAAAGAACCCCCGATGGGCCTCTTTTTGAGGTAACTTCCGATTTATAAGACGCCTTTTAGCGAGCCTAATTATAACAACGAAAGGTTCCGCGAGATGGCTTGAACGTCTAAATTCACTCTCGGCGCCTCTATGTAGATAAAATAAAATCTACTTCCGGCGGGCCCGTATAAATAGTTAAGCGTAGACCTGGATAAGATTAGTATTTGCCAAAAAGATGCGACGCAGACTAATTTTTTCTCTCGGGCTCCCTTACCCCAAGAGCTCGAAGACAAGTCAATTTAATATGAAGAAATAAGAACTAGGAACGAGGAGAGTCCGACACTGCTGTATTCAACTAAGCTTCTCCGCTGCAAAATACTTCCATAATCTCTCGTTTCAAAGCTAGCAGTGTGTGAGGGAATGCCCTCAAAGGACCAACGTGAGAGGAAATCCCCCTCGTAATAACCCTATGAACCCCTTCGCGCTAAGCCACGTGTTGCTTGGCGTGGGAAATTTAGAATCTCCAAAACGACAGCAGTCCCGCGCTGAATCACCCGACCTAGCTGTATTTGCTTTCGGACGCCCTTCGCGCCCCCCTTCCCCAGGAAAATGCCAAGTTCTAATCCCATCCTTCCCAGGCATGTCTATTTCCCCACGAGAGCAGCCTTACTAACCCTACCTCGTTATAATGAGGCAAATTTCACTATCCGATCCGATTTGTTATCACAAAATAAATTTATTTCGCTATTCGATCCGATTTGTTATCACAAAATAAGTTTACATATACTGAAATCGCGAATCCTCTAGGTATAAACAGGTCATCGGGCTATCTATCGAACAGCCACCCTGCTATTTGACCCTGAGTGCGCTATTCCTCGAGGAGATTAAGTGTCCGCCAGTCCATACGTTAAGACCGTTTCTCTATTCCCCATTGAAGTTCTGCAACCCTTGTTCGAGTCGTACCTGGTAGTAAGATCTCACCCGCAGATCTCCCTTCGTGAAGATTTGGCCCCTATACAGAGGAAAGCTATCGAGCCCCTTTCATCTGGGAGAAATGTTCGAACCTCATATCGGACCCCATTAAAAACTCCTATTCTTTGGAGTCTGAGACTCTGCGGAATCGTTTTGAGTTGACATTACATCTCTGTGGAGCAGAGAAATTCTCATTCTCCAACAAGAAGTAATCAAAACCCCCATCTACGAGTCCTTCTCATTAGCACTCCCCGCAGTATCTTCTCGAAAACCTGTGACGTTGGCCCCCCCCCCCCCACATATCACCACGACGTTTTCAGGTCAAGGGATCTTGTGTTGTAATCCCCTGATTACCTCGTTAATCGTCACCCGTATCCACTTTTGATTTGACTTCCTACTCAATCGCAATAAATATCTCTTTTTCGAATAAACGTTAATTCTCCTCCCACTTAACTCTTTCATATTAAAAATTGTCACAATTAACTATCTTTATCGGGTAAGTTGACCGCCTTTTATATATATATATATATATATATATATATATATATATATATATATATATATATATATATATATATATACATATATATGCCCCATTTATTATATATATTAAAATTATTTAAGGGGGGTCTTGTTCTTTATATATCTTTTGAACTGCAACTTGACAAGCCATTAGGTAAATCCCTGTCAACCGTAAATCGCACTCTGTATTAATTGTCCCAAAGTATATCACAGGTGCTATCGGATCGGCTATCTGCCTGTGTTCGTTTATGCGGCCTTGCCCAGAGCGACTCTTCATAGGCATACCTGAACACACTGTTTGTTAGAAGACACGCAATTATCTCCTTCATAACTTTAAACAGACCAAACACTAATCGACTAAGTGCCGTGAAAAGCAATTGAGCTCGTCGCTTATTCTCTCCTCCCCCCAAGCCACGCCTTCCTCCCTGTAAAAAGTTCCCTCGAATGGTAGTTTCCCTTTTATCGTTAGTGTAGTTTTGTGTGTTAGTGCTCACAGCTCCTTCCTGGATCGGACGTGTGTAAAGCTTTTTCCCATTTAGTTCTTTTACATTTCTATGTCGTTTCCATTATTTTTTTTTTCTAGAGTAGTAAAGATTATTTAGTTTCATCAAGTTTGATATCCAGAACCTCCTAGTTAGTTGATTGTATTTGGCTAAGAAATAGTCACTCTGACCTGATTTAGTGCAACCTAAGTTTAAAGTGCATCATTCAGGGTAATGCCCAATCGCAGATTGTCCAGCGGGCTTACAACGTTCCCTTTCGGGTCAAAGAAAGCATTTGGAGGTCAGGAAATCAAAACTTACCTACGACAACGTAATTATCTTCAATGTGTAATGGCAAAAAATAATGCGGGCAGGGGAGATCTAGTTCCCTTCGTTTTGCTTCTGGGTATCATGCCTGCAATAAACTTTGAGTCATGGAATAAGTGTTCTTTGAGGGAGTATATAAACAACCGTGCCTACGTAATTGTTGATGTTTTTACAACCAGGGATAAAAGGTGCAATCCTTAATATATTTATAAATTAGAGTCAGTGGGAGTGTTCTACAGAATTAATCTCATGCTAGAAAAATCAGTGAATAGTGGGCTTATCTTTGTGCAAATTATCTTAAATTTGTGGTTGAAGGGTAAACAGTTTTGATCGTTTTTGCCCAAAGTGAGAAGCAACAACTTTCCAGGAACTCTCTAGCTTATCAAGATTGTAAGCTGAACTATAGCAAGATTTTGTTGAAAACAAGATTCCTCGCTGTAGGGGACACAAATTCTCCCTTGATACACGTTTTAGGCCTTTACTATTTTTATTTTCTCCTAATAATAAAATCAACGAGCAATTTATTATCAATATTGTGGTATCTGCGATCTACAATGTTATATATGGGGCGAATGCCTTTTTTCGAACCTCATTTATTTTCCCGTTGCCACATACAATATTATAGTGTATATATATATATATATATATATATATATATATATATATATATATATATATATATATATATATATATATATACATATATTTATATATATTTATAAACTGGTCCGGAATCAAACGGAAAGCCGAGAATTCACATATCAAAAACAATTTGGCGACAGTGTAATAAAAACAAACACTTCTTGTCCTGAATAGGGATTAAGACCAGACAGCTGTCGCCGCCTCAGATGTTAAAAAATTTATATCAAGAAAGCGTAAATTTTAAGACGCCATGGATCCATGACAAAAAGATAATCAACTAACGTCGGTCTAGGAAACCCCACCCTGCGGGCAGAGCTAAAGACGACGTGCCCTGGAGGCAGGAAGAGGCCACGCCTTTCTCCTGCCCTACTTATTGAAGGAAAATGGAGAACACATATTCATTCTTGAATCTAACTCTCATTCTCAGAGTCGCCCCGTTATTAATTTCGTTTCATTTAGCGTAGCCAAGCTCCCATCTTAATCACCTAAGTCTAGTTCTAGTTACTCTCGCTTTCCTGAACGGTAGTAAGAAATTTCCCTGACCGTACTCTGTAAAGGCGAGCGTTATTTTTATCTAGCTTACTTGTTTTGTTTGTTTGCGGAATTAAAACTTATCTTTTTACCTGATTTCTCTCAGTTCTTCCTCGATCACAAGCCTTCGGTAAGCCCAACTAACTCGATATATTATTTAAGTATCTTTTGGGTCAGATACAAACTTAACGCCATCTATCATTTCACCTGGGGACATTAGGGACCTCAGGAAAAATCCGCGTCATTTTTAACCATAACTGGAAATCTTACTTTTACCCTTTTGTATCATAAAGCGGCTTCCCTAGGCTGCCTTTCTCCGCCTACTATAAAAATAAAGGTAACTTGCCCTTCCTGCCTCAAACTTAACTTGCAGTCCCTACGTTTCTACCAAAAAACTGGTTCCAGCGATCTTTTTCCCCTTAATAGCTATAAAACCTGGGTACCCCATAAATGGTGACATTCCTCTCCTATATCTCTATATCCTTCCAATTAATTAAATCGAATTTAGCTTTACACCCGCACCGTTCATATACATACATGCTCTTTTCGAATTAATTGTGTTTTTCACAAAACACAATTACAGCTTCGAAATCACCATAATATTCAGGCAAGAATACTATGGCCTGCCAATAGAATAAACTTTTTGTTTTGTTAGTTTGCGCATAAAAACAACGCATAATACTAACAACTTACTATAAACAAACTAAACAACCCTTGCCAAAATTAACCTACCCTACAAACAAAATAAATAAGACTATCCTACCTAAACCTTAGTTAACCTAAGGATTATTTGGTGGTTCCAAACAAGTTATACATGACAAGATCGCTGCTATTTTATTTTTACTCATAACATCATAATTATTAATTTTCGCGCCTTAATTAGTGAAAGTTCTCTATAATTTATATCGTTGTTATACACTATATAGCATTTGTGAGTTTCTTTGGGTATGAAAATATTTATAACAAAGCGCCTTCGATTGTGTTTTAATAGCTGACCAGCAATGGGTACCCATATTGGGCTAGAGGAGCGCCATCAAGTCCACGTCAGGCGAATATAGATTAGCGATGCTTTCCATGTGGTGATTATAAGGCGCAAGTGATCGTTGTTGTGCTGGCTCTAATGGAAAGAACGGCAGACAGGGAACATCAGGTGCACTACTGTGTCTTAAAATAATAGTCTCTGCTTTTGATGGGAATCAAACCCAGTGACAAAGAGTTGAAATCGAACACCTCATCCACTTAACTACCTCAACTACCTTAACTACCTTTTTCAAATAGACACAAGGTTTATACACATACACACTCTTTCTCTCTCTGTCGCTCTCACCAAGTCTCTCTCGTTATATTACTTTGTATCTCTGTCTCACTCTCCTTTTCCCTCTTTTCTTTCTCCCCTTCTTTCTCTTTTACTCTGCCTCTTTCAGTCTCTCGCTTTGTCTCTCTTACATTCTCTCTCTGTTTGTCTCTAGCTAAGGTTAGATTAATAACATATCTTAGTGGGGGAGTGGGAATCAGTCACCGACTGCAACGTGAAACGTTGAAGGACTGTCCGCAGGGATTAACGACTGCTTTGGATGTCACACTTCAGGCATTTGCTTTCAAATCCTTAATAATCAGACAGAGTACACAAATAATTGGCGAGATTTATTTAAATAGGCCGAGAGTATCGTTCAAGGTTAGATAAAGATGAAAAAACAAAAATGTAATTTTATTTACAAAGATTAAAATAATAATAATAATAATAGGCAAAGACAAATATTTGAATTAAAATAGTCTCTTGATAATTATTTTTCAGAGGTGATTCTCAAATGAAATTATTTGATTAGCATTACTAGTCTCAGATCAAATGGGTGGATCTTAACAATACTAATAATGGAGGAGGGCTTCAGCCTTACGGTTGGTGAATTCGAGGAAGGTCCAGCTTGTGATGAGGTAAGTAGGGAACGATCTGCTGAGGCAAATGGGGCACGATCCGAATGAGGCAGGTGAAGTACAATCCGAACCAACATTCCGATGAAGATAGCAAATCTTCAAAGTTGACGTTCGACGGGAATGTGAGAATTCTCGTATTTCCAAAGGAAGAGGAAACTTCTTTTCCTTAAAGGAAATCGATAGGAAATTTTTCTCGGTTCGACTAAACGCGGGGAGACTGTTGCGCAAATTTAAAGGCTTGCCGATCAAAGAAGCTACAAATTGCCTGGGGTAGAGTCATGACGGAAAATATATGCTGTCTCATGAACGCTAACGGGACCAGACGATAAGGACGATCTTTAGGTGCATGCTGGCCTCTTCGAACTACAGTAAATCCAAGTATTTGTGTGTCTGATTCTGAGAGGTAAGGAGGAATTTTGAGAAAGAAGTCACAAGCTTCAAAAATCTTAATCCGGAGGCGCAGTCAATTCATCCTTTAAGAGAAGGTGTGAGACAGAGCGGCCTTTTCCGCCTCGTCACCGAGGAGGAGGAGGCTTGCGATGAGTTCGCAGGATTGGAGAATATTTACCCAATGCGCTCAGGAGTCTAAAATTCGTGAATGTTCAAACAAGAAGTGACGTTGTCCATGGCGGGATACCATCTGGCGTGGTTTCCAATATAGTGGGGGAGGGGAGGTCGGAGGTTGTTCTTTTACACTTAGTAATTTTGATCTATATTGTCGTGGAATTGCCAGACTCTCACTCTCTCTCTTTCTCTCTCTTTCTCTCTCTCTCTCTCTCTCTCTCTCTATATATATATATATATATATATATATATATATATATAGGTAGGTACTTTTTGGTCTTTGGGCGGAAGCTTGTTGAAGAGTGTTAGTGAATGGAGAACTTGTTATGACTTCAGCGGGGATGGTTTATTTGCAAAATTGCGGGATCCTTTTAAAACAAATATTTCAGAGTGCAAGTTAGCCAATCATTAACAGGTAGCTGATACACGTTGGAGTTCAAAAAGAAAGACAATTACAAAAATATATCTCAACTAGGAACAAAAATAATATTTAAAAAACACATATATTGGGTTTAAAGGGAATGGTCGCACAGACAGAGTTAAATGTCTACGCGAGATACAGGTTGGTTAATTATGGAAATAACGTCTTCGGGTTCAAGTCGGTGATAAAAAGGGTGATTTTAAACTGGGCGTGCAAACAATGAATGGATCTATTGGGTAAGCCAGACTGTCGAACAATCTGCGGGCGGCTACAATTCAAGTGCTCAAGTGCTCGTTGCAAGGAAGGGCTAGTCTTGATATGATGACTGCGATGGGGGAAGTCGGGTTATCTCACGCTTCAGATGAGTGAGCACAAGTAGATTGCCTTCTGAGATGGGAATCCTCGTCAGATACTCGCCGATTGACTATGGCAAAGTTCACTAATGTCGATTTAGCCTTCGTCCTCTAATCGAAGTCGTCGTTATCACCAATCGGGGGTTGGGGGAGCTTCTTTCATCAAGTTCGCGCTGTATGTGGGAAGTCTATTAGTGCTCCTTACTAAACCAAGTCGAACGATTATATAGACATTCGACAAGGTGTCTTTAGATGGCTTGGTTGCCCCTCTACACACACGTGTTATTTTAGGGAAAAGTCGATGAAACCTTGGGGGGGGGGGAGATAAGTGAGATAACGTTTGCGTAGAATGTTCGACAAACTTCGATCTATGAAGGAAAGCAGGAATACTGGCTGAAAGGCGGCCGTGGGAGACAATGAAATCTCTCCCTAAGCAAATAGAGCTGGGGTGTGATTAATAGCGTGGGCTGCACCGTAGCCCTTGTTCAGTGGTGCTTTCAAAGCTCCATGCGGTGATCTCAGGACCACGTTGGTACAGAAGGGCACGCGGTCGTCCTTCAACCTTATTCTGCTACATATACGTTAAGGTGTTTCGTTTTCATGTTCCTATGTATTTTCAACATTACCAGGTATATATTTCATGATTTCAAGGCCGGAAACGGGTGGGAGAGTTGGGTTGGTAGAGACTTTATCTTTAAAATCCTGTGGCTTATAGATAGTATTGTTCATACTTAGTTAGAATCAAGTCCTGAATAATTCCGTTGTAATGGAAGGAATGGTCTCCTGAAGTACTTATTTCCTTGTGACTTTCTTTTCGTCTCTGATACTTTCTCTGTCTCTCTATTATCTCGCTCGCGTTCTTTATCTGTCTCTTTCTGATTTTCTCTAATAATCAGTCATGGTCTGTCATTATTTGTTATTTTCTTTATCTTGCATTCTATCTCTCATTATCTGCCTTTATCTCTTCATCATCTGGCATTTCTTTCATTATCTACCCATTTCTCTCTACTTATCTAGCATTCTTTCTATCATTTACTCTCACTCTCCATCTCATTATATTTCTCTCTGATTATCTGCCGATCTCTTTTATTATTTGCCATTTTCTGTTCCTTTCATTCATTGTCAATCTTTTAAATTCTCTGTGATTCCTATCATTCTCCCTCCTTTCTTTTTCTTTCCTCCATACCTCCTCCTTTCACCCCCCCACTCTTATCTCCCTCCTCTTCAGCTGCTCTTCAGTAAAATAGAAAAATCTACTATATTTTGTTTAAAATACGAGAAAGATTTGTCCATGATAATATTTAAGTTCCCTCAATATTTTTTTTATTTTGGAAGTCAAGGACCATGAAATCTCGAACTCAAATTTCCTATTTGTAGTCTACGTAATTTGTTCAGGGAAATTTTCTAGGTTCATCTGCTAAGTTGACTTTGCACTTGTCTTTTCTTTTACCCCTCTTTTTATTCATTCTTTATTGATCTTCTATGCTAACATTTTTTCGTCTTTTCTTTCTAAGGGTTTTTTTCCTACTGTTTGTTCATTTTATTTCTCGTTTCTTGCTTCTGTTGCTTTGTTTTATAGCATTGTTCCTATAGTCCTTAATTTTTGTCCTTTTTTACTACACAATCGCTCTCTTTTATTTGGCTTTAGTTTTTATGTCTCATCTTATGGACTTTGGTTCTTTTTCTTTTATATTCATCAATTTTTTTCTCTAGAAAAAAAGTGCGGTTTGTAAGGCTCTTGATTATAGAAATGAGAAAGTAGGAATAAAACCCGAGGGCAATCACAAAAGATAAATCACAAAAGATAAATATGGCATTTTGCTCAAATCATCAAATCAAGCCTTAGTTATACATAATCTTTTTCCCTACGATGCGATGAAGGAATCTTTCCCCTCCCTTTCATGATATATAACATAGGAATGTCGTTGACTATACACGGACCAACTCCTTCTTGGATAGATGTAGTCCCGTACGTTTCCTTAGGAGATGGATGCTTCTGTTGCCAAAGCGTACAAATTATTCCTCTCTATTCCACTTATTACTGTGGACTTCAAGCGGAATTAAGTTGATCATTTTCATTCACTAAGACCCCAAACCACGATATGGCGCGAATAAATTTTTGCTACAATATTTTCATAATGATGAAGTATAACACCTTTTCCTCAACTTGATTTTATAACCTACTCCTTTATTCCCTTCTAGTGGTCTCCAATTTTGTGCCACTCTGATGTTGTTTTCATTTAGCATATTTAAGAAAGAAATTTCCTGCCATCTGTTATTATTAGATGTATCAACCTTCTTTGTGAGATAAGAGATTCATCCCGATTGAGCTACGAAGAAATATCTTTGGACTATGGACAGCTTTGCTCTAAAGTATAAAGAATCATATCGAAA
Organism: Ceratothoa steindachneri; assembly: GCA_963969495.1. NCBI lineage: Eukaryota > Metazoa > Arthropoda > Malacostraca > Isopoda > Cymothoidae > Ceratothoa > Ceratothoa steindachneri. The sequence continues at coordinate 158,553,460 of OZ018322.1, read as the reverse complement.
ATGATTGCAAATAATTTACGATATATATATATATATATATATATATATATATATATATATATATATATATATATATATATATATATATAAATATAACATATCTGTGGGAAAGAAAATTGTTTGTCCATGTGCCACAAGAAAAAACGAAGAATATTGTCTCCCAACATGTGTTATGACGTGGCATTGGTTAAAGAATATTTTTTAATAAATATAAGAATTTCAACTTATATCTTGTTTAGGATTTTTTAATTTTACCCAGGCGACTCTGTGAACTTCATTCAGTGGTTTATAAATGAGCCTTAAAAGCATGAGTCAGGACAATCCGAGACATCAGGTATTGTGAAGCTCTTATGGAAGGTGTCACTCTTTTGGAGAAAACTGATTTAAAGCAGACACTGCCAGTGATCCATAAATTAACCAGGACGTATGATGGCAGGGCCTGCCTAACATCATCTTCTTTTTTTAGAAAGACTAGCATACTGTCTTAATACAAAAATATGAGAGTAGTGTTCTTTGGTTGTTAACTAGTAGCACAATATGGCAAAAACCTTTTGATATTGGGAAATGACAAAGTACCTCTCGATTCTGATGATGGAATAGAAATAAATCCTACCATCTGTAGTTATTAATACTATTTTACTCTCAAGGCCAAGGAATTACCCAATCTTCAGCAAAACTACAAAAACTACAACTGGCTTTGTGAAAGAGCTAGATGTATTAGCTTGTAATTAAAATAATGTCTACAGAATCAATGAAAATCTACTGCTTTCCCTCTTGCAAAATCCTCAAATTTACATATCAGTTTATACAATTTCAAATCATACTCCAGTAGTGGATTATTTCACAGAGTTCCTAAGCTCTTCAGAACTTCCTGACCTACCTCCTTACCAACTTTAACTTAAGTTAGTAAATCTATTTAATGCTTTTGCATAATTTTTTCTCCAACAAAATTCTCTAATTTCACTTGTCTGGTGGTAAATAATTTTGTGGCCCATGTCATGGAGGCAGCCATTCTAACTGTAAGTGGAAAAGAAGAGGATGTCTTCATTCAGAGAATATCACTAGAACCATCGGTGTCAGAATTGACATTAAAATTCTAAAAACTAAATTTTCCAATCCGATTAGGCTTTGCAATATGAATTAAAAAGATCTTAGGTGAAACTCTATTAGTGGCATAGATACAATTTAGAGTACCCCTGATTTTCTTATGGTTAACTCTAGGTTGATTGCTCTAGAGTTAAAAGCAAAAGTAATCTGTTTTATAATATATATTTGCAACTACGGTACATTTTTGCTTATTCAAGCACTCTCTAGACGTCTTATATTCGATTTGAGTCATAGTTCTGTCGTGGCCAATCCACGTGAGTTCCCCAATTCTCCAAACCAATGTATGCTGCGGTTAGTTGTAAGACATTGGCCATTGTTCTGCCCAAATATTTCTTGTTGTTATGGGATGCCATTTCTAGATAGATGGCTGAGAACTTGTGAAAATAGAGTGGTAATACTTGCGTTTAACTATTTTCCCTGGCAGAAAAACACCTAAAGATGATGAAAATATGTCGCCCACATGCCAGGATGAAAAATCCTCTATGAATCACCCTTGGTAATAGACAAGAACGCTCAGAAGGCCTGAAAATCTCCTTTTTTACAAAATTGTTAATTTTTATAAATAATTTTCTTCCTTTATTTATTTGAATAGTAGTATATGAATTAATTGTATCCAAAACAACAATAAAATAGTCTTTCTTACAATACTGATAATTACTTTCAAATGACCACAATAATATATATATATATATATATATATATATATATATATATATTTATATATTATTCGTGTGTGAAGTTTTTGTGAACTTCTTTCTTAACCGAATATATATATATATATATATATATATATATATATATATATATATATATATATATATATATATATATATATAGATATATATATATATATATATATATATATATATATATATATATATATATATATATATATATATATATATATTTATATATGACTTCTTTCTCGCATTGCATCCTTTTAGCCCTTGATCTTTAATTCTCATTCTGTGTGCTATTTTTTATTATGGAGCTTATTTCATTTCCCAAGCAAGTTCAGACAATTTTTTCTGCTATTTTGTAGCCGATACTAGATCGATAAATATATTATCTAATGGTTGTATAGCGAAAGACCTGCCAGCTTTGTCCCTCTGTTTTGCACATAGCAAGTCATTTTAAGCCTTTTCAATTTTTTTTAAGACCTTCGGTTTTGGTAGTGTCTTTTGTTCTCCAAAAAAAATCTATACCCAAGGTTTTTGCAACTCAGTGTTTTTGTGCATTCTTTTATGTGTATAGTGTTATCCCCACTGTTTAGTGTTCGTTTGTGTGCTAAATCAAATTGGTTTCGTGCACTGTTTTAATCATATTGACTGTCTATGGCCTTTTAGTTCTCCCAAATGGTTTCTCATTAGTGCTTGTGAATATTATTTTTTCAGCTACTCCCACGCCTGTTAAATTTTAAAATACTCGTCTTTGTCTAATTTACTTTTTAATTTCTACGTTTCTATTCTTTTGTCTTGAGATTTCCCATTAAATCACACTATGCTGAGTATTTTCTTTACTCTTCATTAACTTATATTTACGCATTATTTTCTTCTCTTTGAATGTTCTCTTTTATCTCAGATATAATTTCCTGCTTACAAATTAAGTTCTCTGTTCATTTCTTTTGTTATGAAATTATATATATATTTTTGGTTTTTCATGTTTATACCTACCTACGTGATAAATGGCTGCTTTTATACACCCTAAGGCTTCTCACATGACGGATCCTCTTCCTAAACCCCATATCCTATATTCGATAACTGAATTATCATCATCCGCTCCTAGGTTAGCACAAACCTCAAACGGCTGCCTACTCCCCAACTTCCTAAAATGTTATGCAATATCTCAGAATGGTTACTTTTTGAGCCGTTACTGATTTCCATTTTTTACTCTGACTCAGACCTCAGCTCAACTCTTTCCTGACACATATACAGTGGTGAATGCCATATCTTTCTCTATGGTCTCCTGAAATTACGATGCGGTGAGTTTAATAGAAGCAGATTTTATCGCCCAGAAAATTGGAGAAAATGGAGATATTCTACATCAATACGACGTGGAAAGGGGCCTTATAAACTCGATTTTGAGGGTGCTACACCAACAGCATACACTTTCCTATACCAGTATAGATCTACCAAGAGAATTGAAAGGTCAGTATTATTATTGCTGACTTTCTCTTCCATTCACTCACACCAATTTACTCCTCCTCAACAGCTTTGAAGTATTTTTGGCTACGTAGTACCTAGCCCGTCGCTCAAATTCATAAACATCTGCAGACCACATGGTCACTCATCACATCTCTTCTTTGACGAACTGCTTGATTTGCTCAATATCACCTTATCTAACTCCTCCCCAATTATGGTGGCATTTGGTGACTTTAATATCCACCAACGAACGACCGCACATCCTTGACATCTTCGAATTTTTTCGTCTCTCACAATTCGTGAGTTCCGTACCCACATCCACAGCATCATTTTTGCTCTCGTTTTCTCTTAATAACCCTGTCTCAAACACTTTGTCATGGAGCCCTAAATTTATATTTCTGATTACTTTATTATTTAATTCTGGTTTAGTCAAAATTTTAAAACAACCTCGCAAATTGTCCTCTCACACGGTCACACCATCGTATGCTCTCATTCAGTGCCCCCGGGCTGATATCTCGGGATATGATTTGAATTATCCCTGATAACCCAACTATCTCTTCCTCTTCTGTCGTCGATCTATCCATCTGCTCTTTTGGCAATCACTCTTGTCCTGCTTAGATACTCACATTCCTTTTTTTTTCTGCCTGGTCTCGAAGAGCTTGAAACTCTTTAGTTCTCTAACACGCTCCCTGAAGTCAAAACCCCCCGAAGATCATGTGAGAGAGGCTTTCGTTCAACCCGCACCCGAATTATATGGGTGTGACAACCTTTTTTCACCTACTTTCTTCTAACCAATACGTACATAAGCCTCTTGCGATCCTCCCATGTAGCACATGAGCGTAAAATCTCAAGGAAAAACAAACAAAATCCGTGCACACTTTGCAAGATCCTCGCTCGTTTTTCGTCTACCAGGATACCTAGGATTTCTCTTTCCATTTGTCTCCTCGCCTTCTGCGACTTTTTATCTTGAAAAATAATTTAAAATCGTTCTGATATTCCGTATTCGTCTGCTTCTTTTCACACTGTAACCCCTCTTACCAACTTGTTATTCTCAATTCCCTCACTATAGCCTCCCCTGAACAGCTTGTATCAATATAACTCACATAAAAAAACTGCGATCCGCTCACAATTTTTTACCGAGTCTATATTTTTTGTTGTTACCTGTCCTTCTACGATCCCCACTGTGTATCTTCAGCTCCTCTCTGTTGCTAAGTGAGGTGCTTTCTAACTTTAAACATGCTTCTATCTGTTCGATCATACTTAAAACAAAAACTTGACTCCACTAATACTTCAAACTATCGCATATCTCTCAACGAAACGCTCCAGTCTGGCTTCAAGGCAGGTCACAGCTTCGAATCTGCTCTCTTACATGTGACTTCGCCCCGAGTCGAACCATGATAAACCTCAAATTCTGGTTCTTCTTAACCTCTCGGCAACATTTGACACAAGTGATCACTTCGTTCTTCTTTACACCCTCTTTATTTATCGGCTGTCTTTAGAATTGATATAAACTAGTTTTGCTCTATCTTTTCTCTAGGGCACCGGGATTCTCCCCGATGCTTGAGCGTGTTGCCTTCATCTTCTTCTTTCATTTTTGCTTATTGTTTTATTTTGCTTGTTTTTACTTTGTTTATTTGGTGAATTATCATATTTTTTGATCTACCTTATCATTATGCTGTAAGAAAATTACGGCGTCTTATGCATTAGTAGTCAGTCAACAGATGTGCCTGAAAAACATCCTACTCCTATCTATCATCTCGTACTCATTCTGCTCACATCAGGGGTGAGGTAATTCTGCCAGCTGCAATCTCATAATGTGTTCGTCAGGCTCTTTTCTAGACTCTTTCCTCTTTCGTATTTACTTCGTTCCTTCTAGCCTTCTTCTGTAGCACCTAGAACTATCCTTTCTTTTCTATGATAATGACATGCAAATACTCGTATTTCTCTACTCCTCCTTAAACTCATTCATCGCCACCACCACTAATCTTTGATCCACATATGACAGGATTACTTAATGGCTATTGGATAACTTCCTCAAACTAAATTCAGCAGCTATCACTCGCTGTAAAAATCTAGCCCAGTCTCTGAATCTATGTAGCTCCTTGATCGAGTTCTATGACAACGTTAAAAAAAGATAATGTTTTCTTTGACAGAGTACTAAACTTCAAATCGCATGCTGCTATTCTCAATAAATCTTTTCTCTGCTTTCTCCCTAGCCTCAGTCGTATCCAGTCCAACTATCAATAAAAGAGTTTACAGATAACCTTCAATGCCTTTCTTACCCCCTCTCCCTCACTTTATTACTGTAGCTCTCTTCTCACTGTAGTCCCCAACAATAGAATTTGTCCCCTTCAAGTTCTCCACACCTTTGCCGCTCGAAGTCTTATACGAGGAGGGGGGAGGGGATCTTGAAGGTTGTCCCTAATTATGAGGGAACCTTGATGGTAATCGTGAGGACAATACAAGAGCCTTGAAAGAGGGAGGCTGGTTGCCAGTAATGGTGATAAATTACCGAGTTATCGCGTAATCTTTTGGCAATTACTCCGGGTGATATAGATGCTCCGGTTAGTTGGCATTGCCTTTCCTTGTTTCTCATGAGTTATTTTGTTGATTGCTATGGCGTGACTAAGCAGAGGGGCGGTCTTATTCTAGCGACGGGGTCAAATAGCCTGGACGATGTGGATAGACAACACCAGGGTAGAAGACCGGTATTTCGGGAGATATGTAATCGCGAGGAATTGCGATTAACGAGGAGAATGCGCAACGGCTGTTTTCCCAATTAATAAGGCTTTGAGGCAGGAAGATTGAGGAACGTCAGGATATTGAAGTTTCCAAAGCAAAAATATAATTAATATTACAATAGATCTCATTCCACTTCATAAAAGTTCTTTAATTAAGTTATAAGTTCTAAGTTATGACATAAATTAAGTTGGAAGTCAAGTGCGGGAAAGGTCTAAAGGAGGCCGGACGAATAGAGTCTTTAAGAGTTGCACCTTAATGTCTGCGTTATGTACACGACTATATACAGAAATGAATTACGAGAATCAGAGAGATCGGAAAGGAAGATATTTAACGCGATATATTGCTATATAAAACAGTAATCTAAGTATAATCTTTCTGGCTTCAAACAGTTACATATTCAATTTAAGCCACTCTCTATAAGTTCCTCGTCTAACTAAGCCACAAATCCCTCTTATGTACTGGCCTGTTAATTTGTCGGTATTGTCATAACTCGATTTTTGATGAGCTACTGCTGAACATATTGATAAAAAAGGCACTCCGAATATTGGAAAAAATTCTCTGTGGGCGGTGGCATGTTGCAATGGAGACAGCTTCCTAATCTGGTTTCTATTTGTTTAATAGTCATAGCTATCCGGTATATTCTGGATTCTGCCTTGATTATAATGTTTGCCTAAGATTGCTTCAACCAACTCAAAAAGAGATAACTGTGCTCCGTTTACTAGCATGTGACATTCTCGTATACGGCGCTAGCTTTACTTTTCTCTTCCTGTGTACTTTAGCGAGTCTCGCGTTTCTCCTATTTTGGACGTACACGCCGGTGGCTAGAGTTCCATCTGTTGAGGACGTTTGTCTTGTGCCACATGCCTGATATTTAAACTCCAATGACAACCCATTATATCTGCATGTCGTAGAATGACTCCCGACGATACCATATATAACACTATTCGTTGAGGGAACTTCCTTAATTATCTTTAGAGTGCGTTTACTGTCTGGCGGCCGATATTATGTATCTTCGATATGCTTAAGAAGTGGAACTGAGCTCAAGGATAATAATATTGCTATCATTAATAAAATAGAGTTTTATTAATAATAACTACCAGCAAACACAAGAAGGAAAATATTGACATAAACAGAGAATTGAAAGGGTCGTGGGGGCTCGGCTAATCCGAGGATTTAAAGGATTTAAAAAAGGTAAAACAAATATCGAGTTAAAGAGATGGGATGTTTCGATAAACCATTTAAAGCACAGGATAGAATTGACAAAAGGGATCAATACTCAAAGGTGACGTTTGGCTTACGTAACTTTTGCACTAGTGGTGCAGTGGAAGGTGGCGCAAAGGAGTTTCAGTCCGCTGGCGAGTTCCAGCCGAAGGGGGGGGGATAAAAGGATCCTGACGTGGCGTCTTGGGAAGGAGAACCGTTTCTCGACGAACGGCTTGAAGAACAATGGCTGTTCTAGGTTGTTCTCTTCTGAACAAAGGGGGGATGAGAACCGTCTCTTGTCTACGGGCTCAAGAACAATGGCTGTTCTAATGTTGTTCTCCTTTGAACAACAGGGGGGGGTGAGAACCGTTTCTTGGCGAAGGGCTCAAAACGAACAATGGCTGTTCTAGGTTGTTCTCTTCTGAACAAAGGGGGGGATGAGAACCGTCTCTTGTCTACGGGCTCAAGAACAATGGCTGTTCTAATGTTGTTCTCCTCTGAACAACAGTGGGGGGGGGGTTAGAACCGTTTCTTGGCGAAGGGCTCAAAACGAACAATGGCTGTTTTAATGCTGTTCTCCTTGAACAACAGGGGGGGATGAGAACCGTTTCTTGGCGAAGGGCTCAAAACGAACAATGGCTGTTCTAATGCTGTTCCCTTTTGAACAACAGGGGGGGAAGCCTTGGGGACTTGGCGTCGGAAAGGCTCGAACCTTTGGCACTCAAGGAATATTGTCCTCCTTCTGGACAAGTGATGGTGAATCTCGAGGTCGAGGTCCCTTGGCGCACAAAGGGAGAGAGGGTCGTGTTGATGTTTCGCGACGAAAATCTGGATCTCCAATCTGATCTTAGTGGTAAAGTTTCCATATAAATAGCCAGGACATCTCCTTGGCGTGGGGGAAAATGGAGTGAAAGCTTGGAGGGAACGCACAGCCGGGCCGGAGAACAATGCCTTATCTGCTCATAAGCCCAACTCAATCTGGCCGGGTCGGCGTATGGAGGCGAACGGGGGGACGATAACCTCCTTGATTAAACATTGACATCCGGTAGCTGTGATAAGACTCCAAGCCTCGAATCGAAGATGCACGTGGGCAGCATCGTGGTTTTAAATAATATGGGATAGGAGTTGAAATTAAACGCAGCTTCAACTCGTTCTATCACACTGCAATTATTTTAAAGTTATACCTCTAACATTTAAAATACTAAAGACCGCAACTCCCTTTACTTGCCGTCCATAATTCCTAAAAAACAACATAACGTGCTTTGCAGGAAGTGCCTGCCTGCTTACGGTTCTTTGGACTCCTTTCTGCTTCATGGGTGATCGTGTTTTTTCTGTAGTTGCTCCTAAGCTATGGAATGGAATGCCCGCTGTAATACAAAAATATTTCTCACCTAGCGCTTTTGGGCTGGCTTGGACAGCATAGCCTTTCTGCCAAGCCTTTGCCTAGTCTTTACATGGGCACCCTGGGAAAGCTTTATTGCCTTGGTGGGCACCATATTGAACTTCCGTATTATTATTCTATTCTTTGATAAAAGCTATTGTTTACTTGATATCGTTTCATATTGGTTTTGACAGCATATTTAAACATGTTTTTTTCAACAAGTTCTGCTTTGTAAGTGGGCTGATAGTGAAAAATATATAGTATAAGATAACCATACTACTGAACTGACGAAAAGGCTTGAGCGAAGATGTTTGGAGAAATTCCGAGTGACACCAGCTTGTCGTCAAGAGAACGAATTCCGTATGAACAAAAATGTTGTGCAAGAAAAGAGAGTTGTGCAACACGAGAGGGACACGTAGATTTATTTAAGATAATATGCTATATTCTTCAAGCCGAGAGAAAATCTGGCAATGTTGAGATAGATTACCCCCCAAAGACGTAGGTGCTATCAGGAGGTCGTCTCTGCAACGTGATACGAAACTAAGACCTCGCAAACGCTGATCCATCAAATGGTGTAAGCTTTGAACACTGTTGCAAAGAACATACGGCATTCTGAGCATGAGGAATGAACAAAATGGTGTTGCGAGAGCTGTATGTACGATGTCATCTGGGTGAAGAGGGATCGGAGTAAAAGAGCATGACTCGGATGAAGTCAAGAAATATTGAATAACCGAAGATAGGAGGAGAGTTCAATCAGAAAGATAGGAGAGTGATTTTCTATCTGGGATGGTATAGGCATTTAGCCGCTTGTAATCACCAACAGCTGTATAATCAACAAAAGTAGATTTTAGTAAAATATAAAGTGGAGAAGCTCAAGAAAAAGAAGATTGAAGCTTCCAACATTAAGGTGATAACCCTTGCTTAACCAATGCCAGCATATTTGTGGCTATACGACGGGGACTGAAGAATAAAAGTCCTCCTATTTTCTTTATCCGGTGAACCACACACTTTTTTATCAGCCTTGTCTTTTTAAGATGCCATAGTATAGCCAAAAACTCCTAAACAAGCCGCTGAAAATAGGGATTGGTTGAAGAATTCCTGACATAGTGGAGAGAACTGTGAGAAGGGAAGATTAAAGTCAACAATAATTAACAACCATCGAAAAACCGACAAAGATGGAAAAACAACTGAAAGATGGACCTTCCATCGGTCCTTATATCCGAGAAATTAGGACATTGGGCACAACCGTCAAACAGATATGAAAAACCATTAATTATGTCAGTTGTAGATAGGAAAATTTGGGTGAACATGAGGAAGTGAATACACGGAAGAGGTCATAAACCCATTAATCACTTGCATGTGTTTTAATTTTAAATTAGTTAAAGAATTTAAAGCATTATGATGTGAATGAGAACAAGAACAGTGAATTGATTGTTGAGGATATAGAAAGGGTGGATTAATGTTAGATGAAGGATATACTGGTTGTAAATCGATGCAGAGATGTGAGCGATTTACGGCATTTAAATAATGATTGTTATGGTACTAGCACCAATTATTAGGTAGAAGGAAAGAAACATTAAAAGAAGCCTTTGAATATGAAGGACAAAATTGTGCAAATGAGAATTTGAGTACTTGCTAAAATAGGACGGCTGTGTACCGAGTACTGTGTTAATATCATACTTCTCATGTTATCAGAACTGATTGGGGGTGAGAAAATTTAGGTGTAGCGCAATTCGTGTAAGAAGAATGAGTAGAGAAATGCTGCGCTTCACCTTTTTTTCTGAAATGGCCTCAAATGTTTCGTCTTCGAGAGGACGAACGGCCACTGTCACTACCTTCACCCTTGTGACAGTGCGCTCGTGTGGTCACACAACGTAATTTCACATTTTCTAAATCCTTCCCTATCCTCTTCAACCGGCAGCTATGAACTCTGTTGAGACGAAGAGGTGCTACACGCATCCTGCCTGTTGTCCGAGAACTTCCTTGGTTTTAAATCCTGCACAAGAGAGATATTAGGCAGAGGTAGTTGATTATCTGAATCAGTTCTCAATTTTAATTATAGATTGGGATATATAGCATTGGCTGCCTTTGGTCATTTGATCAACGTTAGAGATCACATGCATAAAAGTCTGTATGAGAATAGAGTCGAAAAGCTCTGAATGAGCGCTATTCATCCTAATATATTCCTTGAAATGTTCAAGCAAGCGCGTGTGACGCCATTCCCTATTTGCTGAGTATATAGGAACTCCCTCAAATCCATTTTCAAGCTAAATCCTTTGAAATAAATTAAGCATACTTATAGAGACTTTAAGAATCTCCAAGCTATCGCTTACGCCATAGAAGGGTTGCATAACTGGGTTATTTAGATAAATTGGCTTGAAAATGCATGTATATGTTTAGAAAAAGCGTTAAATATCGGATAAAGTCGATAACTCCCCTAAAAACAGGTGTGTTAATTGAATGTTTGCGTTTGGAAAATGAATTCTTTATCAAAGCCGGTTCTAAATTCATAATTTTCAAAACCAGTTTGAAATTAATGGATTTCAAAACTCGTTTTAATTCTATATTTTTAAAAAGAAATTTCAACTATCAACGATTTATTTTATTGAAAGTTTTTCTATATCAATTAGTCCATTTTACTGGGTTCGGTGATATTGTGAATTAATAATACTTTACAACGGAATTTAATATGAATATTTATATTTTATTTAGAACGACAGACGCTAGGTGAAGGTGAAGAACTATATAATGAATGCTAACAAAACCCATTTCTTCACTCAAGGCAAGTCATGAAAGAAATGGGAATGAAAGATAAAACAAGGCAACTACATCCTACAGAATTGCATGCCCATAATTGTGACAGTGATGGGGTGTGGACGGATAATTATGTCGCATATATCCAACCAGTAATTGTGTTTGCTGCATTGAAAGTGGGTGAACGATCGAAGAGTGAGTGCCTTTGGCGTGGACATCCTGGTCGAAAACTGCAGGATGGCTGTTTGTAGCAGCCGAATAGCACATCGACTGAAAATGGTGGATATTCCCCAAAACACGAGCTGTTAGAAACGGGGGTCCAAGTGATGGTGTTCGTTGACCGGTCAGTGAGTTGGTGTCAAGATTTAATGACAGATTGTACTTTAGGGATAGCTATTTCAAAATTAGTTGCTGTGCCTGAGAACATAAACCTTTCCTGGGAGTCATTTGTTTGGTTAAATGTAAAACCAGAAGAGTTAGGAAGTTTTAAATGTTGTACTATTTTTGTTGTAGGTTTAGTATGATATGTTGATTTTTGTGTCGGTTTTATGCTATTTGCAAGGAGTACTTTTTATTTAGATGTGTCTTAAAGGTCTATGATTTGGAAACTTCCCATTCTTTCGTCTCTCATGATTCTAAACGATCCATCCCATTTCTAATGTAATTTTCTATGCGCAGGAGGAGGTTTTACGTTTATAAGCAAGAAACTCAGACCAGATCTGATATCGCGACGATGAACATTTTGCTTATGATTATTTACCGTCATTCCTGATTCGTCTCTTCTAGAGCTGTTCTCAGAATGGATAATAAATATTCTTAATGAACTTTGAGGTAAATATTTAGTTAATTCGCTCGTCTCGGATGATGAAAATTTTTTTTCTTTATCTTTTTTGAGAACATCGAACGCAACTCTTTAGTCATAATGATAAAGGTTAAATGTGGAGTGTACCAGACGAAAGGATTATATTAATTGTTTATAGCAGATTGTGCTAATGGCAAGCATTAATCCCATTTTTGACGATTTGAATTTACGAAATGGTGAAGGCTTCCTAAACCTTTCTATTTTGGTTTTAGACCATGCTATTTAATTGAGCTTGAGATTCACAATATGAGTATTGTTGCTTTTGCGTAATTGAAATAGGGAATAGATTTAACAGCATTATCAGAAATTAACATATACACCTTGATATGATTGCTAATTACTCTGTATAACAAGGCTTGTCTGACAATAACTGTTTTCTGATTAAGAATAGTTGCTATTTCATTATATCAGCCAAAATGTTCAGTGAATCCAACTATATATTAGTAGCGTAAAAGTGTTATGGGGCATAGTTCTAGAGTATCGATGCGAGTTAATTTTCACGGGCACTGATATATAGGATATTTGTGAAGCGAGATAGTGTTTGGAAATTTGCCTTTATGTCAAGAAGCGAGAGACATTGGGAAATGTATGTCTAGAATATAATATTCTCGAATGGAATTTTAAAATGTACGTTCTGGGCAATATGCCCATATTTTGGTAGGTTAAGCCAATGTTAATTTGAAAACATTCTCAGTTTTTTCATAATTTATATTAATTCTTTTCCACTTCGAATTATGAAATATAGGATACTTTCCTGCACATTATAATTGTGACGTTCAGAACGGTATGGTTGTGTAAGTTTGTATAATATCTTAAATATATGTGTCCTAATTCTGGAAAGTAGGTAAGTAGCCCTGATCAAACAGAGAAATAACCTGTACCTTTCACACTACCTCATCCTATTTTACTCGAGAAAAGGATGTCAAGTACTGAGGGATGTTTCCTGGGTCAAAAACTACTTTGGCAACAAAGTGAGGCCCGGAAGTTGTCGTGTCTTGTCATTTAGTGCTTATTCGTGTGCTTTTATGCCCGTCAGATTCCTCACTTTTTTGATATTGGCTGGACTAGCCGGGAAAAGTTTTGCAAACGCCACATAGTGTAAACCCATAAAAAATTCGCTTCTCTTTTCTGGATATGTCTCTTGAGTATATGTCTTTTTACTCGGTGGAAAGATCCTAATTTCACTAAAGTGATAAAGTGTTAAGTAGATTCAAGTTAATTCCATCTGAGACATACCATTTTGTTTGATGATTTGTGAAGAATTCTCTGTGTACAATCTTTTGAAAGAAAATGTAGTATGTCGTGGAATGGCCAGACTCTATATTTATATATACGTAAGTACTTTGGGGCTTGGTGCTGAAGCTGGTTGAAGACCGTTAGAAAAATGGTCATGAGTCCATTGGGGATGGTTTATTATTAACTTCGCGGGGTCCTTTTAAACAAATATTTCAGAGGGCAAGTTGGCCAAAGATTAACAGGTAGCTGGTAAGCGCTGGGGTTGTAAAAGAAAGCCAATGACGAAAATATAACTTTACTAACAACAAAATGATATATATATATATATATATATATATATTTGACCAAAAATTGAGTTTAAAGGGAATGGTCGCCCAGATGGGGTTAAAGGTCCACACGCGATACCAGTAGGTTAATTAACGAATTAAATAGGTTGGATTCAGTTTGCTAATTTGAGGGGGGATTTTAAACTGGGCTGCTCACATCAATAATGGAGCAATTGGCTAAGCCAGATTCAAGATCAATCTGCAGGCGGCAACGTTTACGATTACCTTACGTGCTCTTTGCCAAAAAGGGGCTAGTTAGGTTACGGTGAATCCAACGGAAGAAGTCGATTTACCTCTTGCACAGACGAGGGAGCACTTGTCGCTTTCCGAGTTTGGACTCCTTGCCTGTCCTTGCCGAATGGCTATGGCAGAGTTCACTGATTTCAAAACTTGCCGATTGACTAAGGCAGAGTTCACGGATCGATTTAGTCTCTAACTTGAATCGAAATTGCAGCTGGGTTGGAGGGATAAGGAGAGCGTCCTTTAGTTCGTTCGTCTGAGTAGGTTGAAGTCTAACAGTGCTGCTCTCTAAACTCAGTCTAAGTGTTATATAGACCCCTGATAAGGTGGCTCAAACGGGCACGGGAATTTGGGGAAGAGTCGGCGACCCCTTCGGGAGAAGGGGAAATCGTGATAACATTCATTGGAATGTCTAACGGATTTCAATCTTCGAGCAGAAGGCCAAGATGCTAGCAAAGAGGTGACCGTTGAGGACGATGACATCGGTCCCTAGGCAAATACAGCTGGTGATAGTGATAACGTCGTCAGCCGCCTCCTTGCCCAGGTTCAGCCATGCTTTCACCAGCTTCCTACAGTGACCTCAGGATCCACGTGTGTAAGAAGAGCACTTGATCGCCATTCGATCTCATTCTGCTACATCCTTCCCATCTCGAAAGATGGCACTTTCGGAGTTGTGGGAGAAAGGTGACATCCTCTTAGATGGATAAGGGGTCACGCAGGTAAGCAGGAAAGAAAAAAAAACGGAATTCCTGACCTATTGTTTAGCAGGTTTACAATCTAATTCTACTCGACTGCTTGTACATAGGAACGGAAAAGGAAATTAATTATTGCCGACCATAATAGCAATAAATGTGACAATTTAAAAAAAATATTTATACATTAACCTATACAAGGCAACAAAAGGAAAGAGAACAAAAATGAATTAAATGGATATTTAAAGATACATTTTACATAAATGACAAAGATTATGGTGGTAAATATACACATCTTTTCGTGCCGGACCAGGTTTCTAATTACTAATTTCATATATAGAAGGGCGGTGTGCATTATAGACGTACACATTGAAAAAAATAAGGACATAACAGAACTAATTGAATATAAGCTAATCTCTATCTGGCGGTTATAATAATTCAAGGTGAACAAATCGAAATGGAGCAATTAGAATTAAAATTTAGCTGGTGTAGAGCTCGCTAATAAATTTTGCTTTTTCGAACAAGTGAAGGTTTTGGTCCATTAAATGCAACGCTTCAGCATCGCATACGGCATGGAATTTAATTTACAAAAATCTACATAGATGCGGTAAGCGTTATCTGGTTACCGTACCACAATTATTGGGAAAAAATAATTTTTCATAGAGGGTTCGAAGATATGGGAGTTGAGCGGATTGTTAATCTCAGCGTTAAAAGCATTTCTTTGATGAAATGAAATGGGTTAAGATCTTGAATGAACGGATTTTGATATGATTCATCTCTTCTGAAGGGGGGCCAGTTTAACATGCCCTTTTGCCTTGGTTTTCTGGCGGATGTCACAGGAATGGCAGTATTCCGAAATGTCAACTGCAGCAGCTGGTCAATAGAATTAACGGAAAATGCTTTGGTTAATTTTATCGTGGCTGAAGTGGTCAGAAAACCCGCTATCGTGGGCCATTTTTAGGACCAGGGGGACATACGAACGGGAAACACATAGGGCGTGAGTCTCGGGGTTGGTGCCATACGAGCAAGCACGATATAATAAGCCTTCTTTCACGATATAAGAGGCTGTCTTTTCACCGCGTACTGAATCCTGCTCAAGGCTCCGAGATTTTTATTACGAGGAAAGGAGATTTGGGCACTCCTTCTGTCTTCGGGCGAATTCTACGCTCATAACGCCGCTGTAATCCAAACCTAAGGGAATTTCAAAAGCAGCGGGCGTCTAGGATTCCTTCTCTGCCTGGGTTCTCGTTATAGGGAGCTGAGAAACAGAGTTAGACGAGACTTGATGGCATTGTCCTACCAAAATCAAACAGAATTGGATAGGTGTTGACACGACTTCCGCCCATCCGGAAAATTACTGACACTCGAGATAACAGTTTAGAATGGGAACGCGGTTTGCACGTGCCAAGTAGTCAGGGAGCACAGCAAACTTTTTTTCGTGGGGAGCCCCCGGGGAAGGAAGCTCATTCGATACCAGGATACACCTGCACCCGGTATCGCGGATGAGGGTGGAAACTCGGCACTTATTAACGCTTCCGTTTTCAAATCTAATACTTCATGGAGATTTTTTTCGAAGAGTAAATTGACATGGTGCCCTGGATCACAGGGAGACGAGATTGGACCTGGGGTTTCTGGTCGTTTCTGGTCGTAAAAGTTGACGCCGGGGGATTAGTTATGAAGGGCTTGACGTCACGGGGTTCGGATGGAGGGAAACTTCTAGGCTTAAAGGGGCCCATAACCTTGGCAAATTCTGAGGAGTTCTTAGGAAGGAACCACAAGTTATTAAATTTGTTCTTTGGGAAGAAGGGAAAGGCTTTTTATTTTCCTTCGAATATAAGTTGTGACTCGTCTCATAGATATCTGCTTCTCCCATGCACTCATTGCACGAGTTTCACTTACGATCCTTCACCAAAGGAGCAGATCTCTGGTGTTAGCGACGCCAGCAACTGATCATGTAGAACATAATCTACCAGGGACTCATAATCATCAATGACTTTCGATGCGTCTAACCAAAAATTAAAAGTACTAAAAAGTGTATATCCAAAAGTGACGGAAGGTTATATTTGGTTGGATGCGGGCGTGGCAAAATTTGGTGGAGTATAAGTCAGGCGTCATATTGTACGCAGCGAGAAGTTTGGATCAGAGGGTGAAGTAATCCAACGTAACTTCAGAAGGGAGCGAAAATACTACGTCTCAGAGCGGCGAGCTTAGTAGAGGAAGAAGCTTAGCTAAACCGTCCGTCTCTATGTCCCAGTTATTAACTTCAAAATTTTTTCGTGAAGTGAGTGAGAAAAGATCCGAAGACCTGTCCTTTTTTGAAAGTGGGAAGTTTAACAGAGGTGGATTGAGCGGTTTCTTAAACGGGAATTTACTGAAATGGTTTCGAACCAATTACGATTCGATTCAAGTTCATATTGGTGAATTCTATCACGTTCTTCGCTCTCTCTAATTTCTCTTTGTTTAGCAAATTATCTAATCTCTTTTTGTTCAGCTCTCTCTCTTTTCTCTCTTCTTCTTGTACATAAGTGACAAGGTTTTGGGCACTTAAACCGAGGGATTCTCCTTAGAGTTTAAATCTCTCGAACGAGAACATTTTGTTAGTTGTCCAAGAGAAAGGGTTTTAATGGGCCGTCACCCCGGGACGGAGGAGGCTTGGCTCACAAATTACTGACAGACGGAGGAAAATGCTTGTTTAAACGCCTCAAGCTTTGCTATCCAAATACTAATACTAATATAATATACGATTAAACAAATGAAAAAAAAATATTGGAGTTTTCCGATCACACCAATAATGAGGCAATTGGGTAAGCCAGATTAAAGATCAATCTACAGGCGGCAACGGTTACGGTAATCTTACATACTCACTGCCAAAAGGGGGCAGTTAGGGTACGGTGAATGCGAAGGAAGTAGTGGATTTACCTCTTGCTTAAGACGAGGGAGCACTTGTCGCTTTCGGAGTTTGGAATCCTTTTCATTCCTTGCCGATTGGCTATGGCAGAGTTCAATGATGTAGAAACTTGCCGATTTACTAAGGCAGAGTTCACGGATCGATTTAGCTTTCAACTTGAATCGAAATCACGGCTGAAGGGAAAGGGGGAGAGCTACCTTAAGCTCGTTCGTCAGATTAGGTGGAAGTCTAACAGTGCTGTTCTCTAAACTCAGTCAAAGCCTTATATAGGCGCCGGGTGAAGTGCCTTCAAACACGCGATTGAGTTTGAAGAAAAGTCGGCGACTCCTTCGGGGCAAGGGAAAATCGTGATAACGCTCGTTGGAAAGTCCAACGGATTTCAATCTTCGAGCAGAAAGCCAGAATGCTAGCGGTTCCTAGACAAATACAGCTGAAGTGGGAGATAATGGCTTCGGCCGCCTCCTTACCCAGGTTCAGCCATGCTTTCACCAGCTCCATGCGGTGATCTCAGGATCCACGTGGTTACAGAAGGGCACGTGTCGCCGTTTGACCTCATTCTGATACATACTAGTTTAGTTAGTTGTTTTTTATAAAATCATAGGTCTCATAATTTCGGTTCAATGCGGATTATTTTTGTTTTATTCTACGTAATATTCTTTAATTCCTTATTATATTTACAGAAGTAAATTCTTCTTTCATAGGCTGATACTTGCTATTAAATTTTAACACTTTATTTGGGCAAGTTAAGGATTCTTGTGCGATTCTTAATTCATAGTTAATCTTGTATTGTAAGAAATAGTTATAACTATCGCTTTGTGCTTTTAAAACAAGAAGAGTTAGTAACATACATAGATCTCATTACTGTAACAGTATTTGCCGTAAGCAGAAACTGGAGGAGCTAGACTATGCCTAATGATATTTTAGCGAAATTTGACGCGATGATTTTCGCCATTTTTTCTCGTGATCGAGATGTCTCTTTTAGTCGATTTTTTTTCCATTCATCTCAGTTTAATAGCCCGGGACCTGCTCGCATTTAATCAATTGAAGTTTAGTACCATATATTAATCTATAGTCTAGAATTCCAAAGTGAAACTTATTTGGTAGTTTTCTTAATTATATTTGAACTTTTAGTGCGCAAACTGCCTCAAAGAATTTAAAATCCAGCTACCATTATTCCATTCTATTTGTTATGGTACGTTTACTGCAAGCCCCTCTCAAGGTGCTCAACTCGTGCTAGAAAGAAAAAGTAAGAAAATGGAATTTAAGACCTCATATTCATATTTTACCTAGTTGATGTTGCTTAGTGAGTGTGCACTAGATTTTATTTTTATCGCTTAAAAGTAGTTTTGCAGTTACCCGTGGAAGTGTTATTACTGAAAGCTTTCAGAGCATACAAGATCCTATTGATGTTTAAAATCTGATCAACCTCCGGGATGGGTTTGTCCTCATTAGCATTTTGACAAAGCATCGGGCAAAGGCAGCTCCGTTCGATTTTTGGCCCTAGGTGGGATGTCAGAAAGGATTTAAACCCTATCCTTACCTATAAATGATCAGGACAAATATAGAAATTTGAGCGTTGAGATCAGCTTGGTTTCTCATTGATAGGCTGACGGGTGATTTATAGCAACCTGTTTTAAGACTTTCCTAGCCGTTTGCATGACTCTAAATTTTACACAGTTGGAAAGACAACAAATGCTACATCTTAGTAAACGGTGTAAGGGCGTTTATCGCGAGGAAACCAAGACTCTCCCTCATCTAACACGGACCATTTTTTTGTCAATGAGACTGAAAAGGTTATAGTAGCCGCAAACAGAGTGGTCTTCATACAATAAATGGCACACATGTGCAGGCATCTACAGAACCAATATGAAATTTGTAAAAGGAGTAGTGAATTGCTGGCCAGAGTTGAACAATTTTAAGGAGTACCGAAGCTAGTCAGAGAGGTCTCCAGAAACAACATGATGCTCTTATCACGTTTAACCAAGATAAGATTGCTGATTGTAGGCACCCTAGCTTTTTTTATAGCTAAAGGCCAGTTGTCTGGTTAGATGGAGAGTTCATCCTGCCACAGTTTAGATCATGACTAGAAACCTTCTGCATGCCAACCAGCATGGTACCCCAAGCAAAAAGGGTGCGAGCAGTGCTCTGGCCAAGGCTTAAACACCTTACCAACCTTCTCACCTCTTCGAGGTATATGAAGCGACAGGTCCCTTGAAACTAGTCTTTTTTCTTGAAAGGTTTAAAGTCAAGTTATCGGAGGTAAAAAATCTCTCTGAGGGAATGTAGCAATAACGGTGTCAAAGCAAAATAGGCAGCGTGTTATATAATAGGTAAGCTCCTGGCACCAGAATTCCAAGATTAATAGGCTCAACGAGAAACTCTACAAAATGGACGCTCGGTGGACTTTGCAGATCTGAATATATTGCCTTTCATGTGAATAACAGGAATACTGTGTATAATATGAGAATAAGGAGATGAAAACACATATGTCAATTTGTGTATATTAATTTGTATAGAGAAATGGAAAATATTCATATTTATTAATTAGTATAAAAAAAATGTAACAAGAAGCCGTCGGAGTAGAGCGGCTAGGTATAAAAATACGAATAGGAAAGCTATCAAACTTGATACCTAAGTCAATAAAAGGAAACGCATGAATAATCAATTCTCGTCTCGGAATAGAATTAGCAGAAGTCGGGCATCTACGAAGCAGCTAGATAAATACAAATTCCTACCAAAGGAAATTATAACACAGAACTATAAAATCGGGTCTTAGAATAGAGTTAAAATTATCTGAATTTGTAAGAAAATTGTAATACACAGCTGTTCAATAGCTCCGCCCAAAGGCTGGAACTAATGAACTCAATGAAGAAGGCGTATGCCGCAGATGGATCTAGGCCGCGCCCTGCTGGAAATACAACAGTAGATAAAGGCGAGCAATGAGAAGAATTGTCATTAAGGATAAGGCATTTTTATTAGAATAAGACATTATTTAATATCAATTCATTCTCATTTCAGCGTTACAGTACCCTTTTAATTCGCCTAAGTCTTGTGGCTTCAGATTTAAATACTTAGAGGTGAATAGAGAACCTGCTGGTCTTCTGCAAAATAATTCTTGACGTGCCGCTTGCCACTTTAATGGGCCCTTATTAGAATAAAAGTATATTTTTGCTAGGTTCTTACTCAAAGTCCTATATCTCGATTAGCCGTAAACATACAGTAAGCTCAGCCAACAATAGGAATACTCGAAGAATCACCTTTGGATTCAGATGATTCCCTATTCATATAAATTGGCAATCAACCAGCCATAAACTGATGAAATTACCATTGTCATCGCTATAAACTGGCTACCTCACTATAAATTGGTAACTTATGCCCCCATAGCTTCCTCACCCATTCCTTAAAGATAAAGGGAGCATAACTGGCCCACGACGGCAATAAAAAAACAAGAGTGATTTTAAGAGGAAGACCTCGAAGGACCACCTTGACCCCCCCCCCCCCCACGTCAGGTAGAGGCTACGTGGCCTTGAACGGGATTCCAAAAAGCGAAGAAGCAAAGAAATTCTTTCGTGGAAACAGCCAACGAGACTGTCCACAGCTGTGTTTGCTTAAGTCGTCCAATCCCTCCCTAAACGATCTTCCCCGAAGACCACATGCTCCGCGGATATACTAATCCCCGCAGAAACGAGTTTCCAGCTAACCACATGCATTGAGGCGAGGATCGCCGCCTGAACGAACGTCTTCCTAAGCTCTTATCTCGTCTTGGTAGACGAAGAACCGCGTTACTATATTCCCTTGGGACTGTGATGCCCTGGAGGCCTTCTAGCAAGCAAGCAAACAGAGTATTTAACCTGAGGTCTTTCGTTAATCGAGAGAGAGTATTGCCGACTTTTCGCGAGATACTCAGACTTCGTTTCGAAACAACCTTCGGAGTTAGAATGTTTATCGGCTAGACTCATTGCCATGAATTTTAGCCACAGTCAATAGGCAAATACTCGCCTCACCTTTCAAGAGTAATTCGGCCAGTATTCAAGATTACCTCACTCGTGCCCGATGCAATATACTCCCGCCGTTGAGATTACTTCGCACATGCCGAAAGATTATCTCACCCCGTAAGAATCTGAGTTTTGGTTTCACCCTTTCCATTACCAAGAATCAAGTCTACAAGTTTAAAGCATTTTCGCATTTTATACTCCACCCCGAAGACTATTCCCTTTTATCATTATTTTCCTTTCTGACTGAGTCAAGCATTTATCCACTGATTGTCTCTTTAGTCATTGAGTTATTATTTGCTTTGAGCCCTACATTATTTCTAAATTTATTCCTAGGTATATATTTCCATATTTATCTGGTTTTTGTTGTAATTAAACCTTTATTTTTGTGTTTTAATCTTTCACTAACCTTGAATGAAACAAGGATTAAAAGAACTCCCTTGCCAACAATTACGCACTCACCTATATTTAATCGTTTTAAACTCCCCCGACCCCAGGCGAGACTAATTGTCCCACTTCATTAGCTCCGCACAGCCGGTCATCTTTCGGCCACCTGCCACGTGAGAGGAATTGCCTTGACAGCTGCTAAGATATACATTTACGATACCATGGCAGTGATCATCACTACTATCATTTGCAAGCTGAAGAACTCTAGGCAGGAGAACGAAAAGATTATAGTGTTGAGCTGAGTGTTTCTTAATAAGATCTATAAAGCTTTAACGCCAATGATGGGTTCATATCCTAATTACTAACAAAGGTATCTCACCAAAAAGCCTCTTCAAAGAAAGATCGGGAGGGCAACATATGAGAGTGGAATTACCGTGGACTACGACGATCCAGAGAAGAGCATTGGAGACTTGTCTGCTCCCGTTTGCATTTAGTTACACTCTCCCTCCAGGAGACAATGTAAGTGAGTTCTTTATCCCCAACGATCCTAGGGAAAACAATTATATCCAACTCCCTCCATAAGATGGTTTCATGCAGATGGTTTGTTAATCAATACCGTGTGTGAAGTCTCCATTTTTCATTTCCCTCTACAATGACTCCTTTATGCATTAGCATTCCAACTCCAACTGAAGAGAAAACATTTACTTCTATCTTTCTAAATGCAATCTTAATCCGGTTTTGATGAGTTTGAGGTCCGTATAATCGTGGCGCTGCTGCTGAGGGATTTTGTCCTTCACAAAGTCCTGAATGATAGAGAACTTCTTTGGGTTAACTGCATAATAAATTACACACGCCAGACCCTGGCAGAATTGATTGGAATATTAGAGATATGTGCTCTTTATTTGTAATAATTAACATATAGCTTACGAATAAAATGCTTCTTTTCCCTGCTCTGACCTATCCCTGTGATCTCCAGACGGGATTATACGTCCTCATCCTTACCTGGCACGTCGTTTGGTGGATTAACGCTGGTGACTAGAATTCTGCTCCACGGGTGGCAAACATGTTTATGTGGAGCGAGTTTCATTCTTGTCTCTCCATTAGTGTGGATACTAATTCTTTTTTGGACGATAAATCAGTCTGCTATGTTTAGACACCGATGTGAATGCGACTTCGCTTTTCTGTAAGCTTTGTTAAATAGCAACTTGTCTTAAGGTCTATTTACAGATTATTAAGTGCAAACTGAGCTTATTTTTATGTAAGCCGGTGAGAGATAACTTCACCCTTGCTAGTTTCCTGCTAGATTTTGTAACCTTGAGGGAGAAAATGTTAAATTTTAAATTAGTTTTTTGCCTGGTTATCAAAGGTGACCTATCTCCCAGACACTGTGGATTCTGTAATGTCACCTCAACAAACGATGCTTTGCATAAGCACGCAGGATTCTTCCACAGGCACCATTTGGCTACCGTATTTTTCGAATTAGAGAAGGCCTATGTTTTTTCGTGTCGATAGGATATCATAAAGCCTCTCTACTCAGTGTTAGCAAAGGGAAGTCTCGTCATTTTTCATGATTCCACGTACGGATGGGTAGAGTCATTTGCCAGCTTGTAGGCCAATAGTAAGGTTCTCTGAAGATAATTTTCTACAGGTTACTCGCTTGGCCCTATAACCTGAGGGTATTATCTCTTTTCTCTTGGTGAATGTTCTCACTACGCTATACTTAAACAATTTTCAATTTATTTGGGCGTGACTAATACACAAAACCAGCATTGACAGTTCCAATGAGCTCTAATCTGTGTTTCTTATTTTGGCAAAACCACGACCTTAGATTTTTCGTGTTTTTGATCAATTTGGACAATTTTCATGCCTCCACGATCAAAACTCATACCCATAACCACTCATTTAGCGCTCTTTAATTTATTCCAAATTTTACTATGAATGCGAATTATATTCCCGTGCATCCGAACATTTAGTTAGGAATGTAATTTCGCTCCACCACTCTTACCGCTGTTCAATAACTAATGCCACAATCGCAACCTTTACTCAAAGCCTCATTGTTGATGAAGGGGAAGATGACACCGTACACGGTTGATCATACGCTTGTACGCGTGGGTTCAGCGAGTTTTACAGTCACTACCCGGTCTCATTTATTCCGAGGCCTATCTCTCCGGTACCTTTGCTGCTAAGAGACAACAATTATTCCCTAAGACATTTAAGTCCTGGGCAAGAAAACTCAGAGAGAACAATGTGACTCTTGGAGCAGTTATGCCAATGATTCTGTTCAAAACAAAACCATGTAGGATACCAAATTTCAATGTCCTTAACCATGCCTCAGCTCCGAACAGTTCCTCTGAACAGATAGTATTATGTTAATTTTGATTCTTTTATGCATCTTATCACAGCGGAGTCATGCTACTGTACACAGATGGCTCAAAGTCAGAAGGGTTAGTTGGATTCCATGCTGCTTCCCTTATGTTTGCACCCGGGGAGGTATTTTCAGGAACTGGTTGCAATATACCTTTAAGATGTGGGATTCTGTACTATGCCCGGTTTGTAGAGTACAATTTTTAATCCTTACCAATTCAAAGAACGTAAATTGCTGCTGAGAAATTTGATCTCTACATCTCTTGGTGTAGTATACATGACGCCATTGCTACTGCAAGTAGGGAAGATATTGTTAAGAAATTTTGGTAGACTTCTAAATGCGTAGGAATTGCTTCAAATGTCTGCGCTGATAAGGACTAATGCTTTGTGCCAAAAATTAACAACAAGTACCGCGTTTGGCTCTTAAAGTCACTCACTAACGGCAAAAAATCGGACAAGCCCATATGGCTGCTGTGAAAGAAGTAGCGCACAGAAATTGAAAGATATGTAACATTTCGCAACGACTATTTTCAACAGCCTATCTGTTAAAATTCGATAGTAGCGTCATTTTCTGGTACATCCGAATCATCTGACTTACTCGAGGACCTTAATGCTATCTGATGCAGCGCTCCTATTGATATTTCAGGCGGGAGAGGCTAGAATGTTTGTTCCCCCAGACTGCACGCTGAACTTTGGTTAAATATTATAGTACTGTTTCTCTTCCCCTCTTGGTTTTAGCTCCTGAAGTGTGTTATATAGTTTTTACAGGAAATTGTCATCCTTCCAACTACTTAACTATTTATAAATTGAGGTGAATGGCTCTAATTATTGAAGGAGGCTTCCTTTCCTGGAGCATCTGGTCATGCTTTTTTGTCTCTATTTTGTTTATAGTTTATACCTTTTTCTTTCCTTTTTGCCTTTTCTTTTTATTTTTACACAGCTAAAAAATATGTTTAATTTTCTAATTTCAGGGGCTGTGCCCGTATTTGTAGAGGCTAGAAAGGGATTTTAAACTAAAAAATAAGAGACTCCTACAATTTAAGCATGTTATGCCATTACCTTCACTATCTAGGGCATTTTGCGGTGTGGCAAAGAAGATAAGAGACAGTCCGCAAGATAATTTTCTTGTTTCTGGGTTCAACATACTAGTTCTTTGAGGAATGTAATGTACCATGCAAAGTCTTCTACTGTTGGTTTAATGTCTCAGTTCAGGGAGGAACGTGATTTTGGGGGAAGAAGTGAAAATATGGTAAAAAAAAACATTCTCAGTTACTGAAAGACCAGGTATGTTTTTTCAGATTTCTAAAATCAAGATATTATTACTATAGTTGATAAATATCAGAAAATTTTTAAAAGCTTAGCCATGGTTGCTTTTTATTTTATTTTTTGGTACAGTATATTGGCAATTTTAATCGAAGTTATTTCTAAAACAGAATTTTAATTTTAAACTTTATCAGGAGGAAATATACAATTGAACATAAACAGAGTAAAGCGAAATGAGGAGTGGAGACGCCGCTCCTTTTGTCCCTAACAATATATTTTAACAACGGGAATTTGGGGATGGGTTAAATATAAAGAAAGGCATGAGGAGAAGAAGAAGAAGAATAGCAAGAGAATAAGTAGAGAAGTAAGGTAAGGTTGATTAGAGGAAGAAGAATGATGAAAGAAGAAAGAGAAGACAAGAAAGAAGTAAACAAGAAGACGAGACGGAGTAGAAGTAGACGTTTAATAAAAGAATCAGGATAGGAATAAGAAGAAAAATAGGAAGAGTAGGAGATGAAGAACAGACGGATGAAGAAGAAGAAAAGAATTAGAGGGAAAGAAGCATAGAATAAATAGGAGGAGAAAAAAACATTCAAGAGCAGGAGAAGCAAAGAAAAATGAAGATGAGAATAAGAAAGAGGAGAAGCTGAGAAGTAAAGGAATATGAGATGGATAAGAAGAAAAAGAAAGAAAAAGAGGAAGATAGGAGGAAGAAGAGGAAAGGATAAAGAAGACAAACGAAAGAGCGAAATGGAAGAGACGTAAGAAAATGAAGAGGAAGAAAAGGAGGAATAGAAATAAGAGATCGAAAAGAAGAAGAGAAGAAGAGAGAGAGGAGAATAATAATAATAATAATATTAATAATATTAGTAAGAAGAAGAAATAGAAGAAATTTTAAGAATTCCAGGTGGTTAAAAGAACGAAGCGGTTTGAAGAAAGAAATTCCGAATGAATTAATTTTTTATACGGCGTGGGCTGAAGCATTAACAAATAAAGCATATATTTTATTTTATTTTTTCGTTTCTTTTTACTTTTCAAGTGATTCAATTGGCATTTGAAACAAAGAGTAAAATAAAATGAGTAATTAAATTGGGTTTTAAAAAGCAGCTTCACAGAACAAATAAACGAGAGGCAAAAAAGGCAATGTGCTGTTGGCGAGTGCAGCGAAGAGCAAGCTCCCCTCGTAGACTGGAGTGGCTAAGCATTGGCTTGTAAAGCTTATATAAAGATAGAATTTAAACATGTGGAAACAGCCAAATAATATACTCTTTTTGCATTGGTAATTTATATCATATCTTCGTAATCGCGTGATATTTCTGAAGCATTAAAAGTAATTTTAAAGGAGATAGTGATTGACATTTATCATCGAGATTATCATGAAGGATCTGCTTTTGTTGTTTCTCAGCTTCTGTACATTTATCAAAATGAAACCTAGTCGTTGTCCCACTTAGAAATGCTCAGAGATATGTTTAATTAGAATCAGAATGAGAGTATATTGGCTTCAGAGAAAAAATGGTGGTAATATTTGCTTTTATGCCAGAGATATCTCGTGGAAACGCCATATTTTAATCTATAATTATGAAATACCCTGATTACTCGTAAATTTTACAATTTGAATATAATAAATTGATAGCAAAAAGATGTCTTGCCGAATAATTTCCAAAACAGGAGAGTTCTCTTATCTAAAGAGCTATAAACCTCTTAACACAATTTCATTACTTAGTTCAAAATTTCTTTACGATTTCCCTACCAAAGTATTCCTGGCCTCAAAATTGGTTGATATAGACATTTTATTCAAGAGAAAAAAATATCTTCAAGGATGTGCCGTCATCCTTAATGGGAGCAGATTAGTAACTGATATTCATTCTCCTTACGACTTCTAAGTAGTTTCCTCTTTTGCCTTCTCGAGCTGTATAAATTCCGTAAACATTCATGAATACGTGTTAGGTGTAGTTTTGGTAGTCAAGCTGCAGCTGACATCTTAGAAAAAAACGGAGCTTCCCGCACTATTTGCATCTATATATATTCTATCTAATTTCCCGTACCCTTGCATACTTGGCAAAAATGACCTCATTGAGATTCGCTATAGAGTAGCAAAAAGTTTCACTAACACTGTATCAGAAAAGTTTCGAAAATGATTATATAATATTAAACAAATTATAGCAAAATTATTTCATTTTGTATGTCAAAATAACCCACTCCTACATCAGTTCACTTTTACCATCGCTTTTAAAGATCATCAAAGATCTCTTTATCTGCATGTGCTTGAGTTCTTTTTAGCATCTCTATGACTGATTTCTCACTTTTCTGATTACTATAATTCTTTCCGTGAGCCAAAAAACCTAAGGTCACCAATTTGTTGAAAACATACTTTATTAGCACCAGTTTATTTTTTTAAAATAATTGCCATTAATGATGTATACGACCAAGAATTAAGATTAAGGAGAGACCATTTTTTCAATTTTCCATTACTCAGGTCGTTTTTGATTGATATTGTGTTATAAACTTTGATGATATTCAAGTATAATTCCAGGGGTAGTTTCATTTTGCGCGAAAAAATAATTCTAAGCATCAGTTTTAAAGTAGACAAAAGGGATTGAAATTATTTTCCTTTAGAAAGTCTGAGACGAATTTTGATTGATGACGGAAAATTGATGGCTCATTAGTCCATACTTGATGTTTTTCTTCGTGGATCATATATTAGACAATTTTTCAACATCAATAATTAAGATTGAGCAGAACATGTTATGTTTATATTTTTAGATAACAGGATTAGAGAAAAAGAAGCAACTTTCCATCTTCTCGAAATCGAAATACATACATGCCTTGCATTTATTTTTTCTAAGATATATTCGCAATATTTTGATAACATTCTGCGAGTGGAATGGGAATTATTTTGAATAAAATATGTTTTACTTTTTTTGGTAGTTATTAAGTTGGTGTGACCTCACTGCTTTGCATGCATCTCTCGCTCTTAGCTGCCACCGCTGGTTAGCATCTTACGAATGGGAGAGCCGCTCTTGTATAAGTCCTTCCCTGACAGTACACAGCTTACCTATCCACAAGACTTCTACGACGCGGCACTGCAGATACAATGTTCGCCTCTTGATTGAGAGGCCCGTCGGGAGAACCCCGGACTTCGATGAGAGGATTATTCAGCGCATGAGCTGACTAGGTCTCTAGTTTAGAAGCCAACTCTGCGATCCTCTCCTTGAAACGGCAAATCTGACGCGCGTGCTCCGATTCCAGGCTCTTTATTTTCCACGCAAGTTCCTTAGATTTCTTCTCAGAAGATCTATAAAAATCCCCCATTTGCTTATAATTTGCCACTGCCTTATGAAATGCGGGTGGGATTTCGAATAACCGCTCCGGGAATTCCATTCACCACTTGTCCTTCTGGCATGTCGCACAGGTGTACTTTAAAGCAGCTTGTCCTCTTTTACCACTCATGTTGAACACTTTATTAGACTAATAATTTTGCGAGCAATTAATAATTATAAATGGGGTTTAGTAAATTAGTCCTGCGTGAGTCCCTGCGTCCTACTAATTGGAGACGTTTTGAATCTTTCAAAAGGCACGCTCCTTTGGTGCTATTCGTCTGAGCGAGGCTTCCAAGCTCGGCAGCACCGATGGCCCTTAAATCGTACCAGGTGAACAAAGGAACATGTTCCGTACTAAACTCCTACTTGTTCCCTTTAGGGCGGCCAGGATCTCGGTGTAGCATTCAATGGATCTCCCACCACACCAAGAAACTCGACTCAAGGCTATTTGTTGAACTGGCAGCCAACCTGGTAACAAAGGCCAGTCATTACGGACCTTTGCTAACAGAGGCATCCTTTAACAGTCACTGTAACGTTCATTAATTACACACCAACAAGAGGCTAACCCGGCACATACCCTCATCCCATTCATCGCTCCCCAGCGCCAAATTCCCCTCTAGTCCTAGTCTCTCTCAACCAGTGAGCGTATATTGGCGTTGTTTCTAGAGGATCCAACGCCTCCCTTCTAAAGCATGAGCTAGCCGCTATGTCCTTTTATTCTAAATTGAATTTTAAATGGGGATCTAAAGGACAGTCGTATTTATTTTGTTTTTTGCCAAAGAAAGGCTACAGAGACAGAAAAAGCCTAGCATACCACAAGATAGGCGAGTAGAAGACGTAGGCACTTTGTCTGAAACCTCAACCATGCCCAATTCGACAACATAGGTCGGAAGGTCTACGGTACACTCAAGCTATCTCTCCGTAACAAGGAGGCTTCCAACGAGAGATAGAGATAATAAGCCTTAACCCTTAACCACAAAGATGGAAATCTTGTCACATAAACACAAAAGTGGAGTGTAGCATACCCCATTTTTTGGATCAAGAAAAAACCACTTGCGTTCAAAAAATTTTATTTCTGAAAAAATCAACAAAAAGTTCAATCCTTCCTCATTCTTTTACTGATTAAACATCTTTGAATAACTGAATTTTTCTAGGACCGAACATTAATAAAACTTAAATATTGAAAATTCCTTTTTTTCCTGACAAATCGAAAAAAAAAAATTCCCATAAATGAAATTTCCATAATAAACCAACAGGCTTCCTGTCATGGTGACGTGGGTCCTCTCGCCTTCCCTTTGCCAGCCCTCAGCTCTCAAGGACCATATCTCACTGAAATAAAGATTGACAGAAAAGGGTCAAGATTCAACACAGAAAAATAAGACTACTTTAACTTTTTCTTATGTTATCAGTCATTACACCTCTGAATACGTCCTTATTGATTCTTGGAGTGTGTACTACAGATGTATGATAATATAATATATATATATATATATATATATATATATATATATATATATATATATATATATATATTAATATAATAATTTTATAAAATATAATATCATATAATATGTGTGTGTCTGTGTGTGTACTTACCACCTCCTCAAGACACTTGGTACATGTAGGGTAGAAGTGGGACTGGCACACAGGTCGTTGGCATTTAACGCATCTGACGCGTGTCTTCCGGTGTGTGGAGCGAGGGCACTCAGCACACCGTACTTGAGGGTACTTGCATTTAGCAATTACTTGGCCAGCTGCATACTGTGTGTTACCAACTGACGAGAGATCACAGACAGTAGATATCACGTTCTTAGTTGCCGTGGGAGATTGACAATCGACAGCCTCTTCTGAGCCCATGGCTGAATAAATTTTCTTGCAAGGTCTAGCATAGAGCGACGACGTTTTGAAGGTCTTGTAACTCCTGATTTTTCTAGATTTGACTTGTATACTACCATGGCATTGATAGTCGCGGCATTCGATATCCAGAAAAACATACAAAGGGGCCATCATCTAGTTCTCCGGTGGCAGGAGTACAATGCACACACTTCGTCAAAAGTGTCAACCACACCTTTGGTGCTGTTATAATATTCTATTGTCTCTGACTTTCCTTTTTCATTTAGAGGTGGCTGGAAATGCATAGATGAGAGTAAGAGAACAAACTTCTTTTTAACTGTGGCTTTCCCTTCAGGCACATATGAAACCAGGGTCATGTATTTTTTGATGAGAAAGGCACTTGAAGCACAGTCTCTATCGTCTCTACTCTTCATCTGAGCTGGAAGTTCTCGCTTGTTTGCCTTTAGAGTTCCAACCAAGGTCATGCCACAATTTTGCAGAAGATCAGTGACTAGAGCTACAGAAGGGACCTAATTATCAGTGGTCGCATTTCCGTTTATGTGGTGGTATGGCTTTGAAAGTTCTTTCGTGAAATAATGTCCCAGTCCTACTCCAGCCTTGAGCCGTGTCGAATCCTTTCCTAGGTACGGCATGCATCCTAATCGAATTTTAGTCTTGCAATCATTTATGAAGACCATATCTATGCCATATTTGGCTGGCTTGCTGGGTATATACATTCTGAATGGGCATCTTCCACGAAATGCAACCAGCTTCTAATCAATACAAAGATCTTTATGGGGTATATAGTGGGTTTGACACTTTTCCATAAATTTATCAAACAGTTCCCTGCAAGGTGCAAATTTGTCAGTCTCTTTTCTTGTCTCTCTTGTCTGTGGGTCGTCAAAGCGTTACCAGTTTATTAGAAATTCAAAACGGGCCTACGACATAGCAGCACGGTACAATGGTGCACCTATGTCAGTAGACCACATGTCGCAGGTTGAGATATGGCCATCCTTTAGGCATCCAGGAAAAATTAGCACCCCAATGAGTGCCCGAAGTTCCTCCGGTTTCAGACTTTTATGTGCTATTGTTTTCGTGGCGTATTTATTGGCTTCACTCTCAATCCTCTTATTTGTCCACTGACAGACTATATCAAAAAATGAATCCTCCATGAACAAGTTGAAGCACTTCTCCGTGAAATTAGAAGCTTGTGCTTCGGCACTTGGTCCGGGGCTACCATTACAATGTTCCTGGCTAGACGATGTTTGCTATTGGACTGTGGGCGGGTTGACCATCTGAAACCACTCTTACTTTCCAGAGTAATACTCTCAAATCGTACTAAAGATGAACCATCAACTTGAGCTCGTTTCCGTTATCTTCCAGGTATCCTACCACCACTGGTTAAAAAGGAAGAAGGGGTAGCATCAGAAGAGTTGTCTGTAGCGGTCGTGTCCACGTTGGAAGCAGCATCATTAGGGGAAGCTATACATAGGTAAAAGAGGAGAAGTTACATCACCTGAGGTGGAAGAAAAACTATCTATAAAGTTCCAAGGTTGTGGTCAAGCAACAGTGCATTTTTTTTTTCCTTCGGGATGATGTGCGAATTGTTTTGTTGCTGGTTTGCTTCTGTTTTTTCTTCTTCCCCGTCTCAATTTCAGCATCCTCTGGCTCTTCATCTTGTTCACTACACGATGGGACATAATCATTATCCTCATCACTATCATGCAACACATCTACCTCCATTTGATTCTCCTCCTCCCAATCACTTGCCGATACTTCAGCAACATCTTCGTTGAAGTCTTCGTTTTCCTACTCAGAATCCTCACCTAGGTTTGACAAGACAGCTCCCCATGAGGTAAGAATTTCTTTGACATTTTCACTGTTTTAATTGTTCGAATTTTTTACCTGGAAAAATTTTAATATCCCTGTAAAACAATAAAGAAAATAGGAACTTATTCTTTGACACTTCCACTGTTTCTATATATAATTTGCTTTTATTGTCTTTTTGTTTTATTTATAAATATGATTTATGTACGTATAACCTAGAACGATTTTTATTTGACACTTTTGCTGCTTTTATAGTACTTTCTTTCTTTAATATATGTAATTTCTGTGAATAGAACCTGGAACACTTTTATTAATGCCTGCAAAGAAATAAAAATAATTAGAAAAGACAATAAAAATATAGTACAACATTGCATAACTCACCAAAAACTGACCTAAAAACTCATATTTGTGGTGGTATGCACCACCAACATATCATAAATTGGGGTACCATGCACCCCATTATCTCTCCAAAACACATATTTGGGGTGGTATGCACCCCAAATAGATTTATACTAAAACAAGAATAACAACAACAACAATAGGAGCACAGGACACTCACACACCTACCCTCCAAGGGCAACCTCTATACTAAACGACAGTGACCGGTGAAGTGCTGGCAGCTACTATGGCAGAGTTGCCAATGTTTTTTTTGTGGGGTGGACAGAACCCCATGTTTGTGTTTAAGGGTTAAAGAGAGATTTATATCAATTTTGAGGGAGAGTTATAAAGAAAAGGTTACGGATAGTTGGATAGAGGGCATTTTGTGAGAAATATCGAGTATTTAATAGTGAGTAATGTAGAATTAGGAAAAATAAAACATATAGAGAAATAAATTTAAAGAGAGTTACAGAGATGGTTATATTGTGTTTAAGAAAATCTGGTAAAGAGTGTAAAGGATAGAGAAATACATTGAGTTAAAGAAAATTATAGATGTAGGGGAATGGTCACTTCTCCCCCCCCCCCACCGTTCACTCTTGGTGCAGTCACAAGGCGGTTATCGCAAAGACATCCGTCGAAGGCATCAGCGGGTTCAGTGCGCAATCGCAGTGTGGCACAACTCGGTGCCATGAAAGACCCTAAAGGTCAAAATGTAAGATCTCCCCCAGGAGAGTGAGATCCAGTTTCACGTCAAATAAGAAATTAGAGACGTGTTTCTCCCAATCTCGATGGTTAACGAGGAGCCGATGTTTGACTTCGTGTGACAAACCGTTTGAATAAGAACTCTCCTGGTGCCGTCCTCAAGCCCCTTCCCCCCCCTTACCACTCCCCCAGTGGGGCAACGAGGTATAAATGAAGAACTCTGAGAAAAATCGTGGTAGTATACGTCAGTCTCTAGGTGACGAAGTCTTCGGATCAAACCGAACTAACGAGACCTGAGAGGTAGAGTACTTGGCTCGCCAGACCAAGAAGTACCCTGCAAGAGAGGCAGGGCTACCTCCTTTAAGGGGCTAAGAACAAGCTCATCCTCGAGCTAAGTCCCTGGTTATCAAACCAAACGATAAGTTAACTTTGGTAAGTTTAACTTTCTCTCGCCAGAGAGACTCCTCATATCCTGGTGCACCTTAAACACCAGGGGTATTCCTCGTCCTTGAGGAAGTAAAAAAAGAAGAAGGAAAAGGCTCCCCCCTCGAGCCCGTTATTCGGTGGCCACACTAAACTCTTAGTTAACTTGGTAAGGAACCAAGTTCAACTTGTTCTCGTCAGAGAAATCCCCCTCCGTTATACTCGCCCTTGAGGAAGACTGGAATTAAGAAAAAGCTCATCCTCGAGCTAGTTCTGGGTTACCAAACCGAACGTTAAGTAATTTATTCTCGCCAGAGAAACCCTTCTCCGTTATTCTCGCCATTGAAGAAGACCCTCCCCGAGGTTAGTCCTCGTTCCTAAGGAAATAAGTAACGAAGGAGAAAAGCTCCTCCTCGAGCTCGTTACTCGGTGATCACACCACACTCCAAGTTAACTTGATTTAAGAACCAAGTTCGACTCACTCTCGCCAGATAGACCACGACTGCCTAGGTGTTGCATAAAGCACCGTATTGGTTCTCGTCCATGAAGACACCCCCCCCTCCCCCCCCTGGAAGAACGTGTGAACTCCCCAGCTGCCACCCTCGCCAAAACGACCGTGGAATTTCGCCCATCTACATCTAGAAACACGGCACGCGTCGTGAGTCAATAACATTTCTGAGGCCTTTAAACTCCACATGAGTCCGTAAGCCTAATTCGTATATTATTGTTGTGTGTAGAGAAAACGTTGATCAAATTTTGTGGGTAAGCTAATTTAATAAATTCTTGTTAAGGATAATATTCAGAGTATTGCTGTAGTTAATGTATAAATGTTATGTATTCAATTGATAAAGATAAAATATAAGTTTATTTTGGGATTAATGTTCGTTTCTCTTATATATATCCTTACGTGTTTTGTAACGGTCTGTTCGTTAAGATATTCTTATAATATCAATATATATTAGACACTCTTAGCACTCTTAGAATAAAACAAAAAGGGGGGGAATTCTACGACATAAATAAAAGTGGTGTCAGGTTTGTAGGTTGTTATTAGAAAGAACCCAGCAGTGTCTAATTTTGAAAGAGCCAACACGTAAAGGAATATCATATCAGGAATAAGAGAATAATTGACTAGAGGAAAATTGGTAGAGTTAGGGGTGGTAACAATCTAAAGGTAATTTGTAGGCCAAGTGGTAAATTTGTGTTCGGGAGTGGTATTTCAATCAACATAGTTTGTGAGATTAAGGGTAAGTTATGCTGAGCGCTACCTAGTGAGTGGTGGCATAATTAACTGAGAATACAGAAAGGAAAAATCGACGGAACAACACAAAATGGATCCAGTCAAAAGATTTTACCAACAAGCCCAAAGTCTGGGACTTGAAGGCACAGAAATGCATGACTACGTCATGGCAGAACTAAGAATAGATTGTGAAGAAGAAGTAAACGTTAACCAAATTTTGTGGGTAAACTAATTTAATTAATTCTTGTTTAGGATAATATTCAGAGTATTGCTGTAGTTAATGTATTAATGTTATGTATTCAATTGATAAAGATAAAATATAAGTTTATTTTGGGATTAATGTTCGTTTCTCTTATATATATCCTTACGTGTTTCGTAACGGCTCTGTTCGTTAAGATATTTTTATAATATTAATATATATTAGACACTCTTAGCACTCTTAGAATAGAACAAAAAGGGGGGGGAATTCTACGACAATAGAGATAGAAAACTAAACTGATATTTAGAGAAATATTTAGATAGTAATATTTAGAGAAAGGGAGAGAGTGATTTAGATTTACTAAGAGAGTTAGAGCTAGTTCGGAGAGATAGGGTTAGTCGTAGCGAAAGAAAGAGAGAGTTAAAGTGAAAGAGTTATAAAGGGAGAAAGTTTGAGACAAGAATATCGATGGTTAGAGAGAGCGTTAGAGAGAGGAAACAAAACTGAAATAGAGAAAACGTAAGGGAGTGTTACTAAGAGAGATTTAGACACACTTTAAATGAATTTAGAGAGAGTCAATAGATCGTAAGATTAATGGAAAAGTACAGAGTAAGAGAGTTAGATAGTCAGAGACATTACGAGAAATAGAGATAGTTAGATAGATTGAGAAAGAGATGTAGAGTGAGAGAGCTAGGAACATTCAGAGAAGGAAACAGTTAGAATTATCTTAAGAGAATTTCAGATAACTTTATGGGAAGTTAGAGACAAGCAGTTAAAGTATGAAAGAGATTTAAATATTTATAGAGTTAGTGGAGGGTTATATATTAATAGAGAGATAGTTACAGGGAGGTTTAATATATAACTTGAGAGAATAAGAACAAGATAATGATAGAAAATAACAGAGAAATAGAAGGACACCGTAGATACAGAAATAGAAACACTTTGTTTGAAAAGATTGGAGTATGTTAGAAAGAACTACAGAACTACAGAACTACAGAAATAGGAACCAGCAGAAACCCTAAGGTCTGCTCAAAGCCACTCCGCTTACACAATCTAACGTTACTGTATTATGCTTTTTTTTTCCATGCTGCTTTTTGGTTATTTATATATATATATATTTTTTTTTTTAACTATTTCAACTCTACGGTACACACTTATATACATGTGTACCCTTAACATGCAGGTTTTGCTATCCATTAAATACACTAACATAACACGCTTTTTCGAACCAGGATGGGGGGGGGGATAGGACAGTACTCTCTTCTCCCGCAGGCTTCGACTGCTAGTGATGAAAATTATATACTTATAGGACAGACAGAAAAAGAAAAGGGGAATTCACATTCACTCCATGCATGGAGGCGTGGCTGGCATCTATCTATTCATCATTTCATTTTAATCCTCAACTCCATATAATATATGACGTTTTAATCTGTGCTCCTACTACGTTATATTTACGCTATTGAAGTACTCATCAAGTCGTTTTTTGAACAAATTAACTGACGTGCTTTTAACTACACGGTTGGAAAGGCCATTCCACGTTTGCGTGATTTTAAACGTGAAGTAATTTGGGGAAATAGTAGAGTTAAAACGCTTGTTCACCAATTTTAAACCATTTTGGCGTGTGTTGGCCCTTTCATTTAGCTCGAACAATAGTATGTAATCAATATTAGTAAATCCTTTTAAGACTTTGAATAATTCTATCAATTGTCCACGTAATCGTCTACTTTCAAGTGATAGTAGGTTTAATGAGCGTAGTCTATCTTCGTACGGTTTGTTTCGGATTTCAGGAATTAGTTTCGTAGCCCGACGTTGCACTCTTTCTAACTGCGCTATATCCTTATTTAGGGAGGGACACCAAAATTGGACCGCGTATTCGAGGTGTGGGCGCACGAGCAATTTGTATAGTGGCATGATTATATCTTTCGATTCGAAAGTAAAATTCCGAACAATATATCCTAGCATTCGGTTTGCTTTTTTGCAAGCATCTGCGCATTGCTTTGATACTTTAAGGTCCTCCGAGATTAAAATCCCTAGGTCATTTTCTAAGTTAACGGATTCGAGAATTTGGTCTTTCATATGGTATTCTACTTTTAAGTTCTGACATGCTAAATGCATGACCTTGCATTTACTTATGTTGAAGCCTATTTGCCATTTATCCGCCCATTCCACAATTTTATTAAGGTCCCTTTGCATTTGCTCTAGATCGGGTCTCATAAGGGCACGGCTTCCTAGCTTTGTGTCATCTGCAAATTTAGAGATCCTACTAAACACTCTATTATCCAAGTCATTAATGTACACAAAAATTTTTAATGGGCGCAGGATTGACCCCTGTGGTACCCCGCTGGTGACTGGGGCCCAGTTTGAACACGCCCCATTTACTACACCCCGCTGTGAACGATTTGATAGCCAGTTTCTAATCCATTTAAGTATGTTACCCCTCACCCCAATTGCTCTTATTTTCATCAATAGCCTTTCGTGCGGGACTGTACCAAAGGCCTTTTAAAGACAAGGTAAATTATATCCGCTGCTTTAGTTTCATAATAGATGCAAATCATGTTATTAAAGAATTCGAGTAAATTAGTTAGGCACGAGCGTCCCCATCTAAATCCATGCTGGGAGTCTGAAATTAAATTATTTGTCTCACAATGGCTCACCAACCTATCTCTAATCAGCGATTCTAAGAGTTTTTCAATTTCAGAAATTAGACTGATGGGATGGAAATTAGTAGGCTAAGTTTTATCCCCTTTTTTGAATATCGGCGTAACATTAGCACGCTTAAACTCTAATGGAACTAGGCATAACTCTATTGATTGATTAAAAATCGTGCAGAATGGTCTTGCTTATTCATTTTTTAAATCTTTAAGATGTGTTGGGTACACCCCATGGGGCCCGGGTGACTTCGAATTTTTCATTTTATTAATATACGAGAGAATCTCCCCTTCATTTATATTTATATTGGATAGGGTATTTTGTCTTTCAAAATTAATGTCCTAGCCTAGTGTTTCTAATTGCGTCACGTCTTCAATAGTAAAAACGCTCGCGAAGTGCTTATTTAATATTTTAGCAAATTGTTCTGGGACGTCCGTCATAACACCATCTTTACCTCTGATCGGCTCTATTGAACCCTTTATGGGCTTTCTTCTGTTAACGTAACTGTAAAACCGCTTCTGTTCCTGTTTTGAATTTATAGCAAGGTCTTCTTCATATTTCAACTTAGATTCTCTAATGGCCCGCCTTACCAGCCTTCGTGCGTTTACGTATTTTTCCCGATTTGAGGGCGTTTCGTTTTTTTTTTAAACTTTGATAGTCTTTATTACGCTCCAGAATAAAGTTAATTATTAAAGGGCTAACTCACGGTGCTCTCTTTAACTTTCCATTATTTCGACAAACGTATTTAACTAACTTGGAATCCACCGCGAGCACATTTCGCTCCTTTAAATCCGGTTACGGAAGGTTTCAAAATTACAACTCCCAAATCGTGGGATTAGTTGTGAACTCTCTTTTACCTCAACGCTCGTATTAATTTCAAACCTAATTACATTTTCGTCACTCGTCGCCAAATGCTCACCCACGCAAACGTTTTCTACCAAAGTTTCCTCTGTTGAAATAATCAAATCCAGTATATTTTGTTCACGCGTAGGTTCCTCTACTTTTTGCACAAGAAAATTATCCTGGATGAAATCTGCTAATCTCTCCCCAACTTTATCCGAGGTATAGTTTGTAAAGTTAATGTTAGGGTAATTGAAATCTCCGCAAATTATTGTTTTTCCTTTTCTTACTATGGATGAAAGGCACTCAAAGAGTAGTAAGTTCTCTGGTTCTATTACATAGAGATGGGGAGCGATAGCTAACTGCTAAGTTAATTTCATTCTTTTGTAGCACACTCAAGTTCAATTAACAGAGCCTCGCTCTTCATATTTACGGTCGTGGTGGCCATCGATATCGCATTTATCCCCTCTTTTACGTAAGCTTTCATTTATTCGGTCCTTATGATTGATTTTGTACCCTTCTATATTAAATTCCGCTAAAAAGTCTCTAGAAGCTGTATCTAACCACGTCTCGCAAAGACATATGATATCGTAATCGCCCTCCTGAATCACGGCTTTAAATTCGGGCAGTTTGTTTCTCAAACTCCGAACATTGGCGTAAATGCATTTCAATTTTCCTTTTAAATAACGACGTTCCTCTCTCGTATGACTGACCGTTTCCCTGCTCGCGGCGTGAAATCTCGTTCGGTGCATTTAAGGCTTGAGGGACAATAACTTCCGTACTATAGAGGTTGCGGAGGCTCTCATTTACAATCCTGCCAAGCTTCAAATTACCTAGAGAATTGAAATGTATAACATCATTAAATAAAAGTGACAGTCTGCCTTGAAAATCATTCCAAAAATTATTAAACTTAACTCCCATTTCCTGACATAAACATTTGAGACATTCATTAGTGTAAATTGACCTTGACTGCATTCTCAGAGTCGCTCTTAATCTTGGAATTATCCCAATTACCCCAAATCTTTTCGCCTTTGCTTTGGCCGCTATAATTAGGTCCCTTGAGAGAGGTTTAGAGACAGTGTTAGCAATTTAGATAGTTAAAGAAATATACAGAGTAAGAGATATTCACTATAGATAGTGAGAGTAGTAGAGAGATATATAGAGATATATTAAGTAAGGTATAGAGATATTAAGAAAACTTTTAAGAGAGAGAGAGTTATTATGAGCTCAGTAGAGATAAGAGCCAATGTTAGAGAGGAAGAGATAGATTGAAAGTTTAGGAGTTAGTTAGAGAGAATATAAAGAGTGACATAGACAGAAAGGGTCAGATAGAGTTAGATTAGTGATCTCAATAGCTATAGAGATATATTTTGAGAAAGAGAGAAAATTTAGAGCTAGGGAGGGTTAGAAACACTCTTATAGATATATATATATATATATATATATATATATATATAAAAGGAAAGAAATCACAGTGATAGGATCAATTTATTCGCGAAACCAGGTTTAGACGAAAGCCTCCGTCATCTTCAATCGCTGAAATATTAATGAAATACAAAAAAAATTTGCCTAACGTACGGACACAGAAATTTACAAGGCCAAATGTTATTTGAGGGGGGCGCTAGTGGGGAGTAGCTGCATTTTTGAGTAGAGAAAGAATAAATCTTTTGCTTATCAAGGGATTAGTGTTGAATTGGTCATCGCAAGTATTTGAGTTTGAAATTTCTTTTCTAATCGCTGATACAAATAGATGTCTATGTATATAATTGTGAGAATTGTGAATTATATTTGCATTATCAATGTCAACTGAATGGTTTTAATTTGAAATGTGAAGAAAAACACTAAAAGAATGAGACATTGATAATGCAAAAATAATTTATATTTCTCAAAATTATATACATAGGAGTCTATTTGAATCGGCGCTTATAAAGAAAATTCAAAATTTTAATACTTTCGATAGCCAATTCAACACTAATCCCTTGATAAATAAGAAATTTATAATTAATTAAGGCATTTTTTACCTTGGTAAAAAATGGCGCTGCTTCCCCATACCGCCCCGCTAGATAGATTCCGACTTGTGAATTTATGCGTCCGTACGTTAGGCATCTCTTTTGTATTTCATTAATATTCCAGCGATTTATGATGACGGAAGCTTCCGGCAAAACCTGGTTTCGCGATTAAATTGATACTATCACTGTGGTTTCTTTCCTGCATTTACATATACGCTACTCTACTTCTTTGAAAATATATATGTATATATATATATATATATATATATATATATATATATATATATATATATATATATATATATATATATATATATAGTGGAATATTGTGCCATATTAGAGACAAAAATCATACGATCGATTTCAATGGAAGTAAAATGTTATTTAAATCGGCTAACTATGTTAAGAGAAGAATCGTAGAATCGAGCTTGATATCGTCAGTTCCTAATTTAAATTTATCTGAGGGTCAATTTTTTTGGAATCCTGGAATAAGATCGCAAATAAAAAAAATAGTAAAATGCCAGCCCTTCAATATGTTTAGGCCTACCCCCCTCCTTAGATTAGCCACAAGTAGGGGATTGGGGAAAAAAGAGGGGATCTTGTGTTATGCTTATATGCATTTCTCTTATATTTTCTGCCCAGTGTCAGTTGAAAAAGGGCGTGAGATACACCGAAACTGTTCTGAATTAAATTTTCTTCAGGGAATGTGTGGTTTAATTACTCATATATACATATATATATATATATATATATATATATATATATATATATATATATATATATATATATATATATATATATATATAATATATATATATATATATATATATATATATATATATATATATATATATATATATATATATATATATATATATATATATATATATGGATATGAAAAACTTATAAAGTAGCGCGTGAGTAGAGCAATAAATGAAAAAAAAATCACACAGGAAAATGAAATCAACCAATTTTGGGGGAAATTTTAAGTCACCATCACTGATTTTGATGAAAATTGGTATACAGGTTGTATTCGATGAGAGAAAAACAATGAGACACTTCCTAGCCCTCAATTTTAAAAGCTCAAAAGTTATAACCTGTCAAATTTGAGAAAAATTGTCAAATTTCTTGATACCAGCATTTGAAAAAAATTATTTCTTTCTTATTATAGCACATAAAACAATAAATTACGTATTTTTTTTAAAGCTTAAGGGTTGCTTTAAACATTTTTAACAGCAAAATTAATTTTTGCTAAAAAGTTTTTTTGACCTTAAAGGTCAACTTTTGACCTTTAAAAAAATATATTGGTTTTAATAAATTTTTTTGTAATTTTTTTCATAAATATATATGCCTTTAGACTACAATATAAGATAAAATTTCATTCTGGGTTTTCTATTATATCAGGAGTTATGATCAATTTTGTAACCATTGGTATGCCAATTTTTACCTATTTCCATGTTATAAATTTTACCTATTAGGTGTTACTTCAAAAACTATGAAAGCTTATTTAAAAATTTTTCTTTTTTTTCAGAAAGTTTAATATTTTGGTTAAAAAAGTAATTAATAATTTGCATTACCAATTATTTGTATTTTAACAAATTATTATGGATGAGAAGAGAAAGCATTTTTTAAATATTAAGTATTGCTGCGATCCTTACAAAGGTCACAAAAAATTATTAAAGAAAAATCTGAGACTAATTTCAGAAGACTCAATAAGAGAATATCCAAAATTAAAAAAATTTAAGGACCAA
Organism: Ceratothoa steindachneri; assembly: GCA_963969495.1. Taxonomy (NCBI): domain Eukaryota; kingdom Metazoa; phylum Arthropoda; class Malacostraca; order Isopoda; family Cymothoidae; genus Ceratothoa; species Ceratothoa steindachneri. Next base: position 158,510,694 of record OZ018322.1, on the reverse strand, counting down.
AAAATCTGTGATAACTGCAGAAAAAAGATAGCTGATGATGATAGTTCTTCATCTCAAAATACGAATCCAAGCCTTTCAGAAGAAAGAATGGAAATTGAGCCAATTACTGAACAGGAAGAATCACAAGAAGCATTAACTGAATTTAATAAATCATTAATAGCTATTGGAGAGTCACCAGTCAAGAAATTTAACAATGGATGTAGTAAAAAAAATATAGTTCAGATAAAATGAATAAAATTCAAAAAGCCATTTCAAGTAAACTCAGAACTGTAGGCTCTGCAACAAAATATCCATTACCCTTGGATCAAGACCCAGAGTCTTCTAAAACAGAATAAAGTAAAGATGGTAAAAAAATGATATATCAACTGAAGGAGAAATTTCAAACTACTAGTAAAAGGTCTGAGCATCTGCAAATCTTAACTGTTTTGCCAAAAAGATGGAGCTTATCCAAAATTAAATCTGAATTTAATGTTACTAATTACATGGCCAGACAAGCTAAAAAGCTAGCAATGGAAGAAGGAATAATATCATTGCCAAGCAAAAGAAAAGGTACATTTCCATCAGAAACAATTAAAGTAGTAGAAGACTTTTATAAAAATGAAGAAGTAAGCAGATTTATGCCAGGGAAAAAAGATTTCAAGAGTGTTAGAAAAGATGGACAGAAAACTCATGAACAAAAATACTTAATTTGGGGAAATTTAAAAGAAATTTATCATTTATTTGAAACAAAATACCCAGACACTAAGATTGGCTTTTCAAAATTTGCTGAGCTGAGACCCAACTAGTGTGTATTAGCTGGTGGTGCAGGAACTCACAGTGTGTGTGCTTGCACACATCATCAAAATGTTAAACTGATGATTATTGGTACAAGGCTACGACAGTTCACAGAAGACAGTGACCTGCATTTAGATGATTACAAAACATGTCTAGCATTCATTACATGTGACCCTCCAACTTATGAGTGCTATTTTGATGAATGCTCAGAATGTTTTTCTAAAATAGACGAACTAAAACTATATGTTACTAAAATTTTGGATGACAATATGATTGATGAGGTAAATTACAAGCAGTAGCTCTCAACTGATCGCAACTTTAGAGCTTGTTTCAAGAAAAACTGAAGAATTTATAGACACTTTTACCTTAAGTCTTCTCAATTTAAAAAAACATGATTTCATAGCAAAAAAGCAGGCACAATTTTGTTCAACTAAAAAAGAAGAACTAAAATCTTAGTAGTATGCGATTTTGCTGAAAATTACTCATTCCTTCTTCAGGATGCAGCACAAGGGTACCACTGAAATAACTCCAAAGCTACATTACATCCCTTCCTTTCCTAATACAAAGAAGCTGGGGAAACACAACACATAAGTTTAGTTGTGATTTCAAACTGCTTGAAGCATGACACTGTTGCAGTCCATTTATTTAAAAAAACTTATTGAATTTTTAAAAAAGAACTCAAATTCCCAATAACAAAAATTATATATTTTTCTGATGGAGCTGCGTCACAATATAAGAATTATAAAAACTTTATTAATTTATGTCACCATAAATCAGATTTTGGATTGGAAGCAGAATGTCATTTCTTTTCTACATCTCATGGAAAAGGAACATGCGATGGTGTAGGGGGCACAGTAAAATGACTAGCAGCAAAAGCTAGCCTGCAAAGAGCATATAATGATCAGATAATGACTCCTCAACAGCTCTTTGATTTTGCTGAAAGACACATTAAGGGAATCAAATTTTCCTATGGCCCAAATAGTGAATACATTGAAAAAAAAATTATTTGCAAGAAAAATTTGACCAGGCCTCAGCAATAATTGGTACCCCAAAATTAGACAGTTTTGAGCCAGTTAATGAAAATGAACTAAGACTTAAAACAATATCATCTGCATCAGAATTCAAGAAAGTGAAAATATCCTTTACAGAGGCAATATTATTGGAGGATGTAAAAGGATTTGTCACTGCTAAGTATGATAACAAATGGTACTTAGGGTGTGTATTGGATACCAATGTTGAGAAAATGACTGTTAAAATAACATTCCTAAAACCAGAAGGACCATCAAATTCATTTAAATATCCAAGAAAACCAGATGTATTAGTATTTCCATTAGATAACATATTGAACATTGTTAAGCCTGTAACCGAAACAGGAAGAACTTACAAACTATCTAAAAATGAACAATTAAAATCAACAGGAATAATGCACAAAAAATTGATTCCTAAATTATTATAAAAAGAATATATTCATTTTGGGAGGTTGGGTGGGACCTGTGGCTTTTTTGGTGAGCTATCAGGAGTGGCCACTTAGGTGATGGGGATACCAGCAGTTATGCAGGTATCTTAACTGTTGGTAGTGGCTCTGCCTCCATTGACCATAGAAAATTATAAATTAAATACATAGTTAGGTAGCTTTAAAATATTTATAATTTTAAATAAAAAATTACTGAAAGTTCATTTTTTCTTGTAGGTAGGATTTAACACATATCTATAGAATTAATGATTCTAATACACGAGTATATATTAAAAGCATTTAAATATGATACTTAAGCATCTAATAATTGATAACTAACTCTGTGAATATGACGTAACTCTGTTAATATGACAAAGATGCATATAAAAAAAATTTATTTGTGAAGATAGCAAAAAATGGCCACACCAGTGGTTACAAAATTGATCATAACTCCTGATATAATGAAAATCTTAGAATGGAATTTATCTTATATTGTAGTCTAAAGGCATATATATTTAAAAAAAATTACACAAAAATTTATTGATACAAATATATTTTTTTAAGGTCAAAAGTTGACCTTCAAGGTCAAACAAATTTTTTTTACCAAAAATTAATTTTGTTGTTAAAAATGTTTAGAGCAGCCCTTAAGCTTGAAAAAAATACATAATTCATTGTTTTATGTGCTATAATAAGGGAGAAATAATTTTTTTATCAATGCTGGTATCAAGAAATTTGACAATTTTTCTCAACTTTGACAGGTTATAACTTTTGAGCTATTAAAAATCGAGGGCTGGAAAGTGTCTCATTGTTTTCCTCTCATCAAAATTAACCTGTAAACCAATTTTTCTTAAAATCGGTGATGGTGACTAAATGTCCCTTGTTGAATTTGGATGGATGACCCAAAGGCGGATTCTAAGTACTTTCGAACTTGTCAGTTCATTCCTTGAGAATAAACTAAATAAGTTCGAAAGTACTGGGAATCCGCCTTTCATTTTCCGTGGGGAATCTTTACATATATATATATTTATATATATATATATTTAGAGAGAGAGAGAGAGATAAAAATTCACTTATATATAAAGGCTTTGATAGCATTAGATAGAGTTCTAGGCAAAGAATTCGAATAATTTAGAAAGAGGTCTTTAGGGAGTTAGAGATATATAGAGTCGACACAGGTTTAGTGGGAGTTAGCGATGGAGGTAGAAAATTTTATAGAGAGTATTAGAATTTGAATTAGAGAGAAAGAGTTTATGACAGAGCGTGAGATAGAGAAAGATAAAATAATAGACAGTTAGAGAGCCATTTAGCCAGTGAATTATAGATAGAAGCTTTGAGAAAGAGAGAGAAGGACAGACAGTGTTCAAGTATGCTCAGAGGCATATCAATTTTCTAACACACTTCAACTTTCTCCCCTTTTACCTAGGTTTCATATTTATTAATCGAAGTATTCGTTCACTCATCTTATTCCGTCACTTCCCCAATCTACCCTGATAACCCCCTCTGCTGCGAGTCGACAATTAAGTTCTTACGCTACTTAAATTCATTCAATGACTCGAACGCAGGACCTTTTCTCAATCTCACTTTGAATTATAGTTCTTTTTTCACCCTTAACCTTTTGTCACTGAGCTTTTTAATCTTTATAAATATCTACTTTTTTAGGGAATCTATGAGTTTGAAAAACTATTGTTCCTCATTGAGCTATCGGCTTTACCCACAAGTTAAAGAGAAATACACTTAAGCTACACTAGTCTTACAGCTATTAGCTTCGTTATGTCTATCACACCATAATTTCTTCACTTTCATTACCATGATGTCATTTCAACATTTAAGCTTTTAAATATGACGCGTTGCTCTTTGATTTCATCTCAATACAAAAAAAGAAAGAAGGTTATTTCCACCAAGCCAAGTAGAGTTAGCAATTATCCCTAAATCTTTTTTCTTGTATTAAAGTTAATCAATTGCATTCGATATAATATTCCAATGAATTTCATCACGTATTTTTTTATCAAATATCTTTTTGTTGTCTTCAGCTTGGTTGGATCGTAACTTTGACAGACGATGGTTCGTCATCCTGTGGTATGGGTTGAATTCTTGGCCATATTAGTTATTTATGTCCATCTTAACAAAGTATGTTTTAAATTTACATTGTTCTATACACGGGTGCTACAAAAGACATAAATGAGACCTATAAATATTCCACAGCCATAGTAAGTTACAAAATAATCCCATCAATTCCTTATGCTCTGGTAATACAAGGTCACCCCCAATTACGGGCATGTACACAGCTATTGTCAAATATATTTCATTCATTCACTAATCACCCTTTCTTTGTAGGAGATCACAGTAGCAACGCCTGTGGACACGACTAGATCTCAATGGGAGCTCCATCAAAGAATATACTACGTCAAACATTACTACGAGACAGGCTCGTTCAAGAAAGTGCAGGATACTTTCGCACATCAGTTTGAAGGGGAAAAAGACCCACCTAAGAGCAGAATTCAGGACTGGATGGAAAACTTCGCGAAATATGGAAGACTGGAGAACCTCAATGCAGCTAGTGACATCCTTTCAACGCATTCAGGACGTCCCAGGAAGCGTACAGTTGAGCTCGTTGAGAACGTGAGAGAGTCAGTTCAGCAGAGTCTAAAACGCTTAGTGTCCAAGCAAAGTCACTCCCTCAGTATATCCCCTGAGACTTGCAGAGAGTGCTAGTAATGAATGTAAAGGCTTACCCATACAGAATACAGACGAAGCAGACCCTTACAGCTTTAGACAAGTAGCAGGTAAAGGCTATGGCAAAGATACTGGAGAATATTCCGGAGACCCCAACTTTCCTTAACCTCCTTTGGACCTTAGATGAAGCTCACTTCCATCTTGAAGGAAAGGTAAACACGAAGAAAAATGTCTTCTCGGAGACCTTCAGACCAAATAAGGTAGCCGCTAAGAAAAAACACTCCCCTAAGTGCACGGTATGAACTACAATCTCAACCAGAGTTATCATTAGACCATTCTTTTTCGAGGAATCTGGCGCGACAGTGACAGTCAATAGGAGTGGTTAGTTGGGGTCCTAAAAACCTTCAAGAGGGAGCTGCATACCCTGTCCTTGTCGCTTATGGGGAAGTTCTGGTTTTGGTAAGATGGAACAAGCTCTCACACCCCAAACCTGTCATAAGTTTGGTTGAAAGATAACTTTGGTGGCCGTGTTATCAGTCGAATACTAATTTTGAGTAGGCACCTCACAGCCCAGACCTTAGCTCCCCAGATTTATTTTTCTGGGTCTATCTTAACAACAACGTGTACGCAGGGAGACCCAGGAACATCACGGAACTCAAGAAAGCTATCAGGGAAGAGATCAGAGCCATTAGTCGGTCGTTTTGTAACGACGTCATGGACAACTTTGTGCTGCGCCTCAAGAAATGCACACAGCAAATGGAGGTCATCTCGAACACCTGCTCTAGAATAAAGAAGAAAACTCCAAGAACTCCTATGATGTTTTTTAAGTTTCATTCAATCCTTGCAGAAAAAAATAAATGAGTCCTATCGAAAGTTAAGGCCCGTTTTTTTTGGACAGGGGGGGGGGCGTGACCCTGCATACTACGGCAAAGTACTTACCACAAATTTCCATTTCCCATAACTTCCTATAACATTCGGATTCTATATAATTTTTTCCCATCCTCTTTCTTATGCGGCTCTTAGTAATCTCTTCTTCCAATTGCTACGCCTTGTAAATTTCGGCCATATTCACCTCTTCCACAATGAAATCGCTCCTCTAATAATAACTTGGTAGCGAAGATACTACAATTTAATTTTGAATTAATTTATAAATATCAAATAAAATGAATAAAATATTGTTTCATTTCGTACATCTTTGACATGCATAAAAGGGGCATTCTTTCTGCATTCGGGATGGGAGGATGAATTTTCTCATACCTGTACAACTCAATGCCAAAGGTTTTTGTAAGATTCTCTCATTATCTAAACCAACACAGACGAAAAACATATTTTTTTGGTAAATATGTAGACTTCGCACGCATAATTATTTTTTAACCTAATTGCTCATTAACTCCCCGATCTTTAGGAAACTCATCATTGTTACTTTAGGTAGCCTCCAAACTTGCTATGCATACTACACACAATACATTTCCTTTATTCGTTTTACATTTTATAGCATTTCTGGCTACTAATTACCAGGAAAAGTTTATATTTAAAACAAACGTCATATGAATTTTTATATTCAATATTGTCCTCAAAATAATTCATTTCATAAAGTACCTTAAAATTATTATTCATATTGTGGTTAATTGCTTCATACCTCACATTCAACATTTATAGCTACAAAAAATATTTAATATTAACATTAACTTTGTAGTTAATAAAATAATCCGTGAATTATTAAATATAATAATCACGTTGTCAAATTAAAGGAAGACATCGAATGTCGAGACAAGTTCTGAAGTCAAAATATTTGAGATTTCATGAGGTTTGAGATCTTTGGCGCGGTATTATGCATGACTTGCTAATTACGTTTTTCTTAGCTCAAAACCTGCTTCTCCACATTTATTTCTAGAGTAATGTAAGTAAGTTAACACTGAAATAAATCTGAACATTAAATAGTTAACTTCCCCTAGATGGTATAAATCCATGTCTGTACATGTTTATATAAACTGTGAAGGGTTTGGTGGAATGGTTGGCTCTAGTTACTCTCAAACAAGAAATAAAAATGGAAAATTAACTGTTTAATGGGGACACCATTTTCAGTGTCAAGGGTTGTTGGATGCTGGTTCCCCTAGATAAATAACTAATCACACCGAATCTTTCCCTAAAGACCTACTAACTTCGCTAACGTTTGGAGAGGAGAGATTAGTTATTTATCTAGGGTAACCAGCATACACTAACCCTGAGCACTGAAAATGATGTCCCCATTAAACAGGAATTTCCCCTTCTTATTTCTTGTTTCTTGTTAATTGATAAAGATGACTATTTTCGCCACTTCATCCCGTATTCTCTCTTTGCACCAACGAATTAGACGCACAGGGAGGTCCTAGACATGACCCACCATATGTTAAGCATATTGGAAGAAAGTGGACTGAAACAGGACAACACCAGCTTTTGATAGAGCAGGTGAAGAGGACGACAGTGATCCACAGGCAGGTGGATTGCCGCACACTGCCGTCGTGGTGAGTTCCTACACGATGTGACCGAGAAAAGCAAAAGGGGTCTTCCATTGTATGCTAAACTCATAGCTGAATTTGCTTTAAACTAAGATGCTGGTGTCTGCCACGCAGATTGCAAAGAAGTCGTTTACATTTATTGGTTGTAAAAAAATGTGTAGCCACTTTTACAGTTCTTAACAGGCCTAAGAGGTAATAGGTATAAATATTAGATGTCGAATTGTTTATAAATCGGTTCATTTTATTTGTAGAGATTTGTTTTATATAAGAAAAGGCAAGGTTTCCATTTACTTATTGGCTCTCATAGATTAATAATGAGTCAATATAATAGTTTACTAAATAATGTCCTATAAAGAGCACATCGTTAATAAACTAAAAATATCTTCTTCCCTCTACTTATACCATATTGAGCAAACAAACAACAATATTTTTTATTCAATGGTTTAGCCCTTCTTAAGGAATATGTACCCTTGCACAGCGTCATATCATAAATCGTTCTTAATAACCCTGCAGAATCCGGCAATGAAAATTACATCTACCAAAAATCCACCAAGGAAATTTAACAGCGAAAATTGTATAAAATTTTGTAGAGGGCTTTCGAAAATTTACGTATTTTGTATCAATCTTCCTTTCGTCATCATATTTCCTAATTACATATTGAAAGAAACCCAACTTATGTCTGAGACAAGATCGATTGCCTTCTGGATCTTAATTGGAATCGTTAAGAAAATTGTTTGCTCGTGTCAAACGATTTGCTTGGATATTACTTATTCTTGAAATTTACCAACAACTTAGGTTAAAGTAATCATCTGATGATCTTTTAATAGTTCTTTGCTTCCCTTTTAAAAATTACCATTATATTTAAATACTTACAGTCTTGAGAGATAATTGAACTGTTTAAAAAATGGAAGAAATATTTTGCGGGTGCTTGATAAATGCATTTTTAAATTTACTCAAAACCCTTGAATATAACAGCGAGAGAGAGAGAGAGATACTGACATACAAAATGACAGTCAGCGAGAGATGTTGAGCAAAGAGAACACAGAAAAGATAAAAATAGAAAATAGAAAATGTAAAATGTAAAATGCAAAATGCAAAATATAAACTAAGAATAGAAAATAGACATGAGAAAAAGAAAAGAGAAAAGAAAAAAGAAAGGAGATAGGAGAAAGGATAAAGGAGAAAAGAAAAGTGTGAAGAGAAAATACTGAGATAATGAGAGTGATCAACATTGACTAGGACAGTATACATAAAGAGAACTAGTGAAAAACCTACATATACCGAAAAACAGTAAGAAACAGTGAAGTTCAGATTGTGCTAAAGTGAGCCACAGGTCAAATTCGAGTTTGTATTCTCAATTGTTTATAGAGCAAGTTCTTGTTCATTTTCTGTACTGCCGCACTTTAAATTCAGAGCTACACATTCTTTTTTTTATATATAGATTTGGATTGCTCCTTAATGCGTATATATATTTTCTACCTTTTCAATTCTCTTTTATCCTGCCAGTAAATAAGCAAGAACAACGTAAACTTGTCCGTTGCTCTGTTTTATCTAATTCATTTATACATTTTATGTCCTAATCCTTAATGACCGGGTATTGTAAAAGTCATGTTACACTCATTACGACTATGTTGACAAAGGGAAAAATTATAGTTTTGATGATGTAAGACATGTGCCCACATAATGTTTTTGTAGTTGACGGTATTGAGGTCGGGCGAATTCAGTGGCCATAAGGCTTTCTAACCGAACTTCATGTTAGATCTCAATCACTCCTGCACGGAATAGGCGGTGTGGGACGGTGCACCACCCAGTTGAAAGATGTATTCCGCATTCTGCATTGATGTTGCTCACCAAAGGCCGGACGTTTGTGGCCAAAATGTCCCTGCAAACGGCCACGACCGTGAACAAATCCAACGACATCTTCTCACCAGTCAAAGCAACAATGCTGAGCATCATCACAAAGACCGGGTGCTTGTTCTGGGACACGTAGTGGACTTTGGAAACGTCTTGACCAAAGCAACCTCCACAATCGTTCTGCTCGTTGAGGACAGGATCAACCTCAAATTACTTCTGATCATAAAAAATGATGAAATGATGGTCATGAGTCTTTAAGTTGTTGAGAAGTCGATGACAGCGCTCCTGACGTTGTTCTCGAATACGGTCGGTGAGCAGAGGCCTTTCAAACCACCTAAGCTCTTTCTGCTCTCCTTCTAGATGCCCCTTGACACCTTGGCCCCCGAGATGTTCTTCTTCTTCACTTGCACAGTCCTATTCAGCTAAAAATTGGCTCCTTGCCTTTTATATACATTAACTTAAACGACATTACAAGGAAAGAAAGTACCTTAGGAGACCTTACGGTCCAGTGGCTTTACACTACCTTATATAGCATGACTACCTTTACTATCTAGGAACTAGTTTCCTTAATTACCTCTTTCCTTTGCTTAAACTAAACCTTATTAAACAGCATCTTCAGCGAGCCATTAATAACTGCTTTAGTCATATATTATTAGACGAAGAGTGCCCTTTCTAAAGAAAAATTTAAAAGGGAATGGATTCGAGAGTTCTCTAATAAACAATCTCATGAGGAAAAGCTTTTCCCTGTATGCAAATTACTTTCTAACTTAATCCATGCAAATTTGGTCGGTACCCATCAAGGGTTCATAAACGTCGAATATTACAACCAAACTCCTCTCGATATCAAGAAGCACTTCCTTTTTTGGCATCTAAATATATTCATGCTCAATTGCTAACAATAAGCTTACTCCTTCTTTACAAAGAGAGCCTTCTAATTGCTTGCCATTCTTCTCTTATCTATCAATTCAAGTGTGCGTCATGGGGGGTAACCTACAGCAGCTCAACGCCCGAACCCTTCATTCAAGATTTAAAAAGAACATCATATACGCCAGGTCTCCCGCTGGCCAAACCCGACCATTCGTCATTAAAACTCAAAAGCGATACTTGTAACTCTCAGATAAAGATCCACCAATTTCTATTAATTTAAAGCTACTCCCCTCTCCTTAATGACCAACCTCCATATGAACCGTTGCTCGTTACCCGTTAAATTTAAATCTAAAGTCCTTCAAGTTTCGCAAAGAAAAGTAAAACATCATCTGGGTCAAAAGTAATATATGTTATAATAAATAAAAGCATGATTATTTTTACTGAAAAATGAAGTTATTAAAATGAACTGGCGAACAAGTAAATTATATTGTTCCAAAAAGCATAACAATAAAAAATGGAATATAAATTAGAGAAAAATACAATAACAGACCATTCCTCCGTTAAATTGAATTTATAGTGCTAAAACTTTTATTAAGAAGGAAATTCTCTGATTTAAATAAACCTTTATTTAAGTTGAAATTAATTCCTCGAGATAACTTAATGATGGTTTAAGGAAGAGTGATGGAGGAAAAGTGCATTTGTTGTTTGCCCATTTAAATTACTTACTTATGCTGGTTTATTCTCACGTCTCGGTCTTTAGTTATTTGATCTATGTATATTAAATCTATAACCCGATTTATGGTGGCTCCAATAAATGCATAAAGTTTCTTAGCCTGGAAGTATCTAATTAACTAGATCTTAACGAGGGTGTATTACAAAAAATACTAACTTTAACTATTAAAATAATGTATGAAAATGGGACATGTAGTATTGGTTAGGAATAAGTATAAATTATTGTTTCACGTGAATGTTTATTTATTAGTAGTGTTTGTAGCTCCTTTGAGAATAAATAACCTTCGGTTAAAGAATACTAAAGTAAGAGAAAGCTTCCAAATTAGTCAAAAAGATTAGTGAATTGAAACCACTATCTTGGATAACATGGACAGGCAGCAAGGGAAAAATCTCTTTTAAACTAGAACCAATATAAATAATATGATTGAATTGGCTGATGAAATATGCGCAAGCCTTTGGGATTTTGGCAGACCATAATTTGTTTTTGAGAATCAAAACTTAGCTCATTTTTCAGAGAGTGAAAGAGACAAATCTCACAAGGGTTTTACATAAAATGTTAGAACCAAAGGTGAAACATGGTGACTTTTCTGTTATGATGTGGTCAGTAATTTGAAACAAGAGAAAACCATATTTGGCTGTGTGTTGGTAATATCAAATAGGAAATATATATTTTCTTCTTAAAGAAGAATTCGGCCATTGTTTTCAAATGGCCAGCTTGAAAAATAAAGATCATATTTATTTAAGATGTTTCTAAAGGTCGCTAAATGGAAGTACACAGAGTATGTATAAAGTAATTAAATTGTTCTAAATATATTTTAGTCTTTAAATTTAAAAACACACTACTTCACTAATTTACTGGTTGTATGTATATTCATTTCTTAAATATCTCTGTACAACATATGTTTTTGGTCTGCATGTATATCTTACATATAACATCAATGAAACAAACAGCTTCTTTTTAATTTATATAAAATAATAGGACATTATATATATGTTTACAGAAAAAATTTATTAAAGAAAATTGCTCTATTGCTAAGGAAAACTTACTGTATTGTAGTTATATTTTTCCCTGCTTGTTTTCGCTCGTTTTTTTAAAGTAAGCCCCATCTGACTTTTAGCTAATAATCATCGTGAAAGAGGTATAAATATGATCATATTCGTGCGTCAAAGATTAGATTTTGCTAGTGAAAAATGAATAAAAAGAGTATCTTAAGTTACCTTTGGTCCATTGGGAATCACTCTTATTGTGGTATATCCTAAGTAAGAATATTTTCTTTTTTTCTTTTTTAAATATATGATTAATCTCACAACTTTATCACTATCATATTCGATTAATGCCCAGTCATATAATATCATATTTATTAGAATGGTGAAGCTTAATTTTAAAATATCTTCCGATATCTTAGAACTGTACCCTGTAATCAAAAGGCTAATTTATACCGAAATTGTCAATTTTAAATCCTAGCCAGTTGATTTATTAATTTAGTGATGCTTCTCCTGTTATTTTTGTGTATTCATAATTGCGTGTGTATGTACTTATATTTGTGATCTAAATTTCTACATTCTTTGTCCACAGTTGGAATTTCCGGAAGTAGAACTTATCTATTTGGTTTTATCCTTCATATCCGCTATCTTAACCGCTCTTTGATAATACTTTTCTATTCTGTGTCCTTTTGTTGTAGATTAGCGGGGCATCACTATGTTGTTTTTCATAGATATACCACTTTGTAAAATAATTCGTTATTTCTTGAGAATGAACTGAACAATTCGAAAGTACTTAGAATCTGCCATTTATTTTCCTGTCCGATTTTTTGCATTTCTCTCTCTCTCTCTCTCTCTTTCTCTCTCTCTCTCTCTCTCTCTCTCTCTCTCTCTCTCTCTCTCTCTATATATATATATATATATATATATATATATATATATATATATATATATATATATATATATATATATAAATATATATATATATATATATATATATATATATATATATATATATATATATATATATATATATTTATATATATATATATATATATATATATATATATTTATATATATATATATATATATATATATATATATATATATATATATATATATATATATATATATATATATATATTTATATATATATATATATATATATATATATATATATATTTATATATATATATATATATATATATATATATATATATATATATATATAATATATATATATATATATATATATATGTATGAGTAAAATTCACGAGAGGTAACACCTGAATAATTATTCATATTTTTGTATACCAAGTAGGGAAAAGGAAATATTGATTAGAGTTGGTACGTTCGTTATGTTGAAATTTTCCATTACACAAAGGTTTAGAAAATAGAGAGACATCGTATTCATACAGAGCAATGTTTTCCCTTTTAGGTCAAATTTTTTTGTCTCTCATACGTCTGATTTGAGAGAGAAAGAGAGAACTGGATCGAGGAAAAACAAAATGGGGCTTATATTTTTATTTCTTTCCTTTGTGCTGGAGATTAGGAAAGATTCAAAGATATTTCTACTAATAAACTTGCTTGGTATAAATATGATGTATCTCTATTTTATGAACCATTATGAGTTTGAAAATGTTAAGACAATGAAGCTATTAACTCCAATCAATCTTTCGTTTTCACTACGTGGTATGCACAAATATATAGTATATATATATATATATATATATATATATATATATATATATATATATATATATATATATATATATATATATATATATAAATATATATATATATATATATATATATATATATATTTATATCTATATATATATTTATATATATATACATATATATATAAATATATACAGTAGTGTGCTAATTAGTTCGTACAGTGGTGGAAACATACAATTATTTGATAAATGGTACATTTACTATGAAATCTGACCACCCTTTGCTTTTAGAACCTGGTTTACTCACTCTGGCAGAGATTCAACCAAATTTGAAAACATTTCTGCCAGTTTTCTTTATGGTACCAGGAATTTATAACATCACAAATCATCTTTTGCATCGTCGAACAATCGGTTTTCTCGATTCTACTTTTAATTATAGTCTATATATTCTAGCTGGAATTTAGGTCACGATAATTCCCAGGCCAATCTATAACGGTAAGTCCACCACATTTTTCGAAGAATGTGAGCATTATTTGGGAAGTATAGCATTGAGCCAGATCCTGCTGGAAAATGCCCCCTACATCAGGGAAGTCTTTCTGCATCGCGGGAAGCTAGCGAGGTTGTAGGCTCTTAGCGCTTAAACAACCCTTAAACATCTTCATAGGTGGGTATTTTCGCGCATGTTGAATGTGTTCTGGCTGAAGTGATTCATCTTTGCTTCGTCTTACTACCACTGGCCTATTCCTATGTACTTCAAAATGCGATTCGCCTGTAAACATCCCTTTCTTCCAGTAAGCTGCCTTCCATCTAGCATACTTGCATGCTCAGCGAAGACGTTTTATCTTCCAAGCCGAATTAAATAATTGTTTTCTTGCCTGTTTTCTATCAAATTTGCCAACTTCAATGAGCCTTCGCCGGACGGTTGAAGAAGAAACATTTAAATTTGCTAAAGACAAATCACTCTGGATGTTTCTACTGGTTTTCTTGGGGTCCTTCCCTCTATTTCTGATGAGAGCCTTGTCATCCTGAACTGTTGTCTTTCGTTTTTTTCCACATTGTGTTTGTCGCAGTGTTGAATGTTTACCTGTGTCTTCAGCTCTTTTCACAATGTCGCCAACAGTTGACTTTTTTACCTTCATTTCATCAGAAATCTGTCTGATGAAATGTTTTCTATGAGATATAATACTTGCAAGCTTCTTGGGTGTGATATCCCTAAAAAATGATCGTATAATAATGTTTGGAAGGTGAATATTCTAGCAGAACCAAGTACACCACGAAGCACGCTCCTGGCAATAATCATCCAGGACAAGCTCGGATCTAGCACTGTTGGCTTAATGTAGCTACGTTACAACAAAACAGTTGCCAGATTTAAGCACTACACTATTTTGCACTGAAAACAAAAGAAACTTCATTAGTGTTGCCGAAAATTAAGACATATTATGAAATAGTCCAAAAGTTCGGTACTGTCCAAACTAATCTGCACACTTTTGTATATATTTATAGATGGTAAAGAATTTGCCGTAATACCTAATGCTAAGCTCAAATAAGGCTTTATATAACCCGACCCTCCCCGAAATCAGCTTATCCTTGCCATTAACTAACGCTATTGAGAGTTAATTTTACAAAGACGTTTCGAAAATTAATCGACTGATTTTGTTACTTCATCAGAGTGCCTGAGTATTTTCCTTTTTTTCTCAAAATCGATAGCAATCATCGAATTCTTTGAAGATATAATGAGGGATCTTAACTTTTAAAAGTAGAAAATAGAAAACAAAAAGATACAGCCGGTTAGAAACTTGGTGGAAAACGCTTTTGGGTCCTTGGAAATTTGTCAAGTATGATAGAAAACGAATGCAAAGTCAACTTGCTGAAATGTAACTGGAATGATATTTCTTTTAACTATCTCAAAGTACACTGAAAAGTGTATTTTTCCTACTCATATAATAATACTCTCTCGCTATGTTTCTTCTTAATTGGATAACGTTTCAAATCCACCTGATTTTCTAACCCTTTATTCCACATGTTCATAGACCGAACTTTACGTTTTTTAATAAAACCTAATCCACTAGGCTGCTTAACACAAAACAATTTTCTCCCATAAATCAACTGCAAAATCTTCTTTCAGCTTCCGTCCCTTCTAATACATTATGTTAGTTGCCATGAAGGCTACAGTTTCGCAAGTAATCTAAGTATTCTTTTCTAAGAGGTTAACATCTAACAGGTTGTTTTATCAAACTTCATACTCCAGCCACCTCCACACTATACATTCTTTGTTGTCTTCTTACCTTAGAGATCTCTCTATAAATAAAAGGCATTTTATTTCTGAGTATCTTTTTTTAATGTACCATTCTTCGGCTTATAAGATATATTATGGTTTTTCGTTAGTATGATGCTATTTGCGCTACATCATTTCCGAATCTTATGAATCATATCATTCTGATTAATGTCACTGTTCCTCTTCTCTTTTTAAATTTCTGTCAATAGCATTCCTCATATTTATCAAAAGTCATTCAATAACTCATACTCATTCCGTCATATCCCTTAAGATAATAAGAACAATCCAGACGTGGTGCTTACGTTCTACCCCTGAGAATCACGAGTTTATTACTGTTAAACTTTGCAATTATTCGTCGTTTACCTGTGAATAGAGATTTTATATACCTTTTGGAAGAGCCTCTTCTCCTGATCCACAACGTATGGTGCTTTACTCTATGCCTGCACAAACGATTCTTTTCTAAATCCCACATTTCCCGTTCTGAAAGACCCTCCCACCTTCTTTCCAAAAGGACCACCTGTTCCTCATTTTTTCTACTCTCTTTCTTCAGTGAGTCCATATTAATCGCAATTAGGTAATTAGAAACTTTAACATTTCTATGCATTATCTAACTTCTTGCTTCCCACTAAGCTCTAAAAAAAACAGCTTAAACCTAAATAAAATTTTATTTGGACTAAATTTTACGATACCTAATATTATTTTTTTCAGGTAAATAGCGAAGCACAGGTAAACAATCAACGGTGTTGTACAGCATAAAAAGTAAAATTCAGTTGAACTTAGTTTAGCAGACAAGTAGGAAAGGAATTTATCTAAATAATGAAAAACAGTTAGCTGGAACATAACATTGTACTCTAAAAAGTAAGCCAGGTGATATATTACAGTGATTATGAGACAAATATAGTATTAAAAAAAATATAACAAGAAATTAACGTAATGCAGTTAAGTAAATCCCATGTGGCATGAGTAATGTTATACATAATAAAGAATGCTTCTTGTTATAACTTACAAAATAGAGATGTTATCCAGCATGATGAAATTATACAAGAAATATGATAAAATAAAGTGAAATCTTAATTATTGCGAAGGTTTAAAGGAAATCTATGTATACACTTGGTTTCAATATCTTATCTGAGGAAAAAGACCACAAGCCCATTAGAAAGGGCAATGAAAGGAGAAAGCAATAATTGTTATACTCTAAAGAGAGAATGAACAACAGCAAAGGAAAAGAAGCAAAAAATTGGAATCAAGAAAAAGAATGGAAAAAGAGAGTATAAAAACAAGATAAGCAAAGTGGAATTAAAGTGAAAAGGATACAAAAACGAAATGAGAAGGAAAAAACAAATTAGCAATAAAAACATGGAGGAAAAAGCAAAATGAAATGAAAAAAAGGGGAAAAAGCAGAGACAGGTAAAAGGATAAAGAAAATAATAACAAAAAGGAGAGTATAACAGAATACGGAGAAAGCAACATTCAAAAGCAAAGTAGAAAGAGAAAGTCAACCGGTCAGGAGAAAGTCTATGGATAAAAAAATAAATAAATACAAAGTGGTATGAAAAAGCAAAGGAAGAAGCAATAAGCAAAATAGACAGAAAGAGAACAGAAGCAAGCTTTATGCAAATGCGCAAAGAAAATAAACCTGACAGAAAAGTCAAATTGGCGAAAAAACAAAGGAACAAAAATAGGTCAATAGGGCAAGAGAAAACAAATCAATCAAAAAAAGGCAAAAAAATAAGGCGAAGTAAAAAGTACTAAAAAAGAAAAAGACTGAAAACCAAAACAAATTCTGGACATAAAAAGAAACTATATTTATCTTAACTTACTCCTTTGTTTTCATTTGAATTTTCTAAAATTACCCACTTGACTAATTGATTAGGACAACTGCTTCCTCTTCCATCGTGGTTCAATTATTGTATTTTAAAAAATAATCGTGAACTATAACATCAAGGCAATTATTATTGTATTCAATCCTTCAATACACTTTGAAAATTTTTCTTCAACTAGCACCGATTTGATTCTGTTAGATATTTTCAAACAAAATATAATAAAAAAACAATTAAAATAATTTTCCGTTTCTACCTTAGTTATTCCAAAATGATTTGTGAAGAAAGGGAAGAATCTGAAGCAAAAATATGCAAAAATTTACACGGGGTGAGCAATTAGGCGAGAAGAATTAACAGGTCATGCGTCTTGTGATTCCTCTCCATCAGTCAACTTATCTAGTGACTGACCGTCTAGTTTCTATATCTAGAAAGAAACTACTGTACAGTGTTAGAATTAAGCAACCATTATAAGACATGAAAAGCAGTTAGATTAATTTCTTGTCTCTCACATTTGTATAAATGTTGTATAACCAATGAATGTATTTTTCGTAAGTCCATGAAGAATGGTTTCCAACTAGAAATGCTGGCTCTTATGTATTTATACAAGGGGCTTCAAAAGTATACAACATATGTTAGGCAGGTTAATGAACCATTATGTAATAAATACAATGTAACGTTCGAAAATGAAAAATGGTGAACAAGAAAAACTTTATAGGGAAGTTAATATAATTTGACATCAAATTTGACAACACTATCATATAAATAGGATAGAGTGGCAAAGATGCTTATTAAAATCAAATCCACATTATTTTGTCATGTTGTAAGGCTACTGCCTCATTCCTTACACGATAGTCGTACCGTCAATATATCCATAATGAGGTAAAACAAAAATAAGTAAATAACGCATTGCAGACCTTTCTAAGAGTTGCCTTGGGTACAGAAACAAAGTCTGCTGACAAGAAAGTCGCCTGCTCTCACTTATCTTGATTTATGACCTTACGATCTCCAAAACATTCAATAATCACAAGACTACCCTTAGGAGACCCTGAATGTTATAGCATTCGAAAGAAAATGTAAAACAACATAAGGGTTTCAAATTTCGTTAAAATAGACTGAATAGTTATGATGTTGTGGCTAAAACAAACGATTCATGGGCTAACCTTAGGGAGACCATAGAAGTTATATCATCCTGAAGAAAATGTAAAACAGCATAAGGGTTCCGAATTGAGTTAAAGTCGGCAAATGAGTTACAATGTTATTTCAAAAACCAAAAAGGCAAAAAGGGAACCGACCGACATAGTGAGATGTAGTCCCCCGCGACTTAAAACTCTGTACAGCTTAATATACCTCTAAATTCATTTGGATTGTTCAGGTTGACCCCGGATATTAACGGAACGTACAGATTGAAACTTGCTAGAAATGTTTATGATAAACTATCTATCTCTCTCCTTTCTCTCTCTCTCTCTCTCTCTCTCTCTCTCTCTCTCTCTCTCTCTATATATATATATATATATATATATATATATATATATATATATATATAAATATATATATTTATAAATATATATATGGGTAAAAATCACGAAAGGTATCACGTGAATAATTATTCATATTTGTGTATACCACGTAGGGAAAAGGAAATATTAATTAGAGTAAGTACTTTCTTTGTGTTAAAATTTTCCATCTCACAATGATTTAGAAAATAGAGAGGCATCGTATTTATACAGAGCAATGTTTTTCTTCTGAGGTCAGATTTTTTATGGTCTCTCATACGTCTGATTTGAGAGACAAAGATAGGACTGGATCGATGGAAAACAAAACGGGGTTTATATTTACATTTCTCTCTTTTGTGCTGGAGATTAGGAAAGATTCAAAGATATTTATTTCCACTATTAAATCAGCTTTGTATAAGCACGATGTATCTCTATTTTATAAACCAATATGAGTTTGAAAATGTTAAGACAATGAAGCTATTAACTCCAATCAATCTTTCTTTTTCGCTACCTGGTATACACAAATATATTATATAAATATATATATATCAGGGCTGGTCAATAAGTTTTGCAAATCGGTAAGGAAAAACATAGGATGGAGGATGGCTGTTTGTGGGGGTGTTAGGACAAGTTATAACAAGTCAGGACCAGCAGCCGCACGCACCTGCCTCGTCTTTTTAAGAAGCAGTAGTTGATCGCAGATGGTAAGTCACAAAACTTTCAACAATGGAGAAGGTTGAGCACTGCGTAGTGATCAAATTTTTGACCAAAGAAGGCAAGAAAGCAAAAGAAATCTATGAACGCATGGTGGCAGTGTACCTTGACACCGCTCCTTCCTATGCAACTATTGCTCGCTGGAATAGGGAGTTCCGCCATAGTCGTGAGTCCCTTGAAGATGACCCCCGTCCAGGACGCCCGTCAGCCGTGTTGAGAGAATGATCCTCGAAACCGACGGGTGAAGGTCGAAGAAATCGAGCGAGAACTTGGGATATCACATGGAAGTGTTATCAACATCATTCATGACACATTGGCCATGACCAAGGTCTCTGTATCTTGGGTCCCTAGAAACCTCACGCCCCATGATCGACTTCAACGTCATCAAAGTCCACAAGGTCAGATTTGCATAAGCTGCCCTGCACGAGTGTGGATTCGAGGAGATCAACCATCCACCTACAGTCTAGATCTGGCCCCTAGTGACTACCTTTTCTTTCGCCAGCTCAAGACTGCACTGCGTGGACGCCGGTTTGGGAACGATGAAGATGTCCAGCTCACGTCCAAGAGGGGATTGAACTGCAATCGTTAGATTTCTGGTTGTCGGGAATTCAAAGCTTTAGGGACAAGTGGCGCAAATGCATTGAAGTCGAGGGCAGTTATATGGAAAAATAACAAAACACTATTCCTCATATCTCGTTTTCTTATTTCCGAATTGCATAACTTATTGACCGCCCCTCGTATATATTTCTACAGTAGTGTGCTAATTAGTTCGAACATTGGTAAATAATACAATTATTTGATAATTATTGTTTATATTTGCAAAGAATACGTTAATGATAAGATAAATGGTACTTTTAATATGAAATATGACTGCTCTTTGCTTTTATAACCTGCATTACTCACTCTGGTAGAGATTTAACCAAATTTAAAATCATTTCTGCCAGTTTTTCTTCATGGTACCAGGCATTTATAATTCGCTATAAGAAAGCAAACTTCCTTCGTAGTGGACCCTACCGCCTCTATATCTAGGATGGATTGTACGAGAGTACTAATAATTGCTTAAGAAAAAAATGATTCTCAACCAGGGTAATCAATAGCTTATTTGAGGGGCTGGTCATAAGTAATGTAAACAAGATCAACGTCTCTTTTTTTAATGTTGCTCGTGTTAAAGCCACTAAGCAAAGCATTCACAAATACGACAATTTTCACGCGTCAGATATATCCTCCTACTCTCGAAATTTATTTCCAAATGCGTCCCGAGCTGTTTTTGTTTTAATGATCTCATTTAAAAGGTGGGCAAAGAAATAGTTGAGAGTTCCTCCAAGCCCTTTTCCTACGCCAAAAAAAGCAGATGACCTGAGAATTTTGTCCCCCAAAATTGGTTGGCTACATCCTCACTATCTATTCTCTCAGCCATATAGATTTTTTTATTAGCTGAATTACGGTGCTAAGACCATTACCAGCTCTCAAAAATCCTGTTTATCCTATCGCATTATATTGATCAATCTGGCCTCTCCACTTATCTCCACTAAATTTATATTGAAAAATTCGTAAGGTTTGTTGTTTGAGAGAGAGAGAGCAGAAAATGAATCGGGTTTTCCAAGTGGACCATTCTCCTTGATGAGAACAATCTCGGCATTAGGATCATATTAACTGATCTTCAGACACTAATGGGGTTACCACACCTTACCCACGAAAAATCATTGTTGTAAAAATACCACGTTTGACTTTGATTTTCTCTGAGTATTGTCTCTCTCGATGTCACAGCGAAGGAATTACACACAGTACTACTTTAGTAAAAAATTGTGAACCTCTTTAGTAGTTAGATAAATGCCTTCTACTGAAAAGTTGTAGATAAGAAACTTTTTATCATCCTCAAAATAATCAGGATACATTTAAATAAATAAATATTGTCTACCCCTATTTAAAATACCCATTAAACATCTCGCACATCTTCCCCGGATCTATAATAACAAGCTTTTTAAATATACCTACAAATTTTCATCAACTTTTTCAAGTAACTGTCTTCTTAAACTTGACATTTTTCTTAATTAATTTGTTTAAAGGTTCAATTGTTGCTTCCCTATAAAAGTCTTCCACACTTTTTATGTATTCTCTTATTTTAGTTATGAGATGCATTGTTTGAGTTTTAGATTGTATTTTTCGGATAGATTAGTGGGGACTAGATTAATGATTTGTACATTTTCTTCTTGTTCTGATCCCAGTGATCGTCATTTATTTAGCAGTTTTAGTTCTATTTTTGAATTCTGTTGATTACGTGTTTCCTGTAAACATATTTAGTTATGAATACACCCAGCCCTTTTAAATCATTTCTGTATCTATATCTTTTGTCGTCTACTTATTTATATACTATCTTGTTTCTTAGACAAGTATAATTTTGCACTTCTCTTGAATACTACTAACTTTCTATTTATGTTCATATTGATTAATTTTTCGTATTTTTCCCATTTTGTTCTCCATTGCAATTGACTGTGCTTGTATGTTGACATGACATCAGGTGTTATGTCATCCGCAAACTGTATATTCATACGTCCTTCGTTGAGTGTCTTTAGTTCTTAATCTCGTACGATTTCTTTATATGCTATCGACTCTCTATCATGATAGGCCTTCTGTACCTTTGATGTCTTCTGTAGAGGTTGTGATTTATAGTTAGCATGGTTGCTATGTGGTCGGTAATTATAAATTCCTCTGATGTTAAACGTAATTAAATAGAAGGTTGAAGTTCGAAAAGCAGACATCTGGTTTCAGGCTAGATTCTTGTTGGTGTAGAGTAGGACCTGGGCTCCAATCTTTGGAGAATACCCCTATTAAGCATGGGCGTTGGATGCCTTGCCTCGCCATTTGTTTTTATATAAAAAAATATGGGAAATAGGCGTTGATGTGTAACATAATGACAGGCATTCTATTGTTTAAGATTTTAGTGATGTTGGCAATCAGCAGGCCCTCCCTCCTACGAGGTAAATATCCCACTGTTATGATAAGACTGGTGGTTTTAAGTTGTTTTCAATTTCAATTCCCTTTTGACCAACAATACCCGCTCTTGATGGGTTACATGCTATAATATTTTGGTTCCATCTCCTCATCTTTTTTATCTCTAATTCAATTCTGTGTCCCGATATTAAATGGGGCTTTCCAGTATAATTGGTCTATAAATTGCCTGTAAATGTATTCTTTATTTTTCCATCTGTTTGTATTTATATGTAGAAGTCCTAATTTTCCTCTGTCCATAATCAAGGTTTCGTTAACTTTCTGTTTCTGGTACTGTTATTCTCGAGTGGCTCAATTTCGCTTTTATTCATTTTGTTATAGTCAACACATTTATACCTCGTTTCTTTGTACGAGGTTAGAGAAAGACATGGCGGATGGTTATTGTTCGCTTATGGTTGTACTATCTTTTTCCTTTGGTTCCCTTATTTTCTGCGTTTTTCTTCTTCAGTGGAATCATCAGTGCTGGTTTCTAATTCGGTTTCATCTTTATTTGTATTGTCTTCTTTGTCATCCTATTCTTTGCCATCGTTTTCTTTAGTTTGTTCCATTAGTTCTTTTGTGATGTTTTCGGTTATATATGTTGTAGATCACTGAAGAGTCAACTTCTTTGACGAACTTCATTGGCTTGATTCAATTTTTCTTTAGCATCTAAATGAGTGAGGTAGCATAGCTTTCTGGGTCGCTATATTCTATTATATGAGCGTTTATAATACACGTAATTATTTTTACGTTTAATTTCACACATATATATATATATATATATATATATATATATATATATATATATATATATATATATATATATATATATACCTTTATTAACATTTTGGTTTGCCGTGTAGTTATTATTGTTGCTGAGTCGTATGACATGTGTTTTTGTCTGTTTTCTCGTTCTTTCTTTATCAATACGTTTTTTATTTTCTGGTATAGCATAGCCATAGTCAGGTGTGATTCTCCACAGTTAGTTCACTTTTGCAAATCATTCTGGCAGTTTCTATAAGTGTTACATTCCGAGTCGAGTTACAAGTGAACCAATAGTTACATCTTTGCCCATTGCTTAGTAATGTGGTCTTCCATTTTAGAGCAACAGAAACAGATCCGTATATATATATATATATATGAAGGTGTCTCTTTTGATGTTAGCTTGAAGGATCCTCATATAGATTGCAATGAATCCTTGAACAATGATTTTGGAGGCTATTTAGGGGGTTTTGCAACGAGTTTGAAGACTTATATGTATTTTCTAAGTTTAAAGAGTTGATATACATACCTTTAGACATGGTTGCCTTTCTTTCGTTTCTTTCTTCGTTCTTGGGTGGGAGTGCCTCCATTTCGAGTTTCTTGAAGATTTTGCTCCCTGCTGAAGATAGGAGTTATTCTACCTCTTTGTTGTTGAAACATACGAAGATAAACCCCATCGGCACTTCAGCCATTTAATTGCGTAGATTCGGGCAACTACCTGTCGTGTCCTATACCTTGCTCTCTGCATCCTCCTCAGTAGGAGTCACTTAATGAAGTCAGTTTCCCTAGTCATCTTGTTAGGATAGGGAGCACTCAGATCCTACTCTGAAAAAGACAGAATCTATAACTCTAATGCATATTCTGTGTACCTAATGGTTTCTTTAGTACCTTCCCTACCCTCACCCCCCTATCTTAATAGGCCTAGGTTATTAGACGCCTCTCCAATGTTTCCGGCTGGTGGGTTCAAAGGACCTCCTTCTTCACACCCTTAACCTCGCTTCCCCCCAGCGTTCAATACTTTATTTAAATGAGGGCTTAGCACAGTGAGGGTAGCGTTATGCTGCGAAGATAAGAAAAAATTCCGAAGCTAGATAGCGCGAAGTGTTGATAATCCTTATTTAGGCCATAACCCAATAATTAAAAACAAGGGCACCCTTAATTGCGTGCGACTCTATATCTCACTATCTCTGTCGGTTCCGTGCTGCTTTTGTGTTTTTTTGGAAAGACATTGTAACTAGTAGGCCGATTCTAACGAAATTTAAAACCTTTATGTCGTTTGCCCTTCTCTTTCGATTGGTATAATTGACAAGGTCGTCTTAAAGTGAACCCGGGAATTATTTTGTTTTGGCAATAAAATCATATCTATGGGGCCAATTCTAACGAAATTAGAAATCCTTGTTTATTTTACATTCTCTTTTCAATGATATAATTAACAAAGTCCTCACTAGTTTAGTCGGGGAATGATTTGGCAATAACATTCTAACTATTCGGCGGATTCTAACGAAATTTGGAAATTGCTAAGATATTTTGCATTCTCTTTCCAATGATATAACTGCCAAGGTCTCATAAGGTTATTCCGGGAATAATTAAAAGTTTTTAAGGTCATAATTTCCCGAATCATAATAATTGAGAGCACGCGACTTTAGTCAGCCGATCTTGTTGTATATTGTTTGAGTATTTGCTGTTGGTTCAGGATTTTATTAAATTATTACTTTTTGTATTAATTTATTTATGATGTACTCGTATGTTGCTTATTTGTGTGTTTTTATTTCTTCTTCTTTTTTCTTTCTTCTTTGTTATAATCGGTTATCTTGAGTCATAATCGGTCGGTTTTGTTTTATTCGATTATATTTTCTTACTTCGGTGATTTTCTGTATTTGGTCTAAGCAAGTATTCGTTTCTGGTGTTTAACACTTGCTACCATGCGTATAGCGGTAATTTATCTCCATTCGCCAGGAGAGTGGCGGAGCTGAGAATTCTTTCATGGCTTCTCTATTTTCTGTTCTGGTTAATCATAAAATCTTTTGATTAATCATTTACTATTAGATGTCCTCATTTGTGTCCTCGACGCCCATGAGACTGCGTCATCGGGATACTGCAGACTAGATTTTACAAGTGGATTGTAGAGTTTCGTCTTATTGCCCTCTAGAAGATTTCTGAACATGAATAGATTTCAGACTGGGGCCGATGATTTCGAAATTCGATCAGTGACGTGCTTCTTGTATCCAGATAAGGTAATATTTATTCAAATTATGTATATTTGCACTCTGTGGAGTAGGAATAGTATCTATCCTCCAGCCTGACATCTGATAGTAGTGTTCATAAATTGGGACCACCTCGAATATCTCGTGGTTCTTTCTATTTTCTATTTGGTCTCGTTTAATCTTTCGATTTCTTACGCCGTTATATGAGTTTACATAGCCGCGTTATGCCATGTATACTGGATTATCCTGCTAAAATGATCCAAGAACTGAATTTTGAAGCAATTGTGATTGCTAGGGGCTGAGAGGTCTGCGGTGTTTATGAAGTAAAGGGTAGGTATAAACACTCCTGTTGCGGGAGGCATGCATTAAAAATATACTTAGGTCCGTCCATGCTACTTAAAATGATATACGCTGCTCTCTCCATGACATAGTCACACAGAGTTATTCCTAACTTTTTACTTTGTCCTCGCCACAGGATCTTGTAGTACATTTCCCTTTGCAACACCTTATCATATCCTTTCGATACATCTCTCAAACAATGTTGACGTAACTGCCCTCGTTTATCGCTATCACAGGACCTGGCTTTTTCTGAAAGACAGAGTGGTGCGGATTGTAGAGGAAGTTCTCCTTCCGGTGTGGCACCACTTTTCGTTTGAGGATTTTCTCAAAGCTTTTCCGCCAACTTTCATGGGTCAAATTTGCCTGTAGCTCTCTCTCTCTCTTATCACTAAATTTTTCCTGTGCTTAGCTAAGAAAAACATCTTTGCTGACTGGCAAGCTTCGAGGAAGTATCCTGTATTCCGACAGGCGGTAAATTTTATTCCTATTTCTTCAATGAATTTTGCCGATGGCTTTTCATTGTTTAACTTTGATAGTCATGATTACGGTAATGCCTTTTGACGGAATGAGCGGAATGAACCGAAAAGTTCCACTACGGCTATCTCGTAGCCTCCGTTGCCCTGTCTATAAACCTGTTTGCGCGGGTGCGTTTTATGTATTTGAGTGTCTAACTCTTCTATAATTTAGCATTTCAAACTCTATATCATAAACTTCGTTCTCCTTTTCAGTTATACTGAATACTTTTTCACAATAAATTTCGAAATTTCGCCTCTATATTTGTTTCTTTAGTTTAGATGTTTCCAGCCTCATTTCTTATTACTATTTTCTTCGTTCTTGCAGTTAATCATTTAAACATCTGATCTTTTGCCAAAAATCTTTTAGAGAAGCATTACGATCGAGGCTTCCGATCGCATCGTCCCAAAGTCTCCATTGATGTTTGAAGATCAACTGGTTGTGCTCTTCTTCGATCTCTTTACTTCTCTGTAGCGATTCAAATGATGCGTTTCTGATGTATATCTGGTATAGTAATTTCAGTTAATAGTTTAAATCCTTCATGCATTCATTTTATCTATTTGTTGGAGGTGGCGCTATACTTAGATTTGGGGGTAAAAAAGTTTATTAGGTGGTTATTAATGTTATTTTGTGCCTTGTCAATCTCCTCAAAAAATGCCTAATCTAAAGTGCGAGGATGATAGTTCTCGAGGAGGTGTCGTAACGTGCTCTGTTGGATTTTTGGTAGTTTATCCAAACTACGACTGTAACTTGTATAGGGTTTCTGTTGACGCTACGTAATATTCCTATATCATCACTACATGATTTCTGAATTGGTTGCGAAGCAAGAAATGAAAAGGACCCCCGTCTTATATTTTCATAAGACTTAACATAACTTTGACCAAAGTCCGAACTCATCGCTAATTTCTTGCTAAGTCCAAAGTACTCGATTTGGCATTCCATATCTGCAAAATTGTTTCCCTAGATATTTTAACATACATTAGAAGTAGAATTTTGATTTATTTTCATATTTACTCAGAGAATAAAGTTTAAATGTTCTCTCTCCTTTTCATTATTAATAAGTTATGATATAAATTTCCTACTAAAATATATTATTCACAAACCATTCTAACTGCTTTGTCTTCTTGCGAAAATTTATCATCTAAGTTCAACAGACGACGTCTTCCACTTCACAAATTACTTCAAAAAATGGCACTTACCTTGTATTAATTCTAACCATGTTTCCTTTAATTCGTTTTAAGCAGTGAAGAATTAATAGTTTCTAGCAGTATTCAGTTGCTATCACACCTTTGAAATTTGTTCATATTTGCTATATTTTAACATTTTTTAAATTTTTGATACCTAAGGTAGTTATTTATATTGAAAATGTTTTCATCTTCTCTGTTTATAATTAATCCATGATTTAATGCATTATAAATATTTTTTGTCTATATATTCCTTTACTTTCTCTCGTCGTCGCTGATGACGCTGTCAGTTGAGGCCCGAAACGTAAGGCCAGTATATAATAAGTTAGATTTCCTTGGTTTTTATATTCCAGTAACGAATCAGGTTCCTAAGATTCCCATATATATATTTGTATATATATATATATATATATATATATATATATATATATATATATATATATATATATATATATATATATATATATATCTATATATATATATATATATATTTATATATATTTTCTGAATTAATACCAGGTATTGTAAAAGTCCTGTTACACTCGTTACGACGTTCTTACAGAGCACACAAATAGTTTGGATGCAGTTAGATTTTGTTATGGCTTTAGCATTAAATGTGAATTTAAATTGTAATATTAATGAACGTGGATGTCATCGGCGCCGAGCACGCGCAGTAAGCTGGCGCAGTAAGGCCACAAATACTTTGCGGACGATGTCATTACTCATGGTGGCTCAGGCGTGGCTGAAGAGAACTTGTCGAGGTTGTTGTGGCGGCCCTTGCAGGCCTTCCCCTCAAGAGACGCAAAAAAGCTGTACTCAATAGGATTAATTAAGATTGTACGACTGCGACGGCCAAAAGTCGGTTGACAAGAAGTTCATGTTCTATCCTTTCCACTCTTGCACGTTCTTCACCCTCTGGGCGGTCCACAACCCTGCTGAAATAACTAGTTCGCCTTTTAAGTGATCTTTCTCACACATGACTTTAATTTGTGGCAAAGATGTCACTAAGATCCAATACGGTTGGCCTGTAACAGGTTTCGAACCACACACTAGTCATCTTCTCGGCATTAGAACCAACACACCCAGCTTTATCATGGAGGCCATGTTCATGTTTATGGACACGTAGAGGATCCGACGATGTCCTAAAAAAAAATGAATCTTCATGTTTTCGAAAGGGCGAAGACAGAGCTTCCTATGTTGTTTTCGCATATATTCGTGAATATAGGCCTTTCTCCGTATTTCAAGCTATTCTTCGCAAGCAATGTTATTTTGAGTTTCCAAGAACTTTCGACGGGCTTTCTCATCGCCAATCTTTTGACAAATTAAGGGAAATCTGAACCAAGTCCATATTTGAGTTTTCCCCATTTGGAGCCTTCTCGCAAGTCTATGGCTGCCGTTGAGCCGCTTCGCGATGTCAGAGTTTTGGTTCCTGGGTAAAGGAGCAGAGCTCTCGATTCTTTTCCCTTCTTTCTTGAGAGACCTCAACACCATGTAAAAGACAATTCAATGGCAGGTGCTGGGAAAATAAAAGTTGTAGTTTCGTTGACGGAACTTTTTCTATGACGCAGCAAACTTTCCAAAGATAAAAATCTAACAGGGTTTAGCAAAACACACCCTATTTCTATATATATATATATATATATATATATATATATATAAACTTATAATAATATCAGTCCCAATTTAAGCAAATAAAATAAAATCAAAGATGTGGAAATAATTAAACCATCAGTGAATTTTAATGCAATTACACTTCCGCCTTCTTGGATTGCGCAAGGAATGTGACGCTCTAACTGAATTTCTTCCTTCTACTTACAGAAGAAATTGTATTCATGTATAAGGTAGATTTAGTGTTAATGATGAGAGTGGAGCCGCTCTAAATGTACCATTCTAGGGGCCCCTCCGAGTGAGCAGCCAGTATTGCAAAGAAACCAAGTAAAACGATAGATCACTGTAATGAAATCATAGAAAAAATGTCCAGAAATATCAATTCATTTGATATTGAAAATATTAAGATTGAGAATTCTACAAACGACGAGTTATGAATTGAAACGAGTCTCCATACTTAATCTATTTATGGGACCTTGGGGTTCGATCTTTTTACCAGGGCTAATGGTCCTTACTACACCATTGCTTTTTAAAGTAGCAAATTTTTCGTTCCTCAGAAATACAAATATTTTGGTTGTGATTTTCCTTTCCAACCTACAATACTTCTTGGGTTGAATTTAATTTCTTCTGTACCTATAGTTTATTGCCGAAACCTATCGCTCGTTATCCACATTTTATGGTAAATTCGTGAAGTTAATCCAAAACCATATCAGGACTAAATCCACCCACTCGATATGGATTAACTTTAAATATAAACGTAGTCGGTGTTACCATTCGGATATATTACTTCCAATTGCAGCAGTTCTCAGTAATAGTAAATTCTAAAGGGATGCGGTCCTTTATATTATTTCAGCCTATGATTCTGTAAATAAGTATGAACTATTGAAAAATAATAGTAAAATAGAAGGCTATAATTTTATTCAATAGATTATTTTAATAAGATTTTAAAAGAAGCAACTCAGGTTCATTATATTATCTTCCTGGTGATACTTCATACTTCAAGTAAAATTACAATGTACTTAACAGTTATATACGGTTGATAACCTATATAACCTTAACGTACATTGTAATTTTACGGCTGGCTCCTGCTTGTGGTTGGATTGCTAATTGTCGTAGGATTGAAGAAGCTTGAAAGAGACAAAAGACTCCAAGAAGGGAAACCCAATCGTCGTTAAGAACAAAGAAATACACACATTTTCTGCCTTGGCCCTCCAGGTTTAGGCATAAAAATTGTATACAAGCACACAGCTCGAACCATCTCTCTATAGATCTCTGCACCGCAAGCTCAACTTTCCTGGATCCTCACACAAACCTCAGCACTCGCAGATGAGAAACCTCAAGAACAACAAATCCTTAAACTACTTACTACACTATAACATTCACCCTCTTTCCACAAACGTGCTTAACTACAATACTTTCTAACCAAACACAACACCGATAATAAATAAACAAGTAGAATTCCTCAAACTCAAAGAAGAAAGAAAGTCTACACTATTGAAAACGAGAAGAATACGACAAATAGAGAGAAGAAAGATTAAACACATACATACGGACGAATGAACATAGATTGACACCCAAGAGAAAAGTGGACAAAAGAACAGACCAAAAAGAAAGAATAGGAGATATAAAAATGTGATTAGAACTAAAAAATGCCATTAGCTCCTTTAAAACTAAGGCTTGGGAAAGACAAAACTAACTAAATATAACTACGAGTGAGCCACTGGATATTCACATATCTATTCAAAATGCGAAAGATGGTTGTCTTTCTTAAACAAGGCAAGCCATCTAGTCTACTCACAGACTATAAACGCATTTCGCTGCTGAATTTTCTGGAAAGGTTTCGTAAGCAAAATAAACAAAGGAGTAGTTGAATTCTTATAAGAAAACGGAAAGTACAATATAGATTATGAAAGCACAGGAATTCTACAACTTCTTCGCTTTTTTAACAGAAAAGAGAGCGGAAGCTAAGCCTGAGAAATTATAAGTTGAAGGCTAAATATAAGCTTCTAAAACGAGATCTCGGCATCAAGCTGCGAAGAATATTTACTCATTACATCAGTAATAGGAAGCATATTTCACCTTCGAAGGACACGAAGGACTAACCTTCTATCTTCAGAAGGGGTCACAGAGTCGAGTGAGATGCATAATCTTCACCCTATATTTGATTCATACAGCTCATTTACCACTTCCTATAGGACCGGGTTAAATCATTTTCAGTACGCGGATGATATCAATCGAATAATTTAAAGGCCGTCGAGTAACCCTAGATGGCAAACCCGAACAACGGTAAAAGAAATCATAAGCATCATTGACTAAGAAAATAAATTGAAAATTATGCCCAATCTACGCACATTTAAGATAATTATAATAACGAGAATTATGAAGGATCAAATTAGCTTCGAGAGAAACAACCATGAATACTCGACGGAGGGAAGATAAGTGCTGGGATGCAACTCGGCACAAAAGGTTACTATGAACAAACAAAGGCCAGAAGAGCAAAAGCCAAAATGGATAAAAGACTGTCTTCCCTCGTAATGAACATTAAGCGGAGACGATTCAAATTTATATAGCAGCAAAAACGAGTAATACAAAACTCCAACGTCTACAAAATAAGGAATAAAAAGAAAACGCATTTTAGGCATTATAGAGAAGGCCGGCTTAGATCCTATACACATTAATCTGAAAATACCCTACAAAATGTAAACTATGACAGAAGTTTGATTAGAAACCGGCTCTAACTGCAGCAGGCGGGCCAACCAATACTGATATAAACTTAATAAAAGTAACGAAAACGATTACTCGAAAATAAATAGAATTTAATCGAAGTAAAGCAGAAAAACAAAAGAATGAATGATAATAAATGAGGAATAAAAATTTAATAAAAAAGCATACACGATATGAAAAGTAAAATCAGCCTCACATTATTGAATATATATAAATATATATTGTATATATGCCAAAAACACCCACAGTAAAATGAAAGGCAGATTCAAAGTACTTTCTAGTTTGTTCAGTCCATTCTCATTTTTTGGCATTTATGGCTTTATTCATGCGATACTTTGTGAGTTTCTCTCAATTACTTGTCCAGTATTCAACTCTTTTATAAATGAATGTGTTTGGTAGAAACCAAACTAAATTTCTAAGCTTTAGATCTTATTCGATCATCGTCGGGCGTTTTTAAATATCCTTTTTTTTTGACCGATGTAATGATTGGGGAGAGGAGCTGACAGAAAGTGAAGGAAATGATTTTTAAAGGTTATTTTTTCCACTTTGGTTAAACGTAACGTTAGAGGAAATGAGCCACTCCTGTGAGTGGAATTTTAAAATAGTTTCCGTATGGGATGCCAGCCTGTCGTTTGACTGTTAATGGCCGGCATATCTTCATTTATTAAAATGGCTTCTACAATGTTAAGCCTCACTTAACATATCTATCGTTAGGTTAATATTATGAACACTCTACATATGGTTCTTAGGCCCTCCGCTTTGTAGATGCATAGTAAATCGTCTCGAAAGTGTGGTAGTTGTCATGCAAATATAGTTAGTTTTTAGAAAGCTTACAGTATTTATTGGGGCAGGTGAACTCGTAAACTATGTTGGTTGAGTTGAGATTTAAAGAGTTCGGGCAGATGTTATTTTAAATTAGAAGATTGCTGGCTTTTATTGTTTTATAAAAGATGATGAGATGGATTTTATCCATTTGATTTTTATCCTTGATGGTACGGTTAATAATCTCCTTGAGGTTTTTTCATCTATTTTAAAGGCCGTGCTCATTGATAACACCATTATTAAAAGAAAAAAGGTTAATTAAGCGAGGCTTGACATCTTAGAAGCAATATTACTAAATAAAGATAAGCTGGCCAAAACAGCCAAGCGACAGGCTGGCATCCCTCATTGAAACTATTTAAAAAATTCCACTCACAGTAGTAGCTAATTTCCTCTAACGTTACGTTTAACCAAGGCAGAATAAATATCCCCTTAAAAATCGTTTTCTTTCACTTTCTGCCAGATCCTCACTCCACTCATTACATCGGTAAAGGAGACAAGAACATTTCAAAACGCTCCGAAAATGATCGAATAAGATCGAAAGCTTAGCAATTTAGTTTGGTTTTCACCAAACACATTCATTTAAAAATGAGATGAATACTGGGCAGGTAATCCACCATCTGCAAGATAGGATGAAAAAGATAGTCAGAAGAAGAGAAAGTTGCCAAAAAAAATTAATTAAGGCAAGATACACAATGGTCTTCAAAAAGATTTGCCTTTATGACCTTACGAACTTCAAATCTTTCAATTATTCCTGGACTAACTTTGATGGGACTTTGACAATTATATTATTCGAAAGTGAATGTAAAACAACATAATTAATTATGAAAAATCTAAAAAAATATTGGAATAATGATAAAGAGTTTATTCCGCACCGAAAATCAAAATATTATCTTAATCCATTCTCTCGAGCAATCGACAAGAAAGGAACGGGACTGCAGGCCTATATTTACACAGCAATGAACAAGATTTTGATCATCTTCTGACCTCGTCGCTG
Source organism: Ceratothoa steindachneri (assembly GCA_963969495.1). NCBI lineage: Eukaryota > Metazoa > Arthropoda > Malacostraca > Isopoda > Cymothoidae > Ceratothoa > Ceratothoa steindachneri. Next base: position 158,476,743 of record OZ018322.1, on the reverse strand, counting down.
ATTCTTTAGTATCTTGATAAGTGAAAAGCAGTATATGGGCATTCCATACTCCACAAAGTTGTTTTCCTGCATCTTTCCACTGTAAATGAGGGAAAAAAAGTGGAAAAAAGCAAATGTTCCACCACATTACGAATTATGTTGAAGGAAGCGAAGTTGGTGTTCAAGGATTATTACTTGGCAATAATCGCTGCTCTCTTCTCTTTCTGCAGGATGTAAGTTAATGAAGTTGGTATCATCTCGCAAGTGTTTTTTAAGAGCGTTGTTTAACCACCCTGTCCAGGGGGGCAGTCCTTAAAGGGCACCTTGTATTACTACATAGTTCCTATTTATCAACGTTGATGGTTTGGGTCGACATCTATCTCCGGTTTGACACCAACCTGAAGTGCGTATCTGGTGGATAGTGCAAGGCGATACTAAGATGACTGTAGGGTTTGAAATAAACTTTGTGTTATGACCATTCTCTTTGCCCTCCTTATTAAATCAAGATTGTTGCCCCAGATTCTAGCAGGAGTATTTTATCTACTTCTTCTTTGTCTACAGGAAGCCAAACAGCAAACTAATTTTTTTATCTAGAGGAAGCCGAACAACAGAAAATTTTAAGCCTTAGTCAGTCCTATTTTATTTTATGTGTATGAATGGAAGCGTTGCATCCTCTCCCTCTTCTTTCATGGTGAATATGAAGGTTGTGAGAAGTTCGATGATTCCGCTGAGCAACTTTTTAATCAGGTCTTCTACGTACAAGTAAATGAACTATTTAAACAGCGGCCCAAACACGTCTCTTATCGATTCCGCCTATATTTTGTCCTTAAACAGCGGACAGGGTCGATCCCATGGCTATCATATACCTGTTGGTACTACTGCTCACCAAAAGGAATGGTTTTAAAACTTATACAGAGCTAAACTACCTTCAAGAAGTCACGGGGAGGGACTAGTAATGACTTGGAGCTGTCTCTGTTAGTTTAAGGCAATTTTGGTATTTTAAAAATAGCTATCTATATGCTGGACCTCACAAACAGCAAATTAGTCGTCTACCAGTCGATAATAATAGGGGAAAGGGTAGAGGTATTCTAAATCAGACAAAAATATTTCCTATTCAAGATGAAACTTTCATTCAGACGTTAGTAGCACAATGATGAGATCATTGCCACACCATGAATCTGTCAGAATATTTATTATTGAAGATAAAATACGAATCAAGGAGAGTTAATTCAAATGCCTATTTTAATTCAAGTCATAATAATTCATGAAACCTGCTTTGAAAATTAAATCCCTTATTTAGGATTTTACAGATGATCTGACCAACAGGATTATAATTATATAAGAATTTAATATCAGAATTAACTACTTAGCAGTCTTTGAAACGAATGTTAATCTATAAATTTATGCTATATTTGTTTTGTATTGGGGGGGACCGTAACGTTATGTTTGGATACTATCCTGGACATACTTCATTGCATGACTTATAATTAACGAGAGTTGTAATGTTGCTTGCACCCCAAAACGAGCTAAAATTAGTAATTGAAAACTTTATAGCTATAAAGCGAGATCTATCATTTTTTTGCTTCATTTTCCTCGAATTACTTTTAAGTTATATAGATTTTAGTATTAAAAATAAAAATAAATTAGGCGAGTGGTTTTTAAGGAAATATGTAAAAATAAGGAGGAGAAAGTGTTGATGGTAAATATTGCAAAGATTATAAGAGCATTTAAAGATCAACTTGATACATATAATTAGATGTTCTCTACTTACAAATGCAATGAAAATAAAGAAGAAGGCCTTTGTATATTCGTCAGTTTTTTTCACTGCTGTGGCTAAGTAATTTATGCACAACACTCCTTTGGAATTAATGGATCAATGTGCTCGACAGCAGCTCCATTCACCCCTTATCCAAGCAATTCCCGCGCACAATAGCGGATCTCTTTAAGGCTAAATCTATCAACCGTAACTCAGGTCCAATATATGAAAGCTAAAAGGAGATGTAAAGAATGCAAAAAACAGCAAAAAAACCAAATAATTAATGGCAACAGTGCCGCACACCAGTCTAAGAGGAAGATTTGCACCCATTATGCCTTTATTGGATCTAATAAAGTGATAAAACTCTAGAGAGATAGAATTTTTAGTATAAAAGTTAGGTTAGGTTTCAATATTATTTTAATCATATATAGGATTTTAGTTTTTAGTAGCGACGGAATAAAAAAGTGTAATTTTACCTTTTTAATATAATACTACTCAAATAACTGCCATACTGACAACAGAAACTTGGAGGAAAATATTGGTGATTTTTTTAAAAAGTTTCCTAATCTTAGTTTTTGTTTCATTGATATGTGAGATAACCATGAATAATAGGACTTTAGTTACCCTATCTTTAAACTTAAAATACGAAAGTACTACCATAATTAAAATATTAATATAATAACTAAAATAATAATATTTTTATATATTATTTTAAAATTAGATTAAAATTATTTTTCAGCTAATACAGTTTAAAGAACCAATCCACAGCGATTTTTATTATGGGGCTTACCGGGCCCCGCGACTCCAGAGTTTGCAAAATAAAAGTTGTTCATTGGTCTATTTCTCATTTCTTCAGGTTTCTTTTGTCTAATCCTTAGTTTCACACGATAATAACCTACTACAAACTCCGCTAAAATTGCTAGTTTTTATTTCAGCAGATATACATATAAACATTGTAATCGCTACACAATAACGAACAGAAGAAAATTTGAAACAAATATATGGGTATTAGAAGTAGGTAAAAAAGGCAAAACTTTGGCATAATTCCCTTAAAAGAACAAGCGCTAAGTTACTTCAGCTTAATTTGTCCCTTCCACGCATGTTCTGGTAGACCAACTTCACGATAAATGAAACCCCTTACCATAAACCTACCGGAGAAATTAGTTTCGTTATTTACCCCATATTATATATATATAAGAGCTAAGCTAAGCATTCCCAATTTTTGATGCAGTTATAGAAAAATCTAAAATGTAGGGGATAGAATGATTGAACATCTAACGTTTTTCGAAGGAAAAATAATTAATCAGTCACATTTGGAATCGATGACGAAGTAAGGATTTCTATGGACAAATTTTCCACCACTCTAGGGGACAAATTACCGAGTAATGTTCTCTGAGGGACAAATACTCTGGCATTGTAGGAATCGAATGAATCAGTGACATTTTCAAGCAATAATTCCTCGTACATCCAAGGGATCGATATAACCAATCCCACTCACGGTGCCAAATTTATTTCTGTGCAGATATTTGGTAGCAAACCTTTGAACAACAACTTTAAAAGCTTAGGTGAACTTTGTAAGGAGTTAGGTTTTTGTTCAACTAGTTTCATGAGACCCTTACAGAAGACCTGTCTAAACTGGGTTGGAGCTATCAGGATCAAAAAAGTAAAAGGAAGGAGAATGGGGTCTCGAGACCCAACCAAGGTCACGGCTTTTACGAAAATCAATCACCCTCTTTCACCAATTCCACTAGCTAATCTCTACGTTGACGACCTTTCGATCTCTTTTGGCGAAGCCCAGATGCCAACTCTGGAGCGTCGACTCTAACAGGCATTGAACCGCGTCCATCGCTATGCCGAAGCGCGCAGGTTTCGGTTTTCTTCGGCCAAGACTAACGTGGTGCACTTCGGCCGCCATCTACGGCTCCAATTCAACCCAAATTTGTTTCTTAATGGGGAGCGCCTGGATGTGGTTGAATCGCACAGTTTCCTTGGTCTTGTATTCGACCGACGCCTCACCTGGCAGGCTCATATTCGCAGCCTTAGGGTCTCTTGTACACGCGCCATGGATATTCTCCGTTTCGTGACGTTCAGCGCTTGGGGCGCTGATAGGGCTACTGCTATACTTTTTTATCTATCCTTTGTTCGTTCGAAGCTCGAGAACGATGCGAGTTTTATGCATCCGCAGCCGAGCGTTTATTGCAGGATGTGGATTCGATCCAACACACCGGCCTTCGTCTTGCGACTGGTGCCTTCCGCACTTCCCCCATGGAGAGCCTGTTGGTCGATTCTTGGGAGATGCCACTCGCTCTACGCCACGTGTGTTGCATTACTAGCCTGTACGCGCGAGCCGGGCGCCTCCCTCACTCGCCAACAGCTCTCACTGCATCTGCAGCTGATCTCGACGGTGTCTATGCCACCGAGCAAGACCAGTCATACCCTAATCCCTTTGGGTTTAGAGTCAGGAAACTCCTTTGAGAGCTAGGTATAGCTCTCGGGCTGGTGGCGCCCCTGGTTCTGCCCAGGACGCCACCCTGGAGGGTACAACATTTGTCTATTTGTCGCCACCCCACTGCTCCCAAAGCTTGTACAGCGCCGGGAGTATTGCGTTCGACATTTTTGGAGCACACCTCGTGTCACGCTGGAACCGTGCTAGTCTATACGGATGGCACCAATTCCTAAGAGAGTGTTGGCTTCCACGCCGTTTCCCCTCTGTTTGAAGTCAGCGGGGCTCTTCCAGGCGCTGCGTCTGTCTCCACAGCCGAGCTGGTGGCAATAAACCACTCAGTGTGGGAGATTACGCGACAGGCCCTTTTCGGTTACTGGATTGTGATCTAGAGCAACTCACAATGCACCCTGAGTGCTCTCGGGGCATTGGAATCTCCGCATCCCCTGGTCCGCAATATCCGTGACGCCACGGTTTCGGGGAGCCGGGTGGATGTCGAGATTATCTTCTGCTTGGATCCTGGACATGTAGGAATTGCAGGGAATGAGCGTGCCGATGAGGGCGCCAAAAAGTCCGTGAGGCCTCTGCGACCGGCCAAGCGTTTCTCTCTTCCTCACACTGACTACATGGCAAGAATGCGGGCAGCTCTTCGGACTGCTTGGCAAAGAAAATGGGAGACGGTGGAAGGGAACTTAAAGTTGCGTGCTATTGCGCCGCGACTGTTCCCATGGACTTATCCCCCAATGCTGCGACGACTTCAGGTCGCTTTCTGTCGTCTACGAATCGGACACACTTGTGTGACAAATCGCTATTTGATGAAGCGCTTGCATGCGCCCTATTGTGACGACTGCGTCGTCCCCCAGACTGCTCTGCACATTATTGTCGAATGTCCCATTCTGGGTGATCTTCGCGCACGTTACCTGTCCCGGTACTGAGATGGGGTTGGGTTGCTACCGACTGTCCCTTGTACTTGAGACGAGTGCGTGCACATTGACTGGTGGACTTGTTGACTTTGGGGGTAGGCCGCCTTTCTCCCTTTCATTTAACTAAGTTTTGTTGTTGTTTTTGTTATTGTTATTGTTATCGTTATCGCTTCCTAATTGTTATTTCTTTTGTTGTTTTCTGTACAAATTTTTTAAAATAGCCTAGAACTAGGCTGTTTTTTTACGGCGACTTATGCCCAAGTGGCCAGTCGCCAGATGGCCCCTTAAAAAAAATAAAATAAAAATATTAGGACCCCTCATTGATAAAATAAGCAGAACTTATTTTTCCCCAACAAATTGAGACACTCTACCAATACATCCCCCTTCTCACATTACCTTCCATACAATTCAATGAGCATGGATTTGGTAATTAGATTTCCTCGCGCTATGCTTATGAAGAACGTAGCTTTTGTAGATACCTTAATTACCATCGTTTAGTGAATAGGCATTTAACAAGGTCTGCTCACTGAAGTAGTGTCGTCTCACTTATTCTGATTTATGACCTTACTTCCTTCAAATCTTTTAATAATTCCCGGATTAACTTTGGTAGGACATTGGTAATTATTTCATTCAAAAGAGAATCTGAATGAACACAAGGACCTCAAATTTTGTTAAAACCGGAAAAATAGTTACAATATTAGTACCAAAACAAATGAAAAGCAAAATGGGGACCGACGGACCGACCGACTGACCGAAATAGTGATATATAAAGTCACACGCGACTAAAACTAAATTCTTTCGGATTGTGGCAAACGACGTTCAGGAATGATATCGGAAATATTTCTGCATCTAACTTTCCTTACTGCTTTTTTCCTCATACATGCAATTGATGTGTCAGGTGATATCTGGAAGGTTATGTGACCCTCCCGGTATCAAGAACCAAATTTTGCCATCCAGGCTACAGTGTCTGCCCACGGATCTACGGCCAGATATATTCCAAACATTTTCATTTGCTCTTTCTTCACTTTTTTACAGATCTCTTTTTACAAATTTCACTGATTACGCCTTCGTTGGTATTTCGCTTTTAATTCGAGTGAAAAAATACCACTAGCCTTTAAAATAATTGTGCGACGAATTAACTGTTATTTTGATGACATAAAATCTCGGCCAACATCACCCAACGATATGGCATAGATTTATTCTAGGGGATTTGTTTTGCCGAGAAATTACCAACAGCTCATTTAGCTCTTATATATTCACTCTAATTTATGAGAAAAACGTGGAGGGCCTCTTTAGCGTTCTTCCTTGTTTATGCGAAGACGATACATACAACTCTTGCCCATTTGGGGAAATTTACATCTGCCAATCATTGAGAGGATGGGAAACAATTTTGTTCTCAAGCAACCTTTACAGGTCAAAGACTCAACCTCTTCAACCCTTGAGAATTTTGTATAAAATTAGTGCCCTAAAAACAGAAATATTTCAGGCATACCACATTTGTTCGTTCTATGCTGGATTTCATAAAAAGTTGAATATATCTGTGGATTGTTAAAGGAATTGTCTTACATGTGCCTCTTGTGGAGAGGTCCACAACTAATATTAACATAACATTTCCAAACCGAAATTGTAGTCCATACCGTCTGTAAAAATAGGCGTTACGTACCTTTTCAGGTTATCGGTATTATAAACAAAACAATTTAAAAAGATTTCACATTTTTTTTAAAAAGGTTCATTTTGCATAGAATCCTTAAGGTAACATTTGTAACTTAAATTCATATAGGACCATATACAAAGTATTTGCCTCAGATGTAATCTCAGCACGCTCGCTGAAGGCAATGTTCTGTTACCATTTGGAAATTAGCAACAAGATGGGGAAATATCTTTCTAAGAAAAACTTCTTACCTGTTCCGTTACATATTATTCAATGTAAAACCGATGAGCCTTTAGAACATTTAAATTTTTGGAAACTATCCCAAATCCTGTTACAGATAATTCAAGACTCGATGTACTTCAAATACATTTCCTAATTTCTAATATCAGATTCCTCTTAACATCCAGTACTTATATTATATAATATATTAAGCAACATCCTTATCATATTAATATTTTTACGCTACTAGTGTTGATCTAACACTCTTTCATTCAGAACTGATTAGATAAGGGTAATGTTTGCTCCGAACTTTTATATCTAATTTATTATTTAAATCTCCAATATAAATTCCAACCAATAAACTGTAAACTCTGCATTATCCCATATATTAAAAAGCAAAATACTCCACATCATTTCAAAAATCTGAAGATACCTAATTTGGCTAAATTTAGATCCATAGTCTATTCATCAGTTGTTATTTCTAGTACCAGAAGGAATGTTATGTTCACACCAGGAACGTTTTATGACTCATTCCATTTTATCATTCTACCGTCTTCATGTCTTACAGATAATGTATTTGTTATTGTGGTATTTATTATTTCTTTTGCCAGCGCTACCCTCAAATGATTTAGTGGAGTTAGTTAGCTCTGAGCTTTGTGTTGGCTACATCATATGAGTGATCCCCATTTTCTGAAACCAATTGAGAATTTTTCAAAAGTATAACTTCATTTCTTTCTGTTGTACGATGCAATTTCAGGATTGATGCCTATAAGATTTCAGATAATATGTTAGTTAAAGCTCTCGGGGTCATTTTTCCCTGTCTTATAAGCAACTCTTTTGGCACTGATGAAGACATGCAGCACCATACCATGATAAAACCAGCTACATGCTTCACAGTTAATAGCAGAGAAATACCTCTCCAACTCTTCCTACCACTAGGTGAGCCCCACATTTACTGAAATGCTGCAAATTTGGTACAAACAAGATTTTCTTCAAAAATATAATTAAACGAAATTTAAAATTTAAAGTCCAGACAAAAATATAATTTTCTTTCTTATATACCTGATTACTTTGATAGACACGATGATCATTGGTCCAATGAAGAGTTATTGTTTCGGTTGACTCACATACGAGTATGCATGACTTCTTTCTCGCCCTCAGTCTTTCAGCCTGTTATCTTTATCACCTTATGAGAGTTTCTGGAGTTATTTTTCAATATTAATTATTATTGAAGTCCAAAACAAAGTCAGATCTTTCTCTGGGATTCTCTAGGAAACCTAAATTAGTGATTTATATTTACGAAGTCTTTTAAGATGTTTTCTGCAAATTGGCTTACTTGATACCAAGCTATTGGTGTTTTATGTGGCTTTATAGTGGTTTGTCTTACTTAACTAGAACGATATTGAATACACAATAGTTCTACATAGGTTTAAGCAGAAAAATAAGCAGTTTAGTCTAATTTATGATCTTAGAAAACATGGAATTTTATTAATTGTAAAAGTTTTAGTACAATAAAAAGTAATTCTTCGATATCGACACAATACACATTATCATATATTTTAGGAATAATATAATATGATAAATTCTAAAAAATTTAGTAAATATGTTTAACATATAAATTGATGGGGTTTGATTAATAATTCTGGCCAAGGATCTATATATATATATATATATATATATATATATATATATATATATATATATATATATATATATATATATATGGTTAAGGTAATGGCATAATTAGACAACTGCTCTGCTTCAGGTCCAGCAGGTGATCCTATCCTCCTTGAACTGGAAGACACCACTTAGGGATGACCCATCCATCAGCTGATGGATGGGTCATCCCTAAGTGGTGTCTTCCAGTTCAACGAGGATAGGATCACCTGCTGGACCTGAAGCAGAGCAGTTGTCTAATTATGCCATTACCTTAACCGCACCAATTTGTCTTGGATATTTTTCCATATATATATATATATATATATATATATATATATATAACACCCCTGGTGTTTAAGGTGCACCAGGATATGAGGAGTCTCTCTGGCGAGAGTAAGTCGAACTTACCAAAGTTCACTTATCGTTTGGTTTGATAACCAGGGACTTAGCTCGAAGATGAGCTTCTTCTTAGCCCCTTAAGGTAGGTAGCCCTGCCTCTCTTGCAGGGTACTTTTTAGTCTGGTGAGCCAAGTACACTACCTCTCTAGTCTCGGTAGCTCGGTTTTGGATCCGAGGACTTCGTCACCTAGAGACTGACGTATACTACCGCGATTTTCCTCAGAGTTCCTCATTTATACCTCGCACCCCCACTGGAGGAGTGGTAAGGGGGAGAGGGGCTTGAGGACGGCACCAGGAGAGTTCTTTTTCCAAACGGTCTTTCCCACGAAGTCAAACATCGGCTCCTCGTTAGCCATCGAGATTGGGAGAAACCCGTCTCCAATTTCTTGTTCAACGTGACACTGGGTCTCACTCTCCTGGGGGAGATCTTACCTTTGTGACCTTTAGGGTCTTTCATGGCACCGAGTTGTGCCACGTTGTGGTTACGCTTTTGACTCGCCGATGCCTGGGGCGGATGTCCTTGCGGTAACTGCCTTGGGACTGCATCACGAGTGAACGGAGGGAGGGGGGGGGGGGGTGACCATTCTTCTACACTCAGATTCACAACCACCACTGGGAGATCTTTGCATTAAAACTCTCGGCATAAATAGAAACCAGCCCAACTTGCCTTTTACAAATTTAGGATGATCTTTAATGATACATGAAATCGTTTCTACACATTTCTACACATGGCAGAAAAGACTACTCGAGATAACTAACCAGGAACGGGAGGAGTCGAGCCTCCTTATAACTTCACAATATGCGCGTTAGCCATAAAAAATATATTTAAATAATATTCCTGCAAGAATAGCCATACATTACAGAGGAAGAACTTAGATGTTGACTGTAGAAGGCGCTCTTCCTTTCGAAGACTTGCCCCGGTGGGTTGTCTTCTCAATTCAAGACTTATACCCTCTCTGCCTCAAATCCTTTGATTATTAAAGCGTGGTTCCCTCTGTTAGAGGCTTTCGCATCTTCGATTCATCCCGTACATCTTTATGTAGGGGTATGGGAACCTAGGCTCTCTTAGTTTCCTACTCATTACAAAATTACATAACAAAGATGCTACTCTACTTTTCGAAGCCCGTCTCACATTCTCCGTTGAGGGTCAGTGTGCCTCCTGAAATTCTTACAAATCAGTGGAGGCAGGCTGCCGTTCGCCACACCAGAAACGATTAGGCATATGAAGGCGGGAACCCTGGTTTTCGCAAAGCTAGAAATAAACCGGAGGTTCACCTTTTTCGAATGGGAGAACGCTCGAGGTGTTGGCGGAGTTAGAACTTAAAATCGAGTTCCGAATGAGCGCGGAAGCGAACTTGCTCGAAGCATAAGTGTGGCCAAAGGTAGAGGGTGATCAATTCTTAAACTCGCAAAAAGAGAGTTTGTCATCAGCCTAAACTATCATGAACCTGTTATTGAGATATACATACATGTCCAATTGTTTCAAGGAAAGTGGATGTGGTGGTTTGTACTTCACATATTTAACCCTAAACAATATGAAGTTTTCGTGTATGGTCTTGGAGGGATTAACACTGACTTTGGCTAGGCTTTAGCAATACCAACCGGTACGCACCAATTTAGGGAGAAGAGTGTAGGGAAGAGACTCGACACCCAACCCTCGTCTGTCTTTTCATCAGACGTTCAAACTTAACTGCTCCTTGTTGGGCCAGCTCTTCAGTGATGTATTCTCAGTACTCAACAGTTCCGTAGCATAAAACACTCCTTTGTGAAAATTCATGGTAGCGTGCGATATCACCTGCACATAAGAACCTTTGTGTGACACTAGTGCAGAAACAATTTTGTATGTCAAAGGCCCGACGCATTTACCAGATGGATCCCATCGGAGAAATGGGTGACCATTAATTTTATTCATATAAGCCCTTATAGTAAAAGTTTTTGATCGAACATGTAAGCTTTGGCTCGCATGCTGACATCAATAGAGCAAATATCTAAGATATGAATGAAGCCAGCGGGCTCAAAAACCCAATGAGTCTTTCATTGAGGAAAGACATCATCAAACCTCCACTCATCATATTTGCATTTTTTGTCATTGACTAAGTGTGGTTAGGGATGTTCTCAACCGGAGAACTTCTTCAGGTGTGCGTTTCTTGGCGTGGTCAAATGACTAAACTGCAGGGGATCTACTTGTTCACGGAGCTACCCGGTAATGCAAGGAGTCTTTAGTCTTTCTTGAATTTCTGTTCTTCTTTTTAGGAGATGAGGACAGAGAGTGAGCTTGTTTCTCCAACCTGAAAAATTGCCCCTAGGCATACAAACCATAATCAGTCTTATCCTTCTATGATATGGCGAGGTCTTCCTACGAGTTTCGTTCGCCAATCAAGCAGACCCTTCCATCTGAGGCGGGTGTACTGCTGGGACCAATTCTAACTAAGGAGATGCCTCCAAGTGACCATCCACTCCCAAATTGTCAGATCTCCCGACCGAGGACCAAAGGTGAAAATGGCTTGCAAAAAACAATTTGGCAGAAATGCTGAATTCCATTAGCAGAAAGGGTTAACGGGTATGCTGGCTCACGTCAGATTCACAAACATCTGGTAAATGAGGTGTATTGGCATAACATACGGGACGTTGCCTTGTCTTATCCCTCTGCGGAGGTTGAGGTAATTCACCAGGCTAGATCGTTTAGGCATGCAGCCAAGGGGGCGCTTCCTCTATTTTGATTGCGGAGAGTTGCAATAAAAAATGTGCGTGACCGTTACTATTCAATCTCGAAAACCAAGTTTAGGCGAGGTTTTTCCAATTGGGCCATAATTACATTGCCTTTCGTTAGAATTCACTGCCCATGACCGCCACAACATTAGCCTTAGCCCAATATGGTATCGGCCTATTGTAGCCTCTTGCATGCACCTGCCGATACCTAGAGAACGAGCAGTATAAGCGACCAAGCTCCATTCCTTGGGAACCCAATACCAAATCATACTTAAAGCATGGTAGGCAAGTCAATAAGGTTGATCCCTCTTGCTACCAGGCATCGTAGAAATCATGTTCACTAGGCCGAGACCCACTGAAAAAGGAGACAGAAAAAGACCAAAGTTAAGGAAATACAATATGGGACCCAATGGAAGGGATAAAAAGAGACATTGGGAGAGAAAGGTGGGATAAAGGTACCATTGTAAAGTACAAGCTCTCCCAGATCTGAAACTATAATAGAGTTTCAATGTAGGTGATCGGGCATGGTACAAGTGTAAATTTCAAGCGGAGGGGCTCACGATTTTGAAGCCGTTTTCGGCTGGGATTTCAGGTGTTTCGAAATATTTTAAGGGCATTACAACATATCCACTGGCCAATCAAAGATCTCTTTCTGTCAGTGTAATTGACCAATTATGGCCTAATGAGATTTTTTAATTAGTTACATTGTTTCGAAATACAAATAAATACATTTTTTTCAATACTTTTGAGTTATTTATATCTTAAATCAACTGTCCTGATATTACATATTGTACTTACTTTAGATGTATTTTATTATATTTTTGGCAATAAATACATTTTTTATCGTCAACTGTGTCGGTACACGCCGAAAAACGAAGTTATAATAGCCTTGTTTTATATTTTATAAGCATATATCACATTTTTTTATTCTTTGCTTAGCTTTTGCAGAACTAGTACGTGCAATATTTTTAAGACAATTCAAGCTTTCATGCCAATTATATTAGGATCAATTGGCCTTTCAACAAATAACCTATCTATCTGTTAGTTGATTTTGACATAATTATATCGTTGTTAGTCAAACACAGACTATTAAAAGAACCCTATGGAGTGCTTCAAGTGTCAATCGGAAATAACACTTAGGCAGAAATTAAGAGTTCACGGAAGCCGAAGTGAATAAACCTGACCTAACCTAAGCTATCATAAACTTATCTTAACTGAACCTAACTTAAATTGACCTAACTGACATTCCCAAGAAAATACGAATTTAACAGGGAACGACTTGCGAAATTCTACACGAAATTTCGCAAGTCGTTCCCTGTTAAATTCGTATAATACAAATTCAGTATAATACAACATCAATGTTGGTTGTAATGGTAGAATAATATCTGTAGTGTCATTAGTGTAATAAACTTATATGACGGCAATAGAAGTAAGCATTTTTTTTATAAAATGAGTGTATAACAACAATAATAGAGTAAATGGAAATGTTATCGGGATAATTTTAGATCAAACAACTATAAACTTGTCTGAATATCTAATCTAGCAAAGCATCCTATCTCTATTCATTAGATTAATATTGGTCGTTAGAGCCACACAACTCATCTCGAAAAAAAGAGGTGGAAGAGAATTAATGAAGAGCGGTTCCTTTTTACAGAAGTGTATGAGTAAAGAGGCGTGCGTAGAATGCAATCGGTTGCTGCAGCCCTTTCCCCTCATGGCACGTGGGTTTGAATAGAGCTAGTGTAAAACAGTCTCTGCTGAGAATTGCAGTCTTCCTCTGCATTCTGTTTACCAAAATATTTGTTACATTATACCCAACTCGACGTCTGTTAATCACCCACTGATTAAAACAAATCCTCTCAGCTCAAAATTAAAATTCTCTCCCACTGCTTGGATGCTTCATTCATTGAACAGTTTAATTAATGAATTATATGAAAGTGATGAAATGTGTGGTAGGTTTTCATAAGTGTGGAAATTTTACCTGTTAGGGCATAACTAGCATGCTTTCTTCTTGTTTTTTTAAAAAGTTATTTTGCCTCCGTTAATAATGTTGCCTACCGTCGATGACAGTCAGGTTCTTCCATTGTTATATATATATATATATATATATATATATATATATATTTATTTGATTTCATTAATAAGTTCCTCCGTCTTGTCTTTCAAGCCTTCAATTGTTTTTTCTGCTAATTTTTTCTTGTTTCATATAACCAATTTTTCCTCTTTTATTCATACTTTGTTATTTATTAATTTGTTGGTTCTTTTTCTTTAAATTATAGTTACCTTGTTGTTATTTTATTTAGTTATTCATTTATTATTTGCAGTTTAAATCTCAGTTTGGGCACTTCGCTTCTTTTCGTTTATGGTAATCTACCTTACTTTTCTTATTATTATTTGGCATAGTTACAAAGGACCCTTTCCATGATTGAGTTTAGCTGGAGGTTGAGGATCTTGAATTGTAGCCCTCTCAGCCAAAACTTATCGAAGGCCTTCTTTACATCCTGCAGCATGTCTACGTACTTTCTCTCAGCTTTGCTGCAGGCGAGTTTTTCCGTTAAGAAGGTGATGGCGGTTTCCGTTCCTCATCCCATGCGGAACCCATGCTGGTGAGGATTGTGAGCTACTAGCTCAGCTAGTTGTTCTTGAAGCCTGTCAGCCAGAAGCTTCTCATAGACTTTCGCAACGCATTCCAGCAGGGCGATTGGCCTGTAATTGTCCAGTTGATTAGGGGGTTTACATCCTTTGGGTATGAAGATTACTTTAGCGATCTTAAAACCCTCAGGCAAGTAACCCGTATTCATGGAAGCGTTGTAAACGTTTGTAATTATCCTGAATGATCTGCTGTGGGGCATTTACCAAGTTGTTTCTGGTGATTCGCGTCCAGCCTGGTGGCCTTTGTTCAAAGGTTCGGAGAGTGGCCAGGGACTCCTCTGGTGTTATGGGACGGCCATGGTCCGCCATCTCCCTGCTTTCGTCTACTTGATGTTGTGGGGGAGTAATCTGATTCAGTCCTTTGATCAGTTGGCCTTTGAAGTCGTGTTTGAACTTTTCATTTTCTTCCGGGGGTGATTTCGAAGACGTTTTTCCTAAAACTCCTGAATCTGTCTTCTAGAATCGCCAGGTACTCTATATAGTATCAGTTCTCTTTTATTCGAGCCTCAGTTCTTGCGGTTAGTCCCTTTAGGTTCTTGACTTGACGCTAGAATTTAGCCGGGTTGAGCTCGCTATCAATTTTGGCTATTAGGCTGTTACATATTTGCCATTGTTGGAGGTTCATAGCCTCTTTTAGCTCGGTGCATAGGCACCGAAAGAGTAAGCTTATTTCTCGGTTAGCAACTTCCTGTCTTATCTCTTCGTACAATTCTCGGTAAACACGAATGATCTCTCTCATCTCTTCTGTCCATCTGGGTTAAGTAGGTATTTTATACCCAGTCTTGGGCATGCACTCCCAGTCAGCTTCTATTATTGACGTAGTTACCCTCTTTAGCTCAACGTCTATCTCCTCCAAGGCCGCGGTGCTTAGGTCAGCTGGGGCTTATTAACTGAGTCATCGCTTGTAACATTCCCAGTTAGCCAAGGCGTAGTTTTTTCGGAGAGAGACCGGAAGCAGGATCAGAGCGAGAGATACTGTGGTGAGGCTTACTATGTGATCACTTGGGACTGTTTGGCATGGCTAACTATGGTAGTTGAATGGAAAGCCTTCACTTGTGAAGATTATGTCAGGTTTTGTATCCTCCCATACTAGTTCCAAGTTTTGGCCTCTTTCGTTAAACTACAATAGCGCGCAGCACGGCAGCTGGCATTAATGTCGCCCCCTAAGATTGCCATTCTGTGGTACCCAAACAGTGTGTAGAAGTTATTTAACGGGAGATAGGCCCGACGAGGTGGTTGATATGCTGCAGCAATCACTAGGTCTCCTACAAATGTGTGGAGTTCAACTGCCACAAAGGATTGATTAAGTTCTAGGAGATGTTTGAACGAGATATTCACCTTGATAGCTATTGCAGCACATTCAAACCTTTCCTAAGAATGATTCTTCATGACCACTCTGTAGCCCGGTATTTTACCTTGACCAGATATAGTGTCAATACCGTGCTCCGTTAGAAGAATGATGTCAGGGTCAAGCACTCGGAATATGTTTCTATCTGCCGTAGCCTTCCCCTCAAATCCGTTTACGTTGAGTGTCCGAATCCTTATTCTATTGCTCACTCTTGATGATTTTTTTATTGTTTCTGGGTTACGTTCTTCTTCCTCCCGTTTTTCTTCTCTCTGAACTCGGCGTTAGAAATCTGCTCGCAGGTATTGTGATGTAGGGTCCCAGTCTGGCAGAGCAGAGCTTCTTTCACCATTTCAGGCTCGATTTCAAAGTCGTATTCCCATTGGAACACTTTTGCTTTAATTCTATGGAATATCTCCCTGGGTTCCATTTCTTCGGGAAAGAGAAACTGGTCACATGCATAAATTTTAAAAAAATACCATCTGCACGCAGTCTTTTGTTTTTCTGCTTCTTCACCTTGCCCTTTTCTGTTTGTGGGACTTCGGTGTCCGATGAGTCTGAGGACTCAGAGGAACCATTGGTTTCAGACCCAGCATCTTCCCTCTTTTCGCTGATTTCTTGTCTCTTTTTAGGGGCAGGAGTTTTCACTTCGACTGCTTGTTTCTACCCTCTCTTGTTTTCAATTTTAGAGGTGTCTTGTCCGTTTATTTGATGGTTTGGGAGCATCTGCAATTGACAGACATCTTCAGAGGGTGAGTTGTCCATACCGTTTTTTGCTAGGATTTGCTTTAGCTCTTTAGCAAACCTGCCAGGGCGCGTGAGATTTAGAACTTGCGCGTGAAGGATGCACTTCATAATCTTCGTCGAATTCTCGTTCTCCAGCTTAGGGCATGTTTTCTTTGTGTCCATTTCTGATAGGGCCACCTTTGCTGCCTAAGCGTAGAATGTATTTATTCTACGCGTTTCGTCTTGCTTCTTCAATTCATGTTTCCTTTAAATAATCTCTTTTTTTTACTGGGGAGGCCATGGCCATTGACCTGTGTCCTTGCCCTCAGTTATCGCACTTATCGTAATTATTAGTGCATGTCTTCCAATTGTGTCCCTTTTTGCTGCATTTGAAGCATCTTTATAGTGACTCCTTGCAGTCTTTAGTCGCGTGTTTCTCCATTTTAAAACACCTAATACAGAACTGGACTGGAGTGAATACTCCTTTCTCGATGTGGTCCCCACTAAGTTGTCATTAAACATGGGGAGGCCATATTCTTTTTCCTTTTAAGCCATAGTGGTTTCAGTAAAGGCTACCTTGAAGACGTGAGTGTATTCGCTATTGTCCCTTCTGTTTTTAACTTTGATCGCTTCGGCTATCTTAGCCCAGATTTGCCGAAGCTGGATCTCCTCCTTAATATTTTGTTTCGAGTGCTGCCCGATCTACGGTTCGAGTTGCCGGCATACTTAGCTCCTGTGGGCCAAGATCTGTGGTGTTGCGGCTGGCTGCAGCCCAATTCCCCTAAGAATCTCTTCTGCTTCGCCATGGCAGTCTCACTATGGCAATGCCCAATTTGACATACACAACCTTGAATACTTTTTCTCTGCTGGGCTTGGGCTGTGCGTCAATTGCCCGCAAACATATTTTGGTTGTATTCTCTTGGGCCATCTCTTCAAGAGAGTGACCCCTCTGGAGTGTAGTCTTCTTCTCTTTAATCTTTGGGTATTGGCGACTTGATTCGAGTAAATAGTTCGTGCTCCCTTTCTTCTTACGATAGTGCTCTGTTGTGTATTCGTTTGTCGTCACTACCTCTACTTCGTAACTCAACTTCCGTGAACGTGAGCTGCGAAATGGGGGATGAATGATGATAGGTGAACCCAGGGAGGTCCCTCAGATGGCTAATCCTCAAACACGTGTTCCTTTACTTTTCCAATTATGTCTATCAAAATGGACCAAAATAGTTGGAGGAGACTAGATGAATGGCAGTTCAGTTCATTTTACTTCGTAACTCCGTCGAGAGAGTCAGGGAGTGGGGGGGATCAGGTCGAAAAAAAGTCGTCCAGGAGAAGGTTCAAAATGTCTTCTGGAGAATCCCGGTGGATGAAGTGAAGATAATGTTTACGTTTATTGTGGCCGTCCACCTTTCCCTTTTCCTCCTTTATCGGATAAGAGATATGTTGATTACAAGTAGCTAAAAGGAGCTTACCTGGTTTACTCAGAGAATTTTTCAACCGTCAGAGTTTAATAATTTTTTCACTCTTAACCTTTTTTATTCTTTTACTTTATTTGTCAAATGTCATATAATTTCATCTAACCCTTAATTAGAAAACATAATGTGGGGACAAATTCAAGATGTATACGAGCAAGCAAGCTTTAGGAAGATAGAAGGTGGATGGCTAACATTTTTAATTTATGTGGGCAAATTATAGGAATTTACTCATGCAAAAAATGTATGTAATAAACTTAGTATTATGTAAGTAATGAATTGCTAAGGTTAAACTTTATATACTTAATCACGAATACGAAAGTGATTAAATTGCAGAGAAAATAGATGTATTGTCGAAAGAACAAATTTAATATATTTCAAACGATCGTGAGAGCGACATTCTGTAACAAAGAGACAAATATTCTTCAGACTCAGAGAAGTTTCCTCCTTGACAAGTAGCATCAAAATGATAGCAACCTATCAATGGACCCTTACCATACGCAACTACCTATTGAAATTAAGTTCTTCATCATCAAGAAATAATATTGAAGGCGACCAATTCTTCAAGCAAGATCTTTTTACACACTTAGAATCGAGTAACTACTTATTACTCACTCAAAAATGCAACTATTGTTATTTCCTAAACAATTCTAGGCTTCATGCTTTTTCCCTCGACATTTCATCTACGGTACTTCGCCTCACATCCACACCATAAATCTCAAAATATTCCTTATCAGAAATACAGAAATCTGGTAGTTTCCAAATCATCACGCCAAACATCTCAAAATATGTTGACTAAGTATCATTGCATGCTCGAACTCTAACACCTTACCATATTCTTCTCTGATCTCTCTCCTCTTAAGGAATGTAAGTGAGGGTAAATATATTGGTTAACCATTAAAAAATATTATGTATATCCAACGGAAAGATTAGATTCTTTCAGGATACTCACTATTTCTTTGGAACACCAGCACATCCAAGGCGAAATGCTCTTTCTCGTAGGTCAGGAGAAAAATAAGCAGAAAGTTAATAGAAAATTATAGTAAGAATGAATAATAAACGAGATATCCAAAGGTCATAAGATAAAAATGGGATACACAAAATATTAGATCAATGCCAGATGTTTGAAAGTTACCACAATTTTATTGTGCTACTTAAATGCATAAATCTGAAAAGAATATATTTTAAGATAAGTTGCGTGTGTGACGCCAATGGTCGGAGAAAGGAGAAAAACACTCAAAAGCCAGGTGCTTTTTTGTCGCGTGTGACGATATATCTCACTATGTCGGTCAGTCGGTCCCTATTATGCTTCATTGTTTTGGTAATAACATTGTAACTATTATGCCGATTCTAACGAAATTGAAAAATAATATTTTGTTGTACATTTTGCTTCGAAGCTTTTTAATTTTCAGTCCTCCCTAGGTTATTCGGGGAATTATTGGCAATAACTTCATAACTATTCGGTAGATTATAACGAAATTTGAAATTCCTATGTCGTTTTCCTTTTTTTCGAATGATATAACTGCTAAGGTACTTTCAATGTTACTCCGGAAATTATTGAAAGTTTTGAAGGTCGTAAGGTCATAAATCAGAATAAGTGAGAGCATACAACTTTGGTCAGCAGACCTTGTTTACAGACATTTCGCTTCTCTATACCTTCTTCAGGTCAATGAGAAGAAATTTTGATATATTCCTTCAGTCGGAATTTACTGATTAACTTGGAACCTAAACGATAGGTATCTAAAGATCTGGCAGCTGTCATGAAGTCGACCCGAAACATGATTCAATCCGTCAAAGAAACACACCAGATTTGGTTAAACTTTGCTAAGAATGGAAGTGTTATTTTCACTCGGCTAAGAGGTAGCTCAGTTAGAATAAGAAATTATTGACGTAAGGGATTAAAGTATCACGGTTCCATATTTATAAAAGACCCTGATGTACCCCGCTTTCTCATTGCTCCGAAAAACCTTTAGTTGAGCGAAGCGTCTGCCAAAGGCGCCTCAATTTGAAGATATTTTTTCTCCTTTCTAATAATTAGCGATATCTTAATAATCAATATCTTCATTTAATTAAAATATATCGTATTGATCAGGCGCCCATTGATTAAAATACACGGCCAATACAGTGCACGTGAAAAGAACAAAGACAAAAAGATTCGCCTTTTGTGTTTAAACTTATTCAGCATAAATAATATTTCATGAGTATTCAGTATTTTATATACGAAGGATAATTGCAAGTATTCTCCTATATCTACGTAATGCTCTATTTCGAGGACACAGTTTGCGTTTATAAAAAAAACGAAAAAAAACGAAGGCATCTGAGCCAAGTTGAAAGCGTTTGTACAATGATTTAAGAGGGTGTCTTAAGTAAAACATAAAATGACTTGGTAGGAAATAGCGAAGGTGACGCAACTCTCTTACATAAGTTCAATCCAACCCAGATTCCAATTCCAGGAAATACATTAGCCTGGTATTCGAAATATTGGAGTGTTCCGGAGAGTTTAGTACCCTCCGATTCTCAATTCTCTAACAGGTATTGTCCCCTGGCCGTTCCTTAAAGTAGCGCTCTGCCGAATAATTCTGGGCTCACTTAGTTTCCTTTATAATATAGGGTGAGTCAACCTCACTACGGTTTTAAGGAACCTAAGTGGTCTCCTCTTGTAGAAATCCTGGAGAGTGGTGGGGCATTCAGTTCTTAGTGCCCAGGAGTAAGCCCCTCTTTTCTCAACTCCGGGTAATTAAGGCTTTCATAGTTTGCTGTTTTAAGAGACATTAACCATAAAGAGAGGGGCCAGGAAGTTCCATCAATATATTTCTTCATCAACTGGTTTAAAACTTTCTTCTTTGCGCTAAAAAGATTCACGAGGATTGCGCGGCCTTCCAGTTAATGACCTTTAAATCAGAATCTCATTGGCTATGCACTTCCATAAAGCTTTCATTCTATTAGCTTCATCACTTTCTTTTAGAACCACTGGTTAAAATCTTTCTCAGAAGAATGCCATGTTTTTATTTTTTAAGAAAACCGTATATTTTGGGGCGAAGAAAATTATCTTTTATTGCTGAAGTTATATGATTGAACCGACGATATGGCGTAATAACGCCTGCACTCTGTTGCCAAAAGACTAAACACCGAACGTCGCCGAGTATAGAATTAATCAAATAGGATTAGATTTAATCTCGAAGGTCGTTGCAAGTACCTGTCAAAGTGTCTATGAAAGGATTAATATTACTTATGGACATACTATCAGAAATCAATTGTAAATCTAATGATTACTCAATTAATACTACTCTTTTTTTATTTTATCCTTCCATCTACCTATGTATATCTCTCCTCCCTTCATTTCTTTCGTTACTCAGGCCTTGACTGGAACTTAGGATCTTTACTGGTCCATAAACCTGTAATAGTTACTCCTTCACTAGGTAAAGAAAGATGTTAGTAACGTCACATTAGACTGATATCTAGAATGAGATACATATTATAGAAATGTAGATTAAAGAATTTGGAGGAACTTTCGTGAATTTCTCTTAAGAGTGCCATCATGAATCTGTATGCTTCTTCTTCTCCTCCTCCTTGGTTTTTCTCGTTTTTATAACTTTAATTTAACGTGAAATTATTTTGCATTTTGTGTGAGTGAAGGAAGTGTGAAGAAAAATAAGTGATAAGAGGTAGAAAACTGTTTTTTCTTACTTGGGCTTTAAAGCTCCTGCCCATTACTTAGTTGATCTCACACTCGAGTACTACCGAGATGGAGAAGGATGATGAATGGATGGATCAGGTTGGACTCCCGAGGAAGATTATTCATGGTATACTAGATGAAAGTAGAGGCCAATCAACTGCCTTAGCATTTTTCCAATTCCCCTTGGTAATTTCGCAATAACTGCACGGAGATTACTTCCCCTTGTGGTCCTGGTCGATAACTCGGATGTGAAGATTACTCTCACACCAGAAGATGGCAGTTAAGTCCCATACTAGAAGAATTTCCGACCCAAGATCCCGCTTTGGGCTATTCCCCAAACCAGTTTCTCATGACCACCTAATTATGTCATTACCAAGTGGCTGGCAAAGTAAGGACAAAAGTACTGCATTGCTGACAACACGTGCGAGTTCTAGCCTTGTTCAATGGGCGGGAGCAACGAAAATTTCAAGCTTTCATTTGTTTATGTCTCTATTATGACAAAATTTTATCTCTCTGTTTCAAGAGTATAAAAACTCCACTTCTTTCTCCGGTAAACTGTTATTTTAGTAACCTGCTTCTTGGAGCGTTATTAAGTAATCTTAAAATTATGCTTACAGTATATTTTTCTTTTTTACAGATATAACCAATGAAAAAATAACATACTACAAGCGTAGCTCTCTGTTCGAGGACTTAATCTTAGAGCAATCACACTAACACTCATTTCCCATAAATGGACATTGTCGAAGGACGAAGGTGTGTGACTAAAAAGTCTATAAAGGTAGACACTACTGTATGCCAGGCAGCCACAATCGGCGCTGCACTCGGATACAAATGAATTGAGGAAAGGTAAAGACCTTCTACTTATAGTGTGATATTATTAGGTTGGCTCTTTAAATTAGAGTACGTTTGCCGGATTCGTCTCAACGGTTATTTGAAAGATAAACACCTCTACAAAAATAAAGTTTAATACAAATAATAAGATAATTATGCAAATCTAAATAATAATCATTACTACAAAAGAATATTATGACAAGCAAAAATTAAGGAAACTATTTCCAGGAAAATATATAAGGGATTCAATAAGTTGGATTAGGAGTAAGAATTAGCAAGTCTATTGGCGTTTCACCAAATGGGGAATTCTTCTCAGGACTGGGAAGGAAGAAGTGGTACTTACGAGCAAAGGACTCTTGGTTACCTCTGGTTGATGAACTGGGAAGTAGAAGACCAATGACCAGGTTTTAGTCGATGGGGCCACGTTGCGGATGCGTCCAGAGAGACTCATAAGGGGGTTGAGATTACCTCGGCTCCAAGGAGAAGAAATCACAAATCGGGGTTTATCTGCGGACGGAAGTAAGTCTCAAACAATGTTGTGAGACGAGAGAAACCCTGGACAATCTTTCGGGGCGTAAACGGGTTTCCCTAATCTTCCCCTGATCAGGGTGGATTACACGAAGACAATCTGCTGTCGAGATTACAAGGGTGAAGGGACCACTTCTCGGGAGATAGTTACTAGGGTCCGGCCGGTAAGAATCTTGGGTTCTCTCAATCCGTTGAGGAATTACAAACATCACCTTAGATAAGATCCACAGCCATGGTCGAAAGTAGGCTGCGCGCAGTGAGGGCATTCCAAGGGGATATCAGACCCGGCTTAAGCAAACATCGACCTTGATAATTTCTGGCATCGACGAGACGAAAGAGAAATAACCGAGATTCCCAAGGGGTATCGACAACAGCTTGAGTCTCTCTCAAACAGAGAAATTCTGTGTGATAACAGCGTATTGAGTTTTATGCTCCTACACGCCTCACGTCCTAAGAGGAATTTTCCCCACAAATAGGAAAGATATGAATTTGAGAAAACAGTTTAACTGAGGAGATACAAGCTAATAGAGGAATCTTTAACTTCGGACCTACTTGGACGCGAACATAAAAAAATCCATTCATATGAGGTTGTGGAACTTACGAGTTAACGATAATGAATAATAAAACCCCTCAAAACGAAAAAGAACATGGTGACCATTAGAATTATTAAAAAAGGAAAAAATAATTGAAGGCAATATATATACAGAGGGACAAAGCTTAACGATATATGCAATTGTAATTATACACCCTCAGTGACTCGATCTTACGAGGTAGAGGAAAGCTCCTTTATGGGGATCCTACTAAGATAGTCAGTCATACAAATTTCGGAAAAATAAATAAAAAATATACGAAACTAGTGCTCTATTAACAGTAAACTCTATCGCATGAGTCTACCGTTTTGACTTTTAGTATTTCTTTTTAAATATGCTAATTAGCAGTGACCCGCTTCGATCACGAACTCCTTTCTCAATAAATACATTTTAAATTTTTGTACCCCAAACTATCGCGATTCCTCACGTTCTATGGTTGCGTAGTCTTCCCACGCGATGAGAGCTTACCGCTCACGTATGCAATCGAACGGCTGCAATCATCATCGTATTGTAACAACAAGCATCCTACTCCTTTGTTGCACGTGTCGGTCCTGATTCCGGAATGATTGGTCAGATTGGGGAGTCTTAGAATGGGGATAGAAGTGATTCTATCCTTATGTTTGTCAAATTGAGCTGATACATTGGGGTTCCACACGAGGGGATCTTGGGATTGTTTCTTTAACAGGGCGCTAAGTGGACAAGCTAAGGCGTTAAGGTTGGGGACAAAACGCCGGTAGAAACATGTGGATCCCAAAAAGGAGTGGAGTGGTTTCTTCGTACGCGAAGAGAGACATGCTCGCAATAGTCTGCAATTTACCAAGCTTGGGGCCATCTGGTTTTCCCAGGTATGAAAACCTAAATAAGGAATGAAATTATAGGAAAAATGACATTTACTAGGCCCACTGGGCAATCCGTGTTCCCGTAGCCTCATGAGGAGGGCGAGAAGGGAGACTAGGTGATGATCTCATGTACGCGTGGCAACATACACATTATCGAAATTATACGACACGTTTTATAGGCCATCCAGAATTAGCCGCATCATTCTATTATAGTTACTGCAAGCAGTAGCCAAACCAAAAGGAAGACGCCTAAATTACATTATGCCCTTCTCCGTGGGGAACGCAGTGTACTTAAGAGCATTATCCTTGAGAGTAATTTGATAATTGGCCCTACATAGGTCTATTTCTGAGATAAATTTGGTCTCTTTAAACAGGTGTGGGTTCTAGTCGATGAGTTTAGTTCGAACAGTATCCTGTGTTTTCAGAGAGATGTCATTTACGAAATGACGCGCACATCCTGGCTTTTCAGAAACCACCTTCTTAAATTCAGCTAATAACTTAGCCAGTTGATCCTTTTGCGAGAGTTCCAATTGGGGATTTAAATCGAGTCCCAGGGCGGTTTCTTCATTGGCACCGAGGAGTGAAGATAAGGGGTGCTCCTTGTCTGACTCGACGCAAACTGTCTGTATCAGATTGAAATGCTCGAGGGGGGTGAGCGGCTTCCATCATCGTCCCTTCGTCAAGTGCAACTATGTTATTAATACACAGGCGGCAGTAGTATCGCTTAAGCATGTTTATGTGATATAACTTATTACCGGAGAGGGTCTTTATGAGGTCATCTACGGGTCCTCTTGCTTCTAAAACGGGGAACGGTCATTTACACTGTGAAAAGAGATAATTAGATTTAATGGAAAGGAGAAACAGGAGAGGTACCTGATCACCAAGTCGGAAGCGTCTATCTTTTGCCTTTACATCGAGATAGGTCCAGTATTTCACCAAATTAAGATCCGAATTTTTATAAGCTATCTCGGCGCATTCCTCTTTAGCGATTTCTAAACTCCAATAGGTACGAATACGAGGTTTTAATTTCTTCATCGAGGCATTGAGAATAATCATAAGGCCTCAGACGTTTCGCCTATAAAGGTGTTCGAATGGGGCAAACCCTGAAGTCCTATGAGGAATCGGACGGCACGCAAAGTGAGCGACTGGCATAGACCGATGCCAATCTTGAGGCTGAGGGTGGCAAAGCTTTTTCAGGACGGTCTTCGGCGTGCCGTTTAATTTTTTGCAGACTCCGTTAGCTGCAGGGTGGAAAGTGGCTGTGATTAGAGATTTTATCAGGAGAGGTTTTCCAACGTATTTCATCAGTTCGTACGTATATTTTCTGCCTCGGTCAGAAAATATCTCCTTAGGGATGCCAACTGGATAAAAGATTTCTATTAATCCTTCCGCACACGTTATGCTATCGTTTCTTTTAATGAGAACTGCATCAGGGAACCTCGTAGCAAAGTCTATGATATACACTCTTAAAAAAGGGTCCAGAAACAATGGGAGTCTTTTTAAGTTGAGCAGGTGCGATCGGTCCTTTTGCCGTCGACTTAGACAAATATCACAGACTCGACAAATTGTGCAATCTCTTTTGCCTCGCTTCGCCAAAATAAATATAGAAAGATTCTTTAGGCAGATTTATTGTAGCTGAAATGGTTAGCCAATAAGCCATTGCATGAAAGGAGAAGAACCTGTGGAACGCGAGGATGGGAGATGTAAAGGGAGCAAGTCTTTGCACCATCCTCAGTCGAGGTAGAATGGTAAATTGGGTCATCTTTACGAGATATCTAGCCTTTCATGGGCTATAATAAGAAACTAGATACTTCTGCTGGGCTTTTTCCCCACAGAAGCTGTAGAGAAGAGCACTTCTTCTGCTCACTTGCGAACTCCTTGTATGCAGGGAGGCAAAATAGGGCGCATAGGGAGTTTCTAAAAGCACGGAGCTTGCAATATCTTTTAAAGCCTGATCCCTCGTTAGGACGGCTGGGCGAGAAGATTAGGGAATATCTGGTAGGGAAGGCAGACCAACACGGCGCAGAACTTAATGGGCGCTGCAACGGCCTCCACCCAACCGGTGAAGTTTTTGCATTCTAGGTAGCAGCAAACCACGAGGAACAGGTTTGTGCGCCGAAAGTTGTCGTGGACTATTGCATACCTATCGTGGTCGAGACTTACTAAGGACAGTAATTTGTCCGACACTACGACGCAGGTGCACCCGGTGTATCTCACGAGAGTTAAAACCCGGCACCCGTTTACACTTCCTTCCTTTAATTCATTCCCACAAGAGAAGCTTTTATTAGATAAATAGTTGACGTAATGTCCTGGGGAACTGTTATTCTGGGCAGAAACTGGAGTTATATGGCTAACAGGTGGTTGAGAGGAAGAAGCATTGACTTGATGGACTTGTTGGATTGGAAAAAAAGGAAGGTGAGAGTTTTGGGGCAGTTGCTTTTGACATGTCAGGGAACGCCGCACGTGAAACACATGATGAGCCACCGGGGGCAATTGAATGTGGGGTGATTATTTAGTAGGGGCTTTATATCGCTCGGTTCTTAACGAGGCATGGAATCTAGGTTTGGGAGCACCAGCAACTTTGACAACATGTGGCAAATTTTAGGAGAGGACTTAAAGAAATTACTCTTACTCTTGGGAGATGGGGGATCCGATTTCTTGGGGTGCTTCGGATCCAGATTATGGCTGGACACGTGTACATCTGCCCCTTCAGGCATTCCTTTAAGGTAGATGCTCTTCTATCTTTTACGAATGCACGAAAATAGGATTTCAGCGCAGCCATTAACTGATCGCGTAAGACAAAAGGAAACAGACACTCGTACTCGTGTCCTACTTGAGCCAAGTTCAGCTAGAATTGTAGGCTTCTCTGAAGTATGAAGCCAAACTAGCGGGAAATTTGGCCAGGTAATATTGTTGCATGGCGAAATTTAGCCCGATAGAAATCGGGATTCATATTGATTGCTGATCGCAATTCGGCCTTGAGAGTCAAATAATTAAGGGCGGCCTATGCAGGGAGAGATATGAAAATTTTTCGAAGGTGGCTGTTGAGCAAGGGAAGTAAGAGTGCGAATCCATTTTTCTCGATGTCCTACGAAAATTTACTTCCTAAATCTTTTCGAAGTGGGTGAGGTAGGCACTTAAGTCTTCACCATCCTTGAATACGTGCAACTTAACTGAATGGGTTTGAGGGGCCTTATTCCTTGAACGAGCGTAAAGGGTTTCTAAGTTATCCCGACTTAACTCTCGCTCATATTGACGGTTTCTTTCCCTTTCTTCTGCTTTCCTTTGATCTCTTTCTGCTTCTCGTTTTTCTCATCTTTCTTCCCTTTCATTTCTTTTTTCGTCCTGGATATAAGCAATTAAATCCTTGCCTATTAATCCCAAGATTTGACCTTGTTTGTGGAATCAATGAATGGACGACATCTCTGACAGTACGTGTGCGTCAAGTATACGACACAGACTATGGGCTCTCACTGAACTTTTTCTTCTTTTTTAAAAATTCTACTAAGATTTATCAACCAAAAAAAGGAATGCACACCAAAAAAAAGAAATATGAAGCACAAAAGCGAAAATTTAATCCCTATCGGATTAAAAAATTTCCCTCCTCTTAATCCAGCTCGGGATTTAGTAGAAAGTGAACCACCAAAATAGTAGAGACTTAAAGACTCGCAAGCAGACAATTAAATAGTTAAAAAAAAACACTTGATAATTAGTTCCACATTCTTTGAATAACTTTGAGCAAACTTAGGCAAACTCTCTAAGAATAATTAAATGGTGGCAATTGAAATTTAACGGGTTCTTAAGTAAAAATAAAAAAATAAAACAATAACCCAAATACATCTGACACCAGTTTTTAATATAATGATCTATAATAATAATAGATATACATATATGTATGTCGAGGGAAGAAGGCGTGTAACCAGCGAGTCTCTAAAGGTAAACACTACTGTATGACAGGTAGCCACTATCGGCCCTGCGCGTGGGTACAATTGAATTAGGGAAAGTAAGGATCTTATACTTACAATACGATATTATTAGGTTGGCTCTTTAAATGGGAATACGTTTGCCTGGTTAGTCTCAAGGGTTATTCGAAAGACAAACATCTCTACAAAAATCAAGTTTAATACAAATAATAAGAACAAGGACACAGATTAATATGGAAATCTAAATAGTAATCTATTGGCAAGTCTATGGCGTACAACAAATGGGGAATTCTTCTTCGAACTGGGAACGAAGAGGTGTGACTTATGAGAGAAGGACTCCTGGTTACCCCTAGGGGATTAACTGTGGATTTGGAAGACGAATGGCCAGGGCTTCCAAAGAGACTCCGAAATGGGTTGAGATTCACTCGGCTCCTGAGAGAAGTTATCACCAAATCGAGATTGGTCTGCGGACGGCAGGAAGTCACAACCAATATAGTGAGACCAGAGAGACCCAGGACATTCTTTCGGGGAATAAACTGGTTTCCGTATTCTTAATCTGATCGGGGTGATGGGACCACTTCACGGGAGACAGATAAAAGAGTCTGGCTTTAAATTTACAGACATAACCTTAAATAGGAGCCACATCCACGGTTCTCAGAGGCCTGCCCACAGCGAGGGCGTCCCAAGGGACGAGACGAAAGGGAATTAGGCAAGATTCGCAACGAAAATCGTACCCGGCTTAAGCAAACATCAATCTTGATAATTTTAGGCATCGACGAGGCGAAGGTGATATAAGAGAAATTTCCCCTTACCCCAAGATGGGGAAGATGGTCAGGACTGCCCCCTGGAGCATAAGAGGGACACCGTTATCAAACTTGCGGGAACAGACAGTGATAATGCACCTCAAATTAAACACAGCTGCGCTGGTCTGTCTCGACCAGAATAATTCTGTGTGATAAAAATGTATTGAGTTTCATGCTCCCATAGACATAAATAAAAGCTTTCCTTTCGAGAATATATGCTCCCTAATTGGACATAATTAAAAACTTAAAATCAATTTACCTATATAAACATACAAAGAATATTATTTAATATCATGTACTTTTAAACTTATATTTCTTATCGTTAATTATACTTTACTCTATCATTCTTTTAAAGAAAATAATATCTGGTGATAATGGTTGTTGTCTTTAAATTGAAACTAAAGATCTCTAAGCTTCAATACGAGGCTTCTTTATAAAAGTCTTACTTAAACAGCTGTTTAATACTCAGGTTTTTGTTAGTGTTTACTTACACACTATGAAAATACAACCAACAGATAGTAAATGGGATCAAAATGAGGGAAATAAAAATCTAAAATACTGTTTCATTAATTTAAATAGGGACTAAGGCGTAGCTATTATATTCCAAATGTTTTCAGTACAAAAAACATAAAAAAATTATCATAAATCGCATTCCTTTTTTGTTGGTTTTCCTCATTTAAGTTTCAAATGCACTCTTATTTTCCACCCATTTATGTGCATGAAGATTTGATAAATATTTCACACATTCTATGCGGACGCTGAAATATTTCTCTCCCTATTTATTTTACATTCTTCCATTCGTTTCACTTTAAGATCTCCTTCAACTAACAGCCTGTATTTTTCTTTCACTAAACTTTGTAAAAAATATTTTGAAATCTGAGGCATATTGAGCCTAATAATATGTTAGCCGTGCTTGCGTGCGTTTAAAATGAAGGGTCAGTTTAGATTTCACTTCCTGTAAAAGGAGAAGTCTTGACATGACAACGTTTTCAAATGAAGCAAAGGTGACCTAAGATTTTGAATTATCTGCTAGAGGAAAGGAAAGTGAGAGATTTTCGGCAAGTAATTGATTTTCCTCAAAGAAGTATAATGTGTGATTGAAGCATTTATCATTTTGTGTGGATCGTATAAGCAAATAGAATATCAGATCACCATTTAAAAAAGTGTTTGACTATGTCCCTAATCCCAAAAATATCTGGGTGAAATGTGGAATCGTAAGGGAAATAGTATTAAGGGTGTTTGTGTCTAAGGGCATGAGCAGAGCGATAATTATGATATATCAATAAAGTACAATGAATGCAAAAGGTTAACGGGTAAGAAAACTAATTTTTACTGTCTATTAGAAGAAGTTATCGTTGGTTGGTATCGAAGTAGTTATGAGGCTGGCCACACACGAGTTCCTATCAGAGGGCTTCCTAATTCTACCTGCCAGGAACGAGATTGTGTTGGCCTTCTAAGTAGCGACGGATATGAGCTATCTTTTGAAGGTTTCGGAATCGCATAACTTTAGATTCATTTATTTTAGTCAAAAAACTAAAATCAACAAAGCTATCAGTGACAAAGTGTTTGAAATTAGAGATTTGGTAATTTTTTAATTAAAGTTGAGATGAACATAAACCGAGTATGTCAAAAGATCAGAATAATTGTTTTTATTCGCCAATGGGATGGTTCTTCCTTTGCTGAATGTTTCCTCGTTCGACAAAGATCATGTCGTGTTAAGGCTAGTACAGCTTCTCTACAGTTATTAGAAATACTGTATTATATCAGGTTCAGAGGACGAAAGAACTTATACAAATCCAACCTGTAGACGAATATGAGAGACCTCCATATCAAGTTACACACTCATCCTTGGATATCATAGGCGGAACATTCAGTTAGAGAGTTTGGTGTTAGGGACATGCGACAAGTTCGCACATCTGTCCTCATCGAGACCATACAATTCTTCCATGTTTATTACTAATCCACGAATCACAGCTTGTTTTGAGCCTTAGCCACAAACTGAACTAGCATCAGAGCAAAATGCTACGTTGATACATGATCAACCCTGTCATTTCTTATAAGAAAATAATAATGAAAGATAAATATAAACTCATGACTATTCTCTTTCCATGAGTTTGATGTTCAGGACTATTGAATTAATATTCCCTCTATGATTTGCGTTCTCCCTGTTTATATTTTTGCTCGTTTTAAAGATTCCTTTGCTCTGTTCTGCAATCCAAAACTTTCTTTGCGACGATAAATTCTGGAACTTAGATTAAAGAAGAAGGTTTCCATCAAGAAAAGTTCCCAAGCAAGAAAATAATTTGTTGTGTATATATTGGCTTGCAGATTTTCCCTATAAATATTTTTTTCCGCTAAATTAGAGTGGGAAATTTATTCAACAGATTCATACAATTACTTATGATTAATTTTCCTGGTTGTTTAAGTTTTATTTTCACAAAAGGAATACCAAAGTGGTCATTCCTTTTAGGAAATTTTTAAGCGATCTTTGACACGGGTGAAGTGAGGATAAACCATACTTGTTGAAGTTATTTTAGGATACTATTGTAGGTGATATCGACTGAGAGGAACGTAACTCTTTTGCACTATCTCATGGATGGAAAAAATACAAGTGTAAGTGAGTGTATTTCCCTCACCTAGTTAGTCTGTGAGATGTTAGCCCACAGGAAAAATGAATGCGAAATAGTTTCCTCTTTTGTAGATTTGATTTATGAAGATTTTACATTAAATCACATGTTCCTATTTGATCCTTGAACCATCATTCGCTATTAGAGCCCTTTGTAGTATATTACACCCTAGACAATTGTTAATGAATCAGCGGTTCGAACTCTTGCACGCATTTTCACTTCCTCTTGCCTGATTTCTTCACCCTTTACCACCAAATTTATAGCCGAGATGCCTTCGCTCTTTTTCAAAGGTTATGTTTCATTAATTATATCATAAACAACCTATAATAATATTAAGATCAAGTATAATAATAATAATTATTATTAATAAATTGACGTAGCGGAAGAAATAAATCGCAAATTCGACTTTCATGAATTCCTAGCTATTTAATTGTAAATTTCTTGTGTGACCAAAAGAATAACAGCAGGCAAAATGTTTTAGAACTAATGACTACATGAAAAAAACTTGAAAAGGCAGACCAACAATAAACCTACACTTCACTTAACTAGAATAAGATTTTTGAACATGGTAGGACAAAGGTCAAGCGAAAAGACGAGTGTTCCTTACTTTTAATTTCTAAAAGATGCACATATTCTTCCTTTCTCTTAATTATTTTACTTATATTCTTCTTTTATTAATTAGAGAAATGTTCCATAAAATTAAAAAATATACGTATACAAACTTTCCTCCCTTTCATTAGAGAAATTCCATTTCACTTAGATCTTTTGCACCTTTATGCCTGTGTTCTAAAAAGCCTTTTTTATTTCAAATATATTGATTGAAGTTTGCTTCTTTTACTTTCAGAGAGTCGAGTCATTCTACAAACGATCAAAGGCCATCATGTTCTAGGTCTTCTCTTACATTTTCCTAGATTGGCTGGCATTCAATTTCGTGAGGAAAGGCTTATGCCAAACCATACACCCTTAGAAAAACCAAAATTTATTCTTTATGTATTTTTCTTCGTGTGCGACTCTTCGTCTCATTATGTTGGTTAATCGATGTGTCTCCGTTTTGATAATCTTTTTGTAATAACATTAATTATTTGGCTGATTCTAAAGATATTTAAAACCCTTGTGTTGTTTGACATTATCTTTCGAATGATATGATTGAAAAGGTACTCCCCAGATTAGCCTAAGAGATTTTGTTTTGGTAGTGACATCATAACTATTCGGCCATTCTAATAAATATTAGAAACCCTTAAATTGTTTTACATTCTCTTTCGAATAGTATGATTACTAATGTCCTCCCAGGTTTAGCTTGGGAATTACTGGTCAACAACTTCACAACTATTTGGCCAATTATAACGAAATTTGAAACCCCTAAGTTGTTTTACATTCTCTTTCGAATAATATAATTGTTAATATCGTTCAAAAGTTATTCCGAGAAAGATTTAAAGTTGTGAAAGTCGTAAAGTCGAAAACTAGAATAAGTGAGAGCACGCTACTTTTGGTCAGTGACCTTGTTTCTCTCTACGATTATTTGAATATTTTTTCAGTTTGATTACAAATATTCACTTCACCATATTAGAGATAAGACATTCATTTTCTACTGTCACACATATGTAGAGATTCTACACTAAAATGATTCTTTATTTTCTATTCATTACTAATAATGAGTTTATTACTAATAAGAAGAACCCAAGACAGCTTTTTGCCCTAGTGCATGGTTGAAAGAGGCCAGTGCTCGGAAATTCGTAAAGGAAGGTAGGTGCCGATTGCCATATGGTGAATTGGGTAGGTAAATGATTGTATTTGCTCATTTGCTTCATCAATGTTACCATTCATAATGACCATTCACTTGTGGTTCCAAAACTGGTCCTCTGAACGTTTACAATGCTCAAAGACTCTAAAATGTGGTGTACTCTAGTTAATTTGATGGCAGTAATTAATCCAGAATTGTTAACAATGGATGGCAGAGCATTTAAACTTCCAAAACAACTACAGTTAATTTATTCCTTCATTGTATAAGTTTTATGGGATATAGAAATCTAGAACATTGAATTGAATCTATATCATATGTAAACCTGGCAAAACGCATAGTTTCGTTCAATATCTTCAATATTCAACAAAAAGAATTACTTGTTTACAAGTCTTAATTATACATTCTTCCATTATTATTATAAGGTAGGAAAATTCAATTTAGTTTTTACACAAAGTTTTATTATGGAAAACTGTTTTAAATAACTAGTAAAATCTTTGGTATTTATTAGCTTCCTGAGCTGGTGAGAACTATTTGGCATTGCAATCGTGTGAAGGCATTTGCGTATTGCCACAGAGGTGTTATTATTACTAGCGTTTTTGCTATGTAACAGCATAAATCCTGCGGCTTTCAAAGAGGGATAAATCAAATGCTTTCTTAAATTTTCCCAATTGTGCGTGATAAATGTGTTTCAAATACAGCGGTGTAGATAAATTCTAATAGATCTCTCCATTTCCTCTAACCAAAGTGATTCGTATATTTTCAAAAAAGTGCCATTGACCTTTCATTCTATTTTCTGTATTTTGTAGTGAGATGGAAATTATATAATCGTGTCGCAATATATGTAATCAAGTCTCTTATGTGTCTCAGAATCGAGAAACGCAGCTTCCGAATCAAACACTTCCTGACCTACGAGTGCATAAGATCCTGTGCCCATTAAAAGCGCATCTATGGGATCTAACTCAGCTGAATGCTCCTCTTATCTGGCTGATTACCAAATGGGATCAAGATGAAATTCGCCTAATATTAGAGTCCGCTCTTTCCCATCTGCCGTTCATGACTAAATTGCAAAGAACTTGGCAGCTACGCTCCTCTAGAGAGTCGGTTGACTTGGAATAGGCAAAGGAAAGAAAAGTGCACTTCAATGTCTAGGAATCGTAGATGGCTAGCAAAGAAGGCCTCCAAGTGATCGGGGTATTATATTGGTCGACGACCTAAAATTTCCAAGAAAGTCTGACCCAAAATGAGCCTCACCTTCAGAAAGATCGGAAATGGGAAGAACGAAGCTTATTCTAAAAGATTTCCAAGCTAACAAAAACTTCAGCACGTTTATTGTCCACTAGCCTTGTTAACTCGAGCTGTAGCCGGTCCACGGCCTTCCTAGTGAAGTTTGTCTCTTTAAGAAGAGAGCTACAACTTCTTCAAGTAGATCTAAATAGAATTTTTTCACTATGTAGGATACGTCCCTGGCCCTAATCTCCAGAGATGAGCTGCGCTTAGAGCGAAACCCGAAGGGTTTATAATTCCAGATATCTCCTGGATTTTTTTCCAGGCCTCAGTTCCCAAAGTTTTCAAAGACACCGTAGTATAGCATTTAAATTTATTGAGCATCTATCCTCTTAAATGGAATCTCCAAGTTTAGACAAACCTCTAAAAAAATGAAGAAAGAGTTGGATTGCAAATTCTCTCTCATCTTCATTGTTTTAATTGTCTTACTGGCATAGCTGTTTGCAATAAATTACGAGAAACGCAAAAATCCGCATCCCTAATACGAGTACGTTAGGACACATTTTTCTGCTCAGTAACAATTTAACAAAGCACACCATTACTCATTAAAGTATTGGAATATCCCCGGCCTCTCTTTTGTTTTATCTGAGACACCATGGCTACTTCACTTCGAAGTTGTAACTCGTTTGGCTTCTTCTATATTTCTGGATATCTAAGGATTGCTAAAAATTAACGTCCTAAATGAGACAAACTATTAGCACAGATTGAGCTCCCTCGTCTATGTTTTGCTCTTT
This sequence comes from Ceratothoa steindachneri, assembly GCA_963969495.1. Classification (NCBI taxonomy): domain Eukaryota; kingdom Metazoa; phylum Arthropoda; class Malacostraca; order Isopoda; family Cymothoidae; genus Ceratothoa; species Ceratothoa steindachneri. Next base: position 158,441,240 of record OZ018322.1, on the reverse strand, counting down.
ATTGCAAATTTATTCCAGGCTTGGCAGAGAAGTTGGGAGACAGTGACCAGTAATTTAAATTTGTTTACATCGTTCAGTGACGATTCTAGGGAACTTATCCTCGATGCATCGACGGAATTAAATAAAAATTTTCGTATACGAATCTGGCACATTCGTTTGACAGAGAGCCATCTGACGAAAGGCTACCCAGAAATCTTCCCAAATGATTATTTTGTACCTCTGTCGATACGGCACAATTTGTTAAGGTTCCTTGTATAAAAGAAGTCTGTTTGCGGTACTTGTCTTTGTTCCTTGAAAGAATGGGGTCGCTGCCATCTCTCACCTATGATTGCGGCAAGTTCTTGCCGAGCAGCCTTTGGTGAAAAGTCTTTGTGTTGGGGCACGTGTTCCGTACTATTTGTTTTCTAAAGCTTGGTTTGCAAACTTAATTTCTTTCACGAGGATTGTCTCACATGGTGTGCTTGAGCTTGACTCTTGGTTGTTTTGATATTTAAGAAATGTATGTTTGTTTTAGTCTCTAGGAAACTTTAATTAGCCAATCAATTTTCCTTTTTCTCCTTTGCTAGTGGTGGGATCTTCTATTGCTACAATATGTAGATAAAAAAAAATTAAATAAATGTTCTCTGCTCAGGCCAAAATTGTTTGGAATATAATTAACGACCCTGAAAATTTTGTATTCTTCCAAAAGAGTATATTTACCTATTTAGATAATACGTATTATTGAAATAAACTTTGATTCGGCCATAACTGGTTTTATTGAGTATTTATGCACCTCTTTATTTTTTTCTCATGTTATGGCTGATATAAATATTATAAATTCAGGACCAGTTTTAGTTCTAAATAGTTTATCAATGGGCGCCAAGTAATAATTGTCCAAACTAGAATAGAGATGGCATCCATGCCATCAATTAACTACATTTTTATTCGCGTGTGACTCTACATCTTACTATGTTGGTCAGTTCCCGCTTTTCTTTTTTTTCGGAGGGGGGGGGGAAGTAATATCATAGGAACTTTCGGCCGATTCTAAAGAAATTTGAAACCCTTATGTTGTTTTGCATTTTCTTTCGAATGATACAATTTCCCGGGTTCCCCTAGGTTAGCTCAAGAATTAATTTGTTTTTGCATTAATATCCTAAAAAGTAAGCCGATTCGAACTAAATATGAAACCCTTATGTTGTTTTAAATTCCTATTCGAATGATATAATTGCCAAACTCCTCGCAGGTTAGCTAGGGAATTATTTGGCAATAACATCATAACTATTCGGTCGATTCTAACAAAATTTGAATCCCTTATGTTGTTTTACATTAGCTTTCGAATGATATGATTGTTCCGGCACTCAGAAAACGGAGGAAAGTAGTTTCATCATATTTTACTCACTATCCTAGGTTTTTGTACAGAGTTAAAGGTAGTATTACTGCAAAATGAAACTAATGTAACTTGTAATATTGCAGATGTCTCAAAGAAAAAATATCCTGTTTGAGACAACTACTTGGCGTATATGAAAACAGAAACAGGAGTAAAATTTGGGAAGTTGTGTTCAGAAAAGGGTTTATTTTACATTCCCATTAAAAATTAAGTCATTTTTATTTATGTAATTCATAAGTCGACATATTATTCATAACTTTAAAAATAACAAATGTATCGGTGCTATTGCAAAATTAATGGAGATAATGCAGCTATAAGATACCTTTCAGGGGGAAAAGAAGCAGCTAAATTTACTATGTTTTGCGAATAGGAAATTAGAACATTCATTAAATCTTAATCATTAGTTTAAAACACCATTTTCGATTAAAGCCAATCTGGAAACAGAATTGCCTCCTGTCTTCAATATATACAATAAACGTCTTAATTAACAATAAAACCTCATTTCTAACTTTATTGCAACTAATCTGAAATTAAATGAGTGTAGTACAAACAAATAATTATAAATCGTGGATTTTTTAAAATTAAAATGTTACAGCAATTTTCTACTTGGACTAGGTTAGCTAGAATACTTTTAACATCAAGTAAAAAACAGACCTTTTAAATCATTATAAGTTAGTAAATTTTCGATATAATTTAACTCTCATTCTTATAAATGTATTATTTTCATCCTTTACTGCATATTATCACATATTACCATTTACTGTACTTTACATCTCTGACACAGAAAATTTATTAGCAAATTCTTGCATTCATTTAAATCTCCGCCGTAATATATTCAAATTTTTTAGACATTAAATAAAAAAATATATTTCCCCTTAAAGTTAAAATTTCCCAATGAATATTCATAATATCCTGGTATCATTTCCTCATACAGATGCTTCATTATCTTCAATCGAAACTCATAAATAAATAACGAAGATTCAAATCAATCTAAAAGGCAATAAAATTCCCATCCATTTTACTCCGAAAAGATAGAAATGAACCTTCGACTTGATAAAGTCAACTAAGGTGATAAAATAAAATAGAAACGTATTTCCCGATTTGGAATTGACTTTTAATGTAAGAAGGGAAAGTATATATTTAGGATAAAAATTGTTTAGTAGAATCATTGTGTTAGTTTAGATATGTATTCATTAGGTATTTAATACTAAAATATCAAAGGTTGGTAATTTGAAAGCAATGATTATTTGAAATTTCCCCCGCCCCCTCCCAAATTACTGTTTAATGGATTATTTAATTGGGGAAAAATCTTAAACAAAATGAGTATTTTATAAGAATTACTTACTTAAAGCCTCATAATATTATTTTAAGTGCTGTTAACATATTTTTTAACCCGTAATAATCAATATATTAGATTAGTAAGAAATTTAAATAACTAATTTTTAATATACACAACCAACATTTATTCAGCAACGTAGTTTTGAGAATTATTCACATTGTACTCACCTCGTGTAAATAAGCAGTAGGTACTTTTTTGTTGAAGAATTAATTTAGTCTTGATGAAATATATAATTGGATATCCTTTTCCACATCTTTTAGAAGAGTAATCCTTGATATTTAGGTAATGTAATAAATTGAATAAATGGTAAGCATTATTTTTGTCTTGAGTCAAACTTGATTCATGTGGGCATAATTTGTTATCTTCTAGGAGCACACTTTTCTGGTTCATATATGTGAAAAACTTTTAGTCAAGAGCTTCTTCATTTAGCCATACAATGGTTGAACATATATATATATATATATATATATATATATATATATATATATATATATATATAAATATATATATATATGCAACATCTGTTTTCCAACATCAATGTAATTTCAGGAATTATGTAATGAGCATAAATTAGTAGATACAACCCTAATACCTCAACTATTACATAGTTTATAGTTCATCTGAAACTCGATTACGCGCACCATTTAGACATGCCTAAAAGCCGCTAGTAACCAGAAAACAAAGAGACGTGTCTATTGTGAGTACAGACTCAAATGAAATCTGAATTTCGCAAAGTTATGTTTACAAACGGCTCAATATTTATTCTTGATTGGCCGAATATTTAGGTAAGAGGCCATATTGTCAATCAAATTCAGGTTAAACAGCTCACTAAGCGACAGCAAGAAAGAGGATTGATAATTTAGCCTGGAATCGCTTGAGTCAATTGATGACAAACATTAGAGGTAAATGATTTAGGAGACAATTAGTGACAATGAGTAAGTTACTTTTATTCCTAAAAGGGAATGATTCTAGTATTGCAAACAATTTATATAATAATTGGTTCGAATATTAAAAGACTCAATCAGATACTGTCCACCTAACAGTTGCGTTGTAAATTCAACACAAAACCAGTGTAGCTTCATCATGAGAGAAGTTTAAGAATATGACAGGCAATTTAAAAACAAAAATGACCTTTGGAAGTCATCAATGATCCTGGAAAGAATAGTTCTGCATAAAGCATTAAATCTCTGCCTTCTTGAGTAGACAAGTGGTTGTTAAATGTTGTTCATAAGAATGGTTCCTTTGTCCAGTAGCTTTCGATTAGGTCCTATTCAAAATTATGTGTCATCTAATCTCAAAAATTTTGGTATTATCTGATTTAGTGTAAATTAATCCACCCAATACATATTCTTTTATTATACTCTCATATAGCCTTTAAATTTCATATATTTCCATCAAATGTTTTCCTTATTTTTGGCTTAAATGAAGATGTTTTAAGATACCTTTGGTTACTTTCAATCTTCGTATATAATCATTTGATACTCTTGACATTCGGTTCAGAACGGACTCTATATAATGCAAAATAGATTTAAAGATTCATGTCGTAATAATATAATAATATAGGTTTTATATGGTGCCCAGCAAGACCTTGAAGCCTTCGCACGGCGTCCATCCATCGACAAGAAAATGGTCTGAAAGAAAAGGTGGTTTAGAGTAAATTAGTCCCTCCAACAATAATTGTGCTTGTTACCCTCTAAAATTATATTATGCCACTGCAAGTAGGCATACTCTTTTACAAGTAAGAGGCTATTGCAGATGAGTTAAAATCACCATGCAGCAAAGACGAGTAAAAAGAACCGAAAACAAAAGGGCACATCAAGAGAAATAAATCTTTAATTCATAGACAGCGTCAGTGTGGAGGACAGGTAAGTTTGAGTTGCGGGTATAGGATTGTATATGTGAGAATGCAGTCGAATAAAGTAAGTCAAAATTTAATGAGCAGATATTGTAGCTTACCTAGCCTGGGTGTGGCACAAGAGAACCGTATTTGATATAGGCGAAGTCGAGTAGCAATGTTCTGGACAACTTAAAGGGGACGAATTGCCCTGTTGGGAGCTCCAGGGAAAAAAAAGTTACAGTAATCAAATCGAGATGAAACAAATGCATGGATAACTATTTTCTAAACTGTCTTGGTCTAAAAGTGGGACCTAATACAACTGACTTGATGGAAAAAGCAGAGACATTTGCTTATTTTAGCAACTTGCAATTTTAAATCGAAGTGACTGTCAAAGAAAAGTTGGAGGTTTCTAAAGTTGTCATTTTACGCGATAACGAAGCCACCGGGATTAGAAAACGTGGCAACATTGGATCAGCGAGCTAAATCTACTAACAAGCATATGGTTGAGTTAAAAGTAGTTATCTGTAAGCCATTCAGTAATCGTGTCATATGCAGATAAAATATTAGTGACGGGCATAGAGAAAGAGTTGGCAGAGGAGGATAAATATATTTAAGTGTCATCAGCATTTACATAAATGGAAAGAAAGACCTAGGCAACAGAGAATAAAGCCAAGAGGGAAAAGTTAGGTGGAAAAGAGGAGCTGGCTAAGTACATAAACCTGATGATCAACGTAAGATTAAGCAGCCTGCCGAGAGACCTCAATCCCCGATGTGAAAAGAATGAGTATGCAAAGAAAGATACTCGTAAGAGCCTAATCAGTTTACAGCACTCCCAGAAAAACTAAGAAAGTCAAAAGAGCCGCGAAGAAGAAGGCCATGTGTCAACGGGGTCAAGGGTTGTAAAGAAATCAAGAAGCGTCAGAATTGAAGGCCTCTTAGCGTCATACACGCGGCAGAAACTGTAATTTATATGTAGGTATTTCAATTCAAAGCTGTTAATTTCCTTAGAGCTGGACTGGAAAGGTGTGTCGATGCAGCTGGAGGAGGACATGTTTTCAGTGATCGGGCTCCTACGAGCTTTTAGAGAGCCTTGAATAGGAGCGAAAGTATAGATACCCAGTAGCTGTAGTAGAAGGACTGGTACAAACTGAAATTAGAAAACAATGTGGGCAAGTGTCAAGCAGATAGCAATTCTTTTACTAGAAGAGAGTATTGAGTCAATCTCTAGAATGGAGACTCAGGAGACGGAAGTGAGACTATCATGCAACAATAAGAAGATGAAGACGGGCTCACAGAGCAAATATTATCTACCTTTTCAGAGAAAATGCACAGAAGGTGGATATATAGATGTAGAGAGGATTTTGGTGTAGCCTGGGAAAGAGAGACGAACTACGAGCTTGAAAATGCACAACAATTTTGTCTTCTTTCACAAGTATTATATAAATGTCAGAGGTTAGGTTAGGTCTTCTGACCTGCGGTTGCTTTATCTCTCTCGAAACGGTTGGCTGATAGCACATATGGCAATTCTGCAGTTGAGCTTTGCTTCGAATAATAAAATTGAACTTTGGGTTCCAGTAAATGTGTAAGAGTGACTAATTATAATTGGCAGAATTAATTCAACTATCTAGAAGGTTCTGTATTTTTTTACCTGGGTGAGACCACTCAAAATTTACTAACGTACAAACACAAATAAAATATTGGAAATGAAAGATAAATTAAAACTAAAATAATGCACATGTAATATAAATAAAGGTAATATAAATCGGCCACACACGACCGACAACAATTCTGGGTGGATCTGCCACCCAAAATTCGGCTGCTCGAGAGGAACACGTGGGACTGAAAACTGAGCTCGAGTACTTTGCAACAGCAAGGGTTGAGTTTACACTTAAGGCCGTTTAGTACTCGGCCTTTTCGAAGTTATGACGGAAAATACAACCTGTATTCCAGGAACCACAGTTAGCCTCGAAAGTAGGGATCGAGGGAGTATTTACCGAAGCGGAGTCTAAGCTCGAGAGATCATTTCTCCTTTGTTTCCTTTTCTTCTCTTCTCTTCTCTACAAGCTCTTGGCGTATGGAAAGCCGAGCGAAAGAAGCTTTAAAGAGAGAAAAAATAGACACTCGTACGTATAATGCAAGCAATTAGGGAACTGATTCGTATTAGAAAAAATCATGGCAGGGTCTTGTTTAAGTACAGAATTTTTCGGTGGGCAATGAATGTTTTTAGTTAAAATTTAACAATTATGACAACTTAATTCCATCTACGTTCGGCCAACGATCAGAGCTTAAAGGCCTTACCCTCTACGACGCCTCCTCTTAGCCGAATAGTAATTTACCCAGGCCAATGCTTTACTATTTATAAGGAGCCCTGGAAGTGAAAGTTACAGAGGCACCGGAAAGGGGATTTTGCTTTATCTATATAGAGGGGCGCCGGAAGTGAATTTAAGATTTATGTCATCTTGCTGAACCTCTCGTTGTTATCATTAAGCTCGCTATAGACAGTGTTATCAGACAAAAGTGATCTCAAATGAAGCTCAGCGCAGGTTCTTTGAGTCCTACGTGTCTCGCTCTCTCTCTTTCTCACTCTGACATACATTTATTAAAGATAATAATAAAAACATATATAAATAAAAGGATTTAATTATTCTTTCTGCTGAACGGTAAAAATATGCATAAAGATTTTGCAAAAGAAGTTTTAAATTATTCATGATGGCTAACTAAAACATTTGAAATTTGAAATGGAGTAAAATAAGATATTGATATTTATTATTTATCCTAAAATAGGTAACTAAATGGTAACACTTCAGTTTGGGGGCGCACAAGAGGTGGCGCTGTTTATAGGCTACAATTTTGTGCTACAATAGATGTCTTATGACGTCAGACGGTAGCGTCAGATGTAAACAATTACGGCGTTATATTTTTTTGTATACGAGTATATACTGAGGGGGCTGCGCCCCCAAGACGCGCTCTCCAATTGATTGAAACTCTGGATCATCGCAGGAGGGGGGGGGCGCAGTGATATCTCCCCGATGAGTAATCCCCTTGAATATATTGTTTTTTTTTCCCACAACAGCTTTCTACTGGCAGAAAAACCTAACCTAATAACAAACAATTTTTACTTTTATAGGTTTCTTAATTAGGGAATGCGCCTCTAGATAATCTAAAAGTTTTTCGCGATTATAGAAACTAAAGCTGAATTCGAATAACAAAGAAGCACATGGAGAGCACGAAAACGCAATAACGAAAGGAAAACATTTGCAAACTGGGTCCTATTTAAAAGCCATGACGTCGCCAGTAAAAAGCTATTATCGTTCGTAGCAAACAAAAAATACGAAAACAAAACAAAAAACAATAAAAGACATCAAGAAACCTTACCTAACTTAGAAAAAACTATAAACGAGCAGGGGCGCAGATATTTAGCAAATAATACAGACTAAAAGTTACAAATCTCCAAAACAACAAAAAAATATAACGCCGTGATTGGTTACATCTGAAGCTACCGTCTGACGTCATAAAAGATTTATTGTAGCCCAAAATTGTAGCCTACTAACAGCGCCACCTACCGTGCGCCCCATATCTGAAGTATTACCAATTAAATTACTATAACACCTTAGCAACGAAGAAAGCAACAAAGGATAAAGGCAAAAGTAAGGGTAATAATTCAGTTTAGAGTTGCATGGCAGGGGGCGCTATTTCTGGGCTACAATTTTGTGATATAATTTATTCTTTATTACGTCAAACAATAGGCTAATTTGGAATTGGCCAATCATGGCGTTTTATTTGGTTTTATTTTGTTTCTGGCCTTAATTCTTCATTATTTAATAAATGCATGTACGTCTACTCAGTTATATTATTTAGCATTTGTTTAATTTTCCGTTTACTTATTCCAATTGAATACATAAGTGTCAGCATTGCCTTCTCTAAATGTGGCAATAAACCCTTATTTTCACACACTGTCAACTTTTAATTCGCACTTAATTTACACATTGGCAACCCTGGTTACAAGTTTTTATGAAAGAGCCGCTTTCGCTTTTTCCGCCCAAACTCCTTTGTTTAACGTTGTTATTGCAGCTATGTGTTTTTTTTGCGTATTTAGCTTCTAATCTTTAATAATATTTCTCCTAATTTGTCGGGAAATTTAAAAGACTTTTGTTGGATTTATAGCCTCATTTTAAAATCCAAGCGTTGTGACAGGTACAATTTGATTATAATATCCACATCACTAAATAGTAAGTTTGTTTTGTCTTTGGATTCGAACCTAATGCTAGGCTTTCAAATTAATTCTACTAAGTGTTTTAAATAATGTTTCGTCGTATATACTTGTTCTTGAGACGCGAGAAAAGCGAGCGGGTTGGTATGTGGGGGCTCACCCCCGCCCATAATAACAACCCAGTGCGTATCTTGATAATGGCTTCCACTAACCAAACGCATATATGAATAATCTAGAAAAAAATACTAAGTACGTAAAAACACTACTAATTGTGTTTTTAAGCATTTTAATCATCAATTACGGCTTTGTTTTCGTGCGGAAAGTAGCCATTTTTAAGATAGTATTGCTGGAAATAGAGTGCTTAGTATCTTAAAAATAGTGCTTTCCGTGCCTAATCTAGGTTGTAAATGATGACTAGAATGCCTACAAACACCATTAGTACTGTTTTTACAACAAAAAACGCTGCGTAGGTTTTCTGAAGTTTCACCAATACTCATTAATTGTAGCCCAGAAATTTAACCTCCTATCGTGCACCCCTAAACTGAAGTATTAGCAAAGCAAGGTTAGTTATTATATATTTTCAATTTTTTTGCTGTGACAGTTACCAAACTTTCTGACATAATACTAATATATTATCATATTACACCAATATTAATTCCACATATTAACAACTCCAACGTGTCTTTTAAAATTGCCTTCAATCTATTCTACATGCCTATTTAAATAGTCGCTTGCTATTTTGAGAGTGCGCAACACATGTGATTTCGAGTTATTAGCGCCTAAAAATAGTATTTTCCATTACACAAAGATATTAGTTGCTTCTGCTTTGACGTCACAAACCTCCTTAAAATGTTTTATTGTACTGATTCAAGAAATACATATTACCGGCTATGATGCCAATTTAACTATGATATAGAGGTTTATGGGGGTAGGGTAGTTTTTTTAAACAAGCTTTGTTTCTAATGTGTCGAATTAGCAAAAGTTGAACGTATTAGATTGGGAACCATTGGTGAAAACTTTTGACAAGGATTGTAAAAGGATGCTGTTTAAAAATTATTAAAAACCCTTTTTTCACTAGGTCGCACATATAGCAGTTGAATAGTAACTAATTTGGGAATTTAGTCTTTAAGTAAGAATCAAATATTTATCCATTCATACTAAAATAAATTTCTAAGTCCAACAAGTTAAATAATTACTTAATTTATTAAGAAAACTTTTATAAGCAAATTATCTCCATAGATTGCGCCACATCGGAATGAGTTATCTTAATCAGAAATTTTCTTTTTGTATGACTATCCCAATGGAAGGTTGATGTATGTTCTATGGCTTAACGTTACCAATATTAATCTCATACAATTAATCGTTCATTAGGCAAATATCGGATAAGCATGTGAAATATCAAAATGAAATTGTAAAGGAACATGAGACTTCATACTTTAAAAGGAAGGGGCCACACCTCACTGGACTATCACTGAAGGGGGCTTATCTAAAATAAAATCTTCCAAGGGGATGTTTGGGCGTGCTGATAATAAAGACAATCTGAGGTTGAAATGACCTACACGTTCATCTGAACTGACATTATGCAAAATTGTTCTTTGGTGCAATGTGAGGTGATTGGTTATGTCTCTGCCTTCTTCAAACTTAGTGGATCTCAATCAGGGGATCATTGCCACACTAGAGAAATACGCTATATTTGTTTATTTCAATTATATTAATAATTAATTGGATTCCACTTTGCTTTAATTACAGGCATATTTCTTCATAGATTGAATTTCCCCAAATTTTTACAATTACCAAAAACTATCTTTCCCCACTTAGCTTGTAATTCTTCATATAGTTCTGATTTATTGTACTTCTGGTAATTCATCTTGCTTTTCCAACCACCTCTTAAAATGCTTTTTATCAGATTTTATTCTGTGCTCTTTCGTGGTCACTACATTGCCTCGATGCCTATTTTTCCAAACTATTTATTATTCTGATTAGATGCATAGCATGAGGAATTGTTCCGCTGACATATATTTTCATTTCTTGATGTTATGGCATGCAATTTCTGTTTAGATGTTTCTAAAACTCTAAAACTTTGGAAAACATGGTAGTATAAGTTGTGAAGTTCATTCTCTCCTGTCATAAGAATATCTCCCCTAAAACTGCTGAGCAAATGCCCCTAATACGATGACAGAACCAATTTCATGTTCACAGTTGCTATCAATTGAGCAGAATAATGTGGGTCGACAACTATTCATCCTGCATTAATCACTTTAGAAGTGCTGAAAATCTTTTAAATTGTTACAAGATATATTTAAATGTATTTACAGTAATTATATGCAAAACAACACTAAAATACTCTTTCTTAAATATCTGAAAATTACTTTGACCTCAACAGATAACTTAAGAGCAGTGTTATTCGTAATATTCTTTTTATCTTTGGCCCACTCAAGACGTTTCGCATCCTTTTAGCCTTTGATATATATGTCTCTTTTTAACTAGTTTAGTAAATATTTTGGATTTTTAAGCTTCATTAAACTTCCTAGCATTTTCAGAATTTTTTTTTGCCGACTCTTTAATCCAGCCAAAATAAAAGATTTTTTCTCAAGGTCCTAAAAGGTTTTTTCTGCCCCTTTCCTTCGTTGGTACAAAGTTCTTTGTCACTTGAAATCGTATATATTGGTTTGAACATGATGTCTTGAACTTTTAATTTTTTATCAATTTATACTTATGATAACCATTGGCTATGGAAAAGTTAGATTTGTGCTATCTGTGTTTCTTTAATTTCCTTAGTTTTAGTCATATTACTGATTTAGCAAATTATTGAATACTCACTATGTATTTATCAATTTAAGCTGAAACAAGAATTATTGTTTAAATTCTGAGTTTAGAAAATATACCATTTTATAAATTCCACAACATTTGTTCATTCTAAGGTGATAATTTAATCATAGTAACAAAATATTCAAGCATCTGAGCCAAATGCACACTATTATAATACCTATTTATTAATAATATGATATAGTAAAAATGTTTGATTAAATATCTTAAATAGATAAATTGATGAATCATGCTCTATAATATTAACCAAAGCTGCATATCATTACCACAACTAAAAAACTTAAAGAAGCACAGAGAGCACAAATCTATCTTCATAGTCAAAGGTTGTCACAAGGGTAATTACTAAAAACGAAAATGTTTAAGGTGTGAATCTAATTCATTTTACGAGATATAAATAAATAAATCATGTTACGATTAATTTCTTTTGGGAGAATGTGGGTGTGACCCGAGTTATTATAGTATTTTCGATAACGACTTTTAGCGTTTAACATTGCAGTTTCGCATTTCCACATCTTGCAACAGTATAATTATATTTAAAAAACTTGTTTATACTCCTTTTGAATTACTCATGCATATAACTAGTAGAAGGATGTTGGTTGAGAGAGAAGCACTTATATTCCCCTCAGACTATATGAACCCTAAACTGAAAGATAACCTTTTAAAACCTTGGATGACGAGAACGATTGCTTTCAAATTGATAATATTTTAATGATTAATTATTGAAAAGTAAAGCATGCATCCTTCATAGAACTCAGCCTATAAAACAATATTATTCAAATATCACTAAAATATCATAATATAATGAATATAAAGGTACATTTCAGTCCTATTCTAAATCCTTAAATATATTTTTATGAATAGGTGATCAGTGCGGGTGGGCGGGCAATGCCAAATCGTTTTTTGCAAAGTTTATTTGAGCTAGAGAGATCTACGAGTAGCTGTGCAGAAGAACTCTTATGCGTGACTCACCTTGCTTTATTGCAATAACACCAGATGGACACAATTTGATCTCCGTATCACTTTATATTATATCGCATTTAATTAATTCTTCGTTTCACTGTGTCGTTTGTTATGAAAATTTATTGAAGTCCACTGTCATATGCCAATTTATCACTTGACTGTGTGGCTTGTTTTGCCTTACTATGTAGTTCAAGGGAAACCTCATATGATGTTTCAAGTACACTTGGATTCTTTCGTCTCAAAGCACTACTCACGTCCAGTTTCTGTTTTATCAAACACCTTTCATAACGCCTAAAGTATTATGGATCCCTCTCAGATGCCTGTGTATTGTAGTCAACGAATGATACTTCAACGCATAAGGCTGCATATAATCGTTCCCATAAACTTTGAAGCACAGTAGCCATTGTTGTAAATCCGTAGTTCATGTACTCTCGAATGAACTTCCGCTCCTTAGTAGCACTAGCAGCATCCAAATCTAGGAAAAGTAAGGAGGTCTCGTCAAGTTATAAAAATGCTAAAGACAAAATATGATAATAAACGACAGAAAAATATAACAAGTGATAAATAAACTTCGGTTACAAGAACACTCCTCCTTTTGAAAGCACTGACTCAATTGAAATAATGAGAAGAATAGTGAGTCATACATATTTTACCCCCCAAAAAGCAAGATTAATAAAATTCCTTAACAACATGACGTCATTGTTATGAATACCATAAGTATGGTACCATCCTCATTTTCGAAAACAAAGGCTCCCTTTGTTGGAAGGAAGAACTGTGCCAAAATGATAAATTCAAGAAAACGCGCTCAAAGTTCGCTGAAATTCCAACATCTATAAGTCTCTTACTTTTGTAGCTACAGCTTTAAATTTCATCTCTTAATATTTGTGAAGCGTAAGGGATTTTGGAAGTGACAAAATTCTTCTATATATCTTTGAACTTAAAATACAAGGAACCAAAATTTTTGCAAGCTGTGTTAGGATTTTGGAAGTTAAACAGAACAATGAATGAGTTTTCTCTGAATACTGCACATGGTAATACTATGGCTTGAATTGTGATACAGATAAGCAAAAAAACATAACATTAACAATAAAATATGTAAAAAAAGTTTAAGAATGCTAAGGAAGAGACCCTGACGCCACCGCACAGCAATAAATATGTCAGCAACCACGCATTTCTGTCATATTTTCGTGAATAACTTTCTTCAGTACTATACGTTAATATCTTTTTAGGCCAACATAAATCGCTCAAAGATATGAATAGGTAATGCACTTTACCTTGTATACTCAAATACCAATATTCAGACATTCTAATATTCATTGTTAACACAAAAATCCGTCAGGCACGTCCCGCACTATGTAGACTGGTTGTACAGCCCTTCTAAAGGGACAAATTACGCACAAAATAAGGTACTACATGCATATTAAGACGAGATAACTCTTCACCGTAAATGGATTAGGAACCCTACATCCAGTGGAGGAAAATACGCTCACTTACTCGCAGGTGAAAGTAGACACGTCCATGAAGTGCTATACCCAAAATCTCTGTTTTTGCCAAGGTGGCATGAGCTGACCTTCTAATCCAGAGGGCCTCAAATAATTAATACATTACTAATTCTAGTACATTATAGTACTAATTAATACAAGTAAACTTATATATTTTGATTTAGTGTGAAGAGGTTATGCTTATGTAATTTTAAAATGTCAGCTAAAGTAGCTTAAATTACGATGAAATATGATAGTGTAACTTAAACTTAATTTTCTTAACAGATAGAGTACATTTTTTTGATAAATACAATGTTAATATGCTGAAACTGTTTGGTGTAAGATAAAATTATTTTTTTACTATATTTCTTCATAAAATTAATGATTTACTCAGAGATTTAGTGTTAGCCAATTGAGCCCATTAGTCACAAGTTGTGGTAAAAATATTTATTCCATCCAAGAGTTAACCATAGAACATACGATTATAAGTATTATATGTATTTTGCACAAAAAAAAGCAAAGCATGTTACTAATTCTATATAGTAAAAAGAACAAATTTATTTAGTGCAATTTTTTAATGAACGTATTTTCATTATGATAAATATACCAAAGATATAACTTATTAATGTTAAAACAAACAATAAAAATATACAACCATTTAATGGTTAAACTAGACCTTTAACCATTCAGTCATATGTTTTTTAAATTGTACCATTAAATATATAACTGTTAAAATTTTATTGTCGATGTAAGCAATTAAAAAGGAAAGTTTTCTTCTCTCAGGATAAAATGATTGGTGCAAGTTTTTTTAAAAATTCAGATTCCAACAGTAATAAAAAAGTATAATTTAGAATAAAATCACCATGGCCCCCATATTGAGAACCACTAAACTAGGGAGAAGAGGCCGGCGGGAAACCAGGATGGATAAATCAGGGCTCGTGTTCACTCATGCTTCACTAGGGCTAACAAGGTAGGATCTGCGACCAATTCATCTTTATCTTATACAGGAGCACGTCCATCCTACAAATTGAGAAAACTTAAAATGATTACATATCCTTGAAGCATATTCTTTTAGAAATAATCCATTTCTTACGTCATGAATTAATAAAATGTATATTGTACCCATTTTCTAAAATCTGGAGCATTTAATTAAGTTTCTAAATCAAGCTAAATAAGTTTGAATGCGAAGAGAAATGTGGCTAATATATATTTATATATGTAAATTTTGTTGAAGACCATTCTGTATTTTGCCTAAATTAATTTCCTTTGGCAACTTTCTCTTCTTCTAACTATCTTTTTTATTCCATCTTGTAGATGGTAGATCACTGGTCCAGTACTCATCTCTTTTTTAAATGAATGTGTTTTGTAAAAACTAAACTAAATTTCCAAGCTTTCGATCTTATTAGATCAACTTTGGAGCAATTAGAAATGTTCTTGTCTCCTTTACCGATGTAATGAGTGGGGTGAAGACCTGACAGAGTGAATCAATCGATTTTTAAGGTGTATTTATTCCGCCTTGGTTAAACGTAACGTTAGAGGAAATGGGCCACTCCTGTGAGTGGAATTTTAAAATAGTTTAAATGTGCTCTTCCAGCTTGTCGCTTGACTTTTGATGGCCGGCTTATCTTCATTTATCAATATGGCTTCTAAGATGCTCAGCCTCGCTTTATTGACCTCTTTCCTGTTAATAATGGTGTTATCAACGAGTATATCTCTCCTTAGGTTAATAGTATGGACACTCTTCATATGATTCTTAGGCCTTCCGCTTTGTAGATGCAGGGTTAAATATCTCGAAATTAGAGTGGTTTTCATGCGAATATATTTTTTCAGTTTTTATAAAGCATACACTCTTTATCGGCGCAGATGAACTCGTAAACTATGTTGATTGACTTGAGTTTCGAGGAGTTTAGGCAGATGTTGTTTTTTATCAGGAGATTGCTAACTTTTGTTGTTTATAATATATGATGAGTTGGATTTTATCCGTTTGATTTTCAATCTTTATGTTATAGATAATGATCTCCTTGATGATTTTTTCATCTGTTTGATAGGCCGTGGACATCTGGTTTCTGTTATACACTTTGATGTTGTTGACTTCTCCATGAGTACTTTCAGTTTTATCTGCATGTTTGTAATGGTTATTTAAAATGATTGGAGTTGTTTGTCAATCATGCTGTTTGAGAAACCATTATTCACGAGTATTTTTTTTACTCGTGTAATCTATTGGTGGAAAGGTTGCCACGTAGAGCAGCATTTATAAGATTAGCGGATGTATGAGCCGATGATGCTTATTATATACCTTTCAGGGCATTCCCTCTCCGCATTAAAGCATCTTCCCATGTCCGTAGTTCTCCTATTTACTTTATGATATATATATATATATATATATATATATATATATATATATATATATATATATATATATATATATATATATATATATATAAATATATATATATATATATATATATATATATATATATATATATATATATATATATATATATATATAAATATATATATATATATATATATATATATATATATATATATATATATATATATATATATATATATATATGTAAAAAAATTATAATAAGCCACAATATTTGAATCTAATTTATTTAAAAAAACAGGACTAGTTCCCACATGATGCCATTATTAACTGTAAAAGTAGATGCAATGCAAGCAACTCCAATATACTACAGTGAGCAAAATACTACACAAAATGAGACATAGGAAGCAAACTGTAAAACATAATTATCTCCGTGGATCCGAGGCAACATTATTTGAGTTTTCTTGGTTGAATTTATATTGCTCTTAATATAAATTAAAATTATTAACTCTGTTAATGATGATTGATTCTGTAATTATCCATTCAATATAATTATTTAATTTAGAAATATTTTTGCTAAAGTGAAATCAATTCTATGGTCTGAATTTTACAGTTGCGCAAAGAGACTTGAGGTATAATATATATATATATATATATATATATATATATATATATATATATATATATATATATAAATTGAAAGAAAGTTTAAAGTTTGCTTAATGGATAAGGCAGCAAGTTACCTGACCTCGGACACACTCATTTTCTTTATTCAAGATTGTGAAGCGATAAGGAAAAGATTTCATCTTGTTTGAGTTCACTATTGAATTTTTTATTTATATGTTTTCAATTTAATATATAATGAAAAGTATACAATGTTACATAGCTAAATATTATAAACCGTGCTTTTGATGGAGTGCAGAAAAAAATTAATGACGAAGTAATCGAAGAGTTTCCTAACATTGCCAAAAATTATTCCTTAACGAAGGACCAAAGGAAAGCTACATTTCTACTCCTTCATTCTCGCAATAAAAAACAACATCAAACAAAAGGACGAATTAAATGCGGCAATTTCAAGGAGAGTTTGAATCATATTTTTTTCGATATAATATATTTAGAAATAAGGAAGAGAGAACTGACGAAAATTGTAAATATATAAGATTGAGTAATTTTAGTGACTTAACTCGACACCATAGCTAGTCATGCAGTATTAATGGGGATCAGGAAAATTTATAACTACTTTCACAAACGAAGAAAAATTACTGAGAGTAACCTCGTTTTAAGTTAAGCGAGATAAGGTAGGATTAGAAACTTATCTATATAAAAGAAGGCAGTTTAGTATTAGGCAAAAATCGACCTTAACATTAGGATCGATTCATAACTTATCGGAAGGCAATAAAAAAACCTAGGAAAGATACAGAGGAGAAAAATGTGTTGTACTCATCTAAATAAGGGTTATTTCTTCAGTAGAATAGGTGCAAACAATGCCTACAAATTACTCACTTATATAAATTTAAGCAAATTCGCTTAGTTATAGTATAATTCATTTTAATCACAAAAGTCTATTCTTAAAATTCTATAATAATTATACCAGCTAATTACCTTCCTGAAGGCTCTTGTTTCTTTATTTTTTGCTGTTTATGATATATATATATATATATATTTCTAAAACTGAATTTTTCTTAACAGTTAAAACGACTCATACGCGGAAAATAGAACCTTTAATATCTATATCTAAGGTGAAAAGTGTAGAACAGATGAAGTTATAAGCAATCATTCAAACGTTTATCTATAAATGAAAATATTTGCTTGGCTACTTTCTTAGTTTGGGGTGGCTTTTAGCTATTTTTTTCTTCCCATCAACTTCTCCTTAGCATCTTTTTCTGTTTTGATTAGCAAAACCCGTTATTCAGCTTTAAGTACTTTTACACTTCTAAGCTCTTTAATATAATTTCCAAGTTGATTTATAAAAAATATTTTAAAAAGCCTTGGTTATAATCAGTCCCTATAATATTCGGTTGAAATTATTTCTAATATGTAGTTGAAGCACAACGAGGTTTAACATTGATTTTAAAAAGTCTCACATACTCAAAATAGGCGAAAACTAACATAGGTTGTTTTGATTTTATTTATTTTTTTATAGGCTCCCTAACCTTTATTCTGCAAGTATACAATTAAACTAAATCAGCTCGGATTTAATTCTTCTAAACATTGCAATTTTACTTCATCGGAGTTTTCTTCACAAAACACTTTGCAATTATTTTCTTGGTCAAAGGATTTTTTCAAAGGCTTAAAAAGTGTTGGATGGTTTGTACCTGTCCGTTCTCTGGTTAGGCTGGTGTTTGTAAACATGTCTGCAGCCATCCCGCCCATTTCCCCTTCCCATGCCGCTATTCTCTTTTTTCCTTTTAAGTATCGAGTAATAAGACATACCATGGGGAACCTTGATAAGGCCGATTGTTGAATTTTTTCTTACCATCACAACTCTATGTCATGTTATTCGAAGTTTCAAAATCATTATCGTCAACAAGTGAGTAGTCTAGTGTAAAGTTGAGGAATAAATAAAATACTGAATTCGCTCTATACATGTGATGATGTCAATCATTATTTATCTATCTTTTCCTCGAATTATAAAACTGTACTCAATGATCCACAGTAAAATCTTTGACATTCAACCTCATTTAATACTCAACCCTATTCTTCTCCTGCTCAACTTTTCTTAACTCCAAACCTTCTTCTAACATAAATCTTGATCATCATATTTTAAAACTCTCAGCAGTCGAGCGAGCTGAGAAGAATTCACTTTGAACTTTATGGGTTATAACTAGAGTTCTGCATAATGCAGCATATGTCACAAACGGCATGAAATTTTGATGATTTCACTTCTTTCCAGAATTTATTAGCGTTTTTCATTGTATGTTGATGTAGAATGAACTCCACCTTTCACTGTTTCTAGTTTTGATGCCAGAATTATCGAAGACATCATTATCTCAGAGAATCTGAGGAGATTAGTCGTTCTAATAAGTAAAAAAATTCGATATCACAACTCCAAATTAATATAGTAAATATAAGCCAGATAAGTAACATAATTTGGGAAAAGTAATTTCATATTTGATCAAAACTAATAGACAAATAGATTTTCCATTTCTGTTTATATATAAAACTCTATAACGGTTCCGTTTTAATGGCCGTTTTTATTTTTTTATTTCAATATTTCTCATCATCAATATTGGAATACCAAATTTAACTGATGAAATTTGGAGACACCACTGTTATTAAGCCAATTAAGAATTCTAAGTGAATAAACATCAGCTTAGTTTTTATCAGCTACGGAGTCAACATTTTTAAGAACAATATTGTTGCATTTTTTCTTTATTTAAAGTGTCAACTACCTAATTTATGATTGTAAAGTTATCTCTAAATGGCATTAACCGAACATTGTTAAATTTATCTTCTAAATTTTGTATAGATAGTAAATCAAATCTTCCTTGATATAGACATACAAATGTAAAGTAATTTTAATTTTATCAGCATATAAAGCATTACCTCTATTAGGAATTTTCCTTCCCCAAGCTGTTTTTGGAGGTCAATCAAAGCCAAATCAACTAATGGCTATACTAGTTAACGTTTGGTTCCAATGGTACTCCTAAATCTTTTAACTATACCTTTGTAATTGATGTCCATTTTTTTTTTATTACAGATCTCTTGTAAATATCAACCCATAAAATTAAATTACCCCAAAATAAAATCACCAAATGTTCTATCTAGCGCTTAAAAAAACGATATAGTCACATGAAAATGTTTTATTTCAAACAAAAAAGTAATCATCGTAAAATAATCCCTTATTAAAGGCAACTGAAGATACGTTGTAATTTAATAAGAAAATGACAGGCTTGGTCATCTTACTACTTGAATTAGAACTGTAACCTAGCTTAAATGATGTTGAATTCATACAGCATCGAGTCAGTGAGAAAAGATTTCTTACCCGTATCTCGTGGATCATCAAAATCTATTAATCCACGAAAATTAATGAGTAATTTTCTTTTAATACTTTCAAATGTTTATCCAACAATTATAAGATGAAAATTATCATTAAAAGAGGTTTTAGGTTCTAAATTTTCATCTCTATGAATTGTAAAATTACTCTTTCAAATGACATGGTAGCTGGAAACAACCCTAAAATAAAAGTTCCCTCATTCTCTCCTAATTGACTTCTAAAGCGCATATCAGATAATTTATTGCAAACTCCATAGGTTGAGGATTTCACTTTGGTTTTCTTTTATACATGAAATCTGCGATAATATCAGGATGAAGCATGAATATGTTTCTAAACTCTTACCCCAGAATGTGTTATTGTGGCTTCATTCAACCTCTTTACCGATTCATTAACATTTTCTAAAATTTTCATAATTTAAAATACATACTGAAATGTTTTCTTAGCGAACATCACTAATACGAAGCAAATCATCAAAAGTACTAACCAAAGGTTAAAGAGTTCTCACTATCATTGATCTCTCAAGTAAATTCATCTTAATGCTTTAGGGTTCCTACTCGATGTCTCACTCTTCTTGGCCAAAATTTTGAAGCATTGGGTTATGTGTAATACTAAAGAAAACCATCGTAGATTATAAATTTTCCTAAGAATCTTCATTTTTTCTTAAAAAAGATGAAACATTGTTGTTTCATCATCTTGATTATTTCTCAGGGGCATGATTAGGATCAAACATGATAAACTGTTTATCAGTCAAATTAATTGCCAAACAAGTCCATTTAGAATGTCTTTGTTGTATTGCGAACTCAAACAAATCGATGAAACCTCAAATTCTAGTTAGTAATGAAGGTTTTAATAATTGAGATTACCAGCTTTTTCATTTTCAAATGCAAAGTCAAGACATATACGACCCTCTTCTCCTTTCCGTATAATTATTAAATAGTATGAATTATTGAATATCTGATTAAACAGAGATTTTATGTTCATTGCGGTACGACATTCATCATTAATGTGTATTTATACTTGTATTAGACAAGGATTACTGCAAATTGCAAATAGCAGCTTCTGTATTTCGCATAAGAATGGCAGCAATGTTATCTCTTTCCTCCTTAATTAGGAGTCGATATTGTGGCGAAGAATCATGTCTGAGTAATGTACATATTTAATCTGTATTAAAAATAATCTTCGATATTTCTTATCGTGCTGCCTATATGGCAGAGTTTAACGTTTTGTTCGGGAAAAAACATTTACTGATGAATTAAATAAATTCGTTTGTATAAAATCTTTTCATCCGTTGTCTTATCTGCTAATCTTAATAATAGAAATACGTCTGATTGCAGGAGGACCAATTTTCTATATGATTTCTTGGAGTATTAATTTACCTCTAGTTAATTCCACAAATTCCGTAATTTGTAATTCTTTTAAATATTGACTACCATAGGTACCAGATGTTGCCCGGAATACAAAGACCTGTCGCAAACAAATACAGATTCATATCTTTTAAAAACTTGAAAATTATCAATGCAAATATCAATATTAGAGCTAAGGGTGTGCTACCTAATAGAAGACTTGTCCTTTTTATTTAAGATTTTACTTGTGCGCCAACTAATCCCCATATGAGCAGAGAACCTAGCTCCAAGAGACATGAAACTGCTGCCAATGAAAGAGGCTTCAGTACAACTGGGACATTTAGATAAATAAAGATTATCACTGCGGAACTCAAAAGAGATAGGATCTTAACTGCTAAAAAACTTCCTCTTCAATAATTTGTTTATTAAACTATTTAGGGGTTGAATTGAGGAAAGTATCTTTTAAATTGAATCGGATTTTTCTTTTAAAAGTATTGTATCCTCAATATTAAATGCAGGATTCACGCTCGTCCGTGAAGCCTGCATATAAAATATATATATATATATATATATATATATATATATATATATATATATATATATATATATATATATATATTAAATGCCCAAAGAAATAAAAACTGGCAACACACACCAGGAAACGCTCTGGTGATTAGCGTTGTGTTCCTTTTATCGGAGAGCACTTAATGATACAGGTTCAAATTCAACTCCTTTATTCATTTTCTTATAACGCGTAAAGTAATTTGCCCCTATTTTTCTGTTACTATATCTCACATGTTCTCTTCTAAGCTTTAATGGTACCCATAATAATAATTTCCTTAGCGTTTTTCCTGGTGGTGTTACTAGTTTTCATTTCTTTAGGCCTTTAAAGCAGACCTATTATATATCAAGTGTCATGTGATTTTCAATTATTATTATTATATATATATATATATATATATATATATATATATATATATATATATATATATATATATATATATCTTATATTTCATTTTTGATCATGTGATACCTGGGAAGGAAACTCCTCTTTGGATCCACACCTGTATCATTTTAAAGCGAATACATGTAACTTAAGGAATTCAAGACAGAGCTTTATATACATGATTAGTTAGAGGTTGACAAATATATGAACATATGTATAGGCAATGAAATTTCTTAAACAGATGAAGGAACATTTAAATGAGGCTTGAGTCTATTAAAAATGATTGATCTAGAAGGAACATAAAATCAACATATAACCGGATTATTATTCATGACGCGAGGACGTGAGGAAAGCAGCGTGAATAGTAATGTTTGTTTGCGTATTTTAATTTGACTTTTTATATATAAGTATTCTAAAATAACTAGCTTTCGGCAGATGGAACATGTGCTAGCATGTCGATATTATCTTTAAGGGACTTGTGGTCAATTGCGTTTATTTTCAACAATAGTGCTCCTAAATGGAACACGTCGGAAAAACTCCGAAAAAAAATAATTCTCTCTCTCTCTCTCTCTCTCTCTCTCTCTCTCTATATATATATATATATATATATATATATATATATATATATATATATTAGTGTAGTTGGGTAGCAGTCTTTTTTGAATGCAAATTTTGTTGAGGACCATAGTGTATTTCACCTTAATTAAATTCCTTTGGCAACTTTCTCTTTTTCTAACTATTTTTTTTATTCCATCTTGTAGATGGTGGATTACTTGTGCTGTATTCATCTCTTTTTTAAATAATTTTGCTTGTTAAAGAACAAACTAAATTGCTAGGAAGAGGCGGTGTCGCTGTACACTGCAATCATGCGTTCATGGATCTCTTATGCATTCTTGCCTTCCTTGGTCCAAAGTTTGATCACTGCGCGGTTCTTAACCTTCTCCATCGTTGAAAAATTTGTGACTGACGATCTGCGATCAGCTACTGCTTCTTAAATAGACGAGGCAGGAGCGTGCGGCTGCAGGTCCTGACTTGTCATAACTTGTCCTAACACCCCAACAAACAGCCATTCCCTTTTCCTCTGTTTTGCCCTACCGATTTGCAAAACTTATTGACCGTCCCTCGTAACTAATCAGGGCTAGTTCGAGGTTGGTTAGATTTTAATAGGAAGGCTGAGATTGACATTTAGGTTAATTAAAGATAAACAGATGAAAATATAAATTTTAATTACAAAGTAAAATTAATAAAAGTGATATAGAGGGAAATTAATGATTGGTTAATGATTTAGCGTTACCGGTTGGAAAATCTAAATTCATTTATAGCTACCTGCTTACATACAAATTGGGTCACCAGCTAAAATGGGAAAGTGGCTTACGGGTCAGAGGACAAAGGCGACTTCACAGGAGACTTGAGGGAAAAATAGGGCCTCATCGAGACGATCTTGTCAGCGTCTCAAAGGAGGGATCTTCGTCTGTAGGCGTGGGAAGGTATGGTCGGCACCTTACTTCCTGGGTTGAGAAGGCGTAAGTTATAACCTAAGCTGGTGCTCTAGAGTTAAACTGGATTCCTTGGTGATTCTTGGGAGAGGTAAGGCTACCTCAGAGTAACTTCGATGGGGCTGGGTGCTTCGAGGAGTCGGAAGAATAATCCGGCGCAGCTGATTTAGAAGACGCCAGGGACAGAGGTTTCACTTTGACCGTAAATGCCTTACTGGACTCACTAGATTTCGACTGGGTACATAGCGACTTATGACGAGTAATGTCTTCTGCGTGCAAACCTTGTCTTTGCTGCTCTTCCCAGGCAGGAGAATGGCTTAAATAGGCAGAGTCTCTTCAAGCAGGAGATAGCGAATAACTCTCACTTTGGGAAACTCCCAGAAAGCAGCTCTAAGCGCCAACTGCTGGTGACAAAAAGTTCCTTTACCCCCCTCTCGCTTTATCTCCGCATGGAAAACTGCTGGAATTCCGTCCGAGTGTGGGATGTTTTTAGCACTCGCTTAGATTGTACGATGAGTGTGGGGAGGCGCATCTTCTGCGAGCAAGCCTTGTCTTCACTGCTCTTTCCAGGCGGGAAAAAGGTTCAAGTAAGCAAAGTCTCCTCAAGCGGGCGATAGACAATAACCCTCACTTTGGGGAATTCCCATGAGGCAGCTCGAGGCGACAACTGTCGGCGACAAACAGTTCTATTACTCCACCTCTCTCTATCTCCGCAGGGAAAACTGCTGGAATTTTCGCCCGCTTGGGGGATGTTCCCCCACTCCCTTGGATGGTACAATGGGGGTGAGCGCATCTGAGCTTGCTGCGTCAAGTGACTCTCGCACACGTCAGACCTGTCTACCCACGTAGCTTCCTGCACGTGAGTGATAACCGTTGCGAAGCAGGGGAAAATAAGAGGGTATCCTTCTCCAAGCGGTAATTTGGTGTATGCATAATTCTTATTTTATTTTATTTATCTTTGTACCTTTAACATTTAAAAAGGATGATAAAGAATATTTCCACAATCTGTGATTCGACGAACTGAATTAATTGTCTTTGACATAATCAATTTGTTCATCTCGATTGTGTGCAACAAGTAGTGTTAATGTCCTAATTTTGTGGCTTTTTATCTACAAGTTGCTAGAAATCGCCTTATGCACACATTTAAATATACAATTTTTAATAGCCCCATTTGCTATAGCTTTTATTTTTTGAGTTGTTTCTTAAAAAAATATTTGGCCAAATGAATTTGATCTTAGGATGTTATATTAGTCATTTACTTTTAAAGATAAAGTATTGAGGATATTTTTCCATAAAAGAGATTATTTTTAATAAAATGAAACTCAAAGGGAACAAGTTAATATAGCAATGAACTTTATATTTGTTTTTAGGCTACAAAATAGTCCTTTTTGTTTTATAGAAAGTCGTTTCATATGCTCAGGCGAAGAACACTCATCTTTAGATAGGATGGCTACAAACATGTTATACTTTGGCATGAATGTTTTTATAAGGTTGTTTTCAATTCAACCTTAAGCAAGGCAAAGGAAACGGTATACCATAGTACGCGCAAGTTTTGCTATTTGTTTCTTTTAATTTTACCTAGGATTAGTATGTTCTTTTGTTTGGAAGAAATTACTATTTCCTTGATATAAAACGAGGGTCTCATCACTAGAACGAATAAAAGTCAAATTCTCTTCTTTTAATTCTTACCCCTTAACCGGGCTATTATGACCAAAAAATTGTGTAAGAATAAAAAGCATAAAGCCTCTATCTCAAAAATAAATATAAATATTTTAAAGTGAAAAGTTTAGCAAGAAATAAATAAAATAAAGGACAGATAAAAGTGTTTTTACCCTTAATACTTAGAGCCAATGTAAATAATGACTCCCTGACGCTCTTGGCAGAGTAAACCTACTAACAATAAGAGATTTACAAACTGGTTTTTTTTAGGGTAAATTAACGAAAAATGGAAAAAAGAAATTTATTAAAGAGGATGATGCCAGGAGGGAAGAATATGCTAATGAAGGGGGCGAAAAATACTTTATATAGAGGATTGGCTACACATATAGCTTATTTATTATAGTATGTGCTCGCTCTCTCTCTCTCTCTCTTTCTCTCTCTCTCTCTCTCTCTCTCTCTCTCTCTCTCTCTATATATATATATATATATATATATATATATATATATATATATATATATATATATATATATATATATATATATATATAAGGAGAGAGAGAGAGAGAAAATTATTTGCAGTGTCGCAATCATATTTATGCGGTTAAAATGTCAATGTTATAGCTAATTATAGTATATATAGGGCTCTGTCCTCCGATTGGTGGGTGGTGTGTAGGAAAAACCTACCATGCTTTTCTTCTCGCCCTTCCAATTGATATGGTTAATTTGACTCAAATAATTTTAAAAAGCCGAGAGTAAGTCGGAACCTTTTACGAGGGGGTTCTAGGGATCTAAAATAAACGCCATTGGGTAGAACTCGGTTCTCCCAGGGGGGATTGGTGTGTAGCAAAAACCACCCATGTTTTTTTTCTCGCTCTTCCGATTGTTAAGTCATAATTTCCAAAAGACAACAAAGTTTTCCTTTACTATTTTTCTCGGCAAACCAGGCTTTCGTTCTTTTTATTATTATTATAAAGGATTTGCCATCACATCTCTTTCTCTTTCTCGTCATCCTTCTAACTAAGGTTATTATAACCAGTTTCCTTACCCCTTTCCGGGGATATGGAGCCTTTCGAGACGAGTCCCCTGGCCACCAGAGAAGGTAGAGAACTTTAACAGATCGACATTTTGCAATCGTCTCTTGTACCTTCCACTTGTCTACCGATTGATATCAGTCATTTACTGCATACCAGGAATTATAATTGCCAAAGCCCCGGGAGATACAAGCGAAGAGCTAATGAACCGAGCTTGGCTACAAGAAACTCCTTTGTCACTGACTTTTTTCTTGTCATTCGGTATTAGCTTTGCCCTTTTTAATATCCTTTCAGCACTAAGTAAAACTTATGCTAGAGAAATTTGTTTTTGTTATATACCGTCTCGCCTCTAAAAAAAAAAGTTGTTAAGCCGTGCACTTCTGGCTATAATTAACCTCGCCACCTTAAAGGTTTTTGTGACAATTTATTTTACGTTTAAGTAGTCGCCAGAGCATGCCACAACGCCCTTCATTTACCCGAGTGAAAATAAAAAAATTCGAAGAATTGTGGGCGTTTTCCCCGGCTGATTACGAGGCCAAAACCAAAGTATTTCTACGTTGATAGTAGCTTAGACCTTATGTACAAAACTTTCCTGCGCTACGCGTTACCAATAGAGTTTTTTTATTTTTGCATATTTGCATTGGTCCTAACCCTGGGTTCTCTCGTATTCTTTGAAAAGACCTTCCACTAGTTATTTAGTAGATAATGTAGGATAAAACTAACTTGTTTAAACTGAGACTTAGTGAACAGGGCATAAGGAACGCATTTTTGATTAAACTAGGTCGCGGCGGAACTTTTTCCGATAGGAACAAAACTCGTCTCTCTATTGTATGTTCTCTATAAAATTAAATTAGAGTTGTCCCTGCCCCGAGGGGACCCACTTTTGTCTAATATTCTGATCGTCACCAAATATGGTATGTGTTTGGTTTTGTGATCCGATGGACTTAATTATACTGGTTTCAAACCTCTATCTAACTTAGTTCAGTACTTGTTGACGTTTCAGTCGGATTTGAATTCTATCCCTACCATCTATTTTGTCTTTCCAGTGGACCCCCAGTTCTAATCTATCGCAACTGCATAGTGACTTCTGGGACAACGCCTCAAACCACGCTTCCCTAAGGTTTCTCCCTGTTAATATTTTAGGGTTCAATTCCTTATTGGCAGTGTATATATTTTTGAGTAGCTCTCGACCTCCTCGATCCGATGCCGCACTCAAACTCCGCAGATTAAAAAAAAGTTCCCCATATGGCTTGAGTAATTGAAACCATTGAGGGCGCTGACCTCTGGGGCACCAAATTATTTGGAGGGAAATTTCAACTGATTCGCGGTCAAGGGGCCCTCTCAGCCTTATTTTTTTCCACAAAAATCATCCCAATTCCGCAAACTATTTTTGGCCGTAAACTTTTACCAAATTTAACTAAAGTTTATACACGAATTACTCGGGAACTATATAAGTTAGAGTAACCAGAAAAACAGTATCTCATCGATAATCTCATTATACTCGTATCATTATCCTTTCCCATATTATAATTCGCTTAAGTGGATAGCTTCGCCGCAATTCTGGAAAGATTGTCCTAAATCCGCAATTTCTTTATTTTATAGTCAGTGCTCTCGTTTTCTACGGAGATACGTAAATATAGTCTAAGTTACCGTGTAAATTGAGCTCTTATGAGTATGTTTTCCTCCATACTAAAGGTGGCTACTCGTTAGTGTGTAGCTGCAATTCGCGGTCAAAAGATACGTACTTTTTCGGGTTGAGACCCCTTTAATTTGATCCCTCATAAACCAGGGTTGTATTCTAGACTCGGGTATATTTAGGGTAGTTTCTGAATGAAAATTGTTTTGATTTTAGTCTTATAACTTAATTACGGACCGAGTACTCTCAAAATTTCACTCAGTTTTGAGAAGACTTTGGAAATTTTGGTATTTGCCTCCCCCCTTCAAGAGACCGCGAGGTATCACAGTTCAGTTCTGATGACAGATGACTTCTCCCCATTCTGGTTCCCATCGAGTGGCGTAGCGATAATTATAATTACTCACGTTTCGAATAAATATATTAATATTTGGCTGTCTGGCTTTGTTCTGGAAGGTTCTCTTGCAGGAAGCTCTTGATTCTCATTGTAAGATTGGGATATAATACTGATTTGGGTGTATAGTTTTTCTTGTATTTATTTCATACATCAATCACTGTGTAAGAAATACATTAGTGATTAATACTTTTGGGGAAGATAACTGGCAGCAATCCTGAGCAAGAATCTTTTTGGGTGAGTGTTAACTTTTTCCTTAGTAAATTTCTGAGAGTATGGCTGTTTGTATAGATGGTGAGAGCATGCCGTTTGAAAGTAGTGTGTATGTGGTGTGTGATGCATGTGGAGTTGAAAGGAGAGTGAATGTAACTGAATGCCGTGTGTGTTTTCTGGAGGGGGAGGTTAGGAGGTTGAGTGGGGAATGTAAGAGGTTGAATGATTTGGTGTTTGAGGTGAGAAGAGATGCAAGTGTGCAATTGAAGGGTGACATTAGTGCTAAGAGGGTGGAAGATAGGGCTAGGACTGGGAACAGTGTGGAAGTTGTGAGTGATGATGAATGGTGGGTGAAAATGGATAGGATAGATAAGTTAGGACAGGTTAGGTGTGTGAATGAGAGGGACATAGAACCTGTTAGGTTGACTAACAGATTCAATGTCCTGAGAGAGGAAGAGTGTGAAAGTGATTTGCCTGGTGTGATTGTGGATGAAAGCAGGATGGGTGGTAGTGTGACTGAGAGCAGGAGGGAGGGTAATGTTAGGCCAAGAGAGAATAGGAGAATGACTGAGGTGCTAGTGATGGGTGACTCTCAGATTAGGTATTTAGATAGGAAGTTGAGTGATAGCAAGTGGAAGGGAATGAGAGTTTGTCTGCCGGGTGCTGGTGTAAGTGATGTTTGTGAGAGGTATGATAGGCTGGTTTCTGGGTGTGAGAGGGATGCAGTTGTGATTACGCATGTGGAAGTGAATGATGTAAAGAAGGTGGGGACATGTGAGTTACGTGAGCAGTATAAAAGGTTAGTTGAAAGGATGAGTAAAAGCAGGGTAAAAGGTGTTGTTTCTGGTGTGCTTCCGAGATTGGATGTGGGGGTAGAATGGTTGTCGCGTGCAATTGGTTTGAATGAATTTGTGAAAGGACTGTGTGAGGAGTTAGGATTGGTGTTTGTAGATGTCTGGGGAGGGTTTTACGGGAATAGGAGGTTGTATGCGATGGATGGGCTCCATCTTAGTCGGGCAGGTGTTGAGGTTCTATGGGGGGAGCTGGATAGTGTGATTAGGTCCTTACGGGTGGGAAACTAGAAGCTGTTAGAGGTAAGGGAATAACAGGAATAGAGAGCAGGTGTAGGAAATGGAAGGGATGCAGAGATAGAGGAATAGCTAAGGGAGAGGGCATACTGATGCGTTATAGGGGGACTAATGCACAAGTGAATGAGCAGATAACTAGGAATAGAAAAGCACGATGCAATGAAGATGGGAATAATAAAAAAACCTTAAAAATATACTACACAAATGGTCGGAGTATAAGGAATAAGATAGATCTCTTAAGATCGTTAGCGAGTGGAGAGAATTTTGATATAATTGCGATAACAGAGTCATGGCTTGATTTGGCAGAAAATCACTTTAAACCTGAGGTTGAGATTGAGGGCTTTAACATGTTCCATACAGATAGGAATAGGAAGAGAGGAGGAGGGGTTATTATTAATATTAAAGATAATCTCCAGTGTTGTGTAATCAGTACAATTAAATTAGATGATAACACAGAGTCATTATGGCTAAATGTAAAGGAAGGTAAAAACAAGCTTGTCATAGGATTATTATACAGACCACCAAATCTTAGTAAGGAAGCTTCAAATCTTCTGTGGCCGGAGATTGAACGGGCATGTAGAAGTAAGCATGTGTGTATAATGGGCGATTTTAATTACAGAAATATAGACTGGGAAGCTCTTGTGGGTGATCAGGAGGCTGAGGAATTTTTGAATGTTGTCCAAGATAATTTTCTGAGGCAGATTATTAACGAACCCACTAGAGGTAATAATATACTGGATTTAGTTCTGACAAATAGGGAAGAAGTTATTAAGGATACTGATATTGGAGGAAATTTGGGTAATAGTGACCATTGTGAAATTAGATTCAAGATGAAATGGAATGGTATTGATAGTAGCATGAACAATGTTAAAATCCCTGACTTTAGAAGAGCAAATTATAATTGGCTAAGGACTTACCTGGAGGCAGTTGTACAGAAACCAGGCAATGAAATCAATTCAGGAATAGATTCAATGATATCAGTTAGTGAAGACAATAATCACCAGGAGGAAGAGATTACAATTGAAGAGGAGTATGAAAGAATAATTGAGCAATTAATTACAGGTCAGATGATTAACATTCCTTATAAGGAGATTAGGACTAAAAATAATGACCCAAAATGGATGACAGATAAAATTAAGCATTATATTGGCATTAAAAAGGGCATTTATAGGAAAATAAAAAATGGAGAGGATCACTTAAGGCAGAGATATAATGAACTAGCAAGAGATGTTAAAAAGTTAGTTAGAGTAGCAAGGAGAAATTATGAAATTAAAGTGGCAAATAGGGCAAAGGAAGATCCTAAAAGTTTTTATCAATTATACAAAACTAAGGTTAGAGATAAAATAGGCCCACTTATAGATTCCAATGGAGAATTAGTGAGTGATAGGGACTCAATGGCTGGAATGCTAAATGACTTTTTTCTCTCAGTATTTACACAGGAGGATACTCTAAATATACCCGAGGTGTCAATGATCTTTCGGGGTAATGATGAAAAGAAATTAAAGGATATCTTGATCACAAAGGAGATAGTGACAAAGGAAATTGATAAAATCAAAAGTAGTAAAGCACCCGGTCCTGATGAGGTCTTTCCTAGAATATTGAAAGAATGTAAGGATGTGTTAAGTGAGCCCCTAGCATGCATCTTTAGAAAATCATTGGAGAGTGGCATTGTGCCAGTGGCATGGAAGAAAGCCAATGTGATACCTATATTTAAGAAAGGGGATAAAACAAATATGTCTAATTACAGACCAGTAAGTTTGACATCAGTGGTAGGGAAAATGATGGAATCTATTATAGCAAGGAATATTAGGGATCACTTGGATAAGCATAAGTTGATAAAAGAATCACAGCATGGCTTTAGTAAGGGTAAATCCTGCCTGACTAATTTGCTGTCTTTTTATAGTAAGGTGTATGAAGCAGCAGATAAGGATGAAAACTATGATATTTTATACTTGGACTTTAGTAAGGCTTTTGATCGAGTGCCACACTTACGGCTTCTGAGCAAAGTTAAAGCACACGGGATCGATGGCAGTATATTTAGGTGGATTCAGTCATGGCTTGGTGACAGACAGCAAAGAGTTAGTATAGATGGAGTTAAATCTGAGTGGGGGTGTGTTAGCAGTGGAGTTCCGCAAGGATCTGTTTTGGGTCCCTTGCTATTCTTAATTTATATTAATGATCTTGACATAGGTATAAGTAGTGACCTGAGTAAATTTGCTGATGATACTAAGCTAGGTAGGGCCATTAGGGCTGATTCTGATGCTGTTGTAATGCAGGAGGAATTGACCATTTTGTCCAATTGGGCTGAGAAATGGCAAATGAAGTTTAACATAGACAAATGTAGTGTACTTAGTATAGGTAGAAATAATCCACTGAATAGTTATAAATTAAATGGGAGAAATTTAGGGAGGACCGATTGTGAGAGGGACTTGGGTATTTTGGTAAGTTCAGACCTTCGTCCTAGAAAGCAATGCCTAAATGCTAAGAATAAAGCTAATAGGATATTGGGATTCATTAGGAGGAGTGTAAGCAATAAGAGTGCTGAAGTCATTCTAAAACTGTATCTGGCGCTAGTTAGGCCTCATCTAGACTATGCAGTACAATTTTGGTCACCATATTATAGGAAGGATATTGATTTGCTTGAGTCTGTGCAGAGAAGGATGACAAAGATGATTGGTGGGCTAAGGAACTTACCTTATGGTGAAAGGCTCAGAAAACTAAATCTACATACATTGGAAAGGAGAAGAGTCAGAGGGGAATTGATTGAAGTCTTCAAATGGGTAAAAGGATATAATAAAGGGGATCTGGGTAAGATTCTTATACTTAGTGAACATGACAGGACACGTAGCAATGGGTTTATGCTTGATAAGTATAAGTTTAGGAAGGAGATTGGGAGGAATTGGTTTACAAATCGTGTGGTAGATGAATGGAATAGGCTCACTAGACATGTGATAGAAGCCTCCTCTCTGGGTAGTTTTAAGAATAGATTAGATAAATATATGAATGAAGCTGCTAGATGGGACTGACTTTTTTATGTACATATGTTTATATTTTTCTAAGGAGTGGGGAGATTATTTTGCGGTTGCATGAATGGACATAATCCTCTGGATGCATTTTATGTATATTGTAGATTAGATCTGACGAACTCCTGTAAAGGGTGACAATGTTGATGACTTTTCTCTGGTAAGAAATCTTTTGTGTGTTGACTGGAACAGGAGCTGCCAAGTGTAGGCCATAAATGGTCTTTTGCAGTCTCCTTCTTTTCTTATGTTCTTATGTTCTTAAAACTTAATAGCGCAGAGGAAAAAAATACTAGGAATCTTCCATTTATTTTCCCTCACGTAAACCGGTCCATTCTTTCTATTACTTTAGTTTCGTAATCGTGACATTATTATTTTTCAAGCAATCAATTTTATTTTAATTACTCAAAATATATCATTCTGATTAAAAGATTAATTATATTTCGAATATTTTAGCTTCTGCTCCCTATAATATCCTTTTTCATAATGTTATCTTTAATACTGACGTCACAATCATCGTTCGAAGTTAGAAAGTGTCACTTAGAGTTTTCCTTAGGAGTCTAGTGTATTTTTAGTGGACTCTATACTGTACTTCACCTTAAAACTTGAATGATCTAAATAACTAATACAAATTGAACTTGGTTTTCGAGCCAAAAGTATCTATTAAGTTCCAGATCCTCTATCTAAAGACATGCGGGACCTCCTGATACGATGCATAGAAACTGGGCAGCTGGGTTAGAACTGTCGTTTGGACCCCGATAAAAGTTATTTATTTTAACTTTTTTAGAATTTTCTTATAGATTTAATCAGAGAATTTTAAAGCGCATTTAAAACATGCATAATATAAAGGTTTTGACCGAGAATTAATCTCTCACATTGGAATCCAATGTTAGACGATATTAAGGATTTCGGCCAATTTTGGAAAATCTAATCGGGAATAGCGGCCAAAATACTCGACATTAGAGACATTTTATAGATATTATATTTGTAGAACTAATAATTCTGCATCTAGTAATATAATTAATTGTATTCTAGATTAATTTAAGCCGGAACGGTAACGCAAAAACTTAGAAATCAGTCTCTTTTTTTTTTTCGGTGATATTTTGAAATTCAAACCTCGCTGACCGTGTTTCTATCGGCTATACGTGATTTTTATGCAGGATAAAGTAGTAACCAAATATTATTTACTTTAAGGAAATATATTTATTTTTAGCGAATGGGTGAAGTTATTCGGGGCGCGCGTATCTTCTAGCCTAGCCATGAGGGGACAGCAAAACTTATAGAATACAAAAGAGTATAGTACCTTATAATGATGTTCCAAATTTCGTTCATATCTGTCCATTAGTTCCTGTGTTATTAGCCCCTTTTCTCCCACGGGAATTTTGAGTAATTCTCGGCCTTGTAGTAACTGAGGCAAATTTGGCCAATATTTTATTAAACAGCTGACTGATTTGTGGACTTAAAGAAAAAGTTGTACGAATTCACGTTCCGGGCAATATCTCGTTGACTAAGAGAGTTAAAGCTATGGGAATTTACCTCTGTGAAAAATATGTAATTATCTATCTATTGGTCTATTAAACCCAATTCGCTAGGACCAATATTCAATGAATTATATTTACACAATCGAAAACTAATAATGTTCGAACACCACACCGTCAGATATCGATTAGGGGGTAAATATAACGTGGGTAAAATAAGTTAGAGATTCCTATACCTCATAATATTTGGCTCGGGAAGAAATTTAACGGTTTTCGGCCAATTTCGGCTAATATTTAAAATATTTAGAACCGATGGAACTGGCCAAAATTTAACGTCATGCGGTCGTTTGGACCTGGATAAAAGTTATTTATTTTACCCTTTTTATACTTTTTCTTATAGATTCATAAATAACACTTCAAATCGCATTTAAAACATGCATAATATATAAATTTTGACCGAGAATAAATCTCGCACAATGGAACCCAGAGGTTAAGCAATATTAAGCGATTTCTAGCAATTTTGGGAAACCTAATCGAGAATATAGGCCAGAATACTCTAAATGAAAAACAGTTTATAGTGATTAAATTTGTAGAGCTAATAAGTTCGCATCTATTAATATAATTAATTGTATCCCAAACTAATTTATACCGCAACAGTGACGCAAAATCCTAGAAATCTGTCTCTTTTTTTAGGCGCCATTTTGAAATTCGAGCCTCGCTGACCGAGTTTTTATGGGATATACATGAGTTTTATGCAAAATAAACTAGTAGCAAAATCATATCTACTTTAAGGAAATATAGTTATTCGGGACGCGCGTATCTTCTAGACTAGCTAAGGGAGTATTGGAAAACTTATAGAAAACAAAAGATTATAGTAACTTATAGTGAGGTGCCAAATTTCGATGAAATCTGCCAGCAGTTACCAGGTTATAAGCCCCCTTTCTCTCAAGGGGATTTCGAGTCATTCTCGTCCTTGTAATAACTGAGGCAAATTTGGCCCAGATTTTATTAAACAATTTAACGTTCCGAGAAATAACTTGGAAACTAAGAGATTTAAAGCTATGACATTTTTACCGCTGGGAATGTCGGTTTATTAATCCAAATTCGCTAGGACCAATAGGCAATGAATTATATTTTCACAATCGCAAACTAATAATGCTGCGAACTCTACACCGTCAGATTTCGATTAATGGGTAAAAATAAAGTGGTTAAAATAAGTTTGAGATTACTAGACCTCATAATATTTGGCTCGGGAAGACACCTAACGGTTTTCGGGCAAGTTTGATTAGTATTTAAAAGACTAGAAGATATCGATGTGGGAAGGGATGCTCTGTCCCATGGTGAAGGTCCAACTTCTCTAAGACCCATAGTTTGCAAAATATCCCCGAAAACCGAAAATTAACCATAAAATTATGGCTAAAACCTGCGGTTATAATTAACACACGGTTTTAGCTAACACACCAATAATGAAAGTAAATTTCATCCTATTTTGAATGACGTTTGTTTCATCAAAATCGATTGGTAGATCCAGAGATATTCGGAAAAATATACAAGTTGTCAGTTTTGTGGCTTCACTAGTTGGCGCTCAATCGACCCACCTATAAATATATTTTCGAATATTTCTAGGGTACCCAGTTATGAACTTGCTAGTGGGCGCTGGTCGCCCCTTTCTGGACATTTATTAGATGATCTCGGGAACTCCAGGGCCGATTCTGATGACCCTAACACCCTTAGAAACGAGAAGTAAGCTCTATAACAATTCAACTGGTCATGACAAATGTCCCATAACAATGTTTTTTACATGGTTTTATTGTTTTTTTGGTGGTTTTAATATATCTCGCGAACTATTAATGGTAGAGACTCAGAACTATTACTTTATACAGTAGGAAATCTTTAGTATATATACCAACTTTTATTCCTGTAGAGAAATGGCGACATTAAGCATCCTGGAGGAGTATTGATACATTAACCCCCCCTCCCCTTAATGAGTAGAAGCGTGGGAAAGGTAACCGGCGAAACTGCTTACCATGTGTGATCTCCCCGCCGCTTTGGGCAGTGGTAGCTAACATCTGTTTTAAGGCGACCAGCTAAGGTCCTTAAACGACGCTCTAACGATCCAATTACCTACGAGACCCATAAACACGTGGTTATGGAAAAAAAAGCGGTGCGAGTCAGAAGGCACGCCAAGTAGCGGTGCGGTTGCCAGCCTCTAATTTGTGAGCTGACTTGGGCACCCCAGTGCCACCTCAGGAATTCTCGCTCTCCCCAGATGCTAACTCACCATTCGCCCCCTCCCCCTCCTTTTTGCCTTTGTGTCCTGGTCACTTCCCCCTTTAGATGGGGCAGCAATCCGCCTATAAATAAGCCCCGCAAAGAAAGAGAAGTGGAATTATCAGAAGTCGATACGCCAGAGTAGGATTAGTTCGTGAAGATCGATCCATTCGCCAGACTAGAAGATTATTAGAAGTTGATTCGCCAGAAGAAAAATTAGTTCGTGAAGATCGATCTTTCAGCCAGACAAGAAGATTAGAAGTCGATACGCCAAAAGAAGGGTTAGTTCGTGAAGATCCATCATTCAGCCATACAAGACTATTTCCGTGAGAAACGATAGGATCAGATTGAGAAAATCGATCCCCCCTTTTAGGGCCGTATTTACCTAAATAGTCAAGCTTTATATCGGTGCCATACCGAAGAAGCCTTTTCAGTCTGCAAAGAAGTCCGACTGAAGAAAAGCCTGAAGAAAAGCAAAGCCGCTCACACTCGAGCGACTCTCACATCTCAAGCTCCGTAAGAGTGAGAGGAGAAGAACCCAGCCCCAACGAGCTCCTGTTCTTTAATTACGTTGAAGAATCAGCCCCCGTCACAGGCGACAAGCAATCCCTCCTCGACGAAAATTCAACCAGCGGCCACAACACTTTAAAGCAAGAGATAAGTCCTCCCCGACATCCGGCATCCCTAATACCTACCTGTAAGTTAAAAATAAGATTTATATTCCTATTACGATAGTAGAAGTTTAATACGTCCCACGTTTTAAAGGAGAGTAGAAACCATTGTTCTTGAACCTAGGTAATATGTGTTTGTAGACGAGAGTACGTTAATTTAATGTTTAACGCTAATCAAATGGAGTCGCGATAAAAAAAAATACTAATCGGCAATTGGTATGTTTACGGGAAGCCTATTTGTTTATTTTTTGTCATTGAAAGATCTTTGATGCTAAAGATAGAAATGTGGTAACTGTTGGTTTGTAATAGTTAAGTGTTTCATTTAAAATACATGTTTATTTTGGTAGATTCTGGTGTTTCCTCTTATCCTTATGTGTTTAAAAATAACTCTTCCTTAAGAACAAAACTACTGAATTAGCACTCTTAGAACAAAGCCTACTTCATCATAGAAATAACTCACGCCCCTTAAAGCATACCGCTACTAAAAGGGTGTCATAGAGTATAGTGATCAAAACCAAGGCTCATTCTACGACAATTCCAATAGGGGGGAAAAGGGGTGGTCATTTTTTGACCACATATAAAATCGACAAAAAGAGGCATCCAAGTGGGTGAAGGGTCAAACTAAGTTGGATAGCGACTCCTTAAACTACACTCTGAGTTTTAATTCGATCGGGCAGTTCTTTTTTAATCAATATTTTTATCTTCTGTCTGTCCTCTCCATACTTTACTGACCTAGGTTAGCTTTTCTTTCAGATATCGAAGGGAGAAGTGACACTGTGTTGCATAGTGGAAGTCATCATGCAACACCTGATAAAAAAACCACATAAATCAACCGGCGCACACTAGCGAATCCAACCAATAGGGACTCTTTGTCGAATATCTCCGGATCTACTGGTCTGATTTTGATAATAACACCCTCTCTCATATACGCTATGTTAACAAAACCATGTTTAAACCCACGGGTTTTAGCAATGTGTTTTTGTAGATGTTTTTTTTTTAGTTTTTCGTGGATGCCACTCAAAATATTGGTCGTAGAGTGATGGGCATTCTAGTATTTCTCCCTTAAAATGATTCTCTCTTTATGTATCAGTTTTCAATTAAGTCCCGCAATTCCAAATTTTAAAAAACTAGGAATGTTAAACTTATTTTATCCGACTAGTTCTGACTCCTGTTAATATTAACTCGAGGCGCGATTTTCGGCTAAACTTACAAATATACACGCCTTGACTATAGAAGAGACCTTATTGAAGAAAGCTTTTTCTACCTAACCATGACCAAAAATATGACCTATTTACTTAAACAACTCGTAGAATTGCGTAAAGTTATACAAACTACTTTGGGCTTTTTAGTGTTTAAAAGACAGTAAAATTTTGGTGACTACGGTTATGCCAGGAGGTTGTATATTAAAAGGGTCATATTAAAAATTGATTTTATTTTTATCAAATCGATGCATTTTGAAGTAGAGTTCAAAGTTAGGTTAACCAGCCAGTATAGTGAGATAACCTCCCCCTCCGCATGTCGTTTTCTTGCGTGAATGCTGTTGAGTCGGCGTACGTACTCGCTCAGGCCTATAATGAATAGAATAGGTAGATATTATATCTCTCAACACACATAGATTCTTCTTTCCTCCCAACAAGACACAGACAGTTAGAGATAATGAAAATCCCACTTTTAAGGGCCACCTAATGATGTGGCAGGCGTAAGCACGCTTTTAGTATAGTGGTATGCCTGACCAGTTAGGGCAGGCCCAGTCAACTAAGAGTGTAGAGAGGGAAACGTAAAATATTGTGAGGTCATAAAGGGGTAATAAATGTTAGTCACACGCAGGGGGGAGGGTCGTCTTTATCTTCCCTGATAATGAAGAAAAAATGGAAGATATACTGCCAGAATAAAATATTGGCGTTCAAAATTTATAAAATGAAAATAACCCGTAGTTTACAGGCACACAACCTTAAATATATCTGCCGATCTACAAAATGTGATCTGACTTAACATAAACCAACTTTACTTATGCAGTTTTGGAGGACACGTGACCTAGCTATTACCGCTTAACGATGGTTCGTGACATAGATAATGCGAGATAATCCCAATCAACATTGGCTTTCAAAAGGTGAAACAACCTGACCTAACCTAATAATGTTGTGGCGTTCCAGGCTACGTTGGTCATCTGTCACCACTTCACGATGGGCATGGACCGATGTCGTAAAAGTCCTAACATTTTGGGCGTGAGGGTGGGGGGGAGGGCATAAAAATCTGAATCAATCAGCATCTGTAATTTAAAAATGGACACCAGCAAGGAAATACAAGACACAAAAAAATATCTCTTCTTGGGTTAAAAACTGATTCGGACCCATGAAATTATTGTGTAATTATGCATAGATTAGGAATTTTGGAATATAAAGTACACAACATTTTATGGGCCACTGACTTTAGTTAATCTGAAGCAGCAACGACTAACGAGACAGCATTTGAATATAATTAAATATAGCCAATGGCCATTCATTTAATAGGAACATTCTCTAGTATCCCTTTCCCTATTAATAAATCTCGTTTTCAGGGTCTAAGCTAAAACTTATTTGAGCCAATATGGACTTTTACTAACAGATTATCGCGTAAAAATGAACTCATCTGGTCATCTGCGTATTACATCCATTTATCTCTGTTAATACTTTATAAATGTTCATATTACGTACTACTAACCTTAATGTAACGAACGAAATAGCAAAAATGACCAATAGCTAAGAAATCAACCAAATACTACTTAAAACAGCTTCATAAGGCGAACTACCAGTGATAGAGTTGCTTTTCAAAGGGAAATTTATTGATTATTTTAGACTCTAGCATCTAAAAAATATAATTTAAACACTACTGTAGATATTTATAAGACTCGATGAAGAGTGTCTAATGGTATAGGCTTCGAGTCTGTCAGCCCCGCATGTAGATACTGAGTTATTAACGAGTTTTCAATTTTCTCCTCGAATACCATTGGACCTTTTGGTCCTAGCGATTTGTGTTATGAACCATTAAAAGAACTGACCGAAATACCTTAGA
Source organism: Ceratothoa steindachneri (assembly GCA_963969495.1). NCBI lineage: Eukaryota > Metazoa > Arthropoda > Malacostraca > Isopoda > Cymothoidae > Ceratothoa > Ceratothoa steindachneri. Next base: position 158,400,598 of record OZ018322.1, on the reverse strand, counting down.
AAGTATATTTTTATTTATCTCAGTTTAATAGTTGGTTTTTAATTTATATTTAATCGTGTCATATGCTTTATGCCACATGTTTCTTCCTGTTTGATCTGAAATTCGCTAATGCAAATTTGATACCCTACGTATTCTAAGGTGGACTATAATTGGCCTAAGTTTAAAAAAAAATATATATATACATATAATTTTGAATATTAAAATCAATTAAAACATAATAGCGCCGAGGAAAAAAGGACTAGGAATTTGGCGTTTATTTTCCCTCATATAAACCGCTACGTCTAGGATTTCCGCCACATGTTAAGGTTGAGAAAGAGTCCTCTAGAACATTTTTCCTCATTTCTAATGAAGGCAGAAAATAAGATATAAAAACATGAAAGAAATCGACAAACACGTATTTTTTACGTAAGGGGTTAGCGGAAAATGTCATAATAAGCAAACAAGTACATATATATAAGTTGTTCGAAGTGAACGAACGCTTTGAACGGAGAAATTCAATAACCTAAATATTCAAACAAGAAAAGCGAAAGAACGTAGTGGGAAAAGAACGCGCCATACTCGCTAAAATGCTGAGTAGAATATAAAATGGATTCGTGGTTAACGACAAATTTTTTCACTCTTGGAGTGGAACAGCCGACGAAATGAAACGGTAGGAATATAAATATTCCGAATATAATTAAGAGTTTCTATCTAAGCAATAAGGTAAAGATGACTTTTTTAAGCGTGTGGTAAATGAATGAATGTTAAATCATATGGGAGTAAGGTAGGTATGTACCAAGTCTCCACAACTTTTTAATCTATTCATTGATAAACTACTAAAAAGATTGAAGTGTATCAGAGGAGGAATGGGGATGGGTGATATAAATATCAGCTGTCTAGGATTTGCAGATGATGGGATAATAATAAAGAAAAATAAAAGATATGCAGGGATAGCTTTATCTCACGGCAGACTACGGGAATGAACCGAAGATCAAATTTATTCAGAGGAAGTGCAAGGTATAAGTGATGGATGCGTCTGAGGAAATGAGGCATCAGTATTTGTAATATATTGAATGTGCTGGACAAGCATAAAAGAAGGCAGTTAGAGGCGCTAAGAAAATAGAATGTTAAGGCGGATAAAATGAGTCATACGTATAAAAGTGCGCCTTATAACTAGAATAGAAGAATATTTTGGAAAATACAGAGAATGTGAATACTAAAGAATGAACGGACTAGCAAAAACAACAAACGAAACAGAAGCAAATGGAAGATATGAAACTAAGTTAACAATATAATTTTATTTTTTGATCAACGAATAATCACGGAAAATGTTAGAAAAAGACGAGAAAGGGAATTAACTCTTGTAGAAAGACGTAAATTGGAATTACAGCGAAGAAGAACAGACGGATGGAGTCGAATGAATGTGTGAGTCAGTGTCAAGGTCACGGAACACTCAAGCCAGGAATAAAACAGCATAAAGGAATACGCTAATAAAAACTTAAGGGAGAAGCAGATACATTGTGAATATTCCTCTAATTAAGGGAATATATGTAATTGAATTAGGAGCAATAAAGAAAATGAAGGATAAATTTAAGGCATAAAAAAGATTACTTAGCCTAGCCAAAACTATGAGAAAGTAGAACAGATAGGAAAGTAAACCGTCAAAAACGTCTACACTTTTCAGAAAATAGTTTATTTTGTATTTTCATACAGTTCCCGTATGTACAGGAATGACAGATGCCGAAAATTTCTTTACCAAGGTATCAATGAAAAATGAACTATAGGCGTTTAATCCCACATGAAATGAGGGGGGGGGGGTAATCAATCATGGGGAGTAATTTGATTTAAAAGGCAGAAGTCTATGCTAGGGCGTCTGTTCCTATATTTCTTTGATAATAAAATCATAGGAGCTGACGATGGGCTAATCAAGGGTTGAATGACTCCACGCTCAAGCATCTCCTCAACGTGTCCTTCTACACTTTTAATTGAGATGGGGAGTGCGATAGGGAGGTATGTAAATATGCTTTGCACCAGGTTCTATTTTAATTTCAAAGAAAACAACTATATTGATGCGTCCTAATGGGTCTCGGGAAAGAAGAATCTCATCCTTGTGTTTAGTTATAAGCTCAAGGAGTGTTTCCAAAACATGAGTGTCCTGGAAGTCATGTGACTTTTGAATAGAGTGTTGGAGACAATATTCATATCTACATTTTAATTCTAAAAGAGTTAAGTTGGTAGAATCGGTAATGCGATAAGCTTACGGCTATGGTTGACATCTAAATCTATATCAAAGGCATGGCCAATTGCTTGTTTTTTGGTGAGGTTAACAGGCTTATAGCATTTATTTTTAAAAATAATATGAATCATAGATTCATTAGATTGAGTAATAGATTGGGCTAAAAGAACATTAATAGTTATGTTACCCCTATCAGTGATGAGAGTATGAAAATTTACCAAAAGTTAGTTATCGGAATTAGTAATTTTAACAGGAAATATAGTATTGGAAAAAATGCGAGAGTATAAGGAAAGGAATGACTAAAGAGGAAGAAGGAGGTGAAGTGATATATAAATAATTGATATTACTCAAAAACTCCCCTCCTCAAATATAAATTGCTAAACATTGTTTATCAACTTAAAAATTGAATTTTAAAGATATATAATATAAATTATTTAAATTAGAGTACTCTGTCATGGTTAACATTTAAATTATAATTAAAGTTATATTTAAGTTATGGTTATGAAATTTATTTAAGTTATTAAGCAGATAAGTTATTATAGGACTAAGGAATTATCCTTTATATAGTTTATATTTGTACCACACACATCAATATAAATATATATATATATATATATATATATATATATATATATATATATATATATAAATACATAGATTAATACACAAAATACACTTCCACACCTGAAATATAAGAGAAGTTATATAAATTCTGAATCGATCCAGTATTTAAGAGAATTTTCAAATTTTTGTCCCTCTTTGCGAACAGGTCAGCAGCTACTCCAACTGAAAGACCTGGCTGCTCCTAAATTGGCTTAGAAGTTGAAGACACCTCAGTATTCTTTTCAGCTTGAACAGACTGCTCTCCTTCACCCATGTTGTCTTCCACATTTTCAAAGTGAGAATTACTTTCCAAATCCAGTGGAAATAGGTTAGTAACAGATATTACTAAAATACTCTTATCTGATTTCAAAACCTCTACAACCCTTATTGAGTTATCTTCTCCTGGGAATAGCTCTATAATTTTACCCAAACTCCAATACGGGCGAGGATTAACAGAATGTTTTATTATAACTACATAACTAATGTAAAGAAATTTATGCTTATCTAAATGCAGAGAATCTATACAATATGAGTATTTGTGTTTTTCCCTTAATGAAAACAAATAATGATTATACCATTCCCTTTGAAATTTATTACTGATAACTTCTCTCAAGTCAATAGAATTAATGAGACTTCCTCTAATTTCTTCATTATTAACATCAGGATGTTCATCAGATATGTTGAGAGAAGGGAATGTAGTACCAGATAATGTTAAATGATTAGAGGCTGTTATTTATGGCTAACTAAATGTCTGTAAGTGCTTTAATAACGTTGGATTCTGCAAGACAAGATCTCCCATAGGTTTTATACATAGATGAACTGTTTAATTGTTTTCATTAACCTTTTCCAGCTGACATCAAACCATGGACTATAAGCTGGTATGGCCTTATTAATTAGATTATACCTATTAAATCTTTGTTAGGAAAGATCAGAAGTTATTAAATTAAATAACAAGGATGCACTAGAAATAAATGATTTTGCATTATCAGAGTACAAGACTCTGGGTAAACTCTATCTGGTATAAAACCTAGCAAGGGCCATAAAATAATTGCTCTACATACATATTTTCTATAGACTCTAAATGAACTGCTCTGGTGTTCATAAAAGTAAATATTACAATGTAAATTTAACATTTATCATCTGAAGAATTTTTAATAAAATAATGAACAGTATAGTCTACTCCTATGTTTACAAAGGGTTTCATAAACTGTACTCTTCCTTTAGGCAACACTGTTGCAGGAGGAGAGGTAAATACTGTAGTATTGTATTTAGTACACAAGATACATTCCTCTATTACGCTTTTAGTCGCTTGTCTAGCCCTAATGATCCATAAACCTTTTCGACGTATGTAAATGGTTTAAAGTAGATTCAAGCCCTAAATGCCTAAAACAGAAATGAGAGTTTCTAATGATCAATTTAGGTAAATAATGATGGTCACTACAAATCACAGGATTAACAGCATTATAGTTCAATGTTAAATTTTTCGACAATCTATCTCTTGATCCTAAAATACCACCAGTGTCTATAAACAAATTTCAATTTTAAAATATTTTAGGTACATTAGCATATGAAAAAGGCTTTTACTCTAAAAATTCTTTTTCAACAGAAAAAGATGTATTCGGCATATATTTTTATAATAAATATTAAAACGAATATTATTATCATAATTAATATTATTATTATCATGATCATCATTAGTAATAGTATAACAGTGCAGTTGGAGTTTGATCATATGTAAGGATGTAATCCTAACATGTATTTATGCATAGATGATGAAATTTGGAGTATAACGACCACTTCACAAGGGTCCTGGGCCGAGGGCACCAAAAAGTTAACCTTGTTCTTGGTGGGAGGCCAGAAAAATCGGAATCCATCAGCATCAGTAATTTAAAAATGGACTCTAGCAAGGAGACGGTGGATCCGCCAAATAGGCACCCCTGTCTCCGAAGCCGACCCACTCGCCTATGGTTTCGAGGCAGAGGGAGAAAAAGACTCGCATTGCGAACCCAACCTCCCCCGATATGTCCTCAAGGGCGACAGCACATTGTCCGGCCAAAAGCACCCCGAGTTCTGCCTCTGAAAAGCGTACGGCCATTCCCGTGAGGGTCTTCTCTTCGAAGAGGGCCCCCGCATCTCCTCCGAGCTAGGCCTGGAAGGCATGTTCCTTCAATGGAATTGCCGCGGACTGCGCGGCAACTGAGAGGAGTTGCGGAGTCTCATCTCGTCCTGTTCCCCGCTAGCTATCTTTTTGCAGGAGACCATGGTGGGCGCGTGGCCCTGCCAACCCTCCCAGGGTATAACTGTTTTGTGACCGCAGCACCATGGGATTAGGGCCGGGCGGAGGGATGTGCGGTTTACACCCGGCATGATGTCTCAGTTCTTCTCTTCGCTTTAGATACCTCCTTTCAGATAGTGGCTGTGGAGCTGAACCTTGATAGGGGGTATACTGTTATTTCCGCGTATATTCCAGAGTCAGCCAATTTCGATGTGGAAGATTACAGCTGCGTTGTGGCACTGTTGCCGAGACCCTTTCTCTTGCTTGGAGATCTGAACGGTAGACACCTCCTTTGGAGAGACTATTCGATTAATTCTCGTGGTCTCCGGACGCGCTGCCTGATTTTGCGTTGGGGGAGGTCTATGATCTCCATGGTAGTGATCACTTTTCCATTTAAACTTCATTTTCTATGACGTTACTGCCAGAGAGCCAGTCCTGGTGGTGCTTGGCTCGGCCTCGCTCTGCAATTCAGGAAATGACTGATTTCTCTGTCTCAAACAATGAGCTAAGGTTAGTAGAACACACGGTTGAGTTATTCTGCGGCAACCTCATCGCCGTGGGCCTAACTACTATCCCTAAAACACCTGCCTGTTTTGCACGCCGTTTACTCACGTGGTGGTCAGCAGTGTGAGACGGCCCTCAAACCTCAAACAGAAGCGTTATGCTTACATGCGATATAGGCGACACCCAAACAATTTTACTCTCACTGAATTTCGTCTTGCTAGGACTAGGTTCTAGTATAATTCAAAGCACGCCTGCCGCTCTTCTTGGCGGGCATACGTGTATTGACGTAACGGAAAGAACCCTTTAGCAGAGATGTGTAATAGGGTCAAAAGGATTTCGGGCAAGTTCTCGAAGGAGCCCCATGCCGTTCCCCAAGAAAATGGGATCGCAATCTTGGACCCCGCGTCCGTGGCTGAATACTTCGCGACTGCTTTCTCCGCATTTTATAGCTGGAATGCTGCCCTGCCAGCATTCAATACGTGTCATGATATCGCGGAAGGCGGCCGACTGCACTTTACCTCCAGAGGCAGAGAACCCTTCAACCAGAGATTTACTCTGAGTGAGATGCGCTGCACTCTCCCTTCGTGCGTAGACACGGCCCCTGGTCCGGACGATGTCCCGTACGCCATGCTTCGATACCTTAGTGAGCGAGGCATGGCATTTCTGGTAGATTTGTTTAACAGGATCTGGGTAGAGGGTATCCTCCCAGATTCCTGAAGAATCGCTACTATACTCGCATTTTGATAACCGGGGAGAGATCCATCTATCCCTGCCAGATTCCTTCCAATCTCTCTAATCGCCTGCGTATGGAAATTGATAGAGAAATTAGGAAATGTTAGATTAGCCTTTTTTCTGGCTTCGAAAGCCCTCTCTTTCTGTACAGTGCAGCTTCCGCAAGTTCCACTCCACGTTGGATGCTCTGCGCATACACCAAAATGCCGTTTTAGAAGACATCCTTCGTAGACGGCACTACGCCACGGTCCTTATCGATCTGAAGAAGGCCGATGATACCGCATGGCGATATGGTATCATGGAGACTCTAAACAGGATGGGGGCAAGGGAAGGCATCCAAATCTTTATATTAGAATTTTTGCGAGATCGTCGATTCCGCGTACGTGTAAGGGAGGAGCCCTCTCTGGCCTAATGGAACAGGAAGCTGGTGCCCGCAAGGAAGTGTTTTCTATGTTAAACTCTTTGCCCTAAGCATGAGTGGCTTTAACTCGGTGCTGCAGGAAGTTGTTGTCGCTACGCTCTACGTGGATAACCTTTAGATCTCATTTGGTGCAAGCTATCAATAATTAACAAATAATGTTTGGAGGAGGCCAAAGCCCTCACATCACTACCAATTTTATGGCGTAACCTAGCATGAATCAATCTGTTTAAGGTCATGGGGCAAGCAGTAATGACCATTTCATCACGATATTGGGACAAATTTGACAAGATTGTTCAGACTAGTGCTTAACGCGCTTGCACTGCGTTCAAGGAGCATATGCATAATATTCTAAGTCATCAAAATATAATGAATGGCTGAGTAGGATCGAGGCATTACGAGATAGGTACAAGCAACTTCATGTTCCCACGCGTCAACTCTCATCTTCTTTACCATTCAACTTAAATACCTATCTTGTTCTTTACTAAGTATTCAATGTGCGTAAAAGCGAAAAGCCGGTATCGTTGCTGAAGTTATGCATATATCCTGAACCCTTAATCAGTGACCTGGTTCCGAGAATCCTACACGTGCCAAGGAACTAAGCACAGGATTAGCCCTACATTCTATCGACTGGCGGTACCGGTGTGTCACAGACGCTGCGGACGAAGATAGACAGATCTTCTATAGCATCAAGACGACTCATTTCACTTCGTGAAACTATATGCCTACAAAAGTGTATTCAAATTGTACAACGTCTATAATTTTTTGTACCAGCAGTATATTACAGTTATTTTAGCTAGAAAAATAGAGACGGCATGCAAAAGCGTCACAGCTGTTTTAAGCAAGAGGGAAGGCATAGAGACCGATTACTACTTCAGACATAGATCTATCTGTGTACACTTGCATGGTTCCAGGTTGAGAAGAGTTATGCTTCAAGAAAAAAAAACCCCAGAATAATCCGGGTGCTATTGAATAATTTTGATAAGAGGTCATAGAGGATTAGACCGAACTCTGGCAAGAGACTTCTAATCCTAAACAGTGTGGTTTGGAGACTTGCAGGAGTCTCACGTTATAGGTTTGGATAATATGAGAGATGTTACAAAACGAGATATATGACTAAAAACTCTCGAAACTGGAGTAGTAAAACTCCCATCTAAAATTGAGCTCTGAACTGAAAAAGGAACGTAAATTTTATTCGGTAGCCAAATCAGTCCTCCATGGGCTGAAAGATAAGGAATGGAGAAACTCCATTGGAAGAATATAAGAGAACTTAATGTACAAAGGTAAGCCACTCATGTGATGCATTGGAATTAATTATAAAGACATCAATCGATCCTTGACCGCCACTTCAATGATCGTACACTCGTCGAATGCAGAAGTATCTATCCTTGATTTTGTCAAAGAAACCCGGAACTAGGGCATTTTGACATAAACCGTGACGCGGTTTAAAATTATCTTGCAGAGGGCGCTTCAAATAAGACCGCTCCATAAGTCTTTAAGAGGTTATCTCCCTACAGCGTAAAGAGAGCATTTTCTGAAAATTTCAAGTTTCTGTTGGTTTAAATAAAAGAACTTTTGGAGAACGGAGTAAGGTCCTGTCTGAACTTACCAAGAATCCTTTTGCTCCAAATTCAAACTATAATATATGCATCATCATTGGGTAAAAACACATATGCACGAAAAAAAGGGGCGAATGTTTTTTCAAAATAAAACTAAATCAGGGCCTGTCTCAACGAAATTCATACGCAGTAAAATCGTTCGGACAGCACTTATGGCACTCGGAGTGGGGTATCGGTTTTCTCTGACTGCAGTTGTAACATCTGCCTAACAAAAAATCGAACGGAGCGCTTAAAAATAGATAGAAGAATAAAATTTAAGCTGTCTAGCATGAGGGAAGGGGGAATAAAAGAACTCAACGGCTTCATCAACCCAAATAAAATCGTTAAAAGAGATCTTTATTTCACGAATGATGGCCATTATGTTCGGTCCATCACCACAGCGTTGCTCTCTCGAGCACCTGAGGCCCAGTAATACTTATTTGGATAAAAAACTGCCCACTCATGGAGTTCGTTAACCATCTCTTATATGATATCAAGTATGAGGATCGAAAGTAAAAAATGAGACATCATTTCGACTCAGTTCCCATATCCCTTTGTAGCTTAATAGGGCATGAAAAACTTATAAACCAAGATGCAGGAGAGAGAGGAGGCACCCATTATGGCCTCTTTAACAGAGATAGCCAAGGAAGAACTGAACAAAAGAGGTTTCCTCAGCTCCTCCAAATATCCAGAGTCTAGTGCGATCCCTATGATCTATTGGTACTGCATACTTTTCTTTGCGCAATCTTCCAAGAACCAGACCAGATAGATGACTAATATGAGCTAACTGTGCTATACCCCACCAAGTTGATAGGCTAGGCGGAGGAGCTTGACTTTTCATTTTATGTAAAGCAGTCACGAATGAGGGTTGGGTGTGGTGTTGCCCAGGCCATGGGTTTCGTAATATTTCAGCCGGTCAGGGTTGGGTGTGGTGTGGCCAAGGACATGGGTTTCGTAATATTTCAGCCGGTCAGAACACGGGAGTTGTATAAGCATAAGTTATTAATGGGAGCCTCAATGAGCAGAGTACGAAATACCTCTCTCTAGCCTGTATAAACAGAAGCTCCTTTTAAAACAACTAAGGATTTCAATGTTTAAACAAAAAGTGTGATCTACTAAAATTCACGAAAATCTGCCTTGCACTAAGCATTTTAGCATATACGCTCTTAGAGAATTTTGAACAGATTTTGAAATGAGCACCAAAATTAAAATGTGTAGGAGTTAGTTCATGGTAATTGGATACATGATTTTCTGAATAAGTAGTACTATTCAGTTTACAAATGCTGCCCAATATGTCTATGGCACTCCCGTTTGGGTTGGGCGAATTAATGAAAACATTCTTTTTCGATAAACGCAAAACTCTTGGTTCCCTAACAAGGAAAGCAATTACTTACCTTTAAGGAAAATGCGACCTCTAGATCACTTCGGTCTATCAGCATCTTAAAAGACGAAAAAGCTATTTAAGCCGGGGAGCTCGAAGACTTCCAGTACCTTATGAATAAGCAGCTCTGTGGTACACGCGTTTTCTTTAAGAGAGCTCTCTTTGAGACAAGAGAGGGTGGTCTATACTCTTTGTTTCTTCTACACAAAGGTTCTGAGTAAGGACAAACTCACCTCAGTCTCCTTCCGGTCAAAATAAAGAATGATTTACATCACTGGATTCTCCCCCGGAAGGTGAAGAGAAGTTTATTTTCTCTTACATATAGTTTTGGTTTAGGGGACCAGAGCAATACTACATGCATCGGCCCTCTCTTCTCTAAAATTAAGGGTAGAACTTTCATGGTGATAACTCCTTATAGTAATCGGGTGCTCATTCTCTTTAGTCTCCCAATTTTGCTCTCACGACTCTGAAATCTATTGAGTGTAATATAATCTGATGGGATCTGTCATTGAGATTTTGCTGGGATACGCTATTGCCGACGAGTAAAGAAGTCTTGCTTCCGAATAAAAGCACTTTGGAATGGCACCTGCAAAATAGTTGGGGGAACGCCTCCACGGTGGAGAAAGAACCTTTTGTGAGTCTCCTTTAAAAAAAAGACTGGTATTATGAAGGCCTATTTACACGAAAGTGTTTGGAGGCGAACTCTTTGGGAATTTATAGGTGTCGCGTAGCTCACGTTACCTCCATTCGGCCACCAATATCTGACAAGAACACGATTCTAATTCCTCTTCTATTTTAAATGTTTATGTAAATTAAAACACACCATGAACATTTGAAATACTGTAATATGTTGTGAGCAGTAAGAATAAAAGGTTAGTCTGTGATAATACGCCTAAAAGAATTTATGAGGTTAGTGAAAAGCTTGCCGTTTAGGTCATGCCTCAAACACAGGCACGTACCATTGCTACATTACTGTTTGTTTACGATATACTGGCTCGAAAACAGGATTTTATTGAAGGACACTACTCAGAGGGTACCAGCAACAACGTTTATTAGTCCTCTTTTCATTCTGGTCACCGTGCTACGCTTCATAAAGAATTACTCCATTGTTTTTACATGATATTACATAGGTTGTGCTAGTAATATAATATTCATTGCATTGAATGTGAGATAAATGATTAATTAGAACTTTGGTAAATTCTATAAATTTTTATCTTGTTTACAGTTCTCTTCTTCTAGATCAATTATCTAGTTCTAGAGACATATCTTCTTAGTTAATAGCTTCGTTGAGTAAAAGAGATCAGGGTTTCACTTAATGGCGTCTAAAATATTCTTCTAAGGATTAGCTTTCCTCCATGAAGCAGAGAAAAATATCTTGTTGACATTTACTCGTTATTTTATAAATTTTATATTCGGGATATTTAAATGTTAAATTATGTCCTTATTCCCCGATTTAACCAAATTGTGTAACAATCTAAGGAATGCCACAACAGACAAGTCGTTATAACAGAGCGGTTTCTAAATAAAGGTTTCATTGAATGGTGCTTCACCCAAGTGAACCGTTGAGCAAACAATGCTTGGTTGCACTGTCTCAAACCAATATTTCACAGTCATTTAAGACCTTTTTACAACAAACCATAAGTAATGCACCTCCTTATTCCAGCCTTTGTGTAGGGAACCATTCATATTCAAAGATATGAATTTCAACTACAAATGTTTGCTAATAATAGTGCCCTGCTTTGGAGAGGCATAGTCTTTTACTTACATAGTGTTGTTTATCAATGTTTTCCTATTCTTGTTCATTTAAAGAGAAGTCCGTTTTAGAAAGAGTGATGCGCATATATATTCAGAGAAGGGCCAAATAATTAAATGACTTCAGGTTTATTAAAAAGTCAGCATTTTATAATTAATTATAAAAATGCGATCCTTGCCTGAATCAAAATTGCTCTGTTTCTCTTCCTGTAGGTGTGAGTTTCAGTCCCTAGATTTCTGATATTCGATCAAAGAGGTAACATCTTTTTCAATTATTATCTAATCAGAGATTATTTTTTTTGAAAAGAAATATTCTATTTTGTTTTTTCAAATTGAGAAATGGTTGTCTCTAATCCAAAGCGTGTAACGATTGATTTTTTTCGCCAAAGAATCATAAAATCGAAGGAAAGTGTTGCTAGGGTTAGAACATTAACGAGAGACGGTATATATATAGTCAAGGGCCAAGTAATTAAATGATTTCATGTTTATCAAAACGTCAACATTTTATAAATAATTAAAAAAATGCAATCCTTCGCTAAATCAAAGATTACATTCGTTCTGTTCCTCAAAGTGTTAGGTTTCAATCCGTAGAGTTCTGCGATTCGATCATGTGCAATTATAATCTACTCACGGATTATTTCGGTTAGAAATAAATGTTTTATTGTTTTTCAATTTCAGAAATGGTCGCCTCTAACGAAAAACCTGTAACCAATGTTCCTCTGCGCTAAAGAGTCCTGAAATACAAGGACATATTTGCTAATGGTAGTCATCAAAGAAAGCCATAGAATCATTAATAACTTCCATAAAGCTGGTTATAATCATATGAAGAAGTCTAGTTGACGCCTGTTTGCCTCAACTGAACGTCAAGTTCCTTCCTGGTGAGATTACAGTTCCTAACTTGCTAATGATTTGAAAGACGCAGAGCTGGGCACGGACATTTCGAAAAAGGTCTCAATTCGAGAAGGCTTATGAAGAAGCTTATCTCACCACGAACAGCTCTGAACTCAAGATGGTACCAAGAGGTGCTTCATTAGCATTTTTTCACAAATGTTCAGTACCAACTAGGCGATGATAATTATTTTTTAGCATGAATGATCACCTACAATTGATTGTACTTACTAAATTTGTTTATGCTCGTTATTTTTGTTTTACATTTAACAATTAAATTATGATAAAAATATACTTAAACAAGATGCAAAATTAAATTATTTCAATAAATTTTATTATATTAATAAGTATAGTAGTCTCACAATATTTGGCTATGACTATTGTAAATGTATTATATAATCCTCCTTGTTTTATCTATTATGCGAATAACCGCTGTCTCACTGCCAAAAAACCCTTTGAGAAATATTGCTTAAAACATATCATAAAATGAAAATTTTAATTAACCCCAAATATGCTGGATCAAGACAAAATTAGAGAAAATCCAAGGTTTCTAAAATAAGTAAAACAAAAATCACAACTAAAAACTATGTATGCTTAAAAGTTATCCAAATTTGCACCCCCAAAACACAAATTGTAGTCTCTAAATGATTAAAATGAGAGCGGAAACAAAATCTATCAGAAAATAAAATTGAACTTATCGGGGGCAAACTTTAATATATGTAATAAATAATTATATTATTTACTACAAACTCTTCCTGCCACTCAACAATTGAGACTCTTACGCATTCATGTTGTAGAATTTCCCTGTGTTCTTAAACTGTTTTACGGATCTCATACTTTAGACGTCTCTTCCGAGGGTCTGCAAAACATTTATAATGTGTTTCTCGTTCAATTAAAAATAGAAATGTGCTTGCGTCCAATAGCAATTTTAAAGATTTAGCGGAGTGAAAGGAAGCATTATCCTCCATGATATTGCAGGGTGGGTATCGGAGGCTCTTATATGGGGCAAATCATGAAGCTACAACAATTCCATATACACTTTTGATTTCATTGTGTACAAGTGGCCGAGTGCCTTCTAGCCTAATAACGCCACAAATAAAAAAAACAAATTCGGCTAAACATTACACTCACTTTCATGCAATTAACAGATAACCTTTAGCATGGTCTGCAACAAAGGTAAAGATAACAATTTAAATAGCTATTTGATAGGCAAACTTTTTATTTTGCGCAAGAAAGGCTGCTTAATGCGATATCCTCTCGTGACAGTGAGAAGAGATCCTAACGGGTGCTTGATGAAGAGCTTAGTTAGTTACAACATTCCTATTTACCCGGATAATTTTAAAAATTGGGCAATTGCAAATAATTTTCGATATATATATATATATATATATATATATATATATATATATATATATATATATATATATATATATATTTATATATATATATTTCTATATAATCGATGGGGTTGCTGCTAGTCAGACGAATCTTTAATTTCACCAGGAATGAGAGTACATATATAGAGTGCGAAGAAATTCATCTTGATTTATTGGGTATAAATAACGTTTTGAGCTGGCCGCTCATCTTTGGGTTCTATGATATAAAGCAACAAACAGTTGTTCTGTTCCCTAACAGGAAGAGCTTAGTTAGACAGGCATCCATGCGGGGGTGTGGCCTACGGCCTTATTTGCTAATCTTAACTGCCTTTTTAATCCCCTTTATATACTCTTTATTTTAACACCCTGAACACCCTTTTCTTCATCTTCATCTTGTTGTTGTTGTTGTTATTCTTCTTCTTCTTCGGTCTGTGTCCTACGGCTTATCATAATTCTTTTTTCTTTTCTTCATCTAAATTTGATATAATAATTTCCATGCCAAAATTTTAATAAATTTTCTGAACTTCACCACTTGTAATTCTTTTAGTTTTAAAAAGGTCACAAAAATTCGATACTTATATTTATTTCTGAACTTTACCATTTTTTTTATATTATAAAGGAATTATTAGAAATAACTTTGACAAAAAAATTAAATCTACTTAGGTGACAACCGAAATAAAAGAAAAAATCTTATTCAAACCTTCAAAAAATCTCGTTCTTAAAATATTTACCGCCCAATCCTTCATTCGATGTTCCTAAAGACTCAAAATATATTATTCTTCTCGAAATTGGTTCTCTTAATAGAGAATTCAGAAAAAACTTTTCTAAATTATTGAAACGCTATTTTTACCATACAAATTTTAAATTAGTATTTTTTAACAAACTCAATATTGGTAGTTAGTTCAGTCAAAAGGGCGCAGTAGAAGAAAGAGTTTTCACAAAATTACCCAGACCCCATATCTATTGCCATACATAGATGATATTTACATAAATTTAAAGTCGGACGAAGAAATCCTAACACTCATACAAGCATTTAAACAATGTTTTTCTCTCAATTATACAGTTGAAAGAAGATGAGCTAACTAACGTACATTTCTTGACACTTTAACTATTTTAAATAATCACAAGATTACCATGAGAGTATACTTTAAAAGCACTAATCCTGGCCTCTGCATGAATACAGAAAGAGAATGTCGAGAAAGATACAATAAAAGTGCAATTAACGCTTATATTAATAGCGCCTTTACCCACTGCCTTACCTGAAAAGATACACACAATGAGAATGAGAAAGTCACCCAAGAACTCGTCAACAATGGATTTAGCAACCGCGAGGTACAGGCAGCTATCAAGAAAAAAATGAGCCATTTTCAATTCAAACAACAAGACAATAACGGAAGCAACAATATACAAGAATACGATGAAGAGGGAGTACTGAACCGATGAAAGGCAAATCAAGGGAATTTTTTACCGATCCATAAAGCCTACAAATGCAGAACAGAAATTAACATTAAGTATATATTATTAAACTAGACGCATAGACACCATCATTATGAAAACTAATCAGAAACCCAGACCTGAACCTAAACAAAACCTCCTAATATATGAGTACAAATGAAACCCAGGAGACTGTCAGCTCATCCCCCGCTCATATATCGGAATTACGGAAACTCCCAAAACCATACAAGTCAAAACCATGGAACTATTCTCAACAGAAAAATGTTATAAAATTTACCGTTTTCTCTCATCAATACATTTATGTAGTCAGAGATATTTGTCTAAAAAAATGTATTAGAGAGAAATAAGAATTAGCAAACCTTTTAAAAATGACCCTTAATTTAATTTGGTATAATCCAAAACTGCAAGTAGCCAGTACACATTACTCAGTGGAAGGCAATATTTCAGTAGTGTTGCTAGTTCTGGTAACTTTTATAACTGGTAACTGTTTATAGAGCATTTATATTTTAGTTGAATGATAGTAAAGGCTGTGGATCATTTTAGAATGAAATATAATTATAAGGTAGAGATTATTTCTTAATCTAAGTGACATCTTTTCATGTGCAGATATAACAGCGACAATGGCGAGAATCAAGACAAGGTCTAAATCAAAGTCTCATCTAACTAATTTTGTTGGGACTGAGCAAGAGCTGATGGTGTCTGAGTTACCAATAATAAGAAATATTTTGATGTGCAGCATCTACCTGAGGGAGCAAAGTGAAGATGACCGGAGAAATTATGAAGTGAACCAGCTGGTAAAAGACATGTATTAGGGCTTGATTAATCCGTGCATCAAAGCTAATGCTCTCTTCAAACCACATGTTTTAAACCAAATGGTCACAATAATATCAAAGCTTCAGGAGGTGTGGAAGGAGGCAGTAAAAGTTTACTTTGGTTAAGGAAAAATTAAGGTAAAAGAGAGATTCATTGTAAAACTAGATAAGTTATTTAATATATTAACATGCAAATGTCAAATTTCCAGTTGTGGGGAAGTAGGTTGTAATGGCTGTGAGAGTAAAGCCCAAATTAACTGCTGTTGTAGTAAAGAAAAAAATACCTACTAGCGAACTGGCCTTTATTAAAGGATAAACGGAGAAGGTTGGAAGTAAAGGTACCTGTCAAATTAGAGGTCCTGATATTCCAGAACATAATAGACAATTAAGGACTTCAAAAAGGAAATAAAAAGAAATGATAATAGAAAAGAAAAGAAAAAGTAAGGAGGAAAGTGCTGTTTTAGTAGAGAAAGCAGCAAGAAAAGAAAGCGAGCCTTTTTGACAGAAGGTGAAGATCTAGAGGCACAAAAGTCTGATGGTGACAACAGTTTTGGTGATGAAGTAACTTTTTAAGCTGCCCAAGAGCCTGAATCTTCCACCAGGAATAGAAAGAATTATGAAGAAATTCCAACAGCAGCTTTAATAGATGCTTGATTCACTACTGAGGAATATACAAGTAAAGTAATTGATAATAATAAAATTAAGATAGCACGGGTAAAGCTAATGACACTTATTGAACGTGCTTTGAGCAAAAATTACGGAAAGATGTGGGAATTTCTTGCCTTTTCTTTAAAGGACGAATTGATGTGACATATTTTATGATGGAGGCAGAGGGAAGTGAAAAATTCTTTCCAGTAAAAACAAAAGAGAAGCATTAAGCTGTCATCAGTGAACCTAGGAGCAGTTCCCTCTTCTACTTTGTCTCAAAAAAGGCTACAAACGAAGGTTCACATGCAGAGAAGATCGGTAATGCTATGTTTGGATGGGTGAGGAAAAGGGGTGTTGATAAAAGCTTAATAGTCATTGTAGGAGACTCCACGAATGTAAACACAGTTGTTAATGCTGGAGTAATCCGAAAAATAGAGCTCTATTTGGGCAGAAAGCTCGTTTGGTTGGTCGGTAACCTGCACACTGGGGAACTCCCTCTCCGTCATCTAATTAGCAACCTGGATAGCCCAACACTATTTGACAAGAGATATTCTGGACCAATAGGAAAGCTCCTTGACTCTGTTATAGACTTGGATATCAACCAAAATTTCACTAAAATTTCTTTACGTCCTACTCTTACCAAGATACCTCAGGAAGTGGTGCAAGATCTTTCCACTGATCAATACTACGGCTATAGAATTGTATCGGAAATCAGAGATGGAGTGCTTACAGCAGGGCCTTCTCTATTGGAAATAATACCAGTTAACTACAGTCGCTTGCTGACCACAGATAACAGACTTCTTCGACTGTGGATGTCAAAAAAATGAGCTCAAAGAAAATTCCTTTAAGGATCTACAACTGATTGTTGAGTTCATCATTGGTGTAAATTGCCCATGCTGGTTTAACGTTGAGATTAAGCACTCTTGGACCGAAGAACCTAGGCACATTATTTATCAAATTCACTGCCTCAAGTCTTAGAGGAATGAGATATTAGATATTGATTTGTCACTGTTAAGAGATCAGATTGGTATGAATACAGTGAAATCATCGTCCAAACCCTCCTATGCCCAGAAGATCGGACGGAGAGAACTCTAGTGGTGAAAAGAATTCAGACCACTACGGGCGAAGGGGACCCAGATACTCAACTGGAAGACTCCTGTGTAATGCTTAGTAGGACACCAGACATGAATTGTAATGTTACTAGGATTGGAGATCTGATCGATTGGTCAGTGGATACCTCTGAGCCACCTCTCACTTGCTCTTTAAGTACCTATGAATTGAAAAACTTCATTGACTCTCCTATGAAAGTACCTGACTAGCCTTGTCACACACATAGCATTGGGAGGGTTGTAAAAATCGTAACTGAGGCTTCTTCCAAGTATTTCTCAGATGAAAAGAGGGATGGAGGAATCAGGGCACAAGAGAAAAGAAGAGGTCTAATGTCCAGGAATGAGTCAAAGCAAGACTTGTGTGCTCTTTTGAAGTTTAATTTTCGAAAAAGACCCAAAGTGACCTATGGAGCTATATTTGGAGATTTGCATACACTTTTCTCACTCAATAAACATGTAAATTTGAGGTTAATTTGTGTTAGTATGTACTTGGATAAATAAAAATTGGTTACATAGCTCGTGACGAAAGCGAAAAATTTACTTTTATTTAAATGGAAAGTGATGTAGGTAAGAGCAATTGTATAACAAAATAAAGTCCTACACCGGAAAATTTATCATTAAAACACCCCTCATTAGAGGATTTAATGAAAATATATGGTTGCCCCAAAGTATGACCCTCCCTAATGCACCAGATCGCCGGCAACCACTACTTTCTTCAAGCTATTCACATACAAGAAAAACAACCCAAGCTTCACTTAAATTCAATTCACACAAAATACAATCAAGCGGCAAAATTAAGGGACAAACCACGAGGGCTACCTAATCTCCCGACTCCCTATCAAAACCCTTCATGGCCTTTAATAAGACCAAGAATTTGAGCTGCATTTCTCAGCCTAACACTCCCGACCCTCTCCTAACACGCTCATATGTTCGCCAATATGCTTCACTAGCAGATCTCTCCGTTCGTTTGTACATCTTATAATTTATTGATATATAAACCACTGTTTTCTCTTGTTACTTGTATTTTTATTTTAATCTCTGAAGATCTTATAAGTGTATCAAAACGCGTAAGATAAATAGTGTTTTACTAAAGAAATCTTTTATTATTCCCTTTCAAAATTTAAAACCAACTTTTAATGAATTTCAGAGAACTTATCCACGAGCTCAACCCAGACATAAATGCAAATATAAGGCAAATCGAAAGATGTGACAATAAAATCACGTATGCGAAATTAGCCGTGACTTACAACAAAACTTATTACGATGAAAATATTTCCCTCAACTTCATATACAGGGTGTCCTAAAAGTCCCGCTACATAAAAAAAACTATAACCTTCCCCTTTACCTGTAATTAATCTCTATACATAAAAATTAGATGTTCAGAGATCTATTGTATATCAGACCATACATTGAGAACATAAAGACAAATCCCCCGCAATGTATCGTGACTTTTGGGATACCCTGTATATATATATATATATATATATATATATATATATATATATATATATATATATATATATATATATATATATATATATATATATATATATATATATATATATATATATATATATATATATATATATATATATATATATATATATATATATATATATATATATATATATATATATATATATATATATATATATATATATATATAAATATATATATATATATATATATACAGTGACTGGACCTAATTATTTGCACAATTCTATTTGTGATGTATTTTGAAAATTCTAGATCTGCTTTGGAGTAAAGAGTACATGTAGTTCAGAGAACAAATATTTAACAGAATATTTAAGCCGAAAATAAAAAAATATATTGACATCCAGAAAATCAACTAAACAAAATAGTGTATGAGACAAAAGTATTTGGCCAAACCCAAACAAGTGTTTAGTATTTAGTGGCATGTCCTTTATTTGCATTAACAGCATGGAGACGATTATTCTGACTGGAAACTAACTTTTCACACATCGTTTGTGGTATCTTGTTCCATTCTTGCATGCATATGATCCTCAAAACAGCAAGGTTCTTTGGACTCTTTTTGTGCATAGAAGTTTTGAATAATCGCCAAAAAATTTCAATGGGATGTAGGTGAGGCAATTGGCTAGGTCACGGAAGGACACCTATTTTCTTATTTGCGACCTATTCTTTAGTTAATTTTGCTGTATGTTTGGGTTCATTATCTTGCTGAAAGATCCACTTGCAACCCCTTTCTAAAACTCTATTCCTTTGTCAAGATGGGCTTTCGCAAACGTTAAAACGATACTTCGCATGTTTTGATGTAAGAAGGGGAGTTGTGCGTGGAGTGAAGGCATGTAGTCCACTTCGATGCAATTCTCTAGAAACCGTTTTTTGACTGAGGTGAACTCCTTGTAACTCCAGTTACAAGGAGCATATAGCATATAGCGTCGAGAGCGGCCCGTGATCTTCCGAGGAGCAACAACTCTTGGCAGGAAAGAGATTTTCCTAGTCTCTCGATGCTTCCGAACTATTGCCCCAACAATTGAATATGGAACCTTAACACCTTCAGCAATTTGCCTATAGGTTAATCCTTCATTACAAAGTCCAACTATTTGCTTTCGAATAGCTTTGGGTATTTCTTGGACTTTCGCATTGTAATCGCTGAGCATCCAACTTCAACAAACTCTAGAGAGGTAATGATTGTGCCTCTCGTAGTTTATTTACATTAGATGTGCATTTAGAAGTTTCTGGTAGCTTTATAAACGTGGTTAAATTAAGAAACTAAAATTTTACGATAAACTAAGAATGATTTAACATGATATTAACTTTGGCAAAATACCTTTGTCCCATACATTTTTTTGTTTAGTTGATTTTTTGGTTGTCAATATATTTTGGTATGATCTGCTTAAATATTCTGTTAATATATGTTATCTGATCTACGTATACTCACTCTTTACCCTAAGCCAACTCCCGAACTTTTCAAAATACATCACAAATAGAGTTGTGCAAATAATAAGGTCCAGTCACTGTGTCTATATATATATATATATATATATATATATATATATATGGAAAAGAAAGAGAAAATAAGTGAAATAATTTATCTTTGGAAATATGTTTTTTCATAATTAGGCAAGAATCAGTGCAGGGGTGAGGATCAACCAATCCCAATGAGGTAGGGAACATCTGCTTTGATTTCAATTAAACAAAACTTTTAGACCACTCGGCTACGCATTTATCTCCGCAGCTGACTGGACTAAAGCAGGTTTCGCAGATAAATTATTCAGGTATGACTGATGCATGTCATCATTCTTTCGCGCTCATGAGATATACCTTATATATATATATATATATATATATATATATATATATATATATATATATATATATATATATATATATATATATATTAAGAGAGCAGAGGGGTTGCGCGTTGCCAGGCGTATACGTATTTTTAGGATAAATAAGCAGGTTAAATTTAGGAAGTTCATTACTATATTATAACTTCTGTGTACCGACGTTACGGGTAGGAACCCATTCTCAAGAATGTGAGATTATAAATATATACAAACATAAGAATTTTTTTTTATATACGTTATGGATATTTATAAATTAACTATATGCGAAATGGAAAGCATCAGAGGTGGTAATATTCAAATTATAAAAATGCAGGGCTTTTAACTATTAGGGAATAGGAAATATGTTTTTGTTTTCAAATAAAACTGAGATTAATTAGTTTTGTGTGTCTTCATTGTAAAAAAGGGGATATAATAGAAATATTTGAAAGATACGGGTTGTTTCGGGAGAGTGGATTAGGCGTGTGTAATGGATGATTATTATTGTAGTAGAAGTGGAAATGAGCTTGTGACGGAGTTTAAAGTGGGTTTTTTAAAGTGGGATGTCTGTTTTCGTAGTGTATTCGGATAGGATGGAACTCGGGAGTAGTGAGTAGGGCTCCAGTTCTATTGCTGATTGGTAAATGTGCGCAAATACGGGTATTTAGTGTGCGCTGTGTCGATCCCGAGTTTTTCCCTATCCGAATACACTACGAAAACAGACATTCACACCATAAACCAAACTTAAATAATTTGCAAATTAAAGACACAGCAAACAACCAAAATCAACTACGTACACAGGAATCTATTTATATTAGATTTAAAAACCCACTTTAAACTCCGACACAAGCTCATTTCCACTTTTACTACAACTATAATCACCCACGAATTACACACGCCAAATCCACTCCCCATAAAACAACCCCTATTTTTCAAATGTTTCTATTATCTCCCCCTCTTTACAATGAAGACACCCAAAACTAATTAATCTCAGTTTTATTTAAAAACAAAAACATATTTCCTATTCCCTAATAGCTAAAAGCCCTGCATTTTTATAATTTGAATATTAACACCTCTGCTGCTTTCCATTTCGCATATAGTTAATTTATAAATATCTCATAACGTATATAAAAAAAAATTCTTATAATATAGTAATGAACTTCCTAAATTTAACGTGCTTATTTATCCTAAAAAAAAATATATATATTTATATATATATATATATATATACATATATATATAAATATATATATATATATATATATATATATATATATATATATATATATATATATATATATATATATATATATATATGAAACATGTTTTGCAGAAAAAATAAAATAAAATAATATAGTGTCAGGACTGGAATTAATTTTTACCAATCATAAATCCAAAAATTATTACCTGTTCTAAAGCCTTGAATTTTACTTAATTTTTTCTTTGCACTTTATCTTTTAACTTCAAATTTTAGGCTTGAACAAGATGTTAATGCACAATAGGTTGCTTTGCAAAGAAGTTCAATCTCTAACATTATTTTATTAATGAAAAGATGAAAGGAATTATTTACTTTTCGAAACATTGGAATCTAAAGTGAAATGCAAGATCATAAATTCAATTTAATCCTTTCCTTCTTGCAACCATTGGTTGGCTTGAAACTCTTGAACTTCTTCTATTTTGGATACTTTAACGATTATTTCTTGGTGAATTTTTTTTAATTCTTTTGAGCTGCAGTAGAATAAATAAAGATTTCTTTAGTGTTACAATTTTAAGGCAAACAAACTTTGTACCTAGTATATTTTGGAAAATGGAGAGTTTGTATCAAGATTTCTTTCAGCTTTTATAACTATTCAAAAACCAGCCTTTAGGAATAGTGGTTATTCCCCGACCAAATTTTGAACTTCTCTTGCCAGATTTAAGAAAAATGGTCTCGTCGTACATTTAGGATCATATTGATGATTGATCCTATTTAGAAAAGCAACAAAATAAAATCACTTGTATATTTTTAATATAAGTAAAAAGCTCGCAAAGTGCACGTGATTCAAAGTTATGCAGATACAACCACAAAGGAAAAGTGGAAAAAGATTCCGAGCCCTTTTGTCTTTATGCTTAAGGCCTTTTTCAAGAAATGACAAGAGGCATCGAATCGAATCGATGTATATAGAAACAACAGAGAGGGATCACTGGATAACACAGGTCATCATGTAGTCGTAGAGGAAAAGGGTACGGAAATAAATTGAAAGGATAGGATGCCTGGTGGAGTTGGATGAGGCTCGGGGTGTTCATTAGTGGACGACGTTTGGGAGGTGGTTAGTAAGAACGCGTAACGCGTAAGTCATGATGCTCTTAAGTTATGCGTAAAACGGTATGGGTTACGGGTGGTCATGGGCTTCCGGACATCGCACTGCCATCGAATAAACCGTCTTGCGTGTACTGTGATGTATATGGGGTCTCTGGCGAGCTTCCCTAGTTGTTTTATGAGTCTAGTGTAAGTGTATTTATTGAGGGGTGGCAATTTGTTGTTTTCGTGTAGTGTGCACATTTTCTCGTACATGGGGGAGCGGCAAGCACGCTTCAGAGCAGAGATCTGAATGCCCTGAGCCTCCTCCTGCCACGTGACACTCGCTGTTTCGAGTGACAGTTGGACGTACGTGAAAAGAGGTCGAATGAGTGTTCTATATAGGTGTAACTTTAGTTTCTTGCCCGCACGGTAGAAACTGCGCAGCATTTTGTTTGTACGTGCGGCTCTTGCGTGTATTATGTGTTAGTGTTTATTCAACCTAAGGGACTTGTCAAAAGTTACCCCAAGGGTTTTTTCTTTGTGTGTAGTCGAGCCTTGTTGGGTTTAGGTGATTCCTGTCTGGTGTGTGTGAGAAAATTGTAGGTCATGCATGTAGTGATCTCTTGCGCCGAAGAGAGTCATCTGTGTCTTGTGGCAATCAGCCATTTATCCTCGTATTCTGTCTTTTTGTCTAGTATTATTTATGCGTGGTGTACGATCTCGTCTGCTCCGCTGCTTCTGACGAGAATGTTCTCGTCATCAGCGTATGACACTGTGTCGATGTGACGGCAGTTTTCGAGTGGGCGTAAGGTTTTTTTCTGTGAATGATTTAGAGTTTGGGTACTTCCTTGGGGAATGCCTTAGCGTGGTGTGAATGGTTGTGATAGGGTTTTGTTCTATTTTTTTGGCAGCTCCTGTCAGTGGGGTATTGCAAAAGAATCGTTCTGGGGCAGAGAGTTAACTACGTATTGTTGTTGAGTTTTCAACGGAGTCCCTCGTGCTACACCTTATCAAAGGCCTTCTCCATGTCCTTACTGATGGAGCGTGACTTTTGTCGTACCAGGCGTGTTTTTTTGTATTCTGTTGTCAACGATGGTGACAGCCGCCTAAGTGGACCGGCCACTCCTGAACCCATATTGGTCGGGGAAAGAACCAGTTTCTCTCTTCCAGCTAGTCCCGTAGGCGGAAGTTGATCATACGTTCAAGTATTTTGCTTATGTTATCTAATAAAGCAATAGGCCTCTAATTGTTAGGGTGTTTGAGGTCTTTGTTCATTTTGTGTAGAAGTATGTTTTGAGAGACTGAATATTTTGGAGAAGTAGCCTGAGGCTAGTGAGGCGTTGAAAAGGTGGGTAAGTGTAGGGTATATGTTTGCGGTGAGGGTGTGTATTAATGCGGCTGGGAGTCGAGAGGGGTTGGGTGCGCATTTTGGTGTTGTTTTAATGTATTTTTTAGTTTCATTGACGCTTTTCGAGAGTGGTCAGTGTAGATGTGTTGTCGAGCAGATCCATTCATATCAGGCAGGTGAGCCTTAGCTCGTGAGCGTGATCCCGACACCACTCCTGGACTTCATGGAAGTGCGCTTGCACGTGTGGTCTGGGTGGGTTGTATTTGTGTATCATGTTTTAGCGGGATCTAAATGCGCCGAGGATGACATTGCTGTCTGTGAGTGTTTGTTTATTTACTTGGCACGTAGGTGAGGGATGTTGTGTTGTCGTGGGCCTCTGGTGTAGTGATTATTGTACTGTTTGATGAGACTCTGGGTGTGTATGGAATATGTAAAGTGTTTAATACATGTGTAGGTTTTGTGTCGTGTGTGCAGGAGGCGTGCTGCGGTTATAGTGTTAAAGATTGAGCCCCAGCGGTCATCTAAAAGATCTTGATCAGAGGTGGTCCAGGTCGAGGTTTTGTGGCGTGTTTTCTGTTATGTATCTCTTGTACTCTACCCAGTTCGTGTTTTTGAAGTTAAAGATATGTGGTGTGGATATAAGTATGGGAGATGTGGATATGAAAAGACATATCGGTATCTGGTCAGAGAGTACATGACGACCCGGTGAGATGTGAGTGTAGAAGCATGCAGCGTGGGCATTGCGGGAGACCACGTCCGGAGACGAGGTTCCTCCGCGAGTACCGTAGAATGTGGGGAAGGCCAGGTCGATGTACTTGCAGCAATAACGTTGCAGGGCACCAGGTAGGCACCTTCCTGCATCATTCGTGGTATTAGAAAGAGAGTTGGGTGGAAAAGGATGAGGTGTCCCGCAAAGAAGATAGGTAGATTGTGGTTCGAAAGAGCAGGAAGTGGGACTTCTATGTTTAATTTTAGGCCTGGTGGTCTGTAGTGAGTGGTCACTAAGATGGGGCTGGAGCTTGCCTGTACCTTGCAGGCTATAAAAGAGTCATCGCATGTTTGAATGATGGAGTGGTTTATAGACCGCTTTATTAGGAGGAGGGAGTAGAGCTAGTAATACGGTCTAGAGATAGTAGGTGAGGTTCAGAATATGAGAACGAGGTGCGGGAGAGAGAGGAGGTTGGGATGGCAGGAAAGGAGAGATGGAAGGAGAAGAGGAAGTAAAAGCATTGACGGGGTTGGTCAGCTTTACGCGTGGTTGTGTGTGGAGGGAGGGTTCCGTGTTTTTTTTTAAATGCAGAATGTTGTGGCTGGTATGTTGGGGGTAGGGTACGTGGAGGAGGTGGATGTTGTGGTATCAGTAGGAGAGGGGTTGAAGGCTGTGAGAGGGGGGTGGAGAATGTAGGTGGGGGGTTGGTGGCAATAGTGGGGAGTTAAGGCTGGTGTTAGGAGGGAGTTTAGGTATAGAGGAAGAAGGAGTGGTAGATGTGGATGGAGGAGAGGAAGCGGTGAAAAGAGAGGTGGGAGCAATGGCCAAAGGGGCAGGTGAGGAGGGTACAGTGGCGAGAGGGCAGGGACATAATGGCGGTGGGGGGCATGAGCCTAATGAAGGTGGGGGACGTGTCGGAGCATGTGGGTGAGTTTGGGTTGCTGCTGGGCTAGGGTGTGTCTGGATTAGTATAAGTGGTGGTGTGGAAAGCGTTGCGCCGGCAGGAGCAGCGAATTTTCTAGTGAATGAAGGAGGGAAGGGGGGTGGGGGGTGTTTTTTTTGATGGTTTGTGAACGCCGTATTGCCAATACAGCGTCGGAGCCCACCTTACATAGGTAAGGGCATTTAGGGTTGTCGTGGACATGGTCGCCGTCTGACGTTTGTGCAGATGGTGGCTGTGCAGGTGGTGTAGTGGTGACCCACTACACTGCACCTTGAGCAGGTCAGGTCTGCTTGACAGTTTCATGTCTCGTGTCCGGTTTTGTAACCCTGGTGGTACTGTGTAGGTTTCATCTTTATATGTGGCTAGAAGTTATGCGCATGTGCTAGTGTGCAAAAGACTTTGATGCCTTGGTCTAGCAGCAGTGTTTTGTTTATCGGACAATGTAATTACTGACCATTGTTTTGTATTGTTGTAATCAAAGTCTGTGATTACCTCCTTCCCATACTTTCGTCTGAGGTGTGTCCAGAGGTCATCGGTGGAGAAACCAACCATAGAGAGTTGATCTTGAGGACTCGTATTTGTTTTTTTCTTGTGTACACCGTCGTCTAGTTTTGTGTGAAGCTCTTGTGCGGCGAGTGTATCTGACGCAAGTTTGTGGAACATGACAGCGTCCTCTTGTGAGCGGCAGACGAGTTTGTGGCCTGTGTTAGTCTTTATTATGTTTGCGATGGGGATGTCATATGTAGCGGCTAGGTTGAGAAGTGTGTGTTCATTGTTGTTAGTGGGTATTTTTCCTGTTATGTGTAGGAGTGTGAGTGTGGATGTATTGTTATGTACCATTGACGATCGATTTTTAAAACTTACTTTTCTTTCTTTAAAGGGGTCCTTCGCCCCGCGGATAACGATCTCGTGAAAATGACTCGGATGTGATGATTAGTGAGTGAGTATGGACCTGGTTGGGCTCTTCAGAGGGTGAGAAAACATGGCAGATTTAATGATGAATAAAGCCTGAATCAACTGACTCTAGTCGGGGTGCCGCCCCCTCTATTGGGTTTTATGGTATCTCTCAGTTACGCACGACTTCTCAAAGAGACGTTGGTATGTCCCTCTGTGGTCTTGGATGGTGCCTCAGGGTAAGGTATTAATCCTCCTCGCGTTGGTAACTGATTCACAATCCAAGTTTGCTCCTTCCTTTGGGTTCAGCAGCGGGCTAAGCCTCATACTTCCTTTCCCCAAAGTTTATAATCATGCCCTTTCTAAGTAGAACGGCATATTTGTAACGAAGCTCTATGTGTACAGTCATATTCATGGAGCCAAGTCAAGGTGGAACAGGGATGGGGAGGGTTTAGCACGTCATATCACTATGACAAGCCAGAGAATTAAAGGAATTTTTATTCAGTGTGCTTTTATGGATGTAGTTTATTAGCCACAGGAAGTCTCTCTAATCAAACTAAGCATGCATCTATATTGGGTGCAGCGAATTTGAAAATTTATTTGCGCTGTTTTCAGTACTCAGGTATTCAAATATGCGATACTTAACCTCCTTTATCAGGGAAAAACTTTACCAGAGCGTAAAGAGAGAAAAGCGGCGTTGACCGGAGGCAGGACATACATTGCCTTAAATAGTGGAAGGGGGATTAGACTACCTACCTCTGAACCCTAATTAGGGGGTACAAAATATTGAAACAACTTTATTCCACATTTTATGTATGTAGTGGAAATGGGGTCTAACATGAACAAACCAGTTCTAATGTTGAAATTTGAGAACACGTTAATGGAGGTACATTCTTATATATTTCTCAAAATATAATCACTGGATTTTATGAATGGTTTGGCAATAATCCAGAAAATAGTATGGTTATGATTGTACATATGTAAAAAAAGCGCAGAATGTTCACCGTGATTACGTACATTGGCTTGATCTTGCTTAATTCGGACACCTAGTTCTTTCCCAGTTTTTCCATAATAACATTTTGGGCAGTTGTTGCAGCCTATCGAATATACAATGCCAGGTCGAGGGGGGTTAATTTTTGATAAAGATGCGATATATTGTAGTCTCGTACTTAAAAATAACATTTATGTTCAGAGGCCTAAGTAAACGAGTTAATTTAATGAAAACGTGCGTATAGGGTAAATCCAATATGTTTTTAACCTGAAACCTAGGGATATTAATATTAGTTTGGTAATAGGAACGCTTAGTGAACTCATAAAAATTGTCGAGCAAGTCCAGAGCGTAGCACAAATTTATCCCTATTTCATATATTCTTTTGACTTCTTTGTCTTAGTATTCTGGCGAGACAATTCTAAGCGCACGCACGAAAAAACATAGAGGAGAAAACACTTTATTTGATGCTATTATGCCAGTTATAATAAAAATGTATATAAGAGTATATGGCTGTGGGTTTTCTATATATTTCATATTTAAAACAATAGTTCGTCCGAGGAATTAGAATATCTAGGAAGGGAGGGGGCAATCTTTTTTAACTTCTAAATTAAATTTAATCAAGGACACTAAAGTATTAATTTTTGTAAGAAACATATTAATATTTAAATTATTAGAACAAGGGCAAAGAATGCCATCACCATAACGGATCCAAGCTCTAGGTGTTCCAAAGTTTTGACGATTAAATTTTCCATTAAAGCTAAATTTGCAATTTTTGATGCAAAGATCAATGAGTTTAGTGAGGGTAGAAGCGAGTATAGGTAGAACAACTGTGTCGAGGTATTTTTCAAAGAATTTCTATAGTTGAGTTAGGGAAACTTTATTAAAGATGGACAAAACATCGAAACTAACCAGGCCGAAATTATCTGGGTAGGGGAGCTCATTACGTTCACTAATGAGGTCCATATTATTGATAATATGTGAATTGGATATGGTCCCAATTAAAGGTCTTAAGATAGAGGATAACCATTTTGATAAAGTATAGGAAACACACCCAACAGAGCTTATTATCAGGCACATTAGGTTATCAGGTTTGTGGGCTATAATAACACCATAAATGTAGGGATGAGAAGCATTTGAAGATTTAAATTTGCTAATGAGGCCAGGGAATCCTTTAAGTAGAGCGCGAACAGTTGGGTTGGCGAGCTCAACTAAATATTTTATAAAATATTGTTAAATTTGGGCTACTCTAGCTATTCTTTCGACATTTTTTATAAGTCGGCTAAGCGTTCCTATTGCCAAATTAATGTTAATATCCATAAGTTTCAGGCTAAAAACCTATTAGTTTTACCCTATAAACACTTTTTCATAAAAGTAACTCGTTTGCTCAGGCCTCTGAAAATAAATGTTATTTTTAAAAGACTACAATATATTAAAATGTAGGTCCATTAGCAAATTCACAAATTTCAACATTAGAACTAGTTTGTTCATGTTAGACCCCATTTTCACTACATACATAAAATGTGGAAGAAAGTTGTTTTAGGATTTTGTACCCCTAATTAGAGTTCAGAAGTAAGTGGTCTAATCCCTCCCTTTCATTATTTAAGGCAATGTATGTCCTGCCCCTTGTAATTCCTTGAAAAGTTCTTTAAGAATAAAGATGAAAGCGCTCGGAATTGTTTTTCACTTTTCTTTCTGGGTTTATCTGCATTTCTAATACATATTTTGGTTGTTTCATATCGTTGTTCTCCTTCGGCCATGTCAGAATTCCGTCCGTATAAGTTTCAGCTAACAAGATAACGGAGTTAATTTTCAAGTCGATACTATACTATGTTTTATATTATTTGGCCAGATTTTATTTCTCTCTAAGTTAGAAAATTAGAAGTAAGATAAATCAAAATCTCTTGCCTATGCACATGTTTATACACAATATTATCTACTTGCAACTGTTCAGCAGTATTCTGCCCCTTCACAGCCAAAAACGTTCAGGCTCACATTTCCGCCACAACTCTATTCGCATTCACTCTTCACACATACCCATAAAAAATACATGCCCACTAATGGAGTTCATTACCACTCATTCGTCATTCCATTTAGTCCTATCCAAGATCCATTTCACTTTCTCTATAAGTACTCGCCTGCTCTACATGAATATATAAAGGAGCTAACAGCATACCATTGCATTTGAGGGCCCCAGTTTGTTTTTTCCATTAATAACAATAGACACAAAATATCAAAATATCACACTTGTTTATTGACTATAAATTTGTCTTTAGTGTCACGCAAAAGTCCGGCTCGACAATAAATAAACTGACTTTAGGCTTTTTTTAATCAATTTCTCTCCTTTTCTCTTCACATTTTACAAAGAAAATCAAAGGCTTCATTAAAGATTTCACTCACCACTCACTATATGCTACTAACTACAGGTAATCGCCATAGACCAACATTAATAGCACAAATCAGCTGCAATTGCTGCCCACTCACAGCTTCTCCAACACTCTCATTCGCTTTCATCCCGTGTTTTTTCGAAGATTTTCCGTTTCTTTCTTTTCGTTCTTAATTGTTAGCCAAGTCCTATGCAAATACCTATGAACTTACAAGAAAATCTAAATGTAATTATTATTATCCATTGAGGGAAGATTTCCTCCTCACATCTTCTATTGAGCTCAAAAGTAGCTGACATCTGGTGTCGAAATGAATTGAATAGCATTGAGGCCTTTCTTCACACTGCTACCGTTCTTCAAACGATTATTTAGCTCCCTTTACGGCCATGAGAAGATAAAAATTTTCTGAAAATTGAGATGGTTGGGAGCTGAATTTGTGGATGAAGGTTCAAAAGAAAAAAAATCGAAATAGTTATAATCTCTAGGGATATAATTTTTAACTAAAAAAATGGGGATTGTTGCAATATCGTTAAATGAGTTACAATGATTTTCTTAAAACTAATCTAAAACCAAACGTTGTAATTTCAGCATTGTTTGAAACTTATTAATATTTACATGTAACAAACAATCGAATACGTTCGTAGGCATTTGAGGAGCCTTATTTGCGTATTACACCGCAAGATGGAGTCAGGTGTATTCGCGTGCCATCGAACACATTTTAACTTTCTCTTTTTTTACCACTTTCTGTAGGGATATATTCGTGCAAATTTCGGTGGTAAGGCCCCTAGGGTTTCGTTGTAAATTAAAAAAACCCACTTGATTACAAATAAAAAGTGAAACCTAGCGTCGACATTTGGGATAACATTTGAGTTTACAATAATATTTTTGTAACTACGAAGCAGGGGTAAAGTGAGCCTTTGCGGCAGTTTTAAATTATTATTTAATTAACATAAATAAGTATTTAGCAACTTGGTTATTTACCCTATTATTTCTCCCTCTTATTAGAAAAACAACGATTGCATTTCAAGGAACATTATAATACGTAACTTACTACTAGTTTAATTTAGGTTAGATGAAAAGAATACGCATAAATTTACAAATCGATACCAGTCTATAATTCACTGGTACGCAGGTGAAATCACGCAAAAGAAAATTAATAACAAGTGATTCTCGACGGCTTTTCGCATTAAAAGGCTCAAATTATTTATTGATCAATGGCGAATCACAAAATTGATGTATAAGTATATAATTTGGGTCCGTTCACACTTCTAACTGATTACTGTACATTAGCACTATTAGAAATTAATTCCTAGTAATTTTAGGGATTAAACATAGCGACCAAATATTTAATTTGCTAGATAAATAATTTTTTTACTTTAGTTATACAAGTTGAGAATTGAAAAAACCCTACATGTTACAACTTCCATTGTGTATTTGGCATCCTTTTAAGACGAAACATATAGGTTCATTTGCCCTATTATGTAGTTAGTCATTATCATTTTAAAATGGTATCAATTAACATTTGATCCATTATCCCTTAATTTATTCTCATACTAAACCTTATGATCTTAATTAAGTTAGATTTAGCTGAGATCCTAAAGAAAGCTATGCGGTTAGATATAATTAATAAATTTAACGATGATTCACTCAATACCTGTATTTATTTGAATGAAGTATTTTAATTAATATATCTAAGGGGGAATGTAGAGTTAGAGCAACTTATGTAACGAACTTTATTTATGTCTATCTACATGATTTTGCACAACATATCTCAGAAAGTTATTGGCGAAGCTCAATAATTTTTTTTAATTTTTTCGGACTTCTGCCAAGGAAAGTTTTCTTAGATTTTGAAATCGATATAAATCTGAATATCGACTCTGGACTATTCATTCACTTTCTTAAACATTAAGGAGATAAGGACATTTTTGAACATTTTTGACAATATTATAAAAATCAATGGGATGGGCAAATGGAGAACCCTAAAGGAAAAACAAAGTCTGACTTCTTACAAAATACACAATTTGATCTGGATCAGTGAGATGAAAATAATTATTAGCTGTGGTATATTTAGTGGACAAGGTAGAGTAATTGAGAGTAGTAATAACATTTGGAATAGCAGATATGTTCCTGAGATGATTTAGATTTAGTATGTTTTATTCAGATTTTGACTAGCTATTAAATTTGAAAACTTATATCGGAATAAATTCGAGCTCTATATCTTACAAACGACTAAAGTTAGACACATAATTTTTAATGCGACTGGTAATTTTCCAGGGTAAAGAAATTATATGTTGTTAATTAATGTGTCTTATTGTGTTCAGGAATAAATCATTGATTCATTCTGCCATTAAGGAGAATCATGGATTTTTGGTGATAACTCACAATCTACTAATGGTAAAGATATGATAACAATGATAGAGTAAGTGTCTAGGCTCAAAAACTAAATGATATCACTTAATTTCCGTATTAAGCAGATCTGTTATCCGTAAACCTAGAAACATTTTAAATTTAAATAAAACTTATGTTTATAAGTTTTTACTCAATGGTTAAGCTGCCAAATTATAATAAAACTATATATATATATATTAATTTTCATATGAGTATTTATATTTTACGCTAATAAACCTTTAAGAATTTTGTAGCTCTTTTTAAAGTCAAGCTCTTACACGTGAACGCTATTATATTATGTATGTTATATAGGATTATTTCGAAGCAGTTTCTTGATTGTTTAAGTTTTATTGTCAATGGTGTTGACAGGAATGTCGTGTCTGAGTGATGTCCATTTTTAGGTTAGAAATATTGCATCACAAGTTCATTACAGAGAGAGTAATTTTTGACTCCAATGTAAACGAAATTATCTCAAAGACGTGCAAGAGTAAGACTACAATTAACTTACAATTAGCTGTGCATCATAAATGGTTGTCAATCATAATAACCAAAAACGTACATTGAGGTCAAAAGCTTGGCTTGGTATACTTACTTTCTTCTGTATAACAAATTTCGTGAGTGGTCCCCAATTGAGTGAAGGTATTTAATATCCACATCTTCCTTCCAGCTGTTCTCTATTCGATTGAATTTTATAGCATTAATTTAATATTTTATGGCACCGAAATTTGCCTATACTAAGACTTCAGGAAGGGATTATGCAGCTACCTAATTAAAACAAAGAAAAAGAAAAGCAACAAGAGAAGTTTTATGGAAGATTTTAAGGGGAGATCTATAAAATAAAGAGATGAATGGTCAAGAGAGTGAGATTGAAAGTTTGAGAGAGCGTGTGAGAGAGATGAAGAAAGAAAGCCAGTAAGATAGAGGGGGAGTCAGAATAGGTAACGGAGAGTGCGAGTAACAGAGAAGGTGAAAGAGTAACAGAATAAAATAGCGATTGAGACAGTGAGATAGAATGCCAGAGAGATTAAGAGATAGATGGATGAAAAGCGAATTTAGATAAATATTATGATTGAAATTTATTAAGAGACAGAGAATAAGAGAGATAGATAGAGTGGTAGATTGAGTGATAATATGAGTCAAAATAATGTAACTGAGGGTGTAAAAGAAAAATCCTATTAGAGTGAAAGTGTCTGAGAGAGAGGGAGAGAGAATGAAAGTGTGAGAGAGATAGAGAGAGAATGAAATTGTGAGACAGATAGAAAGAAAGAATGAAAGTATGAGACAGATAGAGAGAGAGAGAGTGCAAAAGAGTGTTAGAGTGCGTCAATTAGTAAGCAAGAATAGTAAAAGAGACAAGGAGAGTTTGACAGAGTGAGAGAAAGTAAGAGAGAAAGTGATTAGTAGATTTGTAGATATTATCAGAGAGTACGAGGGAGCGATCGAGACAGATAGAGGGTTTAAGACACAGATATGGAGATACCTACTACCCTGCGCGGCAATTTGTTCCAGAAGTCCACCACTCTATTGGTGAAAAAATATTTTCTTAAATGCAACCTACACCCTTGATTTTAATTTTCAAGTCGTGACCTCTAGTCCGATTTCAATCATCTAACTCCATAAACGTGCTAACATCTAATTTATCTATCATATTCTCTCTCACACACCTCCTTTTGAAAGAGAACATATTTAATACCCTCAGTCTATCTATATATTCAAGGTGCCTCAGGGAAGGAATAATACTTGTTGCTCTTTCTGGCACTGACTCGAGAAGGTTAATATCGTGTCTAAAATGTAGGGACCCTGCCTGCATACATTACTCTAGATGTGGCCTAACATAAGAGTTATAGAGTTTAAGAATAACCCCCTTACTTTTGTAACTGACATTTCTCTGATTAAAACCCAGCACTCTATTTTCCCTATTTCTTGCTTCAATACACTGCTTAGAAAACCTTAATGACTTATCTATTACTACTCCTAGAACTTTCTCTACTGAGCTCAGCCAATGCACATCCATTTCATAGTTAAATTCTCTATTATCTTTTCCCATGTTAATAACTTTGCACTTATTAAGGTTAAAAGTGATTTGCTACTTATGTGCCCAGGATAATAATTTATTTAAATCCCCCTGCAGATTAAAATTATCATCAATATCTTTAACTACAGCTGCTAATTTTGTATCTTTCGCAAAAATTGACACTTTATTATTAACTGCCTCCCCAAGATCGTTTATATAGATGACAAATACTAATGGACCGAGAACTGATCCCTGAGGAACCCCACTGATAACATTCCTCCACTCTGACTTTACACCATTTAGCACTACCCGTGGCTTCATATTTTTCAGCGACTCAGCTCTCCAATTTAAAACACCCCTACATATCCCAATTATTTTTAATTTATGAACTAGTCTCCTATAGGGTACCTTATCAAATGCTATACTAAAATCCAAGTAAATTACATCTACATTCTCTCCCTTATCTACTTCATTTAATACGAACTCCAGAAAGTCTAGTAAATTAGTCAAACATGATTTACCTGATCTAAACCCATGCTGATTAGCCCCTTCCTCTCTAAATGTTGGCAAATCCCTTTTTTAACTATTTTCTCAAGAATTTTACAGACTCCAGGAGTTAGGCTAACCGGTCTAAAGTTTTTTCGATCTTCTTTACTACCCTTCTTAAAAATTGGGACTACATTCGCTCTCTTCCAATTATCGGGTATTTCTTCATATTCCAGTGACCTAGTATATAACTTGTCCAGAGCTATTGAGATACTTTCTACCCCTTCTTTAAGTATCATAGAATGATTATTATCAGGCCCGGAGGCCTTAGCAGCATCTAACTCACCTATTAGTCCTTTTATCGTCATCCAATCCACACTAATGGTAGTAAACACCTCTCTCCCTGACCCATGAGTACTATGCATAAGACTATTTAGTTTCTCCTTTGTAAATACTGATGCAAAATGACCATTTAGTACCTCAACTATTTGCTCATCAGCTTCTCTCACAACTCCTTCATATTTAATAGGTCGAATTTTAACTCTGCCAGACTTATTATTAATTTAATAGTAACTAAAGAACTTTTTAGGATCTTTGTTACTATCCTGAGCTAATTTAATTTCTGACACCCTTTTGTTCTTCTTTATGTTCTTATTTAACTCAATCCTAGCCATTGTATAATCAATTAAAGTTTGAAATATTATTTTGTACCTGTAATTTTTTGTATGCCCTTTTCTTCTCTAAAATTTTTCTAGCTATCTCCTGATTCCACCATAATCGGTTTCCTACTTTTGTTCCTAATGGCTTTCATTGGAATACATTGCTCTTGGACTACATTTATTATATGTTTAAAAGTATCCCACATCCCATAAGCATTTTTACCTCTGAATTCTACATCCCAGTCTTCCAAATTTAGCAAGCTTCGAAGTTTTACATAATCTTCCTTATGAAAATTTTGAACTTTTACAGCATTCTCATTTATTTTACCCTTCTCAATTCCCTAATTAAAACGAACTATCTGATGGTTACTATTTACAAATGCTCTCCCAACAGTCAATTTTTTAACTAAATGATCACTGTTAGAAAGTACTAAATCTAATATATTGTCACTCCTCGTTGGCTCATTAACAAATTGATTCTAAAAAAATTAGCCTCAAAGCATTCTATGAACCTGCCAATTGTTCTATCTCTACTTATCATATTTTACCAGTCCACAGAGTTTAAGTTAAGGTCGCCAATAATAAATGCATCTGTTTCAAATCCCTCACTGATTTCCCTTATCATTAGTTCCTTTATATCATCAGTCTGCCGAGATGGTCTGTAAAAAGCTCCCAAATGCACCACTCTATTTTTACTAAACCTATAATCTATCTAAAGTGACTCAACTCCATCCAGCTTTATTGAAGTATTTAAACTTAAACAATATTGTTTTTTTCGATAATTATTCCTCCTTTATCCTACCTGTCCTTTTACTAATATACATATTGTAACCCTGCAAATCACATTCACTTATAGTGTCACTAAATTCTATATCATTAACCCATGATTCAGTAACACATAATATATCTATATCCTCATCGCTAATATAACTAAATAGCTTATCCTTCTTGTTTTTAAGACTACGAGCATTTGTATAGAAGAAATTTAACCCTCGTATCCCTGAGGCACTTCTTCCAACATAAATGACCTCACCTCTATTGCCTCGGAACCTATTTCTGTTAACTGCCAAGTCCATTCTACTTTCAGTACTATAATGTCCTTTCATAATTCCCTGACCACTATAAGTATCTAGTTTCCCGCCCGCAAAGACCTAATAACACCATCTTACTCCTCCCACAACACATCTACCCCATCCTACTCAAATGCAGTCCATCTATCGCATACATTTCTTTCATTCCAACAAACCTATCCCACACATCCATAAACATGACACCTTGCATCTCACACATCCTCTTCACATAATCATTCAGCCCAATCGCACGAGAAATCCATTGCACCTCAACACCTTTCATTCTACTTTCTTTCACCTTTTCCTTCAACCTCTCGTACCTTTCACGTAACTCACATGCACCCACTTTCTTCAAATCATTTACTCCTACATGTGTTTTTAAAATCGCATCCCTTTCAAAGCCTACACCAGCTCTTCATACCTATCAGACAGATCTCTCACTCCAGCACCCGGCAAACAAACCCTCAAACCATTCAATCTACTTGTATTCAACTTCCTATGTGAATATCTAACTCGCAAGCACTTCAATCAGACTCCTATTCCTAACCCCCACAAATCTAACTCTATCCCCACTCTTATTCTCATTCAAACTACCAGTCACTCTAGCTCCATCCCCACCCCCATCAGTAATATCACTTCTAGTTACTTTCTCTTTTAGGACACTGAATCTATTAGTCAAGCTAATAGGATATGTGTCCCTCTGACTCACACACCTATTTTTCCCTTGGCTAACCACCTCAACAGAGGCAACCCTATTCTCACAAAGAACAGGAGAAGCCTCCCTAGCTACACGTCTCCTAACCACTCTCCACTGTCCCCATCCTAACTAGGCATATTTCTAACTAATCTAAGGGGGCTAACTTTAATATCTCTATAACTATCATATCCTACCTCATTCACCGGTCCTCTACCTTCACCTGAAACACCTATCTGGCCTACCTCACCACCTAACCTATTCCCAAACCTAGACCTAACCCTAAGTTCTCTCCTGAGCTCAGAAACTAACCACCCCACATACATATCCTGTCTAAATCCTGCATTCTCATCCCCTCTAAATAAAAAATGCATTCACGCAGCCCACATAAGACACATGAATACCCCTTACCAACTACACCACAACCAATGCATACATTCCGACACTCATGCTCACTTTCATACCCAAACTCCATCACTTATTCAAACAAAGAAAGCACTTAAGTAGTAATCAAAAAAGAGCAACTTAGCTTTCGCTGATTCTTTGGTGAAAAACTGTAGAAAAATCCGAAAACTAAATCAACAGACCAAAACGAGATTCAAGGCATAACAAAAGGCCAAATCAGATATTGAGAGATTAAGAGTAAGGAAAAGACAGATGAAAGAGAAAGTTAGAGAGCCAGAAAATTAGGTTATGCAAAAGAAAATGAGGAAGTATAAAGTGAGAGATAAATAAGAGAAATTGAGAGAGAGAAAGTGGGGAAGCGAATATCAAATAACGAATGCAAGAGAGAAATGTAGGGCGAGATAGTAAGATTAAGGTTGTGCGAGGGAGAGAGATGGAAATAATGATTGAAAGAGAGAAAAAGGAAAGATTCAGAGATTAATTGAGATGAATTGCTATATAAAAGAAAAATATTAAGAGAGATTTTGAAAAAGAGACTAGACTGAAAAAAGATAGATATTGTGAGAGAGATTAAGAAAAATTGAGATAAAGATGTAGGGATAGAGAGGAAGAAAGTGCAAGGTATTGAGAGA
This sequence comes from Ceratothoa steindachneri, assembly GCA_963969495.1. Taxonomy (NCBI): domain Eukaryota; kingdom Metazoa; phylum Arthropoda; class Malacostraca; order Isopoda; family Cymothoidae; genus Ceratothoa; species Ceratothoa steindachneri. The sequence goes on along the minus strand of OZ018322.1, from coordinate 158,361,629 downwards.
TAAAACTAGAGAGAGATAGACTGCTGATTGAGAGAGATTAACTTATACTGTCATAGATTGAAAGAGAGAAAGAGAAAGAAAGAGATAGAAAGAGTGAGTGAGAGAGATTGAGAACGTTTGCAAAGTGGATTGAGTAACAGATTCAGATGAAATCAATTAAGGAGCACGCAATAGTCAACTAGAAATTATATTTGTTATATTTCAATTCAGAATATCCTGAAAACAAAAATACAAAAAATAATCCATATGATTTCAGAAGCAAAGAACTTTTAAGAAGTTGTTGACGCGTGTTTTCAGCCAGTTTGAAATAAAGATATACAAAGGTTAATCTCTCTATCTAAACTAATTGAAATGAACAATATTTTCTGGACATACTGTTGAATTAATTAGATCATCAGATTAGGTAATGGTGGTTGTAAAATTTATCATTACTAAAGTAGTAGGTCTCATTGAATTTATAATAATTTCAAATCTCAAGATTTATCTGCAAAGCAAGAAATTATCTCGTCAAAACATTCTTCCGTATCTCACCCCTGGCTTCATTCAAATCACTCTATGTGCTATAGAAGCTCTAGACCTATTTTTTTTTTAAAGAATAAATGAATTATAGCCTCTCTACAATTCTCACAACTGCACATTTTAGGTCTCATTTCAACCGTAAATTTTTCCTACTTATGCCTCATTTCTACCTTTCAATTCCCTTCCTTTAGCTCATATTCTACAATGGATATATCAAAAGCCACGAGGAAAAGAGATATTACTAATGAGCTACACTTAGCAATCCCGGAAACAGCGAAAACACACCATCTATGATGGACCTCTTAATGGAAACCTCTTTAGAAATTAAATGGTTGAAATCTATTAAAGGAGAAATGAGTATCTCTTTTTAAAAATAGTACTTAAAATTTATCTCTAAATTCTACTTAACGTTGGATTAGAGATTTAAATACACACATTTATTATAAGCTACCTTGTTTCTTTGCGCCTTGGAAATATATAGACCTTTTTCCACGTCATACTGATAAGAGGTATTTTCTAGTTAGTTTAAATAATATATACATAGGACAAAACCTCGTATAGCTGTTTTGTTTACCTTGCAAGGAGAGCTTGGTTATAACGGGTTTTATTGTTAACCTGAGACAGTTTCAGATCTTTGCGCCTACACCTGGTTACGTATTTTTTATGTTTTCATTTAATTTCATCTTTTGGGTAAAATAAGTCTGGTGGACTTCAGTGTATACACTTAATTCATTCACTCTTCTGCATACAAAAACTGTTCATTTGTTAAAAAATTTCCTATAACAAATATTTTTATTGATTCAAACTTTAAGTACGTAGAAATCTATATAAATTCAAATTAGAAATTATTGATTAGAAGTATTTTATTTTAAAAGTGAAAGTTACCACTTCTCTACGAACTTGCATCCCGGGAATAAATCCAAATATTCTTCAAAATATGAGGCCTATGAATGGGTATAGAAAATCAGTTGATTTATATAAGCCTATATGTAGGCTTGAATGCCTTTGGATATAATCCTCTATGTTTATATAGCCATTCTATATGAACATAATATTTTTTAAACGAAAATAGTTACGATAAACAGGTTATAAGAATGAGGAGAAAATCGGATTGCATTGTATTTAATTTAAATTAAAAATGCCTCTAGCTATAATTATTAAAAAGTAAAATTGAAAACTCTATTCTGTCTTAGAGTCCTTCTAGCTCTCTCTACGTGTCATTCTACGATTAGAGCCAAACCTTTAATTCATCCTAATAGAAATTTTAATCCACTTTGAAAACATTTATGTCGTTGCAATTTTGATTTTCAACCAGTTGCACAAGGGTGACCAGGGTGAGCAAAATACCGAAATTATCGTCCAATAGAAATATTAATTTCAATAGAATACCATGGTTAAAGTATATTATTTCTTATGATTATTTTAATTTATTTAAGCCGTCAACATTTTTATAATATTTTTACTCGTTATTTTTAGGCATTAAAGAAAGGTTTTCTTATAGCCCATTTAATATTTAAATTTTCCACTGCTTTTAGTCGTGTGTAACTTTATATCTCACTATGTTACTCGGTCGATCATAGTTTTGCTTTCTTTGTTTTGGTAAAAACATTTTAACGATTGGACGAATTCTAACGAACTATTAAACACTTATGTTGTTTTATCTTCTCTTTCGGATGACATACTCGTATTTGGCAAAGTCCTCCAAATATTTGCCCGGGAATTATTTTATTTTGGCTCTCGAATTCATTGCCAATAACCTTTTAAAAGAACAGGATATATTGTAATTTATATGACAAAATGTTATATATTTTATTTACCTGACAAAGTATTATATATAATTGTTTTTGTGACAAAATGTTCTACAATTTAGATTACTTGCATGCGCAAAAATATTTTCATGCCCATTTTAAGCCTTCATATGATATATATGACACTCATCGGTGACTTCATTGGCAATCTTATCTAACCATGCAATGTGGCACTGCAGAAAATATCCCCTACGAGACACAGGGTGTTAGAAGTTATAACGAATCTATGAAATCTTGTATATACTTCTAAGAAATCTATATTATTTCATTGTATTTGTGTTCCTTTGCCATTTGGACTCTTACAATGTAATATACTTTTTCAGGAATGGGCGTTTTTTTTATGTGCATTATTACATAGCCTTAGGGTTTTATCGAAATCGGGTATTGGTCTAAAACTGTGAGTGCTCCACACAGTTAATCATAACCACATATAAATGCTGGCACAAAACTGTAATTAAACTTGTAATGGCGTAATTTTTAACCTAAATTATCAATCCGCAATCAACCTCTTAGAAATATAAAAATGATTAGTCTTGGAAGCGTTCGGAGGTGTGAGCTGCAGGGCTTTAATGCGAACAGAAAATTAACTTGCGTTTGTTTGCTTTTTCTTTTTCCTCCTTTTTATTTATTGGCTGCAGCATAAAATTCCATTGATAAGCGATCCTCTTGGTTTTGCAATATTTTATATTCTATTTATGCATACAGCTTTGTGCTCGCGCACCACCGCCTCATAATTAATTTCTTATTACATTTTGTAATACTTGACTGAAAAATGGAAATTTTATAGGTGTCAAAAATCCGAAGATTCTTTTTAGAATCCCTTTAATACAGAGCCTTTCACATTTGAGCGTTCAAATGTCCGAGCTGCAGGTTCTAGTCGCGAACAAAGTATAATTTTTATATCCATTGATCTATGTATGTTCAATACATTAATTTTCTTTAAACTAGACAGAACTTATAGGCAGTTAACTTTAAATTAATAATTACAGACTTTGTACACTTAATACAGAGTTACGTTTTAATTAATAATTTTGCGATTTCTGTACACTTAATTCCTTCTAATAAAATTAATATTATTCTTCCTCTCCCTGGACACTGGATTTTTCACTATTTAAACTTTTTAAAAATATAATTACTGAACTTACGCTGTTTAACTGATCTGCATTGTAGTTTTTTATGCACATTGGCATTAGGAACCTATTCGATGATTGTTACACCATGATTCTGTGTTCTCCTATTGAGCTGCGATGGTGGGCAGTGTGTTCCCATATAAAGACTGGACAAACCTTTGCCGGGCTAAGTCTCAACCAATGTCCACTTGTATCTGTCCATCGTATCACATCCAGGTTCCTTGCAGTAGTCGGCAGGGTAGAAATGAGCACCTTTACCGTTATAACGGCCACTTCGTTGAAAGAGGAGGCTGACAGGAATGGAGTTCGCCAAGTCTACTTCTTCTTGAACTGACAGTAGGCTTGATAGTGATTGCGTATGCGATATCTGTTTCTCTGAGCTTGCTCGTTGCTCGGGCTGTAAGTCCATTTTCCGATGTCTCTCCTCGTTTATTCAAAAGAAGGCATTAGTTCTAGCAGGTCTAAGGTCACTAGATATAGGTTGTTTGTTATTTGTCAGAAGACAGTGGGCTAATGTTCCCTGGTAGAGTTCGACTTGGCCACTTCCTATCCAAATACTTAAAAGACCTAATGTCGCTTAAGTTTGAAGTAGTGCTATTTGGGTATTCGTTTACCGGGCGCTAACCTTAGGCTAACTACAACTTTTGTTATAGAGATGTGGGCTGGATAAGAGGACCGGATTGGATTGCCTCAGAAAAAGAAGTCACCGAACACCGATTTAAGGACATTTATTGGTTCAAATACTAGGTAGGGTTAGGCGCAATGAATTGTATTGAGGCAGGTCTACTAATGTTTGAGTCTATTTTGATCTCTTATCGACTGACTTGCTGATCGCTACTGGTATCTATCCATGAAGGTATATATTGCATGGCCCACTGTTGGCCAATAACATAGTTTCGGTGGAGCTTACTCAATTGAATGTTTATTTGTGTGTGCACTGTGGTATAAAAAAATCATTATCTCACATTTCGACAATAAGATTTCGGGTTTCACATCACTTTGATAGTAAGTTAATGTAGCATCTTTCCTGCCTTCAACTCAGTGTTAATTACTAAACCTGCCTTGACATATTAATTGCACAGCTGTGGCACTTCCCAAAACCTTGGTGAAAAGATCTGGACAGATATCATGAGAGGCGTGTAGTGTATATGCGTGTGAGTGTGTAAGCGTGTAAGAGGGTCTAGAATTCATTGCCTAGCCTTTTAAAAGAACAGTATATATTATTGTTTACATGATAAAATTTTGTATATTATTATTTATCTCACAAAGTATTATATATTATAATTTATATGAAAAAATCTGTTTATATTATTTTCTTACATGGCAAAAAGTTCTACCTTATTTAGATTACTCGTATGAGCATAAATATTTGCGTGCCCATTTCAAGCCTTCATATGATTTATATGACACTCATACGAGGGGCGGTCATTAACTTTTGCAATTCAGATATAAGGAAACAACATATGAGGAAAAGTGTTTTATTATTTTTCAATATAACTACCCTCGACTTCAATGCACTTGCACCACTTGTCCCTGAGGCTTTGAATTCCCGACAACCAGAAATCTCCCGACGGCTGTTCAATCCACCATTGGACGGCGAGCTGGACATATTCATTTTTCCCAAATCGGCGTCCACGCAGTGCAGCCTTGAGCTTTCAGAATAAAAAGTAGTCGCTAGTGATCCCAGTGCTGGACCCACGTTTCATCACCTATCGCTATGCGTGACTCGAATCCAGTCGGGTCTTAGTTGTACATGAGCAATGGCTCCTCCGAACTTTGACGACGTTGAAGTCGATCATGTGGCGTGAGGTTTCTAGGGACCCAACAGGCAGAGACCTTGGTCATGACCAAATTGTCGTAAAGGCTGTTGATAACACTTCCATGTGATATTCCAAGTTCTCGCTTGATTTCTTCGACCTTCACAGGTCGTTTTTCCAGGGTCATCCTCTCCACACGGGTCACATTGTCCTCGTTGGTGACGTCTGACGGGCGTCCTGGACGGAGGTCATCTTCAAGAGACTCACGACCATGGCGAAACTCCCTATTCCAGCGAGCAATGGTTGCATAGGAAGGGGCGGTGTCAGTGTACACTGCAACCATGCGTTCATGGATCTCTTTTGCATTCTTGCCTTCCCTGGTCAAAAATTTAATCACTGTGCGGTGCTCAACCTTCACCATTGTTGAAAATTTGTGACTGACGATCTGCGATCGGATACTGCTTCTTAAATAGACGAGGCAGGATTGTGCGGCTGCAGGTCCTGACTTGTCATAACTTGTCCTAACACCCCCACAGTCATCTCCTTTCCTCTGTTTTGCCCTACCGATTGGCAAAACTTATTGAACATCCTTCGTATGTGAGGCTTCATTGTCAATATTCTTTCACCATGTAATTTGGTACTACAAAATGATCCCCTACGAGACAAGGAGTATTACAAGTTTTAACGAATCTAAGATATCTTGCATATACTTCTAAGAAATCTACATTATTTTATTGTATTTGTGTGTCCTTGACATTCTTAGTCTTATAATATAATATACTGATTTAGGAATGAGCGTTAATTTTTTTAAGTACATTATTATGATTAGAAACTAACTAGATTCTTTAAATCAAATAAAAAAATACATATATCACATTAAAAGAGATGTGAAGGAGAGGTAATCTGTTTTCTTAAAATAAGTAAGAGGAATGCTGGAACACGTGAAAAGTGGCTCTAAATGACGCTATTTCTTCCAAAAATTCTTATAGTTAAAAAATCCTTACAGCCCGTGAAATTCCAAATAAGCTCTAAATGAATGAGTCTTCCCTATCATGGTTGAAACGAAAATTGTTGAATGGTAAACGTGTGAGTCTAAAAAAGAAAACTTGTACCTGGAAATTAGTTACCACTGACAGAGATGATGTTATTTTAATGATAAAGCTAATTAAAATAAAGGAATGACTGTACAATGCCAAGGAAAAGATCACAACTAACAATAGCAAAAAAACGAAAACTACAGGCTAAAATATTTAGGGATTGGAGTAGCAAAGGATATCATTTAGTAAAAAAATCAAGCAAATTCTATAAAAATCAGTGTATGAGTAGAAAGACGTACAGTGAGACTTTTATTTATTTCATTGACCACTAGTTGCTCAACGATCCGATCTTTAAAACTAGAGGCTATTTATTTCCCCACGAAAGAAGTAAAGGAAATTGGTCGAGAGTGTCCGATATTGGTTTGTATCAGTTTTTCCAAATTTGTTTGTTACATCTGGTTCATTTGATGTTTTTTTAACATTATACAAAATGTTTTTAACAGTTAGATTTCTAATTCTTTAGAGTTACTTTGATATATTTTAACTGGAAATTGCACTTTTGAAACGTGCATGTTTCTTAGAAAATTTCAAATTTCATTTTTAATTACGAGTATGTCGAAATTTGAAATTATGATTCTTCTTTATAACTTATCAGGTCTTGTATTCGAGGTAAAATACAAGTTAATTTAAAATTACAATTAAACTCGTTACGACGCTCTGAACAAAGCACTCAATAATGCGGCTAGCTTGTGTTCCAGGCTAAACCTTAATGGCGCGTACACGTTGCGGATGAAGTATTTTCCCATGTTGAACCACACGCGGCTGACGGATGACTTTAGCTCATCGATGTTGCTGTGGCTATCTCTGCAGGCCTTGCCCTCGCCAGGCGTCTATACGCTGTATTTGAGGTGAATGAGGTCAGGCGACTGCTGCGGCCAAAATCCTGCAACCATAAATTCATATTAGAACGGACCACTAGTGCACACCCTTGGTCCTGTGGGTCGGCGTACCTTCCTGCTAAAAACGTAGTGTGACTACTTCGTGATCTTTCTTAACCCCAGTCACGCCTCTTTTGGTTAAGATGTTGCTGTATTTGGACACGGTTAGACTGTAACCGGTCGCAAATCCTATGGGCAGCATCTTCTTGCCATTGAAAGTCATGATGCCAAACATCATCCCAGAGGCAAGGTGCTTGGTCGTAAAGAGGTATAGGACCTTGGGAACCTGCTGGCCAAAGCTTACTCCCTGGTAATTCTGCTTGATCATGAGCATATCGACTGTGAACCTTTTTCACCAGAAAATATAAGAATTCTTGTGCCATTAACTCTTCACTCGTTGAGAAGGCGACTACAGCGCTCTCGACATTTTTTCCGATACCTTTCCACGCACTTCAAGCTCTTGGTGCCTAATTTCTTGATAGCCCCGGACACCGTAGCCAGCGTGATGTTCTTCTTCCCCAGAGCATTCATTTTGAGTTTTGGAGCATTTTTGGAAAATATTTTTTACAGCCAAGCGGTTGACGATTTGAGGTCTAATTGAACAAGGCCAATTTGTAAGGTTTTCCCGATTCTTGAGCCTCTTCGTGACTCTCTGGATTGTTATCCGGCTGGCATAGAGCCGCTTAACAGTGGTAAAGAAATTTTAAAGACACGCGCTGGTAAAGTAGAATTTTAAGTTTGTTTCACAAAACAATTTATTTCACGCAATTAAACTACTTCAAAGACCATTAACGGAGTGAAATAGGACTTTTGCAAAGCCTGGTAATTTTATCGTAAAATGAAAGAAGGATTTGAAAATGATTAGTTAAAGCCTACGCTACCTCGTCCAGATCCTCACTAAGGATTGTCATTCTGAAGGAGCTTGATGTACTCACTGATTGGTTTACTATCTTTTATATTTTTATATAATTGCATGGGCTCGCGTTTTGGCACCTATCCTAGCTAGCTCTTTTTCTAGTTCCTTTTGGCTGTTCCTATTTTGCGATTGACGAAGTGACGAGAAGAAAGGTATCGGTGTCGATTATCGAAAGTATTGCTATGTTCCATTATATTATGTTCCCTTATATACATTTTAATTTCCCATGTGGAGGTATGCCCTTAGAATAATTTTATTTCCATACCTCCTAAGACCGTACTTTGAGAGAGAAAGCGAGCCGTTACTCCCCTCCCCTTCCGACCTCACCCTATTTTGTCTCGCCGCCAGATTTCCGTGAAATTCACACCGAGGCTACTTTCCGGCCGTCTTAGTCATCTCTCGCCCCCATTCCCTCTGGTCGGGAAAATAATTTGTAGATTCGCTGTGAACCACTTGTGCGGCTCCCGCCGCTGTCACTAGTCTGACCCGCTGATCCCTGCCTTTGACACCTCCTCGCAATGACATGCTCGATTCGTCGAGCTCGGTAACGATGGTTAAGAAGATTTCAATCTTTCTCAATTTTTTGAAGAATTCTTCGTATATATGCACCCACTCCAGGCTGGCAGACAGATTTAGTTAGACGTGACTTCTCCGAAAGGAGTGCAATTCAACGAGCTCTCTCCTAAGAAGTCTGAGTGACGGTCGCAAGCCACAGAGCAGCTGGACATCACACCCGCGTTTTCGAGTCAGGCGCAAGAGTCTCGTGAGGCAACGGCAGTCTTTCTCATCCGCCTTCGGATTCATGATTGGAGAAAGCGTCCTCGGAAGTTCTTCTGGTGACTTCTTAGGACAAGAGGCCCATTAGCTCACTAAAGCCGAGTTTGGAGGAGTCATCTTTCCCCATCCCCTCAAGGTTCGTTCGGGTGACCTCTAAAGACAAGAGGCCCGCATCTCGCAATAACGATGTTAAGAAAAGTAGACCCAACCCGCTGTGGGTTTTGTGGCTACCACCCGTGAGTAATCAAAGTCACCAAGACCTCCATTGAGTTTCAAAGGAAGTAAATCATTCATTACTCTCAATCTCCCTTTATAACGAGTCCCTAACCACGGTTATCTAATTTCTATTCGGAGCTTAAGTCCGTCTCATTTATGTACCATTTTTATATTCATATTTATTGTTGTGCCGTTTTTAGTTCGTGTGTGTTAAATTGTATTTTTGTCATTGTGTTTGTTATATTCCTTGGTCACGAAGCTGCCACTATCCATTCAAATCGCAGTCCTAAAAACAATAACAGTTAAAGCCTTACTTGGCCCACCTTAGAGCTTGTGTGCGCATATTCACGTACACTTGGCCATACCTCGACACTCCAGCATCGAGTTTGATTGTGCGTAGTCTAGTAAAGGATTTTTGAATGGTATTGGAATATTTAAATATAATATTTATGTTATTTCCGTTTGCATATGATTTTAGAGGAGCCAAGGCTTGAGCATATTGGTAACTAATACATTTTTTAAAATCATTCCTTTGTGGTGTGGAGGTGGCATAGAAGTTTTTTCGTGCTTTGGAATGGCATCTATTTAGGTGGTCAATTGGAAATTTTAGTTTAATGAAATTGCAGATAAGGTGGTTAATTTCATCCTGAAGAAAGAGAGGTTCGCACGTTCTCTAGACTCGGAGAATGAGGGAAGAAATTACAGATGTCTTACCGGATTTATCATGTAGTGAGAAAAAATGTATGTAAGCATTTGAATTTGTAGGCTTTCGATAGACTGAAAACTGAATATAATTATTTAAACTGTGGCTATTTACGTCTAAATACGGTAGAGAATTATTCTGTTTCCATTCTACTTTGAATTTTATCGATAGGTTTAACGAATTGAGTTAGTTGAAAATTTATTGAAATTGTTGTTGTCTATAGGCCAAGCCGACAGGATGTCGTCTATAAGTCGGAACCAGATAAGAGGTTGGGAATGGATCTTCTACCGTTTTTATACGTAAATATCCACCGTTTAAATAATTATATTCAGTGCTCAGTCTATTGAAAGAACGCTTGAACGCCTACCTAATAGAGGGAACCTTCGAATTGGATCCTTTTCGATTCCTTTTGCAATAATACTTGCTGATAGCTCGTAGAGGAAGCTCAAGAAAGGAGTTTTACTATTAATCTTTAGCCCTTTTATATTACCTATGAATTTATATAACCTTTTATATAAACTTTTTCCAAAATTTTAGTGATTTTATATCTAAATGATACAGGCCTGCCAGTTTATCTGCAAGATCTACTCCGCACATTATCTTCCTATTAAAACTATTGCCTCAAGACAATCAGCAATAATTATACTGCCATATTATTGCTTTTTGTTTATTGAGGCAAATGTTTTTCCATGACAGTTGCTCAACAAGCTCATTTCTTTTGTGTCTTGCCAAACTATAGCAAGAGAGCCATTGTTATTTCCTTTCACTATAGATTCTGCTCTTTGCAGCTTCTTCGGAACTCTTGGGAAGTTTTTTCTCGAAGATAGACAAGTTCCTAATCTTGGATACTTAATGCTATCCATCAAATTCACTGAGGTAAAAAATATGTTAAATGTAAATGTTACATCCATCTCCATGATTATAAAGGTTAACTTTTTAACAAGTCTATCTTCCTGGATACTCATTGAACTCATATGAATAGCCTATCAGCGCATTGCATCTCATCAATACCTTGATTCGCCTCTTTACACTCTTCATGGGAAGATACTGTTTGAGGCTTGATCTACCCATAAATTTGTCATCGATTAATCGATGCTCTGAAATGGAATATCTTGCATACACTTTTGAAAAGTATAATTCAGGCAAGATATCAATTCCTCCATATAGTACAACTTTACAACACCCTCTACTATTACTAGATTGGCGACATATACTATTGAATTATTAACAATTGTTGATTTTATCAACTCATTAACCATACCATTCTTTGATGACCAGTGAGAAATTAGCGATGACAGTTTGTTGAAACACAATACAAATATAACCACAGTAACACTCATTATCTCATAATAATTTTTTATTTTTTTAAGAATTTGAAAACTTATATTTTTACAGTCAAGATTATGAACTAAAAGGATATTGTTTGATAAATATATCATAAGCAGATGATGTTCTTGACAGATCACTAATAAGACTAAACCAAAGTTCCTGAATTACCTTCATTTGAAGGCTGAAATTAGTTCGGTTGAACCAGATAACATTCGAATACAGGGTATTTGCGTTACCAGTGGACGTTACTGCAGCGGCATCTGCTGATGAATCTTCACTACTGCTATAATCTAAGTTTGATATGCATACAACGACAACAAAATCAGGATCAACATATGAATTCTCACTATCTTCTATTGGAAATGTATGTAATTGATTCAAGTAAGCTTCAATTACTGCTTCTCTCAAAGGTCTCTCCATATGTCCAAATCTTAAATATTATATATATATATATAAATATATATATATATATATATATATATATATATATATATAAATATATATATATATATATATATGTATCCTCTATAAGTAAAGAATATAGAACAAACGAGGGTACGAATAAAATAGACCTAACTGGCTCAAAGTCGATTGGGAGCAATTCATCACACCTAACATGTCTCCTGTGACAGATAAGTCACGTATACTAATTATATTTAATTTTTTTGTAAAATATGACCTATACAAATTCATTAGTCACTTACTTATAATTATTGTTCTCATATGTACATGATGTAACAAAAATAGAATAATCTACAAAACCTTAGAGCTTAAAATTACACAAATACAAGGAAACATAGACAGCTATCTACAGTGCTTTACAATCAGGATAACTCTAACAAGGTCTGCTAACCAAAACTCTCCTTCTCTAACTTATTCTGATTCATGAACTTCAAAAGTTCCGATAATTCCTGGACTAACCTTGCGAGGACCTTAGCAATTATATCTTTCGTACAAGAATGTAAAACAACATAAAGGTTTGAAATTTTGTTTTAATCAGCGGAGTAGTTATGATGTGATTGGCAAATATTAACTCCCAGACTAACATTAGGAGGTCTTTGGGAATTATTTCATTCATAAGAAAATGTAAAACAACCTAATGGTTTTCAATTTCATTAGAATCAGCGGAATAGTTATGTGTTATTGCCAAAACAGAATAACTCCTGGGCTAACCTTATGAGTACATTGTTAATTATATCATTCGAAAGAGAATGCCAAAAAACATAAGGTTTTTAAATTTCGTTAGAATGGACTCAATAGTTATGATGTTATAACGAATATAAAATAGTTCCCTGTCTAACATTAGGAGGACTTTGATAATTATATCATTCGTAAAACGAGGTAAAACATTAAAAGTGTTTCAGATTTCGTTAGAATCTGCTAAATAGTTATGATGTTTGTAAAATAAAAACCTCTGACCCCCTCCACCCACTTTATTGAATACCACGTGCGATTGCATCTCTCCATGGACATCGTAACTTCCTGTTCGTGAATATTCGAGAAGGTACGACTCCTGAGCACATTGGGGAAATATCCCCCAATCCAGCGAAATCGTTCAGAGCCTATGCGACGAGGAGAGAAAGAGCTACTGTGTTTTGCGCCTTGCTGTTAAATGATTAATCGACTCCACTTCCGGATTAAGATGTCTGGTGCTTGCAACTCCCTTCTTGAATTCGTCCTCGGTTTTGACTGGAGATCGAGGCTTCCAGCACGCACCTCAAGGCTGTCCCCATCGACTCCTCGAAGACCCGAGAGCACTCATCAGACAGCAGACATTCTCCGACGTGATTATACCCCAGTCAATTGGTAGCTTCTCTGATCGGCATGCCTTTGAATTTGCGCAACAGTTTTCTTCATTTAATCGATCGGAACAAAACCTCCATCGATTAAGTTCGAAGAAATAAAGTTTCCTCTTCAAGTCTAATTACGAGAATTTGCACATTTCCCGTCGACCATCTTCTTTGAAGATTGTGTATCTTCATCAGAAGGTTGGTTTGGATTGTGCCCACTTACCTCCTTCGGACCGTGCCCTGCTTTCTTCTTTTTGACGTTTCCTATTTACCTCATCGCCAGAAGGACCTTCCTCAAAGTCACCGACCCGTAAGACTGAAAGCCCCTCCATTATTAGTATTGTCATATCCCCCTAGTAACGCTAATCAATTAACTCTATTTGAGAATCTCTTGTCATAATAATTGCCTAGAGACTATTTCAATTGTAAATAAAATTATATTTTTGTTGTTTCATCTTTAACTAAGCTTGAATGATACCCTCGGCCAATTCAAGTAAATCTTGCTAACCATTTATGCACTCTGTTTGATTATTTAAGATTTGATACCCAACGCCTGAATTTTGACCTCCTAGTCGGTCGTTAATCCCTGCGAACAGTCCTTAAATGGTTTGAGTTGCAGTAGGTGATTAAGCCACCCCCTAAATAATATAGAAGAAGGTATGGTATAGAATGGTGTACCACGACATATATTATTGCCAAAACAAAATAATTCCTCGATTAACCTTGGGAGGACTTTGGCAATTATATTATTCGAAAGAGAATGTAAAAACATACTTATGTTTTGCAAATTTCGTTAGAATCGGTAGGTTAGTTTTTATGTTATTGCTAAAACAAAATAATTCCCGGGCTAACATTGTGAGAGCTTTAGAATTGATATCTTTTAAAGGGGAATGTGAATAAATATGGGTTTTAAATTTCGTTAGAATCGGTCGAATACTTAGGATTTTATTGAAAAAAGAAATTAATTCCCAGACTATCCTTAGCAGCCCTTTGGTTATTATATCATTCAAAGGAGAATGCCAGAAGCATGAGGGTTTCACATCTCGTTAGATTCGTCAGTATAGTTATGATATCTTTGCCCAAACAATATAACTCCCGGGCTAACCTTGGGAGGATTTTGACAATTATATTATTCAAAGGAGAATGCAAACCAGCATAAATGTTTCAAATGTTGTTAGAATCTGCAGAATAGTTATGATGTTTTTGCCAAAACTAAATAATTCCTCAGCTAACCTTAGGAGGACTTTGGAAATTATATTATTCAAAGGAGAATGCAAATGAATATAAATTTTTCAAAATCCCTTTGAATCGGCCTAATAGTTACAATTTGGTTGGAAAGAATATTGTGAAGTAGCGTGTAATTCCTACAATCTCTAACATCAAACTGTTTAATTCAAATATTGTTCAATAGGGACCTAGCAGTCACCGAGGAGCATTTCTTGTGATCTATTAGGTTGAGGAATAAGTTCTTGCGGTTTTTTTTTAAGTTGTGTTGATTTAAGTTTTTTAACGTGATTTGTGCACATATTAAGAAACAATAATAAATAATGAGAGCAAAATTTGCAAAGGTTAGGCTACGTCTTGAAGTTGAGTAATAAGTCATTGCGTTTCATTTAAAAGTTGTGTTGATTACTTTTTGTTGTGTACCCTCAAATGGAATGTAAAGTTGAAAGAAAGGCGCATTTTCCTACTTGTTATCACGACGATAAAAATGCAAACACAGCCAAAGCTCGTCGTGATATTTGTGCTGTGTACGGAGAAAAAGCTTTATCGGAAAGGACAGCTCAATGGTGGTTTTCACGTTTCAAAACGGTCATTACAATCTTAGGGACGAAGAACGTTCTTGTTGCCCCATTAAGTTGGATGAAGATCGATTGAACGATCTTCTTCATGAAAATCCTCTTCAATCGACTAGAGAATTGGTTGTACAATTGGCGTGTGAACAGAAAACTGTAGTGAATCACCTTCATTCGATGGGGAAAGTTAAAAAACTCGGTGCATGAGCGAAAGCAACAAACTTCAATTCTCTACGATTGCCGCAAGTTTGCTTGCTCTTCACAAGGCTACTCATTGATATAAGGACAGATTTCCTCACCGCATCATCACTGGCGACGAAAAGTGGTGTGTTTATGTCAACATGAACCATTGAAAACAATTGCTTAGCTCCAATAAAAAAACACTTAGGCGATTAAAGCGAGGACTTCATCCACGAAAGACGATGCTGTGTGTGTGGTGGGATTGTGAAGGCATCATTCTTTATGAACTCCTTGCGAACAACGAGATTGTTAATGCAGAACTTTACGTTCAACAAATGTATCGACTCGCCGAAGTTATTCGTGAAAAGCGACCTCATCGACATTATGGAGTCCTTATGCAACACGAAAATGCTCCTCTTCCACTTACCAATATGACAAAAGACGCCATCCAAACGCTTAATTGGAAAATTCTGCCCTATCCTCCATATTCGCCAGACTTGGCTCCATCGGATTTTCATCTGCTGCGATCGCTCTCCAACAATTTGCGCGGCGTTTCGTTCAATTCTGATATGGAATTAAGAACCTGGTCAGACGAATTATTCGACTCAAAATCCAGAGATTTTTATAGCAGAGGCATCGAAAAACTAGTTGAACGTTGGGAAGAAGTCGTAAATAGCAACGGAGAGTACATTATTGATTAAATTACTTATTGTTCTCAATTAAAAATCAAGTTTTTCTAAAATAGTTGATGGTAATGAATAAATTTGACTAAACCGCAAGAACTTATTCCTCAACACATTATATGTATATCCCGATAATCTCAAAAGTGTTATCGGAATATAATATATTTAGTATTACATAGTTTTCCCTTAGGATACGCTTGGAAGTAAATGTTAGTTCGGCTTTATAATGTCATTTTCTAAGAACCCTAAGGGATACTGCAGCTCAATGAATGTTTGGATGATCGTGTTGATTTCATCATGCAGGAAACAAGATCACATTTGCGATATGCTCTCAGGAAGAGCGAAAAAACTACGGAAACTTAAACTTCTTCGTTGTGGAAAGAGAAAGAGTGAATGTAGGCAGTAGAGTTGTTAGTTTCTGGTAAACCGAACATTAGACTCTTTTGTTTACTTCAGATATTTGGAAATCAAGAAATGGCATGAGTTATTTTGTTGCCATATTTCTTTAAATGTAATGGTGAGGTAAATGTTGTTTAATTGTCAAGGAAAGAATCAAATGCAGTATCATTGATAGGCCCTGTGGCACATACATCATCCACATAGCGGAGCCTAGTTATGGGATTAGGTAAAATAGGGGGAAGGGGAAGGGGAAGGAGGTGTTTCTCAAAGTTATCCATTACCAGATTACATAGCATCGGGGAAAGGAGATAACCCATACTCAGCCAATATTTCTCTCTGTAAAAACAATCTTCAACTTTAAACTCATTGTCTGTCACGCACAAACGAACCAAATTTACAATTTTGTACACGTGTAGGGGAATCTTAGCACAAAGCTTTCGTATTGAAATATTATGCGAAAAATATATTTAACTACTTCCCCTTAAATCCCATGAAAGGAACGAAAACTTAGTGAAAAAAGCCAAATCAGATCCGTTTCATCCTTCCATTATCCTTCCATTTCATTGTCAATATCGAATGAAAGCCCATTCAACTCGTTAAATGCTTCTCTGAAGAAAAAAACAAATGTTTTTTTCCAAATAAGAACCTAAATTTCCCTTTTAAAAGTTAAAAGTCTTTTAACCTTTGTAAAATTCTACCAGATAATCCTAATATTATACATAACAGACAGTTAACTCACCGATAAATGCGTTGTTTTAAGGCAAGTCTAAAAATTTTTTTTTTAATTGGATGTATCTATTCAATTAGATTTTTTTCCTTGTGGAAAATATAAATATTAACAGTAATTATTTCACTAATACTATCATCTTGGACGGGAGGGTAAAAAAGTAAAAATGAGTAATAATAAAGTTTTGTACCTGACATTCTTCAAAGCTAAATCCCTCTCTAATATACACTTAAAGCGCTAAAAATTTATGAATTACAAAGATAGGAAATCCAATGCGAGGAAAGGACCTTACGGAAGTTCTATTTTTCGGATACCACTTGAAATCATAGTGAACTCGGCTGAAGGAGGGGAAAAGGTTGATTCGTTGTGCTCCTTTAGTATGCGGTCTAAGTGACAGATTTATTGTAAAATCATTAAGTAAATAAATATTTATTGCAAATTCTAAACGGAAAATATTTGTTCACACCTATAGAAGTAAATCTTTAATTATTTTTTCTATCAATTAGTACGTTTGGTAAAACTTATTGAGACATTATTTAAATGTTGTTTCCTACCTTGCCATCAGAATCTTAGGAAGATGAATGATCATCTCCAATCAAACTTCCATGATTATAATTCCTTCCCCCTGCGAATCTTGGCTCCTCAATTTGAATTGGAATCATTAGAAAGTTCGCAGAAATCATTTAGTAATGGTAGTGTATGTTATGATCAATGTGAAAATGACTAAGTTAGAGTGAGTCAAGCCTGGAAACAGATATTTCTGTAGTCAATCCCAAGGGTAACAGTCAAAAAACTGATACTTTTGAAAATGGAATGAAACCATTGAAGCTTGTGCAGGAATGTGGCAACAGGCCACAGTCAACTTTTTAATTTATTTTTTTTGTAATAATATATAGTAAGTTTGATTTAAATTAGATTAAGTAAAGTTTTGAGATGGAATTTAGTAGCTACCTCATTGTGTTTAACTGGATAAAGAAAAGGGGCCACAGGTAGTTTACCCCTAGACCAGTTGATTTGGTGCAGGAAAGCATTCTGCTAGAAGGAACAACCATATTTCCAAACAAATCTCTCATAATTACGTCATGACCCGGCTTTAGAGAAACGCTCACACTAAGCACTGCTCAACCATATTGTAATGTTAAGACGTAAAACCATCGCCTTTCGCAAATTGAGATGTATTGTCTTTGCCTAAGCCTCGTTTATAAAGCTGGTGTAGCCCAAAAAAGACATTGGCAAATAACAAAAAAGATAGAGAACTGGGTGTATAATTTTTTATGAAAGATGAATCATTTAGGAATAGAGTCGAACATTCACTCTCGATTCCTATCTATATATAAATAAATTCATAAAATTAGTTGAGCTTAAAGTAAACATTGCATTTCTCGAGTAGTTAAAATAAGACATTACTTGAAGAAGAAACGAGGTATTTTCAGCATTCGACTCATTTACTCTTTATCCGCTTATTCTCATTTTTTATTCTCATTATTCTTATTCTTATTTTATTCTTATTCTCATTTTATTTTTTTTCCTCTAAGCGATCAAGTGCCGAGAGCATTTCCATTATCCATGCGTAATCTAATCAATTTATTAAGGTAAACACGGAAATTGTCTGCATGATTTTGGAAGAATTGTGTCTTGCCATCTGCGGAGTATATACAATTCATTAGTAGAGGACATTAATTGACCTTGAAATCAACATCCCTATTTAGCGCTAATGGTAGGTACAACAAAAAGAATTTTAGGACAAAAGGCGGTGAAGATAATAGAAACCAGGTAAAAGTTGGCGAACATGAAAATGGGTGAGAATGAGAGAGAATAAGTAGGAAAACGAATGTGCAAAGCATAGAAAGATGATGATGGAATTAGCAGCACAGCTTTCTCAGTCGTTGATATATTTAACCATTATTTTAAATTCGTCATTCTCTCATTTATGCTTAATGAGAGAAGGCACATTTCCCTCATTATTCTGTGGCTTAGCCAAGTCAAAACATCACTTTGTACGTTTAGATCAGTAAAACTACGTAGGGTGTGGACGTAGTCGTATGGTAACCTTTGCATTTATGTATTCTTTATAATCCTAACTAAATGCTTAAGTCTCTCTAGTTATTTCCCCTATTGCTTTTTTAACTAATTTCATGAACTCACTTTCGGAACTTTCAACGCCTACAGCCGTAAGAGACAGGGTGCCTTTTTTATTTCTCTTTCGAAACAGAATAAATTTGTAAACTTAATTAAGTCAAATTACAAAAATTTTTCAACACTTCTATCAAGTTAGATCTATGGTATTAAACTGGGCTCAAATTTGCCCCTATATTCCATAGTTCTCAAATTTGACCATATATTTTGGGGCAAACGATAGATAAGCTAAAAATTCCTCAAAATTTTGCCATGACATCGAAAAACATATCTTAAATGTTAAAAAATCTTCAAAACAATTACGGAAGAAGTAAAAATCAAGAGCTGGAGTGATTCAGACTTCCTCCATCTTTGGACTGAAAGAAGAATATTATAAGTCTGGATTCTTAAAGAATACCAAAGTTTCTTCTGAATCTTTTCCACAGAGAATCAGTGAGTTCATTGCAAAGGTTAAGGAGAGGAGAGGGATTATTGAGAGATTCCCTCCCACCCCACTCCTCTTTAATATGTTTATTCATGATCATTGAACACCTTTTTAATTCCTGTAAATGAACATTTTCATTATAGCATGCTTTAATACGTTCTGGCTGAGATAGCTATGTTGTTATTCCTTTCTCAGTTTTAAGGTATTAATAATAAATTTTGAAATTTGGCTTCTAGTTTAAGAAATATACTGGGGGATGTCGAATTTAAGTCATTTTAATATTATTTTTACAAAAGAAAATAATTCGACCTTTTATGGGTAATTCTTTGTATCTATTATGACGTTAGGTCTAATACTATTGACTTCTTCACAGGTATAAGCTTTCAGTTTTTCTTTTCTTTTATGTATAAAAAGAGATAGTAGAGGAAGTTACATACATAATAGGAAAGAGGTGGGAAGGTGACAAGATAAAGGAGAAATGTGAAAACACAAAAGTATTTATAGGTCTTGCTTGAGGTCGGCTTTTGCTTGTAATATTACGCCCCGTCTTAGGATGGTGGGTAAACGGCCAAACCTGTTCGTTTAGCAGATCTTTACCTGAGGAAGTCTAGAGTAAACCTTATACGAAACCAAGCATATAAAATAAATTGTTGGCGTGATAATTATTTGTTTTTACATTGAGATAAGGTTTGTTAGATTTTATTAGAAGATCTTCTGCTTGTACTCTGTTTTCATATTGCTCCTTTACCTAATTTACTTGGTCATAAGAGTTGGAATTCAACATGGTATTTACTGTAAAAGTTTCTCGTCGTAGGAGAAAGATTTTCAGCTATTTATCAATCAAAGAATTTTTAATTTGCTCAAAGAGATTACATGCGAGATTGGGCGGAGTTCAAATGCAATGATGTTTGCGGGCCAGTCGAGTTATGTGTTTTTTTTCTGGATTTTCATAATTCCATTTAGTAACAGTTCTATACATATGTATACAAGAGTGTTAACTCAGGATGGAAGACATTGTAATGTTATGCTCCGACTTCGAATGGTGGGTAAACCGGAAAACCTGTTCGTTTCGCAGCTAGATTTAGGCATACTGGTTCAAATTGCATTATGATCATTCAAAGGACTCATTTCCTCATAATTAAAACCACCCAGTGCATTACAGAGCCTCATCCAGCTTAAAACCAACCATGGATTCAGTCTTTCTTGAAGGTCTCGTGAGGATTATGATGAGGATGACGCCAGGCATCATTTATATACGGGTCACAAGGGGGCAGAAACAAAATTCGTCTCACCACATAACGCGTTTTTATTACTTCAGAGGCCACTGTTTTTGTCTTCTTCGCCACTGTAGCCAAGTATCTTTATAGGCAGAGGCGAGCAAACCTATTGCTGCTCACTTTGCTACACATGTTCATGCTAGAAGTTCCAAGCAGAGTGTTCTTTAGTACTTGGTGGCCGAAGGAACTTCGTTGATATCTTTTATCCACTTGTGCCTTAAAGCGAAGTGATTTTTAGGTATGAACCATGAAAATTTCAATATCCTGGTCCGTGATTTCGTCTCTCTTTTGGCCAAAGTCCGAGCGGAATTTTCCTATAGACGGGGATTTTTGTAACTACAAAGTACCCTGCTGTAGCATATGTTTAGATAGGCCTGCAAATTTAGTCATATCTTTCATGGGATTGCCTTTGGTGTCCCTAAAAGCAATCACTCTCTTCTACTACTCAGTTTCATTAACATTGGGACCAAGCTTACCAAGCATAGGATAAAATATCTGCACCGTAACAGTTTTGTGAAATCTATGAATCAAATCACACCTTTCTTATTTAGAAACTCTCCGATTCTCCGCATTCTACATATGTTAACTACAAGCCTCCTTATTTTAAATAGGCCACGTGAGTAATATTTTGTCGGGTTGTTAAGAATTTTGTGTTGTAAATTTATTCAACATTTTATTTATCTAATTAAGGCAATCG
The DNA here is from genome assembly GCA_963969495.1 of Ceratothoa steindachneri. Lineage (NCBI taxonomy): Eukaryota > Metazoa > Arthropoda > Malacostraca > Isopoda > Cymothoidae > Ceratothoa > Ceratothoa steindachneri. The sequence goes on along the minus strand of OZ018322.1, from coordinate 158,340,390 downwards.
CTACGACGAACCACCCGCCACATTTCTGTTTCTCTGGTACGATTGGAAGGGAAAGGAAGTTTTGGTAGTACCCTCCATTCTATTGGTATTCTTGGTATTATTCGGTTATCTGCGCTCTTGTATTAGCGATTTATTAAATACCTGATATATTATATTAAGTTCAATTTAATCATTCTACCTGCGTCTGTTCAGAAGTCGGGCACCAAATGAGTGGCAGATCCAGGATAAAAATAGGGTGGGTGGGGTTGCTAACTTGAATCTCTCCCTGGGAGTAGTCTGTATGAAAAGAATTTATGATTAATAATTAAGTTATCTTACACAGATTATATTAAATAACAGCATCTCACAAATGAGTGAACACTATTTCTATCAGATCCGAATTTCTTTTCACACTGGTGTTGGACGTCACCTAAGGTATAATACTAAATTTGATAATTGTTCTTGAGATTTGTCAGTATTTTAGACATGTATCATATAAGGTACATTCGATCACAACGTTTTAAAAAACTTTTTTATATATATTCTATATTATTACACAACTTTTTCTCAATACGAGACTACACCTATGGCTTAAGGATAAAATATAAACATAAACGTATATGAAACTGGGAAGTGGCTTCAGCCAACCCCTCCTCTGGATCTGCGCCTAATCCAAATCTAAACAATTTTAGTGGTAACTATACCAGTTTTGTTAAATTACGTGGAAAGCATCTTCCATATGGGCAATTTTACCAATTGTAAAAGTAAAGCAAAGGTATCTAACATTAAAAGGTGTACACAGTGTTTAGATAATTATGTGTAAATATAATGTTTAAGGAATTGAGTTTACATATAATTGTGTAAAAATAAGGTGACAGAAATTGAGCACCTTCTCCCGTATAGGCTTATAATTTCCGCGCAAAAAGGGAGGTGCAGTTTGGTATTGTGAATAAAAAAAGCCTACAAATTGAAGATTCTGTTTTTTGTAACATTATTTTAAAATTGCGGCTAAATGTTTATATCATCTGTTGATACCGTCAACATTTCCTTCTTGATAAGTGTCTCTATGGTTTTAGCCATGGTATAGGCAGGGATTTTTATTTGTGGGAATCAAGTTTTTATCGCAATTTTTAATTTGTCAATAGAACTGGCCATGTTTAGATGCCTCTTAAAACTCAGTAGAAGATTTTTTTAATTAGGGTTATTTTTTGGTTTCATCCATTTTCGTATAAAAATTTGTATTTACATTTTTTGTATACACAGTGTGAGCAGCATAAAATCTGCCTGAATTGGAACTGTCATATATTAATGAATCATAGAGTAGAGGATTAAACGAAAACTATATAAAATAGGGAAGGGTTATTGTAGGGGAATCGTCACTTTCCCTCCCCCTACTCCCATTCACTCTTGGTGCAGTCACAAGGCGGTTACCGCAAAGACATCCGGCCCAGGCATTGGCGAGTCAAAAGCGTAACCGCAGCGTGGCACAACTCGGTGCCATGAAAGACCCTAAAGGGCAAAGTGTAAGATCTCCCCCAGGAGAGTGAGATCCAGTTTCACGTCAAATAAGAAATTAGAGACGTGTTTATCCCAATGTCGAAGGCTAACGAGGAGCCGATGTTTGACTTCTTGGGAAAAACCGTTCGCTAAAAGAACTCTCCTGGGGCCATCCTCAAGCCCCTCCCCCCCTACCACTTCACCAGTGGGGTGACGAGGTATAAATGAGGAACTCTCAGGAAAATCGAGCTAGTATACGTCAGTCTCTAGGTGACGAAGTCTTCGGATCAAACCGAACTAACGAGACTGGAGAGGTAGTGTATGTACTTGGCTCGCCAGACCAAGAAGTACCCTGCAAGAGAGGCAGGGCTACATACCTTAAGGGGCTAAGAAGAAGCTCATCCTCGAGCTAAGTCCCTGGTTATCAAACCAAACGATAAGTTAACTTTGGTAAGTTTAACTTACTCTCGCCAGAGAGACTCCTCATATCCTGGTGCACCTCGTTCTTGAGGAATTAAGAAAAGAAGAAGGAAAAGGCTCCCCCTCGAGCTCGTTACTCGGTGACCACACCGAACTCCTAAGTTAACTTGGTGAGGAACCAAGTTCAACTTATTCTCGTCAGAGAAACCCCCCTCCGTTATACTCGCCCTTGAAGAAGACTGGAACTAAGAAGAAGCTCATCCTCAAGCTGGTTCCTTGGTTACCAAACCGAACTTTAAGTAACTTATTCTCGCAAGAAAAATCCCCCTTCGTTATCCTCGCCCTTGAAGAAGACCCTCCCCGAGTTCAGTCCTCGTCCATGAGGAAATAAGTAACGAAGAAAAAAAGCACCTCTTCAAGCTCGTTACTCGGTGGTCACAGCGCACTCCAAGTTAATTTGATTTAAGAACCAAGTTCGACTTACTCTCGCCAGAGAGACCACGACTGCCTAGGTGTTGCATAAAGCACTGTTATTGTTCTCATCCTTGAAGAACCCTCCCCCTCTCTCCCGGAATGCCATGTGGAACCCCAGCTGCTACCCTCATCAAAATGACCTTGCGATCATGCCCATCTACATCTGGTTAGACGGCGCGCGTCGTGAGTCAATAACATTCCGGAGGCATTTTAAATTCCAGATGAGTCCGTAAGCCTAATTCTTATATTTTTGTTGGGTGTAGAGAAATTAACCAATGTTTGAGGGTCAAACAAATTTAATTAATTCGGGCTTATGATAATTTTTATAGTATTGCTGTAGTTAATGTTTAAATGTTGTGTATTCAATGGTTAAAGTTAAAATATAAGTTTATTTTTGGATTATTGTGCGTTTTTCTCTATATCCTTACGTGTTTCCAACGGCTCTATTCTTTAAGATATTATTCAGATATCAATACATTAACACTCTTAGCACTCTTAGAATAGAAAGAAAAAGGAGGGGAATTCTACGACATAAATAAAAGTGGTGTCAGGTTTGTAGGTTGTTTTTAGAAAGAACCCAGCAGTGTCTAATTAAGAAAGATCCAACACGTAAAGGAATATCATATCAGGAATAAGAGAATAATTGACAAGAGGAAAATTGGTAGAGTTAGGGGTGGTAACAATCTAAAGGTAATTGTTAGGCCAAGTGGTAAATTTGTTGTCGAAAGTGGTATTTCAATCAGCATAGTAGTGATATTAAGGGTGAGTTATGCTGAGCGCTACCTGGTGAGTGGTGGCATAATTACCTGAGAGTACAGTAAGGAAAATTCGACGGACCAACACAAAATGGATCCGGTCGAAAGATTCAACCTACAAGCCCAAATTCTGGGATTTGGAGGCGAGGATATAAATGCCTACATCCTTGAAGAATTGAGAATACAAAGAGAAGAAGAAGAAGAAATAATAGAGTTTGATAGAAAATGGGAAAATATAGAAATACGGATGAACCAGAGAAGTGAAGAATTCCGAATACAGCGGAAAATAGAAATAGAGGAAAGAAGATTCTCAAGCGAAAGTAAGACAAACCAAAGGATACGACAGTGGAAAAGAAAAGCAAAAGAATTCAAAATAAGGATATAAAGGGAAGATAAGGAAAGAAGACTAAAGATAAAGCTGGAGATGAATAAAGAAGAACTCGACGGGAAAATGAAATAGCGAAAGCAGAAAAAGAAGCGGAGAAAAGGAGAATGAAGAGAGAAAAAGAACGTGCTCAAGCTGAAAGAGAAGAGAGAGAAAAAAAGGAAAGATTGCTCGCACTCAAAAGAGCACCCATCGAGAATCTCATAGAGGCCGAGGAAGTTGTAGCCCGGCCTGGACCTAAAATTGGACCATAGAGGGAAACCCAGCCAAATAGGGTAACGATGGAAGAAGTAGAAAGTAGGGATAAGGTACCATCATGTGCACCTAAGGAAGAACCTACTAGGAGAACTCAGCCAAATGCGGGTATCAAGGAAGAAGTAGAAGGTAGGATAGAGGTACGAGCAGGTGTACCTGAGGAACTAGCTACTAAGAGAAGTGAGTCAAATGACTTGACAAGGAAGTAAGAAAGAGGTGCTATTGCGATACACCCAGGTAAGACTAATCAAATGGTAGACGCAGATGAGTATCCCCTACCCCTAGTAGTCTCCTTCCCGAACGGAACGTCCACGGAGTTACCGCTAAATCGCCAAGTCGTAGCGAGCGCCAAGTCCATTAACGACCTCGCAGGGAAAAGTTTTCTCGATCCACAAAGATCGAGCCTCGACACGATCTTCCCGTGTCCCTGGTTAAAGGAGAGCTATGGGACTCACGCTCTCATCAATTATGCCCTGCTGCAACAGACCGCTCTAGCCATAATGTTCAATTTAAAAATAGTCAAGTACCATAAGAAGGGTAATTCCATTAGGTTGAAATACCGCTACCATTTAGTAACATACTGGGGTAGACTCAATAGCCCGAACGCCCGACTCAGGTGCGGTAAAGTATTGGTATTAGAGCACCATTTTAGTATTAGCTACATCAAAGGAGCCGATAAAGGACAGCTGTTCTATAGGTGGAGACGAAATACCATTGAGGGTTATTTCAGTACCTAATGACCGTGAAACCGTGTTTTCATTTGTTGTTCGTGTTAATATTTATCGGTAGGATTTAAGTTCTCAAAAACTTAGAAATGTAGAGAAGTAGCTTGTTTTGTTGGGTTTTTTTTGTGGGTAATGGATGAATTGAGGTTTTGTTATTTTCATGTAAAATTGTAAATCGAGTAGGTCTAGTTCGAAACATTGCCTGTGTAAACGCGCGTGAGGGCGGGCATGTGTAAGGAAACTTAATGTAAGAGATGGCTCAAAGAAATACAACTTTGCTAATATCGACTAGGTTAAGTAAGTTGTTTTGAGTTCACGGGAGCCCCCTCGGCCTTTAGTTCTTCGATGGGAAGGGGTGTAGGGAAATCGTCACTTTCCCTCCCCCTCCCACCGTTCACTCTTGGTGCAGTCACAAGGTTGTTACCGCCAAAACATCCGGCATAGGCATCAAGTTAACTTGATTTAAGAACCAAGTTCGACTCACTCTTGCCAGAGAGACCACGACTGCCTAGGTGTTGCATAAAGCATTATAATTGTTCTCATCCTTGAAGAACCCTCTTCCCCCTCTCGGAATGCCGTGTGGACCACAAGCTGCACACTCTCGCCAAAACGACCTTGCGATCCTGCCTATCTACATCTGGTTAGACGGCGCGCGTCGTGAGTCAATAACATTCCGGAGGCCTTTTAAACTCCAGATGAGTCCGTAAGCCTAATTTTTATATTATTGTTGGTTGTAGAGAAATTAACCAATTTTTGAGGGTCAAACTAATTTAATTAATTCTGGTTTATGATAATATTCAGAGTATTGCTGTAGTTAATGTTTTGATGTTGTGTATTCAATGGTTTAAGTTATAAATATAAGTTTATTTTTGGATTATTGTGCGTTTCTCTCTATATCCTTACGTGTTTCCAACGGCTCTATTCTTTAAGATATTATTCAGATATCAATACATTAGCACTCTTAGCACTATTAGAATAGAACAAAAAGGGGGGGCATTCTACGACAGTTATCTTTAGGTAACAAACATATTTTAGTCTACGTAGCCTAGTGTTAATTTTATCCAAAGTCAAGCAAGAAGAAACTTCCCTGTCAGTGCATATAAGCGGTCGTGTGCCAGTTTTCTAAAGAATGGGTCATTTAAATGTTAGCCACCAAGTTCTAGTTGGTGAAATTTGTACCTATACCATTAAATTTCCTACAAGCTCTATGTTGCAAGAATTGGGCTTACCACACTCTGACGGAATCTTTGAAAATTGCAACATCTCCGAACGATTAAACACTTAGATCAAGACGACCTGGATGCAGGAGAAACAAACCTACAAATCTAAACATCCAATTAGGAAAGGACCAATCAGTAAACCTTAGTATATTGCTGGTAAGACAATCATGAAATGAAAACTAAAAGAAAATTTCCAATATTTGAAATCAAGCTTCTAATTTGATTCGATTTTAACTACAGATTCTTGGGAAGTTTTTGAGAAATTTTAAATTTTACTGACGATTATCATTTTAAAGTTTCTATGAACATGAATTACTTTTGCTATATTTCTACAATGTAATTATTATTTGAGAAATTATATTTGTTGGACGATAAATAATATTTGAGTGTAAGTGTTTTATTCACATTTTAATGAACTTTGTGAAGACCTAGTCTAAAGCCTGAATATCATAAAATTCTTTTTCTTAAGTTACAAGAAGTCAAGCAAAATCATAGCGCATAAAAATTACACAGAAAATATTTCGTAATAGAATGGGACCATGCTAATAAGACCAAAAAGATTAACCTCAGCTATAGAAATAATAAATGAGGCAAATACCCTTTTTAAATTTCCTTCTAATTATATAAAAACTTTAATGATGTTGAAAAAATTAACATTTCTAAGACAGAAAAACTTTTCCTGATAGATTTATAATATTGCAATGGATACTTATACGTCAATTACACTTAGTTGTGTGCGATATTGCGCATCAAAATTTTTTTCAAATAGTTTATTCAATAAATGTATTTACTTCTCATTTAAAATCTAGATTTCTGGAAACAAAATTTCTAGACGCTTAATATTTTTTTACATTTGCTTATCGAAATTCTTTTCACACTAAACCTTTTTGCAACTGACTTAGTAAGAGGGGGAAAAACCCACAATATCTTTTTACTAATTTTCGACTGATGATTGTGTTCATCCATCCAAATTTTTTCTAGATAATGAGAATTTTTCGAAAAAGTCTTCACAATTTTGAGTCTTGGTTTTTTCGAGTAATGCAATGTTTATGTTAGACAGATAAAGGCTCGCTTATTAACAGCTTTTACTCTAAATTTAGGACAGATCATTATTTATGAAGACACATCGCCGATTTAGGTAGCACTATAAAGGGTGTTCATAAAAGAGGCCGAATTAGAATTAGGCAATAATGTTGTGTTTTGAAAGTTGAAGGCATCTTTTTATCATGTTTGCTATCTCTCTTTACTGCGACAAATAGTTTTTTGTTTGTTTTTCAGACAAACGGAGAAAGTGCAACGCAAACAGTTCGAACATTCCGTACCTTTTTGCGGAGAGATGAAGCCCCAAACGAGTCTACGGTTCGCAGACTAATGACCAAGTTTTAAACAACTGGTTCTGTTGCAACATCCAAATCGCCTGGGTGGAATAGTTTTTATCAGACAGGACATAAATTGCAGTTGTGCAAGACATGTCACTTTGAGTCCGGGAAAATCGACTCATCAAAGTTAGGCGCCGTTGTACAAGCAGACGACTACATTGATTCGAATTTTGCATAAAGATTCCCATATGCACACGTACAAAATTCAACTTACGGATCAACTTCATCCACTTGACCAAGCGAGGCAGAAACAATTTGAGGACTGGGTTGTGGAGAGACTTTCAGTCAACAAAAATCTTTCAAAGAAAATCATCATCCGTGACGAGGCCCACTCTCAGCTAAATTGATTTGTAAATAAACTGAACTGCCAGATTTTTGGAAATCAACATCCTCGAATAAGAGTGAAATTTATCCAATGAAAGTGACGTAGTAGTGTGGTTTTTGAGCAGGTGGAGTGCTTTGACTGTTGTTCTTTACAGATGATGAGGAGAATACAGTTAACATTAATGAAGAACGTTACCTAGAAATGATATCCACTCAGTTATGGCCGAGCTTAGAAGATACGGAGATTGCCAACCTCTGGTTTTCACAGGATGGAGGGACATGCCACACATTGTACCAAATGCATGCATTAATCCACGGAAAATTTCCGCAATAAGTGATATCTTTGCTTGGTGACCAGGAATGGTCACCAAGGTCTTGTAATTTTACCTCTTGTGATTTCTTCTAACGAGAGTATGTGAAATCACATGTATACGCTAACATATCAAGCGAGTGATTGGAGGCATCAAGCCACATATCTATGAGAGAGTTATCAGAAATTTCGAGTAGCACGGAATCAGTGCAGGTAGACATATGGCCGACATTGTGTACCTTACCAAAACGGGAAACAAAACTCATTAGCAGTGTGAACAATATAACCATGTTTATAAAGAATCTTTTTAATTATTGATCTTTCAAACATGGCGCCATTTATGGGACAGTCTTCATTTATTCGTTATTATTAATGTCAGTTCCAAATATTTCGAGAAGCCTATACTCCTTATTTTAGTTTTTTATTAGTTCTTTAATAATTTGTATTATAAGTAAGCGTGATAGCAGCAATGTGACTTAAGTTGCAACATCATCATAACTTAACAAATGATTGACAACAGCTATTAACAATTTGGTTTCCCTTTAAATAGAGAAATCCCATATTCTTCCGGAATGCTTTAAACCGATTGGCGAGGATTTTGTGTATTGTCTCCTTACAGTGCGTTCCGAAGCTAAATATGAGGCTTGTATGCAAATACCAATCCTGATAATATGCAAAAGCGTAAAATCCGTTGCAATTTCACTTTGACAACTGCTCGCCAGAAATAGTTCCATAAAAATTTACATGGAAATCGAAACAATTTTTGTACCAAACAAAGTATGATAATCTTATAAGAAACCAGGCAATGGCTTTGCTACTAAGATTAAAATTTAAAATCTAAAAAAAAACAGCCATCGTTAAATTTTTAGAAATTTCCTGAACTTCGCAATTAAAATCATTTTAAAAAGGAACTCTAAACTAAATTTACCCCCTTAAAATATAAAATTATAGAAGATATATAAAATAAATTTTCGGAAGTTTACCATTTGTAATTTGGGGGCTTTTGAAAATTTACAAAATTTCGATACTTATATTTATTTGTGAACTTACCATTTTGTTTTTTTGATATTATAAAAGAATTATTAGAAATAACATTGAGAAAAAACATGTCATAACCAAACTAAGATGAAATTTTTATTCAAAACCTAAAGACAATGCACTTCTTAAATTATAGAGTTAGTGGTGATGATGATGATGATGATGGTGATAATGATTACGCCAAAAGACAAATAGAAAGATAGATATAATTGCGAAATCATTCATAACGGAAACATCTGCCTTTGCGACCTTGAACTGGTTGCATGCCAAGTAGTGGTGGTGCATGTCAATGGATAACATAACCTCCAACAATGTCGGCCTTCAGAGATACTAAAGTGTTGTTAGCAAGATTGTTTTCATCCTTCTCAGGAACTTCCCTCACGAAATAATCTAATGGGATGCAGTTGAATGAGCTGTGCAGAAACAATTCTGGGAAACAGTATTGTTAAACAATCACGCCCCTGTATACCTTGCCTTCTATGGAGGACCAGAACCCTGCTGCAAAAAATAAAGCTATCCTGTGGTTACTTGGCTACTTGTTTCATCCAAGTAATGGCTGAGCTCTCTAACATGACTATGTCAAACCTCAGCATTAAACTTGAGAGCCTGAGAGAAGATATGAAGAGGAAGGTCGTAGCCTTTTTTCTCACCAGGCTAAGAACCATTAGTGATTTAGAAAATAGTGTTAGGATATATTGTCCTTCATATTTTAAACCTAAATCTTATCGTTACTTTTTTGACGACTCCTTTGTTATTTTTCAATCATTTATATTAGGCAATTTAATTAAATGATTATATGCACCATTTCAATCCAAACATTAACAATTCTATGGAATTATAAAATTTAAAAATTCATTCTAGAAATATCATTATTGAAAAAGAAAAGTGAAATTAACTACCTGAGGATTAAGAAAACCTAACTTTAGTGATCTTGGTGTAAAAAGCGGCAAAGCCCGTATGAAAATGAAAACGTACAATGGTGTTTTGAGACTGCAACCATGATTTCTGACTCATATTTGTCAGTATAAATTGATTTAATGTGTGTATAATCGGTATAATTAAAAAGAGAGAAATAGGATAGAGTAAATATATCTAAAAAATGAAGAAGCAAATGATTATTCTATGTGAGACAAAAGTAAAGTGAAATGAAGAGTTTGTGTGAGATGGATGAGATAAGTGTAATTGGTTTTGAATTTTAATACATGAATCAAGAAGGGTAGGAATGGTAGCATTTATTACTAAGAAGTAGAATTATACATGAATTAGAATATAGTTAATTGTGCTAGAGAATAACGTTGAGGAAGATCAGACTTTTCAAGAAGGAAAGTATGTATGTTTGTACTGAATAGACATTTTAATGATATAAGCCTTTGAAGAAGGAGGCGGTCTGGAATGGCTGGGAATGCGTATTTGGAATTAAACAGTGGCATCGGTTGAAGATTTAGGATGATATGAAATGAGTGAAATATGGGATAAATGTAAATTCGGTACATGTATAAAGAAAGACAATGGCAAGATAAGGGGGGATTTTTGTGTTAAAAAGTTATTCTATTGTTATTAATGCTCATTCGGTCCCCTGATGTTCCTTTTCTACGATCATACTGGGATGCAGGGTTCGGATTTCTAATTCAAAATGATATCTGCCAACAGAATATTAGAATCAATTGAACCACCACTGCTCCCAAAAAATACAGATAAAATAGTATTCACAAATGTTGTTAAATATGTAAAAGGTCTAAAATAGGGTTTTAAGCCATGTTCCTTTTAAGAAAGAAAATAAGAAACTATGAAAAATAACTTGTACACTCCAGATTATAATGAAGTTGAAGTTTAATTTAATACAGGAAGAAAGTAAGAATTATAAAGAGAGAAATTATTTAAGGAAAAATTGTATATAAGTATACTGCGAGTTTGGCTTTCAATTAAGGTGACCAATTCTACTAACTTTTGTGGTTAAACTTATGAAAATTAAGTATTTTTAACTTAATTAATTCTGACATAATCAAGTATCCCTGTTATCAGGCATTCTGGAGCTATAATATTTCTATAATATTTCTATTATATTTCATTCCACGATATCTCCCTTCACAAGTTCAGGCATTCTCTTTTGGCCTAAAAAGCGAATGGATACTCCTCTTTTGTAACCTCTCAAATGGATAGAGCGAGAAATCTATTCAGCAGAAAATATAAAAACCTTAATCCAGTAATCATAAAGAGAGAAGTCTTTTGATGGCATTTCAGATGATTCCGGCCATGGCGCCGTCAAGAAAACTCATTGATGAAGACCAGAAGTAAAAAGTGCTGCACAGCGACCTCAAAAGCCTTTCCTTGCAACTGCTTGAATGGCAGAAATTCGATTCACAATATCTGCGATGAAATTGGCTGGGCTAATGTGGGTTTCCAATGGGCTCAAAGAGAATAGGGGTCCGGAGCGTGTATGATGGTGTCATAATCGAACACACCGAGACTCCCTCTTGGGGCTGGAAGAAATCTAACTTAAAACAATAGAGGTTAAGTTAGGATAGTTACTATCGAAGTAAGTTAAGGAAAACTGAAGCCTTCATGAAAGAGAAAAAGAAAAAGTGTGTTAAAATGATATTGTTTTTGCCTTCTCTATCTAGCCTCTGGATGAGGATTTGAAAGCGATAGTGGGAGACTTTAAGCCTTTCCATATAATTGAACCTGAAATAAATAAAATTGAAGAAAGAAAACCACTGGATAAATGCTCCGAAATTATTAAATAGTACACTGGTATAAGAAACATTTACGTTTTAAATTAATATTTTAAGGGAATAGGATCATTCTCGTCCATCTGATTCTTTAAATGAAATAAGATAGATTCTTATTTATTGGTTAATAGTTCTCCGAACTCACTCGATATGATTAAAAAGTGCATTGTCATTTATTTTCGAAAAGGTATTGTAGTAATAATATCTAATGTAATACAAGTGAAGAGATATACAAACAAGCAGTATCCTTACCGTTCTTTTATGTTTAGAATATGCTCTGGTGTTATAAATATTTATTTCAAAAATATAATGTGCAGAAGTAAATCTAATAAACAATAGAAAAATATGCGCAAATTCTTAATTTATAAACGATAAAAACAAGTATTGAGAGGTACGAAGGAAATTTTGTGAAATGACTATAAATCAGTCAATCGCAACAAACGGCAAAAAATAGAAATAAATGTAATACACCGCACAAATAAAAGAATAAAAACCAAGAGAATAAATTATCACAAAAGGTGATGGAGTCGGTACTACTTCTGTATGCTAGAGGAAGGGGTGAATAGAACGAAACAGGACGAAAGGAAAGAGGGCTACTTTGAAGCGACTGCGAGCACGAACGGACAATAGGAGATTAAGATTCTTTTTATTTTATCGAGCTCATTTGGCGATCTCGAGCGAAGGTAAAGACGAGTAAGAAATCGAAGCCTTTCTCTTCGAAAGATCGTCTAGCACCCAATAAAATTAACCAAGCTTCTTTTCCATCTTGCCTGAAAAGAAGCATACTGTTTCACAAAATCTCTTTATTAAAAAAATAGGCAATTATACCTTTTTGCAATACAACGCTTCATTGTACTCCGTTACTTTAATTCTGGTGTCTTTGACTTTAATCTGTGGCAATCCACGAGAAAATGGAGAGCATTTACGAACTAGAAAAATATAACAATTCTAGCAGGACGCCGGAGAGTTTCCTATTTCTTATGTAGCTTTATATTTGTCAGAATACTTGGAACTGAAATGACAAACAGGATGCGGACGGATTCTTTCGCAATTTCAACTTCTAATTATATGCATATTTTATTACCTCCGTTATTTGTCTTTTTCTTCTTGAAAACAATAACGATTCTTGCTCTATATTTTTGGAGAATAAATGACTGTGCAAAATTTTAAGCCCCCAATTTGTGGAATAGGCATGTAGTCCTCCTTTGGAATCTGTGGCTTTTGGATTAACAAGGAGATTTTAGACTCCCTAACGCCAGCACAAGAATAGTTGATAACGTCAGACAGAACCTAAAAGATTCAGGTTTCGAGTTCGATGCCAGAGAAGAGAGGAATACCCCTGGTCCACGCTCTGATGCCATCAAAACGCCGGAAATCATCGTTAAAAGTAAGCCATCAACATTAATCCAGGAAAGTTGTTGCTTAACAGAGAAAGCAAAGATGGTGTCAATGAAATGCTCATCAGGCACTTTGTTCATAAGTTACTCTGCTTCCTATCATAAAGATGAAGAAGGGACAATTTATGCCGAAGGCTCTAAATATGCTACTTAAGCACATCAGGAAGCTGATCAATTTGTTGATACACCGATTTAAGCTAAACATACTATGATTCTTCTCCGACGAGAAGAATTTTTGCCAAGACTAGAGGATAAACTCATAGAACAACAGATGTCTCGCTGTCGCAACCAAGGACTAGCCAACTTCATGTGGATAAAATTTTCAAAGACATTCATGGTCTTCAATCTCATTAGCTGGCGAAATTAAGTCATTTACCCCACACTTCTTTTCTTAGGGCTTCATGATTAACACCAAGACTCTATCCGTGTGTTTAGATAGGTGGTGAAGCCCAAGATCGACCTGCTAGCTACATAAAGGCAATACGTTTTGCAGCAAGTCTCAGCGTCCAACCACATCAGCCGGGAGACCCAGCCCTGGCTGTCGACATTTTTTTCGATAACTCATCACCTACCATTTAGCCTCCCAACCTTGTGCATGGCGCGGTAAAGAGAGACCAAAAAATCTACCTGCAATAAGAAGATTGAGCTGAAGGCCAGGATTACTATAGTCTTCAGTGACCAGGGGCTAGATCTGAGGTCGACCGGATGCTGGCATCGAAGACACAGGACATGAGCGGGTTCATCAAGTGACATTGACAGAAACTGTTATGAAGATAAACTAGTACAAATTTGATTAAAATACTTTAAAACAATAAAAACACTTCTATTTTTTTCTGAGACAATAATCATGCTAACTTATACCGACTGCACATTGTACAAGGCGCCATTTTCCTTTATAGTAGAGGTGTGTTCAATCACGGTGCTTCCCTTTGCTGGAATTGCTAGCTGGTCTGACTGAAATGTGACGCTGTCTATCAAACGAACGCTTTTCTAAAACCATGTAACATATTAGTACTACAGTATTTATCCTAATTTTTTCTACTTAATGAAAAATGTGCTAGCAGTTGCTAGAATGGAACTCAAAAGGGAAATTATTTTATAAAGCTAGTTTCGATTGCAGGCAATTCACACTGTTTTAATCTTCCAGCAATCTTCCAATATTCGGTATATCCTCATGTGTTATGCTCTAATATGCAGACGAATTCAACTTCAACGTTTTAAATGGCATTGACTCGGAAGGATATTAAAGGATAAAGAATAGGGTGGTTACTTTTGAAGGTTAGAGAGTTAAATATAGGGTAGTTAATTTTTATTTATTTAATTTAAATAGTACATTCTCTCTCTTTTGAATACTTTCAATTTGCTAAGACGTAAAAATTAATTACCATTTAAATGAAACCAGACGATTCCAAACCTTTCCTTCAACTTAAACCTTATCAAAGTTAAATACTCTTTAGAACGTTGAAGTTGAGTAGACTGCAAATTAAATCATCCAACATGACAGTACAGCACAATCTAAAGAATGTCTATTAGAACAACAGTATTACTTGGTGGCACTTAATGTTTTATAACACTTAATAATAAATAGGAGAATGCCCAAAAGTGTGTATGAGTTTACAAATCAAACACTACTCTTCAAAGAGGCCAGTTTGCAAGTGAAATCATATTCAGTTCCTTAAATCTATCTTAGTAGAGAAAGTTATGGCACTTTAGGGAAGAGGTATAACAGCCCTAAGTTGAGATATTTATATTTTATTTACATCCTTTCGCAAAGGAAATAGTTAAATGATGCCTCATATTTAGTCCTAGAATTGGTAATTGCTCCAAACTTTGGAACCATTATATGTTAACTCATTTTTACATACTAACTCGAAATAAGAGCAAAGTATTTTTTGCTTGTGTCATTAGAATGCATTTTTCTTTCAAAATCAAGCTTAGGTCGTCTTAAATTATATTACCACAATTCCCTTTCTACTCATTGTACTCAAGTGATTGCCACTAATTAATCACCTAAATCAGCCAACTGTCTACGATTTACGTTCAATTCATCCCACTAACCCTGAGGGGTAATCGTCTGTAACGTAATTAAATGCGTGTTAAATTTGACATAAAGTAAAAGTTTTCACTTACAACAATAGCAATTTTCTGTCTTTGAATTTACTAAACCCCAACGTCCGCCAGTGAACTACTTTAGTATGCTTGCTCAAACAATTTAATAATGGATAAGACTTCGAGACTAGCCAAATATTCTGTGATATTTACGCACTCCAAAAGCTTTCCAAATATTTATCTGAAACTTACGTGTCAGTCGTTTTCACTTTCCTGTCATTCACAGACTAGCAGATCTCTCAGTCGTACGACTTTCTGATTGTTTTTATTTAAAATCCCATTCAATAGTCAGAAATTAACAAGGTGGTATCCGTTAACCCATATATTTTTACTTCTTCCGTATAGAATTGCATTTGCTGAGGTGGCGTGATGATAGTTTCTTTACGATGCTTTTATTCTCTTTCTTGCTAGGTAAATTTATATGGCATTTGGCTAATACTTTTACTGCTCCACTTACCAATCTTTGCACGTAGTATATACCAATTTGCATCATTTTCGCTTAATTAAAGATTCGTTTTACTGTTTCAAAGAGGAATTATTTCATCTGATGCTATTCCATGTAATTCACTGAATGGGGCTTCGAGGCCCATTCCGATTTGTATGATGTCCAGTTCCAGCTTTCTATGACTCGAAGAGGAATTCCCCCATTTCAACTGCAATCGGAAAACAATGGGATTGAAAGCAAGAAAACATTCTAAAGTTTTTTAATGCAAATTGTTCATATATTAATTTTGTAACGAGTAGTATTATTTCAAAATTATTAAAAATAATATTAATACCCTTACTATTTGTAAATATTAGCTCAGTAATAAGGCTGCTGTTATAAAAAAATCAGGTAAATACTATTTTATTTACATGTTTATTTGTATTTGCACGTGATAAATTCTGACAAAATTCAATTATACCAATGTTAGGCAGAGGGTTTCTTCATTAATTGCGTTAATTGTGTAGATTAAAATATATGCTATACTATATCGCTTCAAGGTTTTGAGCTTTAATATGATATACAATTAATTTAATATAAACCCACAAATCGTCAATAAAAATTACACCAAGTAACTTAAAGACAAAGGAATCCCTACCTATCTATTGTTTGCGAAGGTTGTATCGATGAACTCGCAAAGTACCATTGATATTAACGTGGGGGTTAATTTGACCGAAATGAGTAGATGTTTATGATTACCTCAACTACATATAGTATCAGGAAGATTTTTTAAAATTGCTTTATTTTTTAAACAAAATTCTAGGAAGATCAAAGAGCAAATATAATGCCATTTTTCTCTTAAAAAGCCTATGGGGCCTGGAAATTTGCAGGATATTTTTCTAAAATAATCCCATGACGTTATTAGGCCAAGTACTCACTAAATGTTATCTAATAGAAAAAATCCTTATCTATGTACTCCTTAGTTTCATTTATTCACTCCCAAACTTTGACTACAGTCCTTTCCTTTGTAGTGTCGAACAGTTATCTAAAGACGGTAACCAATTCACAAATTCATATTTATACAATACTAGTTAACACCCCTGGGACCACTAAATGTCTTATTTAGATGTTCTCGGTCATCCATTAAAGCCTTTGCAGTGCATTTCACGTCTCCAGAAACGATGGAATTCTTCTGAAATTGAGAAATTCTCGTCGCTCTCATTAGCCTGATGGACAAAAAAGCCGGTGTTCAATCCTAACAAAATTCGACACAAAAGAAATCCCGAACTTAGAGAGTTAATCGCTTTTTGGGTCGGGCTAATTCTGACACGCCCTTCACGTCATCACACCCCGTAAGGGGCGCGGCGATTATATTCTGGATGCCATGCTGACGGGATCCAGGGGTCCGTTAGGCCCCAGCTTAGTCTCACTTCCTTCCTTCAGATAGCCTGTATTTCTCATCTACTTCATTGCATTTCGTACAACCTCTCCCACAACTTTCTTTAGTCAGCCTCTAATTTCACAGGGTAGATGCTGACCTTATTCTCAGCCAACCGGCCCGGATCAGGGCTGGAGGCTTACTCCTCTCCTTTTCCTACGGGTTTATGGGATTCCCCCTTACCCCCTTCTCTGGAGGTGCTTTCGGGCACCTCCCTTTTTCCAGCAGCAGTCTCCTCTTTTCTTTTCAAGGGGCCTGCGAAGAAAGCCAGCAGGCAGCCCATTGCCGACCGCTCCCCATTGTTGCGGCTTGGTAGGGCAAACCCCTTAGGGGGGAGAGGGAAGCCAGGTCCCTTCGTTCGTTTTCCTCAAAAGACCTGCTGGCAAGAATATTGAACCTTGCCGGGGTCAAGGCCTGTGGCTCCCCACACATGACTGGTGACGCTTCTGAAAGGACCTACGATGGCCTGGGAAGGGATGGCTAACTAGAGCCCCCTCCTGTGATAGACATGGTCCTAGAGGCAACCTAGCCTCAGAAGGTAGGGGCTTCTATGGGGAGGAATCCTGGCTTAGCGCCAAGCACCGAACCCGAATTCGCCCCTATGCAAGGTCCTCCTCAAATGGCCAGGGTGGGCGAGGCAGTACAAGGATGGGAGGGATCTCCTTCAAATGGTGCCCCTACGACTGCCAGGACCTTCTCCTTTTCGGAGCAGAACCTGGCTGAGGCCGGTCTATCTGGTCAGGGGGCTCCTCCTGGCGTAGGTGACAAGCGGGTTTATTCCCCGCCCTCCTCTCCAAAAAATAAAAAAAATAAAAAAAGACTAAGACTACTCGGGGCTCCTCTCCATCCGAGGGGGCTGCAGGGACGGTTGGGTCTGCTGCAACTTTGGCAAGCGACCAAGCCAAGATCGGCACATCTGGCCCCTCTACCCCCTTATGTGCGGAGCCCCTGACTATGACTAAGACCAAAGGTGAACAGGACGAAGCCTGGATAACATCGGGACCCCTTATTCAGAGGTTACCTAGCATTTTCGAGCCAGCTGGCTTCAAACGCTTCCTCGTTATTCGCTCCACTGATGTCAGCATGTTGACCAAGGGAAACATGATCCATCTGAGGTAAGCATTAGCTAGTGCAATTGGTAGAGAGCCGGAGGTGACGCCTTTCTCGCTCAGGAGCCTTCTGGCAAATGCGGCGAATCCCGCCGAGGCGGCCAAGATAAGTGCTCTTCGGACAATTCATGGCACCCCAGTGAGTGTGACGCCGCTCTCTACCATGAACTTTGTGAAATGAGTAGTTCATCCGAGGAAACTCGTTGACTACTCCATAGAGGACATCATGTTAGAGCTGGCCTTTTATGGGGCGGTCAAGGTCAAACGTGTGATGAGAAAACAGGGAGGGGCCTCGAGACCCACCATTGTCACGTTCGACTGTTACAAGCTCCCTGAGTCGGTGCGTGCTGGTTGGTACTGCTACCGCGTGAAGCCATTCGTGCCACTGCCGCGGCGGTTTTGTTACTGTTACCACTTCAGCCATACGAATCGTTTTTGTAGACGTGCAAAGTCGGGGTCACCCGAAGTCTGTCTAAATTGCTCCTTGGCCGCACACGATAAGTCTAAATTTTGTGGCGCCACCCACGTGTGTCAATTGCGGAGAGCCGCATTCCACTTTTCGAAGCAATGTAGTGCATATCTCCTTGAAAAAGTAATCCTGGACGTTCATGCCCAGGATCGACTCTCATTCCGCGAGGCTAAGGACTTGGTCCTGGCGTGCCCGACTCTGCCTGGCACGTCTTATGCTTCAATAGTTAGAAATGCACCCTCTGCTCCTGGCCCATCCAGGCCAATGAGCATGGTTGTTTCCGTGCATATTTGGAGCCCTTCTGCGGGCTCTACTCAACCCGGGCGCTCATCTGGCAAAGCTAGCGGCAAAAAGGGTTCATACTCAGCCCCGGCTAAAAACAGGGTTCACCCCTCTTCCACCAGCGTGACCGTTTCCCGTAAGGCGAAATGGCCACGCGCTTTCCCTGAGTCTTTAGAATCACAGGAGGCAACACCGCTAAAGTTGGCCGCCAGACCATCTCCCGGGGTTCCAAAAGATGTCTCCTGAAAAGAGGACAGCAAGAAAGGAGCTTCGGCTTTTTCGCCCAACCCTAGTGGTGGGCTGAATGGCTCGGAGACGGTGGTTTCTCGAAAAGAAGGGCCCCCCGCCTCCAAAGCAGCAACTCCCGCCTAAAGTTTCGAGCCGGAGGGAGGGAAAGACTCGCATGGCGAGCCCAACGTCCCCCAATAAGTCCTCGAAGGCGACAGCGCCTTCAGCTCTTTGTCCGGCCACCAGCGCCCGGGGTTCTGCCTCCGGGAAGCGTTCGGCCATTTCCGTGAGGGACTTCTGTTCGAAAAGGGCCCCCGACTCTCCTCTGAGCTAGGCCTAAGGAGCATATTCCTTCAATGGAATTGCCGCGACTCCGGGCCAATTGGAAGGAGCTGCAGAGGCTCGTCTCGTTTCGTTCCCCGTTAGCTATTTTTCTGTAGGAGACCATGCTAGGCGCGTGCCCCCTGCCAACCCTCCCAGAGTATAAGGGTCTTACGACCCCACCACCGAGGGATGGCCAAGCTAAGGAATGCAAGGTTTACACGTGGCATGATGTGTCCGTTCTTCCTTTCGATCTCTTTAGGTGCGGCCCAGATGCCAACTCTGGAGCGTCGACTCCAACAGGAATTGAACCGCGTCTCTTGCTATGCCGAAAAGCGCAGGTTTCAGTTTTCTTTGGCCAAGACTAAGGTGGTGTACTTCTGCCACCATCCACGTCTCCAACCCGACCCAGATTTGTTTTTTAATGGGGTGCACCTGGATGTGGTTGAATCGCTCTTGAGGCATTGGACTTGTATTCTACCGACGCCTCACCTCGGAGGCTCATATTCGCAGCCTTAGGGTCTCTTGTACCCACATCATGGATATTCTCTGTTCCGTGACAGTCAGCGCTTGGAGCACTGATAGGGCTACTGCTCTACTTTTTCATCAATCCTTTGTTCGTTCGAAGCTCGACTACGTATGCGAGTTTCTGCATCCGCAGCCGAGCGTTTATTGCGGAAGGTGGACTTGATCCACCACACCAGCCTTTGCCCTGTGACCGGTGCATTTCGCACTTCCCCCATTGAGAGCCTGCTGGCCGACGATGAACAGATGTCACTCGCTCTACGCCACGTGCCGTGCATCCCTCACCTATACGCGCAAGCCCAACGCCTCCCTCAGTCGGAAACAGCTCTGACTGCATCCGCAGCTGATCTCGACGAAGCCTGTGCCGCCGGGAGGCGACAGTCATACCCTAACCACTCTGGGGTTTGTGGCCGGGAAAACTCCTTTGAGAGCTAGATATAGCTTTCGGGTCGGTGTCACCCGTGGTTCTGCCCAAGACGCCACCCTGGAGGGTACAACATTTGGCTATTTGTCGCCACGCCTCTGCTCCCAAAGCTTGTACAACGCCGGGAGTATTGCGTTCGAGCTTTTGGGAGCACACCTCAAGTCACGCTGGAACCGTGCCAGTGTATACGGATCGCTCCAAGTCCTAAGAGGAGGTCGGCTTCTACGCCGTATCCCCTCTGTTTGAAGTCAGCGTGGCTGTGCCAGGCGCTGCGTCTGTCTTCACGTCCGAGCTGTTGGCAATACACCACTTGGTACGGGAAATCACACGACGTGCCCTGTTTGGAGACTATATTGGGATCTATAGCAACTCACAAAGCGCCCTGAATGCTCTTGAGGCATTGGAATCTCACCATCCCCTGGCTAGCGATATCCGTGACGACACGGTTTTGGCGAGCCAGGCGGATGTTGAGCTTATCTTCTGCTGGGTTTCTGGACATGTAGGAATTCCGGGGAATAAGCGCGCCAATGAGGGCTCCAAAGAGTCCACGAGGACTCTGCAACTGAACCACCGTTTCACTCTTCGTCAAGCCCAAGACATGGCAGGAATACGGGCAGCTCTTCGGAAGGCTTGGCAAAGAAGAAGGGAGACTGTCGAAGGAAACTTAAAGTTGCGTGCTATTGCGCCGCGACTGTTTATATGGACCTATCCCCCAATGCCGTGACGGCTTCAGGACGCTTTTTGTCGTGTCTCCGAATCGGACACACTCGTGTGACGCATCGCTATCTGATGGAGTGCTCGCCTGCGCCCTATTGTGACGACTGCGTCGTCCCCCAGACTGTTAGGCACATTCTTGTCGAATGTCCCAGTCTGGGTGATCTTCGCGCACGTTACCTATCCCGGTACCGGGATGGGCGGGGTTGCTACCGCTTGTCTCTTGTACTCGGGACGAGTGCGTGCACATTGACTGGTGGACTTGTTGACTTTTGGGACAAGGCCCGCCTTCTCCCCATTATTTAAGCAGGGTTTTTTGTTTTGTTTTGTTTTGTTTTGTTTTTTTCCCTTATAAGTTACACGCTCCTGCGCCGGGGGGGGGACCTCCCCCCGACGCATGAGCTTGCTTACTGCTCGCTTCCTTTTCCCATTTTTGGGGGGAGGGGGGTTGTTTTTTGTCTTTTTTTATTTTATTTTAAAGTAGCCTAGTACTAGGCCGGTTTTTTATACGGCGACTAGTGCCCAAGTAGGCAGTCGCCAGATGAGCTCTTTAAAAAAAAATAAAAATTGCGTCATCATACACTTAGCCAATCCAGGCCACAAATAGGACCAAACCCTATTACCCTGGATCCTGCCAGGCATGATGATTTTAATGTGAATTTTACATATTAACTTGTCGTGGCCACGTTACCGATTGAAAAGAGACGGATTGCTTAATTTATAGAGTTAATTAATATGGGTAGTATTAATAAACATGGGACCGTTTGCTCATATCACTTTCTTGGGTTTCGAACTTTTATAATCAATTGTTTCCATGGTGCAAAATGCATAAATAAGTTCTGCCTGTCTATGCAGGCCTCATTTTCACTGACCTCTGGTAAAGAGATGAGACTTTTATTTGATACCCTAAATATTTAATAAACTACAACTTTGATACAATGTTGAATATAAAAAAATATTCATACTAAGAACAACAAAAGTTGCAGAATTAATATATAGCCACTTTATTGATCAATTTAGAATAATGAATGTAAATTAGAATATTTTCTATCACTAGTAAAATCAGTGAGTATACAAAGATCATATTAGTCTGGTTAAAGAAGTACAAACGTGAATGTTCATAAACACAACAGTATACTTGGCAATAATTCCATATATACTCTGAAAAATCTCCATACTTCTTATTTTGCAAGGTGAATAAGGTGTAATGATGACTAATAGTGGAGTGGCTAAGAACACTACATTTGTCTGGGGGGCTATAACAAACAAAAATCTTATGACCAATAAAATACTGAATGTGAATGTTAAACTTCCCACTTCATTGCTAATGAAAAGACTACACAGAAAAGACTAAGCAGCAATCCATCAAAAACTAGACGGGCATCAAATGCGTTGGCCTGATAGAGGATTTTATTCTCTAATCAAGGCATTAATGATTCCCAGTAAGAGTGGAATGGAAGACGATGGGATGATGATGTTCTTTTCAATGGAGAGAAAAATATGCCGAAGCTTTTTAGAATGAGTATGGGATTGATATTAAGATGCCATACGTTCAGTTATATAGATTTCCCTGCCTCTTATGATGCTTATGAGAGAGCTGCTTTCATCAGGAAACAAAGGATTTTCAAAAGATTTGAATTCTTGTATTGTTAGCGTCCCAAGCATTTTCAATAACCCAACTTCACGGGACAGATTTTGTTTATATAATTTAGGTGGAGATTTTAACCGCGATTTGCACTCTGTACTTCCTCACGTCTTTGTAAACAAGAACAGGATCAAGGATGATCTTTGCAAAATGGTCAATGACGCACACTACGGTTACTTTCACGACTAAAAACAACGAATAAATAACATATGAGGTGAAAGATGAAGCAGAAGTTTACATGAATGTTTATTAAATGACAACTTTTATGGTCGAAAATGACCTTTAAATGAAGTAAACCCTCAATAATCCCTTATAAACAAACGTGCATGGATAGAGATGTAAACTTCATTCACCTACAGTATTATCAGGATATGCTCCTAGACTGATAGAAATGGTCATTAAGGACATTTAGTGTAACGTAAAAGCTAAGATATGACATTGAGAGTAGCGTATTTAATCAATGAGTTTCAAGAATTCGACGAATAGGATTAATGATAGTTTCTATATTAAGGCAATGTTTCTATGATAACAACTATAGTCAATCAAAGTTGACACAAGGCAACCCATGGACAATGATACAGTTGGAACCTCTTTCAGTTATTAATGATCCCAAAATAGGATGAGTTTACTTGCCTCTGTCCAACTAACGGTCACTCCATATCTGATCTGCAAGAAGAGCACCTCATATTTTTTTATCCATCAAAGAATTGAAACTGCTTCCAACAACGAGGGTTTTTCCTTCAGTGGAAAAAAGTAGTAGACAGAAACGATGAATAAAGATGTTAAAATAAAAAGAAAAGATAAGTATCAAAAGATTTACACAAATACTAAAAGTGAAAACATTCACAACATAAACTCCTTTAGGGGGATATCTCTAATAAAAAACTCCAAGGACAAACTCTTAAAACATCTCAGGGACACAAAGAAATAACATGAAATGATTTTAGAGACAAAAAGATATAATCTTTGAGATCATACTGTTAAGAACATCATCTATCGTGATCAAATCCAGCATAAGGTAACCAGTCCGTCCCATATTACTTTGAAGCTGTGCTTACGAACAAGATCAGAGATGTTCAAAATAGAACATTCGCAATAACATGGGGCTGTTTCTAACTAAGATGAAAGAGGTAATATCAGTAATAATTGTAGAAGGTAGAAGCCTTGTAGGCATGTTTTCTCAATGACTAATCTATCACAAAACAGGCGACCGTCTCTAAGTAGTTCAAGTTGTAGTAGCATCTACACATTTTCACTTCTCCTAACTTCTTTTCCAAAATTCGATCGAATATGCCATCGGTTTTTTCAATAAATATTATAATAAATCGTAATTATAGAATTGGTTGTATCTTGTATTAACTTTAGGGTAAACGTGATTTTATTTGTTAAAATTACCATCGAATTAAAAAGAAAAAGAGACTATTCCTTATATAAAAGGAGATGAAATCCCCAACATAATACATCAACTCTTTGCCTCTGTGCAAAAGGTTT
Organism: Ceratothoa steindachneri; assembly: GCA_963969495.1. Lineage (NCBI taxonomy): Eukaryota > Metazoa > Arthropoda > Malacostraca > Isopoda > Cymothoidae > Ceratothoa > Ceratothoa steindachneri. The sequence continues at coordinate 158,316,324 of OZ018322.1, read as the reverse complement.
GATGACATAGTTGAAGATAGATTAATTAAATTTGGTAGTTCAATTTGAGAGGAGTTACAATTGTACTTTTAATTTGCACACATTTGCCTCTTGATCTAATCAAGGAAAATAAAAGTGATAGAATAAATGATAAATTTAGCGGGCGATCATGAATCTAATTACTTTTTAAAGGCCTTCTAGTAACTTTAATTCATGAATGGGTAGCTTGAACATTAAATTCATAAAACAAGAAATAAAGTAGGACAAGTAAGAGAACGGTAGAAAAATGCAAGCTTGGATTAATTCATAGGCACCATAAAAAAATATATGCAAAGTAGCTAAAACAGACACACGTAGTGAAATATTAATATACCTCGAAAATAAAATGAAACACGAAAGTCCTAGACTGTGGAAGATGGACGATAGAAATCAAAACGTTGATATATTTTTACACAATTTGCCCCAGAAGATGTCGGTCTAAGGATGAACTTAGATTAATGTTCAGATTACCGTGGCTAACTTTTACGCTGATCTCTGATGAGTTTAAGCTGAATTAGTGTACTTTTGCACAGTAGTGAGTTGTATAAGACTAAGGATTTAGTGGTACTCAGTTCGACATTTCAACGGCTTTTATTTGTGTCTTATTTACATTAGAAGGTTTTAGAGATTTCGCCTTCACGATGTAAGACTGACTACAAAGACCGAACTTGACGGCATTGACAACATTGACAACACTGACGATATCAATCTATTCTACTTCTCTCCTTGACCTCTTGTATGGCAAGGCGTGGCATTCGGGGCATCCTATGGTCTCTCCAAATACTCCCGAATCCTTTTTCTTAAAGAGGGTGCTGACCAAGCACCCCCACTCTTCTCCTATTTACTAGGTACATCAAAGCCAACACTGATCTCCCACTTACAACTTCACGGCATGGCACCACAACAAATTGAGAAAACAGGTCTTCATAAAATGGCATTATCGCCAAAAATAAACACACAAGCACTACTCTAACTTCTCTAATTTAGAACACTACTCCAGAAACTTGCAATAACTCCACTGCCTCCGCGCACTCATCAAATCCCCACAATAAACACACAAAAAACATACCCTTACCAAATTAAAACCTAATGTACACGTGATCACCTATAAATGCAATGAACTAGAAAACTTCATATTTTAGCACAATATGCCCATAGCCTTCATCCATGAAACACAACAACAAAAAAACACAAACTTTCGACCAATACACTACACAAATCTTAAAGCTCCCCTTAAAGCCCACGGACTTATACAAAACACAATACCCGTCACAATCACAACTTCTCCCATCAAAACACTCCTACTCAACTAGGCAAAACTAAAAAAACAATCAAAAACTGTTAAAATTAATAACACCGAATACAACCTAGTAAACTTATACCTTTCACCCAAATTCAGTAGTATCCCTTCAAAATCTAAACATATCCTTGAGCTAATCTTTTAAACTTATTCATCTGAGGCGATCTTAAAGCATATCACCCAACAACGCTCAGAACACAGCATGCTTACAAAAGAGCCACATATTTTACATCAGCTTCAGATGCTACTCATTTTAGACAATACCACACAATCAAGCCACATAACACTCCCAAATACTTGACACTTCGCCTGAGAGAAGCCTTTACTTCTACTTCTTTAAAAAAGAATAGAATTGGAGCAAAATATATGACCTCTCGTCCGGCAATCTATGTACCTATCATCACAATATTAAAAACCAGGAACCCAAGCACAACCTCACACAAGATTACATACACTCTTTACAAGAAAGCGAACTGGTTAACTTACATAAACGACATAGAAGCAAAATTATTAACGAAATCTTTATCAACTTCTACAAGTTTCTAAAGAAAACCATCTCCCACATCACAAGACAATAAACACCGCCAGCGGAAAATACATCTCATACGGCCTGAGAAAAACATTCAAGCCTAACTTTAATCAAGAAATCTCAGACTGACTGCCTCAAATCCGAAACACCATAAAACAAAGCAAAGCTCCTTCGCAACAACAAATGCTAACTATCCAAAGCACTCCACCTGAATTAAACTACCTCTTGCTAAGCATCACGCTCGCCACTAACATGACTTTCAAGGCACAGAAGTAACGTAGTAAACAAAGCAACAAAGAAAATTAACGCCTTCAAAAGAGTACCCAACACTACCTTTGAGCAACAGAAGGAATACTTTACAATACCTTGAAAATTATTCATCGTAGCACCCTAAACTAAGGTGCACAAGCCTAGCACCCAACACTATATGAAAATCTTTCTGAACCTCCTCCGTTTTCTGATTACCTTTATTTTAAAATACTCTAAAACATCACAAAATTGTTATCCCAAGCAGGGATAACTTTTAAAATAGCTGATTGAATAGAAAATTTGCGGGTTTGCGTTAAAGGAGCCCTGTTTGAGGACTTGAAGAAAAGCTTAGTTACCTACAACATTGCTTTTTCAAACGCATAATAGAACTCCCCTACTAGAAATAACCGTAGAAGAATATAAACTTAGCTCACAAACACAAGGTAAAGTAGCCAAGCGTAACATTCCCGGATGAAGTATGGCTAGAAAAGCTCTGGTCAAAGGAGCATTATTGACTAGCGATAGATAGATACCAAGAAATAGATGAAATTTAGAGGTCAAAGTCCAGGCCGACACATTGAGAAAATCGAACTCCATTCAATATCCTAATTGCATTGCCCAGTTGAACAGCAAAGCTTAATCTCTGCTTGAACTATCCAGCCTCCCTAGGGTCACCAGTAGTCACCATGAGAGGAGAACCTATTTTTTTTAATTATCTGCACTTGAAGTGCCAAATCGCCACTAGTTTCAATGGCTATTGGCTCAAACAGAAACCTCTCCGTCAGGGCAAATTACTTTATCCTTATATAATTTTGTGCAGCTGTTTCAGCTGAAGCTGAAAAGAGATGAGAATTGCGGAATCTATCCTCCTCAACAAAGTTGGTAATTTCAAATTATCTGAAGGACAATACAAATTTACCAAATATATAACGAATAGAGTAGCCAATCTTAACTATAAGCCGCGCAGGCGTGATGCGTTTTGGGGATTAACAACTCACCAGATTGTTTCCCGTTCCATTTTATTTTGTTTAGCTTGTCATTCACGCCAGATTTTCTCGAGTATTTCTTTTTTCTAGATGTTTCCCGTTGTTTCATTTTCTTTAGGATGTGTCTTTCCCTATATATACTGTGTTCCTTGCCTAGTTTCTTCCTTTTTCGTTGAAAATGGCATCTTGCCGAAACTAGTCCGATAGTTATAAATAAAATATTGATTCAAATATTGTGGTGTAGCATTATCTTCCACTGATATACATCACGTTAATGTGATATCTTCCATTCGATTATATATAAATATATATATATATATATATATATATATATATATATATTTATGTATATATAAATACCTTGAAATTTTTAAATTGGGATGAAATTTTAGATGTTGAAAAAGCAGATAAAGCGGAAAAGTTTTTTTATATAGCGTTCAAATTCGATATATCAACGAAATAGTGCGTTATATTCAGTTTAAAATATGCATGAAGAAACGTAACCGACTGTATAAAATTTGTAAAACCAACAAAAAAGGCGCCAATTATTTTTTTAGAAAAAAACAGCCATGGTGTCGCCACCTTGAAAATTTAATAGAAAGGAGTACAGTAATTTTATGTATTTAAGAAGAGAATATATAAATATTAATGTACAACAAACTATACAGATATAATGTTGTGAAATGCATTATTTTTCCATATCCTTTCTTCTTTCCACTTTTTACTCTTGACATGAAACCTTTTCAATCGATTTGGAGTAGTGGATCTCTTAATTCTCTTAACCGTGCCAATATTAACTGCCACCAGAGTATTGGAAAAGGGTGGAAGGTTTGTCTGTCAGGTCCGCATAACTGAGATAAATGTACGGAAGTAATATGAAAAACGCATATGCACATGCTTTCTTTGGAGCAGAAGAATAGTTGAATCAAAAGCTATCATCAGGAGAGATGTTAACCTGTGACTACGACAAGGTAATAGATAGAATAAGTATACTTGGGTGTAGGGTGCCTACAGGCCACAACTCTGCCAAACCTTATTTAAAATTCCAGCAAAACGAATTATATTTTTTAATAGAGAAAAGTGTCTCCAGCCACATTTAACATCGTAACGAATTACTTGACTGAATTTCGTCTCGTTACATTCCGCGAAATTACTTTTCGTGTACAGGAAGAAACATTTCGTTGATCGTAGATTACATATTTCTTTTACTCCTTTGATTTTATCAACTACCAAAATCTCCTTCCAATATCATATAGAACTAGATTGAAATACATTGGCAGAAGGATATCTAGAAGAAATCAGAGCAGAGAATAGGCGATTAATTTTACGCAAAGTTCGAAACATTGTACGCATTTCTCAGCTTCAGAAGTGAGCAAATTTCTCCCTTAGCTACCTCTTAACCCTCATTAAATAAAACAAATTCAAATTAATTGAATTTATATGCGGAAATTTTAATAGTCCTGCGTAGTACTGTTAGTCCCTAATTTGATAGGAGACAACTTCAGGCCAAAAGTGACCTTGATTGCACAGTTAAAAAGAAAAACCCCTTCATGGGTGATTGATTACAGGGTATTTCGGGATATTAATTTAATACTGATATCAAAATATTAATTTATTTTTTAATATATGGGTAAAAATATATGCAAATGAATATCAAGTGCTTTAAATCTTCTTTAAGTAGTAGAACCTAAAAAGTTTCTGAAACAGGAAATTCTCAAAATTAATTTATTTAGATTTTATTTTTCAAATTAAAATGAAACCCTTGCATCCAATCCATTTACTGCTACGTAATCTTTTCAAAATGTATGTAATGAAATGGAATTGATTTTTGCTTTCTTTATCTAAGCCTTCCTCCGGACATGAAATTATGGGAAACGAAAGCTGAACGGTCTGAGACTTTAATGATGGACTTATTACACATTAATATTAGCTAAAATATCTCTAGTATGAATCTCGGCTTAAACTCGGTAAATGATTAATCTTTAAATCGAAAATTTAAGAGTAACGATGGATGACTTGAGCAAAGTTACTACAACAGAATACTTTATAATTTTGACTAAGGGTGTGTGCATACGAGGGACGGTCCTTAAGTTTTGCAATTATTTTTCAATATAACTACCATCGACTTCAATGTACTTGCGTCACTTGTCGCAGAGGCTTCGAATTCCCAACAACCAGAAATCTCCCGACTGCTGTTCAATCCACTCCTGAACGGCGAGCTGGACATCTTCATCGTCCCCAAACCGGCGTCCACGCAGTGCAGCCTTGAGCTGGCGGAATAAAATGTTGTAGTCAGGGTCCAGATCTGGACTGTAGAGGGGATAGTTGAGCTCCTCGAATCCGCACTCGCGCAGGAAAGCTTGTGAAACTCTGGCCTTGTGGACAAGAACATTGTCGTGGAGGAGCAAAATCCTGCGTGTCACCTTGCCACGCCGCTTCTTACGGATGCACTTCTTTAACCCAGCCAGTTCCTCGCCGTAATATAAACCTGTGATGGTCTTTGCACGAGGCGCATAATCCACCATCAACACTCCCTCAGAATCCCAGAAGATGGTGGCCATGATCTTCCCGGCTGAGGGTTGGGTCCGGAACTTGATGGGGGTCTGAGAGCCCCTGTGCTTCCAGGCCATGCTTTCCAGCTTGGTCTCGGCATTTCATTGATGGAACCACGTTTCATCACCTTTCACTATGCCTGACTCGAATCTCGCCGGGTCTTGGTTGTGCAGGAGCAGCAGCTCTTCCGAACTTTGACGACGTTGAAGTTAATCATGGGACGTCAGGTTTCTAGGGACCCAACGGGCAGAGACCTTGGTCATGGCTAAATTATCGTTGATGATGTTGATAACACTTCAATGTGATATTCTAAGTTCTCGCTCGATTTCTTCGACCTTGACCCGTCGATTTTCGAGGATCATCTTCTCCACACGGGCCACATTGTCCTCGTTGGTCACGTTCGACGGGTGTCCTGCTCTTGGGTCATGTTTAAGGGACTCACGACAATAGCGGAACCCCCTATTTCAGCGAGCAATGGTTGCATAAGAAGGGGCAGTGTCGGTGTACACTTCAACCATGCGTTCATGGATCTATTCTTTTGCATTCTTGCCTTCCTTGGTAAAAAATTTGATCAGTGCGCGGTGCTCAACCTTCTCCATTGTTGAAAAAATTGTGACTGACGATCTGCGAGCAGCTACTGCTTCTTAAATAGACAAAACAGGAGCGTGCGGCTGTAGGTCCTGACTTGTCATAACTTGTCCTAACACCCCCACAAACATCCATGCATGCCCCTTCCTCTGTTTTGCCCTACCGATTTGCAAAACTTATTGACCGCCCCTCGTATCTATCCTTTGAAAATATTGGAAGAATTAACTTTTCTCTTAGGACATTTTATTTAAGTCTAAAATATTTAATTATGCCAATTCTTCTGTGTTCGGGCTAAACCGCATAATTAACTTTGTTTCTTATGATAGATTATATCGGAGGGGCATGGGCTCATTCCAATATTGATAGTCTTTTTGCTAATCTTCAGTCTTCGGCAACTAGTGATTTCCTGAAGAGCAACGCTGATGATATTATTTATCACCTCTCGTCTAGTTCACTTTCCACTCACAAACAGAGGATTTTATCTCTAGCAATAAAGATTAACAACGCAATTTTTAAACCAAATTATATGGTATTTTTAAGTATTTTTAAAGTTTGATTTGCTTTTTTTCTTTAGTTTCTACTTAACATTAATATACTAAGCGTAATGACTTAAATTTTTCCCGAATAATTTAAATAATTTTTAATAAATATAAATTATCGTTCTTTGCTGCCCCGTCTTCTCCTTTCGTGCTTTGATAATTGTAATAGTTATCTGAGTAGTCGGTAGTTATTAGAGAGTAGAAAACTATAATGCTAAGAATAAAAATTTAAAAAACGACGTCTCTAATTTCGGATTACTTAATTTACATAGATGCTTTATACTATAACTTAATACTATTTCTTAAATCATTTAATTTTCGTATATTCTTATTCCTTTCTTTCTCAAACTATGTAATCTTCTATGGGTTGGTTACTTGAAATTAACCAATCTAATGTGCGTATGAGCCATATTTTATCATGTTTATCTGTTAATACTCGTAATACACCTATTGATTCGTTTCAGCTTTTGCTTATTTTATCCAGTCATTTTAGTAATTAAATCTTTTCGTGGTCTCATAAGACCATTTATAAATATTCTCGGTGATAAAACGTGTTCTAGTGTCGTCAAAAAGTTACTTTTTCCCAAACACGTTAGTCCAGGAATGGTCCAATTAATATTTCTGAAATTATTATATTTGGCTTTTCGGAAGTAAATACTCTCGTCGAAAAATAATAATAATAATAAGCATGAAAGAGATGGCAACATGGCATAAAGGTGACTTTTTGATTCCTTTTTCGCAAGCTCATTCGTCGGCCCCTATGAATGAAATGGCTTGAAATCTGCCTAGTGAGCCTTCTATAAAGACTCCTTCACCGAACGCTACAATAGTGTCGCCTACTTTTTCTGGCTACGTCTCACATCACTAGCAGTTTACTCTAAACATCACAACACTGAAATTCGATTCAACTATGAATAATTCCGTTATTTTTTCATGATTACATGTCGTGGCACCACCAGCTTTCCCGCGAAAAAAATGCCCTGTCTTGCTGTTAAAATTCTGGCTACAATCTAACTAGAAGCGTTGCAAGAATTGTTGTAGCGAAGCAAAGAGATTTTATACGTATCCAAGAGGTTGGCGCGAGCAGATTGTGTAATGCATTCAAGCCCCTGTCAAAAGCAGAGTTTTCTTCCTTAAAAACCAACATAAACCAATTACAGACTAGATATAACCTGTGATTAATTACATTATCTTATTTGTCGTCTTTGCAAGGATAAAAAAGTTCTGGTTTCAAATATAAAATTGTTAAAATGCGACTACCACCAGTTAGATGCTAGTTTCTAAGGGTTTGTTGATCACACATTTATCTATCGTGTATCAAGACAAGACTTATGCGGTTTACACAATTTTTTCTTCGTGGAATTTCATGGAGAAAGTCTAACCTTGAATAAATTCTTCTAGGAGAATTTTTATCCTAACCACGATTTTAAAAATTACTTAAAATCGTCTTAAGATGGAAATCTCCAATTAATATTTATGCTAATCCTTATCTCTAAATACATCTCTTCTCTAAATTTGCCATATAAACGTGTGTCTCATTACTTCTAAAGGATAGACATATTAGAACATGACGAATCACTAGGTTTCTCTAATTAGAATAATACTATTAATATAACATGAGTTGTATACCAAATGAATAGAGATGATCATAAGCGGTAGAGAATCAAGCAAACAAGAAAAGATACGTGAATTGGAATAACTTACAAATTTGCTTAGATAAATTAAGTAGTTGTTGTCACGTTTTCGTTATGTAACTTAAGTTTTTTAAATGCAGTGTGTTAAAGTTTATAAAAGAAATTTTATTTTAATTTTGAATATTTATTAAAGATAACAATTGGGCTTGGTAGTTAAAATCGACGATTAATTCATTTTTCTAGCCACTGGATCGCAGTTATAATCAAATCTACAAAGAATAACAGCATTTGTTAGGCAGGTAGCTTCAAGTAGAAAAGGAAACATATCAAAGCTGTACATTTTCTTGTTTAGAGTTATTTAGAAAATCTGACTCATTCCTGTTCATAATTGGTAGCCATTGTTATCGACTTAATAAGTGATATAAAATCTCTAAGTGACGAGGAAAGGTGTAACAATCCAAATAATTTTGCTGGGGGAATTTATCTTTAATTTGGCAGCTACTAGTGTAAAAAAAGAACGCAAACACAAGATTAATATGTGGCTATTTATTCTATGTATTTAAATCCTTACGCAAGGAAGTACGCCAAGCTTCCATTACCGATAGCTTGCAAAATAATTTCGATAGTTTTAATAAAATAAAATAAAAATAACCAATAAATATTATTTTTTTAATATTCTCAAGATTAAAAGTAAATATTGATTAGTTTTATACATTTTTTTAGGTTCTATCTTAATAACAAAGCCTACCATTTATGCCTCGAAATATCTTTACTTAGATAACAAAAATAATTTGTTTTTTTACCTTGACAGCAATCACGAAAAGATTGACAGCAATGGTAGTGCACCCATTTTGTGCAATAGCAAATCGTATCAAAGTTTTCCGTAATTGCCACTTATTTTAACAAAATTCAAGGCACTTTAATGTTTTTGGCAATATTATTACCTATTGTTGACACATTTTATTAATATATGATTCATAGAACTTGGGAAAGTATTGTAAAAGGAGAGAGGTAGTCCTTGCTTGCTTCGCACGGAAGGACCTTTAACGCAGCACTTATTGCGTCAATTAGAAAAGCAACTATTGAAGAATGAAGAAGTTGAATAAATTACAGAAAGAGTAGAATATTGAAATCTGTTATTAATAACAAACACTGCAATCGTTACTCTTATTGCCATAAATTATGTTGCTATGGGGGTGTATCATTAACCTTTCGCTGTAAAATCAAGTAAATCTTAGATGCTATGTAAGTATAAATTGAAGGTCATTAATTTATCTCAATATTACACTAATTGGATTATTGTTTATTAGAGACTAATGACTTCTGGTATGTTTCTATTTTGCATTATGACCAAGGAAAAATGCCATTAACAATAAGCATTCTTAGTTTATAGTGTGGCTTTATTTATTATGACATTGGCTCTTAAGATCCGAATTTAGTAACAAGTAATTTATGGGAATTGAGCCTGTAAAGACCAGAACGGCAATGTTGTGACTTTGTATTGAAAGCCGTCCATACACACCTTCAACCATATCAGTTTTAAAAAGTAAATAGCAATAACAGGCTGAATTCCTAAAGTGACACAGTTTAATTAAAAAAACGACAAGGATTAAAGATCAATCATAATCATGATATAAAAATTACTATATACGGAAAAATTAAAATTGTTACACCTTCGAATTATGTTTAAATTATACTTGGTCGATGAGAATTATTTGCCATTTCTAAACATAATAATTAATATTATATATACCTAATTAGATGCTTTTTAATGTTTACCTTAACCCAACAAACTCTTCCAGATATACATTATTTCTCATTTCTTGGCCACAGTACAACAGATGTGTGACACAAAAACGCGTCTAAAAGTACCGAATAAATCCTCAATGGATCTTATTACGTGGATACTATACGCTGACGTAATGAAGATGGGAAAACCATGATTTTTTTTAGATACTCTCAAAACAAAGCTCGAGAAAAATTGTAGGAAAAGGATGTGGTTCCCCGAGAAACCAACTTCCTCCGAAATATTAAACTTAATTGTGGCCAGGGCAAGAAGAAGCGAGTAAACGAAATCTAGAAAAGAATAAGATTCTGTAAACCCCAAAACAATATGAAGGAACCAAAAAAACAAACATTCACTACAAGCAAATAAATACGAACACAAAAACAAACACCTCAACAAATAGCAGGAATGCTACAGAATAAAGAAGAATGCAGCCGTGGATAAAATAAAGCAAATGACAGAGATTGAATGGATCGCCCGTCATGTTAACTAGAAAGAATAAAGAGAAAATTCAAATAAAGGAGAAAGCGAATGGGATTTGCAGTTCTTCGGAAAACTACGGAGAAATTGTTAAGAACAACTGTATATAAGAAAGACAATAAAAAGATAAAAAATTAGCAACCGTGGTTTAGATTACAGAGTAATCAGTTAGACCAAATAATGAAATATTCCATTCTTTGTATTCAATCTTTCTGCTTGAAGGAAGAAGATCAACGTAGATCAACTTCTTATGTCCTATTTATTTCTCTTTTTTCACTCATGTTCCATTTTCCCCTCTCCCTCTACGGCATTGCGCCATACATTCTCCATCGGGCCCACAAAACATTTTGAAAGCTGGAGGAGAAGGACATTGAAGAACCGAGAGAGGTTGCAAAGGTTTCTTTTTCCTCCCTCCCAACCAAGAGAAGGGCGAGAACCTGGGGACGATATCTATTCATCTTTCCCCTCAAATAAAATAATTGGCATTGAAAGTCTCAGTTTCAATTACATATACGCGTTCCGCCCAGCAAGGCTACTCACCGATAAAAAGATCTCTCTACGTTTCTCTCCTTTTCAGATTTATCTGAGGAGTGAGCTGGCAAAAAACAAATAGAAGAACACAAAGAAATGGAAAAGAGCGCCCAGGCCGCTGGAAAAGAGTTGCGAAAGCTATTGTCAATGCAATGAGAAAAGCAAAAACGCACACGACGTTACAAAATGGCGCAGCGATGGAAGTACTGACATGGATTTTATATGCTCACGTCATGTATTTTGGGAGGCCCTGGACGTTCAAATCAACATTAAACGACATTGATTGAAAAGAAAGGTATGAAGAAGATATGGTTTCCTGAAAATTCTAGATCTTCGTAAATACTAAACCAAATTGTAGACAAAAGTCTGTGGTAGAACGTTCCAGAGAAAAAACAGCAAAGAAGGAATAAACAGCAACACAACAGAAGAAAATACAATAATCTTCAATACATAACAGAACTAAATAGGAGAGAAGAAAACAGGACTACTGTAACCAATATGATGCGGCCACAAATCTCAGTCTCAAATTCCATACCAGCAGCAAATTTTCCCAAGAGGGCAAAAAAACAAGCTGATGTAATAAAAAGGTTATAAGATGGTACATGCAAATCGGTCTTCAAAGGTAAAACGCGTGGCGAAATTAGGGCCACGGTCTCAATTAAAACACCTTTACTCGTGCTATTGTCGGAAATTTAGGAGTCATACAGGTACTTCCAAACTTATCACTCGATAAAGTTTGAAGCGCAGAAATATGTAAGAGCTATAGTTATGTTCCGCAGTTCCTGCGCTCCAAACTTTATTGATCTGCTATAATGCAAGGTGAGCTCTATAAATCTAGGACATCTAAATTACTTTTCCAAGAGATTCACCACAAGCAACGTCTCGTTACTAAATTCTCTTCAGATATTACTCGTCTCTCATCGTCTCTTAAGTCTTCAGTTTCTTTGTTAAATTACACAATCTTATATAGCTTTATACGTAGAAAAGTTGATAAATATAATTCTGCTACCATTTGTTGCCAAAATAATAAACTATCGAATTTGTGTATAAATTTCAAGTTAAATTTTTCTAGGGATGATGTGATCTCTAATTTTTCCAGCAAAGTTCTGACCCCTCAGGAAAAACGTATCTTGTCTCTGGGACTAGATTTTAGACTCCCAGTCTTTAAATTAGATTTCTATCGTTACTTTTTGTATTTAGAAAAACTGTGCCACCAACTTAATCCCCTCCCTATGTCAAAGCCAGGATCCAATTTCATAGATGATATTAAGTATTTGGTCAATAGATTCTATTATAAAGATCATTCTATCGTGATATCCAAACCAGATAAAGGGAAGGGTGTGGTCATTTTAAATCGGTCTGATTATATTTCTAAAATGAACAAATTCTTTCAGACTCCTGTAAATTTCTTAAACTGGATAAAAATCCCTTTAAACATATTATACGAATTGAAGACAAAATTAACAACTTTTTACGTTCTCTAAAAAAGAAAAATATTCTCTGTGATTTTTACAACAAACTGTTTGCCTCAGGTACATCGCCAAGTATTATCTATGGTTTGCCAAAAACTCACAAGGTAGGATTACCTCTCCGTCCAATATTATCTGCCATTAACACCCCTAGCTTTAACTCAGCCAAGTTTCTAGTCCCCATAATTGAACCACTCACTCGCAACGAATTCACTTTGAAAGATTCATTCGAATTTGTCAGCTACATTTCTCAATTGGATTTGAACCACACGTTTATGACTTCAATCGATGTAGAGTCTCTATTTACTAATGTACCTGTCATGGAAACTTGCAAAATCATAACCAATACCCTTTTTCAATCAAATGGTAGAATTTTAGGTCTAACCAAGTCTCTTTTTTCTACCTTATTAAAATTGTCCGTAGAAAATACAGTCTTTTTTTTTAATGAGACTTTGTACATTCAACACGATGGAATGGCCATGGGCTCTCCATTGGGTCCCAGCTTCGCTAATGCTTTTTTATTCTACCACGAAAAAACTGGTTAAGGGATTGTCCGGTTGAATATATACCGTTAGTGTTTAAAAGATTTATCGATGACTGCCTCCTTATTTTTAAACACAAATACCATGCCCTTATTATTTTTAAATTATTTAAATCAACAACACCTTAATATTAAATTTTCCATGAAGACAGAATTAAACAATAAAATCTCTTTTCTGGATGTCACTGTTTCAAAAGTTAGTTCTAAATTTAACACATCAGTTTACAGGAAACCCACTACCACCAAAATTGCACCCACTTCTTTAGTTGTACTCCTACTAATTTCAAACATTCTGCCATCATAAACAGTATACACAGAACTTACAAAATCAGCTCTAAATTGATTTCACTTTTATTCCGAAATAGAATATCTTAGGAGCTTTTTTAAATTTTAATTTTTCCCCAGACAATCTTTTTGACAGACTTACTTCCAATTTCTTATTTAAAATGTTCTCTCGCAAAACCCCTCTAATAACTGTCCCCAAACAAAAACTATTTTTAAAACTGCATTATCTTCCACTTGACACAAAATTCAACAAAGCTTTACTCTCGACTCTTAATAAATACTTTCCCCAATGCAAGTTTCTCCTAATTAATTCTAATTCTCTTGCTGCCTATTCCTTTCTTCGGCGCAAAGAATCACTCCCATTATGCCTGCGTTCCTCCATCATTTATCAATTCACTTGTACGACCTGCCAAAAGTCGCTATGTAGGCCAAACAAGTCTACAATTAAGCTGTAGGATCGCTAAGCATATCAGAGTATCATACAGAACCAACATTCCCATCTCCAAACCCGAACACTCCTCTATACGAGAACATTCACTAAAAATTAACCACCCGCTTCACCCTGATTCCTTTAGAATACTCTCTCCTGCCTCTTCTTCTCTAAGTTTAAAAATTCTTGAATCTTTTTACATCAAACAAATTAACCCGGAACTCAATGATTATTCATCATCCCTTAAATTATTCACTATATAGACAAATGTACAACCAACCACATCCCCCTTAATAGTTTTCTTTTTGCCTAATTTTGTCTCTCTCTCTCTCTCTCTCTCTCTCTCTCTCTATATATATATATATATATATATATATATATATATATATATATATATATATATATATATATATTGGTTAGTAGATACCAAACGTTAGTAACTAACTACCACTGTTTGATGCCCTGGAGGACTGGGTATCGTGTCACGCCAGGTAGTTGACTTTTCAGGAAACCACTCTAATGCATCCCACAAAACTGAATTTCATACCACCCCAATTATAGTCAGTTAGCTTACAATCACAAAAAATGACTCACTTAACATGCTATTAAACTTGATGACCAATAAAACCCGATGTTTCGGATAAGAAGAGGAAGTTAATTTAAATGGTTAAGTGAAAAGAAAGAAACAAAGAGAAGAAGGTAATGAGCCTTAAGGACAGGAATGGAAAAGGACTTGTGAAGGATGAAGAGATGAAAAGTAATAGAACATTGACTAACTATATAATCTATGTAAAAAGAGAAAGAGAATAAGAATAAGAGTTGTTTTCCTAATTAAAACTCGGTCCTTTAGGAACATATTGAACCATTATTCATTAAAGACCTTTAGAATCTCTTTGAGAGGCTAAAATGAAGGCAGACAGCTGAAGGATATGTAATCGTAACCGAAATCATTAAGAAGGTCTGTTGACCAAAAGTCCATGCTCTTACTTAATATGATTTATGACCTTACGAACTACAAAACTCTCAAGAATTACCGGGTTTGCCTGGGTAGGACCTTGTTTATTATATCAATCAAGGGAGAATGTAAAGCAACACTAGGGTCTTGAATTTCTTTAGCACCAGCCGAATAGTTATAAAGCTATTGACAAATAATTCCCCGGCTAACTTTGAGAGGGCTTTTACAATTATATCGTTCTATAGGGAATGTAAAGTAACATAAGAGTTTGAAATTTCGACAGAATCGGCCAAATAGTTACAATGTTACTACTAAAATAAAAAAAAATAAAAACGAGGACCGACATAGTGAGATTTAGAGTCGCCGACGAATAAAAATGGTGTTGATTGTATAATCGAATGTTTTTAATGGATGTGCTTTAGAGCACATCCAACTATAGCGAAAAAACGTAAATCGAAGACACAATTGAAAAGTTGAAAAAATTTGTAGGAAAGGTGAATGGGAAAGTTCTGATTGATCGTGTAAGAAAGATAGCAAATGGAATAAAGGTTGCTTTCACAAAATGAGCTTATAAGGTCTAGATGTTTGATGAATCATGTGTATTTGATGTTTCAGATTGCTGAGAATGAAAGATATACATATGTATGTAGAGGATGTAAGGTGCTTGCTGGGTGAAGGAACCGTGTAATCGAGATAATATTTTTAAATCTCCCTCCTGGCAGCAGAGAGCGAGAATACAGCCGCCCTAATTGTAAACAAGCCTATTTCGAGGATACTTTAAAAACAACAATTACAACAAACAAATTGAAACACCAAAAGGAAGTGAGCAAAAGGAAAAGAAAAGATAAAAATTCACTCTGGGGTGCCTGATTGAGGCACATACTCTCATCGTTTTGAAATTTCAACCAACAAGAAAATAACTAAATACTATGGACGAGAGCCCCACTCCTACCCCCCCTCAAATACTCTTACCACAATCTGCTGTGCAGAAATTCCGTCCCAGGGGTGTGGATATGTTTTAGCGACCCCATTCATCTTGGTATTTGGAGTGGTTGAGCTCAAAAGACTCACCGATGGTGTGTCCAATCGAAGAGCGTCGACAAAACACTAACTTAGCTCCTCCAGACATAATGGATTAATTCTATGGGATACTAGGGACGCAACTTTAAATTCTGGTCTACTCTTTCCTACCATTTCTGTCATACAACTCTCAGGGCTATTCTGATATACTCGTATGTCCTGTAATCAGAGTTGGAAAGAGCAAAACACTAGCTCGTCCTTCATTCTGGCAGACATTATTTGCGCACTCTTTGGCTCCTTCTTTTCACCCATATTATTTAAGCAACCAGACAGAAATTAATATCGAGGTCCCACAATCGCAGAAATTTTTTTCGGAGAGTGGGAAACGGTGCGCTCACTAGCTCGCTAATAGTCACAATTTGGTATCCGAACTGGCCACCGTGAGAAATCTCCCGTAACAAGCGATTTATTGTAAACGTTAACCAAGGATAACAAATGAAGCGCGCTGAAGAGTCATGCTAGTAGCTTCATACAGAGAAAGGGAGCCTGAAACCCAAACATTCTTTTGATTTGGAACCATCTGTGTATGCAGGCACGGCCCCACCTTGACACCATAAGTTCTCAAAGAAGTACAACTGCAGCACTCATCGCGCTACTGTAGAAGTATAGGGGTAAAAGTTTTGGTGGTTTCTAGTTTATATAAATGAGGAATTAAGTAGCTAACTCCAAATATGAATTCTCCCTAATGTTCTTATTTTGGCTGGAATTACCGAAGGTTTTGGGTAATAGAGGTACAGAAGGACATTGCAGCGTTGCAAAAATATATATTTTATTCTAATTTTAGCCTAAAACGGGGCAAGCGGCATGTCACGAAGTTACTTTCAGCGGGTGACTAGCAGTCTATATATGCTCAACGCGAAGTATTAAATTCTATAACGATAAGACTCGGTGAATTTAAAAGAGGTTCTGTAAATGCTAATATAGGTATGAGAATACCTAATGAAAATAATAATGATTGATTCTTAAACCCTCTGTTCCTCTCATTGCTCGCCTATATATAGTTTTATTTCCAGCTGGGCATGGCCTAGGTTCGACTCAGAGACAAATGTTCCGTCGGGCTCATTAGTTTTACCCCTTAAGGGTGAAGTTCTGCGCTGCTGTGTATAGCAATTTGCGTAATTCATTCAGCTAATCTAACTATTCTATGACCCGATTTTACAGAACTGTGATATATTTTCTTTTGGTTGGATTTTGTGTTTACTCAGGTGTTCCGTAGACATCCCAAGATGTGAATTGTTTGTTTATTCGTCTACTCTTGTTGACTTGGATATCTTGACCTTTATTCCTTTTCTCGCGTTTGCCTTTTTTATATTTCCAGCGCGTTGGGATTTAATGAAACCACCGCCCTTCCATTTTGTGGAGATTGTTGATGGGCCTTTTGAATCCTGCAACTTGGTGCCAGTAGCCTACCTATTACATAAACCGATCACAACAGTAGTCACCGCTTGTAATAGAGTGGATGAGGCAACAGCGTATAGCATTACATAGGTAGGTACATATGAAATACATATTTTTGGCACACTTAATATCTGACATCATTTACAACATACGCACAGAACATTGACACTTACATAAGTGCATGCCTGTACTAAACGGGCCTATGTACGCTATGTTTTGCTATACAATACAATAATAGTAAAATCTAATACATTTATACACAAGTTATCTACAATTTTTTCCTATCCTTCTTTATGCTTGTACATAATATAATTTCGACACTTAACAAACGCATGTGATAAAACTATAGAATCAGCGAGGCGTATCTATATTTATGCCTCTTCTACTTTAATTAAATGTTTCACTACAAATTGCCTACACAAGGATTAGAAATACATGAACAACAGATCCCGGCAAACGGCATGTCGTTGTTTTCGGTGCCGTTACAAGGCTTTATAGAGTTTCCATGACGCTCATATGTGATGGTTCAACAAGGAGCCTATTATGCCTGCAACGCATATTTCCTATAACTTACATGGACGAAAACTATACAATTTTACTTTCCAGAGATATATAACATTTTCCTTTGAACATCACTACTTATATGAATGAGTATATTGTGTATATATATATAATTCAGGCAAAGAGTTATTTTATTCAAGAACATCGCAATATATTTTATTTAAGATTCTTCGTATACAGGAACCAATTACAAGCCTTTACAGAATTTACATGACACTCAACTTTGAGGCTGCATAGTGAATCTATTTCGTCTTGCAATGGACGCTAGAAGGCTTGCTTGTGCGTATCAGAAGATCTCACTTTTAGGTGTACAGAACTTGAGCATACTGAGTTATCCTTTTAATTAATACATACATCAAATATGTAAACAAACAAGAGTTAACTTTATATTAACAATTAACCGAATTTTTACATTATTAAATTGCTCGGACTGATATCATTTTCACAATAACGGACATATAAAAAAATGCTGAATATGGGCGGGTAAATTGATCATCACTGGAACACAACATTCTCTACGCTTGTTATTAATAAGTTTAAAAACGTACACCAACATATTGCGTGACTTTCGTCTGACATCATTTTGTTCCAGTGTTGCTTGCAGTGGTCCGGCGCGTAGAAATGCGTCCTTCCACCATCCTTACTGCAGCTCCTTCGAAAAAGGTAGGCCAACGATGATGGCGATAGCCAGGTCCTCTTTTTCTCGGGATTAGAGTGGACTTGGGGTCGGTGTTCTTGTTGACGACTCACGTATCCCTTCATTCTACTTGGCCTTGATCTGCTGTAATGGCCGCTGGAAGACAATCGACGGTCTCATAATGAAGTGAGCCAATAGGTGGAAAAATTTTCTCTCCTCTTCTTTTAATACCAGAGATGTGAAATTGGGCCTATACAATTTGGAAACAACTTAGTTCTGCTGTTGCATTAAAGATGGGCGGCTTGATGTTGACAGCGTTCAAGAATTTCCCTTCACCTGGTCTTGTCTGACGATAGCTTGTAGCGTCTATTTTTTCTATACCTTAACTATCCGTTTTGACGAAGGGTCACCAGTTATATGGGGGACAAGTATATGGTGGAGGTCTATTAATGAATGTTCTCCAACGGATAAATTATCTGAATCCAAAGATGTATTCTTACCACTGTTCATATTTTTGCTGGGATTACCGAAGGTTTAGGGTAATTAAGGCAAGGAAGGACGTGGCAAAACTCTATATTTTATTCTAATATTAGCCTATAACGGGGCAAGCGGCACGTCACGAAGCTACTCTACGGACGACTATCAGTCTTTATATATTGAACATGAAGTAGTAAATTCTGGAGCTACAAGATTTGGTGGATTTAAAGGGGTTTAGTAAACACTAATACGGGTATGACAAAAATTAATGACAATAAAAATGATAAATACTTAACTCTCTATTCCTCTCTTTTCTCGCCTATATATACAGTTTCATTTCCAGGGGGAGCATGGCCTAGATTCAACTCCGACACAAATCTGTCGTAGGGGCTCATTAGTTTTATCGCCGAAGGACGAAGTTTGGCACGGCTTTGTATCACAAGTTTCTTACATCATCCAGCTAATCTAGTTATTCTATGACCCAATTTTACAGAACTGTGTTATAATTTCCTTTGGTTGGATTTTGTGTTAACTCAGGTGTTCCGTTGACTTCTGTCTTATGATAATTTTATCCCGAGGTGAATTGTTTGTTTATTCGTTTTCTCTTTTTGACCTAGGTATCTTGAACTTTTATCACTTTTCTTGTGTTTGACTCTTTTGTATTTTGCAAGCAATAGGATTTAATGAGACCACCGCGCATCCATTTTGTAGAGGTTCTAGCTGGGCCTATTACATCCTGCAACTTGGTGCCAGTAGCCTACCTATTACATAAACTGATCACCACAGCAGTTTTTCAAAACTTATACGGGATGACAAACTTTAACGCGTGCTACCATCTTGGGTTCCGCTGGTGTATAACCAAAGGTGCAACCTACCCAAGAGTTAGAGCAAGATCGCAAAGGTGTTTTCTAGTCGTATCCTCGAAAGATTCAGCGTATGATTGGCTCATTCCGTCTTTATAGTCCAGAGACTAATTGAAACCCGTTATAACTCTTTTAAACTCTGAACATGCACGTATATGAGAATATATCAATATGCATGTACTAAAGCCCAAGGCATCTTCCCAAAATCACAGAGCATAAATTCTTCTGGAGAAGTGCGGAAAGCACCGGTCAGCAAGTGGAGAGTGGTGTGTTAGATCTACTCCACACTACCTAATAAAGGCTGGCGTGTTGATCCTAGAACTAGAAATCATACTTCAGATTAGTGTTGAAAGCCAAAGGGCGAAGAATATCCATATAGATAATTATAGTGCTGCGAGTGTACTGTTCTAAGATGAAGCGTCAATAGAAATGAAAACCAATGAAACTGTATGGCTCAACCACATCTGGGCGAGCCCAATTAAGGAACAGTTTCGACTAGGGTTGAAGCCGTGGAGGGCGGCATTATTGCTTCACATTAGTCGTGGTTAAAAAAAGCGCCTGTGCTTTGCTATAATAAGTGAGGAAGGTCTGACCCTATTTAAGTCGGTGATCTGATATAAGCATCTGAGAAGCACCACACGAAATCTAAAATTCCTATTCGTAAAGTACAATCAAAACATTTTCTGTAAAGGCAGAGGTGATACGGTTGAAACACCTAAAGGAGTGGTGACACTAAAGTTAATCCATAATGAAGGAAGGCAGTTCCCTTCATGCTTATTCGCAAAGAAAAAAATATTGGTAGCCGTGTTCTTGTTCCATATAGAATGAAAAAGCTCTATGATACTGTATGGCCATGTAGTATGATAGTCTTTTTCCTAATCAAAAATCACTGTGACGAACGGCTGTGAGCTAATTGAGACTTAGACGATAGCTTTTTCAAAAAAAGCAGATATCCCCACGTGCAAAGTAACTTGTAAAAACCACACTCTGTACGAGACTGGTGAGAACGGCGGTGCAAAATATTAGCTAAACATAAATTAAGTAAATTCTCTTATTTCTCATGTGCAAAGGTCAAAAAATTTAAATAAAACAAGCCGATATAGAGTTATCTTTCACGAACTTGCAAAAAGCAAGTATGATAGTTTGTCGACAAGATTCTGAGAAGATGTGCACTGATTACGTCTTTGAAAAAAGTGATAAAAATATCTATACTTCGCTTACTCGTGTGTCTGGAATGGTGTATGAATTATAGTCCGGGCAAGGTGTCCTATCAGTGCGAGAAGCGTAGCGTAAACATTAAATTAAATGTGTAGCGAAATCGATATCCCATCTTCAAAACAGAGGCAAAGTTCGGTAACGCAACGTCCTGGCATTTGGCGGAGTAATCCGATTACTTAACCCCTCCCTCCCTCTCTCCCCTTGCCTCGACTACCACCCGAGAGGCCTTCCCACAACCACGACCTGCACTAATCATCATATTTCGGATTCAGCGATCCTAACTTGAGTTAAACCGGCTATATTTGGCCAAAGTTTGGTATTTAATTTCATTTCATACACGAAATTAGAGGAGCATCGATCAAATGCCAAAAGGTGCCTTTAGGGCTAAGTAAAAGACCACGGAGAAGCAACGTCAGGGGAGGAGGCTTAATTACAAAGACCTCATCCCCCCTCCTTCCCCTACCCACAGTGGACGTGGATAACTATATATGCCGATAACTGCAGAAGAACAAGAAAATCGAGTTTGCGATCGAGACAACGAAGTCCAGCTAAGTGCCCGGCAACCTTACGAAAGGAACACAGAAGAAGCTCATGCTCAGCCAGTTCCTGGTGGTCACACTGAAATTTAAGTCAGCTTGTATTGAGAAACATGCTCAACTATCTCTTGTGACAGAAACCCCTTATCCCTGTGTACAATAAAACTCAGAGAGAGTCCTCGCCATTGAGGATTACCCCAATGTGAAATTCCTGCCAACACTCCCCATTCGTCAGAGGATTCACACGTTTTCTCATCGCTTGCCAGTGCGAATAATTCCAAGATTAACCAGAAGATTGGAAGAAGCATACTTTCGCTGTACCGTTGGTAAAATTTCTTACAAATACAACGTGCTTAACGCCATCCGTCGCAGGTACCGAATTTATCTGCGGCTTTAAGACAATCCCGCACTAGACAAATATTAAGAGTGGCTGTTAGTACGTCTACGCGCCTGCTGAAAAATATTCTTGCGGCTACATAAAAATTGAGGCCAAGGTCAGTCCCTAACCAGATTCTCGTGGGTGGTTTTAAAAGTAAATAAATTGCATTGTCTTTTTTTGAAGGTTTATTAGCGTTCAATATTAAAGTGAGCTTTGGGTAAACCATTACTCTATATTCATTTGTGTAATTTTGTAAGTCTCACTTAAACTCGATTAATTCATAACTGTTTAGTTTGTTTTTAGATTTAATTTTTTTTATGTTGTAATTATAGGTCTATTTTCGTATAAGTATTTAATTCAATCCTCTTAACGCTGAGCATGGCACTAGAAACCCTAAAAGATTTAAAGTAACGTAATAATAATGAAATATAGCACTCTTAGAGAAAAATTAATCAAGGATTTTTTGAAGTACATAAGAAACCTATATGTACGTACAACACCACTTGGACCTTGCAATACCACGACTTAAATATTTGGTGTCAGGTTTTGGGGTAATTGGAAGAAATGTTTAGTTCTTTGTCTTGATTTACCTTTACTAGCGTTCAAGTAAAAGTTAAACTTATAAATGTCTATCTACAAATTTGTGGTTAATTGAGGGTGATAAGCGAATTAATGTTATTAATTAATTTTTCGGTGAAGTAGTATTCCAGTTAGCAGAAATTGTTGGGATAAGGGTGAGTTAGCCAGCCCCCGACTTGTTCGTGTATGCATAAGTACCTGTAGCATATTCGTGAGATTTTGGACGAACAGACAGAGATAAAATGGAATCATTCCACAGATTCCATAAACAGGCCCAAGCGTTGGGACTAAGTTGCAAGGAACTAGTTGCCTACGTCCAGGAACGAGAAGACAAACTAGCCTAAAGGAAAGCAGAACAGAGAGAACTAGTACGCGGTCACGAGAGTAAAATGAGCAAGGATCAGGCGGAAGCCCATTCCATAGGATCACGAGGTGGGCTACACAGATAGCTGTGATAAAACTCCCAGCTTATAAAAACAACGAAGACCTGTGTTTTTACCTAACACATTTCGAGAAGATATTCGAGTTAAATCACTGGGACATAAGACAGAGAGGAACACTAGATCAGTGCCTCTGCTTAGTACCCGGCTTCGTGACATATTCATTTCATTACCCTTCGAGACTTCCGTGGACTAAGCCACGTCCAAACACGAGCTACTGGCCGCCGTCAACCTAAACTCCGAGGAGTATCGATTGAAGTTTGGGCCGACCAGAATTCAGCCAGGTCAAACATACAGGCAAATTGGATTTATCCTCAGAAGGCATCACCAATTCTGGTTATAGTCAGAACATTTAGGGAATGAGTACCTCTCCCTCCCTGATTTCATAGTGAGGGACCAATTGATATGTACTCTTTTCCCAGAGATACGCCCCTTCGTAAAGGACAGGCGAGCCGCTTCATTCAAGGACTGTGTGGAGTAAGCAGATATGCATGCTTCCAACCCTCGGGTATACCCTCGATAAGTTAGAAAGAACCAGCCCTTTTCTCGTAATAAAGCGGGGTTTACCCAGAAACCCCCACAAAATAACCTCCCCCCCAATTTCGTCAAGAACTCCAGACACCCCAGAAACCCCATAACCTGCTTTAATTGTGGCACTCGTTGTCCCATTACTTAGAATTGCCAACAAAATTACAGGATTATGTCGCTTTCGAGTCAGCAGGTACATAACCTCGCTGCAACGCTTGACTAATAATAACTTCCTAAGCCCCCGCCTCCTTTGACCACATCGAATTCTCTTGACTAACAGGTGAACTTCGAGTTCAACAAAAATTCTCCCGAAGGACTAAAGTTCGAGACTGGGGCAGTAAATGGTCGCCGAGTATTAACCTTGCTACGCGATATTTGGTGCACCTGTATCGTGGTGTCAAATAAATTGCTTGCCCCTGTCAGCCCTTAGCACTAGAAGTTCGTGGTCATCCAGGATTTCCTGGGTAGAACAAACAAGTTCCCGGTCGCCAGATGCCACATTCAGTTGCAGTATTTTACAGGCTGGACCTAGGTAGTGGCAGCAACTATTAGATTCTGCTCAGTATTAATAAGCAAGAGCGCGCAGCTCTCCAGAAATCCGGTGGCTCAGCTAGTAGTCACACGGATCCCGCAAATAAGAGGTCCACGGTCCCGAACCCTTTATCTCCTTGTGAGAACCACGTAAACGAAGAGCTTAGTTTCCAAGCCTTCGCTACGGCGCCGGAAGTAGTTCCGACCCTCCCACTCTTAAAGAGGAAGGCTGCTATAAAGGAAAACGAAAGCGAAGTAAGGAGAATATTGAGGGACAAAAAAATAGCAGAAAGAAGAATACATAGAGAGTAAGAAGTAGAAGAAAAAAGAATACAGATGAAAAAAGAACTAGCACATGCGGAAAGAAAAGAGAGAGAAGAAAAAGAAAGAATGCTTTCACGTTAAAAGGCATCGAGAAAGTGTCAGATGGTAGAATCGGATAACGATTAACCATAACCCTTAGTAGTCTTTCCCCGGAATGAAATTTCCACGGAATTACAAATAAAAATCCAAGTCACCGTGAGAGCCACGCCCATTAAAGATCCCGTAAAGGAAATTTTTCCCGACCCCTTTAGATTAAACTAAAACCTGATCTCTCAGTTTACCTTGGTAGAGGATGACAAAGGGACTCCTGCTTCCATCACTTATGCAAAGTCCTGCATTTGGCGGAGTAACCCCATTACCTAACTCCTCCCCGCCTCTCTCCCCTTGCCTCGAGTACCACCTGAAACGCCTTCCCACAACTACGACCTGCAATAATAATCACATTTCAGGTCCGGCGAGCCTAACATTGGTTAAACCGACTATATTTCCCATAAGAGTTGGTATTTAATTTCACTTCATAGAAGAAATTAGAGGAGCATCGACCAAATGCCAGAAGTTGCCTTTAGGGCTAAGTTAAAGACGCTTGGAGAGGCACGGTGAGAGGAGGAGGCTTAACTCCTAAGACCACCCCCCCTCCTTCTCCTATCCACAGTGGCGTGGTAAAGTATATATGCTGATAAATACAGAAGAACAAGAAGATCGAGTTTGCGATCGAGACAACGAAGTCTGGTCTAGTGCCCGGCAAACTCTTCCAAAGGAAGACAGAAGAATCTCATGCTCAGCCAGTTCCTGGTGGTCACACTGAAATTTAAGTAAGCTTGTATTGAGAGACAAGCTCAGCTATCTCTCGTCAGAGAAACCCCCTATCCCGCTTTAGAACAAAACCCAGAGTAGTCCTCGTCATTGAGGAATACCCCAAAGTAAACTTCCTCAGAAACTCCCCATTCGTCAAAAGATTCACTTGTTTGCTCATCGCTCATCAGTGCGAATTATTCCAATATTAACCAGAAAATTTGAAAAAGCATACTTTCCCTGTCCCGTTGGTGAAATCATCTTACCACGACAACATACTTAACGCCATCTGTCGCAGGTACCGAATTTATCTGTTGCTTTAAGACTCTCCGCACGCCAGACAAACATATGTAGTTTCTGTGAATACGTCTACTCGCCTGCCGATAAAAACATTCTTGCGGCTTTATAAAAATTGAGGCAAAGGTCAGTCTCCAAGCAGATTCTCGTGTGGTGTTTTTAAAGGTAAATAAATTCAGTTATCTCTTTTTTGAAGGTTAATTAGCGTTTAATATTAAAGTGAGCTTTGGGTCAACCTTTACTCTATATTCATTTGTGTAATTTAGTAAGTCTCATTAAACTCGATTAATTCATAACTGTTTAGTTTGTTTTGTTAGATTTCATTTTTGTTCATGTTGTAATTAAAGGTCTATTCTTATAAGTATTTAATTTAATCCTCAAAACTCTGATCATGGCACTAGAAACTCTCAGAGATTACAAATAACGTAATATTAATAAAATATAGCACTTTTAGAGAAAACTTAATCGCGGAGTTTTTGAAGTACGTAAAAACCTATACGTACGTACACCATCACTCGTTCCTTGCAATATCATGACATAAATAGTTCTCTTCCTTTGGAGTTGAGACCCATTTAGAGTCCTCAATTCTTCTGCTATATACTTACATTAAATGCAGATGAAGAAGAATCCGGACTGAAGAATACGGATAAAGCGTTTGCGTATGATGTCGCCATTAACGCTTGGTCCAAAATGGCCGTGCCTTTACCCTAGAGAACGGCAGGGGAGAATCATGTTACAACTTAGCCTGAATCCTCCAATACGCTTACACACCTTTGCCAGAGGTTTTGTCCCATTTTGTTGAGACAAGTATGCCTGCCAACATGAGCGGCTAGCTTGCATCGAATTGAAGGGGTATCTGGCACTAAGGCAGAAGAATACACAGAGTGAAATAATTCCGACGTCGCTTACAGAACTTACCAGCACACACGTTGTCTCTGAAAGCAGTCGTACAGTCGGGTGATAATTAGAGAACTGTAGGGTATTCAAATCGTGATGAAGATCTAAACTCCTCGACTGTGATAGGAAAGTGAGTTATTTCCTCAATTGCGGGCTCCTGTACCCAATCCCTCTTAGTTTACACCAGGAGAGCACAGGAACAGGTAAAGTCAGGAAAATAAAGCAGTTATGATTGTGATATTTAAATTCATGCACATTTCGAACAACGACCTCCCAAGCAATTTACTTAAGCAAATAAAGGCCCATCGAAAGCCGTATTGTGCATCATCTTTGAGATGATTTAGCTCCAAATGGTCTCCAATCCAATTTATACCTATGGAATCCAAGAAGAAATATGGGAATAATTTTCAGATTGAGTGTTTATACCTATTTTGAAACTTGTTTGTACATTTACTCATTGAAACCCGATTTGGTTGTAGTGCTACCACTTCTGCGGTGACGGTACCAATGCCTTCAAACGAAAGCGATGCAAAGTAGCTTGCACTGATTCATGGGGCCTGACTCGGTTGAAGGTGACAAAGAGTGTATGTGTATTTCTTCAGGTCTTCCCTGTTTCCTCATCATGAATTTAACCTTGACTTTCCCATGGTCAAGTAACTCGTATACGATGTCTTCTAGGATTAACATTGACTTCAGGTAAAGCATTCTTATAGACGCTCTCAGGCAATATCTGTTAAGTAAGAAGCCTACATACCAGTGGCGCATGCTGGTGCCTCGAACCTTTTACTATCTCTCTTAAAGTAGAGAGCCATAATAATGCTTTGTAAATATAAAATAAACGCATGAAATAAAGATAGGGCCTCTCAATGACTTGGAAAGGGATCTAGCATTACACCTACCGAAGGACTATGTTCAGGGAAGAAGCAGAGACTGCACCTAACCACAATAATATATAAATATCAATAAAATAGATTGTAAATATAGAATAGAATAGGGTAAATGATAAGAAAACATAGCCATAGACACGTCCATTAAGAAGTAAGGTGGCAGATTACCTACTTATTATCTTACCCACGGAATACTGAGGCAGAGAGAACTTTCTGCCTCTAAGGATAAATAAATATGATTTTAGCAATAGCGCGCTTGGTTTTCACCTTCCTATTGAAACGCCGATTTGGGAGAAGCTCAACAGTAGTTCATGATATATATATATATATATATATATATATATATATATATATTAGGGTGGTCCCCCGCCAAATATTTTAGTTTTTATCTCCACATGCCTGATTGTATTACCACATTGAACAGTAGGTCACATACTCAATTTCATCCAAATCGAACAATATTTACTGGTCGCTATATGGATCTTAACTTATTAGTCTGCTGGTAAATTAATTTTTGGGATAGAAATGAACAGTCTTTGCAAATACTAGTTTATTTGAAACAGATCTTGGTTTTGAAAGACAATGTTTTAAAAATATGTATATTAAAGTGAAAAGAAAATACTAAAATGGCAATTGATTTCTTTTTGACAAAGATTATAACTAAAATTGCTGATTAAACATTGACATTTTTGAGCATGAGGAAAAATTTTGTGATGTTTTGCCACAAATCTGAGAAGCAACTGTTTCTGTTCTTCATCTTTTGTTAGAGATGCATTATACGATTTAATAAGTGTCATACCTCTTTTTGCTGGATCGTTAACATATAGTAAGTTAATCGCCCTACGTTGAAATTCTGAAAAGCACGTATTCTCTTCCCAAATCTTCGGTTAGTCTTCAGGAATGTATCCTCTGCAAACTTGTATCCATTTTTCATTAGGAGACTGAAGATCAGCTTAGCTTTTTGAGTTACCAGTTCATGCAAGTTCAAATTCTTGATGTTTTTTGTAAGAATCAATCGGCGAACAACTTCGGTGTTTTAATTACGTTGGAGATTGGAGACCATCTTCTGTTTGTTCTCAACATTAATTCTATGATCGAAAAATGCAAGACCAACCAGAGGTTCTAAAAGATACTAAAGGTGTCTGTGAAAAGCTGTGGTTGCTTCTTTAGATATTGTCTGATTTGGGTACTTTGGCAAAGTTTTAAGAAGCAGAATATCATATACAGGAGCAGTAATTTCAAAATAAGCTTCATTCCAAAAACGCGAGTAGACCAAAGCAATAAAAAGAGAGCACTCTGTAATATTGGCCTTTTCACATTCCGTTAGTTTCAGTTGATGCTTAAACAAGTATATTTTCAGGATATATATAGCCACAGCCATATAGCGTGCCTCATAAGTCGCTCCTGGAGCTCTTAATTTAACTTTTGTCTTATCAATGCCCCCAAGAAAGATGAGACTGAGTCGCAGCAATTCTTCATAATCGTCACGCAACTGAGGAGATTTCAAAGTTTCCTGAAAATATGGGACCATTTCTCCTCGAAGATTATGCATTACTGGATTGACGAATAAACTGCTATCAGCGTCGAAAAAGGGATCCTTCTTAAGTGATGACCATTGTGCTTTAAAACCTTCAAAGATATTCCTCTTTGGACCACTTGTAAGCCCAGGTAAAATATTGCAAGCAGATGACACATAATTCCGAAAATATGATGACGGCACGCAATCCAAACAAGCTTCCTTCCTAATACTTTCTGAATTATGGTACAGGCTCCTTTTCGTAAGCCTGTATTTGATGAAGTTGTGTCTAATACAGGGCCTTGAACTTCCTCAGGAATATTCCAGTCATTAATTGATGAAATGCATGCCATAGCCTGTTCTTCTCCTGTTGCTCGTGTTATTTTTAGGACACCAAGAAGTATTTTTTATTTCATTTACAGAAACTATTATTGCAATTCGTTCTACTGTTTCATTTGCCCCATCAATACCAGGTAGTAGCTTTTCATCCCAGTGAAGAAGAATCGGTCTTTCAACAGACAACGTCACTTTGTCTCTATTGTATGTTGCCTCTATTACTTGCTTTCTGGAACGTCGTATAGAACTCCTGGAAAGTGTAATAGCTGCAATATCCGGACCCAAGTCTAGTGCTATTGATCCAGCAACCATTGTTGTATTTTCTATCCATAATATTTGCACGATCAAGAAAAGCAGCCACACCTGAAGTTGTAAAGATATTTTTTAATTTGAAGAAGTACATTGTGCATTCTTTATCTAGTTGAAGAAGGTGAACAAAACTCTTTGTCTGCCGCAATTAAACTTTCTCCTTCAGATGACGCTGACTCGAAATCTGCATTAGCAGCAGCGACTGCTTGATTTTTAAAAGTATATACTTTTTCTTTGTATCGTAAAGCCTTCTCATGTCGATATCTTTTGCGGAATTCCTTAGCTGAAGTAGTCTTATCACGGCACGACATACTGTAGAAGAATATGTTCTCTCTCTGCATCAATAGAAATTAGCGGTCTTTTCCATTTTTTGCCACATGTAGGGCATTTTTTGATGCTATGTCAAAGAGTTTCGAAAGAGTAGATTCGAAACTACGCTCATTCATTCTATATGAGTACAGTTCGGTTTTGTTGTTCTACTTCAAAGAAAGGTATTCTTCATACAACCTTGAAAGTTTCCCAACGCACGAGTCTCTTCACTGTGTGGGAATTCGGGCTCTTTCCAATACTTTTATGACTTTTTTGCAAGTGAGGTTGTAACTTTGTGTCAAAGTCATTGACTCCACTTGATGGTGGTACTGAACAACACTAATCACATCACCACATGCTGGTAGTCTTGCATATGAAAGCTCACTAGTAGGATGATATAAAAGCCAGACTGCCGCAGATGAACGAGTACTTCCAGCCATAATCTGAAACAACAAAAATAAAAATTTATTGTAACCTCCGTTTAGTTGTAGTTAGAAGATATTTTTTTTATACTCTAAGATATCTAAATATTCAATATTCATAAAAAAATAAGCTTTCATTTGAAATAAATAGGCTCCTGTGTTTGTAAAATTTACGGCAGTCGTGCTTAATTAAAATATATATATAACATTGGCATTTAATAATAAATTGAATAGTTTAAAGGACATATTTGGAAAAGCGGGTATTAATCTAGCCTTTAGATATAATAATTCATTAAACCAATTAATGATTGCCAGGAAACCCAAAGAACATCATAGCATAGGAGTATATGCAATACCATGCAACGATTACCATAAAGTTTATATAGGGGAAACGGGGAGAAATCTAGACAAGAGATTTTACGAACAAAAAAGAGATATTAGAGTGGGCAGTCAAAGCAGTGGAATATTTTGCCATGTTAGAGACTTGAATCATTCGATCGATTTCAATGGAAGTAAAATGGTATTTAAATCGGCTAACTATGTTAAGAGAAGAATCGTAGAATCAAGCTTGATATCGTCAGTTCCTAATTTAAATCTATCTGAGGGTCAATTTTCTTTTGATCCTGTTATACGAAAGCAAATAAACAAAATAGTAAAATGTAAGCCCTTCAATATGTTTAGGCCTAACCCTCCCCCCAGATTAGCCACAAGTAGGGGATTCGGGGAAAAAAGAGGGGATCTTTCACGACCTGACCCCGTGTTATGTATGTAAGCACTTTTCTAATATTTTCTATCCGGTGAAAGTTGAAAAAGGGTGTGAGATACACCGAAACTGTTCTGAATTAAATTGTCTTCGGAGAATGTAGTTTAATTCCTCATCTTTTCTTGCGATATTGCATTAATTTTCATCATATATATATATATATATATATATATATATATATATATATATATATATTGTGAATTAAAATATGAACAGAAAGTGTGTTAACATATAATTCTAATATTCTTTAAGTAAGTCTGATATTGATAAAAAACGGCAAATTATCTATGCACTGAATAAACAAAGTATATTACTTACATAAATAATTTTATATATACTTGCATTAACCAGCACTTGTATTCACTTGTCTTACGTCAACTGTTAAACATCAAACTACAACTCAACAATTCATCCATCCTCGCTGATTATATAGGAAATGGTGCGATTGCATCACCATTTGAAACGAGTGGGCGTTATTGCGTCATCACTTTACAAATGGGCTCAGAAATCAACAAACTGAAACAACAATTATTATTGCATCATACGCCGAGTATGTGAATGTCATTCCACTTTACAGATAATGCAATATCTTGATTTCTTTGCGAATTATTGTAATTCCTAAGGAATGAGTTATCAATGGCAAATATATGATAGTATATAAGTAACAACCAATAATCCCTACTACTAAAATGTTTCAATATTTTGACTGAAATTTAAAAATATGGAGACACATAGCGATCTCTAAATATTCAGCAATTTAGTCAATATTTTCATTAGCTCTTTTAACAACTTATAGCATAATTTTAGCCATGTGGAGAACATTTCCAACTAATTTCAATTTTTTGCACATATTTTTTGACTACCCTAAAATATATATATATGAGAGTCACAATCTATATTTTATAAGACGCAGAAATAATTTAAAGGATATATAACCATTATTTCTTATATACTTTTAAATGAATGAAAACACGCCATTCTTCTTTGTAGGATAAGGGCATTCAAAGAGATGTTGATCTTTTCATTAATATAAGGAACCTTTGCGTGTGAACCAAATTTAACCAACGGGAAATCCAAATGCATCGTTAGGACTTAAAACAAAGATCATTTGGTGTGCAGATGCTAACTAAAATTATCTATCTCCTCACCCTTGTTCGTTTTGACCCTTCTCGTGTTCTTTACGCTAGGTCATTGGTAACGAACTAAGCAAGTTGAAGCTTTGCCTTTTATTACAGCGATGTCAATCCACAGCTGAAGGGGCCTGACACGGGACAGTTTTCATATTCTAGTCAACCCAATTGCCACCTGCTATCTGCCTTAGATATCCATTGTTTGTGGACAACATTAAACTGTATAGCGCCACTGGGAAATAAAAGGCATCTTAAATGAGCGCTGATCGGTGGTAAAGCCTCCAAAAATTATTCCTTCTTCTTCTTTATTTACATAAATGCGAAGAACCTGTTTAATTTTATTAAGAAAGCTTTTTCATTTTTATTTAATCACATGTAAATTGTTAAAAATTGTGTTTTATCTTGTGCAACATTTGCGTGACCTTTAAACTACTACTCGCTTTTTTGCTTGGGGGGTATGGTATAGACATTTCTAAAATAATATTTCTTAGTTTGATATTTGATTCAACCCTACAGAGTGTAATCTTTCAACATTGGTAAGTTTCAGAGTTGTCACGTAAATTTGGCCTGAAATGCATCGACGCAACAGAAAAGTATCCCTTCGTTCTCTCACTAAAGTTATCTTTAACACCAAAATACACATCTATTTAACGACACCATCGACCTTTGGTAGCGAAGAGGGTGAGGGTGTTATGTACCATTTTCTAGGCGCATGGTTCCCTTTTGAGCAGAAGTTTCCAAGTACTTGTACCTCACAACCTCCTCAGAGCAGAAATATCGTCGCAATATCCTCTACTTGCCTTGTGTAACATGCTTTCAAATGCAGGTAAAATCACGAAATTATTTATGCAAAGCTTAAGCCCTTCACGCACTAGGACAATCACTTTTAATAATTCTCATCACAAATAAAGTTTCATCTATATTTCTTACAAGCAGTGCAACCTTATATAATTCACCTCAATCACATCTTTTCTTGCACATTCATACCTCAATCGACTTTACCTGGATGAAACTTCTTTCTAAAATTAACTATTTAAAATGCTATTTACTTCTATATTGATTTCACTTTAAAAACATAAAGTCATTGCCGATACATTTACATGAGGAGTAACAGCTCCTTAAACATTATTGCATATTTCACTCTCAAAAGCTTTGCCCGCAACCCCCCCCCCCCCGTGTATCATCGGCGAGAAATTCTTAACTTTACCGTTTATATATATATATATATATATATATATATATATATATATATATATATATATATATATATATATTTATATAGGGTGAAGCAAAATTCGCGCATAATGTGGGCGAATTAATCACCTTCTAAATGGTCTTATTTTTTTTCTATATCTATTTTATAAAAACACTTTGGACAAAGTAAGATGCCTGAAAAACGAACAACTGTTCGAGTTGCCTTGTTGTTCATGTATTGGAAAGCAGGTGCTACACACATATCTGTTGCAGAGCAATTCAACATGCAAAATCTATAGCGACCTCCTATTGATAAGTCAATTGTTGTACGTTTAATTAATCGTTTTAATGTAACTGATAGTTTCGCTGATCTACAAAGAAGAGACTGTTTTCTTATCATCAACTCTTACTTAGAGCCTCCCAATTTTAACGAGGAAGATAAGCCAAGAGGTAGGGGTTAGCCATTTCTGTTTTGCGTATTCTCCATAGATATCACTTCGATTCTTACAAAGTTCATCTAGTGCAAGAGTTGCCATACTGTAATCTTTTCATATTCTTCAGTGATGAGTTCATGTTTAATCAAAGTGGGCAAGTCAATATACACAACTGTCAATAATAGTCTGACAATAACCCTAGATGGATGCAAAAATGCCCGTAAAAAAAGATCCTAGGAATATGGTATGGGCTTCAATAAGGGAAGATCAGTTAATCAGTCCATACTTCTTTGACGGTATTATCATGAGTGAAACATACCTACACATGCTATCGACATCCTTGCTGGATTAACTGTTTAATATTCCATTCGCATAAAGAATAATTATGTTCTTTAAACAGGATGGAGCACCACCACATTTTGCTTTGTTTGTGGGACACTTTCTAAATAAAAAGTTCCCTAGGAAATAGATAAGATCGAAGTGGTCCTGTTGATTGGCCACCGTGCGCACTAATCCTCACACCTTTGGATTTTTATCGGTGGAGCCGTATTAAATGAGTTGCTTATCACATATCCCCAGAAAATATTGAGGAATTTAAAGAAGAATTAAATATGAACGAAATAAAGTTACAATGTTTTGAAATAGAAGGTGGACAGTTATAATAGCACATGTAACAATTAAATAACTAGTTAATGTAATCAT
Organism: Ceratothoa steindachneri; assembly: GCA_963969495.1. NCBI lineage: Eukaryota > Metazoa > Arthropoda > Malacostraca > Isopoda > Cymothoidae > Ceratothoa > Ceratothoa steindachneri. The sequence continues at coordinate 158,281,912 of OZ018322.1, read as the reverse complement.
ATATATATATATATATATATATATATATATATATATATATATATATATATATATATATATTAGGGATAAAGTCGTTTCTTGGGAACCTTATTCGTATTAGGAATATGAAGACATATGCGATGGTTTTGAACATTTAATTTTCCGGACGTTTCGGTCATTGACGATGACCATCATCAGCGAATTCTAAATACCAAAAATTATTTTTAGAGGAATAACTAAACACAGAAATCAAATTAGTGAAAATCTATTAGAAATTGATGTAATATCTTAAAAAAAAAAAAAAATAATAAATAACTGAATTAAATAATAATCCCACGAGTTTTTTTAAATGTGCATAATAAACATGACTTAAATGACTATCGAAATACAAAAAATTATAAACTATAGCAATAAAGTCGAAAGACATGAATAAATCGATTAATAAGACAGAAAAAAGATTAAATAATCCCATGAGCAACAAATATGAATAGTAAACATGAATCAAGCGTAATACAAAAAAAAAAAAAAAAAATCACTATAAAACACAGCAAGAGAATTATATGGGCAGGGCGAACAATCGAAAATAAGTTAGATCAGGGGGAATGTAATCCAAGCGGATATTAATAAATGGAGGGAAGCAAGTAGTTCAATTAAGTTAAATTTTAGGTGATTGAACATCAAATAATTATCTTTGTTTGAATGTCACTTTGTAGAGAGTTAAATGGGGAGAGATCGGCGAGAGAGGAAAGAGAGGGCTAAGAATTTTTTTCTCTTGGTTTGGATGTCCTTTGGTAGGGGAGATGAGAGCGGGAGAGGGGGAGACACAGACAGACAGACTTTACTTTTACCATATACACATATAGTGAGTGAGGTTACATAAGTATTTGCACACATAAATTTTAAATGTTCAGTATTTACCCTTATATTTCATGATTTCGTTTGGTTATGAATCTAAGTATAAATAGTAAATATATATTTAACAAAAAAAATACACAAAAGTTATTTTTTTTGGTTTATAACAACATTTGCTTGTAATGAAATTTAAGCGGATAACAAAAGTATTCAACCAAACTTAACTTCCCTGATATAATACTTCGTGGCATAATCTTTGTGCTTACATACCAAAGACGATTCCCATAGCGTGATATTATCTTTTTGCAATCATTCCTTGATATTTTGTTTCTCTCTTCTACTCAATTTTCACTCAATGAGTCACGCTTCCCTGTTATGTGGCTTTCTCTTTCAGATTGCAGCCTTCAAATTCACCAAACTATTCTTGAGTTAATTTTGGCCGTCTACTCTAATCGTTATCCTGCTGAAATATTCATGGAGTTCGTCTATAAAAATCTTTTCCGCTTTTGGGAGTAGCTTATTCTTCACTATCTTTCATTACGAGGCACAATCCCTTTTCTTATAAATTACGTGTGCTATTTGCAGTAAAGCAGCCACAAACCATGAAAATACGTCCTCCGTGTTTCCTGGTTGGGATGGTGTGATTAAAGAGAATAGGCCGTTCATACTGTTCTCCAAAGGTGGCAAGCATTCTTTTGGTTGCAAAGTTCTATTTAATGTCATCAGACCATATAACTGTGTTCCAAAATTTACTTCCATTTTCAACACGCTCTCTGTGGAGTTTTGCGGGGACTCAAATAATGCCGATCATTACGATGTAGGTCTCTACTAATAGTTCTCCTACTCAATTATTTTCTGACTATTCTCGATGGCTTTGTAGATCGTTCAAATTAATCACTTGATTATTCGTTAAATTTCGACGCACGTAACGCCGAGACAGTTGTTAATCTGGCAAAAAGCACCGGCACATGACATTTTGGAGGTTATTCTATACTCCCGTTGGTTTCTAATTGTAGAACCTATAGTTGCATAATGCAATTCAGCTAGCTTATAAGTAGTCAAATGGGATAATCCATTTAAATTCGTTTGAAATTTTTCTGTTGAATAGTTTTAGGAACTTATTTGCTCAAAGCAAACGTATTTTTTCTAGAAAATTTTATCAATGGATGACTGTGCTAATAATATTCGGCAGTTTACATCTGTTTCGTTTGTCTAAATTTCTTAAATCTTTAATAATCCCATTTTCTTTAAATTTATAAGATTTCTTTTGTTAACAACAATTTTCTCGCATTTTATTAGTCACTGGATACTTCTGTCATATGCTTACACTTCTTGATTAGAAATTGTTGTTAGTAACCAAGAAAGTCTGTGTGATAGAATTGCATAAGGCGGCCGCACCTCGCTTCTATCACATATTGAAAGTCATGCTTTCCACGTGCATCCTGCAAGACAGCGTAGAATGGCGTTCTTATTGCCCACCATTCCCGAGTATTATCTTCCCTCGCTTCAAGTTTAATCAAGAAGGTTCAATCCCCCGTTTGTCTGCAGGCGTCGATCTGGCCAGATTGAATAAGGCTGATGGGAAGATAAGATTTTTCCAAGCGCTACCGGGACATTCCATGGAAGTCCCTCATTGTCCCCTACCCCAAGGGGCTGGCTCCGGATATTAATGCGATAGAATTTCGCGTTTGAATCAGATCCCGATTATCTTCGCGAAGCATCACGCTGATCCGGTCTTCCATGTGCACCTAGGAACTCTACCCCGAGGACCCCCTTATTATCCAGAAGAGGACAATATCCTTGAGTGCCAAAGTTCGTGCCACTCGAAACGCCAAGTCAACAGCCCCCTCCTGTCATTCAGAAAGAGAACAACTTTAGAACAGTCATTGTTCTTCGAGCCCATTCGACTAGAAACGGCTCTTGTTCCCCTGATATCACGTCAGTGGTAATTTATTCCCCATTTTGACGTTCTTCAAGAGAACGCTTGGTTACATCAATAACCTCAATTGTTCATCTAGAACATCTCCTGTATCCTGTCTCAAGGATTGCTCGTACTACCAAGCCCCACTTCGCTCTCACTACTCGAAGTCTGTCCTTCCCCCCTTGTTAAGGATAACCCCCCTAAAAAACCCTCCTCCTAGAAAAGAAATCGCCAGTCGGACGTAAGCCTGGCCTTCAAATCGCGTTCCTCTGTACGAAGACCTTATAAATAGGTAAGCTACGAATTGCATTTAACTATTTAACTTTGTGCCAACGTAACTCCGTGCTTTAACACGGATCTAGCCGCCCCTTTGCCTTCATATTTGTTTTGTCATTTAAATCTCTCCAAATCTTAATCCTCCGCTTAGTCAAATTTATCCCATGACCTTTTTCATTTCATGTGTATCTTCCATTTTAATCCCCGGTCATGTAAATATTTTCCATGTGTTGTTTTGCTAGATTAATTAACAAAATTCTATTTTATTAATGTTTGAAATATTATTTACCCTTGGGCTCCGTTACACTTCTTAAGTATATTGAAAATAAATAAGCCCTCTCCAGGCCTATTTATTAACGTAGAGTCATTCTCGGCCATCTGATTAAATCCTGCACTCGAATATAGAATAATCCCAACAAAGAATAGATATATAGTATATCGTCGGGAGCCTATTCTACAACAGTCTGTCTTATGCTTATTTTTTTGGTTCATTATTTTTTTATTGAGGTTCCTGTTAAGTTTATGATCAAATGAAAGTGCAAAATATTTTAGAAATATTTAAAATTTAAGTGGCTAAATACTTATTTTATATATATATATATATTATATATATATATATATATATATATATATATATATATATATATATATATATATATATATATAAGGTGTTTAAAAAAAATTTATATCATTTGAGAGGTAAATATCACAGAAACTACGCAGTCAAGGCAAATGAAACTAAACAGGCTTCATGTTAAGAAACAAGAAACAGAAGATTTGTTCCACCAAATTTGAATGACGAAATCAAAGGTATGTGGATTCCATGAACGATTTCAGAAATGTTCAATATGCGCACCGCCTGAGACACGGCACACGTCAAGTCGGTAGTCAAGCTCCTTGCAAACACGCTGCAACATGTCTTTGGTAACAGTCTCCAGTGCGTTAGTGATTCTGTGCTTGAGTTCCTCTAGGTTTGCAGGAAGAGGGGGAAAAATAGACTAGTCCCATCACATAACTCCAGAAAAAATAATCGCAAGGTATCAGGTCAGGGGAACGTGGCAGCTATTTCAACAGCACATTGTCTTCATCATCAGCAAGCCCGATCCATCTCCTTCGCAGATTGTCATTGAGATAAGCCCTCACAGTGAGCTTCCTGTGAGGTGGAGCCCCGTCCTGTTGAAAAATGAAGTCTTCTATTTCATTTGCAATGAGCTCATCCATTAGCCAGTTCTGAAGCATTTGCAGATAAACATGGCTGGTCACATTTCCCTTTAAGAAAAATGGGCTATGAAGATGGTTCTTGGAGATGGCGCAGAACGAATTCAATTTCCATGGGTCCCTCACTTGCGCAACTATGGCATGAGGATTTTCCTCGCCTCAAATGCGAACATTATGCTAATTGACTTTGCCATTCGTATGAAGTATGGCCTCATCACTGAAAAAAAGATGTTCCTTGAACTCGTCTTCTTCAAGTTTCTCTTGCATATCAACACATAATTGTTTACCCTTTTACTTGTCATCTGCCGTTATGGCCTAAACTAGATGCAGCTTGTAGGGTTTCATTAGCAAGCGTTTCCTCAGGAAGTGCCAAACTGTCGTTAGAGGTATCCTGGTTTCGAGATTTATTCTTCTTATGGACATCTTGGGGCTTCGCAAAAATTTTTGGTGAACCCGCTAGACCGTCTCTTTCGACGTTATTGGTCATTCAATTTCTTTTGCCCTGCACAGACAGCCTTTTTCTTTGAAATTCTTGTGCTATGTCTAAATCTGTATTGCCGTTGGTGACTTTTTAGAAAACTCCTTACAAATGCACGTTGCACAGTCTTGTTTGACTGTGTTCGAGAATACTCCAACACACAAAACGCATTTTCACTTCTAGTAAATGGCATAATCTATGTTTACTTGTAAAGCTAAAATGATCAAACATTAAACATATAAGTTTGAACTGTTTCTACACATGCTGTTAAAATTTGAAGTCATTTGAATGGGAACTAGCAAATTTATTAGATTGCAAAATTATATCATTTTTTTTAAACACCCGGTATATGCTAGCCACAAAATTAATCGGCCGGAATTTGATTACACTTTAATAAATGTGGGGGAATGTATCCATAAATACATGTTTCTACATTCCTTATTATAAAACAGGTTGGTAATCCAAAAAATGGTGTCTGGTTAACGAGAAAGCAAAGACAGGGGATTCTTACAATTATATTCTGATTTATCAATTATTAGCTCATTTCTCGTGGTCCAAAAATGATATTCATTTTTAGCAGCAGATTATTATCTTTCCACTACTTTTTTGCTTCATTTCACTGCATCAGATAGGAAAATGAGACATTCATTATGCTATTAAAATAAGCAAATGATAAATACGTAGTATTAGTAAACTGTTATAGAGATCAATGCGAATGAACTCTATTTTTTTAAGTAGACGTCTTTATAATAACACAAGTACATGATTAGTTTCAGAACATCACACTTTATTCTTCGAAATTATGAACACTTACAAAATTTGACTTAAGATATTCCTTATATATAGAATAAGACACAAGCAATCCTAACAAAAAATAAAAAGTTCATGAGAGAAAAAGGTAAACAAAACATGAAGGGAAGATTTACAAAGAAGGGCGACCTGATTAAACCTGATGTTTAATTGGGAGAGATTAAATGTTTGGATGAAATTAATTAAAGCTGCCCCAATTACCAGTCTCTTAAGTCATACATTTGAAGTATAAATAATTTTTTTTTTCTCAATTGACGGTAAGAAGGTCATTATTTTGTAAACAAGCATTTGTTGGCATAAAAATCGAAATTCACTTTTACTTAATAAAGAACTTAGAGCCCCTTCGCTAACTAAGATTACTCTGAAGAGTCAAATTGGAATTCATCCTTATTTAAAATAAAGAAGCCAGAGGTAAATGGCTTACTTCTCTGTACACGTTACAAGGAGTTACAAGGATAGTAAGTATCTCAAAAGAACATTCATTCCATTTCAATGGATGTACTTATTTTTTTGTATTTATTTGCTACATCCAAACTTTTTATTATGCTACTTGTGCTATATTATGCAAGAGTTAACTCTTTTTTGTCAATTTGCTGTTCTCTCATAACTTACTTATTCTATATAATATTTTACATGCTAAGATATATATATATATATATATATATATATATATATATATATATATATATATATATACATCTATCTATATATATATATATATATATATATATATATATATATATATATATATATGATGTAAGAAACCCAAGAGGCAATATTACCAGGGAAGTGGCATTTGATTCGGCAACTACATTCATAAATTCCATCGTGATTAACCCTGCTTAAGGAGCACAACCGGATTCATCCATCCATCATCGCCCTTTATCCCGGCAGTAGTTGAGCGGGAGGCCAATTCGGTAATGTGCTGAAGCTTAACATGAAATACAGTTTTTTTCTAAAACCATTCTTACTATATAATCATTTACTCTTTCTCAGTAATTACGCTTCGCACACCCAAGACATAATTAGACATTTTAAATACGGGACTAAGGAGCAGAAGGACCGTGCAACAAACATGGAAAGACTTACAAAGTCTTAGCCCTTTAGATCCGTCTCAGAGCGATCTCCCTCTCCACAAAGAACCAACTGAGAGTAACACTAGAAGAGCTTGTCGAGATTCAAAGTGGTTTCATTGCTATATTCACCGAAAAGAGAGATGTGAAAAAGTTTCTATCTGAGGAGCGAGCTTGTTTATTGGAGACAATCGGCCATGAGACTAGCCCCTTTCCGCAAGTGGCAGCCAACCGCAGTGTTATCTGCTGAAAAGTGGAGAGCTGGGTCGGGGGGCACTCGCCCGAGGACCTAGAAAATAAAATTGAGAAAGAGAGAGGTCATCAAATACCAACCCGTACTAATGTTTTCAAAGTGACATTCAACTCCAGGGACATGGCACTAAAGGCTACCTCGGAAGGACTCCTGATCTTCAGTATTAGGATCCTAGAAAATATCATACATCGTTTTGCAAAAGTTATGTTGCACTCAGTTTTTTTTATCTTGCGAGAGGTTTACGTGTATGAAGGTAAAAGTTGCGTCAAACAAACTTAAAGTTCTACTTTTCCATGTGTCATTAAAATGACTTTTTCAATGTGTGCAGGTTTGTCGAGATGAAATTCAAACGAATCATGATCTCTGCTGTACTGCTCGCGGTCAAAAACATTCTGACATTGTTAAACAGTTAAACGTTAGCCGCATTACCGTTCACACAGTCACGAAAACGCCTAAGAACTGGAAAGACTTCAAAGATCGACCTCCTTCAGGCAAACCTGAACCTGTCACCACTTTGGTAGTGAAAAAAAAAAAAAAAAGTGCTCCGAAGCTTAAAATGACTGTGCTCACGATAAAGATGGAGAATATATCGGTAGCCACGGTTTCCAGGGCCGTAATGGAGTTCGGCATCAGGAGTTTGGGTTGCATGGAAAGGTCTCTTTTCACTGACTGTATGGCAGGAGAACGTCGGTAGTGCTATTGTCGACTTCTTAACGACTGTAAGAGCCATAGCAATTAAATCCTCTTTTTTTTAAATCCTTCTTTTTTATCGACTGCGGGAAAAGCTTCGGCCAGGATTTCCACGTGTTCCGATACTTGTTCACGACCAAGAACCTAGCTTGCTTGATGATACTCGACGTCGTATCTTCGATTGGCGAGAAGAGTCCCCCACCGTGGTTCTTGCGGCACGTTACAGCTTCACCGCGGCCGATTATTGGGACATCTTAGCCAGGAAAATCGTTCCATTGGTGAGAAGGATCACGTAAAAGGCTTACTACCTTTTCAGCAGGAAGGTTGCTTGGTCGATAAGTCTAAAGTTAAGCAAGAGTGGTTGGTGTTGAACATGAACTTTTTTTCGAAGTACTTTAGGCTCCCTTAATTGCCCGACCTCAATCCCCTTGACAAGAGCGTGTGGCTGCCTGTCGAGGATAAGAGATTCAAGGTCAGCCACTGCAACGTCGAATAGCTGAAGTGTTCCGTCAACCGCGTGTGTGCCAACATGTGGGAAGATTTCGTTCCCAACCCGTGTTCGTCCTTTAGCTTGCGTCTTGAGCGTGTCCTCGCAGCCGAAAGCAGCCGAAAGCAGCCTCATTGATTAACATTGCAATTTAAACACATTCTATATGTTAAAACAATAAAAGATTAACGAACTGCATCAAAATGATTATTGTGTCTTTAGTTGAGAGCATGGTAACGAATGTAACATGACATTATCAATACCTGGTTGAGCAGGAAAAGTTTCATAGCATACAACTTTGCTTTGTATCCTATAAACTAGAATAACATACCTAACTGCACCCAGAAAGAAATAAAATATGATGCAGCGAATATTATGTCACTGAAGGCCAAGGATACGACAGCTGCAAAGGGGCACAAAAGAATTGCCTTAATTCAAGGTCGAGCACAAGGGATAATAAAAAGGAAAGACTATGAAGGGAAGAAGGCAAAGTAAAGAAGCTACGCAGGCATTGCAAAGAAATGTGAGGAGAGACAACGATCAAGAGCAGCTCCAGCAAAAACAAGGAACACCAGGTGATCTTAACACCACCATCTTCATATACATCACACATTCAGATGTAGCAAACACGGTCAAGTCTGAATGCTACACTGAGGTACTTAACTCTATGTTAAGGCAACTAACCTCCAAAAGGTAACTTTTCTGGCCAACTCTGAGTATTCTAAAGCACTCAAAAACTTGAGTAATCAAAAACAATAGAATCAAAAACATAGGAAATGTGGTAACATTAGAAGCGCCTTCCTTGGAAATATCCAAAGAGGAAGAAGAAGCAGGAAAAGAAGATGTAGAAGAAGATATAACCAACTTACAGAGAATGAATGACCCTACATACCAGCCAAGGCAACTACGAGCAAATCAAAAACTTCTTGCCTACCACCGAAGAGTGAGATGCCTGGACAAATAAAAGACGTCCGCAAGGCAAAGAAAAAGATAAAAGGATACCCTGGCACGAAGCGTGCTGAGGATATTGGAAATAAACTCCAAAGGCTGGACAACGAACATGATTCTTTACGGATATATATTCCCTGAGGTTGATGCACATGTAATCTCTGTTTTCGGAGCACGGGAACGACAAGCGTAATGAATAAATGGAAATTTGGAATTTGGACGTATTGATCACGAAGTACTTGCAAAAGCGGGACTATGGTACACCTAATGTGACTAAGAAAGGGAAAAATATAAGCAATCAAAAAATTGGAACAATCATATCTGGCAATAGTGATTCGAACTTGACATAAATATCAGATACCAGTCGTAAAGGAAAGACATTTTACCCTTTCAATCTCTTACTAGCCGATTTGGTAGAAGAGAACGACCCCCTTAATCTGAATTTGGGGCCTGAATGCTTGGTGTCAGGAGTCCGACTATAGAACATTCAAAGGGATCAGAAGGAGCCTTCATAGTTTGTTGGAGAGGAGCATCGTCCAGTTAAATATCTCCTAACTTTCTCAGATAGGTTTAGGCAGGGAGTGGGGCGCAAAACCAGACATCTATCTGCCTGCCAATTCGACAATTACCGTTCTATTTAGGTACTTTTAAATGACTATATACGGATGATAATCACGATCAATAGGAACCTTTATACAAGTCATACCCTAGAAAGAAAAACTAAAAAGGCGCATAAAAAACACAGTATGCACAACTTTTCGAGAACATCTATCCTCCCACTTTGAATGAGGCAATTCTTGAGTAGATTGACAAGGCAGTTGGCAATCTTAACAATCACCTAATCAAAGTAGATGTAGTTGTATCCCAAAATCCGGATATAGGTTCATCTCAACATATAAATGGACCAAAAACATGCAGGAACTTTTCGATCATCTGAAATTTGTATATGAGCTCAACATCAAGAACAAGTGATTTAACTCATTACGAAGCAAGTGAAGAGATAAAAGAACATTTCAACCACTTGATTCTTAAGCAACACTAGAGAAAATAAGACGATGTGATCAAAACCTCAATCAAGATGTGTCTCCACAAAATCTTTGCCATAAATTCAGGCATTTCAAAGGATCGACTGTAAGAGCGAAGTTTAGGGAGATAAGAAACCAAGAGAGAAACATCCGAGGTTATTGGTAGAATATTTTTAGTTTAACAAAAGAATAGAGTGATGGATATGTCATAGAGTTCGAACACGAAGTCATAGACGAGCTAAATACCCAGGTCCATAGGACAAACCCGCACCACCAGGTGGATACACAGTGAAGCGGAGGCGCTGAGATATCCAAGAGGCAACTACTTAGCGCGCACTATTTTTTAGACACAAAGCTCCAGATCAAATGGGGCTACAAACATCAAAGTTATAAAAAGGCACCACCAACTAACAGCAACGAAGGAATGAGTAGAATTTTTAAGACTTGCCTAAATACAGGATAAGACCCAGATGCTTTCAACCGGCAAAGATGATCTTCTTAGCCAAGCACGGAAAGGATCTAAAGAAGATGGAAAGCTACCACCAACCAATTTAACTCTTAGAAGTTGTCTGCAAAATCTTCGAGTCGATCGTCAACAGGAGACTGATGTTTCACATGGTAGAGAAGTCTCTGTTACAATCCATAACAATTTGGCTTACGGAAAGAGCGAAATATAGAGATTGCAATCAATGTCATCAAGGCAAGGGTAGCCCAAGCCAAAAGGCAGGAGAGTTACGTGGATATTGTATATCGGGATATATCAAAAGCATTTGATAAAGTTTCGCAAAGGTGCATGTAATTCAAGATCTTGCCCTATAGCTAACGGATTTGATGGGCTGTTCTACGCATGATGAAATGTATGAAAACACCCGAAATATAATTTTTTCAACCAATTAATGGAACCATTGCCTAACTATAAAAATAGCCAGTTAGAACAGGAAAGAAGAAAAAAATATAAAAAATATAAAAAATAAAAGATAACACTATAGAATATAAGATATACAAAAACAAAACAAATTCCAATAACACAAACAAGAAACATTAAAATCTAACACAAAAGGCTTGAGTGATGTTTAAAGAAGATTATGAACCAAAGAAATACAAGGACAATAAATTAAAGTGAAGCGATAAGCCTGATCATCAAGCGCCTTGCATCCCTTTGTAAATCTCCTACACTATATTCCCATTTCACAACTTTTATTTTTTTATATTTCTTTATACATTTATTCATAATTGACGCTTAAGTTAGAGTCCTTTACGTGATTAAATAAAGCTTTAGACTCATTTTGCGTACTTACAGAATATTTGTTTTCATAAACCTTCTTGAGATAGGCTAGGTCTAGTTTGTTTTTCATATATACCTTTTATATTAATTTTCCTATGTAATTTTATACACACCTATTTTATTCGGGGAGGGGAGTTTATTCATAAAAAAAATCCACTTTAAAAGATTTTTTTAAATTAAACACAACATTAAGATTATAATTTTAAAATGAATAATAATAAGTTTAGGGGAAGGGTTTGGAAGAAAGAACAATGGATTTAGGTTAAAGTTGATTCCTACTCTACATTAATTTCATTATTCCTAGTTTTAAGGTTTCGATGTTTGTTTGAATCGCAAATGTGCTTCATTAAAAATAAGGAATATTATAGGCAATTCACACAACGCTCTAGCTTCGGCTCTTGCTCCACGCCAAGTGTCAGCTTCCACAGCAACCACAAAGAAGCCCTCCATGCAGAGGAGCAGCAAGCTCACTGTCTTGAAGAAACACAAAGAATTCTAACCTGACCTTGTAACTGAATAAAATTAATTGTGACTGTATTGGCATAGCCCCCTGCTCCAGATATTACCAGAGTAAATATGTATATATATAAAGGTTTTTTCAACAAGGACGCTCGAGCTTTGTCAGGCGATAGTGGTCATGTTGTTAAAGCGACATCTGGCAACCTCACTATGAACTGTCCAGTAATAGTTGGTAAGTCACGTTGGATAGTCAGAGCAATAAACAGCGTGTGCAAATAATAAAATGTTATTATCAAAATCAGTGCTCCGTTCGATAAACGTTCCGCGCATTACGTGATTTCTATCCTCGCCACAGCGACGAGGCACATTTTTGATGAATCGATTTGTGAACAAGCAAAATTGTCGGTTTTTGGACGAAAATAATCCACATGAGATACACCAGCACCCATTGAATCCCAACAAAGTCACTGTTTGGTGTGGATTTTCGTCTAACGGAATCATCGGTCCGTTTTTTTTTGAAACGAAGATGGGATTGTCATAACCGTGAACGGCGAGACCTAAAGATCGATGATATACAAATTCTTGTGGCCTCAACTGGATTATATGCCTGATATGGATACTGAAGACATGCGGTTTCAACAGAACGGCGCTATGTGCCACACTGGGCCAGCCACGATATACATTTTGCACCAGCGATTTCAGGGCAGGGTCATCTCGCACCGCGGCGACGTCAATTGGCCATGGAGCTCATGCAAATCTTTGGGGCCAACTTAAATCGCAGGTCTATGCGAATAATCCGCAAACAGTTGATGTCCTCAAAGTCAGCATAACAAACACCATCTAGAAAACTCAGCCAGCTTTATGCGACAAAGTCATCTAAAATTGGGCCTCCCGAATACGTTCCACTAAGCGAAACCATAGCGGAGATTTGAACGAAGTCATATTCCACAATTAATGCCATAAAATGTCTTTTCAAATTCAAAATAAAGTGAGTGCATATTTCACACGAAACTTGTTTTATTTACATTTAAATATTGAGCGACCTTATTGAAAAACCCTATATATGAAAATTAACTCATAGGAAAATGAAAAGATGAATCTAAGCTCTTTCGAACTATATTTGTAAGCTCATTTTCAAGGCATAGCATGAAAATGAAGAAGACAACATTATACACGGTAAAAAAAACGAAGGGAACGCCCATCACATACTAACAAACCAATGGAAAAACACAAAAACAAGACAGAAAAATATCAATAAAAAGAACAATAAGCAACTAATAACAGACATATGCATTCCTAAAACGATATACACCCAATAACGCCATGTATATGTACTGGAAATAGTGGATGAAAAAACAACAAATATTTTAAACATTATCATTGGAACGAAAACATTTAGGACTAAGAGTTAATCCACGATCATAGCAGATACGTGGTGGGGGAGGCAATGCGAATGATATTACAATAATAAATAGTGACAACAGGCTGCATTATGAAGTTATTTGATTTAGCACAAGTTTTTTTAAAACATAGTAGAGTTTAAATAAGCCAGGAGAAATATTTATAATAGGCAACATGCCAATTAATGAACACTCGAGAATATTGCTTTTTGTGAAATCAGCGGAATAATAAAGGAATTTTGCAGAGTTCCAGGCAATGGGAAGGTTATTTTCGGATGAATATAAAAATAAAGCGCTGTTTAGTTCACCTCTTTTAATATTATGCTTATGTTGGTAAATTCTAGTAGATAAAGATTTATCAGTTTGCCCGATGTAAGGTAAATTGCAAATAGAAGATTCTAGAGAATATACTCCACCGTTTTGCCTTGTATTATTGTAGACTAACATTTTATATAAAGTGGATTCATATCTAAGATCTACAGAGATACTAAGTTGCTTAAGTACGGGCAGACAAAAAAATGGTTCAAGGTATGGCAAGATAAGACAATATTTGTAATTGAAAACCGGTGGGTTATCAGTTCTATAAAAAGTTCTCTTAGCATAGTTTAATGAAGTATGTAAAAATTGACGAAGGTAACAACGTTTTTTACCTATTTAAAAGATATTGTACAATTTCCTTATCCAATAATTCCGGACTAACAAGGCGTAATGCACGCCTTGTGTTTTTCCATTGGTTTGTACTATGTGATCGGCGTTCCCTTCGTATCTTTGTACCCTATATAAGGTGTCTTCTCCATTTTCACACAATTCCTTGAAAATGAACTTGAAAATATAGTTCGAGACTGCTTGGATTCATCTTTACATTTTCCTGTGGGTTACGTTTCATATTATTGCTTTCCTCACGTGTAACTTTGTGAGTATTTTTTCTCGCCTCACAGAACCAGTAAACAACATCTAAGGAGAATAAAGAGAGTACAAGTCAATAAGTACAAGTGTTATTTTGTTAATTTTTAGAACTACCAATATTAATCGCCTTCGACCCATTGGTATTTACAAATTGGCCTGTTTGTAAATTGGAATCCAGTAGCATTTTGTTATCGATTACAGTAATAAAAACAATAAATAATCTATATTAACAATCATTTAGACGAAGTGTATTTGAAAACTAATTATAAATGATTAGAGAATGTTTATAAATTAAATTTGCTTTTAGAATTATAGATTCACAATAAAATTTAGACGAATCAATACTCGAATATACCATCCTTTGCAGTTGCGTTCGAAGTCTAAAATGTTCTGATGGAACGTTGGGAAATGTAGGACCAAGCTTCATTGCAGGGACAAAGTCTTCTCCAAAGAATTTCAATAGAAATAAAGAACGATACCAAAAATTTCCCCTAACGCCATCTTTTACGAACCACACTTTAGACGTTCTGTACCAGCATAATAAAGACCCAAGAGTCATCTGTCATTGAAGGTTTTTAATTTTAAGTGAAAACCAATAAGGGTTTATCCACAGAATGTTTGTAAGGAGAAATCTGCTGATAAAAGGATGAAGATAAAAAAATTAACTCCTGCGGAATATATAAACTCGTAAATCAACCTCTTGATTTGAAGTTGGAGGCATCAAATCATACAGATGCCAGCTTAATCAGGGGGCCTCATTTTCATGAATTTATGAAGACAATTCGCAAGCAATTTTACATATTTCTCCTGGTTAAAATTATCCAAGAGGCCATGAATCAATAAGATGAGCCACTTAAAAGGGTCATCGGACACCAAATGAGGTATCCTGGACACCATCAACTCACTATTGGATTTATGGTCTGTAAGTCCCATAAACAGCTTCCATAAGCAGCTCCTGACCAATATTAAGACAGGAATGGTTAGCTATCCATCAGAAATTGCTCGTAAATATGGCATACAATAATGAATCGCATGATTCTTAAAAGAGCGCTGTCTATCAACTAAAGATTTGCCTGAGAGATGATGCGGGTCAGCAAGGTAGGCTTGTATGCACTATGGTAATGAGAAGAGTGTATTACCAGGCAAATTATTCCGCAGCAAAAGAAAAAAGAGAGACTGCACAGTGACGCATGTAGCAGAGATAAAACGAAAAACAAATCGGAGAGGAGCCGAGCAAGATAATAGTGTTATTCGGGGCTGAGATAGGGCCAATGTTTTAGGTAAGGTAGGAAGGTTGAAGTCTGAGAGCCTGTGATCCACTGAAAAGGAAGATGCAGTCATCAAGGCAGAACCTAACAAAATAATGCAGGGTAATTTTACATAGGAAGAACAGGAGGAGAGACGAATTTGCAAATGGAATCGACATTAAGTTTAGGAATAACTCAAGTTGTTTCAAAGTGAAGAGAATAATGAGCACTAGTTTTGCAGCAAGCCACAACAGCTGGAGTAACCATCAGTGTTAACTCAGTTTTCTTATGATTCAGCTCCAACTTTGTTTTAGGTTCATTAAGTGAAGATATAATATTCTGATAATATGTTTCTGAATTTCTCAGAAAAGTATCTTAGGGGAGAGGTTAAATAGATTTGCGTATTATCTGCATAGAAATAATAATGATGTAATAAGATAACTAATAAAAATATTAATGGTAACAAGAGATGAGATACAGAAGCGAACAAAGAAATGACTATTGTGGAAACCCATATCGCACATCCACTAGTTAAGATATTTTTAATATCTAATATGAATAGAATGATTATGAAGGTTTCGGACGTGATTTCTTGCACATATTAAGAAACAATAATAAATAATGAGAGCAATATTTGCAAAGGTTAATCTACGTCTCTTAACAGCGTAGACTAATTGACTTTTTCTTAGGATACGTCTTGAAGTAAAATAATACCTCAGGGCGCTTAATTTAAGAGTTGCGTTAATGTAATTTTGGTTCTGTACCCTCAAAATGGAATGTCAAGGTGAAAGAAAGGCACATTTTGGACACTTGTTGCTATTTATTTTCAATCGAGCCTGGAGCAATGCAAACGCAGCCAAAGCTCGTCGCGATATTGGGGCTGTGTACTGGGAAAATGCTTTATCAGAATGGACACCCCAATTGTGGTTTACACTTTTCAAAAACGATCATTTCAAACTTAATTACGAAGTACGTTCTGGTCGCCCCATCAAGTTGGATGAAGATCGATTGAACGACCTTCTTCATGAAAATCCTCGTTAATTGACTAGAGAATTGGCTGTACAATTGGCGTGTGATCATACAACTGTAGTGAATTGCCTTCATTCGATGGGAAAAGTTAAAAACTCGGTGCATGGTTTCCACACGATATGAGCGAAAGCAAAAAACTTTAACGCTCTGTGATTGCCGCAGGTTTGCTTGCTCGTCACAAGGCTACTCGTGGATATAAGGACATATTTCTTCACCGCATCATCACTGACGACGAAAAGTGGTGTGTTTATATCAACATGAACCTTCTGAAACAATGGATTAGCTTCAATAAAAAACACTTCCGCAATTAAAGCAAGGACTTCATCCACGAAAGACGATGCTGTGTATTTGGTGGGATTGTAAAGGCATCATTCTTTATGAGCTCTTTGCGAATAACGAGTTTTAAATAAAGAAATCTATTTTCAACGAACGTATCGACTCGCCGAAGCTATTTGTGAAAAGTGACCTCATCTACATTATGGAGTCCTTCTGCAACACGACACTGCTTGTCCTCTCATTGCCAATATGAAAAAAGACGCTATCCAAACGCTTAATTGGGAAATCCTGCTGCATCCTCCATAGTCGCCAGACTTGTCTCCAATGGATTTCCATCTGTTCCGATCGCTCTTCAACGATTTGCGGGTCGTTTCGTTCAATACTGATGTGGAATTAAGAACCTGGTTAGACGAATTCTTCGAGTCAAAATCCCTAGATTTTTATTATATAGTGGTCGAAAAAGTAGTTAAAAAGTGGGAAAAAGTTGTAAATAACAAAGGAGAATACATTATTGATTAAATTGCCTATTGTTATCAATTAAAAATGGAGTTTTTCTAAAATTGTTAATGGTAATGAATAAATTTGCTAAGACCGCAAGAACTTATTCCTCAACTCAATGTTATAAAGGGTGAGGGTGTAATTTAACGGAAGTGTAACTCAATCGAAACATGTTTATTTGGGTGAGTTTGGGCCTACCTTTATGCTTCTTTTTTGTTTTGATACAATATAAAGGGTCATTTTAATTATATATTAATATATATATATATATATATATATATATATATATATATATATATATATATATATATATATATATATATATATATATATATATATATATATATATAAATTTAGCCAGTAAAATTCTTCGTTTTGACAATTAACAAGGTTTGCTTACCAAAAGGTCGCGTAGTCACAGTTATTCTAAATTATGACCTTACGACCTCCAAAAGTTTCAATAATTCCTGGGCTAACTTTAAGAGAAACTTGACAATTCAATCGTTCGAAAGTGAATCTAAAACAACAAAAGGAATTCAAATTTCGTTAGAATCGATCGAATAGTAATGATGTTGCAAGAACAAATAATTTTCAGGGTAACCATTGGAGCACCTTGCCAATTATATTATTCACAAGAAAATGTAAAACAACACTAAGGATTCCAATTTGGTGAAAATCGGCCGAATAGTTATGATGTTATTGCCAAAAAATTATAATTCCCTGGCCAACACTGGGAGGACATTGGCTATTATATCATTCCGAATAGAATTTAAAACAAGATGAGGGTTTTTAAATTTCGTTATAATCAGCAGAATAGTTATGATGTTATTGCCAAAACAAATAGAAAATCCCGGGCTATCCTTGGGGGGACTTTGGTAATTTTATTATTCAAAAGAGAATGTAAAAAACATAAGGGTTTCAAATTTCGTTAGAATCTGCCTAATTGTTGCAAAGTTATTATAAAAACAAAACGAAGTAAAATGGAGATCGACTGTCTGATATTTTAAGATGTAGACTCGCACGCGACTAAAATCTGAATCGGTTAGTATTCTAATTTTACCACATTATACGGCTACAAAAAAAGTTATCGAACAGATGAAGATAATAGTCCACGAACAGTAGATAACTTGCCAGGAAGTACGAGGGGCGGTCAATAAGTTTTCCTAATCGGTAGGGCAAAACAGAGGAAAGGGGATGGCTGTTTGTGGGGGTGTTAGGACAAGTTATGACAAGTCAGGACCTGCAGCCGCACGCTCATGCCTCGTCTATTTAAGAAGCAGTAGCTGATTGCAGATCGTCAGTCACAAATTTTCAACAATGGAGAAGGTTGAGCACCACGCTGTGATCAAATCTTTGACCAAGGAAGGCAAGAATACAAAAGAAATCCATGAACGCATGGTTGCAGTGTAAAACGATACCACCCCTTCCTATGCAACCATTTCTCGCTGAAATAGGGATTTCCGGCATGGTCGTGAGTCCCTTGAAGATGAACCCCGTCTAGGACGTCCGTCAGACGTGACCAACGAGGACAATGTCGCCCGTGTGGAGAGGATGATCCTCGAAAATCGACGGGTAAAGGTCGAAGAAATCGAGCGAGAACTTGGAATATCACATGCAAGTGTTATCCACATTATCAACGACAATATGGTCATGACCAAGGTCTTTGCCCGTTGCACAAGCTGCCCTGCGCGAGTGCGGATTCGAGGAGCTCAACCATCCCCCTACATTCCAGATCTGGCTGCTAGCGACTACTTTTTATTCCGCCAGCTCAAGGCTGCACTGCTTGGACGCTGATTTGGAACGATGAAGATGTCCAGCTCGCCGTCCAGGAATGGATTGAACAGCAGTCGGGAGATTTCTGGGTGTCGGGAATTCGAAACCTTAGGGACAAGTGGCGCAAGTGCATTGAAGTCGATGGTAGTTATATTAAAAAATAATAAAACACTTTTCCTCATATGTCGTTTCCTTATATCCGAATTGAAAAACTTATTGACCGCCCCTCGTCTATACTAAGTTCAGAATTTGCATTAGAGTTTTTCCTCCTGTGACAGTGATTCGGAATCTCGTCTGAAAGAAAAAACCTCTTTAGAATCGATAGTTGACATCGAGAGATATCAAATCTAATTTCCCATGTTGGACAGGTGAAGATATTCAAAAGCAAGAAATTTCAAGCAACGAATCACGCCTAGTCAGTATTTTAAATTATTTTGGGGGTGAAATGGTTATAAATATTACTGTTGTAGAAAGAAATAAGTAAGCTTTTCAACTAAATGTTACTTTGAATATTTCAAATGATGACATGAGAAAGGGCATCATACACTGTAAAGGTATCTTCTTAGGATATTACTTCGGGAGAGAAAGCGAGCCGTTACTCCCCCTCCCCACTTCTCACCTCAACCTTTTTGGACTCACAGCCAGGTCTCAGCGAAATTCCCACCGAAGCATGATGCTAAAATTAAGGCTACCTCCTGGCCGTCTCAATCTTCCCTTACCCCCATCCCCCTCGGGTTGTGAAATTACTGTGTAGAATTAATTCGCCTTTAACCGCGTTTATGTCAGTCGCCACTTGTCGCCCATCTTCCCCGCTGATCTCTTCCTCTGACACTTTACCGCAAGGATACCCTCGGGTTGTCACGGCCGATCACGAAGGTTAGAGAAGGTCTCAATCTTTCTCCCTGTTTTGCAGAACTCCGGTTATATATGCAGCCACTCCAGGATTACAGAGAGATTTGGTTAGAAGACTTCCCCGAAAAGAGTGCAATTCAACGAGCTCTTCCCCGATAAGTTGAGGAACGGTGGCAAGCCACGGAAAAGCTGGACATCACACCCGTTTCTTTGGGTCAGGGACAAGAGTGTCGTGAGGCAACGTCAGCCTTTCTTATCTGCATTCAGATTAAGGATTGGAGAAGCCGTCCTCCGAAGTTTTTTTGGTGACATCTTAATGACAAAAGGCCCGTTAACTCGCTCATGCCGAGTGTCTAGAGGCCATCTTCCTCCCCCTCTTTCGAAGTTCTTCTGGTGACCTCTTAAGGAAAAGAGGCCCGTTAGCTCGCTCAAGTCGGGTGTGGAGAAGTCATCTCCCCCTCCACTTCGAAGTTCGTTCGGTGACCTCCTTAGGACAAGAGTCCCGCATCTCGAAAACACAAATTTGGAAAAGTAGCCCCACCGCTGCAGGTTTGTGGCTGCCACAACATCTCATTTAGGGCAAGTCAAATCTTTTCGGTTCAAGATTTGGTGTGAGCCAACCATATTTAGTTATGTGGTTTGGTTTCAACCATATGAGGGAAAAGTTGCTCTAAACTCTAAATTAGGATTAGGGAACGAAATTGTTAGGAAATTTGCTGATTTACTTCTGAACTGCAATCTCCCGTCATATCATTCTTGGATTGATAATTTTTTAAACAGTGTAAAACTAATGTCAGCGCTGAAAAAAAAGTCAATAAAAGCTGTTGTCACAATCAGAGAGAACAGGAAATAAAAATATCGATTACCTAAAAGAGAAGACATGAATAAAAAATAGCAGGGGTTGTTTTGATTATAGGACTGAGGCTAATAGTGAAAATATAATATGCACTTTGAATAACAGTGTTGTGAACATTTGCTCAAATGTAGTAGGAATTGAACCTGTAGCTCAGGCCTCTCGTTACTACTCATCGAGTAAGGAGCCTGTTGAAACACAACGACCTTACTTATTAGAGATATATAATTATTTATTGCACGCTTTGGAGGTGTTGATAGATTGGACCAAAAGATATCAAAATATAGAATTGACATCCGAAGAAAGAAAGGGTACTCATCTTTACTAACGTATATGTTCGATTTAGCCATAATTTCTAGCAACTACATAAGATATTCTCAGAAACTGATGCTTTAGATCTTTTATCTTTTCGTAGAAGAGATTTAGGTTTAATTTGGAGAGATACTGCGACACACCACAACAAGTTCAGAAACAAAGACCTAAAAAGAGGGAAGATTGCAAGTCTGACACGTGGTCCTACCTCTTATGCTTACTATCACACAAAAGCAACAACACGATGTGAAAAATGTGATAAAGCTCTTCATGTCAAGTATTTAAAGTCATTATATCACTTTGAGTAAAAATACAATTGGAGTTCCTAGATTTGTGAAAATTTTATTCCATATATTCCTGGCGTCCTATATGTCGGACACATAAAAGTACATAAAAAAATAATTATTTTTTTCAATAAAACTAATATTTACTCTAACGTTTTTTTTTGGTCGATTATTAATTAAAGTTAAAGCAATCGAATGCTCTGATTGGGTCAACGTCAGTAGTCGAGTGCCACAAGGCTCCGTTCTTGGCCCATTATTGTTTCTAATATATATAAACGATTTGGATAATGGCGTATTTAGTACGATTTCTAAATTTGCTGACGACAAGAAGCTGGGCAACCGTGCCTATGTAAGATCGGATGTAGAAAAATTACAAAAGGACCTAAACTTGATTGTCAGATGGGCGGATAAGTGTCAAATGCAGTTTAATTTAAGTAAATGTAAGGTGATGCATTTGGGTTGCCATAATTTGAGGGTAGAGTATACCATGAAAGGCCAGGTCCTCGACGTAGTTAAATTAGAAAAAGACCTGGGAGTTTTAGTCTCGGATGACTTCAAAGTCACGAAACAATGCGCGGATGCATGTAAAAAAGCAAATCGTGTGCTGGGTTATATCTCGCGTAATTTCACGTTCAAATCCAAGGAGATAATTTTACCATTGTATAAATCACTGCTGCGTCCACTGCTCGAATATGCGGTTCAATTTTGGGCTCCATACTTAAACAAAGATATCGCTCAATTAGAAAGAGTGCAGCGTAGGGCTACAAAATTAATTCCCGAGCTGAGAAACAGGCCCTACGAGGAAAGACTCAGGGCATTAGATTTGCCATCTCTCGAAGGCAGAAGATTACGTGGCCAGCTAATAGAAGTATTTAAAATATTGAAAGGATTTTCAAACGTTGATTATAGGAATTTGTTCGAGTTCGATCACAGGGCAAACACTCGGCAACACGGATTAAAATTAGTAAACAAGCGATTTAACACTAGTATAGCCAAAAACTATTTTACGTTTAAAATTACTCAAATTTGGAATAGGCTACCCACCCACGTAGTGGATAGTAGGTCGGTAAATATGTTTAAAAACCGTCGCGCACTTAAATAGTATAAATATAACGTAGTCTGAGCACAGTAAATAAAACGTCTTTGCAAAAAAAGTTTGAAGCGGAGGAACAACGAGAGTAAAAATGATGACTAAAAATGATGCCAGCGATTTCTCTTGCATGTGTAGTTTAGATATCCATTTTCTTTTCCGCCTATCCTATAAATAGTCTTACTATCCTAAAACTAGATTTTCACCACTAGCAGTCGAGGGCTGCGGAAGTTGAGAAGAAAAACTTTATATCACCCCCCCTAGGTTGAAGTAGTTAATATGCATGACATTGTACACATGTAGATAAGTGTGTACAGTAGATTATATATTTAAAAAAAAAAATAATAATAAAAAATATAGCATGTTAGAGATACACTCGTAGATAAGTGTGTATCGTAGTTTGGGTTGTAGTGTAGCGGACTAGCCTCGAGCGGACCTTAGGGTCTTTGCTGGTCCTAGATTCTGTAGTTCTGTAGTTCTGTAGTTTTTATATTTATCCCACAAATCTATTACTAAACTACACATCCCAGATATCTATTACAAAACCATTAAGGTTTTACTAGACCTAATATTTTTTCAGTAGCCCCTACCACGTCGAAACATTTGGACAGAGTAGAAGTGCGAAAGAAAATATTTTTTTGTGGTGCATTAGAGTGAATTTGCCTTCCTCGAGTACCCTTCGTAAATATGAGAGTGTAACTTGACAAAGATCTGGATTCCTCTTTGAAAGAATTTGAAATGGAAATTAATTTACCTGGTAAAGGATACAAGGAGAAAGGAAAATTATATTTTGCTTTCTTGAAAGAAACTGAAAACCGAGATTAAATCGAGTATTAAATCTCAACGAAAAAACACCTAGATGAATGCAGCAGGAAATTTTAGTTTTGCATAATTAAGCTAATTCAGGTGCGATTAATCACCGAGTGGGGCAAATAAGTATTAACTGAAAGTGTCTATTCAGACAGAGGAAAAACAAGTGGAAATTCTCTCAAACAAAATTTTAGTTCTTTTCCATTGTTTGCAGGTGTGTCGAGATGGAAGTGAAAAGTATCGAGATATCAGCTAAACTGTGTTCGAGGCACATAAATCCGATAATGTAAACCGACTCAAATTCATCTTGATGTCGGTCCACTGAGTTATGGAGACGGGGTCAACTTCAAAGATCGATCTCATTGCAGGAGAGTTCAAGTTGTTAACCGTTTGGCTAGAAAAGGTCCTTCAACTATTATTCGATGCTCAAAATGACTGCGCTTGCCAATAGCATAATATTGGTCACATCACGGTCTTCAGATATTGAGGTGCAAGGAAAGAAAGGCCTCTGTTCACTGACCGTATACGAGAACAAGGGCGAAAGCACTGTGGTTGCCTTCTCAATGACTGAAAGAGGCATGCCAATCACATTTTCATTTTTTTCTGATGAAAATAGCTTCAGCAGAACAAACACATGGTAAGTTTTGTCCAGGATCGCTCTGAGTTACGGAAAGTCTGCATGACCAAGCACCCGGCTTCGGTGATGATGTTCGGCATTTTGTCTTCGAATGGCGGGAAGATGCCCATGGGTGGCTTGAAGCTGGTTATAAGGGCATCGCAGCTAATTACAAGGAAACTTTGTCCGTAAAGGGCAAGACCTAGGCGAGAAAGTTTACGAAGAAGGCGGAGTAAGTCTTTGAGCAAGACAGTGCCCCGACTAACTCGGCCAAGATCACGCAATAGTGGTGGGAGTTGAACATCAACTTCTGGTCGAAGGAGTTTTGGCCGTTGCATTAGCTCAACCTAAATCACTCGTCTACACGTATGAGGTGAGCGAGGTCACGAAGAAGGTGGTCTGCGTCCTTTGAGCAGGACGGTGCCCTGATCCATTGGTCAAGATCGTAAAGAGTAGTTGAGGTCAAACATGAGGTTCTGGTCGAAAGGCCCCAATTAACAATTCACTCGACAACAGCATGTCGATCCACTTGACGGTAAATCCCTCAGCATCCACCACGGCAACGTTAACGGCGGAAGTGGTCCGTGAACCTCGTGTAGGCCAGCATGATGAAAGACTTTGTCAGCAACTTGTGCGCGACCTTCATGTCTCGCCCGGATCAAGTTCTCGCCGCTGAGGTCGGCCACATTGATAAATATTACATTTGAAACACATTTATATGTTAAAACAATAAGAATATATCTAGATGAATAAAAACTATAATTGTCTCCTTAATAGAGAGCGTCGAAACGACTGACCTTTGTTGCAGAACTCGGTACTAGTAAAGCAAGTTGGGAGTTTGCTTACGGCTTACAATTTGACTACATCTTTTAGAGGTGACGAACACTTATTCAACCTATTTTGACTAAGGGAGCTCCGTTCCAGCCTTGCCTCGTGTGTAAATATCGTTTAGGATCAAGAAAATATCTTCTGTCATGGTTAGACAGTTGGATGAGATAGTCATTGTCTTTTTATTTAATTTGTTTGACAAAATCTGTACAAAGGAAATCTCCCCAATTTGTGACGAATTTTTCCAGTGCTTGCATTTTGCTTGGCCAGCAGAAAACCCTCTACTCACACTGGCTTCTGACAATTTTCAATAACTCCCTACGTTTACAATTTGATGGAGAAATTGGTCAAAGGTACGTCTGCTCTTCACTGTCTGACATTTTCAAGTTATAATCCACATACGATGGTCTGCCCTGCCTGAATAAATGCTATATTTACAGCCTTCCTTCGTACGCCGCACTTAGTCACGGGGTTCTTTGGCAGGAAGAACTTTTATGCTTTCGCATTATGATACTCTATCATGTAAGCTATGAAATATTATGAGGGAAAGTGGATGCCTCTCAAATTTATTTTCTGAGTTCCTGCCAGGTCCTTGATTTCGCGAACGGTTTTTTCGATCTCTCTCCTGTAAGATAACGCAAGAAGAGAGTGTCCCACATGGAAATATCCTAAGTGTCACTCTCTTTTCCTTGGGCATATACACTATACACTCACTGTTGCCGAAAGATCTTTTATGACACGGCTCAGATGGCTACCATGGAGCATCGGCTCTACAAACTTTAAACCGCATCTCTCTCTTTGTTGAAAGACAGGGCTATTTCTTTTCTATTGCCTAGACTAAGGTGGTGTAGTTTTGTCACCATAAATGGCTTCAGCTTCTTTGTGGTGTATTTTCCCGGCACCTCACCTAACAGGTGTCTCTCCTACCTAAGCCATGGACATTCTTTTTTTAATGGATTTCATCAATGAAGGCGCAAAATAACAATATTTTCCTACTTCTACTGCATATTTATTCGTTCTAACTCCAACAAAAAATGAGAGATTTAATCATCGGCAGTTGAACGTAAATTGCGGATTTAGGGCTGGAATCTTCACACTGTTCAACGTTAGCGAGGGTGCCTGCCTATGCTGGTCAGCCTCCGTTCCCTTAGAGAATACACAGTACCTTATACGTATGTAACAACAACTCCGACGACTCCCTTTCTCTCTAAAGGCGCTCCCTACATCCGTGTCCGATCACAACGGTGCTTTTGACGACGTGACGCCATCATATCCTACCCTCTTTGGCTTGAGGCAAAACTCTCTCATTCGAGAGCTCGCTGTACCTTTGGGCCGGGATCATTGCAGATTATACACTTGCCACAATCCTAATTAGCACCATCTTTGAACGTTTATAGCTACGCCTCTGCCTATAAAGTTCTACAGTATAGGAAGTACTGCATTCATATTTCTTGAAACACACGCCATTTCACGTATGAGTAGTGCCAGTGTACTGGGCTGACTCCAAATCCAATTAAGGGATCAATTTCCAGCCTTCTACACCATTGTTTTAATAAGGTGTCGTATGTTCCGGGCGTTACTTCTATCTTTAAAAAAGAGCTGGTCGGAATACAATGTTTGATACGGGAGTTTACGTTAGGTGATCAGTCCGGAGAAGAAATTGTGATTTATAGCTAATTACAGAAAAAAATATGATTTATAGCCAATTACAGAGAAATGAGTGCCCTCCAGTCAATTAAAATCTTCGCATTCTCTGTTTCACAGGATTTGGAACTGCCTGTTATAAGACCATCTCACTCCTAGGAAACTGTTCTCTTTGTTTAAAAAAATACTTAGGCCATCCGAACATTTATAGTCGTAGAAGAAAGAGAATAAGTAATAAATTTATAAGTGAAGAGGGAAGAAATACGCAAACAGTGGTCGGCAACTATATAAATTTGCACACGTGTGTGCAGGCAGTGGTGAGTTAACAAAAGTGTATACACCCATTGATGTTTGTTTGAATCTTTTGCCTATATCTGCGGAAGTCGATTGTGGATTATCTTACGGGTAAATAAAATATAGTGAAGCGCTTCGTTTAATTTTACGGTCGTTCTTGTGTGAATAAAGGGCTAATAGGAATGCTATAATTGGTCTGCTCATTTATCTTTCTTGTGTGGAATAAAAAATACAAGGCGTGTTGTCATTGGTGATTGCTTTTCTGTAACACGAATAAACAATGAGTTTAGTACGGCGCCGGATTATAAATCTCCTGGAGCCACATATTTCTCGATTTTCTGCTTGTCTATGGTAAATCTGGCTGAGGGTTATTTATTAAACCTAGTCATATCGAATGATTCACGCCAGCACAGAAAGAGAAAGAGAGAGAGAGAAGATAATTTAGGAACGCTCGCAGACCCGTCATCATGTAAGAACGCTCAGGGAAGGGTGAGTGTATATATGTATAGCATAACTACAAATAAAAAGGGAAGAATAGGTTTAGGAGGAAGAATAGAGGATTATATATATATAAATATATATATATATATATATATATATATTTATATAGGAAGAAGGATTGATAAAAGGCGCGGAGATTTGAGTAGGAAGAAAGAAGAAGAATGAAGGAATTGAGATGTAGAGAAAGAAAGATAGGAAGGAGGTGTGGGGTAGAAGGTGCCTCAAATAGAGAATGAACGAAGAAAAAGAAAGGAAAATGCTAAATAAAAGATTGAGGGAATAGCCGAAGAAATAAAAGAGAAGAAAACATTTCAAGCACTAGACTAATAACGCGAGAGAGATAGAAATTGAGAAGGAGGATAGATAGGTGAGGGAATGGGAAGAGGACGCGGAGAGGAATATATGTATACATGTAGAATGAGGTGGGAGATACTCGAGAGCCAGTGGGTATGGATGGAGGAGGGGTTAGACCGCTCCTATCTCGAGTGACATATATCGGTACAGAAAGAGAGAGAGAGAAATATAGAGAGCTGAAAGAGACAGTGAGAGAAAGGAATAAAGAAAAAGGAAGAGAAAGTAAAATGAACGAAAACGAGACAAACAAGTGCTTGCCCGCATACATAGAGACAAAAGAATGAAATTGAGAGAATAGATCAAGAAATAATGCTTAAGGACTCATATATTAAAATATACGTGTACAAATATATACACACAAACACAGAGAAGAAAGTGAATAAAACGATTGGATTTAAATGAAGAAAGTAATTAAATCGCAGTGTGTGAGTAGTTTGTGAGTTTAGTGCGATGAGGCAATCATGTTAGAATGTTTAGGTGCATCGTTTTATATATTATTATACTCTTATTAATATTATTTTTATCATTATTATTCAGGGAATCCGAAAAATGAAGGGTGAAAGGAGAAGAATGAATAGAGAGAAAAAGGGAATAAAGAGATAATGTAATGAACACGCGTATATGATCGTGTGTAAATTGATGAGAAATAGTAGAGGTGTGTGTAAGAAGACGCGGTATAGTAGAAAGGAATGGAGTAAAATAGAACAAATAAGCGAAAGAGAAACGGGGAGAAATCAGATGGGGTAGGAATAGGGCAAGGAGAAGTAAGCAAGAATTAGGTTAATATATATATATATATATATATATATATATATATATATATATATATATATATAATATAAATAAATAAATAAATAAATATATATATATATATATATATATATATATATATATATATAAATATATATATATATATATATATATATATATATATATATATATATATATATATATATATATATATATATATATATATATATATATATATATATATATATATATATAGGTAAATCTGTAGGGGTGCGAAGATGTATCAGAGAAAAATTCCTTCCAAAGCGATAATATATATAGCCCATTAAATTACCAACTCAAGACGGACTCAGCCATTTCGTGATGGCTAGAGTATTGGTCTTTTGATCTAAAGATACCGCGTTCAAAATTCTCAAAGTCTACAATTTTTACGAAACAAAAATTACGAAGAAAACGGAACTCAAGGAAAACGACTTCAAGGGCTAACTCATCAAGAATCCAAGAAATCATCAACTCATCAAGAAGCAAGAAGAACTCATCCCATCATCTAGAGCAAGAAGAAATCATCACGACAAAAAGTTAATTGGAAGATACATCAAGAAAGAAATCAAAGATCAAAAATTAACCCAGCCAACTTAAAGAAGAATGAATCTCCGCCAACAAGAATACCAAGAGTCAGATAAATGGAAGACAAATGTTTGGTAGGGAAAACTTCAGTCAAGAAGAAATAAATAGATTCGAATATAGAAATCTCAAGATGAAGAATGATATTGATAAATAAGAAAAGTTATAAAAGATGCTCCCCCTCCCCCATAAATCAATATACCACCCTGTTCGGTCACAACAACGTCTTGGTGCTTCGCAGCGTAACCCAGTTACTTTCCTTCCCCCCTCTCTCTCCTTGACTCGCAGACCACCAGAAGGCCTCCTAAAACCACGAGATGTTCGAATCATCAGAATTCTGGGCCGGCGAGCATAACATTGGTATCGAGGATTTAGTGGGTGAGTAATCCCAGTCCCACTTCCTGGACATATTTTTTATTACCGCACATAGGTGAAACGGAGGTGAAGCGTATCCAATACACCTACCTAAGCGACTTCCGGTGAATAAAAAATAACCCCAGTGCGTACCCTTTTGATCAAAACTAAGATGATGATCTCCTGAGTGTGTCCTCCACTCAGTAAAAGCCAACCATGGGTGGGTCGGTAAAATATTGAGATTTAAGCCGAGTGTATTGCTTAATAATTGCCAAAGGATCGTCCAAATTAGTTAAACACACATATACCAAAATAATCTTTAATGTACATGAATTTGAAAAAAGCAACAGCGTATATAAATATAAATAGGATTAATCTTCCACTGAATAAATAATTCTACAAAATGTCGTGGGGATTACTTGCAAATTACTCACTATGGTGCTCGCGTCTTAATGGAACACACCAGAACGAATGGAATACTATTATTGAGTTAAACACTGAATTAACTAAGCACTTCTAATATTCGAGGATACGGCCTCGGGATAAGAATTCTAGTTGACAAATAAACTGGTGAAGTTAGGGCAGGGGATAATTCAATTAACAATACCTTTGAGTTCGTAAGTATTTTTGAAGGGAGCAGTGAAGATCTTCTTCTGGTGACGATTATCGCACCTAGTCCGGCCGTCCGAGGTTACCGAATGAGAGAGTAATCCTAGCCCGGTGATATACTGATCCTATGCCGGATCACGAAGGTGAGACAAACGGTGACTCAATCGGACTTCTTCCTCGTAGTACCTGTCCGATTATTCGCCTCCTGGAGTGAGTATCCAAAACCGATTACCTAGCTACGTGCAGGGTAATCCACAGAGGGAGGTCATGTATAACCTCAGACTCTGAATGGGGGACTTGCGAGAAGTTTGGCACCTACAGGTAACATGACGGCAACAATCAATTCCCCGATAAGTTCCTTCTTGCAGCGGGCGAGCGGTTTCTTATGTGGATCGAGTTTGATACAAACTTGACGTAGGTCCAAAGGGAGAAGTGTTCCTTTCATTCCTCTAACGAGCAGAATTCAGAGAGAGAATCGAATTCTGGTAAATCAGTATCGTCGTGCGGAAAATCTTTTTTCATCTTTGGGCCGACGATGTTTCTTTCAAGATTTTGAGCCATCTCGGAGTTTACGACGGTCCGAAAAAAGGCAACGGAGAATTCGAGGTGAGAGGTGCATTTTAGGGATAAGAGAGGGCGCGCAGCTTTGTGTCGGAGTGTTTCTGCGTACACCTCTGTACGCGGTATTTAGACTTCTACCATTGGTTAAACCAGCACTATTTCCCCCTAAAAGTTGGGATCTAATTTCGTGTCATAGACGAAATTAGAAGAGCGGCGACCAAAAGCTAGAAGATGCCTTTAGAGCTAAATGGAAGACGCTCGGAGAAGAGTCGTTAGAGGAGTGTGGATTAATTCGTAAGACCTGCCCTCCCCCCTCGCTCCTTTCCCTACCCCTAGTGTATTGATAAGTATATAGGCGGATAACTGGAGAAAAACGTGGAAGATCGAGTTAGAGATCAACACGACGAAGTCCAGCGGGAGTCTCCTGGCAATCAAAGAATGGAACAGAGAAGTTCATGCTGAGCCAGTTCTTGGTAGTCACAGCAAAAATTAGCTTTGTTTGTATTAAGAAGACTCCTGTACATCTGTCGTCATAGAAACCCCATATCCCGGTTTGCAACAAAAACCATAGATAGTCCTCGCCAGTGAAGAATACCCAAAGTGATCTCCCCCCCTTCCCGCTATTCGTCAGAGAATTCACTGTTTGCTCATTGCTCGTCAGTGCAAACCATTCCAATATTAACCTGAAAATTAGAAAAAGCTTACCTTGACGGTCATATTGTTTCAATCATCTGATTAAGAAAACCTGCTTAACGCCATCCGTCGCCTTCACCGAAATCACCTCTTGCTTCAAGCCCATCTCCGCGCCACTCAAACACCTGTGTGTCGGGTTATACGCCCACGCGCACAACCGCAAAACATTTTTTATGTTGTAAGTAAAGATATATTTTTTAAAGTATTTAATTCAATCCTCGAAAAGCTGCACTTGGCAGTAGAAATCCTCAAAGATTAAATAACTTAAAAATAATATAGCACTCTTTGAGAAAACGTAATTAAGGAGTAATTCAAGTACATAACAAACCTACCTACGTATACCACCACTCGGCCCTTTCAATACCACGGCAATATATATATATATATATATATATATATATATAATTTCACAGTTAAAAAGGTTAACGAATAAGGATTTGATTACGATCCTTGTGCTATTAATGAACCATGAGATATATGGATAAGATTATTCAATATACTATTAAAAACACAGATTTAACTATCATTATATTTAATGCCACCATTAGAATCACTGATATTTACATATGATTATTTTTTGTGCCATTTATTATTTATAGTGTAATTATTGTTATTAGATAACGGCATAATTTACTTAGTTTATATGATGAGAATTGAGTTGAAGCTTTGAGTGGAGAGCAGAGAGGCGAGAGGTCCCACTCATATATAGGGACATGGCAAAGTGATGTTGGAGAACACGCGAAACCGGGCAAAGAAGATGTTTTATCTTCGATCTTTAGAGGCGACGCGGAATCTTAAATTAAAATTTGCAGGTTAGTTTACCCTTGCTCGAGCTAGACTCTACCGAGGGAAGTGTGTGAGTTCAAACCTTTGAGAGGAGACATGATGTATTTGGGTAGAGATGGTCTCCTCTCTTTTGCTAAACTCCCCGTCGTTCTGTAATTTACCAATTGGTTCCATTATAATTGGAACCGGATGAAGAGGCATAAGAAGCTACGTGAGGAGTAGAATAATCTAACGCCTACAGAATCTATCACACAAATTTTTCTTTAAAAACACTCAAATTTTACCTCTTGCTCTGACTTCGACTTTTCACAATAGTATTGTCGTAAAATGACCCTTGGTTTTGATCACTATACTTTTTGACACCCTTTTAGTATCGGTATGCTTTAAGGGGCGTGCGTTACTTCTATGATGAAGTAGGCTTTGTTCTAAGAGTGCTAATTTAGTGGTTTAGTTCTTAAGGAAGAGCTATTTTTAAACACATAAGGATAAGAGGAAACACCAGAATCTACCAAAATCAACATGAATTTAAAATTAAAAACTTAAATATTACACACCAACAGTAAACACATTTCTATCTTTGGCCTCAAAGATCTTTCAATGACAAAACATAAACAATAGGCTTCCCGTAAACATACCAATTGCCGATTAGTATTTTTTTATCGCGACTCTATTTGATTAGCGTTAAACATTAAATTAACGTACTCTCGTCTACAAACACATATGACCTAAGTTCAAGAACAAGGGTTTCTACTCTCCTTTAAAACTTGGGAAGTACTAAACTTCTACTATCGCAATAGAGATATAAATGTTATTTTTAACTTACAGGTAGGTATTAGGATTGCCGGATGTCGCTTGAGGACTTATCTCTCGCTTTTGAAGTGTTGCTTCATCGAGAAGGGCTTGCTTGTCGCCTGTGACGGAGGCTGATTCTTCTCCGTAATTAAAGAACGGGAGCTCGTTGGGGCTGGGTTCTTGCCCTCTCACTCTTACGGTGCTTGAGATGTAAGAATCACTCGAGTGTGAGCGGCTTTGCTTTTCTTCAGTCGGACTTCTTTGCAGACTGAAAAGGCTTCTTCGGTATGGCTCTGATATAAAACTTGACTATTTAGGTTAATACGGCCCTAAAAGGGGGGATCGATTTTATCAATCTGATCCTATAGTTTCTCACGGAAATAGTCTAGTATGGCTGAAGGAACGATCTTCACGAACTAACCCTTCTTCTGGCATATCGACTTCTAATCTTCTTGTCTGGCTGAAAGATCGATCTTCACGAACTAATCTTTCTTCTGGCAAATCGACTACTAATAATCTTCTTGTCTGGCCGATGGATCGATCTTCACGAACTAATCCTCTTCTGGCGCATCGACTTCTGATAAACCCTTTTGTCTGGCCGATGGATCGATCTTCACGAACTAATCCTCCTCTGGCGTATCGATTTCTGATAATCCTCTTTGTCTTTCTTTGCGGGGCTTATTTAGAGGAGGATTGCAACCCCATCTAAAGGGGAAAGTGACCAGGCCACAGAGGCAAAGGGGAGGGTGGCGAATGGTGAGTTAGCATCTGGGGAGAGCGAGAATTCCTGAGGTGGCACTGAGGTGCCTAAGTCAGCTCGCAAATTAGAGGCCCGTAACCGCACCGCTCCTGGCGTGCCTTCTGACTCGCACCACTTTTTTTTCCACAACCACGGGTTTATTGGTCTCGTAGGTAATTGTATCGTTAGAGCGTCGTTTAAGGACCTTAGGTGGTCGCCTTAAAACAGATGTTAGCTCCAACTGCCCACAGCGGCGGGGAGATCACACATGGTAAGCATTTTCTCCGGCTACCTTTCCCACGCTTCTCCTCATGAGGGGGGGGCTTTAATGTACCTATACTCCTCTAGGATGCTTAATGTAGCCATTTCTCCACATTTACCTCCCTCCTTAAGAAAATAACGGGATGTGGGTGGCTCTAATCCGAAGCTTACAATAATATACATAGGTAACTTACGGAACATTATATTATACAATAAATTCTAGTTCACTCGGGAATGCCTCGATAACATTTCACCTGACCTTACATTAATTCCTATATTACTGTGCCAACTTAGGATTTTCTTCCTTACCACTAGGGGGTTACTCGCAGGCTAGCCAGGCGAGTAAAGTCCAGCATAAGGGCGGCTAAGCGGTCTGAGGAACTCCGAGTGGCAAGACTCTGTAAAGAGAATCCCAAGGAGTTTTTTGGATATGTGAACAGCCGTAAACCAATCCGTCGAACGATTAGCCCGTTGAGGAATGAGGAGGGGACATTAAAGCATTCAGATGCAGAAAATGCTAACCTCCTCAACGACTACTTCTCTTCAGTGTTTACTGAAGAGTGTGGTCCCATTCCCCAGCCGACGGATTCCTACTCGGGGGAAAAGCTGGAGGCAATGGACTTCACCGAAGGAGAAATAAAGAAAAAGATCGCTGACCTAAAGACGAATAAGTCCCCTGGACCGGACGGGTTTCTACCTAAAGTGTTGAAAGAAGTGTGCGATGAAGTATCTCGACATCTGTGCACTATCTTCAACATGTCAATCCGGACCAAATGCGTTCCTAGAGACTGGCGTGAGGCGGAGGTGACCCCTATCTTCAAGAAAGGAGACCGTAACCAACCGTCGAACTACCGACCTATCAGTCTGACTTCGATAGTCGGTAAACTCATGGAAAGCATCATGGTGGACAAAGTGACGTCGTATTTAGAGTCAAACCTGCTACTGAGGAGTTTCCAGCACGGCTTCCGAAGGCAACGGTCATGCCTGACGAACCTTGTAGAATTCTTCCACTTCGTTTTCAGTGAGCACGATCGGGACAAGGCGGTGGATGTGGTCTACCTAGACTTTCAGAAAGCCTTTGATAAGCTACCACACCGCCGCCTTCTCCGGAAAGTGCGAGCGCTTGGCATAGACGGAAAGGTAGCCAGATGGATCGAGAACTGGCTAAGTGGCAGACGGCAATGGGTGGTGGTGAATGGACAGTCTTCTGAGTGGGTGCCCGTTACTAGCGGGGTGCCTCAAGGTTCTGTCCTGGGACCACTACTATTCATCATCTACGTCAATGACATGGAGGGTGACATGGTTGCCAAGATTTCCAAATTTGCCAACGATACCAAGCTTTGTATGAACGTTGCAAAGGATGGAAATACTGCCCGCCTGCAGGAAGATCTTGGGAAGATTGGGGAGTGGTCGGACACGTGGCAAATGCCTTTTAACGTGGGCAAATGCAAAGTGATGCATATCGGCCACAGAAACCCCCAATCTCAGTATATCCTTAAGGGCGCTGCTCTTGAATCGAGTGACACTGAGAAGGACTTGGGTGTTACTATTACTAGTGACCTCAAGTTCTCGAAACAGTGCATTGAGGCGGAGAAAAAGGCCCAAAGGATGCTAGGCTATATTAAGCGCCAGTTTGGTTATCGGAACCAGGAGATTGTACTGTGCCTGTACAACTCACTTGTCCGACCGCACCTGGAGTATGCCGTACAATTTCGGAGTCCTTCATTGCGAAAGGACATCGCGAGATTGGAACGCGTACAAGCCAGGGCAACCAAGCTGATTCCCTCTATCCGACATAAAAGTTATGAGGATAGACTAAAGGAATTAGATCTGTTCTCGCTGGAAACCCGTAGACTGCGTGGTCAGCTCATCGAAGTTTTCAAAATACTTCGAGGGTTCGACAATGTTGACTACCGGGATATTTTCACACTGAGTGAGAACAGAAAGCGCAATCACGGCTTCAAACTTGAACTGAAGCGTTACAACCGCAATCTGTGTGGAAATTTTTTCACATACAGTATCTGCTGTAAGTGGAACGCACTTCCAGTGGAAGTTGTCAACAGTGAATCTGTTGACCAGTTCAAGTCAAGACTAGACAAGGTCTTGAAAAGTGGCCGTTTAGGGACGCAAATCAATTGCGCAGCCTTGTGCCCGCTCGATTGCAAGTCCAATGGTACCCTCTTTGAATAGACCGTAAGGTCTCCTAGGGTACCTTCTTTCCTTGTTGTTACTCCTTGTTGTTACTGATTTACACTTAACTTTGCTATAATACAATAGTTGGGCTGCTCCTTAATCGTCGACAGGGTTCCGACTTAACGAATCGGCCATACAATTGTTGGACCCTTTTATATAGTGAATGGAGTACTGGTACTCCATCAAGAGTAAACTCCATCTCAGGAGTCTTCCATTCTTACACTTATTTTTACCTAAGTATGACAACGGTTTATGGTCGCATTTCAACTTTGACTCGCGCCCTATTAGATAATATTTGAATTTACCTATGGACCATATTATGGCCAAAGCTTTGATTTCGATAGTAGCGTAGGCTTTTTCTCTTCTCAACAGTTTCCTACTGGCATAAGCTATGGGATAGGCTGTTTTGTCATCTTCGTATTAAAGCAATACTCCGCCTAACCCGTCCTGACTAGCGTCCGTGCGAAGGCCGAAGATCTTGTTGGGATTTGGTAAGCGAAGAATGGGCGCAGTTACGAGTTTTCCTTTTAGAACCTTCAACTGAGTTATTGCATGGGGGTTCCACGCGACAGGGTCTGACGCTGTCTTTTTTAACAAATCATTCAGTGGGGCCGCAATGGAAGTGAAGTGTGTTACAAAACGCCTATAGAACGAGGCCGCTCCCATAAACGATCGAAGTTGTTTCTTTGTTTTCGGCCGGGGCATCTTGACTATGACTTCCACTTTTTCTTGCTGGCTAGTCAAGTGTTTTTGTCCTATTTTGAATCCCAGGTAGTCAATGGATTCGTAGGCAAAATAACACTTGGTTGGCCCGACGGTTAGACCTTGCTCCTTCAATTTCTCCAGCAATGAGCGTAAGGCGTGTAAGTGTGACTCCCATGTACGGGTAGCTACGTACACGTTGTCGAAGTAAAACGACACGTCACTTAGTCCAGCGATAATTCGCCGCATAATCCTATTATAATTGCTACCGGCTGTAAGTAGTCCGTAAGGGTAGCCTGGGAAACTGCAACAGACCTCTCTCGGTCGCAAAAGCCGTCAGTTTTTTGGACTCCTTAGCGAGAGGTATTTGATAGTACGCTTTACACAAATCCAATTCGGTGATGAATTTAGCGTCTTCCATTAAATGGAGATTTTGATCTATTAGTGGGATGGGCTCGGCGTCGAAAACGGTCACTGAATTCAATTTTCGGAAGTCCACGCACATCCGAAATGATTGATCAGATTTCTTAATCATTACTGTGGGGGAGCAATATTCGGACTCCGATGGCTCTAAAATTCCTAATTTTAGTAAATTCCGGACTTCCTTATCGAAAGCTTCTCGTAGGTGGATCAGTAAAGGATATGGTTTGCTCCGAACCACTGAATTATTTTTTAGTTTTATTTCATGGCTAAAATCCTTGGCACATCCGGGGTTTTCAGAAATGACTTCTGGGAATTCCATGAGCAAGTTCAACATTTCCGCTTTTTGTTGAATCTCTAAGTGGGGATTTATCTTTAAATCCACCAGAGGGTCTTCCGGGGTAGGTGAGAGCGAGGGAAGTTCGTATTCCTCGTCTTGTTCCACACACACGGTGTGTATGACTTGCAGGGGCGTACCCGTGTAAACGGCATCCATCGGTTCTTCTTCGTCTAGAAGGGTAATATTCTTCATGCACGCGCGGCGGTGATATTTTTTTAGCATGTTTATGTGATAGGTTCTTCGCCCTGTTGGGGTATCTATCAAGTAATCGACTGGCCCCCCTGCCTCAATTACTTCGAATGGTCCCTTCCACTGGGCCCATAACTTATTATTTTCGGTCAGGAGTAATAATAAGACTTCATCTCCTGCCTTTAATTTTCGAGCCTTTGCTTTCATATCGAAGTAGTCCCGGTATTTGGCTAAATTTTTCTAGGCGTTCTCTCGAGCTAAGCCAGAGCAGTATTCTAGGCGCTCGCGCATATCCATCACGTAAGCATAAGACGATTTGATTTCTTGGTCGAGCTTCGCGTTGGAAAATAATTCCTTAAGAATAGTCATAGGACCTCGCACATTTCTCCCGTATAATAACTCAAAGGGCGAGAATCCCAACGTCCGATGAGGTATTTCTCGGCAGGCGAAAAGGGCTGCAGGCAGGTATCTGTGCCACTGTGTAGGGTTGTTTTGACACAACTTCTTCAATATATTTTTGAGAGTCCCGTTTAATTTCTCGCAGATTCCGTTAGCGGATGGATAAAATGGACTCGTAAACATTGGCTTGACTAACAGTAGTTTATTAAAATACTCTATCAATTTTGAGGTGAATTGGCGCCCTCTATCCGATAGAATTTCTTTAGGCAGGCCTACTCGTGCAAAAATTGAAATCAATGCTTCCGCGCAGGAAATGGTGTCAATCTTCCGTAGGGCCACGGCATCTGGGAACCAGGTGGCATAATCCACTAGGGTGAGGATGTAGGAGTGTCCTCCACTTGACGGGGGGTGAATTGGTCCCACCAAATCAATAGCCACTCGAAAGAATGGTTCGGTTATAACGGGCACCTTTTGTAAGGGAGCGGGAGGTACCCGTCCTCTGGGGGGATCCTTCTGACACACGTCGCATGATCGGCAATAGGCCACAATTTCCCTGGCGGCCTGGGGCCAATAAAAGTGTCGGAATATCTGCTGCACCGTTTTGTTGTGCCCAAAATGTCCGGCTAATATTCCTTCATGCTCGGTGTTCAAAATTCTTTGCGTGTATTCTTGAGGTACACACATTGCTTTCTTGTTCTCCTTATCCTCCTTGCTGATAGTACGGTAGAGAAGTGAGTCTTCTACGATATACTGGATAGGCTTCTTTCCTTTCACTTGGAGAATTTCACCTTTAATAGCTTTTTCCCATAGAGTTTTAAGTGTGGGGCATTCCTTCTGAGCACTGGCGAAGGAAGTCAATTTAAACCCATTGTCTTCGAGGGTAATCCTCGGGGTCAACTTAGCAGGTTGCTCTTTCCTCTGGGCTTCTTGTGCCCGGGTGACTACTTGTTGGGCAAATTCTTGCTGGGGAATTAGGGGGTTTTGTCCCATTAGTACTGCGCAGAACTTAATCGGGGCTACTACCACGTCCGTCCAACCGGTGAAATATCTGCATTGTATATGACCTCTCACGACGGAGAATCGATTGTTACGTCCTAAAAAGTCTTGGACGATTGCAAATTTCTTATGGTTAGGATTTACTGGGGGCAGCAACTTGTCAGATACCACTATGCACGTACATCCGGTGTCTTTGACTAAAGTGGATACTCGGCACCCATTAACAGTGCCCTCTTCAAATTGTAGGCCGCCTGGCAAACATTTGTTGAATAGAAGGTTTACCTGTTGCTGGGGCCCTTCGGATGTTGGCGCGGGGACGTAGGACGAATCAGCTTGTCCTGCTGGGATCGCGGCAGTCAGGTTTTGCACCTGTTGTCTCGAGGTCTCCCTCAGTCGGGAGTTATGTGGGCACTGGAAACTCAGGTGACCTATTATCCCGCAGGTATAACAAGTGACGGGCTTCCTGGGATACGTGCCGGTATTAAGGTATGATCCTTGTGGAATCCTACCTTCTTTTTTATTTTTTTCTCCTCCAAAATTTGGTTTATAAGTTCCTTTTGCCGCTGAGAACTTAAAGGGCTTATTCTGTAAATGCCTGGGTGGCGGCCCATTTTTCTTTGGGGAGGGAGCCTTCTCTTTCTTGTACTCCCTAGGATATAACCGATGATTTACCGCGTGGAGGTCAGCCTCGTCCAGACACTCGTTGAAGGTAGAAGCTTTTCGGTCCTTAACTAATGCACGGATTTCCTGGGGTAGTGTACTTAGTAACTGATCTCTAAGCATGAAGTCGACGACCGCAGCGACTTCGTTCTCTACCCTTTCTGACTCCATCCAAAACTGTAGGCTTCGACGAAGCTCAAAGCCAAAATGTTTGTATGTTTGTCCAGGTCTTATACGAGACTGCCTGAACTTCATACTATATTCTTCCGGGTTAAGGTTTGTTGCTGAGAGAAGTTCGGCTTTAAGAGTGGAATAGTCCACAGTCGCTTCTGAGGGTAAAGATCCGAACATCTCTCTCATCCTACGATTGAGTAGCGGTAACAGTCTGGCGACCTCATCTTCTTCTAGGTCCCAATTATTGACTTCAAATATTTTCTCAAAATGGGAGAGATATGAGCATAAATATTCATCGTCCCTGTACTCCGGGAGTTTCATGCTGGCCGCTGGTGACACTCCTGTTCTGGATGACACTGACTGCACCTCTAACTCGTATTTGCTAAGAGCTCTTTCGTGGGCCCTTATCTTCTCTCTTTCATCAGCTTCCATTTTCGTCTTTTCTCTTCTTTCATCAGCTTCCATTTTCGCCTTTTCTCTTCTTTCATCAGCTTCCATTTTCATTTTACGTTCCTCTCTTCTTTCTTCTCTTTCGTTTCTCTCTTTCTCCTGAATAAACGAGTTCAGCTCGGTTCCTTCCAGTCCGAGGCTTTGACCTTGCTTCCGATAAAGGTCAAACAATGCCATCGCGCTTATGTCAGTCATCTACCTTGTTTTTAATCAAGCCTGACCTACTCTACCACCGAAACTTACCACTTGGCCTAACAATTACCTTTAGATGGTATACACCTCTAACTTTACCAATTTCCTAACGTAAAATATTCTATTATTCCTGGTGTTCCTTTTATGTGTTAGCTCTTCCTTAAATATACACTGCTGGGTTCTTTCTAATATAAAACCTCTAAACCTGACACCACTTTTATAATATGTCGTAAAATGACCCTTGGTTTTAATCACTATACTTTTTGACACCCTTTTAGTATCGGTATGCTTTAAGGGGCTTGCGTTACTTCTATGATGAAGTAGGCTTTGTTCTAAGAGTGTTAATTTAGTGGTTTAGTTCTTAAGGAAGAGCTATTTTTAAACACATAAGGATAAGAGGAAACACCAGAATCTACCAAAATCAACATGTATTTTAAATTAAAAACTTAAATATTACACACCAACAGTAAACACATTTCTATCTTTGGCCTCAAAGATCTTTCAATGACAAAACATAAACAAATAGGCTTCCCGTAAACATACCAATTGCCGATTAGTATTTTTTTATCGCGACTCTATTTGATTAGCGTTAAACATTAAATTAACGTACTCTCGTCTACAAACACATATGCCCTAAGTTCAAGAACAAGGGTTTCTACTCTCCTTTAAAACTTGGGACGTACTAAACTTCTACTATCGCAATAGAGATATAAATGTTATTTTTAACTTACAGGTAGGTATTAGGATTGCCGGATGTCGCTTGAGGACTTATCTCTCGCTTTGAAGTGTTGCTTCATCGAGAAGGGCTTGCTTGAGCCTGTAACGGGGGCTGATTCTTCTCTGTATTTAAAGAACGGGAGCTCGTTGGGGCTGGGTTCTTCTCCTCTCACTCTTACGGTGCTTGAGATGTAAGAATCACTCGAGTGTGAGCGGCTTTGCTTTTCTTCAGTTGGACTTCTTTGCAGACTGAAAAGGCTTCTTCGGTATGACCCTGATATAAAACTTGACTATTTAGGTTAATATGGCCCTGAAAGGGGGGATCGATTTTATCAATCTGATCCTATCGTTTCTCACGGAAATAGTCTAGTATGGCTGAAGGATCGATCTTCACGAACTAACCCTTCTTCTGGCATATCAACTTCTAATCTTCTTGTCTGGATGAAAGATCGATCTTCACGAACTAATCTTTCTTCTGGCGAATCGATTACTAATAATCTTCTTGTCTGGCCGATGGATCGATCTTCACGAACTAATCCTCTTCTGGCGTATTGACTTCTGATAATCCCTTTTGTCTGGCCGATGGATCGATCTTCACGAACTAATCCTCCTCTGGCGTATCGACTTCTGATAATCCTCTTTGTAGTCTTTGCGGGGCTTATTTATAGGCGGATTGCCGCCCCATCTAAAGGGGGAAGTGACCAGGCCACAGAGGCAAAGGAAGGGGGGGGGGGCGAATGGTGAGTTAGCATCTGGGGAGAGCGAGAATTCCTGAGGTGGCACTGGGGTGCCCAAGTCAGCTCGCAAATTAGAGGCTCGTAACCGCACCGCTCCTGGCGTGCCTTTTGATTCGCACCGCTTTTTTTCCATAACCACGGATTTATGGGTCTCGTAGGTAATTGGATCGTTAGAGCGTCGTTTAAGGACCTTAGGTGGTTGCCTTAAAACAGATGTTAGCTCCAACTGCCCACAGCGGCGGGGAGATCACACATGGTAAGCATTTTCTCCGGCTACCTTTCCCACGCTTCTCCCCATGAGGGGGGGCTTTAATGTACCTATACTCCTCTAGGATGCTTAATGTAGCCATTTCTCCACAAGTATAGCTAGCGAATCGCTTGTGTCTGGCTGGCATCAGATTTGATTCGTTTCGCATCATGTACCAACATGTATAATTTTGAGAGCATTATTTTAAATATATGTTTAGTCGTTGTACAGAATGCTCTTGGAAGTCAACATCCCTAATTACTCCATAGGAATTTTTGTCATATCCACATGGCTTGTGGCTCTTTTTTTATTTAGAATCTAAATGTAATTGGCATAACCTAAAAAATGACGTACAAGACCGGTGAAGTGAAATTGAGAAGTTTACTGTAAGAGTATTTCGAATTCTCCCAGCAAATATCTAATTATTATTATTATCAACTAGAGAGGAGAGAATAAATTTTAACTAAAAAGAGTAGCCTAATTTATTTTTTTATTACTAGTAATTAACTCCATTCCGAGCTCTAGCAGCACTCTCGGGGAGCACAATCTCTTAACGATAATTAAATATTTCATTCTTACCTGGGTTGTCTTATTTTCTGTTTGCGGATACTTTGCACCATTTCTTTTATCTTTTAACAATTAATTTGTACCTCTGTCTATTCAATTTCAACCTTTGTCTTCTCATTTTATAGTCCATATATTCTTTGAAAGTCTTTCTTCTTTCTTTCCATTTCTGTGTGCTAAATTCTAATATACCGTAATTTTCCAAGTGACTACACAGAATTAGATTGATTCCATTGCATGCGTCTTCTGATTGGGTCCATTTTGACTCATACTAAAGAATACACTGATGCATGCATACATAGTTCTTTACTAACAGGGTGACTATGTACCAAGAAGTGTCAAATGTGATGAAATTGCAAGAGATCGTTGTTGTTGTCTGTAGAAACACTTTAATTATTTCTACCTTAAAAATACCCTTTGGACTGGATATTTATTTAACTTGCTCCCGAATAAGGTTTCTTTCCGAAATCTATCACTCCGTGTAACTGGGAATACATGTTGAGCTCTATTTATTAGTTAACCCAGAATTTAAAGGGGTTTGGATTTAGGTGGCGTAATCAGCGGAGCCTTCAGAAACAATTACTCTAAGGGAATAGTCACTCTCCCACCCACCCCCCGTTCACTCTTGGTGCAATCACAAGGCGATTACCGCAAAGACATCCGTCGAAGGCATCGGCGGGTTCAGTGCTTAACCGCAGTGTGGCACAACTTGGTGCCATGAAAGACCCTAAAGGTAAAAATGTAAGATTTTCCCCAGGAGAGTGAGATCCAGTTTCACGTCAAATAAGAAATTGGAGACGTGTTTCTCCCAATCTCGAAGGCTAACGAGGAGACAATGTTTGACTTCTTGGGAAAAACCGTTGGCCAAAAGAACTCTCCTGGGGCTGTCCTTAAGCCCCTTCCCCCCTTGCCACTCCCCCAGTGGGGTGAAGAGGTATAAATGAGGAATTCTGAGGAAAATCGGGGTAGTATACGTCAGTCTGTAGGTTACGAAGTCTTCGGATCGAACCGAACTCCCGAGACTGGAGAGGTAGTGTACTTGGCTCGCCAGACCAAGAAGTACCCTGCAAGAGAGGCAGGGCTACCTACCTTAAGGGGCTAAGAAGAAGCTCATCCTCGAGCTAAGTCCCTGGTTATCAAACCAAACGATAAGTTAACTTTGGTAAGTTCAACTTACTCTCGCCGGAGAGACTCCTCATATCCTGGTACACCTTAAACACCAGGGATATTCCTCGTCCTTGAGGAATTAAGAAAAGAAGAAGGAAAAGGCTCCCCCTCGAGCCCGTTATTCGGTGGCCACACCAAACTTTAAGTAACTTATTCTCGCCAGAGAAACCCCCCTCCGTTATCCTTGCCCTTGCAGAAGACCCTCCCCGAGTTCAGTACTCCTCCATAAGGAAATAAGTAACGAAGGAGAAAAGCTCCTCCTCGAGTTCCTTACTCGGTGATCACACCGCACTCCAAGTTAACTTGATTTAAGAAACAAGTTCGACTCACTCTCGCCAGAG
Organism: Ceratothoa steindachneri; assembly: GCA_963969495.1. Taxonomy (NCBI): domain Eukaryota; kingdom Metazoa; phylum Arthropoda; class Malacostraca; order Isopoda; family Cymothoidae; genus Ceratothoa; species Ceratothoa steindachneri. Next base: position 158,237,934 of record OZ018322.1, on the reverse strand, counting down.
AGACCACGACTGCCTAGGTGTTGCATTAAGCACCGTATTGGTCCTCGTCCTTGAAGAACCCTCTATCCCCCGGAAGAACGTGTGGACCCCCAAGCTGCCACCCTCGCTAAAACAACCGTGTGATCTCGCTCATCTACATCTGGCCGGCGGCACGCGTCCAGAGTCAATAACATTCTTGAGGCCCTTTAAACTCCACATGAGTCCGTAAGCCTAATTCTAATATTATTGTTTTGTGTAGAGAAAATGTTAACCAAATTTTGTGGGTAAACTAATTTAATTAATTTTTGTTTAGGATAATATTCAGAGTATTGCTGTAGTTAATGTTTTAAATGTTATGTATTTAATTGATAAAGATAAAATATAAGTTTAATTTGGGATTAATGTTCGTTTCTCTCATATATATATCCTTACGTGTTTCGTAACGGCTCTGTTTTTTAAGATATTCATATAATATCAATATATTAGACACATTTAGCACTCTTAGAGATAGAACAAAAAGGGGGGGAATTTTACTACAATTACTATATGTTGTTTGTCGAAGAAAGAGAGATCGTGTAAGATTTTATTTAAAGGAGTCGTGTCAAACGAGAGTTATCAAGAAGAGCATAGCCCTACGACCGTCAAGAAACTTCCGGCGAGATTAGCCAAGAATTTCTTCTGTCCAGTTGGACCATCAAAACCCCACCGCCGAGCTATAAACGCCGAAGGTGAGGCAGGGCTTAATTGCTTCCCTTAGCTAAGATAGGAGTTCCGAGAACGACTGAATATTATTCCCCGTCAGAAAATTTATCTATGAAGTATTCCGTCATATTTTGTCCAAGGAAAAGTCCCGAAGAAGTACACCCCCTTGGAGAAGACCCCAGGTCATAGTGGTGAGCTGTCTCTACGTTGCTCCCGAGTGAGCCAAGCCCGGAAAATACAGAAGATATTAAGCGGCCTCTTTTAAGGCGTCTGTGGAATCATTCACTAACCGGGCATATCCTCGAGCGATAGAACATGGTGTCATACCGGCCCGCAGCTAAGATCCTATTTGGAACGACGGCATCAGGATCGAAGGAACCATCCAGAAGAAGCTTACAGTCTCAGCCCCATAGTATTTTTCCCCTTTTGAGCGTCTACAAGAGAATCTTCCTCTTTTGAGTTTCTACTTGTGGTACTTCCCCCCCAAAAAAAAAATAAAATAAAATAGTAAGATATTTACACATTTCCTCATCTAGGCGGTGCGACACCCTCCGACTAAGACTCGTCACGTAGTCTCCACCCTTAAAGCTGGGATTTCATTCATAGATTCTTTCGTAACCCTATCGGGTTAGTACTCGGAATACTAACGGCATGAGTATTTATTGGTAATTATTGATAATTTTTCAATTTCTGAAGTAATTAACAACAAGATAGTGTATTTATTTGTATTATATGTTTTTTTGTGTAATTAAAGATTATTTTTGCAATTCTTGTTTAAGTCCTCCAAACACCAAAGCCTAATTAAATAAGACCAATCCTAGCGAACCATATTTAAATTATTCGAATAATAAAAAGAACCCGCACTCAACAAATTCAATTATTATTTTTGGGCTGTCGTAGTCTTTCCCCGATAAAACGAAGTAGTCACGAAATAGGTGATAATTGCCTAATTTTACGACACTGTTATTAATCTAAAACCTCTCGTATTCTCCCCATGGCTTTGATACTCAAATTTGCCACAAAATCAATACGCAATACATGTCAATTAAAATATAATACAACAACTTTATTACGCAATATTTTATTAGTGATAAGTAATACAATCTTCAGCAACGCCACTAGTATTCCTTTCATAATCAAGTATTATTTACTGTATCATAGGTTTTCGATGTGGCTATTATTTGCAGTATGGGCGAAATAAAGGTGAGAATATAAAATAAATAAAGAAAGAAACAAAAATTGAAATGAAACATTGCTTAGTTCTCAATAATCGTCATAGAATGAGTCCAAAACGTGCATATTAGGCTTTAACTAGGCTACGCTTATTAACAGCGTAGACTATTTTGCTTTGATATAACTAAAATAACTCATTCTTCCACCTACTACCATTTGCCTAGGTTATTTTTTTGCCCTTGCAATCGCAAGTCCTCAGAAAAAGGCGTTCTGCGTTCTCGAGTCCGTGAAAACAAATTCGGTTGGCACAGCGTGCTTTTCGTAAGCGATTCGCCCTTAATCCGCCCTTGACTAAAAACATTTAACGGGAGATTCCACAGTTTACAATACCAGGTAGTCTGTGTGAAAGAAAATTGCCCGGCCGACAACGAGTTTCGAATGAACAAGTTGTTAGAATCCGTGATGCGATTGAGGTCAGCCAGCAGAACTCCAAATATCAAGCTAGTCGTGAGCTTGCAATTTCTTAATCCACTATCTGGCTTGTATTAAGAAGACGTCTCCGTATGAAATCATACAGAGTGCTCTTCGTTCAAGCACTTATCAATGAAGTCACAAGGAAGCGGATGGTTTTACGACACGATGATGGAGAGATTAGAAGTCGAAACGTTCATTTCCCACTTAGATTTATTGATGAAGCGACCTTTTTCTTGAGTGGCACAGTAAATCGTCACAATGTAGGCATTTGGGGAACAGAGCACCCAGATGAGACAGTTCAACACGAAAATGATTTCCCTAAGATGAATGTCTCTTTTTATGTGTTCATGAGGCAAGGTTATGTTCCCTTTGTCCTTATGAGAAACACTGTGACAGGACAAACCTTTCTAGATATGGTCTAAAAATGCCTCTTTTATTTACGTCAAGCAGATTCGCATAACAAAAATTTTCCAGTAAGATGGAGCACCGTCTCATTGGCCTAAGATGGTTCGAGGTTTTTTTTAATAAAAATGTGCCTCAGGGATGAATTGATCGGAAGAGGGCAAAGTCCTTGCTCTTTGTCCTTGTCTTGCAAGATGTCCAGACTACACTATGTGATTTGTTCATGTGAGTCTATTTAAAATATCGCATTTATTTTCCACCTCCGCCCACAAACCTAGATGATCTTAAACATCAAATCTCAGCAGCGATCAATTCAATGGATCGTGATATTCTGATACGCGTCGGGGAGTAATTCTACTCTAGCCTTTATGTCACCCCTGATATAGGACGTGGCCGCATTAAACACTTGTAAGACAGGAAATAAAACTTGATTTTCAGTAGAATATTAATGGCTTTGTTGGACTTTTGTATTACTTTTTTTTAATAAAATATCAGAATTTTATGATCCATAATTGGCCACTATATACCAGATGAAACTGAGATATTTTCTTCTCTCGATCTCCAATTTAAGTTTAACAAGGGTTCAAACAATTCGTTTTCAAAGAGGTAAAACACTGGGTAATAAAAATAATAATAAAACATCCAGATATATATTTTCCTCCATTTTTGCAGTTTATGTGCAGGGAAGTACTAATACTTTTTACTCAACTTAATTTCGTTTATACTCGTATATTTCGAGGAGCGACACAGTATTTCTCACTGTCTAATATGGGTACATACGTAATTGAGTCAGGCCAACAAATCTCGGCCCTGTACTCAGGCAGGTATGCACCGAAGGGAAGGAAATGACCTCCCAGAGTAAGAGTGCAACTTAATTACAGGTTGTCTATTCAAATGGTAACTCGTTTACCAGATTCAACTTAGGATGTATTGAAGGAAACACCTCTACAAAAATAAGCTTTAATACAAGATAAATTATTAAATATAGAGACAAGAATAATAATTCAAATTAGGACAAAGGTTAGCGTGACAATGAATATTATAGCAGGCATGATTTAATGGATACTGGGTCCTAGAATTATTAATTAATTAGATGGTTTAAATAAGAAGAGTAATATTAATCAATCTTTTTGTAATGTGATTATGGGGTCTTCTTAGTACTTGATAGAATGAAGTGACGTACGAGGGTAGGATTCTGGATTACTTTGGATGATTGACGGAAGCGGAAGACCAGTGGCCAGGTCTTCGTAGAACACACTTGGGGTATGAGTGTTCAGGGAACTCCAACGGGTGTGCGATTACTCCAACTTCCGGTAGGGGCAGACGACCACAGTCGAGACTTGTCAACGGAAGGGGCTAGAATCTCCAGCAAGATGGATGGGAATAGTCGAAGCCCAGGACAGTCTTCCGGTGCATAATAACGTAGTGTTAATCTTCATTTGAACAGAGCAGATTACGGACAGGACCTGTTCAAGAGATGTCGACGACGAAGCTCAAGCTACTGGGATACAGATGCACTTGATCTAGGCGACAAGACTTCCTAACTCCCACTCTTTGATGAGAACTATGAACTTCGTCTTAAATATTGGAGTTCCTCTGGATGCAAGGAGGGCCAGGGGAAGTCTTAAGGGATACCATGGCGCCAGACAGTGCAAACAAGGGAGTTTGATAAGCGTCGCTTTGACGAAGCGACCGGGGCTAGTGAGAGAATTCTTTCTACCTCACAGGGGGACAGAGATGAAGGAGATACCAGCAGCAGACGGGCGGTCAACGCTATCAAAGTGGGGGATGGTGGTCATAAATGAAAACAAACATAGCTGGCGCCAGTCTAGGCCTGAGGAAATTAAGCCACACGGCGCGTTCGAATTTATAGTTCCACAATATAAATACGCGTAACCTAACTTTTTGTATCTGTCTAAAGGATAAGAAAGAGGAGGGAGGATGATGAAAATAAAAACAAGGGGGGCAAACTAAATTTCTTTTTTTGTATTGAACACAAAATGATTACAAAATTGAATACTTGATTATTTCCAATACCTTTGCTAAGGAAATCTTGATATTCAGAAATTATGCCAAACATTTAAAGAATTAAAAGAATAAATAAAAAATAACAAAATAAAAATTGATTCAAAATCAGTGCAGGCTCTTTTAAAGTGTTCTCGTGTTATATGTCGATTTGTTTCCTAAAGACGTTTTCAGCCTCGTCATACAATGAGACCTCCCAAAATAGGAATAAGAAAATATTGCACTCCCTTGATAGTCTGTGGTGCTTTTTTGACATGAAACGATAAAAAAAGAGTTCATTTGTTCTATTGAATTTCCTTTGGTTATCTTGGTCAAACCTATGTATTCGTGTCCATTTGTGCCTTTACAGTCTCTTCACCCGTTCATTAGTGAAAAAAATGTCGTTGATCATCCACGTTTTGCAAGCCACCTGTCATTTCTTATTCCAATGCCAATTGATCGTTAAATGTCCTCTTTTCTTTCTTGCCGCAAATTTGAGATTTAAATCGCCTATATATATGAGTATATCTTGTGACTAACATTCTCTATTTATTTCAATTAGTAGCCCCTAAATTGGTCCACTTCTTTATCTGTTTGTTCAGATGTTGGATCATTATCTGAAATTGCGTTAATGTAGAGAGTCTTACTGCTTAATTTTACCCATAAATATCTATTGGAGACTGACAGTATCCAAGGAGAGGCTTTAAATTCTCTTTCAACAATATTAAACAAGGATTAAAAATGCATGACAGATATCTGATACAAGCAAGTGGCAAAATGAATATCTACTTCGTTGTTATTTTCCATAAATTTGAAAATAGATTTAAGCACAAGGCTAGTAATTCTAAAAGGTTTATTTAAATCTGATAAATTTTCATGAGGTAAGAAAGACACGCCATCGGTTTGAATTATTACATGGGAAGATATAAAATTTTTGGAAAACTACTTAAGGCATTACAATTCCGCTTATAGCCACATGCCACGTTCCAAGATCGAGCAAGATTAACTACGAAGCCAAAGATCTAGTTTGGAATTAAATTCGTTATGGGAGAGGTCACGGGTAACTAAGTCTACGGGGATGTTAATAGCGGGGACGTAATTGAAAGAAGCGTCAATTTGATATTTTGAAGAAATTTCTTCTTTGGATATTTGGACAACTTGAACTCAATTTTGATAAACAGCGACTTTTGTTTTAATTTATTTATTTCGTCGAGGATCGAAGAAAATACAATCTGACCCTCAACTAATTTTTTAATAGATCTGAAGGAGTAGGATTAAGGCTCAAAAAAAGGGGAATTGATTTAAATGCAGAGGCGCATTCTGTGGAAATAGGGGCAACTTTGGATTTTGAAAATATGAGGCGGGATTCGTTAGAATGCAAAGCGTAGATGCCAAAACCATAACCTTCCTTCAACTGAACTTCCACAATTTTATTTTAGACTTCAGTGAGTCCTTTTTAAGCCAAAGAAGTTTTAACTTTGTTTAAAATACCCAACGCCACTTGATAGGCAAAGGAACCTCCATCAAAATTCTATCGTACCATGGAAGTTCTAAATGATACCACCCACCCCTCATTTCTATGGAATTATGAAATTGGGAGATTTTAATCAAATCCAGCGATCTCGTATCAACGACTTTAATTCTTATAGATATCAAGCTAAACACATGATCAAGCCAAACGTCTGAATCAATATCTGACTTGCATTAATTGAAGAGAAAAATATGATTGAATAGGGCTAAATCCCGTGTTGACATAGGGGACGATGGAACCATCTATTTCTACTCGGTATCAGAGAGCACCCAGGTGGTTTGAATTTAATCTCCGATCCATTATCTTGATTGGTTCCTAGGACAATGAAATAGGTTCCCGGCGGAGTACTTCCCAAGGCTGGGCTTCCGAGTTGAATTTGAGTGGTGGATTTCTTGCAAGTTTGAGTTTAAATTTGAAGAGATATTAGATGGCCATTTGCATCCTTCGGCGTCTCACTTTCCTTTACCGCAGAAAAGAGGATAAATCTTTGTCGTGGGGAGGCTGGTTGGGTGTTTCCTTATAGATAGCGCCTACCGCACACGATGGGGGTATCAATCTTTCCCTTAGGAGGGGTTTGTAACGTTGTCACACTCACGTATGGGATGAGTCTAAGCCCAGAGGAGAATAATCAATCCCTTCCCTGCGTCTTGTTTTGAAGATCTCCCATGAAAGGGATGCAGTCTACCCCCAGCAAACAATTTTAGCCTACAACCTAATCTTTCACACCGTTGGAGAGGTAACATGCTCTCTGTGTAAGGTGCAGCCTTTGATACCTTGCTGCCGCTTAAATTTCGGGGGTTGTGTGCACCCCCAGACTCAATGTCGGCAGGAAGATCTGCGGCTATATATCTTCCCCACATCTTCAATTCTTCTGTTTCAAGGCAATTTTGTTTCGAAGTAAAAAAGGATCTTATCTATTTAAGCAAGGAGAAGGTTCCTTTCTCTCACTATCGTTCCAAAGGCAGACTGAAGCACTACTGAAAGTTTCCTTAGTCGCAAGAGAAAGCCCGTCTCGTAAGTTCAAGTCGTGTGTGAAGGGACGAGGATGCGGTTATTCTTCCCAACACTTTCAAAAACCCTTCCCACTATCGATTCAGAAATCACCATCGATGAGATGCCCCCCATCATAATTCCAATATCTTTTACTTAAATGTCAGGAAAAATAGTTCCATTTTCTGATCATTTCAGTTGGGATAGGAAAATATATTATGCTAAAAGAATTCCTTTAATAAAAAAAATATATGACATGGACTGCGATATCTGATTTGAAAAGGTTTTTTTTTTATTTTGTCCTGCTTTGCATTGTGATGCTGATTCAGTTCTGAATAGAACTGAAGCCGCTTAGCTAGGTTCTTTTGGTTGACAAAGCCGCTTGGCGTTTCAAGGAAGAGAGTAGATCTTCTTCAGGATTGAATCTTCAAAAAAAAGATTGCATTCAATTCCTTTCAGCAATTTTTAGTGAAAAAGATCGAAGCTCAATTGAAAATCGAGTAAGCTTTAAAGCTCTTTTCATTAATATAGACGCATAAATAAGTTGCAAGTGAAAAGACTTTTTAAATACATCGATCACTTTTGAGTATTTCCTCAATCTCCTTTCAATAAATACTACGAGGTGAAAGTTCTCGTTAATTTTATTTTAAAATCAATGGCTATTTTTCAATCAAGATTTTACCTTAGAGCTTTGTATGGGGCGTGAATTAAATTATGGCGTTGTTGATGATGCCGAAGCAGAGAAAAAGCTGATTTCACTACTGTAGGAACCAAATGCTTAAATAATTTATTCATACTTATTGTTAAAAAAAAATGAAAAAGTGTCTAACTGCAACAAAACTATCATTGTGTGTTTTAGTGACTTCCTAACGAGTGTAACAGGACTTTTAAATACCCGGTAAAATCCGCCAGTAAGTAAAGGATGGTGTTAAGTCACTTAAATTGTTTTTAAAAATGTTCCCCCCCCCCACAAGCTGAGGTAAAGAAGACGGATTGAGGTTAGTAATAAATGTGAGTTCCTTTCAGGGCCACCCTAGCATTCTCCCCTGCCTGTACACTCCCTCAATTTTATTATAACCGTGATTCTACCGTATTTAGAGTCCCACAAATCCTCGGGGACTTCCACTTCTCAGAATAACCCGAGCTTGTACTCCTGAGTACCTCTTGTCGTGCTACTAAATGTTCCTCTCCTGTTGTGGAGTTGAGGGTTGTGGATGAGTCAGAGTCTGGGGTTTTACGTGTATCTCTAATTTAAGATTAATTTATACATAAAAAATAAGGCCAAAAAAGCTCCTGTTCATATGGAAAAAAAAATATAATTTTTAATCCTCCAAAATTCTAGAAAAAGTAATAGTGCACTGAGATATATATTATTCTGTGCGAGTTCCATGCAGGATTGTCACGTCGATATATCGGACCACGTTTTGTGTAAAATCTGGTACAATAATTTATATGATGTAGAGGAGAGTGTGACAATGATAAATTGATTACATTTATTCATAGATTTATTTAATAGCAATAATAATAGTGAATCTTGTTAATGCTTCTTCATGGATTATTTTAATATTCCTCATGAGTTATTGTGAACTCATGCACATACAAACAGAGGCAAAAGAGTGGTCTCAAGGACTGACCACGCAACATTTATGCATTTGATATATCTCTATTTTTTTTAAGTTATCCAATCCCTTACGAAAAAGTAAATAAAAAGGAAATTTTAAAAGTAAACTCAAAAGGTGAAAGTTAAAATAAGCAATTAGTACAGTTCTTTTTAGAAATCTTCTATTGGGGCTATTCATCGGTTACAGTCACTTTTTGGGCGTGGATGAGGGGTCTCTCCGCCCAAGTATGCTGAATTCAGTCTCAAAGTGGCTAACTTTTGCTATAAAAAACAATACTACGACACTGTTTTTAAAACATTTTATTAAATAAAATTATAAGATAACAAAAATACTTATCGATGTGATAGGTTGGTACTATGTCTACCTATTATCTGGTCAGAGCAAAAAGAACATTGCACAGAATGTGTTCCTTCTTTTAGTGAAAATATCAAGATACAACAAACAAAGGCAATATAAAGTCGAGTTTACTTGTCTACCTTTAGCCATACATCAAGTGGCTCATTTCGCTGAATCTCAGTGCCAGATTTTTTTCAATTACCCTCAATTGAAGATCTAGATCATGATGAATAACTCGGTGATAGGAACGATACAGACTTTGAAATTGTAGATGATTCAGCTTGAAAAGGATTTCTTCACCAGGATTTAAATGATTAACGCTATATTTAAGACTATAGTAAAAAGTTCATATCATAGGAGGAATTGGAAATTCCGAAATAATGTTAATTTTTGCTGAGCACTTCCAATGGTGAATACAAAATTGTCCAAAGGGGTTTGATTGGTATGCAAAATATAATTTTTTATGCAGAATCAAAATATTAACTCGCCTTTTGCTATCGGGCTCAATTTACATATAACACTAAGTTCATTTTATACATGTTTAGTGCAATCACTGGAGAGAACAGTGATTTATGTAATTACATGTAATAAATTACAATAATATAACAAAACAAGATAATTTCATCTTACTTTGCTTATGACATGTTTTTTTTCAAAATTATTTCTAATAATTCTTTTATAATATCCAAAAACAAAATAGTGAAGTTCAGAAATAAATATAAGTATCGAAATTTTATGAACTTTTTAAAACCGAAAGAATTACAAATGATAAAGTTCAGAAAATGTATTTTTATATATCTTCTTCTATAACTCGATATTTTAGCAGTGTGATATTTTGAAAGGGGGGAAATTTAGTTTAGAGTTCCTTTTAAAATGATTATAATTGGCGAAGTTCAGAAAATTGATAAAAATTAAACCCTGGTTGCTTTTTTAAGATTTTAAATTTTAATCTTACTCGTGAGCCGCACTTTCCCCCGTAGAGGGGAGTGGCGAAGCCATTGCCTGGTATGTTTTATAGTGTTAGGTTAGGTTAATTATCGTTCCGCTTAATTGTTTTTACGTTCAAATGTCGTTGCATGAAATTGTTGTTTCTCATTTGTTGAAGCAGCGTTTAGAATTAATGGTTTTATAACCCTTATCCATATGTGTGAAACATTTTGTTAAATTTATTTGGGGGGGTTTCTCCTTAAATATCTTAATAATTTTTCTTGTAGAAAATGGTTTCCAAATGATAGTACTGAAGCTATTTACTTTATTTCTACTTAATAAAAATATAATTGATGCATAACCTTTTTGTTATTTGGTTGTGGTACCTTATTCATGTGCGTACAACATTTTGTTACATCTTGTTTATAATGGCGCACAAGCGTGTTATTCTTGCGTAAATTTCTATGAACATTTCGAAATGCATGTTTGAAATAGTAATTACGAAGTGGCAAACAATTGTCATGAGATTTGGAAGCTACGTATACGTGTATTTTTGAGTTAGTACTGACCTAACTATGTCGTGAGGTGTACCAGGAAAGAGGCTAAACGATCATAATATTTTTTTTCATCTGAATGCTGAAGAAATCTGTTTTGAACAGGGAGAATCAGATCACGAATACGATTCATCTGAAGATCTTATGAGTGAAGACAATACAGATTATCCCCATAGGGCGAGGAGGGTAATATTCTGTTCTTCAGAGAGATGGACCTAACGAACAGCGATGACCCAAGTTTAAGCGATGGTGAAGAAAACAATTCACCTCAGACATCTGAAGAGTCTTCCAATTGCGCTTTTGTAAGTACCCTTTTCTCCCCCAAAAAACGAGATCGTAGGCTTGGTTATTTTAAACCTAAGAAGCTTGTTGAACCAGATGATTAAGTTGAAGCTTTTCTTATGTTTATCAGAGATAATAAGCTTCTGACCATACAAAGATATACTAATAGGAAGGTCAGGGACGTAAGGTGTGAAATTCGTAAAGATGGAAGGAAAATATACTATTACATGATACCTTTTACAGTGGATGGAGTAAAAGCATGTCTAGGCCTTATCTTGTATGCAGGAACTGATTGTCATAACTTTACAGCTCTTGATGACCTATGACATCCGATTTATGGTAAATTGATACATCGTGCTGTTATGTCTCAAAATCTCTTTGTTTTTTTCTTCGTACCGTAAGATTTGATAACTAGCGAGATCGACAAACTCGATTACCTAAGGATCGACCTGCTGCAATTAGCAAGGTATGGTATGAATTGAATGAGAACCTCTCAAAATTTTACATAACGGAAGAGATATTGACTGTAGTGGGAACTTTATGAAAATTCGGGACGTGAAATAGTTACAGATAATTATTTTACATCACAAAGCCTAGCTATTTCACTGCTGCAGAAAAGACTCATCTTACTTGGGACAATCAGAATACACAGGAAAGAAATTCCCTTAACTCTCAGAAAAGAAAGGCCAGTGCATTTAATTTTATTTGCTTATGACTATCATAATAAAATAATGTTGGCTTCTTACATTTCGAAAAAAAAATTAAGGTCATCCTCCACAGCTCTTCTCATGCTGAGAATGAGTGTAGTCCTGAACATGCCAATAAACCAGCACTGATTTTAGACTACAACTTTGGCAAAAAAGAAGATGATCAGGTTGATGAAAACAAAGAAGAGTTCACTTGCAGGAGAAAAACCTTTCTTTGGTCGCTTCTTGTTTTCTATAATACGATGGATTTTGCTGCACTGAACGCTTTTCTACTCATGAAAAAGGATGGTTACAAAAATACAGATAAATTGTTTTTGAAAAACTTAGCAAAATTGCTTGCCCGACCAACTGCCCAGAAGAGGTTTGAAATAAATAAACAGAGAATGCAGATAAGATGGGCTTTATCCTATCTACAACTACCTGCACTACTAGGAAGAAAAGTGCAAATAATCTTGGGCGATGTAAAATGTGCTCAAAAATATATATATCTAAATGTGACAAATGCCAAAAAGGCATCTGTCCTCCTCACAGGAAAATAATGAAAAAATGTGCATGCCCAACATGCTAAAGATTCTTTGAAGTAGACAAGGCCTATTGGGAAACCGCTATGAAAAAAGCGAGTGTAGCCAAATACCGCAAGGTCACTTAAAAACTATGGCAAATGTATAGGTGTGTGTAGTACGTCTGTCAATGTGCTCATGCGTGTGTGTGCTATAAACATATAAATATATATAATGTGTGTTCCATATGTATATAAATATATATAGTGTGCTTGTTTGCACACGTGTGTCTATGCATTTATATATATATATATATATATATATATATATATATATATATATATATATATATATATATATATATATATATCCATTAAACCAAATAGAAAGAGAAACGGAATAATTTTTCCTTGCAGTAATATATTTATTACCTTTTTTCGAAAAATCCGTGCAGAGAAGTGATTCGAACCAGGCACACTGAGGCAGCGAGCACCGCTTTGATCACAGTTAAAAGTATGCCGTTAGTATACATCGCTACGCAAAGAAAAAAAATTCTCTGAATAGAATAGCTTTTAAGAAACACTTTCGCAGCCAGTGAGGTAATTACATTTGACGATCGCCACCGAGCGATTTTTCCGACTCCACTCATGAACTCCTGTCGCAGCCCTCCTTGTTCGCTCCTCGTTTTCGGGTGGCCGAAATAATCTTCTCTGGACCGGACGTTACCGCCCCCTTCCCTTTGGAGAACCATCATCACGACAACTTCCCACTAAGAAGCTCCGAGCGCCCTCGCCCTTTGGTTATTGCCTGCAGAAGACATCCGTGAAACCTTACCCTGACGTCTCACCCGGAATCCTCCGTAAGCCAACCCCTCTCCACCTTCAGCAACCCATTTGAGTTAATCCTCGCTATGTGAATAGTCTCCTTCTGTAACGCATTAATTTCTGACTTCAGAGTCTGATGCATAACTCTGAAATTCCCCCCTCATTAACCGATGTAATTTTGGCCATTAATTTTCTTATTTTATGTAAATAAAATTTTATTTTTTGTACATCCCTCTTTAAATAACCTTGAGCTTTGCCATTGCCCAAATTTTACTTGACCTCGTTGCACTCTTTTCTCGCTGTTTATGAGCCTCGAAACTCGTGGCATTCCGTCCCTTGTCGGTTCGCCTTAAAGTTATTGGTCCCTCCACATGGATATAATATGGTATCGATATAATTTTTAATGTCATACCACGACATATATTTTATATATATATATATATATATATATATATATATATATATATATATATATATATATAACTGTAACATAATGTTACGCGCATATTGATTAAGTTACTTGATCCACGCATATGGATAGAAGGGCTTAATAATTGTATGTGTCACTTCGAGTACAGCGTGTGTAATTCGACTTGGAAAATTGCAAACAAAACAAAACAAAAGTTTATATATTGGTATAATGGTTTATGTAATTATTGTCTTATTTACTCATAAAGAACTTCATATTTGGTACAAAAGACGCAGGAAATGGGTTTTGGCATCCCGCAGAACTCTTTGTTGCTTGATCAATCCCATTTTCATCATTTCTAAAATTTTCAGTAGAATCACTTTTTCAAATTTTGCGCAATAAGTATTAATTGACTTTGGTTCAGAAGTAAGACGATTATCAGTTTTTTCCACAGGTGCTTTGTAGATAAATTCCCTTTTCACCCGTGTTTCCAGTAGGGATTTTGATTTTTTTTTTATATTTTCAGAAGTTTTTTTTTGTGGCCTCACCATCCTGAGTTTGTTCTATATTGGGTAAATTTAAATTTAAAATAATCAATCGCTAAGCTATATTTTACAAACAGCTATAAAAATGTTATAATAGGTTCAAATACATCTGCTCTTGCAATTATATGTTCATGATGTATCTTATTTGACACACAAGAAAAACTAGACCACATTATAGAAAAAGGAATTTCATACTTATTTATTCAATATAAACATTCTTAGCATTTTAGGGAGTTTTTATAATGCAAGCAGCCATAATGAAAGAGAATTTTCCTTAGCCAATGAATAGTCACAAAATAAAATTAAATACTAAAGTTATCCTTGTGAAATCAGACACACTTTGACATGTGACTGTTTTTGTATCGAGATTGACTCACAGATATCGGTATTTATCGTTTGTATAATGATTTTTGTGAATAAGAGGGTAAAAAAAGATTTTATTATATATGATGCAGAATACAGGTTAATATATATATATATATATATATATATATATATATATATATATATATATATATATCATAGCTGGTTTTCAATTGTAATTATGATTACCAGTTTTTATCATTGATTTTGCTTTACATGAAACAGATCGTCATATTGTGTGCACATGCCTACACGCTCAATTATGACTAGCCGATGTTTTGAGGCTTTACTAGAGCATTGAGAATTGTCAGTAAGTTATCGACTAATCAGGAAAAGCGATGTTTGAGTGGCTTACTAGTGTCATTTCTGATTTTTCCGTAATCTTCCTCCATCTTTGAGGACAAACTCTACACTTTCATATTGGAATTTAGTTAAACATCTGCCATTGATGACGAGACAGCTACTACAATTTATTTTGTAAAATTGCAGAGTTCTAACACGGTTCCTTATATGTTTTTCTTGTAATGAAGTATTTTTCTATGTGTTGAGGTCAGAACCTTGACATAGCGACGTTCAGAATTTTCTCCGTTTAGTTTGGCTGTTTTTAATTGAATACTTCAGGGTGTTTTCCAGGATACAAAGGTTAAGTTACCTTGTATGGGCTTGATATTTTTATATGATGAATATGAATTATATTAATTTTGAATAAGACGGGCGCACGCGTTATATGCTACTAAATCATCTTTTGAATAGACCAAGAAATTTCGAATCAATTGTATAATCTTCACCCCAACTACACTCAATTGGATAATCTCCACCCAATATATAAACTTTAAATAATAAGACAAATGAAACAATATTGTAATTATATTCAAGAAGAGATTTGTTGAGAGCAGTGTATATATGAACAAGAAAAAAAATAATTAAGGACATCGCAAAGCAATGTGTGCTAAAAAAATTTCAAACCCTTCTAAGGCAAAACGGTCGTCTCTCCACATATACTTGCGTATATAAGAATTCAAAAATTGTCTCCTGCAATCACTTTTTTTATTATTTTAGCCTTGTGCTTATTCTAGTATCACTCAATATGTTGTGCATGGATTTGGTTCACCAAATCGACAAAGTTCACTGAATGGATGACAGTACTGTGACCTAACTATCGACTTTGAAAGTTTTGATAGGATCTCCATTTATAGTGTCAATGAGAAATACAGATCGCACAAATGCTTGCACAATGGGTTAAAAGCTTAGACGCATCTCTTTGATCCACAGTCTCCATGAGGGCAACTTCAGGAGTTACACTGATGTCAAGTAAACATAAATCCACAATGCCGAATAAGTCCCCTGTCTACGATAGTGCTTTGACTTATGAGAAAAGCAAGACTCTTTCACCTCCCAAATCTCCGGACAAATTAAAGTAAAAATAGGATTCGGGCTTGAGTAGTTGGTACACACTTCACATAAAAAGTTATGGTCGTCTATCATGGTCTTCCGAAATTTTTTATAAATATCTTGATGCAGCTTTTTCCTAAGTATTTTCAGTTCATAAATTAATAAGGTGTATGCAAATCTGCAATGACAAATTTGACTTTGCAAATAAGGATCCGCTCCATACTGGCAATGTTGACTTGTATTTTGATAAGTCCTTTGTTTAGTATTTTTATGCATAACTATCCTTTGTTTTTGTGTATTTAGTCAACCTCATTCTTTGATCGCAAATCGTGCAATCAACCTCACGTTTTGAAATTACATGTTGTTTTAACCTGTTAAATACATAAAGAATCATCGACAGCATATGGAGAATCACAACATGAAAAGTATTACGACCACATGGGTAAGAATACAAGGTGTTCCCAAAAAATGTACTTACTCTTTTATTGCCCATTACACATATATTTTGTTTTGATTTAGGTGTTTATTGATAACCGTACAAGTCTAATGAGTTAAATTAAAGAAAATAACATTAGAAATAAGAAAATTACATGGCATAAAAGAAAAAATTAATGTTTCCTCATAGTCTAATCTACTTACTTCTGCATGTTCGAAAATGTTCAAACTGGTTTCCACCATTTTCCAAACACAGCAGATAACGCGGAACAATAGATTCTACAACATTGGGAAACATTTCATTTTGAATTTCGATACAATCCTTAAATTTCTTCCTTCAAATCATCGAATGTCACTTTGAGATATCCCCATAAAAATATCCATTCGCGTGAGGTCTGAGGTAGAGTTTCTATTAAACGCTACCTCTTCGCCTAATCCATGTTTTCGGATATGTCGCATCTAAATAATCCCTTGCATCAAGATGGTAGTTAAGAAGAACTTCATCTTCATGGTAGTCAAAGGCTGAGTAGATTTTGAGGGAAACCTTGTATAATTCCTATAAATAGGGGTTAAAAATGTTAATACAGTACTTAAGAGCAGTTAAGTATTCATCAATTTCGATATCCTCTTCCTTTTGTAACCTATTTTATGTACCTAAGGAATAACCTGTTTTAACCACTAACTCTCAAATATATGTTATTAACTGGTTGTTTGTAGAAAATTAAAGAGCAAGATTCAATTGTACATTCCTCGACCCAGGCAGATCTGTTTTGGGGGATTTTGTAATTGCTCAGAAATTGCTCCCCATCTCTATCTTTCCCGGACGGTCTCTCTCTTGGCTGTTCTTAATTGCCAACGTCCTTCATCTCATCTTATTAGTCGATTTTCTCTTACTTTACTCGCATGTCCTTAACTCAAAAGCGCGTGCTCTCACGAACTGTCTTTCGGCAAGCCTTTTTCACGGCGCTCCTACCGCTTGAGCCCGAAGATTCACTCTAAGAGAAACAGGTGGAATTTCTATTGGGAGATTGAGGTCAAAATAAATGCATAATTTCATTGATAAAGATTCTTTTTTACACATTTACGATGTAATACTTTTCAATTTCAAGCGTTTGTAATTTTAAAATTGATGCTCACTGATGTTATTTTAACTCTCAGAACTTAATACTAACGTATTTATCCACTTTTAGAAAAACGTTATTTTGCTAAATTTCAATTTTCCTGCGTCCTTTTTGTTCTTGTTCATTCAAATTTCGGCCTATTATTTCGCTTAGACGTGGCTAGTTTAGAGGTGAAGGCAATCTGTGCATGCATCATTTGGACAGATTCAACCAATAGCAAGCTTTATTAGATGAGCAGGCAATCTGCCCATGCGTCTTTAGCCGATTACCCAATAGCATTTCGTAATAGATTCCTTAATATTTCAAACGATTCGCCGTCATCTTTTTATTTTAGTTTATATGGTAAAATGGCGTGTAGGGGCTGTGCTAGCTCGAAATTAAAGGATTAAAAAAATCAAGAAAAACAGTGAAACTTTTCGTTAGTGCGTTCAAAGGCACATTGATTTCTAATGCCCGCAGTCGAACAAGTGCTAGCCTTTTAGTTATAAAATGTTTTCTGCGCAAAGCTTTGATTCAAACTAGAGTCCTAACGACAGTTAGCATTCGAATTTTGAATTCAAATCTAATGGCAGGCTTTTGAATAAGGAATATTACAAATTTTAGGTGCAGTCCCCAACAATTGAGTGGGGTGTATTGGGGCGGAAATCCTATTTCGAAAGTACCTAAAAAATGTAACATTTTGGCAGGAATACCGTAAACTAGGCGGCGCTATCATCGTCTTAAATTACCTCGTTTTATTATGCCTCTGCAAATAAATGTTATTTTTAGGTACGACACTACAATTTATCGCATCCATGTCAAACTTCCCTCCCCCCCACCTGGTATAGCTTATTCGTTAGGCTGCAAACCGCAAGAAAACGAAACACGAGATAATTTTTCTTCGGAAAAGTTATTTCCTAATACGAAAAATCACGTAAAGAGGTGGGATTCGAGCCAAGCACAGCTAGACAGCGAGCAACAGCTTTGATCTCAATTAAACCTCCCCTTAGACCACTCGGCTACGCTGAAGACCAAAAAATCTTTCGAATAAACAAGTTTTTAAAGCTTGCTTCGCAAGGTCGATCGGGGCTATAAAAGAGAGAGTAATTAATTGGGAATTCAAAGGACAAAAGTGAAGTTGAGGTAAACACGCGGCAAATATACAATGTATACATCATTTATGAGCGCGAAAGAATGATGAAGTTAATCCAGCAAAACGCAATAACAGAAAAACAGGATCCTTTTTCCGAAAAGGATATTTCTCTAATTAATAAAACTTCGTACAGGGGCGGGGTTCGAACCAAGCATACTGAAGCAAGGAACAACCGCCTCCTAGATCCATATATATATATATATATATATATATATATATATATATATATATATATATATATATATAATATATATATATATATATATATATATATATATATATATATATATATATATATATATATTTACAGCTTTTGTGTATCCATTTTATTAGGAGATTCAAATACTTCTAACATTTTTTTATATACTCAATTGATTAACTTAACAAAATACAGAAATGACCCACATACAATAGAAGCAATTATTAAAAAATTTAGCTTTAAGGCAAAAATGAAATGAATTGTTAAGAAGGAATGTTTGATATTCGGTTGTTCTGAAGATGATGTCCTAAAGTTGTGCCAGAATGATAAAAGAGTGATTACATAATACAAAAAATTATTATACTCGTATATTAGAAAGTTAGTGGATGGGTATATTACTCTTTTTAAAACACAAACACATAAACGTTCTTAATTCTTAAAATGATTTTCACCGATGCCATTTTTCGTTATTCATTTGAATCTTTCTGCGGCATTTGTATTCTTTCCTTGAACTTTTGTCCTACTTTTTGCTTAAATAGTTAGTCAATAGCATGCTTTGTTATATCTGCCGGTGATATCTGCGCGCGTGTTCTGACTAATTAGCCAATAGCATGCTTGTTTATATTTGTGAATTTTCGCGCATTTCTGACTGTAACTGTGTCTTAAGTTTCATTGTTACAATGGTAAGCGGTGATTCTACTAAGTCACAATAGCAAATAATACGTTAAGTCTTTGATAACAATATTGAGATCTAAGAAATATATAGGGCTCATAGCATAGTCCCTCAAATGCCTTGCATGTAGGAATTATAATTTTAGCCAAGATCAAACTTTCTTTTATTAGAATATAACTACAAAAGATTCTAAAGGCCGTAAAACCGCATACAAATTTTCGGTTAAATCGTTTAAGGGCACCTTGCTCTCTAATAGCTGCATTTGTTCAAGTATTACCTTCTTGTTTATAAACTGTTTTCTGCGCAAAACTTTGTTTAACCACGAAGTTTAGATAAATATTGTAAGAGTTAGGTTATGTTAGTTTACGTTAGGTTATTTCTGGTTCTGTATGTTTTAAATAAATTTGAAATTGTGGTTTACTTGAGCAGTTTATGGCTACTACTCAGATCTGAAACTCGTTTCGGTGGAAATACAAAGTTTTTCTATTATGAAACCTTAGTCGATTATGGGTCTCAGAAAATGCTGGTTGTTTTTCTATTTAGCATTTTTCAAGTGTGGGCCGTCCGATGCTTTGCAGTGTGGCGGTTGACAGCTCTGTCTCAGAGGTTTGGTATTAGCAGCTAAGACAGAGTTGTTGATGTCATCCCATTGGACGAGGAAGTTCGATGCTCACATTCACTAAAGTTGCATTTATATTTGTACAAAAGATTACATATCTAAAAGTGGCTCCTCACGGGAAGGCAGCTATTGTTTATGATGAGAGACCGAGTTTTTTTTTTAATAAATTACAAATCTCCCCCCTTCTTCCCCTAACTCCCATTGAGGTGGTGAAGCATATATGCCGATTATGGCAGAAGAATGAGGAGATCGAGTTTGCGATCGAGACAATGAAGTCAGGCTCAGTTCCCGGCAAACCTACGAGAGGAACACAAAAGAAGCTCATGCTCAGCCAGTTCTTGGTGGTCACACCGAAAATTTAAGTTAGCTCGTATTGAGAAACAAGCTCAACTATCTCTCGCCAGAGAAAAACCCTATCCGGGTTTACAACAAAACCCAGAGATATTCAGTCCAGAGATAGTGACCTTCCTCAAACACTCCCCATTCGTCAAAGGATTCACTCGGTTGCTCATCGCTCGTCAGTTCGAATCATTCCAACATTAACCAGAAGATTGGAAGAGGCATGCTTACCATGTCCCTTTGGTGAAATAATCTTCCCAAGACAACGTATTTAACGCCATCCGTCGCCCGTACCAAATTCAGCTGTGGTTCTTTAATCCTATTCTCGCGCCAGACTAACATCTGGAAGGTCTGTGAATACGTCCACGCGTCTGCCTTCGAACAACATTCCCTCGTCTACATAAAAATTGAGGCCAAGGTCAGTCTTTAATCAGATTCCCTTGTGGTTGGGTTAAAAGGTTAATAAATTCCATTATCTTTTTTGTGAAGGTCAATTAGCGTTTAATATTAAAGTGAGCTTTGGGTTAACCCTTACTGTATATACCTTTGTATAATTTAGTAAGTCTCACTTAAACTCGTTTAAATCATAACTGTGTTTTTTTTTGTTAGATTTCATTTTATTGTTAATGTTGAAATTAAAGGTCTAGTTTTTTTTAAGAATTTCATTCAATCTTCCAAACGCTGAGCATGGCACTAGAAACCCTCAAAGATTAAAAATAGCGTGATAATAATAATAGTAATATAGCTCTATTATAGAAAACTTAATCAAGGTGTTTTGAAGTATGTACACTATCACTCAGTCCTTGCAATACGACGACACAGTTGATTTTTCTAGATTTTTATTTAATTCAAGTTCGGAAAGTTATAATGCATCTCCCACTGCCACAATTCATCTAATGTTTTAGATAAGTCCCTGCACACATCTCCATACTTTTCATCTATTTTAACATGGGTAATCTTGCCTGTTATTGTGAAGATTCCTATTTCAGGGATTCATTTTTTTCCTTAAGCCTTATTAATGTTAATGAAATAGTAAATTCCCATGCAAGTGTCTCCTGTTTATAATTTTTTGATAGAGTGTTGTGGTATACAGCCTAGTATGTATGTACGTTTGATCTGTACATGAATAACTCCCTTTTTTTCTCTAACAGTGCTATACTCGTTTTTTTCAATTTTGGGGTTTTTTTAACCATGGAGAATTCGTGATATTATATATGTATTGCCGTATGCAGCATTTAGGGGATTTAATTAAACAACTAGGGCAAAAATATACTTTTAATTTCATAAAAAATGAAATATTAAAACTTTAATTATACTATGGCTATAATAAGAACATCTAAATAAAAATTAATACTACTAATGAGTACTACGCGATGATTGACACAAATTTTAATTTAGTACGGAATGTTAACTAAAGAACTTATATAAGTTGGATTATTTTTACCTTTAACTAAAACGTAGTCGGGCGTGAGATGACCTAGAACGAGAACCTCGTTGATACAATGATTCGAGGTGTGAGTTGTTGCGGACGTGAGGCTGACTCGGGAAAACAGATGACAATCTCTCTGAGCTAATCTCGGGTTCAATTAGGAGCGTGTAGTGGTGCATGTTGACTTGAGATAGAGGCAGGGGGAATGTGGAGGTACGATTATTCTAATCCTTGGGTTACACTTGTAAGCTATTTGATGATTAGACTTGAAAATATAAGCGAGGAGATTGTGGATGTACGATTATTCCAATCCTTGGGCCAAACTTACGAGCTTCTCAATGATGAGACTTGACCAATAGTTGAATTTTTCTCGAGTGGAAATTCTCATTGGTATTCCTCATTGGTGAGGGATCTCTGTGTTTTTATTCGAAAAACTGAGATAAGGCTTTCTCTGAAGGAGATCGGTATGACAGCCTCGGGAAGAAAACTCAGCTCGGTTCCACTTCTTCTTGATTCCCTGCTTTACTCAAGTACTACTCTTCTTCTTTCGATTGCTACCTCGATTCTAGTCTTATTTTCTCCAGATTGAACTATATATACGTCGATTGTCACTTGGGGGGAGGGGAGGAGAGATGAGTGTCCACCTTTAAGCCTCTCTCCTAGGGCATCACTTTTCAACATGGTGACCTTTCGTTCTTCGGGTTTACGTCGGAGAAAGGGAAATTTCGTCTATTTGGCGAAATTAGATCTAAACAATAAAAGGGGATAGTGAGCCTGTGTATAGATTTTTATTCTACATTCTATTCCAACCTTTTTTCTTTATACTAACGGGCTATGAAATCTGATGATGGTAATTCTTTGTTTGTGAGCGAACTCGAGGATTGTTGGGACAGCAGGGCAAAAGAGGAGGGGGGAGGAGAAAAGTATCGGACCATATGGAATGTAACTGTTGACGCTGTGTAACCAAACTTGCATCGTTTTGTCCTTGGGATATTGATTTCTCTACATTTTCTCCCTTCTAAAGAAGGTAATATGGGGAAGGAGGAGACAGAACTTAAGTGCAAAAAAACGACAAAGAAAACACGTCTTGGAATGCATTTTCAAGTCGTCCCACTGTTATCGTGAAAACACCGTGGTCAACCATCCTACTAAACTAAGTCTTATTGACAAGGTAAGAAAACCCTCGCACGTGAATAGGCATGTGAACGGCAGACATTAACCTTGCTTCGTAAGGCCACATTCTTAAATTTAACCCCCAAAATACATCGATTAAATCAAAGAATAAGAAAAAGAAACTGACTCTTAAGCTGTACCTAGGCAGTTAATTCCTTACACAAATAACCAATTAACACCTTAAATATATACACAAAAATATGGTTTAAGACTAACATAAGGGAAATTAACCCTTGGTGGGGTTTCGGCTCAAGTTATCGGCTATACAATTATTGGAGCCCTTTATATAGTTTATGGTAAATTGGTATTCCATTAACAATAAACTCTATCGCATAAGGCTGCTGTTCTGGCTTTTGCTGTTACATAAATAAAACAGAGGCTGGTGGCCGGATTCCATGTTAAACTCAGGCTCTATTAAATATAACTTAAATTTCTGTATACTCCAAATTATGGCTAGATCCTCTTGTTTATAGCTGCATACGCGCTTTCTCGAATCGATAGTTTTCAGCAAGCATAAGCTATGCGAAAAGAAGTCCCATCGTCTTTATATTGCACCAATACACAAACCATTCCTTCGCCACATGTATCGTTGCGGATCTTAAACTTCTTTTGGCGATTGGGTAGTCAAAGGGTGGGGGCTGAAATTAATTTTTCCTTCAACAAGCTAAACTGAGAAATCACGTTTGGATTCAATCTAAAGTTTCTTTAAGAGATCATCAATGGGCGCGGCTATCACCGCAAATTGGGTGACAAATCTTCTGTAGAATGACGCAGCACCCCCCCAAAATGCAACCGCTTCTTTTTTCGTGGTAGGGGCATCTTATCAATGGGTTCGACCTTTTCCTTTTGTGTGGTTAACCGAATTTTACCTATTTCGAATTCAAGATAAGAGATTGACTCAGGCAAAGTGGCATTTAGAGGGTCTGACAGTTAATCCTTGCTCGCGGAGGCAATCTAATAAATCTCGGAGTGAGTGTACGTGTAGCCACGTACACCTTGTCAAAATAGAACGATACGTCGCTCAAACCCTCCACAATTCGACTCATCATACGATTATATTTGCTCCCCGCCGTGATCAAACCAAATGGCAATTGGGTAATTGCATCAAGCCCTGACCCGTTGCAAAAGCAGTTAGTTTCCTAGACGCGTGGGCTAACGGGATTTGGTGGTAGCCCTTGCACAAATCCATTTAGGAGATGTATTTGGAGTCTTTGAACAGGTGTAGGCTTTGATTAATTAGGGGAATAGGCTCGGCATCGGTAACCGAGTTAAGTTTCCTGAAATCCACGCACATTCGAAAAGTATGGTCAGGTTTACGAACCATCACCATCAGCGAGCAATAATCGAAAGACAAAGGCTCGATTGTCCTCATCTGTATCAGAATCTTCAATTATGCGTTAAAGGCGGATCGAAGATGAATTGGGAGGGGATAAGGTTTAGATCTAATAGTTTCTTATGTCTACAATTTGATCTCATGAGCAAACTGTTTGGAGCACTCTGGTTTCTCAGAAATTACATCGGAGAATTCCTTCAATAGGGCGGACAATTGAGAATTTCTGAGCGGGCCAATGTGGGGTTTTAAATCTAACTCAGTGGACGGGTCATCCTGGAGGAAGAATAATGAAGGGAGGGGATACTCGTTATCTGACTCTATACAGACCATATTAACCAACTAAAGCTGTTCACATGGGTATATTGCTTCCTTCTTCATCCAACATCACAATATTATTAATACACCCTCGGCGGTGATACTTCTTGAGCATGTTTATGTGATACTGTTTATAGCCTGAGGGAGTTTAAATCACGTAGTCTTCGAGGCTACGAATTTCTATTACCGGGAAGGGACCCTTCCATTGGGATTGTAACTTATTCGTCTCTGTAGGCAGTAGTAACAATACTTCGTCGCCAGGCCTAAATTTCCGAACTTTTGCTTTTAAGTTGAAATAACTTAAGTATTTTTCTAGGTTGCATTCCGCGTTTGAGTGGGCCAACTCTGCACATTTCTCCAAGCGTTCCCGCAACCCGATCAAATATGCCTAGGAGGATTTAACTTCTTCATCTAATTGGGGATTAGGGAAAAGCTCCTTAAGGATGCTCATAGGTTCTTTAACGTTACGTCCGTACAGCAATTCAAAGGGTGCAAACCCCAGAGTTCGGTGAAAGATCTCTCGGCACGCAAAGAGGGCGAATGGTTGGTACCGATGCAATTCTCGAGACCGAGACTGACAGAGCTTTCTTAACACTGCCTTTACGGTACCATTTAATTTTTCCCACATACCGTTTGCGAGTGGGTGTAAATGGGTTGCAAAGAGGGGTTTGATGAGTAGTAACTTGCCCCCGTATCCATCAGTTCCAACGTAAACTAACGGCCTCGATCTGAGAGGATTTCTTTAGGTATACCGACTCGAAAAAAATGGAGATGAGAGCTTCTACACAGAAAATGCTGTCAATTTTCCTGAGGGCAACTGCGTCGGGGAAACAAGTGGCGCAGTCTATTAAAGTGAGGATATAAGATTTTTCTTCACTAGACGGGGAATAGAGAGGCCCTACCAAGTCTATAGCCGCTCTAAATAATGGTTCAGAAATGACGGTGGTTTTCTGTAGGGAAGTCGGTAGTCCTCGGCCTTTATCGGTGGCCTTCTGGCACAGTTCACATGACTGGCAGTATACGGTGATCTCTTTAGCGGCGCCGGGCCAAAAGAAGTATTTAATAATACGTAGAGAGGTTTTGTTGTGACTGAAATATCCAGCCAATAATCCACCATGTGCTATTTTTAATACGCGTTGGAGGTAAAATCGGGGAATGCACAAGACCTTATCCGACGGCGGGGTTACTTCAGCCGTCATCCGGAATATTAGTGAATTCTCCACCACGTATCTTATTCGTTTGTCCCCGCGAATGATTTTATTTCCTTTTTCGCTGCCTTTTCCCACAGAGGTAGGAGAGTCGAACAATCCTTCTAAGCAGTAGTGAAATATTGGGAATTAAGCTCTTCATATTCAGGGTTCTCCAGAGGTGATAAAGGGGTCGGGGCCGCAAACATCTTAGTTTCGTGAATCCGTGTGACTCCAGGCTGAGCCACCA
This sequence comes from Ceratothoa steindachneri, assembly GCA_963969495.1. Lineage (NCBI taxonomy): Eukaryota > Metazoa > Arthropoda > Malacostraca > Isopoda > Cymothoidae > Ceratothoa > Ceratothoa steindachneri. The sequence goes on along the minus strand of OZ018322.1, from coordinate 158,212,013 downwards.
GATTTGGGGACAGCTGCTTGCTCTGGCCTATTAAGACTGATCAGAATTTAATAGGCGCTGCAACTACGTCAGTCCAGCCAATAAAATACTGACACTGGATGTGGCCTCTGACGGCGGGAAAGCAATTTATCTGATACTACGCTACAGGTATCGCGTACCATTGTTGAGACTCGGCAACTATTTACGGATCCAGTCTCGAACTTTAGTCCTCAGAGAAAACTCTTATTAAACAAAAAGTTCACCTGTTGGTCACGTGATTTCAATGTGGACAAAGGAGTCGCTGAAGCATGAGGTTGTTCCTGGGGAAGAAATGCGGTGATGTGGTGCACTTGTTGACTCGTGGCCGTCCTAGGCCTCGAATTTTGGAGGCAATGGATGCTGATGCGACCTTGGGTGCCATAATTAAAATACCTAACGGGGTTTCTGGGGTATGACAAGGACGATGGGTTTAGATTAATTAGGGCTTTAATTTCATTCTGATCCTTGGATGAAACGAATAGAGTTTGGATGGTCCGATGGTCTTGACAAGTTCAGGGAGGTTTTTTTGTTGGGGTTTCTGGGGATGCCCACCTTTCTTCGGAGACAAGGTCTGGTTCTTTTTAAACCCTCACGGAAATAGTTTATATATGGAAGCATGCAGATCCGTTCCTCCACGCTGTCATTGAACGTAGCCCCTCGCCTGTCCTTGACGAATGCTCGTATCTCTGGTGGCAGGGTACAAAACAATTGGTCTTTCTGAATCGAGCCAGAGTTGGAGATGTCTTCTCAGGATAAAGCCAAATTGACGGTATCTTTGACCTGGCTGAATTCTAGCATGTATAATCTTCATCCTATACTCCTCGGGATTTAGATTAACGGCTTGTGTTTAAGGGTGCAATAATTAACAGGAGCCTCGGAAGGTAACGAGATAAATATATCACTGAGACGGGTATTAAGCAGACTCAGTAAACCGGCGATTCCCTCTGTTTCTATGTCCCAATGATTCAACTCAAAGATTTTCTCGAAGTATGTCAGGTACGAACACGTCTTCGTTATCTTTATATGCTGGCAGTTTCATAGTAGGTATCTGTGTAGCTCCAGATCGGGATCCAAAGTAATTAGTCTTTGCTTATTGCCCCTTTATTTGCGCGTATTCCTTCTCTCCCTTCTCCTTTCTTCTTTATTCGGCTTTTCTTTCCGCTTACGCCTGTTTTCTCTTCTCCTCTCTTTCCCTCTTTTTTTTCCCTGGACGTAGGCATTTATTTCTTTGCCTTTTAGTCCAAAAGTTTGGACTTGTTGTTGGAACCATTCAAACGACGACCTTTTACCTATGTTTGTCAAAAACTCACCGATGTACGCTAAAGGTAGTTCTTTTTAATACCTTAAAAATCTCACACTAATTTAGTAAATGTCATGGTGTCGTGCTAAGAGTATCTATATACGTTTGTTTCGTACATGAATAACTCCGTTTCTTTTTCTCTAACAGTGCTATACTCGTTTTTTCAATTTGTTTTGTTTCTTTAACAAGGGAGAATTCCTAATATTATATATCTATTGCAATGTGCAGCGTTTCGAGTATTTAATTAAACAACTAGGGCAAAAGTATACTTTTAATTAAATAAAAGTTGAAATATTAAAATTGTAAATATACTAAGGCTATAATAATACTACCAATGAGTACTACGCGATGATTGACACTAAAATACACTTTAGGACGGAATGGTAACTAAAGAACATAAATAAGTGCGATTCTTTTTACCTTTAAATAAGAGGGAGTTGGGTTTGGTATGACCTTGAACGAGGACCTCGTTGATACGATGATTCGTGTTGTGAGTTGTCACGGACGGGAGGCTGCCTCAGAAAAACAGCTAATCCAGAGTTCAGTGAGGCGCGTGTGGCGATGCTTGTTGACTTGACGTTATAAGCGAGGGGATTATAGATGTACAATTGTTTCCAATCCTTGGGTTACACTTGTGAGCTTCTCAATGATGAGACTTGACCAAGAGGTAAATCTTTTCTAGAGTGGAACTTCTCATTAATATTTCATCGATGGTGAGGGATATCTCTGTTTTTATTCGCAAAACTAAGATAGGGGGTTTCTCTGAACGAGATTGGTAAGAGTGATTCTCTATACCAAGGGCCTACTCTTCGATGTAGCCATAGGAACAGGCTCAGGAAGAAAGCTCCAGCTCGGTTCCACTTCTTCATGATTTTTCTGTTTTACTCAGTGAGTAATCTTCTTCTCTTAACTGCTAACTCGATTCTCGTCTTTTTATCTCCAGATCGAACTATATATATACGTCGATTGTCCCCTGGGATGATGGGCGGGGAGATAAGTGCCCACCTTTAAGACTCTCTCCAACGACATCACTTTTAAACGTCGTGACCCTTCGCTCTATTGGTTTACTTCGGAAATAGTAAAATTTCGTTTATTTGGCAAAAATAGCCCTAAACAATAGAAGAGGACAGTGAGCCTGTTCATAGATTTTTATTCTAGAGACTATCTCACCCTCCTTTGTTTATTCTTACGGGCTACGAAATCTGCTGATGGTAATGCTTTTTTGCGAGCGATCTCGAGGATTGTTGGTACAGCAGGGCAAAAGGAGGGGGAAAAGGTAAAGTATCGGACCATATTGAACGTAACTGTTGACGCTGTGTAACCAAACTAGCGTCTGTTTTTCCTCACGATATTGATTTCACCACATAGAGCTAACCTACAAATCCTTCGAAGCAATATTAGTGGTATCTCTTTTTTCTTCTCGATGGCTTACCCTTTCTAACTCTGAATATCATGTTTTGCTGTTTTGTATTGACCAGAAAAAAGGTCTGCTTTCCAACAGGCAAGAAAGATGATAGCATCTCATTTAAGATGCATTGTGATGCTTATATTTCGTTTTGCTCCGTTTAAATCTTTCCATCTGCATACTCTATTTGCATTTTCTCTCTTGGAATTAATCCTTTATAATTTTACTTTTCTTTGACACGTCATTATCGAGTTCTTATTATGCCTTCTCCCATTTCTGTAATTCTTCCTCAAGTATAAGTTGAGGAAATTCCTCTTTGATATCTTTCTTATTCTTTGACTGATAATCCAAGTGATCCAACACAGTTTCTTTGGTTTGAGATCTGTCTCGGAATTATCCTCATACGAATCTTGTTTTTCCTTCACGATCTTTTCAATTCTCTACTTCGTAATGATTGGAACTTTGATGGTAAGAAAGATATTGCCTATCAATGTCTTTCTTAAGATTTTGGAGGATTTTGTTCATTTCGTTATTTTAACCTCTTATAGGTATTTTTCGTAAGGAAATGAATAAGAACTTCCTCGAACACCCTTTGAATTAGTTCACTTGCCATCTACGCTTTTACCACATACGTAACAATAACTGCATTCGGTTCACCGGCTATGCACAAGAATTATTTCCTTGATTTGTTTTTCTTAGTTTTAGTTTCGCTTGTATACGTTTGTTTCTTGCTTCTTCCTCCTATTTTATTATTTGTTTACTCTTTGGATAATTAAGGGCCATCGTGCGACGTATACCTTGAGAGTTAAGGCATTTTTAGTGATTGAGTCTCCCTTGTTGGCCGTCACTTGTTGGAGGGAGGGGAGCTACTAGCTTCCAGGCATATGTTCTTTAAAGCCTTCTGCCTGTTGTGTGATAAAATGGCGTTTAAATACTTAAACTTTGAGTATGATGCTATATACCATTTCTTAAAGCCAATTAACTTTATCAACGTCACCTAAACTTTTACGAATAGAGCCTTTGGAGATACACGTTGTCCGGGTGGGGGCTATATCGTACATTTTCTTGAAGTTAATTGCCAAAAGGTCTACCCCTTTCCATTCTATCTTGCCGTTACCAAGTACTGCAATGATAATTATTCAAAATGATAGATGAATCAAAGAAATGATGAATGAATAAAAAGATAGGTTGATGGATGGATACAGGAGGGCTTCTCTAGAATGAGGACACATGGTGGACTTTAAAATAGTACCCTAATCAAGCACCACTACCCACGTACCATCCCTAACGTGCTTGTTTATCATAGTTACCTGCATGATACACAGAAACGAGGTTGTTTCCGTCTATGGTCTGGGTACGGAGATTTCTCCCCCACCCGAAAGATGCAACTAACTACCATTTCCGAATAAACCTATGCCTCGGGGCTCCCTTTGATCTATTCGACAAACCATCATCTCCGGTGGCTCTTAATATGCCTTGACCTCTCGTAATTTAGAATAGTTAAAACGAATATTAGGATGTCATAATTCAGTTCACGGGCTAATTTGGGCTTCAGGAGGGAGACGATGAATGAGAACTTAAGCCCTCATATTTTAATTGTGATCCGAATTAGATATAATCATAGTCTGTTGCTTTAGGTGAACTCGGCTATTACATCTTTGCTTATGCAGCCATGTGAAAGGAGAAGGAATTTTTTTTGTCTTCCTCATTATAAGTCCCTTCAATTGTTGACAAGCTTAAGCGTTTAGAGCAGGCCGCCCTCAAGACAACATCTTTTGAGGGGGAGGGGGTATAGTAGTAGAAAATATTCATGACGTGGAAAGGATTCTCTTCACTTTCTTTTACCGAGGTTGGGAGAGGGGTAGAGGACGCTACAAGTCCACCCCTTCATCTAACTTCCACTCATGGCCGGAATACGGAAGGTTCAGTGGGAACTGATTTAGGTAAAAAGGAGTAAGTGGAGGAGCAAAGAAATTTTAATTACAAGGAGGGTAAGAGATTTTAAGTTGATCTATGTTTGGTTTTATAAACATACAATATTGCTTATGTATCATCTTTTCTTAATTTCTTGTCATTATTGAGCGTATATATACAGATACAGGGCTATTCGCCCGCAAAATGGTGAAGTTCAGAAAAAATAAAGATGATTATCCAGTGTTTTGGAATTTTTTACTACAAAAAGAATTACAAATGGTGAAGTTCAGAAAATTGCTTAATATTTAGGCAAGGCTGCTTTGTTATTTTAATTTCTATATATTCAAAAGTTTGATCCAAGTTGCATCTGAAGTAGTTTAACTTTTAATCTTTATCAGAAGGAAATTGATACTGGCCCCTTCAAGAAGTAATGTAAATTAAATTATTAGAGCAAATTTAGACAGTAAAACAGAATCATGAGGATTTTTTTCCGTATCTAAAAAAGAATTACGATGAAAGTAAGTTTTTCTCGCTTACGCCTCGAAAAAAAGCATTGATGTGAAAAAATAGACCAAGCGTATAGTAGAAGGAGACCAGGCAATGGCTTCGCCACTCCCCCTTACGAGGAGGAGATGGCGCCTCAATACAAAGATTAAAATTTAATATTGTCGTCCGCTAGTCTGATCAGGTCCCCAGTGCTTCCTGCATCGCTAAGCTCGGGAAGAATCGTGTCCATAAGTTTTGGTTTTGGCTCTCCTTTCGCTCGCCTCTTCAACTTCTTCACAATAGGCAGTGTTTGTCAAAGTCATTACTTCTCAGGGCTCATTTATTTTATTTCATTTCATGTCCCTAAAAAAAATGGTTTCGAGATATTGCTTCTCAAATACGGTCCAATTTTTTTTGGGGGGGCACCCTATATATATATATATATATATATATATATATATATATATATATATATATATTATATATATATGTGTTTATATACCGGGTGTTCCAGAAAAAAGTTAACTATACTTTGAATTAGTATAACTCTAAAGATACTGGAAATCTTTGGATCCTGCCAAAAATGTTTGATTTACCAACTATTTATCTGTAGATTCTGAATATTTCATTAAATTGCCTTTTATGATATTGATAAACTAATGTTTTTAGTGGAAGCTATCAAAAATATGTTTGCGCACGGAAATAAAATTATGAAACGAAGCCTAGGAAAGCTAGGCCACCGCACACTTTCAAGAGAAGCATGGGGAGCCTAGATCACTGTGCAATTCTTCCATCAAAGTCTATGCCATTTTACAGTGGTTTTTCAGCCACGCTATGGTATGGTGTCATCATTATTGATACTAAACAAATCAAAACGTTTATGTGTAAATGTTTACTTCCATAGAATCTTTTTAATCATGCAGCTAACAAAAGATCAACGTGTATTTGTAGTCACAAACTTTATTAAGGCTGGCAGTATTAAACAAGTACAAGATTCATTTGAACAATGTTTTCTAGGTAAGATTTTAGGCACCCACCAAGCAAGCCCACAATTTGGAAAAATGTTCTCAGATACCAACATGAAGGAACATGTTTAAATCAAAATAAAGGTCGTTCGGGTATGAGAACCATAAGAACAACAGAAAATATCGAAAATGTTCAGATGACTCCTCTTCAAAATCGACAAGTATCAGTCAGAAAGAATGGGTTACAATTGTAAAAGTAATCATTTAACCGCATTATTAAACATGACCTAAAATGGTATCCCTATAAGATGCATGCATGACTAAAAATGACATTCCTATAAGATGCATGCAAGACACCAGGTTCTTGAACTGATTTTCTTCGTCGTAGACGATTTATTAATGGCTTCTCCAGGAAATTTGCTCGTTTATTAGAAAACATTGTGATTGGTGACGAGGCAGCCTTTTTCATGAATGGAAAGGTAAATAGCCATAACATTTAGCAATATGCGCCGCTGAACCACACCCCAGCATTCAACTTTGACACACGCATTTGTCAGCAGGAAGTGTCTCTGTTGATCAGAAAATGCAAGAATAGCTCTCTTGTCGGCCCATTGTTTTACGAGAATAAATTGATTGGTGCTGCCTACCTTAGCATGATAAACTAAAACATCTTCCCAGAACTCCGCCAGATTTACGGCAATCAATTCAATAGACTTTGGTGGATTAAGGACTGCACACCAGCTCATAGAGAGCTTGCTGTAAAAACAAAACTAAAAGAAACGTTTGACAACCGCATTGTCGCACTAAATCATGAAATTGAAAGGCTCCCAAGATCTCCTGACTTAACAAGGTGCGATTATATCTTATGGGGATATCTAGAGAATAAAGTATATTCTGCTCCACCACAAAGAATCAACCAGTTAAGAGATAGTATCACACGCGAAGTCAAAAGACAAGGAAAACCACAAGTTAATCAAAAAAGTTGTTCAATCAAGGCGATCAAAGGTGCAACTGTGCTAGGAAGGAAATGGAGACATGGAAGGGAACGGTGCTTAGAAAATTAAAAATGAATTTATATTAACCATATAAAGGTGTTTTCTTTAAATCGATTTAAATATATTTGTTGATTTTAACTTTGAAGTTTCATTATTTTACTTTTTTGCGCAGACATGATTTTGATAGCCTCCACTAAACCCATTAGTGTATCAATAACATAAAAGAGAATTTAATGAAATTTCCAGAATCGACAGATAAATAGTTAGTAAATTTGTTTTGTTTTGTGGACTCAAGAATCTCTAAAGGGCTTGGAGTTATGCTATTTCAAATTAGGGTTAACTTTTTTCTGGTACACCTTGTATATATATATATATTATATATATATATATATATATATATATATATATATATATATATATATATATATATATATATATATATATTGTATATTTTGCCTTAATTAATTTTCTTTGGCAACTTTCTCTTCTTCTTACTATTTTTTGTAATACATCTTGTAGATGCTGGATTACTTATCCAGTATTCATCTTTTTTTTTAAACGAATTTAGCAATTTAGTTTGGTTTTGACCAAACACATTCATTTTAAAGAAGAGATGAATACTGGACAAGTAATCCAACATCTAAAAGATGGAATAAAAAAGATAGTTAGAAGAAGAGAAAGTTGCCAAAGGAAATTAATTAAGGCAAAATACACAATGGTCTTCAATATAATTTGCATTAAAAAAAGACTGCTACCCAACTACGCTAATATATATATATATATATATATATATATATATATATATATATATATATAGTATATATATATATATATATATATATATATATATATATATATATATATATATATATATATATATATATATATATATATATATATATATATATATATATATATTATTGTCGAGGTATTCTTGTGTAGACCCTTTCGGTCTAACGGCGCGTACACGTGAAGTTGCTGTTCAAGGATAAATAAAGATGAAGACCACAATTTTAATTTAAATGATAAACAGGGCAATATATATACAAAAGAGGAAAAATCTTGCTTTATAAGGTTGTTTAGTTAGACCTGGACAATTTACAACGTGACCGGTCCAAGCAAGGAGTGCAGAATTATCGTTAACCCGAATAATGGAGATTATTTAATGTTAAGCTGGGAGTCAATTAAACGATGATGCTACGGAAACCAAGTAACGAATGAGGGGTTTAATCATGGGATTACAAAACAAAATTAATTTACCTTGAAGCTTAGAGTTGTTCGGAGGCGAAAGACCTACGGAACCGGTCTTTGAAGTGACATATCTGATGCTGTTGACGGGGAGCTCTCGTAGATGGGGTTTTGAGAGTACTTGCTGAAGGGCGAGATTTAAACAGCTCCATAGAGATGTGATTTCAAACACCAGATGACTGTTCTGCGGCATAGCAGAAAGTCTCAGACACGGGGCATGGGAGCCTTGAAGGAGTCTGCGAAAAGAGGGGGCCACACACTTCTCTGGGAAGTAGATGACTCGATAAGGTGGTCTCTGAACAAGGAGAAAACTTTACTAAAGGCAATCGGCTGGTGAGATCTTAACGAAGAGGTAAGACTCGAACAAGGGTTGCGAGACTTCGCGGGAAAGAGCCACACGGTCTGTACCAAGCGACCTGCAGTCTCATTATCTCATCCGGGAATTCCTAACGGACGGTTATATGGACCAGTTACTTGTCCCTTATAAAGCCCGAGGAAATAGCTGTCACAATAGAAATCAGGATGCCAGTCTGTGCAAAGTTATCTCAAGATAAGGGATTAGATCGAACGGCGAAGTTTTCCTCATGATATAGGGTTGAGCTTGCATGAGCCCGTTCGCGGGGAAAGGAAATGTCCGCAAGGCATAGAGGCGAGGAATCGGTGGTTTCGCGGGGAAAGAAGAGCGTTGTGCGTCCCACTTAAGTAAAGACAACTGGGTCGGAGGCTCAGTGCGTGACAGCTTCTTTCTCCTCGATTCTAAAAATCCTACGTCAAGAAGCACGTGGTCTGTGCCTCGAAGGGGCTGAAAAGGGGGATTTCGAGGGGCTTGCTCTCACTCTGGGCCTTCAAGAGGCACCTTCTTACACGCCTCTTTTTGAAGATGACATTTTCCTGATAATTATGGGAGAGAAAAGGACACCCCGAACAAAATCTTGATCTAGCAAATACATTTTGAATTTTTGCACACTCCAAACGATCGCTAGAGCCTTAAGTTCTATGACCGCATAGTTCCTTTCGCGTGATGAGAGCTTCCGAATGGCGTAAGCAATAGGATAACTATTGCAATCTTCTTTATACTGGTGCAAAACGCATCCGATGCATTAACTACAGGCATCCGTTCGAATTCCAAACTGTTTACTCGGATTCGGGAGTCTGAGTATGAGAGCTAACGTTAATTTTTCTTGAGCCCTTTGAAGTGGGCGGTCGCCTTGGGGTTCCATATGACATGGTCCGGGGAATGTTTTTTTAGAAGGGTGCTAAGATGATACACTAAAGCGGAGAAATCTGGAACAAAACACCTGTAAAAGGACGTCGATCCCAGGAAGAAGCGTAATTGTTTCTTAGTACCCGGAAGGAGGCATGCTGGCGATGGCCTCCAACTTTTCTTGCTAGGCTGCCATTTGATTTTCCCCATTATGGAAACCAAGATATTTAATTGCACCGTAGGTAAAATGGCACTTGCTGGGTCCTATGGTTAGGGCGTATTCACAAAGACTACTGAGGGGGGAGCGAAGGGAGACCAGATGTTTGTCCCATGAGCGTGTGGCTACGTAAACATTATAAAAATAAAACGAAACGTTAATCAGCCCATCCAGGTTCTAGCGCATCATTCAGTTATTGTTACTATAGGCGATAACTAATCCAAAAGAGTGACGCCGAAATTACATAAGGCCCTTTTCTTTGTGGAATGCTGTATATTTCTGTGCACTATTCTTATGGGGAATTCGATAGTAAGGCTTACACAAGAATATCTCTGAAATAAACTTAGCTTCTTCCAATAAATGTAGGTTCTTATTTAGGAAAAGGATACGCTCTTCGTCGAATACCGTTACGCCGTTTTAGTTTCCTAAAGCTCATGCACGTGCAAAAAGACTGATCCGGCTTCCTGAACATAATAATGGGGGACCAATAATCTGAATTGGAGGGTTCAATGATTGCTAATTTCAGCAGGTTTTCGAATTTGGAGTTAAAAGCAGAACGCAAGAGAACGGGAAAGGAGTATGATTTAGAGTCTATAGGCTCCTGGGTGATTAGGTCTATATCATCTCGAAATGAATAAAGCAGCTAGGCTTGTCGGAGATTACATCCGTGAATTCGCTTAATAAAAGAGCCAATTGTGTCTCCTGAGAAGGTTTCAGCAGGTGATCCAATTCGAGTTCCGGGGCCGAGTCTTCACGGGAACTGAGGAGCGAAGGGAGAGGGTACTGATTGTCAGACTCGATGCATACGGTTTTTATTAAGTTAACGGGCTCAGAGAGATAAAGGGCTTCCATTACTTCCTTTTCGTCAAGCGGAATTATATGTATTATTAATGCAGGCGCAGTGGTGGAGGCGCTTAAGCATGTTGACAGAAAGCGGTTTGTTACCTGAGGGCATCTGTGCTAAGTAATCCAGGGGTTCGGGTGCCTCTGGGATGGTGAAGGGGCTTTTACATTGGGACAGGAGCTTATTTGTGTCCATGGTTAGGAGGAGTAGCACCTCGTTATTGAGCCTGAATCGCCTTCTTTTAATCTAAGGTCAAAATAGGTCCTATACTTCTCCTGGTTTAGTTCCGTATTTTTTGTATGCTATATTTACGCATTCTTCCAGGCGGTTCTTGAGGTCAAACAAATAAGAATAGGAGGATTTAAACCTCCTCATACAGGCGGGGATTGAAAATTGTTCAGTTAATATACTCATCGCACCTCGGACCTTTCGGCCATACAAAAGTTCGAAGGGGATTAATACTAAAGTTGTATGGGGGATTTCTCGGCAGAAAAACAGGGCACATTTCAGCTACTGATGCCATTATTGGGGCTCGGCATGGCATAGCTTCTTCAAAATGGTTTTCAATGTACAATTTCATTTTTTGCAGACACCGTTAGCGGTGGGATAAAAAAGGGGTGTTTATTAGTGGCGGCTTGCTCATAAGGAGCTTGCGGACTTACTCCATTAGTTCAGAGGTAAACTGTCTTGCTCGGTTAGACAAAATTACCTTCGCGATGCTGACACGGGAAAATATAGCAACAAGGACCTTCGCGCAGGTCAAACTATTTATCATTTAAGGGGGGGAATGCGTCGGGAAATCTCGTTGCAAAATCGACGAGCATTAGAACGTATGAGTTTCATCGCTAGACGGGAGGTAAAATGGGCCAATCACGTCTATGAAACTCTAAAAAAAGGCTCCGATTCAATTAGGGTCTTCTGGAGGGGGCAGGGGGTATGCGTGCTTTTGCCGCAGTCTTTTGACAAATGCTACACGACCTGCAAATTCTGGGTTATAAGATGGTTCTAATGGCACGGGGGGGGGGGTGCAGTGTCTATTAGCGCCTTGGTCCTCGTGATAACGGGCTGTGTGTCGGGGTTAGGAGAGAGCTGCGTGCTCTGACCGACTATCGCTTCGGCCCAACCAGTAAAATACTAATTTAGAGATAGCAGCGGACCACGGGGTACCGAATTGCGCCCGCCAAGTAGTCATGTCCTACTGCAAATTCTTCGTGCTCGGAGCTCACTGGGGGGTTGGAGAAGCGTTTCTAAAACGACAATGCAAGTGCAGACGGCTTCTCTTACGACATTCTGCAACCATTTAAGGTTCCGTTTTCGATTTCAAGCCCACCGTTAAAGCTTGTGTTGAACAAAATGTTAACTTGTTCCTGAAGCCTAATTTTTGGGGAAGTTGCTCGCGCTTTAGAGCGAGCGGGTGGATGTAAGAGAAAGAGAGAGAGAAAGAGAGTCACCTATCTGATGGAATTGCTGATTAGGAGCGAAAGAGTTTTGGCAGTTTTGGGGACAGTTGGTCCTCACGTGACCGGCTACGCCGCAGAAAAAACATACGATGGGCCTTCGAAGGTAATTTGACGCTGGAAGATTAATGATTGGAGGCTAAATATCCCTCGGTTCTGGCGTGGAATGGTACTTGGGTTTGGAGGGACCAAGTACTTCACAACTTAGAGATGTTTCCTTTACTTTTGGTGGATTGGGGACGCAATTCCTTGGAGTCTTTCTGCTATAGGTTGTGGCTAGCTACGTGCACATCCGCCTCTTCCACACATTTCTGAAGGAAGACACGCGTCTATGCTTTACGAATGCGGGGATTTCGGAGGGTAGAGCAGCAATCAACTGATCCCCTAAGATGAAATCAAATAGGGACCCTAGTCGTCGTTGACTTGAACCGCGTTCAAACAGAATAGAAAATTTCTCTAGACGGTAAATCCAAATTTGCCGTAGGTCTGGCCAGGCAGTATCCTCGCCTGGCAGAACTCTTCCCTATGATATCAGGATTTATGTTAATAGCCGATAATAGTTCCCACTTGAGGGTGAAATAGTCGAAAGTGGCTTCGGCGGGGAGATGGATATTGAGGAAGGGATTATTCGAACGATTCCATCTGCTTCAATATCCCAGTGGCGCTGAAATCCTCGTTGTCCTTAAACAGTCGCAGCTTTACTGAGAGGGTTTGGGTAGAGTTAATCCTCAAACAAATAAAAAGGATTTTCAATTAGTTCCTGTTTAGCTCACGTTCGTGCTGATGAATTATTTCTCTTTTTTCCATTTCTCTCCGTTCCCTTTGTCTTCTCTTCAGCTTCCCTCTGTTCTCTTTCTCTTCTCTTCAGCTTCTTTCTGTTCTCTTTTTTCTTCAGCTTCTCTTTTTTCTCTTTTTTCTTCAGCTTCTTTCTGTTCTTTTTCTCTATTTCCTGCCCTATCATTTTTTCCTTCCTCTTGAATATAGGCAATTAGATCCTTGCCCGACAATCCAAAGATCTCTCCTTGCTTGTCTAAATTTGCATCTTGCCGCTTGGCACGTAAAAGGAACTCACGTAAAGATTATGGGGCTCTTACGATTGTACCCAAAATCCTAAAGGAGATTTACACACAAAACGATTTCAACACAATCAATAAAGGTACAGAAATAAATTAAAATTCAAAAATTGATCACTATATGACCGATGGTTATAGAGCCTTTTAATCTTGCACGGGGATTAGTAGTGGAATTCGAGATAGCTCATTGACGAAAAAAAACACACGGAAAGAAAATAAACTTGGGAAAATTACGATCGCACTGGCAACACAATATAAAGAACACCGTATAAAGAAAAAATGAAGAACGAGAAGAAAAAAGTTATATATTGCCTGATTAATTTCGTTTGAAATTTTTGGGGGATCTAGTCACCATGAATTAGTTACCACTTAAATAACCAAATAGCTAACATTTTTTTGGTTGTTATTTTTCGAACAACTAACTATATAGATGAGAGAAACAACTAATACTAAATAACATCTTTCCTGGTAGTATAATTTTTAAATTTCCTCCATTCAGCACACAGTTTTCCCTGAAACAGGTCAGAAATTTTAGTGAATTAATTGAGGTTTTCCTTTTGTTCTAATTGTAACCTAATTAATTTCGTTTGAATATATTTATTTTTTATCTTAATAGACAAATTTTTTAACTTTATATTGCATTTTGATATTTTTCTTTCTGATTTACATCCTAGTACATATTTTAGCCTAAAGCCATTAATTATCATTGTTCTCATAATTATTAAGCAATTTTTCGTATATAAATCTCTAATATTCTAGCCTAGAAGATGGGTGCAGAGCCCAAAACGTTGGCAATATATGTTATATTCAGTACTTGCTCTCCTTTTCGTGATATATATATATATATATATATATATATATATATATATATATATATATATATATATGTTGAGGTATGCTTGTGTAGACCCGTTCGGTGTAAGGGAGTGTAGACTTGCACAGGCAGATAACCGACACGAGGCCGTCTGCGATAAGCTTTGGAGCAATGGAAGTTGTGTAAGGCCACCTCCTTGGTTGAGTGCATATAAATTGGGCCAGGATTCAGCTACTGACTTGCCAAGTTGCATTTCAAGGATATATAAATATAAAGACCCCAAAATATAATTTTAATATAAATAATAAACGTGGCAATATATATATATATATATATATATATATATATATATATATATATATATATATATATATATATATATATATATATATATATACATATATATATATATTTATATATATATATATATATATATATATATATATATATATATATATATATATATATATATATATATATATATATATATACATATATATATATATTTATATATATATATATATATATATATATATATATATATATATATATATATATATATATATATATGTATATATATACAAAAGGGGAATAAATTGTGCTTTATACGGATAATTAGTTAGATCAGGGCAAATTACAATATGACAGAGCCAAGCGAGGAGTGCAAAATTATCGTTAATCCGAATAATGGCGAATATTTAAGTTTGAGTGGGGAGACAATTGAAACGGAATGCTAAGGTATCCAGGTGACGAATGACAGGTGGTGTAATCATCGGATTACAAAGCAATATCTCTTTACCTTGAAGTTTAAAAGTGTTAGGAGGAGAAAGACCAACGGCACAGGCCTTCAAGGAGACACTTCTGAGGGTGTTGACAAGGAGGACTAGTAGATAGTCTTTGAGAGTACTTCTTGCAGAAAACAGAGTTTTACTCTGCTCCAAGAGACATGTGATCTCAAAAATAAAAGATTGTTCTGCTACACGACAGGGGGTCCCAGGTCCGGGGCACGGGAGTTTTTAACGGGCTATGAGACGAAAGTGGCCGCAAAGTTCTTCAGAAGAAGAGACTTGATAATCTTTTCTTTGAACAATGGCCAAAGCTTCACGAAGGGCGATCTGCTGTTAAGATCTTAACGACGAGGTACGAATAGAATAGGGACTGCGGGACTTCGTGGGAAAAGATACACTGTCTAAATGGAGTGAGTGGCAGGCTCTCAATCTCCTCGAGGAATGGCTGAGGCAGGCATGCATAGTCCGGTAGCCTTTCCGTAAGATAGCACAAGGGCATAGCCGTCCCAAGTAAATTCACGACGCCCGTCTGTGCAAACCTATGAGGGGTGGGATCGTACGGCAAAGTTGGCCTCAGGATATAGGGTTGAGCTTGTACGAGCGCGTTCGCGGGGAAAGGAAATGTCCGCGAGGCATGGAGGCGAGGACACAGCGTTATCGCGGGGGAAAGAGTGAAAGGGCGTCCAGCCTAAGCTAACACAGCTGGGTCGGCGGCTTAGCGCGAGAGATCTTCCTTCTCGTCGATTCTAGAATTCCCACTCGATGGAGCACGTGGTCTGGGGATCTGAAGAGCTGCAAAGGGGTATTTCAAGGGGCCTCCTGTCAAGCAGGTCCTTCGAGGGGCATACTGTCAAGCAGGTCCTTCGAGGGGCATACTGTCACACACACACACACACACGTATATATATATATATATATATATATATATATATATATATATATATAGATGTGTAGAAGAATAAGTTCGAATAGTGACCACGTGCTCTTCTGTACCAACCTGGTCTCGAGGTCACGGCATGGAGCTTTGAAAGCGTAGCTGATTTACGGCATGGAGGCGGTCAACGCTGTTTCATTGCACCCCACATGTATTTGCTTAAGGAGACATTTTTTTCGTCTCACATGGCATTCCAGCCAGCCTTCCCACCGTTTGGCATAGATCGAACTTCTTCGAACATTCTACATCAACTTTATCTCTGTTTCCCCGAAAGACTCGTTGCCTTTTCCTAAAAATCGCATGAGTACTGGAAGCTCTCACCAAGTCATTAAAGCCAACCTGCAGATCGTCTTTATAATCCTCCGACTCGGTTTAGCGGGTAGCCCTTCAAGTCTTTCTGCCTAATACCGCAAATGAGTTAAGGAAACGCTCGCCTGTAATGATCGGAGACAACGGCGGTTTCAATTCGAGGAGGAAGGCTAAATTGACACTCGTGAATTCTACCATAGTCAATCGGCGAGTATCTGAGGAGGATGTCCATCTCCGAACGCCAAACTACGTGTGCTCCCCCATCCGCCTCGTGATGTAACACAACTGCCCCATTAAAGTCATCGTATCCCCACTTGCCCTTCCTTTCAACGAGCACGTAAGCAGTGCAACCGTTGACGCCTAGAGATTATTTTATAAACTAACCTACCCGAATCGTCCCATCCTTAGTGTGCGAGCCCCGGTTTAAAATCCCATATATTTATCCCTCTTTTTTCTTGTGCGACATTTAATTTCACCTGTTCGATCATTTCCTTTAAACCTTATATCTGTCTAAATTCAAATTCTATTTCTTTTGTTGGTAGTAAAGGTATATTTTCCTTATTGTCTTTCTTTTTGAACCTTAAACTTGTACCAGCTACCTGTTAATCTTTGGCCAACTTGTACTCCGAATTATTTGTTTTAAAAGGACCCCGAAAATTTATAACTAAACCATCCCCACTGAATTTATAACTATTTGTCCTCCCAAACCGGCCAGGTCGAACCTTAAGCCAACTTCGACCCCAAAGCTCCACGACAAAGTGATTCGGCAATTTTTCATACATATCATTATTTTATGGATTGAAATAATTTAAAGCTGTTTGTTTTGTACAAACCCAGTCTACTATCCTCGAATTCTAATTACCTGCATGTCATAATCCAAACTGGTTCTTATATTTTGATATACCTTAATCGTCACTTTATGGGATATTAACTTTGTATTAATATTGTTAACTTATTGTGCCTTATCGTTAAATTATGAAGATTATGGAAATGTTAAGGAGCACATTCGCAACGTTATGATGCTGAAATTCAGAGAAAGGTAACAATGGTACCTTACCCCCCCCGAACGTTTGTGTTAAACATAGGGTGAAATTACAATTAATTTCAACCTGCGCCAGTTAGTTTGAGAATTTTCTTTCGAAGAACCTAAACTCAATAAAGACGCACCCTTTCCAGAAATGTTAAAATAATTGCAGAAGAAAATCAGATTTCTACTCTCGAAAAATTGACTTAAAAACTACATTCACCTTATTCCATTAAGCATCGCTATTTAGAGAAAATAGGCAAGTTTACAACATTGGGTCAATGGATTCCTAACGACAAGTCAGCAGTAAACTTTCAACAGTCAATGATTTCTGATCTCTCTTTTATCGACTAATTATTGCACTATTTTTACTAGAATGTGTACTGGAGAGAAAAAAATAGGCTATGCACAATAATAGTAAAGATTCTAGACAATGGATTATTCTTAGTGAAATAAACTCTGATAGCCCTGATTATAAATGGGTAATTATCTTTGGAATATTTCCCTGTGATTTTGACCGATTATATGTACATCGCATAGTCGTATTGAACTTTCTAATTTAAATATACTATCACCATAGAGATTTACTGCATTCTTTTGGATAATTTAAATTCAGCAATTGAATAAAAAGGCTAGCATTAATCACTAGAAGTAGCGTGCTCTCACTTCATAATAAACTCGCGAATCCATATCATAAAAGATTACCAAATTGCTTACAACATTTTTCAGGGAAGCGTTTGAAAAAAATTCCTCCAATAATCATTGAAAATCATTGCGATCTAAGTAAAATAAAAATGGAAGAAATCAGTTCATAAAGGAAGAAACTGCAAACCAAATTAAAAAAGTCATTCTAATGGAATGGAACAAAGACGTTTTGATTTTTGTTACTATACTTTTTGGTGACCCCAAAGGAACGGGCCTACACACACTTTCTGTGATATATCCTTCATTCATTCACTAATCAGCCTAATTTTGCAAGAAGTGACAGAAATAACACCTATGAACAAAACTAGATGTCAATGAGAGTTGTAGCAAAGAATATACTGCGTCAAACCTTACTACAAGACAGGGTCGTTTAAGAAAGTGTAGGATACTTTCGTGCATCTAATCGAATTTGAAAAAGCCCCCTCCAAGAGCATAATTCAGGAGTGGTTGGACCACTTCGGGACTAAGGGACAGTGTAGAACCTCAATGCAGTCAGTGACAACCGTCCAAGCCATTCAGGACGCCCCTGGATGCGTACAGCTGAGCTGGGGGAGAGCGTAAGTGAGTCAGTTTAGCAGAGTCAAAAACTTCCTGTGCACAAGCGAAGTTAGTCCCTCGGTATATCCAGTGAAACCTGCAAAAGAGTGCTAGTAATAGATGTAAAGGCCTATTTATACAGAATACATACGAAGCAGACCCTTACAGCCTCAGGCAAAGAGCAGAGAATATACTGGAGAAGATTCAGGAGATCCCAACTTTCCTTAACCTCCTTTGAACCTCAGATGATGCTCACTTCCATTTTAAAGGAAAGGTAAACTCAAAGACAAATGTCTTATTGGGCACCTCCAGACCAACTTAGGTAGCCACCAAGCCCCTAAACTTCCCTAAGTGCACGGCTATGGACTGCAATCCCAGCTAGATGCATCATTGGACCATTCTTATTGAGAAATCTGGCGCGACAGAGACAGACACCAAGGAGCGGTATGTTGAGGTCCTAAAACCGCCAAGAAGTAGCTGCAGACCCTGTTATCGTCGTTTATTGAAAATTCCTGGTTTTAGTAAGATGGAGGAAGCTCTCACACCTCAAACCTGTATCGTATTTGGCCGAAAAAGAACTTTTGTGGCCGTGTGATCAGTCTCAAGACTGATTTTTGGTGGGCACCTTACAGCCCAGAGCTTAGCTCCACAGATTTCTTTCTGTGAGGCTACCTTAAAGACAGTGTACGCAGAGAGACCGAGGACCATCACGGACCTCAAGGAAACAATCAGGGAGATGATCAGAGCCATTAGTCGGTCGGTTTATAAGGACGTCATGGAGAACTTTTTGCTCCGCCTCAAGAAATGCACAGAGCTAAATGGAGGTCCCCTCGAACACGTGCTCTAGAATAAAGAAGTGACGCCCAAAGACTCTCATGTTTCGATATGATGTTTTAAACACAATAAACTAGTTATGACCAAAGTGTCATTCAATCCTTGCATAAAATTAAGAAATGAGGCCTATCGAAATTTGCGGCCCGGTTTTGGGATCACCCTGTATAAACTATAGGCTTAAAAAGTACAGAGATTTGTCTAAAACGGGAGAATAAACTATGGCCTAATAAGAAGAAGCAAATTGACAGAATATTCATCACCAATCTATCCTCCAAGAATATACAAGAAGATGCCTCTTACTCTTTTGGATACGCTTTAATCTTCTCTGCATCGAATTCGTTAAATTTTGGGCAAATATATTAATATTAAACAATATATATAAAAAATCATGAACTTGACCAGATATTCTTTTATATGCATTTCTGTTCTATTTATATGTAATTAATTATTGTAAAGATATTAAGTTATATTAAGTTTCTAATAACGTGTTAATTTCGCAACAATTTTTCATATTTGAATCGTCTCATATTTTGGACAAGCGGATTTTATCTTTGGTTTCAGTATACGAATCTTTAACCGCTTGTTCCTTTCACCTTTTTTACCCCCCACTTTCTTTGAAAGTGTTATAATAAACGAAAGTTGTCGGGACTTTCTGTTTCCTGCTTCCTTGAAGGTTTTGTTTTGCAGATTTCACCACAGGGTTCCAAGTGACCTAGTTCATATATGTGTATATATATATATATATATATATATATATATATATATATATATATATATATATATATATATATATATATTTATATATATATATATATATATTTGTATATACCACGTACAAAAGGAAAGATTCATTGGAGTTAGTACTTTCATCATCTTAACATTTTCACACTCAGAATGGCTTAGAAAATAGAGAGGCACCGTATAAATATATTTATACTTACCACGTTTTACATCTCATGATTTTTACCCATATATATATATATATATATATATATATATATATATATATATATATATATACTACATGAGTCCCCCTCATGTAGTAGTTGCATCTGAAGCCGTGAAACATGGATATTCTTATTTTCTAAATATGTTACCAAAGAATAAGAATTTTCTCAAGAACCCAGAAAGGAAACATTGTCGAAATATTTTATTTTCCTCCCTGCCCTTCTCCACTCCCTTCAGATTCTGGTTTCATAATGGCCATTTCAGCATTTCCCCTGCTAAAATATCCCGAGACTTCCAATTTTGGTTTGTCCTAGATTGAAGTAAGTTTTATCGCGGCACAATCAGTCACGTCACGTGATCAGATTTTGTCGTAAGTTTATAAAATCTCCCTTTATTGTGAAGAAAAATAGCCTTCTTGGTTTCATGAAAGCAAAACAGTCGAATGTTTGTCACAACAATAATCACATAATTTTCGAGCGTTTTGGATAGGTGAGGTTGTTGGGTAGCTTATTTACTGTCAATTTGAAGCATATTTGCCATTCTTTTAATAGCTTTAGTCTAATTTATTTTATACATTTGCTACTCTAAGGCCTTTCTAGGTATCCTACTCCAAATCAGACCTTTTGCAATATAAAACAAATGAAAACAAAGTTCCCCCTCTAATTTTATCCTTCCCTCTAGACCTAAAGAAATCGAGTTGGTGCTGGCTTTTCCTGAAAGATATGACTAAGGAAGAAAATGTAATTTAATTTCTATGAGGCAAATAATGAATACACTGTCTTTTAATTGTTTAAATAGAGTAAAATTGAGCACCTTGGAAAAAATAAATACGCAAAAAATATCAGAGAAGATCAACGTGAACAAATTTAAGATGGATGTTGGCAAAAATAAATTCCGGCAGAGAATAATAATGCAATGTATAATTATTAATAGATTCTTAGAATTCAGTGAAATTTGACTCACAAATTATTAATAATAGACTGCTAAAAAGACGAAAGCAAATCGGAAATGGATGAGGATGATGTTAGTTAAGGTGCGTGTGGTGGTAACGGTAAGGTAAATAAGGTAGATGACAGACAGCCGAAGATTAATATGTTGAGTGTGCAAAAGAAAGCGGCTAATCGTCGAAGCGTTGTTGACTGCAGCGAACTGAAGAGAGAAAGTATAACGGTGGGATTAGACCATAGCAGACTTTATCGGGATAAAAGACATTGAAGTCGGCAAACGACTGCCGTTATAATATGAGTGTTGTTGACTGTGCCCTGGAGAAGTTTGCAAGTGAGGTAACTACAAACAAGAAGAGTCAGCAAACCAAAGTCATTCGCAACAACAGACGATATATAGGACAAATTTAACTTAGTGATAGTTTGACGTTGATGGTTTAGAATTAAGGGAAAAAGCTTGGAGTTAAACGGAAATATCTTGTTGTCTTGTTTGATGTAAGGTTGTTGTATCTTGCTGTGAATGTGATATTAGTAGATGTTTTTTCCGCTAAGGCAGCTTCGGCATCCTTCCATCAGGGCGACGTTATGGACTCCTTTTTCTACTAAAGTTCATTCTCTAGATTACAGTGATAGGAGATAAATTTAGAATTTACGCAGCAAAGTGTCAAAAACTCTAATCTTGAGTGGCAGTGTGGGAGTGACACAAAATCACCTTTTCCCTGTGGACCGCTTTAATATGAAATCTGATTAGTTTTGTTTATTTATCGGCAGTGACACAATAAATATGTTACTAAAGCTTAATTAGACTTTTTTCAATAATATAATACATATAAGTGACAATAACTGTAGGCTAACAGAAAGGAAAAAAATTATTCCTGTTTTAAAGAATTAAATAAGTTTTGAAAAATATTTAAAAAAACCTTTTATAATATTTTTGATTCTAAATGTTCTACGAATTATGATATGTTATAGTAATCGAAATAAGTTTTCTTTCTTTATCGTTAAATCAAGTCAATAAGGCGGATGTAGCAGTATATCCTGTTCTAAAGATCGTAAACCAACTGGTTGTTTTCGAGAACGAAATGCTATCGGAGGGGATGCAATGACTCTTTAATGTGTGTGAGTTGTTTTAACCATATTTAGTATATATGGGCATTTCCTGCGTGAGAATGCACCCTAAAAATCCCTTTCATTGCTAAAAAGCACTAATAACTCTATAAATTCATATAATAAGCAATTGCAATATGTTTCCTTTTAAAGTCTTTATATTGCATGGGAAGATTACTTAAAAGTGAACGAGACAGTTTAGGATAAAAGTAAAAATAAACTTGATCTAACGTTATTTTCTACGCTTAAGCAGGATTGTCGTAGAATAGACTCTCGACGATATACCATATATAACTATTCGTTGAGGGAATTACTCTAATATTTCAAGTGCGTGGTAGTTCGATTGACTGAGGTTAGTTCAAAAGGGGTGAGGGCCTGTAGAGGCTTATTTATCTTCAATATGCTTAAGAAGTTTAACGGAGCACAAGGATAATAATATGGCTATCATTAATAAAATAGAGTTTTATTAATTAAACTATCAACAACACACAAAAAAAAAATGTTTACATAAACGGAGAATGAAAAGGGTTGTGGGAATATCTGACTAATCCGAGGATTAAGATTTGGAGAGAATTAAAAAGGTAAACAAATAAAAATTAAAGGGGGAGAATGGTTTGCTAAACCATTTAAAGCACAGGGTAGCGTTGGCAAAAGGTTAGATGATTAAAGGTAATGCTCAGCTTAAGTAATTACAAAGTTGTTGTGCAGAGGAAGACGATGCGAAGGAATCTTCGGTCCACTTGCGATTTCCAGCAGAAGGGTTTTTAGGAGGGTTGTCCTTAGCGAAGGGAAAAGACTGTCTTCAAAGAGTGAGAGGAAAGTGGGGCTCGGAAGTACGAGCGATCTTTGTGACAGCAAATCGGGGATGTACTAGATGAACAATGGAGGTTATTGTTGAAACCGAGCGTTCTCTTGAAGAACGTTAAAAAGGGGGGGAACTAATTATCCTGACGTGATGTCTTGGGAATGAGAACCGTTTCTTGACGAACAGGCTTGAAGAACAATGGGTGTTCTAACGTTGTTCTCTTTTTGAACAACAGGGGGGGTGGGAACCGTCTCTTGTCAAACGGGCTCAAAGAACAATGGCTGTTCTAACGTTGTTCTCTTTCTGAACAACAGGGGGGCCTTGTTGACTTGGCGTCTAGAAGGCCCGAACCTTGGCACTCAAGAGATATTGTCCTCTTCTGGACAATAAGGTGGTTCTCGAGGTAGAGAGTTCCTATGTGCACAAGGGAGACCGGATCGGCGTGATGCCTCGCGAAGATAATCAGGATCTGATCTGCTTGGGGTAGGCTATTGTATAAGTACCCGGAGCCGTCTCTATGGCGTAGGGGATAATTGAGTGGGAAAATTTGGATGAATGTCCCGGTCGCGCCTGGGAAAATACCTTATCTGCCTATAAGCCCAACTCAATCTGGCGAGATCGACGTATGGAGGCGAAACGGGGGAATGAACCTACTTGATTAAATATTGGCTAAGGTGGGCGATAACGCGCTCTGCTTCCTCTCGCAGATGCACGTGGGTAGCATGTGTTTCTAAACATGTGATAGCGGCTAAATTTAAGCGGCCTCAGACCGTTCTATCACAAAAATTATTCCCTAGCTTGTTGTCTTCTCAATCCAGAAAGGTCATATATGTACATTCATTATTTTTCGAACACATTAATACAAATATGATTGCGAATCTGAATTATTCCTTTTTAAGGGGCGAAAATTACCTCAAAACTTTTATTATAAATGCGAAACGATAGATAGATAGAACCTTATCTTCTATCGTAGTATGAATGAAATGTCGTACAAAGTAATAAAACTCCTCTTAACCTTTACAGAGCAACCATTTTCACATGGACGCTTTTAATGTAAATTGTGTAGAGTATTTTATTAAATTAAGAAAGTGACTCTTAAGAACTATCATAATAGATTGCAATTTTTTAAATACTGACCAACACAAATGATAATATTGGCCACATTGCAATTTTTTAAATACTGACCAACACAAATGATAATATTGGCCACATTTTTAATACCTAATAGTTTGGCATGTTGAAGGCGCATGAAATGGAAAATAAGAATCATTGTTTCCGAAGTTTACGATCTTCAACACTGAAGTACAAACTTAGGAAAAATACATTTCCTTCCTGCCCCTTTTTAGGATAGCGATCTCGAAAACGATGTATTTAGACAGAATTTCAATGGCTATTTCGGTCAACAGGCACATCAGAAATATATTGATATTAATGAAAGACCATTAAAAGGCTAAAAAAGTTGAGTCCCTTCTAGATTACTGACATATTCCACAGTTTATTTTCTTCAAAGTTCTAATAAGTTTGTTACCGCAATGGCTTTAAATTTTGCATTATAGATAGTTTGTAAAAAATGGTTTTAGAGTTATGACTTAGTAAGAGAAAAGTTCGTGTCTTATTTAGATCCTTTCGTTGCAAACATCCAGGTCACTTTCTTGATTTAGACCATTTCTCTTTCACACATATTTTGATCTCCCCGACTTGACCTATTATTTTTGTTTAAATTGCCTATATTCTACATACTTTACAAATTCCTCTCTTTTTCGCTCTCTCTCTCTCTGTACATTCATCTTTTTCACGTTCTCTCTCTCGATTGCCTGTCACATTTCTTACTTCATCTGCCCAGCTGTTTTCTTTATACTAAACTGAGACAACACTATTTATTCTGCCCTATTAAAAACATATAAGATGTATTTATAACCTATAATTTATGTAAATATGTTAAAAATAGGCAAAAATTAATTTGTTTTTAATTCATTTCATCCTAATTCAATATTCTTAGCATCATTTCTACGTCTTAAACATCACATGTGTGAAGAATGAAAGATGTTTTAAGGGTGGGATGTAATAACCTTCATAACTTTCTCTTCTATATGTCGGCAAGACAGAGGTGGTTTATAAGTGTATAAAATCCTCTGCCACGCCTTACTAGTTCTATCTAAGAGAATTTATTCACATTCTCTCTGACACACAGGAAAATAAGGGAAAAATATATACGCAAGATTGAACAATCGATGGCAACAGGCGAGATTGCATGTAAAAGAAGGACTAAGGGAGTTAAAACAATGAATTAGTAAAACGTTACGTATGATTTGTAACCATCCTATGTGGGAAGGAGTAGTGGTAGCATAGTCCGCACAGATTTGTAGCTGTAGTTAAAATCTGGATGATTGCGGGAATCCAACGCCTGCGGAGGGACATGTATCCATATATATTTCACAGATTTTTACTTCATCTAACTTCGCACAGTTTTTTTCAGATCGGCCAATTCTAAGGAAATTTGAAACTCTTATGTTCTTTTACATTCACTTTCGAATGATATAATTAACAAGTCCTCCAAGGGTTAGCCTGGGAACTATTTTGTTTTGGCACTACAACATAACTATTCTCCCAATCCTAACTACATTTGAAACCCTTTTGTTGTTTTACATTTTCTTTCAAATGATATAATTGTCAAAGTCCTCCTAAGGTTACCCGGCTAATTATTTTACAATAACAGCATTACTATTCAGCGAATTCTAACGAAATTTGAAAACCTTAAGTTGTTATATATTTTCTTATGAATGATAAAATTGTCAAGGTCCTCCCAAGGTTAGTCCGCAAATTATTGAAAGTTTTGAAGGTCGTAAGGTCTGAGAACAGGCGACTTTTCTTCAGCAGACCTTGTCTTGAAATGCTGATTTAATTTGATGATAATTGCTCAGAAAAATTCCTCAAAATTTGTCTCATTACTTCATTTCTTAGAACAATAGATACAAAAATTACGAATTGAGTGTGCGTCTAAATTTATCGGAAACAATACACTTTACATGTAAGAATTTATAACGTATGTAGGGAGTATTTTTGTATTACTTATATTTTCTGTCTTTATCCTGCTTGGTTTCTTGAATTGGTAAATTAGACCTTTTATAGCATACCTAATTGGAGTGTTTTATAGTCATTGATTTAATTTTTTGCATTAAGCAACGATGCAACTCTTAGCTGATAATTAGCGTTGAGAAATTGAGTCTATAAGAGGTTTATGGTCGAATCTAGACTGCTCTGTCTTTTTTTTCTTCTCCAGGTGTTTTTATAACAGCATGAGATCAATTTTGTATCCTTGAGACTTCCAACTTTTTGTCTTTGTTTGGCTTTTGATTGGGATGTGTGCGTACACTATTACCTCACATCTTAAAGGCTTGTATTTTTTTTTTCGCTTTGGAAGTAGGTCTATCGTCAATGTTCCTTTGTTTTTGTTTTTTTCTGAAATCTCATTTTTATACCCTCTTGATGGTATTTTTAATCCCAAGACTTTACGTTTTGACTGGTATTCCTAGTTTTGTTGTACTACTAAAATATATGTTACCTTGTTCCTTGAAAGCAGGACTATCGTGAATTTCCTTCTGTTGAATCTTATTTCCCAGTCCCTTTCTTAGTTGCAACAAATGGTTATGATATAAATAACTATGGAAAGTATTGCGCAGCACTTTGATTAAATAAACTTCGAAAATCCCTCTCAAGAAGCTTTATCACTCCATCCACAACTGGGAATTAAATAAACAACAAAGATTTGGCTGAATTTAGTTCTCATTCTTTCTTTATTGCACATAATGATAAGTAAATTAACAGCGGGAAAAAGAAATTAAGATTCTGAGTTGCCTATTTACAACCTTGTTCTCAGGCCATCAATGTGATATACTTAACATTATACAGATACATAGCACTAGTATGTGTAGTGGAATGGTTATTATAAACACCCTACGGCTGTCAAAGGATTTGATAGAATATCCTTTTATTACAAAATTTCCGAACCTGAATTTATATCCGAATTTAAAGAGATCTGGGTATGCCGTGTATTCTCTTGCTGTAGGTAAAATGTTCTTTCTGTGTATGCCAAATTTCTTCCAGTGCATATCAATTATTATATGAGTATACAAATTTATTCTGTGTGTAATGTATTCTTTCTATGTATGTCATGTCTTCTTTCTTTGTATGTCACGTGTTCTATCTGTGTATGCCATGTATTCTCTCTGTATATGCAAAATATTATCTTTGTGTATATATATATATATATATATATATATATATATATATATATATATACCAATTCTGCTTAATAGGTATGCGATGCAATCTCTCCTTGCGGAGCTAAGGCAATGATATTTTGGGTTCTTGGATACTTAGTGCCAACGAGTGATCTTAGAATACCTTGCAATTAGTGAATTTGGAAATATATTTTTGTATACTTAGTGAAATGATGTATTAGATACATTCTTTGAAGCTTTTAATCAATAACAACTCAACTAATTTCCTCTAAAAACTACTCGGGTTATACAGTTTTCACACATTTCCACCTCCATCTTCACCAATTTCATTCGAAACTTTCGCTTAAACACGTTCGAGTGATTCACTAGTGAGTTTTCGCTTCTATGGTTTAATCTAAACAATTAATAATTAGTCTGCTTGCATATTCATATTATCACTTAGCCAGCAGAGATTGATATAAAAACCCTCCCCAATGAATTAATACCACTAAATTTCGAGTGGGATCCCGTTTGCTAACCTTTTAGAGCCTATTGGTGTGAGTGCAGTGGCCAGCGAGCTCTTCTTGCTCAGAAACGTGCAATTGATATTTCAAGAATGTTGATTCCTTTCGTTTAAAAAATTAAAAATAATCACAATAATTATGGATAACATCACAAAAAATCTAATTTATGTCCCTTACTTGGTAGACATACTTTGGTATACATGTAAACAAAGCCAATAAGGTAGTATTCCTAAATGAATCTTTTAATCTCTATTTTGCAAGTTTCCTATTTTTTCAATATAACTGGAAGAGGTTTTTAGCAATCTTCCAAAATTTTAATATAATTAAACTATTTTACGAGAAAATAAATTATTTTCAGGCGTAAATTAAACGCAACATTTTATAGTACTTTCAGTCACCGTAGCGAGAAAATATTTTTATTTTAATGAAAGATATCGATATTTGAATATTGAATCCAATAACATTTCACACCTGTCAGAACAATGCTTCTTATTTTATTTTTGTTCTTTCATCTACGCGGGAGTTTGTCTTTGCGTTTCAATTTTAGGGGAGAAGAAAGGAAAAGTGCTTTCTATCAAATGACTTTGGGATGAATTCAGTAGATTTACAAAGCAGTCATCATCGTATATATTAATGTTTTTCAAATGAAGAAGCCCTTATCAACACCGGGTATTCCTCTGCAAGGGAGCAGTGGGAGAGTAAACTAAAATAAAAGAGTTAATAATTCAGAAATAAATATTTTATCGAGAATTGAAATGCCAAAACATTATTTTACATTCACTTTTAAAATAAGGAAGACTAATGTGGGCAACGCTAAATGGAATGTGTTTCAAAAGACGTTTGCATGGAAAGTTGTAAAGTTTGGTGAAGTGTAAAAGTGGGGAAGCATAATCAAAATAAAAAAATAATAGGACTAGGCACTATACACAACATAGAATGGAATTAAAATGTTTCCCTTTGGAATTCGTAAAATACGAGTAAAAAAAAAAGAAGCTAAAATGCTTCGTAATTATTCAAAGAGAATTTGTGTGTTCTCATAAGTAGAATTTCCGTGGCTAAAATTTTGTTTAATTGCAAAATTAGGTGACAATAAACGATGTATGAAGGGTTGCAAGGCCGCTTAAAAGATGGGTGTCTTCAAAAGAATAAGGGAAATGGCAGATATTGTCACATATATGGGTAAGAAGCGAGAGGGAGGTGATAGGGAGTGTTTAAGTCATTCTGTCAGGGACTGGCACTCTAATTGACGAGATGGTACACCATAAACCATATTTTATAAAAAGCCCAAGAGCACGGAATAAATGTATAGTAAATTATAGAAGCGTTTATGGCTGTTACACTACCTCAGAAGTTGCCAAGCCTTTTGGCCTTGCCTGCTAATTCCATTAAAATTAAGGGAGAATTTATGGGCTTGAGTGCCAAGCAACTATAATGCACAATGTAGATAATCTAACATTGCGAACAAACTTAAGTCGATATTCCCAAAATATACGGTAAATATTGCGTTGAAAGAAATAAATTCAATTTTATCATTATAAAATATGTAATTTTAATATATATACTTTCTTAAAGAAGACGAAATATCTTTTCACGTGCCAAGGATAGATACCTCGCGTTTCAAGTTTGTCACGTATGCCACGGTTTGCCGAAGCCTGCACTATTTTATTCCAAAAATAGTCATGAGAGAACATTAAAAAGTGTTGAATAATTTTCCATGGAATTGATTAAGATTAAATACAAAGATACTGAAGATTTGCTACAAAATAAAAAAAGACATTTACAGCCGCAACTCACGGTAGCCAAGGATTAACTTCCTAAACAAGGCTAACAGGTTAGTTGCGAAGTTTGCACAAAAACACTATGTCCCTTTTGCCAAATAGTACATAGCAACATTTAGTAGGAAAACCATTTACATGGTTATAACTCTTGATATCACATCTCTGGATCAAACTAGGGAGAAAAGGTAATTTACCTCTGTCTAAGTTAAGTTAATATTCCTTTGTTTTATCTATGCCGAACGAAAGGCAAATATCGAAAGATCTGTCGGTTTAAATTAATGACTTTTAAATTAATAAAATTTTTCAAAATATATTAATTATTAATAAATATAACTAAATCCTAATTACAATGTGTTATAATTAGTAAATATTTAATGATTTAATCTATATATGTTATAAAAGAGAATGATTCTTTGTTTATTTATATGGCATAGAGGTATAGAAAACCAAACATTTGAACTTATAAATTTTAAAATGACCTCATAATTACTGAAATTTTACAAGTAATTTAAGGATACTGAAAATTCTGTATTTAGTGCAGCATTGAGTGATTAAATAGTAAATTAATTGCGAATTGTTACTTACTGTTACGGGTGATCGTGCTGCGTAAGAAGGCGAACAACAAGTGCAGCTGAAACAGAAGAACACGACAACCAAATACTTTCAGTTTAAGCTGAAACCTTGGCTGCTCAAATTGAAGAAGAAATTTTTAATCAAAGTAAAGCTAGATTTCAAGGTCAGACCTAAAGAGAGTCTATAAAATTTTGAACAACACTAATTGAGAATGCACGGAATATTATCAAGACAAAGTGAGCTATAGACCAGAATGAACTTCTGAACAACGTCTACCCAGGCTTGCTTGAAGCAACAAAATGAAGCAATTACCTTAAAGAGAAAAGGAAACAGTGGAATAACAGGATCTACGACGTAAGGTGTAAAATTAAGCTCAGCCCATCACAATCTCGAGCCTACAGTACGTGCTAGTCAGATTTAAGTGTTTAAAACTATGAACCACAACGTTAATTATACATCTTACAAGGTTATTATTATTGAAAAATATACAAAATTAGTGTGGTGCTAAAAATTGTAATGAATAATAATCAAAAATGTGTTGTGCTAAAAGAAAGTTGAATTACTCGTGCTTTCGGAAATAAGTACACTTCATCCATGAAATATCCATTTTGAAATATCCTTGAGGAGAAGATTAATACCATTTTGAAATTGTTTAAGCAGATGTACATTCTATCTTAGTGGATAATGCATTGAACTTTTAAGTGGAGGTACAGGTTCGATCCAATGGATCACGGATCACGCTGAACATACAGTCGCAGAGGTAATGTGTTCAATGCATCATCACGCACATATCCCAGCAAAATGAAACTATCATTCCCCACCCCATTTCACATCCAAAATAAGCAACCTTCTACGGAATCCTGCCGATATAGTAATCTGGAAAAACGCATTACTTCATGATACTTATATTCCCTTTCCCCTCCCCCCTTTCACCAGAGTACCAATATCTGGATTTCGTCCTCGATGGGAAGGACAAATGGTTAACTTACTACTACAATTTCCTCCAAACACTGCTATGATGACAGATTTGGGGTTTAAAGTAATTCACTGAATCATATTCTGCGGACTGAAGCCCTCTAAGCTTTTCTTGTGATTGTCTGCAAAAGTATTATGATACGAGTATGTTAGACAAAGTCAATGTGATTTAAATCTTGGGTACGTAAAGAAAAGTTTTGAATTTGTAAATGAAAATATCTCAGGAACCCCTCTAGAATATAGATACTATATTTTAACACAACTTAAAACCACTGTATCCCAATATTTTTACACTTTTAAAACAATATCATTTAGCTTGTTCTCAAAAATTTCGATTTGAAAAATAAAAAATTGAATAGAAAGAAACTTAAACTTAAGAGATAGAACAACATTGATAATGGACTGCATCGTCTGTGTTATAGAATTTTTCCATATCTTCCTTCCCAACAGCCTACCATTGCATGTGTATTTTTAATATTCCGAATAATTATTTGCCTTAGCTACATTAATTTTGCTTTTTTATTTTGCTGTATCTTAAATTATAGGCTTAGTGACATGCCTTTGTTGTAGAAAGGAGAGTCATATAAGAGAGTTGCCATTCCTCCAGCTCACTATCACACCCATTCGTCTCCTTGCAGCATGACTTCACATTTTCACTTCTAGCTTCATTCCTTTTGTTAAAACATTTCTTCAAAATTGATAGCTGGCGAATATGCCAGCGATGATTTTCCTGGATTTTAATACAAAAGCTTTTCTTTCCACTGCCATTCTTCCACTGACTGCGCACACCTGCCTACCTTTATGGTGTGCATCTGTGCAGCGGAGTGAAATTGGCTGTTAATTTGGATACGTGCATTGTATTGGTTCAATAAAGCATAATGACACATATTACGAAAGATAGACACGGTCTTATTTCCCAGACTCTAATAAGGATTTTTCAAAATGCCGATTTATGTTTATGATGTCAAGCCAAGTCGCTCCTCCCATTTGGGAAATGAGACACGAGCTCTTTTAACTTCAGATGAGAAGTCGTTGAATCGAATCCTGGTGAAAGCCATTAATTGTCCGTGTCTTTAATCTAATCTCATGACTGAGTTGAGGTTGCAGTTCTGTATCTAAAGTAGCTTAGTAGCTAACACCAGTGCCATGCACACTCCAAATCACAAGTTTCAATCTGAGTGGAAACGGAACATATAGTGTATATGTGTTACTTGGAAGTGAGGAAGAAAACAATAGCATATATATAAAACATTGAAATTATTTACGCTACAGTTCTAATGTATAATTTTTGCATACTTGCAAATATAAAATTATGCTCTTATCTCTATCCCATTCACTTTCTCTCTCTCTTTTTCTATATCATCAAGAGAAAAATATTTAAAAGATAAATAAAATTTATTTAATCAAAATGCTCCAAATTTAAGAAAGAAGATACCCGAATAAAATGTTTTAAGTAATACAGAAAAATACGATATAATAGTAATCATACAAATTTGACTAGAAACAAGTAAATGGAACTTTCTTGAGAAAGTTATTATCGAGCGATTAAAAATATATAAGAAAGGCTGTTTGTTTGGGAGGAGCTTTGAGGTAGTAATTGAGGAGTTTTATTCTGGCCCCCAAAATAACAGCTATAATTTTAAGACCACCATCCTAAAATGAGAGCGAGAATGAGCGTCT
This sequence comes from Ceratothoa steindachneri, assembly GCA_963969495.1. Taxonomy (NCBI): domain Eukaryota; kingdom Metazoa; phylum Arthropoda; class Malacostraca; order Isopoda; family Cymothoidae; genus Ceratothoa; species Ceratothoa steindachneri. The sequence continues at coordinate 158,179,388 of OZ018322.1, read as the reverse complement.
CTTAGAGTGCTTTTCATCCTCTTTATGAAAAGGATAAGCTATAATTCGTGGGGGGGGGGTAAATTTCCTGACCTTAACTATACAACCACCATTACAGTTAAAGAAGGGACATAATTAGTTATTTTCATTCAGGGAAATATTTTTGCCATAATCTTGCACCTAAATTTATATTATATTTATAACACGTAATTACCTCTGAGAGCTAAAGCGTTACAATTGTAAGAGATGAGCTATGTATCACTCCCGAGTCGGGATAAGTCTAGTTAATAAAAACAAAACGAAGGCCAAACAAAGCAAATTAGAATCGTTAACACGTAAGCAACCGAGGAAAGCAAACGCACACAATAGAATGAAGACTTTTCGAATATCTCCCCTCTCTCCCCGTCGTAACAGGAAAACGTGACCGTTGGTTCTTCCCAAGGAAACCCAGGATAGTTAAATAAATTTTCACATAAATTTGCGCCAATTAATAATTAATGGTTTTGAAATTATACAATGATGAAATAGCCTAACTATTTACATAATAAAAATCACGTCAGTCAATATGTTTACAAACTGATTTCATAAGTATTTTACTAGTTTAACAAAACATTGTAGTAGGCAGATGAAAACGGCCAAATTCAGAATAAGTTTGCAATATAAAAAGGCCCGGTAAATAAGAAAGATACCAGTGTCCTTTTCCTGTATAACATGTCTACGAATGAGATTTTCCATTTTCTTTTCTGTCTTTACTGCAAGCATATTAATTTCAACGCGGTACAAGAGAGACCTCTCTTATCGCCTACTCACATAAGATTGTGTGGTTGTCTTTGAGTTAAAATGGAATCTACTTGCCTTAAGAGTCCGTAGGTAAAAAATTGTGAATCATAGTCACATTTAATATCACTATACAAGAAAAAATTTCTTTTTCTTGTTTCTGAGTTAAAAGTGTTATTTACCAATTGTTTGTATTTAAAGTAAATGGAAAATTCTATTTTGATCCGATGAATTTACTTTTGTAGGTTGGATACTGAATTTCTATATTTACCCATTTGGAAAATAATGTTAAGGAAGTATTAATTTGGGGGAAAACAATATATATAAAGGGCAATAGGCTTTAAATTTTTTCAATCCATGGTATTAAATTTTTAATCTTATTTTTAAAAAAACAGTGAAATGGTTGAGAAAAATGTGTTTTTAAAAAACATTCTAAAACTTTCGAAATTCAATAAGAAATTTCCAGAATTCACACGAATTTTATGAAGTTTCAAGAATGTTCCATAACTACCTAGAAAACACTATTTCCTTCTCCCATTCTCTTAATTCACCCCTTCTTTCTCCTTTTTATCTAACTACGCTACCTTTCTCCCTCTATCTATTATCTCTCCGGACAAAAGAGGACGGAACCGATGCTCGAACACAAGCTGGAGCCGACGATGACGAATCCCCGTTCGCCATCGTATACCGAAGCCAACAACAGAAATAGAGAAGATAAGTTAACACTGGTCAACTGGGGAGTATAATCATTTAACACCAACCTTTTACCTTAACCATCCATCTCTTATAAATGTTTTTGCCTATTTCTTCTAAATTATCTATTTCCTTCATAGTTTTTTCCTTATTTCTTTCCTTCTATTACTCTTTGTTTCTTTATTTATTTCTTCTTTTCCATTCTCCTGTCTTTCCTTTTCTTACTATATGGCACAAATTCTCTTACGTTTTCTCGCCTTTTTTTCTCTCTCCCTCCCTCCTTCTTTACTCACTCCCTCTCTCTCTTTTCTCGATCTCACTTTTCATAATTTCAGTCTTATTCTATATCTCCTGTTTCCTCTTTCTTTCAAGGAGAGCAGGCGCATCTTTCTCGCTCTTTTCTCCATTTTCTTCTGTGCTCGTTTTCTATCGTCCTTTCTCTCCCTCTCACCTTTCCCTCTGTTTTTATCTTTCTATCCTTTTCCATGTTTCTCTCTTTTCTCTATTTCTGTCGTTTGCTCTCTCTTGTTCCCACAATATTTCTTATTTTTCCTTCGCACTCCTTCTCACTATCGCCCTCTGCCAGTCGTTCTGATTTCCCCACATTCCTTCCCGCTCCAAATCCCACTTCAAAATGGGTATCTATGTAAAGGTACACATGTGTAAGTGTGTACATATGGATATCTAACACACACACACACAGTCTCTCTCTCTCTCCCCTCTCTCAATTTATTCTCCATGAGCTCTCTATATCTCCCTCGCATTCCTGCCTTCTTCCTCTATTTCTCACATTATTACACTCCTTTTCTCTTTCTTCCTCCAATTCTCTCTTCTAGTCATTCCTCCTCCTATTATCTTTATATCCTATCACTCCCTATCTCTCCTTCCATTTACCCATATATGCTTCTCAGTGCATTATAATATTTAAGTGCTCGTCCCATTATCTCTCTCCCTCTTAATCTCTTACCTTTTCATGACTCTTTCAATTTTAGGGGCTCTTTTTATCTCACTTTCATCTCTTTTTCTCTTCTATCTATCTATTGATCCATCAACTATCTCACTCTCACTCCCTATCAGGCCCCTGCCTCTTTTTCCTATTGTTTTTTGTCACTTATTCACCTCCTCCCCCTTCTCTTTCCCTCCATTTCCCCTCCTTGCCTATTTTTCTCTCCTTTTCTTCTTTCTCTTTTATAGTTTTTTGTTTCTTGCTAACTTTCTTTCTTTTATATCTCTCTATCTACTCTCTCGCTTCCTCTTTTCTCCATAAGATTTCTTTTTCTTTGCCTCTTTTCCCCCCCTTTGTCTACTTTTTTCTCTTTCTCTCTATGTGCGTGTATATGTGTGTAGATACGTGTTGTAACTGTGACTATATATGTCTATGTGTATATGGATAAAAGATGTATATCTCCATGTATCTATCTTGCTATTTCCCTTTGTGTGTTTCTCAATCACTCACACTCTTCTATGACCTTTCTCCGCTTTCCTTTTTTTTTGACTCAATTGGCTATTTTGGCACCTTTTCGATCTCTTTCCTCTCCACATTCTCTTTTTTCTCATTCATCAATCAATGAATATATCACCATTTCATTCCCATTCATTCCTGCACACTCTCTACATCTCTTTCTTTTATCTCTCTTTATTCTACCGGTTGCTTTTTTCTCCCTGCCCCCTTTCTGTCTTTTTGTCCTTTCTCTCTAATCTATTTTTCTGTATCTGCTAAATCTCCGTCTGATATGTCTTACTATCTTCTTTCCCACTCACTCTTTTACTCCTGCTCTTCCTTTTTTCTCTTCTTCTTACTATTTCCCATCTTTGTCCTCTCTTCCTCTTTTTCCCTCGCTTTTTTTCACCATATATGTAGATATGTGTGGTAATTGTGTCTATATGTGTATGTGGGTAAATGTATATCTCCATATATCTGTCTATCTAGCCATTTCTCTCTTTCTCTCCAGTCAACCACTCACTCTCTTTACTCTTTCCCTCACTTTCTCTCTACTTCTCTCTCATCTTTAAATTTATCTCTGTGGTTTTTTTCCATCTCTTTGAATTATTTCTAATCTCTCGTCGTCCTGTCTTGTTATCGCTTCTTTTCTACCTCTATCACATGACCTCACTCTCTCTCTCTCCTTACATATCCCGCTTTCGTCCTCTTTTTGTATAAATGTATGGTTTGGTATATTTGTGTAGGTGTATATATGTATCACCCCTACTATCTAGCTCTAAACTATCTTTATTTACCATCTCTTTACTAGTAGCAAGTAAGGACCAAACGGCTGTCTCATGCACCAGAAGAAAGGCTTTTAAACATCTATAATAACGCTACTTGACGCTCATAAGTTGTGAGAGACTAGAAAGGAGGGGGGGGGGGGTATCAGGCCGAGAGGGGATGGAAAAATGTGGTGAGGCTAGTATGCCCGTCTTTTGGTGTTTTAGGTTGGGCTTTTACTTGTCAAACCTTCTCCACCTAGTTGGCGACCAGGCTAACTGAAAAGTCTCAGGCTAGGCCACTATTCATGGCAAGATATCCCTTGAATGCCTAGTCTGCGAGTCTGGTCGTTCGGGAAGGCCTAGTATGGCCTCACACTGGGCTTTCCTCCTCGTGTCACTCCTGGCGAGAAACTAGTGAGAAATCACTTGTGCTGCGACCCTTAAGCTGCGCCACGTTTGGGACCGTCTAGTATACGGGAAAACTCTACCGGATAGTCTGGCAGGCGAGGAGGGAGGTCTGTTAGAGGGAGGGCTAAAAAGTTGGGAGGGTAGGTAGATGCGGCCTTCGCGAGAACCAGCACCAAACTTTTTCCTTTAATTTTAATGGTCACAAGCATCGAAAATATTAAGCGCACGCCCAGTCAGCTGGCATAAGCATAAAAGTATATATAGAAAAAGCCACTGTAACCAAAAATTGAAAGTGGAATATGCTAAGTGTGGAGGCATTTGTTGGTGTATAGATTTCAAAGAGGAGAGCTTTAAAAATATCACTCGTCAGAGCGAGTGCAAGTTGTGCGACATTGAACTAATAATGGAGAGGAAAGAATAGGGAAACCGAAGAGCGTTAGCCCTGCAAACTGGCCATTGCGAGGAATACCCTTTATCATTTCGAAGAAAACTGCATTCTGTAATTTACATTATTTAGAAATCAGGTGGGCCAACTACAAGAGGCAGTGGACGAACTCAGGAGACGTGTCATCTCCAGGTCAACTCCAGGAAATAGGTAGGACATTTGCTAAGCTGTCGCAGTAGACAGAATTGCCGCAAACACAATGCAAGAGAGCAATACCACCCGATCTGGACAGGATTCTCACTGAAAAGACCAAGGTATAGCAAAGCGATGTAGCAGAAGAACAGGGGAAAGTTATGCAGACGTCGCTAGATCAGTGGCAACCCTCGGAACGGCGAGACCTTCTCTGCCGGGCGCACTTCCAACGAACTCTCAGAATATTGAGAACGTAACACTGGGGCTGCAGTAGTTCCTAATGAAGCTACTGAAGTAAATATTCTGACCAAAACGAATAAAACTAAGCAAAGAAGACAGCAGGCAGCAACTTCCCGAGAGACACCAGTGAGCAAAGGTTAACCGACTGATACGAGGGCATCGCGGGGTAGACTGGAGATTAGGGGTGCAGGCGTGAACGAAACAGAGTTCCAGGAAGTGAGAAGAAATAAAGAAGAGGGGTAAGAACAATGAGAAAAACAGAAAACGATCTGGCTTGCCACAGGGTATCCTATGAGAACCCTAAATCGCTTTTCCGTCCTGTCAGAAGAGGACATGCAATGCGTAGTGGTAGGTGACTCACATATACGAGGCTTTGAGAACCACCAGGGTGAAGAAAGGTTCGACAGATGGAAAGTACGATTCTTCCCTGGGAAGGATAACGAAGAAGATACGAAATTTCTCTTTGAGCTCCCTACTTGCGTCATTGGTCAGTGGAAACGAACTTTTCCTCCGAAGGGAGAGAGTTGAGCATTGGAACATTTACTGCAGACATCGATGAAGTTTGCAGAGGATCTTCTCTACAAGACAAGCAAGACAAAGATTGTTGGGATGCTACGCAGTAAGTTTGATACAGCGTACGCACATAAATAGCAAACTTCTTGGTATTTACGAACATCTAGGTGACCTCTGTGCCTTAACTGTAGTTTAGTTTGTAAACCAGGTCAACTTATTCTATTGACGAGATGACCTAGACGCGGAGGAGGTACTCCACCTATACGACCAAGAAAGGTAGGTTCCGGCCCAATTAGTCGACAGGAATACCTTTCGCTTTTTAAGGTTTGCATGTTAACAAAAAGCAGGAAACTCAAGACGACCTGCGAAATGAGGTTAACTTGGGGCATCCTGCAACATGAGGCCCAGCCACACCGCAAGAGGGGCAATGGAAGCCCTGCCGGTGATGAAAACCCGGTCCTAGGTGGAGAAGACCCAGGCAATTCGGATGACACTCATGATGATGCGTCCAAATCTGGAAACCAAGTCATCAGGAAACGCGTTAGCGGAGAGAGAGACTGCTCAATAACGAGATCGATACAGAACAGGTGGGATTATCTTAAGGCAGTTTAGGCCACATCCGATAACCGAATAGATATTTTGGCGATCGTAAAAACTTGGATCCATACTGAAAATTGAGATTTCAAGGGTGAGTTTGCGATCCCCAGTTATACAATGTTCCACCACGACCGACCTATTCGAGAGGGTGGCTGAGTAATGGTATCCCTCCAGAACTGTTTTTCCGCTGTCGAATGCGAGGTAAGATTCGCTCACGAAATTTAAGTGCTAGACATAGATCTTCCCAGATCCTATTGTCGATTAGTGGTGGTGTACAGGCCGCAAAGACAGTGACAATCGTCCAACTTTAGCCTATACACCAAGCTCACTGACCTGAGAAAATAAGGCACGGTTTAGTCTTGGGTAACTTTAAATGCCAAGCGACTGAATCAAAGAACTGGTTAGGCGATGGTGAAGGCAGGGGACAAATTGATTTCGCTCACAGTGGGCGAACGAGCCACCGAGTAGTTAGACTTGTTGTTAACCACTGAGGAAGACATAATACATATCTGGACACGACGAGGGAGAATGTCTGGGTGGGAGCGGTCCCCGCACAGTCAAGTTTTCCGTCAACATTTCATGTGACAGAAGCTCTCACGTCACTAACTTCAAACCCGGCTTCCACCGTACGAAATTAGTTGTTCTTCAGGAGGCAATAGCTCGACTTGAACCTGTAACAGAAGGAGTGTTGGGCAAATGATTGGTGTTTAAAGGAAAGTTTGTTCCCAGCAAGAGGTTGAGCGGCAACCCTGTACAACTGAAGTGTTTCCATCGTGGAATCGCCGCAGCAATAAAGAACAGGAATATTTCTTACAACAAATGGAAGGCTAAGCGAAATGAAGAAATGCTTCTTCAATAAAGGGATAAGTATAGGCAAGTTAAAGAAATAACTGGTGTGCAGAACTAAGCGCAGCGAGGAAATTTTATGGCCCCTTCCAGTAAAGGGATTCGGAAAGAATTCTTCCTGCATGCAAATAGCCGCCAACCGATTCATCAGAGCATAACACCACTTAGAGTTAACAATGGAGTGTTACGCAAGTGAGAACCAGACTGTAGAGGTATACCCTCAGAATAATATTATTTTCCCAGCTCCTAAGATATTACTTCAGGAGAGAAATTGAGCCGTTACTCCCCCCTCCCCCCTTCCGACTTCAGACTGTGATAGAACGGGTTGAGGCCGCTTAATTTCAACCACTATCACATGTTATTTAAAAACACGATGCTACCAACGTGCATCTTCGCTTCGAAGTCAGGCGCCTTATCGGAGCCACCTGAGTCAATGTTTAAACAAGAAAGTTTATCTGCCCCCGTTTCGCCCCATGCGCTGACCTCGCCAGATTGATTAGGCTTTTGAGCAGAAAAGGTATTGTTCTCAGGCTCGGCTGTGCATTCCTTCGAAGCCCCCACTTTATTTTCCCTTACGCCAAGGGGATGTCCCGACTATAGATTAGAGATCCAGATTTTCTTCGCGAGACATCACTACGGTCCAGTCTCACCTTGTGCACCAAAGGGCCCTCGACCTCGAGATCCACCATCACTTGTCCAGAAGAAGGACAATATCCCTTGATTGCCAAGGTTTGAGCCTTCGTAACGCCAAGTCCACTAAGCTTCCCCTGTTGTTCAGAAAGAGAACAACGTTAGAACAGCCATTGTTCTTTTGAGACCGTTGACAAGAAATGGTTCCTCCCTCCCTGATGTTCCAAAAAAACAACGTAAAACAACCATTGTTCTTCCAGCCCGTCTGCCAAGAAATGGTTCTCACCCTCCCCTATTGTTGTTCAGAAGAGAACAACATTAGAAAAGCCATTATTCTCGAGCCCGTAGACAAGAGATGGTTCTCAACCCCTCTGTTGTTCAGAAGAGAACAACGTAGAACAGCCATTGCTCTTCAAGCCGTTCGTCAAGAAACGGTTCTTATCCCCATTCAGGATCATTTAATTCCCCCCTTTCGGCTGCTAACTTCGCCAGCGGACCGAAAATTCCTTCACGTTGCCTTCCTCTGCACAACAAGTGTATTTACGTAAGCTGAACGTTACCTTTGAGTATTTAACCCCTTTGTCAACCCTATCCTGTGCTTTAAATGGTTTAGCAAACCATCCCATCCCTTTATCTTTATATTTGTTTTACCTTTTTAAAATCTCTCTTAATCCTCGGATTAGCTAGATTCCCCACGACCCTTTCCATTCTCTGTTTATGTCAATATTTTTCGTTTTGTGTATCGTTGATAGTTTTTATTAATAAAACTCTATTTCATTAATGATAGCCATATTATTATCCTTGAGCTCAGTGTCACTTCCTAAGCATATCGATGATACATAATATCGGTCAAACCAGACATCCACGCACTCTAAAGATAATTAAATAAGTTCCCTCAACGAATAGTTATATATGGTATATCGTCGGGAGTCCATTCTACGACATATATATATATATATATATATATATATATATATATATATATATATATATATATATATATATATATACTATTTAAATTTGGTATGAAGTGTGTAAGGTTTAACGCTATATCTTTGCAAGCACTGGTCTCAGTCGAGTAAAGCATAGTGTTATTCGTTATAATAATAGTGTATAGTAGTTCCTTTTTGTTTTAACGATTGCTATCCCTTTTTTTGAACTTAAGAAGCTGGGGTAGCTCAAGGAACTGTTATTATAATTTGTTTGTGTTTTTTTTGTATGATTTTAGTCAGTAGTTATTTAGATCGAGAAACCAAGTACGAATAGGTCAGTGCCCATATTTAGGTAGGCTAATTCTCAAGAAGGCATAATTCTTGTTGCAAGGAATTTTAGTTGGTTGACTATTGCGCCCCCAAGTGCAAAGATGACTCAGTTCAAAATCTTTAAAGCGCAAGGAAAGTCCTTGGGACTCTCCGGAAAAGAATTAATTGAGTACGTTTAAGAGAAGCAAAGGACGGAAAGAGAAATACAACGAGAAGAAAAAGAGGAGTGGAAAAGACAAGCTAAGCTTCACCATCAGATTGAAATAGCTCGTGTTGAAGCAGAGATACAGTCAGCCAGTTCCCGTTCAGAAGCCCCGTCCCAATCTCCCACTAAAGCTCCCCAATTTCAAGGACGGAGAAGATTTCAAGGCATTTTTATCCCACTTCGAAAAAATCCTCGAAATCAATAACATAGATGTGGAGGCTGAAGGTGTAGTCAGATTATTTCTCTTGTTAAATTGTAAATTGCGCGAAATTTTTATATCTTTACCATCTGAATGTACAATTAACTACAGCCCCTTAAAAGCTGAGTTATTGGCCGCTCATAATATGACTCCCGATTTCTACCGACAAGAATTTCGAGGAGGTCGTATTGAACTCGAACAGACGTTCCGTCAATTCGGATACATTCTTCAAAGGAATTTTAACTTCTGTTAGAATCCTCAAAGGTTGATCCTAACTACGAGTTCTTAACCGACTTTGAGTTGCGGGATCAATTTTTGGCGTCTCTCCCGACGGAGATCCGCGCGTTCGTCAAGGATCGTCGGTGCCAGACCTTTAAAAAATGTACTGAAGAAGCGGATGTCTATGCCGCAAGCAATAATTTATACCCAAAGGAGAATCGAACTTCTCACCAAACCACCAACCAGAAAAGTAGGAAGGATTCGCGCCCCTTTCCAGGAAAGCTGACGAAGTTTCCGGGCCTCGTAAAACCCCAAAACTTCATTTCCCAAAACCAACAACGGGACTCCAAACCTCCCCTTAAGATTTCTCCTCCATCTCTCTTCCCGAAGCGACCAATCATATGCTTCACCTGTGGTGTAGAAAACCACATGAGCTGGAATTGCCCCCAAAATTCTAGGCTTAAAAGCAGACCAGCCCACCAAGTTCACCTGATTAATGCCACCCCGGCTTCCCCGGTGGTGCAGACCCAAGCAACAACTTCTCCCCCTCCGTCAGGCCACCAGGTAAATTTTATTTTTGACAAAAGTTCACCGGGAACTTTGAGATTTGAGGAGGGCAGCGTGTACGGCTGCCGAGTATCGACGCTCGTCAGGGACACAAGATGTACGTGTTTCATCGTGTCCGACGAGCTCCTTCCCCCAGTGGACCCTAACCACGAAAAATTTGCGGTGGTACATGACTTCCTTGGGCGGGCAAACCAATTCCCCTTCGTTAGATGTTACCTGCAGTGTCAATATTATGATAGCTGGGCTGAAGTCATTTCAGCACCCATAAAATTCTGTTCTGTACTTATAGCACAGAGCCCCCAAGTAAGCTCCGACCCTGTGTCCCAGGCCGCCCTTAATCGAGATCGAGCTAAGAAGGAAGCCCAGATGTCCGCCCCCCTTAGAACCCCGATACCGTCCGAATTCTCGGAGATCCTTAACCAGGGCTTTAGGACGGCACAAAAGGAGTGTGAAGCACTAACACCCTTATGGGATAAGGCCCAAAACAAGGACACGGAGACTGGTCGTGGACCCAAAGTCATCAGGTACCTGGAGCCAGGTAGCTTACTTTATCGTTCCGCCGAGGACAGTAATAACGCTGTTACTACTGTCCTATGCCTTCCACGATCCCATGTCCCTATAATGCTCAAAGTGGCTCATGACAGCCTTTTTTCCGTTCATTTTAGTCACACTAAAACTGGCCAGCGCATTTTTAAATACTTTTATTGGCCGGGTGCTGCAGCTGACATCTTAAAGCATTGTCGATCGTGCGATGTGTGTCAGAAGACGTCCGCTAAGGGGCGGGTCAAACCTGCTCCCTTACAAAGGGGACCAGTCATTACTAAACCCTTCTCCAGAGTGGCCATCGACCTGGTTGGCCCTATCCACCCCCCTTCGAGCGAAGGGCACAGCTACATTTTAGAATTGGTAGACTTTGCTACACGTTTTCCCGAGGCTGTCCCCCCTTCGCCAAATCGACAGTATTTTTTGCGCTGAGGACCTCATTTCCATCTTGTCAAGGGTAGGCTATCCCAAGGAAATACTCTCTGATAGAGGCCATCAATTTACCTCTGAGTTGATGGAGTACGTAGGGAAGCTGCTCATGGTAAAGCCCCTTTTTACCACTCCCTTCCGGCCACAGACAAAGGGGATGTGCGAGAAATTAAACTGAAATTCAAAATCCATTATTAAGAAGATCTGTGCTGAGCAGCCCCGCGAATGGCACCGATATTTCCCGGTCGCCCTATTCGCCTATCGGAAAATTCCCCACCATACATTAGGCTTCGCCCCGTTCCAGCTCCTTTATGGACGTAATGTACGCTGGCCACTCAGTATTTTAAAAGAGTTGTCAATCAAGCCCCAACTGGATCAAGAACTCCAGTCATCCTACGCCTATGTAAAGGTTCTACGCCAGAGGCTCGAGAAATGCGCAAACATTGCCTATGAAAATGCCGATGTCAATTGGGAGAAATACAAAACCTATTTTAATGTCAGGTCCGAGGATCGTAAATTTAAGCCAGGTGATGAAGTACTCCTGCTCCTTCCAACAGCCAGTAATAAATTACTGAGCTAATGGAAAGGTCCGTACTCGGTCCGCGAGGTACGAGGACCGGTATATTACCTCATTGGTACCCCAGCAGGCGATAAGCTCTATCACGTCAACTTATTGAAAAAGTACCACCGACGCGCCCATGCAGATACCTTCGTAGCACTGTAAGAAACATCGGCGCTTGAAGAGGATTACCCCGCGGAGTCCCTTAATGTAATCCAGACAGTGTGCATCCAACCTGATGCCGATTACCCTCTTCCGTCCCTACCAGGCAAGCCTTTTGAACCCTCTGACCTGGATATCGACGCGCAGCTGACACCACATCGAAAGAGTCAGCTACAAGAACTATTATGTCAGTTTGACGACGTTATTTCAGAGAAGCCTGGATGCACTACTAGTTTCGAGCATGATATCAAATTAACAACCTTAGAAACCGTCCGTTCAAAACCCTATCCCATGCCGATTCATTTACGCCAAGCCTTTAACGCCGAAGTTGATAATTTAATTAGTTTAGACATAATAGAACCTTTCACCTCTAGTTATTGTTCCCCAATCATCATGGTCAAGAAACCTGATGGCTCTTATCGGATGTGCATCGACTTCTGGAAGTTAAATTCGGTAACTGTGTTTGACGCCGAGCCCATCCCGTTGGTAGACCAAAACCTCCACCTTTTTGAAAACGCCAAGTTCATCTCAGAACTCGATTTGTGCAAGGCGTATTATCAAATCCCTCTCCGGCCCGAGGTGAAAGCATATACCACCTTTGCAACGGAGAAAGGCCTTATGCAATTCAAGCACCTACCTTTTAGCCTCGTCAATGCTTTTAGCAACTATACCCTTCCCATGAGAAGGTTGTTGGATAGACTTCCAAATGTATCCTTTTACTTCGATAATGTCTACGTCGCTACTCGCGAATGGAGTCACCATTTAACCACCCTATTAGCTCTCTTCGAGCGACTGCGCGAAAATGGCCTCACCATTGGCCCCAGCAAATGCCATTTTGCCTACGAAACCATAAAATACCTGGGTTTCAAAATAGGACAAAGCCAGTTGGGTACCTAAGAGGACAAGATTAAGGCAATCGCTGACATGCCCCTCCCGATTACAAAGAAGCAATTATGATCGTTCCTAGGATCAGCTTCTTACTATCGACGATTTGTTCCAAATTTCGCTGCAATTTCGGCGCCCCTCAGCTCCCCTTTACAAAAGAATTCCCCCGATCGTCTACATTGGAATGATCTCGCTGTTTCCCATTTTAATCAGCTCAACAGTAAGCTCATTTCTGCCCCCATTTTAAAGTTGCCCAACCCGAAAAAATCCTTTGGGATTAAGACCGACGCGAGCAACGAGGGCATTGTAGGTGTACTCCTTCAATACGAGGATGACAGAACGAGTCATCCAGTTGCATATGCTAGTCACCAATTATTACCACGCGAAAAGAGTAATGCCACTATAGAGAAGGAAGCTCTATCAATTAACTGGGTTATAGACAAATTCAAAATGTACTTGATAGGAAAAGAAATTCAGATAGGAACCGACCACCGTCCGTTAGCATATATTCGTAATATACGACACTCCAACGGCCGAATTATGCACTGGAGTTTACTCTTGCAAAAGTATTTATTTAAAATAAATTATATAAAAGGTTCCGATAATCAGGTCGCTGACGCACTCAGTAGGAATGCGTTACCGAATAGCGTAGAGTAATTGTATTCGTAGGATTAGGATCTCCATGTATGTATATACCGTCTTATACGACTTAAATTAGATTATCTTGTAATATAATTAGTTAATGTATATGTCTGAATTTTTTAACGCTCAATGTCTATTTTTTTGTATGTATATATATTTGTACCCATTAAATTACGTATAAATTATTTTGTCCCGTATGTACTAATTTTATATCATTTCATTGTTCCATGCCCCTTTTTTTATTAAGTTTGTATTAAAGGTTATTTTGCCCTGTAATCAAAGGATGAAAATAAACATATGTATTGAGGTAATACTAGTTAGGTGCATGAAGGACCGGTTGGTACAAGAAAACGAGTTCCACACAACGGAGCACTATCGTTGTCCCTTCTCTCTTTTTTTTCGAAGTAACAACTTTCCCCGGAATAGAGGGTTGTTATAGAACGGGTTGAGGCCGCTTAATTTCAACCACTATCACATTTTATTTAAAAACACGTTGCTACCCACGTGCATCTTCGCTTTGAAGTCAGGCGCCTTATTGCAGCCACCTGAGTCAATGTTTAAACAAGGAGGTTTATCTTCCCCCCCTTCACCCCATGCTTCGACCTCGCCAGATTAAGTTAGGCTTATGGGCAGATAAGGTATTGTTCTCAGGCTCGGCTGGGCATTCCCTCGAAGCCCCCACTCCATTGTTCCCCACGCCAAGGGGATGTCCCGACTATTTATATGGAAACTTTACCACTAAGATCAGATTAAAGATCCAGATTTTCTTCGCGAGACATCACTACGGTCCAGTCTCACCCTTTGAAACAAAGGGACCTCGACCTCGAGATCCACCATCATTTGCCCAGAAGAAGGACAATATCCCTTGAGTGCCAAGGTTCGAGCCTTCGTGACGCCAAGACCACTAAGCTTCCTCTGTTGTTCAGAAAGAGAACAACGTTAGAACAGCTATTTTTCTTTTGAGCCTGTTGACAAGAAACGGTTCTCCCCCCCCCCCGGAGGTCAAAAGAGAACAACGTAGAACAACCATTGTTTTTCAGCCCGTTCCCCAAGAAATAGGTCTCACCCTTTCTTCTTGTTGTTCAGAAGATAACAACATTAGGACAGCCATTGTTCTCGAGCCCGTATACAAGAAACGGTTCTCACCCCCCCTGTTGTTTAGAAAAGAACAACTTAGAACAGCCATTGTTCGTCAAGCCTTTCGTCAAGAAACGGTTCTTATTCCCAAGACGCCACGTCAGGATCATTTAATTCCCCCCCTCTCGGCTGGAATTAACCAGCGGACCGAAAATGCCTTTACGTGGCCTTCCTCTGCAGAAGTGCATTTACGTAAGCTGAACGTTACCTTTGAGTATTTAACCCTTTGGTCAACCCTATCCTGTGCTTTAAATGGTTTAGCGAACCATCACCTCCCTTTAACTTTATATTTGTTTTACATTTTTAAAATCTCTCTTAATCCTTGGATTAGCTAGATTCCCCACGACCCTTTCCATTTTCTGTTTATGTCAATATTTTCCGTTTTGTGTATCGTTGATAGTTTTTATTAATAAAACTCTATTTTATCAATGATAGCCATATTATTATCCTTGAGCTCAGTTCCACTTCTTAAGCATATCGAAGATACATAATATGGATCAACCCAGACATCGACGCACTCTAAAGATAATTAAATAAGTTCCCTCAACGAATAGTTATATATGGTATATCGTCGAGAGTCCATTCTACGACACAGACTTTTTGGACGCGCTGCCAAGTTTCCGCGAAATTTCTACCGAGGCATGACGCTGAAATTGTAGCTACCTCCCAGCTGTCTTGATCCCGCCCCCTCCAGCGGGTCGAGGGATTATTTGTAGGTTCGCCATGAACCGCTTTTATGCCTTTATGCCACTGAACGCCCGTGTGGCACGCTGATCCCTTCCTTTGACATTTCACCGCTAGCGGGCCTTCGGTTTATCACAGTCTATAATGAATGTTACAGAAGGTCTCAATCTCTCTCCCTGTTTTAGACAACTCCGGATATATATAAACATATTTGAGGCTTAAGGAGAGATTTGGTTAGAAGCGACTTCCACGAAAGGAGTGTAATTCAACGAAATTCTTTCCCAAGAAGTGTGAGTGACTGTCACAAGCCACGGAAGAGCTGGACATAACATCCAAATCTTCGGATAAGGGAGAAGATTCTCGTGAGGCAACGGCAGCCTTTCCCAACTGCCTTCCGATCAAGGATTGAAGAATCCGTCTTTCGAAGTTCTTCTGGTGACATCTTGATCAAGAAATCCGTTAGCTCGCTCAAGCCGAGTGTAGAGAAGTCATCTTCCTACCCCCTTCGAAGTTCTTTCAGGGACCTCCTGAGGACAAGAGGCCCACATCTCGTAAAACAAGAGTTCGAGAAAGTAGCCCCACTCGCTGTGTGTTTTGTGGCTACCACTCGTGAGTAATCAAGGTCACCAAGACCTTTCCCAAGTTTGCCCCACCTTACCCTCGAGTTTTAAAGGAACTAAATTACTCCTAACTCCAATCTCCCATTATAACCTTTCCCTAACAACGGTTATCAAATTAGTATTCGGAGCTTAACTCCGTGTTATTGATGTACCCTTATATATATATATATATATATATATATATATATATATATATATATATATATATATATACATATATATATCCATACTTATTGTTGTGCTTTTTATTTAGTGTGTATTAAACTCTATTTCTGTCATTGTGTTTGGTATATTTCTTGGCTACTCAGCTGCCGCTATTTATTCAAATTTTACTCCTAGAACAATAAAAGTTTGCGCCTTGCTAGGCTTACCTTAGAGCCTGTGTGCACATATTCTCGTACACTTGACCATACCTCGCCATAAAGATATTTGAGCTTAGTCTATGGACCTTCCCTACCTGAGTTCGAAGAAATAAGATAAATTCACAGCAGTTGCATTACCAAGAATATCCAAACAACAATATATTAGGACAATTTTACTTTGATTAATGGGAAACAACAAATTTTTAAGCCCATTCTTGTGTGGTGTGTCCACAGTTTTTCTAGTTCCTTGATAGAGAATACTAGCTAAGCGGTAATACTAACCGTCTTTTTTTTGTTTCGTGAGTCGGATTCCTCCCTTAGTTAGTTTTTTGGGTGTGTGTGAGTTTTCTCGATTTTTAATAGGAATTTTAATCATTTTTGTCGTTAGTGGAATTGATATTTTGTTTTGGAGTCAAGCTTCAGTAGCTCTGGCAGCTTTTTCGTTGTGCAAATGCCGGAAGTACCATACGCCGGATGTCTTCTTTCGATCGCTTTCATAAGACAGGGCAAATCCTAGGCTTAACTGGGAAAGATTTAATCGCTTATGTCCAAGAAAAGGAACGTAATGAAGGTGCGGAAACAAAAGCACAGAGAGAAGCAGAAAGCGAAGTTAGAAAAGCACAGAGAGTGGAAGAAGCAAGAAAAGCACAGAGAGTGGAAGAAGCAAGAAAAGCACAGAGAGAAGCAGAATAGAAGGAAAGAATTAGGCATTATGAGCGAGAAATAAGCCGTCTCTCAGTCGAGATAAACCGGGCGTCACCGGGTTTCTTCCAATATTGGATTGTCGTCTTCGCGGCATATTCGTTTTGCTCTTTTCCGAGGACACTGTAGATTATTCAACCCTAAAGACAGAACTTCTTTCTGCCATTAACATAAATGTAGAATTTTATAGGGATATGTTCCTCTCTGCTCGAATACAGCCAGGTCAAACCTAGAGGCAATTTGGATTCACGCTTCGGCGTAATTTTCAATTCTGGCTGGATTCTGCTCAAGTATCAACTGATTATGAATCGCTAGTGGACTTCCTTCTAAGGGATCAACTGATATCGTCCTTCCATCGCGAACTAAGGGCCTTTATAGCAGATAGAAGAGCGTCTACTTTCAAGGAGTTTGTGGAAGAAGCCGAGCTTTATTCTCCCAGTCACGACTTCTACCCCAAGGAGGTCAAGGAGAATCATCCCGCTCCCCCAAACACAAGTTTGGTTTTAACCAAAGCCCATCAAAGGGCAACAACGGCTTCGTAAAAGTGCACGCGCCGAACAAGTACAGGCCTTACTCGCCGCGAGAGACAATAGACGTGAAGCCCCCATTACTCCCCTCCACGCCTAGCAACTAGCTCCGGATACCAATTGTATGCTTTACGTGTGGCAGCCCTGGGCACTTAAGAATAATTCACGCCAAAATTCTCAACTAAGGAACTTGTCCATTCACCAGTTCTACCAAATCTCTGCTGCCCTCTCGCCCAATCCGCCCGACGCATCGCCAACGGCCCCTGTTCCTTCTCTCCTGGATCAACAGGTAAATTTCCTGATCAACGAAAGTTTCCCCGGTGGTTTTCAATTTGAAATTGGCGCAATAAATGATTGCCGAGTGTCAACCGTCGTTAGAGATACAGGTTTCACCTGTATTGTAGTTTCTTACAAACTACTACCCCCTGTAAGTACCCAGCATAACAGGTTCGCGTCGGCGCATGACTCTTTATGTCGTGCCAGCAGGTTCCCAGTGGTACGGTGCCGTATTGAGTATTATTACCCTACCGGATGGTCCGACGTAGTGGCAGCCCCGATGAAATTCTTCTCCGTCCTCATTGGACAGAGCGCGCAGCCCTCCTAAAACCCAATTTATCAGTCCCTCTTTACCAGGGCCCAGGCCAAGAAAGATTAATCGTTTCCGATACCCCTATCGTCCCCAGACATCGACCTCACCACCAATGTTCAATTTCCTGAGGCGCAGAAGAATTGTCCCCATTACAACCCCTGTAAGAAAAAGAAAGGAAGAAGGAGATTGAAACGGTGCGGGGCGATCGGAAGATCAAATACACAGTGAAGGATGAGTTATTATATCGTTCTTCTGTTGAGCCAGACAGCCCCCCAAGCAACTTGTTGTTTGTGCCGAGAACGAATATCGAACCCGTTCTAAAGATCGCTCAAGATGGCCTAATAGCCGGACAGTTCAGCCATAACAAAACGGCACAGCGAGGTTTTAAATCTTTCTTTCGGCTAGGTGCGGCCCCCAAAAATAATCAACGTCTGCAAGTCTTTAAGGTGACCTCCAAAGGGCATGTAGCCCCCGCCCCCTTCGAAAGAGCCCCAGGGTGCCCAAGCCCTTCGCCCAAGTATCAATAGGCCCAATTCGTCCCCCGTCAAGCGAGGGACACATCTATCCCTTTGAAGATGTGTGTCTGGTCAAAATGGTGCACGTAGAAACAGACGCTAAGTATTCCCTGCCGTCTCTTACTTACCCCTAAGCGGAGCCTTACTCCGACTTAAACGTAAACCACAATGTGGCCCCTATTGAGAGTGCTCAATTCCTTGCCTTATGGAAGGCTTTCCCTTGTCATTATACGGCGTTTTAGGCCGAATTTTGATGCCATAGACGAGCCCCTTAAAGATATGCTTAAGGGAACGACCCCCGTCCCACTCAATTGGGCCCCTTCCGCGGAAGATTTCTTCTACCAGTTCAAGGACAAGTTAATCTCGGCCCTTATCTTGAAATTACCGAAATCTAAGAAAACATTAGGTGTTAGTAGCGAAGCCCTTCAGGATGGCCAAGGTTGTACTCTCATCCAATATGATGATGATGGTTGGGGATATCATGTATGATATGCTAACAGCAAGCTGTCCCATAGCGAAAAGGCATATGCCACCAAAGAGATTGAAACGTTAGCCTTTGTGTGGTCTATTTGTAAGTTTAGCATGTATGTTAAAGGCAACAACAACTGCCTAGCCGATTCCTTGAGTAGGAATCCTATAGAAGACTCCCCCTCCAACAACCTGAGTGTATAGTGAAATTTGCGTTTGATTCATTTTCTTTACTGCTATTTCTTTCCCCCCTCTTCTTTCTCTTATATATGGCCCTGACTATTAGTAAACCTCTGCATTTTTTTAGGAACTGATTCCGAATTCTTCTTTTCTGAAGATCGGAGGAGTTTGGGCATCTCTACTCCCTTCGTATGCCGATTCCAAAGGAAATAGCTATCATAAGCCCCTTTAGTACGCGCGTAGGAGAACCTGGGGAGCCTCTTTGGTCTATAAAGATAATCTCATAAATCAGTATCTATTCATCAAGAGGAAATACCGGACTCACCCGAGTCGAGTGTTCCAGTAGCACCCGCCCCTTATAGGCGTCGATGGTAGGGAGTCCCTAGGGAGAATGTGAAGTTATTTATATTTGCAATGGCTAGCCGTAATCCTAAATCTTACCCTTCATGAAGGGTTCTCGTGAAAAGCGTTCTTTAGCTCCCTTTCCAGCCCCTCCTCACTCGTTAGGTCACTATGCAAACGATGTAGACCCAGATTTAGATTATCACAGCTTTGTCGTCATGAATTCGTCAATTGACAACCCACTTGCAAATGTGGATGAGTTTGACGTTATTGAATCGTTTGAGTCCTCTTCTAATGAACCCCGCCGGATGTGGTCAAGAGGTTTTTGAAGATATCATGGTCAAGGTGTCACCTCACTCTTAACATAATCTTGTGCGGATTCCGTCTTCAAAGACGAAGTTCCAGTAACCGTTTCGACCCATCCACGTCGGAATTTTATCAAAGATGTCGTCCGTTCAAACGAATAAATGGACTGCTTCCTCACCCTTCTCCAGAGCAAGCTTAGTAACAAACGCGTCAAACATGTTCTCAGAGTAACCAAAACTGTATGCTCTACCCGATTCCCAACTGCCACATTGATTTTAACGTTCGAACGTCAGGAACTGCCGCAGTTTATTAACGCTGGGTACTTTCGCGTTCCGGTAAGCCCCCTACGTCAAACTAGCTATTGTTGCTCCTTTGTTAACTTCAGTTTTGATTGCTCTGGCCTTGGATGTACCAGAACGACGTGTTGTGCTAACTGCGGCGGTGCCTACAGTGCTGCGTCTCAAAATATGCCCAAAATTCTTATACGAAAATGAGGTTTGCGCATTGCGCGACTTTGTGTTTTGCGTGACCCTGGACGAAACCGACCATAACGTTCAAGTTCTGATAGGCCTGAAGCATCTCATCGCCCATTTACCGTTAGTGTAGGAAGTATTTACAATAGACTGCCAAAATATTGCTCTCACACTGATATAACTAATGTTGATCTTCACTCTCCTGCATCCCTAGCTGGGACAACGCTCAGGGTGAGACCCTTAAATACATCAGACTTTATCTGAAATAATCTTCTCTATCGTCCAATGAAAGTACTTCTACCTGGACCCAAAACCTAAATCCGCATGATCAGAGGAAGGACTTCTCATCTTGGTAAGTGGCCACCAATAAGCGGGCAGCCTTTGGAGCTGATTCGGCTGAGCCTCGAGAATCTTGGATGAAGCCTTCTCTTTTTGCTGAATATTCTCTGCTCTCACACTCGTTCCTACCACTTACAGGTCTTAGGCACCTTAACGGGCCAAACGGTAGCATAAACCCACCCAGTACCTTCTACTTTGCATAGATCACCTGCCCTGGACACCTACCCTCCTACTTATGATCCGATGGAAGCAGATGATATTCCAACGTCATTAACTGTGATTTTTTAATCAACTCCTCAAACATCTTAAACATCCTCGGCCCATATTCCGGGTCTACCATCCGAAAATCTCATCCCTACCTTCCGTTTCCGCCACCTGGCTATGCGTTCCAATTACAGGTAGGGGCTTCTGTTATTTCCTCGAAGCATCAGACATAACCCTTCCCTATTTCTTCCAGGATCTCTTCCCCTGCTATAGCAGGCTCGCCAAAATCTGCTCTTGTTTCTCCAAGTTCTTTGAGATGCACTTCAAACTTACCCTCAGCCAGGAAGGAAAAAAAGATATCTACTGTGGTATTGAACTGTCCCGCATAATATCCTTCATTTTACAATGGAATTGTCAATGCGTTCTTCTCAAGTGGGAAAAACTCAAAGATATTTTGACGGCTCCTTACCTCGCTGTTATTTTTCTTCAGGAGAACAAACTAGGTACCCAAACTTTTCCGACGGTACCCGGTTTAAGTAATTTCAAAGCGCTTGCTCCTGTAGGGGACTTGTTTCATGGTGGGATATCAGGTATAGTTTCGCATCCCACTATGTATCTTCCCTCCCCCTTCACACTACACTTCAAGCTGTCGCTGTGAAAGTTGTTATTAAAATGCTTTTTACTCTTTGCTCGATTCATCACCCTCCTTCTTTACCATTGTGGAGAACTTGTAGACAGGTTGCCTTCACATTTTTTACAACTCTGGGATTTTAATGCCTGTCATCCTTAATATGGCGACATCACTCAGAATGCCAAAGGTAGTGTTTTAGTGTGTCTTTTTATTATCAGGCTTCAGTCGTTTTGATTACAGAGATACTTTAAATTGAGTTGACCTGTCTCTGTTCACCGGATTGTCTCAGCGAATTTAGATGGTTGTCCTTAGATGACCTCCATGTGATTGACCACTTCTTTATTGTCTTGTCAGCCATTCATCTAGGCAATCAGATAACCATGTCTTTCAAGTGGAACTGAGACTTACTGATTGGAAATAGTTTCAAGAGGAGTCTTTCATAAGTGCCTACTTGGGGACGTTCAATGGCATGGACGCGGCAGTAGCGTACTTCACATCGATTACACTGGCCTGCGTTTCAAAACCTTTTTTCAAAAGTCAAGGGGTTTCCAACTGATTTAGGATCCTTTTTACGTGCTGAATTCAAAAATATCATTCATTTACTTTGGTCAGGTCTGGTTTCTAAGATACACTCGATTTTTATTACAGCATATTTTTCCCAAATGGCGCTATCATCCAAGCGTATATTGGCTTTGTTTTTGCCACAGCTGGTCATAGGTTACCTTAAATAACTAGTTATTCTTCCTCTTTTCTCGTGTCCAGTTGTGCAGTACGGTGGATCGGAAGTGTAAGAACTATCCTAACAAATTTTGTTTCATGTGTGGACACGTGGTTCTTCCAGACGAGCCAGAAGAGGGTGACTGATCGGTGTCATTGACCCAAGCCGAACTCAACGACTTAACACGACGCCTGAACCTATCTAAGGAGTCTGCTTAGCTATTGGGTTCTCGTCTTCGAGAGAAACATTTACTTGCCCCAGGAACAACGTTCTATTGGTATCGGGAACGCTAGAGCGAATTCAGAAAATCATTTATGTTCGATGAAGCGTCTTCTTTGATCTATGGAACAATATGGCTGAACTGATTAAATTTTTTGGTAGGAAGTATTTTGCCATGGAATGGAGACTTTTTATTGACTCGTCTAACAGAAGTCTCAAGGCAGTTCTTTTGAATAACGGAAATAAGGTTTCATCAATCTCTGTTGGACACTCGGATGAAATGAAAGAATCCCACAACAGCATAGAACGTCTGTTTTCTGCTCTTAATTTACAGGAACATAAAAGGTTGATTTGTGGAGATCTTAAAGGTGTTGGACTCAGCATAGGGCTTCAAGGTATGTACACAAAGTATCACTACTTTTTGTGCTCGTAGGATAGTCGGGCTGACGACCAGCATTACGTCAGAGAAGAGAGGCTTTTAAGACAAGGATTAGAACCCGGTTCACACAATGTTGTGTCCCACCCTCTGGTTTAACCAAGAAATGTGTTACTTCCACTCCTACACATCAAACTCGGCCTAATGAAGCACTTTATAGAAGCACTGGAGAGGGAAGGTGGACGATTTGCCTCCCTCCACCATAAGTTCAAACAAATCAGCATGGAGAAGCTTAAGGCAGGTATATTTGATGGTCCCCAGATAAGAGAATTCATAAAGGACTCTAGTTTTAATGTTTCATTAAATCCTACTAAACTCTCTGCCTGGATTTCCCTTAAGTTAGTCATTGCAAACTTCCTTGGTAACCACAGAAGTCTCCAGTAGCAGAAGATGGTTGATGACTTAATGGAAAATTTCCGCAAACTTGGTGCGCGTATGTCAGAGAAAATGCACTTTCTTTGGTCCCATCTGGACTATTTTCCAGAAAATTGCGGAGACTTCAGTGAAGAACAGGGTCAGTTTTTTCACCAAGACATCCGTGTCATGGAAGAACGCTATCATGGCCAATGGGATGTGAACTTTCTGGCTGACTATTCTTGGTGCCGTAAGCGTGATGTGGTGTCTGCTCGGCCCAATTGGAGGTCACTGAAGAGACCATTCATCCATGAGTAGTTTATTTTGTGAATTTTACTATTCATGCCATCTCTTAAAAATATTCTGCAAACCTTCCGTGAGTAAATCGTTCTAATATTTGCTATTGTGTTTCATTCATAACAAATATTTGGAAATATAAAAGTTTTTAGTATGTGCTCATATTTCAAAAACCTAAACTGATTTGATAAAATGAGCATGATTTTCAGATTCAGTGCTAAAAACTTTACTAAAATCAGCTATTATATATTTGACCTTGAAAACAACGCAGACCAGTGTTATCTATAACGCGGCCACACAGATCATTCCACGGAAATGACACGTAATGGGTCACTCAATTTTGCTCTGGTGGACCTTGGAGTGTGTAAGAACCTTTAAAAACTGCAAGTTAGGTAGTGCCCAATCCCGTTGAAACCCAAACTTGTGCAAGAAGCTTGACCGCAACTGAGCTCGGCTTGGGCGCTTCGCTTAAAAAATCCTTCGTCAGGCTCGCCAAACTTCATGGCGCACTTACCTTTCATCGATTTTCTCTATGATTACTACCGCAAATAACTGGAAGAGAATTAACAAGATCTGGATTGTTATGCCAGGGGGAATCCCCCCACACTCACTTTACAAGGAAACTTAATAAATGACAGCCTGATGATCAGCAATGCATTAGCCAACCATTTCCGTGGCATCAAAACTGTCACTCGTTACAAAAGGTCTTTTCTAGCCTATAAATCAAATGAAAAGTCTCATCCTCCCAATTTTACAACAAAATCTAACCTTCCATATAATGACAAATTCTCCATCCACGTGTTGCGTGCTACATTCTTTGTAGATCTATTTCTCCTGGCCTTGACAGTATCCATTTTGATATGATTCAGCACCTCCATCCACGCTGTGTCTTCTTCTCACTTAAATTCTACAACCTTATATGGGTGAAGGCTTTTTACCCATCAATATGGCGCGTTGAGATTTTCCTTCCCTTTGTCAAACCGGGCAGGGAAGGGTTTCACGTTTCCAAGGATCCGTTCGAAAATCTTTCTCGTTAAAGCACCGAGCCTTGACCATATTTTTCGACATTGGGAAAGCCTACAACACAACATAGAGATACAACGTCTTAAAACAGCTATACCTTTAGGGTAAGAGATGTCTTTTACCGTATTTTACTCAAAGTTTCTTAGAATCTCGATCCTTTATTGTGCGTGTTGGAGACTCTTACTCTGTGATGCCACCCTAAGAGGAAGGAGTTATTCAGGGCAGTGTTTAAGTGATTAAGGTTTTGTAAATGCTAATAATGATATCATTTACTCTCTTCCAGAGCGTGTATCGACGACCATATTTCTCGAAGATAACGCACCATACGGTTCCTCGCCTCGCATTTCAATTGCAGCGTGTCGCTTGTGAAAAGCAGTCGATGCAGTTTTGCAAAGTACATAACCTATGGGATTTCGCTTTCCACGAGAAAAACCTACGAAATGTATTTTCACCATGGTAGAGGGTCCCGTCTTTTGCCATCTATCTCCCTACAAGTTGTAGAGATATATATCATCTCTGAGTTTCTCCCTTTCTGGTCGTAACTCTTGATCCCAAGCTATCCGGGTCCCACACCAACGCCTTCTTCGAATGTGTTGCCTGCGGTCTCTAGACATTTTGAAATTCCTCTGCCAAACGTCGTGGGGCAGTGATCGTCTAACACTGGCCACTATATAAGGCCCTTTTTCAATCCAATTGGACTAATGGGTGCCAAATATACTCTTCCGCTTCGCCATCAGCTATTAGAATGATGCATCCAATTTGAAACCTAGGAGATCGTCTTTGCAGTGGAGCCTTCAGTACTTCTCCCTTTACCAGTCTTTACTGTGAGAGTAGGATGCTCCTTTTGCCCTATCATCGACTTGCGATCTCTATGAGATATCACCTGTCGTGTGCAGCAGGCCCCTGTATCAGAGGTTTACAGATGCCTGTATGGTGCCGAGTCAAATGCTGATTTCGATAAGCTGCCGTCTTTATCCTGCCCCTTGAACCTACGGATACGATATCATCTCTCTAACCTTGGGGCTCTGAGAGTCCTTGCCATTCCCACGTCGCTCACCTTTAATTGGCGTGCTGCAATTCCCAAAACTTGTACCAGCATGTGTAGCCTAAATATATCGTCCATGGACCCTTACTCTCTTAAGAGCCTGTTCTTAGAGAATGAGGCCTCACATATACAACACTGCCAGATATACATGTAGGCTTCCAAATCGAAACATGGCGTGCGTGCCGCAGCCACCTTTTCAGGATAAATTTCACTTTATCTTTACAGCTGAACTTTCAGCTAATCCTTTAGCTTTTAAACTGATCCAAATTTACATTTAAAAGTTGTCATTGTCATTTGAGCATAATCACATGATAACATAATAACGGATTGAAACATATTCTAATAATTTTCACTTACTAGTGTCAGTTTATTTTACAAACTGTACTGACCACAAAAGGTACCTTTTCTCATTGCAAAAGTCCAACGGACACTGGCCGCTGGCGTCTGTTAGGATCGAAGAGTCGGGTACAGAGTTGCCAAACAGTATCTACCGGTGTACCCGCACAGAATGATATGCTCGCACTCATATCTCAGCGGAAAAACTCATATGCTTTTTTTGTTTAAAATTGCCTCTTATACAACTTTGGTATATATGAAATCTTTCATATCTGGGAGGAAAATGTATTTTTGTCTCATTTTTTACTCATTTCCACTGCCAGATGTAAGACTCATTCGACTGTCCCTTTACGAGTCTACTGAGACAGATTCGGTTTAGCGGAATTTATTTTTTGGGGGTTTTTGCTGGGTTTTCGTGGGCCGGATTGCAATATTAATGCCGGGCAAGGTAGCGGGCCAGACGCTAGGCTTTCGCGGGTTGGAGGTTGCCCGCCCCTGGCTTTTACTTTAACCTTCAAGAAAATTATTAGCAGAAACCTTGCGGCATATCTGCAAACAGATGTCCTTCTATAACCACCAAAAGCAATGCGATTAAAGGAAGATCAGAAACAGAGAAATGGCAAACAGTTTATTCACTGAGAAAATTGAGAAAGCTAATGGAAATGGGATCTACATGGGTTAAGTATGTTGAGCTTTTGCGAAGGCAGGCAAAAATAACAATAATTAATGAATACGAGGCTAAGTGGAAGATCAGGCTAATGATGTCAATTTGAGATGTTTAAACTTTCAGAAGCGAAGGCGGCCGCTAAAAATGTCCCTACATCACAGAGTGTAATGTGTTCGGAATGATCATATTAACCCGGTACAGAAAGCATACCGCAGAGCGTATTCCAAAGTACTTAGTATTTTACACATTAGGAAACCTTCAATAAACGAAAAATATAATTCAATATGAATGTGAGAGCCTTGATTTACGTACTTAGACTCTAGCGTTTTCTCCGCTTCAAATACGAAGAAATTCAATTTGCAGAGTGGAAAAGAAATGCTCTTTTATAAATACCGCAATAATTCAGATATGAGGGTAAGAACATTTACTTTAAGAAAATAGAATAGCCTTCAGCAATTAGGTATTAAAAAATAAAAGGAAAATGAAAGTAAATAAAAGATAACAAGGAAGTATTTAAAGAACCTTTGGCAAACCACAGAGTAGGGACAAATCACGCATGAGTGCCAAACTGCATGAGGAAATATAAAGTGGCGAGGAAGCTGTTCTATATGAATAAGAAGCGAGTCATAAATAAGATATAATAACATGGAGACTGACAAAAAATGAAAGACCAAAATATACTACAGTGACAATACCATACGGCAATTTCATCCGTACTTGACAATAAGCAAAAATGAGAAAATGCACCGAACTGAGAATAAAATAAGAAACAAAGAAAACCGTAAATGACCACAGGATGTAGAAAGAACAATTAAAAGAGCAAATTAAAAACGGAAATAACAACATATAAAATTAATAGAAACGACGTCGCCTCGGTTAGTGCAAAAACTGTCACAAATATAATATCGACAACAACGGTTCGCCTGCCAAATAATATTCCCTCCATTTTGAATTCTTCATCTACCGAGTGCAGAGATGTGAATTTATTGCAGTAAATATTTAAACTTAAAAGATTATTTTTTTTTTAATTTATATGCGTTAATCGACGGAATGTATAAGTTTCTAATTTATTTACAAGTTCTTCATGATCGTTTCAACTTAGAACAGGAAAGAGGGTTCTAGCAACAGGAAAAAAAATGTTTCTAGGCCTCCCCGTAAAGATCTAAAATTTTGGAATACTTATTATTTTCTTGTTTTACATTTTATCTTTCAGTAGAACCTTCCGATGTCGAAGAATTAGTTTCATTTTCTCTATTTAAGCTTAGCTTCCTACAGCTACACAAGATACCGTAAAATAATTGCTCAGAATAGTTACAAATCAAAGTGTGTGCTAATTTTGGGAAATATTTAGCGGTTCTATGCGAAAACAAAGCTAATTAAAAAGTAAGATAACAAATTTTTGCTATATATATATATATATATATATATATATATATATATATATATATATATATATATACCGATGAGGAAGTTGTTCCTTGGAAACCGAATTCTCAGGAGAAATCTGAAGACCCATGTGATCATTATAAACATTTATTTGCCGGGCGTTTCTGTCTTTAGCAATGACCATCTTCAGCGGATTGATAAAATTTCAAAAATAGCACACAGAGTTCAATATTAGTTATCCATATGAAAAATAAATAAAACTCAGCAAAAGAGGTGACATAAATGAAACCAGAATGATAAGCAATTAGTTAAATATAAGTTAATTTACAGATATATGATATTGTAAAAATATATTAAAAACAGTTGATTGCAAAGGATAAAGCGATAGATAAATACGAGTTTAACCAAGAAAGGAAAATATTATATTTGCAACTAAATTAAACAACAAATATGAATAATAAACATAAATCAAACTCAATAGGAATAAACGAATTTTGTTTTTAAAGTAATACCCGAAAAAATTGTAAGGGCAGGGCGAACAATGAAAAATGATAGGTAAGTAAAATCAAATAGCCAGGAATTCGAAAGGAAAACAAAAAGCAAAGCAAACAGTTCAATATGAGTTAAAATACAAATATATGATAGTGATAAATATAGATGAAAAACAGTTGAATACGGGGGTAAAGGTAATTCAAACGATCAATAAATGCGAGAAAACTAGGAAACGAAAGTTTAAAACTTAATAAAGCAATGTTGAAGCAAAATAATAAAAATGAAAAATATGAAACTAAGGGAAAACTCTTATATATAAGATCATTTAGATACCAAAGGGACAAATATTTTAAACAGAAACTAACCTTCTTTTGTTGGAGCTGATAAAATCGACTGATTATTATGATCGGAACTAGCTAGGATTAAAGATCTGTAGGGGGGTGGGGAAATTTAGTTGGTTGTATGTTTCTTTATTTGACTATATAGTGAACAATTTGAGAGAGGAGGAATAATCATTAAGTTCTGGGTTTACTTGTTTGATGAAAAGTGATTCTAGAATTTTCAAATCCAGAGAAGAGGAAGCGGAAGATAATAAAGTAAAAGAATCAGGGTCGAACGAGTGGGTAAGATTTTGAAAGTGTTCTCTTATTGAAGAGTGTTCAGGTTTAGAGACAAGAATGTTAGTTATATATGAAATCAGCTCCAACAAAAGAAGGTTTAAAGTGATCATATGGGTCTTCATATTTCTCCTACCTATATATATATATATATATATATATATATATATATATATATTTATATATATATATATATATATATATATATATATATATATATATATATATATATATATATATTTATATATATACTGTGAAGAAGAGACCTATTGGAATCAGTTTAGGAAAAATTATATATTTCTATTAGACGAAACTTATTTGAATATGGTATAAAATGTGAGAATAGAACAAGTTATGAACAACAGCGTGAAAATCTTTCTACAATTTCAATATGAAAAAGTAATCAGTCGGGAAACGAACCGACAGATATTGCCACAGCATTACCAAAATATATCAAATACAAATCCTTTTTTTAATGCCCAGAGTTGTCAAAGAATCTCTGACTGTTATTTAAATTATAAAATGTTGAAAACTTTGATTTGAGCACCATACTGACAACTTGAGGTACTACTTTTCCTTATCATACACAGACACACACACACATACTCTCTCTCTCTCTCTCTCCACCCCTTCCTCTTTTCCTCCGTCTCTTCCAATCCCCAATCTCCCTCTACCTCCCTCCTTTTCCCCTCTCCTCCGATCTTCTAATACCTCCTTTCTCTTGCGCCCTTCAAAGAAGAGAGGAGAGGAAAAGGGTGAGAATGAAAGGAGGATTGAATGAGAAATAAAATTAAGAGGTAAGATGCTGATCTTAGTTTTCCCTTCTTAACTACAGATTTAAAACGGAACATTTCCATTATTTTGAGCTACTTATTAACTTAGAGTTCCAACCACGGGTCCCTCTTTCTACGTCCATTATAATTGTTGCTCAAGTTAGTTATTAGTGCGAATCTGACAATCTGAATGTAAGCGTTGAGTGAGGGTTAAGTGAGGATTATGGTTAACTGAGAAAAAAGTAGCAATTTGGCATAAATTTGTAAAGTGACGTCGTTTAGAGAAAGTTAAGTACTGAGAATTGTCTTTCATCTAGATTCAAAATTTACTTTTACGAGATTTATATTTCATCTTTGTCTTGCAAAATAGTCTCTTTTTTAACTTTATTGAGCTATATACATTCCAAAAGTATTCCCTGCCCTTAATATTACTACATTAATTCAATACCTTTACGAACTATTTCTGCAGTAGTTTATCACGTCTTGCCATTTTTCTTCATTATCACCCTTTTTCAGCCAAATCTACGATCTAGCGGGTCAACACTACAGAGGGAAGAATCTCCCTCCAATTCCGTTTTGTCCTATTAGCGCAGAGCTATGCCCTTCATATTCCTACCGAAATGGTCGTTCACCAAACCGTAAAATATCGCTGCATAGACGGGTATGTAATAAGAAACGTAAGAAAAGTTCTCTAAAATTTGAACTAAAACTTAAGCTCTGCAAACATCAATGTTTCTAGTAATTCTCAAATGATGATCGTCACCAAAGATTTTATTCCTGTTAAAATATACAATGTATGATGATTCGTCATTTTTTCCAATTAGAATGCAGAGTTCAAATTTTGAATTTATTTTACGGTTCTCTCTTTTCATACCTGTCTCATCCACAATATTTTACTGATTGGTACTCTCCCTAATTTGAGTTCTTCTCAGTAAGTTTGCTTCTTTTAAATCCACTGCTGTCTTTATTAAAGTTTTATTCGTTCAAATTTGTTCGTTTAAAGTCTTTCAGATTTTTGTTTTATTCGAGTGTTGCAGATATCAGGCTAGTATAGGATATACTGACTTTGTTACGAATATATAAAAAGAGGGATTCGTTGGTTCACATTTAATTTCCTGGTTCAAGAGTAATACATCCACTGATGGGAAAGTTAATTCCAGTTTGATCTTGCATGGAGTTGATCGAAGTTTGACTTCGTTATTGGTTGTTATAAAACTTAAGTATTCCCACTTTCATATGCTTCACATTTTATCTCTTTACCTCTAATGGTAATGGTCTCAGTATATTGTAGCTTTTTATTCGGAAGCAGCTAAGTAGATGTGCGAGAGATTATGGCATATAATGCTCAGGTGTAAATAGTAATTGCGATTTTAAGGATTTATGTCTTATTATTCCCTGAATGAGTTGACGTCTTGTTAAATAAAGGCCAATCTCGTTGTAGCCACCGATTCTCTGAGTCACTTCTTTGTAAATATAGTTGAAAGAGATTTGAATCACATTTTTTATTATTTCCTGGTGTAATTTATATCTGCTAATCTATGTATGGAGCACTTCGGTTCCCAAGCGACGGGGCTAATAGCTGAGTGAGAATACAGCCGCTCATCTTCACCTCCCACATTACAGATCTTTTGCGCCACTTGGGGACAACGGTATTTTTAAATAATTTACAATTGTTCAGCAGTGAAATGTTGGCCATAACTGTCAAACATTAAGCCTAATATTTACTGCATTTGGTGCAGGAATACTTTATTCGTATTCACTTGCATGTAATCAGAGGCAACGTGTTAAGTTAGTCACTTGGGGTTGGAAGGCCGACGTGGAAAATCTAAGCGTAAGCTGTTGTTATGCTAGATCAAACATGTAAATTCTTAAGACTGTTCGATTTGATCAGTTAATTTCTATTCTAGTAAGGCATTTGGTAGTTTTACTTCTTCTTTGTAGATTTTATCTTCTACGAGTTTCTTAAATGCTAATGTGTTGCAGGTGTAATCAGAGAATTACACTGCCTTTTGTTTACGAACATCTCATTCTCCCCCCCTAAAAAAAAAATCATAATCTTTCTAACATTTATCTATCGAGATTTTTTTTTCGAGTTGTCATCTTTCTTTGGATTATTTAATTTTATTTGTTTATTCAGACAGTCCTCTTAAACTAAAAGCCAAAATGATTCTCTTAAAACTCTCTTTCAATTTTCCAACCAAATTCCATCATAAAACTTCCTGCTTCTCTCCTGCTAAATTTTTTGCATTCCTTCTTTAATTACTTTTTTTTCGGCTTGATTACTTCTCCACATCAGATGAGGAACCAACAAAAAACACAAATAAATTGGGAACGTTGATGAAACCTAAACATTCCTCTCCTCGTTAAGGGATAGAAGTTTTTGATGAATAGACGGAAATGTTGGAAGCTGAGTCTGAAATTTCTGAAGTTCTAGATATAATGATGACTGATTTGTAAAGAAAAATTAGATATGGCAAAAAACTGATACAGAATAGAGACATAAAATGTGAACAAAGAGATAAAATAAATCTTAGTGGGAAAATAAAGAAGATGATATTGCAAAACAATTCTTGGAATATGCAGAGTATATTTTGACGGATCTCTAAAAATTATTTAAAATATAAACTCAAAGCAAGAATATATGCAAGCATGTATAAAGTTTGTAGTTTTTGAAAAATGACCGATGTGTTTTAGTCGAAAAATAATAGCATTTTAGTCTAAAGGAAAGATCAGATAAAGGTTGACAAGAGAATTAAAATACTGCCTAGACAATTAAGAAGGGAGAGAATCTTAACGAGAGATTAACCTCAAAGATCAGGATACAAAAACCAAGGTAAATTTTTCAATACTCCTCTTATTCCTTGATCGAGAATTCGAAATAAAGTTGGAAATTACTTGGCATATCCACGAATTATTTTTCCTTGTGGCCTTTGTTGCATTTATTTCTTACTCACGCCATACTTTGTGAGTTTTCCACATATTTACTTATATATATGTATATATATATTTTTTTTTTTTGTTTTTTTCGAAGTAGTATGGTCCAGTGTCCAGGAATATAGGCACACGGGCTCTAAGGTAGGCTAAGCAAGGCAGCAAATATTATTGTTCTAAGAGTGTGATTTGAAAAGTTAGCTGCAGCTGCGTGACCAAGGAATATTCCAAACACAACGACAAAAAATAGATTTTTTAATAGACACTAAATAAAAGGCACAAACTGAATATGGATATATATAGATTCATGAATAAGACAGAATTAGGTTCCAAATACTAATTGGATAACCAGGGCTAGTAAATGGTTATAATGGGAGATTTATGGTAGTGAGAGATTTAGTTCGTTTGAACCTCGATAGTAAAGCGGGGCGAAATTGAAGGGAGGTCGTGGTGACCTTGATTACTCACGGTTGTAGCCAAGAAGCCAAAGAAGGCGTTGCTACATTCTCCAAACTCTAATTTAGCGAGATGCGGGTCTCTTGACCTCAAGAGGTCACCGGTCAAATTTCGAATGGAAATTTGACTTCTCCAAATTCGGATTCACCGAGCTATCGGGCCTCTTCTCCTCAAGAGGTCTTCAGAAGAACTTCGGAGGGCGGCTCTCCAATCCATGATCCGAAGACGGTTGAGCAAGACTGACGTTGCCTCAAGAGACTTCGCTCCCTCACCCTATGATACGAGTGTGATGTCCAGCTACTCCGTGGCCTGCGACCGTCAATAAACACTTCTCGGGAAAGAGCGTCGTTGACTCGAACTCTTTTCAGTGAAGCGACGTCTATCTGAATCTATGGGTAATCTTTTGGAGGGTGCATATATACTCGGATTTCTCCAAAACATGGAGAGAGAGAGAGGGGCCTTCTCGAACCCTCATTATCGGCCAGGACAACCAAGCGTGTCTTTACGGGAAAGTGTAAGAGGTGGGGATCAGCGGGTCACACGGAACGACCAGCGGCTGGAGTCATAAAATTTGTTCGAAGCAAACTTACAAAAAAGATGAGTAATCTCCAAACCTACTGGGGGGGGGGTGCAAATTAAGATAGCGGGGGAGGTCACCTACAATTTCAACGTCATGCCTCAGTGTGAATTTCTCAAGGACCTGGCAAGTCCAAAATTGGAGAAGTCATGGGATAGGGGGGAGGAACGGCTCGCTTTCTCTCTCGAAGTAAGATCTTAGGAGGTGGGGTAACTACTATTTTAGAGGATGCCTCTACAGCCTTCATATTGACTTCAGAGAGGTTACTTGATTTGCATTCCAGACAGTTAGTGCATTACGTGCTTGTACGCGCAGGCACGGTGAAATCTTAAGTCACTAAAGCCTCACTTTACATCTACGGCCGATGTTGAACGGTGCTTATGCCGCTGAGAGATCCAGACATACATTGACCCATTAGGTTAGGGCTTGGAAACTCTTTGGATCGCTTGACGTATTTCTCGAGCCAGTACAAACTTTGAGTATTTCCGCCAATGCCGCTACTCCCAAAGCTTATATGCATAATAGAGAGATAATGTATTGTGCGCGGTATGGACTTCTACTAGTTCGCGATAACCGTTACTCCTCTGCTGCAGCAAGGGAGGCAGAGGCCAAGATTATCTCCCTTGTGCTGGATTTCCGTACATATAGGTATTGTGAGAAAGTTGTGTACTGATAAGGGCGTTTTGAGTCACTACGTGACAAGCGTTTCTCTCGTGGGCTAGCCGAGATTTTATATATATATATATATATATATATATTTATTTATTTTCTTATTATGGTTAATAAACCAAACAAACTTTGACTTGAGGCGTTGTTTCGTGCCTCGATGATCGATTGAGGACCGTTCTCTAAGAGTGATAAACTTTTTTTTATTCTAGGGAACAAATAAAAGGGTTTCTTTCTTGACTTCATCAAATATTGCCACTTCAACTCATTCGAGGATAGTTAAAACAGTGCTTTTACTAATAAAAATAGACCTTATGGAACATAAACCCTCTCGTTAAATAACATAGAAAAATACAGATCTAATACACGTATAAAAAGAAAATGGGATTACTGGGCGAACTCTCGGCGCTCGATTCAAGATAGAATTTTACGGGGGGAACAATTTTAAGTTCATATCTTTGTCCTTAGCCAGACATCCAATAAACTAATTTTTATGTACAGGGACATAAAAAACAGGATTATTCTTTACTTATATAAGGCTATGGAGATTAATACCCGATTTCAGTTAGGATATCTTGGGAGATTTTGTTCCTGAGAGGTGAAGTTCGAGTAGTTAGTTGTTTGCTCAATAAATGGTGTTCGTTTACCAGCCTCCTGATTTGACGCGTGACGTAACTAGGGATCTAAGTTGAGGGCGGTGGCTTCAAGCGAAAACTTAATCCTTCTCTTCCTAGGCGGTCGTGGTGACCTTTACCTCGTTTTCTTCCGGCCGAGAAGAAATAGTTGTCTTCTCTTGTTTTCTATCTATTTGAGATTGGTCCAACTTAGAAAAAGTAAGATTTAGAGTCCTCAAGCTGTGTAGATTGATACTCAATAATCTTGCGGCTCGAAGGGCACCGAGCTTCTGCGGTACAATCTGGTATTGTACAAGACTGCAAGTTTTCTTCAACTTGCAATAAGTTTGTACCGGTGATATTTGAATTTTCTTGTCGAACTCGAAAAATATTATGGCAACCCGTGACTTTCTTATCTCTTCGGTGTGAACGAACAAAAAGCCTGGTTTCCTCGTGTTATCCTGTTATCTACCCAAATTACTTCCTCGGGGTAATGGGGAGGTGGAGGGGAGGGACTCGCATGGTAAGCCCCTAGGGTGGTCTCCCGGGCTTGGCGTCTTGTAGCTCTGAGAGAGGGAAATACGAGATCGGCAGTTTGCACGTTTGAATTAATTGTTTATAAGTACATCCTCGAAAGACCTGCCTTTTGAGCTGAGGTCAGGAATCTGTCTCTTAAAATTTACCATTGTTCCCGTTCTCTTATGTTACTGGAGAACATCGGAGGAGCAAAGTTTAAACCAGATGTCTATTTTTATTATTTCCTTGGCTCTCCTCACCAAGAGGGAGGCCTCTATACATATATATATATATATATATATATATATATATATATATATATATATATATATATATATATATATATATATATATATATATATATATATATATATATATATATATATATATATATATATATATATATATATATATATATATATATATATATATATATATATATATATATATATACTAAACTCTTATACCTCTATAGTTTCATATTCACCACTCTGATCACATGGCAGGCAATAAATAAGTCTACCTTAAGGGGCAGTATAAAAAAAGAAGATGGGAACGGCCGATAGGAACCCAATTATGTGCACCATTGCACCGCGACTTTTCTCGTGGTCCTCTCCCAATGTTTTAGGTC
Organism: Ceratothoa steindachneri; assembly: GCA_963969495.1. Lineage (NCBI taxonomy): Eukaryota > Metazoa > Arthropoda > Malacostraca > Isopoda > Cymothoidae > Ceratothoa > Ceratothoa steindachneri. The sequence goes on along the minus strand of OZ018322.1, from coordinate 158,143,415 downwards.
ACTTGTCACTACTTAGGAATGGGCATACTTACGAGACCTACGGCATTTTGATAGAGCTTTCCCTCGAACTTTGATCTGACATGTGCGTTTTCTGCAGGGCATCTTCGCACAGGTTGCTTTTCCATGTATTTGCACGAACAGAGTCTATACTACTTATACCTTTTACCCCGTAAGGGATTGTGCGATCGCGACACTGGAATGTACGACTTTTAGGAGAGGATTGGTTTTCTTTATTTTATTTGAACAAAAGTTAAAGGAAGTTTGGCCTTCCTCGACAGTGGAGCGTGTCTTTTCTTTGTTTGTTTTTGTTTTTAGTGTTAGTGTTTTTTTCTTGTGGTTTCTGTTGGTTTTGTTTTTTATTTTTTATCTAGCCTATAATTCGGCTAGCTTTCTAAGTCGACTTGTGCCCCGACTGGTGGTCCCCATAATGACTCTTAAAAAGTACCAGCATTTATAATTCTCAGTCAACGACACATTTTTTCCAGTTTCTTGTTAAACCTCTCTGCACTAGTGCCACCAAAATTCATATAATTCCCAGTAACTTTTTAGATTTAAAATATCTAAACAAAAACAATTCCTTTACTTGTTAGGGAATGTAAAAGTTTGGCTGAGATAAAGTTTCGCCTTAGTGACTGGAGTGATTTTATTAGACACCCCCTGACTGAAAACTGCAATGTAGGCATCAGGCGTTTAAAATATTTTTTCCCTTAAACCTACCAGGATTGAAGCAACTTTTGTCAGTGGCTAAGAATTTCCGATAGAACTCCAATCATTTCGATTCCACTCACGACTGACACATGATAACGACGAGAGGATAGTGTACTGAGCCTGAAAAGGAATTATTGTAAGAAGTATTTTGACCGTACTACTTTATATATATGATTGTTTAAAGGAATTAATATTTAAATAAACTAAATGTATGCTGTGATGGTATGCGGGCATTGTGGCAATGTGTAGCGACCTTCCCTCTGCATTAAGCACAACTAAGAGACGCTCTTCATCCACGCTGAGTAAGTGACACTATAAATTACACAAATCTCACCGCCCTAAAATTCATGTATCAAATGGGATTAATTTCATCCACCCGTCCAGGCAGGCTATTTCTCCCAATAGTAAGGAAACCTGCACACATTGTATTTATGCTCACTATTTGGTGGGTGCCTAACTATGCATAGTTCTACGACGCCAAAAGTAAAAGATAAGATCGCCAATTGATACATTTATTTTGGGGGCTGTTAGATTGCTCCATTAGATAGAGTGACTTGCTTGAAGGTGTAATCCGATGCACTGTGAAGGTGGATCATAATTGCTATAAAAACCGCACAGTAGAGTGCTACACTAGACGTTTGTAAATAAATAAGAAAATATCAATTTTAGTTGTTATATATTGTTTTGTATTACTGGAAATTTATTAGTGACGTTGAACTCACACACCTCTCTTTACAAAAGATAATAAATCGGGTGTCAAGCGCAAATAATATTGATTAATTATAGCTTGCTAATTTTCAATGAAAGTATTTGTTGAGAACTTGGTACATATCCATGTCCTCTGTACTCATTTTTACTCAAAGATTCGTTGAATAATAACTGTATAAATAGTCCATCCCCCTGGGCCTACAATAATTCTTTAATAGCGCTAAATCCTAAATGTATACATAGAAGTGTTTTAAAGAAATAATCTAACTAAAAATGTTTTATCTCAAGATGAGAGCGACGCGCATCACTCACTCTAATATCTATAATCTCCTCATGCCATATCGAGCAAAGTTCTAAGCCTCATGTTATAAAGTAAAATCAAGTTTTATTTGCATGTTATAAATAACCAATAATTAGTGGTACTTTATAACGATTTGGTTGAATTCGAATTAGGACTCAATGTGGGGAAAATTCCACGTGGAATTTCTTTTCCAGCACGGAAGTTTCATGTGCTGGAGAATATTCTGTTAGGCTTAAATTGGTAAGCCTAACACCCTCCTTCCACAAGCGGTAGCCTTGAACCGCGTCCACCACGATTCACCTTTACACCGGCTAGAATAGCCTCGGCAAGGAGATTCGAGGCCATTCGAGAGTAGAGCTGTTTTCAACTAAATACCCCTCCCCCCCGCGAAAGAGAGCCTCAGACATATATATTGCTCGTTTTCCATGAAACCAACACAGAGTTGAGAAGTCTTGCTCGGACCCCAAGAAAATTCTCCTAGTTCCAAGTCAGGTGCTAACAACCCCGCAAAGTTCAAGCTGAACTATTTTTGTGTATTGGAATTAGCCCCAGTCAGTGAGGTAATTCCATTTAACGATCGCTACCGAGTGATTTTTTCGACTTCTCTCCTCAACTCCTTTCGAATCCCTCCTCGCTCGCCCCTCGTTTTCAGGTGGCCCAAATACTCTTCCCTGGGGATGTTACCGCCCGCTCCCATTATTTTGGAGAGAACCGTCATCACTTTAACATCCAGCTCAGAAGCTTCCAATGGCCTCGCCTCACGTGCAGAAGACATCTGTAAAGCCTTACCCTGACGTCTCACCCAGAATCTTCTGTAAGCTAACCCCTCTCCCCCTCAAGTAACCCATTTGAGTTAATACCCCCATTTGAATAGTCTCCTCCCGTAACACCTTAAGTTTTAACTTCATAATCTGATTCATAACTACAATCCCCCGTCCTCCCTGTGTTTATCAGATGTAATTTTTGCCCATCATTTCTCTCATTATTTTTATTTAAATAAAATTATATTTTTTGTACGTGCCTCTTTAAATAACCTTGAGCTTTGTCATTGCCCATAATATACCTGACCTCGTTGCACTCTTATCTAGTTGTTTTGCCCGTCTTGACTCATGGCGATCCGTCCCTTTTGTCGGTTCGCCTTGAAGTTATTGGTCCTTCCCCCCCATAGATATAATATGGTATTGATATAATGTAATGTCATACCACGACACTCAATTTTTCCGCATTTCTCAATACCAACGCTATAAATAAAGAATAGATTTAGGCAAAGCTACTAAAATAGTTAAAGAAAAATAACCTAGGCAAACATGCCCTAATCCTCAATTTTCAAATTACAATTTTGGGGAACTATACAGAACTTTAGTACTTAATAACAATGGGTGATGGTTTATTCTCCTCACTATTTTATTTTTTAATTATATCGTAGTATAAAACTGAAAAGCAGAAAAACTCCGATTTTGCCGCAATTCACCATAAGACCATGTCAAAGATGAGAGAAATGGAGATCAAAGATAGAGATGGGTAGGACGGAAAGAACCCGCGATCGGCTTTTTCTTTAGATAACTTACGATTGATAAGACGCCTTATATCGAGCCTAATTGTAATAACGAGAAGTTTCGAGAGATGCCGTGAAGGCCTAAATTCACTCCCGGCACCGCTATATAGATAAGAGAAATACAATTCCGGCGCCCCGGTAAAATTCACTTCCGACTGGCCCGTATAAATTGTAAAGCGTTGGCATGGGTAAGATTAGTATTTTGCCAAAGAGGATGTGACAGAAAAGTATACTCTCTCTCGGTCCCCTTACCCCAAGAGCCAGAAGACAAAAAATAAAATAAGAAGAAATAAGAACCCAGCGTCTCCGCGGCCAAAATACTTCATCGATCCCTCCTTTCGAGGCTAGCAATGATTCTTAGAAAACAGGTTGTATTCTCCTTCAAACTTTAATCAAGCCGAGTACTAATCGTCTAAGTGGTAACTCAACCTTGCGTTGAGAAGCAATCAAGCTTGACGCTCATACCCCGTTCTCAAGCCCTTTTCTCGGGTACAAAATCCTCCGAAGGAAAAACACCCGGAATGGTAGTTACCTTTTGTCAGTCATGTACGTTCGTATCTTTTGCCCATTCAGTTCTTTTGTATTTCTATGTTGTATCCATTATTTTATTTTTGTTTGTACAATAGTAAAGATTATTTTGTTTCATCCGGTTTGATTTCCAAAACCTCCTAGTTAGTTGATATAATTACGCCAAGGAAAATAGTCACTCTTACTCGATTCATCAACCCACGTTTAAAGTGTATCATTCACAGCAAGGCCCAGAGTGTCCTGCGGGCTTGCCTCGTAACCCTTCCGAGCTTAAGGAAGAAAGAAGAGGTCAAGAAATCTAACCTGACTTAAGAAATAGAATAATTTATATATATATATAAATATATATAATGGGTGTTCCAATAACTTGGACCAAATTTAAATGTGAGTTAAGTTTAAGCGTCTAATGAATTTTTCTTTTTTATTTCAGATTTAACAACTTCAGTCCTTAGAAATTTTAACCATGGAAAGTTTAACAATCAAAAAACGTGTTAAACTTAGTGAAGCCTATTACGAATTGGACGTTCAAACAAAAACGCATTTCGGGCACTTCACGATTTTTTGGGTCAACATAATCGACCAACAGAGAGTGCAATTGGGAAAATCGCTCGTAAATTCAAACAAACGAGGTTGGTGGCAGATATACAAACGCCGTTTCGTGCTCGTTTACGCCGTTCAGCTGAAAACATTGATGCAGTGCGTGAGAATGTGGCCAAAGATCCAGACACCTCTATTCGTCATCGCGCGCAGGAATTGAACCTCTTCACAACAACGTTACATCAAATTTTGACAAAAGATTTGTCTCTACACGCTTACAAACTTAATTGATACAAGAAATGAAGACCGCTGACCATTTGAAGCGCCGTACATTCGTCAATTGGATGCACGAGCAAAGACAAGCCGATGATGAAGTTTCGCATAGAATCATCTTTAGTGATGAAGCCCATTTTCACCTTGGTGGATTCGTTAATAAGCAGAATTGTCGCATTTAAGCTAATGAAAATCCCAGGAAGATTTTTGAAAAGCCACTGCATCCACAAAAGGTCACTGTTTGGTGTCCATTTTTTGCTAGCCGAATCATTGGGCGGTATTTCTTCGAAAATGATGCTGTAACAGTGACGGCAAGCGATACCATGCCATGATAACCACCTTTTATGTCCTGAATTTGATTCTATGGATGTCGAAGATTTGTGGTTTCAACAAGACGCCGCCACATGCCGCACAGCTAATGCAACAATGGCTTTATTGAATAAGAAGTTCCAAGGTCGCATCATCTCTCGAAACAGCGAGGTAATTTGGCCACCACAATCGTGTGACTTGACGCCTTTAGATTTCTTCCTTTTGGATCATCTCAAAAGTAGGGTCTAAGCCAATAACAATTCAACAGCTGAAGTATGAGATAATAAGGCATATTAGGAAGATCGAGGAGCAACTATGCAGAGACGTCATCAAAAATTTTGACTATCGAGTGGAGGTGTGCCGCTGAAGCCTTGGCGTACATTTAGGCGATATTCATTTTCAAACATAATTGCCATGACTCAAATAACATGATCCAATAGTGAAATCATTAACTTTTCATCAATAAACTGATTTATTTACTGCTAACTTCGATTCGTCTTAATGGAAGACCCTTTATATATATCTATATATATATATATATATATATATATATATATATATATATTAAACTGGTCTCGATGTTTTATGTGGTTTGGTTCTGGCTATAAGAAAAATGTGGAGAAACAATTTTGTTGTATAGGCTACTTACATTTAAAATTTTGTTTACATTATCCCATTGACATTTTGAATTTATTTATTTATAAGTTCTTAACAATTTTATATTTTTGTAACTATGCTTCATTCATTCTCCCAAGCGGTATTTTTGTTTCTTTTTGGCGCTGTAAACTGTACCATATTTGAAAGATTGAGTAAGAATATAATTTCTTTTGTTCTTTTTTTAATTTGCATATTTGAGAGGTAGACGCCGAGGCCATCGTCTCAATTACATTAAGGGGATTTTGCTAAAATCTTGACTACAGAAATTACTCCGCAAGGCTTTCCAAGCCATAACAGAGGCAAATGATGAAAAAGTGTGACTAAATAAATTCAGTCTAAACAAGGTCTGCTGACCAAAGTTCGCGAGCTCTCACTTTTCTCATTTATAACCCATGATATTTAAAACTTGAAATAATTCCCGGGGTAATCTTGATAGGACCTTGGAAATTATAATATTTTGAAAGAGAATGTAAAACAACATCATGGTTTCAATTTCGTTAGAATCGGCCAAATAGTTATGATGCTATTACCCAATAATCCCCGGGATAGCAAGGGCGAAGACTTTTGACAATAATATGTTTCGAGAATGTAAAACAACATAAGGATCCCAAATATCGTTAGAATCGGCCGATTTTATTGCCAAATAATTCTTCGGCTAACCTAGGGCGTACCTCTGGAATTTTATCATTCGAAATAGAATGTAAAACAACATAAGGATTTCAAATATCGTTAGAATCGGCCGATTTTATTGCTAAATAATTCCTCGGCTAACCTAGGGCGGACCTCTGGAATTTTATCATTCAAAATAGAATGTAAAACAACATAGGTTTTAAAAATTTCGTTAGAACCAGCCGAACAGTTATGATGTTATGTTATTGCCAAAACAACATAATTCTTGGGATAACCTTGGGAGGACCTTGGCGATTATATCATTCAAAAGAGAATGTAAAACAACATAAGTCTTTCGGATTTCGTTAAACTCGGCGGAATAGTTACAATGCTATACCGAAATCTTAAAAAAGCAAAGCGGGACCGACTAGACGACATAGTAGGATAAAGAGTCGCCCGCGACTAGACTTGACATAATTATGTAGATAGTTTGAAGTCATTGTACTTATATTTTGCAAACTACTCCACTGTGATTGATTCTCAATTAAAGAGGAAAAAATATTGAAATACAAACTCTTATTAGATTATAAATAAATTCAACTGCTTAATAAATTCTAGATAGATGGATTTTCGAGTATGTAATTGACACAATAGTCATAAATGCATTTTGTTCCAAGAGATTACATTTTCCTAAATATTAATCAAATATGTATGCTTCCTCGATTTCCATATATTTGAACTATTTTTCCCCCTATCATTTAGAGAATTATTAGTATTTGCGTTTCATAACCATAACAAAAAGATTTCTGAGTAAGAATTTTTGGTTGAACAGAATTCTTGATCAATATTCAAATTGTATTTCGAAAAAGAGTGGCATAATTCTAATTTTGCTGAAGGAAAATGTAATTCTTCCTTTTTACTTCAAAGTGAGCGAACAGAAATTTGCCGGATATATTAATCTTGTAATCCATCTGAAAAATTTGGTCCTGAGAAAAGAAAAGAAATTATTCACTTTTCCAATTCAAGTTCATTAATTATCTTCGTCAATCTCGGAGTAAAGATTAATTGAAAATACTAATTGGATGAAATATTAACTCCCGAAGAATCATAAGAAAATGTGTCCTCTTTCACTGCCAAAATTGCAAAAGCTTTTCGAAAAAAAATATTCCTCAGGTTTCGGTTATCCTAAGAATGGCTTCTCTGCCTTCAGGTCTTGAATTCAGCCTACTAATCAGTGTGGTTAGCACTTTTATACATGAAAAAAGTTCAGAATTTAGAGAATTACTTTAGAGGAAAAGATAACAACCCATCAAGTGGAAAATCAAAATATTCCACCTAATAAAGGAGACTAAGCTTTTATTTACACGGATAAGCATAAATTTTAAGGTGTTCGCAAAGTAATTACGCATTTCAAAGAAGAAAAGAGCAAATCACCATTTAGATTAATTAAGCTACGAGTATATATGAATTATGTAATTGTAATCAATATTAATCCCTATGGAAATTCCAAATAAAAGCAAAACTATCGATTCCTTTTATAATTATTCTGCATTTTTCTCCCAAATAGTGAGAGATCGTCTCCAACTTCTATTATTGTGAATGTTCTGTCATTTATGAATATCCGAATAATCAAAATATTTGATAATACTTAGGTGCAAAATATGATGAATATGAGGGTTGTGGATAAACGTCTGTGCTTTTGCATTTTCTTTAATCCTATTTTGAATAGGATTACCTAAAACATAGTATTTTATTAATTGCATACATCTGGTAAAATACTAAGTGATTTAAATGAATTAGCCTGATGAATTCTATCAATTCGGTATAAAAATGTAAAATATATAAATTTAGGAGGTGTGGTAAGGTTATATATATATATATATATATATATATATATATATATATATATATATATATATATATATATATATATATATATATATATATATATATATATTTATATATATATATATATATATATATATATATATATATATATATATATATATATATATATATATATATATATATGAATGCAATGTCCCGCAGGAAAAAATGAAAAGGTGTTTCCAAGTACTTTCGAGCTTTATTAAGTTCCTTATCAAGGATAACTACAAATACAAAAAATAGTATTATATTAGAAGGAAAATATACGAAAGAAAAGTATGAAAGACGGCCTCAAAAAGAAGAAATCACCACTGAGGAAGAGGGAAGGGGGAAGGTAAAAAAACACATTAAGAATTACAAGAAGCAGGTAGTAAGGTCAAACTAAGTCGAAGGAAAGGGTAACAGATACAAAAAAATGGAGATAGCCTAACGAGGGAGATTATAAGACACGATGAGCAAAAGGGGGAAAAATACAAAGTACAAAATAGAGCAGTGACAATTAAAAAATAAAAAATTAATCATAAAAAAATAAAATAAAATAGGGGCCACATAACTAAAGAATGTATATAAAAAAACACTAGGAATGCAAGACAAAACTAATTTCTTTGAGTATTAATCTTTTAATTATAGAATCTATTTTATATAACCGAGGGGAAAGATTAAAATAATCACATTGGCTCATAAATTAAATTCAATGATATTCGTTTTGATATGGTCATTGGGACGATAAATAAATTTGGCCGAGTTCCATTTAATTAAATGGTTCTTATCTGACATATGGACAAAGAAAGCACTGTTATCTTCCCCTCTTCGGACATTATATTTATGTTGATTTATGCGAACAGAAAGTTGTTTACCTGTTTGTCCATAAATATTACGGACAAACAAGTAAACAACTTTCTTTTCGCATAATAGTCTCTTGGCAATGACTATTACGAGATGATCTTAGATCTTGATTTCAAGAAAAACGCGAATAGAGACAGCGCGGCGTGGCGTTTAAGGAGTGGGTGGAAACGGCTAAGAGAGAGACTAACATGAATTAATGAGAATACCTGAAAGCGAATAGCGGGTACCGACGAGGTGCGGGCAGAGGATACTGACAAGGCAAAGCGGGCTGCGGATATTGACTTCAAACTCTGGTGCCGGAAGATTAAGAGTTGGGTGGAATGAGGTTTTCTCCCATCCTTCCGAGGGGCTTGTTCTAGGATCCAACACATGGGCAGACGAGAGTAGTCTCTCCCTTTTAGCACGATCGTCGGAAGGTTCCTAAGCAGGCAAGGCGAAACTCTGTCCGGCGTCTCATAATTTCGCCCATACATTAATGCATACGAAAAGGGTGGCCCAGATGGCTGTAGTCTCTCTCTCTCCATTGACGGGCGCGGCAGTGCGTATCTTTCTCTTTCTCCCTCTCTCTCTCTCTCTCTCTCTCTCTTTGATCTGTGACAAGGCTAAACTAATTAATTTCGCGTCAGGCACCAATATTTATATTTACTTTTAGCTCATTTAAGGTGGAGAGACGTTAATTGATATAGATGCCTTTATTAGGTTCTCTTCTCAACTTGAACTCTCCCTAATAATGTATATAAGCGATTGCCAATCTAAAGATTTTCAAAATAATTTCGATGTAGGAAAATCGATAGTCCACCCTCACAACTGAGGCCCTGTTCCATAACCACAACGTCCTGGAATTTTGTGGTGGCGTAATCCTCTTACTTAGCTACCCTCTTCTCTCTCCTCGCCTCGTAAATAACCAGAAAGGCCTCCCAAAACCACATAATGCGCAAATCATCACATGTCGCACCCCGGTGAGCCTAACATTGGTTAAACTGGCAATATTCCTATCCTAAAGCCAGAAGGAAAGAGGCTCTCAAAAAAACCATTAGAGGACAAGACTTAAGGCCGCCTTTCTCATACCCCCCCTCTTCCCCTACCCTGAGTGGGGTGGCAAAATATATAATCTAATAACTGCAGAAGAACGTGTTAGATCGTGTTAGTCATCGAGACAACTAATTATGGCTAGCTAAAGGCCCGGCATTCAACGAATTCGACACAGAAGAAGTTCATCCTGAGCCAGCTCCTGGGGGGTCACACCGAAGTAAGCTTCTTGTACGAAAATCTAGAGTATAAAAAAGTCATTGAGACACGAAGTCTGGCATAAGTGCCCGGAAAACCATCGAAAGGGACACAGAAAAGGCTCATCCTGAGCCGGTTCCTGTCCTGGTGTCACACCAAAAATTAAGCATCTTATCTCAGAGGATTGTGTTAGTCATCAAGACAATGAATTCCGGCTAAGTGCCCGGCAACCCTACAAAAGGAACACAGAAGATGCTCATGCTGAGTTAGTTCCTGGTAGGCACATATAACTTTAAGTTAACTTGGATTTAGAAGCTAGTTAACTAGTTCTCGTCAGATAAACATCCTAACCTGGTGTAAAAACAAAATCCAGAGATAGTCCTCACCATTGAGGAATACCCCAAAGTGAACTACCTTAAGCACTCCCCTTCGTCAAAGGATACCCTCGTTTGCTAGTCGCTTGTCAGTGCGAATTAGTCCCAGATTAACTCGAAGAGTGAAAGAAGCATTCTTTCTCAGTTCCGTTGGTGACGTCTTAACACGACAACGTGCTAAATGCAATAGGTCGCACGCTCCGAATTCATCTGTGGCCTTAAAGATATCCTCGCCTCAGACAGCCATCTGGGGTGGCCATAAAAATGTCCACGCGCCTCCCCGAAAACAACATTTTTGAAGTTACTTAAAAAAATTGAGGCCAAGGACAATCTCAAACCCGATTCTCGTGTGAGGCTTTAAAGGTAGTTATATCCCATTATCTGTTTCTTTTAAGGTCCAATAGCGGTCAATATTAAAGTGAGCTTTGGGTCAACCATTACTCTATATTCAATTGTGCAATTTATTAAGCCTCACTTAAACTTCTTTAATTCAAAACGGTGTAGTTTGTTTGTTAGAGTTTAATTTTTGTTTTATGTTTTTAATTAAAGGTCTAGTTATTTTAGAAGTATTTATTTTAATCCTCGAAACGCTGACATGGCACTAGAATCCCCTGAAGATTAATAATAACTCTAATCCAATATACCACTCTTAGAGAGAAAACTTAATCACGGAGTTTTGAAGTACGTACCAAATCTATACGTACCTACACCATTACTCAGTCCTTGCTATACCACGACATTCGCTAATACTCTTAAAATTTCGTTAAGAATATTAAATGATATATGAAATAAGAATAAAGAAAAAGTGCGAGCATAAATATCTTTGATATTTTAAAGATTTGATATTTGCCCCCGAGATGAGTTTGAACTTTGGAGTAGTCAGAAAAAAGTGATTTTGTCTAACTGATCCAGATTTACTTCAGTCCGAATTGATAACAGAATGATGAAGCGCGTGAAGTTATAGAACCATCATTCATCCTGCAAAATATGCACGTCTCTTGAAATAATGTCATCATATGCGAGGGCATCAGTTTGTTATGACGTGAATCATGGACACTTTGCAACAATACCATGAACTCCACTGGGTATTTATAGGTATGGTATTCCCCGGGAGTACCAAGAAGGGATTTTTACTTTCCTAGTAGGGCGGCCATCCTTCATGTTGGATTGAGGTCAAATTTCGAAGAATTTGTTGGAGTAGCACAGGGGGTTTTTTTATACAGTGCTTTGTTACCCTAATGACCCGCCATGAGTTGAAGATGATGTTAGGAAGAAGAGTGAAAAACCTCCTCTAGAAAATACCAGAAAGAAGAGAAGCGACGAGTAAAGATGATGGCGGCCATAAAAAGATAGAGTCTGCAACTTTGTGTTGGTAGCTATGTAAAAAATTAGTGAAGATGGGCTGCGTAGAAATTTGCGGAAGTTAGAGCGCTGAAAGGATATCTAAAGAGGAAACTAGTTTCAACGATTTTGATGCCAGCAAAGAAAAAGAGAAGAATGCTTCTGGCCTCGCTTTAGTTCGCTTTTCTCCGAATATTTTCATATGTCGGAGGTTGTTATGCATAACTAGAGAAAAGATCGAATTAAATATATTAAGGTTAATAATTTCTCGTCAACTTTATTGGTTTACTTGAAACGCATACTCAAAATAATTCCTAATATGCATTTATTCATTTATTTTGACTCGCAATTATGAAATTAAAATGTAATTTAAAGCAGGACAGTTCTGATATTCCATTAATACTTTTCATATTACTAAGTAAATAATATAAAAATTATTGCTAAAATATGATAACTATTATTATCTATCACACGGGGTGGATGGTATCGAGGATGTGCAGTTATATATCTTCGACAAATTTTCCTTTCCTCTAACTTCACCATTTTCTTTACAGATTTCTCGTTAGAAAGGCCCTGACGAAAATGCGCTCGCTGGTTTTCGCTTTAAATTTATTTTTTACGATATGCCCTGTGCCGTTATTGGTCATTTTGGCATGAAACTATCCTAGACTTGCCTCCCTCCCCCAGAAAATGTGGGAAGGAGCAACAGAGTCTATGAAGGCCTTGATTATATTTTCCCTTGTTTTGAAATTTCATTAAAACATACCATTTTATTAATTACATAAATTTGGTAAAATTTATCAACTCCTTATACTTTTGGCTCCTTAAAGTTGTTTCTAACTAAAGATAAGAGATAAGAAGTTTTACAGAGCTCCCATAGAGCTATTAAAAATATTTTATTTCTTCAAGCGCATTTATTCTTTTTTAAACCCATTCACTTTCAAATTTCGCTATCTTTGGACACAAATAGGAACTCATTGTCTCGAAAAATGGTCATAAACTGAGATATTAGGAACAAGTAACCGTTCCGAAAATTTCAGCTCTAACCGACAAATTTCTTAAGAGTTGAGCAAAACGAATTACCACAGAGTGAAAGAACCACAAAATGGAAGTTATTTTAACTTTTAAATCCTTTTTTATCCTAAGATGCCGTTTGAGTTGTCCAAAAATACCGTTAACATAAGTTTGTTTTGTCTTTTTATCTCTCACAAGTCTGAGAGTTTGGATGCAGTCTTAAAGTAATTGCGAAAATATTCGAGATAATTTTTATCAACCTTAATAGAGGAGCCACGCTTTCCATTATGATGCGAACATTTTTCACAAAAAAAAATTCAATTATTACTAAATGTGAACAAAACTATCATCAAGACATAATAATTTAGTAATAATAAAAAAAACATAAAATTGGAATGAACTACAAATGTGTAAATATCATAAGATATTTAAGACCATAATGAACACAGAGTATATACCAACATTATTAAATAAAAGACAACCTAATGGAATGCCAATATAAACACGCTAGATTAAATTATAAATTGTACCAGAGATAATAAAAAATGAAATAAAATGATATCTAGATGATAAAAGAGTTTTCAAAACAATAGGAACCATTTATTTGAAATAATAATCAGAACATGAACATACTTCGACTTATACTTAATTAAATAAGGTTAGAAATAGATCTTTTTTTATTAATTTAGAATTAGACAACTGTACAAACAGGTATTTGCTCTAATCCTGATCTATAATTTAGAAAAATTAATCAGTAATAAAAATTCTTTGGCATATTTACATTCTAAGAGGCCTTTCGACTTCGCTTAAATAAACGGTTTTTACATAACCTTTCTCCCCTTCCTTCTCTCCATATTATTCATCTACATAATGGGTTGAGAAATAGGTTCTTGTGGTTTTATCAAATTGATTCATTACCATTAACAATTTTAGAGAAAGTTCATTTTTAATTGATAACAATATGCTATTTAATCTATAATGTATTCCCCGTTGTTATTCACGACTTCTTCACAACGTTCAACTAGTTTTTCGATGCGTCCGCAATAAAAATCTATGGATTTTGACTCGAAGAATTCGTCTAATCAGGTTCTCAATTCACATCAGTATTGAACGAAACACCGCGCAAATTGATGGAAATCCGATGAAGCCAAGTCGGGGGAATATGGAGGATGTGGCAGGATTTTACAATTAAGCGTTTGGATGGCGTCTTTTGTCATATTGGCAATGAGAGGACGAGCATTGTTGTGTTGCAGAAGGACTCCATAACGTCGATGAGGTCGCTTCTCACGAATAGGATCGGCGAGTCGATACATTTGTTGAACGTAGATTTCTGCATTGACAATCTCGTTATTCGCAAGAAACTCATAAAGAATGATGCCTTCACAATCCAATCACACACACAGCATCGTCTTTCGTGAATGAAGTCCTTGCTTTAATCGCGAAAGTGTTTTTTTGTTGATCCTAAGCCATATTTTGCGATGGTTCATGTTCGCCCGTGATGATGCGGCAATGAAATCTGTCCTTATATCCACGAGTAGCCTTTTGTCGAGCAAGCGAACTTTCGGCAATCGTGGAGCGTTGAAGTTTGTTGCTTTCGCTCAAATCGTGCGGAACCCATTCACATAGTTTTTGAACTTTCCCCATCGAATAAAGGTGATGCACTACAGTTTTCTGGTCACACCCCAATTGTACAGCCAATTCTCTAGTCGATTGACGAGGATTTTCATTAAGAAGGTCGTTCAATCCATCTTTATCCAACTTAATGGAGCGACCAGAACGTTCTTCGTTATTAAGATTGAAATGACTGTTTTGGAAACGCGAAAACGACCATTGTGCTGTCCTTTCTGATAAAGCATTTTCTCCGTATACAGCACAAATATCGAGACGAGCTTTGGCTGCGTTTGCATTGTTCCCCTCTCGATTAAAAATGGCTAACCTGTGTCAAAAATGCGCCCTTCTTTCAACTTGCCATTCCATTTTGAGGGTACAAAACAAAAATTAAATTAACACAACTTTTAAATAAACCGCAATGACTTATTACTCAACTTCAAGACGTAGCCTAACCAAAACCCTAATAGTCTACGTTGTTAAGAGACGTAGCCTAACCTTTTCAAATTTTGATCTGATTATTGATTATTGTTTCTTAATATGTGCACAAATCACGTCAACAACCTTAAATTAATACAACATTAAAAAAGCGCAAGAACTTATTCCTCAACCTAATACATTTATCAGTGAGAATCTTCAATAGATTACGTCGTTATAGAATAGGGATATTTTTTAATTTTTATCCTGCACAAGGATTCACAGCCCATTATCCTATTTCTAGATTTCTAAAGCTTAATAAACTCAACCATCAGTAAAGGAATACTATGTACAGTGTGAATGAAGTTCATTTCCAGGGAGATAGAAAGATTACAACCATTAAAAAAAACACAAAAATGGACATTTAAATTAACGGATTATAACCAAAAGAAAAACAAATTAGGGAAAAAGAATATAATTTTCTCGAATGGCAACTTTTTTGATGGTAAATTAAGATTCATAAAAAAAGAAAGTTTTAAGCGTTGCGAGAACGAAAATTCCGAACATAATTGTCGGAATTTATTATACAGGGTATCGCAAGAAAAAGGATACAGATTTTTAAATCAATAGATCTCTGAAAGTATTAAAGCTAGATAGTTTCTGAAAACTTAATTTTGTTTGTCTATTTTGTGTACATCCATGGTAAAAACTGTATACACTTACATCGATAATTGTAAATTCTGCAATGGGTTGATGAAAGACATAAAATGTATGCTTGCGCAAGCAGGTGAAATACAGAATTAAACTTCAAATAAACATATTTCCAAACCATTTAATCGAAGGGATCAGCAAAAAAATACAATTGTCTAAAGCCTAGTCTTAGCCTAGGCTACTGAGCTTACCAAAATCTTTAGCCTAGTGCCTGCTAAGACGTTGTTGGAGAATCGCCATCAGTCAATTTAAGCCTCCAAATTATTCATTCTTCAAGCACCCTAAAATGCAACTTAGAAGTGAACAAGGAGCTTTTGTTGTAACCAATTATTGAAGGACTGGAAGCTTTAAACAAGTTCAACAACTTTTTGAACAACGCTTTCCAGATAGTTTCCCCAACCCCTCAAAATCTGGACAAATGTTAATAAGTAAAAGACTGAAGGAACAAGTTTATATTTAAACAAAAAGCGATCCGGTCGCAGGAGAACAGAATGGACACAAGAAAACATTAATTTGGTTCAAGAAAAGCTTATTCAAGATCCAAGAATGTTATTCAGAAATAATGATTTGAACATCAGTAAGGATACATTTCACCGAATCATTAAACGCGATTTGACGGGTATCCATACAAAATGCATGTAACGCAAGAATTCTTTGAACAAGATTTACCTCGCCGCCCAAATCGATCATCCGACATAAATTGATATAAATATGACGCGATTCCCCCCACGCTGGCCTTTTAAATATGGTTTCTGTTTAATTCGGTAAGATTCGATTGCTTGTTTATGCACCGTAGTTTCGCTATCAACAACTTTATTGAATTCTTGACAGTTTTAGAGTAAATGCCTCGAGTATTAGAATTGTTAAAATTTGTGATGCCATGTAAACAATTTTAACTTATCGTACTTCAGCTAACAAATTTTATGTAAAAAAATTAACTTGCCTACTTGAGTTAAGAAATTTTAATGCTACAAAAATTTAAATAGCAAAAATTAAATGGCAAATAAACAAATAAATAATCCTTATAATCATAGGTCACGAACCCCAGTTAATTAAGACCGTAGCTTGGAATATATTGAATTAAATAATATTAACTAACTCTACTCAGCCCGGTTTTCGGGGGCAGCTGTCGTCTTTACTTAACTTCTAAAATTTTAGGAGGAAATATATCAAACTTAGACCAGGACCAAGCTATTGACATTTATCTTTAGTTTGATTAGTTTGAAACTTCTGCATAAGAAAATAATTTTTAAAGCTCATCGCTTAATAGGAGATATAATTAAATTGAACAAAACCTTGCGACCGCTAACCCACAAAATTAAAAATGAATTTCTCTTTAAATAAATCACTAATACGGGCATAATATGGGTGGTTATTATCTATTAATTGTTGCACGGAACAAAGTTATTTGTGTGCTAATCCATATGACCTAAATTTTAAAAACAAGGCATCATAGCATTCTTTAATTCGAGCAGACATCTCGTGGGCATAATCAGGAATTTTTCTCTTAAATCGATTGATATTATTCTTCAAATATAAATGTAAATCACTTATTAGACCTCACCTGGTAGATCTTGGTCCACTCTTGGTCTCTCGATCTACAAAACAAACTTAACCTTAAGGAACCGTTTAAAGTAGGCCGACTAAATTAATTCCTAAATTAAGAAATATTAATTTGTTTTCATATGAAAATCGTCTTTTTTTTCATTCAACTCATCGAGGCTTTATGTTGAACATATTACTAATGTAAAGACCTGTTGCTATTTTAGTTATATAATCGAACAGCCAATTATATATAACAAATAATAACAGCCAATTTAACTCCTCTATTACTCATTCTATTATTCTCTCCTCCCTCCATTTCCTTTATTGGACCCTCTTCTTGACGATCCTAAGGTATTTGGAGGTCCCTACTTACTTGCATGCGTTCTACTCCATCTGAACTCAACTGCTCTACCCTTACAAGATGCCACTTCAACATATGAAAAATAATGAACTTTCATAAACATTCTGGACAACTCGTCTAAAAACTGACATACAAAATGTTAAAAAAGGGTCTTCACCAGCAAGCCTTGTAATTTAATTTACACCATATGAAATGCGACCCTTTGCAGGGTTTCTCAATCATTTTAAATGCTGTATTTAACCTATTACTCAAAATATCTTGCAAGTTCAACCTAGTTCTTTCTATTCTGTTATAAATTACCTTAAAAAAGTAAACTTTTAAACAACGTACTTGGTAAAAGACAAAGGTCATATGGTAGTCATAAAGTTCTAGAATCATTAGATTCATTATTATACAATAGACATTAATAAAATTAACCTCAATATATACAAACTTACTTGTAGTAAGTTAGTTAGTTTTTTCATTTTAAATGGGGTTTTATTCTATTGCCTTCCACATCCAAGTAAAAACAAGGCTTAAATAAGGAGATCTAATGTAAATATGCCTGAACAGCAATTATTGGATTCTTGTTTTCCGCTCTACAACTAACGTTTGTTACAGGTGTTCCTATTACAAGCGATATGCTTCACTACTTGCGTGACTTTCGTGTATTTCATCCGTAATTAACCTGAAATTGCTTTCAAAATTATACGAGCCACAATATTTTGGACGTGGTGAAGATTCCAGCCATAAATGCATAAATCTACATAGTTCAGCCTGACGTTAATTATGGTGTAAATTATATTTTAAACAGCTTGCTAATGAATTATTAGGAAGTAGTATACTTAACCTCACCCCCACATTCAATTCTTATTGGAAGAGGACTTTAAATTTTTAGAGTTTAATGTTAATTCTATTGATTTTGAGTAAATTGACATATTTATACTTGATTTTGAATTATATGTATGCTTGACTTTTTATGTTTGCCTTTGTGTGTTTATTGTTAGAAGGCAATCATAGTGATTTGACAAAATGGGCTTAAATTTGTATTTTGGTTGTGTCCATTGCAGTTTCTGTGCGTCTTTGTTGTTTATCCGCCCGAAAGCTGGAATCATGTTTTCCGGAGGATTGACCTTTACCCATCGATTTACATATTCAGTGTGTTCTGGCTAAATTTGATGCTATGCATAACATAGAGGCCCACGCAAAATCTCGGCAACAAATATATTTATTTTCGCAAGTAAAAAAATATCAAACTCATATTATGGCTGGAGATAACAGTTTACTCAAATTAGCCTTTCTTAGCTTCCTCCGTGGCGTAAAGACGTTGTCTGAAATTTGGAAGATCTTCAAACACCTTCTCAAGGGGACCGTACAGTCTGACAGACCGTAGTTGCGATTTTATTTAATAATGTTTTGTCTATATTGCATAAAGGATCATAAAGCTTTTTTGTCTTATATCTTCTTTAGTTAGTGAATTAGAAAGCTATTTATAGGAGTCAGTCTGCGTAAAATAAGAAAAATTTATGAGGCTAAACCAGGAATGCAAACGAAAGTTTTCATTCAAAAATATGGAGCAAAGTGAAAAAGACTAAATACGTCGGTTTAAGTAGAATGAAATTGATCGCTAAACATGCTGGTTTTGAACACAACCTAGGTAATGAAAGAGCAAGTCTACTAAAGAAGATATATGTACTTAGATTCAAGCAGCCTAAATGGACTTTTAAAGCAGCAAGGCAAAGAAATAGATCATTGTCAGTAACTCCGAAATATTAAAAACAGAAAAAAATAACAACATTTAAAATATAGAAAGAAGACTATGGAACCTTATACTATTGAATGATCTCAATAGCTGATTACGTGCTGTAAGAGTTATTTTTCTTGTTACGTTTATTTACTTGTATTTCTCGCCAATGTTGAAATATTAATGAATGAATGACATGCGAGTCCTTATTTTTTTGCCAATTTTAATCAAACAATATCCAACGTGCAGAGAAAAGGTGTGGCAACAATTGTATAGCTCAATATTCTTGAATTAGGTTATATATTTTAAGTTATGGATGGTCCCCCTCCCAAAGTGAGGAAATATATTACTGGAAACAAATTTACTTGGTGTTTACATATATAAATCACGAAAGTTTAACTATAGTTTAAGCGCATTGTGGATATATTAAATATAACACCCACACACCACAAGAAATATTTAATTTCCTTCTGTAGTTTAATTACTTTTATTTTTTTTAAATAGTCAAAATATATATGTTTGAGTGCGAGGGATAGCACCCAATAGACGGTTGCCCAAAACTTTGCTCATTTTAAAAATAGTTTTATGCGATTAATGCACTGTTAAAAAATTAAGGAAATCGAAGATATTTTTTTGCACAACTCCCTATAAATTTCGTACAGTCGCCTTAAGCTTGGCTAATAGCTCGTTCTTGGTGTTGCGGTCAGAGCGGCTTGTCTCTTTCTCAACTGCGCGCCCCACGCATAGTTATTTATGGATTAGAGTCTGGGAATTATGAGGCTAAAATTTAGCGTTTGGAAGCTCTTAGAAATTTTCTCACTACCACTTCTGACTCGTTCCTTAGGTATCGACTTCCAGCAGCAGCGTTCTTAATTACGGTTTAATTAGAATCCCCACCAAATCTACATAGCCGCATGACTTGAGCATATGACTGCTCAAAGATGTGGGTTAGCATGACATGATCCTGAATTGAAACACCTAAATACTACACGATGGCCGAACTTGGTCAATATGATAAGTGTAACGGCGCATTATTTATATCCAAGCTAGCTGTTATTCTGCTTGTTGTACATACAAATGAATTCGTTTCATCTAAAATGAAGCAGGTCTTTCTCAGCTCACTAGGATTCAAGACCCTGTTCAATAGCTTATCGACTTCGTCAAGCTGTTCTCATTTTCCTTTGTTCTAAGAATTTGTCCCTCGCAACACTAGTACGAGTCGAGAGAAGACCTCATACAGGGCCATATTTATGGTGAGGACTAAAGAGACCCTTCTCTCTGGCTAAAGCCGGAATTTTCTTGCCATGAAGTTCCTTTAACTTGTTCGGGAGTAGTGGATGGACTACAGCGTGCAGACACAGTCAGAAAGTTTGTTGTGTCCTTTCTGCTGGCCATGGTGTCATAGTATCCGTTGCAGTTGTCCATGTCACGTTTTACGGCATTTGCATTTGTTCACATAGAATGGAGCAGCAGTCATACGGTCTGAATTTTGATACTTGGCAAGAACTTCACGATGTTATAACTAGATAGCTCATAGTCTTTCCTTGTCAGCTAAAATTTTCTCAACTAAATCTTTCCTCTGTCTGCTTTTTAACACCCTTTAATGTTCACAGTTACATTATCCTATATTTATACTAGAATTGCAGAATAAATTTAGGTAGAAATTGTCTTTCTTGACAGCACGGATACACTAATACACATGTATATATATATATATATATATATATATATATATATATATATATATATATATAATAGTATAATTAGGCAGCAGTTTTTCTTGTAAGCATAATTTATTGAAGACCATTGTATATTTAGCTTTAATTAATTTTCTTTGCCAACTTTCTATCTTTCTTATTACTTTCTTTTTTTCTATTTTTGTAGATAATAAATTAATTCTCCTGAGTTCATCTCTCTTTTTTGCAAGTTACTGTGTTTGGTAAAAACCAAACTTTAATTACTGAGCTTTCGATCATGCGGGAGCATCGTCAGAGTAGATTATGCTGGCCTTTTCCTCTTTTACCATGAAAGTTTGGTAGAGAAGGAAAAGGATAGCAAAATCTAATTTGAAGATGATCGCACAAGATCGAAAACTAAGTAATTAAAGTTTGGTTTTTACCAAACACAGTAACTCGAAAAAAAGCGAGATGTACTTTGGAGAAATAATTTACCATCGACAAGATGGAGAAAAGAAAATAATAAGGAGAATATAAAGTTTCAAATTAAATTAACTATGGCTAAATACACAATGGTCCAACAAAATATGGATATGGAGAAAGAGAGATATATAGACAAAGTTTGTGGGAGAGAGAAAGAGAGTGTGTGAGAGTCTGTGTCTTAAAAGGATTGACGACCGGTGGCTAAGTGAAGTAGCTGCTTTCAATATGAATTTCTTGAATAGCATTGCTCTGTCACTAAATTCTATTCGATTCAGTATCACTGGCGTGAAATTGAATAAAGTAACAGAAGAATTGTTGAGTTGTTATGGTTATGCCTTCAAAAATAGAAGAGAATTTGTTTTTCTCCACTTTTCATTTTTTTCTCAAAAATTATTCGCATAATTGGTGTAATTAAACGCAATTGGAAATTTGTAGGTGAGCAGAAGAGGAAATTTACGGTAAATAGTCACTCCGTTTCAAATTTTGAGTTTGGAGTTTTCAAAAAATACCACATTCCCGTATAAAATATTGAAGAATTTTTCTGAAACAGAAATATGTTAATACATTTGCATATATCCTCAGAAGAAAATACTTGACTTGCAACATACATTCAATAATTTTATTTTTTATTCTTCTTTATATGCTATTTTAATTGTCCATATAGTGACTGTTTAAAACGGTGGTTCTCAACCTTTTTCTGGTGGTGACCCAATTAATGTGAGAATTCATAACTTCGAACCATTTATTAAGATAAAAAAGTTTGAAAAATAGAATGTTAATTACATTTCATTACATTTAATGCGATGGCTGAGCTTGCTTTTTTCGGTTAGCAGTTTTATTCTCGGTTGTGTGGATGACATTCCACAATGGAAATGATCTCCACGGCTTTATTTATTTCGATGCTTGCTCTTAATGACCAGAAGTTAGGAAAAGGCAGATTCACACAAATCTGTTGTCCGAAATGGGAGTAGTATTTTAAACGCAAAGTCTGATAAGGTTGGATAAGAAATTTGTCGATTTATCCCAAATTGATAAAGTGATAGCGATGTAAATTTACTTTTGTCGTAGAATTGCTCATAGTCTGGTCCAATAATTATTCTATTCCTTGATCTGGACACACCGCTTTTGTTTAAGTCGATGGTATTGAGACCCTATGACTCAATCTACGATCATTATATATATATATATATATATATATATATATATATATATAAGCTTTAATTCCTACTGAACGGACAAAAGCTGGTTAGAAGCGGGTTGTGCCACGGCCAGAATTCTCACTATAAAAGTCTCACTTGTTACTCGGGGGAGGTTTGTGATTGTTAAATTCTAAGAGTGCATAATACAGGCTGAATGAATTAGCCGAAGGGATTCTTAATTAAAGTCTTGCCAAGGGTACGTCAAAAAAGAGGAGCCACAAAGAAACACTCTACAAAAATAAACTTTACTTTACGCCAAAATAATAATTAGTAGCAATAGTTAAACGGGCATTTAGGTAAATAAGGATTAAATATTAAACACGGATTAGTCCGGGTTGACAGCAATTATAAATAATAATATCAGGGAATGACTCACTTGAATCTCTTTAAAAAAGAAGGGGAGGATAACACTGACGTTAAGCGTCTAGATTTATAATGACACAATGAGAGTATCAATCACTGTTAATTAATTAGGTAATTTAAGAATAGAGGGACATTGGGTTTACAGATTACCATTAATTGTGATGGATTGGAGAGACGACTACTCAGGTCCAGACGGGGTGGTTTGGGTGGCGTTAACACGAGTTCTCAGGGAGAGGGAGGATAAGACGACGTGTTCGGGGCTGCTAACTGCAGTTCCGGTTAGTTCACTCCTAACTGGATGTTATACTAACAAATAGTTACTTCCAGTAACTATTTGGATGTTCCTTTTTCTTCCTCAAGTTACGTTGAGCAACAGAGCGTATTCTTCTAGTCATAGGGTCTTCGGGGCGGGATTTGCCTCAGGATCACTAATAGACAGCGACCAAGTTAACTCAGCGGCTCGTTGGCAGTCGATACGTTACGGCAACGACTCTCATTCAACGTGAGGGTTACGCGAGTAGGTTTGGAACACTTCTGCCGAGAGATTACCGGTGTTTTCATTTATACCACTGACTGTGTGAACTCGAGAGATAGATTCCATATACGACAATTCGCTTACCGCAGCGCCTTCTGGACAACTCCATGGTATCATAAAGAAGGCAAATAGAAATTAGGCTTTTCTGTGAGATAGGCCTTCTTTCGTCAGACTTCCTGCCGCCTGTTAGGGAAGTTTGGCACGGATGACGACTTACGTCAAGGAAAAGGCGGAGGAGGGCGGTAGAATGTTGGGGGAGGGTGGGGGGGAGGAGATGAAGGTCAAATCAAACGACAAATTTCTTTCGTTTCTACGATTGTCTGGCGGCATGCGAGTATGTACGTTCCATACCCTCACAACTTTTGGCCTCAAAACTATTACTAATTTCAATGCATTTTTCTTGGATATTTTCAGGAGAGTTTGTAGTATCCTGCGAAAGAGGATTTGTCACAAGAGCAAAGACTGTCTTTTCATTTTCTACTGCCGGAATTTTATTTTCTATTACAGGAAATAAATCTTCAAATGCTCTTTTATAATGGGATACAACTTATCAATATTTTCAACACCATCGTCTGGGCATTCTTCAATTGCTTCACCGAGAGTTGGAAACATGTACAATTTCTTTTTTTCTATGTTCTTGTACCTAAGCTTTAATTTCATTTTCAATGATTTCATTTTTTTTAAATGAATGGATGATGGAAGAACCACTTCCTTGCAGAGATACATTAACTTTATTGAAGTGTTCAAAGATATCTGCAAGATATGTCAATATATGCAAATTTTCAACATTTTTAAAGAGTGATTTAAATTCATTTTTGTTATGAGAAGAGAAAAGTATTTCAAGCTCACTTTTTAATTCAAATACTCTTCTTAAAACTTTGTCTCTGGAAAGACGTTTTACTTCAGTATAAAATAAAATTAAATCATACTGGGACCCTAATTTGAACAATTTTATACGAACTAATCTTATACGACACTTATTTACTAAAGAATCCTATATACTTCTCATTAACTAAAATAGTGTATAATCGGGAAACTTAAAACAAAACTACCATACGTAACAAAGGTTATATTCAACTAATCTCATTGGCCTTAAGATTGTCGTGCAATCACGGTTGCCAAATCTTGATACAAAAGGGCTAAAAAGTACATTGTATGGTACTTGTTACAAATGTACTTTATAATTATTTAAAATAATATTTATCATAAATAAGAGTGTAGCAAGAACTTAAAAAAGTGCTTGAACTTGGTCAGAGGGTGTCTTGCTTTTCCCCCCAACAAACATTGCTTTCTTTCCAAAATAATAGTTTTATTTGAAATTTTATGTAAATACTTTTGTACATAAATAACATCGAGGTTATTTGTCAATTAATATTTCTATAAATGCTTTTGCATTTGTCTGATTTTTTTAATTAGTTAATTTGGACAGTTTTATTAAATTTCTAAAAAATATCTCCGTATATTTGAAGCGATGATACATTAAATTTCCAATTTCCCCTCAAATTGCTGATAATAATAAAATTTTGAATTTCATAAATCTAAAAAATATGGTTTGAAAGAGTGATTATTAAGAATTTTTAGGATTACTTTATGAATTTTAATAAAATGTTCCTAATAATAAAGTTCATTTTACATTTTCTTATTAATTGATTTTTTTCGCTTAATTGTTTTGTAATTATAGTTCTTTTTCTTTATTTCTTTTTAATTTAGTGAAAAAAAGCCTCCCACAAGAGGGGCGCCCTTATACACTCCTAAACCTTGCCTCCCGAGAGCCGCAAGCCATCTAGGTCCAATTTGCCCCCCACCAATCTCAAATTAGATTAAGTCGATCTGGTTTTATTTAGGCTAGACATTTCCTTCCACCCTTTACTATCCTCATTCTTTGCAAGTTCCACTTTTTTTCTGGACACTAGCTAAATTCTCATGCTCGTTGCCGGTCAGCCTTCGTCCTTTCATCCCTATCCGGGGTGGCACGGGAAGGATCCACTCCTGGGCTGGAGTGGTGGTATGGTTTTTAGCATCTCTATAAACTTTTCCAACATATATTCTACTCATTCCCACATCTTTACTATCTTTTTATTAAGGCACAATGCTGAGCTAGACGTTACATATAAATGATGTTGCAGTTGACATCTAGAGAATCCTGTTTGCCTTTCATGTATCAATGAGCGCTACTTGTCCTCCGGCCCCAATGTCTACAGGGGAATTTGCGGCCATATGTCATCTACACAGTTTCATGTTCTCTACCTACACCACTTTCTCGAAAGATGTTGTTACAAACATTCCGCGAGATACGCCCTTGTTATTCTTTTGCTTTAAATACGAGGGAAAAAGTGTGCTTATTCATTCAGTCGTTGGCGCATGATGGAACTATTACGAGTAAAATATCTTATTTACTTTAATTATTTGTTGTTTTAAAATTTATTTAATCTTCAAAATGGAGCATCCAGACTTACAATACTAAAATTTAAAATTTGAAATAAAATTTTCGGAAAAATTAAGAAAAAAGTGAGGCTTTTGTGTAAAAGTTGTTCCAGGAATGTAGCATTCGTCCCAAGTGGTTCTTTGTCCGTTCAATTTTCTCTCACATCTCGTTCTCGAAGTAGTCGCCTCTTTGTCTACTCTGGGTATTTATCATTCACAAATTTTTCATTTCACCATCTTCACTATCTAGTGAATCCTAAACTCGTAACCCTTCATAGGAACGCTTTAAATTTCTTAATATATATATATATATATATATATATATATATATATATATATATATATATATATATATATATATATATATATATATATATATAATATATATATATATATATATATATATATATATATATATATATATATATATATATATATATATATATATATATATATATATATATACATATATATATATATATATATATATATATATATATATATATATATATATATATATATATATGTATATATATATATATATATATATATATATATATATATATATATATATATATATATATATATATATATATGAGGAATTAAACCACATTCTCTGAAAACAATTTAATTCAGAACAGTTTCGGTGTATCTCACACCCTTTTTCAACTGACACTGGGCAGAAAATATATAAGAGAAAAGCATAACACAAGATCCACTTTTTTTCCTCCTAATCCCCTACTTGTGGCTAATCTGGGGCGGAGGGTTAGGCCTAAACATATTGAAGGGCTAACATTTTACTATTCTTTAATGACAACGTTTTAGGCTCTAGGCTTATCTTCAAGTCTGAAAGAGGGAAATAAAGAAATATTTAAATTCTAACATATTAATTATTGGTATAAGGTGAAAATCCAAATTAGAGGACAAAACTTTATTTAAATATGGAAGATTAAGGAGAGAAAAGGACGGAGCATGGAACTTACCGGGTTGAGCCCTGAGGAACATTTAACTGAATAAGTTAATGAAGGGGGGACAGGGAGTAAGTGCGTTGGATGGGGGAGTAGTTAAACTAGGAGGAGGGGAGCCACCCTTCTGTCGTTATTAATGAAAGGTTTTAATATACATAGACTAAGATACGAAGAGAGATTTCATTATTACAATGTTCAAGAATTTTAAAATTCTCATGAGTGACATCAGTTTTACATTGTATAATGTGAGTTCTTATGGATGATATTTCTTTATGGTTCAAAGGTTTGCCAGTTCTATTGGTAATACCTAGGTAAGAACACACCCAGACCTCCAGAAAACTAAGGATGATGCCTATATATGATTATCGATCACAGCGAGGACAAATGAACTGATAAACTAGGCAGCTACGTAAGTTCTGAGGGAGTGTGTCCTTTACATTGAATATTGGACCAATTTATAAATAATTTATGAAGATTATTTTAAAATGCATGTGAGTAAATTATTGTTGGAGATATCTTAATAATTCTTTACGTAAAGAACCGTTGAGAGAACCTAAGTATGGTAAAGTTATATAGGGAGATTCTTTGGGGACTGTGCTAATAGGTAACTTTGGCTCATATTGCTGGTATAAGAGTTTCTTAAGTAACATATCGTATAAATTACTGGGATAACATTTAATTTTGAAAAATTACGAAGAAAGTCAAATTCTTTATGGAGATGAGAATAAGTTAAGTATAGGTTATAAGCACGGTGAATAAGTGTTTTTATAGAATTAATTTGAAAGAATGTATCGCGTAGCCGAGTGGTCTAAACCGCCTTTATGACCACTCGGCTACACGGAAGTCAAAAATCTTCTGAATATAAAAGCTTTTCAAGGCACGCTTCGCATGGTCGAACGAGAAGGAGAAAGAGAGCTAATTCAAGATTTAAAGACAAAGGAGAAAATGAGTTAAGCACGCGGCAAATACACAAATGCATATATCTCTCATGAGCGCGAGGAAATGATGATATAAATCCAACTTCACCGCAGGAAAGAGAAAACGGAATAATTTTTATTCGGAAATAGTTATTTCTAACTTCGAAAAAATCCGAGCTTGGATGAGATTTCAACCGTACACATTGAGGCAGCGAGCAACCCCTTTGATCTTAATTAAACTGCCCTTTAGATCACTCGGATACGCGGAAGACAAAAATGTTCGTCATAGACACGCTTTATAAGGCATGCTTCGCATGGTCGAACGAGAAGGAGAAAGAGAACTAATTTGGGATTCAAAGGACAAAGAGAAAATGCGTTAAACACGCGGCAAATACACAAATGCATATAGTGAAAAATGCTTTGAATTTTGTCTTCGTACACTAGGTTTATTTGTCTCAACAAATGAAAGTCCACTGGTGAAAGATCTCAACTATTTTGTGGAAACTCAATTTCTCCTCGTTGTTCAATACAGAGTTCTCAAAACTGTCTGATTAGGTAAATTCTAATTGGTTCCTGATTACTGTCTCGTTAAAGAAGAAGGGACCAAAAATTACGTCTGTCCCTATCCCCCATACCAGACTACGAGGCATTCGACACTTTGATGAATCAAACCAATGAAGATTGGTTGAACACCAGTATCTAGTTTTTGTAGAGTTGACTTTCCCGGCAACATAAAAGTTCGCTTCATCAGTGACCAGAATCTTTCGCAAAA
Organism: Ceratothoa steindachneri; assembly: GCA_963969495.1. NCBI lineage: Eukaryota > Metazoa > Arthropoda > Malacostraca > Isopoda > Cymothoidae > Ceratothoa > Ceratothoa steindachneri. The sequence continues at coordinate 158,114,839 of OZ018322.1, read as the reverse complement.
TTCGTTAGTTAAAAATTTTCTTGTTATTTTAAGTTCTCTAAATTGAATGTTGATGAATAGAGGGAAGACTTTAAGAAAGATCATAATAAATGAATAAATTATACTGACGATATATTGTCGACAAATTGTAGGGAACGTAGCTCCCCACTCCTCATTATGAACTACATTTGAACCAGATTTGTATTTTTATGTAATCCTGTGAATATAAAGTAATAAAAAAAGAGTCCTCCTTTTTTAAATGAAGTGAATGATGACTGTCGGTCTATTTAATGCTGATTCTGAAACTTTTACTAATCTTGATAACAAAGATGTCTCAGTTTAGTCGACCATAGAGAATTGAAACAAATGCCGACAATAAATAATTTTCTGTCGTTCATTTAATATTGAGACCCTTTTTCTAGATAAAATTACTATGTACATAAATACAAAGGATTTGTATATTAATACACAGGAATCAATAATGTTTATAAATATTCATTACCTTATATTCCAGTTACCATGCGTTTAAGGTAATTTTATTTTTGTTTAAACTTACTTTAATTTAATTTATTGCAAGTTCAGTCTCTCAGAAATGACATAGATTTAAGATCAAAGAGTAATACACAATCTTGATTGACCTCCACTTTACCAGGTACCACCACTCCATTTCTTCAATGTTCTTGTGAAATCTCCCACCTTGCTCCTTCCTCAGATGTCCTAGATTCCCTTAGAAATTACTCTTCTGTGAGTGTAGAAAGGGAACTTTAACACTTATATCGCACGCAAATTTTTTTAGGACTTTGTAATTTGAATACTTATTGTTTCCTCAAAAGCTCCTGACAAAACACGTGTAACTCACTTATGCCTATTTCTGAAATTCAGTCATGGTTTACTCAAAATATGGTGCATCTTTCATATCCCTACTTTAATTTTCTGTATGCTGATTTTGGGGAAACTTTTTAATATGTAATACAATTATGTTTCATCTACAAGCATAACTTTACCTAATCGTTTAATCAAATCTACTTTGATGTGCAAAGGATGTAGCTGTAATTTTTGTATGTTTAATCAAGTGCTTGTACAAAATTTGGGGGGATCCAGCCAACAGATTTCTTCTTCATGGCCAATTCGTGACAACCATGTGCTCTTATTTAACTCTATATCTCATTCGCATAAGGAAACATGACATTTTTGTCAAGCCCACCTGTTGATCGATAAGCTCGCCTAAGATTTTGAACTCTCCTTACATTTGCCACTTATATTCTTCATACCTGATATTAAGTAACAATTTCTTTACACTTTCAAGGGTCTCCTTTACTTGGACAGGAAGTAGTAATGAAATGGAAGAATATTTAATCCCATTGTGTAGCAGATTTAGAAGATAATAGCAAAACATCATTGGTTCATCTTGAGCTTAGAATGATGGCAACCTGTTTTCTCTGTAATGAAATAAAATAATAAGGCGCCTCAAGGTTTGTTTATGGGGGTGAGAAGGGTCTCTGTCTTGAATTTTTTAGCCTGTGTAATTAGGTTATCGTAGCTTCCTCTACAGTTGAGGGAAATTAAGAGCTGGATTCTGCAAAAACTGTTTAATTAGGAACTGAATGAGGATATCATTCGGAGGAGTTATATGTCGCACCAGATTTCCAAGCTCTGCTCGCCTATTGGCGGGCGAGGAACTAGACGGCAGGGGACGATGTGCCGCTCTAGCCATGAGAAGAATGTAAAAACAATAAAAAATGTCACAATAATCCGATCAAGATATAACAACCTAGATTCAAGGAAAAAACCCGGTTTTGATCATCTCACAGCAAACAAGACTCGATTAAACTAAACGTGACGTGAAGAAAGAAGAAAACAAGACACAGAAAATACTGAATTACATATAGAACAAAATAATTAAAATACAATAAAAACTAAGCACTAATTTTAAGTAATAATTCCAAAACAACAGTAAATGCGCATGAAATACCTAAAGAACATTAAAAATATTAAGTAAAATGTCTTGGACGTCATAAAATAAAAACTATAACGAAAACAACGAAAGAAACACATACAGTTATATTTATGAAAGTGATAGGCCTGACCACCAGGCACCCTGCATCTCTTTGCACACTACGATACTACTTTCTCTTTTCACCACTTCTCTACTTTCATCTATCAATCTACACACCCTTGTTTTCCATTATGCATACACACACACTTATATCAATTTAAATTCAAGATTTTTAATTTCAACTACTCAAAATTAGTGGACGAAGTACATTGGCTATTTACATCCCTCTACCTGGTAAATGAGGTAACGATTTCGGAGAGTGCGAAAAATGCCTTCGCCTAGTAAAACTGTGAGCACCGCTGACTAAATTCAACAGTCTAACTGTCAATTTTTTTTCAGACTTAATAAAAATATACCACATTTTATTCAGAGAATTAATCAATAAATCAGAGGCTTAAAAATTTTATTGCTCCTTTCACAACACTTATTGATTTTCCTTTACATGAAATAATATTTTGATGTACTGTGAACCTATTATCGAGTTTTATAAAACTTCAAAATGCTCATTTTTGAGATACATTTATTATAATATGTGTTAACATATTATAATAAAAATATCTACGTACAAACTTTTAGATCATTCAAAGCATTCAGAAGTTGTTTAAAGCGTTTGGCTGCATGAACTGGAACTCTTAAATGCAAAAAAATTAAGTTTGTATGTACGTGTGCGTGTGCGTGTCCGTATGCGTGTGCGTGTGCGCAATACAACATTATTACGCCCATCCTTCACTTTTAGCATTGGCTGCAGTATAATTTGAATTTATATTACTAGGCATACCTACAGCTTTGTGCGCGCGCCCACCACATTATATATACTTTTGTATTTCATGTGTTATCCTTGACCTCATAACATAAATTTCACAGGGATCAGCAGTCCGGAGATTCTTTGTATAACCTTTTTTATCCCAAGCGATTTAAGAGTATTGATTAAAGCGTTCTGCATGTAGTACTTGCATTTCCTCATCACGAACTAAACCTTTTTTATATATATTTCTTTGTGTCTAGGCACCACACTATTTTCCTGAACTCCACGGAACGGAGTTAAATTTATATCTATATATACACGAATTTACACAATTACTATTATTATCATCCCCGGACACTGGAATTTTTAACTAATTGCACTTTTTTAAAAAATACCACAGAATCTACATACATTACTAAACTTACTTACACGGGATGTTTTTTTAAACCCTCTCATTGCCCGTTTGTTGGATTCCTTTACATCATCTAGGCTGCTCGAATAAGTCTGGTGCGTAGAAAAATATCTCGAATCATTCATGCTGCCGAATCTCGCAGAGCTCAAGGATTTTGAGACTTAGAGGAGTTACCCTGCGATTAAATGATCGTAGGTGGAAATCTATCCAAGGTGTCGGGCAGCAAAGCCGCACAATTCCTCGGCTGCTTAGGTGAAGACAAGAGTCTCGCTGGTGGTGGAATTCGCTCCACCCTCTTGGGCGGTAGAACATAAAAAAATCCACGATTTTCGACCATTACGTAAAGGCTGCTTGGTAGAAGACGGGAAGTCTCGATGGTGATTGAATTCGCTCCACTCTCTCGGGTGGTAAGGCAGCTAATAATCCACGATTGTTGCCATCCCGTAATGACTGCTTCTTTGTAGTCGGCAGGCTAGATGGAGGAGGATTTGACCAGATTGGTAAAGTGAAAAGCTTATTGCTCTATCTTAATCCATTTGTGTTCGGCGTAGGAAGGTCACTAGTTATAGCGGGTGACACTTTTTATTCGGCGAAATCGTGGCGTGTCTTCGGAGAGATGAACATGAGTAGCTGCCTTGTCGATCTCTAATTCTAATCTCTTTGATCGATTTATTGTGCGGAAGTGTTGATTATGCAAGTGTGAGAGATAGTGCTGTAGAAGGAAAGTGGGTTTGGGAATAGTGGTGAAAAGAAAGAAGTATAAGAGTTTCAAGAATTGCATAGTTACCTCTATTAACTGGTCCTCCAGCTTTTGCATTTCCTAATCAATCTCCTCTAGCGTTTTTCCATCCAGATTTGTTAGGATATATTTTCTGAGGAAGCTCTCGTAATATCCCAATTCGCTCTGTTATAGGCCTTCATGGTGCGGGCTGGAATTAATAATATAGTTTACCTTTATTTGTAGGTTAATCCTTATAAAGTAGATACAAGGAATAACCTCAAGGATCATGAGATAATTAAAGGGGAGGAGGAAATGGACCAAGTAGATATCTGGCTTGTTTGCTAATCTTCTCTTTATGAAAGTTGAGAAATCAGGACCCAGCTTCTGCACGATGTTTCTGGCCAAGATGGTGTCCAAGCATCTCCATTTTCCATTTGAACGAGTATACCCAGATGCTGCAAATCCTGCATTCAGATCTCCCATCTGAATGGTGGGGGCTCTTCGCACGAATATATTCATGATGGTATGGTTCGGAAAATAGTTTCGTCTCGGTGGTTGGTATCCAGTGGCGATGATCATTTTACCCATGCTCATATCCACTTCAATGGAATTCATGATTTGATGGTACTTTATTCCCATTTTTACCAATATGAGTGTTCCGTCGAAGAGTTATTGTGAGTGGTTTACCGTCAACATTTCGTAGTTCCATTATTTAATTGTTTCATTATTAGTGTTGACTTCATGTGCTGAAATTAGAACACAGATTCAACATTAATAGTGTAACCATAAAAGGATGGTAGGCTGCAGACCTTTTCGTGTAGCACTTCAACTATGTCTTCTTTCATCATGGCGTAGACATCCTTTTCCTTTTGGCATATAGCGACGTAACCCGAGGAAATCTCGAGTAGCTTGATCATGGCAATCTTTAGTTGCCGAAGGGCAACTTCAAAAGTCTTCTCTCTGCTCGATCTGCTATGACAAGAATGGTGCGCAGCGGGAGCCTGCTGGTTACATTTTGAGCCATTTTGTCCGAGGTGCCCCCTCAGGGAGGGTAACTACTGAAGGGTCGCTCCTTATTCGTGGTATTTAGCTAGTAACCTTCTACCCTCTTCTGTGGGTTCTAATTTATTCATTAAAATAGAGCGCTTAAGAGGGCAACCGCCTTCCCGTTGTAAGCGAGCTTAAATGATAGTAAACTGCCGGATGGGTGAATGAAATGATGAAAGGTGAACCCCTAGGAGGGTGCGCTCTCTAGATGTAAGTGTATGGGAAACTTTTTGTTGTTTAGAGCGAAATCAATCATCGCCCATCAGGGGTGCCGCCCATCGAGGCTTTGGCTAACAGAACTCCAGCCGTCATACGTAGCAACGGCTGGTTCCTAGCTGGGCTCCCAGTTTAGAGATGGTGCCCCACATCTCCGAAGTTACAGTCCTGCCCATTTTCCGGTTCGTGACGCTGAGTTACACAATGGACTACTTTTCGATACTGCTTTCCTTCGTGCTCCAAATTATGCCTACCAGCATAGTTCGGACGAGGTAAGATGGATAGCAGTTCAACTCACTTTAACTCCCTTACCCCGGTAAGGGGAGTGCAGGGTGAGTTTAGTTCGACAGAAGTATAATATTTAGGCCTCTATTATAATTCCCTTTTTAAAAAACCGGCAAGGAAAAGTGAATAAAAATTCCGGTTTTTTGACGGAGCCTCCGGTATCTGGAGTTTCTTCTGAATAAGCGTGAATTTTCAAAGTCCCACCCAGAAATCTCTCTATTGATTGATTCATTCATGAATAATAGTTAGGAAAATATTTCGTTTTGTAGATAATATGATAGATAGTGGGTGAGGAGAGTATAGTGGATTTACTCTAGTAGTGAGGGAGACGCTTTCCATTTAACTCAGTTTTTGTTTAAGTAATCGATGACCATATATCCAGTAAATTGTATAAGAGTTATGAACGCTTTCAATCTTTTTTGTTGCAGACTTATGCAAACTTATTCTTATTTTCTCAACTTCAATTTATTTGTTTTCGTTTATCATTGTTTTTATTTATCTATTTGATTTATAAATGATTTTTGCAGGGTTAAAATCAATTCTATATTGTGCTTAAAATGAGAGGAGAATTGCGGAAACCATTATCATCAACAAAGTTTATAATTTCAATTTTTCTGAAGGGCAATGCAATTTAACAAATATATATAGAATAGAGTGGCCAATCATATTTATAAACGCGCGGATGCAATGGTTCTCGGAGATTAGCAACTCTCAAAATTGTTTCTGGTTCCGTTTCATTTTATTTAGATTGACATTAGCATCAGATTCACTCCAGTTTTTCCCAGATTGTTTTCTGATGTTTCACTTTGTTTAGGATGTGTCTTACCTTATATATATTCTGTGTTCCTTACCTTGTTTCTTCATTATTAGTTGAAAATGGCATCTTGCCGAAACTAGTCAGATAGTTATAAATAAAATCTTGATCAAAATATCGTGGTTCACCATTATCTTTCACACACACACACATATATATATATATATATATATATATATATATATATATATATATATATATATATATATATATATATATATATATATATTAGGAATATGAAGACCCAAGTGATTACACTAATCATTTATTGGCCGCATGTTTCGCACCTTTACCAGAATCATCTTCAGCGACTGTATTGACTAATGAGAAGGGAAAGGAATATTAACGATAACAGTTAAAAGAATGCCTTATATAATGGCTAAAAAAGCGGATGAAGACAAATTGAAATGATAAAATTGAAAATTATTGAGAGTAAAGTAAAAACACAAATGACAATATATAGAATTAAATAATAATACTATCTAGTGTAATTTTAAAAAAATAATAGAAATAAGTGAAATTATAACATGAACTGCCTTGAATATCAAATATTAAAGGTAACTAGAGTAAACAATAAAATAACCTATTATATGAAATTATATACATAAAAACAAAGAAAAAACCCCGAAAACAAATTAGAATTAATTAAACAGAGGGACTAACCTTTATTGTAGGAGTTGTGAAATCAACTAACTAAAGATATAAAAACTATTAACGAGATTTCTTCGATTGGTCGGTTGTCTAGTTAATGTATTGAAGTGTTGGTTGGTTATATAGTGAATAGTTTAATTGAAGATGAGTAATTATTTAAGTTTGTATTTATTTTATTGATGTACAGTGACTAAGATTTTTAAAATCGAGAGAAGTTAAGGCTGAAGATAATATGGTAAATGAATCAGAATTAACAGGATGATGGTGATACTTAGAATGTTGCCTGATGAAAGAGTTCAGAAATGGGAATACCAGTCCTATGAGACAAACTTAAGTGCTTTGCTATCCTGCATTTGAGTTGTAAGCAAGTTTGGGCTACATAAAAACTATGGCAGGTCGTACATGTATAATTTTAAATTATACAGGATCGTAAGCCCAAAGGGATTGAGAGAAAAAAGGAATTTAACGATACAGGCTTGTAATTTATACAAATGAATTGGCATTGGGGGAAATGATTGTTGAGGGTAGCGAGAAGGAGATTCTTAAACTCGAATGTCATATTCTTGAGATAAGGTAGTCTAAGGAAAACCTCTTTTTTAGAAACAGTAGTAAGAAAGGGTCGAGGATAATATATTTTGAGGAGAAATTTTGATACTAACTGGTCGAAGATGAAATTAGGGTAATAATTAAATTTGAAGTAATCCCATAAAAAAGTCAGTTCTTCATGAAAAGATATCCAGTTAGAGCATATATGGTAGGCTCTAAAAATTTAGCTTTTAATACTGAATAATTTAAACTGACTGGGAGAGCTACTAAAAAAAATGTGTACACAATCTAGTGGTGGTAAGTTTTCTGTAAATGGATGTCTTATAATACGAACCTACCTCGAAAAACTTTGACATTCAACAACGAGATTTTGTTGTCCTTTCCTCTTGCCATAGAAAACCTTATGTTAGGATGTTGTTGGTTAATATAATTGAAAAATAATGGTGCATGATCACTGTGCTTAAAAATTAGAAAACAGTCATCTATAAATCTTTTAAACACAATAGGCCTGAATTCTAGAGGACAATTGTCCAGCAACCAAGTTTCGTGGTGACACAAAAAGCTATTAGCAAAGGAGAGACCCAGTGGGGAACCTATATCCATGCCTTCGTGTTGTAATTAGAGCTCGTTGTTAAAAATAAAAATGGTATCACCCATAACTAGCTCTAAAAGATTGAGGAAAAGGACAACCTTGTATTCGTCAGGAAAGTAACCAGTGTTCAGGGCCGAATTCATTACGTTAGTAACCCTCTGAAGCAGGCTGGAAGGGGATGGGGGGTATACCAGATTGTTTTGGGTGATACCCGTCCAGACAGATGCTTTGTTTAAAGGATTTGAGCGTGCTTAGAAACTCTTCAGCAGTGATCTGGCAGCCGTGGCCTTTCATTCTCCTCTCTCCGGAAACGTTCCGGTAGAGCTGTGTGCGGTGAGTTATTTCATTTCGTTCGTCAATCACCTGGCCTTCTAATTATAGATTGAAATTCTTTTTCTCTTTGGCTCTGATGGTGAATATTTGTCGCCAGTACCTCATAAATTTACTCGCAAGCCTCTCTGAATCTTCAATGATTTCCTCGTGTTTTTCCCAGCTTGATTTTCTCCTGTGGAGGTATACCTCTCAGTTTTTTGATGTTCTTCCAGAATTTCTGATGGTTTTACTTTGAGTCAATCTTATCAATTAATTCATCCCATAATATCTGTTGCTGTTCATTGATTTTTGGTTTGAGCTGCCCCCTGAGTTCCCCGAGTCTTCTGGTGCGATCCCTCTTAGTGCCAGGTCACCTGAATTCCTCGAAAATATCCATGTGTTCCGAGGTAATATCTCGCATCTCCTCTGTCCACCTGGTGTGTGAAGGGCTATTGTGTATGACGCAGAGAATATATCTCTAATCCGCTCCATGATCAGGTGTGTGATCCTGTCCATTTCCTCGTCTATGTCTCCCAGCATAGCCTCGCTTAGGTTGGCTAGTTCATGGCTGTTGAGAATTCTCTTGTACAGCTCGCAGTTTGGATTTGGATAGCTTTTCCTGGGTGAGAGAGGAAGCAGAATATGTGCGAGGGAGATGGTGGTCATGATGGTCGCTTTGCTCCGTGGGGCCATACAGACCAGATTGAAGAGTAAGTTGGTGCTCCTTATTATTATTTGCCCAGTAGGTGGCAGATCTTTCGATCAGGTAAGTCTGAAATTCAGGCCAGGCTCTCTGTAGTCTCTCCTGGTCTATGAGAAGCTGCAAGTTACTGCCCCTCTCGTTCGTTCTGGTGTAGCCTGCCGTCCTAAGTCTGGCATTTAGGTCGCACGCTATAAATACGTTTCTGCGGTGAGCAGTTAGGGTTAGCAAATTATTGAAAGGCAAATATGGGCTGCTGCAACTGTGGCTCCCCCAACTAGTGTAGGGATTTCAACGGCTACGAATGTCTCATCTATTTCAGTTAGCCTTTTGAACGTAATATTCCTTCTAATAGCAATTAAGGGATTCTCGGGAGAGTTTCACTTTGCCTTGAGAGGAGTTCTTTTGCCACGATGTGGAATTTGGAATTTTCATCCGGGTGTTATCCATTTTACACCATTTTCGGATATCAGAATAATGTCGGGGTCCAACCTCAAGAATATGTTCCCATATTCGTTTGCTTTCCACAACCATCCATTTGTATATACTCATAAAATCTTTAAGGTGTTGTTTGTGTTCTCCATATTTATGTCTCCTTATTGAGTGTGCTGTTTATTCGTTGTGTCTTCCGGGCCTTCTGATATGTGTCTTCTTGAATTATTTGGCCGGGATCGTTTTGAGGGATTCGCTGGAGAGTTTCACTTTGCCTGCATAGAGTGCTGTCGCTTTTTGTGATTCGTTATCGGATTGTGTTATGTTCCATTTATACTTCTGATATTTTAGGGCTCTTATGATGTCCTCGATGGATAGAACTGCAGTGAGAGGAACTAAATCTGATAGATATATTTTAAGACCTATTTCATTACTGACGAACTTACAATTATTCTTTCTTCTTTCTGTGTTTATTTCGCTTGCAGGTTTGCTCTGAAAGCTCATAATTTCTGTATCAGTATCTGTTGTGGTTTGATGTTCCCTTTTTTGGGGGGCAGTTTTCTGTGCCACGGTATCTTACCTTGCTTTTTCTTCCGGCTACTTTCTTGCTTCAATTCTAAAGTCAGGTGTCCTGATGAGTTCCTGTCTTACTGTTGACATTTTCTCTTCACCTTTTGGTGTGAATTCACTGTTGCGTCAAAGTTGTGAGAAGTGGCTGCACTCACCTTTTGATTCACCTTTGTGGAGAATTACAACTGAGAGAGGGTTTTCTGGGAACCACAACTCACTCAGATTGTTATTCTTGGTACCAAATTTGGCTCACTTGAGAATGTGCCAGGATTTGTAAGTTTCCTTACGGGCGCATATAGAATGCAGATAAGCATTTTTCTAGATTTCTTATTTTCAAATTTAGTGTATGCTAATATTGCAATTTGTGTTGGCTGGGCCATTTTAGTTGCTTATGCATATGATGTTGTTCTCTTGTGTTTCTCTTCTTTCTTCTCCACCTGTTTCTTTTAATAATATTTCTTTTAACGGGGAAGGCCGTGGCTAGTGCTCTGTGGACCTTCCTGCAGTTCACACATTTCTTATTTTTCATGCAGTTCTTCCAGTCATGGCTTTTTTGGCTGCATCTGTAGTACGTATCCTCTGCGTCTTGGCACTCTTTGATATGATGCTATTCCATTTCCTAACAGCGGAAACATATTTGAACAGGCGTGAATTCTCACATTTGATTTGGTCCCTGATGATTTTTGCGTGGAAGAGTAAAAATCCTTTTTCTTCTTCTATTTCTTTGTGATTCCTCGTCGTCGAAAGGAAATCAGTTATGGAGGTGTTTTCTGGCAGATTTTCACCTCACCGTTGCCGCCTTAACCAGGTCTTTTGCGCGTTTGACAGTCGCATACTTGAGCCCAAAAATACAAAATAGTGGAGCCAAAGTACAAAATAGTGGAGCTAGTGGGAGGGGGTGGGGAGTTGTACCATACACATGCATAAGGATATATAATGCTACGGCATTTTTGCCGAAGGATATTTTTCTATATTATACCATTAAGTGAGGCTTACTGGCCCGAGGGTGTGTTATGCTACGATTATACAAAATAAATACAAAAAAAGAATTTATTGCACACAAATAAACATATATATATGTATATATATATATATATATATATATATATATATATATATATATATATATATATATATATATATATAAAGGATATGGGTTTTCTTATTATATGGATAAAAATGGAAAATTTATTTTAGGAACAAAAATTGATACATGGATAAAAAAGAAAATGGCTCGGAAGTAGTTTGGAGGAGGATTTAATGCCAACAAGTTTGTCCGAGTTAGGGAGGCGGAGGATAGGGGCGGATGCCAACTTTTACTTGAGATTTTGTAGCTGTGAATTAAAAGCGGCGTTCACTCGAGGCGTTCGGGGCCTTCTTCTTTAATAGGTCGAAGAGGGGGACGAAAACAGTCGCAAAGTTGGGTATGAAGCCACAATAGAACGATGCTGAGCATATGAAGGATCGAAAATGCTTTATATTAGTGGAAAACGGCATGTTCACGATGGCCCGGATCTTTTGTTGCTGTGGCGCTAATCGATTATTCCCGACATAAAAGCCGAGATAATCGTTAGTGCCAAAATGGAAGTGTCACTTGCCGAAACAATTGTCAAATTGTGTTTCCTGACTCGATACAGAAGGGCTTGAAGGGTGTTCAAGTGTTGATCTCAATCTCGGGTGGCTACATAAACATTATTGAAATAGTCGGTGATTTTGTGTAAGCCTTCTAAAATCCTTCTCATCATATGGTTATAATTGCAGCAAGCCGTCACCAGAGCAGAAAGGAGCCATCGGAACTGCATAATCCTATTCTCAGTGGGGAAAACAGTAAATTTCTTCAATCCTCACTAAGGGGGATCTGATAATAGGCCTTGGATAAATCCAAATGGAAGTTTATTCCCTTCGTTATTGAATGCTTCCCGGAGGTGTATAGGCAGGGGGTATGGTTTGGAACGGATTCGCTCCACGTTGGTTAGTTAAAAATTTTGATCAAAGTGGGTAGCATAACCGGGGATCTCGGTGTTGATGTCATCAACAGGACGCAGGAGCGCTTGCAGTTGATCCTTTTGAAGAGATGATAGCTGGTCGCATATCTTAATTTTCGCAGACGGGAAATTATTAAAGTCGGTCAAGACATGCAACGGGTATTCTTTGTCTTTCTCTACGCAGGTAACTTGAATTACATAAAATGTGTCCAGGAGGGGGGTAGCCGGATTCAATGGGGAATTCTTCTTCGATTGTAACTATCTGGTTAATACCCGCGCGCCAGTGCTACCGCTTGAGCATATTAATATGAAAATGCTTTCATCTCGAGGGGGTTTCAACAAGGTAATCGACGTGCCCACGCTCCTGGAATATGTGGTGGAGGCCTTTCCGCTGGCTCAAGAATTTGTTGTTGTCCGTGGGGAGGAGAAGCAAAACTTCTTTTCTGGGGTCAAATTTTCTTTCTTTAGACTTGCAATCGAATTTTCTTATACTTGTCAAAATTGACGTCGGCGTTCCCAGACGAAATTTTGAAAAATTTTCCAGCCTATTTCTCAATTCTAGTTGATACGATTCGAAACTCTGGATATTTTGATTCAATTTCTGATTGAAAGAAAGATCCTTAAGGATACTCAAAGGAACTCTGACCTTTCTACCATATAAATGATGAAAGGAGGCAAATCCTAATGCACGATTGGGAATTTCAGGGTAGGTAAAAATGGATACCGGAAGGAATAGCCTTGAGGCTTCCATTTAGCCTTTAGCACATTCCATTCCCACTCGGGTGAAAAGGTATAGTAAACAGGGGCTTGATCATCAATAATTTATTTAGCTTTCCTCATATTCCATTCCCACTCGGGTGAAAAGGTGTAGTAAACAGAGGTTTGATCATCAATAATTTACCAACGTACTCCATTAATTCGGAGGTGACTTGACGACCAAGATCCGAGAGAATTTCTTTGGGTAGGCCCACCCGGGAAAAGATGAAAATAAGGGCTTCGGCGCAGGAGATGCTATCGATTTACTTTAGGAGTACAGTCTCGGGGAATCGAGTGGCATAGTCGACCAGCTCTAAACGTAACTATAGCCTTCACTCGAAGGGGGGGGGGGATCGGTCTGATTAGGTCGATAGTTACTCGGAAGAAAGATTCAGAGATTAGTGGTCCCTTCTGCAAAGGCACAGATCTGCCTTGGCCTTTTATTGGCGTCTTTTGTCAAATGTCGCACGAACGATAATATCGCAGAATTTCGTCGGTCACTCCAGGGCAATAAAAATATTTGAAGATCCTCTGAGGGCTATTTGTGTGACGAAAGTGACCAGAAAATAGGTTAGCGTGAGCAGTTTGCAGGATTGGAGGGACGGAGTGGGGTTCACATAGTGTGCACGACTAGGTGTCGTTTACCTCGGTGGAGACACGATAGAGTAGGTCATCCTTGATAAATTAGGAAATCAGCTTAATCCCTCTGACGGATTCGCGTGTTTTATTCTGGGCTTTGGACCACAAAAGACATAGAGATTCACATTCCCTTTGGCTTTGGCCAAAAACATGGGTCATCGCACTATATAATTCGTGAGCAGACGGGTAGCAGTTGTAACTACCGCCTAGACGTCTGTCTCCTCGATGCATTTCTTGAAAGTACAGCATCTCCGTTCCTTAACGAAGGATTTGTTTCCGAATGGAGCGACTCAAGTAATTGATCCTTGTGGACGAAATCAACCAGGGCGTCGTATACATGATGCACCTTGGACCGTGTGAATCCAAACATTTAGTGGACGCTGTAGGGGGAAGCTGAACTGTCCAAAAGTCTGGTTAGGTTGAATGCGATAGTGATGTAATCTAGCTGGATAGAAATCTGGGCTCATATTGTAAGCGGCGAGCAACTCGGCTTTTAACGATGAGGCACCTTACATCTGATGGGAGGGAGATAAAATATCGCTGAGTTAAGAGCTCAACAGGGACAATAATTGTGCTACGCCCTTCGTCTCGATGTTCCACTGGTTCAGCTCGAAATTCTTTTTGAAGTGGGGGAGATTAGATCCGAAGTCTTCGCCTTCTTTAAAGATGGGGGAGGGGGGTTATGGTCTCAGTTGGCGGTGCGTCTAGTCTAGCACTTGAGGAGTTTATGGAGAGATTCTTGTTCCTCGCTAAGCCCATTTAGAAATCCTGAATGCGAATTCTCTCTCTTTCTTCTCGTTCCTTTTCTTCACGGTCTCTTCTTTCTTTTTCCTTGATGTAGGCCATCAGATCTTTGCGAGTCCCAGTGACTCACCTTGGGCCTTGAAAATTTCAAACGGTCACATGCTGCTTGTTTACGCGATGGGCACAACAATAAAAATTGAATTAACGCACGACAATGAATATGGCAGAATTATGGATTCCTTTACGCGCGAACGGGAATAAAAAATGTTCATGCTAATAAACGAAATCCCAGTAAAAGCGATTTTACTGTGATTGAGACAAGAGTTATAGCAATTCTAACACAACCATACGAAGTATAATACTATTTTTCTCTACATTAAACTTACGACACGAGATAAGGCCTCGAAGGACGACAATTCAATTCCGTGAGCGAATAAAATTAATAGTTACACACGGTCACTCGACAATCAATTCAAAACAAAAAATAAAGTGGAACGGGAACAAATAAACTTTGCCCATAGTTATGCAATGGTTATTTTTCACCTTTTACACTCCCGAACCGATACAATTTATCAAAGATTAACCATTTGATTGATCAAATTTCAATCAATTGATTGACCAAGATTAACACAAATAACCTGATACAGGTTTAATATAGATGTCGTAGGAAAGGGTCAAGTTAACTCTTTCTGCGTTTCTAATGCGTGGATGATTTAAAATATAAGCAGAGTGAAAATTAACAGCATGTGGATTGGCCAACAGTCGACTATCATGGACGTTCCCGGATAACACAAAAGGGGAACAAATGTAACTTTACTAATATGGAAATATTATTATTTTACATTGTTAAAAGGAGATTAAAAAACCTATATACACATTAGATGTACACGGGTCTCAGCGGCTAAAAGAGAGGAGTCTTGGTGGGGGCCGTAACCGTACAAACAAACGAACAGTATTGTCCGAGGGTCGCTCGAATGACCTTGAGCGTATAAAAAGCCGACGATGAAGGCTAACACTTGGTGGGGCGGCTAGAGAGAGCAGTTGCACAGGAGAGTTGCGCGTTGCTGTTACCTTGAAGAGATGGTCCAAGGGAGTAATTCTCGCCTTAGTGCAAAATCCAAGAATATTCTCTTGACAATGACTATTAAAGTTATCATCCTCTTCCTGGGATATCTTAAATATAGATGACCCGAACAGTGTGAATTCTTCTTCGATTTCTTCTGTGTCCGTAATTTCTGTATTATCTCGTGTGAGTTTTATTGTCGTTTATGTGTGTACTCCTCTTAGTCTTTTTACTGTCTGCCAGAATGTACCTGAGTCGTTTTCTAAATTCAGGATGTCTTAAATTGTCTTAAAGTATACTATGCTGCTCGTTAATATGAGTCATTAAATCATCCCGAAATCCGCTGTTTTTGTCTGTGCGTAATGATGTTGGGGCGGGTGAGGTTCACTTCAATGATAGGGTCCCTGTATTCCCTCACGAGGGATTTCATTCTAGATTTCCAAGTAGGGGCAAATCAGGTTTTATATTTTATTCTGGGAACAGCTTCCTTGTCTGCCTTTAATAGATAATCATTAATTTTTTTCTAACTCCTCGCTAATTTCTTCTAAATTAGCATCTATTTAGGGGGAGGGAGTGTAATTTTCGAGTAGTCGTTTATAAGTATCCCAGTTGACGCCAGCGTAACTCTTACGTTCTGGGATGAGGACTTGAATAACCGCAGTTGGAATTTTAATAAAGATAACTTGGTGGTCGCTGGGGATAGAAGGGCCCGGTTCAATGAAGGAATTGTAGAGGAACACAGTGCTGGTGAGCACTGTGTCTGGTTTTGGGGGCTGCTATGTCTTTTATCTATGTCGGGAAATTTGCTCTAATTTTAGTCAGAATTTGCCTATCAATAAGTGTCTCAAGATTTCTGCCTGCTGTGTGGGTTGACGTATAATTTGAGGCAGCACTCCTCGCATTGAGGTCGCCGACAAAAAGAACGGTTTTGCTGTGACCACAAAGGAGCAGAAAGTTGTGAAGGGGTAAGTACCCTCTCCTTGCTGGCTGGTTCCTTGTTGCCACAACCAAGAGGCCCACTGCCGTACGGATCTCCACAGAGAGGTATGACCTATCGAGTCCACTTATCATTGAACTCAAGTCACGACCGCTTTTCTCAGCTATTGCACATCCGTTAAAACCTTCACCGGTGTGAATTTTGGTCATGACTTCGTAAGGAAAAGATTTTAGGCTGCCTGTGTCATATATCGCAAGTTCTGAGATGAATACAACCTCTGGGAGACATTGTCTTATTATGATACCGTAGAGTATATTTTTGAACCTACAACCATTCGAGTTAAACTGTAATATTTTTAATATGCCCATTGTCTTGTTCACTATAGATTCCTGTGTGTGTCTATGTTGTTTTTATGACTTATTATCTTACGATCTTAGGTCCTTGTTGAGTGCTTGGTTGAGTACTAGATCTTCTGCGTTTTTTCCTTAATTCGCCGACTATAAGTGTAGTGAAAGTGTCGGGACCCAATTTAATTAACCCTTGGAGTAAAGCCTCCTCGACTTCATTTTCCGAGCAGTCGTCTGAAGAGAATTTGGATTTGTATTTTACGGATATTAATCATTCAGTTACGTCAAGAGAATTCCTCTCCTTTGCAAAAGGGAACCTTTCGGCGGCGTATACCTTCAAGTTTATTTTTCTTGTTTAGTATACGTCCCTAGATTCCCTCTTACAAAAAGAGAACGATCTTGGAAGTCTTTGCTCTGCTAGATTTTTCGGGGAAGAGGTGAGCGCACCTCTCCCTCGTGTCTCGCAGCTTCATTTGCCGAAACTTCCATTTTCGATTGTGCTTATGTGTGTCTGTGTTATGTTTTATTTGTGTCTTTTGACTGTTGTTTTGTTTATCGGTGTGTTCTTTTTCATATCGTGGTGCCTCTGCTTGAATTCCGGGATCCCTGGAAGGAACTAGGGTGCTACCTGTGGATGCGAGCTTCTGGTAACTAGTCTCGCGCCGGGGTTTGAGACTAATTTTTACAATCTCCTCAAACCGTGTTCTTTCAGGAAACTACATTTCCTGCATCCCTTTGTCCGTCAGCATTCTATTAAGCTCCCTCGCAAAGATCTCCGGGGACGAGAGATTTGCGAATAATAAATGCAATAAATAATCTTTGTCGAGTTTACCTTCTCAACATGCCGGTATGTTTTCTGATCTTTAGATTCCACCACAGCAGCCTTAGCAATCTTGAGGTAGGTGCTGTTTGCTTTTCCTCAATTTATTCTCTCATACATAGCGTTGAGAAAATTACCAATTAGGTTTAAGACGAATTTTACTTTTTAATCTTAGGCGCTTCAATAAATTGGCCAATCAGCATTAAGCTGGTTTTTAAGAAAGAGTTTTTACGTTGAAAATTTTTAAAATATAATAGTTACTCAAATTCGATCAATACCAAGAAGCGGGAGTATAAACGCTCAATATCAGCATTAGGAACAGAGAAAGGAAAAAAGGAGGAAGATGTACAGACTACCTCCGATGTTTGCAGAGCACACAAACATCAGAGCTGGACTCCCCTTTAACACTCGATTTCCCAGCGGCAGACAACAGCTGAGAATTGAGGAGGTATCCATGATTACTTAGGTAAAATATTCAAAAGTAGAGAAAGAACAAGCATAACGATAAAGATAATGTGCAAGTGCAAACAACACGAACATGATGAACTAAAAGTGTAATAAGTAAACTATAGTGCTAAAATCTTGAACAAGAATGATAGTGAAGTGAATGTTAACAGTAAAACAAGTGACCAAATAAAACTAAAGTGAAATAGTGAAATAACTGATAACAAGATGGGTGAAAAGAAAAAATCCAAAAGCAATACAAAAAACAAGACCCATGAAAGTAACAGACAGAAGATCACACCCTAGCAGCGAAACAAAGCAAAGAAAGTAAAAACTACAACCAAGTAACATAACAATAGATAAATAAACTCAGAGCTAAGATAACTAAAAACATCATGAATGCAACAATTAACACACGAATAAAAGATGAAAAGAATAATGAAGCACCGATTAAGCGGTTCTCCCGCTACTGTATCAGGAGGATGGGTGCTGGAAGTGTCAGAAGGGAATTAAAAATGAAGAGTGAATGCAGGAAGGTGGTTATGAATCCATGTTAATAAGCAGGTCTCCCTTGCCCTTCGGGTATGGTTATTCACACTTTCCACTTTTGACAAACGAGGTTGTTAAATCTATTTCCTCACAAATCTGTCCTCTTTTAATGCAAAAATTTACTGTCTCCCACTATAAGCACTCTTTCAAAGCTTGTTCCGGACTTCCCACTAAGAAATTCCCTATTGGTTCACTTGAACTGAGAGTCAGAAGTGTGGAAAGTTTCTCCAGGAGCAAGTCGGCCAAGACCTCTTTCTCTTCTGCTACCCAAACCCACCCCGATCGTGCAAGGGGAATAAAGGGTAGGAAGACCCGCGTGCCGTACTTTTTTCACGCCCTCCCCCTAAAAAGTTCAATATAGCCCGACTGCTTAGAAATCCTTGAAGAAACAGCGCTAACGCTGAAGAAATTCGCTCTCCAGGATGAAAGGTTAAGTGACGTTAAAAAGGTGAAATCTTTTTCACTTTTCCCTACCGGAAATTAAAAAAAAGAATAATATATTTGGAGATGTGAATTAGGGCCACATGTCTGCCTAAACCCCCTAATTCCCTCTACGAGGGGCAGCAGAGCTGTTAAGAACTGGATGTGATTCAGTTAGTAGCCTTGACCCAATAATGTCGTTTTCTGTGATAGACATGATTGGGGACAAAAAGGAAAGCAGGTTTGAGGATTGGCCCACTATGTAACTCGGCATCTGAGGCAGCCGAACAATGGGCATGACTACAACTTCCAGGGGGAGCAGTTGGGAGCTGAACCCACTTCCGCACCCTGGGAGCCGAGCCAGGATCATAGAGGGAAGGAACACCCGTTTCTATGTAAGCCGACCGCAGCACTGATTTTCAAACACTCGAGGGGCGGCATCCCCGGTTAGCGACGGTTGATTCCGCACAAAGGAACAAAAAGTCCACCATACAATCACATCTCTTGAGGGCTGCCTCCGGTTTGACCCATCATCATCACCCTTCTTATCCGGCATTTCCTGTTCACTGAGGCTGCGCTACAACAAGAAGGGCGTTAGCTACTGACTTAAAACATTTAACGAAAACACACATCCCCAAACATAAATAATCAAGATATTCAACCATCGTCTAACTACCTGTAAAAGAAAAAAAGAAGCGAAAATCAGAAAGGCCCCGAGGGGCCTCATTCGGGGTAAAATGGCCCAGTACAATACTACAAGAATTACCGTGCAGGCGATCAAAGGGAAATACAAGCCCAATAGGGAGCGGATATTCGATCTCATGTTCAGAAAACTTAACAACGCTCTATTAAGCTTCTAGACGACCCCTCAGGATACGTCGAGTTCACCAAGCGGGAAAATGACGTCAAGGCCATTACAAAAGAAGAAGCTCTGGAAACCATAAGAACCATTGTACTACAGCCTGCTATCCCTCCACAAATAAAAGTTCATCCTAGTGTCGTTTGCATGGGAATCGACTCCTGGATCGTACGACATAGTAGAAAAGAAATTGAAGAAATGGAGGTTAGACAAAAATGCGCCAAAGTCGCAGATGTCATCATATTTAAAAACAGCAGGGACAACAGCGAATACACCCATGTATTTAATGTTGTCTTTGCAGAAACTTTGATGGCTTAAAGGAGAAAAAATTTGAGTGGCTTATGTTCAACACCAAGGTGAGTGGAGACCAGATAGACTGAGAAAAATCCTTTCCAAGGCACTTTTGATTCTACTCCTACAAAATTGAGTACACCTATCAATGACTAATGTAGCTGAGAAAACGTGCTCCAAGTGCAGCAAGAAGGGACACCACTGGAAGGAATGCCGCGAGAACTATAAGAGATGCATCAAATGTGGGCAAGGTTACAGATTAATTGCTATGTCATGACCGGTCAAAAAGGAAATAATACACAAAAACAAAACTGTTAAAAAAACAGGAAGAGGTACGCCGATGTAACACCACCCATGAACAGGTAGCTAAAGCTGCATAAAACGAAACCAAAACGCAGAAAACCTATTTGAGAAGGAAGATTGTACCAAAATCCTAGCGTGCCTCTTCTATGCTCAGAAATCTAACACAACCTGGTTGCTTCGCAAAAGAACTCAACCAAATTGTATTCGAAAACCGTATGAGCCAAATGTGTTTACCGGACGAACCTGCGTCAGGAGACGTCCTCCAACTGCAAATGATTCCTAATACTGCAAATGAGATGGACACCAACAAGGAAGAAATAGAGAACAAAACGCGGACAAACTCGAAAACCCAGGAACCTAAAGCTGCTTGCGGCAAATCCCACACAGGCTCAACCAAATAAAGAATGCACGAAGAGAAACGAAACTGTGGAACCGGCATCAACGGAATCCACAGACTCCTCAGACTCTTTAGACTCAAAAGACCCTAAAAAACAGCAAAACCAAAAAATGGAATAAACCAAAAAACTGCTCGGTGCAGATATTCTTACCATTTATACGCCAGAGAAATTCCCCTTCCCTGAAAATATGGACTAAACAATAATTCTAAACGGAGTAAGTAAGAAAATATACAAATACAATTACGACGCATCGATCTAGGTTAAAGTAGTTGAGGAAGCCCTACAACGCCAGAACGTTACTCTGTACAAAGACACGTATTTGCATGTCTCCAACACATAATTTAAGAAGAGGAACGGAAGAAAAATAAACGTCACCCAGAAACAGCAGTAGAAAAAGACCAGCATGGAGAATGTGAACAATTCATTGAGGATTCTGACACTAAATGTTAATGGATGGGAGGTGAAAGCAACGGCATATGGAAAGACATTTAGTGTGCTAAACACCGACATAATTCTGATAACGGAGCACGGTATTTACACCACAAGGGGTCAACTCAAATTACAGGGATCCAGAGTACTGATGAAAAATTAGTCACATGAAAGGTTCAATGGCGCTGAGATAGCTGTTAGGAGGAATCTCACATTTACGCATCTCCCAGAATTCGACGAATGTTTTGTGGCGATACAACTTTCCACATTGGTGGTGACTTCACAAGAGCTTCAGACTATCAATCTCCTCACCGTGTCTATCTACCCCTCACAAACTTATTCACACTTTTCGGGTACCGGAGGGGTCTCCAATTCCATATCTCGAACCTCTATCTAACTAAGTCCTGGAAAGGGTCCTCTTTGATTATATCATAGAGAGAAAAGACTAAATCTTCATCACTAGCTTTTCAGGACCCGAATTCGAACTCAAGTCGGGAGTTACACAAAGCAGCTCTCTGAGTCCGTTGCTGGACCTACTGTACAGAATAGATCGCCCTTCTCCGGTAGAGGATGACAGAATGTATCTGCAATTCGCAGATGACATCACACAAATTGCCCTAGCTCCTATAGTAACGCTGTAATTCAAGCGAGTGATACAGCTGCCGGAATAAACAACATAAACAGATATGAAACAATGTATAAAAAACAAACTAACCGCCAAAATTACAAGTAATCTTAATGCACCGTCCGAAAATAGATAACGTCATCGTAAACGACGACCTCCACCCGTACTCAAAGAGGGTAATTTCCTGGGTTTACGAAACACCAAGTATGGGTACAAAACCCACATCAATATCATAGTCTCCCTAGCCAAAAGGCAACTTCAGAAACTATATACATGTTTCGAAACATAAACGCGCCAAACATGAAAAATCTGAAAACTGCCTTGGTACGCTCCATCCTGGTGTACCCAACAGTGAAAGCGTGGATAACATGTTGTATCTCTCTCACGGCGATGCAGAGAGTACAAGATAAAGCCACCTTGAAAATAACTGGTGCTATAAGAACCGACCGTATTAAGCAAACAGTCATGTACTCAAGAGCAGGGCTAAAGCCAATTATTACGGAAGTTCAAAGGCTAGGGTAGAAAGACTTGGGAAAAGATAGAACAAACAATCGTCCTTACACTCGATAACGACAATATCGCACTCCCGCAGCAGAAGCAACACAAAGTTGCAAGAACATCATTATTCCCAAGAGAAAGAATCTGCGCGGGAGAAGCGATAAGCCTGATATACAAAAAACCAACAAATGAGCATGAACAATAAATACAAGGCCGAAAAAAAAAACAGAAAAAATAATTTAGACGAAACCAGAAAAAACTAGACAAGGAAAAAACACACGAAATATGAGAACAAAAAATAGAAAGACAAAACAAAAAGGCGCAAAATGCCTAATGAAAATAGAAGGAAAGAAAAAACAAACAAACTAAATTAAAGTAAAAATAAACAAAAGAAGCGAAAAGCTCATCAATAGAAAAAGAAATACAAAGTAAAAAACAAATATCAAATAAAATAAAAAATATACAAAAGAGACCAAGAACTCATCAAAAGAAAAAGAAATACAAAGTAAAACGCTAATTTAAAATAAAATGGGGAAAACAAAAGAAGGCGAGGTGCCCACAAAAGGAAAACGAAAGAAAAATATACGAAAATAAAAACAAGAGGCCAAATGCCCACAAAAATAAAATGAAGTAATGAATGTTAGCAAAAAATAAACTTGAAATGCTACAAAATTACAAGGAGGAATTAATAAAATATATAATATATATATATATATATATATATATATATATATATATATATATATATATAAAAAGGGTGTTCCAATAACTCGGGGCAATTTTAAATGTGAGTTAAGTTTAAGCGTCTAATGATTTTTTATTTTTCTTTCCGATTTAACAACTTCAGTCTTTGCCAATTTCAACCATAGAAAGATTAATAATCAAACAATGTGTTAAAGTTATCGAATCCTATTACAAAAATGGGCGTTCAAACAGGAACGCATTTCGGGCACTTGGCTAATTGAATGAGAAGTTCTCAGGTCGCATCATCTCTTGAAACAGCGAGGTCAATTAGCCACCACGATTGTGTGACTTGACGCCTTTAGATTTCTTCCTTTGGGGTCATCTCAAAAGTAAGGTTTATGCTAACAAGTCAACAACAATTCAATAGCTGAAGGAAAAAATAATAAGGCATATTGGTGAGATCAAGGAGCAACTATGCAGAGACGTCAAAAATTTTGCCCATCGAGTTTAGGTGTGCTGCTGAAGCCTTGGCGGACATTTAGGCGATATTATTTTTGACTCATACTTGCCATGACTCATAGAATATGATCCCATAGGGAAATCAATAAATTCCAACAAATAATACTGTTTTATTTATTGATAACTTTGATCCGTCTTAATGGAACAACCTTTATAAGGAACTGGGGGTGAGGGACAATGGAGGCAACAAAAGGAAAAGAAAAATATAGGAGAAAATTAAGGCCATGCCCTCACAACAAGGGTAACTAAAGCGACAAAACTTCTTCACCCCTATCACACTTACCACACATTTCACCACTTAGCTCATCATCACCATCATGAATATTACGCCGTCCTCTCTTGTGTCTCGAAAAAACAAACAACAAGACTACAAACAGTGCCAAATACACGCGTGTATCTAATTACGATTACACGTAAGCGGAAAAGAAGACAGCAAGTAGAGCAACCATAAACACTATTAACAAAGTTATAGAAGAAGGGACTCGGAAAATAAAAGAACTGGTTAATCAGGAACTGAATGAGGATATTATTCAAATGAGTAACCAGAACAGAAGAGCTATAGGTCGCGCGAGATTTCAGAGCACCGATAACTTAGTGGCTGTGGGAGATGAAGAACCATTGTACGCATGAGTGGAATGTAAAAACCATAAAAATGTGACAACAATCTGATCAAACATATCAACCTAGATTCAAGAAAAAAACCCCGATTTTGACCAACTCTCAACGAATAAGACTCGAGTAAACCAAATGTGACAGGTAGAAAGAAAACAAGAAGTAACAGAAAACACTGTAGTACACATAGAACAAAATAATTAAAATACAATAAAAACTAAACACAACTTATATGTAATATATTGTAACTCAACAGTAAATACTCATTACATATGCAAAAATATTCAAAACTATTAAAAAAATGGCTTGAGCGCAATAAAATAATAATTATAACGAAAGCAACAAAAGAAACACATGACAATAATATTTATAAAAGTGATAGGCTTGACCACCATGGAGCTAGTATCTCTTTGCACCCTACTACAAAACTTTCTCTTTTCACCACTTATCTATTTTGATCTATCAATCCACACACCCCTATGTTCCCTTATTCATATGCACACACTTACATCCATTCAAATTCAAATCAACATTTTTATTTTAGCTACTCAGAATTCTTGGACGAAGTACATTGGCTATTTTCCTCCCGCTACCCGCCAATGGAGGTAACGGCTTCGGAGAGTCCTAAAAAAGCCTTCGCCTAGTAAAGAACTGTAAGCACCGCGGTCTAAAGATAATGGACTAAAGGTGAATTTTTATTCACTTTTAAGAAAATTAACCACATTTTATTCTGAGAATTAATCATTAAAGGAGGGCTTACAAATCTTATTGCCCCCTTCACAACACATTGATTTCCCTTTACATGTTATGATAGTTTAGGGTACTGTGAACCAATTATAGAATTTTGTAAAACTTCACAATGCTTCTAGGTGGAAGAAGTGAAGGAGAGGATAGAAAGAGATAGTATGAGAGATTATTTTGTTGGGTGGGGGACGGAAATTAAATTTCTGAATATGTGTTAGAGTATATAATTATGTGCCACGATACTGTCTGATTAATCTCTTTCAAGTGAATGTTTCTAAGTCTTGTTCTCATTGATTATTTCGAGTTTGCTTTACCTATTCTCGGGTAAGTCAGTTCTACTTCTTTTAATAATGTATTTTTCTATGTAATTATATGTGGTTATTGGAGTTTTTGTCTTACCTCATTTAGGCAAGTTAGTTCTAATTCTTTTGATAATTTATTCCTGTATCAATATATGCTTATATATATATATATATATATATATATATATATATATATATATATATATATTTTATATATATATATATATATATATATATATATATATATATATATATATATATAAATATATATATATATATATATATATATATATATATATATATATATATATATATATATATATATATATATATATATATATATATATATATATATATATATATATATATATATATATATATATATATATATATATATATATCCGTATTTATCTATACGTTTCTTCTATTTTTTAATTTTCTTTTGATTTAGGTTTTCTCATGTTTTAGTATTTCTACTTAAGGCATTCACGCTTTCATTTTATATATAGTGATTTTTTGGTTTTCTTCTTATATTTCTTAGTATTTCTGTACATTCATGTAATGATAACATGTTCCCTCTGCCATAGGTGGAGCCTACTGCTTGGGAATCACTTTCCTGTATAGTTTTAATTTTGGATTCTTAGTATCCTACTTGTCTCTTGGTGATTCTCTTCAATTGTTTCCCAGATATTCTATGCCCTGTGTGCTAGGGTTATATTTCTTGGGTTATTTTGGCTGTTTTTGATAATTTCCTGTATCTTTGTCCTTTCTTAACTTTTGATGTCCATTATGATGTATGTCGCTTTGTTTTGTACTCTTTTAAGTTTACTTTTGTTCAACTTTGAGATCGTGTACATTAAGATCGCTGTGTATGTTAAGACCGATTCAACGAATGCCTTGTAAATCGTTTTTTTTCGTCTTGGGTTCATGTTTCGGAGAATTTATAACAGTCTTATACCCCTTTTAGCTTTGCCCACCCTCGCATTTGTGTATGGCTGATAGCCCCCTGATCGGATCTGGAGTCTCAGTGCACTTGTCTCCGTCGCGTAGTCATAATTAACACCGTTGATGGTAATGCGGTGGTTCTGGTGTATTAATATCGGGATAATCTTAAATTTCTGGATATTTGTTTTAATTTTCCAATTTTTCGTATGAATTTATGTTATGTATCTCCCTTTCGGTAGTTCTGGCCTGCCATCTTGGGTTTTTGGAGTGCGATGCAATAATTTGACTAATATCATCCGCCTATTGTATATTGATACACCTCGGTGTATTAGGAAAGGAAAATCAGCCGTGTATATCGTGTACAGAGTGGAGCTCATGCAACCTCCCTTGAAAGACCCTTCTGTAGTTGTAAGGTAGTCCTCGATGGAGATGTAGTGTTTCCTACTGGAGACGTAATCGGCCAATGTTCTTTCGCTCTTTATGCCGAGATTCAGTTGAAGGAGTTTATATAGGAATACTTCAACCCAGAACTTGTCGAAGGCCTTTTCGACATCGCAGAGGACCACGTCCAGGTGCCCCTTTTCTGCTTTGGCCTGCTGATTTTCTTTCGTTATTATGGCTATTGCCATTATTAAATCTCTTTTCTTTCGGAAGCCATACTATGTATGTTGTATTTAACGTTATCTTCGTGGAAATTGACCAATGTTGTGTTTATTATTTTTTCGAGAACCTTTCCTAGAAAGTTTAGCAGTGAGATTGGCTTGTAGCTGGAAACTTGTTTGGGTGGGTTCCCTTATTTCAGCAGTAACACCATCTTTGCTAATTTGAGCTTCTTCAGGGTACGCACATATATTAAGGTATGCATTGAATCAATCTATTATGCCCTTATAATGTTTTAGGAGGCCCTCTCATACTTGAATTTCGTGAAGCCTGTTTTCCCAGGATCCCTTTTTTTTAAATAGCTCATGGCTTTTTTAGTTCCTCTATCGTGATATTTTCCTCCTATTCCTTCGTTCTCCTGTAATCTATATTCCACTCTTTCTGCTGTGGTAATTTTTTCCTGGTTTGTGCGTAGGTATCTGCGGAATATTTCCTCCGTCTCTCTATCGTAACTTTGGTTATCTTCCTCTTTGATGGTATATAATTTACTCCATTGTTCTTTAGATTTATTGGCTATTTCTTCATTATGTCTTAAATATTTCCCTTGTTCATTCTTTAATTGTATTATTTATCTTGGTTGTCTGCCTTTTAAAATACTTATTAATTTTAATGCTCTGTTTGGTTGTTCTATGTCTTCAATTTTCCTTAGGAAATTTTCCCAGTTCTCTTTTTGTTGTTCCTCTATGAGCAAGACATCTCTTTTTTTCAGGAGATTAAACTCTTTAATCTTTAGACGATTGTACCCATATCTTTAATATCTGTGTATATCCTTTTGATATTTCTGGCATTTCCTTCTCATTTCCCCAGTCCATTTCGTGTGAGGGAGAATCTTGTACCTGATTTTTGGCAGGCACAATTCGTCATCTTTGGTGATTTTTTCAATAAATGCACCCGTCATTACACCTAGTTGTTCTAGGTCTTTCCTTTCCAACTCCGGTTAAATATTACCTTCCAGCATTATAGTATATGTATCACAGTTTGCACTTCTGTATGACTTCCGACGTTTTAATGGAACCTGGATTGGATTGTGATTGGTCGTCACCAGAATTCCAATGTAGTAGCTATATGAGACGGGAACTAGTTGCATATATAGGTTGTAGGGGAAGTTCAAAATTGCGAGTACGATGTCTGGTTTGCTTGATGGTCTTTTGGTAATATAGTTTAGGAATTATCGTCCTGCTCGTTCCTTCTTTTACATTTATGTCGATTTTAGGCTCTTGTGATTCTTTTATTTATTTTATCCTCACTTTCGCTACGCTCGTTTAGGTTTGATTATCCCGCTTCTCTTTATTTTCCTTTTTTCTTGTTCGTTCTTTTTTATCAATTCATTCCTTTTAGGGCAGTTGACCACATAGTTCTATGATGACCTAGGCAGTTAATGCATTTCTTTGTTACCTTTTTGCATTCTCGAAAACGTGGCCGATATTGCCGCACTCAGAACATATTCTCCGGTCCTTGTGTGCGCAATTTTTCCGTGATATGGTCTTCTATGGCTTAGCATTTGAAGCAAGTTTACACGTTTGTAAATTTTTCTTTTTCCATGTTTTCTGGCGGTAACCTCAGAAAAAAGCGAGTATTCTGTAGAACCTGGCTCTGTTTACCATTTGAGCCGTTGCAAAGATTTCCTTGAAAACATGTGTGGTGGCCAAACTTGATTAGTTCCGTTATTTTGATATGCTGTTTTTCTGTTTCAATTTCTTCTATGAGTTCTTCTGTGGTGTGTGACGCTACGTAGAGGTCGACCTTGCGGCAGATGAAAGAGCGGTTGGTTAATGGTTGGGGGTCAGTTTTTGCGCCAGGCAGATGTTGTTTAACGCCTCAACCCGTCTAGTGCAAACAGGTGTTCCACGTTGTCCTGCCTGTGGCATAGGGTGTTCTAGCCATTAGGTACGTCAATAGGTTTTGTGAGAGCGATCTTCAGTTGGATGCAGAGTGTTTGTATAAGTATTTCTCTTTCCGGTTTTTGTTTTCTTGATTCTATTCGCAGAGGGAGTCTCCGGTTCTCCAAATTTTCTTCCTTTTGTCTTCTGTGTTAACTCACGCCCTTTCTAATATTCCAGGCCTCAACTAATTTGGCTTTCAAATGATAAAATAAAAAGAAAAGGATGATGCAATGATGATTGTTGAGTGGATGGAACGTGTGGGCTCCTCTCTAGGGGTGAAATGCGACGGAATTTTTGCTGGTTAGCACGGGATTAACCATCGCTAACTGGGGTTGTGTGTCCCTCTGTGGTTTTGGGTACCCCCCACGGGTGGAATGGTTAGACTCCTCAGCAGACGTTCTAACCCAGCCCATTGTTGGGGGCTCTTTGTCACTGGTATTTGGCCATGAGTTAATCCTCAAACCTTCTTCCTCCCCTACCCCCAATTATGTAGTTACAACTGCACTGCATATTTAGGATGAGGTTTAAATGACAGAGTCCACTAGTCAAGGCATTAGATCCAGGTTGGGAATGCGGGTAAGAGAATGAGGCAGTCATGGTAAAATATATGACGGGCCTTAAAAAAGTATTATGTTCTCTATTTAGTAATCACCTCTATGGGAGGATTTTTGGTTTGCGAGCGGGAAAAGGTGAACAGGATAATAGATGAAAATAAAAAATAAGGTTAAAAATAAGTAAAAATTAGGTGAGCTGCAGCTTCTTTCTGGTTCTCGTATGCGAGTAAGTATTCTCGCATTTATGTTTCCAGACAGTAATTAAGATCTTCTTCCGTCGAGAGAGCGTTGAATTTTTGGCTGTGAGTCTGCTTGACCAAGCATAATGAGAGCGGTCTATCTGCTGTCCAAGGGGCGAATTCTTCAAAATTCTCATTTGTTAGGTACTTTTGAGTTAAATGAGATTCTATAATGTGGTTCCAGCACCACATGTCTTCATCACCGAGTTTAACACCAAAATAAGAAAGAAAGTGTAAGGTTCTCTGCAAATTTAGTAATATGTTATCTATTTAAATACAACATAATTGCCAAATATAAACAATAAATGTTTGAGTTGTTCAAACACTCACTTCTATGAGCACTCATTTTAAATAGACAAGTTTATAACACAAATGACATCAACGAACGATTGAAACGACACTAGAAACTCAGGTGGTAATTGAATACATGAGTTTCCAAAGCTAAGTATCAAAGTTGTCAAATAGTATTCAATAAACTTTAAATTCTCTTTTTATATACCTGATTAATATTTTCCAATATATTAAAATAATAGGTAATACTAAGGATTAACGGTTCCACCGATTAAATAAAACAACTCTTACTCTATTTTATAGGCCTATCAGAATTGTCTGTAGCTATTTTATCGGCGTTCAAAGCAGTATTTTTCGAATAAATAGCATTCGGAACTATTCCTCTCCACAACATAAAGCTATTATTTAAAGCTATAATGATGACAGAAACATCGAGGGAAAAGGAATTTTATTGCACCAATTACAATAATAGATATTAGTAAGGATGAGGCGAATTTAACTACGCTATAGAAGGTTAGGGGAATTGAGTAATTTAAGCACGTTTCTTTTTAGGTGATTTAAAAAAAATACCAAGAGGTTAAATTTCCATTTCCTTCAAATCTGTAAAAAACAAGACGGAATAACCGAAAAGAAATAGAGAAGTAACATTAGCGAAGTAAGAACAAGAATAACTCCAAACACAAGTCATAATAATAACTAACAAAGTAATCGAACAAACAAGCAGAGAAGACAGATTACATAAGCTGGTTATATGGCACTTATGTTTTCACATTACAGACATCTACATATTTCTCTTACACTTTCAAACATCTTTGCAACTAGCTTTAATTTTTATGCTACATTTTTCCTACCTTTTCTTCCTGAAGAACCTTAATTATTCTTAGCGGTCTCCACACAGGGAAGAAACTGTGAGGATGGACTCTAGTTTTAGTTAGAAAGCTTATAAAGCGGAATAAAAATCTTCAGCGCAGTTGTGTCATGAATTTTCCAAATAATGTATGCTGACCTACAAGGTTTTCAATTATATATATATACATATATATATATATATATATATATATATATATATATATATATATATATATATATATATATATATGAATCCATTAAACCACATTGAAAGAGAAAACGGAATAATTTTTTCTTGCAGTAATATTTTTATTACCTTTTTTAGAAAAAATCCTATTCAGGCTGCTCGGGAATTACTATTTACTGTGTACTACCTTCTCTAGGTGTTGTAATGCTATGAGGATCCTACATATTGCGGAACGATTGGCCCTTTCGTCATAGTACTCTGCAAGTACCCTGAAGTTCATTCAAGTTATGTTGATATACCTTGTGGCGGAATTTTGTATCCTTTGCAGAGACATCACCTGCGATCCTGGAGCGTTATGGAAAGGCATAGCTGGGTACAATAGAAAAGCCATGACGAGCATTGGGAAGAGTTTCCTTTTGTTCGATCTCTTGAGACCACGTAACCTATACAGTTTAGTTAGTTGGTATTTGGCCTGATTGATACTGTGTCTCTCGTGTGAAATGTATCTACTCGTTGTGATGGTTTGACCTAGAATTATGGTTGTCGTTTTGTCTGGAAGTTCGTTCCCCATCTTTTTCAGGGTTCCAATTTTTGGGGGGTACACGGGGCTAATATTAATATTTTGATGTTCGTTTTTATTTTTCCTCTTCATTCATACTGGATAATTTTATCTTTTCCTCTTGCTTTCCTAAGGGACATTATCTTAGATTTGGTGGGGGTGAAGATATTATTTGACCGATATCCTCGGTTGAAAGTATGCATGTTAAATAATGGTAAATAAGTCGATGAAGTAATATGTGTACATTGTTTATAGAAGTGGTAGGGGCAAGGTTCCCTAAAGTATGCCTTCGCTCAGTTGAGTGAAGGTGGTTGCTAATAAAATTAGAGTTGAAACGTATGAATTGGCTGGAACACCGATTTTCTTTAGTTTGTACTTATAACTATCGCTCCAGACTTAACAAAGGCATGCTTTACGTTTCTTGAAACCTCATCAAGCTTTTATCGAATGTTTTTATTTGTGTGATTCTTTTTTCTTGACATCAAAAGACAGTTTCCATCCCTATTTTTATCCCGATCTGTATCGCGGTATAGGCTGTTGTCCTCTATCTATTCCCCTAGGCGCCAGTAAATTATTTTTTCCATCTATTTTCCCAAGAAGTTGAGGAGGTAAATTAGTCGAAATTAGGCTATCAGGTTTGTTAGCTTCTCTTGTTAGGATAGAAAAAAATTTTTGGCTTTGTTGATTACCTAGGGGCAGTAGCCGATATTCCTCGCTGCTTGGATTTTGTTAGCGATTGCTTTGAGTGTGTTTTCTGGAAGCTGAGTTGAATTGATTTTTGTTAACCGAACGGTACAGGTGCTTTTTTCTGAAAGACTCAAGGACACTCCTGAAATCTTTAAGAGTGAGGGAGCTAGTCCGAGGATCGTATTCTTCTTTTGTGTATGTCAAAGCATGTAAGGGTTATGTAAGTTTTATTTTTTAGTTAGATCATGATTTACAATTAAAATTCAAGATCGTATTTCTGTTTATCCTCGCTTGATATTTCAAAGAATTTGCTTCAGTGCTTGTGTAACAGAGGCTAGATTTCATTTGGTTTATTGGGCGTGTTTCCTAGTACTTAAACTTCCTTCCTCTTTTTAAAGGGTCACCTCTGTAATCATTTAATTGGATTTCGATACCTTTTAAAACATATGTTCTGGATTATGGTGTTGCATTTGATGGTGTTCTGCACAATTATGAATCTTTTTAGCACGTTTTACAGTCGTGATCTATTATGACTTAGCTTCGTGGTTCTGCTGTTTCCTTATCCGAGCGTTAAACATCTTTACATTTTGGGCTAATTATTTTAAGTCTTGCGTCCATGTTGGTGCAGTTAACTGCTTGAATGTCTGTTTTAGAATCCTTTGGTCGCATGCTTTCAATATATGTATTTTTTCCTGATGAAGTTCACCATCTAATCTTTAGTTCTCTTTAGTTTCTCTTGGTACATTGATGATTTAGCTCTTCTATAAACTTTCCTTTCTTTGTATGGAGTTTGACAAAATAATGGCCATTATAATCTCATGATCTGGATAAAATGATGGGGCCGCAGCTATTTCTCTTAAATTTTCTGCTTGTTAATACTATGTTCGGCTTTGTGGGAGCTCACGCGGAAATGTATGGGAGGAATTCGTACCCAATTGTTTTGCCGATACCACGGAGGGCAAGCATATCCAAATTCCTACCGATTTTATTTGTGTTTCCTCTGGATTCCGAAAGATAGTATCACGCATTCAGGTAGTCGAGAAAGATTGCTGAGTTTTACGAGCTGAAGTTGGGTATAAAAATATTCATAGGTAAAGGAATTGTTCTTGGTGATCAGTGTTTCTACCTTACGGTGATCCTCCCTACGTTTGTTTAACTTTAATAGCCACTTATGGTTCATCCAAGACTGAAAATTCTGCGGGAGCTATGATCCTCTTTATAACCAGTGATACTCCATTGTACCTTTCACCTGAGGTATTTGTGGCGTATGAAATATATTTCCTTATTTTAATTTGTATTTTCTGTGATTATCTATACTTGCAGATGATTATAAGGTCCGTCGTCTTGCCTTACAGTATTAATGAAGTTATCGTTCTTTCTGTTCCAGCTGTTAAAACTATTTTCTATTATTTTTAGGCTGTTATTACTTCTTTGTATTTTGGTCTTGTATGGGAAACATCGTGCGGTCGTTTGTTTTATTAAAGGTTCGAATATTAGCTCAATCCATTGTCGCATGCAGCAACATCGGAGAGCATTGACCAGCTCATGGTTGGTTAAAATAATCCAGATCCCTCACCTGGATAAGAAAAAAAGGAAGTCTGAAATTAGTTTCGAAAGATTTAACATAAAAAGGAATAGCAAAAATCCAACGAAATAGGATTACATATTAGAATCGTCTTTCATCCTAAAATTAAAATAAAATTTAAGTATAAATCAAACAGCATCCAATCTTTGCCTTGTTTCTTAAATGAATGGAATATTTAATCATGCATTAAGTAAACTTCTAAATAAATTTCACTGTTCTCCTTTAAATTTAATTAAATTAGAAATTTTAACTTATAAACCTTTGTGTCCTCGAAACATCCTAATTCAGTTGATTAAAAGTGATTTTAACAATAGCGTGCTTGATTTTTATCTTTTATTGAAACTCCGGTTTGGAATACCCGGAATAAACTCGTCAGTTCCTGAAATAAATATATATATATATATATATATATATATATATATATATATATATATATATTAGGGTGGTTCTTAAAATTTTGTTATTGATAAACTCTCCTCCCATAAGCCTAAAAGTTTCTACATTTTACACATTTTTTACAAAGTCGGCATTTTTCTTTCGGAATCATCTAGCTACTTTGATACAAACCTATTTCTATTCATTAGCAGTCCCAATAAACCCGAAAAGAAACTTGAGGTTCTGTGCTAACCTTAACCTATCAATATTTACCATTGATAACACTGGTACTCAGTGGTGGTTGATGGCAATGATGCCGAGTAGTCATTACACTTTACCGTAAGTACTCCTCTCACATCTCAGTGTGTGCTGTATACTGTGTGAGGTAGGATGTTTGTTGTTCGACCTCTACCTCTGAGTGAATCAGCTACTTGCTTCTTGAACTCTAAGAATTGACTCTTATTAGCAGCATATCAGATATTAGTTTAGTGTGTTCTTTACTTTAAAAGTGTCTTCATGGCACCAAAAAAAAGAAGTGATATATTTATTGTTAGTGCTAGAGAAGAGCTCACAGAATCCAAGCTTCCATCAAAAGGGGAAGTTTTGAGCAACTTCCTCCACTACCATCAAGATGAGAAGCTTACTATTGGCTCTAGTGCAGATGTAGTAGTGAACAAAGTGACAGAGTTTTGGGAAAAGGCACGCATCATAATCATAAGAGAAGATCATTCTATTGCTAAAGTTCAGAAATTATTTGCAACATACCAGCAGTTGAAAAAGGGAAGGAAACGTAGATCATCTTGCCAAGTATAGACAGAAGAGAGTTTTGAGAAGAGTTTAAAAGATTTGTTTGATATTGCTACTGCAGATGCCTTATCAACCATACAAAATACATAAGAGAGAGATTTTATTATTGCTCAAAGAGAAGCAGGCAGGAGAGGAACTTTGGGTTCAATTGATATTTCTTTAGCTATCAAAGAAAAAGAGCAGCGAAACGAAAAAAACTAAAAGGAGAAAGGAAGCTCAGATCTGATCGGGCAGCAGCAATTACTTTTCAGACTGTTATATTGGAGTCATTCAGTACAGGAATTAGCAGTGAAGAAGTGTGTAATTGATATTGAGTATACAGTAGCCACTATCCTCTTGGTTTTAGCAACAAGGAACCAGCCCCCAAGGAGAGGGTACTTACCACTCCACAACTTTCTGCACCTTTGTGGTCACAGCAGTGATGGCTATTGCTGAAGTCACCACTGAACCTTTTAAACGTAACAGGAGGACTACGAATATTATAACGCCATCCCTCGCTGCAGCTCTGGATAGAGCAAAAGTATCAGACCGCAAGGCAATTTCATTACTCAATGAGGCTTCTAAAGCTTTTGGGAAGAATATTGAAAATTTAATTACTAATCGTTCCTTTATCGGCGTCAGAGGCAGTTAGAAAGGAAAAACCTCGCTTTAAAATTAAAAGCTGAATTTTCTAGTGACATGCTATTGAGTGTACATTGGGATGCCAAGCTAATGCAAGACTTGATATCTCATAAAAATGTTGATTGCCTTCTCATCTTTGATTCAGGCAATGGAGTTAGCCAACTCCTCACAGTTCAAAAAATCCCAAATGGCACTAGAAAATAACAAGCAAAGGCATTTGTCGATGCATTAGAAGACTGGAATCTGGTTGATAAAGTAGTTTCCATGGTATTTGATACAACAGCATCCAACACAGCTCGTATTAATGGCGCATGTACGCATATAGAAAAAATGTTAGAAAAGAACCTCCTCTACTTTGCCTGCAGATATCATGTGTTGGAATTGGTAGCCAAAGCCTCATTTACAATACTTACTAAATCCAAAAGAGGTTCAGATAACACAGATAATAGAAGAGTTAATAAAATTTTAATTAATTTGCCAAGAGGAAAAAATTACTGTCAAATCTTGAAATTACTTCATTACCTGTGGTCAGAACTTTCATAATAATTATTGAAACGAACAATACATAATTAAAGAATTTGTAAATAGTTTAAAACGTATTACTAATTAATCATGATTGATCGATTACAACACAAGATATTGATTATTTGGTATAACTTTATGATTGATGTGCAACTTATAAATATCACTTGATCCCCAAAATATTTTGCAGCAATGATATTAATGAGAAAAGGAACAAAACTAAGGGTTGGGGGAAAATAAAAATACAAGTCTAATTTGTCACCCTATATATAAGGACGACCCTAATATATATATATATATATATATATATATATATATATATATATTTGTGTGTGTGTGTGTGTAGTTGATATACATTTACAGGTAAAACTTCAAGGTTTTAAATTATATTAAATACCTGGAAAGGTTCTGACATTTTTTTGTATTTTTTGATTTAATATACCAGAATGCATAGAACTTTTTGAATTGAAAAAATTGTTAATCATTTTCTGCAGCCTTTTACTTACGCAGACACTTACTTCTCTACCAGTAAACCGCCCCAAGTGGGGGCTAACAGGAAAACCAATGGAAATAGGATAGCCACACAAAAGTACATATATGGTTATAAGGTCCTTTTTACCAACTTAAAAATTCAAAACATACACATTAGGATACAGGTCTCGTGTATAATTCAGGAAGAAAAATAAAAACACTATAGTTTGATGCGTATTTTGTTGGTCTATCTTGTTTAGATGAAAAGGTATAATGCAAAATATGACTCAATGTACACCTGACCAGTACCTTTGTTAAATTCCAAAGCAGAAAATTTAAATCATGCTGCAATTTCTTCCCATTAACCTAAGTCAAAATAATTGTTTTTTCCGCTTTATTCATGCCATGTGTCCTTGGGAACTTTACAGAAACCTATGATAATTAGAAACAATGGAATTTTTCGACAGGCCTAATATACGCGCCGTTTGGTGAGAACGAACTTAGTTACCGCACAAGTCGAGAAGCTAATTTTATTTTTAATCTATATGGGCCAGGGCAAGAAAATTGGGAAGCATTAATGATGCTTAATTGATGAGAAATATTTAACCACTTCCAAAATTCCTTGAAGTAAATTAACGTATATTAAGGTAATATATTTCTACCTACATGCTTTCAGCGAATACCATAGAGATATTCGTGTTTTCATTCATTTATATAGCTCACACTAAATTTCAAACTCTGTCGTATCCTGATATTTAGAAGTGTGTTTAGAACTAAATATAATAAATGGAACTTCAATTCAGCTAAAAAAAATAATAATTGATAGAAACAATAATAAATCAGGCTTAAAAAGTGACTAGTGGTACAATTAATTAATTACAATTAATTAATAAATATTTGTATGGCACTATTTCTATTAAATTCCACAGGCCTTCAAAAAGAATCTAGCCACCAATTAAGCAGAGACTTCTGTCTAGAGTTAGGTCTTCAGGATATGATCCAAGGTATCAAGCGAGGAGGAGGAAAGCATAGCAGCAGACATCTTTTGCCATCCTGAGAACGAATGCTAGATCATTCATAGAGTACAGTCAAGTACAAAGTACGAGCAATAAAAGGAAAGAACGAAAACTTTGGTCGCAGGGGCCATTTTAGTAGGGAAGGAGTCTGATTTTAAGGTAATGCCAAAGAAGAACACGAACTACAATATTTAAAGAGGTCAAATGGGTTGAAGAGGGAAAGTATTGGATCAAGCCAGATAGACTTTACTTACTGAGAGCGGGAGGTGACAACAACGTGGATGACGAGGTTAATACTCTTGTGGTTTATGATTGGGTTAGAGTGGGTTAGAAATATAGGGGAAACATTGAGAAGATTTTAAAACATCAGCTACAGAGCATTGATAGATAAATAATTCCAAGCTGACCACTGTCTGAAAGAGAAGCTAGGTTGAAGTAAAGTTAATACAAGGAGCTTCCTTTAACACCCAACAAAATCAGTAGAAAAGCCGACCAACATCACTTCAGTATCATGATGATTGAGCTTCCAAAAGTTGTAAGAGAGCCATTATGTACTGAATTGATATGCAGGTAGACTTCAAATAGTGCGATAAATCGATACTGTTGAAAGAGAGATGTAACTTTTTAAGACCTTGCAATATAAATTTAAGGATAAAGCAAGTATATTAATCACAAATGCCCCAAAACGAAAACATTGAAAGAAACATTGATAAAGCGAGCACGATGTACAGTAAGATTTAGAGTATAAAACAGTGCTAGGCAATTAAATATTACAAGAACCTAAAGCTGACCAGTCTAAGCCATTTAAAAAACGTGTTTACTAACATTCAGGGAAGCAAATTCGTGTTTGTGAAAACCCTTTTAGCCAGATTGGAAGATGAGTTAAAATTAGGAGGAAGACATGTAATAAATATAGTTAGCTGACATCTACCTTTGCAGGAACTTTAGGAAGAACAGCAGTAATGAAATTGCGGATTAGTTTGCCTCGTGGTTTGGGTTTGGTCTGCTTAATTTCAGATTTACTCAAACATTAAAGTGTTGGAATCAGTTAAAACATCAACGATCAGTGGGTTTAATTGGTTATATTGGAGTCGAAGTAGGGTGTAACTGCAGAGAGAAACTTGAATAATGTCAAGTGGAGAAGTTGTATATTTTTACGAGAGTTGAGGAAAGTTTCTTTTCTATAAAAGGGCGAGAGAGATCAATAGGGTATGGGTTTAGGTGGAATTACCATATAAAGAAGGTCTGGGATAGAGCGCATAGGGCCTAAAGTATAAAAAAGACCAGTCGGAGAGGAACACAGAGTGTTATGCGATAGTGTTTGAGGGAATAAACTTTAGACTACTGTGTAAGAGCGACGCATAAGAAGCTTGAAAATGTGTTGAGATAATTTACCTACTTGAACGCACGTTCCAATTCGGAGTTTCAAGTTGTTTTGCATACACCTTCTATATCTAAATGAAAGTTTAAAGTCTCGTCTAGAAACTTTCGCTTAAAATAACTTTAAATTAGGAAAATTAATTGATTAATTAAGTAAAGCTAAATTTGGTTGCATGTCATTTACTTGGGAGGATAGGTAAGCACCTTTAATAAAACTTATGGAGCTTTCATATTACTATCACGCTGATAATTTTTCAGGAAAGCCACCTAATTCATATAGGTCACAAAGATAATGGTAAAATTCCACTTCCTTTACTTTTTGCTAAAAACAATCAAGATTAACCTCATTGGCCATGAATTATAATCATCTAATTGCTCACTGCTCAAAACCTTATACAAAAGCCGTATCCATTATAAATCAATTTCACTCTATAATTCAAGCATTATCCTACCACTTGAATTTAAGACAGGAGAACTACAAGTAAAACCTGTGGGTAAACCCTAACAAATTTATATTTCTCTCTTTTAAAATAAATCGTTATCTCACCCAATCCCAACTCTATGGCTGAAGCCACCCTCGAACCACGAATTGTATACAAATTTTCTTTGTGTGGCGAAACGAATACGATTGTACTGTAACCTTTAGGTTCAATCTCCTAATATCCGGAACGTTTTAATAAATTCTCTATTTTTCTTCCTAGCAACCAATATAGGGTTACAATAACAAATGTTTCACTAAAGTATAATTGAATAGTCTCGTTATGCCTTTATTTTCCACTTTATTGCCTCAAATATTTGGGTGGAAGGAACCATCTCGGATTCTTGTACGGGGGTCATGGGATATTTACCTTAAAATGATATAGTTTCATCTCCTATTTCCCAAGCATTACTGTTTAACACAGCAAACTGCCTTCTAAAATTTAGACACCCCTTACATATTCTCTCATCTGCAATTGAATCTAATCTTAAAGCTCCTCTCATTCTCTCATCTATCCATGAGCAACCTGCGGGGAAATTCACTCTCACGACAAATATACGCCTCCAAGCTTACCTGAACCACTTCAAAAACTCTAAGAACAAACTCTTTTCAATATTCACAATCTCACATTCATTCTCCGAAATATCGCCCAAGATCACCTTAAATCATCCATCCTGTTCCAATTTACAATTTCAAACACTAATCATCCGGCCTAAAAACTCATTAAAATGAAAATTTACCATCACTTTCATATTTCTTAATACCTCAGTTTCCAAATACACTTGTACAACCCCATTTTAACAAATCTCTCAAATCATTAAGTTATAACCACTCGAATCTCCTAATGCAGTTTTCAACTATATTAATTCTTAAATATGACATGTCATTCCTCAACTCTCCAAAGTAACGGCCCTTTTATCCTGTTACGGAACAGAACACATACTTTGATTTATAAAATTTAAACTAACCCAGAATTAACCAAAAAAAAGTAAAACGCGGCCTCAACACTCTTCAAAAAGGAAAACGCTCGCTCACATTATAAAAAAGAAATCACATTTGCCCGAACATTTCTTCTACGATTCGCCAAACACGACATTGGTCAGACATTTTTTCGAAATCAAATTCAGAATTAAATTAACTTCCAAATTATATTTCTTTAAAACTTCTAACTTGATATTTAATTTTTTCATAATAATAAGTGTATTTTCTTTTTGTTTTCTAAGTCGAGATCCTAGTAACGCATTTCCCATGGTTACATAGTCACATATTTACAGGGAGCCAGCAAGGACTATTTATTCTACTCAAAGACCAAAGGTTAGATTACTATAGGGCAGTG
Source organism: Ceratothoa steindachneri (assembly GCA_963969495.1). NCBI lineage: Eukaryota > Metazoa > Arthropoda > Malacostraca > Isopoda > Cymothoidae > Ceratothoa > Ceratothoa steindachneri. Next base: position 158,074,348 of record OZ018322.1, on the reverse strand, counting down.
AACATCAGACATCTCCTAGCGCGTTTTTATATCACATTTAAAACTATCAAATGTCTATTTTTTTATTAGGAGGTCGCTTAGCTTAGATATGGTTAGATTAAGTTATAAAATTGAATGAAAACAAAAAACTATGAATTATTTCTTTATCGAATTCTCAAAAACGCCTTATGAAGTAATACATATACTGTAATAAGAGATTTGTAGTAAATGATTTCAGTATATATATATATATATATATATATATATATATATATATATATATATGAAAAAAGCTCACAAAGTGCACGTGAGTCAAATTTATGCAGATACACCCAAAAGGAAAAGTGAAAAACGATTCCGAGCGCTTTCGTCTTTATTCTTAAAGACCTATGCAAGGAATAAACAGAAGGCTGGTCATACATTGCCTTAAATAGTAGAAGGGGGGATTAGACTACTCACCTCTGAACCTTAAGTAGAGGGTAAAATTCCTTAAACAACTTTATTCGTCATTTTATATATGAGGTGATAATGGGGTCGAGCATGAACAAACCAGGGCTAAGGTTGAAATTTGGGAACGCGTTAATGGAGATACATTCTAATACATTTCTAGAAATATAATTACTACATATTATGGATGTTTTGGCAGTGTTCCAGTTAATGCTATGGATAAGATTGTACACACGTAGAAAAAAGCGCAAATGGTTCACTGTGATTACGTACATTGGCTTAATGTTGCTTAACATGAACATCTAGTTTTTTCCCGGTTTGTCTATAATAAAATTTTTAGCAGTTGTTGCAACCTATCGAATTAACAATACTAGGTCGAGGTGGTGAATTTTTGACAAGGATACGACAAATTTCAGTCTGGTACTTAAAAATAACATTTATGTTCAGAGGCCTAAGTAAACAAGGTAATTTAATGAAAATATGGTTATAGGGTAAAACTAATAGGTTTTTGGCCTGAAACTTAGGGATACTAACATTAGTTTGATAATAGGAACGCTTGACAGACTTATAACAAGTGTCGAGAAAGTACAGAGGGTACCACAAATTTATCCTTATTTTATATCTTCTCTCGACTTCTTTGTCTAGGTATTCTGTTGAAACAATTCTAAGTGCACGCAAAAACATAGAGGAGAAAACACTTTGTTTGATGATGTTATTAGGGTGGTTAGAATATATATATACATATATATATATATATATATATATTTAAAATATATATATATATATATATATATATATATTTATATATATATATATATATATATATATATATATATATATATATATATATATATATATATATATAGAGAGAGAGAGAGAGAGAGAGAGAGAGAGAGATTCATTATATATTTATTTATCGTTATTTTTTTTAACCCTAGAACCACATCGTGGGGAGATTTTCACCGAGTGCATGGTGTGGTCACGTGATTCATAGCCATGAAAGCGCGTGAGCACGCTCCGCCCCTCAGGTCCTTCAGTGCTTTCTGTGACGTCTTGAAGGATCGGTGTGCGCTCTCACTCGGGGTTTGGAATTTTACATCACGTGGGAAAGTTTGTGATTTGGGGAGAAATACACCCGACGTTATGAGACTGTGAGAATTTTTACCAGGGTGATGTACTCCCTACGTTGTGGTGACCGTACTATTTTGTGAAATCTTACGTGTGTTTCTTTTTAACTATTAAATTATTTATTTTAGGAATAACAAAATTATGCCTGGTCTAAGCAAGTGGCTCAGTAAAGATGGAATTTCGAACATAATAAACAGATCAGGCCTAACATTGCAAGATAGTAGTGATAGTGAAGGTGTTGATGATGTTGAGTCACATATTGATAATGAAAGCAAATTCAGTCACAACCTAGAAATAGAGGAACTATACGATAGTGACGATGACGAAGATTATGTGCCCGTCATTGAACCAGGAAGTAGTGATGAGTTTAAGGGGGATGATGCTCCTCCAAAGAAAAGAAAAAGTAAGATTTTCACCTCCGAACCAAGAAAAGTCCTGCCCCTGCCAGTAACTCTGCTGCTGCCACTGCTAGTACCTCTGCTACTGCCCATGCCAGTGGTGGACGGAAAGGAAAACGTTACCTGGGGGGTGATGCTCCATCCGTTGTGGACTTTAACAAAACATCAATTTCTACCTGAAGTAATTTCAGGTGGAGCTGTCAGCCACAGCACGTTGCAACAACGAGAAGGTTGTCAAGAAACATCTTATCAAGACACACTCATGGGGCAACTCAGAAGGCAAGCGATGTAATCGCACCTGAAGAGGCAATCAAGCTCTTTATTACTGATTCCATCGTTCAGGAATTCGTCACTTGGTCAAACAAACGTAAAGAGCGTGTGGAAGAAAGTATGTCAAGTCAAAGTTCCACATACGGTGCTATGGAGTCTAAGGAGATATTAGCACTCCTGGAAGTGGTCATATGGCAGGGCAGCAGAGGGATAGCCATCTCTTCCTCATTGAGATGTGGAACACTGTATGTGGATGTCCCCTGTATCGGGCAGCAATGTCCAAGGGGAGGTTTGAGTTTCTCCTATCCTGCTTGAGGTTTGACAACCCCGAAACCAGTGAAAAGAGGCAGAAACAAGATATATTTGCCCATGTGAGGAAGGTGTCCGACGAGTTTATCGAGAACTGTGGCCAGCTCTATGTCCCACACGAAAACCTCTCAGTGGACGAACAAAAGTTGAAGTATAGAGGGAAGTTCCCAGTCTGGATGTATATCCCCAACAAACCTGTCAAATATGGCATCAAGCTTGTCCTGATCTGCGATTCTGAGACTAAGTACATGCTTGGTGCCATACCCTACCTTGGCAAGCAGGGGCCAAGGCCACGGGATGGGGTGAAACTCGAGCATTACTTCACAAAGGAACTCACCAGGCCATACCACTGAACAAAGAGAAATGTGACCACGGACAACTGATTCCCATCAGCACCTCTGATCTCCGACCTTGTGAACAACTGTGGAATGACCCTTGTTGGCACAGTTCGAGTAAACAAGGCTGAAATTCCACAGGGGATGAAGGCAAAAGAAACACGACTGCACGGTTCAAGTGCCTTCCTTTTCACCAAAGAGATGACGCTTGTTTCGTACGTGGCACAGACATCCCGCACAAATAAGAAAATGGTGCTTCTCATGTTATCCCAGCACACCCAGCCTACCATTACACCAGGTGGCAAGCCAGATCTCATACAATTTTACAATGCCACAAAAGGAGGGGTCGACACATTCGACCAAATGTGTGCAAAAAGTTAATGCTCTAGGAAAACACGACGTTGGCCCCTCTGTATGTTGTATGGCAGTCTTAATTTAGCGAGCATCAATGCTTTCATCATCACCTGCAAGAACCGTGCAAGGAAGGGCATCAGCATACCGAAGAGGAGAGCTTTCATGATGAATTTAGGGAGAGGACTAATCAATCCCTGGGCTTATTCACGGCTGTCATCACCAGTCCTGTCCCGCCAACTTCACACCTTGGTAACAACAGTGTGTGACCTTCCATCACTGGGCAGCGCTGTCGGGTCACCAGGAAAGTCATTTGTTGATAGCAAGTCACGCCTGGTAAGCTGTTGTGATTGCCCTAGCAAGTCAGACATGAAGACCCGGCACCACTGCAATAGGTATGCCAAACCAAAGTGCCCTAGGCATCTGTACCCCACCTGCGGTGACTGCCTGTAAAAGGTAAGTTTACTTTTCATTGTGTGTGTTCATTTTGTCTTGAAATAAATGACTATCAGCTTTAGAAAAAGAATGAAAATCAAATGAAAACGACAAATTCAACAAAAAATATAGCTATCTTTCACGTGTCTTCCATACAGATTACAGTGGCAGTAGAGGGCTGTAACTGACTCAGGCGAGGGTTCAATTACATCAGGACCATTTTACAACAGGAGAAGTCTCCAGCTGCAGTAATTTTGGGGTCGAATTTTTTTTTCTAAGCACATCTTAAAATTTAGTCTCTTGTAGCCTAGTTCTCCATAAAATCAGTAACATTATTAAGATAAAGTACAAATTAAGGATACTTGGCAGCATTCCAAAGCTAAAGAGATACTTTTTCACTGTATACTTTGTAATAAACCTTAATTGAAAAATATTATCCTTTTTTGATTTTCAAAAAACTGGTGTAATTCTCCCGGGGTTGTGGTTAGTGTGACTCAAAATGAACGTTGGGGTTCTAGGGATTAGTTTGACCCCCTTTTGCTTATTTACAGCAATAATTCTTTTCGGCAAGTATTTCACTAAATTTTCACAAATTTCTGAAGCAATCTTTTCCCACTGAACTTTAATTTTTTCCTAAATTTCTCATTCAATTGCATTATGGTACTTAATATTGCTTTTCAAGCATCCCTATAATTATTTTATCTTGGATTTAATTAAGGGCTCTGTGGTAGCCACATCTTGGGTGTGAAAACAATTTTCCAAACCAATTCTTGAGGATTTGGCTATATGGTATGTGGCTTTGTCCTATTGAGTTATAACTTCATTTATGTGTTATGTGGGATGCAAATCTGGATATCCCTCTCAAAATTTGTCACAACGTGATGATATATGTTGCTCTTTACAATGTTAGCACTAACTCCATGCTTCAAAGTTTTATCCACTCAATTAGGGTGAAATGCTCCGAAGAGTAGTCTCAGAAGTACTGAAAATCTGCAAAGTTTTACAAAATAATTTTATTCTGACATAAATGAAATTAAATTTATTACACGTTAGGCTACAATACAATATTCATTCTTACATACATGCTAATTAATTATTTCTGACCACATATTTAAACCATTGTTCGTGTGTCAAATTTTACCATCTTCACCTAACTGTTGGCCTCAGGTCCCAATGACTTCTTTCTCGAATCGAGTGTTGTTACCTTTATTTCTTAAGTTTCCATCTAATTCGAACTGGGAGGTAATTTTCAAATGGAAGCTCCATTGAACTTCTCAACAGATTTATAAAATGCTTTTTTGCGATTCTGGACCAAGTATCAAATGATAGATGTATTGTTTAGTTGTTGTAATATTGTTTCTAGCAAGTCCTCTCCTTGATACAAAGCTTTTGATACCTGAGACGGCCAGCGTAATGGTCACTAGCGCCATAGGCATGCAGATAGTCAGCGCCCCTTTTTTAGTATAATTATAAAACTTTCCACAACAAAAAACTAAATATATAAAATAATAAAAATGGGTTATTACCTGGATTTATTTTTAACATACAATGAAAAATAATATTGTTTTTCTCAACCTGGATTTTGGACATTATAAACAATTAGCCTACCTGAAACCTTTTGTTCCTAGCCTATTAGTTCAGCAAATCTCTTCATGGCGCTTTCTATATTTATATTCTTTAAAATACAATTTTCTATGGACAAAATTGCCAAATAATTCATTCTGTCTTGAGACATGGATGATTGTAAGTAAGTTCTTATATACTGTAGTTTATGTACTAAGCTTCTATCACCAGCGGCCACAGTCATCTGTATTGTAAGAATTATCCTTAATGCAATTCACAGATTTGGCATCACATCCTAAAACTTATTAATGTTTATTAACTTAGCGCCTTCTATTTTAAGCTTTCATCATCGTAAAATAATTTTTGGCCTATATTTTGTTCAGTCATGAGATTACATCCATTCATATGACAATTTTCTTTATACTGTAACTTATTCTCCAAACCTTGACATGATGCCTTGAGTTATTTTTATCTGGTTAAACTTTTAAGTCATTTAAAATTCCTCATGTGTTATTGAAAATTTATAACTGTTCAAATATTTCTGATAAAAAATTATTAGCTCTGTCGTTAAGTGACACACACACACTCTAACCCTCTCTTTGTCGCTATAAATATATATATATATATATATATATATATATATATATATATATATATATTATTAACCTGCTTTTACTCAACTTAAAAAGTCAGATTGGAAAAATATTTTATTTAATATTTTCATTCTTTTTGGGGGAAGATTCTGGTTTTGACAACATATGTTCATCATTTTTTTATCAATTTCTCGTTGTGTTAACACTTGGCTATAGGGAAGTTGGATTAGTGCTCTCTCTGCTTCTATGATTTATTTAAGTTGAAAATAGGAAATATTAGTTAAATTCAGATTTTAGAAAGCATACTATTTTTTAATTGCACACCCCCTGTATGAAATTCAAAGTAATTAAAAGATAGTAGGAAAATTCACACTATTATCGTACCTTTTAGCCAATAATATGATAAGTTATAAGAAATTTGATTAAATATCTTTAATCAACACTGAAAGCACAATGCTAAGAGATACTCGGCTAATGTTATATTTTCATTCTTGGCAAGCATGATTATATTCAAATTCAACACTAATTCATTTCAATTTTTTTAGCTGATCTTTTAGGAGAGAGTCAGCAAATACATCAATTAACTCTTTTTTTTTAAAATTCGTGATAGATTTACTTGGTTCAGTTCCCTTTCGCTAAATTTATGGGTGGTGTACTTTCTATACCAACGATTAATGCAAAACATAACTGTTTCTAATGGCAGCTTAGTGTATTCTAGGAACGTGTTTTTCAGTAAACTAACGGTATAATAATAACTAACACGATTGCAATAACAAAGATTATTTTGATAAATCGCAGTGAGATTACCTCCTTTTTTCACAAAATTGTCTTGAGGGCAAATAGCGCAATTCAGCAACATTGGTATTTATTTATTTCCCTTAGTCTAAATCAAAAGTTTTCCATTGTTTTACTTTGTCAAAGGAAGACAACAGACTGGCAGCCCGTTCGTAGGACACCGACGATTATTTGGTCCTCTCAATAAAAGCTAGAAGAAAATGTGGCCCCAAAACGAAAAAGACCCGATAGGTTTATATCATGGAGTAGATATTAAAGAATAATATATTGCAGGAAGAATTTAGGTTAACTTAGATATGTCTTAAATATCTTAGCTAAGTTGAATGCTATTTACCATCGACATTTACCACTAAATTTAAATTTACATTTCGAAGACATATAATTTCAAAGTTATTTCAATCCTAAGATTTTACCTTGAGAAAAAATCTACTCGAAATATCCGGAAATCAAGCAAATAAGACCATTACGTATTTGCCCAGATCACTAAATTCGCATATATTAGTCTTATGTCTTACTTTCGCACCTCTCGGGCCATGCAGCTTCGACACTCTTACCCAAAGGTTAATCCCGAATTGCTAACTGATTTGCGATAACATTCTTAGTTTCCATTGTTCCGCGAATCACTAGATACTTGTATAGTCCTTAATGACGCTACGCTACGGCAGACTTTATCCAAGTGTTCTCCAGCGCAGGCTATGTATGTGGCCAACTTTGGCTAAAAGGTAAAACCTTGCCTCGTTTGTACCAGAATTTCTCTATCAATCCTAGCTAATTGGGGTAATTCTGGGAGCATTATGCCGTCTCTTTCCTTGTATGGAACCCCTATAACTTTGCCTAGTTTACCCTGAGTATACTCAATAGTTTAGGCTGTTTCTTCCAACAAAAATACAAGTTAAATCTACCAATTTTCCAAAAAGTGAAAATGTGTTCTGTCTTTGAATTAGCAACAAATTAACAATCCGATCCACGAGGACTCCTAAACGCACCTTCTTTTACCTTCAAAGCTGTTTTTATATGACCCTCTTGGCAATTATTATTATTTGACCGAAGACTCATATGCGAATGCCTTACCGCTTCGTTAGAAATTGAACGTTTCTCGTGGCACATACGAACAAGGCATTTATTTTAAATCCCTAGGGATTCCCTTAATCCCGCATTTACGTTTGCTTACTGAACATCCGAAAAGATAAACTTGTTTCCTTTGTAAACCAACCAACCTTACTGTAGAAAAAAAATTGATTCATAAGTACACATTACGCCAGTGGCTTTTCGTAAAGGACTTATCAACTTTACGACACTGGGTTAGGTCCTAAACTAACTCATTATTTATTGTCTGCAGGAACTTTTTCTAAAGGTTATCAGATCGGCTCAGATCGACTTCTAGTCTTTCCTTTAAAACGAATGCGCCCAGCACAATCCACATACTCTGAAAAGGAATTCCCTCAAAACGGCCTGGTGGAACTCTTCTATATAGTAAATTGAGAGCAGCGTGCACGAAATTGCGTAGTAAATACCAGATTATATGCCGGCATTAAAATTACCAAAGAAACAACAAGGAAGAAATGTCGATAGATAGTTAGATTTAGTGTAAAAAATGGGCCCTGGAGTTCAAGGGAGGAAGAGATGATCTAAAAAAAAACAGGAAAGGTAGTGATAAGGTTAAATGTATGACAGGTTCTGTACTGTGCCGTAAAAGGAACGTAAGATGAATTTCCATATTTTTTCTCATCGCTTGTTAAATTTTCAAGATCTTTTCATTTATATAACCTTATAATGTATTATAGATAGAAAAGCTAGCCTCCATCACAAGAAATGAATGAAGAGAATGTAAACAAATTCCTTTCAAACATAAGACAAGTTATGATTAATCCATAAATAATCCTTGCAACTTCTTGAATTATAAAGAAAATTCAAATATTATCGTACTCAAATCCGTATTAATCCATTAAATTTTCTCCCGCTAAACTTCCCGCCCATTAATTATATTAATGGTTGACGGGACTCTAATTTCAAAGACAGGTGATATATGTAAACCGACGATGCTCTAATTGAAATCTGGCCTTGAGATATGCAAATATTACCCTTTTACACATTATTGTTGTGTGTGTATTCTAAAGGAATGACAGAAGTCGATGCATTCGAATTTCATAATAAGAATTTGCGAGAGCAAAGTTTTGGGCATTAGAGGATACATTCATTTGTCTTTTAGTCACTTAAAGTTTCAGAGTTGGCTGATTTTGACAGGGTATAACAAATCTTTTTGTGTCAAGATTATTAATTTAAGTCGAGTTAATCACCAATAAAACAATTTTAAATTAAATAGGATAAATACTTTGTGACACCTTTTGTTCTATTAAATAATTATAGTTAATTAAAGATCTCGAACAAGGATAGCTGTTAGAGGTGTTTAACTGTCGCGAGTTGGTGTCATGTAGGATGTGCAGCCATACTGTACCCAATATCTGGAAGATTGCATGCCATCCAGGTCCACCTTCATTTTAGCGTGAATATTTACTGGCGAGTTGAGTGATATCCATATCGCAATAGTTCGAAGTAGTCCCCTCTTAAAACTTTTCAGGTTAGACACCATTCAGACATTTTTACGACGCCTCTCGACAGAGCTATCTTAATTAACTTCACAAACATCCTGGTAGAGAGGCCTTATCAGTTTTTTTTCTACATTCGTTGTCACAGGTCAAGTTAAATCTTCTGACCTCCGTTTGCTTTTCGTGTCTCGGAACGGTTGGCAGATAGCACGCAGAGCAACTTTCCGACACCACAGGTTGGGTTTGCCCTTAAGGCCAATTAGGACTTGGCCTGTGCGAAGTTATGAGGGAAAATACAACCTGTATTCCAGTAAACACAGTTAGCCTCGTAAGTAGGGATCGAGGCAATATTTGCCGGGGAGGAAGTTGGGCTCAAGCGATCTTTTATCGTTTGTTTCTTTTAATTTTTTTTTGGTCTTCAGGCTCTTGGGGTATTGGAAGGCCGAGAGAAAGAAGCTTATGCGACTTCTCCTCTTAGCACAATACTAATTTAACCAGGCTGATGTTTACTATTTATAAAGAGCGGCCGGAAGTGAATGTTATCGAGGCGTTGGGAGTGAGTTTAGACCTTCACGCTATCAGGCTAACTATAGGGCATATTATCAAATGGAAGTTACATTAAAAACAGGCCGATCGCGGGTTCTTTCCGCCCTATCCGTCTCTCTCTCTCTCTCTCTCTGGCATTCGTATACAAACAAATATATTGAAAGTAGTACTATTAATATTATACTGCTGTAATAATAATTGATGTTTTACAGTGATCAAAAATTATCTCACCGTTCTATAAAAGCTACACGTTGAAAGAGATACTTATGTAGCGTGTAAAACGCTCTTCCTTTAAATACTATAAGTAGTTATTCACTTTAGTGAGGTGATGCTATGAACTGGAGAGTACATTAGTTTGGACCACACTTTAAATTAGTAAGATTAGTACCCTACGTTAAAAATTCTAGACAAAAGTAATGCAACTTTACAATTTTAATCCAAAATTTCTAACGATAATCAATTCAATATTTAAGGATTTAGAATGATTATCCATTGTTACTTGAACACAAAGAGTATACCTTTGGGAATGTTTTAATATACACCCACTGATTTCAAGAATTTTTTTTAATCCATTCTAAGCTTCGTCCATTCGGGGTTGAGCATTGCATAAACAACAATGAGGATTTTCGGTCCTGACAACATCTGGATACCACATTGAATTTGAAGCCTAATATGATCATTTCAAAGTTGGGGGCTTTTCCCAAATACCCAATTTAATTGCGGGGGATTGCAACCCCAGACCTCCAGCTTCTTTTAATCATCTAGTAATATTCACAATTATAAAGCTTAGAATGAGGTTAAAGTTCAAAGGCAATTGCCAAACATCGCTAGGCGCTCTAGTGTTCATTGTTTTCCTGCCATGTTTCTTTATTTCAGAAATATATGATTCGCTCCAGAATGATATTTAGATCAGTAATATTTTCTTTAAGATTAATTATATAAGATGTCCATATCATATTTTAATTCATATAAAATCCGGTTAATATATTACACAGCCACATTATTAAATGGAATCGTATCAAATTGTATTACATATCATTTTGAAGGGCATTTATTTCTTAATTCAGAAACCATAAAGCGTTTAAGACATTGCAGGATACATAAGCCGCTCTTATAAGAAAGAAATGAGAATTATTTACGATAATATTAGAAAAAGAGGAAAATTGGAGCTAACCTCAAGAAATTAGATAAAAAATTATCTCTTTATGCATTTCGGAATTTTATAAATATAGAGTGCAGCGAATAATTTTTCGTCAAACTTCAGCATAAGGAAAAATAAGATAGATAGTTCATTTATACAGATATATCATATCTACCAATTTTACATGTTAAAGAAATTAAAGATTGTACTATTCTTTTATTCTATGAAATCGGCCTCGGTTTCAACCATAATTACTAGACATAGTCGGAAGCTGCTGCGGACCTGTGAGAAGGCCATCCTGTTTATTGTTTGAAAACTGTGATAATTCTGGACCTAAGCCACAATTTGGTATTTCAATTGTTCGTTATTGTCTCTTTCTCTCTCTTAAAGCCAAAGATAATAGTCCAGAATTATTCAAAATGCTGTGGAAGAAGAAATATTCGCACATGTACGACTAGGCCTTACTGGTTGTGGAGCATGAATAAAGTTGTCCTCGATCTGGTAAAACAACAATTAGTCCAGGCACTTTATGTAGCTCTCTGAGAAGATAAATAAGCGCTTAAATTGTTACTCGCTACTGACCACCCTGAACACCATGATGTGGACCGGGAACTTGGTCATCATGACTCTTCATACATCTTTGGGATACAGAACAAGGTAGCGCTTGTTTAGCGAGTTCATCACCTACTCCTGGCCAAATTATTCTCTATTAAGAACCAAAGAATCCAAGGCTTGAAGGGACAATTTAGTTTGGTCACAAGATGTGCAGGACTTTGCTTTCGCTTATCCTTTAACTTCTGCGAGAGAAAATGTCAATTTCTATTCGTTTAGAAATAGGAGCGGATGTCTTCATGCACAAGCTGATACTCCCATGCCCCTGGCTATGAATCACATTCACTAGATGGGATCAGTAAAAATGCCGGCCTGGATCTCCGCAACGAATTTAGGGATCCTTTTCGTATCAAACCGACTAGGATAAGATTTCCGAGCCTCTTTCCAAACGGCCTCACAGCGAGACTCATCCAACCTTTTACCTGATCCTCTGTATTGTCGTCAGATTAACAACGAATCACTCATATGTTCTTATATGATCTCGCGGCGTGAATCGCAGGCAGCACGGCCTTCATTTTACAAATCTTTTCTTTCCTTAGAGATGATGCACACCTGAGTCTAGTATAAAGGAAATAAGAGTGTATTGACGCCATACAACACTCATGCGAGGTATTAAGAGTTTCCAACCGCTACAAATTATCCAGCGTAATCTTTAGATTGAAAATAAAAACCACAAAGGAAATAAAGAAAGTCAAAACAAAAGAAAATAAATTACAAAAGAAATACCAATAATTGAAATACTATTCATAAAAAAATCAAAGGATAGGATTGAGATAAGCACTAGGAAAGATACATTTTTGGCATAGAAGTTGAAAGTCAAACAATTGTCGGAGAAGAAACACATCGGAGGTTGTTTTTTTAAAGGACCCCATAGGGCGAATACCTCTAAGGGCATAAGTGGTGGTAATAAAAAAAATATGTGTTCAGCTACATTAGAAACCAAACACTACAAAAAAGGAAAGAAAACACAAACCGAAATCAAACAAAAACAACATAGGATGAAGAGGCAAGATGCATGCTCCTGAGTTGGATAGAGGCTTTTCTGCACCCAGTGCCGGACCTTGCCACCAACACTGAAGAGAGTCAAATAAAATGGATGCCAGGCTCCACAAGTTTGTGTGCACTAACTAACGAGAGAAGTTACGCCGCCATAATTATAATAGAACTAATGGAAAAAATTAACAATTTTCGAAACAGATCTCCTGGAAGTTCAAGTCTCATCAATATTTAAAATATATTTGTCCCCCATAACATACTTGTGGGGTTCAAAAATATTTAAAATACATGTCACACACCAACTGAACCTAATTTACCTAAAATTATGTACACCCCTAAAGCAAAGAAGACTTCAGGTCAGGTGGGAAACTATGCTCCCACTTCGCTGCTCGAATATATCACGAAGGTTTTCTAGAATAATTTACACCGCTAATATGATTAATGAAAAAAACAGAGGCAGAGAGATAGCACTCATTCTAATATAGCAGAAAATGGCGAGAACAAAGAGAGAGAAGCGAGCATGACCCTTGTCTGCCGAGAAGTGTACAAGTCTTTCAACAAAGTATTGCAGACCGGTATACAATAATACTAAGATTGTAGTTATACTGTACAATAAGTTAGAAAGTATACTATGCGCCTATATCAAGGAAAGATATTGTGAGGGAATTCCACGTGGAATTTCTTTTTCAGCCCAGGAGTTCCATGTGCTGGAGAAGATTCTATTAGGCTTAAATTGGTAAGCATACCCCCCTCCTTCTACAAGCGGTAGCCTCGAACAGCGTTCACCACGGTCCACATTTACACGGACTAGAATGTCCTCGGCAAGAAGATTCGAGGCCATTCAAGAGTAGAGCTGTTTCCCCGCTAACTCCTTGCGGGGATAGCCTTGGACATAAATAGTACTCGACTCCCATGAGGCCGAAACAGAGTTAAGAAGTTTTCCCCGGACCCCAAAAGATTCCCTTAATTCCAAGTCAGGTGCTAACAACAAAGCAAAGTGATGGCTCAACTAGTTGTGTATTGGGATTAGCCCCAGCCAGTAAGGTAATTCCATTTAACTATTGCTAACGAGCGATTTTTCCGCCTACACCCATCAACTCTTGTCGAAGCCCTCCTCTTCGCCTCTCGTTTTCAGGTGGTCGAAATACTCTCACCTGGACCGGACGTTACCCCCCATCCTTTTGGAGAACCGTCATCACTTTAAATTCCCGCTCAAAAGCTCCGGGCGGACTCGCCTCCCATGCAGAAGACATCCGTGAAGCCTTACCCCGACGTCTCACCCGAAATCCTTCGTAAGCCAACCCCTCTTCCCCTTCAGTAACCCATTTGAGTTAATCCCCTCTGCCCAATTTAAATATTCTCCTCATGTAATATCATAAATATTTACTTCATGGTCTGATTCATAACTACAATCCCCCCCCCCCTCTCGTTCATCGTATTTAATTTTGCCCTTCAATTCACTCATTATTTTTATGTACATAAAATGATATTTTTTTACATGCCTCTTTTAGGTATTCTTGAGCGTTTCCATTGCCCATATTATACCTGACCTCGTGGCACTCTTATCTCGCCCTCTGCCTGTCAAAACTTGTGGTGTTTCGTCCTTTTGTCGGCTCACCTTTGAGTTATTGGTCCCTCCCCCATAAATATAATATGGTATTGATTTAATATAATGTCATACCACGGCAGATATGCTTTTTACAGACAGAAAATCACTAAGGAGAAAACTTTAAGCTTGAAACTGGAGTTAAACAAGGAGTCCGTTAAAGCTCACCTCTTAATAAAATTCAAACGCACGATAACCCACACTGCCCCTCAGAAATATAAGTTGCCTTAAAATCTTTTTGTCGATGACATTACCCAAATAATACCTAGTTTTTTCGTGAAGGAGCAGTAAGCTATTAGAATAATAAATGTATATGAATAGAAATGGAAATCAATACATCGAGAAAATTTTCAAAGAGCACCAATATATAGGAAAGGCCTATGCAAACGGTCAAAATTATAAATCAGAGGCCGAGTACAGAAGTGGTAAAAATGTTGGAGTCACATGATATTGATTATTAATTTGGTGTCTTTGAATATATTGGTAAAGGTTTGCATACATATGTCAAATACTTTTGGAATTCACAATAAAAAGAAAAGGTTTGTTATAACCTTTTACTTATATCTAAAATGGCGATACTATTGAAAGGTATGAAATCCATGTATCCGTATATGATAGGTTAAGGGCAATATCTCTTCATATAACATATCATATTTCTTTATTATTAAGATAATTGCTTTCGACAGGATCTGATATTGATATGATGCTAGCGAAAACACGTAACTGCAGTGAAGGAAAGAAGTCTGATACTCATGCTGCACGAGAAGGTTCTCAGCTAACAACAATCACACAGAGGTTTCTGCTGATCACATTACGGTGATACAAAAGTGTTGAAAACACATAAAAACGTGTGAAAACCCAAGAGCAAACTCTTTCTGAACGAACCAAGGCAAGTAGGCAAAGTGATGAAAGGTCTTTGCGTCTTGTGACCTTACGAGATGGAAAGAAAATCGCGATCAAGTGGCACCCTGAAAGAACAGAGGGCTTCCATGTTAATGCATCAATGAGAACAGTCTGTCGTACACTTATTTACGCTAAGTCTGGACTCATGTTAAGCCTATCACAAGCCTCTGATCAATCTTCGGCAAGAGCGACTTCGACTGGCTTGGGCACGTGTTCATCTCTCCAGGATCATACGTCCGTTGGTATGTGTCTTATGGTCCAATCTTTTTGACGCTATCCAACGTTTTTTCTCCGCATAATGCCAGGCGAGATCTAGAATCAAGAATTCATTATGCCAAAGATAAAGCATATTGGCCACTCTGTAATGTTTTGAACTGAATGTTAAATTCAGGCATCGGTCGTCTCACTATTTGTGATAGCAGCATGTATTTAGAGAAGTAACAAGCTGTCTTGAGAGATTACAGGATGCCCTGAGCCCAAGAACTCTCCTAAAATACTATTACTGTAATTTTCCAGCAAAACACTGCCCCATATTACAAGTCTAAGTTCATCATAGAGTAGTTCTGGGATAATAATATCAGGCAGATCGACTGGCCACCTCAGTCTCCGAATAAAAACCTATCGGTAAACATCAGACAGGACCTGAGAAAAGCCCATGATGTCTTTAGCTAGCCTGTATATAATAAACAATTAAAGGTAGTCTGTTATCACCGACGAATTAGCAAGCATTACACACATCAGGTGTATCACTCTGGTGGAGAGCATACAGCTAAGAATAAATGATCTCATCATTTCGGCGGGACTCTCAATACGATACTGTGCTTTGTGTATATGTTTAGTGTTGCCTCGATTTTCAACGAAATTTATCTATTTATGTTATATTTTGCATGATATTGCAACTTTTGTCAAATTTTCTATTTGTTTCATTTTTCTTGAATGTTTAGGTATTTAGAACTTATCTTTATTAATTCATTCAGATTTCACTGTTATTTTAATATTGCTATCCAAATAAAAAAATTGAAAACACTACAATTATCGAATTGACTAAAATTTCCGAGGTGTACGATAACTTTTGGCAGCGGCTGCACATGGCGAAAAGAGAATTAAGCAAATAATGGCCTACAACTAGTTTACTATCTAAAAGCATTAATTAAGGAAAATAAATGGTAGATCTACCAAGCATTGATTTAATCTAGGATAGTGTAATCTACATAGATATGTACACTATCTCTGAAAATAATCTACTCAAACTTTATACAATGGCTGCAAAATAAGGCAAAATATATAATAACAAAAAGAAGAAGAGCTAAACTTAAATGACAAAAATACATACATAAGTGAAAAGTATCCTAAACAAAATAACAGAATAAAAGAGCATATAAAGTCAATGAGAAGATAAAGATGAAATAGATATAGAATTAGCCTACTTAATTTCCCAATGTAAAGAGGATTTATTTCCAAGCATAGCATTGACCTCTGATCGAGAAGAGGAAATTTTTACAAGAGAAAGGAAGAAATGCAAAGATTCTCTTCACCAACTAATCACGACTTTCAACTGAAATGTGGAGAATTTTAAACAACAGTAAATGGAAAGCAAATAAGGAGTACAAAATAAAAGTAACCAATAAATGTAGTGGGAAATCATTTTGAATACCATAGTCTAATTACAAAACAAAGAAATGTATACTTACCAGGTTTAACCGAACAGAGTAAACAATATTAAATAAAAATTGAAATAAAAGTATGCAAGAAAATAAGACATTAATTTGAACTGCTAAAAATTGTTCAAACTCTTCAAACAGTTATGGATAGGTGATCGGTAGGTAGGCAGAAAATCCAACTTGCGAGCCGAATAACAGAGAAATAATCGGATATAACAGCACTTTTATCTACCTTCAGCTCCCTCTTCTTTTTTTCACCTTTTTGCTCAATGTGAAAATTTAAGAATCACAACTAGTTTGAAATAGACAAACATAAATAAAAAAGTAAAAATTTTAAATATAACACAATTAGGAAAACCACCAATAAAATAAACTATGATAGGATAGCAATAGCTATCAGAAAAGACGGACGTTTTAAGAGACTTAAGGATCTAGATGAGGTTTACTTGGCATAAAAGTGTACGAACCACCACAGAAACATAATTATTGCAACATAAAGTCTCCCGGAGGGCCAGGCAGACATAAACCCTAAAGTCCTGCCCCCTTTTGGAGAAAGCCGGAGAAGCGAGCCCCATGACGAGACTCGTGGGAACGGTAGCCGGCGAAGAAGAGTAACTGCCTACCCTGTTTGATCTCCCCGGCACATAGGTAGTTGGAGCGACCAGCTGTGTTAAGCCAACCACCAAAGGCCCTTAAACGACTCTCTAAAGATCTAATTACCTACGAGATCCCTAGGCCCGTGGTTATATCACCGAACATCGATGCCAGCCAAAAGGCACGCCAAGGAGTGTGTCCGTTTAGGGTCTCGCTAATTAACAAGCCGACTTGGACACCTCAGTGCCAACCTTTGCACTTCTCGCTTTCCCAGATGCAAACTCATCATTCGCGCTCCTCTCTGCGGCCTCGCGTCTTCCCCCTTAGATAGAGCAGTGGTCCCCCTATAAATATGCCGCTGAAGGAAAGAGAAAATATTATTATTTGGTGAGAACGACTTAGGATCAGTTCGTAAATATCGATCCTTCAACCATTCAAGATTATTCGGCGAGAAGGACTTAGGATCAGTTCGTGAAGATCAATCCTTCAGCTAGTCAAGATTATTCGGTGAGAACGACTTGGATTAGTTCGCGAAGATCGATCCTTCAGCCACTCAGGATTATTCGAGGAGAGACGGATAAAGGATCAGATTGAGAAGATAGATTCTTACCCCCTAGTGCCGAAGAAACATAAATCGCCAAGTTTTGTATCGGTGCCATATCGAAGAATCCTTTACAGACTTGGAAGAAGTCTGACTGGAGAAAAGAAAACCCGTTCACACTCGAGTGACTCATAGCTCAAGCTCCATAAGAGGGAGAGCAGGAGAACCAAGCCCCAACGTGGTTCCATTCGTTAATTACGGTAAAAATACCCCCCCCCCAATATACGTCAAAACTAGTGGGGCACCCGGCGTTAAAGAATAAGACACCAAGAGGCTTCAAGATTATTCAGAAGAGGACTCTTGGAGCAAAGAGCATCGTAACTCTCTCCGTCTTCTTAACGTAACCGGAGGAAAATTTGCAATAAGAAGTTGACATCACCCTACCTCGCTTCCTCCATCCCATCTTGACGAAATTCTAACATCGGCCGCTCCAAGTCTCCGAAGCGCAGTATAAGTCCTCTAAAGACATCCGGCAATCTTTGATTTCGTCTGTCATGTAAGTTAGAAAGAACATTTATATTCATATTGCGATAGTATGCGGTTAGTACGTTTCACGATTTAATGGTAGTAGAAGCAATTGTGCGTGAACCCCTGTCATATTTGCTAGTAGAAGAAAGTACTTTAATTTAATGTTTAACGCTAATCTAAGAAGATCGCGATAAAAATACTCAGCCGCAATTGATGTGTTTACGTGTAGCCTATTTGTTTATTTTTGTCATTGAAGATATTTTAATAGGCCCAGTTGCCCACCGGGTTAGTCTGGGTTAGCGTAGGAAGATAAAATAAATATGTGTACTAATTCTTTCGCATAGTCAATTGGTAAATTTAAAATATATATTTATTTGGGGATAATTCCTCGGCGTTTCTTCATATCCTTACGTGTTGAAGCGGCTCTTCCTTAAAAACAACAAAATTCGCACTCTTTGATCAAAGCATACTTCAACAAAGAAGTATATCACGTCCAAAAGGTATCCTGCGATCCAAATATCAAGCTCCTAGAAGGAACTATTTGACCTTTACATAATTTCACGGATAAACCTGAAATGCCTAAGACCTTTTGTGGCTTAGTTTGATGCAGAAACAGTCAAATTTATTATCCAACATTTCTGAAGAGTTGGGTGATGGATATTTCGTGTCTATGTCAGTAGCCAATAAAGATGAATGTGATACTAGAAGATTAATGGGAGTAGGGATAATTTGCTTTCTTCTTCGGAACAGCCCAAATAGCATTAACGTGGGCCCTCGATAGTTTCCTGAGAGAGCTCCATTTGCGCACTTCATTTACACACAAAAAACGAAGAATTTTTAAAAATGCACATAAGTAACAATATCTTGTATTTGTCTGTAGTTTAACATCATAAGAACATTTTCAAAATTCTTCTGGAAAGGCAAAGTTGACTTTAACGAGCTAGAAGAAATATCCTAGATACCGACTCACCAAAAAGGGTTTAGAAAAAATAGGAGCACTGAAACAGCCTTGGCAGTTTTATTTGAAGGAGTAGCCAGAGCGAAATTTAGTAAAAACTACATGGATAAAGTACTCACTCACAGATGTAAAAAAATGTTCGATAAAGTTTGGAGGGTTGGCCTAAGATACAAGATCAGAAGATCAGGTATACCCTCAACATTAAAAAAGTATCTATGTGCCTATATAACGGATAGATCAGCTTACATCTCAATTGAGGGTTGCAACGGACCGAATTTCGAAGTCCCACCTGGGATCCATCAAGGAGGCTGTAGAAGTCTTACACTCTACAGCATATTCGATAAATCTACCCAGCCTTGTTAATGAATTGCAAAATATATAAAATTCGCGGACGATATAACAATAATTTCTAATAGCCCATACAGGTACCCCCAATGATAACAAGGATCACGGCGGCCTAAATCGCTAAATTAATGAGTATGAACGTAAATGGAAGATCAGAACAAATGCAGATAAGTTCATTATTATCCCAATAGGAAGGCGAAAGACAGACAGAATACGAGTAGACGACAACAGATATCGTTACAGGAACGAGGAAAAAGTACTTGGTTTCAAAATCTCTCGATCCGGATATGGAATCATGTCAAGGACAGAATAAGATAAGCGAAAACGAACTTGAACAAACTATATCAACTTAAACATCTAAAGTTAAAAAAACAAGAAAAAGGTATACAACTCAGTCTACAGATCCACACTTTTCTATTCAGCTATTCCAAAGAAAAGACTACACCGAACAAACATAATTAAACTTCAAAGGGTCCAAAGTGAGGCAGTGTACATCATTTCAAATACCAAATTAAGAGAATATAAAAGACTAAGCGCCCTCTACCACGAAATAAAACTTCCAGCCATAAACGTGTCCTTGCATAAAAGAGCTTGTGAAATATGAGACAAATTAAACGATTTACTGAAGGAAGAATAAAAAGAGACAAGGATTACCTGCAAAATTAGAGAGAAATCAACAGAGGTATTTTTATGAGCGGAAAACCTGACTCGACAGAAGATCCGCCCCCAATATACACGAGTAGGTGAGATTGCGAAGCGATTTCACAACTCAAACTAAAGAATTTGCCAAAGACATCGACAGAAGAAAACTGAAGCTAGGATAGGAAATAGAGGCGTGAGCCTTAAACAAACGAAGATAAAAATGTGAAGAACAAGAATTAGTTAGAAGAATCAAGGAGATGGCTGGTCACCCAACAACTATCACTAACCATTATGTCATTCCCTTTCACCACTTTATATCAACACCCACTGTACACTCTACTCCTACTATTTACTTTATTTTCTACCTTTTTCAAGACGTTAGACGTTAGTCTTTGATTACCAAGGTTTCTATGATGTTTAGTCTAGATTGGTTTCTTTCTTTTCTTATCATGGTTTTCTTAACCAATATATCTCTTGTTAGGATGGTCCTATGAATGCTTTTCATATGATTTAAATATGTCATACCAATATACTTAGTGATATTATGAAGCTTGCAGTCTTCATGTAGGCAGTTGAACTCGTAAACTATGTTGGTAAACATCAGTATCGAGGAGTCTTGGCAGATGTTATTTTTCATGAGGGAGGATTGTTGACTTTTGTTGTTTTATAATACATATATAATGAGTTCAATTTTGTTCGTTTTACTTTCTACTTTGATGCTACGTTTAACAATGTCTTGATGGGTTTTTCATCTACCTTGTAGGCCTATGACATTTGGTTCCTATTAAACAGTTTGATGTTATTTTTTTTTATTCCCTAGTTGTTTTCCGTTTTATCTGCAATTTGGAATTGCACTCTTAAAAATGATTGAAATTATTTTATCATGCTGATTGAGAAAACGTGGTTTACGAGGGCTTGTTTGAAACTAGAGATCTCTTGATGGAATAGTTGACACTTAGAACCGCATTTGTATGCACTGCGTATGTATGAGCCGATTATACTCTTTTTGTATCTTTCGGCACATTCACCATCTACGTTGATGTATCTTCCCATGTTAGTACCTTTTCTCTACACTTTTATGATGCATTTTCCATTTATATTTTGTACTTCAACGTCAAGAAAGGGAATTTTATTGTCCGTGCTCAATTCGTAACTAAATTTTAATTACCCTTTGATGCCCAAATGTAAATATAGATATAATTAAAATTTTTAGTATGTTTAACTAGTTTTAGGGGAAGCAAAATAAGAACAGAACAAAAATATTTTTTACTTGGAGAAAATGTAAAATAAATAAAAAGTGGTTCCATCTGGCACCATTTGTCACACGAATAGGTAGTTATATATGGCACCATTTGTCACACGAATAGGTAGTTATATATGGCACCATTTGACACAACATAAACAGTTAACTTTTAAGTGCTTCGTGATGAAAGATAAATTTACATATTGAAAGAAAACGGTTATATGCTACATTTAATTGTGTTAGAACTGTATATTACTTTATGTGAAAAGATCGAAAGCAATTTCTTTTTACATTCAAGCAGTGTCCAACTTTACACTTCACACATCTCACTTGTGTATGCGCAGTTATGCATTACTTGCATCTTATTTTTTTGGCAATGCACTCTGGTAGGCGTAGTGTATTGTCAAAGCGCAATTATTCTGCTAACTTAGAAAGAAACTTACGCCTTTTAGGCAGACTTGAATCACTACCAGACGGTCGTCCTCTTTTTGTTGTCTCTGGATTCCCAATTAGTACCATTGCAATATCGCAGAAAAATTCACTTAGTTGTATTATATCTCAAAGATTTATTATGAAAGGTTCGGTAAGATGGAGTTTTCATGTGCCTGAGGTAACAAAATTTTTATATACACCTTTATTTCTTCCTTAAAAACCAGTATTTCCAATCCTGATTTTTCCAAAGCATATATTCCTGTTTGTTCTGAAATATTCTTTATCATTTCTTGATCAAAAGATAAATGAAAGAAAAATAATGGAGTTCTGATTTCCCAATTTTTATCAATATCCATAGACACCTTCCATTTCGTACCCAGGGATGGGTATAAATCAATTTTACTATAAATTCCATCAACTTTCCTTTGCTTGCTATTATTTACTTTTCCAACAAAAGAGGAGAGAGATATAAAAAAAATAGTAATGAAACAATGTATAAATAATAAACATAATAAACTTAAGTGTAATTATGAATTTAGTACATCCAAAGTTGATAATTTAAAGGATAACCTCGACAAAGAGAATAATGAATTAAAAATTTCAATGGAAAAAGAAAGCGAAAAATCAGCGCTAAAAGATTGGACAGAATGAATATCATTGGAATTATAATAGAGAAGAGATCAAAGAAAGGGAGGATAAATAAGACGATAAAAAATTGAGGGATATGCCCTATATTCAAAGGCATCCAGCCTATAAGGAAAGGTTCATTATAAAAAGCAGAGGGCGCTCAATTTAATATTTTAACAAAGGTAATGTTTAAGAGAGAAATCTGGAGAGAATCGAGACTACAAAGACAGCGCAAGGGTAAGACAAAGATGACAGAAATATTGATAAACATCATAAAAGAATTATTGTAGCTTAAAAGTGGAGTTTTCATTTTTTTTGGTTTATTTTCTAATTAAATTATTATCATTATCACCATAATTATTATTATTATTCACATAATGTTGTTAAGGAGCATCAACGCACTAAATTATAAACCGTTTCCAACTCCTCTATGTCCGAAAAGTGCAAATTCACCCATGATGTTTTACACGCTACATTTTTAATTTGTTTTGCCTACCTGTCAAAATAATTTGCAAAATTGTGATATAACCTAAAAAGAGAAGAAAACTGGTTAATCATATTCTTCTTCATATTTTTAAAGTAAATATCCAAATCCATCAAGCAATTTTACTTCTGTTGAATCCAAGACTTTTAAGTCAAGATTTTCTGCCAGCTCCCGATCTTTTGGCCATCCGGAAATTAATCTTCGGCAATATGGGCTTGCACGATGGATCTTAACCAAACTTTTCTAATCTTGCGTATCATTCGGAAGGCATTTATAAATTTTATTTCTAAGGATCTCTTGAAATTTATCATTTATTTGTAAAAATGACACAAGAAGTAACTCTGGACCGGTGATGAATGAGTTGCCTAGACAGGAAATAAAATATTAGAGTGAATTATAAATATGAACGTATAAAAGATAGAGCTGATAATTTACTTAAGATAAGAGTAGATGAAGAGAGTTTTCTGAGCGTTTGCATTAAGGAAAAGCATGAGCTGCTAGAAGAAATATGAGTGTATTCGTTAGAGTATTAGTGCAAGGCTGGAATAATTAAATGAGGATGATTTGGATTGTGAAAGGACAACCTTTGACCCCCCAAACTCCATTTTATCAGAAACCACGTGTTCTGGTATTGCGCCATGGACGAGGTCATTTCATGTTTGAACATTCTCGAATTTTTGACTGCTGAGCAGGTTGGGAAAATATTTCCAAATCCTGCAAACTCGTCCCATCTCCCCCCATCCTCGGTGACGAGGTAGGAAAGAGCCGCTCTGTCTCGCCCTTGATGCTAAATGATGCAATGACTTAGCATCCGGATTAAGATGTCTAGACCTTGTGACACCTTTCTCCAAACTCTCTCTTCCCCTCCATAATCGGCCATACAAATACTCGGGTTATTCTGTAGTTAGAAGAGTCCAGACCGCACATCAAGGCCATCCCTATCGTCTCGACCTTTGAACGTTCGTCAGACAGCAGATTTTTTTAGCCGTGATTCTACCAAAGTCAATTGGTAGCTTCTGTGAACGGCAAACCTCTGAATTTGCGCAAGTCTCCCTTCGATTAATCGGAACGAAGAAAATCTCCAACGATTACCTTTGAGGAAAAAGAAGTTTCCCCTTTCAGTGGAATTACAAGAATTCCAGTACGTTATTAAATCACCCTGTCACATAATATAGGAGAAGTGTATGGTATAGATTTGTTTGTACCACGACATGGATTATAATTGAGAACGCCTAAAGTATGGTGGGTAAAATATTGTTAGTTTGGTGAGTTAATTATGAATAAAAATGAGTTTTGGAAGTGTTCTTAATGATTTTAAAAAAAAACAGGTAGTGTGTGTACCTCTCTTCAAAGCTAGAAGTGAGAAATATGTTTATAGTTTGAATTATGAATTCAGAATAATATTCACTTAAAAAATACCCTAAAGCTCTCTGGGGCATTAAAATATCCACAGTTAGTTCACAGTGTCTGTAAGTCCCTGGTCTTCCTGAGTGGGGAGTATAAAGAACATTTGTTATTGTTGATCCTAGAAATGTTTGGATTTCGTGAAAAAAGAGTGCCAAATAATTGGCACGAATGGATCAGAGTTTTAAGCTTACCCACTACATACATGTCAGGAAACACACGGTCCTTCGAGCTAAATGTTAAAGAAGAGAAAAGAGATGCCATGGGATTTTCAAATGCATGCCATTGCGCCAAGAATTATCCTGGGGACACAACCACCAACGCTTTGAGGGTTTCAAGACATTTGCTGACAAATTCGAACCGGTAACTTTCCTGGGTCGTTGCACCATTTGCAAGGCCTCTCCCTTGAATATAATCTGTCTCTTATTTGAAACCCAAAATAGGTAGGCATATTCTAGTTGAATGGCGTAGTCTGAGGAAAGTACCTGTAAGCTACATATCTCTAAACAGGAACGATTAGAGTAGATAGCGAATTTCTCTTGTACTTTGGACGAGTTCGATCACATTTGGAAGGGGAGCATGTAATTGAATTTCCTTATATTTGTTAACTTTTCGTTGATGATTGATTCCTCAGCCCCGTGTGGGAGGCCAGCCACCATTACACTCCTGGATCTCGTGTTTTTTATTCTGTGTTTAGAATTAATTCGGTATTTTTTTAAATTCGCTTAAAGATAGGCCAGTATAAATGTTTCTGGACTTTTCACATTTTGGACGTCGCCAAACGAGACCTATTTAGACTAAATAAAAAAGGAACAGATACATCCGGTTTCATTTCGAATCAAGATTGTCCCTCTTTATGGCGGGCATTTGTATCTTCGAATAATGGGCGAACCTTAAAGCTGGGGGTGAGGATGGGTTTGAAGCGTGAAAAAATTACTTTAAGAAAGTTTAGTCACCCTCCCCTCTTTCTTTCCACTATAAAAAAGGAGGACTAACAATTTTTACACCTCTGCCTGTGGGGATTTCAATTAGATCGCGAGTCCAATCTTCTCCTGTGGCAGCACTGTTCCAAGAACATTTTAGGCACACACACGGTACAGTTTCCTAATGCTGTCACATATCCTTCAGTTTCAGAGTGAGGAACCCTTTAATGAATCGTACTTTATGAGATACTTGTGTTCCGCTCTAGTTCTAGGTGGGATACCGATCATGGTCCGCACGATAAAAAATACCTTGCTTCAACATCTAGCTGAGCGAAGTTTAAAATTCGATTAGGTTTTTCAACAGGATGGGATTAGTGGTATCTTTCCAGTTTCCAGGAGAATAACTATCCGGCTTGCTTTCTGCAAGTAGGATAGATATCTTGACCTCAGCTAGTTTCAGTCAAAATTCACTAATCCCATACATTTTTCTTTTTAGGATGAATTGGTGAATTTTATTTTATTTCCTGGAAAACGGAGATCACTTATTTTTTGCAACATTACGGATTTCGTAGGTTCAACTAATGGACAAATAGCTCTGCTCCAGCAAGAATCTGCTATCTACCAAGTTTTTCATTTTGAAACCAGCATTAGGCTGTTATTTCTTATATTTAGAGAAGGCCTATAAGGCCTCGCAGTGATATGAATGATAAAAGCACTCACTATCATAGGTAGAAGTGACGCCTCTCCATTTTCCTTCGTTCTTAAGAAGTCGGTGATCAAACGTACGAATGGCCTAACCTGTAGGCGAAAATAGAGTATCACGACTAGATGCGGTGGACTCGTACTGATTTCTTCTTTTTCTTCTATTTGGATAAAGTTTCATCCCTTTCCGAATAGTTTAAGACTTATTAATTTTTTATTTGCATCATGAACATTTTAGATTTTAGGCATTCAGCACACTAAACGTTTATAAGGCTACTCTCTTCTTTTTTACTGGTCTTTTTGACGCTCAACTATGACTATGAATTCCGATTTAATTCAGTTGTAACTAGGCATCTTCTGCAAAATGTGAATTCGATCCAATAGGCCTGACTCAGGTAGACACATAGCTTTTGGTATTTACTTGGCCGTTGCCTATTCTGAAAGGAATATTTTCGCCTTTTTATTGTCTCTTTGACCCACACCATAGAAAGGATTCTTTCCTTGACGTTAAACCGCTTTATTATTATATGGATCCTTTGTTCACTCAAATCTTAACATTGGAGCGAGATTTACGCCTACACAAATTGCTTTTTAAAGCAGGATACATGTCATTTGCTCTGCGCCATGCTTAGTACATTAAGTACATATATGCGTGGAAGCTGCATCCATCTCAGCAGTAAAAGACTCATACCAAATCCGTGACCGATCTAGACGGTTTCTATTCAATTGAGTGAATTAAGTCATATCCTAATCTCTTTGGATTCAGAGTGAGGACTCTTTTTCGAATGCTCCAAATATTTCACATACCAGTGGCTGCTCTGGTTCTAAAAGGGATGCCACGCTGGATGGTACAATCTTTGATAATTTGTCACCAGGCTCAGCCTTTAAACTTCTGCGTTGCCGGGATAAATTTGTTTGATCTTATTGACGTATTTATCTGATCCCACTTTAGCGGTGTGAAATTACTTAGACAGCGATCATCAAAATGCTATCCTGTCTTCATGACTCGGCTGGTGATAATACCCTGCACAGGACGGTATTATACATCACGGCCCGGTTTGGAAACTTTTTGAAATCCGTAGTGTTAAAGCATTGAGATCTCCACATACCATCTCTTATCTGGGGCTCCATTCTACTGCCGTACAGGTGGATGTGGAGTAGTTTTTTTCTGGGAATTGGATTTGTAAGGGAGGCTGGCAACGCGTGCTCTGTTTAGGGGTCCAGTTTCTTTGCATAAAATGATCTCGTTGGTAATTCTCATTCTCCAGTCATCTCTGACTTCTAGCATTGATCAGGTTATCATTTGAGGTGATCGTGCTTTGAAATTTAAAGTTGCGTGACATAACGTCCTAAATTTACGAGTGGACCTCTCTCACCCAGCATTGACGGAATCAAGTAACTTTCCTAATCGAACACACTAATCAGAACCATCATCATATTATATATGATGTCTTTCAGTAATTTAACCCCTTGTCACTCAGATTGAGTGACGATTATTTATAGAGAAGAAGGGCCTCCTCTATACTAATTATATCTTTAGCTGGTTTCTTGACTATTAAAATCCAGTATTTAGGCATACATCCTAAGAGGAACTTAAAGGTCTCTATTTTCTCTGCTATCTTTGAAGGGTATTGTGTTGATATTTTTATTGTTTCTTTAATTTTTCTGCTTGGGTAAAGTTATTTCCATTTTTATTAAAGGATTTCGAATATAAGCTTTTCCTGCATCCCTTCTAAAAACTCCTTCACTTATGTTGTATAAAAAGTTGCGATTGTCTTCACACATCACTAGTATGATGAGCTTTTTATCCCAAGAAGAGTTTTGGCCGCTTCCAAAAATTGGGAGGTTCAAAATTCTATATAGTTAACTAATCTGTGAAAAAAGCCAAAATATATTTAGTTTTTAAGAAGAAAAAGGCCGACGATGAAGTATAAAAAGATATGCGTTAAATTAGGAGTTGAAAATTAAGAAAGAATAGATTCCGCGCCCTGTACCATTAAATTAATTTACTGCAGTCACACTCTCTACTAACAGATTAAGATTCACTCATCTCCTCAAACTTCAAGATTAATGTTTTACTTGTGGAATATACTCACTATCATGACTTCGGCAATCATTCTATCCTTACTTCAAACTTCCCTCTTTATTGACTTATCCAAACTTTATCTCCATATTGCCTTTCGAAAATGTAAATTTATCTTTGTCATACCGCCTTCAGATTTCATTTTAATGCATATTTAAATGCAAGGTATAGTGTCTTAGGTATATTTGGCTGTTTATATTAATGTTTTCTTGCTCACTTTCAGAGTGAGGTAGTAATTTTTCCTTGTTAGCAACTCTGAATTCCGAGGATTCGTTTTGTCTAGCTAATAGCTCGGTAGGAAAAATTAGGATTTATTGGATCTCAGTTAATCAATTTTGATGAGAGTTTTCCCAGCTGGTCTGCACAATATGACAAGATTAATATTATGTTTGCATTATGTTGGTTATGTTACGTCCTTTGTAATTGATTTCAGATAGTCGGTTTTAGGTTGAATTACGCTCATAGCGTCATCCTCTTTTACAACAATGGGACATTGCAAAGGCCTCACCGATGAAGAAAAATCTTTCATCATCAAGGAATGCATTGAAGGCACCTCTGTTCATATTATTACGGCGAAATTTGTTAAATCCACAGAAATTGCCTACTCTAAGTCCTCGCCACAGAATTTGAAGCTTCAACGTGCCGGGAAGTAAATCATATTGGACATGATTTGGGTTCTCCTCACTAAGGACACCATGGCATCCCTTCAATGACCTGGCGGTCGGGCAAATGTTTGAATGTATTTTGGAACTATGCGTCACGAAAGTTTGCGATGTCACCAGCAGGGAAGAAGATGATGTTGTGGGAAGTTATAATTGGACCCTGAATTGTTAGCCAAGTCAGGATGCCTGATGGGTTTAATTGACCGCAGTCACCTACTGCTAACTCTAGGATGCCTGGCTAGAAGACATACCATAGTCATTTACAAGGACTCTAGCTTTCATGCATGACAATTTCCATTCCACTTTTCTAAGGCCACGCAAGTGTCGCCGCTAGCCTCTCTGGATCTGAATTTAATCGAAAATTTGTGGTCGATCATTAAACTAGATGTTTATGCTGATGGACGTCAATTTTTGTCTGAAAATTTTAGGGGCATCCATCAAAGATGCAGCAAAGGCAGTCCAACCTGTTACTAAAAATCCTTGAAATACCACGGCTTGAAACTTGAATCTCCTTCATTAACCAAAGAATCTAATTTAAAAATTCATTTGAAATTCACTTCTTTAAAAAGAAAATTTCTTATCAATAAAAAATATATAAAATATGTACATATTTATCTTACCTGTCTTCTGAAAATTTAATTAAAGATGAGCATTAAATGGTCATTTAAATACCATGATTTGAGTTCTGATGTAGCATGTGGCCCCAATTCATCGTTTTGCTCTTGTCACCCACAATCTCCCCAACAAGTGGCTACCCTGACGGTCTTGCTCATGACCGCAAGCAATTCCTTTGGAACGCATAACCATAGACAAAACGAAAAATTCTTTTAGAATTGAAAAAATTGTTTAAATGTTCAAAGAGTAGTGAACTAAAATATAATAGTCTTTACATCACTAAATAAAGAAAAAAATAATAACTGAATTATACTTTTAATTTTTTTAGAGTTAAAAGATATAATTTAATATTTATGTATGTACTAATATGTTTTAAAATATTCACACGCTGATAATACATGCTTTCTTTACACATCTATTGCGTTTTAGGATATTGAAAAAAGCAGGGCTCCATGCACAGTGACACTTGACAATGCTGGCTGGCACCATGACGTTGTACATTTTTTTATATTCTTTTTAGCGCAAACATAACATAACCGATTGCTGTTTGCTCACAGCTGGCATTGAAACTATGTAATGATTTCTGGCAAATATGTTCCTCGTGGTCTATTAAAGGAGTTTACCGATGGTCGAGTACACAGTTGGTTTGAAGCACTAGTCACTGAGTAATGTTTGTCAAGTAATTGTTTATTCTACTTCCATTCAAAATTCTCTGAAAGGAAACCTTTTTTGTTCACAATCTAAATTCATCAGATGCATATTATATGCATTGAGCATGGTAATATTGACAAAACGGTGAAAAAGCTTTTTGTACCATTTGATATATTTTCTAAGACATTTCAAAGAACTGTTCATCATATCTGATTTGTCAATAATGTGCATTTTTATATTGTAATCCAATATTGCATCCACTTTCTTTATTTTTTCTCCGATTCTATCTTTTTTCCCCAAGTTTACTGACTTGCCTTCGTGTACGGAGGTAATAATCGCAATTTCAAAAATTAATTCGAATGAAAAGTCAAAATACCCAATGTCTGTGGGTCGTATATGTAAAACGAGAACTGGATTGCGTTTAAAGATTAATTCTTTCATCTACAAAGATCCAAATCTGAAGAGTGAGATAGAGAGAGAGAGAGAGAGAGAGAGAGAGAGAGAGAGAGAGAGAATAAGTTACAACTCAAGACGTTTCTACGGAATGGAAAGGTTACCACTATAAGAGCAAGATCTTGGTTCGCCGTCATCTGAGAGTATCTGAACTGTAGAAGAAGACATCTTACCTGTTATTGGGTGCTTCTCTCTTAAGGAAGTAGATACATCCATAACCGGTGACTCCTCCCCTTAATGGTGAAGAAGAAGAAGAAGATGGATTCGTTAAGGAAGCTACAAGCTGTTCTCTTTACCAGTCTGGTAAAATCCACTTTCTTTATTTTTTCTCCGATTCTATCTTTTTTCCCCAAGTTTACTGACTTGCCTTCGTGTACGGAGGTAATAATCGCAATTTCAAAAATTAATTCGAATGAAAAGTCAAAATACCCAATGTCTGTGGGTCGTATATGTAAAACGAGAACTGGATTGCGTTTAAAGATTAATTCTTTCATCTACAAAGATCCAAATCTGAAGAGTGAGATAGAGAGAGAGAGAGAGAGAGAGAGAGAGAGAGAGAGAGAATAAGTTACAACTCAAGACGTTTCTACGGAATGGAAAGGTTACCACTATAAGAGCAAGATCTTGGTTCGCCGTCATCTGAGAGTATCTGAACTGTAGAAGAAGACATCTTACCTGTTATTGGGTGCTTCTCTCTTAAGGAAGTAGATACATCCATAACCGGTGACTCCTCCCCTTAATGGTGAAGAAGAAGAAGAAGATGGATTCGTTAAGGAAGCTACAAGCTGTTCTCTTTACCAGTCTGGTAAAATCAACTTCCATTGAGCCTGCCGTCTACAAAGAAGCAGCCGTTACGGGATAGCCAAAAATAGTGGATTTCTACGGTCTTGCTTTTCGAGGCGGTGGATCAAATTCCACCACCAGCGAGCTTCCCGTCTTCACTTAAGCAGCCGTGAATTTTGACTGCCTTGCGCCCGAGATCGTGGGTCGAATTCTACTTACAATCACATTCGCGCTGAGCTACGCCTCTAAACACCAAATTCATCTAGCTTTGCGAGACTTGGCTATAAGAGTATTTCGTGCTCATTTCTACGCCCTGGACTACATCGACCAACCTTGATGAGCTCCAATGAACTTCTACTAGTAGATGTGGATTGAAAGCTAACCCACAAAGGTTTGTTCACTCTCTATCGACGAACACATCATCCTCATCACTGCTGAAAAAGAAAACACTGGGGCAAGAGGAAACCACCAAACAAACCCAAGGCATTCGTTTGGGCACAGTGATCAAAAATTGATAATAACAACAATAACGATAAAAAAATCTAATGCAAATAAGTTTAATAATGTATATTCAGTGCTGAATTTTTAAAAGTATAAATAGTGAAAATTCCATTGTCTGGGCATGAGAATAATATTAATTTTACTAGATCAAATTAAGTCTGCAAATCCGTGTACGTATTAAAATAAAGTTAACTCCGTATTCGTAAGTTCCGTATAATTTAAGAAAGGTAGTGTAGCGTATGGAATCAAAGTAATGTATAAAAAATAGGTTTAGTTCGCAATGAGGAACTCCAGCTTCTAGATGCGGAACGGTCTAATTAATGTTATTAAACAAACAGCTGCTGATCCCTCTCAAATCTATGTTTTGCCGTCAAGAATAATAAAATTATGTTGAGGTGCGTGCCCACAAAGCTGTATGCGTGAAGAATATATAAAATAATACAAACCCCCGGTCGCTTAAGAGTTGAATTTTATGCTGGAGCCAATAATGAAAGTCAGGGATGGGCATAGTAAAATTCACAATTATAAAGTTCTGGCGCGCGCACACACAAGCGAAAACATGTTTTTGTTCGCTTTTAAGAGTAGCATCCGAACGCTGTGAATAACTTCTGAGTACCGTAAAAATGTGTGCGAAATAATTATCTCTAAATAGATAATCATGTTTTAAACTCCGTATTCTTGAATGGGAGTACTATACATTGCTCACATTGCAAGATTGAATAAAATGTCCAAAGAGACTTCAAATATGAGTATTTCAGTCTTATAAAAGCTTATAATTGGTTCACGGTAAACCAAAATAATATTACATTTAAAGGGAATACAAATTATAAGTGTCGTAAATGGAGCACTGTTCACAAATTGTAAATACTTCTCTTTCGCATTATAATAACAATTATACAGCCTAGTTATATTTCTCCAAATTATTGTCATTCTTTTAACCACGCTTATTTTTACAACTATATAAATAATTGTTATTTCCATTACTAGTATATGAAAAAACTTTAATAAATATAAAATTAACGTAAAATTCCATAAATAGTACTTTCTGTCTTATCTTTCGAATATACTTAATATAAATCGGGTTTAGATCCCCTAAATAAGAGAAATGGTGACAGTTTTCCTTTAAAACCAAATGTAATGGTTTTGTTTCGTTTATGTACTATGTAGATATTAGTTATTAAAATATAAACAATATTACTATAAAAAGAATGTTATGTAAATAGAAAGAATAAATTAATATTATGGGGACTAATTAAATCTATTTAAATTAATTCGAGTGAAAAGTCAAAATACCGCATGTCCTCGGATCGTATATGTAAAACGAGAGCTGGACTGTGTTTAAGGCTGAATTCTTTTATTAAGAAAAGACTATCTAAAGAAGATTCCAAGCTGACTCCGAATAAAGAGTAATAGTCTTAAGGTATAAGACGCTCGCATTTGCTAACAAGACAACCAAAAATAGGTCTAGTTTTCTAAAATTTATCATATGAAGAAGAATTAAAGATTTGGTAGGTTTCTAGTGTCGTTAAAAAGCAAAAACCTGTTGGTTCTCTACTCTATTGACTTCTACTTGTGAAGCTTGTGTTATTTGAACTATATTTCATTTATGTTTATAATACAGTCTTTAATAGTGTAAAGTGGAGATTATTATAAAAAAGAGCATTCGTATGAATTTCTCTATTATATTTTTATGAGTTACATTAACAGAATTTAAATTACTTTTGACTTTCCGTTGGATGCAATAAATATCGGTCTGTTTAGAAATGGAATTCAATAAATCATTCACCAAAAAATGTTAACAATATTGTAAAGGCGTCATGTCTTTATTGACAGACGAATGCATACACTCACCTTTGTTTTAATTCGATCAAAGCCTTTAGAATGTTGTGAGTTGACTAGAGTGAAAGAAAATGAGTTTTACAAGTACCAACTAATATTACTTCACAAAATTCGCTTCCTATCTTCCAAACTTCTCATTAAAGCACTCTCACACTCATATATACATTTCATAAATAGGGTAATTGTGATAGAATGGGTTGAGGCCGCGTTAATTTCAACCACTATCGCATGTTATATAAAACCACGATGCTCCCCACGTGCAACTTCGGTTTGAAGCTGGGCGCCTTATCGCAGCCACCTGAGTCAATGTTTAAACAAAAAGGTTTATCAGCCCCCCCCCCTCCGTTCGCCCCATCCGGCGATCACGCAAGATTGAGTTAGGTTTATGGGCAGATAAGGCTTGTTCTCAGGCTCGGCTGTGCATTCCCGCGAAGCTCCCACTCCATTTTCCCCCAAGCCAAAGGAGTGTCTCGAATATTTAGATGGAAAGTTTACCACTAAGATCAGATTGGAGATCCAGATTTTCGTCGCGAAACATCACCACGATCCTCTCTCACCTTGTGCGCCAAGGGACCTCGACCTCGAGATTCACCATCACTTGTCCAGAAGAAGGAAAATATCCCTTGAGTGCCAAGGTTCAAGCCTTCGTGACGCCGAGTCCACAAGGTTTTCCCCAGGTTGTTCAGAAGAGAACAGCATTAGAACAGCCATGTTCTTGAGCTGGTTGACAAGAAACGGTTCTCACCCCCTCCCTTTGTTGTTCAGAAGAGAACAGCATTAGAACAGCCATGTTCTTGAGCTGGTTGACAAGAAACGGTTCTCACCCCCTCCCTTTGTTGTTCAGAAGAGAACAACATAGAACAGCCATTGTTCGTTTGATCCCGTTCGCCAGGAAACGGTTTTCACCCTTCCCCTGTTGTTCAGAAAGAACACAACGTTAGAACAGCCATTGTTCGTTCGATCCCGTTGACAAAAAACGGTTCCCTCCCCCTTATTGTTCAGAAGAGAACAACGTAGAACAGCCATTGTTATTTTGAGACCGTTCTCAAAGAAACGGTTCTCACCCTTCCCCCTTGTTGTTCAGAAGAGAACAACATTAAAACAGCCATTGTTCTTGAGCCCCTAGACAAGAGATGGTTCTCACCCCCCCCCCTGTTGTTTAGAAGAGAACAACGTAGAACAGCCATTGTTCTTCAAGCCGTTTGTCAAGAAACGGTTCTCATTCCCAAGAAGCCACGTCAGGATCATTTAATTCCCCCCCTCCCTTGGGCTAAACTCGCCAGCGGACCAAACTTCCTTCACGCCGCATGCCTCTGCACAACAAGTATAAATTACGTAAGCCAAACGTTACCTTTGAGTATTTAACCCTTTTGTCAATTCTATCCTGTGCTTTAAATGGTTTAGCTAACCATCACCTCCCTTTAACTTTATATTTGTTTTACCTTTTTGAATCTTTTAATCCTCGGATTAGCTCGAGTCCCCACGACCCTTTCCATTCTCTGTTTATGTCAATATTTTCCGCTTTTTGTGTTGTTGATAGTTATTATTAATAAAACTTTATTTTATTAATGATAGCAATATTATTATCCTAGAGCTCAGTTCCACTTCTTAAGCATATCAAAGATACATAATATCGACCCGCCAGACATCCACGCACTCTAAAGATAATTAATAAGTTCCCTCAACGAATAGTTATATATGGTATATCGTCGAGAGTCCATTCTACGACATATATATATATACTTTTTGAATTTGGTATCAGGTGTGTAAGGTTTAAAGCTATATCTTTGCAAACACTGGTCTCAGTCGAATAAGGCATAGTGTTATTCGTTATAATAATAGAGTTAAGTAGTTCCCTTTTGTTTTAACGATTGCTGTCCCCTTTTTTGAAGTTTAAGAAGCTGGAGTAGCTCAAGTAACTGTTATAATAATTTATGGGGGGTTTTTTGTGATTTTATCAGTGGTTATTTAGATCGAGAAACCCAGTACGATTAGGTCAGTGCCCATATTTAGGTAGGCTAATTCTCTAGAAGGCATAATTCTTGTTGCAAGGAATTTTAGTTGGTTGACTAGTGCGCCCCCAAGTGCAAAGATGACCCAGTTCGAAATCTTCAAAGCGCAAGGACAGTCCTTTTGACTTTCCGGAAAAGAACTAATTAAGTACGTTAAAGAGGAGCAAAGAAACAAGCGAGAAAGAGAAAGAGAAATCAAACGAGAAGAAAGTGAAATCCAACGAGAAGAAAGAGAAAGAGAGGAACGGATAAGACATGCTGAGCTTTACCATCAGATTGAATTAGCTCGTGTTGAAGCAGAAATACAGTCATCCAGTTCCCGTTCTGAAGCCCCCCCCCCATCCCAATCTCTCACTAAAGCTTCCCAATTTCAAGGACGAAGAGGATTTCGGAGCATTTTTAGCCCACTTCGAAAAGATCCTCTTAATCAATAACATGGATCTGGAGGCTGAAGGTGTAGCCATATTACTTCCCTTGTTAAATTGTAGATTGCACTAAATTTTTATATCTTTACCCTCTGAGTGTACAATTAACTACAGCACCTTAAAAGCTGAGTTATTGGCCCCTCAAAATATGACTCCCGATTTCTACCGCCAAAAATTTCGAGGAGGTCCTATTAAACCCGGACAGACGTTCCGTCAATTCGGATACATTCTTCAGAGGAATTTTAAATTTTGGTTAGAATCCTCAAAGGTTGATCCGAACTACGAGTCCTTAACAGACTTCGTGTTGCGAGATCAATTTTCGGGGTCTCTCCCGACGGAGATCCGCGCTTTCGTCAAGGATCGTCACTGCAAGACCTTTAAAGAATGTACCGAAAAGCAGGTGTCTATGCCGCAAGCCATAATTTATACCCAAAGGAGAATCGAACTTATCACTAATCCCCCTACAAGGAAAGAAGGAAGGATTCGCGCCGCTTCACAGGAAAGCCGACGAAGTTTCCGAGCCCCGTAAAACCCCAAAACTTCTTTCCCCAAAACCGACAACGAGACTTCAAACTTCCCGTTAAGATTTCTCCTCCATCTCCCTTCCCGAAGCGACCAATCATATGCTTCACCTGTGGTGTAGAAAACCACATTAGCTGGAATTGCCCCCAAAATTCTAGGCTTAAAAGCGGACCAGTCCACCAAGTTCACCAGATTAATGCCACTTCGGTTCCCCAGGTGGTGCACACCCAAGCAACAACTCCTCCCCTCCGTCAGGCCACAAACTAAATTTAATTTTTGATACAAGTTCATCGGGAACTTTGAGATTTGAGAAGGGCAGCCTGAACGGCTGCCGAGTATTGACTCTCGTCAGGGACACAGGATGTACGTGTTTCATCTTGTCCGACGAACTCCTCCCCCCAGTGGACCCTAACCAAGAAACATTGGCGGTAATAAAAGGAATACTTTTGGCGGGCGAACCAATTCCCCGTCGTAAGATTTTACCTGCAGTGTTAATATTATTATGGCTGGGCTGAAGTCAATTCAGCACCCATACAATTCTGTTCCGTACTTATAGGACAGAGCCGTCAAGTAAGTTCCGACCGTGTGTCTCAGGCCGCCCTTCCTCGAGGCCAAGCTAAGAAAGAAGCCCAGGAGCCAGTCCCCATCAGAACCCAGATACCGTCCGATATTTCGGAGACCCTTAACCAGGACTTTAGGACGGCAAAAAAGGAGTGTGAATTACTAACACCCGTAGGCGATAAGGCCCAAGACAAGGACATGGAGACTTTCCGTGGACCCAAAGGAAAAAAGTACCCCCAACGCGCCCATGGAGATACGTTCATAGCACTGGACGAAACATCGGCGTTTGAAGAGGATTACCCCGCGGAGTCCCTTAATGTAATACAGACAGTGTGCATACAACCTGATGCCGATTACACTCTTCCTTCCCTACCAGGCGAGTCTGTTGAACTCTCTGACCTGGATATTGACGCACAGCTGACACCACATCAAAAGAGTCAGCTACAAGAACTAATTGAATGGAGTCACTATTTAACCACCCTATTAGCTCTTTTTGAGCGACTGCGCGAAAATGGCCTCACCATTGGCCCCAGCAAATGCCATTTTTCCCACGAAACCATAAAATACTTGGGTTTCAAAATAGGACAAAGCAAGTTAGGTCACCAAGAGAACAAGATTAAAGCAATCGCCGACATGCCTCTCCCAATTACAAAGAAGCAGTTAAGATCGTTCCTACGATCAGCTTCTCACTATCAGCGATTTGTTCTGAAATTCGCTGCAATTCCGGTACCCCTCAGCTCGCTTCTAAACAAGAATTCCCCCGATCGTTTACGTTGGAATGATGCCGCAGTTTCCCATTTTAATCAGCTCAAGAGTAAGCTCATTTCTGCCCCCATTTTAAAGTTGCCCAACCCGGAAAAATCCTTTGCGATTAAGACTGACGCGTCCAACGAGGGCATTGGAAGTGTACTCCTTCAATACGAGGATGACGGAACGAGTCATCCAGTTGCATATGCTAGTCGCCAATTAATACCACGCAAAAAGAGATATGCCACTATAGAGAAGGAAGCTCTATCAATTATCTGGGGGTGATAGACAAATTCAAAATGTACTTGATAGGAAAAGAATTTCAGATAGGAACTGACCACCGCCCGTTAGCCTATATTAGGAATGTACGACACTCCAACGGTCGAATTATGCGCTAGAGTTTACTTTTGCAAGAGTATCAATTTAAGCTAAATTATATAAAAGGTTCCGATAACCAGGTCGCTGACGTACTCAGTAGGAATGCGTTACCAAATAGTGTAGATTAATTGTATTCGTAGGATTAGGATCTCTATGTAAGTATATACCGTCTTGTACGACTTAAATGAAATTCTCTTGTAATAGGATTAGTTATTGTATATTTCTGAATTTTGTAACGCTCAATGTCTATTTTTTTCTCGTATGTATATATATTTGCACCTATTAAATTAGGTATAAATTATTTTGTCCCATATGTACTAATTTTATATCATTTCATTGCTCCATGCCCCTTTTTTTATTAAGTTTGTATTAAAGGTTATTTTCCCTTATAATCAAAAGATCAAAATAATCATATGTATTGAGGTAATACTAGTTAGGTGCAGGGAGGTACGGTTGGTACAAGAAAACGAGTTTCCCCACAGCGGAGCTCTATCATTGTCCCTTCTCTCTTTTTTTTCGAAGTGACAACTTAGACCCGGAATGGAGGGGTGTGATAGAACGGGTTGTGGCCGCGTTAATTTCAACCACTATCACATGTTATTTAAAACCACGATGCTCCCCACGTGCATCTCCGCTTTAAAGCTGGGCGCCTTATCGCAGCCACCTGAGTCAATGTTTAAACAAGGAGGTTTATCATCCTTCCCCTCTTTTGCCCCATCCGCCGATCACGCCAGATTGAGTTAGGCTTATGGGCAGATAAGGCTTGTTCTCAGGCTCGGCTGTGCATTTCCTCAAAGCTCCCACTCCATTGTCCCCCACGCCAAGGCAGTGTCTCGACTATTTAGATGAAATCTTTACCACTAAGATCAGATTGGAGATCCATATTTTTGTCGCAAAACATCAGCACGAACCTCTCTCACCTTGTGCGCCAAGGGACCTCGACCTAGAGATTCACCCTTACTTGTCCAGAAGAAGGACAATATCCCTCCAGTGCTAAGGTTCCAGCCTTCGTGACGCCGAGTCCACAAGGTTTTCCCCTTGTTCTTCAGAAAAGAACAACATTAGAACAGCCATTGTTCTTGAGCCCGTTGACAAAAAAACGGTTCTTACCACCCCCCATTGTTGTTCAGAAAAGAACAACGTAGACCGGCCATTGTTCGTTTGAGCCCATTCGCAAAGAAACGGTTCTCACCCTTACCCTGTTGTTCAGAAAGAGAACAACGTTAGAACAGCCATTGTTCTTTCGAGCCCGTTGACAAGAAATGGTTCGTACCTCCCCCTTGTTGTTCAGAAGAGAAAAACGTAGAACAGCCATTGTTCTTTTTAGCCCGTTCGCCAAGAAACGGTTCTCACCCTTCTCCCTTGCTGTTCAGAAGAGAACAACATTAAAACAGCCATTGTTCTTAAGCCCGTAGACAAGAGACGTTTCTCACCCCCCTGTTGTTCAAAAGAGAACAACGTAGAACAGCCATTGTTCTTCAAGCCGTTTGTCAAGAAACGGTTCTCATTCCCAAGAAGCCACGTCAGGATCATTTATTCCCCCCCCCCATCCCTTCGGCTGGAACTCGCCAGTGGACCGAAATTCCTTTACGCGGCCTTCCTCTCCACAACAATTTTAAATTACGTAAGCCGAACGTTACCTTTGAGTATTTAACCCTTTTGTCAATTCTGTCCTGTTCTTTAAATCGTTTAGCGAACCATCACCTCCCTTTAACTTTATATTTGTTTTACCTTTTTAAATCTTTTAATCCTCGGATTAGCTCGAGTCCCCACGACCCTTTTTATTCTCTGTTTATGTCAATATTTTCCGTTTTGTGTGTTGTTGATAGTTATTATTAATAAAACTCTATTTTATTAATGATAGCAATATTATTATCCTTGAGCTCAGTTCCACTTCTAAGGCCATATCGAAGATACATAATATCTGCCAGCCAGACATCCACGCACTCTAAAGATAATTAATAAGTTCCCTCAACGAATAGTTATATATGGTATATCGTCGAGAGTCCATTCTACGACAGTAATATATATGGTTTTTAAATGCTTTTAATACCATAGAAACCGAAGGATTATTCTTCTTTTCCTTAAATATTTTATTCTTTTCTCATTTTTATGCACATGTTCTATCGTCGATGAAGAACAGAAGCAAGACATAAAATTAAATGAAAATCTTGATTAAATTACGTAAGATAAAAATAATTAAATGAAAAACATATTCGTGTAATGAGCTTATCAGTAACAATTACTTTGTTGTTCTCTGAGCGCCCCACATTAAAAGGCTTTGGTTGAGATCATTGGAATTTTAGCCACTTATTTCTTTCTTTCCATCACAAACTTATTACTCTATAATATCTTAGCTTCCTTTTTCAATAGTTTATTCGGATATTTTATAAAAGAATTGATCAAATGTATGGGTTATTTCTTTATCCTTAATTTGCCATTCCCTTGTTTGGGGAGTAGTAAAGTTAGAGACTGCTTGCAGTCTCCATTTTTCTAGTACTCTTATTGGTCTTGAATTTACACCAACCATCTACTTTGTGGAGGAGGATTGGCTCCTAAAGTGTATTTTATATGACTTGTGTTGCGGTTTCGTGTGGTGCTAGTTGAGGCTGGCTTTCCTTCTATGCTTGAGCATGACCTTTCTTCCTCCTTCTCCATTTGCTTTTCTTTTATGGTTGTTCACTTTTTTAGGTTTTGTTAGTTTGAAGATTATTTTTGACTGTTAACATACATAAACTAATTTATATGGTAAAGTTATTACGGATGCTCATAGGTGTATATTTAGTCACCAAGACTGATTCTCTTTAATAAAAACCGTCCCATGGTTTCGGTATCCCTCACCAATCAGCTGCCACGAACCTGGTGAAGGTTGAGTTATCTTTTGTTTTATTCATTGACATTTAAGGATTTCGAGGAATCAATGTGCTAATGAGGGAGATAAGTGTTAGCGAGGAATAGGGGACGGGACCAACGTTTCGTTCTTCGTTACACTGATTAAATGGCAGTAAGTTAGTTAGCCCTTCGTGCTGTCGCTTAAAGAAGATTGGAGACGGCCGACGGAAACCTAAATTTGAGTGTCATTACGTCACGTCTGTTCCCGTGCACGTACTCGACAATGTGAAGCCAGTTTCAGCTAGCTATTTGTCGTTTTCGAATATGACACACTCGCGGGACGCACCCTCATTTGATCGAGCGCTTCCCTGCAGCTTACTTCGACAAATGTGTTGTTCCCGGGAGTGTTCGCTACCTTCTTTCTGAAACTTCCAGTGGGTGGGTCTTCTCACATGTTACCTGTTCCAGTAAAAGAAAGAGCGGGGTTGCTGCCGTTTGTCCAAAATATTCGGAAGTACTTTGTTTACTCACATTTGATTTTTTTTTGGTTTCCTATGCGTGATCCAGCACCGGGGGGTGCCTTTCACATTGACTCTATCGTTGTGTGTTATTTTCCTTTGTTTTTACTTCTAATTTGTCGTTGATCTTTGTTATAGTTTTTTATTTTCCTTCATAATATATAGGGAGATATTTTTCAGTGAATTGTGACCTTTTATCTACACATAGCATTTTCTTTTAGAGTGCAAAATAGAATCTTTTTAAGTGAGATTTAATTTTCCCATTTTTTTTTAATTTTCCGAAACCACACCGAAAATTCATCGTATTA
This sequence comes from Ceratothoa steindachneri, assembly GCA_963969495.1. Taxonomy (NCBI): domain Eukaryota; kingdom Metazoa; phylum Arthropoda; class Malacostraca; order Isopoda; family Cymothoidae; genus Ceratothoa; species Ceratothoa steindachneri. The sequence continues at coordinate 158,032,421 of OZ018322.1, read as the reverse complement.
AAAATCCTGTGCTAGTTTGTTCCTTTAAATGAATATGTACTTTGTATGAATTCATTACATAAACCTATACAAGATTCTTCAAATATTGGGTCCATAAAAGCGTTAAATACCTCAAATAATTGCCAAAAATCAGCTTTGATTAACCATTTCATCATAATTTCTTTCATCTTAACTTTATTCTATTGTTTTCTCCCGCTCTTATTTCCTCTCCCCCATTAGCTACGCCTTGACTAGTCAAATATGTATAAAAGATGATGCTAAAGAAATTTTATGCAACTACATATATATGCGGGTATCAACGGCGAGATTTATGATTGTACGGAAATTTGATTGCCAAAGTTTCATGCCCTTGGCAAGAAACTTTGTTCTTTCTCATAACACAAACTAAAGCATACTTTGATATGATAAAGTAAATCTAGCAATTTATTATCTTTAAAGAAGAATATTATTATAGATTTTCTTTGCATTATAGGACTTTTAGACACGAATGATGTTACTTATTAAATTAAATCTTACTTCTTCCTTCAAAATCAATAAAACCATGAACAACCTAAAAACTACGAAAAAGGAATGAAAATTAAATTCAGAAAGAACAAATATAATTTGTAAAATGCATAGTAGCAATAGAATCTTCAATAGAGTCTAGAGCAGACACATATAGTCAAGGATCCGTACTGGGGTTGGATTTAAACCAAGCACATCATGATAATATCAGTTGCTCGCTGCGTCAGTGTGTTTGGTTCAAACCAATACCATCCAAAAAGAGAAACTTTGGGATCCACAAAGTTAGCTACAAATCCACAAACCTTTACGTTACTAGTTCTTTATTTAGTATCCTCGCCTAGGCCTTCAGGTTTTCTACTAGTGTCTCCTCTGCAAACATTCACCTCAGGGTGAATAAGAACCGAAAAATCATCCTTACTAATTAATGAAAATTGAAACAAAGGAAATGCACACTTTGTCTGCCTTCAGAAACACAAGAAATAATAGCAAGATACGGTTCACATTCACTTCTTGGACGACAGCGCAGCCTTCTTCGAGATTCCAGGCAGTCGGCGCCGATCCTCTCACACTATCCAGCGGCAAAGTTGCTTCTGCTCTGCGTTCATTGGGAGGGTCGAGTTGTATTGCTCCATCATAGCAATGGCCCGCTGCGCAGAATCATTGACGACGAGCAACTTCGCAGCCCATGACGCCAGCGTGAAGAAGGTTTTATACTTCGTAAAATGACTGGGGTCTTGGAGGAGGAACTTGTTCCGCCCTATATTCTTTCCGTCCCCCATCAGCAGGTAAAAGATGGTGGCAGACCAATGCATAATGAATTGATCGACGGTAACGGAGCTATCTTCAAAAGGGGGCACGTTTCGATGGAGCATACCCATCTTTGGTTCCTGGAGCAGGGTTAACATTCTCCGCTTCACTTCGTGGGACACGAGTTTGTCGAAGAACACTAGTCTGGCCAAGTGCTCTGACAGGAGGTAGAGATGTTGCTTGAAAGCAGCAGTGAACGGCGATAGAGTGCTGCCCCCCCCCCATCCTTGTCCGGGTAGCTCTTGAGGGGCTTGAAGCAAGCGCTTGATTTGGAAAGGGCCCTTTGCGGATTGTGGGGCCTCATTCCCGCCGCTTGCGTAAAGCAGCAACGAAAAGAGCATCTGAAGTTGTCAATAAATTGAGCCGAAGTTGATATTAAATCAGGAGAATTTGAATCATAACTAAATTGGAACTGATTTTTAAGTAAAAGAAATTTTATTTTAACTGAATTGTATTAATATTGTAGAAATTGCCCGCCAATAATAGCATGGAACAGAAAAGAAAAAGTAAATTCAAATCAAATTTGTATAATATATGTAGTATGATGAAAAGTGAACTCTAATGAACAGAATTTGCAATAAAAAATGCGCGCATCTTCAATAGCAAGTAATCAAGTTGCTAACAATTATTAAAGGTCTATGAGATGTCGTTCAGAGTAACTCTTTTCTATAAATTTTATTTTAATCTTCTTTTCTATTTTTAATTATTTTCACTCCATATATATATATATATATATTTTATTTATTTAGATAGATTTTTCATCAGGTTTATTGCCCTTAACTTTAGGAGGAAATGCCATTTTGGTTAATTTTGTATATTTTTCTTAGATAAATTAAAGATTAACAGGGCGAAGAAATAAAAAAGGAAAAATATGTACAAAATAAAATAATGTGAAACAAGGAGAACAGCCCAAATCACCAAAAATATTCGCCAGAGTTTATCTATGTAATAACAAGGCAATAAAAATTCTCCTATTAAATTAGAGGAATTTAAGTATTAAAGTTCTACGAAATAATTCTTTACTCACCCCTTCTAATTTTTCTGCAATGGAAAAATTGTTAAGGGTGAAGAAGGGTTGCTTAATGTTTGAGGGCCAGTTCTTTTACCTGGAAGTATCAGGTATAACTAATTTCCACTCATTTCCCTTCTCGTAATTTCACCACTATCTTTGGCAAGGAAAATGTTCGAAGCTCAGTTGGTTTCACAATTTAATTTTACAGAACAGACCTTATTTTAGCTGGAATGAGATAAAGGTTGTCGAGTGTGAGCTCGCTTGTATTTGTCCGTTGCTTCTGTTCAAGGCCATAAGAGAAGCGCCCCCAGAAATAGGAGGACTAAAGTTAAGCGTATCTTGCGTCACAAATGTATGATATGGTCCAGCGGTATACTTTGATGGGAAGACCATTAGCAGATGCCTTGTAGAGACATTCAACTAAAGAATTGCGACGAGAGTAAACCCTTACAGAAAATTCCGAATGGGGTTCCTAATGGTGACGGTGGCAAAAACCGCACTCAAACACCTCAAACAGCCAAAGAGCTCCAAACGCATGACCCTGCTTTCATTTGAACCACAACTGCGAAAATAAGATGGAGATCATGACAAGCGGCAACGCAAATGGCTGTCTGACGTAAAAACACTTGTCTTCCATTTCAGATCGATGCTAACCAATAAGTAATCTTATCTTGTAAATTCAATCATTATAATTTTTCATTCATTGTAAATTTCAATTTGTTCGATAAGTTTTTCTTCTTTTATTCATGATTAAATTTATTCTTAGTTTTGTACACGCGACTCTATGAATTACTATTTCGGTCTGTAGGTCGGTCGGTCAGATGGTAATCATTTAGGTTTAAATGATTTTTTGAAAGTTTTGAAGGTTTAAGTTCACATGGTCATAAGATCATAAGTCAGAATAATTGAGGGCACGCGACTTACCTCTGTTAACCATGTTCTCCTAACCACTAAGAAAAAGAAATTCAGAAAAATTTAGTTGAATTGTGAAATTTCCGTTAAAATTTAATTAGTAATGAAGAAAATGTTGACCGAAACCGAAGACTTCGGGAAAATGAGGTTTTCTTTAAGGAAGAAGGAAATATTTGAAGATATTCTATATTAAACTTATTTGATTAATTAAAAGTTTTATTACCATTCATTTAATTATTCACTTAATAATTTTGCATTACTTCAAAATTGAGTATATTTCACTTGATCCATAGACATTCGATAAGGGCCCTAATTCAAGAAAAAATGTGTTTTCATTTAATTAACTATTGACTTAATACTTCAATATTAACTATTAACATTTCAATTACACTTGAAGTAATACTTTTAGATTAACTTTAGTAACATTGAATTAATTTTGGCCTAGATACTTCGATAATAGCTGCATTAATATTTTGACTGCTATCGACTAAGTTTTTTTATTTTGACTATGTTATCATTTGTTCTCTTTTCGTCTTAATAAATAGAGATTGACAATTAATAATTGACTGACTGTTCATTTATAACTTTGAAATTAGCGAGTTCCCATGTAGTTGAAATAGTTATAAAGGTTATTTATCTCTTCAAAATCATTTGCAATTTTACATGCCTTGTTGAAATTATAAATATTAGGAAGCGATATCCACCACCGAAGCTACAACAAACGTTTGTAAAATAGTTAAGCTTATTATTGAAGGTAAATATTTGTGAAAGATATATTGAGCGAGGAGGCTAAAGAGGATATTAACTAGTACTGCTGTCAATAGTTATTTACATTAAACATTTCGACATTTTATAGTATTGGAGCAAAACAAATGTTAGGAACCGGAACCAATCTCTAATTCTTATCATTCAAGTAATTTCGTAGTTGGTGTAACGTCCATGTGTTATCTCATTCCTAACCTTTCGCACTTTTACACTTACCCTTAATTTGCTAATTTCTGTAGGAATGTGTTTATAAAGAAGTCATCTGATGATGTTGTCACTCTTTTGTTTTAAAATAAATTTCATTACAGTCTAACCTAATAACATTATCCACTTAAAGCTAAGAAAGCAGAATATTTTTTACGCATTGGCGAACTTTAAAATGAGAAGAAAGAGGATGTTTTTGAGAAAAAAACATAATATAATTTTTACTTTAGATTCAGGTTTTAGAAGTAACCGGCTTCAATCAGCAATTCATGAATACTAACAAAAATGTGTGAAGGGTTGCACCTCATATATCAAGAGTAAAAAAGAGGAGGAAGTTTAAAAAATACAAACTAAAGAGCGTAAGTCTTTAGATTGGCCATAGTAAAATGTCACTTTATAAATATTCATACAGATATACATAGATACATATACGATACACATACATATATAAGAAGTGATGAGAAATACTAATCATGAGCTACACTGAATCCTAATTAAACGATTATTTGACGAACCTGGTGGAAAGGACTTTAAGGTTCTTATCGAGAAGCAACCTACATCAAGGCAACGACGAGCCAGTAGTAAACGGAGTTCTAAGCTTTTGATCTGAAAGCGAAGTTTGCAATCACGTTTACCCGAGGTTATTGTTTGATTTAAATGACTTGAACTATTTGGCCCTTGTTATATTTTATTTTATATTTATTTATGCATATATATTTATAACCTAACATTTTAGTATGCCTTATTAATCTCCCGCTTCTCATTAATTTTTACTTTTTAATCATTTCTCCCTTTCCCCTTTTTTACTGCTGCCATTTCGGTAATTATTCTTGGAGTGGTGATAGAAAACAATTACTTCCGAAACTTTTAAACAAAGACAAAATAAATTATATGAGAAAAATCTTGTCCTAAAACTTCCTTTTTCTTCAATTCGAGATGTATCACTTTAAATGCATAATTTCATATTTCCTCCATGATATTAATAGTACTTGTTTATATCAGAATTTCATTAATAAAATATTTTACATGTTATAATTTCCATTAAATATTAAATTAAAATCCTTTTTATCTTTATTATGGTTGTATTTATATCACTTATTATGTATACCTAATGAACGGCAAATCTTTTTAGCTAAATACCCATTAGCTATTTAATTCAAAAACATTAATAAATTTTATGTTGAACGATCAAAGTTTCTTCATTAAACTCTAAAGTTAAATTAATTTTTAGCTGTAAGTTAATAAAAAAATGTTCGCGCCGCGTAAGAATATATACATAAAATTTATACCTACAATTACTAAACGTTTTTCTTTCCTTTCCATGCAGTGAATGGCTCTCAGAAAGCATCGTGAGAAAATCTTTTGCTGACGAATTAGTTCCTTGAAAGGACGATGATTTAATTATGGGAAGATGTTAAACTGGCAGCTCTTATAATTACAATAATTGAACTATATATTCCTGTTCATGATCATATTTCCAGCTGTTGGTTCTGACTAGAATGTAAGAATGGCGTTATTATTCAGGTTGATCAGTTTTTTGGCAAAACGTAATTTAATTTTGAGAGAGGATGGAACTACCGTGTCTTTTTAATCATTTATATTCAACGAAGTAAGTAAACAAAAGCTTGACTATTTTTTACAGGATTTCTATTGGGTTATCGCTATTAATACATAGTATTTATGTTTTGTTTATTTCGCCTAGATCAAACTAGGAAAATAATTAAATAATACTAAGACTTAATTTAGTCTGTATGTATGGAAGAGATAAATAAAAAATTAATTCTCTTTAATGTGTTACAGCAATAAAAAAGATACTTAAGTCTAACAACAAAAACCACCTAACATCTTTTCAAATCGAAATTCTAAATTTTTTTTATTTTCAAAAATGATTGCCCTGGAATTGAAATGTACAAATGTGACTATCCACCAGTAACTGTTTATACCCTTCTCTTGAATCTAAAACTTTTTTACTGGGGAAAAAGTAGAAAGTGAAGAGAAGATATAAAATTTAATTCATTTGTAATGGAAAATATGTAATTCATTCTACAAAATCTTTCTTCTAATGTGAAAGAGAAAATTAACAACTTCTCTTACAATGTTATGGAGGAGAATTTTCACCTATGCAGCCCTGGCTTTCAGAATTTTTGTTTAAGAAAAAGAAAATGGAGGTAACTTATTTGTTTTGTATAATTCTAAATATTTTGAAAAATTCTTTAGCTTAAACTAATGTTTATTATTTATTTTTAATGAACTGAAATAATTTGCCAGGCAATGTAAATATATTTTATATTTCAGGTGCTATTCTTATTAATATTTCTTTGGCTAAGCAGGATTAATTTGCCTGCAGTGAAATCAGTTGTACATTGAATTAACCAAACAATAAAAATCAATGTTTCCATTATTATTTTTGACAATGTCCATAATAGTTTGAAACTAGACAAGACAAAAAATTTATATTTTTTATTATTGAATAAGTAAAATTACAAATTATGGATTAAGTTAATTTCAGAATTTGACCCATTAAAATGAAATTCACTTTTACTTGAAAATAGTTTTATTAATATAAATTGTTATTATTATTACTTTCATTACCTCGTTTTGTCCCTAGTCTACATTATCATCTCTTTTATGTGTCTTGAAGAAGTGAAAAACGACGATGAATAAGTGCTATAAAAAATTACCGCAATATTTAAGTAATAATTATCATAATTTAAAGGTAACAACATAATCATCACTAACTCTATAATTTAAGAAGGGGATTTCTTTTAATATTTGAATAATAATTTTATTTTAGTTTGGCTATGTGTGGGAAAATCAATATCGCGAGGATGAAACAGACTCTAGTTCGGTTATACAGCGTCAACCGCTACGTAGCATATGGGCTGATACTTTAACCACCCCGCCCTGCCCTTTTGCCCCCCAGTATTTCACAATCCGCGATATCACTTGCAAGAAAACCATATAATCATCAGATTCCGTAGCCTGCTAATATAAAAAAGAGGGTGTTACAGCCTTCCAAATAAAAAACTATGAACAGGCTCACTGTCCCCATCCTATTGTTTAGGTCTAGTTTCGCCAAATAGATGAAATTTGATTCTCTCCGACGAAAACCAGAAGAGACCATTAGGGTTGAGCGTCACCACACTGTAAAGTGATGCACTAGGAGAGAAGCTAAAACCTGAGTACAAATCTCCCCTCCATCCAGGGGATAAGTCAGGTATATATACGTCGATCTGGATAAAAGAAAAGGAATCGAGTTAGCGATCGAGAGAAGACGAGTACTGTCGTCATTTCGGGCATTAAAGTGGAACTGATTGGAGTTAAGAAGAAGAAGAAATTCCTCCCGAGGTTGTACATTTTGGTGACAGCGAAGAGTAGACCATCGGTATAGAGAATCACTATTATGCCCCTCTCGTCAGAGAAACCCCCTATTTCAGTTTTCGAATAAAACAATAGATTTCCCTCACCCTTGAGGAATACCAAAGTGAAGGCACACTCGAAAAAGGATTCACCTCTTGGTCACCTCTTATCATCGAGAAGCCCCACAAGTGTAACCCACGGATTGGAATAATCATACATCCACTGTCCTCTCGCGTATATAGTCGAGTCAAAAAGCATTGACTCGCCTTTCCTCACTCAACTCCTCGAATTCAACTGTTTTCTCCAGTCAACCTCTCGATGCGACACGTGCCCTTCGCCTTAAATCGACTCCCTCCCCAATTCAACGAGATTCTTGGTCAAGCTTATTCCCCGTCTGACTCCACTTTGTTTAAAGGTAAAAGGATTCCCATTTAATTATATTCTTTAATTATCATTCCGTACTAAAGTGAATTTTTGCGTCAACTATCTGGTAGAATTCATCGGTAGTGGTAATTTTTATTTAGACCCTCTTATTATATCCTTAGAAGATTTAAAGTTTTTAATATTTTATTTTTTTTATGTAATTAAAAGTATGTTTTGCTCTAGTGCAGAAGTCGGTGAACTGTGGTAAATTACCCCAAATGGGGTAAAAATGAAGCTCTCCGGGGCAATAAAGGCTCATAAATAAAACTGCACAAAAATTCAATTATTATTCAACAAGAGAAGCAGCTTCACCACTCCTCCTTACAGAAGGAGCTTGTGCTTCTCTGGCGGACTTTCGGTCTGTGTCCTATCATGATTCTTTTTTCTCCATCTATATTTGCTCAAATAATTTCTTAGCCTAAATTTTAATAAATTTTCTGATCTTCACCATTTGTACTTTTTTTAGTTTTAAAAAAATCATAAAAATTCTATACTTATATTTATTTCTGAACTTCACCATTTTATCCATAACCCTATATTCTAAGAACAAGATTATTTGAAGTTTTGAATAAGATTTTTTTCTTTTAGTTCGGTTGTCATTAAAATTTTTTATCAAAGTTATTTCTAATAATTCCTTTATAATATAAAAAAATAAAATGATGAATTTCTGAAATAAATATAATGATCGAACTTCTGAATTTTTTAAAACTAAAAGAATTACAAATGGTGAAGTTCATAAAATTTATTAAAATTTGGGCATGGAAATTATTAGAGCAAATATAGATGGAGAAAAAAAGAATTATGATAAGAAACAGAACGAAAGTCTGCCAGCGAAGCGCAAGCTCCTTCTGTAAGGAGGAGTGTGGAAGTTGCTCCTCTTGTTTTTTTATATTATAAAGGAATGATTAGAAATAACTTTGCTAAAAAATTTAAATATACTTCGGTGATAACCAAACAAAAAGAAAAAATCTTATTCAAATCTTCAAAAAATCTCGTTCTTAAAATATAGGGTTATGGAGGATAAGCGAGGCAAATTATGAAAGTTATATTTTTCTATCAAATAATTTTCAGTTTCTTAATAAAAACACTACGCAATTCGTGGGGAGAATTTCTTAAATTGTAAATAATGTACAATGGGCAAGAATTCTAGCGGCTGGCAACACCCACCACGAGTGTCAAGCCATCATGTAGGGCAAAAAACAAGCCATGAGAGTGAATTCAGTGCCCTTGTTTGCAAAATTTTACCAGAAAATGCGAGTGCACAAGTGATTAATTCATAAAAAGAGCAAACATTTTGCTATTCAAATTGATGAGACTATATACAGATTTTAGAAGCAATACGCAGGCGATGATACGCCTTTGCTACAAAGGTTCTGATGCAATTGATAAGAAATCTTGTTTTATTCTCCCCTAGAGTTGATTTCTCGTGGCATTGACGTATTCAACAAGGTTAATGAATACCTAAACATACCATGTGTTAACTTAAAGTGGGAAAACTGCAATGCAATATCTTTTGATGGAGCTCTAGCCATATTGGGTCATATCAGTTTCTTTTGGGCAGAGAGGAGAATCAAAAAAATTGAAGTGACCGACTGTTTGATTTATCGCCAGGCACCTGTTATAAAGTATTTGGAACCTGCACTGAAAGCTAACATGGCTAATGTTATCAAGATTGGCAATGTTCTCTAAGGTTCTGCACTAAACACAGGCTTTTTGTGAATTTGGTGAGGATGGAGAGGCGGAATATTCACTCCTACCTCATCACACAGAAGTGAAGTAGTTTCACGTGGAAATGTTTTAAATCGAGGTTGGGCTCTCAAAAGTGAACATGATATTTTTATAGTTGATCCAAAGTATGTCCTCGCAGCAGATAAGTTAGCAAACTCGTCTTGGGCTGCACAGAGTTCATATTTAGCTGATATTTTTGTTTATGTGAATATATTTAAAAAACAATTGCAGAAAAAAAATCACGTTATTGTAGCTGAAGAAATGATTCCATCGTTTGGATAAAAGTTTATCTATTGTACCAACAATGAATCACGCATTCAATTTCAGAGCAGCGCGGTTTGTCCTTTTTTTGAATTCGAGAGTTGCAAAGGGTTTCAAAATTGCACATGAGGAAGCGACAAAACAATTGCTGCCGTTTGCAACTACATATTTTCCCAACAAAAGATTTTCCAATCTCATAAACTTAAAAACGAACAGGAATAGGCTGTTTAAAAAAAAATAGCCGTAATTTTGATCTTGTATAAGAGATAACACCATTTCTCCAAAGTTTTCCAAAAAGGCTTTAGTTCCCTAATGAGATTATTATTAAATTTGTCTGCTATTTTTTTATTGCATGCATTTATTATATCTTATATTTTATTATATCGGAAATTTTGTGTGTTATTTTTAAAGATGCTTTATCGTGTATAATGCACAATTTTCATCTTGCATGACTGAATTCTCCCTAGGAATGGATTCAATAAACTTCTTTGTAATTTCAATGTTTTTTGTGTTTCTCAGATTTTGTGGACTTTCATGTGCTGGGGTAATTTCGCTGTACAAAAGAGGTGTTATAGGGTAATACCGTCAAAAGTTCCCTGACCTCTGGACTTTTATGTGCTGGGGTAATTTCGTTGTTTCAAAAGAGGTGTTTGGGGTAACACCCTCAAAAATTCCTCGATCTCTCGAATTTCATGTTTTGGGGTAATTTCGCTGTACAAAAGAGGCGTTATCGGGTAATACCCACAAAAGTTCCCTGACCTCTGGACTTTCATGTGCTGGGTTAATTTCGCTGTACAAAAGAGGTGTTATTGGGTAATACCCACAAAAGTTACTCGATCTCTGGACTTTCATGTGCTGGAATAATTTCGCTGTACAAAAGAGGTGTTATTGGGTAATACCCTCAAAAGTTCCCGACTACTGCCCTAGTGGTTAAATTAAATCCGGGAAACTATGCACATAGCAATAGATAAATAATATTACGAGTCCTCCCTGGTTAAAGAATCAAATCAAAAGATAAAATCAATAGTAGTAGAGCACTCTTAGAGAAAAATAAGGAACAGTGTTATTCATGTACGGAACAACATATGTACATACTCAGCCGTATACCACGACATTATGACTTATGTTTTTTTTATTAAAGTTATTTTTAATAATTCTTTTATATTATCAAAAAACAAAATGGTAAAGGAGCGAAATAAATATAAAAAGTATAAAAATATAAAAATATATGTAAAATGGTAAAAATATAAATAGTATAAACTAAAGAGCAGAGGCATTTCGATAAGCCGTGGTAAAATGTCACGTTATAAATATACATACATACATATATATATATATACATAGATACATATGCGATACACATATGTATATGCATAAAAAAAGGGAAATACTAATCATGTGTTTTACTGAATTCTACTTCTGCAATTATCTGCTGAAAATGGTGTAGAGGACGTCAATGTTCTTATCGAGAATGACCTTAACTACGGCAAGACGAGTCATTTATGAACAGAGTTTTTAATGTATGATCTTAAAACGAAGTTTGAAATCACGATCACCAGAAACTTGACAATTTAAAATTAAGTTCACTCTCAATTAGAAATAATAATGAATTAAATATTATAATAATAACCATCAAAATACTTTATTATTAATGATATGGGAATACCAAAAGTTTGGAGTATTTGATTTTCTTGACTTCAACACCTTAAAATGAAAATTCCTCCTACCTGCAAATTCCTTTTACGCCTCTACCAATCTTAGTAATTTATCTGCTAATGTCATCTCGTATATCTATTTTAACGCGTATTAAATTCCTGCTTTGCTTTATTACTCATATTTGAATTGATTTCAATCAATGTAATTAAAAGGTTAGAATCTTGCATTTATGTGAAGCAATACCTGTACTATCTTCGGGATCCAATCGTAAAATACATCCGCCAAACCGTGCTCCAGAAAAATTGGTCTTTAGAGAGCAAGAATGCGTCGGATTTTAAAGTACAGATTCGCCTAGTCAATCGGGTTGATTCACATCAACCTGTCATTTAAGCGATTCTCTAATATATGAAGGGTATGCATGACAGAGAAGCAAGGGGAAAGTTTGAGAAAAGCTTTAAGCAAAGGACATGGCAGATGCTTAGGTAATGATAAATCAAAATATGATCTAAGCAGGCAATGGCGCGGTTAAAATTTTATTCCCAACTAAAATTTCTCCCTTTCAAAATATCACGTTGTAATTCTTCAGGTTTTGAAAAATTCACAAAATTTCGATATTTATATTTATTTCTGAACTTCACCACTTTGTTTTTTGAAATTATAAAAAAATTCTTAAAAATAACTTTGATAAAAATAATATAAGTCATAACCAAACTAAAATGAAATTATTATTCAAATACTCAAATGATTCCCCTTTTTAAATTATAGAGTTAGTGATGATGATGATGATAAGAGGGTTGTTTGGGATATATACGGAGCATAATCCAAGCACCCATTCGGGCCTATGAGGGTAAAGAGAAGTAGCATGATGAAAAGTTTGAGAAGAATTAAGTGATATGTAGCTAAATTTTTATATAACATTTAAAAGTCTATTATAAGTATTTGTAATTATGTGATATCATTTAACCATAAAGCAGCGTCGAGGTTATTTGGCGCATTCATTTTGCGGTTGGTTGGCAAATGGACCAAATCTACCCGGTATAAGCATGTAGTTACACATTTGATTTTAACATGCATTGTATGTATCTAATAAATATAATTAAACATAATTTTATAGAAATTCATTATTTGTCTGTGTTTACTGAGTTGAGGGCGCTAAACCTGGCTTAAAAGCTAAACAAAAAAGGGGACTTCTCAGCAGGTTAGGCTAAGCTAAAACAAAAGGATGTATTAAACACTTAAAAATAATGTAGACTGAAAGTAATGGCTGTCTCTTAAGAAAGTAAGAGTACCAGTCACAGTTGGCCTGTTGAAGCTCTGACCATTTCTATTGTACCTCGATATTGTGGACAACGAACAAGCTATGCCTATTGACACACCTCTCTCTATCTAACCCCCGCACATTTTGTCCTCCCTCTCTCAGGCTTCCTCACAAATATTCTGCCTGCTATCTCTGGATCCGTTTTCTAACAGCCGGCCAGGGGAAAATTGACCACAATACATTGAGTGTGAAACGTGGTCACGTGAACTATGCTCGAAAGCTCGAAAATGGACAGCAGGGTTTACATATGTCAAAATTGTGCGAGTGACTCTGACTAGAGAGAAAGTTGAAGGGGTAGAAGGAGTAATGGTCAGAGGAGGGCATAGAGAGTGTGAGGGAAAGATATATATATATATATATATATATATATATATATATATATATATATTGCATTAAACATCCTGTCAACAACCACTACTTGCGAAACTTATATTTCCCATCACCTCTCTACCACACCATATTCTCACTGGATATCAAAGATTCAAGGCATGTTTCCTATTTTATCCGTTTAGTTTTATATTGATTTTTTTGTGTTGTTGTTTTTTATGCTTTTATTATCCAGTTTTTCAGTTGTTTTTTCTGTACAATTTTACTTTACTTGTTTTTTAAAATCGTTGTATTTTACTCCCTTATAATTATAATTTGCGGTGACCACTTAAACCTATTTTGTATATTTGTATATATGTATATATATATATATATATATATATATATATATATATATATATATATATATTTATATATATGTATATAGGGTTTTCGGGAGAGATGGTAGCCAGTATGGGAGGGGGAAGTTAAAGTTAGCAGACGTGAGGGAGAGAGGAGCAGATTATTTAGGAAGAAGAGAGAGGAATGGAGATTATAGTTCAATTAATAATCAAATGTTAAACTAGTTGCTAGCAAATTGATTTGTTTGATTGTGTCGATGAATAAAATAATCAAATTGATTCTACTAATTGCTTCATTCATTCATTTTACATTTTGCCAACCAACCCCATGATGTGTGCCAACCATCCATGTTGGTGCTGTTACTTAATTTTAGAAAATAACTGCAGACATTAAAATAAGTTTTTTATAGCCCAGACTTTACCCTTTTATTCGATGTTAGTCGGAATATACTCGCATGAATTAAACAAGAGTAATACGACAGAGACAAAAAAGTGTGCCAACGAACCCCGGTCTCCACTACTAGCGAAAGTCTTTGATAGTGGCACAGCTAATTTCGAGTGTAATTTTGCTATAATAGTACAAATGATTAAGCGCTTAGGACAGATATATTATTACTAAAATTACAATAGAATAAATATGATAACTCCCAACGCATAATTCTACTTCAGGGAGCCAAATTCACTTTCGGGCCTATGAAAGAATCGGGCCTATATCTATCATTTAGTGGCTCATTTCTTTTGTAATGTTGATTTGTTTAAACCTAACTTAAACTTAACTATGTTATGCTTCTTCCTCGTTGGCAGTCGGCAAAGGACATCTCTTTGATTATAAATCGTTTTACCTCTTATATATTTTGGTCAGAATAGGCATCATCTGTACCACTATCATTTATGGTATAACTTACTTCAATCCGCGTAATCATTCACTTGTAACGCTTCAGCTTCTCATGACATACTTACTCCCATTAAGACGTCAAACACCACCGCTTTACTCTTTTATACATACCAATTTAAATCCCTCCTCACAAATACTATTTCCATTAAAATTTCCAAATTAGTCTCATTTCAAGCACCTAACATTACGTCCTCATCATGTACCAACAGAAAAATTGTTTTCTCATCATTCTTCATCAATTTTCCACCACATTTTCTCCATCAGTACTCCTTTTTTCATGAATATTAAACAGCCATGGCGACAAATAGCTTTTATCATCATAGGCCTAGATTCAGATATGAATAATATTCAAACCACCTTTTAGAGTTCTAAAATAAATCAAACTAAGCATCGCATTTAGGACTTATTTATGATTCAATGAATAATTAAGGGGCGAATATAGATATGAGATTTTACACATATGTAAAATAAATAGATAATACTGTGGAAATGACATGAAATTATGCACAGAAGGGAAAGTTATATGTTGAAGTATGAAATAAAAGTTCCGGAAGAATTTGGAAATCAGATATTTACGTAATTTACATTATACTTGAACTTAATAACAATACATTTTAAGAATAATTATCTCTAATAATTAAATATAAAAGATGGATAATTATAATTCAATCATTGTATATTTAAGTAGTTCTATTAATTATAAGATAAGATAAGATAACATAGGTGGGGAATGTGGAGAGAAGGATAGGATAGTTAGAAAATATTGTGCATGGTTTGAGTTTTTTGATGGAATGATTATGAATAGAGAATGATAAATGAAGGTGATACGGTAAGGATGATAATGATTTGTGCCATGTTCTCTGGTTAACACTTTCCTTATTTATTTCTTTTCCCTTTTGGTGTGTAATATATTGTGATTTTGATTTTCGGCTTCTAGCCTTTGTTTTCTTTTGCTCATTTGAGTATTTGTATACTTTGTAATTTTGCTTGTTTTTGTTTTTTATGCTTCTTGCGCATTTTTGCAGTAGACTTTTTTATTATCCTATTCTTTATTTTCATATTTCCTCATCGGGTTTCTCATTTTGTTTGTATTATCTGGTGTAACATTCGCTTGATTCTATTCCGGGATTTCTTATCTAGTTTTAAATACATCTTTGCTAATCTCGTTCGTAACTTGTAATTTTTTTTACCTGTAGACTGAGTTTGTATCTTTTATTGTTCTTTTACGGCTTCCGTCGAATCTTTGCTTATATTGGATTCGACGGATATCATTTTCCGCTAAGGTGATTTTATTTTAGTCTATTTTGTGGTATTATGTTTTTGAGATTTTCGCACAGCTTCCTTGCGCAGATCTGTAGGACTATATTTAAAGGTTCCATGGTGGTTTTCGATGGAATTGTTCTGTTGTTATATGATCCTGTCTTCTTGTATTTGTAATAAATCTTGTGGCCTAGTTATGTATTTTTTTAGTCCTTTTCATTTAGGAGTTACTTAGTGTATTCGTCGATACTATTGGATAGATAATCTTAGGGCGAACTAGGGTTATGTATAGTTTTCTTGTGTTCTTACCCAAGAAATTTTGGAATCTATACAGCGAGATAGGGTTACTTTTGCTTCTGAGATTTTCTGCGTTAGATGGGCGATGTATCCAGTTGTTGGTAGATTTAGCCCGAAGATGCGTCCTTCTGTCGAGTATGGAAATGCCTCCCCATCTATTCGTACAGCCGCTGTTTTTCTGTGATTTACTGCAATAAATTTGAATTTGTCTTGTTGGTTATAATTTTCGTCTCGTAGTCATTCAAGTTCTTTATCTTTCTTGCCGTCCTTTGTAACCGGAGATCATCTGTGTGATGTTATCTGCTAGTTGAATGTACATTGCACACTGGTGTTGCATGTGGTAGGTCTGTGTGTTTATAGTGTACAACGTTGGAGATAAGCATCCTCTACGAGGGACACCAGCTTGTAAGTTGATTGGGTCGCCAGTTTGGGCGTTTATTTATAATAAGGTTTTTCTTTTGTCTAGGTAGCTGCATAACATTATGCACTGATTTATATCTAAATTAAGGCTGCTGATCTTGGCTTTCAGGCCGGGTAAACATAAGCTATCGAAAGCTTTTGCAGCATAGTGGAGTATTATGTCACTCTGTTGCATCGCGCTGATTCTGTGACGATCTTTTGGCTATAATTGCCAGGGCAGTCTCCGTCCCTTGCTGGCTCCTGAACTTGTTGAAAGTTGTAAAGGTTATTATCATTAATGTGTTTAATTAAGCTTTCATTAAGGATCATTTCTATAACGTTGCAAACGAACTCCAATATCGAGATCGGATTGTAGTTTCCGACTTGATGTTTCGGTTTACTCGGATTTGGTAGGAGACCATCTTTGTTGTTTTAATTGTTTTGGGAAAAGTACCTGATGTTTAAGCAGGCATTGAAAATCTTCACTATCGATTCGTATATGTCTTTTGGAATATTGGCCAGGTGTGTCTTTGTTATACTGCTTAGACCTGGTGCTTTTTGTTTCAAAGACTTGACTGCTGCTAGCTATTCATCCCTTGTGAAGGATATTCCTCCCCAGCAAGGGGCTGCATCTCTCCTAGTTGACGTGTCTTTATGGTGTTATGCGTTCTTGTTGTGCTTCTAGGGTTTGCATAATTTTTTCTCTGTCACCTCTATCATATGCTTGATTCTCTTCCCGTGATATAGTGAATATTTCTTTGCAATGTCTTTGGAAGTGAAACTGGAGCTCGTCGTTCCGCTGCACTTCTTGATCCTGTAATTATAGTTGGGATCCACGTAATTTTATTTCTTCTTGACAGAATTTCATTCGATCTTTCGCTATGTCCATTTCTCTATTATATTATTCCAGACAAGATTTCAATTTTCTTTAGTAAGTGTCCCTCTCTGCCTTGTGGTTTCTCTCAGTCTCAAATATCTCTCCATTGAGTTTCTCAATTCCATTATTTTATTCATTAAGTTATGAAATTTTTACATTTTTTTCCCTAGATCTCTTCGTTTCATCTAGGGGTAGGTATGGGTCTGTATTCTGCTGTTGGATTATATAGTTTGTCTGCATCAACTATTTTCTAAGTAATAAGCTGCAACTAGTTTTCTATTTCATCTGCTCCGTGGTTGTTTAATGGTCCTGTTTCTATTGTACTTAGATATTTTTAGTATCTATTCTAGTCTATTCTGCTAGTACTTTACTACGTGGTATCTTAATTTGAATGGGAGAAGTTGAGAGAGCGATGATAATACTTAGATAGTCGCAAGGGGTTGCGGGTCCTGGTTCGGTATGGTAATTGTAGTGGTACAACCAGTTATACCATACACTACTCCTACATTATATGGGGGGATGGACTTAATTACGTACTGCAACGCGAACCGTTGGAGGATTGTTCGCAAGGATTAATGACCCACTAGGAGGTTACACTTGAGGCGTTGGGATTCAAATCCTTAATAATCAAACAGAGTGCATAATTAGTGGGCAAGATTTACTTGAATAGGTCAAGAGTATCGTTCTAGGTTAGTTGAAGATGAAACAACAAAAATATAATTTTATTTACACAGCTTAAATTAAGATCAATCAAATAATAGACAAAGATAAATTATTTAAATTGAAAGTGTCTATTGATAAGTATTATGAGAAGGGATTCTCAAGTGGAATTAATTTATTAGTGTAACTAGGCTCAGATAAAAAAGGAGAACTTGTCAATACTAAGAATGGAGAGGGTTTCGGTCATACAAGTCAATGACTTCGAGGAAGGTCCTTCTTGCAATGAGGCGAGTGGGGAACGATCCGATAAGGCTAGTGGGGGTACGATTCGATGTGGCAAATGGGGCCCGGTCCGAAGATAATCGATCGAGATTTTCTTTAGGTCGATTAAACGAAGGGAGACGTTTGCGCAAATTCAAAGGCTGGCCGTTCACAGAAACTGCCAATTGACTAGGCTACAATCAAGGCTGAAGAAGGCAGCTGTCTGACGAACGCTCACGGGACGAGACGGTAAGGGCAGCCTTGAGGTGCGGGCTCGACTCTTCGAACTACATAATAAAACAAATATTTTTATGCCTGATTCTGAAGGGAAAGGGGGAGTTTGAAGAGAGAAGTCACAAGCTCCAGACATCCTAAACTGGAGGCGGAGTCAATTCATCGTTTAGCAGCAAGGGGCGAGACATAGCGGCCCTTTTGTGCCTCGACACCAGGATAGCGGGAGATTTAGACGAGTCGCAGGGTTGGGAAATATTTTCCCACTTGCACAGAAGTCGAAATTTCGAGAAAGTTTAAACAGGAAATGATGTCGTCCATGACAAGATAACATTAGCAGGTAATCTCTGATAAATTGGGTGTTGTTCTTTTACAGTCATTTAGGTTAAAATTTCAGTTTGTAAGTAAAATGTCCGAAGTCGTTGATGCCCGGTCTGTTAAGTATGTGGGAAAGTCCAGTCCTTCTCTTTTTATCAGGTTTCTTTGTATTAGAAGCTGAAAGGCTTTCCTTGTCCAATTGTTTAGGTTGGAAAATCTACCTCTCTTCATCTTGCATTGAGATCACCGGTAAATATGGTTAAAGCTAGTCGACGGAAGAGTTTAAAAAAAACTGGAAATTGGAAGGTAAAGGCGCATAGGGGTAGGTATGCCTCAGCTATATCTAGATTGCCTGTAGTCAGTTTTAGTTTTATTGCTACATAGAACTCTTCTAAGTTTTTATCTCAGTGAAAAGAATCTTGGTTTTAACACCAATTACTACACCGTCATATCTTGGCAGGGTGTAATTCGTGGGGGTGAATCTGTAGTTTAGGATTTTAATAGATTCCGTTTCCGAGTTTATTCCATGTACGGTGAGGATGATTACATCTGGATCTTGTTTTTTTATAATGTTCGAATAGGCCACAACTTTTTCTCTTTCCAGCCGTTTACGTTGAAAGTGAATAGGTATTTATTAGTTTCAATTGCTTTGTATTTATTTTTGGCTTTTGTTTTTGAATGTCATTGTCCAGCTTTTCTGAGATTTCGCAGGAAGCTATCAGGATTTCATCTTCGGTTTATTCCTCTTCAGATTCTGTTTCGTTTCTGTTTGTCTTGTTCTTTGTTTACTTTTACACTATTTTCTGTTTCTTCTTTTGGGTTCATGTTTATATTATAAATTTCGCTGGAGGGTAGGTGCTCCAGGAACCACATTTTTTTAAGTCCAGTTTTTACATATAAGCTCGGTTTTACCCTGTTGTTGAAATGGGCATGCATTGTACACATAATTAGGTTGGGTCTCATGTTTCCTTCAATTCCCAGTTGTGGTATGTGAGACGGGTGTCATCGTTTTTCACTTTGCAGTTGCTGCGGCGTAGGAATTATGTTTCATTCTTTATTTCTCTGTGGTTATTTTGATCTGCATTCTGCGTATCAGTTGCCCTTTGATTGGGCATGACACAACTAGTGATCTATATGCATTTCTACAACTTAGTCGCTTCATTTCAGTGCTCCTACACTCGTCTCATCTGTGTTCAGGAGGTGCTCAATCGGAGTATTCTTTTCCCTTGTAGATGCAGGCTTTGGTCGCATGTTGGTCGAGAGCATAACATGTAAAGCATACTTGTACGGATACAAATATTTCCCTTTCGATCTGGTCTGGTGAGATTTTTGCACAAAAACATGGAGTGCTTGTTGTGCTGCTTTCTTTGTCATTTCCGTAGATCTGAATATTACCTTCAAAACATGGCTATTGTCTTCCTCATTTTGGTTCTTGAATTTCACCACGTCTTCGATTTTAACCCAGTTCTGTTCTTTTTCCAGGTCTTTGTTTATTTCTGTTGTTGTATCTGCTCTGACCCATTAACCGAGGCGCCTGCAGATTATTGAGCTTTTTGTTTGTACGTTATGTGAGGTGCAGGCTGCGAGGGCGACCTTTTCAAGTTTTTTGGCCGATCCTTCAGGAAGAAGGAGGTCAAGGTCATTCTCTGTGTCACAAAGTGCCACATATCCGTTAAGTTGTTCTTTTAATCTTAGTAGGATTACTCCAATATCTGCGTATATAGTCTTTAGCGTTTTTTCCCCGAGTTGGTATCTCCCTACAGGGAAGGATACGAAAAGCCACCCTCTTTGATCCTTCACGGTCATAAATTGTTGCTCGTTTTCAGCCTGATTCTTCTTGGTTGGTCCTTTTCCTTAGCAAAAGTTAATTTGCCTGGGAATAATTGCCGGTGTAATTGCCTAAATGAAGTAAATCGATGAATAAGAACGAGAGACTCCGGAAGGCCATCCAGAAGGATGACTTAAGGCTGACTTGATAATAGGTAGAAAATGAATCAACTACCTCCACCCGGAGTGCAGCCTCTTCTGGGCTTTGGGTATTAAGGCTGCTTCCGGATAATATAGAAACAGTTTTATATCCCTTCATGATAATTTCTAGTTCATTAGGGGTAGAGAGAACTCTGTTCTAACGGTTGCGGCTTCGCTTCTCATCGGGGTGCCTATAAAGGAGGGTTGCACAGTGGGCTATTCCACAAACCTGCTTTCCCTACTGTCTCAAATTATGCCTTGTCACACGGAGGGCATAGTTCGCACTAGGTTATGAGTGGTATTACACACTTTAATTATTTAGAAGGCAGGAACAGCGGGGGATGATGAGTTTAGTCCGCCATGATATTAATTATGACAGCCTTGTAAAATATTTTACTTTTAAGTCATTCCTAGGGGAAAGAAAATTACGGTAGGAGAGATGTTGATTTCTTCGAGATGTTTCGTAGTAGAGAGAGTTATCGTTCAATTTCGTTGTTCTTCGTCTTTTCTTTCTCTCTGAAAAACAAGTAGCGGCTTAAGAGAGTTCTTTCTGGTATGAGCTTAAATTTTGTGCATCTGAATGGGCCGGGAGTGTGGATTCTATTATTTATTGGGATTGGGATAATATAAGTCAGGAATATGATGAGAGAAAGATAGGAAAGTTAGGAAATATGGTGTATGAGATGAGTGATGATGAAATGATTATGATTAAAGAATATAGATCAAGGCGTTACGGTGAGGGTGATGATGAATTGTGCCAGGTTGCCTGGCCAACTCTTTCGTTTCGCTTTCATTTTTGCTTTTGTTGTATGTCGTTTAGTGGTTTGATTTATAGCATTCAAGACTTGGTTTTCTGGTACTTTTGAGCATTTTGTTCATTTTTTGTTTTCTTTTTGTGTATCCTCGTACGTTCGTTCGGATCTTGCATCACTTTAAGCTTTCTTAATGTGTTAATTTTGCTGTTTCAACTGTATCTGGAATTTTGTGTCCTCGTCGGTTTCACATGTTCGGTGTTCAATTTCAGGTTAGTCTGGTTGGGTGTTTCTCCTTAGGTAGGTCTTTGTAATTATTTAAAGATCAGGATGATGTTTCTTTTTGTTTTTTATTGCTGCCTTTGAAACGTTTTTTGTATATAGTTCGTCTCATTTCGTTCTCTGTTAGGGTGATGTTACTTATTTCATTTTGTTGTATTGTTTTCTTTAACTTTTTCCCACAGAATCACTGCACGATTGTGACGTGTGACATTCAAAGGTTCTTGCGCAGCGCTCCGATGGAGTTTTTCTGAGGTTATTCGGTTGCGCCTTTCGGAATTAGTGATGAACATTTTGGCCCAGTTCTGTACTTTGGGGGCTTTGTTATTTGCGTATCGTTGAGGTTGTGCGTAGGGATTATTGGATAGAGGATCTTGGATCTGACGAGGGGCCAATATAATTTATTTTGTTACCATTGAAAGATTTCTAAATTTATACCGAGAGGTTAGTATTTTTTTGGCTTCTGTTGTTATTTTTTATTAAAATAGGAGGGGTATCCCTTAGTTGTCAAGCTCAGTCCTAAGACTTTACCTTCAGTGGAGTATGGATAAATTTCTCCATCTTCACATACAGCTGCCGTTTTTTTCCGATTTATTGAAATTAATTTTAATTTTTTTTTGTTGGTTTCGATCTTGTTTATTGGTTTCGTCGTCAATTCGGTTCTTAATTTATCTGGCCATAAGTTGTGAGATGTCCCGTGGTTTTTTTCGATTGCTGGAAATTATTTGCGTGATGTTTTGCACTAACTGGACGTACATCGCGCATTCGTCTGACGGGTGTGGCAAGTCCATTTTATAGATGGTAGATAGTGTCGAAAACAGGCATCCTCCCTGGCGAACTCCTGCCTGCAACTCAAATTCTCTTCCTGTTTGGACATTTATATATAGGACGGCTATTCTATTATCTATTTAGTTGCATATTATTTTACACATGATGCTTTGAAGGCCGGGCAACCATACCTTATCCAACGCCTTGGCAACATCACGGTGTATAACTTCCACTTGGCTGCTCTTTGCTGGCTCCTTTGCGATTTTCTCAGCTATGATTACCAGTGCAGTCTCTGTTCCTCTCTCGCTAGTAAACCCGTGTTGTTGTGTGTTGTATGGATTTTGGTGTTCCTTCAGTATCTCGTTTAGGAGTTTTTAGAGGACCTTTCCAGCAAATTATAATGCTGAAATGGGCCTATAGTTTTGTACTTAATATTTTGGTTTGTCGGGTTTGGGTAAGAAAATCATTTTCGCGGTTTTAAATGCTTGGGGAAAATAATCAACGTTTTGGCACGTGTTAAATATTTTTACCATGGAACTAGGCACATTGGCTGGTGCATTAATTATGTACGCTTTGGTTAGGCTGCACATACTCGGTGCCTTCTGCTTGAATGTTTTGACGGTTGCTAGATATTCCTCCTTCGTGAAGGGGAAACCCTCCTCTTCAAGGGTGTCTCTCTTCTCAATAACGTGTCTATATGGTGCCATATTTTCTTGTTGCGCTTCAAGGTTATGCAGTATCTCTTCCTCGTATTCACTCTAATACTCAGCATTCTCTTCAAATGAACTGGAGAATATTTTCTTCCAGTGGTTTCGGAAGTACTCTTAGAGTTCGTTCGTTTGTTTTACTCCCTTGTTTTGAATCTTCAGTTTATTTCGTTCCTTCGGTTGCAATCATCGTAAATTTCTATATTGAGTCAAGAATTTCTTTGGATCTCATTCTATGTCCATTTTTTCTTTTATGCGATTCCAGACCTGATTCATATTTCATTGTATTAGTATGTTTATTTGTCTCCAGGCTTCTCTTAATCTTTGATATCTGCCTGTGTGTTTCCTAATTTTATTATTTATTTTATAAAGTTGTGGCATTCTTTCATTTTCCTTTATTTCCACGTTCCACCTGGGTGATGGTATAGTTTGATATTCTGTTGTCGGGTGTAAAAGTTGCTCGCTTCTACATTCTTAAGGATAATTTGTTGTAGATAGGTCTCAATCTCCTCAGCTTCTTGGGTATTTAGCGAGCCAACCTTAAGAGCGTTCCGATGTTCTTTTTACTTGTTTCAATCCGTTTTTCCTACAACTTTCTTTCGAGGTATTTTGATCTGGATAGGTGAGGCTGAGATGTTTATATGCATACTAAGATGATCAGATGGGGTAGCGGGTCCGATTTCGGTGTGATAGTTTAGGCTGAAAAGTGAATTCATTAGGACTATGTCTGGGGTAGTTGAGGATCTGTCTGTGAGAAACATTGGGAAGGCTGGCCTTTCCCAATTAACGAGATGTCTGCTCACTAAGAGTTGCATGGTTCTTTCAGTGCCGCTGGACTGTGAAATGTAGCCAGTTTCCTTACATCTTGCGTTGAGATCGCAATGTTTAGGCTGGTCGACGGAAGAGCTTAATAAAGTTGGGGATTAACAGATCTGGGTGCCTAGGGGGTTGGTATACGCCAGCCATTATTATGTCCCCTGTGATCATCGTTATTTTTACTTCGGTGAAGTAAATATCTGTTACTCCGACAAATCTGTTTTGTGTATGATTCTTGGAGATAATTCTCTAGTTAGGGATTTTAAATTTTCTGTTTCTGTATTGATTCCGTCTTCAGTCAGTACTATAAAGTCTGGGTCTCCTTTTCGTATTATATTCGAACACTTTAACTTCTAATTTCTCCATCCGTTTACGTTAAACAAAAAATTTAATCATGCGCTGATATTTTGTTGTTTTTCGAGTTCTTCCTTGATTTTTTTTCCAGTGTGCTCACCAATCTAAGGGTTGAGGCGTGTGCAAATCACAGATCTTTTTGTTTGTACGTCCTGAAGGGTCCAAGGTGCGACTCCGATCTTTTCCCATTTTTTTGCTGCGTTTTCGCTCAGGAGATCTAGATCCTTGTCTGTGTCGCATAGCGCAACAGAGCCGTTTTGCTGGTCTTTTAGTCTAAAAAGTGTGACCCCAATATCAGCGTAGATAATCGTTAGTGCTAATTTGCGAGGTAGTTTCTCCTGGCGAGGAAGGATGCGGAGGGGGACCCTCTTCGCTCCTTAACGGTCGTCCATTTTAGCTCGTTAATGCCTCCGGCTCTTCTTTGTGTTTTTTTTCTTTTTTCTTCTTTGTACCTATTGATTTTACAGGGATAAATGTAGGTTAAAGTTTTGGAATGGGAACTGAGAATGATTTCCCCGTCCCCTTAATCCTTAGCGTAGTCGGTATATCTCCATGGATGAAGATGATGGATGAATGAGATGATGGACCCGGAGACGCCATCCAGAAGGATGACTCATGGCGGACTTCGTGATGGGTGGTGATTGAATCAATTACCATTGCCCAGATTGCCGCCTCTTCTGGGGTTTGGGTATTGAGGCTGCTTCCAGCTCACATAGAAACGGTTTTATGTCCCTCTATGATCACATCCGGTCCATCAGGAATAGAGAGAACTCTTTCCTAATGGCTGCAGGATCGCCCTGTTGTCCAGGGTGCCTATGACGAAGGTTCCACAGTGGGCTACTCCACAAACCTACTCTCTCAACGGCCTCGAATTATTCATTGTCTCGCGACGGGTATAGTTCGAACTAAGTTATGAATGGAAATACACACGGCTACGCCTTAGAAGGCGAGAGCGAAGGTGGTGATTAGTTTGGGTAGTCATAGAATTAATTATGACCACCTGGTATTAAATCTCTTTTTTAAGTTCCACGTAGGGGAAAAAGTGCCATTAGAGAGGAAGGTTTCTTTTGTAAAGATCGAGGTGCAAAATGCCCTTATAATTCTCTGATATTCTTTCTTCTTCAAAAGATCAGGCATTGAAAAGCGAAGGGAGCTTAAGTTGTCTTTCGAGTGCGAATGTGAGTGCTCAATATCCGAACATAAGAGCGCCTTATATTCTCGGAGGAGTCTTTGGAAAATTTGCCAAATTTTTCCTTCTGTATCGAATTCAGAGATAATTGCTAGGAGTGAGTATGCCAGGAGTTCATCGTATCGAGCAATTTATTAATTAATTAATTAATTTTTGAAAGTGATGAATTGTGTGGTTGGTTTATACAGGTGGGAAAATGTTTTCTAGTTTGCCCTGGTGTTAGGGTATCCCTAGCATACTTCTAATTTTTTCTATTTTATAATAAAATGTTCCTCCGTCAGTAGTGGTGCTCACTGTCGTTAACAGCCAGTTTCCTCCATTGTTATATATATTTTTTCTATTTACTAATTTCCATTTTTTCCGCCATTGTAGTATTCGAGCCTTTCAAAGTTTTCTTGTTATGCTGAATATCTCTATTTTAATTATATTAAACTTTACATTTATTATTTTCATTTTGGGCACTTTGCCTCTTTTTGTTGATTTGAATTATATTATTTAAATTTGGGTACTTTACCTCTTTTTTATTTTAAAGTTTTAATTTTTAATATGGGCACTTTGCCTCTTTTTTATTTAAAATTTAGTAAGTTTTAATTTGTAATTTAGGCACTTCGCCGCACTTTTTTAAGGAATAATTTTTATCTTATGTTTATTGCTTTGTTATGAGTCGGGTACAATAAGGTTAAAGTCATTTTATTTTGTGTACTACTAAGTATATATTGGAAATACGTCTTCTCTTGCGCAGGTTCTACTGCTTGGGAACAGAGCCGTTCTACCAATTGCGGGCCTTCTGTTTCCACGTACATTCAAGTTGAATTTTATAGTCAGGACTATCTCTTGATCGATTTTGTCCCAGGTCTTTCTCCCTAGCCTTTGGATCTCCATATTGATCGACTTTAGTCCGATTTTTTGATGTAGAACCGATTGCCGAATACGGTCGATCCTTTGCGTGCCAGTTATCAGCAGAGTGGCTTTATTCTTCACCATCTGCATCATTTTGAGAAATTTACAGCTTGCCATCTGCGTGATCACAGCCGGGTACAATAGGTCTAAGCGCACCAAGGCCATGCACGGTTTTTTCTTGTTTGGCACGCTGAGGCTTCAAAAACGGGAAAGTTTCCTCAGGTCTCTTTTGGTTATGGAGACTGGTATTTACATGAGCCTTACAACCAGATTTGTAGAGTTGTAAGCCCAGGACTTTTCCCTCGTTAGAGTACGGATAGAGCTCCTTGTTGACGATGACGTCGTGAACTTTCCGGCGGTTCATTGGAACTATGGTGAACATTTGGCGGTTAGTCTTAATTTTCCACTTTTTACCATAACGATTGATGTTGTCAATTTTGGAAGCTGTCGCCCTCGCCTGACTTCCAGAGTTTCTGAATGGACTCGGGACGATTTGAGTGATGTCATCTGCGTAGTGCAGATATATCAAATCGTACCTCACTGGAGCAGGTAGGTCAATTGTGTACACTAGGTACAACAAAGGACTGAGACAGCTGCCTTGTGGAACTCCCGTCAGGAGTTCGAATTCGGGTCTCTTGTAGCCCTCGATCACGATTTGAGCTCTTCTATCCGAGACATAATTACAAAGGACCCTTTCCAGGAGTGGGTTACGCTGGAGGTTGAGGATCTTGAATTGTAGCCCTCTCAGCTATACTTTATCGAAGGCCTTCTTTACATCCCGCAGCACCAGGTCTACGTACCTTCTCTCAGCTGTACTGCAAGCGAATTTTCCGCTAGGAGGGCGAGGGCTGTTTCCGTTCCTCGTCCCTTGCGGAACCCGCGTTGCTGAGGGTTGTGAGCTCCTAGGTCGGCTAATTGATCTTGAAGCCTGTCAGCTAGGAGCTTTACGTAGACTTTCGCAACGATTTCCAGCAGGGCGATTGGCCTGTAATTTACCAGTTGATCCGGGGGTTTACCTCCCTTGGGTATGAAAATTACTTTAGCAATCTTAAAACCTTCCGGGAAGTAACCTGTATTCAGGGAAGCGTTATAGATGTTTGCAATTCACTGAATGATCTGCTGTGGGGCATTAACCAAGTTGTTTCTGGTCATGCCCATCCAGCCTAGGGCCCTTTGTTGGAAGGCTCTTACAGTGGCCATGACCTCCACTGCTGTTATGGGAGGGCCATGGTCTGCTATCTTCCTGCCTTCGTTGACTCGATGTTGTGGGTGCGTGCGGTGCATTACCTGATTCATTTCTTCGATCAGTTGGCCTTCAAATTCCTGATCGAACTCGTCGTTTTTTTCAGGGTTGATCCTGAAAACGTTTTTCCAGAAGTTTCTGAACCTGTCTTCCAGACCCGCAGGGTCTTCTATATAGTCTCCGCTCTCTTTTATTCGAGCTTTTGGTCTTGCTGTAAGTCCCTTTAAGTTCTTGACTTGACACCAGAACTTAGCCGGGTTAAGTTCGCCTTTAACTTTGGCTATCAGGTTGTTCTAAATTTCCTTCTGTTGGAGGTTGATAGCCTCTCTAAGCTCTGTGCTTAGGTGTCGAAGGAGCGAGCTTCTTTCGGGCTGGGACTTACCTCTCTTATTTCTTCGTACACTTCCCTGTGAGCGCGAGCGATATCTCTCATCTCCTTTGTCCATCTGGGCTGAAGAGGTGTTTTATACCCAGTTTTGGGTATGTTCTTGCAGTCCGCTTCTAGCATGGAAGTTGTCATCCTCTCCAGTTACCCGTCTATCTCCTCTAATGATGCCGCGCTTAGGTCAGCTGGCGCATATTGACTGATTCGTCTGTTGTAACGATCCCAGTTGGCCAGGGCGTAGTTTTTTCAGACAGGGACTGGGAGCTGGATCGGTGTAAGAGATACTTGTTGTTAATATCGCTATGTGATCATGTGGGACTGTTAGGCCTGGCTCACTATGGTAGTTAAATGGGAAGCCTTCACTTGTTAAGATTATGTCAGGTGTAGTTGCTGATCTGGAAGTGATATAGGTCAGAAAATGCTGCCCTATTCTCTGGATGTTTTTCTTCACATAATCAGTTCCAAGTTTCGGCCTCTATCGTTGGTACTACCATAGCCAGCCGCACGACATCTGAATTTAAGGTCTCCCCCTAAGATTACCATCTTGCGGTGCCCGAACAGTGTGTAGATGTTATTTAACGGGAGATAGGCTTACGAGGGGGCTGATAGGTTGCAGCTTTCACGAGGTCTCCTACCAGTGTGTGTAGCTCGATCGCTACAAAGGATTCATCGAGTTCTGGTAGTTGTTTGAACGAGATGTTACCCTTAACAGCTATTGCAGCATCATCGAACCTTTCCTGGGAATGATTTTTTATGACTACTTTGTAGCCCAGTATTTTAATTCGACAAGCTGTGGTATCAAGAACTTGCTCCGTTATAGGAATGATGTCGAGGTCAAGCACTTGGAATATGTTTCCATATGCCGTAGCCTTCCCCTCCCATCCATTGACGTTGAGTGTCAGAATCCTCATTCTGTTGCTTACTCTCTCCATTCTTGTTTATCTAGTGTTTTTGGTTGAAGTTCTTCTTCCTCCTAATTCTCTTTTTTTCTGAACTCAGCGTTTGAGATCTGCTCGCAGGTGCTGTGATGTAGGGTCACATTTTGTGTGAGCAGAGCTTCTTCTACTGTTTCATGGTCGACTTCGTAGTCGTACTTCCTTTGTAAACTTTCGAATTTATTCCATGGAAAATATCCCTGGCTTCCATTTCCTCGGGAACGGGAAATTGATCGCAGGCATAGATTTTCAGATTTATGTTATCCGCCCGCAATTTTTTGTTTTTCTTTTTCTTTCCCTTGGTTTTCTAGGTTTGTTGTGCTTCGGTGTCCGAGGAATCTGAGGATTCCGAGGAACTGTTGGTGTCGGTGTTAATTTTCTCAGTTGTGGTTACTTGGCTCTGTTTATGCGCAGGAGTTTTTGACTCAACTGCTTTTTTCTTTTCTCTTTTATTGTTCACTTTGTTGGTGTTGTCTTACCTGTTGGGTTGTTGGTTTGGAACCATCTGCAGTTGCAGTACATCCCCGGAAGGGGTGTTGTCAGGGAACCAAATACCACCATCAGGGATGTTGCCCCATCTGGGGTTTGGATATCGATGCTGTTTCCAACTTACACAGGGACGGTTGCATGTTCTCCTCTGGTCTTGGCCGGAAGTGTGCCCTTAGAGATTAGATCGAACTCTTCTCAAAGCTTTCAGCATCGCCTCGTAACCGGGTGGTCTCTTCCGTAGAGTTACACAGTGGGCTAATGCTCAAACCTGCTTAACATTACGTCCCCAATTATGGCTATCAAAGTGGACCAACATAGTTGGAGCGAGAGTAGATTAATAGCAGTTCAGTTCATTTCGGCTTCTCAACTCCGTCGAGGGAGGGGGGGGGGGAGTTAGGGCGACATTAAGTCGCCTAGGAGCGGGTTAAAAATGTCTTCCGTATAGTCCCCGTGGGGACGGTTGCATATTTCCCTGTGGTCTTGGCCGTAAGTGGGCCCTTAGAGAATAGATCGAACTCTTCCCCAAAGCTTTCAGCATCACCGCGTAACTGGGCGGTCTCTCCCGTAGAGTTCCACAGTGGGCTAATGCTCAAACCTGCTTTCCTTTACGTCCCCAATTATGTCTATCAAAGTGGACCTTCATAGTTGGAGCGAGATTAGATGAATGGCAGTTCAGATCATTTCGGCTTCGCAACTCCGTCGAGATAGGGGGGAGGGAGTTAGGTCGACATTAAGTTGCCTAGGAGCGGGTTAAAAATGTCTTCCGTATAGTCCCCGTGGAGATAGCAAGGCAAATCCGGGCGTTTTGAGGATGCCTCGCCTCAACCTTTTCCTCCTTTAACGAGTAAGAGATGTAGTTTCAGCGTAGTTTTTCAAGTGAATTCTTCTGCCTTCGAGCAATTGAGCAATTTATTGACTTTGACTTTGACTTTGTTTAAGTGGGGGTGCATGTGAGGGGAGACGATAGGGTGTGTGGGGGGACAGAGAAAATAGACAAGTGGAGAAGAGAGAAAGAAGTGTGGTAGAGGTGCAAAGAGATGCCTAGGGTCTGGTGATCAGACTTATCACTTTAATTTATTTTCTTGGTTGTGTGAATTCATTTTTGTTGTTTTTGGTTTTGGTAACAATTATAAAGTTATAAAATTATAAAATTATAATTATTATGGCGTTCAAGCCATTTGTCTTAGCAACTTTAGTATTTTTATGGTTTATGTTGTGCATTGCCTGTTTTGTATATGTTTTTAAATATATTTAAGTGCGTGCTTATTGTATTGTTTTATTGTGTGTGTATTTTAGTAGTATTATTGTTTCTTCTTTCTTCTTTGGTAGATTACTTCTTTCGAAGTTCTCGTCGTAATCGGTGAGTTTTTCATTACTTGGTAGGTTTGTCTATATCGGTAACTTGTCGTAGTAAGTTTTCGAGTTTTTTCATTGTTCTTGTGATTGATATTATTTTCACAGGTTTCTTTTTTCTCATTTTACGCATAGAACGGCACTTCGTCTCCGCCAGCCACTCGGTTGGCGGAGCTGGGGAATCTGGGGCGACATTCAGCTCTTCTGTTCTGGTTAATCATCTGGGTGATTTCATCACTCAGTTCACGATTAACCAGATCCTGCATTTTCCGGGTCCGTTCTTCTATGACTTTGTTAATGGAAATTATCCCCGCCTCTCTGTGCAGGTCTTCTTTCATGCCTGCGTGTACCTGTTATTAGGTAAATGCATTTATTTTGCACTACTTGACGACGCCTCTTTTGTGTTTATGAGCCACATGAGAGGGTAGAGGCGGGGTAAAGCAACATAGATCTTACAAGGGAATTGTAGATCTTCTTCTTGTTGCTTTCACGTAGATTTCTGAAGCTGTATAGAGTTCTGACAGCGGACGAGGCTCGAGAAATTCTTTCTTCGACGTGCTTTTTGTATCCGGTAGAGGTGTTTTCCATACCGAGTACATTGCATTCGTTGGTGTAGGGGTATCGCGTATCCCCCACACGCACGTCTGCCCTTAAGGTGCGTCCGATGGGGACCACCTTGAATTTCTCTTGGTTTGTTCTTATTTTCCACTGAGCCTCGTAGTTGTTAAGGTTCGCGATTTCCATCGCTGTCATTGGAGCTTGCCACGGTGCATGCCTCCATGGAGATACGATTATCTGGCTGAAATCATCGGCGTATTAAATATTGAGGGAATTGGGGTACACAGGGTCTGGGACGTCCGCGGTGTATATCGAGTGAAGGGTGGGGGACAGACACCCCCCCTGCGGGAGGCCCGCAGTGAGCGGAAACTTTGGTCCGTCCGTGCAGCCTAGACTGACATACGCCGCTCTCTCCATGACATAGTCACAGAGAGTTCTTTCTAAGTTTTCACTTAGACCCAGCCTTAAGATCTTATAATGCATGCCCCGCTGCCACACCTTAGCAAACGCCTTTGACACATCCCGACAAACGATGTCCACATAACTCCTGTCCCGTTTGGCTTGGGAAAGCTTTTCCGTTATGACATTAATTGCCATTTCCGTACTTCGCTTCTTTCTAAACCCGAATTGGCAAGGGTTGTAGAGGGAGTTTTCTTCCAGGTGAGACACCAGTCTTCCGTTGAGGATCTTCGCAATTTATTTATTTTTTTGATTTTATAGGTTTATTGTGCAATAGAGTACATTTATACATAATCATAATACAAATAATAATAAAATAAAAACAAAACAAACAAATAACAAAAAAAAACCGACAAAAAAGACAAATACAGTAATAATATGATACAATAATATAAATACATGTATAAATGCACACATTACACAAAGCGGGCAGCCCGTCAGTGTTGGCGTGCAGTAAGACGTGGTGGAGCGTCCCACGCGTTTCTTGACTGCTGCAAGTGGGTGGCGTCGGTCTTCATCACCTGTCGCCCGGCTGGGTGCGAGCGGCGATCAGCGCGGAGGGGGTGCTGTTCTCAGCACCTCCAGCAGCTCGTTTGTTGGGGTGTGGCGGACCACCTGGGCGGCTCTTGCCTCTCGCGCCCTCAGAAGGGCGCCTCTTACAGGGGCAGGGGCTGGAGCTCGCTCTGGCCTGAGGCGGGCGGTGGCTGGGCAGGAGAGGAGGTAGTGCACCAGTGGGCGCCGGGAGCGGCCGCCGCAGTGTTCGCACCTCCCTGCCACAAAGTCGGCGTGCAGCTCTTCCCGCGTGGAGTAGCCCAGCCTCACACGCTGTAGCAGCACGCCGTTCGCTCTGGGCTGCTGGAAGGATGGGTTCAGTGGGCGATAGGCTGTGGCTGCAGCATACCACGCCGCTTGCCTCTTGAATGCTTCCCATTCTCGGTGCTGCTAGTGGGCGTTGTGGGCGGCCCTGCGTTTAACCTGCACCTTGAGCTGCTGCAGGCTGGGGCGCACGGTCCAGGTGATGATGGGGCCGTGGGCGGCTCGCTTGGCAGCCTCGTCGGCAGCATCGTTGCCGCGCACGCCAACGTGGCTGGGAATCCAGTGGAGCCGGACACGCCTGCCCTGAGCTGCCAGGTCCTGCAGGGTGCACAGGATTGTGGTGGTGAGGTGGATGTTGTCCCGGGTGTAGGCGTGGGCGTGGGCGTGCTGCAGCGCCTGTAGTCCCGACCGAGAGTCAGTGTGTATCACCACAGTGGCCTCCCGGCGGAGCAAAACGTGCTGGAGGGCGTGCAGGATTGCTACCAGCTCCGTCTGGAGGGTGGAGCTGTGGTCTGATGTCCTCCACGCTTGCGTCAAGCCGCTCGTGACGAAGGCGGCGCCGGGCCTCCCGCTGTCGGGGTCGACGGAGCCGTCGGTGAAGTACACTGCGCTGCCTGGCTCCGTGACCTCAGACATGGCCATGAGGGCGTGCTGGCGCAGCTCCTCGGTGAGGCAGTTCGCTTTGCTGTCGGGCAACTGTGTGGCGGTGAAGTGTGCGGCGGGGGGGTCCCATGGTGGTGGTGGAACGTAGGCGGGGTGGGGGGTGTCGGGGTCGCGCCACAGCCAGTTTCCTGCCGGGTTGAGGGAGTTGATTGCTAGGCTGATTTATTAAATTTTGATTGTATAGGTTTATTGTGCAATAGCGTACATTTATACATAATCATAATACAAATAATAATAAAATAAAAACAAAACAAACAAACAACAAAAAAACAAACAAAAAAGACTTATTAATATTACATAGGTTATTTTATTTATTTAAAATATGAAAATAATTAATGATAAAATAAGATGCAAATATAAGATTTTAAAATATCAAGCGAATTCTAAATACAATAAATAGGGATTAGGTTGATTTATCGAATAAACTAGCAAGGTTTGAGGGGTAACTAAATATATTTGTAAAAGGTAAACTCTAAAAATTTACATTAATACGACTTATATTTATGCATACAATGGCAATACCCCCTCCCAGTCAGTAATTATTACTAGCGAGCGTTTAATATCAAGTGATGAGCATCAGAGTTAAATATTTTTCAGATGGCAAATAGACCTATCGCGATACCTTGCACCTCTGATACTGAGGATAACAGCTAGCCCACTGACGCATGATCTTATTCTTTGTCGCTAAATGTAAGACAAAGCAAACATTCGGGGATTTAAGCATATGACTGGACGGCAGAGGCCGTAAATTTTGCCAAAACTTTCCAACATAGAGCGGGAGGTTCATAATTTTTAACACTGTCGGTCGAAACATCACACTTATCTCGAGTTAGGTGTTTCACCTAACCTAGGATAACTAAACATTTGAGGGGAAGGGCATGCTAAGACGGGTTCTTAATGAGTGAACTCAGTTATGTGTAACTGCCTTCTTTCTGAGGAAGCTTCAGATAGAGGTGATGAAGCTCAACAGAAGCAACGACCACTCTGGAAATGGAATCAACTGCTACTTTGTTAGTGCCGTGGATATGGCTTATGTCAGAAGTGATCTTAAGTATGAGTTCCATGTTCCGAAGAACACGAGGAGAAGGCTTAGTGGAATTTGAACAGAATAGAAATATCAAAGGCTTATGATCCTTGGTATGTGAAATTCCCTCCCCTCTCTTCGACGAAGTGATAAAAATGGGGGATGTTGATATAAAGGCGTGAACTTCTCTGCCCAACGCACTGTACAGAGTCTCAATTGGTTGAAGTTTCTTCAAGAAGAAAGCAATATGGATCCAATTGTCAACTCGGCTGCAAAACTGCGAAGACAGCCAATTCTGATGTACATATCTCTCATTATACATTTTTTAGGATCAGGAACAAGATAATAAAAACGGGTTGCTTACTTCAGGGCTATTTTTGCTTTTTCGAAGGCGGTATTTGCAAAATCAGTTTAGTTAATGTAAGTTTTGATGCCTTTCTTCTCTGGTCGCAGTGGTCGTTGATGGGCATTAGAATAGCTGTAAGTCCTTGATAAACCTGCTGTAAAGATTGACCATGAGTGACTTCGTTAATGAAGCGTTCGAAGGATGGGCAGCATTGCAGAGGCCGAAAATAATGTACAGCCACTCTACTAGCTGAAATCGGGTAATTTTGGCAGTATTGCAAAAGTCGGAAGGCCCCAGGGGAATCTGGTGAAAAGCGTTCACCAGGTCAATCTTTGATAAGATTGTGCACCTATGAAAATTAGAGGTAAAATCATTTATTTGAGCAAAGGTATGCCTGTCACGAATGGTAATGGCATTGAGGGTGCGATATTCACTGTACGATTGCCAATCTCATGTTTTCTTGGGTAGCACGTGATGCTCTGAGGACCAATTGCCCTTGAAAGGTCTGATGGTCTCCAAGATCCACCATTTGCTGGAATCCCCCCTTCCGCTTTTTTTAACCGGGCAGCGGAAGTCGTAGTATTTTGGCGTACACAGGTTGTCCGGCTATAGGAATTTGATTAGTCACGCTATGTTAACCTCAGTTGGCTGGTCCACCGGAGTAAGGAGTGCAGGGAATTTTTCCAAGAAATTCTTGAACAAAGTCCACAGTATAATTGCAGAGATGGCGGTAGACTCATCTGAGCTCATTCAAGAATAAGAATGAAGTGAGGGGGCCTAATCAACAAAAGATGTCTTTCTAAGATCAAAATAAAGCTTGAAGGACCCGAGAAAATCAGCGCCTAAGATTGAGCTGCGGACGGCGTAACGAGAAAGACCCATTTTCAATTTCAATGAGAACCATAGAAAGTGTATTCAGTTGTGTTCTGTAAACGGGGACATTAGTTCAATTTGCTGAAAAAGGTACTAAATAGGCGAGTTCTTCTATTCGGCCTAGGGAAGTAGCTGAGCTCAGCACCTGTATCGATGAGAAAAGTGAGTTTCGTTGAAGGGTCTATGCTACAGAGCAGCTTGGAGCCCGAGAGACGGACGTTTGGCACTAGAAGCGACTGGCAGACTAGTTTGTTTTTGGATTTGCGTTGATAGGTGGAAATGCATTTCCAAGTCTTTTCACCAAAATCTGCATGGTAATAACAGAGAAAAGAGCTTGATCGTTTCTTCGCACGTCATTTCGACCAGGAACGAGACCAAGGCCTTTTCAGGCTACTTTTGACGAGGTGCGCTGGCTCCTCAATTTGTACTTGCAAATGTTTGATTTGTTCATCCAAATGGCTAGAGAGTCTAATCACTTAAGGGTCGAAGGCATGGATGATTCAATCAGCCGTGTTGGCTAGTTTTTCCACGCTTGTTGTGGAATACATCCCGTCAAAGATTTTTCACGTGGAGTAAGGGAGCCTCTCTAGAAAAAGCTGGCCATAGAGAGGCTTTTCGAGGGCAGCTTCTTGCGCACCAAGAATCTGTTGCATGTAACTGAGAAAATGTGAGAAGCTTCAGATCTCCGAGTTCTTCTTGTGATACGAGTGGCCTTAGGGGCTCGGCTTCCAATGCGGCCGTTCTTGAGACGAAAGCGGTTTTCAAGTGCTCTTAGGTGACGAACTGGAGGATGAAGAAACCTTGACGTCTCTGACGACAATGTAGTCAAACTTTGTCATCTTGGATGAGATTTTCACCTTATTAAATTGTGATTTTGCCTGCATGAACCACAGTCCAGCGTTGGATGATCAGAAGGCAGGTAGATGGATGCCATCGTGGGTGACTTAGGTAGTTGCCTCAGCCTTACTGTCGGAACTGGACTGGAAGTCACCAAGTGTAGTTGAAGGAGAGCAAACAAGCATTATTGAGGCTCGTCCTATTTAGCCGCGAGGCACTATGAATGCAGCCGAAGTTAGAGAACGAACGTGGTGCTAGCAGGCCGTATTTAGTCCGCTAGGTTCTCATCAGACAAACGTGCTAGTAACGCGCCGCATTTAGTCCGTTAAGTAGTAAGGAGATGGTAAGACCAAACGCTTTTGAAGGCGCTGTATTGAGTCCTTTAAAGGTCGAACCATGTGTCTCCGGGGTCAACAATTGTAGGGTTCTAATAAAATAAAAACCAAATATGGCTTTTCAGACATACTTAATTAAGATGTAAGATATGTATCATAAGTGAGGAATGTAGGGGAGAAGGATAGGATAGTTTAGAAACTATTGTGTATGGTGGGAATGTGTTAAAGGGGAGAGTATGAGTAAAGGATGATAAATGAAGGTGATACGGTGAGGCTGATTATGATTTGTACCTGGTTGACGGGCTAACACTTTCGATTTTCTTTATTTTTGCTTTTCGGTGAGTAATTTATTGTGATTTTCAGCATTCGAGCCTTTGTATTCGTTTGCTCATTTGACTGTTTGTTTCCTTTGTAATTTTGCTTAGGTTTGCTTTTTGTGCTACTGGCGCATTTCTTGCAGTAAAATTTTTATTATTATTCTTTATTCTCATGTTTCCTCATTTTCTTTGTATTATCGGTTGTCACATTCGATTGTTTCTATTCTGGGGTTTTTTTCTTCTAGGTATGATTATATCTTTGATAGTCGCGTTGGTGTTTTGTAATTCATTTAATTTTAGATCGGGTTAGTATCATTCATTGTATTTTACGGCTTCCGTCGAATCTTTGCTTATATTGGATTCGATGGATTTCATTTTCCTATTGATCAGGTGATTTTATTTAGTTTATTTTGTGGTATTATATTTCAGCTTTTCCCACACCTTCCTTGCGCGGTTCTATGGGAATACTATATTTACTTGTTCCATTGCGGTTCTTCGAAGGAGTTCTTGTAT
Organism: Ceratothoa steindachneri; assembly: GCA_963969495.1. Taxonomy (NCBI): domain Eukaryota; kingdom Metazoa; phylum Arthropoda; class Malacostraca; order Isopoda; family Cymothoidae; genus Ceratothoa; species Ceratothoa steindachneri. The sequence goes on along the minus strand of OZ018322.1, from coordinate 157,994,726 downwards.
TGTTATATAATCCTGTCTTGTATTTGTAATAAATCTTGTGGCCCAGTTTTGTATTCGTTTAGCCTTTTTCATTTGAGATTTACTTAGCGTATTCGTAGATATTATTGGATAAAGATTCATGGGGCGTACTAGAATCATGTAAAGTTTTCTTTTATTTTTTGCCGAGAGATTGCGGAATATATACAGCGCAGATTGTAGAGGAAGAGTCGTATTCTTTGGCCTTTTGGCACAGAGGCAATTTATATGTTGATCAATCGAGTAAAATTCGGCTCATAGAATGAAGCACTATTCCTACATGCATTATAAGCGCCGTCAGTTCGAATACGCCCTCAGTAAATTTCACCGGGAGAGGGCCAAAACTCTTTCAGAAGAAAGCAGCATTGCCGTAATTCTTGCTGAACATACGTGTCTCTACTTATTGAGAAGAATCTTCTTCCACATTTTCTAAAATGCGTCCAGACATCTTTAGTCTCGTAGGAGTTTAGTCATGAGTAATTCTATATCTTACTATGTCGGTGAGTCGGTCGGTTGGGCGGCCATTAGGATACTGTTTTGCTTATTTTGGTGTGTGTGGGGGGAGGGGGATAATAAATTGTAACTATTCAGCTGAATCTAACAAAATTTAAAACCCTTTTGTTTTACATTCTCTTTCGAATTGTATAATTGAGAATGTACTCTTAAGGTTAATCGGGGAGATATTTATCAATAACATCATAACTATTTGGCCGATTCTAACGAAATCTCAACCCCTTATTTTGTTTTACATTACCCTTCGAGTGATATAAGTGCCAATGTCCTCCCCAGGTTAGTGTGCAATTTATTGAAAGTTTTGAACATCGTAAGGTGATGAATGAGAATATGTGAGAGCACGCGACCTAAGGACAGCAGACCTTGTTTTATACATACAACCCAATGCCTCAGCTTTAATGTAGCGGGATTGGCCTACTATAAAAATGGTCATTCTTAGACTATTTCCAGAGCCAGAGGTTAAATAGGATGAAGTAACAAACTATAAGAATATAAATTATTTTGAATATAGATTATAAATCAATCATTAATTTATTTTTAATGATATAGTTAATTTTTACTGTAATTTTAAATTATATTACAATATATTGATTTAAATTACTGTATCTAAGAAATTTATATTTATTTAAACAGAATTTCCAACTTACAATATAATTGTAGACGAAATTGAGCCTCCTTGGCATCAATGCAAATTTATATTTCTCTTTTATTCTAGCCTCTCTTCCTTCCCTCAGATAGCCTGTATTTCTCTCCTACCTCGTCGCTTTTCATAGAACCTCTCCCACAACTTTCTCTGGTCAGCCTCTAATTTCACAGGGTAGATGCTGACCTTCCTCTCAGCCAACCATCCCGGATCGGGGCTGAGGGGGGAGGGGACAATGTTCCTTAACCCCTGAACTCCGGTCTGGGGTGGCTGGTTTTTAGCAACCTGCTTCAGCCCCACCCATACCTTTGTCACATCCCTTTTCCTCTCCTCTTCACATTTTATCAATATCACGCCGTGTTCAAGGTGGAGCCGCCATGCCGATGAATTGCCAGGCAACCAGGCGGGAGGGGTGGTTCAAAATGGCGGCGCCTGGCTCTGTCAGGCATGTAAGCACCTCTTGCAGTACGGGCAACTGCAAGAGGTGATGAGCTATTGCGTTGCAGAAAATTTAGGGTCACCATGCCCAATGATGCACAACCTAAAAAAAAAACAACCCTCAACTTCCCCTTGCTCATCAACGGAGCCACCCTCGGGCAGCTTCCCTGAAAAAAGGAGGTCCCACCCCCCCTGTGCTTGCGCACGCAGGGGACCCTCCATATTTCTCTAACCAAAGAAAAGCCTTACTCCTCTACTTCGCCTACGGGTGTAGGGGACTCCCCCTCACCTCCTTCTCTAGGGATGGTGCTTTTGGGCACCTCCCTTTATCCAGCAGCAGTCCCCTCTTTTCTTTCCAAGGGGATTGCCAAGAAAGCCACCAGGCAGCCCATTGCCACCACCCCTCGTGTAAGTGGCTCGGTATTGAAAACCCCCTTAACGGGGGAGAGGGAAGCCAGGACCCTTCGGTCACTTCCCTCAAAAGACCTGCTGGCAAGAATTTTGAACCTTGCCGGGGTCAAGGCCTGTGCCTCCCCACACAAGACTGGCGACACTGCTAAGGGGACCCGCGATGTCCTGGGAGGGAATGGCCAGCTGGAAGCCCCTCCTGTGATAGGCATGGTCCTTGAAAAAACACAGCCTCAGATGATAGGGCCTTCCATGGAGGGGAATCCGGGCTTGGCACCAAATACTGAAATAGAATCCGCCCCTATTCGAGGTCCTCCTCTAACGGTTGAGGGCTGCGAGGCAGTACAAGGAGGGGAGGGATCTCCTCCGGATGGTGCCCCTGCAACCGCCAGGACCTTCTCCATTTCGAAGAAGGACCTGGCTGAGGCTGGTCCATCTGGCCTAGGGGCTTCTACTGGCGCTGGTGAGAAGCGGGTTCATTCCCCGCCTTCCTCTCCAAAAAAGAAAAAGACTAAGACCAAAAAGACTAAAAAGACTCGGTGCTCCTCTCCATCCGCTGGGGCTGTGGGGAAGCGTAGGTCTGCTGCCACTTCGGCAAGCGACCAAGCCAAGATCAGCACATCCGGCCCCTCTGCCCCCCTGGTTGCGAAGCCCCTGACTAAGACCAAAAGTGCACAGGGCGGAGCCTTGATGACATCGGGGCTTCTGATTCAGAGATTACCTGTCATTTTCGAGCCCGCTGGCATTAAGGGCTTCCTCGTTATTCGCCCTACTGATGTCACCATGTTGTCCAAGGGCAACATGATCATTTAGAGAAGAGGATTAGCTAGTGTAATTTGTAGAGAGCCGAAGGTTTTCCGTTGCTTGGACGGGTAGCCTTCTGGCGAATGCGGCGAATCCGGCCGAGGCAGCCAAGATAAGTGTTTTTCGGAACATTTCATGGCATCCCTGTGAGTGTGACTCCGCACTCTACCATGAACTTTGTGAAAAGAGTAGTTTATGCGAGGGAACACGTTGACTACTCCATTGAGGACATCACCCGAGAGCTGGCCGACCGTGGAGCGGTCAAGGTCGAACGTGTGATGAGAAAACAGGAAGGGGCCTCGAGACCCACCCCTACACTCTTCGTCACGTCTGAATGTGACAATCTTCCAGAGTCGGTGCGTGCCGGTTGGTACCGCTACCGCGTGAAGGCATTCGTGCCACTGCCATGGCGGTGCTATTACTGTCACCGCTTCGGCCATAGGAATCGCTCATGTAGACGTGCAAAGTAGGGGTCACCCGAAGTATGTGTAAATTGCTCCAAGGGCGCACACGATAAGTCCAAATCGTGTGTGGCCAAGTGTGTCAATTGCGGAGAGCCGAACCCTGCTTCTTTAAGCAATGTGGATGCTTAAAGAATGAAATGAAATCCTGGCCTTTCAGGCCCAGGATCGACTCTCATTCCACGAGGCTAAGGACTTGGTCCTGGCGAGCCCGGCTCTGCCTGGGACGTCATATGCCTCAATAGTAAGAAAGGAACCCTTTGCTCCTGGCCCATTCACGCCAACGAGCACGGTTGTTTCCTAGCCCATTCGGAGCCCTTCTGCGGATTCTACCCAACCCGGGCGCTCCCCTGGTAAAGCTGGGGTCAAAATGAGTTCATATCCATCCCCGGCTAAAACCAGGGCTCCCCCCTCTTCCCCCAGCGTGACCGTTTCCCGTGAGGAGAAACGGCCACGTGCCTCCACCGAGTCGTTAGACTCACAGGAGGCAACACCTATAAGGTTGGTCGCTAGGCCATCTTCCGGGGTTCCTAAAGCTGTCCCCCGAAAGGAGGACAGCAACAAAGGAGCTTCGGCTCCTTCGCCTACGCTCCGAGGTAGATCGAGTGGCTTGGAGCCAGTAGTTTCTAAAAAAGAGGGCTCCTCGCCTCTGAAGCCGCAACGCCTACCTAAGGTTTCGAGGGAAAGGGAGGAAAAGACTCGCATGGCGAGCCCAACCTCCACCAATAAGTCCTCGAACGCGACAGCGCTTTCAGCGGTTTGTCCGGCTAACAGCGCCCGGGGCTTTGCACCAAGGAAGCGCACGGCCATTCCCGTGAGGGTCTTCTGCTTAAGGAAGTCCCCCGCGGCTCCTCCGAGCTAGGCCTGGAGGGCATATTCCTTCAATTGAATTGCCGTGGACTCCGATACAACTGGGAGGAGCTGCAGAGGCTCGTCTCTTTCCGTTCCCCGTTAGCTATCTTTTTGCAGGAGACCATGGTAGGCGCGTGCCCTTTGCCCGCCCTCCCGGGGTATAAGGGTCTCGCGAACCGACCACCACGGGATGGCCGGGCTGGGGGATGCGCGGTTTACACCCGGCATGATGTCTCCGTTCTTCTTTTCTCTTTAGATACCTCCTTTCAGTCAGTGGCTGTGCAGTTGCACCTGGATAGGAGGTATACCATTATTTCTACGTACATTCCACCGTCAGCTGACTTCGACGCGGGGGAATTCCGCCGCGTCGTGGCACGGTTGCCGAGGCCATTTCTCTTGCTTGGAGATCTGAACGGCAGGCATCCTCTCTGGGGAGATTACTCCATAAATCCCAGGGGACAAGTCCTTGCCGATCTGATCAAAGAGCTTGATATGGGTGTCCTAAACGTGGATGAGTTTACACATCACTGTCCGAGAACCGCTTCATTTTCTTGCCTTAACCTATCTTTGTGCTCTTCGGATGCACAGCCTGATTTTAATTGGGGGGTGTCAATGACCTCCATGGTAGTCATTAATTTCCCATTCAAATATCATTTTCAGGGCAACTGCCGCCTGAGAGCCCACCTCGGTGGTGCTTGGCGCGGGCGCGGTGGCCTGCATTTCAGGAAATGACTGAATTCTCTATCTCAGTCGAGGAGTTTAGGTCGGTATATGAGGCCATAGAGTTCTTCCCAGGCAAACTCATCGCCTTGGTCCTGACTACTATTCCTAGGAAAATCTGATTATTTTGCACGGCCAACACTCCCATGGTTGTCGGCCGAGTGTAAGATGTCCCTCAAACAGAATCGTTATGCCTACATGCGCTATAAGCGCCGCCTAAACGATTTCACTGTGGGTGAATTTCGACGGGCTTGGGCTAAGTTCTGGTATATTTCTCCTTGGTGGGCATACGTGTCTTAACTTAACGGGAAGAACCCTTTAACAGAGGTGTGGAGGTGAGTCAAAAGGATTCGGGGCAAGTTCTCGCAGGACCCCCCTCCCGTTCTCCAGGAGAATAAGACCGCAATCTCTGACCCCGCGTCCGTGGCGGAATCCTTCGCGACCGCTTTTCCCGCATGCTCTAGCCGGGATGCTGCCTCGCCAGCTTCCAATGTACGTCGTCATGTCGCGGAAGGCCGCCGGCTGGACTTTACCTCCAGAGGTGGAGAACCCTTTAACAACAGGTTTACTGGGAGCGAGTTGCACTCCGCTCTCGCTTAATGCGCGAACACCGCCCATGGTCTGGACGATGTTACGTACCCCCTGCTTCGACACCTCGGTGTGCGAGGCATGGCCTTTCTGTTAGATTTGTTCAACAGGATCTGGGTGGAGGGTCTTCTCCAGATTCCTGGCAAATCGCTACTGTGCTCGCCTTTCGCAAGCTTGGGAGATATCACTCTACTTCGACCGGTTTCAGCCCAATTTCTCTAACCTCTTGCGTGTGCAATAGATGTAGAAACTGGTAAATGTTAGACAAGCCTTTTTCCTGGACAGCGGAGTCCATCTGTCTTCTGCACAATGCGGCTTCCACAAGTTCCACTCCACGTCGGATGCTCTGCTCCGACTGGAAAATGCCGTCTGCAAGGCTTTCATTCGTAGACAGCACGACGCCACGGTGTTTTTCGATCCGGAGAAGGCCTATGATACCTCATGGCGATACGGTATAATGGAGACTCTCCACACGATGGGTGCGAGGGGACGCCTCCCAGTCTTTATATCTGAATTTTTGCGAGATCGTCGATTCCGCGTACGGGTGGGGGGAGCTTTTTCCGGCCCAAAGGAGCAGGAAGAGGGTGTCCCGCAGGAAAGTGTCCTCAATGTCACACTTTTTGCCCTGAGCATCAACGGTGTCCCATCGGTGCGGGCGGAAAATGTTTTCGCTATGCTCTACGTGGATGACCTTCCGATCTCTTTTGGCGTGGCCCAGATGCCAACTCTGGAGCGTTGACTCCAACAGGCATTGAACCGCGTCTTTCGCTATGCCAAGGCGCACAAGTTTCAGTTTTCTTTGGCCAAGACTAAGGTGGTCCATTTCTGCTGCCATCCACGGCTCCACCCCCACCCAGATTTGTTTCTTAATGGGGTGCGCCTGGATGTGGTTAAGTTACACCGTTTCCTTGGTCTTGCATTCGACCGAAGCCTCACCTGGGAAGCTCATATTCGCAGCCTTAGGGTCTCTTGTACCAGCGTCATGGATATCCTCCGTTCCGAGACGTTCAGCGTTTGGGGCGCTGATAGGGCTACTGCCCTACTTTTTTATTGATCCTTTGATCGTTCGAAGCTCGACTACGGATGCGAGTTTTATGCATCCGCAGCCGAGCGTTTATTGTGGAAGGTGGATTCGCTATACCACACCGGCCTCCGCCTTGCGACCGGTGCCTTCCGCACTTCCCCCATTGAAAGCCTGTTGGTCGATGCTGTGGAGATGCCACTGGCTCTGCGCCGCGCACTAGCCTGTACGCGCGAGCACAGCACCTCCCTCAGTCGCAAACAGCTTTCACTGCCACTGCAGCTGATCTCGACGGTTCCTATGCCGCCGAGAGACGCCAGTCATACCCTAAGCCCTTTGGGTTTAGGGCCAGGAAACTCCTTCAAGAGCTATATATAGCTCTCGGGCCAGTGGCACCTCTGGTTCTGCCTAGGACGCCACCCTCGAGGGTACCAAATTTTGCTGTTTGTCACTACGCCTCGGCTCCCAAAGCTCGTACAGCGCCAGGAGTATTGCGCTTGCCCTTTTTGTAGCACACCTCGTGTCACGCTAGAACAGTACCAGTGTATACGGATGGCTCCAAGTCCCAAGAGGGGGTCAGCTTTTACGCCGTATCCCCTCTGATTGAAGTCAGCAGCGCTGTGCCAGGCCCTGCGTCTGTCTTCACGGCCGAGCTGGTGGCAATACACTAATCGGTACGGGAGATTAGGCGACGTGCCCGGTTTCGAGACCGGATTGTGATCTATAGCAACTAAGAAAGCGCCGTGAGTGCTCTCGGGGCATTGGAATCTCCGCATCCCCTGGTTCACGATATCCATAACGCCACGGTTTTGGCGAGCCGGGCAGATGTCTAGATTATCTTCAGCTGGGTTTACGGACATGTAGGAATTGCGGGGAATGAGCGTGCCGATGAGGGCGCCAAAGAGTCCGCGAGGACTCTGCGACCAGACCAGCGTTTCGCTCTTCCTAACACCGACTACATGTCAGAAATACGGGCAGCTCTTCGGACTGCTTGGCAAAGGGAACTTAAAGTTGCGTGCCATTGCACTGCGACTGTTCCCATGGACCTATCCCCCAATGCCGCGACTGCTTCAGTTTGCTTTCTGTCGTCACCAAATCGGACACACTCGTGTGACGAATCGCTATTTGAAGGAGCGCTCTTGCCTACGCCCTATTAGGACGACTGCGTCGTCCCCCAGACCTTTTTGGCACATTCTTGTCGAATTTCCCAGTCTGGGTGATCTTCGCGCACGTTACTTGTTCCGGTACCTGGAGGGGCGGGTTCGCTACCACCTGTCCCTTGTACTCAGGACAAGTGCGTGCAAATTGACTGGTGGACTTGTTGACTTCTTGGGGGAGGCCGGCTTTTTCCCTATTATTTAAGCAGGGTTTGTTTTTTGTTTTGTTTTTGCATTTGTTTTTTTTTTCCTTTAGGTTACACGCTCCTGCTCCGGGGGAACTTCCCCCCGATGCACTAGCTTGCTTCCTTTCCCCTTTTTTGAGGAGTGTCGTTTTTTCCTCTTTAATTTTATTTTAAAGTAGCCTAGAACTAGGCTAGTTTTAATACGGTGACTAATGCCCAAATAGGCAGTCGTCTGATGAGCTCTTAAAAAATACAAAAAACAAACTTAACCAGTCTTGAGCGAAGAAAGTCCCTCTGATTCGCAACATTTATATTAAAATAAGGAGATTATACTTTATTAATGTAAGGCTCTTATTTTAAATGACTAATTTATGATCACAATTTTTTAAATCAAAATTTCTTTTATCTTCTATTTGTGACAAACCTAAATAATTACTTGGTATCCACTTCAAACCCATTAGTTTTTTATAACACTATTAAATAACTTCTGTTACTTTTCGATATTTTTAAATTTTTATTTATTTACATATACATTTATATTTAAAATTTAATATCAAAATACAAGATGAATAAGATATACTCGAATTATCACAATATGAATATTTATAGTGTCACGTAATAAGCTTACTCTTATTAAGTAACTCAAAATCAAAGAGTGAAATTAGTTTTTCTGATATTGATGCTACTATAGTAGAAAGTAATATGGGACGAGAATTACAAAAAATAAAAATGCACAGAATTGTGCACTAAACCTCACACAAAAAGAAATTATTTCTGAGCAAAGGTTCTTTGCGAAATTACAGGCGTTTATATTATTTTACCTGCAAATACTGAATTAAGGTGAGTGTGTTCATCACAGATGAAATAAGGAAAGGTTGTTTGGTGTAATAAATCAAAAATATTCTCTAGCTTGTGATAAAAAATTAGAAGAAAAGATAAGTGTGTTTAATTGATGGCATAAATAGGACATCATCTGAGATCTAGATCGGCTAAAGATTCCTTTAGTTCAATTTATGAACAACTAACATAGGCCAATCAAAGAATCGTATTTTACTGCACCATTATTAGTTCAAAGAAATACAGAGGTCCATAATATTTAATCATATGTTTGTTTCCACGTGCAACTTGAAAACAATAAATCCAAAAAGTTATCCTATATGTATACATAATATCTAATAAATTTAAATGACACATATAATATCAACTACTGATCTTTTCCTAATTTAACATATGATGAATGTCTGCCATCTTTCTGGTGAAGATATAATGTTCAGATAATAAATGACATTCAATCGTGATAAATATCTCATAACATGTGAGGTATGGTGATGTTAATAGTGCGAATTATGTAAATCCCAGAATTTACTCAGTATAAGGTTCTGAGGGTCCAGAACATCAAACTCCGCAACACTTTATCAAGAAGGCACAATCAGTATCTGATATCAAGAATATTTTTTACATTTTACATATGATAAATTTGCAAAAATACTATTAACATTCATCATCTTAAGCTTCTAATGATCATTATTTGCTTTCAGCAAACTATCACTTGATCAAAGAACATCATTTTATGAGAGGAAGTTATGTCGCAAATGTAAAGAAGGCAAATATAATATTTACTACTATTCTTGATAAAAAACATGATGATAACCCTTATAACACATTGATTCTAGCAAATACCTAATGGCAAAATAGTTAGTTTTCATACCTAGGTCTTACTATTCAAATATTACTCCTGTAAGCACATAAAGATAGATGAAATTACAGTATATATTTTTCTCTGAATTCATTGAAAATAAACCAGTGTATCTTAGATAAATGAAAAGCAATGAAAATATATTTCAGAAATAACAGAATATCTTTGCAAGCTTCAAATTGAGTGGAACTTGGTGGCAGCCCATACAAATATACCAAAACAAAGATGTAATATTTATGGAAAGAATTTGTGGTTGATAATTATCAGATAGAGCATCTCGGAACCAGATGCAAGAAATTTGGTAGCTCCAGTGTCAAAAGTTGACAAAGAAACTTGAACACAAAAGAAGCAACTTATTCTACAAAGTTAGTCTATTTGCTATGATATTTTTTATTTACAATGATTATGCATATATATCTTTGTGTTTGAAATAATAGTCACTTATGATTTAGTTTGTTTGGGAAAAGTTCATAAAATTGCTGTCAACAACTTTACCCACACCATAATGAATGAAAGCAAAGCAAATAGACCAGAATGAAGAAGCACAATGTATAGCACGAAAATAACGCACAAGACAAAAGATTATAATAAAAGAGAAATTGACTGAAACAGATCAAATATGTAACCGACATAAGACAAAACGCAAAGAATACTGTAACCCAAAAGTTTACAAACGCCCAAATCAACGCACTTAAGTCAAAAAAAGGGAAAATAATAAAAAATATTAGCCTGCAAATCCATACAATCCAAATTTAAAAAACAAAAATTACACACAATAATGGAACAAAAATTCCCACTCATACAATACTGAAAAATTCTTATGAAAAAACTATTTACAATTCTCTGCAATCTATCAACCAAACAAACAAAACAAAATAAAATCAAAGAGAAAATATGCCCAGACACAAACAATAAACGTCCCTCCCTAACCTGAGCAGACAAAGAACAAGGAATAATAAGTATCCAGTCACTAACAAAAATGTTAAACTACCACTGGCCAAAACACTATCACTAGTATCTGGACAAAGCGAAAATGTTACTCATTTGTAAGCTTACCAAACTCTTTAAAGAGCCACCAGCACTCAACAATTCATTAAAAGAACTAATACAAAAGCTAATCAGATTCAACCCCTCGTAACACGTTTTCTGTAAAAACGACGACAAAAAACTACCTTAATCCTAATACAACACATGATAAGATTTAAAGCAATATTTAACAACACCAATAACTATATTGGTAACTAGAAACATAACTAATCATTTAAAAATTCTCAGGAGATATCGTTATTAAAAAATACTTAACACACACATCTACCAAATCGGCCAAAAATGGCTCACCAATTTCCTTTCAAACAGACTAGCAAGAGTACTTCACAACTAGACAAACTTGAAATACATATCGGTCTACAATGTTGTCCGACAAGTGCCCATCCTCTCCTCATAAAACTTTAACCTCGTTATATAGGACTTTTCCTCCTTAACACTCATGTAAGAGTACAATCATATGCAGAAAAATTTACAATGACAACACATTACAGCAACATGTACAAAGCTAAAACCTAAAAAGATATATCGCATACAAATATCCAGAGTAATATTATTCAGCTCTCAGAGCCAAGAAAAAACAACCATCTAATATCACCGCAGCCCACAAAATAAAAGGCATACCGTATTAGGCTTCATCTATGGTACAGAAACGAGTTTCACATTCCACGTTACAAACATATTGATCAAAAGTAATAAAGTAGTCCAAGATTTACGTCTCCAACAGATACCACATTAGGAAAACACAAAGAAACATTAACAATCTCATATTAACAATTTATCTCGCCGCAAACAAGTAAACTCGAAAGCTCACTAAACAAATCCTTTAGGAAAATTAATGACTACACAGTACCCAATCTATACCCAACTTAGACTCAGAAACTGAAATTATACCAATAAATAATCACTAAAATATGATAGACACACATTTCTACACCTAGCAATCCGCTCTATAACATTCATAGAACAGTATCAACATAAACCCTCTCGTTATAAGGACTATCAAAGCAACACCTTAGGTAGTACAACAGAAAATAAAAAGATAAGCAAAGCACATCCACACCAAACAGTTAACCGTCACTTATGCCCCCTTCTATATATCCCTAGACTATACTTCACTAAGACATACCAAAGAAGAATATTCCCTACTTAGATATATAAAAGTCACTTTCTTATGACTGAACTCATTCACTCACCCAAATCTTCAATAGTATATATACTCAATAAGCCATGCAGAAAACTGACACTTCTCCCACTGTGACCACCCTTAGAAAACACTGAATACCTTGTATCAACGTTGACAAACCTTGGGCATGTTGTTTAATCATTCACTATTTTAAGATAAGTTTAATATTTTGCTTTTATAAAGTGGATAGATATAAAGCTATCATGATAGTTTGTAAAAGTATTTAAATACAGGTTGATTCTAAAATGTACCCATTTATCAAATTAGATAACGATGCCTTAGTTTCTGAATATTCAAAAGGAAATACAATAAAATCTATAGCTTTAAAGAACATCGTTTTATCGAAGTCTTATTTTGCCAGCGAAATAATTTTAATACATTTTTAATATGTATAGCGTCGAATCAAAAAAAGAGTGGCAGGGAAATTTCTACACCTTGCTTACATACAATTTGTAGTTTGTGTGGCAAATCTAAGAAGGACGTTATTTCCTATTAATAAATAGTATTATTATCTGTAGTAAAAGCAATTATTTAAAATCGTATACGTTCTAGAGCTAAACTTACTTGTTTTTGTAAAACTATGCAAACACTCTCCATTTACTAACAGGGTAGAAATTATAAGAACATCTTGGAAAGGAGAATTAACAATACATATCCTAAATAGGTGGATACTTGTTGCAGATTCCTTATTGCTAACTACAGTACCAAATACGGACCCCCATTTAAAATCAAAATATTTTTAAATTAATCTAGTCTATCAGCAAACTAACAATTTTATTATTCGATGATCCTATCTCTTTTGCTTATGATTTAAAACCATTACATTTCCGTCGATAGTAAGACCTATTAACAAGTACAAAACTGTACAACATTTGATTTCGTTTAGAAATAAACCTATCTTAAAATTATTACCTGCTGAGATTCAGTCAAACTCATGTGATTACCTTTATAACTGAGGTGATAAAAACTTATGTTTGATCATAGTTTTAAAATTTTTATTACTCTCTGAATTTGGTGGATTTTAAAATATACTACACAAAGAATTAAACGCTTATGAACCTTTTAGGCAATTAATGAGAGATAATCTATTGTTTTATTCCTTTAAAAAATACATGCATTATTTCATTTCTCTTAACAGCAATACATCCTTGCTATCCATAGAAGATAATTGAAGTCCTTTTCATTTTCTTTACAAATAAATTAAACTTTCTTAATTAATTTGAGGCAATTTTTATTTTATGCCTTCGTAATTTCTGAAAGGAATTGGTAACACCTTTGATCCTGAACAAGCAAAAGCCAGTAGCTTGAATAAGAGAGTGAGGAGAGAAGGAATCAACTGCCACATTGGGTGTTGGTTTTTATGCACAGGCTTGATATTCTGCTCAAACTGGGCAAAGTAGAACTCATCGTCTTACAAATCCAACCAATCAGGTTTCAGTAATGTTCCCCGCCTTGCAGCACTAGAGCGCGAATTTACCAATCTTGGGCAAATGCTGAAAGGGCTACCTGTTCATGTAAATTGTTCCTACATTCGATTTTCTTACACCAATACAAATAGAGGTAAGTTTATCATTACTTTATATATTTGAAGGGGGTTATTAGCCCTCATATTCTTCTAAGATTTCGTTGAGTGTAATGGTTTGAAATAAGTTCAAAACGATTTTGCACTATGGTAGCTCCCAAATGGGCTAATCTGAGCGTCTGTCGACGGAGCAAACTCACCCGAAATCGGCTCTCTTTGGATTTAGCAGTTCCATTTTCACCGCCACTTAGACTTTCCAAGAAAAAAGATTTTAACTATCGTGTTGTGTTTTTTTCTTTGATATGATTATTATTGAAGGTGGCAGGCGTAGCGAAGCACAGCTAAATAATCTTTTGAGTCTTAGCTCTAATAGCAATAAGGTCGAATGTATCATACATGTGATAGAAGAGGTTCATTGATATTTATTAAGTTTCAATATAATTTTCAGTTGTCCCTAGGTCAGGTTCGCTAATGTTATTATCTTACTGATTATAAAATAATATGGATAATAGAATAATAAATTGATAGCTATAGAGATTTAGAGAGCATTAGGTTATGATGAGATGGTAGCATTATTTTTCCCCCAATTTTTAAAACCAAAGTAGCATTTTGTTTTAAATATGTTATTATTTTAGCTTATTTTTTATAGGGTTATTATATTATAAATTATATAGTATTAATTGATAGCAATCTTATGTGACTGAGGATGAATATATATATATAATGATTAATATATGATTCTTTATTTTAAGTTTAATACAAAGGTGTTCTTTGGCCACGGGTCAAGGGAAGGAGGCGAGCAAGCGTCAGCCATGAATTGCCCCGATTCAAGGAAATGGCAGTGTGTCGAGCTTGAGGAAATGGATTACAACGATGATGTTTCCAACCCTGATGTCGAAATAAGGCACACTTTTTTTGGAAGACGAACTAGATAGATAGTGAGACACTTGATAGTATGAATCGCTAATACTCATCGTTTCTTTAATTTCCTGTCCCTTTAAATTTTGGCCGCTTGAAAGTTACAGTTGTTTTTTTAAAAGAAATAACATTGAATCAAGTTTTAAACTACACACAAAATTGAATGGCTTTATTTATAGTGCCAAACTTCGTTCGTCATTCAATTGTCTCCTGAAACACGTTTTATAAAAAAAGGTGGCAAGCATAGCGGATGCACAGCTAAATAATCTTTTGAGTCTTAGCTCTGAAAAAGAATAAGGTCGAATTTACTCCCAAGAATTGGCAGAAGTTGTAACTTTATACACTTGCAAAGTCAAAATTCTATTTTAACACTTATGTCCATAGCTTATAAGTATGATTTTAGTCATGGTTCAGACAAGTGTTTTTCGTTCATAGTGTTGGAATTTTCTGGATGACTGCGAAATGCACAAGACCTTATGCGTCTTTGTTGAATGCAAAAAGGGCAATTTTTCTATCAAACAATTATGAAGAGTTGATGATCAATTTGTGGTGTCTATGGCAGTAGCCAATAAGGATGAATACGCTACCAGAGGATTTATGTGAGTACGGCTAATTTGCTTTCTTCGCCTGCGATAGCCCAACTGGGATGAGCTTGGTCAGTCGAGAGTCGCCCGAGAGCTCCATTTAGGAGACTTCATTTAAACACAAATACACACAAAGAACGAAGAATTTTAAAAAATGCACAATAGTAAAAATATCTTGTATTTGCCTGTAGTTTGACATCCTAAGAGTATTTACCAAAGAGTTAATGCGGAAAATAGATACCATCAACGATGGTTTTCTCTTTTATTAGGTTGAGGAATAAGTTCTTGAGGTTTTTTTAATTTTGTGTTGGTTTAAGTTTTGTTGACGTGATTTGTGCACATATTAAGAAACAATAATAAATAATGAGAGCAAAATTTGCAAAGGTTATGATACGTCTCTTAACAGCGTAGACTATTAGGCTTTTGCTTAGACTACGTCTTGAAGTTGAGTAATAAGTCATTGCAGTTTATTTAAAAGTTGTGTTAATTTAATTTTTGTTCTGTACCCTCAAAATGCAATGTCAAGTTGAAAGAAAGGCGCATTTTCGACACTGGTTGTTATTCATTTTCGATCGAGACGGGAACAATGCAAACGCAGCTAAAGCTCGTCGTGATATTTGTGCTGTGTACGAAGAAAATGCTTTATCAGAAAGGACAGCTCAATGGTGGTTTTCACGTTTCAAAAACGGTCATTTCAATCTTAATGACGAAGAACGTTCTAGTCTCCCCATTAAGTTGGATGCAGATCGAAGATCGATTCTTCATGAAAATCCTCATCAATCGACTAGAGAATTGGTTGTAAAATTGGCCTGTGATCAGAAAACTGTAGTGAATCAACTCTATCTTTCGCTCACTTTCGTGAGCGAAAGCAACAAACTTCAACGTTCCACGATTGCCGCAGGTTTGCTTGCTCGTCACAAGACTAATCGTGAATATAAGGACAGATTTCTTCACCGCATCATCACTGGCGACGAAAAGTGGTGTGTTTATGTCAACACGAACCATCAAAAACAATGGCTTAGCCTGAATAAAAAAACACTTCCGCGATTAAAGCAAGGACTTCATCCACGAAAGAGGATGCTGTGCGTGTGGTGGGATTGTCAAGGCATCATTCTTTATGCGAACAACGAGATTGTCAGTGCAGAATTCTACGTTCAACAAATGTATCGCCTCGCCGAAGCTATTCGTGAAAAGTGACCTCATCGACGTTATGGAGTCCTTCTGCAACACGACAATACTCATCCTCACATTGCCAATATGACAAAAGACGCCATCAAAACTCTAAATTGGAAAATCCTTCCGCATCCTCCTTATTCGCCAGACTTGGATCCATCGGATTTCCATCAGTTTTGATCGCTCTCCAACAATTTGCGCGGCATTTCGTTCAGTACTGATGTGGAATTAAGAACCTGGTAGACGAATTATTCGAGTCAAAATCCATAGATTTTTATTATATAGTGGTGGAAAAACTAGTTGAATGTTGGGAAAAAGTCGTAAATAACAACGGAGAATACATTATTGATTAAATTGTATATTGTTATCAATTAAAAATGAAGTTTTTCTAAAATTGTTAATGGTAATGAATAAATTTGATTTAACCGCAAGAACCTATACCTCAACCGAATAGAATAATAAAACCAACAGTTTACGTCATCGACATTATAAAAACGCATCTTCAATGTATATATAAACACAGGTTAAAACTACATGACTTAAAGATGAGGAATGATGAGGTAGATGAGATATGTCAACCAACCACATACTATGTTCTTCTGTGCAAAAGTTTAGACAATTTCTCACTCTAATTCAAATTTACTACACGTTGAATACATAACAACCGACCCAATAACTTTATAAATCAATAAGCATTAAAGACAACTTTAAATTGTACGCTACCTGAGCAAATATACTATCGGCTCAAAAACTGAATCTATCAGGGAATTGACCTATTTTACTGAAAGTATATCAACGAAAGAAGCGTGCTTAAATTATCTCATACGCTATAGGAAATGAAAACATTTCTGGCTCATTTGGAATAACTAAAGCAAATGTTTGCCCAATACACTGTTTAAGAAAATTAAAATTTTCTTCGACTACAAAGATTAGAATAACATTTTTTAGTGTAGTTTAATGTATAGATTTACAAATGAAGTCATTTTTATCGAAATGACTCGTTTTTTTGTAATTTGCCAATTACTATTTGTCAAATTTTTAAGATTTTAAAAAATTTCATTCTTTTATTTTCAGGTTATTTAACTCAATAAAATTTTAAATAAAAGCAAAAATTTTAATCAAAATGCCAAGGGGACTGTGTAAAAATAGCCCAGATAAATTCTGCTAGATATATGGTTCACTAACATTTGAAAATAATTCAAAGAAAAATTTCTTCTCTAATGAAAAACCTATATAATTTTTATTTTAGACGTAAAATTGCCGACCAAGATAAACTATGGCCACCACGTATCTGTTGTACGAGATACCTTAATTCTTTGGGAAAATGGTCTAAAGGAAAAATAAATAGCCTTCAATTTGGTCTTCCAATGGTATGGCGAGAGCCCCAAGATCATGCCACGGGCTGCTATTTCTGTTTGGTAGACATACAAAGTAAGTAATTGTTTATTGTCCACTGTAACTATATTTTGAAGTAGTATACTGTATTTATTATTGTTTTAAAATATAAACCCCTTTATTGTAATCGCACATATCTACCTATCTTTAATTTTATGCATATGATTTCCATACTTTTAGGTAAAACAAAGAAGTGCACTTCAGCTATGGCATATCCCAACCTTAGATCTGCTATTTGGCCTATACCTCACTCAAAAGACATTCCAGTACCTGAACCACCTGCAGAAATTGTTTTCTCTAAGTCTGATGAATCAGATATGGAATCATGTGAAGCAGAAACTAATATTTTTGCTCCTGAAACTGTTGATATTACTCCAAAACCTTTCTCACAACTTGATCTAGATGATCTTGTAAGAGATCTAAACTTAACAAAGTAACAGAGTGAATTATTAGCCTCGAGACTGAAAAAAAGAAATTTAGTAGCAGAAGACGTTCGAATAACTAAGTTTCGCATTCGATCAAACAATTTATGCTACTGTAATAATATTCCATGTCTCGTAGAAGAATTAGATATACATTATAAACCCAGTCAATGGAGACTTTTCATTAACACTTCTTTATAGAGTATTAAAGCCGTGCTTCTGCATAATGAAAATAAACTACCATCAATACCAGTAGCTCACTCTGTTGTTTTGAAAGAAACATATGAGAATTTAGATTTCATTTTAAAAAGCAGTAAATGCAGTGAACATAAATGATTTTCAATCAGGCTACACAATATTCATGTTTTTTTTGTGCCAGTAGGTACGTAGAGCTCTGGGTGAATATTACATACAGTCAGAACGGTCTTTAAGAGAAAATACAAAAGTAGGTTGCCATAATGTCATACGTGAACCATTGGTTTCTAATGAAAACATATTTTTGCCCCCACTTCTCATAAAATTAGGTTTAATGAAACAATTTGTGAAAGCCTTAAAGCATGACTAGCCAAGCTTCTTATATTTAAAAACAAAATTTCATAAGATTAGTGCTGCTAAAATTAAAGAAGGAATATTTGTTGGGACTTAGATTCGCCAACTTATGGTAGATAGTGAGTTTGAGGAAAAATTGAGCAAGCCAGAATTTACGGCCTGGTAGTTTCAAAGGTGTATGTAATGGTCTCCTTGGAAGGCACAAATCAGAAGATTGCCAAATTACTGTGCAGAATTTGATTAGCTCTTATAATGAGTTGGGATCTAGTATGTCACTAGAGGTTAATGTTTGGCATTCCCATCTGTCTTTCTTTCCAGAGATTCCAACAGACCACAGCGATGAGCATGGTGAAAGATTCCAACAAGATATTGCTACTATAGAAAATCGTTATAAAGGAAAATGGAGTCCTTCAATGCGTACTGACTTCTGCTGGGCCCTTCACAGAGACAGACAAGATGTTGTACATAAAAAGAAGCCTAAATATTCTAAAAATATATGACTATTGTATAGATTTTAGCAACTTTGAAAGGATCTTAAATCCTCATTATTATTTTAAATATATTTTTATAATACCACACTCTGAAATGTAAGAAAAGGACTTATGATTTTATTTTGATGAATAAGCTTTTTGTTTCCAATTATCTCTGTACTTTTTGTAAAATTAAATAAAAATAATGACAAATATTTCAGACCTCTATATACTGAATAATTCTTATATTAATAAAAAAATAAATGTGCAGATTACAAATAACTTAAGTCATTTCATGAAAAATAAAGGTCATTTTCGTAATCTAAGCAAAAAACTACAATAAAAACTAGTTACCTATTTCTGTAGCAAAATCATTGTTGGACAGTATTA
This sequence comes from Ceratothoa steindachneri, assembly GCA_963969495.1. Lineage (NCBI taxonomy): Eukaryota > Metazoa > Arthropoda > Malacostraca > Isopoda > Cymothoidae > Ceratothoa > Ceratothoa steindachneri. The sequence continues at coordinate 157,975,572 of OZ018322.1, read as the reverse complement.
TTAATGACTAGGGATTTTTTAAATAGGCTTGTTAATAATTTGAGATATTTATATCAATCTATTCGAGATATTGCTCCACTTTTAAGTTCAATGCTCTGAACCAATCCTTTGCTTTTGCCACACTTTTATTGTTTCCATCTTTTCCTAGACTAGCAGGGCTTCATGTGCCCTTAAACACCAATTCAACCACTTCAGCCCACATATTTCTTATATCTTAGAATCACTTTCAGACACGAGCTTATTCTAATTCTATGAAACCTTTGTCTATATCTATTTTAATTCGGTATTTATATCTATCATGCTTATATGTTGGTTCATTTAGTTTTAGACATCAAAACAGCTAAACTGTGACCGAAATCACTCGCACTCATTTATTAAAAACCCACGATTCAAATGGTTTCTTGTTGATAAAGTGATCAAAAATGCTTATTCCTCATACAATAGCTACAGTTCGAACGCCACTACTACCCAAAATGGTACAAAACCAACCAACTGTAAGTAACATATGGTTTAGCCTGTGCACATGTGACCTACTTTCGCGTAGGAATAAATTATGAAATTCTGGTTGATTCTGCCTCATCAACGCAACTTTAATACTCCTTTTGTATAATTTAATGCCATCGGATTAAATATAAAAATCAACACATTATGCCTAGTACCTACAAAGGAATAAGCTTAAACTGTATAGAAAATACCATGAACGTAGCTTATGTGCTTTAATACTGAGATGCAACATTTCACTATTTCAGGAGAAAATGTTAAACTATCCGTGTACCAATTGCTGTGGAAGTGGCCTTTAATGTTTGGACATTAGCACTTTACCTCACTACAGCATTACTCAACACTACCCATTTACTTCTAATAGCCTAATTTGTTGCAATATGTCAAAACGTAGAAACGGAATAGTTCCCATATCCGACTTAGGTTAAGTGGCTGTTTTTATAAATTCTACATGTTCACTTCTCGTTTTAACATTACATATGGCGATTTCAAAAACATACTACAACAAATCTCTTATTGCTCTGACTTGCTTTTAATAAGTAATAATTACCTCTGATTAAACTTCCAGATCAAGAGTCTTTTGAGTAAAGTGAGGCTAGAGAAATTAAACGTTGAACGCATCAACTCAAAGAGTAATAACTAAATTAGACCATTTACGTTAATTAATGAAATATAAAATATATTCCAGAGGCTGGTCAATATATATGTTTATATCGAATTAATATGGAGTAATTAGTTATAAATTAACTTTAAGTTTCAATTAACTCGATAAGATTAGAAATTGATGACACCTCATCAGTAACTTGGTAACTTAAAGTGATTGAGTTGATAAATTCGACCACAGGATGATATAGAAAGATAGATGTATTTGTTAAAGTGACTCTGACAAAAATAGTATCTAGATAGATTTCAATTCAGGGATGACCTTAGCCTTAAGAAGATTTCATAGGTATCTGTAAAAACATTGCTTTTGCTGATATGGACACCTTCGGTGTCCATCGCACCTAGGGTACAGTTGTAGAACTGAATTATCTCCGGCTTGCTTGACTCTTCCACAATATCACCCTGGTTGTGCATTGTAAAAAGTAGCAAAACAATCTTCTATGAAGTATTTTGGCTGAGCATATAGTGTACAGCAATGCCAAAGTCTCTGCTTTCATAGCATCAAGCATGTTCTTGATTTTGTTGTCATTAGAGAGAATCAGTTTAAATCGATACTTTGCTGGTTTGCTTGGTATATAAATACATCCTAACAGAACACCTCCCTCTAAACGCTAGTAGCTGTTAATCTACAGTCAGATTCTATCCTGGCACATACATTTCTCTTCACTCTTAAATTAATGTCCCAGATTTTGGTAATTGGTGCCAGGCGGTCTGTTGATTTTCTCTTTTGCCGAGTGTTAAGATCATCAAACTGGAGACAATTTAGGAGAAATTCAAACCGTACAGAGGGGCCCAATTAGAGTGTCCTACATTTCTCGAGTGGGCAAGTGGTAATTTAGCTAAAACCGACTGAATATTAATAATCCTAGTAGTGCCTCTGTTGAGCAGGCCCCCAAACCCACTTTACATTAAAGTAACATAAGTTCTTATTCCGGGTAAAACACACTTCAATCACAAATATTTTAGCGAAAAATGCCGGACAAGACAGCACAGACCTACCTCCTCCTTCTAGGGACTAGGATGTACTGATGGTACATTGAAGGACAGCGGCGACGCAGTTATCATACCGGAATAAATATGTGTTTAAGCAACCGATGGATAAAATTCTCCCACCAAAAGCATTCTAAGGTTAATGGGTTGCCATTAAATAGCAATGATGCACTCGTACATTGGATTAAACGTAACTATTTACAATTGCCGATATATAGGATAAGTTTGATTGGAAATTTTGCAGCTTCCTTTAATTCAAGAAAAGCCAAATTTGGGGTCCAAATTGTGCTTATATTAGATGAAGGAATGTCATGAATTTACTTTTGTTGCGTTAATGTGTATCAACCACAGTTTATTGATAGGGTTGCTTCACATAGAGTGTAATAAACCTTTGTTGACGATGATGCTTGCTGATCCTTCTTTTTATCTAGCTTTGCGCTCAGTAGTAAATAAAAGGAATGAAGATGCTCTTTTGTCGTCATTGATAACACTGCTGAACAAAAATAATTTTGATGGTTCTGGATCAAAATATTCTGATCCTAGGGTAATTGTATGTGCTGAATTCAATAATGAAATTCGTATAATTGTATCTGGCTCAGCTTTCCAGGTCCAGCAGAACTATATATTTGGTGCACCATATTATTCATACACTAATTTGTATCTTCATTGGTTCCATTTATGCATATTTTTTTCCTTATTTGTGCTTAATTGTTTGTTTCAGATTGCTTGTTAAATATAGTACATATCTATAACTGCCTAATTTCTAATTACTCTCCGTTTAGCAAAACATGGAACGTGGCAAGTGCGTAAACGATGCAGATCGTTTCTCTTACATATGTACTACCTTACTCCTGGTAGTCTCAAGAAACCAATCACAAAAGATCTTCCACTGAGTACAAAAGTTACTTTAACTGTCCTTTGGGTCACTCCGACAAGAAATGGGCACCTAGTATAGCTTGTACGTCTTGTGTCAACCACTACAGCGACTGGATGTGTGGTGAGCAAAGCTCAGGAATGCCGTTTGTTGTACCAATGATATGGCGTGAACCCAAAGACTACATCAGTGACTGCTACCTCTCTCTCTCTCACAAACATCAAGAGAATAACCATCAAAACACGAGGCAAGGTGCAGTACCCCAATATTGCTTCTGCAATCCGACCAGTTCCGCGCAGCGCTGAGCTCTCAGTCCCAAATCCACCGACTGAACAAGATTTGACGAGTGATTCCGATTCTAATTCTACCTCAAAGGAAGACGACTACCAGGCCTTCAAACTGGCTACACAAAGCGCATGTCAATTTTTTGTTTGGGGACAGCAGAGCTGATGCAAAGCATTATGTCTAAAAGGAATGCTCAACAAGAACAAAAGATTTTCGTTCAAGGTTCAACTGTGTTCTCAATCCTTTTGTAGATCCAGAAAAGATAGTTTTGCCTCCACTGCATCTAAAATTCGGTTTGCTAAATATTTCACAAGGCTATGGATCAATCTGGTGCTGGGTTTCGATACCTGTGTCAGAATCTAGGTGCTGTGGTTTCTGAAGCCAAGTTGAGAGCAGGTGTCCTGAATGGACTACAGATTCGCATACTAGTTCATGATAGTTAATTCACCAAAGCCTTGAACCACATGGACAAAAACTTATGGGAATCAATGGTCAGTATGTCAAGGCTTTTTCTTGGAAACTATCGTGTTGGCGAGTCCACAAAATCGTTCTAACCATGCTTCAGAATTATTATTCATTGAGAGCAAGGATGTCCTTGAAATTGCCTTTTTTTCAATCTCATGTTAATTTTTTCCCAAATAACTTTGGAGACATTAGTGATAAACACGGTGAAAGATTTCATCAAGCCATCGCTATAATGGAGAGCAGATATCAGGGATAATTTAGTCTTAACATGATGGGCGTATAATTCTGGACGCTGCAACGAGAAGAGGGGGCTGAACAAACGAAAGGGCAAAGTTCAGACGCATTTTAGAACTTCATATTTTGTCAATTATAAAGGATTAGAACTTATGCTTTCTTGTACAATTTCTCATGAGCTTATTTGAGACGTGTTTATTATCCTTATCTTGCGCGAGATAATTAATGTCATCAAAATTACTATTTTTTTGATTGTTTAAGAAAGTAGATCTGATAGTAGAATAAAACTTCTAAATGATACTCAACAATATGAAGTAGTCATGTAAGTACAGTCGCATTAGAGCCAAGTTGGTCTGTTTTGGGTTAAATATCTGTTGTATGACACAAATGACGGAATATTGAATATTTGTACCAATTGAATTCTTATAAAACCTCGTCTGATAGAACAGAACAAATATCAGATAGAAATTTAGCAATAGGAAATTAGTTGTGTGAGCATAATCTCATATGTGAACCATTTGGCTGTTGACCAATGTAAGTGCTCACAACAGCTTTTGATTTCGTGTTTAATATAAGATAGGGAAAAAAATTATTTGCATAGTTGATGCCTGCCGACCACGTCCTTGCACTATCACATTTAATACGCTCTAGGCTCAATCTGTGCTAGTTAAAAGTCATGGCAATTCAAGAGTTTATGCAAAGGATTAGAGTCCGCAAGGGCCCTAAGGGAAAAGGCCGAGATAAATAGCAGCATTTACCGGCCTCCGGATATTTTAGAAATATCTGAACCGGACCTGAGATTTACGAATATTCAACATATTTCCCTACTTGACTTTTATAGTGTATATGACTGCTATTGTTGCCCTATTCCATTTATTGTATTCACAAAGCATGATATATCTCTTATGTGTACTTAAATTGTCGCCATCGCTGACAAAAGTAGCTTAAAAATGGCATAAGTAGTACTAGTTTACAAAATGCCTAGGCATTAATACGGCTTAAAAATACTTACGAACTGCTAGATTAAATATGATCTAGGCATGATGAAAGTTATCTTTAAATTATTTGCTGAAAATTTGTTGCAATATTCACAAATCAACTAACTATTTTCTTTACTTCATAGTGAAATTAATATTTTAGTAAAATACTAACAGGCGTCTTAAAATTGAATTATTAGTAACCTAGCAAAGTAAAGTGGTAAAATTACCTCTAGCAAGTTTACTAGTGTTTTGTGATTCCATATTTATGCTGTTAATTGTTTTGAGACCCTTGAACAAAACTTTTGAGGTCTCCTCATCAATGTACGCTCAGGTTTCTTCCTTCTCTTGATTCTTTTTTTTTATACTTAATAACATTAGGAAATGATTTTAGCCAAAATGTGCTAGATCTCTGGCTCTAAAAAGACTTACATTCGGCTTATAAGTATTTAAAAGTTCTTGCTGTGAGATAAGATATTATTCTAGACCTAAAGATGAAAGTCTACTCATTTACGAGACTAGTCTCTAAATTTCTTTTTACGTATTGCCTCTCTTAATTAATGATATTTAACTTTTCTATTAAAAGGGTCATTACCTTATATTTCAATAGTAATGATAAACTCATTGCGATGCTTTCAACAAAGGATACAATGATAGATTTTATGTAGTTGATACGTTTTTATTATTTTGTTATATAAATATGAGTATATTATAATATTATTCAATTTTTCCGCCGCTCTCATTTGAAGCTCAGTGCTCTACCTGTCGCACTTGTGACCTGCGTGCAGGAGAGCAGATATTTCTTTTCTTTTGACTTACATGTTGACACACCTGAACACTATTGAAAAGACCTTTTAATAACATGTGCAGGGGAGTTAGAACTTTAAATCATTTTGTTCGGACATTTTTCTATCACAATCGCAATCCTCTCGAAAGATAAAAACGCCGAGTATAATATTACATTTGAAACACCCGGTAATTATCAGGTATGAGTCATTAAGGAACTCAGGGAAGCCTCTTGATTTTCCACATAAAGAGTTCTCTTTGATGCTTTATATGTCAAAAATTAATTAAAATCTTTAGTCGAGAATGCAAACTACATGTTTCAGCTTATCCTCGCTTTCGTTATTTTTATTAACAGTTTGCATTGAAATAGGAGTAATGCCTCTGCTACAACTGAAGCATGGAGAAGTAGCATGTCCTTCCGAACCTAGTCCACATTGTGAAACTGGGGTTCCTCTGTCGCGTCCTATTTTGAATCTTGTTAAATTCTCCCAATACGTTTTCCTCGTCTAGATAGATTTAACAAAGTATAAAGTAGAGCGATGAATTTTGTTACATAAATATTGTATTCAAATTTGAACAATTTGGATTGATTTATATTAAAATTATGTCTAGAAAGATATTTCATTACAAAGTTTCTGCAGTTTTTGGAATAAAATTGTAAATTATTCTCACTTAGGGCACTTGTTGTGCTATTGATCGGTCTTTTGTTATACAACTGAACGAAAAAAATATGAATAAATTTCTGGTATTTTTCCCTGAATTTGGAAACTGAAATTGAAGATACATATATATATTAAGAAACTACTGTTTGGAGCATAAAGTTTATTAGAGCGGGACTAGTTTCAATATGTAGTTTCTTATATCATCTTCAGCCGTTAACAGGGAAAACCCAACATTCCTTCGTTTTCTGTTGAAGTTATACCTTAGCTTCTTGAAATTTCTCCTTTTAGACAAATGGATGGTTGCCTTCCCGTATATAAAACTCTCCTGAATAGGATTGAAGAACTCCAAGAGACTTCTTTAGCAGATTATTTCGGCAGATCTCCACAATTATCCTTGCCGTTTAATTCAAACGGGATAAACTTTACTTTCGTTGTCCTGTAAAATAACTCCATTCAGCCAAGTCTCGGTTTATTTTTTCCGAATCTAAATTTAATCAGTTTACATGGAATTATATATTATTATAACTTATATTCCCATTGTTAGAGTCTGAAATTCAAAATTTCACAATTAGAAATATATTTTGTTTAAGAGAGGAAAAAAATGAGTTTAAAAGCATCTAAAATAAAATAAAAGGAATAATTCCTGAGTCACAAATAAGAACACATCTATTAAGCATATTCAGAGGAAAGAGGGAAAATAAGTCTTGCCATTCTTACTATTTGTTCCTAAAGACTTCCATTAACTCTCTCTTTCCATTAATGGCCGGCATATCAAGAGATCGAAGATGACGGCTCGCAATCTCCATTACTTATCAATAAAGTTGAGCAACGCTTATATCTTCTGAATAATAACTAGCAGGTGAAAATACAAGAATGAATATTATTAATTTAAAAGGACATTCAAATTGTGGATTATAAAGATAATGTCATGATTTGGCTTTGGGAAATGTAAATAATAATTTTAGTCGCCTCTTTTTTTTATTTGTGAGTAATCTAAATTATTAAATTAGGATTTATATAAGAGCTTTAAGGAATTTCGAACCCACAAATGCTCTAAGCACCACTAAAGGCAGTTCGCAAAGGAACGAAAAGGGTGAAACTAAGAGGCGAGGAATGTTAAAAGGGATAAAGGATATACAAAAATAAAATGATCTGATAACACTTGAGTGTATAAGTTAATAAGTTAATATTTCTTAATTCTATTCTTCAACATATTGAATCTAATGATTTCAACGACATTTCTTGGCAAGATCTTTCTTGTTTGTGGAATTTTATAAGTAAATAAATTAAGTGCAATTGAAGTGTGTATCTTTTGTTCAGTATTTTATAACCATTATTTCTAGTCACTACTCGGTTTCTAAGTAATTAAAATATTTCTAGTTTGAATAAATGCATTTTTGGGGTTTTTGCTATAATACTTCGATAATTTTAGTATTGATCTTCCAGTGGGAGTAAAGTGAGATGCCTTAGCCTTTCTTTGTAAGATCATTTTCTTATTTCAGGATTTATTTCGCAGCCCTGCAGCTTGCAGTGTTCCATTAGTGTAATTTCCTTTTTCAAATAATCAACAAATATTTGACCACATCTCCTAAATAAGGTCGTACAAGGGCTGCATGGAGAAGTAGGTGAATGTCTTTTGATTTAAATGCAATATGTCTACATAACTATGTAACCTATAATCATATATGTCTTTTGTGAAGCTAAATACAGTAACTTGTTTAGAAAATCATAGCTCAGTCGAAATTAAAACCTACAAAAATTATTTGCTAACTGTTTAAAAATGTATACCAATATTTTAATCTCTTCTTAGATTATCATGTCTAATATGCATTACTGTATTTAGACTTTTAAAGATTGGACTATAATTTCCATCTTTCAGACCATTCAACTAATCTAGCCCTCTTTTGACGATTTCGCTGTCACTATGGTACTTTGCTCTTGTAGATAAATTTCTATCATCAGCAAATTTTTAAATTTCAACTCTCCTTCTATTTTAAAATGCAAGGGCCAGATTACAGTTTCGTTGAGGAAAGCGGCTAGTAATAGAAGCGCAAAGGAACTATTTTCATTTACATCGACTCTGTGTCTACGTATTTTTCAACCATTCTTCAACCATAGTAATAGGCTTCCCTGTGCTCCTTGTATTTTTAGCTTTATCTAGTATTTCATGTGGAATGGTGTCAAAATCCTTTTTAAAAATGAGAAAGAATACATATACAGCTTTTTACTGGTCAAACGTTGCTACCATTTTGTGAAAAATCAGAATATTACATCAGCATGAGGTTCCGCGTCGAACACCGTGCTGCGATTCCTTTAACCCTAGCTTAATGTCTAGATGCTACACCAACAATTCAACTGTAGGAGTTGACCCACGGCACATATAAGGTAAAAGTTCTAAAAGTTTCTAGGATTATTTTCTTTTCCTTTTTAGTAAATTGTGGCTACATTTTCTTCCTTGAAATATTAAGTAATTATTCCCTCAATAATATATTTTTTGTTATACAAATGGTTTAAATTTAATTTTTAATTTCTATCTCTTTAAGCTGGATATGATATATTTTGAGGGAACACAGCACTATGAAAATTTTCATAATATAAATACTAATTTCATTTTCAGTTATGTCGAAATTCGAAAGTATATAAATTTCATTAAATGGTATAAGGTCTTTCATTATAGATAAATAAATTGTTCCTTTAATGGCAGAATCATTTGCAAAGTATTCATTAAATATTTTGAACAGTGATCCAGATCGTCAATTAGGCCTACAACCACATAATGGCAATAACTAATTTTGATTTTAAAATTAATAAATTACAGACATCTAGTTTATAGAATTATAGAACGGCAGATACGCTAAGATACAGTCGACGCTAGTTCAAGAAACGAAAATAATCGAGATCAGAGTGGATAGTTAACACGTTACTAGTATTTGGTTAGTAATTTTATGTTAAAATAATATTTATTAATATAATTATTATTATATTGAGCGCAGTACTTTCACCTAAGTTCATTGTCAATTATTCCATATGTTAGTAATATTTACAAGAAAAGTTCTGTACCAAAGCCCGGATGGGTTTCTACCTAAAGTGTTAAAAGAAGTGCGCGATCAAGTGTCACGACAACTAAGAGCAATCTTCAACATGTCAATCCGGACCGAATGCGTTCCTAGAGACTGGCGTGAGGCGGAGGTGACTCCTATCTTTAAGAAAGAAGACCGAGGCCAACCTTCGAACTACCGACCTATCGGTCTGACTTTGATAGTCGGTAAACTCATGGAAAGCATGATGGTAGACAAAATAACTTGGCATTTAGAGTCCAAACTGCTACTGAGGAGTTCCCAGCACGGCTTCCGAAGGCAACGGTAATGGCTGATGAACCTTGTGGAATTCTTCCACTTTGTGTTTAATGAGCACGATCGGGACAAGGCGGTGGATGTGGTCTACTTAGACTTTAAGAAAGCCTTTGATAAGGTACCACACGGCCTCCTTCTCCGAAAAGTGCGAGCGCTGGGCATAGACGGAAAAGTAGCCGGCTGGGTTGAGAACTGGCTAGGTTGCAGACGGCAACGGGTGATGGTGAATGGATAGGCTTCTGAGTGGGTGCCCGTTACTAGCGGGGTGCCTCAAGTTTCCTTCCTGGGACCACTACTATTCATCATCTACGTCAATGACATGGACGGTGACATGGTTGCCAAGATTTCCAAACTTGCCGATGATACCAAGCTTTGTATGAACGTTGCAAAGGATCGAAATACTGCAAGACTGCAGGAAGATCTTCGGAAGATTTGGAAGTGGTCTGATACGTGGCAAATGTCTTTCAACGTAAACAAATGCAAAGTGATGCATATCAGCCACCGAAATCCTTAATCACCTTATATCCTTAAGGACACTGCTCTTGAATCGAGTAACACTGAGAAGGACTTGTGTATAACTATCACGAGTGACCTCAAATTCTCGAAACAGTGTATTTGAAGTTGAGATAGATAGCCCAAAGAATGTTAGGCTATATAAAGCAACAGTTTGGATATCGGAACAAAGATATAGTACTATGTCTGTACAACTCCTTCGTCCGACCACACCTGAAAAATGCCGTACAATTTAGGAGTCCTTTATTCCGAAAAGACATCGCGAGATTCGAACGCGTGCAAGCCAGGGCAACTGGACTGATTCCCTCTATCAGACATAAAAGTTATGAAGATAGATTAAGGGAATTAGATATCTTCTCGTTGGAGAACCGGAAACTATGTGGTGAGCTTATCGAAGTATTTAAAATACTTCGAGGCTTCAACAGACTGGACTTCGGGGATATTTTCCAGCTCAGCGAAGGGAGAACAAGAAATCACGGCTTTAAACTTGAACTGAAGCGATACCACCGTGATCTGCGTGGGAAATTCCTCACTTACAGTATCTGCGGTAGTTGTAACGCACTTCCGACGGAAGTTGTCAACAGTGAATCTGTTGACCAGTTTAAGTTAAGACTAGATAAAGTCTTGCGAAATCGCCATTAAGATCCTCTCAAGTGATCTTCGAGGTTGCCAACCGACCCCTTTAAAGTACCCTCCTTGTATGGACCGTAAGGTCTTCTAGTTACTTATTTTCCTTGTAGCTCCTTGTAGCATTGTTAAACCGTTATGTCTAGTATTTGATCGGATATCTAACTAAAAACGAACTCTTTATTTATATTATTAAAGTTGTTAATGTAAAGTATATTATGATTTTACCTGACAAACGGCAATTATAAGGTGAAAGCAAATTTATTTCTAAGTTCAGGAATTGTTTTTTTCGCTTAACGCTTAACGAATTCTAAGGCTAAGATGTTTTTTCGACGATAAGAGGACCCGAATTGAACCGCATTTTCTAAGTTGGTCTAAAAAAAGCTTAAGATAAAACATGTGGCTATGTAACAAAGAATCCAGGTCAAATATTACTGAGCTCTAACACGCAGTATTATAACTTTTAGGATGACATTTAGGTCAGTCGATATTAATACACACAAAACGTTTAATAAAATGACGGTCTTGAAATTATGAGTCTTTGTTATCACTTGCTGCTAATTCTATTGTTCAAAGTACATTAAATTACAGTATTGAACTTAATCTACAAATTTCGGCTCGATACACCATGTCACTTTGCAAAATAGCAACTAATATTGATAGCTCACTATGAAGTATTACCTAATTTAGTATATCCGCAAGGATTTATCCTAAAGTTCACTGTCAATCGACAAAAGCTGAGCTTGAATTATTTCGCTTTTACACGAATTCCTTCAGCGGAGCCAACAGGTTTTCGACCCTATATCATTTGCTATCAATTTAATCACAAGTTTATAACAGGGAAAAGTATGGGTCTTTTAAGGAACGGGCCTGGCAGCTAGAATTGTCAATGAAACAAAAAAAACTTGTAAAAATTACATAGGATAAAGACAAATATAACAAACCATTACAAATAGGCAATAATGTCATCGTATATTGAGTTGACAAAATATTTGCCTTTTTTTCTTCTTCGCAATAGAAATATGAACAAATAATATTCGATTAAAGATCGTATGTTGCATGTTCCTTTGTCGATTCGCATCTTTGTTATACCCCACAAAGGCTTTATTTTATTTTTACCTCCCCTCTGTTAATGGATCCTTAAAATTCTTTGAGTGGTTTACAGTAAAATCTTCATAGCGAATCCCTTACAATGACATTATGCCATTTTAACACGGCACTTGTCTGAATTCTGATCTATCTGTAACAGCATATATAAAACAGTCACTTGTCTCTCTACAAATCCCCCTAAACATTCACTGCTAAGGATATACTCTTCTTATGTTATATTTTCATATTAAGAAAAGAGATTAATCGATTCTGACTCTTTATCCTTTAACACCAATTTTAATTGAGTTTTGTAAGAAGGAACCTGCGTAAACCTCTCGCAGAGAATGTTTTTAATCAGGTATGCCTCCTGTTGATATATTCCTCTCTTTAACACGTAAAATAGTAGTTTTCATTCCTATGCTTCATGGGTGAGGGAAATAAGCGAGTAAATCAAATTATAATTTTCAATCTTTTAACCAAGGAATGCATCGAAGAAGCAGATGTCTACGCATCTAGCCACAACTGCTATCCGAAAGAAGGGAAGAAGTCAGAACCCCCATCTCCCAAGTCCAGAGGAAGCAACAACAAATTTGTTCCTAACATTGGCAACAGGTTCGTCAAGGTTACTAGGCAACCCAAACCCCTATTCTCGTTGGACCACCGAAATGTCAAGCCCTTTGCTCTCAAACCCCCTGTTCGTCATTCCCCAGGAGGGCCATCGTTTGTTTTTCTTGTGAAGTTTAGGGCCAGGTTAAGAAGCAATTGCCCTCAGAACCCGCAGTTATTTCTACCAGGTGAACAAAATAAGGGCAACTTCTCCGGTTCCACGAGGTGAACATTTTGTTTCATAAAAGTACCCCTGGGGCACTACCATTTGAAACTGGATCAGTGAATAGTTACCGAATTTCCAGCCTCGTTCTTGAGTCAAGGTGTACGTATATTGTTGTTTCAGAAGAACTACTCCCCACTGTGGCTTGGGATCCCGATAAGTGTGCCGTAGTGCATGATTACTTGGGGAGCGCCAAAAAATTCCCCGTTGTTAATTGTCATTTTGAGTGCGCATATTTTACTGGTTGGGCTGAAGTCGTAGCAGGCCCCATCAAGTTTTATGCGGTCCTAATTGGTCCGTCCTCCTGGGTATTTTCCGGCCCGTCGCTCAAACCGTTAATACCTGCTTCGCCTGTAGAAATAATTTCAAGCAACTACACCTCTGGAACCCACGTGTGCCCCTGAATTCCAGAGTATGATCAGCAATGACTTTTCTAAAAGTTTGAGTGAATGCGAATCTCTTCGCCCCCTGTAGACAAAGGCCCAGAACAAAACGCGCGAACCCATCAGAAGGATTAAGGCGATTTCCTTCCTCACCAAGGACAATCTTCTATATCGCGTGTACACCGAGTCCTGTAAATCATGTGTATCTCGTTCTCACGTCCCTCGAATTCTTCAAACTGTTCAAAATAGTCTGTTTGCTGTCTACTTTAGCGACACGAAGCCCGCCAAAAGGATCTTTCACATACTTTTATTGGCCTGTCGTAACCTACCAAATTCTCCAATATTGTCTTTTGTGCGACATTTGTCAAAAGAAGGCAATAAAAGAAGAAGTTAAACCTGCGCATTCACAGAAGATACCCGTAATCTCTGAACCCTTTACCCGAGTAGCTATTGATTTAATAGAGCCGATGCACTCCCTGTCGAGTAAAGGCCATATCTACGTTTTAAGTTTGGTGAATTTTGCTAGCAGGTTCCCCGAGGCTGTGCTCCTCAAGAAAATTGAGAGTATCTCTCGCGCCGAACCCCTTATTTCGATCATTCCCCGTGTGGGCCTACCCAAGAAAATTATATCAGAAGGTGGTCGCCCACTCACCTTCGAATTGATAGAGTACTTCGGTAAATTACTAATGATTAAACCCTTGTTTACCACCCCTTTTCACCTGGCTGGGAATGGAATATTTGAGAGGCTAAATGGTAGTCTTAAGGCCATTTTCATAAAGTTGTGTGCCGATCAACTCATTGAACGGTACCGGATTCTTCCGAAAGCTTTCTTTGCTGACAGTGAGATTCCCGATCGTACCTTAGCATTACCCCATTTGAGCTTTTATAGGAAAGGAACGTTAGAAGCTCCGTGAGTATCCTAAACAAACTCTACTCCAATCAGAAATTACATCAAGTCATGCAGACCTCTTAATCATAATTACTGGATTTGACGCAGAGGCTGTAAAAGTGCGCCGAAATTTCGTATCAGAACGCTGACATCAATTTGGACAATTATAAAACATACTTTGATTGCAAGTCGAAGGAAAGGAAATATGACCCCGGAGAAAAAGTTTGGCTCTCTTACCCACGGACAACAAATTGTTGAGCGAATGGAAGGGCGAGAAACGGGGCTCCGTCGATTACCTAATTGAAACCGCCTTATAAAGAAAGTTTGTGAATGTTAACATGCTCAAGACGTACCAATGACGGGTGAGCATCAACCAGATAACGGCAATTGACGAAAAGTCCCTAATGGAATTTGATTACCATCTGGACCCTTTTTGCGTAAATCAAGTTGCCTGCGTGGAGCAAGATAAGGAATGCCCGTTGTATGTTTTGCCCGATACTAATAATTCTTCGTCTGCAGAAATTAAGATATGCGCCTCGCTATCCACTCAAAGAAATTAACAGCAAGCGCTCCTGAGTTGCTTTAGTTACATTATCACCCAGATCCAGGGTTGTGCTACCCATTTTAAGAACAACACTCAATTAACTACCCAGGAACCAATCCGTTCCATACCATAAACACCTGCCCATACACCTTCAGGAAGCATTCAATGACGAGTTAGATTAACTTTTGAGGTTGCAGATCATCGAACCTTTGGAGTCGAGCTATTGTTTCCGGTTGTCATGGTGAGGAAGGTTCCCGAACACTCAGTTTCTGAGGCCCGGTAAACTCGAGGTACAGGCTTATTCGGGAGGTATGTAATTCGGACAATTGTCAGAATTTCTTATCCTTTCTTAGGGGCTCCTTTTTATAGAAATTCTTATACTTATCAATATATATATATATTTTATATATATATATATATATATATATATATATATATATATATATATATATATATATATATAATAGTAGTGCGCAAATCAGTTCGGACAGTACAAAATTTGTTACTATTTCATAATGTCTTAATTTTTGACAATATTAATGTTTTTTTTCAGTGCAAAATAGTGTAGTGGTACCATCTGGAAACTGTTTTGTTGGGCTTTAGCTACACCATGCCCGATAGTGCTACACCAGAGCTTGGCATTGATGATTAGTGCGGGGAGCGTGCTCCGTGGTGTACTTGGTTCTGCCCGAATAATCAGCTTCCAATCAATATTAGACTATAAATTTATTAGGAATATCATATCTAAGAAGCGCCCAACATATTATAGCTATTGAAAAACATTTATGAGGAAATGAAGGTAGCACAGTCAACTTTTGGCGACATTGTGAAAAGAGCTGAAGACTCTGGTGAATATATAAATATATATCAAGAAAAATGTGGAAGAGAACGAAAGACAACACTTCACGATGACAAATCTCTCATCAGAAATAGTGTGAAGGACCCCAAGAAAACCAGTAAATACCTTCAGAGAGATTTGTCTTTAGCTGGGGTAAATTTTTCTTCTTCACCCGTTCGGCGAAGGCTCATTGAAGTTGGCAGATTTGAAAACCGGTAATTAAACAGTTATTGACGTCTGCTATGAAGACAAAAAATCTTTGCTGGGTACACACGTATGCTGGATGGAAGGCAGCTGCCTGCAAGAAAGTTATGTTTTCAGAAGAATCGCATTTTGAATTGCATGGGCATAGGGTCAGTGGTAGTATGAAGAAGCAAAGATGAATCCTTTGAACCAGGACACATTCAACACGTGACCAAATATCCACCTAAGAAGATGTTTAGGGGTTGTGTTAGCGCTAAAGGCCTAGGGCGGCCTGTTACTATAGAGGGAATGATGAACAGTTAAATACAAGGTAATCTTGCAGACTCACTTGCTTTATACGATGCAGAAAGACATTATTGATGGAGGCGGCATTTTCCAGCAGGATCTGTCTCCGTGCCAAACTTGCCAAATAATGCGCAGATTTTTCTAAAAAAGATGACCTACTGTTATAGACTGGCCTGGAAATTCTCCTGTTTTAAACCCGATCGAGAAACTATGGGCTATAATTAAACGTAAAATCGAAAAAAAATTCTGTTCGACGTTGCAGAGGAAGAATTCTGCTGTTATCAATGCCCGTTACCAGAACGAAGAACTGGCAGAAATGTTTCAAATTTGGTGGAATCTATGCCAGAGCGAGTGAAGCAGATTCTAAAATTAAAGGGAGGTCATATTACATATTAAATGTAGCATTTATCTTATCATTGACGTATTGTTTTTAAATATAAACAATTATCAAATAATTGTATTATTTTACCACTGTCCGAACTAATTTGCAAACTACTATATATATATATATATATATATATGTATATATATATATATATATATATATATATATATATATATGCGTGAAATTCCCAAAGAAAAAAAACAAATCAACCGATAGCCCAAACGATTTCGTTGTCAAAACTTCTTGAGGGGCAACTACTTGCCCCTGAAGAAGTTTTGACAACGAAAACGCTTGGGCTATCGGTTGTTTGTTCTTTTCCTTGTGATTTCACGCATTCGAAGATCACGTGCTTATCTTTGTTTTTTTTTTTGTATATATATATATATATATATATATATATATATATATATATATACATAATTATGGTGTTCGGGTTAAATTTGATGATTTTTCTGCCTTCTCTTTAGAGGAACAAGATGTATCGGTATACATTCAACGGCGTTGGTTAGGATTTTGAGAATAGTTTTACTTAAAAAAGTTATTTGACATGGAGAAGTGGAGGGCATCTGAATGTTAGCAAAATGTTGACTGCATCAACATGATTCGTCCAGGGTATCAAAATAGCAATATCTGGACAGCTGTTCAATGATTTGTTGACGATTTAAAGCCTGCAAGACTTAACAGTGGCAGCTGCAACCGATACTACGAATCTGTGACCAGAAGCAAATAACACAAAAGGGGTTTTGACTACGTCCACACTTCGGAACTCATCCAAAAACTATAGGACAAATGGGTGGAATATCCGAGTATTGCAATCTGGGCTTTGGTGACAAAGATTATCGTTAGAGTCACTTACGCTCGTATAAGAGTCGCAAAGGACAAATTCTATCAGCTAAGGCTGAGCAGATTCGCTGGACGAAGGGAAAGGGCCTTCTATAAAAGTTGAAGAATTGTGTTGGACCGGGGACAATCTGGTCCGTGTCTAATGAAAAAACTTCTGTCAGGGGTAATTGCAAAACATCTTAAATAATTACTACCTTACAAAACCATGAAAACCAAGTTCCCCGAAATTTTTGTGGTATATAGGTGAGAATCAAGTGAAGAGAACGCCATATCACCCCACATGTTTGAGCATAATCTTAGGCTCCATTCAGATGGTATAGTGTGTTAATAGGATTTCTGCTAGAAGGCCTTACATCTGCAAAGAGTCAGAACTGTTGTCGGGGAATTTATACCAGTTCATCAGCGCACCTTTCTGCTCTCCTCGATTTCCCATTTGTAATTCTATGACTTAATATGTGTGAGGGGCAGTCGAAAAAGCCGCAAACCAATACTCCTGAAACCACAAATTCCATCTGGTGGCCCAGATCAAGGAGGGGCTTAAGAGTGATGGAAGATGAGGAAGGCAACTTTAACTAAACTGAGAGCTACCAGTTTGAATCTCGTTAATATTATGTCATTTTAGCTTATATATATATATATATATATATATATATATATATGTATATATATATTTATATGACGCTCTCATGACGTACTCTTTTGACGTCATTAACATGCATGGACTCAGACATCTTTATGAAGTCGGACCTCACTCTGAATAAAAAGCATGTTCGATTCCAACAGAAGAGTCGACTCTTCGCGTGATCGCTACATGCATAACATACAATTATACAGACATACACAGGAGTTAAAATACTTACTTTCGACAAACCTTACTAAGATACTCGGAGCTACATTTGATACATACCCACGCTGGCAACTATAACAAAACATCACATGGACAATAGCAAAGCACACAACCACAAGGCTTTTTATCAACATACTACCGCCAAACTACAATTACACCTATACAAAATACTACTTCCTCTTCATCTTTCATACGCATTCATCACACCTTTGGCCTTGAGTCTCTTATGTCGCTCTCCACGATGCACACAAATGTCTATATTATACGGAAACAACATCATCATACGACCCAATACATACAGCTACACTCGCTTTACACGAAACTGAATTTAGAAAAATGGATTTGGAAAGCGGTGTACGCCCCGTAACACACCACAAGGATCTAAAATGAACGCAAATATCCGGCTACACATAACATAAGAGAAACAACTTCGTAATTTGACGACCGTTATAAACAGATTTATGGTAATACATCTGAATGTAATTGTGTGACAAAATCATAAGAGAAAGTGACCGAGACTTGTACTAATCTCAGAGGACGAACTAACTACTCCCAGAGCAAAACAGAGTAAAATCTTTACAGGATGACTTAATTTTAAAAACCATAGTCAGGAATGATTTGACGGATTTCTATTGAAATTAATAGAGATATCGACTCTATAGTTTAAATGATCTAGAAATTTCTGACTTGATATTAAAATACGCATAGCTCTAAGGGGGACTGGTCGTCGGCACGGGGTACTGACCTCAGACAGTGCTACGTGCCCAAACACAGTTTCCTACAGATATATAGCCTCCAGAGAAGCGTTTTCTTTGCCCTTGACCTAAGTGCAAGATGTGCAGCAGTTGAGTACACCTCGTATAATAAAACAGACAGAAACATTGAAATGCTACCAAACAGAGAGATAATAGCAAGACTAGGATCTGAGTTACCCACCTACTTAAAGAGAACCACAACAACAAAACTTAGCATAGTTTTCACAAGCACTAGGTTTCCCTATAATTATAATATTGATCCAGGCCCTTTTATTTCAAGAAATCCCCAGGCTATATAATGACTGTAGTAATTAATCCTATTCAAGAACCAATCCCAAGAGACAAGAGATATAAGCGAGTAAACTGAAAAAGTTATAAAGCTCACCTTTCCACCTACATCCTTGCTTCCTTGCAAGTGACCTACATTGAGGGAATGGTCGGAGATCTAGATAAATTAACCAGCCAAGTAAATAAGGAAGTTCAAATAACATTCTCCGAATTAAAAATAAAATCCTCCTAGTCACCTTCTTGGATCCCACCCATGAGAACCTTGGCGCCGGAATATAAGGTCCTTTTCATATACAGATGACAGGCAGAACATATTCGGGTACAACCTACTTCAAAGGCACGTTACGTGAGAAAAATTTGACGGAGTTATGATAACAATCAAGAAAAATCCACTGTTCAGCCCCAGGAAACCCATTGACGAATCGTTCCTGTCAAATGATATGTTGCTCCTTGGGTGACATTGAGATGGGCACAAGCTACGAACCACACCACCTACTTTATTTGCACATCTTTGACATGTTCTCCTAGTTTCTAAAGAGTACCCGGGAACAAGCGCTGGGGCCAGAATGTTTGGAGCAGGAAAAAGGCTACGCGATGATAAACAATATGAAGCAAAACCCCCTAGATCTCTTTTTGAGAATGGATATCTTAAGAACGAATTGAGCCGAATTTACGAGCGGCGGTCAATAGGTTTTGCGAATCGGTAGGGCAAAACAGGGGGATGGCTGTTTGTGGGGGCGTTAGGAAAAGTTATGACAAGTCAGGACTTGCAACTGCACGCTCCTACCTAGTCTATTTAAGAAGCAGTAGCTGATCGCATATTGTCAGTCACAAATTTTTTAACAATGGAGAAGGTTGAGCACCACGTAGTGATAAAATTTTTGCCCAAGGAAGGCACGAATGACAAAGAGATCCATGAACGCATGGTTGCAGTGTACACCGACACCGCCCCTTCCTAGACAACCATTGCTCGCTGAAATTGGAAGTTCCGCCATGGTCATGAGTCCCTTGAAGATGACCCCCGTCCAGGACGCCCGTCAGCCGTGAGCAACGAGGACAATATGGCCCGTGTGGAGAGGATGATCCTCCAAAATCAACAGTAGAAGGTTAAAGAAATCGAGCGAGAACTTGGAATATCACATTAAAGTATTATCAACATCATCCACGCCCCATGATCGACTTCAACGTCGTCAAATTCTACAAGGCCAGAGTTGCACAAGCTGCCCTGCGCGAGTGTGGATTCGAGGAGCTCAACCATCCCCCCTACAGTCCAGATATGGCCCCTAGCCACTACTTTTTATTCCGCTATCTCAAGGTTGCACTGCGTGGACGCCGGTTTTAAGATGATGAAGATTTCCAGCTCACCGTACATGAGTGGATTGAACAGCAGTCGGAAGATTTCTGGTTGTCGGGAATTCGAAGCCTAAGGGACAAGTGGCGCAATTGCATTGAATTCGAGTGTAGTTATATTGAAAAATAATAAAGCACTTTTCATCATATCTTTTTTCCTTATATCCGAATTGTAAAACTTATTGAACGCCCTTCGTATCTACTATTTCACCTAAAAATCTCTTTCTAAGGGAAAACGAGAAGCATAAATGCAGGCGTTCCTCCTAGATTTCCCTGTAATTGTTGGGGCATCTTCAAAAGATCTTGATGAAGAACTGTCTGCTATCAATAACAGGATTTTTAGCGTAAACTTAATAGCCATCACGTATATATCACTCAAAGCTCTGCCGAGAACCAACCTAACACAAGTGTGAGTGCTGCTCAACAAAAGATTACTACAACCTACAACTGCATTATAGATATGGGCTACACAAACATCATAGATTTTCAACTCATTCAAATTCTCAGGAGACAGCTGAACAACAAGCTAGCACATGAACTGAGGTAGGAGTGAGAGCGTCTGAAAGAAAGGTTAAACACTAATGAGAATCCTAAGTCCTTTGGGTGGCCATCAGCAGGTTAAAAGGAATAGGAGAGACCCCAGACAAAGGAAAATCTATCACAACAATATAACGGTGACCGCTTATTGTGAGAAGAGAAACTCTTCCAAGTAGTCTTGAGGGATTTTTTTAAAATCCTTGACAGGGAGTAGGAAAACTTCAATCTTGCCTACGAGAACATGGTTCTCGAGTAGATGAATAGGAGAAAGGACAGGTTCTTACAATACAAAACTGTGAGCCTCTCTCCACGGCATGGCAACTCACAGGAAGGCCAGACCGTCATTAGTGTGAAATTGTGTATATCGATCACCTCGTTCTGCAATAGAGTCATGGTCTCATCCTAAACACCCTCCGGCATATGAAAGAAGCATCTGAAAGATTTTGAACTAGACTACTGAATCTACTTTATGCATTATTGGCAATGGGGTACTTCCAAGAAAGCCTAAAAAATTTAAATATGATTTTCATCTTGAACCCTAGAAAGCCGGCTAATCATGTAAAAAAACTTAAGCCTATCTCCTTACTAAAGAATATTAGAAAGGTTTTTGAGAAAGTCCTCAAATGCAGGCTCATGTCTTATCTAACTTACGATTATCTTTTAGAATGAATAACTTCATGGTTTCCGCAAACACCGAGCAAAATCTACAGAATTGTCGATCGGGCGACATCGGACCGTTCCTCTCAACATTGACGAGACCAAGATTGACAATTTTTTAAGTGTTTCAGTCCTTGACTTTAGACTAGCCACTAAAGTAATAAAGGGACATCTTAGCACTATATTTGGATCAGCAGGCCCGATCGGGACAAAATTAACCCAATTCGAAACCTCTCCAATAACAACAACAAAAAGCTTATACACCGGTCGTGTTTGATCTAAACTGGTGTGTTCCGCCATAACACTTAACAGTAAATCAAGCGATAACATGACTAGGTTGTAATGAGTGAAGAATAGGGGACCTCTCTTTATCACTAACGCAAGATGACAATAGTTCCAGACCTCTGTAAGCTAGCACGAGCAAACCGAGCGTCATTTTTTTACTATTGAAATTACAGAATAATTCAAGAAATCTGAGCCACGCTGGATGAAATCCTCACGTGGAAGACCTTGGTAGGTCTTGATCCTTAGGTCCATAATGATACACTCAAAGCACAAAGAATACAGAGCCCGACTCTATGTTCAAATAAGGACATTAAAGTTTTAAAAGAGCAAACCCTGTATCTCGATAGGGTGGTTAAAAAAGGATCGCGTTTTGGTAGAAAATAATTAGTTAAATAAAAAGATCTCGTACTATCATAAAAAAAAAAAAACAGCAAAAGAAAGAGATCCTAAAGTAGGATACTGCTTGAACAAAACAGATAATGAACAATAAGTACCAAAGGAGAAAGCCCGCTCACCGGGTACACTTTATCACTATTTTTTTTTCCTTTGTCCCTTTAATCACCCTAACATCTCATTATTACCTTTTTTTGTTGGAATAAATTGAATGAAATAACACACATAAGATTAAACATAAGAATCAAATCGTAGGCGAAAAAGTCGGATCTTCCTCGGCGTTGAAAAGTAAGAATGAGTAGAGTTAAAACTTTCTAGGGTCGTTCGGAATCCACAATAATTAGCAGGTGCCCGATGTCGTTTCGGCATTAGAAATATTTCTTATTTGCCTAGGACTATTTAGGTTACTCATCCTGGCTACTAATTAAACTTTATGTCTAGAAATTTCATTTTCTCTCTCCTACTAAAACCTTGTGCGAATCCTTTGTCTAAACTTCCCAACCAAACAATTCTATCTAGGTTCAAACGTGCTGAGTACAAAAAGTGTGGGAAGTTTCTACAGTGACCTGTTGGAGGCAGGACTCTTCATCTCTTTCACTTTCCCAATCGTGGTAGGGGCATAAATATATCTATTTACCCTAGACTACCCTTAGCAAACACCTAGCAACTTTTCATCCTCCCGCCGCCCCTCTCCAACTCAAAACCACTCACTATCTTACAGTCACAATAATACCATCCATCGGTGTCTAGCCATCGACATTTTAACTCTTCATATCCCCTTTAAAGATTTTCTGAACGTTTCATCTTCTACTAACCGATATCTTGTGGTCTTTTGCAGTAATGCCTCTTCTGATCTTTATATTTACAAATTGCATTGCATAGCTGAGCATTGATGGAAGTCATTCTTTTGTTGTATTCTTTCAAATAACTTTACAGCTTTGAATATAGTATTTTAAAAAGAGTCCGTTCAGACCAAGTAAAAAAGAATAGGAGAGATTTGCCTTTTCCTGGCTGAATGAGAGAAGTAGTGTTCCCTAGGAATAAATTAAGGCCCTCAAATGGGTAGTACTTTTCTATTATTCATGTATTCCGTCCAAGA
The DNA here is from genome assembly GCA_963969495.1 of Ceratothoa steindachneri. Classification (NCBI taxonomy): domain Eukaryota; kingdom Metazoa; phylum Arthropoda; class Malacostraca; order Isopoda; family Cymothoidae; genus Ceratothoa; species Ceratothoa steindachneri. The sequence goes on along the minus strand of OZ018322.1, from coordinate 157,952,142 downwards.
TTTAATCTCCCACGTTATTTCACACTAGCAGAGCCGATTTCGACCAATTACACAGTCTTAGATACAGTTAGAAGTTGTGGGAATAGTAAACTCCTGCAGAAGAGTCTGTTAGGGTCCAAGAAAAAGGGGTTGGTTATCGAACAATAACCTAAAATTAACGTTCGACTGCTATTAGCAATAGACCTATTTCGGTAGGATAGTCGAAAATTGTGAAAATTAACATCTGTAGGTAAAACAAAGTATGAATAAATAGGGAAAACTTCCAACAAGAGGAAAAGGATGACTACAAATTTGGAACACTGTTTTTTTTTAGAGAAAGGAAAATCATAATAGAGAGAGGAAGAAAAAAGGTGAGCTCTTAGGTGCTCCAGGAAAAATATAGCATAAATGAATTCCACTCCGAGCAACACTACAAGGTATATTCCTTTATGCCACCAAGAAAAAGATGCAGAAACTTTGGTGGCTCAAGAAGGAATAGAAACCCAAACATAGATACAGGAAATTCCAACATTCTTATCTCAAATTATTGCGAACAGATCCTTCTTTTGCAGAAGGCGGTAGATATACGGGTAAAAAACAGCTAAGGAACCATAATGAATTTGAAATAAATAATAAAGTAATACAAGTGCAGCAGATAATAAAATTTGGACTAAACAGTCATGTATATAAAGTAGTGTGCACGAACAGTGAAATGTCAAATAGAATCAACACAAATTGACTCCTGGCCTTTAACAAGGAAACTTCAGCTAAAAAAGATAGATATTTATATATAAATTTCCAAATTGATACAATTCTTATGCACTCGATTAAATGCTAGGAGAATTTGCGACTCAAGATCAAAAGATTCTCTAAATGCTCAGTAAATCTTGGATGGACATAAGCATACTTAAAGAAGTAGACTCTGACCTACTAGGAAAAAAAAGGAAATGTGGTTCCCAGAAAATAGTAAATAATCTGCTATACTGAGAATGGATATCTGAAAAAGGAGAACAACCTAAAAATAGGTCTCCAGAAAAATTAACAAACACTGAAAGAAAAACGAATAAGAAATCTCGTCGTACTTAAGTGAAACGGAGGAAGAACAATTTAAAATATACAGAAGCTCCCACTCCCCAAAAGAAATGGTGTGCAAAGCTAAAAGTCTCAACATAAAGATCCTCGCAAAGGACGCCGTGCCACTGTCCAGGAAATGAAAGCAAGCAGATATTGATCAAGCACTAAAAGAAAATAAGTGCAAGTGGGTCTACAAAAGCAACGAAAATTAAAAACTAGTCGATAAACTATTGAACGAAGGAAGATTTACTGTATACTTACAAATAGGCAAAAAAGAAAATAGAAAATTTAATCATAAGTCTAGTCAGGAAGGAGAGCTACGTGACAAACCTTCAATAAAGAAAAGAAAAATTATCATCCTACCAACCACCTTTTACTGAATTCAAATACGGGAAAATGTGAAGCGAATGATATAGAAAACTACATATCCTGCAAATAAATACGAACGGAGGAATCACTAAAGGAATGGCAATTGAAAACGACATCAGAAAGTTCGATCCTCATATTGTACTCATCTCGGAACATGGTATAAGTAATGAACAAAATACATTAAATATATACAATTATACCATCATAGCAAATAACCCAACAGTACAAAGAAAGAACAAAACACCTAAAGAAATCAAATGTCATTAAGGAAACCGAAATACCACTTGCAGACGATGCATATATAGCCATTAAAATAGAAATCCAAATAACACAATTGATCAAATTTACGGTATATGAACCCACAAGGAAATATTTTTTTCTAGTACATAATTTCATAACAATATTCAGACAAGCAAGCGGATACAGCAAGCGGATATAAACTTAGAAATGACGTTAGACAAAAATATCTTAAAAACAGTGGAACCACATCACCCTACATAATCGTATGTTACAGCAAACACCGTTACGAAACTAGACATGTATTACACAGCTGCGATATGCCATTACAATTCCATATGGGAACCGATATCAATTGTAAGCAGTGTCCATGGTATTAAGCAATACCATAGAGCAGAATAGAGAATATACATATAGAAATATTTGAATGCATGTCTCCTTAAAACTTGGCAAAAGCTTCACTCAAGATAGATAAAGAGGTGAAGTCGTTAACGGGTGCCATGTTGCCAGTAGACTCGAGATACGACGCTAAGAAAAGTACCGAATACAACAACAATATGCGTCGACCACCCAGATAAAAAAAAGAACAAGATAAAAGGAGATAGAAATCAATATTACCAGGCGGAACTAGCCCCCCCCCCCAAAAAAAAAAAATCAAACTAATTAAGAACACTAAAAACGGAGATGATATACTTAAGAAGTGAAGAACATGAAAATAGCAGGGATGATCTTATAAAGCAAATAGCTTTACACATAGTGCCAAGGTAGAATTAGTGAGCAATAAACAAAGCAAGAGGGTCAGGCCAAGAATTTAAATATAAAATAAAGGATAAAAAAAGTTACATAATCGAAGACAATCAGGAAAAAGAAAATTTTAGCCACCCCTGCAGGTCCTTTTTTTATTTAACCTGAAAAAATGAAGACATCTGTGCAGAAAGAACAGAAAGTGTTCATGACTTCCCTCAGAATAACATTGATAGGCCTACTCCAGCCCATTCAATAAACCACAACAGGAAAAATCAAGTGGGATCAGTGACAATAACAACAAAGAAGAAATTGTGAGTTAAAGTCACGAATTCAAACAGAAAGACCATCACGGCTCACAAATTCCAATTTCACCAACGCCCCGAATAACACCATTCAGGCACTAAACAACGTATTTAATTGCTGTTTCTTTTCTTTTATTCGTCTTCATGTTTCTTTACAAATAGCTTAAAATTATGCCTATGGTTTTTTCAAGAGCTGTGAATTTGTTGGCGGCTGCTAGAATGGATTTTTTTTTCCAAACTGACTTGAAGGGGAGTGGTCGGCCTAGCCTTTGAACAATGAATTGCTACCTAGTCCTGTTTTGGTGATAAAATACATTATACCACTTTTGAAACACCTTGCCAAAATTACCATTTAGATTTCAATAGTTTGAGGGGTGCTCGTCCAGAGATTGAAAAGAACTTATTTTTCCAATCCCCAATCCAAATTCAAGCACACTCTATTAAATCATGTTGGTCGGTTATTTAAAATGTAAAACAGTTTTTCAAAAAGTTCTCTTGTGATTTTATTCCATAAACATTCTTTGGCCTAATAAATATTTACATACAAGCTTTCTATAATAATATGGTTATTCAATTTTGCGTTCATTCCCAAAAGATTCCGAAAATTCCGTTTCACTTCCCTGAACATGTAATCTATTTTTGGATGGTCACTTTTTACTCAATGGCCTTGCTAAATTGCATACAGATACTTAAAAGCTCAAAGCTCACGATAATAAACATGAAAAGACAATTTGAAGAAGGTGAAAACGCTAGAGGAGTCAAAAAGTTGAGAGGATATTTTATTTATTCTGTAATTTTCATAATTTTAACATTTGCCCCAAATTGGGCCATAATTGGTTGATGAAGAGATTCAATTATTTTAATACTCTATATTTATTTATCTATTGTTTTAATTTTTTAAGCAATTACAGGTAACCTCTTATCGATACGATGTGCATTTTTTTGAATGGTGCAGTGAAAAAATAAGATAGTATAGCTTTTGGCGTGTAGGAATTAAAGTTATTTAAATGCATTGCAGGTATTAATACTACATATTTTTTATTTCACTTCCTATTACTTATCTATAAATTTCAAATTATAAACCTTTTAACTACACTGGTCAACAGTGATTTTAGTTTTGAAATGATTTGTCATTACTTTGAATAATCCAATAACTATTATTTTGGATCAGCCATCAGTTATTTTCTATCACGTAAAGTTTCATAGATTTACCTATTAGTGTCCATGCTGTGTTTATTAAAATTGTATTCTGAACATTTGTTGAAAATAAACAATCAAGTGTATACAGAATTTATTTTTGACCTGAAAATCTCACAAATAAATCAATTTACTATATACATATGATATCTTTCTTAATCAATTTTTTTAATATTTCAATCGAAACTTTTTCTCCTTTTGGATTTTACCGCTGTGATTGTATTCAGTTGCACGCTTCAACGGCAAGCAGTAAGCGCCCATGTTGAGGATGAAGCATTCTACGTAATCTGTCTCCATTGCAATGTCATGGTAGTATCTTTCTCTGTCTTTGTCGCTGATATTTGCGAAGATTGGTGAAAAAAATTTCTATTTGAGATTGAAGGCCATGGATTTGGGGGCATCATGTCTCCAAGACTTTGGAGCTCTGCAACATGGGGCATACTGTGTGATTGCTGAGGAAGTTATGTATGATTTCATTGAATGCAAGCCAAGCAATATTTTTGGCCAGAATTATCCCTTCTAAGAATTAACCCTCATGAATGAGTGAAAAAACTTCAGGAATTTTCAATAAACCGGCTTTAATTTTTAATTCAGTTACCACAATTTTGAATTTTGCTGTGGATTGACTAGCTAATTGTGAATGCACTTGGATAAACCTGCGGTATCATTAGATCTTGGTGGCAACTCAATTTACATGTAGCGATTTTTATCAGCTCTGATATTTTGTTTGCAGAGAAAGCAAATGTGATTCGTATAACCACTTTGATGACTGAGGAGTAGGCTAATTATTTTCACGTCTGCACATATCGCCCCCTTGGTGGGATTAATAACACTAGCCAAAAATGTTACATTTGTTTCTGCAACTTGAGTAAGTGTTGTTGTTACTAACTAATTTTGGTGCGCTAATTCCAAATATGTACTCAGTTATGCAACTAGGCAAAATGGCTCACTTTGTCATCTTAGATCAATTAATGATATAAATATTACGAGATTGAGAAGAATGAGACGCTTCTGGGCCAAAGGTTTTGGAATCGAGGCACCCTATTTGGCATTATGTACGTCCCTTTGCAGACGCAGACAAGATATGTAGTACATATAAGATGTAGTACTCACCTAACTATAAATTTCTTTAAAAATGTGTGAGACTCTTGCTCCTGCGCTTGTACTTGGATATATGTAGGATCCTCCCGTTGTAGGAACTAGCAGTAGTCACCCATCATGTTTTCGTTGAAGTGGCGTTGATACCCACTTTCCATCATTGCAATATCTCGGTAGAACATTTCCCCATATTAGTCACTAATATCACCCATAATAGATGGAAAGAAACCTAGATGCGTATGCAGAAATGCATCTTTAGAGCCATCCGACACCCCATTCTTTGATAGGCCTTTAGCATTTTTTCCACTAGTTCTTCATAGTTTTCAGCCCTAAGATTACCAAGGAATTTTCTGAACTACAAGGAAAAATGAATCCCATGCTGCCAACTTAAGTGGATTTAGTTCATTTCTGAACTCCCTGTCACGTATCAAGTCTCTGATCTCTGTCCCTACAAAAATGCCAGCTTTAAGTTTGGCATCGATTTTCTTTGCACCATATTTCTAGTTGAGATACATACTAGAATCCATCAGAATCATGGGCCATTGCCTTAACAAAATTCGTAATAAGGCCAATTTTTATATGAAGTGGTGGAAGGTAGATCTTCTGTGGATGTACCAAAGGCATGTGCTTCACAATTTATCGGGCAACTACGGCTGTATATCCTAGCTGCAGTCCAAAAAGTAAAGAAATTAACTATAGATCACCAGAGATACTTAACTTATGATTCGAGTAATGAACACCTTCCAAAGTAAATTCCATTGAGTCATATGTTTCTATCATCCCAACAATAAGTGCGACAGGAATGGAAGGTTTTTGTTACCATTGTGTAGCAACACAGCTTTGAGGCTAGCAATGCTCGCATCGATGAATAGTCTTCATTCATCTGGTAAATGATTGTTTCCTAGCTAATTCATGGGGCCATTAAAATCAATACATAAACAAGTAGCATCCTCTTCTTAATAAAAGGCAGCTAAGGCTTCATGGTGTTTACGGAAAGTAGATATTTTTCAACCGTCCTCAAGAAGATTCCATTGCTGTAGTCTGGAGCCAAATAGTTCTGCATTCTCCTTTGACAATGACAAATCCCTCACAAAATCATTCAATCTTTCTTGATTTATCAACTGGATCTTCTTTTCCTTAGAATCATTGTCATACATTTCATCGTCATTGTTATCCTCCTCTACAAAAATAGCAACCAAAAACATGATTTTTTGGCTCACTTCACACCATTGGTACAGGAAATGGCATACCCTTTCTTTTGTCATTTAATTACTGCGTGATCCCCGTATAATACACAGTACAAGATTTGTGAGGTGCCCAGGGCTTGCCTGGGTCACCAACTTTACAACCAAAATAATAATTGTATGCAGCTTTCACTTTTTTAGCTAAATCTTTCCGCTGGTTGCTTGGAGTATAGCTTCTACCGATATAACAAAAGTTGTCTGGGCTATTTATACATCTTGTCCGATTCATGTTTTCAACTTAATTTGTATATATTCTGTTATATATTTTTGTACAATATTATTTCATTTACAAATTAACTGAGAGATAAATCTGAAAGGAAAATGCAATTAATCACTGTATGTAAATACCGTTTTAACACCACCACTATAATGGCTAAATTTGAAAACGTGATGAAACAGGAGTGTAACACAGTAACTAAACACACACAACAGATCCTCTGACTACGGTAGCCGAAGCAACACTGCCCATAAGTGTAACTAACGAGTATGTATGTAACTCAAGAACCTTATGTGCTAGAACAATTCTGATTGTTTATTCGGAATCAGCATACTCGACTTAGTATAAATCACAAGTTAATACCCACTTAGCAAAATCATTGTTGACTAGTGTAATTAATAGTAGCAATGAGTTTTCGTGTTCTCCTAGCTTTCTTTCAGCCGTAAACATGTGCAATATAAACCGAAAGGAGCTGGTTACCATTGTGTATAAGAGTAAATTACATATTATTCTTTCTAGAATATATGAAAACCCTCCATTTTACTTGTCTATATGGGCAGGTCTTGCAAATCTGTCATCAGAACATGATAGTTGTCACAGTAAAAGATTTTCCCGTCCATTTGTAGAATGACGCAAGTTGCTTGTGTCTGTGAGTCGTATTAGTGACCCACATTCCATATTACAGTAAATTTGATTGTTTCAGCCGCAATCAAAGAACCACGGCTTTTTATTTTTATAGATCGAGGTCTTTAAGTAGGTCATGCATATTGTCCTTACTGAGCAGTTGTAGTTTCCTGCGTTTAGAGTCAGTAGCGCATTCACCACTAGCTTGGCTTCCGGCTTCGGATTGATCACTTTTTCCATTGTGATCTTTTGTAAGTGATGAACTTGGAACCGATAGTTCATCACTGTGCGGCACTGTTTGAATTGCCGATGCCAGGTTGTTATAGTTTATTCGACCTCGCTTCTTTACTGAATAGCATATGATGTTGTGTAGGCAGATGTAACAGTCATTGTTGTCCTTCTGGGGTTCTTGCAAACCTGTTGATGGTAAATGACAAGCCGAAAACCGTTTCTCCTGCCCTAATTCATGCAAGTTACTTACACATGGGTGACAAGCTACATTTCTTACTCTCCCAGAGTGCATTTAAAGTAGTACCTGACTTGATTTTAATGTTTATTGTGATAATTTTTGGATTTGGTGTACACAAACTACATATAGAGCAGAAGTGTTCTGGTCGATCAAACATTCACGACGCTCCGTAAGAATTCATTTACCACAAGCAAAGAAGATTAACTTAAGTAGACTATTAGTCACTATATTCTAACTGTAACAAGAAAGGGCACGTAATCAATAATCATGCAGTATAAGGCGAGGATGTGATGTATTTGGAGCAACACCAGAAAAAAAACGAGTCGGTGATAGAAAAAAATGCATGAGAACGAATAAGATTGAATTGCATAAAATAAATTGGTTTAGTTAGCAAATGCGATAATTAATAGAGAAAAAGCGACGTCCATTCTTATTCGCATTCAACCGCTCTTTAGTGAGTATTCAGGTGGTAATGCGCCTCATAAAATTAAAGCTAAATTGCTCGTGAAATTGTTAATTAAGGAAGATCTCTCGTTATCTAATGATATTAGAGGTTATTTATTTTTAAGACTTTTAAAAAACACGATGGAACATAGATTTAGGAGATAAGAATGTGGGGTCTGGATCATTGAAATACAGTAACTTCGTCACAACTAACATTCCTATCTTTGCACTCAGAGCGTTTATCTCATCTTCAATGCACAGAACTTCCTGTTTTTTGTCCACAATATAAGCGCATCTTTCAAACAAATATTTCCTCCTGCCCTTTTCTACTCACCATAAAATCCATTGATTCTCTTTTTACATTTTAACCAAAAATATTTTGTTTTTAACTTTTCCTTCAGCTTTATCAAGTCTTAGACAACTTTTAGGGTGATTTGTGGTTGTAGTAATATAAATGATGCTTCTTGGGTTTCTGGCTTGTCGTAGTTTTGAATAGTATTAAAGGAAAACATTTTGAAACTAAATGAAATGGATACAAATTCGTAAGAACAAATATTTTAAGTCTTATCTCTACCATTTTTATTTTATAAAAGTTATTAAATATAGTTTTATTTTTACATTTATGGCGTTGGATTGCCAGAAATTACTACCATGTATGCACAAGATTCTATTTAGGGGACTGATACTATGTGAACTGGTGATATCACTTTGATTAAATCAATTTGGAAGTAGGTAGTTTCAAATATTCAGGTTAGCATTAAATTAGGTTAATTGAGTGTTGTTTAGTTATTTTAGTTATCCAATCTCGTTAAGTTGAGACGTCCTAAGGTTTTATCGACTCTATTATAAGCTGAATAAAACTAACTTAGCCAATTCTAGATTGGATTGGTTAGTTTAAGTTTAGTTAGGTTCTGTTTTATTAGGGACGAAAAACCTTGTGATGACTCATCTTTAAGCGATCCTAGTTATTTACAATTTCGTAAATTAAGTTGTTTAATTGGCTTGGGTAAAGGTTGCTTAATTAAGTAGAGGTAGGTCATTTACTTGGGTTGAGTTGGGGTAAGATGGTTAGCTCTAGATATTTAAGTTAGAATAAGTGACATAAATTTGGCTTGTATTATTTTAAGGTCGGTAAGGAATATTGTCTAGATATATTGTGAATACTGGAAGAACAATTCGTCTGAGAATTGTTGACATCATGCCCGTATAGGTCAGCCTCCTATTATATTACTCAAGTTAATCTGCCCTGTCCTACAGTTTCCACAAACAACTCCTACTGAAAAACAAGTGTTTGCAAATGTGTTCAAGAGCACTTTATCCCGAGAAAAACTTTCTTATAACACATGTATTCAAAATATTATTTTCTGCTGAACTTAGTTTAAGACCCGTTATTGGATACTTTGGGGTCAATGAGTATAAAAATGGCGATAGGTTTTTTCAATCACGTCAGATTTTTTTCAGATGTGCTGGTTCATATTGGCTCCACCAATAGCTACATAAGATATTATAGATAATGCCTTATGCTGCTATATTATTTCATCTATCTATTTATCTTTAGTATATATTTAGACATCTATCTATGGATTTACAGTATCCATCTAGACATCTATCTATTTATCTATAGTTATTTTTAGACACAATTAGAAATTTAAATATACTGTATCTAATTATATTATTTTATATCTCGTTAGGTTGATTTTATGAAATAAAACAGCATTAAAATACCATGCCTTCATTTCGGATGAAATGTTTGAATTCCCTTCGCTATTTTGACCATTACTGATTTTGTAAAAAGAGCACACTGGCTTAATTTAAGCTTAAAATTAATGATAAGGATAAATCGAGAAATGTTTGTAAACCATGCGTCGAAAACCTATGCCAATGGACAAAGAGCACAATGAAATAACAACCATTTGGCATTCAGGCAGAACTGAATGATTTAGTTAGAGACTTAGTTCTGTCAAAAGAGTTATCAAAACTGTTAGCTTTTAGGCTTAAAGAGAAGAATATGATGCAGAAACAAACAAATGTAACTTTTTATCGTAACAGCGAGAAAGATCTCTTAGCATTCTTTAAAACTGAAAAAGATGTTGTTTACTGTTGTGACATGGCGAGACTGTTAAATAGAATGGGGGATAAACTGCATGATCCTAATAAATGGAGACCCTATATAGATAGTGTATTTCAAAGAAGAGTCTAAAATGCGTATTATACCATCAGGAAAACTTGGGGGGGGAGATTCCTATTGGTCACTCGATGCACTTAAAAGAGAAGCATGAAGACATAAAAGTTGTATATTTACTTATGTAAGATGAACACAAGGGGGCTGTCTCAGTCCCCTTTTATACAACATTTATCCACCCGATTTACCACAACATCTCTCCGTGGGTACGATAGACGTACAGTTTGCTGTCGACATATCGCTAATTTGTACCGCCGCTTATGTTCACAGGGAATTTATGGTGAGAAATACGGCTGGGGAGATATCTAACCAACTCTTTCGAGAGGAAATGGAAGATATCAACCAATGTCCCAAAATTCAAAATAATTTCCATGTTTCGCAAGACCTTCAATGATATACGTGTAGAAAGGGAGTGAATCCTTACTGCCTGTGAGGGACGGTTCTGGGGTTCAAAATCACCACAGAGGGCTACAAGAGTCATATCGAGCGAACAGTCGCGAATAGCAAGAGAGATTTGAGGGAATTTTATAGTTTCCGTGAAGTAAATCCCTCAAATAAACTCAAGATATTCAATGCGTGCATTCGTTCGAGACTACAGTACCCCACCTCCCCCAGTACCGCTGAGCGCGAGCACCAAGACCCACATTGCGAAACTACAAGTCATCCAGAACAAAGCGGTGCTGCTAATTACAAACACCCGAAGAAGAGAACACAAACGACAGAGGGAGCTCCACGACTCGGTTGGATTATTTCCGATCAACGTGGCGCTCCACGAGAGAGCTAAGAGGATCTGGCAAGCCATTGGCGCCAGCTTGACCCCTGAATTCTCTCGTATACACTTATACATCGAGGTCGACCGACAAATAAGACCATTTAGGAGCAGTGAATTACAGTCTGACGGTGAGGTGACTTCAAAATACACTGTACCAAACCAAAAATATACAAAAATGACCAATGTAATGCACAAGTTTCTTTAGTAATAAATAAATTCCAGAATAAATTCAAACTTTGCAAAAATTCAAATTCAAATTAAAAAATTCAAATAAAACGAAAATAAAGTTTTCTCAAAAACCCACAGCGGGAATAAAAACCCCACCTCAAATAAAGGCTTGAATGCCAAAAGATCATTAATATCTAAATAATTAAAAATTAAATTAACCAGATTAATTTAATTGGATAAACTATAAATTTTATAGTTTATTAAATAAAAGAAAAAAACAACAAAACAAAATTCATCCAAAACATAACATAACAGAGCTACCCTTTCACCAGGGACCTATTTATTCAGTCTCCTACAAATCATCTATTCTTTAAATTCACTCTATTTCACCAATTTCATTTCTTACTTTTTCTCTCCATCTCTCCCTAAATCTCACCACTTATTCATGTCCAATGTTCAATGTCCAAATGAACACTTAGAGGTGGATTTGAAAGTGGTCGATTTTTTACTCGGCCACGAATTAAGGTTTACAAAATATCTGTTTTCCCTGTGCATGGAATAGCCGAGTGAAAGATAATCTATGGGAACAGAAACTCATCTATGGCAACAGGTAGAGGAGAGGGGAAGGGCGAGTATAAACAGACTTATACCACTGCTTTCTCCTCTCCTCTTCATGGAGAGGGAGATCACGCTCAAGTTAGTAGAGCACTAAAGGTAGGTCTTTGGCAAGTTTCCAAGTATATCCCACCGAATTATTGTTTCATGTCTGTTATAGCAGGCAGACGCAGAGCAACGGGTCGTTCCGACCTGTGCCCTTAATTCAAATCAAGTCAAGAGCGATCTAATTATTTTCCTGCTAATCTTGCAGACGTGAGCAATGAACATGGCGAACGCTTTATCAATATATGAAGTTTACGCAGGAGAGAGATAAAAGCCGATGAAACACACACATGATGTCTAACAACTCCTGGAGTATCCACAGAGAATGTTTAGACACAAAACACTCCGGACGCTCTCGTAAGCGGAAATTTGTTCCTTGAATATGTTGGTTTGTTTACAATTGTTTTTGTTTTATCTATTATCTTTTCAAACTAACTGTATGTATTTATTACTGGATGTAAAAAAAGGTGATTTTATTTTATATTTCAATTATCATTTCAGATTTTATTGAAATAATAACTTATGGTTTTAAAATAAAGACTCAGTAAACTAACGGAATAGGGAAATTATTTATACAGCGTGTCATAGAACAGGGTTATGCTATGGAATAGAAACCTGATGTGTTAGAAGAAACTGGCTGTCATGTTTGAAATTAGCATCTTCAAATTAGATAAAAACAACCATAAAACCTAAGTTAGCAAAAGATCTGTCATTTTAATAAATTAAAAATCATAGTTTCAAGCATGATTAGTTTGCCACTTTGGTAGTTTGATTTTTCTTATGTTGACAATAGCATAAAATACATATCACTAATACTAACACAAGTTAAACCGTTTTAAGAACTTTGAACCTCTTTTCACTTTTTCTGCTGTTAATATCTTAAAGAGCTTAAATCTTCCGGATTTAGTTATATTTATATAAGGCAGATAAAGGTAGATGTATGGCATTGCTAAATAAAACGGATTATGATGATAAACTGAATCATAACTGGAATGATTCTTCTAAATATCTCAAAGTTGTTTATAATAATAATAATAATAATAAGTCATTAGGATAGAAGATAAAAGTAATATATTTCTTCGTAAAATTAAATTTATCTAAAAGATTGTTTGTATAACATGAACCTAGTCTCTTCAGTTCACGTTCAAATCCTAGTATACATTATGGTTTTCCCAAACCACATAAGACCGGATTACCAATTTGTCCAATCCTTTCAATAATTGGTACACCAACCTATAATCTTTGTAATTTTTGATTACCTATCATAGATCTTCTTACTAAAAATGAGTTTATTATACGTGATTCTTTTGAATTCGTAGATTTAATTAATTCCTCTAGATATAGCTAGCATCACATTTCTAGTTTCGATGTTGAGTCACTATTTACCAATATCCCTGTTCTCGAAATAACATATGCAATTCACATTTTAACACTCATTGCACAGTTGTTTGTCTTAATAAACCTGATTTTTATTAACTCCTTAAAATTGATGTTGAAGACAAAATATTTATTTTTTAATACCAGCCCTTAGAGAAAAAGGGTGCGGATGGCAATGGGTTCACCTCTGCGTCTATCCTTTGCAAATACATTTCTGTGTAAGCTAAAACAGGACTGGATGTTCATTTGCTCACAGCGGTTTAAACCTACAGTTTATAAAAGATATATCAACGATTGTTTCTTTCTTTGTAATAAAAACATTTAAGTTTCCCAGTTTCAAAACTACATAAATGCCTAGCATCAGAACAAAAAAATTACAATTTAGCATGAAACTAACAACTCTCTTTTACTTTTTAGATATAAGGATTACCCGTTCAGATAGAATTTCCACTTCACCTCCTATTTGCTTGACACTAATTTATTCATGTGTTTAATAAACTTATTTAAAACAGGATCTGTCTTATCTCAAAAAAATTTTAAATTTAATTTATTCCCAGCATCATTACTTGACAAACTAATTAAAAGTTTCATAATCAGAATACATGTTATTCCTGTCGTGAAATTTGATGTATACAAACAAAAGTATATGTATAAATACCCTATCTAGGCTCGCTTACTTACCAACTCATCTTGAATTTACAATAATTATCATCTAAAGCCATCTTAAGGGAGGTTTCTGCCCTAGTTTCATATGTAGTAGATCATAGTCAATTACACCACTTCTAATAGCAATGATAATTCTGTACATGTAAGCTGGGCTACGACTAAGCTCATTTACTTCTACATCTGGAAAAGGAGCTCCTAGCAATACCCTGAAGGCCCTTTGGTGATGCTGGGAGAGTTTCGCAGTTGGTTAAGAGTTTACAAAGTGTTCCTTTACATTGAGTTCCACTTTCTCTTGGGCCATTATATTTCCTGCATAGGTGCTTTAAAGGAATCCCAATTTAGAAGTAAGCTGCAGATGATCCAATGTAAAGGAGGATGTAACTGACATTTCAGCCCTCTTATGGCTCCATTCTTGTAACCAGTATTAGTAGCCGTGCTGTTAACTTCCAATGCCTTTATCTCAACTTTAATATCGTTTTTAACAAGCCATTTCATCAGTCCATCTGAAATACCTGCACCGGTTCCTCGTTTAATAGTTAATAATAGTAAATAAAAAATACTACTTTCTCGCATAAGCACATAGTGAACTTGAATTTGTTCCCTTTCTTCTTTTTAGTTAGTGTTGTGGCTCTTCTCCCATCATAAAACAAAGCAGTAATTTTCTTATATCTTAAACATTCAGAGTCGGTGAAATTCCTCTTCAACTTCTGCCGGGCCCTTCGGACTTTGTGATGGTCAATTACATGGGAGTGCTCTCCGGAATTTATAATACCATGGTCAAATAGGGCTGCACTACTAATAGCAGCATCAGCAGATCTATTTGACATACAATACCGATCTGCTTCCATGGCAATTGTTGGTATTGGTATGAGGTTGTTTTCTGTTCTCGCAAAGACTATCTTCCATTCATCATCAGATATGTTAGAAGATGAGGTTTCTTCATCCAAGACTTTCTCTGAAATTATAGTTTTATCTTCCTAGTCTTTTGTTGTGACTCTTCTCCTTCTATTCTTTCCTGAATTCGATCTTCTCCTATTTTCCTTTTTTTAATCATTTGATTTGTTTTTACATCCACTCCTCAATTTCTTTGGTCAATAAGAATTTCATGCTCTTGAAGTGGCACTTTAATGTTCGTTTCACACTTGCAATCCAAGATATCAGAACACTGGCAGCCTGCTATATCAAAAAGTTGACCCAATGATGAACTTCTTACTTTTAGTGGCATTCATTCCTTGTCTTGATACGACAGACGCTTCTTCCAGCAATAGGAGTAATTTGGTTTTAACATTTATAATCGGCTGAACTAGAATACTGGCTTTTTCCCAAATCTCAGTAAGGGCCCTGGATACATCAGGAATAACATCCATGTTCCTCTTGAATTTATTGTCTTTTATATACTGAATATATCTTCCAAACGGTTGCTTTGTTGGCAGCTCATATTGAGAATGTTTGAAAGTAGGGAGGCAAAGACACTGTGACCTATTGATATTCTAGTGCTTTTACTCATCTTAGCCATGAAAATGAATAATAGAAAGCCCCTTTAAAGTAAATAAGAAATCATACATGTGATGGGTGAATCTATAAGATACATTCCAAAAGGTGAAACCACATCCCTCCATAAGAAATACTCTGTAAATATCTCGTAAATTCTTCATACATCGATTGATTTATAGTGCCTGAGTAGTTTCAAACAAAGAATTCCTTAATCTAATATTGCCTAAACCTTAGATACATAGTGAGTTAAAATGTAAATTTTTTTCCTGTACTAAAATTAACCATTGTTTAGCTTCAGAGAGGAGAACTATAATAACTGAATACAACCAGCCTCACCCTAGGGAAAAGATCATTTTTAAGAAATATTTGGCCCCCAAAAAGGGTATGTTACGATTTTTCCAGGTATTTTTTGTTTATTTCCAAATGTTGGATGGTCTGCTCTACAAAACATCAAACATGCAACACTACGCCCTGGTATATGTACAGTGCCGCCAAAAACTTGATACCTGCCTAATTTAGGGGGAAAATAAAATAAAATTGCATGTAAAGTGCCTTATTGGAGAAATAATATTGTAAATTAATATTTAGAAAAGTCATTGCGCACAAAAGCGAAATAACCATGTCTTTCAGGCATGGATTCAGATAAGGTTTGAAATATTCTGGTTCCAATTATACCCGCAGTAAATTTAGCTCTGTCACAATGATCTTGAGAAAAGTCGGGGAATGGCAATTTATATTAGAGATGGATTTCCTGCCTCTCAGAAGCCCAATTTGGAATGTAATTGTCCAGAGGTTTTAGTTGTGAAAGCATGTGATAGTCATAGTAATTTTTACATATTTTTAATCTATCGAAACCCTGAGGCCAATGATGACATATATGACTGTTTACTGAATAGCCTGGTATCTATAAATAAATATGATAGGAAATCTGAATTCTTGTTTGTGAGTGATTTTAATGGCTATCATAGAGAGTGATTGAACTCTATATCAGCTACTGATCGCCATGGTCAGAGAGCAAGTGACTTCTCTACTGAATTTGGTTGTGTTCAATGGCCAACAAACAGATCCGTTAATATTATAAATTTAATACTTACAGGTGTTCCTGCTGTTGTTAGTACCAATAACGGGAGTCCTATTAGAACAACTGACCACACTTATATTTTGGCCCATATAAGATCTGAGCAACCTGTCCCTGAACTATCATTATCTACTAAGATTTACTTAAAGTCACAAGCTGACTGGAATTGAGTCTTAAGGGATCTCTCTCTTCTTAATTGGCACTATTTATACCACTAAGGTTATCCTGTTGAATCCCTTACTAATTTTCTTGGTGATATAATTGAAAGACGTATTCCATTTCTCGTTATGACTTTCCGCAACTAGGACAAATCATGGTTGAATAATGATTGTAAGCGTGCATATTTGGATGAACAAGAAGTTTAGAATTTCTGGAAAAGGAATAGATCCGATATAACTTTGAATAACTATCTCAAGCCTAGATGTGTTGCGCGAGACGTTTATGCTCTAGCTGAGAAAGAATATAATATGGTCATTAAAGAAGCGTTCATAGGTGCAACTTACTCTATTAAGTGGTAGTCTACTCTGAAGTCTGCTCTATTTTGTAATAATGATGGAATCCAACCTCTTTTTAAATCAGATGGATAGTCATTGCCCCCAAAATAGGGCAAAACTCTTTGCTAATTTCTTTGAAGAAAATCAAAGTGGCGTAGAGTTAAATCTCCCCCAGTCATTTCCTCCTGGAACTAAGTTGACAACAATAGCTTTTAGATCACGTGAAATTAAGCAACTGATGCTTAACATAGATTCTTATGGTGGTTCTGGTCCTGGTGGTATATTTCCTTTATTCTTTATTAAGACTGATCATTTTGTAGCACCTAGGATTGCTGTTATCTTTCGCAAGTTATCTAGGGAAGTAAAGTTTAGCTTATGTTTGAGGACTGCTAATGTTACTTCTCTTTCTAATTCTGTATCTGCCTGCTCCTCTCATTCAGACTACCGTCCATCACTCCTATTCTCTTATAGCTTTTTGAACTTTTGTTGGCTAAACGTTTAAATGCATTTGCTGAGAGAAACATTGTCTTTTCAAGTCAGCAGTTTGGCTTTCATAAGGGTCTTTGTGCTGGTAATGGTGGCCTAATCATTTCGGACAGGGTTCAAAAGGCTTTAGATTTTGGTTTTAAAGCTCGTGTTGGACATAATTTTAGTGAGCCTTTGATCGTGTTAATCACAAACAAATGATTTACAAACTTAGACATCTTGGTATTGGTAGCCCTTTTCTCAATATCCTAAATGAGCTTTTGACTTACTGTAGACAACGTGTAGTTGTGGAGGGGCAGCTTGGCGAGTGTATAAGTGTAATTTCTGATTTTTCCCAAGGTAGTGTTAATGGCTCACTGTTATTCATTATACACACTCTCCTCTTGATCAAAGGCATTTCATCTCTGACTCACTGAATAGAGATTTAAGAAAGATAAATAATTGGTGCAATTTATGGAGTATAGAGCTAAATGCAAATAAAACTTAAAGTATAATTGTTATTAGATCTAAAACTCTGCACACCAATAATCCTGATCTTATCATAAACAATGTTTTATTGAACACTTGTCTATGTTTTAAAATTTTGGGGGTTCTGTTTGACAGCAAGTTTACCTTTGAACAAAATGTGCACTCTCTTTCTTCTTCTACTGCCAAAAAGATTGGTTTACTTAGGAAATCTTATAGAATTTTTGAAGACATTTCTGTTATAAGGAAGTGTTTCAACTCGTTTATTCTCTCTTCCCTGTAGTATTGTTCTCCTGTCAGGTCCTCTGCTGCAGCATCCAATCTTGAGGTTGACTTGTGGCACCGCCGCTCTGTTACTTCACTGTGTATGTTGTATAAGATACATCATAATCTTAACTATACTTTGTACAGTGAACTTCCTTATCCTTTTCGTCCAGCTCGGTTAATTAGGTATGCTATTAACGCAAATAGCTAGGCTTTCATGGTTGGGAGATATAACACATCTCAATACTCTAGATGCTTTATTCCAGCAAATATGAGGTTATTTAAATGAACTCCCTAGTCGTTTCGTTAAATCTCGGTAACTTATTGGGTTTAAAACAAGTGCTTATTCCTTCTTGCTGAGGCATTAAGTAGTGTGTGTCTTTCTACTGTTTCCTGTCTCCTAATAATAATAATGAAGCTAGAGACTGAGATGGTATTGTTCCCAGAAGGTTTGTTTTTTATATACCTACGAAATTTTAGAATGGTTTAGATCAGAAGAATACTTAAATCAATCTAAAACATTGTTTTTATAATCAGTATCCACTTCATGACTTTTTCCGACTTGTAGCAGAGGGGCCCATCTTGCATAAAAATTTGGCACTCCTGTAAAGTGAACAAGAGCAGTTTACATTTATTGTGCACCTTTTGGAAGAAAGTACATGCCTGTTCTGCTCATTTTTCCAGTAAAGGACCCACAAATCATTTTTGAATCTGGATGTTTTAGAGTTTAGACTATGTAATGTGGATGGTACCTATCAGATCCTACTAGGCGTCGTCTAACCCTATTACAGGCCGATCTGGTGCATTTAAATATCGATTAATCTGAGAAAATCACTGATTTCCACATTTATTTTGTCCAATATTTATATTTATGAGGAAATTCAGGGCTTTCTTGTTTCATTTTCTCACAGTTAAAAGTATGCCTTTAGTACACAAAGGCCAACTTTTAACTGTGATCAGAGCGGTGCTCGCTTCCTCAGTGTGCATGGTTCGAATCGCTTCCCTGCACGGAATTTTCGAAAAAAGGTAATAAAAATATTACTGCAAGGAAAAATTATATTCCGTTTTCTCTTTAAATGTGGTTTAATGGATTCATATATATATATATATATATATATATATATATATATATATATATATATATATATATTTATATGGTCGTAGAATTCTTTCTAATAAAAACCCTACTAACCTGACACCACTTTTTTAATGGTGTCGTAGAATGCCCCCACTTTTTGTTCTTTTCTAAGAGTGATGAGAGTGTCTAATATATATTTTGATATCAAAATATCTTAACGAAAAGAGCCGTTCCGAAACACGTAAGGATATCGAGATAATTGCAAAATAATCGCAAAATAAACTTATATTTTAAATTTAACCATTGAATACACAACATCTAAACATTAAATACAGCAATACTCTGAATATTATCCTAAAAAAGAATTAATTAAATTAGTTTACCCACAAAAATTGGTTAATTTCTCTACACAAAACAATAATATAAGAATTAGGCTTACGGACTCATCTGGAGTTTAAAGGCCTCAGAAATGTTATTGACTTACGACGCGTGCCGTCTGTCCAGATGGAGATGGGCGAAATTACACGATCGTTTTGGCGAGGCTAGCAGTTAGGGGGGCCTACACGTTCTTCCGAGGGGGGAGGGTCTTGAAGGAGGAGAACAAATACAGTCTTTTATGCAACACCTAGGCAGTCGTGGTCTCTCTGGCGAGAGTGAGTCGAACTTGGTTCTTAAATCAAGTTAACTTGGAGTGTGGTGTGACCACCGAGTAACGAGCTCGAAGAGGAGCTTTTCTCCTTCGTTACTTATTTCCTTATGGACGAGGACTGAACTCGCGGAGGGTCTTCTTTAAGGGCGAGGATTGATGAGACGGGGTTTCTCTGACAAGAATAAGTTACTTAAAGTTCGGTTTGGTAACCAAGGAACTAGCTCGAGGATAAGATTCTTCTTAGTTCCAGGCTTCTTCAAGGGCGAGTATAACGGAGGGGGATTTTTCTGACGAGAAACAGTTGAACTTGGTTCCTCACCTAGGTAACTAAGAGTTCGGTGTGGCCACCGAGTAACGGGTTCAGGGGGAAACCTCTTCCTTCTTCTTTTCTTAATTCCTCAAGGACGAAGAATACCCGTGGTGTTTAAGGTGCACCAGGATATGAGGAGTTTCACTGGCGAGAGTAAGTTAAACTTAACAAAGTTAACTTATCATTTGGTTTGATAACCCGGGACTTAGCTCGAGGATGAGCTTCTTGTTAGCCCCTTAAGGTAGGTAGCCCTGCCTCTCTTGCAGGGTACTTCTTGGTCTGTCGAGCCAAGTTCACTACCTCTCCAGTCTCGGTAGTTCGGTTTGATCCGAAGACTTCGTCACCTAGAGACTGACGTATACTACCTCGATTTTCCTCAGAGTTCCTCATTTATCCTTTATCACCCCACTGGGGGAGATGTTAGGAGGGGAGAGGCTTGAGGACGGCCCCAGGAGAGTTTTTTTCCAAACGGTTTTTTCCACGAAGTCAAACATCGGCTCCTCGTTAGCCTTCGAGATTGGGAGAAACACTTCTTCAATTTCTTATTTGACGTGAAACTGGATCTCACTCTTCTGGTGGAGATCTTACATTTTGACCTTTAAGGTCTTTTATGGCACCGAGTTGTGCCACGTTGCGCTTACACTTTTGACTCGCCGATGCCTGGGCAGGATGTCTTTGCGAGAACCGCCTTGGGACTGCACTAAGAGTGAAGGGGGGGAGAGGGAGGGAAAGTGACGATTCTCCTACAATACCTCCCATCGAAGAACTTAATGGGAAGGGGAGGATTCCTGGGCACTCAAAACAACTGACTCAACCTAGTCGAGATTAGCAAAGTTGTATTTCTTTGAGCCCTTTCTTACATTAAGTTTCCTTACACATGAGTGCCCTCGCGCGCGTTTACACAGGCAATGTGTCGAACTAGACCTATTCGCAATACAATTTTACATAAAAATTAAAAACCTTAATTCGTCGATTACCCGCAAAAAAAACAACAAAACAAGCTACTGCCTTACATTTCTAAGTTTTTGAGAACTTATATCCTACCGATAAATATTAACACGAACAACAAATGAAAACACGGTTTCACGCTTATGAGGTACTGAAATAACCCTCAATGGTATTTCGTCTCCGCCTATAGAGCAGCTGTACTTTATCGGCTCCTTTGGTGTAGCTAATACTAAAATAGTGCTCTAATACCAATACTTTACCGCGCCTGAGTCAGCCGTTCGGGTTATTGAGTCTGCCCCAATATGTTACTAAATGGTAGCGGTATTTCAACCTACTCGCATTACCCTTTTTATGGTACTTGACTACCTTTAAATTGAACATTATGGCTAGAGCGGCCTGTTGCAGCGGGGCATAGTTGATGGGCGCGTGGGTCCGATCGCTCTCCTTTAACCAGGTACACGGGAAGTTCGTGTCTGGGTTCGATCTTTGGGGATTGAGAAAACTTTTCCCTGAGAGGATGTTAATGGGCGTGGCACTCACTACGACTTGGCGATTTAGCGGTAACTTAGTGGACGTTGCGTTCGGGGAGGAGACTACGAGGGGTAAGGGATACTCATCCGCGTCTACCATTTGATTAGTCTTACCTGGGTGTATCGCATTAGCACCTCTTTCCTCCTTCCTTGTAAACTCATTTGACTCAATTCTCTTCCTTGGTAGTTCCTCAGGTACACCTGCTCGTACCTCTACTCTCTCTTCTTCTTCTTCCCTGATAACCCCATTTAACTAGGTTCTCCTCGTAGGTTTTCCTTTAGGTACTCCTGCTGGTATCTCATCCCTACTTTCTACTTCTTCCATCGTTAACCCATTTGGCTGGGTTTCCCTCGATGGTTCTTCCTTAGGTCCAGGCCGGGCTCCAACTTCCTCGACCTCTATCAAATTCTCGATAGGTGCTCTTTCGAGTGCGAGCAATCTTTTCTTTTCTTCTCTCTCTTCTCTTTCAGCTTGAGCACGTTCTTTTTCCCTTTTCCTTCTCCTTTCCTCAGCCTTTTGTTCTGCTTTCGCTTTTTCTTTTTCCCGTCGGGTTCTTCTTTCTTCATCTTCCAGGTTTATCTTTATTTTTCTTTTATCATCTTCTCGTTTAATCTTTATTCTCCTTTCCTCATCTTCCCTTTCTATCCTTATCCCGAATTCTTGTGCTTTTCTTTTCAACTGTCTTATTCTTTCGTTTGTCTTACTTCCTCTTGAGAATCTTCTTTCCTCCATTTCTATTTTCCGCTTTTTCGGGATTCTTCACTCTTCCGGTTCATCCATATTTCCATTGCTTTCTGTTTTCTTTTATCCTCTCTTTTTATATTTTGATTCTTCCTATCAAACTCTATTATTTATTCTCCTTCTTCTCTTTGTTTTCTTAATTCTTCAAGGAATTATGCATCCATATCCTCGCCTTCAAATCTAAGAATTTGGGCTTGTAGGTAAAATCTTTTGACCGGATCCATTTTGTGTTGGTCCGTCGAATTTTCCGTACTTTACTCTTAGGTAATTATGCCACCACTCATAAGGTAGCGCTCAGCATAACTCACCATTAATCCCACTACTATGTTGATTGAAATACCACTCCCGACAACAAATTTACTACTTGGCCTACCAATTACCTTTAGATTGTTACCACCCCTAACTCTACCAATTTTCCTCTCGTCAATTATTCTCTTAATCCTGATATGATATTCCTTTACGTGTTTGCTCTTTTGTAATTTGACACTGCTAGGTTCTTTCTAATAACAACCTATAAACCTGACACGACTTTTATTTAGGTCGTAGAATTCTTTCTATTAAAAACCCTACTAACCTGACACCACTTTTATAATAGTGTCGTAGAATGCCACCCCTTTTTGTTCTTTTCTAAGAGTGATAAGAGTGTCTAATATATATTTTGATATCTAAAAATCTTAACGAACAGAGCCGTTCCAAAACACGTAAGGATATCGAGATAAACGCAAAATAATTCCAAAATAAACCTATATTTTAACTTCCACCATTGAATACACAACATCTAAACATTAATTACAGCAATACTTTGAATATTATCCTAAACAAGAATTAATCAAATTAGTTCACCCACAAGAATTGGTTAATTTCTCTACACACAACAATAATATGAGAATTAGGCTCACGGACTCATCTGGAGTTTAAAGGCCTCAGAAATGTTATTGACTCACGACGCGTGCCGTCTGTCCAGATGTAGATGGGCGAAATTACACGGTTGTTTTGGCGAGGCTAGTAGCTGGGGAGTCCACACGTTCTCCTGGGGGGGGGAGGGGGGGGTTCTTTAAGGACAAGAATAAATACGGTCTTTATGCAACACATAGTTCTTAAATCAAGTTAACTTGGAGTGTGGTGTGACCACCGTGTAACGAGCTCGAGGAGGAGCTTTTCTCCTTCGTTTCTTATTTCCTTATGGACGAGGACTGAACTCGGGGAGGGTCTTCTTCAAGGGCGAGGATCGATGAGACGGGGTTTCTCTGACGAGAATAAGTTACTTAAAGTTCGGTTTGGTAATCAAGGAACTAGCTCGAGGATCAGCTTCTTCTTAGTTCCAGTCTTCTTCAAGGGCGAGTATAACGGAGGCGGATTTCTCTGACGAGAACAAGTTGAACTTGGTTCCTCACCAAGGCAACTAGGAGTTCGGTGTGGCCACCGAGTAACGGGCTCGAGGGGGAAGCCTTTTCTTTCTTCTTTTCCTAATTCCTCAAATGCAAAGAATACCTCTGGTGTTTAAGGTGCACCAGCATATGAGGAGTCTCTCTCGCGAGAGTAAGTTAAACTTAACAAAGTTAACTTATCGTTTGTTTTGATAACCCGGGACTTAGCTCGAAAAGGAGCTTCTTCCTAGCCCCTTAATGTAGGTAGCCCTGCCTCTCTTGCAGGGTACTTCTTGGTCTGTCGAGCCAAGTACACTACCTCTCCAGTCTCGGCAGTTCGGTTTGATCCGAAGACTTCGTCACCTAGAGACTGACGTATACTACCTCGATTTTCCTCAGAGTTCTTCATTTATACCTCGTCACCCCACTAGGGGAGTGTTAAGGGGGGAGGGGCTTGAGGACGGCGTCAGGAGTGTTCTTTTTCTAAATGGTTTTTCCCACGATGTCAAACATCAGCTCCTCGTTATCATTCGAGATTGGGAGAAACACTTCTCCAATTTCTTATTTGACGTGAAACTGGATCTCACTCTCCTAGGGGAGATCTTACATTTAGACCTTCAGGGTCTTTCATGGCACCGAGTTGTGCCACGCTGCGGTTACGCTTTTGACTCGCCGATGCCTGGGCCGTATGTCATTGTGGTAACCGCCTTGGGACTGCACCAAGAGGGAACGGGGGAAGGGTGAGGGAAAGTGACGATTCCCCTACATATATATCTAAAAATATATATATATACCTATTAATATCAACTTGTATTTCCTGTATTTTTCTCAAAAGTTTTTTGACTGGGACTCTGAGGCCAGAAATAAAATTCGCAAAAGACGTTTTATTCCGAGACGTCTTTCAACGGTGTTAGGTAATCTTCAGGAAATGAACAGAAATGGAATGGTCAACGATCAATGATCGTAAAAGGTTGAAAGCTTTGGGGATAGTAGTATACAACGATAGAAAAGGTGTTATTATAGTGAGAGAGAGAATATGTGTACCAGGTTGTTTTGCTCCCTCAGAAGTTCTTCAGGCTTCTAAGTTCCCAATATAATTAGTACTCATTTAATGAACTAGTATTCTTGTAGACTGTGTTAGACTTGTTGTTGCTTACAGTTCTTTTATTGTCCTTTATTCATATCTAGGCCGGTTGTTATACGTAAATGTATTGTACCTTTTTATTGAATTTATTACTTATTTATTTACATATTTTATTACTTTTCTTTACTAGCATTAAGTTGTCCACTTCGGACTTTTTTCATCTTTTTTATTAATTAAATGTTTTTCCCACTTGAGATCTTTATTTATTTATTTTTATTTATTTATTTTGTATTTATTTATTAATTTGGTTATTTTGGTTTAAAGAGTTGTCCACTTCAGATCTTGTATTTATTTATTATTCCAATAATTATGTCCTCATCGGATCTTTAATTATTTATTTATTTATTCTTTTTCCTATTGAATTTGTACACTTCGGCTCTTTCCTTCTTATCATGATTTTTTGGTCTTGTTTTTTATATGCCATTTATTCTTTTGTGATTTCGTGGTTAAATAAGGTAAGTCTTGTAATTTTGTTGTTGGCAGCATTTTAAGGCTCATTTAAATCTCAAGTCCGGTAAGTCTTCATTTAGTAGTAGAATTTCGTGCAGCACATGTTGAGGCATGTTTAAATATATCTTCTGCTATATATTTTTTTCTCGTCTATCCATGGTAACGTTGAAAGTTTCGCTATCCGTTGCTTCATTTAACACTTCTGATGGTATGTAGTTCCACAGGATGAAGTTGGCAATGCACCTTATTGCCCTATTTTGAACAACCAATGTTTCTTGATAGTAGTTTTGCTCAGAGCATGGAGGGGGATGGCGGGATACAGAAGGATTAGCCTTACTAACAACGTGTAGAGTTTCCTCTTTTTACTCGCCTAAAGTTGTTTAAAGCGGTAGGGAGCCCGTAGCTTTCTTGGGGCAGCGGAAACCTTCTCTTTGTAGTGGGCAATGTACCCGTCCGAGGCTATTTTCATATCCAAGTAACCGACCTCCTCTGGAGTAAGCATAAAATTCGTCCTGCAGCTGCACGTCTGCTGTATACGGCGTCCCACAGTTAACATCTTGAACTTATGAACATTGGTCTTTATTTTGTTAATTTTTCGAAGTTATTGATGTTATCGATTTCCCTACTTCTCCCATTTGCCATTTCAACACGATTTGTATGCAAGCTAGTGATAACCTGGGTGATGTCATCCGCCAGCTGGATGTACTGGGCGACGATTTGGTCGGCCTAAGGCAGGTCGCCGTTATACACCGCATATAATGTAGGGCTAAGGCAACCCTCCCTATGGCACCCCTGCCTCCAAGCTAAATGGTTTCCCTTTAATGGCGTTTACTCTTACGAATGCCTTTCGATATTCAATTTAATCGCAATGGATTCTTATTAGTTTTTCTCCATATCCATCTCTCTGATATTCTTTTCCAGTCCCGATAGCCAGAATTTTTCAAAGGACAAGGCCACATCTCACAAAACGATCGTAACATTGCCATTTCTTGCCTTCCCGATAGCTATCCTTTCAGTGATTAACACTAGAATCGTTTCGGTAATAAGTTTCCTCCGGAAGCCGTTTTGTTGGTTAATATATAGACCGTTGGTTTCTAGGTGGGTAATTAGTCTATTGTTGAGAAGTTTCTCCAGCAATTTACCTATGAATTCCAGCAGAGAGATAGGTCATAGCTGCTTTATCTCTTGTTGTAGCTTGCGAGGTTTTGGTTTGAATATCATATGGGCTTTTTTAAAGTGGTCCTGGAAATAACCCACATTCAGTCAGGCATTAAGTATCTTTAATAGAGCTCCATTGATGTTGTGAGGAGCGTTTATCAGATGCATTAATGCGACGCCGGTTATCCCTGGAGCTTTTTGCTGAAGTCTCGTGAGGGCTCCTTCAAATTCTCCATCAGAAAAGAACATTCCCTCTACTCCTAGGCCACGTGACTGGCCCACGAAATGGTGCAGTGTAATATCAACTCCCATCTCTTGAATTCTTAAAAACGACTTTGCTGCTCCTACCTTGCATCAAAAAGTTTTTTCTCCTCATCACTAATACGAAAACGATTTGGGCAGTATCTTCTGAATTCCCGCTTGATGTCTTAGTCTTCCGTGAATTCCACGCCATTAACTTTTTTTTTCATTCGACTCTTGGTGAATTCCTGCAAACTTTTCTTTTTTGTCCAAGGTTTTCTTGGATCCCCTTCTACATCAATATTAGCTATCATTGCGTCCATTTTTTCTCTTAATTTCTCGACAAGCAATGTTCCTCTATAAATTTATGTTGTAGATAACTGCCTCCTGTGGATTTATCTTTTCTTGAATCTAAAGGTACTATCTTAAAGCCGGGAGAACTTTGTGCTCCGTCCAAGGGACAGCAAGATGGTCAGTCTGAAAATTTGACATAAGATGTTCGAGGTTTTCGTTGATTTCTTCCAGTAGAGCTCCTTCTAGTTAGTCAATCTGCACATGTTGCAAATGTTCACGGTATGTGTCCCAGTTGGTTCTCTGCAAGCTACGGCATTTAGAAATTTGTATTTCGATCTGGAAGGTAGAGATATGGGTGACCATGCTAATATGGTCTGATGGGGAGAAAGGGCTTGGAAGGGTCACTTGATTCAGAGAGAAGTTTGGATTCGTTAACACTATATTCTGTGTGGTCGAAGATCTTTCCGTGTGGAAAGTGGCCAAGTCAATTCCTTCTCTCTGTACTATGCCTTTCTTAATTACAAGGATCAGTGAGTTACCAGCTTCGTTGAACGGTGTAGTATAAACAGCTTCTCTAGAGCAGGCGTTTAAATCTTCGATCAAGATTCTTGAGGATTCTCTCCTGAAGAGCTGCAGGAAATTAGGGATCGGAAGATATACACTCCTGGGTAGTTGGTATCCGCCCTCCCCCCTATCAGGTTATCTTAATGCTAGATAAGATTCTTCCAAATCCTGCACCTTATTAAGCTTGAGCGCCTTTCTGATGGCAATGGCTACTCCATCTTACCTATCTTTCGACTGGCTAGCCATCAACACTTCATAGTTTTATATTTTTTATGTACTGGTTTTCGTCGGTTAAGGAATGCTCCGATATGAGAACAATGTTATATGTCCTCCTTTTGGATCGATAACCTGATTAAACTCCTGATGTATTAAGTACAAGCAGCCGTAATTAAAATTATTATTAGGTTGCTTGACTTTAGCTTTTCTATCTCGTAAAAACGAACTTATCCTACCCGATTTTTTTTCATGAATTGATCCTAATTTAAGATGAAGCAGGACTCAGAACAAATTCGAATAGGCCTCGTCTGAATGCATGTAACAATTCCTCTTCTGCGATGTCCGCGTCGAAATCCCACTTATATTTTCCTTTGAAATACCTTGAATCAAGGTCGCAACCTTGGATTTCCTCGATATGGGTGCAGATGGCGAGCTATAAATCTTTATGCATAGGTCCAGAGTGTTCTGGAATGATTTATTGGGCGAGGCAGTTTTTTTGGCCACTTCCGGAATTTGGATATCTTTTTATGCAGCAATTTCTCCTGGTAGGTCGCTCGTTTACATTTTAGATTCCTGGTCTTCGGTTCGATCTTGCTTTTGAAGGCGAGGGACGATTGAGGCTGATTGAGGCCTCGATACCGGTTGCGTCATGCTTTTAAGTTGGGTGTAGAATATGTCCCCTGAAGGTGGGTTGTCAGGAAACCGCATCAGTTTGAGACAATTTTGAACCAAGATTTTATTAAACTCTGTAGCATAGTTACCCAGTTTTGTGATGTTTGTGAAATTGGCATGATAATACACATTATAATATCTTGTCTCATACTTTGGTCAATTTGCAACATAGGCTTCTCCTGCTCAGTTTTTTCGTCTCATGTACATACGTAGTAGTAGCCTTTTTGTTTATCTCTTCGTCATCGCCTTTTTCTTGTCTGTGATGAAAGTTTTTTTAATTAGGTATTTCATCGACAATTTGTGGTGGGAATTGCCACAGTTAAGACATTTTTTATTTAGATTCGTGCAATTCCTCCAGGTGTGATCAGATCCCGTGCATTAGAAGCTACCTTCGCCTTTGCTTTACAAACATTTGTGGCGTGTTTATCCATAGCATAGCATGGACAATAGAACTGAAGCGGGACAATTACTACTCTTTTAATACAGCTGGCGGAGACATTTGAGTTAAACATAAACAACCCGTTTTCTGCTTCTTTTCCAGACATCTCTATCTTCTGAAATGTCACCTTGAATAAATGTGAGTGTTCTTTACGTTCGCAAATTTAAATATAATGGCTTCATCGATCTTTGCCCAAGTTTCTTTATCCTTGACTTCCTTTTTGATTTCTTCAGCAAATCGGGTTTCAACGTAAGAGTCAATACGCGGACATATAATTGATCTCTTTGCTGAGACGTGCGGGGAAACCTTTGGTATGTTGCCGATCTCATCGAGTTTTTCTTGTGTCTTTTCCGTGGGCAAGTTTTCCAAATTCTGATTCAAGCCACAAAAATTCATATATCCCTAGACCTGTTCTTTAAGCTTACAGGTGCTATTTCCATCTAGGAGGAAAATACTTTAAACGATTTTTCACGCGTTAGATTCTGACATCGCTTCTTGCCTCAGAGCAGGACACGTTTCTCGTCCATGAAGGCTTCAACTGCGGAGGCTCCTCTTGCAAACCTAACAGGCCCTTATCTCGGAGGCGTGTACCTGAATATTTTCTGATTAACCCTTTCTGCCCTACATAAATAAAATGTCTGACAGGGTCCTCCTACCCCCCTTGACCACCCAGCCCCAGAGTGTAGCCATCTCCTTCCTGCCCCATGCGGAACCATTTTTTCGGGGCTCAGACACGTCAGAGATAAGTGGCTCTTCTACAAACCTTAAGTGGCACAAAGGTTATCAGAAAGAGAGATGTGCTGCTATGATGGGAACAGGCAAATACGCAACGGGAGTTTTCAGAAGCTCCTGGAATCACTCAAAGGCGCGTGCTTTCTCTCTCTTTCTCCCTCTCCCGCGTACGCGCATGGTCATATGAAAGACTAGATGATTTCTTTTTATCCGAAACTCGCGCTATTCAAATTACGCAAATTTTCTTCTTCTACTAATCTTAGTGGAGAATTCCGAAGATGGATGAAGTACAACTTTGCTATAATAAGTGCAAGTGAAGTCTACCAAAAGTAGCAGTCGAAATGGAATGATCAACGACCAACGATGATCTACGAGAGGAAATTGTGTATGAAGTAGAAGTAAAGAGAGAAAAATGTGTTTATAGAGTGAGAGAGTTAGTATAAGGTTGTCTGGTAACCTCAGTCTTTTTGCTTCTTTTCTTCATCATGTCTCTACATTGATTCTAAGAAACTGAGTCAAGCTTTCAAGCCTTTTATTCGATGAAAATTATCTTTGGTGAATTTAACAAGCTGGTCGCTGTATAATATTTATTGTTTTTTATTTGTCCACTATGGATCTTTTTATTTTTAATCTTTTGTCCAGTTCGGTTCTTTTTACTATCATTATTTATAAATTCATAATTATTAATTAATTGTCCACTACCTTTTTTATTATTGTTTTTATGTATTATTTTATTCATTAGCATCATTGTTGTCTAGAAATTGGGTAAAGTGCCTGCCGCGTCTGCAGCTGGTACTTTTAAAGGTTTGTTTGAAACCTGGAACGATTTACAGGATACTTAGTACACTATATATACACTTTTTCTACTGGAACATAAGGGATACAAAATTGAACAATCATAGTTAAAGAAATTTTTACGGGTAAACTAATGTTAGCCGGTTTTTCAAATATACGCGCTACAAAATTTACCAATCATGGTTAAATGGACGGCAGATATTGGAATTCTTTCTACTGAAGATTTTCACGCAAGCATTCCTGACATTCAAATTCTTCGAAGCCACATTTATCGTTTTTCTGAAGAAGAAGTACTGAGGAGACAGTGACCTTCTGACAGGACTTTGACTGGTCAAAGTACAAGGATGAATCTTCCCTACCTATCCATCCTATTTAGGGTGAGTCAGTTAGGGAAGCTCAAAAGTCTCCAGAAGTAACTTCTCGAGCAAGAGCCTTACCTGAACAGGCCGGCTAACCCAGCGCAGGTTGAAGCTTAGTCTGAGACGGGTTAAATCCGTGTAAGCGGCGGTCTCGAACTAGTGGGAGAAAACTTCTAGGGTTAGGTGATAAGGCAGGCAAGCAAACGGACTGTCAAGCTGAATAATCCAGGTAAATAACCAGATAAAACAGCAATTTTATTACCTTCAGCCTCCCTCTCTTCCTCCTTCCTTTTTTAATCGCTTTCTTCGTTTTTCCGCATCCGGAACGACGCACAAAAATCCAACAGAACTACTTTATTCCGATTGATTTACGGCGAACCAGGTGTCATCTTGGTGAGATTATTAGATTACTCCAAATCTAACAAATGTGTCCAAACAAAAAATACGTTGATAAATTACTATCGGAGAGAGCATCGGAACAACTAGAAAACTTCAAAGTAGAAGCAAAGGTACCAACTCAGATTGAAGAACAAAAATGGATTTATTGCTGGCAAATAGACTCTTGGATTAAAGATCTCAATGCAGATGAGATAAAGGAAGAGATATAGAAGGGCTCAGAACTGGGCACAAATTAAAGAGGTAATCAAATTCATCAAACAGAGCAACAACTCACAAGTATTTAAAATAATATTTTGCGTAACCAGCATAGCAAGGCAGACCGAAGAGACCAACCTAATTGCCTTTAACTTAAAAATAACTCGAGCAAATCAAAAGCATAATTTTGTTAGCGTGTAGACTTGCTTTAATTGCCTCGCATTGAAAAAACACATCCCAAGAGATTGCCCACAAAAAGATATTAAATCGTCTCTCGAAAGTAGCGGGAAAAATCACACTTAGCGCAGTTGCATACACAAGTAAAAAAAGCTGCCTGAACTACAGCGGAATTCACCGCCCTATGGCAATGGCCTGCGCATTGAAACGAGAAATCATAGATAGAAGGAAGAAATAAAAGTCCAGAGATGAAGAAGAAAGGCAAAACCTTACCTTTGCTAAAGTCGCTAAGACCACGGCTAGCAAGATGCAACCAACGAAAAACATTAAAGAGTGCAAGCAAGGAGAATCGTTTAATATTTTAGCATGGATTTTGAACGCTCACGTACTGAATGTGGCTAAGCCAAGTTCATACTCAAAGGAGTTGAAATAAATGTTAAAGAACAAAGGGCTGGAGGAGATGTGATTTTCCGAGAACCCCCCTTCAACGCACAAACTTATCATCCAATAAATGCCTTAAATATCAGAACAAGCCAGAAACATTAGAAAACGGCATGACTAGAGAAAGATTGGGAGCCCAAACCGGCAGATTCAAGCGACCCAAGACCCAAGAGAAGATACAGCTGATCCAAAAAGAAACGATGGAAGTCGATAACACCCCGATTGACAGGAAATGTAAAGAAACTAACCAAATCCCCCAAGAAGTAGAACCAGATGAAGTGAGCACAAAGCCTAATCTCCTGGCAAGTGAAAAGAAAGACGATGAAAGACAAGTTTTTGCCTTAAAACTTTTCACCTCAGCAGAGAGACCCTTCAGACAGAATAATAACGAACTTATACAAGACATACGAGTTTAAAGGCCCGTATTCAGACAGAGAGGTCTATAAAATAATAGCAAGAGGGAATCTAGAAAATCCCCAAGATCGTTGTGACACGGTTAAAAAAGAGGAGTTTTAGAAGAAAAGAAGCTGGACATCAAGTCACCAATCGAATAAAAGACACACAAAGCCTAAGAAGATCAAGCCCCGAAGAAAAAAGACCGAAATATGACCCGCATCATAAAAATTAAAATAATTAACCATGATGTCGCAGATTGAAACGAGAAGACTTTCTCTCTTATTAATTCATACAGAAACAAGATTCGGAAATAATCCTGCTACTAGACGAAATAAATATTACCCAGTAGCAAATAAAATCAATATATACAACTGCAACATCATAACGAAAACTGGTAATGACTTAAATTATGATGTAGTAACAATAGCATTAAGAAAAGAAGTAAACTTCAAGCAACTCAAACATATGGACGAAGCTTACTTTGAGGTAAGCATAAGAACTTACACTAAAAATATTTCCATCGCGACTGGTTAACAACCTCTAGGTAGGGACCTTTGTCTGTCCCTAATTTCTTGGAAGTATTCGGAATAAAGACCAGGCAATTTTCATGGGGATAATCTGAATGCTCGCAGTAGGGCCTCGGGTTGCACTAGATACTTTAACAAGTCGGGAAAAAAATAAAAATGTTGGGGACATGAAAAATACACCACCAACAATCCTAGAAGAAGAAGGAATTGAGCCAATTACACTGCAAGAATTAAAAATAACAATCTCTGCTACCAAACAAAGAGCTCCCGTTGAGTCAGAGCTAACTAGGGAGAATCTGATCCCAATGCCGGACTATTTATTGGATAAAATAGTATCGCTATCCAATTCCATACTTAGTGCAGGAAATTTGCTTGACAAATTGAAAAGAGGAAAAATAATATTCCGAACCTAAACCCAGCAAACCTTCTAATATTTCAGGATACTTCACACAAATAACATTACTGGAAACTCTGGCGAAACTGTTAGACAGATTGATAAAAGCACCTAGAAGAAAATCGCAGAGACTGAGCCACCAAGAGGGGTTCAGAAAAATAGAAGTAATGAAACAGCCTTGGCCGTTTTAGTTAAGACTGTGCCCAAAGACAAATTTAAAAAGAACTATACAGATATAGTACTTAGGGATGAACAAAAAGCGTTTGATAAAGTTTGGAGGATCGGCCTACAATTCAGGATCAGAAGATTAGGGCTACCTGCAACCTTATCAAAGTGCTTCAGTGACCTCCTCCAGGAGGTCCCTCAAGGGGGTTGCATAAGTTCAACACTCTAGAGTATATTCATGATGGACTTTCCTAGCAGTATCAATATATCTACTAAGTATATACAACTAGCAAACGACATAAAATTAGTAGCAAATAGCTCATAGAGGCATGCCAAAACTGTGGATATGATCACGGTGGCCGAGATCGCTAACATAAATAAACATGCCGGCAAGTCGAGGATACGCCCAAATGCGGCAAATTTTCGATTATCCCACTAGACAGACGAAATACCGCCAGAGTGCAAGTAGATGATACAAGGTAACGATACGGGAACAATGGAAAAGTGCTTGGCCTCAAGATTAATAAGCCTTTTAGTTAAGCTGATATAGCAGCACCCTTATCAATTTATCTACGAGTACCTCTAGCCTGTTTTTCTTTTCCTTTCCTCCTTCTTAGTCGATTAAGAAACCCAAGAAGAAGAAGATTGGCTAGCACATCGATGGACTCGCCTAAACGGGTCCCTTTCTCTGTCCGGAAGGGCGCGCAAAAACTTGATTTGACCTCTATATTTAAGAACATACACGGGGAACTCGTTTTAATGCTTGTTTGCGTATTGGACTACTCGAACTCTCACATTGCCAATTGTTAAAATGCCAAAAACGTAGACAGGATTGCTTCTTCTTGAACGATACCCATCTTTTTTAGAGGTAATTTCTCCCAAAATCGAGACCAGAAATGATGTCTAGTGTCGGCAAATTGATCCCTGAAATGGCTAACACAAGGCCGATAAAATAAAAGAAGATATCAAGCGGACTCAGAGATGGGCCAAAGTAAAAGATGTAATAAAGTTCTCTAACTGAAAAAACGGTACAGAATATACACATGTATTTAAAGTTATCTCCCTGAAAACTGATATAGCAGAAAGGAGACGAGTTTATTAGCGTTTTGCTTAAAAATTACAGCCAAAAAAATGAAAAGTGGCGACTTTGCCAGCGTTCAAACGTGTTTTAACTGCTTCTCGTTAGAAAAGCATCTAACTCGAGACTGCTCTCTGAAAGATATCAAGTAGTGTTCAGAATGTAGTAGCAAAACCCATACGTAGCACGAGTGTGACTCTTAAACTAAGAAGTTTTTGAATTGCAAGGGAAGTCACCATACCATGGCGATGGCCTGCCCAAGGAAACATAAATTTATCTAAAACAAAAAATAGGAGAAGACAAGTATGGAGGAAGAAGAGCAAAATCTCACTTTTGGTAAGGTCTTTAATGTTACAGCGCAATAGAGGCATCCAACGCAAAACATAATAGAAATCAAACAGGGCGTATATTTAAACATCCTGGCATGCATCTTGCATGCAAATGTGTTAAACGTCGCTAATTCTGGATCATACTCATAGGAATTGAATTTCATGCTGACGAATAATGGGCTCGAACAGATGTGGTTTCCCGAGAACCCCTCATAGGCGGATATTTTGAATGTAAGATACAAGCTTGCAGCAACCGACCAACCAAACCACAGAAAAAATCAACGAGCAAGTCGGAGACACAGATTCCCAACTCAACAGATTTAAGATACCCGAGGCTCAGGAAAAAATGCAACAGCGCACAAAAGTTATGGAGAGCGAAGTAACCCAAGTGGAGAGCAACCATAAAGAGGTTATTTCAACAGTCCAAGCTGAAATCGAAGTAGGAGCAAGCGAGGTAGCCACTAACGGCACGCCAGAACAAGACTAATCTGCCTATCATGGGTTCAATTTGAGGTTCTTCGCGTTGGAAGAAAGACCCTTCCCTGAAACCAATGAAGAATTAATTCAGGGGATGAAGAGCGGTCTCATAAAATACGAATATGAGGGACGGTCACGGAATGCGAGGTGTATAAAATCATTACTAGTGTCACGTTGGTTATTCCACATGACCTGTGTCACGTAGTCACCAGAGAGGAATTCAAGAAGAGGTGCAGTGGGAGAGAAAAGTTGCCTATCGAGTGGGTAACCAACAAGGCTGATTGAAGATTGCGTGTGGATGAAAAACATTGAAATAATGTATTAACTCAAAAGACTGAAGATAGTTAGCCACAATGTGGCGTGCTAGAATAAGAAGAGGCATTCTCTTTGCAACGCTTATTTGAAAGAGGATATCGAGATAACTATTTTTAACGAGATCATCATAGACTCAGAAGCGAACAAAATCAAGCTTTTCAACTACACCGTTATTGCAAAAAATACCAACGATATCAACTACGACGGAGTCCAAATTTTTGTCAGAAACGACATCAGATTTAGCAATCTCAAGGAGTTGGACGAAGCCTACAAGGCAATCAGATTTTCGGGCTACCATGGGGAATCTAATAATGATGACGGGGTACCAACCTCTAAGAAGGGACTTTTTGCCCTTCTAAAATTTCTTTAATGTATTCAGGCGATAATATCATTCAATATTCCTGGGGGATCTAAACGCCTACAGTAGAGCTTCGGGCTATACTAACGACTTTAACATGACAAGCAAAAACCTGGATGGATTGCTTGAAAGAAAGAATAGTCGTTCGAATTAGGCCAGAGTTCGCAACATACTTTGGAACGAATAGAGTCACCAAGCTCGATATCGTAATCAAAACACAGGACCTATAGTTTAATTACCTCGAGAAGAAAGGAACTCCAACGACCAGTGATCACACAATGGTTGTTTTGACCTTATCGCTGGACCCAATTCAGGTAAGCTGCACGGCAAGGAAACATTTCAATAATGGCAACTGGGACGCTTATGTGGATGATATAACCGGGTACCAACAGGAAGGACTCTCCGATGCGACTCTCAGGGAGATCGACCTGGGATTTGATAAACTAATGGATGCACTAGTTAAGGAAGGTAAGAAATACGTCCCCATAACAACTTCCAGATCCCTTCTGCATCCACTCAGGACGGCTCAACTCAAAGACCTTGAAAATCGTTCGGTCGAAATGAGAGAGGCTATTGAACAAACTGGACCTCAAAGAGGTGATAGAGCCTGACTGCAACGGATTAAGTAAGATCTAATCACCGCTACGGCAGTAGAAACAAATGCTAGATGGGATCAATTTGTCAAGGGATTCGATTCCGAGCTGAACCCAACCAAATTCTGGAGTAAGATCAATATTGCAAGAGGCAAAAGGCGTCCATGAACTAGGCTTAAGATTGAACACCACGAAGTTGTTGAAAATAACCCTTATGAGATGGTAGATGATTTCCGCGAACACAAGAGAGGAGTGTTTAAAATCTCGCTGGACGAAAATGAAGAATTCGAGGGGGAACACGAGTTAAGGATCGTTGAAGAATTGGAACAACATCGCCTAGAGATTGTCTACAATGATTGCGCGCCCCAACGATGATAGTGGATCAAGGGTGATAAATTGTAGGCTTATGAGACATCCAGAGGAAAGGTCCTTGATACCAGCAACACAAACATTGTTTTCGGAAGTGAAGAAGCACCTAAACAGCTCTGGCCCTTTTACTGGAAACAATCGCAAAGACGAAGTATGACAAAAATTACCCGACATTGCGATAAGGGACGTCCAAAAAGTTCCCGACAAGGTTTGTGGGATCGGCCTTAAATTCAAGATTAGGAGGTTGGGGCAACTACGATGTCTCACAAAATGCCTTTGCGACCAGAACACAAACCCGGGAAGCATATATTTCGGTAAAAAGCTACGATGGACGGACCTTCGAAGTCGCAAAGGAGGTCTCGCAAGAGGGCTGCATAAGTCCTACTCTGTAGAGCGTATATACAAGGTGACCTCCCCAAAACGGTCCCCAACACTAGATAGCCCTCATTTTTTAAATTTCTGCAAGGATTGAATGAAATCCTTGTGTTTAGAAACATTATATCCAAACAAGAGAGCCTTTGGACCTTTCTTCTTCATTCTAGAGCACGTGTTAGAGATGACCCACATTTAGCTATGTGCATTTCTTGAGGCGCAGTACATAGTTGACCATGGCGTCCTTAAAAACCCACCTACTAGTTACTCTGAGCTCCTTTATGATGGCTTCTTTGAGTTATATGATGGTCCTGGGTCTCCATGCGTACACTCTGTCTTTAAGGTATCCCCAGAGAAAGAAATCTGGGAGCCTAATATCTGGGCTGTAAAGTGCCCAGTCAAAATGAGTTTTGAGGTTCATCATACTACCACCAATATTTCTTTTAACCAATCTTGGGACAGATTTGAGATGTGAGAGCTTGCTCCATCTTGCTGGAACAAAAACTTCCCCATAAGCGATGGGAACATGGTCTGCAGTTCCCTCTTGAAGGTTTCAAGGACCTTAACATTCCGCGCCTTGTTGACTGTCACTGTCGCGCAAGATTTCTCGAATATGAATGGTCCGATGAAGCCACTGTTGAGATTGCAGTCCATATCCTGCACTTAATGGAGTGTAAGGGCTTGGTGGCTATCTCATTTGGTCTGGAAGTCCCCCGAAAACATTTGTCTTCGAGTTTACCTTTCCTTCACGATGGAAGTCAGCTTCATCTGAGGTGCAAATGAGGCTAAGAAAAATTGGGGTCTCCTGAATCTTTCCCATTATCTTGACTACCATAGCCTTAATCTGCTTCTTGTCTGAGGCTGTAACGGTCTGCTTCGTCTGTTTTCTGTATGGGTAGGTCTTTTCATCCATTACTAGCAATCACCTGCAATTCTCACCGGATATACCGAGGGACTTAATTTGGTTGCGCATAGAGCGTTTTGGACTCTGCTGAACTGACTCTCCCACGCTCTCAACCAGCTGGGCTGTACGCTTCCTGGTGCTTCCCAAATGGTTTGAACGGTTGCACTGCCTGCATTGAGGTTCTCTACTGTCCCATAATTCTCGAATTGGTCCACCCAGTCCTGAATTCTGCTCTTGTAGGGGACTTTTTCACATTCGAACTAACGCATGAAAGTGTCCTGCACTTTCTTGTACGAGCCTGTATTTTAGTAATGATTGACGCAGTATATTCTTGCTGGAGCTTTCATTGGGATCTAGTTGTGTCAACAGGCGTTGCTTCTGTCATGCCATGCAAAGGAAGGGTAATTACCGAATTAATGAATATATATCACAGAAATTGTGTGCAGGCCCGTTTATTGGGGTCACCCAACGTGACCCATCTACGACTCAACAAGATACAATTTGCAACCAATATAATAATAGTGACGTAGAGCGTTTACGGGCGGACCCGGAACATGGCGAGGGTCACGGAAGCAGAGATTTAAAATATCAACAACTATAAGGCATAAATGGCCGGTAATTTGGCAAATTATCATTTTTATATTTGAAACCAAATCAAAGTTTTCTTTAGTCTTAGTAGAGGTGGTTATAAGTCTGGAATATCATTTGAATGAGACCCAATTTGGAGAGTAAACAACATAGGTGGGTACAAATTAAGGCGCATAAGTGAAAACTTCAAGAGATTAACTATGTGAGACTTGCAGTGGAAACGTACTCTCAGAATTACTACGGCTTGTTGTTAAATGTTCAATTTCGGCGGGGTACAAACAGTAGAACATTTAAGACTTTATACAGAGCAATAAAGACGATGGCTGATGAAACTGGAAATAAGGGCGTCAGTTGGAATACAGCAAAAATGGATAAACAGATTTTGAAGAAGTTTTAGGACAAATGCATAATCACTTGAAGAATTTTTATTTCATAGTTTACCATCTTCCAGTAGCAGCGCCTACAATTGAGGCTAGTAAAATTAGCCTTTTTTCTTGCTATCTTCTTATTAATGCTTATAACTAATAATTTTTCATTTGAGAAGATTTAACCACAAGTAAATATTTGCTTCGAGTAAGCGGGGTGCGGCACTTTGCCATACACGATATGGACTTATCGTTTACAGCCTTAGACCAACTGTCATAAGCTTCGGGTAAAATCTACTTTGCACGTCTACACGACTGATTTGCTTTATCTGAAGAGGTGGCAGTAGTAGCACCTCCGAGGTAGTTGCACGAATGCCTTCACGCGATAGCAATAGCAACAGGGGTAGCCATGCCGGTATTTACAGCTAGCTCTAATTACTAAACTGCTGAAGGCTTTCATGCTTTTTCTCTTCTTATTAAAGAGAGCGGCGCTCTTCTCGGTGCTGCGTCTGTCTACACGGTTAAACTTGGCACAGAATCACACTAGGTAAAAGAGTAACGTAAATGCCTAGTTTCAATATAGTTTTTGATCGATACACAGTCACAGAATGCTATAATTGCCATTAAAGCATTGGAAATTCCACATATTCTAGTTTGTATTATTC
The DNA here is from genome assembly GCA_963969495.1 of Ceratothoa steindachneri. NCBI lineage: Eukaryota > Metazoa > Arthropoda > Malacostraca > Isopoda > Cymothoidae > Ceratothoa > Ceratothoa steindachneri. The sequence goes on along the minus strand of OZ018322.1, from coordinate 157,912,241 downwards.
TGATACTATTGCAGATACCAGTCAGGATGATGTCAAGATTGTCTTCTTTTGGGGTAGTTGGCATGCTGTAGTTGCTGGAAATAAATTTGTTGATGAGAAAGTCAGGCTATCTTCACAGAATCATCAATCATAAACTGGTGTTTTGCTCTTCTTCGAACTGACTACAAGGGGGAGGGGGGGTTAAAGTTGCTTATCATTATGTCACGCCCTTTTGTCTAGTTAATTTATCTTTCAATTCATTAAAGAATTTCAATTATTTTTCACTCTTATCAGAATATGACTCATTGGAGGGCGAAGCTCTATCGATTGAGGTTCTCTTTCAGAATCTTTCTGCAAAGCCTGCTTGGGACTTCACAATTTGGATGAATATTCTAAATACTTAAATTACGAGTAAACATCACACCATATATATATATTTTTTATTATTTTGGCACACTATTATACTAACGATACATTTTTAGTTATACAGTACATGCATGGCTAATTCAGAATTTATAGTCAAGTTTAGACTCAAGCCCGATTAATTCCATGGCGTGACGTCTCGCCTCACACAGCAGCTGAATATTCTGTAACTAACTTCCCGCATCTTTCCACCACTTGTGTGTTATGAAGGAACCAAGGGAAGAGGACAGTGGGTGAAATAAGAACAGAAATCATGTCGTTCAATTCTTTTTTGTCGCTCATATTCATTGCAGCTGCAGGCTTCGTCACGGTCAAACTTTGACAATCGACCATGTCCTATTATTCGATCGTGGCGAGTTTCAGCGATGGCACTATAAACCTGTGGATTTTGTTTGCAGAGACATAAGTTCTTACTCTTATGATTCTTCTAAACCCGAGCTTCCTATTATGTGGTAGATCATCTGTAATCATGGTTAATTGCACGTTTTATGGGTGCCCTCAGAAGCTGTTTGGCCGAATTCCTGGGTCAAAGACTTACCTTACAAAGGAGCTGAGTTAGAGTCTTCTCAACATCATCCGTGCGGTTGTTTGGCTCCAATTTTCAAGGTGGTTGCGTTTAAGGGGTGACTATGTTGGGGTGTAGAAATCGATGATAAATAAGCCAAGATTTTTAGTATTGTTGGTTAGTACATGGATAGCAAGATAGAGCCGGAGGAATCTATTGGCATTGGCCAACTTTTATTATTAGTGCAATAATCTCGGTTTCCGTAATGCTAGATCACAGGGACAGTATCTTTTCCGGACAGCTTGACACATCTGCCACAATCAACGCTAAACTGTGCTCAGGTCCTTTAACTTAGCCTGCGACAATGGCTATAATGCAGATATACATATGTTCAAAAGATATTCTATTGAGTCCCGTGTAGGATTTGAGAGATTTCCGTATCGGTTCGGAAAAACACATGGGGAGGTCCAATTGTTGTTACATCCAAATGCTAAAACAGTTGTTAGAGAGGCAGCTCGTTAGAATGCAATAAGCTCATGAGCCATTAATTAGGTTTTTGTAAAAATTCTCCAACCTTGCGGATTATTCTGGAATTTTATCCAGCGTTGACAGCGGTCGCGTCCATCCAGTAACTTTCATACTTTCAGGATTCACACTTTGCGCAATCAAAGATTTAGAGATGATTTGGGAAATCACTGTGTTTGATCCACTTGAAAGTGTCCCGTGTGCAAAGTACAATAAACCGGTATCACAGATAATGCTGAGGTGCTATTCTATATATATCTGTTCCGGTGGCCTTGTCCTGCGGGGTATAGTACATTATTGATCGTTATATGCTTTGACCATCGAAGTACAATCCTGGCAAGTCTGTCATAGTGCTATCTAGTTTTGTCAGTCCATGACGAGTTCTACTTCATTCACGGCGAATTTTACCATGAGCAATGGCTTGGAACTATCATTTGTAGAAACAATACCAATGCCTTGTAGCACAAATGAAAGATTAATGGCTGCTGTCGAGCTAAGACGCCTGTTCTATAGCACACTTTAGCGAAGGTTGGATATAATTATTCATTGACGTTTACTCTTCCGTGTCGATTATATCAATTTTACAGTTATACGGTGTATTTTTATTTACCTTTTTACTGTCGCCGTTCGAGCTTCCTCGTTGTAGCTTCCAGAATTGCAACATTGGTTAAATTTTTCTTGGTGAATGTTGTGCTTTATCGATTCTCAGACGTTCCTAGATATTTTTCTCTGTAGCTTTCTTGTTTCCACAAATTTAATGCTTTTTCTAATCATCTTTCTGTCTCCTCTCCGGTCCCCTAGAAAATCTTTTCTTTGAGTGACTCTTTGTTCGATCTTTCCAAGTTTCACTTCATGACAAAACCTACAGATTTCAATTCGCTAAACTCGAAGCGTTTATTTGCGTTTTCTCTGAATGGTTTAATTTGTTTCTTGTAATATATCATTGTCTTTCTGTTCCTTGTATGGTTCAAGATTTCCGTGTATTTCTCAGTGCGCTGTCTAAACGTTTCACCACCCCTCTGTGCGTCGCGGTTGGAAGAGTACAACAGCAATGCAAACTTTTTTCATACTTTGGTAAACGGTAGATACTCGTCCTTTTTTAGTGTCTGCTATTGTGTTTAGATATATGCCTTCATAATATCAGTAAGGTTTATACTTTCTAAAGAAAGTATAAACTCTAAACAATGTAAGACTATAAAGTAGTTTCTGCAAGAAAAAGAAATATCAAATTAATACTGTCACAATCATTTGTCAAAAACCTACCTACATATATCAATATGTATTAACTTACTATTAATATCAAGTTTCACACAAAAATGATGATAACGGCAAAAAATAACCTACTCTCATTTTGAAATGCTCACTGAGCTTGGCGGATTAGTTTTGCATTGGATACTAACAAGATTTCACACGTTCAATCTTTCAACATTTCCTTCGAAATCGTCAATATCACATGCAATGCATTCGTAATCTTAAATGTTAATCTATAGTATTCAATTACATAGTCTGCAACAACTAAGCTATTAATTGTTTGCATAAAATACTTAAAATACCAGCATCTTAGATAACTCCTGATCGACGAAGGGATCGTTAAAACATGAAATGCGCAATAAATTAAAATTGTTGGTGATCAAACAAATGCTTCAATTACATTATAATTTCACATGATTGTTTATAAAGCACATGGGCAACTTTTCCAACCTCAAGTAAATAAAATATTTTACTCCATCCTTATGGGCATCTCATAGGGGTAGTGTGGCTTTGGTGATCTCTTCTTCCTGTTGTAGCTGTGTCTTTAACTAGAGGAACGACAACTAAGCTAATACCAGCTAACCTGTTTGCTTACCGAACATAAAAGTTTAGGTCAGAGACCTTCTTTCTGATGCGCTTTCAAAGTTGCGACTCGTATGGAGCCAGAACATTTCTTTCTCAGGCCCCTCTACATTATTCATATGGGCTTAAGTTAACTATTTTTTTTCTTTATTTCAGTCCTCGGAGTAAATGCTAGAATAAAAGTATTCCATTTTGATCTTATATAGATTTTATAGCTTGCATTATAGAAATTGATATCGTAATTTTTAATTCTATCATGCATTCCTCCTTTTCTTTTGATAATGCTACTATGCAACGATATATGAGAAATCTTATTTGTTTAAGTTTTAAGTAAATATTTCTTTTTCGTTCCTATTTCTTATTCGTGCAGGTTGTTGTTAGAATGGTTTAATGGGTTTTAAGTAACCAGAGCTTTCAACCCTGAAAAAGCAATTTGGAAACAAGGGTAGTAGTCGCTATGGATCAAGGATCTGCCCTCTCGCTAAGGGTAGCCTTGGTTTATGTCTTTTTTATAACACTCTAGTTGCTCTACGAGAACAAGTTGGTATATGTTGGTTACTCATAACCCTTTATATAATAATTTTTATATACACCCTTGGACAAAAGTATAAAGCACCAGTCAGAGATTTATATATTTAACATATTTAATCAGACTTTTAAGAATTTATCTTATTTTTCAAACATATATGTATGATAATGATGACGTGAATAAGGCTGAAATGTTAAAATATTGAGTTAATATGTTTTAATTCCTTAGTATTTTACTAAATGGTCGGTAATTAATAAAATGTTATGTTTATTAAAATTAGAATTTAATACAAAAAAATCTTTATACAGCTTAAGTTTATAACTAGGGTGTAATAAATATCCTACTTACTAAATAAGTAAAATGATTAAAAATAAAGAACTTACAGAAGCACATAGAGCGCAAATCTTAGTTCTCTTTAGGCAAAGGTTATGATAGGAAGAAATTACTAAAAATAAAAATTCAGGATATGCAAACTAAACCAATATATAAGGATATAAAGAGACCAAGGGTCTTGTAACAAGAACGGCGTCTCCTGACCAAAAGTCGCAGGTTCCCACTTATTCTGATTTATGACCTCACAACCTTAAAATCTTTTAATAACCCCCGGACTAAATTTGGGAGGAACTAGCCCATTATATCATTCGAAATAAAATGTAAAACAACATAAGGGTTTAATATTTCTTTAGAATCGGCTGAATTGTTATAAAGTTGTTGCCAAAATAAACACCGGCTAAACTTAGAAAGACTTTGGCAATTATATTATTAGAAAAAATAGTTAGTATTTATTACTTCCCTCCCCCCCAAAAAGCAAAACGACACCGATCAACCGACCGACATAGTGAGATGAAGATTCGCCCACGACTAAAAAAAAGTGGTAGTAAACCTCCTAAAATACTTATAGTGGACAGAGCTATCATTCGGGCTTCAATACAGATATACTGAATTGTTTTCTGCATTGCTGTGGAAATCAATCTAGAATTAATTAAATAATTATCTCTCAGACAGTTAGAAAAATACCTAAAGATCTAAAGCTGAAAGGATATAAGGTGATAAAGAAGACATGTATGTAAATCTGAGTGTAAGACAAAGGGAAGCCAAGGAAGAATATCCCCTAAATTTGTTCCATGAATTCCTTCCCACTCTCTGTTTTCTAAGTATAACTTCCCCAATAAAACAAGAAAGAATTTGAATACTTGTCAGCTGCTTCACAGGCGCAGTTAATTAACTTGTGCGTGCTAGAAGTTTTTATCCCACCGAGCAAACGCTAATCTTAGTAGTCTGGAGGCTGCTAGCCGCATGTTTCTCTGCCACATCATAAAAGTCATTAAGACTTGAGTCGGGCGACAAACGCTAATCCCTTTGGTAGCCGGAGTTGTTCAGACAGGTGTCTGAGTCTGCTAACGAGGAGAAACCCCCAAAATGGCTGTCATATAAATAACTGGCTGATTGAGTTTGAGAACCCATCGCCTTCGGTTCAGATCGTGTATGTTTCCACAAGTGCCTGATATTCTCTTATACCATCGAGGCTGGATCTCACCAGGCAGGCCTATATCTTTTCTAAAGCCTTACTCTGTTCAGAGAAAGCCTCGAATCCTTTTCATCCCAGAAGGTTTGCTGGGATTCTCTCGTCTCATCTGGAACCCCCTCTCAAGGATCTTCAGTTTCCCGTGCGAGAATTTGCCCCGAGCCGAATCAGTATCGATTTTTGGAGGTTGCACTTCTCTGGAGCAGAGGTGCTATCGTCCTTCTTTAAAGAGGAGCGTGAACTCGTCTTGTCCCCCTTCCTCCTCCTCTTCATCATCGTCACCGTCAGGCTATTCAGCCGAGGGTCACGTGCATTGGCCTTCTAGATTTCCCCGTGCCGAATCAGCAAAAGATTCGCCTTCCTCGAGTTGATCCCATTAAGGTAAAATGACCCTTGCTGTTATCCCTCGTTAATCGACCTACTTTCCGACCACTACATATTCCTTCCGTCTAACTGATTTTTGTAATATTCTATTTAATAACTGATTAACGAGTGATTAACTTTCCAAGAATGCCGATTAATTTGTATTCTGCCAGAGTTGTCCTTTATTTAAATTAACTGTATTTTACGATATGTAAATATATTAACTAGTGACTTATGAAAATTATATTTTGGTTTTCGGCCCCTGCAGTAAATCTTACTCTTATACTTAGTAATCAACGGATTACCCTTAGGAAGTGAACATACTTTTACCTAGTGGAGGACGCGTACGTACATTAGAGGATATATGTATATATAACTGTATATATAATATTTTCTAGACTTTTATCTCTTTCATCCCCAAATTATATATATATATATATATATATATATATATATATATATATACAAAGAAAGAGCAAATACAGGTTCTGCGGGTGATAATACAACCACTACAGGTCTACGCTATTTTTTTATTTTTTGCCTTACAAATAAATTTGAAGAGGGAAAGGAAGATGCGGAAACCTTGTATAGCTGATTATAAATACATATAGTACAAGAGAAAGAAGAATTGGACGTGAATGAGCACATGAGACTAGAAACCGTAGTTTTTAAAGGCAAAAGAAAGAGATATTAGAGGAACCCAGAATCAAAGAGAGCAGAGGAATTTTCAAAAACTTTTCCCCTGGCGTTATTTCAGTCTTCTCAGTAAAGGATCGCCTTCACTGTGCCGCCCTCTGCTCTCTTTGGTGATGGGTTCTTCTAATGTCCCTTTCTCTTGCCTTTAAAAAACTACGGTTTCTTGTCTCATTTGCACATTCGTGTCCAATTCTTCTTTCTCTTGTAATATATATATATATATATATATATATATATATATATATATATATATATATATATATATATATGATGAAAATTATGCAATATCGCAAGAAAAGATGAGGAATTAAACCACATTTTCCGAAGACAATTTAATTCAGAACAGTTTCAGTCTATCTCACACCCTTTTTCAACTGACACTGGATAGAAAATATAAAAAAAAATGCATACAAGCATAACAGGTCGTGAAATATCCCCTCTCTTATCCCCAATCCCCTACTTGTGGGTAATCTGGAGGGAAGGTTAGACCTAAACATATTGAAGGGCTGACATTTTACTATTTTATTTATTTGCTTTCTTATTACAGGATTAAAAGAAAATTGACCCTCAGATAGATTCAAATTAGGAACTGACGATATCAAGCTCGATTCTACGATTCTTCTCTTAACATAGTTAGCCGATTTAAATACCATTTTACTTCCATTGAAATCGATCGTATGATTCAAGTCTCTAACATGGCAAAATATTCCACTGCTTTCGCTGCCCACTCTAATATCTCTTTTGTGTTCATACAGTCTCTTGTCTAGATTTCTCCCCGTTTCCCCTATATATACTTTATGGCAATCGTTGCATGGTATTGCATATACTCCTATGTTATGATGTTCATTGGTTTTCCTGGCAATCATCAATTGGTTTAAGGAATTATTATATTCTAAAGGCAAGATTAAAACCCGCTTTTTCAAATATGTCCTCTAAACTATTTAAATTATTATTAAATGGCAATTTTATACATTTGTTGAAGTCATTAGTGCGGGAAGGCTTATTACCATAGAATGTTTTCCCAGCTGCAAAATGGGCAGACGATATGAACCAATCGGGGTAATACAAATTAGAAAAAATGGTCCTGATAATGACAATTTCTTTATCTAAATAGAAAGGATGACATATTTTGTATGCTCTAAGGAAAAGGTTAGAAATTACAGATTTTTTAACAGTATTATCGTAAAACCAAAAAATAATGTATATTGGCATTCGAGTGGGTTGGTTTCCTATACACGTCAAGTTTTAATTCATAGTGATCTTTATTAATGAGGACATCTAAGAATGTTAATCTATTATCATATTCCCATTGATATTTAAATTTGATGGAGACATGCAGATTATTCAAATTATTAAAAAAGGTATCAAAATCATGGCCATTAGGCCATACAGAAAATACATCGTTAATGTACCTTAACCATATAAAGTTAGGGGGAGAAATTGTGGGAAGGAGTTCAGTCTCAAAATTTTTATATATATATATATATATATATATATATATGCGTATTGTTTAGGGAGGTGACCGATTCTTCGACACTGAGGTAAAGAGAAATTTTGTCTTCTCTGGACCAAACATCACAGATTTGGAGACAGGATTTCGGGAGAGATTAAGGTAATCTTCAGCTATGTAAGAAAGACTATTGTTGTACATTTAATTTATACTATTACACTAAATTATTTCTTGGAAGTAAATGATGCAAATTAGTAACATTTTTGTCAGAATTGTGCTCAATATAAGCACTTTTGTGGCTTTCTCTGTGAGAAGTAGCATGGGGCTGGTTCTATCACGGTATGGGGGCTGCATCTCTTCATCAGGAAAAGGGATTTTCATTTTGCAGGAAAATATGAACTTATACATAGCGGAGTTTTGATTAATTATTAAAGTTGAATGTTAATTAATTTTGGAATTAGAAAATTATATATTGCAATTCTGATGGAGGAATAAATTTTCTGATGATCAAAGTAATCCTTAGTTAGTTTCAATTTATCATTTCGGGATAAATATTGACAATATTTATGTTTTATTACTCTCATTTATTCTATCTATAACTACTAGTTTTCACTAGAATTTATTAATTTCTTATGTTTTTGTGAAAATAACTTAGAAACAGACCACCACCATTATAGTTTAGTAAAGTAGGATATATTCAACTGTTCGGAATATATAAAAATATATATATATATATATATATATATATATGCGTGTCCATATCCAGCTAAATTCACGGATAATTTGTGGTGTAGGTTGCGTATGTAAATAAATGGAAGAAACTTCCTTGTTTCTACATATATTCCGAAATTATTAAAAGTTGAACTGATAAACAATGGTCAAATGAGTTTCGTAGCTGACAATAGATGCATAGCTTCTGGAACCTCCTTTCCTTTCTCCCCCATTTTCCTCTTTAAAATTGACAATTATTGTTCAGAATTTATATTAATAAATCCTAATGTTTTATAAAGATTAGAACATAACGTTACTTTCCTTCTTTCAGTTTTTATTCGGGTTTCGCATAATTTTATAGAATTGACCTTTATTAGCCTCAGTGTTTTAAATCAGATTGGTAAATATTCGTATTAACACATATTATCAAATGAATTTAAAAATGTGTTTTTCTTCTGCCGTTTTATGTGTATTTTTTGCGATCTGACACACATTATCGTCGTAAATGCACACTTTTCCCATAATTGACTGAAGGTCCATATTAGGAAAAGTATGTATTTTCGCCGCAAACGATTTCAAGATCTAAAAAGTACACACAAACTGCCTAAGAAAGATACATTTTCGAAATCATTTAAAAGATCCACCTAACCTTACCTAACCTAATAAAATCGGACATTAATTTTAAAAAACACTCATCTCATTTGTCTTAAAATTCATTCCCGATACTTAGTCGAATTCGGGCATTAGAAATCCACATCCTCTTAAACACACTAACTGAAAATGTTCATTGGATTTTACGCCCTTTTGAATCCTTTGCAATTTTAACACAGTAAAATAAATTCTGATCTTGTTTAAATCTATAAATATTGCGAAATGTATGGTATATAATATCTCGCGGGAGTACACTGTGAGTCCTATCTATTTCAAATGCCTGACAATCGGTATTGCGACCTAGCACAGCCGCCCTACGCAATTAAACTATATAAACCTAAGACACGGACATCTGCGAATCGTGCAAAATATTAGAAAATATAACAAAGAATTCTATTGGTTTATTGCAAAAAAGACACATGCGCACATGACCTGCACATATAACAAAGTCTGCTATTCGCTAACTGGTCAGGGCAAAACATAACAGTAATAAAGCAAATGGTGCAGAAAGATTAAAATTTCACAATATAAAAATATATTTTCGAATAGTTAATAACTAAGTTATTATTAAGCTCTAGAAGTGGAAAATGACATTACTGAGGACAATTCTAATAATTAAAAACGTTTATGTCTTCGAAAATTAAAAAAATCGTAATTGTGTTAAAACGAATCTTATCCTTCACATTTAATAGGAATTTTTGTGACGAAATGAACTCTTAAATCTTTTTTTGCAGTTATTTGCAGTTCTAAGGCATTCATATATGTCGTAGAAAAGGCTCTGGACGATATATTATATATCTATTCTTTGTAGGGATTATTCTATATTCAAGTGCGGAGTTTAATCAGATGGCCAAGTATGACTCTACGTTAATAAATAGGCCTGGAGAGGGCTTATTTATCTTCAATATACTTAAGAAGTGGACTGGAGCCCAAGGATAAATAATATTGCAAGCATTAACAAAATAGAATTTTATTAATTAATCTGACAAAACAACACATGGAAAATATTTACATGACCGGAGATTAAAATGGGAGATACACATAAAATGTAAAAGGGCATGGGATAAATTAAGATTTATGGGATTGAAATCAAATTAACAAACAAGAAGGAAAAGGGTCGACTAAATCCGTGTTAAAGCACGGAGTTACGTTAACACAAAGTTAAATAGTTAAATGCAATTCGTAGCTTACGTATTTATAAGGTCGTCGCGCAGATGAAGGCGATTTGAAGGAATGGCTTCGGTCCGACTGGCGATTTCCTTCCCAGGAGGAGGGGTTTTTAGGGGGATGTCCTTAACGAGGGGGGAAGGATTTACTTCAAGGAGTGGGAGCGAAGTGGGGCTCAGAAGTACGAGCGATCCTTTGGACAGGATATCGGAGATGTTCTGGATGAACAATTGAGGTTATTGGTGTAACCAAGCGTTCTCTTGAAGAACGTTAAAAGGGATGAATTAAATTACCACTGACGTGATATGAGAGGAGCGAGAACCGTTTCTTGTCAAATGGGCTCGCAGAACAATGACTGTTCTAAAGTTGTTCTCTTCTGAACAATTGAACAACAGAGGGGAGGGGAGCTGTTGAATGGCGTCTCGAGGGACACGAACCTTGGCCTCCAGGATATCGTCCTCTTCTGGACAATAAGGAGGTTCTCTGGGTAGAGAGTTTCTAGGTCCACAAGGGAGACCGGATCAGCGTTATGCCTGACGAAGGTAATCTCTATCTGATTCAAACGCGAAATTTTATCGCATAAATAACCGGAGCCAGCCCCTTGAGGTATGCGACAATAGGGACTTTCATGGAATGTCCCGCTAGCACTTGGAACACTCTTATCTTCCCATAAGCTTAATTCAATCTGGCTAGATCGACACCTGCAGGCAAACGGGGGATTGAACCTCCTTGATTAAACTTGGAGCGAGAGAAGATATTCGGGAAATGTTGGGTGATAAGGACGCCATGCTACTCTCTTCTCGCATGATGCACGTGAAAAGCATGAGTTTCAATATGTGATAGAAGCGAGGCGCGGCCGCCTTAGGCAATTCTATCACAATATAGCCATGTTGTTACATAAACATAAAAAATTGAAATTTTTTTATATAAACTATCTACAGTAAGAGTAAAAACTATCCTTGCACGTTATCTAATAAATAGGAAACTAACATCACAAATACAGGTAAGTGCTAAAAGGTCATGGGACAAGGTAATGTAAATGGGGCGTTAAGTAAGGCCTCCTTACTGAGAATTTTTGGAAATTCCCCGGCTTGAATTATTTTTGATCTGACATCCCCTTGGGTAAGGTGGCTAGGGTGATCTCGGCCAGACGAAATGAATTATTGCAGTTTAAACAAGGCGCGTAATACTGGGGGCAGAAGGACGATAAATTACATTTTTAAACCCGTGTAGACATTCAACGTCCTTGGATCTACACGGTTATGTGTTATTAAAGAATACTTCATCGAAGACATTACCGTTCACCGTGAACAGCGCAGTTACAGACCATGGCTAATTAATCATTGTAATTAGCAAGATTAGGGTACAATTAGCCATAGTGTAGGCAAGCAACCAGCCATAAATTGCAATCATATTCAATGCGAGAGGTACCAGAATTATATTCATCAGAGAATGCCTCTGTTAATACCACGACATCAGAAACGGCACCTCACTAGGGCTCCTGACGTCGCCAATTAAATCATGGAAAACTGGAAATATGTGACATTTTTTTAATTTTCCTAAGCATTGCCGTATAGATGGAACAACTTTCATTGTAGCTTTTAGTTGTAAAAGGAGCACAGTAAAGCCGGTCATCTTGTTAGCTGTGACCAAATTAAGGTTTTCTCTATTTTTTAGCTCCTAGATATATCAGTATCGAAGAAATATTGTGGGACAGTTCCATATCATTTCTATCAACGATTTGTCATATATTTGGTAGACGTAAAGATGTCACGGATACAAGTAAAGGGACAGAGTTCAAAATATTCTAGGTCACACTGTTCGTGAGCTACAGCACCTTGAACTTTGACCCCGTAGGTCATATTGATGGGTACTGCGTTTGGTCAGTAGTCAACATCTTGTCCACTAAACACCCTAGAGTCACCATTCTAACAACATTAAAAAACTGTTGGAGAGCTCTATAACTATCTATAAATAACGTTTTCTGTATGAGGTCAAGTAAAAAATTATATTGACTTTTGACATTTGACCTTGCGTAAAAAAAATACTATACTTGGATTTTATTTAAGATTATATTTTGTATGTATATATGTATATATATAAACTTCAATCTGCAACAAGTTTTATGTTGTGAGTAATATTGTTAGAGAAAGGTACCCAGTTGAATATACCCCCTCTACTCAATTTTATGAATTTTTTTAGATTTATCGACAAGTAATACTGTTTGCTGAAGGTTAGCTAAATGTTTTTGTGTGTTTTTTTAACATGAAACAGAAATTTAATCCAATACCGTACATATACCATACCACAGGGCTACTTGAAACAACTGGACTAAATGTAAATTGTTTTTATGCTACACTTTTATATTTTATATTTCAGTTTTTATACCTAAAAACTATTTATAACATAAATATACTATTTTCTAAATAAAAATACTTGTGATTAACTTTAGATTATAAACGAGATAAAAATTCAATTCTACTTTTTATAGCAAATTTTTCTATGAATATAATTTTATTTGCTAACAACTGGATCTCTACTTCAAGAACAAATTAAAGAAAATTATTAAAAACTTAGAAAAAAATAATAAAAACATAAAATAAGCTATCTGAAATTATTAATTACACAGTTTTGAAATTATTATAACTAGGTAATTGAGAGTTTGCACTTGTAAAATCCTTATATTCGTATCGAATTCTGACTTCAAGATAATTTAAAAGAAAATTCCCTCTTCATTAAAGGTCACAAACCTATAAAAATTATCGTCAAAAATGTAAATAATATAACAAATAGGATAAAAGAAATTTTAATGTTGCTTTACACAAATTACTCCAAAAGAATCCAGATGAACCATAAGTAGCTGGTTACACACATTATAGTAAATCACCCTCTAACTTCCTGATAGACCAATAAAAATGTTTGTAGAACAGTTGGTCTCATCAACAAATTCAAATGTAGAATATATTGAATTGTTTTCTTCTATACTTTCTAATTATGGACCCTGCGAGGAAGCTAAAGGTTGCGAGGTTTTCCTGTGATTCCTTTCAAAAGCATAAGAATATAGTGTGGAAGGGTATAAGAGACATACCATAATATTTCATCAACAAGAATACGGAGTGGAATCTGAAAGAGAAGCAAAAGGCCTGAACTGGATATTTAAAAGAACTTAAAAAAGCTGAACCCCGCCTTCCCCAAACTAGAAGATTCCTCAAACAATGTTAGTCCCCAAAATACTCACGAGAAGATTCTAGCGAGTTTAAAGCGACTCGAACTCACTTCAGTAAATGAGGCACTCGCAAGTTTTTATGCAACCCTTTTAAACAAATCAAGATTATCGTGGTCTGGGAGTTTAAAGTACTCTAAGAAGATGATTAAAAAAATTACCAAAACTATCAACGGGAAAATGATGAGGTGGAATTTAAGCAGTGCACATTGACTCACAGACCGACTCTTGAAACACAGAAAACTATTCGTTCATAGTGCAAGATGGATCACATTCCTTCCACTTTAACAAAGCACAAGCAACCCTCCATCCATCTCTGATATATTTTCAAAAAGATGAGGTTGTTCATCACTATAGTTAGGTGGTAACTTCCGATTAAAATACTAACGAAATAATCACTGTACGCCTGTTTCAAACAAGACTTATTGAATTCCTGAAGACGTTTTATGCTACCGTGTGTAAGAGCTTCTATTTCAGTGATGGCAGTACCGCTAACTATAAACTTTCAAGAATTTTCTCAACCACAGAGTCACACTAGTTTGCTGCCAGTCATGGGAAAGTACCTTGCAGTAAGAAAGAGCATTCAAATTACTGGTGACAAAGATCCAATCCTCACTCTACAGGTATTATATGAGTTTGCTGTCAAAAAAACACCCTCTGTCACATTCACCTTCAGAATGACAGCACAGCATGAAGTGCATAATGAAGGATTGGAAAACCGCATAAAAAATGCGAGAACTATTCCAGGTTAGTCATCAATTTTTTCAAACTCATTTATTTCCGTAGCATATAATTACTGATGGTAAGGTGAATGAGGATGAAGAAATGATTGAAGTACAGGAAACTTACTTTAGTGAAATAAGAAAGAGTGGCTGGTAAGCAAAGAACTGCTAACAATATGCAAAGTGGAAGAGCTATGTGGTTTAGAACTGAACTGCTCACCATCTAAAGAGGATGGATGGCACCAAAAACTCGTATAATTTATGCTTTTACTCTCAATTTTATCAACAATTTCTTTCTTTAATTACTACTTTGAACTGGATTTTTTTCCTTTAAATTGTTGCCAATTTTTTCCTTGAAAAGTAATCTATACTAAAATTAAGTTTATTTGCTATACCGTGTTGAATACTATAAGAAATAATTTAAATAGCAATTTTACATATCTCATTATACCTACCTATATGATTAAAATTTATAGAGAAAAAACTAGCACTTAGTATTGTTTCATGTGTATGAATAAGAACCCAGGGAAGTTCGGTTATTTACCAATCCTCAAGGACTAAAAGAACCTTCATGCCATTCCTCCCATCAATGAAGGAATAAGGGAAGTGAAGGAATACTCATACTTCACTATTTCTCATAATGAAAGGGTAACTGCCGTAGAACAGGAAACCCCTAAAAATACCAATGAATGCTCTGAAAGGCTACTGTATTGTAATATATGACAACGACTGGTATCATGCCTGTTTCACTAGAATTGTTACAGACGTCAACGAAGTATGTCTCAACTTCTTGGAACTATGAGGATCAGCACAATCATTTAGTTTTCCATCAAAACCGTATGAATTTGTTGTTGATGTTACAGACATTTTGGATGTTATGATTCTGACAACAAACACGGGCCGTAATTATGTGATGAAAAATCGAGATGTGGTAATAGCTACGGTGTTGTTGAAAAACGCCCCTCGTAATCCATGAATTTAACCTGAATCTGGCATAAGTTGAGTGTTTGAAATATAATTCATTTTTTACTGTTACAAAAAGCAATGTAGTGTTGAAACCATATTATATTACAATAAAAGCTTGTTGCACATTAAAGCTTATACATATACCTTCAAAATACTAACCTAAATGAAAATTGAAATATACTATCTTTGTTACCCGAGGTCAAAGAAAAAGGTCAACATACATTTTTTACTTGACCTTGCAAGGAAAGAGATATTTACGCTAATTTGTAGGGCTTTCCATCAGCTCTAAACAGCAGTTAAAACGTTTTATCTAGGTGGTGAAAGAGCACAGATATTGACTGCTGACGAAATGCAGTACCCCCTAAAAACGACATCTGGGGTGAAACATTATGGTACTGTAGCTTACGAATGGTGTGACTTAGAATATTAAGAAATGTTTTTACTCGCCTTGGTGAGAGCAATAAGTATACCAAATATGAGCCAAATCAGAGATAGATGCGGAAAATAGGCCTTTTTATCGAATTTAAATGGAAAAACCCTTGTTACAAACCTAAATCGAAAAATAGGAACTGAAAAAAAGAATTTGCTTGGCCATTATTTGATAAGTAGATAAAATCCGAAATTAAAACTTGAAAAAAACACAAATCGTATTTGCACCTTCCTTTAAAATTTTAAGAATGTTTCAAATTATTTAATTTAATTTTATTTGTCTCGAGGTCTTAAAATACCATAATCACATATTATTTCTTGATATACTCGTATGTATAAATATCCAAAGCACTGCAGTAGAGGGTAATGCGAATGAAGCTCAATTGGTTTGTAAACAGTATCACTACAAAATGATGTAATTTTTTACAATCTGCCATTCTGTACTTTGAATAATAAAACTTATGAGGTATGAATATCTCTAGTACTCATTAACAAAAACAAAGCGATGTTTTTGATTGATGGCACTTATTTTCCTGAATACAATCTAACTGTTAATGTGTAGTGCTCATTTGGAGGTTGAGTAGATCAAACAAGTAAACTTACAAATTGAGCACCACGTTGGCCCTTTGGAATCTTGTAATGGGCCCACAAACCAAACATTAAAATAATATGCCATTTGTTAATAATTAATTAATACAAAGCAAACTGTATACCTGTAAATAATGCTAACCCGCAAGTCAATAATTAATTTCTAGTTCCAAAACAAAATTTATACTTGTCAAAAATGCAAATAAGCTAACATACAAACATTCACACGCACATTTAAAAACAGGTGCTAGCCGATGACTTTGGCCGTGGCGATAAGGAAGACATTAACGCAGCTGTTCATACAAGTAATAAGTCTAATACAGAGATATGGACATGGACCCGCGTACGACGCAATTTTAGTTACTATGAATATCAACCTGATATATATT
Organism: Ceratothoa steindachneri; assembly: GCA_963969495.1. NCBI lineage: Eukaryota > Metazoa > Arthropoda > Malacostraca > Isopoda > Cymothoidae > Ceratothoa > Ceratothoa steindachneri. Next base: position 157,895,567 of record OZ018322.1, on the reverse strand, counting down.
AGTAGTAGTTCCAAATTTCAACACTTTCTTGGTGTACACGCGCCTACATTGAATACGCGCACATACCCTCTGGTCAAATAGGCTCCACCCAGCTCTCGGATTAGAGAAACGAAGCCAAGCCGCTAATGTTTCTTTAGGATAAAAGAGGTTGGTAAAGACACAAAAGCACAGTCAGACAGAGAGAATACAAAGACATAGAAGCTATTAACACTGATAGCCAGATATAAGGACGTGAGCATAATGCAAACTCAGCGATTTCCCTTCCCCAAAACAAAAGGTGGCCATAAAACCAAAAATATACCTCGATCATCGACATTTTTCTAAATCTCTTGCCTTCTCCAATAAGTCGGTTACCTTTAGCCCAGCCTATATCTTCCAATTTGAGTCAGATAGAATTCTACGGCATACCCAACCGCAACGGATATCCCCAAGCCAAATCACACACATCCCCGATAAATGAAAATAACTCTAACTTTAACATAGCACCCACCACAAATAATGGAATACATAAATTGAGTGAAATTCCTAAAATTAGGAAGAAATGTACTAGCCTGGTATTACGTAAAGACCTGGTAGGTAAACGCGTGAGCCGGATAAATATCTGGCAGAATCCGTGGCATAGTGGGTAAGTGCCAAGTGTCTACCAAGTGGTAACTGGTAATTAATGGACCGATATCAAGTGGTTAATTTCAAGGCTAGTTTGTAGCCAAATAGTTAGCTGTCAAGTACCAGTTCTTTGCATAGTAATTAATGGGCAGCTACCATTAGGTAAATCCTAGGTATCACGTATGTTCTCGTATCTAACTGCTCTGATTAACTTTCTGACTGGGTTGCGTGGGTATTGGTTAACCGCCTAGTGATTCGCGAGATTACCTCTAATGTTATTTCACATACTCGACAACCTCAGACTCTTCCAATAAGTTCTGTTAGATGCAAATTCAGTTATTTAATTCCAATAGTAAGAGATGGCCGAAAAAAGAAAATTCTCTTCATATTCTTTCACCCACTTTTTCATGTTGCTTTGATTCATTGTGCCGTAACATAGAAAAATGTAGTCTTTTAAGCCTATCCTTCACGAGAGACCTCATATAAATGAATTTATTCATTCAGTTTGTTTCGAAGTGGATCCGTTTGCAATCATTTTCTCTGTCCTTTCATTATTATAGAATGGAGTGCCCTCTTTGTCTGACAAGTCCTCTAGATAGAGGATTTATCAAAAATCAATTATGAAACAAATCAGATAATATAGTACGTTTTGCTATGTATAAGGGTTTAATTCCGACTTACACATGCTAATATCGCTACAATAAACAAAATGCTATCATGAACAGTGTAAAGCATGGTAGCGGCATTTTAGGGTAGGAAGCAAAATATATTGATAAACACACTCACAAAGGATAGTTACACGTTACCGGTTCCATAGAACCACAAGAATTATTTCGAGATAAGCAGTGTGCATTTTATACATTTCTACACCCTAACGATAATTTTTTTTAGAATTTTCATTCGACGAATTTATGTCAGCTATTCACATCAGAATGTGGACAAGTTTATCTTCCGCAAGATCACTTCCAATAACTTCAACATTTTCTTACAAATCTTTCCTCACAAGTGTTTAGTCAAGAAGCCCTCGTTAATGTTTACTTCTTATTGAAGTAGAAAAGAACTTATTAACGTAATTCCAAACAACCCTTCATTCAGTTCTCCACCGTTGGGCAGTACCCTCAAAAGTCCGTCGATGGATCCCTAAGCAAGGCCTTGTAAATAAAGGCAAATGCTTGGAATTATTTTTCCATTTTCTTGTGAGTGTTCTACATTAAAACTTTTAAACAATCAATGGATTTGATGTAATGCATTTTGTGTGCCTTACCTCTCTTTTGCATAATTCAGATTAGCATAGTTTTCTTCTCAACTTTTAGAAAACTTCACTACCCCGCTAAAGGTTTTCAGTGAATCATACTCCAGTTGTTTTGGGCTTTTTTAAATGTAATAAAATCTCTTTGCTAAAGATACTTCCTCACTTCTCACCCTCTACCTCCTAACTATTTGGGGCCATCGCAAGCACGATATAAAAAAAAACATACACCGTTTAGTTAACATTCACATTATATCTCCTATCCTTATTACTTTTTCTTAGTTTGGATATTATTGAGTGAGGGTATCACTTTACTTTAAAATACTAGTTTATTTTTCTTCATTTGACTCTTTTCTGTATTTCGTTCATTATATCTGATTTTTTTTGTGGGGGAGGTCACCTCAACAAGATGAAGTCATTAAACATTGTCAGACTGAGATAAATAAATCAGAAACATTTTGTATGGCAGTTTTGTGTATCTCATTCAGAAATTTCGTTTAAAATCGCTGCCGAAACTAATAATAAGGTAGCTTCATGATATTTCTCACTTGTACCTGCGTTCCGTTACAAGACACCTCTTTCTCACCTAGAGTCAGAGAAGAATAGCTGAACAGCAATGAAATACTAAAGAATACAAAGTAAAAAGGGATATAGGTTGAGTATCAGAAGCCTTACTGATTTTTATTAATAATCGTTTAATTAATATTTATAAATTTTAATTTTAAGTATAGTGACAGGTAATTTTAACAACGTACTATGGAATTTTGAGACAAGCACGTAAATATGTACTTTTAGCTAAATTTCATATGCTTAATTCAAATTTATATATAGTTTTGCTTTTTATCTTTCTCTCTCTTTGCATGACTTTTACTCTCTCTTTTTCTCTTTGCTGTTCTATTTCTCTCAATCATTCTCTTACAATCTATTATCCTCTGCATTAATGTTTATCCTTTTCTCTATTTAAATCACTCTCTTAGTATTTTTTCTATAGCCTTCTATCTCGTTTGCTCCTTTTTATTCTTTATCATTCCACTCTCTGATTCTCTAGCTCAATCCCCTTTGCAAACTTTCTTAATCTCTCTATCTCTCTCTCTCTCTCTTTCTCTCATTCTCTTTCTGAATATCTCCCTTTCAATCTTTGACAAAGTCGCTCAATATAGGTTAATCTATCAATCTGTCTCATTTTATCTCTCTAAATCTCTTCCACTCTCTGTCTATCTCTATCGCTACATCTCTCCCTCAATCTTTATCAATCTCTCTTTCAATCTCTATATCCTTTTATTTTACTCTCTTTCAAATTCATTCTCAATTTCGTTCTTTTTATCTCATTTTATCTCTAACTTTCTTTCTCAATCTCTCCTTTACGCTCTCTCATTACTTTTCTAACTCTCTTATTCCTTCCTTTGTACCTTTTTCTCTCTTCCTTCTCTATCTCATATTCACTACCTAACCTCTCCATTTCTCTCATTTTTCTCTCAATTTTTATCTCAATTTTTCCTCATAACCTTTAATTCTCTAACTCTCGCAATTTCTCTTTCTTGTCACTCTTTCTCTTACTCATCCTATTTCTATATCTTTCTCCTCTCTTATTTCTCTCTCTCTCTCTACCCATTAAGAATCTAAGAAGCTAGCCCGCCATTTTACAATGTGATGTGGAGCATATCCAGAGTTACCTTGTTCAAATTGTTGAGTAGGAGGATAAATGTAAGGTCATATATTAAAGCAGATTACCAAATAGACGGCCAAGTTCTCGAATCCGATAGCTTAGAATGGGAGCTGGATATTTGTTTTTTTCGAGAACCTAAAAGTGTCCAAGTAATGCGGCAAAGCTAGAAAAAATCAAACCGAATGCTGGGATATATTATATTGCTCGTAACTTCTCTATTTACTCGAAGGATATAATTATACATCAATATAAAACCAAATACTCTAACCTTATCTTGATAGTAGTACAATTTCGGTTTACGAAACTTTAACTAAGATGTAACACAGCTAGAAACAATGAAGGTATGGCTACTAACGAATATATGCGTTATAAATAAACCATACGAAGAGAGTCCGCTCTTTGTACCTATTATATCTTTGTGTGATAGAACGGGTTGAGGCCGCTTAATTTCAACCACTATCACATGTTATTTAAAACCACGATGCTACCCACGTGCATCTTCGCTTTGAAGCCTGGGGCCATATCGCAGCCACCTGAGTCAATGTTTAAACAAGGAGGTTTATCTTCCCCCTTCGCCCCATGCGTCGACCTCACCAGATTGAGTTAGGCTTATAGGCAGATAATTCATTGTTCTCAGGCTCGGCTGTGCATTTCCTCGAAGCTCCCACTCCATTGTCCCCCACGCCAAGGAGATGTCCCGGCTATTTATATGGAAACTTAACGACTAAGATTCAGATTAGAGATCCAGATTTTCTTCGCGAGACATCACTACGGTTCAGTCTCACCTTGTGCCCCAAAGGGCCCTTGACCTCGAGATCCACCATCACTGGTCCAGAAGAAGGACAATATCTCTTGAGTGCCAAGGTTCGAGCCTTCGTGACGCCAAGTCCACAAGCCTTCCCCTGTTGTTCAGAAAGGGAACAACGTTAGAACAGCCATTTTTCGTTAGAGCCCGTTGACAAGAAACGGTTCTCCCCCCCCCCCCTTGTTGTTTAGAAGAGAACAACGTAGAACAGCCATTGTTCGTTTGAGCCCGTTCGCCAAGAAATGGTTCTCACCCTTCCCCCTTGTTGTTCAAAAGAGAACAACGTAAAACAGCCATTGTTCTTTTGAGCCCGTAGTCAAGAGATGGTTCTCACCCCCCCCCCCTGTTGTTCAGAAGAGAACAACGTAGAACAGCCATTGTTTTTCAAGCTATTCGTCAAGAAACGGTTCTCACCCTTCCCCCTTGTTGTTCAGAAGAGAACAACGTAGAACAGCCATTGTTCTTTTGAGCCCGTAGACAAGAGACAGTTCTCACCCCCCCCCCCCTGTTGTTCAGAAGAGAACAACGTAGAACAGCCATTGTTTTTCAAGCTATTCGTCAAGAAACGGTTCTCATTCCCAGGACGCCACGTCAGGATCATTTAATTCTCCCCCCTTCGGCTAGAACTCGCCAGCGGACCGAAAATTCCTTTACGTCGCCTTTTTCTGCACAACAAGTATAATTACGTAAGCCGAACGTTACCTTTGAGTATTTAACCCTTTTGCCAACTCTATCCTGTGCTTTAAATGGTTTAGCGAACCATCTCATTCATTTAATTTATATTTGTTTTACCTTTTTAAATATCTTAATCCTCGGATTAGCTCGATTTCCCGCGACCCTTTCCAATTCTCTGTTTATGTCAATATTTTCCGTTTTGTGTGTTGTTGCTAGTTTTTATTAATAAAACTCGATTTTATTAATTATAGCAATATTATTATCCTTGAGCTCAGTTCCACTTCTTAAGCATATCGAAGATACATAATATCGGCCAGCCTAGACATCCACGCACTCTAAAGATAATTAAATAAGTTTCCTCAACGAATAGTTATATATGGTATATCGTGGAGAGTCCATTCTACGACACTTTGAATTAGACGAATAGGCAGCATTTTAAAAATTTAAAGGACTTAAACACAAAATAAAGATTATAGTTCCAGATGGAATATTGGGCTGGACAGGCCAAAACATATTCGAAATAGTAAATAAGCGTTTCATTTACGCCCTAGCCCAATATTTGTTTAGTTGTAAAATCACACAAACGAGAATTAAATAGCCTACATCACCGAGTACAGAAAAGTACCTCAGTTAATATACTTAAAACCAGACATGAGTTATTTAGTTTAAATATCGCATATTATTTGTGAAAGATAAAAACGTCGTATATCTGAAAAGTGTGAGGATTTAATAAGGAAATAGAAATAACAAATATGCCAGTAACTCTCGCTTATATAACATTGTACGAATAAGTTTTCCTTTAGGTATATTTATTTCATCGGTGTCAGGTTAAGTCTGAAGGAGAAGAGAGATATGTTCTATCACCCCCTCGTATAACTGCGCTTGTCCTGTGGTTAAAGTAAACCTGCCTGTCTTGAAGTACAGATGTATATCAGATTGAATTCATAACATAGTAATTATATAAAATAAAAAAATTAAAATAACCCTGTGTTCAATTGATAAAAAGGGAGATAGTGATTATTGGCTTCTTGGAACATCCAATATATTTGTCATTATTCACGTCTTATGTAATTCATAAGAGATTTATTCTCGCATGTGATAGCTGCCTGTTTATGAAAGGAGCTTGTGGCGTTTGCTGCTCTTAGTTCTGTAGTTCAATAATTATCTCTCATTTTCCCTCTCTATCCCCCCTCTCTCTCATCCTCTCTCAACCTTTCTCTCTTAATATATCTTAATCTATATATTCTCTCTTGCTCATTGTCTCTCTTTCACTCTCTACCTTCTCATTCTCAGTATTTCTCGATCTCACTATCTCCTTCACTCTTTATTCATCTAAATCTCACATTTACTATGTCAGCCTGTCATACGCTTTCTAACTTTCTATCTTCATTCTCTATCTCTCAATCTCACTTTTTTCTTATTCTCTCCTACACCATTCATTACTCTATCTCACACACTCTCACTTACTCTTAATTTCTAGCTCTCTCACTTGCTTTCTCTCTCCATCTCTCTTACACGCTCTCTCACATACTTCTCATCTCTGACCACCTCATCTCTTTATTTTTATATCTCCTCTTACAAACCTTTGTTTTAAGTGCTCTCGTTGCTTTTTGCTTTTTTGTTTTAATTAGGTCTCAACAAAACCCCTTCCTAAACTCCCAGTGTAGTTAGATTTCCTTGCCAGAGAATATTAAATTAATACTTTAAATTTTAATCAAATAGAGAAAAGTCGGAGGAAGTGCCTGGACCCTAAATACCATCAGTCAATTCATAGCCAATCACAAGTTTTGTTATATAGATGAAAGTATTCCTATCAATGCTTTTGCAGTCATTGTACGCTTCTGTATGTTCATGATTGTCCATCATTTACGACAGGCAGCTAATAGCGAGTTGATAGTATTCTTATTATTGTACCTCTGAGAGATAATCTCCTTTGAAAAGGAATAAATGATTAACCTCTTTGTAAAGAATTTGAGATGCCAGCGACGTTGTCCTAAAACTTGAAAAATTATGTAATGCTTCGAACCAACCCGAGATAACATATTATAATAGAGTTCATCAGCGACAGAGCGAGTTATAAAAAAACAACAAAACTGCTGAAAGTTTATTAGCATCAAATAGAAATATTATCATGATGATATATGCATATAAATAGTCATTATAATTTAACAGAACACCATTAAGTTCAAAATTCTAAACATAACTTAATGTTATTAAACACAAGGGTTTCTAGGTTTACAGTGATCTACATGTGCATAAGATATGAGAGATCTGCTTCACATGGATATTAAGTGATATCATTTAGTTGTTTGACCAAAGAAACCTATCCCTAGCATTGCTATCATTTGTTTATCATTAGTAGATTGGGAGTTATTAAAAAAGTTAAGATTTTCATTAATGCCGGAATGAATCAGGAAATTTATCCAAATAAGCTATAGGCCACGTTAATCCCACCATATAATTCCTTTACCCTGGAAAATTACTTGGCTCATTATAAATCATGTGTCTATCTTTAGTACTTGGTGAAGAATCAACTAAGAGCCTATTTTCCAATATTGTAGTTCTGGAGTTCGAATTCATTCGGATATAACATTTTACCTTTAAGAGTTGGACAAAATCTGTTAGAAAAATAATGTTGTTTTTCCCTGAAGGTTTTCCATTTTAACAGCATATTAATTTTAATTATATTGGCAAGAATATCCAAAAGTGCACTATCTTGTAATGTTAATGCAAGTGAATAATTGATACAGAATCAGAATTCGGATCTATATTCATCTCGAAATCTAAGCAATCGTTCCTTGGCGTTTTAAGCCTATTAAAATTTCAAAATTTGATCGAACATCGTCAATAACATTTTAGATATGTTGTGCAAAATCAAATAGATAAAGAAAAATGCAAGGACATCACATAAGATTCCTTAACTCTCCTGGTCAAGGTAATTATCTACTACCATCCCTTTCATATGTCACAACCATGTTATAATAATTTAAGTCCCTCATTCAAATATAAATACATATATTGATTAAATCCACGTTAAATTTATTAATTAGCTATAACGACATTCAATTTGTCGGATTTCAGCCAGAACTAACTCAATTAAGAACTTTTGGTTTAGCATTAGTGTGAGGGAACGAACCCTAAGGTCCCCCTTGAGCCTCTCCACCTTCAAGCAAAGACCATGTGGGCCTAAGCTAGTTCACTAAACGCAAAGAGAGAGAACTATTCTCGCGTGGGCAAACTTCAAAGTGGCTAGTAACACCTATGTTTGATCAGCGGCCTATCTCCTGTTGAGACGCATTTTTTCTGACCCTTCCCTGTCTGGATGCCAGGGTCGACCCGAGAAGAAGCTTCCTCGGTCGTCTCATCTCGTTTGGGCCTAAAGAGAGCGGCGCCAATTGTTACTCCCATGATACTGCCATGCCTGGACTCTTTCTAGTGAGCAAGCCAGCAGGGTATTTAGCCTAAGGTCACCCGTTACTCGTCTGAGAGTACCGCTCGACCTTTCGCAAAGATACGGCCCCTCGTCACGAGTCGTCCCGAGTTAGGTCTTTTCGGCTAGAGAGATTGTCGTGAGTTTGGTTACAGTCAATTGGCTAATTCGCGAAATGACTTTTTCTTTGGAGAATTGCGCCAACCACTATTCTCATCCAGTCAAGGAAACCTCTCCCCTCGTCTGAGATTACTCATCTCAATTCGAGATTGTCTCACCCAGCCTGGAAATTACCTTACTCGTCTCCCGGGTAATTTCGATCCCGCCGTTAAGAGTACAATGCCTCTCGAGCCGCAAGACTAGTTCGCCACCTAAGAATCGCTCCTGTCACCAAGAGTCAAGCCGTCAAGGTAAAACCATTTTAACCCTTTTCGAGGATAATCCCCACTTTTTGTTCTTCAAACCTGATATCTTCCTCTCGACCCCTTTAATTGGACTCCTCAGTGTTTACGAACATTTTATCTGTCTGACCAAGTCACATATTTTCATTCCCGTTAAACTGATTAGTATTTGATTTATTATTTCATTGGGAGCGATATTATTCTCCCATTTATTTGCCTTTGTATACATTTCCATAATTAGCATTATTAGTGTAATTAAAGTTTATTTATGTTTTTATTCTTCAATAACCTTGAAGCAAACCGGGTATTTAAATCTTTCCTTTGGCCAGCCACTAATCTCCTCACGCACTCACCTCTTATTAATCCTGTGCAGCTGGTCTATCCATCCGGCCACCTGCAATGTAAGTAGACTGCATTCTCTGCAGCGAAGGTATCCGCTCACGAATACCACGATAATTAGAATAAAATAAGTGTTAATGGATAAAATGGTAATAGATACAATTTTTGAGTGATCATCTCACTAACTATTGTGGCAAATGAACATATAAGTGCCGTTTTATAATCATGTGAAATAAATAAAGGAAGCTTAAAACATGTAGCTTTTGAATTTCTAACTTTTTTAAATAAAGTAAAACAAATTATCAATCTAGTAAGTACTAGGGAGAGTTTGCATTAGGGTACAGTATGTGCTAATGTACAGTAATCACTTACATGTGTGAACATACCAAAATTATATACTTATACCTCAATTTTAAGAGTCACCAAAAATCAATAATCTGACGCTTTTTAAGCTAAAAGTGGTCGGCAATCACGTGATATTAATTATATTTTACGTGAGGTGACCGGCTGTGTTCACGAAATTTGATTATTTCATCAAGAACTTGGGCCCAGGGATTGCTGATCCCCACTTTGAGCTCCTCGGATGTATGCTCAACCACCCAGCACTCTAATTTGCGGCAGATCACGCCACGGTTTGCTGCCACTTGTGGAGGGGTTTTCGCCTTCAGTCGAATGTTTCTGAGGACCATAGCTCCCTCTCCCGACAGGAGCTGGTCCATGTCCTTGGTCTCAGCACATAAGGCGATGAACTCCGATCAGACTTCAATAAGTTTCAACAGTGCTACTTTCAACTCGAGGTAGAGGGTTTCACATAGAAGCCTTTTTCCGGTGATGGTCCTTAGGGGGATCCTCTTATTGAGGGTCTCCATAGTCTTCTGCGTTCTTACTATGTCCTCTTGTGAAGTCTTCTTTTTTTGTAAAACTAAAGTATAATTATTGTGTTTTGGAGTGAAAAGAAAGTTATGAAGTGGTAAAGGAGATAGCGGTTAGTGCACGTACCGATGTTGGGCTACGAGCCCAAAAAATCGTTTCCTGCCAGAATGATGGCTGATGGATGGATGGGATGGATCTTGAGTGGGAACCTCAAGAGAGGTGAATTATGGTTGAGTTGATGCAATAGCGGCTGAATAAATGATCGCTAAAATTTTGCAATCCCCTCTCGGGTACTTACGACATAAATGCATCCCACCACATAGAGAGGGGTGTCCTCCCTCTATTATTCTGGCCGGGTCACTCGGGCAATAAGGATCTCTCCTCCGTCCGGGACTCACAGTTACGCTCCAGTTTCGAGATAATTTCTGACTTACACTTCCGCTGTTAGCTAGTCATCAAACCACTTTTCGCATAAGCTTTTAATTAACTCAGTCCCTGTGGCCGGCTTAGTTAAGACGAAAACAATCAATGGCAGACATCCGAGAAAGTTCACACGTAGGTCGATGGACGGGAGAATGGAGGTGCTTATGCCCTCATTGAGCTATACGTCGTCGTTGGAAAACGTATTATCATTTTTTAATGCGTAAAGCGTAATCCACCGTAAGACATCCAGAATAGTCGTTCTTCTATGTAGGCGGTGTTCAAGGTCCGTTGCTAAGCAAGTAAAAATGCTTTATCCGAAAGTTGTCTGCAGAGCGTAGTAGTCCACTCTTCCGCCCTCTGGATTTTTTTTATGGGGAGAGAAAAGGTACAGCTTGCGGTTACTCCTCTCCTATGTACCCCTCCCACGATCGGGGAGGGTGACACAAAAAAGGAAGAGACCCCGGGCCAACTTGCTTCCGGAGAAACTCCCCATACTTCTGACTCTCAGTTCAAGCGAACCGATAGTGAAGTGCTTAATGGGAAGTCCGGAACAAGCTTTAGCAGAGGGTTTATAGCTGTGGGAGACGGAAAGTTTTGAGTTAAAAGAGGGCAGATTGGTAAGGAGGCAGATTGAGCAACCTCGGTAGTCAAAGGTGGAAAGGGTGGAATACCCTTGCACGAGGGACAAGAGGGACCTGCTGATTAACGTGGATTCCAAACCACCGTCATGCATTTACTTATCATTCATTATGTTCACTTCCTTTCTCATTATTTATTCATGTGTTTATTGTAGCATTCATGCCGTTTTGAGTTATGTTAGCTCTGAGCTTCGTTTATTTATTGTTGTTACTTGTTTTTACTTTCCTAACTTTGTTTCACTTTCTCTTGTTATTAGCAGTTTATTTTCACTTTGTTCACTTGTTTTACTATTTGTTTTACTTATTTTACTATTAGCATCTTTGTTAAAAATTTTAATACTATAGTTCACTTTTTACCTTTCTAGTTTACTACTCGTATGCTTGTTTTATTTCTGTTTTATTTTTAACTTTCACTACACTAATCATTTTTGTTGAATTTTAATATATTTCAATTATTACACCTTTAGTTCATTTTGTTCGCATTATTTCTGTTAATATTTTTGATCTGCGTCGTCTTCTTAGTCGGTTGTTTCTTCATATTTAGGTTGTTTAAATTTGGTTGTCTTATTAGGGTATCAATTTGGTGTCTTGGTTGGTTGTTTCGTTGGTTGGCTGTGTAAATAGTCGGGTAAATATCTTCATCGTTATGCTTGTTCCTTCTTTCTTTTTGAATTTCTACTTAAGTGAAACATGGGAACCTTCTCGATTCTTAGCAGTTGTCTGCCGCTGGGAAATCGAGTGTTAAAAGGAACGCCAGCTCTGGTGTTCGTGTGCTCTACAAATATCGAAGGTAGTTCGTCTATCTTCCTATATATTTTCTCCGCTTTGTTCCAGTTGTTGATATTGAGCGTTTCTAATCCTTTTTCTTGGTGTAGATTCTGTAGTCTTCTCCTCTCTCTCCTACGCATGTTGGTGATTAGGCCGAGAAGTTTATTTTGTATTCTCTGGAATTTCAATCTTTTTGTCCTTATTTCACCGTTGATAGGGGTTAGCGGGTATAATAGTACTTCTGTTCCTAGTGGAAGATTGATTTCTCTTTTATTTTTCATGCCTAACCCTCTTAGATTGTATAGTGGGTTATTCATCAAAATCACCTTATTCTTCCTATCCGTTATATGTTGTTTGTAGCCTTTTTTTGTTATTCTGAGTCCTAGCACTTTGCATTGACTATGATGTCTGTTGTTCTGATCTTCAAATACAATTTCAGGTGTTTTGTTCCTAGAGATTGGGATTATCGTAAATTTCCTCCTCTTCGTCCTTGTCTTCTAATCTTTTTCGTAGTTTTTGATGTTGCTGATTCCTAAAGCTGTTTCCCTTGCCTCAAAGTGTACGTTCTAGTACAGAGTGACGATGAGTTGGCTTATGTCGTTTTATTTCGCCTTTCATAGATGTTAACTATAGCAATTTCTCTTCCTGTCCTGTTTGCCAAATATTTCGCATTAGGGTAGTCGCTCGGCACAATCTGTGTGACATCGTCTGCCAGTTGAATGCATGTGGCAAAATCGTAGGCAGGATGTAGGAGGTCGCTTGTAAATATCGTGTTTAACGTGGGGCTCAAAGAACCACCCTATGGCACTCCTACTTCTACGTTAAAGGGCTCTCCTTGGATGTTGTTAATGCTGACCATGACCTTAGGATTATCAAGGTAGCAGCACAGGATCTTTTCATGCCATCCTCCATTCCAAGGTCGTAGATTTTATTTTTCAGTCCCGTCACCCAGGCCTTGTCAAAGGCCGATGCCACATCTCTAAGTACGACATCTACATTATTGCCTCTGGCTTTTGCAACAGCGATCTTCTTTGCTATGAGGGCTAATATGGTTTCGGTTCCGAGTTTTCTCCTAAACTCGTGTTGTTGACCGTTGTACAGGCTGTTATTCTCCAAATAGCTTTCAATTCTTGTGTTCATGAGCTTTTCGAATAAGTTACCGATAAATTCAAATAAGGAGATCGGTCTATAGCTAATTATCTCTTTTTTTAGGCTTCCCTGGCTTCAACACAAATATCATCTTAGCCCTTTTCAATGAATCGGGAAAGTGGCCAATATTCATGTAAGCGTTGAGGATGTTTTAAATTGTTTGATTTACGTTAGAGGGTGCTTTTATTAGGTGGGACTTCGTAATTCCGTTTAACCCTGGAGCCTTTAGTTTGAAACTCTTCAGTGCAGTTTCGTATTCCTCGTATGTGAATTGCCTACCCTCCTCCCGAGCACGGCAAGTACCGTCAACCAGAAGATGAGGGGGAAGTTCTTCACCTAGCTCTCTCAACCTTGTATCAACTTTATCTTCATAGTCCCCACCAAATTCTGCGTTTTCTGATTCGCTGATACTAAATGTTTGTTCCCAATAGTCTCCGAAGTGACGCTACACCTCCTTATCTCTGTTATTTTCAACTACGTTGATCATTATATTTATTCTTTTCCTTGGAGGGGTTCCTATTAATCTTTTAATTTGACCCGCAAATTTTTTCGATCCCTTTTAGTATCTAGGTTACCAATTATGTTGTCTCACGTCTTCGCGGATTTATCCATGAAGAAAAGTTTGATTGTTTCTCATAGTTTTCGTAGCTCTATATAGCGTTGGGCTGTTTTACCGTACAGGTTTATCTCATTGATATGGAGATCTAATCGGTCCATTCTTTCAGTAATTTCTCTATCCCACCTCGAGGTCGGGAGAGTTTTAAATCGGGTCCATGGGATAGCTTGATGGTCGGCCTCTTTAAATTTCACCATTATATTGTTAAGATGATGGTCTATCTCCTCAATCGATGCGTTTTCCAGTCTACTTAACGGTATGGTGCTCAAGTGGTCTTTATATGCTTCCCAATCAGCTCTGTTCAGGCATCTCCGTTTGGGTATTTTAACCTGTATTGCTGAAGTTGACAACGTAGATACCATGCTATTGTGGTCTGATGGTATGTAAGGACTCGGCGCTGTCACTTGTTTGAGAGCAAGTTTGGCATTATTCAATTCAACATCAGGTGTTGAAGAAGATCTTCCTTTTGAGAATGTGGCGAAATCTGGACCTACACTTTGCACTATGTTCCTCCTAATTAGAAGGCTCAGTGTGTTCCCGGCTCCATTTAAAGCCGCACTATATATTGCGTCTCTGCAACAGGCATTAAGTTCTCCTATTAAAATTATTTTATGCGTTTCTACGGAAGACGCGGATGAAATTAAGAGCTGGCAAATATGAGCGTCTAGGTGGTTGATAACCGACTGACACCACAAGGTCATCATAGGCCAATTTGATCTTCACAGCCAAGTAAGACTCTTTCAAACCTTGAAATTATTGGAATTTTATTCCTTTCCTGACTGAAATTGCAACGCTATTAAATCTCTCATTAGAGTGGTTGGCCATCAGCACTTCATAATTGTATATTTTAATATAGTCTGTTCGCAAATCAACGCCATGCTCGGAAATATGGATGATGTCTTGGGTAGGTTCCTTATAATCTCGTTGTATATTCTTTTTTTTATCTGTCCATCCGTTGACATTGAGGGAGAAGATTTTCAACTTTCTGATGTATCTAATTTGACTGTACATGATTTTTAGTTCTTATGTGGTTGTTTGTGTTTATTCCCCTTTTTGCTTGCTGGGGATTTTTTCCTCCCATTTCTCTTCTTTTTGGAAATTCCGTGTGCGAGATTAAAGCAGGATTCCTCTGTTATCACGATTATTTCTTGTTTCAGAAACGCTAACAAGTTATCTTCATTTATGTCCGCTTCATATTCATACTTATATTTCCCTTTCATGATCCCTGAGATAATGTCAGCTGATTCTGATAGTTTAGGTAATGGTACGAAAGGGTGAGCTTTATATACTCATGCCTCTTTCATAATTTGTTTTGTAGGTTTTTGATGCTGCAGTATTGTCCATCGGGACGGTCTCTTCTTTATTCACAATTTGCGTTGAAGCAGTGGCGATTCCTTCTTCATTAGTTTAGCGTGATTCCGCCTGGGTGACACTAGATGTCGGTGTTTTAAGTCTATTGAGGCGGGGGTTTCTAGATGATGAGCGAGATCTTGGGGTAGCGTCTTTCATTTTTTTGAGTTGCGGCTGGAACAATTCCACTGAGGGAGAATTGTCCGGAAACCATATTGGCTTGCGCCCATTGTGGATCAACATTTTGTTCAATAAGGTAGCATAACTACCTGGTTTGATTATATTTGCAAAGTGCGCGTGAAGGATGCACATAAAATAAATCAGGTCTTATTTTCGGGTCTATGTTCAAGAGCATCTTATTCTGTTTATCTAATTTAGCAGCTTGTGCGTATGTTGTGATAGCCTTCTTATTTTTGTTCTCTATAGCCTGCTTTTTCTTGTCTGCAACTATGGATTTCTTTAGCGGACAGGCCATAGATAGGGTACGCTATTGGTTTCCACAGTTTATACATTTTTCTAAAGGCTCTTACACTCTTTCCAAGTATGATCTTTAGCGGCGCATTCAGAACATAGTTTACTCTCAAAAGAGGCACTCCTTTGTAGGGTGTTTCTCTAGGGCGTAACATGAGAAGCACACTTTAACCGGAGCGAACACCTCATGCTGTATGCAGGATTCACAGACTTTAAAATGGAACATCACTTATTCATTTTCGCAAGCTGTGTTTGCCATCTAGATTATTTTGAATGTCACTTTAAAAACGTTACTATACTCCTCTCTTTTGCGGTTTTTAAATTTGTACACTTCTTCGATTTTAGACCAAACGTGCTTGGACTCAATTTCATGTTGCATTTCTTGAATAGAGTGCGATCCGACGTAAGGGTCTACGCGTCAACAGACCATCGAGCGCTGAGCTGCAACTTGAGTGGGCACCTTACGAGCAAGGCCGATATTCTCTAATTTTTCTTTTGAGTTCGTACTTAGTATTTTTTTAATAGTCTGAAAAGTGTCGCATATGGCTAGGTAACCATTTGCCTGTTCTTTGATTCGGTAAAGTACAATTCTAAGTTTTGAAAAAGCGAGTTCAAAGACTTTTTCCTATGTAGGCTTCTGACAGAGCTCAATTACCCTGATGGGAATGCGCTTTCCGCCATAGGGGGGGTCCATGACGCCCTAAAGCGGTGGTTCCTTTAAAGTCGTTTACTGCGAACGACAATTCAAAGTACATCAGCGTAACGTCCCTAACCCTGTTAAGGCGACTGACAGCTCACCTTCAAGATGGCTCGATTAAAAAACACGCCCACTCTCATGACACTACTCTAACCCGTACAAAACGGAATCAGGAATCCTCCAGCATCCTGAGAATCCAAAACCGCAGAAGATTGCGGATAGCCGAAGACGTCATTATTCAAATGAAGAAACTGGCAATTGAAGTGCAACTTCAGCCAGAAACCATACTCTCGACATCTCGGCGTCTCCGAGTTGACCGCCATTAAAGAAGCATGTTTTGAAACTTCATTTTCATTTGTTTCCTTTGCCAGAGAACTAGTTCAGAGCAGGAAATAGTAAGACATTTAAAATATAAAAGGGGGAATACTGTAGCAAGAAGGGTTTTTAGTAGGAGATATTAGTTGAAGAAAATGGGTAAATTTATAGAAAAGCGAGAATGAAAGATTGGATGAAAAACAGGTCCCTGGTGATAGGGCATCTCTGGCTATATTTTGCGTTTTAAAATATATTTTATGATATATATATATATATATATATATATATATATATATTTCTATATGTATATATATATACATATATATATATATATATATATATATATATATATATATATATATATATATATATATATATATATATATATATATATATATATATATATAGGTATATATCTCTCAAAGTAGCACGAGAGAATGATGAAAATGAATCCATTAAACCACATTGAAAGAGAAAACGAAATAATTTTTCCTTGCAGTAATATTTTTATTGCCTTTTTTTAAAAAAATCCGTGCAGGGAAGCGATTCGAACCAGGGACACTGATGCAGCGAGCACCGTTTTGATCACAGTTAAAAGTATGCCGTTAGTACAATAGGCACGGATTTTTTGAAAAAAGGTAATAAAAATATTACTGCAAGAAAAATTATTCTGTTTTCTCTTTCAATGTGGTTTAATGGATATATGATATATATATATATATAAATATATATATATATATATATATATATATATATATATATATATATATATATTTATATATATATATATAAGTCACTCAAGCCTTCGTACCAGCGGGTTTTTTGCTCTCTAAAGCTTTTTGTTAAGACTCTGTATCTTCTCATCTGGGTTGCCTACACCAACATTTTGAATTATTATTTTCTACTTTTTGTTGTTTTTTGAATTATTGGCGAGTTTATCGCGCTAAAATTTCAGGAGAAATTGAGAAAATTAGCACTGCTAATTTAGGGAAATGAGTACAACCTTGGGAGGGAGGTGCAGACTTACTTTGTCCAAGATCTTAATTGCTCTCTGTTGAAGCTCCACGTTTATGGGGGTTATCCCCCGTTTACCAGAGAGCTCATTCTGTCTTCTCTGCTCTCTCCTTCGGGTTCTTGTTATGATATTGACCGCCTCATTTTAGACCTTTTGTGGTTTAAGTACTTGGTTCTTGGGAATCGCATTTATAGGGACCGGCGGATACAAGAGTTTTGATCTAATAAATACATTATAGATCTTTAGTTTGTTGGAGGTACTCAGGTTTAGGAACTTAAAAAGTCCCGGCAAGTCCCTCCATGCATTCAATATAGTTTTGGTTACATGACTCACATATCCACGGGTCGTTAAAAAGAGTCCCTGAACCGTGCAGTATGGGATGCGTGCACTCCCCATACGGATATCTGCGAGGGTCTGTCGGAATAGTGAAATTACACTGAACTTTTCAGCATTGGTAGATATCTTCCATCTTCTCTCAAAAGAGTTGCTGTTTTCGATTTCTACCGCCGTACTCTGCACCATATAATTCACATTTCAATAAGGTGTCGTACAGATCATAGTTATATTGTTAACAAATTGGACGTACAACGAGCCTTTAGATGGTGTATTTATTATAGAACAGGGGACTTATAAACCCACCTTGTGGCACCCCTGCCTCGAGCTCGAATTCGGGGCCATTGAAATCTTTGGTGTTCAGAAACGCCCTCCTCTCTATTACGTAGTCACATATAATCATTTTCGAGTATGGGATTGAGGACCAGTTCTAGAATTTTGTATTGCAGGCCTCTCTTCCATCCTTTGTTAAAGGCCTTTTTAACGTCGCAGATTACCACATTTGCGTGGCCTCTTTCAGCTTTTACTTTTGCCAACTTATCGGTGAACACGACTAGCGCCGTCTCCTTTCTCCACTTACTTCGAAAGCCATAGTATTGGTTATTGTGAGAATTATTATCCTCGAGAAAGGTATTCACCCGCTTGGCAAATATCTCCTTCAAGTCTTTCCCTGCAAATTCTAAGAGAGATATAGGCGTGAAGTTAGTTGGACAGTCCGGTAACTTACCGGCTTTGGTAATGAATATAATCTTTGCTATCTTCCAGATGTCAAGGAAGTAACCCACGTTCAGGCACGCATTCATAATATTCATGAGCCCCAATAAGATGTTAGGCGGGGCTCAAATAAAATTCTACCTTGTCACTCCTGTACGGTCTGGTGCTCGTTAACGAAAGGATTTTAAGGTTTTTGAGAGTACTTTGGCAGTAATTCTACCACCCAGTCCCTGCATTTTTTTTTCTTGCGATACACAATGGTGAGCATGGGTTCTATGTATCTGGTCGTTCAAGTCGTTTATTATTCCGTCTTCGAATTTTTAATCAAGGTTATCATTCTCTTCCGGGGATATCTTAAATATAGATGCCCAGAAGAGCCTGAATTTCCCTTCGATTTCTTCCGTGTCCGTAATTTCTGTATTGTCACGTGTAAGTTTTATAGTCTTTTGTGGCTGTCCGCCTCTTAGTCTTTTTACTGTCTGCCAGAATGTAGGTGACTCGTTTTCTATATTTAGTTCGTCTAAAAAATTGTTCCAAAGTACATTCTCTTGGTCCCTAATAAAAGTCATTAATTCGTCGCGTATCTGCCGTGTTGGTCTGTGCCTAGTGATGTTGGAGCCAGTAAGGTGCACTTCATTGATCCGTTCCCCGTATTCCCTCGTGAGGTATTTCATCCTAGGGGTCCAAGAAGGGCAGGAAGGCTTTTATATTTAACTCAGAGAATGGCTTCCTTATCGGCTTTTAATAAATAATCATTAATTTTTTCCAACTCCTCGTCAATCTCTTCTAGAGTGGAGTCAGGATTTTTAATTTTCGAGGAGTCGTTTATAAGTATCCCAGTTGGCTCGAGCGTAGCTCTTGCGATCTGGGATAGAGAATTGAATGGAGGAGGTTGAAATTTTAATCAGGAGAGCCTGGTGGTCACTGGGGATAGGAGGGCCCAGCTCAATGAAGTAATTATAAGGGAACACAGTGCTAGTGAGCACTATGTCTGGTTTTGTGGCAGATCCGTGTGTAATGTATGTGGGGAAGCTTGATATAATTCTTGTCATAACTTGTCTTTCAATAAGTCTCTTAAGATTCCTGCCTGCCTGGTTGGTCGACATGTAATCTGAGGCAGCACTCCTCGCATTTAGGTCGCCGGCAAAAAGAACGGTTCTGCCGTGACAAGAAAGTTGCAGGAAGTTGTGAAGTGGTAAGTACCCTCTCCTTGGGGGCTGCTAACCCTGGTGCCAGGACAAGGGGACCCACTGCATTACGGACTTCAACAGCGAGGTATAACTCTTCGAGTCCACTTATTGATCTGAAGTCAAGACCTCTTTTCACAGCTATCGCGCATCCGTTGAAACGTTCTCCGCTGTGATTTTTGGTTACGATTTCGTATGGGATAAATATAACGTATTAGATAAATATAACATGTGGGCCGAATTGTCGTATTACGTTACCGTATACTATTTTTTTCTTCATCCAGCCGTCAAAGTTAAAATGTAATATTTTGAATGGATCCATTGTCTAGTTTACTAAAGATTCTTGTGTGTGGTCGTGTTGTTTTTGGACTTATTCTCTTACGAGCTTAGGTTCTTGTGGAGTGTTTGGTGGCGTGATGGTTTTTCCTGTTCGTTTTTGCCTGAATTTGCTGTCTGTTAAAATAATAAAGGTTTCGGGTGTCAGTTTGATCAAGTCTAGAGTAAAGCCTCCTCAACTTGTTTCTTGCTGTAGTCGTCCGAGGTGAATCCCCATTTGTATCTTCCGGATATTACTCCTTCTGATACATCAAGAACATCCATCTCCTTAGGGAAAGGAGACCTTTCAGCAGCAAATAGCTTCATGTTAATTTTCCTTGAATGGTATGCGTGCCTAGATTCCATCTTACAAGAAAAGGACGATCTCGGCCGTCTCTGAGGCTGTTAGGTTTTCCGTGAGCGATGCGAACTTGTCGCCCCCTCAGATCTCGCTGTCTCAGTCACTGTTGCCTCATTATCTACCTATGTGTGTGATCGAGTTTGTGTTTTGTGAAATTTGCGTGTTGCTCTGTTTCTCGGAGCGTGTCCTTGCCTCCTTTGTTGCCTGAGCCTGGATCTTAGGATTCCTGGAGTGAGTTGGGGCGCTTCTGGGGGTGGGGAGTTTCTGGCAGTTAGTCTTGTACTGGGGTTTAAGACTAATCTTAAGAACTTCCTCCGACCGTGGGTTTGAGAGAAACCACATCTTCTCCATTACATTATGCGTCAACATTCTATTACAATGGGAGCCGTCCAATTTTATATGTTTCTTGTAGCGCTTAGTGTCCCAATAAAAATTACCAGCACCAGGATTGGCCATTTTTTTTAATACTTATGTTTGCGTAGAAATACTATATATAATGTAGCCATTTTTTCATAATTCAATTTGTGTTCATTCCCTGAATATGACCTAACATGGTCAAAAGGCGTCTAGGAATAAAGCATGTCATTCGCGGGTGTTTTTTCTCGCCTAGAATACCCCGTTAAAAAACTTGTAAGAAATATTTAGAAAATACAAGTTAAAATTAATAACGCTGCCACAGCTGTGGACTGTTATAGCACCTGCATACAATATGGCCTTTTACCTAATTATATATATATATATATATATATATATATATATATATGTATATAGAAAAACAGAAAATAATTTAAAAAACTGAAGTTTTTTGCAAAAACAATTCATAACATGGAAATGTTTCAATATTTTGGACGGCATTTAACTTACTTTTAACAAAGCTACTTTAATGAAAATTATATAACATTGTCTAAATGTTCAATCATGTTATTGACTAAAAATTATCACTTCAATCCTCTTATTAAACGATACTTATTAATGTGTTAAACGCAATCAGCAATCGTATGATCTACTAATGCTAAATTCTTTAATTGAATTTAACAGGGTGTGAAAGGAGTTATTCATTATTAACTACACAGTAAAAAGGAAAATTTCAGTGCAGTTCTATATTTTCAGCAATTTTTTAGCATAAATGAAACTTTGAACCAAACGTACTTTATGGGTCAACCGAAACGGTTTCCTCTTCCTTCATGATACTTTTCGCTCACCTGCGGACCTTTTGACTCTCCAAAATGATAATGCCTTCGGTTAGAAAGTTGACTCTCATTCTGCATTCTAACCCAAAGATGAGCCGTTTGATTATCATATATTTAAGCCATGAAATCATCATTAACTTGCCAATATTAATTAATTTTTGTACTTCGTAATAAAATTAATAGTCCTTAAAAAATTTATCATTTTAATGCTTCTAAAAGTTAGCGACGTATTCTTGATTTTGTGTGTTATAATAGGTCCAAGTATTTAAGTCTTTTTCCTTACTTTTTATTCTTCTCACTAGGACTTGCTCTTATGCATTATGTTTCATTCGTTATAACAGCACCATTTTTCTAAGCAAAAAGTCTGAAATGTAAGAATGTGCATAAAATAAGCAAAAACGATAGATTTATGAGCATACAAGGGCAGAGCGATATCTTTCGAACTAAGTATGAAATTCCAAGCTACAAATATGCATGGAATAACATCTTATTACCTTTCTTAGAGCTTTAATGAGTTTGTTTGACCCTCTGAGGTTATCCTAAATTAAAACTAACAGCTCACTTTTCTGTTAACTGGGACGATGGTTTGTTTATTTTCTTATCCGTGTTTGTTTTTCTCTAAATTTCATATAATAACAAATCAAAGGGAAAAAGAAAATGAATGATTACTTTCAATAAACTCTGAAGCGGTTATATACAAAAATTTAGCCGGAAAAATGAATAAAGTATTTTCTAATAAAAATTGCATATAAAATAATTTTCCGCTAAATCTTATAAATAATTTTGAGGAGAAAAGCATTCATGTAGATGATAATTGATAATGGAAATAGAAAAACTGATCATACCAACCTCGTAAGATGAAAGCAAAAGTGAAAATCCATTATCATGTTTTACAGAATAAATTTACATAGAAACATGGCTATATTTCCCCAAGAAAAATTCACGGGTAGTAATTTTCTCGTGTGTCAGGTATGGTTGTTTTGACAAGAGTGCTTTGAAGATAGGAGATAAAACTGATTGCCAATTTGAGAGAGCTAAATTTTAGATAAATTAAGATGAAGTGTCTATCATCGCCTGTTTTCCTAAGGTAATTTACGGATGAAAAATATAGATAAGCAGTATATGTTTAAGGTAAGTATGAAAATAATCTCGATTATCTCTTGCTAATATTGCCTTAAGCAGCTAGATGGCAGATTGTTACTTTTAGAAGGCTCCCCTAAAGGCAAATAAGATGATATACTAAAGAAAAGAAAGAATATTATTATAAATATAATCTTTTATATAAACGGAATAAGAGGCGAAAAGTAAGAGCAATATCTAGGAAATACAATTTTGAAATTTACGGTGTATTTAGGTGCGAAATTAGGAAAAGTGTAAAGAAATAGAAGTGCGTACACAATGTAAGTAAAAAGAGAGAACGCATTAGGGTCAAAAGTATTTATTGGGGATAAGTTAGGAGAAAACTTCTTTAGTGGCTAATATTCTAAAATAATTTTTTTTTTTAATATAATTAGGTTAGAGCATTAAAGTACGCTATTGTTGTGTTAAACTATTTTTATACTTAGATATAAATATTCACTTTCATGTAAACACAGGGTGACCAAATTAGTGGAGCCATTTTGAAATGAGAATGATTTTCAGATACTATGTTACACACCGAGTTTGTGAAAAGAAATGTCGATAAATAGTTCAATCCAGTGGAATGATTTACGTTAAACATCAAACATGTGTAAATTGAAAATCACATGACACCTGAATTTTAAAGATGTATTTTTAAAGGCCCAAGGAACTGAAAATTAGTAACACAACCCGAAAAAAACTTAGGAGAATATCACGTGAACCAATCAAAGCTTAAAAAGAAAAATGGGAGAAGTAGAGAACGGAAAGTTATGACACGTGATATTCTCCTAAGTGTTTTTTCCGGGTTGTGTCACCAATTTTAATTTCCTTGAGCCTTTAAAAATACATCTATAAAAAATCACGCGTCATGTGATTTTCAATTTAGAAAATAAGCTCGTGCCCCCTCTTACTAAAACACTTGCCCTGTCTCTCACTGGATAAAAGACTACACTTCGTTGTTCAAAAGGCGATCAGCGTCTTGGTCATATAAGCGATGAGCGCTTAATGATACAGGTTCAAATCCAACTTCTTTATTTATTTTCATATAACGGTTAAAATAGTTTGTCCTATCTTTCCGTTCTCTACGTCTCCCATTTTTCTTCTTAAGCTTTGATTGGTTTATGTAATATTCTCCTGAGTGTTTTTACGGGTTGTGTCAACAATTTTCATTTCCTTCGGCCTTTAAAAATACATGAAACATGTGTGTTCGTTTGGTTCATAAATAATGTTTTTGACGGTATTATGCGGCATGATCGGAAACAACACTCAGTTTTCTAGTACGTGATAGTTAGAAAATAAATAATGATCCCATTTTGTACATGATCGAGACACTTGTCAAACAGAAAGTTCTTGTTAACGCATTTCCTCCAACCCAAAATAGTCACCTCATTTCTTGTCAATATAACTTAATTAATATTAATCTACTAGAGAATTTATGCAAAAGAATTAAAAGACACATTAAAGCAGAGTCCAAAAAGCTAAGGAAAAGTAAATAGAAATGATTTTATTGATTAGATTGTTATACCAACTAAGGGGTGTATCGGCATAGGAAGAATGCTTAACCTAATTGGTGCTCAGATTGGGGTTAAAGATGTTCCAAGTATGATTTAAATTTGTGGCATACATTTGCAAAATATCGAAATATACTCTCCTGCAGCAGAATAGTATCATTTGGTGACTATTTTTGAAAATTGTCAATATACTACATGAAACAAATAATTTACCAACTTTGGATACGATTAATATTTCACCACAATTTTATATGAAAGATATTTATTCGTTTACTATTAAAAGTACAATTCTTTTTAGATATTTATTAATTTCAAAAATATTGGAAGACCTACGCCGTTTTTAGTATTAAAAAAGTACTAATGGTGTTTTTAAACATTGTAGTCGGCATATATGGTTTCAGTTTCAGTTTCAAATTGAAAAGAAACCACGATTCAAACATTGGCAGCACTGATTTCAAACTAATGCTAGGCAAAGCCACCCATTTCGAAATATTTATCGTAGGTTTCGAAAATTTACAAACTCAACTGTACTCAACTGACCGTAAATTAAACTAATAAAATTGAAATACAATCTGGTCTTAAATCATACAGTGAATTTAAATGATTACATATGTGCAGACAAAGAAAGATGTGGTCATGCACGAATGGAATTCTCGACAACCAATAATTGAATTTTATATTTGTGTCCACTTCTTCTTCTTCGAATGTTTAGAAGACTTTTAGATTCTTGATAAATTTCTAGAATGAGCAACAAATTATAATTCGTCATAACAGAAGCACCTTTAACCATATGAATGTTGGCTCACAGATAAATTATCCATGCATATAAACTTCCGAACGCATCGAAAAAATTGTGCTAAGAGGTGAAAGGAAACTTAAATGATCATCGATTCTTATTCTCAACAATGTATGGAAGGTTCTATTTCAGCAACAACCACTAAGAAGAAAATATGGGTCGGTTTTACTGTATCTGTAAGTGATGGTTTATATACTAACTCAGTAGCCGTATAAGTAGTTTAAGGAATCAAAACTACTTCTACGGCTACTGAGTTTTAAAGAATCAATATCATTAACAATCACTCGATGACTTGAATCTCTGGTTTGCAATGCAGAATGTTGAACATCAAAACGAGTTTGGAAAGAAATTAGAATGGTGCGACGGAACTAAAATATAACCATTGGGCTATAATTGTATAGTTGGCAAAACGCTAGTGAAGTGCGTCTTTTGAAACACTCCATATGAAGAGGAGCATTGTGGAGTTATCCTAATGGTATGGTGTGGTTTTTCTATTAAAGGTAGAAGAATGAATTATACTATTGCTGAAAATAGATGAAAGACACATATTCAGTTATTTGTGGAAGAAAAATTAGCATCAGCAATAAAACTGTATTTTTATATTCAACACAATAATGAGACAAAACATGCTTGATTTTTAGCGAATAAATAATTTTAATATTAAAGAATGAATCCTTATAAATGGTATCATAACATCCATAACTGAACCTTAGAAAAATATGGGAATTAATTAAAGATACGCGGTCTCCTTTTTTTGTGTCGTGAGTCAGATTCTCCCGTAAGGTAGTTTTTTTTTGCGTGAGTTTGCCCGATTTATACTAGGAATTTTAATAAATTTTGTCGCTAGTAGAATTTATATTTGTTTTGGTGTAAAGCTTCAATAGCTTTGGTAGCGTTTTTGTGTGCAAAGGCCGGAAGTAGCATATCCAGGATGTCTTCCTTCGATCGCTTTCATAAGCAAGGGCAGATCCTAGGCTTATCTGGGAAAGATTTAATCGCTTACGTCCAAAAAGAGGAACATAACAAACGTGAGAAAAAGAAAGACAGAAAAAAATCAGAAGTCGAAGAGAGAAAAGTAAAGAGAGAAGGAGAAACAGAAGAAAAAGAAAGAATTAGGAAGCATAAGAGAGATGAGCCGTGACGAAGTTTAGATAAACTCCGTAGGATCTCGAAATGAACAAACTCAAGGGCCGTCACTAAAAATAAAAATCCCCGCCTACAAGGATGGAGAAGAATTTTGCTCTTATTTAACGCACTTCGAGAAGATCTTCGACGTCAAGAATTGGGACTTCCAATCAAATGGTGTCGCCCGGTTACTTACACTTTCGAATCCTCGTCTTCGCGAAATATTCGTTTCGCTTCCTTTAGAGGCCACATATGATTATTTAACCCTAAAGGCAGAACTCCTTTCTGCTATTAACATGAATCCAGAATTTTATAGGGTAAGATTCCGCTCCGCGCGAATACAGCCAAGTCAAACCAACAGACAATTTGGATTCATGCTTCGGCGAAATTTCAAATTCTGGCTGAATTATGCCCAAGTATCAAAGGAATATGACGGGCTAATTGACTTCATTCTAAGCGATTAACTGATGTCGATCCTCCCTCCCGAACTAAGGGTCTTTATAGCGGAGAGAAGAGCGTGTACTTTCAAAGAGTGTGTGGAAAAAGCCGACCTTCGTGCTTCCAGTCACGAACTTTACTCCAACAAGGTCAATAAGAACCATCCCTTCTTCCCCAAACACAAGATTAGGTTTAACTAAAGCCAATCCAAAGGCAACAACGGCTTCGTAAAAGTGCAGGTGCTGAGCAAGTACAGGCCTCACCCACCGAGAGAACAAAAGGACGTGAAGGCCTCTGTTCCCTTCCTCCACACCTAGCAACTCCCCGTGTAGAGTAATTTTATGCTTTACTTGTGGCACCCATGGGCACTTAAGTTACAATTGCCCCAAAAAATCTCAACTGAGGACCTCGTCGAGTCACCGGGTCCACCAAATCTCTGCTTTTCCATCGCCTAATCCACCAGCCGCATCGCCAGCGGCCACTGCTTCGTTTTTTCTTGATCAACAGTTAAATTTCATGTTCAACACGAGTTTTCCCGGTGGGCTCCAGTTTGAAAATGGCGCAGTAAATAGGTGCCAAGTGCCAATCTTGGTTAAAAATAAAGGTTATACCTGTATAGTAGTTTCTGACAAACTGCTACCCCCGTAAGTCCCCAGTATAGCAGGTTCGCGTTGGTGCATGACGTTTTAAGTTGTGCCACCAGATTACCAGTGGTACGGTGACATATACAGTGCCAGTACTTTAGCGGATGGACTGATGTAGTTGTGGCCGCGATAAAATTCTGCTCCGTTCTTATGGAACAGAGCGCACAGCTCTCCCAAAATCTAATTATCCAGCCGATCGTTACAAGGGCCCAAGCTGAGAAGCATGTATCGCTTCCGGTACCCTTATTGTTACCGGACATCGACCTTGCCACCAATGTCTAATTTGCTTTTTCCCTGTAGGAAAAAGCAAGGAAGAAGGAGACTGAAACGGCGTGAGGCAATCGGAACATCGAGTACACCGTGAAGGATAAGTTTAAATATCGTTCTTCTGTTGAACCGGAGAGCCCCTCCCACCAACGCGTTGTGTGCTAAGAACGTATATTGAACCCTTTGCAATGATGGCTCATGATACCCTAATGGCTGGACATTTCGGTCATAACAAAACGTCACAGAGAGTTTTTAAATATTTCTTTTGGCCTGAAGCGGCCAAAGAAATTATCGACTTCTGCAAGTCCTGTGACCTTTGCCAGAAGGTTACCTCCAAAGGGCGTGTAGCACCCGGCCCCTTCAAAAGACCCCGAGAGTGGCCATGCCATTGGCCCGGGTCTTACTCGACCTAATAGGCCCCATTCGTACCCCGTCGAGCGAGGGACACTACAATATTTTAGCACTTCTCGATTGCGCCACTCGTTTTCGAGAGGCTATCCACATGAAGAAGATTGACAATATTTCTTTTGCAAAGTCTTTAATCTCAATCTTTTACCGAGTAGGGATCCAGAAGGAGACATCCGACAGAGGACGTCCATTCACCTCTGAATTGATAGAGTATGTCGGTAAACTCATTCTCATCCAGCTCCTCTTCACGACGCCCTGGCACCCTTCCGCTAACTGGATGTGCAAAAAGTTTAACGGCACCCTTAAAATAGTATTCAAAAGGTGGGGCCACGACCAGTCCCAAGAATGGCACCGGTCCCTTCCCGTAGAGATATTTGCTTGTCGCGAAGTCCTTCATAGGACTTTGGGGTTCGCTCCCTTTGAGCTGTTATATAGACGTAACGTCCGATGACCGATAAGCATTTTAAAAGATTTGTGGTCCAATCCTAGAATGGATGATGAAATTAAATCCTTTAATGCGTACGTTTTAGACCTGCGTACACGTTTAGAAAAATATGCCGACATCGCTCTCCGGAACGCCGATGTAAACCTGGAGAAATACCGCACCTACTTCGATCTAAAATCAAAGGCGCGTTTATTCAAACCAGGTAATCCGAAGCAAATAAGCTCCTCTCCTACTGGAAATGACCTTTCACCGTTTTAGAGCCCCGCGGCCCAGTGGATTACCTAATCGAAACCCTCTCCGGTAATAATATTGACCACATCAACCTCCTAAATAAATACCCCCTCCGTGCTTGCCTAAATAACATAGTCGCCCTAGACGAAGAACCCGTCCTCGAAGCCGCCTATCCCGTTGTATCTTTGAGTCTAGTCAAAACGGCGTGTGTAGAAGCAGAAAATGAGTATCCCCTGCCGTCTCTTGCTTCCCTTCAAGCAGAGGCTAACTTCGACTTGGACGTGAACCAAAATCTCACCCCTAATAAGAGGGCTCAATTGCTTGCCTTATTGGAAACCTTTTCCGACGTCATTTCAGAATTTCCGGGTTGCTCAACCCAATTTACGTATGAGATTATTCTCACTACCAAAGATGCAGTAAGGAACAAGCCTTACCCCATACCCGTACATTTACGGTCGAGTTTCGATGCACAGATAGAGAACTTGTTAAAATTACGTACAATAGAACCCTCGACGTCCGATTTTTGCTCCCCATTGTAATGGTTAGTAAGCCTAACAAGTTGTTTAGGATGTGCCTCTATTTTGATGCGGAACCGATACCCCTAATCGACCAAAGTTTTCATGCCTTTTAAGACGCGAAGTTTATCTCCGAGATCAAGCTCTGTAAAGCATACCACCAAGTGCCGCTTGCAAAGCAATCGAAACGCTTTACGGCTTTCGCTACTGAAAAGGGGTTATTTCAGTTTACCCGCATTTCTTTTTGGCTCGTAACTGCTTGCGGAAGTTAAAACCGGATCATTCGTCGGTTGTTAGATGGCCTATCAAATGTGACGTTTTACTTCGATAACTTGTACATCGCTACTCGTACCTGAAATCAACACGGTAGGACCGACAAAGTGTCACATCGCCTATGAAACTATTAATTACTTTGGTTTCTAGGTCAGTTAGAATCAAATGCGTCTCCAGGACTACAAGGTGAGGGATATTTTGAAAAGGCCGCTGACCCGAACGATGAAACAGCTTCATTCCTTTTTAGGATCCGTGTCCTTTTTTGGTCGTTTTGTGCCGAATTTCACTGCCATAGCTTCGTCCCTTAACGACATGCTTAAAAGAACGGCCCACGATCCAGTCAAGAGCGCTTCCACCGATTAAAGGACAAGCTAAACTCTGCCTTTATTTTGAGATTAGCGAATCCCAATAAAACATTCGGGGTTTGTACCGATGCCTTCCAGGATGTACTAGGTTGTGCTCTCGTCCAATATGATGACGATGGAGTAGGATATCCTGCCGGATATGCTAGCAGGAAGCTGCTCCGTAGCAAAAAGGCGTATGCTACCATAGAACTTGAAGCGTTAGCCATAGTGTAGGCCTATTCGTAGAGTTTAGGATGTATCTCATAGGTAAAGAATTTATTTTCGAAATTAATCACAAATCCCTGGCGTACCTAAAAAACTGTAAGAGCCAAAATGGCCGTTTACTGCGTTGGAGCCTACTACTCATGGAGTACCAATTTCTAATCCTGTATGTTAAAGGCATCGACAACTGCCTAGCCGATAGCTTGAGTAGGAATTCAATAGAAGAACCCCCTCCCCCATCAAATAACCTGAGTGTATAGTGAAATTCGCGTCTGATTCATTTTTGTAAATACTATTTTCCTTTTTTTTGCCTAGTTGATGTTGTGTATGCGTATCTATAGATTAGGTTATAGGTGGTTATACATATGTAAATCCTGTGTAGTGTTAGTTTTTTTTTCTCTGTTGGTAAATTTTAAAATTGTAGCTTTATAAGTTCCCCTCTCGATGAAATTATTGTACGCACATTTTTTTCGCTCCATTTTTTCTCATCTTTCATATGATATGAATGCGTATTAAAGGGGTTACCAAAGACTTTAAGTTCATCCAAACTTATTTTCTCCAACTTAATGTTCACGTCAATATTACTCGAAAGTTCTCTTGTAACACTAAACCCTCATATGAGTCCAATAAGGTTTTTCATAGATTTCAAACCGATACCTCAATAGAGCGAAGCGCTAGAGTCACTATGCTTATGAGAGTTTGAAACATGATGGGAACTTCCCAATGCAACACAATAATGTCCATCGTGGCTCAGCGTTAACGCGCACGCTTCGAACTCGTGACGTGGCTGGTTTGAATTTTGATTGTTGCTAATGATTAAAAATCATGAGTCATAAACCTAACACAATAAAATTCAAGATTAAATTTTACATTGTATTTAAGTAGATGAATGTTAAAATGTAATTTTCGATAAAATATTAAAAACAGTGACATCATACATTGGTACAAATGTCGATATTTGTGCACCAGAAGGTATAGAATACGCATTATTGTTTATCACTATTTATCTGTATTTAGGGTCTTTAAATGCAGGCAATTTAATATGAAATGACTTTGGATCTCGGTAACTTGGGGTAACTCTTCAAACTATTGTTTATTATATGCCTCTTATTGAGCGCATCGGTGAATCTGTGCTGTTCTTCGTATGTAGGTGTAAAATTAAAACCAATAAAATAAGGAGCGCCTATTGTTTTGTTTTTTTACATTACAGATATATTTGCTGCAATTGTCTTTCTGTAAGGTCAATTATCTTCAAATTGCAATTCTCCAAACCATTTTATGTTGCTTTGGAAACTCTAGTTACCCATTTACATTCGTTTTATTTCCTTGCTAATGGCACATGGAAAAGATGATGTGAATAAATGAACCTGTTCGATACTCCCACATGCTAATATTTAGAGAATTTGAAGAACCTAATTTTTATCTGCATTATTTTAATGGTAAATTTTATTAACAAAAAAACAATGGAAGTTTATAGCGAGTAAACATATGTGACCAGCATCCAAACCGGGCTTGATTATTATTATTAATACAAATAGTAGTAATAATAACACTACAAATAATAATATGAATAATAGTTACACTAAAATACTCAAGAATAGCAAAGATCCTTAGTTCTTTCAATGGATAATCTTAGGAAAGGGAAGAAAAAAAAGAAAGGGCTCTTATGATGTTATCGGATTCCGACCTTTCCGCTTCATTTCTTATGACCATAAAATAAGTTTCAATTCCTGTTGGATTCGATACTCCACAGTTTGCATCTGGCAAACAGAAAAAAAGAGCCTATACGAAGGAAAAGGCGAGGACATTGTCAGCAATGCCAAGTTGGTACCATATGCGTATCGACGATCTCGCAAGAATTCAAATATTAAAAAGGTAGGTGTCCTCTCGCCACCATAGTGTGGAGAGCCGGGATACAAAATAAGGGAGGGTGGTACAAGTGACTCGACGGTTACGAGAGTCCCGGCGAGGATACGCTGTGATTGCCCTCAGAGAAAATTGGAGAGTGCAATTATCGGAGAAACTCAGGTAGAGCCTAATTGACTGGACGCTTGAATACGGTGAGTAAACCCGGCACTGAAAAGTACTCCGTTTAGAACTGAGTCGATAACCGAGTGATAGATGCCTGTCCGTGTCCATCCTCTGGCGGCACGTACTCTCGTCTTAGCAACGAGCAAGTCTGGGTAGAGATGACGCGTCTCCTTCAAAGCTGGAAGCCGTTAGGAGGCGAAGCAGGGTGTACGAAACTGTACATGGCTGCTAACCAAAACGGAGCTGTATGGTACTGAGTTCTCAAAGCTTTGATCGAAGTATTTATTCGGCCTCGGAGGAAGCGGGTCACCGGGA
Source organism: Ceratothoa steindachneri (assembly GCA_963969495.1). Classification (NCBI taxonomy): domain Eukaryota; kingdom Metazoa; phylum Arthropoda; class Malacostraca; order Isopoda; family Cymothoidae; genus Ceratothoa; species Ceratothoa steindachneri. Next base: position 157,863,297 of record OZ018322.1, on the reverse strand, counting down.
ACCCCCCAAATAGAGAGTAGTATAGTCTCGGCGGCCTCACAGCTTTGCATAAAGGTCTTCGGCGCCGTGGGTCTGGCGCGGATCAGACGGTGTGACGGCGAGGAATGGAACCCACACTGATTACCCGGTGCCGCGAAAATCTCGCGGCTCCATTGGGTCTGTTTGCCCGGGCATGTGAACCTTCTCAGGCACCACAGGAAGAAGTTGGGTTCTAAGGGGGGTGGGTAAGGCTTCTCTTTCTAACATCTCCATCCTCCCCAAGATGGCGCTTCCGAAAGGAGTGACATCAAACCAATATAGGGTAATTACACGGCTAAATTTACCATAGGGACATAATTAAAAAAAGGTATGGTACTGGGTACTTTGCACATAAATAGTCAAATAATGGGGACTCTGAAAATGCTCGGTATTCCCATTATCGTACACATTAGAAAAATAAAAATAAATAACATTAATAATACAATAAGACAGGATAGTTATCATTAGCCGGGGTCAAAATAGTCTCGTTAACCAGGTGCTTACATACAAGGATATTCAAAAAAAAGAAAGGTCCCGCAATACCAAAAAAGGTACATACAAAATATATACCTAATACTGAAAAAAATAATGACACATATTCTTATAAGGCATTACACTAAACTACAAGAGTTTATTATGAATATATACAAAAGTGATGCTTACCTAGTTCATGCTTACCTAGTTCAATCCTATGGGAGCCAAGAACAAGTCTTTTCGTACTCCCACTTCACTTAAGTACTTGAGTTGGATTTACGCTGTATATAACATATATGCATACACAGATGTACAAACATAAAAAACATCCAAACTTTTCTCTTCAAATAACCTCAGAATATATAAGAAAAATACTGCTTCTCAATTAATCTCTTGTGAACCATTCACTTTGGTCTAATCTACTTTTAATCTGGCTGATACTCTAGGCCCTCACAACCTCCTCAGGAAGTGAATTCCCTTAATTTACTGTCCTTACATTGAAACTATTTGCCCTCATTGTAGTTCTCCAATGTCCTCTCCTCACTAATTTCCAGTTATTGGATATTGTGTGCAACTCATTCAATTGAAAAAATAGTCTAAAATCAACATTTTTATAGCCTTTCAGTATTTCAAGTTTCTCAATTAGGTCCCCTCGTACTCTCCTCTTTTCTAACAAATCAATTTCCATTAAATTGCATCGTTCAATTCGTCTTAAATCAAGTACTAGTTTTGTCATCCTTTTCTGAACCTTTTCAATTTCTTCAATGTCTTTAATATAATATGATGACCAAAATTGTACAGCGTAATCGAGATGCGGCCTTACCAAGGATCAATATGATGTCTTACACATATCTATATCCATATAATCAAAAATTCTCCTTATCAAGCACACAATCCTATTAGCTTTGCTGACAACTGTTCCAATATGTTGAGCTGGCTTCAGGTCTTTTGTCATAATTATTCCAAGAACTCTATCCTTTTGTGTCGATTCTAATTAAACAAAATTAAGTCTGTATTTAATCTCTGGATTTCTATGACCTACATGCAGTGTCTTACACCTGTTTACATCAAAATCCAATAACCATTTTTCACTTCATTCCCACTGTTTCAATAAGTCATGTTTCACTGCTTCTATATCCTCATCAGTGTTAATCTACATAAAAATGTTTAAATCATCAGCAAATAGTAGAGATGGACATTCCAAATTTTTATTGATGTCATTTGTAAAGATTAAAAATAGTATTGGTCCAATTACTGAGCCTTGGGAGGACTCCTGAGCTAACCTGTAACTCCTCCGATGTTTGGCTACGTATTTCAACATAATGATGTCTACCTGTTGTAAAATTTTCAATCCACTTAAGAAGTCTCCCAGTAATTTCATAGGAATGATGTTTAATTAGCAGTCTTTGATGTGGCACTGTATCAAATGCCTTTCGATAATTAAAATAATTTACATCTGCAGGTGTGTTTTCATTAGTTTCACTGGTGAGATACTCTATGTATGTTAACAAATTTGTTACAGTACTACTTTTTCGTCTCAAACCAAGTTGCATATCACTAAGTAGGTTATTATTCTCCAAGTGCTCTACTATTTCCTTTTTTATAAGTATTTCACACACTTTAGATGGTACACTTATCAATGATACTGGTCGATAATTTAAAGAATTATGTTTGTCACCCTTCTTGTATAATGGACACACTCTACCTACTTTCCAGGTTACTAGGACACTTCCTGTACGCAATGATTCTTGAATAATGATTGGAATTGGATATGACAATTCAATTGATCGTAGCATTCCTTCAAAATTTTGGGATGTATTCCATTTGGTCACATAGCCTTCTTTACAATCAGGTTTTTTAAAATAATTTTCACTTTCATTTTACTAATATTCATATTTTTCGTCTTTGGTCCATTATATTCAGATCCATTCATGTTTAGTATGTCTGTGCTGTCCTTATCTATAAAAACACTTTAAAAAGCTTTGTTAAATACAGTGGCTGTATCTGTATCATTATTAGTTAATGTGGAATTATCTTGCCATTACCATGTCTTTTAAGACAGATTTGTTTCTAACATAACTCCAAAAATGTTTAGGATTTTCCTTTATATCCTGACATAGTTGTTTCTCAAATTCCACTTTGATCCTTTTCATCATGGATGTGATTTTGTTTTTTTCTCTTCTATAGGTTTCTCTCCTTAAAGACGTCTCCCTTTTCAGCAATCTTTTTCATGCTTCATTCTTCTTATCTATCTGTCGTCTTCGATCGCCTGTCATCCAGTTAGCTTCAACGTCTCTACTTTTCATAGCAATTGGGATGTACTTTTTCACAATTTCCCATTAATGTTACAATTATTGGGAAATTACTATGAATACAAATCCAGAGGATATCTGCTTAAGTTGACTGGCAGGCAATTTTTGGAACCCTTTATATATACAATTTTAAATTGAAATACTTGGAGAGAGAGACTCCACCTCATGAGGTAACCATTATTTTTTTTAACGTTCCGTATGTAAGAGAGGCGTTTATGCTCAGTCAAGATAATGAATTCTTTACATAAGGAAACACTTTGAACTTGTAGATACTCCAAACGATGGTGAGAGCCTCTCGCTCGATTACCGCATAGTTTTTCTTGTGTGAGAGTTTACGGCTCGCAAACGCGATGAGGAAACTTCCGTAATGGTCACTGTACTGGAGGAGAACACAACTTATGCTATCGTTACTCGCGTCAGTTCGTATGCCAAAAGGTTTAAGGGAGTCGGGTAAGCAAAGTATTGATGCTGAAACTAACTTCCCTTTAAGGTGTTCAAAGCTAGCGAACAAACGGGATGTCCAGACGAGGCACTCGGGGGGCGTTTTACTTGAGGAGATCACACAGTGGTGCGGCGATTGAGGCGAAGTTTGCAATAAAACGTAGGTAAAAGGAGGCGGAGCCAAATAATGACCTCAACTGCTACTTTGTTGCTGGCAGTTGCATTTTAATAATAACCTTGATTTTGTCAGCTTGGGGAGCCAAAGAGTCATCCACCATGTCGAAACCTAAATATTTAATAATGCCAAAGGCGAAGTGGCACTTTTGGGGGCTAATCATGAGGTACTGTTCGTGGAGTCGGCACATGAAAGCACGAAGGGCAGCCAGATGGTGGTTCTATTCCTATGTCGCCACGTAAATGTTATCCAAGTGTATAGAAGGTTACGTAGGGCAACCAATCCAATATTCGCCTCATCATTCGGGTATAATTGCTACATGCCTTAACCAACCCGAATGGGAGTCGCCGGAATTGCATCAAGCCATTGTATGTTGTGATGGAGGTGTACCTTTTTACCTCTTTCCTTAATTGAATCTGGTAATAGGCCTTGCACAGATCTTATTCCGTAATGAATTTGGCCTTATCGAACATGTCCAAATTATAATCGATGAGGGCATTCGATTCGGCTTCGAACACGGTGATGGTGTTTAATTTCTTGAAGTCGATGCAAATATGGTAAGAATTGTCTTTTTTCTTCCCAATGACGACCGGGGAACAATAATAAGACTCCGAAAGATCTATAATACCCATCTTTAATAGCTTATCTACCTCCTCATTGAACGCTTTTCTTAGGAGAATGGGGAGGGGGTACTGCTTCGAAATAACAGGCTCTTGGGTGGTGAGCCAAATATTGTGCTCGAACTGGGTAGCACAACCAAGGGTATCCGAGATTACTTCAGTGAATTTGGTGAGTAGCGCTTGTAACTGGGTCTTCTAGGGGATAGGAAGCTAAGGGCTTATGCTCAACTTGGTCGATGGGGCATCGGGGGTATCTGGCAAGACGTGAAGAGGATATACAGCATCTTGTTTTACGCAAGCAACATTTACCAAGACCAAGTGGTCAAACGGGTCGCTGGACTCCAAGGCGGATTCTTTGTCAGGGACACAAGTTGATTGACACAAGCGCGTCGATTTCACTTTATAAGAATGTTTACGTGGAATAGCAGAGTGCCAGATGCGGTTTGGATCAAGTAATCGACGCGGCCGCTTTTCTTGATCACAAGGAAGGGGCCCTTCCATTGGCTCAAAAGTTTATTCGTATCCGTGAGGAGTAGTAAAAGGAGTTCGTCACCGGGTTTAAATTTTAATTCCTTTGATTTACAGTCAAAATAGGTCTTATACTTACCTAAATTTGTCTCGGCGCTCTGATGCGCGATCTCTGCGCACTTTCCTAACCTTTGCCTCAGGTATAGGAGGTGAGGGTAGGATGATTGAATCTCCTGGTTGAATTTCGAATTGGAGAAGAGATCCTTTAGAATGTTGAGGGACCCTCTAACATTAGGTCCATAAAGAAGCTCAAATGGGGAAAACCTAAGGTGCGATGGGAATTTTGCTATATGCGAAAAGCGATACCGGCAAGAAACGGTGCCATTCTCGGGGTTGTTTTGCGCACACTTTCTTAAAGATGGATTTGAGGGAGCCATTGAGCATCTCACACATCCCGTTACCTGCTGGGTGAAAAGGGGTGTTAAAAACAGTTTTATCTTCATGAGGTTGGCGATTTACTCCATCAGTTGCGACGTGAATTTGCTGCAACGATCAGACAGGATTTCCTCGGGTAATCCAACGCGGAGAAGATGGAGATTAGTGCTTCCGCGCAGGAGATACTGTCTATATTTTTTAATGGTACGGCCCTGGGGAACTGGGTGGCAAAATCCATTAAAGTTAGCATGAGGATGTGACCTTCAATCTAGGGGGGAGGTATCGGATGGATGAGATTAAATACAACACGGGAAAAGGGCTCTGAGATCAGGGGTGATCTTTGCAATAGTACGGGATTAACTTGCCTTTGAACAGCAGTCTTTTGGCAGATGTCGCAAGACCTGCAGTAGCGAATGATTTCTTCATGGGCACCTGCCCAATATAAATATTTGAAGATTTTCTGGGTGGTCTTTATGTGGGAAAATTGCCTGAAAATAGGCTGTTATGGGCAGTGGTTAAAATGTGACCAACATGAGAACCTGGGACACACAATACTCGCGTCGGGGGCTTACCGTTTACGAGCGCGCACGGTATAGTAAGCCATTCGTGACTTGGTAGGAGATAACTTTATCTTTTTGGGGGGTTCCTTGCTCTTTTGGCTGGGCATTATCAGAGAGGGGCCAGAAAGAATCGCAGTTCTTTCGATTCCTTGCGAAGTCTTCATTCATGACCTCCTTGAATTCTGAAGAACTTGAGGTGTCTACGGGTGAGGGCATCTTCGAATCTTTTACCACTTATGAACGGGTAACTACGGGTGGAGACACGGAGTACGGAGAGACCTTTAGGCAGTGGCCAATGATGACGGAGCAGAATTTGATAGTGGGTCTTACTACTTCTGCTCAGACAGTGAAGTACGCACAATCGATGTAGCACTTAACGATGAAAAATCGATTTGCGCGCCCTAAGTATTTGTACTCGACGGCAAATTTATTCTGGTCCGTCCGGGGGTAATGGGGAAAGCAGCATGTCCGACACCACAATGCAGGTGCACACGGTATCTCTCACAATAGTGGAGATACGGCAGCTATTAATCGTTCCGGGTTCAAACTTAAGGCGTCCAGGGGTATTATCAAACAAGAAATTTACCTGGTGGCCGCCGAAAATCTCGCGGCTCCCTTGGAGCTGTCTGTCCGGGAAGGTGTATCTTATCAGGCGCCGCAGGCAGACGTTGTGTTCGGGAGGGGGGGGGGGATGTAAACCTTCTCTTTCTGACAAATACATAGATTCTAAAAATTCCCTAAAGTGACGAAAAAATCAATTATGAGATGTCTACAAAGCAACTAAATATAATTTGTTTAAAGTTTATTTGCATATTAAACGGTTGCAAAAATATAAGAGAAGAAAAATCTTGTGTTTTTACTATTCTCCCTAACAAGTGTACACACAGAACCCCGCTATTAGCTTGGTAAGGAAGCTTAGGATTTCATGTTTCTCTTCGGATCAATTTCGATGAAACTTTTCCCAGTTATTCGGCAAAATATGGCAAGAATAATGTAATTTTTTAATTATGCTGTGTTACTCCCTTCAATTATTTTTTCAAATTCGTCTTTTTTGGGAAGAAACACCTTAAAGGAATGTATCCTTTATACGAAAAATGGGACATCGCAGAGAAATCAACGATGATGATACTCTTCCATAATCATGGAAAGTGCTGAAGCTACCACTTTTCACCATATTATGGATAAGTTATTTCGCCTTGTTGACAAAGTTAGACGCTTTATGAAGGAACCTTTGTAAAAAATAAGTGATTCGATTATGGGAGCTCGAAGACTGTAACAGCTAGTTAGTGGAGGGATATTGGCCGCCAATTATTTGGAAAACATGGAAAAAAAACAAAATAATTTTCACCGTCACCCTTTGTCAGTATATACCGAAGACCACCAGAAACGGTATCCTAGGGACCCTGGCTTCTTGGTCAGCTTCCATGAATATACATCCTTTAATGCTATGTGAATTGTTAGCTTCTTTTCGGAGATGAGTATCAACAACGTTTGACAAGAGAACAGTAGAGAGGAGGAGTAATGTTTTTGGAGATTACTGCCCTACTGCAATCTCTTGAGGGATATTTTTGTTCCCTCGGAAGATACCTTTTCATTGTCACTTGTAAGGACTCTAATTTTTATGCATGCCAACATTATATCCCAGTCTGTAAGGGCCAACCTAGCATTCCTTGGCCCTTCTAGATATAAAAGGTGAAAGGTCATGGTGTGGCCGCCAGCATCTCAACCATATCGGACATTTAACTTCACACATTAAACAAGATATTCATGGCGATGTAATTTAATTTTCGTCTGAGGACGTCTTGTGGGTGAACATCTTAAGCTAGAGCAGAGGGAGAGATTCCATGTATGATAGCTTTTTTGAAGTCATCCTTTTAAATGGCTCTCGTGATTTCCAATAATCGTGTCTATTAATCGTGGATTATAATTATGGTTTTATTTAATATATAAGCAAGATATGCTTAATGTGAATAATTATCCTTCGTTTTGTCCAAAATATGTCTAGATGGGCTACTTTCATTTTAAAGCTTTAGCCGTGGTTCACCCTAAATTTGACGAACCTGAAAGAAAAATTAAATTACGTAACACAACATTAAAGAAACCATAACATGGGTGTTGCCATGATTTGCAGAAGAGCTGGAAAAAGTTTCATCAAACTTCATTTACAGAAAACTAAGAATGTATAATTTCACTACCAAACTATTAGTGTGTTTTAGGGTGTGTTACATTTATGGGGGAAAGCTAATAAAGTCCTTAATCCTAAGAAACAGCAGTTAGACTGACGAGATACTCCATTTCAAGCCTCCAACAACAGACCAATTTGTGTAATATATGGAGTGATTAAACAGTGGACTATGAAATAATGCAGGCAAATGGGTACATATTAGATTTTTTGAAAATAATCAAGTATTTAATCCTCTTGGATTATAAAAGTACCAACAATGGAATGACCATAGCTTCCTTTCGATATGCGATAGTGTCTTTCTTATTTAAAGTCATTATCTTTCCGTAGTTGATAAAGTTTTTTTTAAGAATAACATAGTCAATATTTCTTATTGTATGAGTTTCGATGGTTTTACTGTTATGCGCGTAATAATAACTGATAATCAATGAAACTTAATAATTGATCCCTTTTCTCCTGGGAGGAATTAGGTTTACTCTGTCTTTGTATCGTTAAAACGCCTTTAAATGAAATTCACATTATTTAACCTTTTTAAAAGTCCTTGTGATTATTAGTATGTTGACTTTTTTCGTAAAATTGCACAAACCATTTTAACGAGAACCGCATCAAACTTGATTGGCTACAGGTAAAATTGTAGGAATAGATGAGGGCTTTTTTAATTATAAAACAAAGAAAAATCGGGTACGTGATGCACCTTATGCTCATTAAGCTATTCAGAATTGTTGATTATTCTATGTCTCCATTGTTGGGTTATATGGTGATTGTTTATCCGAGCAATTTCTAAAAAAAATTAGGTCTCTGATAATGAATATCATAGTTGAAATTCGTTTTTTTTTAGCCCTACTTTTCAAGATATAACTACCTGTCAAGATAGTTTCCAATATGCTTGCAACAGTGTGTTTTTTCCTACACTCATAGTCTCACTGCCATTCAGTATTGTTCTAGTATTTAGAGAAGGTGATTGAGATGTGTTAGTTACATTTTGAAGTGAAAGGTAAGTGATTTTCCTAGTCAAACACTTTTTAAGCTTATAATAATAATTCATAACAGCTGATGTGAAAAATTCATAGCTGGAAGCATCAGTTCAACGATTTCTTCGTAATGGTAGGTGATTCAGTGGCCTGCAACAATATTAATGATCTGATGGAAGTACTTGGCATCGAATACAAACCCAGAGATTAGAGACTGTTCATTGATTCATCTAAAACGACTGTAAAAACTGTCTTGCCTCACAACGGCAATAGTGAACTTTCAGTTGATCTGCGCTATGCAGCACATACGAAAGAAAATAATGAGAATATAGAGCATATGTAGCAATGCATAAAATATGATGAACATCAATAGGAGCTCTGTGGTGACGTAAAGGCTCCTGCTCTTGTGATTGGCTTGCAAATCAGATACAAGAAGTATTGCTGCTTTCTCTGTGAATATGACAGCCCTGCAAGGTGTTTCCACCCTATCAGGAGAGATTGGCCAATTCGTCAATCATTGGAGACTTGGAGGAAAAATTTTCAAAATCCACCTATCACTGAACCAAACAAAATTTTGCTACCATCACAACTCATAGAACCGCAGCTCAAGAAAAACTTTGTAAAAGCAATGGAAAAATCTGATCAAGGATTCAAGTATTTAACATCAAAATTCCCCTCACTGAACGATGTTAAGATAAAAAAGGACTTTTTCATTGATCCTCTGATCCGAGAGCTTCTCAAAGATGGTGACTTTGAATAAGCCGTTCATGTGGAGGAGAAAGCTGCTTGGGAAGCATTGAAGTTAGAAGTGAAGGGATTTCTCGGAAACGGAAGGGGAGGAAACTATCAAGAATTCTTGAAAAACCTCATCAAGGCTAGAAGAATATAGGATGTCACATGTCACTAAACATCCAATTTCTGGTCTCAAATTTAGACTTTTCGAGACAACTGTGGGGCAGTTCGTTATAACATGGTGAAGGGTTTCACCGAGATATTTCAACCATGGAAAACTTATACCAGGATAAAAATACCGCAAAAAATGCTTGCAGACTATTACTGGACATTGGCAAGAGATGATTCTTCGGCCCACTCTAAGGGTCAGGCAAAATGACAGAGAGTGTATATGGATTAGAGTTTAAAACAAAATAACATATACTGTATGTTATAATAAAATAATCAAATATTAGATACTGCGTATCTTTAAATCAATAGCAAATGAGCATTTCTCAATGTGACATTCAGATTCAATGCATAGAAATATATAAGAATTAATTAATCTAATTTAAGAGGCACACACAACTTTTAAAAAAATTGTCGACCAGTGTTATAAAAGAAATGCATAGAAGAGAACACAAACCGGTGTGACATATATAATAAAAAATATTATAGAGGAGGGAGTGGGCCGAAAATATTTCTATTAGAAAACTTAAAATGGACGAAATAAATATCGAACGAGTCGACATTAAATAAGAAGAGAACAATAAGCTGACCACATTACTGCCTGATGTTTGCTCGATAGCTGAATGGGTGTGGCATAATTAACGTAGGATCGTGATCTTGGAAAACTTCTCTGGGCAGATTTTGGCCAAGAGTGAGATAAAATGAACTATGTCCAAAAATATTTACATAACTTGTATGAATAACTAAGCATGAAACTAAAATAATTTCTCAACTGGAAACAAACTTCAAACTGACCCTATCCCTAATACCTATGATCTATTTGATTGCCACGTGTTATTCAGTTACCGATAAGGTAACAAAGAAAATTCACAAATTTCTTAGATACACTTTTCAGAAATATTGACGAATGGCAGACGGCGATGTTTTCCTGGCGTCCATGATAAAGAGACTACCACTCCAGGGGTGCGCTCTAGGCTCATCTTAGCCCCTCTGTTTACTTCTACTAACATATACTTTTAAAATATTCTGTACTAGTTCTCCTCAACTCTTTCGCCAGAAGGAGCACACTGTGTAGCCTGTTACTCTTGGTCCCCCAAGCATGAATATAAATTGGGGAATCCAAGACACTGCGTTACCTTAAATTCTTTGAGAGGCCCGTTGTAACTTGTTATGATTCCGCCTTGGTCATTCTCAGAATTTCTTTTCCTTAACAACTCTCCCATTAATGCTCTATCTGAGCTTAAGGACATAACTAGCTACCTCATGCTGTGAGACTAGGCAAACCCTCTATAAACAATCCACTTTAATGCCTGTAGGTCGCAAGAGAGCAGCAATTGAGGGGCCCTGGCCGTTGGCATGAATATTGTACTGATCGTTTGGTCCCAATAACTTTTTCTCTTCAAGCAATAGGCTGAGCACCTTACTGGTGTTATTCTAAGGTACATAAAACTATTCTACTGATGGCGGCCAGAAGTAATGCCAGGTTGGCTGTCAAGCCAACTAAAAATCTCGGTTCTCATCAGTGGGACTGATACAACATAGCTTATGAGAGACAGGATATCCTTTCTGTCACCCTGCTTCTCTGGCTTCCGAGTTGTCATATACGACCTTTTTAGAAGGACCTGCCACTGGGCAACTTCTGTTTACTGAACATTTTGCGAATACGAGTCATAAACGCACGCATGCTGCATAAATGAAAATTCCAAAAACCTGAGAGGAGAAAGGCGAGAGTGGCAGGCCTCGGGATATAGCCCACTAACCACCATTTTTCTTTCAAAAGGGTCATAAATTCAGGATTTTTTCGTGTGTTGGCAAGTGATAATAAATCTTCAAAACGTCTAAATACGTCCCTCTTCCTAAAACCTTGCTTGACTTTGGTGTTAGGAGCGGCGAGGAGTTTTATAAAAACACGATGCTAAATGGTGTAGGGGTTCTCTACAAGCATCTAATTGTGCTAACGGGATTTCCTTTTTACCATTTTACGGATGTGCCACCTGGTACTGTGTTTTTTAGGGGTCTTTTCAAAAGGCTTCACCAAAGAGGGTCTTTTTTATCTTCTTTCGTCATGGGTACGTGGGTTTTCCTTACAGTTACCTTTCTGTAGAGTTGCCTCTTTCGATTTTCTACTTGCGGTGGGTCTCTTTATTTTCTCCCAGGCCCACCAAAACACTGCAATACAATAGCCGTGCCACCTCAGTTCCCGCCTCTCCAGTTGGAGTGAGTTAATTTCCCATCACAAGCTTCAAGAGGGAAAAGGAGCATCGTACCCCTTTTCTTATCGAAACATACACTTGATCCGAAAATTTGTCATATTGATGGAAGCAGGCATTCCTGCTTCACCTTTCTTCCCATGTGGGTTGGAAAGTCTGCTCCATTGAAGTTTGTGACGAGCTATACCTATCTATGAGTGTCCGATCAGGATACCCAACACTTGGGAGTATGAGCATTTGGAGGCCTGTCACTAAGAAAAAATATCCTGAAGGTGGCCCCGTCCCAGATTACAAGGTCTTCAATTGAGTGACCCTGGGCTCGGTGCTATACACCGAACTTGATTCCACCTAGCTACAAGCTCCTCCTCATACGTCACGGGCTCCCAATGTCTCACAAGGAGAGGAGGGTTATCCTACTCCTTTTACGGCCAAGATGTTTTTCATTTCGAAGAAAGATCTGGCTGAGGCTGATCGGTCAGGCCTAGGGGCCACTTCCTGGGGAGAAAAAAGGCGGATTTCCACCATGAACCCCTCTCCAAATAAGAAAAAATATATAGTATATATCAAAGATCGCAAGGAGTTCTTCTCCTCCCGCGCGTGCTGGTGGGATGGAAAGATCCTCTGCCATTTCGGGAAATGCCTAGGCTTTACGTCAGTAAAGAAGGTGGCAAGTGAAGCCTCGAATATTTAGGGGCCATTCATTCAGAGATTACGTTTTTTTTTTAAACCCACCCAAATCAAACCCTTTTAGTTATTCGCTCCACTGATTGCATCAATTTCATGAATTTCGTGAAAAAAGGTTGTATATGCTGTGGAATCTGTATAATTCTCGTTAGAAGACTTTTTCGAAAAACTGACTGCACGAGGAATGGTAAGGTTTGACTTTTGTTGCGAAAACAGGGGTAGAGTTGCACGAGACTAACTCATACAATCTTAGATACGTTTGATCATGAACGGCTGCCTAAACCGGCGCATGCCATTTAGTATTGATTCCATGTGAGGCATTCGTACAACGGTCGTGGACATGCCGTTGATACCACCGCTTTGACCATACGAATCGCTCTAGAGACGTGCAAAATTTGGTTTAGCTCTAATTTTGTGTAACTTTCTTTAAGGCTGTACAGGATAACTACTTATCATTTATGGTATAGTGTGTCATTTGTAGAAAACCGCACTGTAATTCCTCGAAGCGCAGGCGTGGCCAACGCTTTTATACCTCAATAGTAAAAAAAACCCTCCCATCTCCTAGCCAATCCGAGCCTATGAGCACGGTCGCATCATTTGAGGGTTCTATTCACCCGGTTTTTGCCACTGGTAGAGCTGGTGACAGAAGGATTCAAACTCAGTCTATGTTTTAACAAGGGCTCATCATTTCCCTTGCCTGAACGTTACCCGTAAGTCGAAACGGCCACGCGATTCCACAGAATCATCAGCCATACAGAAGCAAACCACCCGAACGTGGTCGTGAGAACATTTTCTGTGAATTCTAAAGCTATCTCCCTTATTAAAGAAGAACAGTACGTATGTAGCTTCAGCTCCTACGCCTACCCCTCTCCCGAAAATTCTAAACCGCTAGACAATCCAAAAGAACATGTATGACGAATATTACGGGACTAACAAGGGATGCATAGTCTCGGTTTAACTATCAATGAATTATCTAGATTAAGCCAAGCCAAAATTCTCAAGTTATAAAGAAAGAAATAATTTGAATAGATTGAAAATGAGAATATTAACTGATTTTTAATGAGGATCTACACCTGCAAAGACAAAACTACTATTCTTGGATTAACAATGAATGACTAGTCTCGAATCACTATGGAGCCAATATTCTCAAAGTAGTATTAAATAGTTTTAATATAGAATGAACCAATGATCTTGAGTTAACAAACGAATAGTTTGAGGTCAATACTATATTAATAGCTTCAGATTAACAACGAACTAAAGCTCATGATAGAAAAACTTCTCTTGGTTTTAAAATTGACGAACACTATCAGATGAACAGCGAATGAATATTCTTGGTTTAATAAGAAATAAATAAACTTATTAAAACTAATGAATAGTCTCATATAAAAAGAAGAAGGAATAATCTTAGATTCAGATTACAAATATACTTTTAACCATAAAAGCATAAAATCGATTATTAATTTACGAATACTCGATGATTTAAAAAGAATGAATTATTTCGTATAAAACATGAATGAATTGTGTATGATTATTGTTAAATTCCGAGAGACCCAGTAAATATATAGAACAAGATTATTGGACCTGATTCAATTGGGCTGACATTAGATTAATAAAAGTGATCGTATTCTATTTTACAAGTGATTGCACTGGATTGGGAGAATAAGAATGTATACTATATTTTTACGTCGTGAATTCTTTATTCTTTTAAGAGAATTTTAGTGTGAAATCTCATAAATTAGATTAAAATAAACTGTCTAAGTAGAGAGATCTTTTCGGCTATATTTTTGGCAACTCTTTAGTACGAGCTCCTTATAAATTGCTGACGTCTAGAAATGATTGAATAAGAGAATGACAAAAAGAGTTGGTTGAGTAATGCAGTCAGACAAGGAGACATGATAGAATCCCGGTGGAGGTATTGTGAGACCTCACTCCATGATGATGACGTATTTCGCTTTTCTCTACTAACATGTGATAAAACTAATGCTGCTTTTCATGGGATAGTTTAATTACTTATCACATGAGTATGTTTAAATAGCGCTTCCATTTCATGCGTGCAAATCATCTACTGTCGCCTTATGGCCGTCTTCAGCGTCTTTATTTGTCCTCATTTGTATCGATATAATTTGGATTCGAAGAAACTTTTTTCCTACACGAATAAAGCTATTCACAACATGTGTGGATAATAATTAGACAGCCCAAACAATCAATAGAAAATGGCTCTACCCGTCCTCGCTTTAAAAATTATGCAGTGCAAATTTAATGTCACTGTAAGTATTTTTTCTGATGTTAGAGGGTGAAAAAAGACTTGCCACGATGTTAAGAAAGAGTGTTGTTGTTCTTGACCTAAGTTTAACTTATCTCCTAAGGCTCTGGCTTCTAAATGAAGTTTGTTCAGGTAGGCTGCATTATCGCCACCGACGTTTACCAAAATACGCCGGTTAAATGTCCTTTCGTCCGTGAGATACTCTCTAGGCCTCTTTGTCCGCGTGAGTCTCTATCTTCCTCTGAAATATTCTTCCCCCTTAATATGGAACTTTCTGAAGAAGGGACATCTCAGGTATTGAAAAAGGTGGCGTAATACATCCGATTCACGAAATAAAAGAACACATTGTACTAAATTTAAAAGGAATACAAAAATGTAAAAAGTAAAAAATTCGCATCACAAAAAAAAATAAATGCACACAAAATAAATACCAAGAGAGACTGGAAAAAAGTACATATATCGATCATTATCTTCAAAAAACAAAGTTACAACAATCATGATTATCAACACAAATTTTTCAGGAGAGGGCACATCTGCCTCGGTTCCCAAAATAATTGTAAAGTTAATATAAATACAAAAGGGGTACAGGTTACTAACTGAAATGTATTTGAACATAAAAAAAATAGTAGGCTCAAGATTAACTTAGGAGGGAATCTACTGGATTTCGTCTTAAGGTACAGGACATACAATTCTCAGCGCCTTTTATGTACAGTATCCTGAAATGGAATTCTTGGAGGAACAAACTCCAGTGAATTAAATAATTTAACATTGTTGTTCTTAATATTTCGGAGGTACGACAAAGGTTTGTGATCGCTCTCTATTACAAAAAATTCCTTCCTTATTAAATACATTTTAAATTTTGGAATCCAAAAATTATTGCGGACTTCTCGCACAATCACAGCTAGTTCTTTTGGCGCTGTAATAATATCTGCCGGCGTACGCGATGGAAAAACAGTCGTCATTGATTCCCTACTGAACTAATAAATAACCTATGCCGCTATTTCTAGCATCCCTCCGGATGCCAAATGGTTTGGCTGTATTGGGCAACCGGAATAACGGGGCCGCTGCGAGTTTACCCCTTAAGTTTTTTGAAGCTGGTAATTGACATCGAAGTCCAAACGAGTTGCTTTGCAGGAGCTCGCATAGGGAAGCAGAAAGGGTGGCAAATTTGGAATTAATCGCCGATAAAAGGAGATGGAACCCATGAATGACCTTAACTGCTTCTTGGTTGCGGTCAGCGGCATTTTTACCATGGCTTGTATCTTTTACTAATGAGGCGCTAATTGATTATTCTCTATGTAATTTATTGTATTAAAGGCAAAATAACATTGGTCGCACGAATATCAAATTATAGTCCATGAGACTTTGCAGATGCGCTTGAAGAGCGGTCAGGTGCTGGTCCCATTTATTTGTAGCCGACAAAATTGCATTAACCCATTTTCGGTCAGGAAAGCGGTGAACCATTTAACCTCTTCCCGCAATGGGATCTGGAAATAGGCCTTACACAAATCCATTTCTGGAAAAATACTTAGTTTTCTGAAACAAATGGAGATTAGGGTCGAAAGGGGGAATCGGCCATTCGTCGAACAGGGTAAAGGCGTTTGGATTCCAAAAACCGATGCGCATCATATAGGAATTATCGGATTTCTTGACCATGACCCTCAGGGAACAGTGATTGGATTTTAAAGGCTTGATTATCTTTAAATATAACAATTTCTCAACTTGGTCATTAAAACTTTCTCTTAAATGCACGGGTAACGGATATGGCTTGGACCTAAGAACATCCTGGGTAGTCAATTGAATATTGTGCTCAAACTGAGTAGCACATCTAGGTATGTCTGAGATGACATTAATGAATTGATTTAGGAGAGATTGCAGCTGAATTCTCTCAGCGAACCATAACTGGTCGCTTATCTTGAGCTCAGTAGACGAGGATTCTATTACATCTGGTACGAGCAAGAGGTAGTATTAGCAACCTTGCTCTACGCATGCAATTTTGCTACACTTAGGGAGTCCAGGGAGTAATTTGATTCAATGGGCGATTCTTCGTCTATCGACACTATTTGCTTAACTCCTCCGCGCCTAAGATTTTTCTTAAGGAGGTTTATTCTTCCTTCCCGTGGGTGTTTCAACCAAATAAACGATGGGACCACGTTTCTCGTTCATATGGTAGGAGACCTATCATTGGCTTAGCACTTTGTAATTGTCGGTTGGGTGCAATAACATAACTTCGTCGCCCAGTAGAAGTAAGTCTTATATTTATTCCGGTTAACGTCTGCAATTTAGTAGGCGATTTAGGCGCATTCTTCCAACCTCTGATGGAGTTCTATTGGGTACGAGTAAGAGGATTGTACCTCTCGATCTAATTTTTGCTTAGTAAAAATTTCTTTGAGAATGTTTATGGGGCCTCAAACGTTCCTGCCGTATAGTAACTCAAATAGCACGAACCTTAAAGTGCGATGTGGTATCTCTTTATGCACAAAGAGTGCCACTGTAAGATAACGATGCCATTCTCTTGGCTACTAGGCGCAAGTTACCATAGAATGGCCTTAGGATTCCCATTCAGCCTCTCGCAAATATCATTTCCGGTGGGTGAAATAGGGGTGGTAAATAGGGGATTTACCATGAATAAATTTCCTACTTGCTCCAACAAATGGGTTGTAAATTCATGCCCATGGTCAAAAATTATTTCGTTTGATAATTCAACGACGGAAAAGATGAAGATAACGGCTTCAGCATACGTAATGCTGTCGATCTTCTTGAGTGGGACAGCCTCGGGGAGCTGTTGCCAAAATCGATCAGAGTGAGGACATAACTTTGCCCCTCACTTGATGGTGGGTCGATTGGTCCAACCAAGTCGATTGCCACTCGGGAGAAGATAACGACGCCATTTTCTTGGCTACTAAGCGAAAATCTACCTTAAAATGGCCTTGAGATTCCCATTTAGCCTCTCGTACATATCACTTCCAGTGGGTGAAATATGGGTGGTAAATAGGGGATTTACCATGAATAACCTTCCTACCTGCTCCATCAAATTGGTTGTAAATTCCTGCCCATGGTAAAAAATATTTCGTTTGATAATCCAACGCGGGAAAAGATGGAGATAACGGCTTCGGCACAAGTAATGTTGTCGATATTCTTGATTGGGACAGCCTCGGAGACCCTGTTGCCAAAATCGATCAGGATGAGGACATAACTTTGCCCTTTACTCGATGGTGGGTCGATTGGTACAACCATGTCGATTACCACTCGGGAGAAGGGTTCGGAAATTAAGGGGCTCTCCTGCAAGGGGGCTAGCTTACCTCACCCCTTAATGTCAGTGAAATGATCAACAATAGCGCAGAATTTCATCCGACGCTCCGAGCAAATAAAAGTACTTAACATTCTTTGAGCGGTATTTGTGTCGCTGAAGTGACCTAAGAAGAGGCTGTCATGTGCGGTTTTTAAAGTAAGTTTCACATGGAAGCAGGGAACACGTAATGCTCAAGACTCGTTGTGATCTTCCTTAGAGCATATTCGGTAGGGGAGGTTATCCTTAACGAGAAAGGAAATTAACTTGCTACTTGTAATGGACTCTTGCGTCCTATTTGGGGCCTTACAACACAGAAGACGAAAGGATTCACACAAACTCTGATGGGTGCTGCCACAACCTTGGCGCAGCTAGTCAAGTAGGTGCAGTCTATATAACCTTTAACGATGGGGAACCGATTAGCGCGTCACAGGTAACCATGCACGATGGAGAACCCATCTTAATTCGGAGCTAAGGTGGGAGTAGCTGATCCGAGACCACGATACACGTGCAACATTTATTTCAAATGAAGGTGAAAAAACGGCAGGCGTTCACCATACCAGTCTCGAATTAAACGCACGCAAGGTTGCTTTTGTTGAACAAAAAGTTCACCTGGTGGCGGGCGGGACCTGGCTCGTTCGAAAAGAGAGCAGATTCTCGTTGCGACGGGATCTGAGAAGAGGTGGCACTCACTTGGTGCACCTAGTAAGAATAGTTATTCCTGAATTGAGAGTTTTGAGGGAAAATTGTTCTCAGAAGCCCCTCGATTCCGCAGTAATAGCACACAATTTTCCTCCTGGGAAACGCTGACACAGGGGAAGTTAGAGGAGAAAGGTTGGAATTCTTGTTTGAGATGTCCAAACAGGTTTCTGCTTGGGATGGCCTGTTATCTTAACAAAATTTTCCTTGTTGTGAGGAACGAATTTAGGCTTATTTACCTTCGATTTGGGAGAAGATGGTTCCACTTTCTTCTCTTCTCTGGGGTAGCAATTGGAGCTTGATGCATAGATGTTGCTTCTTTTATGGACTCCTTGAAACTGATGCAACCTCTATGTTGACAAACGATCTGATTTCTGATGGGGGCGATGCCAAAAGTTGGTCTATAAAAATAAAATTAATCATAGTATCGTAGTCATCATGTACTTTTGATGCCTCAACCTAGGGATTAAGGTGCTGTTGTAATGTGTAACACAACTGTCTATAGGTTTGATTGGGCTGAATTTGGCACTGCCTTAACTTCACACGGTAAAATTCGAGAGTCGTATTATAACCGGCAAGTAGCTCGGCCCTCAATGAGGATTAATCATCGTTACCTCTGACGGTGGGGAAATAAAAATATAACTCAGTAATAGCAAAAATTTAGCTACACGGTCTGATTCTATGTCCCAGTGATTCACTTTGAAGATCTTCTCAAAATGGATTAAATATGAAGCTATCTAAGTCTTCCCCTTCTTTAAAGACAGGAAGTTTGACAGATGCAGGTTGCTGGGTTCCGTTCCAAGAAGGGATAGATAGAGTTTAGTTACTCGTCCTTCTCATCTCTAATTCGCGAATACCAATTCTCACCCAATCTTCCCGTTCTTCTTTTTCTCTGCTTTCTTCTCTTTCTTTCTCTTCTCTTTTTTTCTATTTTTTCTTCTCTTTTTTTCTTCTTTCCTCTCTTGCTGTTTTCTCTTCTTTCTGGATATAGGACATTAGGTCCTTCCCACTTAAACCCGAAATTTTCTTCGTACCGTGAAAATTTTGAACGAAGGCATAATGTCTCACCTGTTCGCAATTAAAAAAAAATAACAAACACAAGAGAATGTAGCTGATTTGTCGAACCCCAATAATTACTTGTGTTTCACTTAACGCACTTAAGAGCACTAACGGAAGTGCCAATGGGTTTTACGTGATCCAATAGTATACACACACAAAAAAACCAGAAAATAACTCGCTTAATTTGTACGATGCGAATTCTCTGATTGAGGCAAACAATCCTTGCGTCTAGCACCAAGTACTCCAAACGAATCCGAGCAAAAACAATTTTTCGGAATTTTTCAAATAGCAGATTATACGATGTCGAAAGAGCAGATATATATTTGCCTTGGGAAAACTAGTGATGTATACTAACAATAATCACAAAGTAATTAACTTCAAAAATTCACCGGTAGTTTCATAGATAGTTTAACAAGAAAATTATAGTTTCCTTCATATCCAGAACCACGATCTTAAAAGACCTTAAATAAAATCCTATTTGCGATGCTTTAAGACTTGGCACCAGTTTAATTATATATATCAAGACTTTGGGCATTTCAAGAAATTGGAATTAGGACACAACTTGGAATGTTTGGTTAAAATTGCCTAGGCAAAAAATAAGGGATACTATTGAAAATGTAAAGATTTGTTTTCCAAATTTAAAGTGTCAACTAAGGAGAATGTCTCCTAGAGAAATTTCGAAATAAAAATTGAAAATAAGTGTAAGCTACATGATAAATATCCGCTGATTCTCTGTGTGAGACATTTCGGGTCTGAAGGAACGTATTTTCAGGCTTTGATTCGTGAGGTCATCAATCTTTCAGATGTCAGCTCAATCACGATTAACTGTCTCAACTTGACACATCCTGGTTGAGAATATCATAAGGAAGGGTTATGTAAACAGACACTCAACAAAACTACATTTTATAAATACAGAAGACACTTCTAAATTTCACCGAGGGATCTTGAAGATGGCAACCGTTCTTATTTTAATTCATACATCAACTCTTGACCTAGGCCAATCGACTCTCGTTTTAAAGTTTAGTACTCCGCGGAATTTTGCAGAGTATGGGTACTAGTGATTACACTAGTGTGCACCTGTATTCTCCCTAAGATAAGCTACAAATATATCAATTGTTATATTGCTTATTAATTCGTCACTTCAAAGGAAACACATAAGGATTAAGAGCAGAACTGATGGCAACTGATTGGGTGGAATGAAGAAAGTGTCATGTGGAATGTCGATATACTTAAGGTGAAGCAACTATAAATGCAACATATTACGATTTATTATGACTTCAACTTGTCATAAAAATAGGAAAAGATTTAACACATACTTCGAATTAAACAAAACAATTCCCTAGCGCATTTCAGAATTGTATGAACACCTTTTGTGTATACAATTTTTCCTTTATATTTTTGGCCGAACTTTAGTTCATAAACAATAAAAGCTTCTAGAATTTTAATTCCTGATTAGACCATGGATTTTATTAATGCAGCTTTATTGGCAATCCTCATTCATTAATCTATCTTCCATTTCTCAAAGCCAAACTAGTCATGAAGGACTAAACAGTCTACCCTTATCGTATTTTCACTTCTCTTAATATCACTACTTTCTTAGGCAACCTTATTACAAAATTGGGATCCGAAAATGGATTTCGAGGGTTCGGTCCTATTTTCTTAAAATTAGAAAACAAAATATTTTCCCGTTTCTTCGATTCCTAAAATACTTTGAGGGCCTATAGTTCCTTCTAAGTCTCTTTCCTAGAGGCCAAAAGACTGCCCTTCGAGTTTATGTAATTTAAAAGAACTAGAAATTAATAAATTTACATGATTTTTACAAAAGTGCGTCCGATAATAATATTATTTGCACAATAAAATATGTGATCTTCAGTGATAGAAAGATGTTCAAATATTCACCTTTTTCTTAAGTATTAGGGTTCTGGGCGTTGCCAATGGTGTCTCTCGTTGATTTCCGAGTGTAATTATTATCATCATTTATTATTATTTGCGTTAATGAACACAAAATTCTTGTGGGAAAAGCCTAGCGGCCATAAACTTGAAAACAAGCTGCCACAGAACACAGTCTCCATATGTCAAGTAAGAAAGAATAAATGATAGAAGAAAGAAATTGAAATGTGTAAATAAATAAATAAATAAGTTTAAAATTATTAAAATCAAATCAATATTAAAATTATGAGGCAGTAGCAATCACACTTAATCAAGTATGCAACCTCGTTTGAAGATATTAAGATCTTCCTGCATAACCTCTAAAGGAGATCATTCCACTGCTTTACCGTACTTGGCAAAAAGCAACGCTGAAACTGAGAAGTGCGGCAGCGAGGAATCATAGTGCATGTAGATGTTGTCCATCCGCAAACCTTGTTGATTTAGCAAAAGGCAGGGGCTCAAGAATCAAAAATGATAGTGGCAATTTCCTACTGAAGTAGTATTTATGGAACATCAACAAACATGAAATGATCCGTTGATGATCCAAGTCATAGCTAGCCCCATCAGGAAAAAGGAAGCTGCCTCTACGAGCAACCCTATTTAAGAGAAACAGATCTCTGTCAGATACGGACATCCAAACTGGCGAACAATACTCAAGAAGAGGGAGAACAAAGCACCTGAAACAAGTGGCATTAATATCTTCATTATTATAGATATATGAGGCCTTCGTACAATACCAATTTTTTGGGCAGTATTAACAGGTACATTTAAAGAATGCTTCTCAAATGTCAGATGAGAGTCATAGGTATTGCCAAGGATCGTTAGGCATTCCGCCTCAGCAACAAGGGTATCTCCAACACAGAGTGGTAGATGAGGCAGCTCATCGGTACGAGATCTACTAACCAAGAGGGTCTTAGTTTTACTTGAATTAAACTTCATACTCCAACGATCACACTATTTCATATTTTTTTCTAAGTCATGACCAAATCAGCCCTATACGCTTCAACTATTTGTAAATTGCTTCTTTAAAAATACAGCATTAAGTAAAAAATAAATAAGACTGTTACTTTTTTATAAAAAATGCTTATAAATGGTTTATTTTGAAATTGCTACGTATAACTGTTAGAATTTTATAGCCAACTAACAAATAGAAAATCAAACTTGTTCCTATATGTATAATTTTTTGCAACTCTATTGGCATTTATCTGCCACCATACTCATAATTCCACCAAATTTCCGTAGTCATAGACCTAAAAATTACAAGAATATCGGCGTATTCTCATCGGTTTTCTGGAGAGATTCCTTACAATTTTGAAAAAATAAAAGTATTTATGCATTTAATAATACTAATAAGTTTTAAGCTAACTGAATATAGGTGTACGGGTTCCCTTAACACTTGAATATATATAACTGAATAGGTCTACGTCTTATTCAGCTTCTACAAGATGTATTGTATCAAAATGAATAAAAGAGTGTAATTATGGCATCAATTATTGTCAAATTCCTATACCATTAATTGTTTTACCTGATCTATGTATTTATTACACATTTACTCCTTACTAATTTCATAAAGTTTCGTTAAAAAGTTCTTGAAGAAATTCTACCAGATATTTATCTGCTGTTTAAAAATATTTTTACTTTGGAATAAAAATCAGATAATATATACAATGAATGTTCATTATTCATCCGTGGTTCATCTCCATTCTACATTAACATTTGTAACGGGGATTTCTCAGTAAGTATAATTATGGCAGTAAAGTTAATTGCTTAAATATAATTCTTGACAAAGAGTAAATTTTCTTAGAACACAAAGTATTTATATTAGTAACCTTTCTCATTAGAGAATTTCATAAACTTAAACAAAAAACTCTTACCATCTGCCGTCAGATGCATTTTCATCAGCATTCATTTAATTTTGCCATTTATTACACAGGTCTGCGTCAAAAATGTACCTTAGGGTTTCTGTAGTGTTGCTTAATAAAATTGACCTCCTAAATCCGAATCTGGCATCCGTTTCCCTTTATCAGGTACAGTTTTTGCGATACAGGGGATGATAATAATTTTATAGTTTATACATGTAATATATTACATAAAAATTTGAATAGTTTTTGCACTACTGTATTCGCAGGAAAATTTATCTACATTTTAGGTAATTATTATGTTAATAAGTCTATGTTTTTACAGGTTAGAAATTGCTTAACATTATAATAATAAGAATAATAATAATAATTAAAATAATAGTAGTTGAGTTAAAAATGAACAGAAAATGTAAGAATAGGTCCGACAGATTTTGCTATGTTTGCGGCAAAGTGACTTTTTCTGAGCAGCAATGTACAATCTGTCCTGTAATTAAATCTTTATATCATGCATATTTTGGAATAAAGCTTGAAAATCAAGATAAAGGTTTTGCACCACATATCTGCTGCAAGGGATGCTGAATAAGTTTAAGACACTGGAGTCAAGGCGAACAGAAGTCTCTCTCATTTGGTGTTCCCATGGTGGAGAGAGAGGGCAGGATCACACTACGGACTGCTATTTTTGCATGACAAATCTTAATGGTGAGCATTGTATCAAGTATTTAAGCATTTTGTATTATAATGGCCCCTGAAAATGTCATTATTATGCGTAGACATACGAGGGACGGTCAATTGATTTTTGCGAATCGGTAGAGCAAAACAGATAAAGGTGGATGGCTGTTTGTGGGGGTGTTAGGACAAGTTATGACAAGTCAGGACCTGCAACCACACGCTCCTGCCTCCTCTATTTAAAAAGCAGTAGCTGATCGCAGATCGTCAGTCAAAATTTTTTTAACAATGAAGAAGGTTGAGCACCGCGCCGTGATCAAATTTTTGACCTAGGAAGGCAAGAATGCAAAAGGGATCCATGAACGCATGGTTGCAGTGTACACCGACACCGCACCTTCCTATGCAACCATTGCTCGCTGGAATACGGAGTTCCACCATGGTCGTGAGTCCCATCAGATGTGACCAAAAGGGACAATTTGTCCCGTGTGGAGAGAAGGATCCTCGAAAATCGATGGGTGAAGGTCGAAAAAATCGAAGGAGAACTTGGAATATCACATGCAAGTGTTATCAACATTATCCATGACAAGTGAGCCATGACCAAGGTCTCTGTCCGTTGGGTCCCTAGAAACCTCACGCCCCATGATCGACTTCAACATCGTCAAAGTCCACAAGGCCAGAGTTGCACAAGCTGCCCTGCGCGAGTGCGGATTTGAGGAGCTCAACCATGCCTCCTGCACTCAAGATCTGGCCCCTAGTGACTACTTTTTATTCCGCCAGCTCAAGGCTGCCGGTTTGGGGACGATGAAGATGACCAGCTCACAATCCAGGAGTAGATTGAACAGCAGTCGGGAGATTTCTGGTTGTCGGGAATTCGAAGCCTCAGGGACAAGTGGCGCAAGTGCATTGAAGTCGAGGGTAGTTATATTGAAAACTAATAAAACACTTTTCCTCATATCTCGTTTCCTTATATCCGAATTGCAAAACTTATTGACCGCCCTCCGTAGCATAAACTTAAAAACTAACATATTTCACTTTAGAATGAACATATCTTTTACTAAACATTCATGTACTATCTGCTACTCCAAATAAATTCTTTTATGTAATATGCAATTATATTTTTCACAGGTATAAATAAGAAGAATAAACATAGTGTGGCATATCTGGATGTTCCTTCTGTCATCAAACCAGTGCCGCATGGTCCAGGAATTCCTACATTTTCTTTCCCTGAACATATAGAGGTCCTAAAGAGATTAATATGTAAGTTTATCAAGATTATGTCACATTTGAGTCTTCTCAGGTTTCCACACATAATATGGTCGCAAGACCATTCACTCAAGTTCAGTTAAATTACCTGACCAGGGATCTGGGGTTTTAAAAAGAGAATGCACACGTTATTGGCTCTAGCCTTCGTGAAAATAATCTTCTCGCAAAGGAAACATTTTTTTGGTACAGAAATAGATAACAAGAGTTTCGAAGCCATTTTTTACAGCTTTTTTCCAGCTTTTTAGTACACTGCATTAATATTAAAGGACTTGTTGAGGCCCCTGGCATTCCCTCCAACCATTAGAATGGAGACTTTTCATAGATTCCTACAGTAGAAGTATTAATCTGTTACTGAATATTGGTATGAAGTTAGCTTTTGTTCCTATATGACATTCAATCCAACATCCTGAAAGTTATGAGAATATAAAAAAATTCTTGGATGCAATAAATTACTCTACCTACAACTCGAGGAAATGTGGTGACTTAAAGGTAAGATAATTTTACACTTGGCCTTTCTAAGCTCTTTAAAATTGACATTTCCATTTTTAAATTGTTACTATATGGTCAACTTACATTTTACAAGAATGCAAATCTGAAAATCATGAATCATTTTTAAGTTATACCTTTTGTTGAAGTCTGCCCCTATAGGTTAATGCATCCTTCTGGGTTAATGGAGAACCTTATCCTAATTGAAGAGATATAAAACATAACTCAATAAACTCGAAAGAGGATGTACATATATCCAATTAGTTCCAATACAATGATTTAATGCATTAGCATACAAGACTTTTTATTACATATTCATACACTTATTGTTTAAAGAAATATGACTTTGAATTTACATACCCTGCTAAATTTCTTTTCAGGTAGTGTCTCGTATATTTGGGCTGCAAACAGGCTACATGAAGCATCCCTTTTTTATTTGTTTATAAGCCAGTCGTGCACATATTAGGCACTATGAGAAGAAGGTTTGGCATCCACGACAAGCATTTAGAATTGGATCAAACAATGTGATAGCTGAATCTTTAGTGCCTCCTCACAAAATATGGCTTCCTCCACTGCATATAAAGCTTGGCATAATGAAAAATTATGCTCTCTTAATATATATATATATATATATATATATATATATATGCATTTAAAAGTCCAAAGAAATAAAAATTGGCAGCACGACACTAAGGAAGGTGACCATTGAAAGCTTACGAAAGAAAATGTGAGATATAAAGATGGAGAAAATTGTGAAAATTAATTTTTTAACCGTTAATGAAAAATAAATAAAGGACTAGGAACTTGATGAGAGATCAGCAGGTGGCGGCATTAATTGCGGACAAAAAAAAAGATGCTTGGAAGGCTTTCAAAGCTCTAGTTAACAATTTTATAGGCAATAAAAGAAGCCCAGAATAAGTTGCAATGGGCAATCAGCTCATAACAAGTCTCAAGCATTTGGGAGCTCGAATATCTATAAAGATACACTTTTTACAGTCCCATCTGGTTTATTTTCCCGCAACGATTACATTGAAGAAAAGAGAGAAAGATTCCACCAGGACATAAAAACAATGGAATCCAGGTACTAGGGTAAATGAGATGTAAACATGAATGCTGACTCCTGTTAGTGCTTGAAGCGTGCTGCTCCAGATGAGAAGCACAAACGAAAATGGTCAAGGGCATCTTTTCTTGGAAATTAAAATTATTTTCTTTATTAAGTTGCATTCTTTAATTTTTTTTATTAAAAGGATTATAGTTTACATACGTTTATTTCTGTGTCTATGATATAAAAATAATAATGAATTATTAGATAAAGAAAGGTTTTTGAACTTTTTTTTCAGGAAAAAAGAGGTAATCTCAATGAAAATGGTGTAGGGTGTACTGAGAAAATGTGACCTGATTGAACCAAAAATTCATTAATTTTCTAGCTCAGCAGGTGTGGTTTATTAATATACAACAAAGGAATCTTGAATTTTTCGCAAGCAAGCCTGTGTTATTAATGCCGTTTTTAATAAATTTTACCCTAGCACCTTCACCTGCGCAATAATTTAATTGCTTGAGTAGCACTCCAAAGAACTTGTCAGTACGAGAGTGAAGTGGCCCTTGGCACCGGTTTGTAAAATATGTGAAGATGTGAGTGAAGCGAGATGAAACTCTTAAAAGTAACAAGGTATATAATTGGCAAAGACAAACAATATGTAAGGAATGATATCTGGAGGAATCAGACATTTTATTTCTTTTATGCAAAATAGAGCCTTCGGATCGATAGGGTGATATGTGCTATGTTCTATAGCAACCCAGAGTTCTCCTACGGAAATCCTGCCTTGCAGTACCGCGTTGGATAGGGGTCCTTCCCGGGAAAATGGAAAGCCCCCTTCCAATTTTAAGTTAAATCGAACATAAGAAAGGGTCGTGTTATAGAATAATTTAGCAGAATTGACTGTGTATGTCATGGTGTTTGCTTCTACTTTAAATTATTCATGATCACCCCTGGATTTTGGTCACACTTTGGGGGACTATAACACATAATTGGACATGAGTGTGATTCGTCCTATTATCTCGATATATATATATATATATATATATGAATGCAATTTACCGCAGGACATTGCATTCATTTGCTACCCTCACCTAATACTTTGTGAGTTTTTCATATATATATATATATATATATATATATATATATATATATATATATATATATATATATATATATATATATATATATATATATATATATATATATATATAAGGTCAACGGAGCGGTGTGTTGTCTTGGAGAAATGTTGGGGGAAATTACGGTGATGTGGCAGGAGGCGGGGAGAATACTCATGGTGGACGCACTCCGTTGCCATGCAGCCAGGCGAAGAAGTGGCGAGGGACAAGGAAAGAATATTGGAGAAGAAGATGAAAGAGGATGAAAAGTGAAGCACAGTAGGATAAAAGAAGCTGATCTCTGATTACTCTCTTCTTTTAAGGGGGAATAGTAGGATAAATTGAATGGTTCCATTTTGTTAGATAAACTCATTAACGTAGAAACATTATCATTGCCTGTATTAATCACTTATGTCTTAGAATAGGGTCAGGTTGAACCCTTTCTGCATTTCTCAGGCGAGATAGATGACAGATATATGCCTGGGAGATTTATAATTTAGACAGAGTGCAAATTAACCGAATTTTAGGTTGTCCAAATAGTCGGCTATCCTGTATGTTCCGGGACAATAGAAAACGAGTGAAAAAATAACTTTACTTATATGCAAATTAATATTTATTTTACCAAAGAAAAACGGAGTTGCGAAACAAGCTATATAATACATTAGACGTACATAAGTCTCAGCGACTTAAAGGGGGGTCTTGACGGGAACAGTCGCCGTACACACAAAAGAACAATACTGACCGAAGAGTCCCACTAATTACCTTAAGCGTACACAAAAAAACAATACAGACCGAAGAGTCGCACGAATTACATTGAGCGTACACTTTGCCTACGATGGAGGCTTACACTGGGGGAGTAGGGGTTATAGTAGAGAGAGCACTTGCATAGCAGAGTTGCGCGTTACTGTTACCTCGAAGATTTGGTCCGAATGATTAGTCCTTGCCTTAGCGTAAAGTTTATATAATAGTCTCTTGAAAATGACTACTAACGGCATGAACCTATGTAGATCTTGCCTTCGAGTTTAGAACAACGACTTAATTTTGTGCTTGTGGGCTTCAGGAGCGGGTAGCAACGAGTACGTGATAGATTTACGCAAATTAAACGATAATACCCGGAGCCCGAGGCCTTCTGCGAGGAATTGTGCACAGTCCAACGGGACGCAAATAGCGAGGGCGAACGGGAGCAGGCAGAAAGCGATGGATGATTTATAGTGAAAGTTGAATGGGGTTTTCCTTCTCCGTTCGAAGGGGAGGGTTCCAGGGCCTGACATATCAGCAGGCTAGAGTTGTCCCACCCTAATAGTACGATCGCGGCAAGGTGCTACCACTCCTGCACATCAAACTCAAGTAATAATGACCTTTGTCAAGGAAAAAGACAGGGAAGGTAGAAATTATGCCTTCCTACGTGAGAAATTTTCACGAATCAGCATGGAAAAACTGAAGGCAGGTGTATCTTATTTTCTTCAAATAAGGGAGCTCATCAACTACTGCAGTTTTAATGAAGTACTGAATCCGACTGAAATTTCTGCTTGATTATTCATAAAGTCAGTCATTGCAAATTTCCTTGGCAACCACAAAAGTTCTCAGTATGAGAAGGCGGCTAATGAGTTAATGAAGAATTTAAGAAAACTTGGTGCGCGAAAGTTAATGAAAAGCACGTCCTTTAGTCGCCCTTGGACTATTTTCGTGATAATTCTGGAGACTTCAGTGAAAAAAGGACGAGGCTGCCAAGAGCGTTGGGATATCAACTTAATGGTTGACCACTGCTGTGCCTGGAAATAGAGTTGGTGTCTGCTAGGCCCAACTGGAAGTCTCAGAAGAGACCATTCATCCATGAGTAGATTTTATGTTGTACCCATCTTGGTATCGATAAAAACATTGTTTAATCCTTTGAAGTATAAATCAGTTCAAAATTTACTATTTTGTGCAGATACATTCGCCTACAAATATATCTGAATATAGGAATTTCTGACATGTTCTTATATCACAATAACTTAAATTGATTCAGCGTGAGACACTGGCCTAAAATGAGATATTATTTGTTCGACCTTGGAAATAGGTCAGACCAGTGTTATACCATAGCTATAACCGACAATAGTGTAAGATAATAACACGTAAAATTGACTTCGATTTAAATTGAGAAAACCTGTTCCTGCACCCTTATCATATAAAATAGTATCCACTTAACCCTCGCTCAGCCCAATCTTTCTCAAACAAGAACTGACATAAACAATCCACCCTTTATCTTTCCCCATTAGGTAACACACTCTCGAATAATCCTTCCTCAAGTTTATCTTCATCTCCATGCCGATAAAACCTCAACATCTCTGTCACAACTTCATTCACACACCTCCTTATATAATAGTGGATAGCTTTATGTGGCTAAAGGGATTATCTATTTTATACTCGAATGAGTATTAAAAAAACATTTTATTCCGAGCGGGTACGTATATATTTAAAATAGACGTTTTATTTATTGACTATTTTGCCAAAAACCTTAAAATAATAACAATATTTTAAACTAAGCGACTCGAATTGTTTAAATTATTGGAGTTTCATTCGTTTAATTATTATTTCAAACGAGTTATAGACTCTTTTATGTCGGTAATGTGGCGTATTTCTAATTAATCAAAAATCATTGCCCAACTACAGACAAAATTGCTTTGAACTGCTTACCCATCAGGGGCAGCTTTCTTTTATGGTGAACGTGCAAAAATTCGAGAGTTGTATGCGTTCACGGAAATACTACATACTATCAAAAATTTGACCACTTTAAAGTAAATTAACAAAACAACCAGAGCGGAATTGCTCTCGATCGTACTTAAATTGTATATGCAATCGATCAGTGGTTTAAACCATTCTAGACTGAAAAGGAACTTTTAGCTAACGAGGGGGTGTTTATTTATTACATCATTTACTAAGAATAAATGACAAAAGAGTAAAGGAACAGAATATTAGGTTTTATTATAAAAAAGTAAAATCTTACGAAGTCATCGCCATACACTTTTAGAAAAGAAGATTGTAGAGAAAGCGGTAAAGTTAGGGGAAAAAGTTTTTTTTACATTTTATATCGAAAAAAGCTAAAGGCATCTCCGCCAGACTGTATCTACAGAGATAATTGTAAAGAAAGAGAGGAATTTAGACGAAGTAAAAAGATATAAGTGTTATATAGCCACATAACCTTTTGCGGGCATTTGATTCAGAAGGCAGCCAATCCCTCAGATGTCAGCTGTAGCGAGGTTTCCTTTGCTCCACTTAAACCTGTTTTCATTGTAAAATGTAGAAGACAGAGTAAAGACCTCGAGCTGTGATTGACCATGATGGAGCGCAGCTCTACTTGAGCGGAAAATTGATTTAATTATTAATAATTTGAATAAAAAAGCAATTATTGGCAAGTTTGATCATGAATCATTTTGCAAGAAAATTTTGAAGCATTGATTCAAATTGTAATGATGGACGCATTCAAACCGGTATGCGCAGTCATCAGTCAGCAAATGGGATGAGAATTTGTCCAGAAACGAATTCCACAAAACCAAGAGACAAAAAAAAGAAATGATTCTTTTCTTGTTAAGTCAATTTCTAATGGAAATAGCTTTAGGAACCAATTATTCTCCATGAAATGATCAGAATTAGAACGAGGTACAAATGAACAAAATTTGTCTTATTGAAAATTCAACTTCAAAGAGAAATGGTCCCCGAAACGAAATCTATTTCCGAACAAATTCTATAACACATGTCTCCTGAAACCCGATTTCTTTCTCCCAAGGTTTGAAGGTTTCAAGTACATTCAAGGAACGATTTTATGATTGATGAGATGTAAGTATGTTGGGGGAATAATGTTGGAGTATAAAACGAAATTTTCTACATATAAAGACTCCAAGAAAAGGTATAAGCATAAATTTTGCCTTTACTACATGTTAATTGTAAAACTTTATATACAATCAATAGATTTGTTAGATGCGGGCTTTTTAGCCTTTTTTGATACAAAGCGAGGATATCCTGAGCCTCAATAAATTTACCTAGTACAGAAAAACTGAAGGGATTTTTGGATTCAGAGGACAAATGCTAGTCAAACGTAAGTACCATTTCTAATTCAATGAAAGCTATTCCCACAAGTGATTGACTAATTGAAACGAGTCGGTGTAAAAATTGATCACAGGTTAAGCTAACAATTTTTTAATGCATGACAATATAAATAAATGTAGGTAGATGCCACATTTTGTAAATTTGGAAATAAAATAATTCTCCAAGGATTATATATATATATATATATATATATATATGTATATATATATATATATAAATCTTATAACAAATTATCTAGTTGTTTTGCTAGGCATTTTCTACAAATTAACTACACTTAGCTTACTGAGAATCGGTACCTCCACTACCAAGTACTAGTTCTTTTTTCTTAGATATTTAGTTATTGATAAATATGATACTTTTACGAGTATATCCACAATATTTGACAATCTTATGTTTATTAGAAATTAGCATTTTTACATAGTACATATATGTGCTTGTTTAGATAGAAATAGATTTGTGTGTACGATTATCAATTTAAATTGAACAAAAAGCAAACGCCGGTTGTAATAATGCTAATAATCAGATTATTGTTCACATTCCAGCACAAAGGGCCATATTTTTAAGGATTTTGTCATTTATAATGGCTTTTTAGATATCATTGCCTGGGCTATAAAAAGTTATATATAAACTAATAGTCTAATAGAACCTTTTTAGCTAATCTGGCTTTAGATTTCCTTTAACCCTTAGTCAAGTTTTTCTATATACAATTAATAATTTAATTAAGTATATGTTTATTCGATTCAACAAAAGTGAATAAATATATTTTTATCACGAAAAATATTCTTTTCACAATAACATAAATGAAAAAACAAAATTCAAGATTTAAAAAACATTTTTTCGTAAAATTGATATGAAATAAGTTGTGGTATCTAAACATGCCACCCAGGTTTTTTTATGATATTTATTGACAAAGAGTACACACATTCTTTACATGTGCAGTGCACTTCCCGCACACCTACTTTTTGCATTTTGTGCACCTTAATTTAGTTTTATTCTCCTTACATTTTTGACCAATTTGACACTTGCGGAGACAATAAACCGGCTGTTTCTACTTTCTCTGAATCAGAATAATCACTCTAATCTGACAGCTATGTACTTTGTAGATCGTTTTTTTTGGCATAATCCTCCCTTAGTTCCTCGGCCAGATTTTGCATAAACTGCTGCCGTGAAATACTTTGGCTAGTAACAGCTCGATACGTGATTACCGGAATGATGCATGCCATATCAAGAACTTTGTGTAAAGTGTAGATTGGCCACCACCTTGACGATGCCTTGACTGAGTATTTTCACGCCATTTGATCTAGAACGTCTACGTCATATTTAATCTTATTGTAATAAGACACTGTTTGGATACTACTCATTAGCAAAACATTTTTGTTTTTCTTCCCCTAATATACTGTAAGAGATATATCACTGCGTTTTAGAACTGATATAAGGGCTGTCATATAAGGGCTGGCGCGTGTTCTTCACTGAATCTGGAATTTCTTTTCTCGCCCTGTTCATTGTTCCAACAAGGCTAGTATCTCTTTTCTGAGGCATCCGTGCTTAATTCAAGGATGTAAAGAAATTATCAGTTGTTATATTTCTTCCAGTATTTAGATATGTGTTAATGAGATTTAATACGACGTATTCCGAAAAATGTATGCTTTCAGGGCAAAATTCATCCTTCCCTAAATAAGGGAAACGATTTAGCATCTACTTCGATTCACTCTCAACAGCAAGCCAAAATATTTGCCCATATTTGTTGGCTTTGATGAGATGAACTGTATAAATGGGCATCTAGCTTTGCTTGAGAAAAGTAGCTCATCAATTGTTATATTGGCTTATGGATATAACATATGTGGCAATTTTTTTATTAATTTATTCCATATTTCCGAAAAAGGGCAAATCTATACGCCTGCAAGCGTTGCGATCTTGGTGACTTATATCAAATCTAGGAAATCTCCTAATTTCATAGAAGCGATTACAAGACATGGTTTGTTGGCAAAATGGGAAGCCTCAGAGTTCAGAGCATAAAGAGCGTAGATCGATATTACGTAAGCTGCTAACTCCGCGTGCATATAAAATTGCAATAAAGGCATGTAGGCCAGAAAGTGTAAGAGACCATGTTTTGTTCTGAAGTACTCGTTCTGCTTCCCCTTTGGTGCATTTCTTTATGCGAAGGAGCATATAATCATCAATAAAACGCTTCCATGCCGATGCAATACTATCACCATCGATGTTCTTCTGGCAGTGTCGTTAGGCCTGCTATTTCTTTCAGTACATTGTAGTGAGGATGCCTACCTTGTGTAACATTATGGAAACTGGCATATTCCCGCACTGTTCGGATACTAGATTTTTGTTGATTATTTTCTAATTCTAAGTCACCAGTATGAGTACGTACTCGTTTTACTATTGCATCACCTGGAATTTCCCATTTCTGTTTCTCTACATTGGCACTGATTTCGAAAATAATATACACATGGGTATATATTAGTCGAGTGTATATGTAAAATATATAATCGTAGATGCAAATGTATCAATATTATTTTCTATAACAAGTTTTTATATGATTAGAGTGGGATTTTTAAATCAAAAACAGAAAGTGGTAAAATAATGGAGGCTTAGTAATATATATATATATATATATATATATATATATATATATATATATATATATATATACGGTATATATGCATAACAACATGTATTTACCTTCAATGTTGCTTGAGTGACATGAATCAATTGAAGATTCTTATTCACTCTCGGATATGCTTGAAGATTCGAGAACGCAATCTTCATCACTTGATTCATCAGGACCCAATTATCCACCATCTGATCCATTATCATCAACCCAGTAAGTTTAAACAAAAGTTCACTGTCACAAAGTTTAAAACGTCGTAACATTATGATGAACGCTAATTTTTTTTTACCCTATACACTTCAACGAAGCCGACACAAATTCCATGACCTTGACTTGGTATAAATTTCAAAACAATACTGAGCTGAACAACGACTGTATATATCCACCTTTTGATGGTTCATTTACTATCACGTTGAAACATGCCTGTACAACAGTGGTTCTTAACCTTTTTTAGAGTCTGTACCACTTGATATCTCTTGCAATTTTTTCGTACCTTCGGTCAAAAATAAATACTAGTAAAAAATGTAAATGGTTTAGTGATGCAAATCTAGTTTAGATATTAACTTAATTCACTTACTGAACAACATTATGTTTATATTGTTACTAATCTAAAGTGGTGTTTAATAGTATACAGGGCAAGAGGTTTTAATTGTATAGTAGACTTGAATGACAACAGTACAATAATTACACAGTACACAAAGTACACATTAACGAGTGTAACATTTTTAATGACTTTTTTGCTGCTATTTTTCTTCAATGATGATACTGAAGCGAGATTTTTTTTTTTCGAAAGTGCCACACGCATGTAGTTACTTCCATCAAAACGGTTTCTAGCCGTAGTCTGGAAGTGGAGGAGTGCTGAAAATCTGCCTTGCATAAGTATGTAGTTGCAAATAACACTAGGACCTCCAGAGCTCTCTCTCTCTGATAACTGTGGAATACTTTTTAACTGTACACGCCAAAACCTGTCTAGCTGCATTGATTCAAACTCTATTCGGATTCTGCATCTCAACAAGATGATCTTTCATTATATTACAACCATCCATGGAATCAAGGTTGAAAAGAATTGGATCACGTATCCATCTCTGTACCACAGAAACCTCTCCACGGCGAAAATATCCTTGGAAGGACAAAATTAGCTATTGCAAATGATCTTACACTTGAGTCAGGATAATCAACTCTTTATCTGCAGCAGCAGCGTCGTCAAGTAAATGAAAATTAGCTAACTTACCTTTTTCAATATGCTTTATCCAAATTGAGAGTTTCTGGGAGAAGGCAGCGAACTTCTCTCTGATACTAATCAATTTCACCCATGTCCATTGGATCGAGATATTCAGCTCGATAGGGTATGGCAGTGCCAAAATCAACTCCCTGTTTTCGAAATGGTTAGCAATCTCACTCTTTTGATTTCCAAGAAACTGCTTTATGCCTTCATGTAGTTCGAATACAGGTGTAAGGAGCTTGCCACGGGAAAGCCACTTTAAATCTATGTGATAAAAAAGAAACCTGTGAATAGCTACAATTTATTCACATAAAGACACAATAAAGCGGTGATTCAGGGCTCGTCTTGTAATGAAATTTACTGAACGCACAACATTTGACAAAACTTTTTCAGTTTTTCTGGCAGCATCTTTGTGGCAAGTGCATCACGATGCAACACACGGTGAGTGAGAGTTATATGGAGCACCTCTGCCTCCACCAGGGTAGCAAGGCCTGATTTGTTTCTTAACATGAGAGGGGCTAAATCAGTGCAAATACCTCCACACATATTGAGGTCATCCCATGTTTCAAGAAGAAATCTTTCACAAGATTGAACACGTCGATGTTTTTGCAGTAGATTTAAGTGGTTCACAAAACAAGAATTCTTTAATCACTTCCTTATCCTTCACATACCGAACAAATACTAGCAACTGACTGTGTGAAAGAATGAAAGAGAGAAGGAATCCTACCCCCTTGATGTCCTAAGATCGCCGTTCACCGCTCTAAATTCGTCTGCACTATGTACTGCGAAAATCAGAACAATGGAAACATCATAAGTGGGTGTCGCGTCTTCGCCTATAAAACCTTATCGCGACCAAAAGCAATTAAGGAAGTCTGTTTGCGATGAATCTATCTCCCCGTCTATATAATTTCGGGGTATTTATAGAACACCTCAAAGTTCATATGTAGATTGTGTCTGAAGCCGCCGTCCAGTATGCTAAGTGTAACGGCTTCGTTAGTCGAAAGAAAATCGACTACATTCTCGTTAGAGAAGAATTGAGTGAATGTCGGAGAGCCAAGGAAGAGCTAGTCATTACTTAGTGTTTTTTGTGGAACTAGTTAGACGCATTTCAATCCTTCTACCATGCCTTCGGATTTTAAGTATCGTAAAAGCCATCCCCGAAGCACCCTCCGTTTGCCTCGAAAGGATAAGAGCCCCTCCCCCCCTTTCAGTTTCTCGAAGTTGAATTGAGCGTTCCGTGAGAGACCCACAAGTTCAAGGTCGAACTTTCCTACCTGGTCTTACTCGCCTTACATCAAGGTAAAAGGGATTTAACTCCCGCTTCGACACGCTCTACTCACCTCTACCGCTTCGAACTTTAAGGATTCCCTTTGTTCTAGAACTTGCATAATTGTAAAAATAATTACTTATTTAATTATCCCTTGGTTTAAACTTAATTGATAGTGTTAATCATCTTAGCAGTGAACCGTCAATATTTAATTGTATTGCCATTTAACTTGCCTTATGTGTATATATAAACTTTAGTCTTATTAAAGTATATTTTTGTTGCCGTGTTTGAATAATCCTTGTCCTAGCAACTGAGTATGTAAAGCACTCTTAGAACCATTCCCAGTTGGAGCATTAATTTCGGGCGGCCAGTGAGCCTGTGGACGTATAACGGCTTACACCGGTCATACCACGACATAAAACTGATGTCAGGTCTTGAGTATTACATATATATATATATATATATATATATATATATATATATATATATATATATATATATATATATATATATATATATAATGGATGTTCAAATAACTTGGACCGATTTTAAATGTGAGTAACGTTTAAGCGTCTAATGATTTTTTTTTCTTTTTCTTTCAGATTTAACAACTTCAGTCTTTGGCAATTTCAACCATGGAAATATTAACAATCGAACAACGTGTTAAAGTTATCTAAGCCTTTTACGAAAATAGACGTTCAAAAGCGTTAACTATCATACTAGCCAGCAGGCTAGATAAGGAGGTTATAAAAGAAATAAGACAAGTCACTGAGTGACACTGTTTTTTGTAATAAGAATTTAAGTGGCGTTGCCAATGGTACCCAAGTTTATGATAACAAAGAAACTGATTATTTGTCATTAAATTCTATAAATTTTATTTAATTTATTTGTGTATCTGTTTTAATCGCTCTTTTATTAACTAACCGCCATTTTTTCCATTATCATCACTTTCTCAATAACTCACAATTTACATGAGTTAGCATTTAAATACAAATTCATATTTTGATTAAAATTATTCAGTTAGTCTTATTACTTTTCCCTTTAAACATGAAAGAATTGAGTGCTATCAAAACATTATATTAAGTGATTACACTGTGTAACACGATTTTTGTCTTCGAGTAGCAACTGTTATTTTCTATTTGCTTGTGTCTATAATACATGAATTTACACTTTTATTTATTTCCGACTTTGCTTTTGTGTCCAGAATAATGATATATGTATATAATTTACCTATTCTCTCACGAAAGATGTGGCAAATTTGAACTTTATAGTATATTAAACTAATAACTTAAATTTAGCAAGTCATTTTATTTCATCTTATGACAATGAGATTAGTGGATTCGGCAAATCCATATTGCCCTTCATTAACACCAACCTTTCAAAGTTTTCCGATGTTAGGCTGACCCTCATAGATTTAAGAATATCAGTTCGCTGGGAAAACCGCCTTTACACGGCTACAGAGCTAGGAATTGCAGTGTCGTATTTCTCCACATCAACTGTGGCCAACAAATTCAGCGTCTGGGCGGCACATCTATGGTGGGAGGGAACTATGACGTACCCTTCAGGACTATGCCGAGCATGCTCTTTAATTAGCCGACCAGTTAACCGGATGAACCTCCTGCTTTTCTTTCGTTTCATCGACCTCGTCCTAGTCCATGGCTATGGGCTCGCCCACGTTAGAGTCCTTCTGAACGGCTGCATCTCCACAGTCATCAGACTCACGACAACCACACACACTTTCATTGTTTTCGTTTTTTCAACACTTTTTCGTCCTTTCATCTCCCAATAGTCTGTTGCGTGTGCTTGTGTGCGTTGGGTTGGGTGGGGGAGAAAGAAGAGGTAAACTATCAACGCTTTACCATGGCACGGATGAAACGATACCCACACACTTACCTCTCCCCCTCCCCTCTTTCTCTCTCATTTATTATTATTGTTAATAATATATCACCATATATTCATTACATTAAGTACAAGGAACAAGTGAAGTACACGTATCTGGCAATGGGGTGTGATATAACAGTTTAGGATAAACACATCACACCATTTCTCTAGAACGTAGAGTAACGACTTTTCTCTTACATTAAAAATTTTTAAGTTATAAAGTTGGTAATGTTACGGCTAGCTTCCATTGTCTTGCATTACTGGTTTGATCTAATTCATGACTTCTATTTTTAATTCCTTTTTGTCATTTCTAGAAGTGATATATAAGCCTCCTCAAAATTATGCTCTCGAAATTGCAAGAACCCAGACACTATTCTTCATGCACCAGTCAAGCATCTTCGAGTCGTGGTCATTAGAACAACGAACACACATTCTTACATAATTAACATTATCATTGTATTATTATTGCTATCATTCACTATCCTATGTACTCCCACAATAAGTAGAAAAACTAACAGTAAATGAAAGGTTAATAATACTTGCGTGCTCATAATGACCCTTCATAATGAAGGTGCTGTATGTGGTGTATGTGACCTTTACTTTGCAGACTTTGCAAATTATGATGCCCATGAACACTTCTTTCCCCTTATCCATCACTCGTTTAATGGAAAATAATTGGGAAGAAAATGATTCTAAGTGAGGCCAGGGGTGGCTTAAATCCTGTTCCGATTCTTTCGTTGTTACATCGTCATCACCCACTTGCTCTTCCATGGTGACATGGCTGTTGGATGGGGCATCATTAGATTGGCTTGTTGTAGGTTCTGTAGACCCACTATCTACATTAGAAACACGGCTAGATTTTTTTAGGTACTTCAGCATGGTCATTAATTAACGAACTAACGTACACGCAGTGTAGGATGTTGGAGTAGAACACTGACAAATTAAGACGTGAGAAAACTCGTAGCTTGTGTGAGGGCCGGGATTGACTCAATCAGACTGAATGAGTGCCTTATGGTAACTACCAACCCTAACTCCCTAACTGACACGCTCGTCACGCAGAAAATTACCAGCCACTGAATGTCAACACAAGCGAAGTCAATGGCGGTTGGGAAGTCACGAAGCTGGCTTCTATGTGTTAGTGGAAGTTTGCGGAAGTAATACCGGTAACGGAAATTTGCGACCATTCTGTCGCAAACGCAAATCCGAAATTGGAAGTTAACTTCCATAATTACGGATTTGCGGACTAATTTGAGGAGGTCCCTAGCTCGACTGGAAGTACGCTCCCAGCAGAGCGTCAAGAATTTGGACTTTGAGGGACATCCTCTAACCCATCTTGCCGTCGTTTCTCACCAAGTCCTTAACAAGGCTTACATAGTTTTCGGCTTTATGATTACCTAGAAAGCGAAGGACTACTGCGATAGAGTTGTAGCACACTGCTTTTTCCTCCTAGTGAGCTTCTCGGGAAACTCCTTGCACTCAATGATCTTTTTTATTTGTTGCTCAAACAAGACCCCGGCCTCCACCTTTGCCGCAAATAGCTTAAGAAAGAAATCTTGGAAATACTTGAAAGATGCAGAGCTCTGATGAATTGTTCATAAGGCCCAATTTTAAGTGCAGTAGAGGAAACAGTACTTTTCTAAGGTGTAACAAAGGCTTCCATTTGACATTGTTTCTCCGCACACTAAACTCCATTGTGGCCAATCTCTCTGATGATAGTGTGCCACGGTATCTTTGCTAGACTACAAACAAAGATAATGAACCTTGGTGAAGCTGCCTTGGGGACCATCAAGAAGGCCACCATTTTAAAGTCTCCAATAACCTCCCAACCGTACTCTTCATATTTCAATGCATCTAGCAAGATCTTGACTTTGCTGTATTCCTCTATGAGTTTGACAGAGTAAGCAAGGAGAAGAGATGGATACATGTTCCCGTTATGAAGCAGCAATGGTTTGAGGCTCTTGGACTAGCTGTCAATGAAGAGACGCCACATGGTGGGGATACAGGTGATTCTGATTGCCTGAAACAGACCAGTCACATTATGACAAAAGCAAAGCTCATCTTAAGGTGTAAGAAAGCTTGAAAACACTAGTGTCGGTTTCTCTGACCAGATATTTTTACACTTTCATCTAACAAATCCCACTGATCGAGTCTCAAAGTTATTAACCCGGCCAGCCTTAGACTTTATAAGACCAAGATCTCAGACAAGTTTGTTGAGATCTTTAAGGTTCAGGTAGTATGGGTTTCTCTCCTAAGTTGCACCCCTTTACTCTGGATTAATGACTTGATCCTCTTCTGGACTGCATTTCCTTTCTTAAAATGCTGTTCTGCTTTTGCAAGAACGAGTACGGGGATCTCATAATTTTGAGGCACTGGCGAAATAGATGACTAAAGGTCTGGATACATGAGAAAAAGCACAATTTTGCCTGCTCGACGTTTTGAAGGGTCTACCATGCAGAAGAAATAATTGCTTGAGTAGTCAATTGCTTCCATCCAAATGCATGGGATTGCGAAATTCATAGCTCTCTTTTCTCGCCTGTACCACCATGTAAAAAAACAAAATTTAAACATATGTATATATATACAAATACTTTTCACTTAGTGTTATTAGAAATGTTAAAAAAAGTATCCAAAGCAAAAAACACTATATTTATATATATTACCTTCCAGAGTTCTTTGGCAGAGCTTCCAGGTGAAATGAGGTGCCCAAGATTTTCCTTCATCTCTGATTGGCATGCTGAAATACACCTCGTAGGCTTTACACGTTTTAGCAGATCTCTCTACAGGGTACTTTGACTGCAGACATAGGAAAATGCGTCTTTCGGATGCTTACAACCACTTAATGCTATGTGTGACGAATGCTTCTATCAATGACGAGTGACGATGTCTGCGCTGTGACGGCTAGAGTTAAACTGATCTATTGATTGGACATTCTTTGTATTTTTACAGTCATCTACTTTGCCAGAATGTTCTAGAAATTCTTCAAACATATAGAAATTCTAAAAAGTTATAGAAAGCTCTATAGTTTATTTTTCAACAAATTAGTACTAAATGTATGTAGAATGTAAGAGAACTGCCATTGCTGCCCAGGTCGCTAAAAAACAAAATATAAGTTTTACAAACCTTAGAAGATGACGCCTCTTCGCCTCTAATTTTCTTGTGCTGGTTCATTTTTCCCCAACAAAACAAGCAAAAACCGCGGCTGCTTATGCTCTATCATGCCATTTTCTTTTCTGGCTCCAGATGAAGAAAAGAGTAAGTGAGAAACCTCCAATATCCTAAGACACGAGTAGGAGAAACACCCTAATCGCTAGTATCTTTTGTTAAAACCCTTAGAATGCAAATAGGGACCCACACCTAGATTTGACTTTCCAAGAGGCGACTCTACAAAAAAAAGATATTGGTCAAACAATCGAACCCGTAGCCATTAGAGAGGGGTATTTTTTTTAGGCGGCTATTTGGCGACTGCCCACTTGGGCATAAGTCGCCGCAATCACACAGCCTAGGCTACTTTAAAATAAATATATGAAAACAAAACAGCGATAAAAATGGAAGATGACAACAATTAGGAAGCAAGCTCCAGCATCGGGCAGAGGTCACCCTCTCCTCGGCACAGGAGCATGCAACCTACAAAGAAAACAACAATCCCCCCCCCAAAAAACCTAGTTAAATAAAATAGAGAGGGCCGGCCTCCCCCCAAAAGTCTACCAGTCCACCAGTCAATGAGCAAGCATTCGTCCCAAGTAAAAGAGACAGGCGGTAGCGATCCCGCCCATCCTGGTACCGGGACAGGTAACGTGCGCGAAGCTTGCCTAGACTGGGACATTCAACAAGAATGTGCCGATCAGTCGGGGAAAAACGCAGTCTTCCTAGTACGGCGCTGGCGAGCACTCCATCAAACGGCGTTAGAGAGACGTAAACATCCTAATCGCAAGGAAATTCTTGGATGGGCTCCAGTGATAGCACAGGTAGGGTAGCAGCTCCTTAAATGTGTCAAAAATTGCCCA
Source organism: Ceratothoa steindachneri (assembly GCA_963969495.1). Taxonomy (NCBI): domain Eukaryota; kingdom Metazoa; phylum Arthropoda; class Malacostraca; order Isopoda; family Cymothoidae; genus Ceratothoa; species Ceratothoa steindachneri. Next base: position 157,820,097 of record OZ018322.1, on the reverse strand, counting down.
AGGGCTGCTCCTAAATTTACAAAGTAAACCACTTTTGCCGTAAGGTAGTGGTGACGGAAGCCTCTCCGTTAAGCTTAGGTTAGAAGTTAAACAGGACATAATCAATCATAGCCTCTTTTTAGATCTACCCTCTTGCGGCGGCCCTACTTTGGCCCAGAGCGTTGCATCTGGCTTGGTGAGAGGCCTTGAAGAGAACGAAGTCACAACGCCAGTTATCAAATCTAACAGGATTCAAAGACGAAATCAATGAGGCTAGAAGAAGATTGTGCCGATGAATTGAGTAAAGAAGTTTTAGGCGAATAGGCACCTACGAGTAATACGACCGGAGAAACGCACCAGATTACCCTGATATAGAATAAGAGTGGATATTTTCTTGGCGGTCATGTCCATATTTGCGAGCACTGATGCCGATGATACGTGCTTCCTCACCAAATGCAAAGTATCATACCTCCCTACGATGCATTGGAATTGCTATGGAGTGTTTTTTTCCATGTTTCAATTGTAACATGGTGTTTTGCCCTGTGGTGTACTATGGACTTTCTTGCAGGTAAGCAAAAAGTTGAGGGGATAGTCGTAGAAAAAAAAGCATGCTTAAAGGAAACAAGGAAGAAACTCACATCATAATCATGCCCCGTCGACAAGAGCAAGTAAATCCAATAACAAAGTTTCCCTTTTAAGAACTCGGGCCTCGAGGACTGGAGGACATGCATTCATCTTTTCCAAGATCCATCTGTGAAAAGCTGCATAGTGTACCCCTTGCCTGCTCCTATTGGGCTGAGATTGCGTGCCTCACCTTATGGTACTAGGAGCTTACGTTTACATGGGGGATCTCTTATAAGGAGTTCGGCTGGATAAATGTTGGACTCTGATATGATACTAATAAGTTTAATTGGGGATGCGAAACGGAAATTTTCATCCACATTAATATTTGGCAGTGGCTACTTTAAACATGTCAGAACATTTTGCAACCAAAAATTTAGCATAATTCCATGTCAGAATTTAAAAGTCTAAGGGATATCGCATGAGAGATTTTGGCCGAAAATTCTCAATCAATATAAAAGAAATTTATTATTTCATTTCATCAAAATATGTTTCACTATCTAAAGTTCTCGAGGCTTTTCTGTTTACCTCAGCCACGAAGTCTCCGCTATGTGGCTGAATGTAGGAGTAGGAGGTCATTAATACTGCAGCGTTAGCTACTGTTAATAACACCTCTGCAATATCTAACTTTTATCATTTATATTAATTAACTAGCCAGCGATAAATATCATGGGGGCTGCTGTACTCAATGTATCTAGAGAAATGTTTAGCTTAAGAAGCAATCTTGTAGAATTGAATACGAACTAAATTTGCCACTTTCCTCCACACGTTTTTCTCGGTGATAAAAAACAATCGCTAGCTTAATATATCCCACCTATTTGGATTAGGTTATATTATTTTATATATTTATATCTCTGCCTATTCATTCTTCAGATTAATAGTAGAAGAATTAAACTTACCGTATTTGAGTGAGTCTCAAATAGGACGTAGAAGGAAAGAACAAGAATGATACATGATTATAACGCTTAAAATAAATATGGGAGATAGAAAAAGATGCAAAAGGGGAAAACGTAGTTTTGGTGTTATGAAAGGTGAGAACTAGGTTGGGACTGAGAATAATCTGACCTTGCATAAACATGCAAATATAATGGATAAGGAACAGAATCGTTTAGTGATTTTGCCATCACCCCCTTCTACATTCTTATAGGAGACCATCAAAACTGATGAAGAAATTCGCATATAAATCAGATTGACAATTACTGTCAAGTAGGGGTAGGGTGGGTCTATGTTTTTGCCACAACAAGGAAGAAGAAAACTTTTCGTGACCCAAGGAAAGAGGAACCCCAGTTTGATGTCAGGTATTAGTGTATGGATACCTAAATTTACATATTTTGCAACACTCGTTTTTTTTCTGGAAATGCAAACTATTCCCATAATCGACCGAAGACCATACTAGCAAAAGTAGGCATTTCCAGCGAAAAGAAATTTCAGACCTGAAAACTACACATAAGATTGCATAATAAAAACACATTTTCAAAATCATTTAAAAGACCTACAACCAAACCGGCCCTAACCTGGTAATTTAAGACGATAGCGCCGCCTACTTTAAGCTATTTCCACGAAAATATAACATATTTTAGGTACTTTCTAAATGGCCTACACCTACCCCACGCAAGTTTAAAAAACTCGTAATATTCCTAATTCGAAATCCTACCTTCAAACGTGAATGAAAAAATAACTTGTTTTAATGCGGGCAAAAGAAAGCTACGTGCCCTTAAACGCACTAACGGAAAATTTGCAGTGGCTTTTTCGCTACTTCGAATCTTTTAATCCCGACCTACCACAGCCGGTGCACGCCATTATCCCATATAAACTAAGAAAAAATCCAGCCATAAATTGTTCGAAATACACGGGAATGTAATACGAAATGCAATTGGTTCAATGGCAAGGCGCTTGCAGATCTAAAAAAAACATGGTATTGGTTGAATATCGACAAAATACGGGTGCGCAAATTGCCTCTAGATTACAAAAGGCCTGCACTGGGTAAATGAATCAAGAAAAAGTTATAGGGGCTAGGTCGGAAATGACGCAGAAAGTTTTTAAGTTAGCAAAATAGCAATATATTTTCGATAGAATTATCTACGTTATTATTAAGTTCCCAAGTTAAAAATCGCATCAGTGAGCATAAATCTTTCAATTAAAAACGTTTATTTCTTTAAAAAGTATAAAATCGTAAATGTGTTAAAACGAATCTTTACCTTTTTCAATGCATTTAATCAAGCAAAAGATAAATATTAATATAAACCTCCTTATCTCTCCTAAATTTAGCAGTAAAAGAATTGGCATCGCTTACCCACCCGCACTGGTAGTTTATATGTTCACCCGGATTTTTAATTTTCGCTAAACATTATGTTCAGTGTCAATGAAGAAATCAGAAAATTTTATATTTTTGAATTAATGTTCACAATTTTAAAAAATAACAACTCTCTTTTTAGGAACGTCAGTATCTTCGACCCTTTTATTTTCTACTTCTTCATAGCCACTTTATTGCTCTAACAATATGAAGGTTTCTTTCCCCAATATTATTTGTATGCAATTCAGGTCTTTGGTTCACAATTGTGGAATCTAAGTATACAGCACTAAGATCATTTCCAATACAGCTTTTTCTGCAAATTCTTTCCTTTGGCTTCATTATCCAAGAATTTGTGTGTATAATGCGGCAGCTTATTTAAAACTGAATTACAAAGTCATTTTGCAGAAAAACGAGAACATGGAATGTGTTCATTCCCAAATCAATGTCGGCATTTGGCAATATCTTCCCCCCAAAATGAAGAAAATATAAGCTATTCCACATGAGCTGATATTTAAAAGGTTTGATAAAGTTGTATCAAAATTTAAATGCACCTTCCAGTATGGGCTTTAAAAATGGTTTATACATTTAAGATACTTAGCTCAACAGAAGATTATACCAGCCTATCTTCAGGGCAGCTTAAAGTAAAATGAAAAAAATGCAACAGCAAAATTAAGACCAACAAATAAACTCCTAAAATACATCAAAAATTAAAACTAATAAGGAAAGAGAAAGAGGCATGCTTCCATTCCTCGCAGAGGAGTTCCCTGTGTAACCTGATATACTTGGTATCCGGAGTCATAGCACGTTCTTCCTTCCGGGAAGCTAATAAGGGAAGCCCTGTCACTGGATAAACGTGAATTCTTTGATGGAGCCAGAGGAAGTTGTTGGAGAGTTTTCGCTTCCTCCCATTTCACTGCTACTTTACCGTTATTTTATTAATTTTATTATCATTAGTTATTATTATTAGATATTATTTATCATTTTTGTATTATTATTTCATTATTAATTCATTAACTACGATTATTTATTATTTTTATTAATATTATCTATTATTATTCGTAAGTTTGGTCCGGTACCCATGTGGCTTGGGGGACTACATGCCACCCTAAGATCACTCAGCACCAGGCTATGATAATATTAGGCGATCACCGACCCTACACGTGAGTGGATCCGGCTATATTTAGTTCTCTTTATTAAATACCATCCTACCCATTTCCAAATTTGCTCATCTCTCCACAGAGATTCTCGGTGCCCGGTGCACTTTCGAACTTGTATGAGCCTTAGTCGAGTGGGTGTGTAAATATTTAATTACCTACCTGCTGCGGCGGCCGAAAGCCAGCTCTACGGAGAAAGTTCCAGGATCACTCCTCTAAATGGTGGGCCAGGTTGGGAAAGCCTATCAATCTTGGACCAGGACCAATTATGTTTAAATGATCCCATTCGGGAATTACTGATCCTATGGAGACTTTTATTTCAACCTCCCTAGTCATTAGGACTGCGCATAGAGATCCACCTCAAAGCTCAGCCTTGCCTACCCCGCTTCGTGGTGGACGAGTTCACACAAGACAGTCCTTTGACTGGTAGAGGGGCTTTGGTCTCACTATCCATATGCGGCAAAGAGGCTTCCTCATTTTCATTTCGGAGCCGCCCTGGGAAACATTGACCTTTGAAAAAGAGTTGGTTATCTCTGTGCTTTTTCAGGTTTTGCCATTGACCGAATCTGTGGAGTCGCTCATTAAAGAATTCATATTTATACTAATGGAAGTTCCCAATTTTACTTAGAAGGAAATGTCGAGAGTGTAAGCAGGAGCGGCTCAATAGGGGCAACTCCTTTAGCAGGGACTGTAAAAGCAGGACTCGTTCGGCCGTGCTCCTTGCAGTCCGGGAGTCATGTATTTAAATATTGCAGCGAAGAAGCGGGCACTTTCTCTGCTCTCCTCTCTTCCAGGGTGGAAGTTGGTTTGCTGGCCAGAGACTTGACTCTGAATGGAGGTACTACGAATGGGACACTTGATATCTTGTGGAGGGGTGACGACATGGGAGACCTTCCTCCTGAGCCAGCTATGATTCCGGAGGTGAAGCATTCGCGTATGGCAGGATTTTCCATCGGACGAACCTAGGATTGGGTTAACACGGCAAGCCTAACCTGAGCAAGCTTCTTTTCGTGTGGCTAGGGCTCCCGAGGATCAAAATAAGAGGAAGCACCTCCTCCCCTATCACATTTAAGACCATCTCCATCTCGGAGAAGGATCTTATAATGCTGGTCCATCTAGCGTTGGGAATCGCTTCGGGTATAAATATGAATTCTTTAATAAGCGACTTCACAGATTCGGTCAATGGCAAAACCTGAAAAAGCACAGAGATAACCAATTCTTTTTCAAAGGCCAATGTTTCCCAGGGTGGCTCCGAAATAAAAATGAGGAAGCCTCTTTGCCGCATATGGATAGTGAGACCAAAGCCCCTCTGCGAGAGGATGTTTGATTACGTCGAGGCCGCAAATTGATAGACTACTTTGGGTTTTATAGCCCGCTGGCTTCAAACGCTTTATCTTTATTCCCTCCTCTGATGGCAAGATGGTACCAATGGCAATATGATAAAAAAGACGAGGGCATTAGCTAGTTTATTCCCAAAGAGCAAAAGGGGCTTTGTTTCTTGGAAAAGAGCCTATTGATGAATGTTTTGGATCACTCAAACGGAAATTAATAGCTCGCCGGTGGACTAGTCCATAGAATACATCAACTTCAGATAACCTACTATTGTTCAAGCAAGATTTAACGTGTGATAAAATACAAAAAGATGCCTCTAGACCCACCCCAAAACTATTCCTCACGTTCTATCGTGACCTGTTCCCTAAATGGCTGCATGCCGGTTAGTATCGCTATCGGGGAAATAGGGCCACTGCCACCATATCGATTATACGAATTTCTTGTGTAGATGTACCAAGTCGGGCTTATACAAAGTATGTGCGTTGTTTAAAGGCTGTACACAAGCTCAAGATATGTGTCCTAAAATTGATGAGTTTAAGCATCACTCAGAGAACCGATTTATTTTTCTCTCTTGATCTAGGCTTATGCTTCCCTGATTTTAGTCCCGAGACGGTCGATGATCCTAATGTCAGTAATCAAGTTTCCATTCAAATATGAGGTTTTTAACCGCTGCAGCTTGAAAGGCCCACTCGGTAGTTCTTGGCACTAGCGGTACTTCGTATTTTATGAAATGATTAATTTCTCTCTCCCAGTGGAAGAGTTTAAGTAGGTGGATGAAGTCGATGAGTTCTTCTCCGGTAACGTCATTGGCGTAGGCATAAGTGCTATTCCTAGAGCTCCTGAGGGTGTTCCGCGCCGACTGCTTTCTACACCTAGGTGAACGAGGCATAATATTTGTGCTAATTTATTCAATAGGATCTGGACAGACAGTGTCTTCGCAGACTTCTGGTTAAGAGCTGCTGTGCTCGCCTTTCGCCAACCTACGAAAGATCACTCTACAACGGACGGCTTCCACCCTATATTTATAAACTTGTGCGTGTGAAAGTTGATGTAGAAAAATGTAAATGTTAGCTTTGATGTGAAACAAAGCCTATGATACGACATAGCGATACAGTATAATGGAGACGGTCTACATATTAGGGGCGAGGAGACGCCTCCCAATCTTTATTTATGAGTTTTAGCGAGATCAACGCTTCCACATAAGGTTTGGGGAAGCCCTCTCCAGCCAAATGAAGTAAGAAGAGGAGGAAACTCAGGGAACTTCTGAAGATGTTCTCTTTACGCTCTAAATGGACGACAATTCGCTATCCTATGGTGCGGTCCAGATGCTAAGACTAATAAGGTGCACTTCTATGGCCACACTGGGACTTGTTCCTAAACGGATTTCACCTGGAGGTGATGGAGTGGCAGCGTTTTCTTGGTCTTCTTTTTTATCAACCTCTCACCTAGAAGCTCATATTTGCAGCTTTAGGGTCGCTTGTACCCGAACCATGGACATTTATCGTCGTGTGACTTTCAGAACAAAGGGCGCTGCTAGTGCTTTCCAATCGTTCTTTTGTTCCTTCTAATTTTGAATACGGATGCTAGATTAATGCGTGTATGTATTGCGGAAGGTGGACTCAATCCAAATCACTGGTCTTCGCCTTGCGACTGGTGCTTTCCGCATGTACCCCATTGAGGTCCTTTCTTTTCGATGCTAGTGAGATAACACTCACTCTAAAGAGTACACACTCAATTTGCTCCTGTGCTCAAAAAACACAATGCCTCCTTCAGTCACAAAAGGCTCCCAATGCATCCGCAGCCGATCTCGACGGCACCTATGTTACCAAGAGACGCTCTATGCTATTTGGGTTTAGAGTTAGGATCTCCATAAATAGCTTGGGGGAGCTCTCGGTCTGGTGGTGTGTCTGGTTTTTCCTAGGAGGAATCTTTGAATGGTTCCACCTCTGAAAATTTGTTGCGTATAGACTTTTAGATCACACGATGTGTTACGTTTATTGCATGCGAGTGTATACCGATGGCTCCAAGTACCCGAAACAGGTTGTTTTTTATAGCATATTCCTTCTATTTTAAGGAGGGGGGGCTCTATCAGGCCCATCTCTAGTCTTCTCTGCATAGATAGTGCACTACAACGTTCGGTAACGGAGATAACGCGTCGAGCTAGGTTAGCAGAGCAGATTGTGTTCTTTAGCGAGTGCGTAAGTGCCCTGAGTGGTTTAATGGCATTGTATTTTTTACAGAACTTGGTTCTTGGTATCTGTAAAGCCACGGTTGCTACGAGCCAAGTGGAAGTCAAGATTATCTTATGTTAAGTTCCTGGACATGTGAAAATTGCGGTGAATGAGTGCGACGATGAGGATGTCAAATAAGTATTCGAAGGCAGAGAGGCCAGGCTAGCATTTGGATCCTATTCACCTCGACTCGATGGAAGGATTCGGGGTAGCCTTCCAAGTTCTTTGGCATATCAGTTAGGAGACATCCGAGTGGAACATAAAGTTCCTGGCTATTGCGCCAAGAATCTTTCCGTTGACCTCCTCTCCCAATAGGCAACAACATCAGATCGTTTTCTGTCGCCTTCGTATTGGACATACTCGCGTGACGCACCGCAATTTGATTTATGGCTCGTTTTCACTTGGTAGCGACGAGAGCGATGCTCTCTAAGCATTTCTGCATAGTCTTGTGAATTTTCAAGTCTTATTGATCTTTCAGCACGTTACCTGTTTCGGTGTCAGGAGAAGCGAGGTCGCTTCCACTTTTCCTCTCTACTATGCAGGGATTCATGTACATCTAACTCTCTTCGTTGTAAGTCTCATATTCCAGTGCAGAGATAAGGCAAGCCTCTCCCTGACGCCGGAGGTGCTTCCCTTTTCATTATTGCTTCTCTTTTCGTTTGTTTGTTGCCTTTGGTCGTTAATTTTTTTAGGGGGGGGTTCTTTGAATATTTACGTCTTTTTATTATCTAGCCGTGATTAGGCATTAACGGGATTCCGGCAAATTTGGCCCCAGTAGCCAGACACTAGATTGGCTCTATAAAAAAAACAAAAAATGTAAATACAACTAACTACCTCATATATTCAACCGAGTCATTAGCAATTTAAAAATATTAGAAGAAAAAAAAATCAATCAAAACACAATCGGGCTTGCATCCATCACATGAGAACAGCAGTGCGACTTCACCTGTTAAGTAGTTAAAACCTATATTGCGTGATAAACTACGCACAAACAGGTCGTTAAACCATACAGTGACGCAGGATCTAGAAAACTAGGCAGCTTTCGTATAAAAAGGCAATAAACCTCTCTACCAAAAGGCTATAAGTCCTGCGAATGTGTTCGATTCGGAGAGAACAATAAATGAGCTAATACCGTAGATCTTGGCGGATAGGTCCATCAAAAATATTGGTGCCATCATCTCACGTGTTTAACATGCAGTTTGAAGGGCTGATCTAATCCATGTTATGAATTGGGACTAGAGAAAAGCGAAATTCTAGTCCAGGTTTTAGTTAGCAGAGACAACCCTACCATTCATGGCTTCAGAGAAAGTGGAAATTAAGGGATTGTCTAATTCCATTGCCTCATTGTTACATAGCGTGCTTCGTGAGTCACTTGACACTTGAAAAGTGTTTACCAGCTGAACATCGAACTCAAACTTCTCTAGCAGATTAATGTATTATAACCACCTAAGCCGTAAAGACAAAAGCGTCTCCCAAAAGAAAACCCCCCTCCCCTCAAATGATGGTGAAGTGGCATAACAGTTACCCCTTTTTTCTTGCTTTAGCCAGTTGGGCGCATTGGAATGGCTCAATAGTGCCAAGATATGTGTAAATTGAATTTATACGTCAGTTCTCTGGATAATGTAGATATTTGGGCTCCTAGGATTTTGAGAAGCGCTCAAGACTGGTATCCTAAACGATGTTGGATATAGAATCACAAGGAAACCTAGAAGGAATTTCCTTCCTATGGACAGGAAACCTTTTTGGCATGACTGAAATGCTTAGGCAAAATGGGATCGTCTACTTTAGCTGGAGATTATATGAGTGCTGGAAACTCAGAAACTTATTGAACAAGCGCGTTTGTGAAATGTGACAAAAACTAGTTGCCAACAAGAGGCCGATGTAGTTGATGAAATCTACTATATTCAATACACTCTCATCTACAGAAGTAGCAAATATTACATACTATTTTTTTATATGGGTAAAATCAAAGTAAGATGACAATTGACTAGCTGTAACAGCAGCGCTGGAAATTTCCCGGCGAGAGGTATGTTACTTGGTCGATAAATTCTATTTACATCTACTTGAAGTAGTTAAGTCTCTCTTGGAGCTACATTGCAAATGACTATTGTCCGATGACCGTGCTGAAAAATCTATCAGCTTCGATTTCTTTTAGAATAAGATTCGCTCTGCCCACGTGCTTTCACCTTTTCCTGTCTCCAATCTCTTGGCTGGCGAATTGCATTTATGGTCATCTTTTATGGATTTCTTTTGTCAGAGCTTGACCAAAATATCACCTCATTCAGCTTGTTTGAAAAAGAGGGGCCATCATCACTAACCCTTCTTAATGGCTAGATTTTCAATTACACTTCTCTAGCCTTTACTTTTTCATAGTCAAGTGACTGTGTGGAAGAGTGTAGCTGCTTCATTCTTCGTGATTCGGTAATTGACGGAAAGTGGTAAGAGCGGGCTCTGATATAAGCCGGAATTTAGCTTAATTCCATTTAGACAGGAGCCAGATATAAGAAGCATCTAAACCAGGTAGATTATTTAAAACGCCTTCAATGAGCACAGGATCTACGGCACTCATCGGGCTGGAAGTAGAAGCAGCAGAAGCTGCGGTTCTAATATCCCAGGAAACATGAGGGGGCTAATTACGTAGACCGCGACACGAATATTTCCTTTGCTTCTCAATACGAAATTCATTAAACATACTGAAAGGCCTGGGCTATTTTTTTCGGAAAGATACGAATTGCTTTGTTTAGAGGAAACGAAGAGATCCCACAGAAATTATCCATACCGCTCTACATGAAACAGATTTACCATACACATCTTTGATAGGTTCAAATTATTTTTGATTTATCCTTCTTTGAGAGCCACAGGATTTATGATGTTGCATGGCTAATGTGCTGGTAATGATAGCACCTCTGTTATATTAACCAAAATGCTTTCAATTGGTAACGATACCAAATACACCGCATGAGTTCATTAGCGTATTAATACCAAGTTTTTATAATGGTTAAATTAACAATGTTTCACATAGTAAAACTTGGAGTAAAAACTAAATCTAATTTTTCTACATTTTATTAATAATGGGAGAATATATAATTGATACTTATAAACAAGAGAATCTTTGAGTTAATATCAAGATATTTAACTAAATTATTCGTTTTACCAAGTTTCCATATGATATAGATAGAACACATGCACGAGAGTTCCAAATTCCTATAGAACTTATTCAAAGAAGTAAGAAATTACCAGACTGGCCTTGAGCGGACCTTAAGGTCTTTGCTGTTCCTTTTTTCTGTAGTTCTGGAATTACAAGTAATTTTTTAGCATTAAATGACTTTCCATCCGTTTATAACAAATCTGGAATATTTATCACCATCAAATTGAGTCAAATCTATCCAATTTTTAGACGCTATGAGATTCTTGTACCTTTGAAGGACCGGTTACTATTCAACATTCAATTAGGAAAATCAGCAAATACTACAGATATACTTATCCAATTAACTGCATGGCAACCTCCGACTCCCATTACGAATGTCTCCTCATAGGGCTCTCCCCACTGTGTACCAGCGCAGAAAAGGATTCGTGGTCTCCTTTCCCACACTCTCCACGTAGCTCATCGTCTCTCTCCGAAATGTAGGATTGGCTTATTTGCACGAATGTTCGAAAAGCATAATACTTTAATATTACTTAGTATTATTATATATCCGTTTATCTTTATTCCTCAACCCATGGAAGTTGGGTGACTTATCTTTAATAAGGTGTTGGGGGCTATTTGTAATTAAACTGCAAAAATATTAATGGAGAAAAAAATTAAAATAAATTTTGTTTTTTCTGAAGATGTATATTTTTTCACAAACATTTCCTCAGGAAATCAAATGCCAATTTAAGAAAATGTAAGAGAAGACCTAGAACATGATGATCTGAAAGTTAAATAAGCAAATTTAAATCAATATATTTGACATAATAAAGGCTTTTGAGAACACAGGCATAAAGTAGCAAAGGATCTAAGTAAAACAGAATTACTCTAATGATAGGGCGGAAAATATTTATATATATTTATATTTTATATAACATTTCTCTACTATATATAATAAGAATATAAGTCAAATAATTAAGAGAAAGAGATAATTGGGGTATCTCTTATAAAATAGGAGTAAGCAAAGATTTTCTTTTCGCTTAACCTTTGTGCCACTATGTTCGAAAATCTTATTCCAGTTGAGTAAAGTGTAGGTTTATTGTTGGTGGTTATTCGGTTGATGGACTTCTATTACGCATCCGCTAAGGAACGGTTGACATATTTTTTGCGGAAGTTGTACCTGATGTATTGGAAAAACTTCAATAGGTTTAGCGCACAGATGCAGATTTTCACTGAGAGTAAATTGCGCTACCACAGCCTTTCTACCTTTGAACTTTTTCAAATTTCAGGAATAAATTTCATTGCATCGATGCTGGAGACATTCCATTTTTATAAAGACCTGCATGTGTGGGATTCATATTTGTTTTGCATACTCCAAATGTGCCTCTACAAGCACTTTATATAGAAGAAGATTAATATCTTTTAAATTAAATGCAAAATATTTAGCTATGCATCATAGAAATCTGTTGTCTGTTTGTGACAGAATTCAAGTTTATTAAGAACAAATTCTTTTTATTCTTGATTCTTATTAAAATTTGACACCTATATTATCATTTTTTTCTGAGATTATTTTGCCTTGTGGGATTTACATTACATCTTTTCCCGCTAAATGGCATTGCAGTCTTTATGCAAGGTTATGCACTCACTATGGTAGTTTTTCCTCGTACTAAGTTGCGTATGATCCGTAAATTGTTAAATTTAGATAATGAGTCATATTCATGATCGCGTATATATATATATATATATATATATATATATATATATATATATATATATATACATATTGGTAGCAGTCTTTCTTGAAGATAGATTTTGTTGAAGACCATTGTGTATTTTGCCTTAATTAATTTCCTTTGGCAACTTTCTCTTCTTCTAACTATCTTTTTTCTTCCATTTTGTAGATGGTGGATTATTTGTCTGGTATTTATCTCTTTTTTAAATGAATGTGGACGAATAATCCACCGTTTACAAGATGGAATACAAAAGATAGTTAGAAGAAAAGAAAATGCCATAGGAAATTAATTATGCCAAAATACACAATGGTCTTCAACAAAATTTGTATATATATATATATATATATATATATATATATATATATGTATTTAAAGGCCTAAAGAAATGCAAATTGGTAACACAACCCGAAAAAATGCTAGGGATAATATTACGTGAACCAATGAAAGCTTAAAAGGAAAATGGGAGATGTAGAAACGGAAAGATAGGGCAAACTATTTTAACCGTTATATGAAAATAAATAAAGTAGTTGGAAAAAATTTTATATGGTCTGATGATTCATCATTCACGTTATTTTCTACAAATGGTCGTGTCATGTATAAAAGACACCACATGAAGCCTATAAACCAGACTGCATTCTCCATGCAGTCAAGCATGGAGGTGACTCGATGATGATTTGGGCAGCAATTTCTTGGTATTCTTCTGGTCCCATGATTACTCTCAATGATAGAATTAGTCCAGATAAATATTTCAACATTCTCACTGATGAAGTCCTTACAATGGGCACTATACTGCTGCCAGAAAGTGCCATATTTCAAAGAAAAAATGCGCCTATACATACGGCCAAGAAAGTTAAATTATGGTTCGACGAACATCAGAATTTAATCAAACATCTTCCATGTCCAGCACAATCATCTCATCTCAAAATACTGAAACGTTATGAGGAGTTTTGGAGCAGAGAGTGAGAAGTAGATTTCCACCCCCAAATGGGACAATATTCCATTGTAAACAATTCAAAACTTATATCCATCTATCCCGCGAAGAATTACTGCAGTTATAAATGCTAATAGTTGCCCAACACCTTACCAGTAATTAAATAATTGTTTAAGTGAGGTGTTCACATTTTTTTGCCTAACCCTTGTATATATATATATATATATATATATATATATATATATATATATATATATATATATATATATATATATATATATATATATATATATATATATATATATATATATATATATATATATATATATTACCCTCCTTCCTAGGATCCATTTCCAACCACTTATCTGTTTCCAATATGTAGATGACATCCGGACAGCATGGCCTATAGACAACAACAACTTCAATCAATTTTTTAAATACCGGAATTCGTTACATCCATCAATTAAATTCAAAGTAGAAAGGTAACTGAACAATTCTCTACCGTTTCTAGACTGAAATATCCACCGTTTAATTAATCATATCCTGTGTTCACTCTATCAAAAGCCTACAAATTCGAATGCTTACATACATTTTTTCTCATTACATGACAAATCCTTTAAGATATCTGTTATTTCTTCCCTCTTTCTCTGAGCCTATTTAACGTGCGAATCAGAATGAAATTATCCACCTTAGCTGCAATTTCATTCGAATAAAATACTCATTTCACCTCCTAAATAGATGTCATTCCAGAGCACGAAAAAACTTCTATGCCATCTCCGCATCACGAATGGACGATTTTAAAAAATATATTAGTTTCCCATATGCTCCACCCTTAGCACCCCTAAAATTATTTGTGAACGGAAATAACATAAATATTACATTCAAATATTCTACATAATACTATCACAAAATCCTTGTCTAGACTACGTCCAATCAATCTCGATGCTGGAGTATACCATACTATAATTGCAAATTAACATATATGGGAGAGCGGGCCAGTTTTATTAAGAAGATGAAACAAGATTTAGCTGATATCAGAAGGTGTACGAACTCTTCAAGTTTTCTTACGCACATGCAAAAGCACGGCCATAGTAATGATTTTAACCAGGCAAAAATCATTGATAAATTAAAGAATTATATTAAGAGGAGAAATGCGGAAGCCCTCATCATCAACAAAGTTGGTAATTTCAATTTATCTGAAGGGCAATACAAATTTAACAAATATGTATCTAATAAAGTGGCCACTCGTATTTTATACCCCCGGATGCAATGAGTCTCGGAGATTAGCAACTATCCAGATTGTTTCCGGCTCCATTTCATTTTTTTTAGCTTGTCATTCGCGTCAGATTCACTCAAGTTTTTCCCAGATTGTTTCCGGCTGTTTCATTTTGTCCAGGATGTGTATTACTTTATATATATACTGTGTTCCGTGACTAGTTTCTTCATTATTAGTTGAAAATGGCATCTTGCCTAAACTAGTCAGCTAGTTATGAATAAAATCTTGATTCAAATATTGTGGTTTAGCATTATCTTTCATATATATATATATATATATATATATATATATATATATATATATATAAAAATAAATGGTCTAGCAACAAGGACGCTCGAGCTTTGTCAGGCAATAGTGGCGATGTTGTTAAAGCAACATCTGGCAAACTTACTATCAACTGTTCTGTAGTACTTGGCAAGTCACGTTGGGAAGTTATAGTGTTGAACAGCGTGTGCAACTCATCAAATGTTATTATCAAATTCAGGGCTCAGTTCGACAAACGTTCCGCGCATTACATGATTTCTATCCTCGCCACAATCGTCCTGCCGAGTCCACTGTTTGACGCTTGGTGGCCAAATTAGAGACAAAAGGTTCGATCAACAATCAGCCAACACCCGTACTTTGCCGAAACGCAAGGTCTGCTTAAATCATCGCTGCCGTAAATGAGAGTGTACAGGAAAACCCGGTCCATTTAATTTCTGGTCGTTCACAAGAACTTGGCCTTTCTGCGACTTCAGTTTGGCGAATTCTGCATAGGGACTTGGTCTGCACCCATACAAAATCCATCTTACCCAGGAACTTAAGGTAAACGACCATAGACAACGCCGTGTGTTCGCTGATTGGGCTCTAGAGCAGTTGGATGTTGCCTCAAATTTTCCCAAATAAATCATCTTGAGCCAAGAGGTCCATTTTTAAATGAATGGATTTGTGAACAAGCAAAATTGTCGGATTTGGGACGAAAACAATCTCCATCGGATACACCAGCACCAATTGCATCCCAACAAAGTTACTGTTTGGTGCAGATTTTCGTCTAACGGAATCATCGGTCCGTATTTTTGAGAACGAAGATGGGATTGCCATAACCGTTAACGGCGAGACCTACAGATCGATGATAAGAAACGTCTTGTGGTCTCAACTGGATGAATGCCAGATATGGATATTAATGACATGTGGTTCGAACAGAACGGCGCTACGTGCCACACTGCGCAGGCCATGATAGACATTTTGCACCAGCGATTTCAGGACAGGCTCATCTCAAGCAGCGGCGACGTCACCTGCCACCTAGATCATGCAATTTAACGCTTTAGACTACTTTCTTTGAGGCTACCTTAAATCGCATGTTTATGCGAATAATCCGCAAACAGTTTATTTCCTCAAAGTCAACATAACGAACACCATGCAACAAATTCATCCAGATTTATGCGACGAAGTCATTGAAAATTGGGCCTCACGAATACGTTCTACCAAGCAAAGCCACGGCGGACATTCAAATGACCTCATATTCCACACTTAATGCCATAAAATTTACTTTCAAATGTTTATTAAATTGAGTGCATATATCACAAAGAACTAGTTTTATTTACATTTGAAAATCGAGCAACCTTATTGAAAGACCCTTTATATATGCATATATATATATATATATATATATATATATATATATATATATATATATATATATATATTCGAACTTTATTCAGTTCATTCTCAAGGATAACTACAAGGGCATGTATAAACTAGTAAAAGATAAAGGACCTCCTCTAAGACGAGAACTCTCCAATGAGGAAGTAGGAGAGGGATGGGTAAATTCCCATTATGATTTAACTATAACAGGTAGTAAGGTCAAATCGAGAGGCAAGAAAGAGTCAAAAACAGAGCAAAATGGGTTAAAACAAGTAAAGGATAAAGCGTTTCTCTAAAGAGAGAGGTTAGGAGAGACAGGAGATATAAATTTAAACGAAGGGAGGAGGGCCAGAGCATAGAGGAAGAGAAAAAAAAATAATGTAAATACAATATCAATACAATAATTAAATTGACCTATCTGGTTCCCCTAAAAATGAAAATTGCTAATAAAATTTTTAGGAGCGTGAAAGAATGAATCATTTCCCTCATTATTTCGCGCTCATTGTATATTTACCGGATATTTACCTCACTTCTCTTTTGTCCTTTGAATTCCGTATTAATTTTCTCTGTTTCTTAGTCCCGATGGACCTTGCGAGTCGTAGCTTAAAAGCTTATTTATTCGGAAAATCTTTTTGGTCTTCCGCGTAGCCAAGTGGCCTAAAAGATAATTTAATTGAGATCAAAGCGGATGCTCGTTGCTTCAGTGTGCACGGTTCGAATCCCACCCCTGTACGGAATTTTTGCGAATTAGGAAAAAATATTTGCGAAGAAATTTCCATTTACATCAATTATGTTCTTATTCTTTTTCAGTCTATCTTCAATCCATTCAAATGATTACCCCCTATTTATTCATTGCGTTTTTATCCAAATATTTTAAATGTGCTAGGTGTCTAAAGTCTTTTAAAAGACGAGTTAAACTACATCTTCAGCCTAAGATATGCGCCTAATCGTGTGCTGCGCATCATTTATAATTTATTTTCCCACAGTTGCTCTAAGATCTTATCCCTAACAATTTACTCTCCAATAAAAATTGGTTTTACATTTGCTTCTTTGAACAATTTAGAAACATTTCCTCTCTAATGAATAATTTGACAATTTTACAAGTGTTGTAATTGTTCGCTTTATTACTTGACCAGGCAATGGCTTCGCTACTAAGATTAAAATTTACAATCTAAAAAAAAGCAGCCATGGCTAAATTTTTATAAATTTTCTGAACTTCGCCAATTTTAAAAAGGAAATCTAAACTTAATTTTCTCCTCTTTCAAAATTTCACGTTGCTAAATTATAGAGTTATAGGAGATATAGAAATATAAACTTTCTGAACTTCACCATTCGTAATTCTTTGGGTTTTAAAAAATTCACAAAATTTCGATACTAACAGCCGTATGATAAGAAAAATGTGAAATGCCCTTTTATCAGATTTAGTGTAGCTTCACAATTATTTATAAATTTATTATGTGCAAAAGGCTAAATATAAAAAAAAAGAGGTTTTTGCTCAAATGTGCATTTCACATTTGTTTTAGCATACGGCCGTTATATTTATTTCTGAACTTAACCATTTTGTTTTTTGATATTATAAAAAATTATTAGAAATAACTTTGATAGAAAACATAAGTCATAACCAAACTATGATGAAATTATGATTGAAATACTCAAAATAATCCCCTTCTTAAATTATAGTTAGTGATGATGATGATGATGATGATAAAGCGGATTTGGTATATTTTATCAAGACCCGACCATTGACAATGTTGGCTTAATATAATGACTAATTCCACTTTCATTTAAATGTGCCAAAATATGAAAAGACACATTCTTTATTAGTCGGAAGTGTGATTTGGTACAACATCCGAGTATAATCTTTGTAATGCATCTAACACCAAATTCAGGCATAACTATCCTTTAATGTCTTATTCATTACCCACCGAATGCCGAACATTGAAGATGCAATCCAAGTAGCATAAACGTATTATTCTTAGTAAATTTAGACTGAAAGTCGATAAAATGTACAGATATTTGCTAAAAACAAACCTAATACGGTCATCAATATAAGAGGTTGTGCATCGGCATGAAATGTATATGTATATATTTTGTAGCTTCCTCTGCAAAATCAGAAATTGAATCACGTATGTCGTCCACTTTAACACGCAGATAGCACTAACGCCTTCTCTCATCCGAACTCTTACGAAAACACTCTTTAGGTCAACTGAATCGCCGGTAGCTAAACTTCATTATCAGCAGCATCCTACAAAAAAGCTAAAACTGAAGAAACATTAGTTATGATTATCGATAGTGTGTCTGTGTGGGTCATTTGTCGCACCACCTCAAAAGAAACAAAAAATGGGTACACAACTGCCTATACCACGATACCTCTCCTTTACAAGCAATGAATCGTACTCTTGCGATTTCTTGCTTGAAGAGAAGAAGCTTGACCTCAAGCTGTCGTCAACTGGTACATCATCAATATCGCATTCAACCATCTTGGAAAAAAGCTCAAGAAAATTTTCCCAAGCACGTACTAAAGACTCTCCTTTGCAGGTCAGTTTTGTAATTCGTTTGCAAAATGGTTAATTATGTGTTGCGTAGTGTGTGCTATGAAGAAATAAAAATTAATAAAATTAAATAAAACATATTTATGTATCTGTTAGTAATATAGATAAATGTTTTGTTATTTAATAAGCTATAAATGAGCGAATATTTCGATTCGGCCACCTGGAAAAAAAATGATAAGATCTATAAAAATACAAACACATGAACAAAAGGCATTTATATATATATGTGACCTAAAACAAAAAGGATTGAAAGGAATACAAAAGAAGTCGTAAGAATTTCTTTTCTTTAAGTAAATTATCTGAAATAGAAAAAAAGGTTTATCAATGGAAAAAAAGTGTGAAGTATATGTTTTGGGAGATGTTGAAAGGGTGGATCTGATATTATAGAATTCCTTTACAGATTAGATTACAAGGAAAGTAAGATGTACTGACTTCGAATATCGCTCAAAGTAGAGATATTATCGAACAATTAAAATTACGCGATAGTTTGATAGGTTGTTTTGTCCTACTAAACCTTTACTTACAATAGTTGCAATGAAATTTGAAGTAAAATAATTAGACAAATTAATATGTTAAGAACTAAAGAACATAAACCAATAAAGATCAGTTAAGTAAATAACCCTACCTTTGTAAAACTCAAAATATGCAGCGTAGTTCACTTTCGAATACGATGGAGAAAAGCAAAAATTAACTTGCTTTCAGCCTACGCCCAATAGACAAAGTGAAAAAAAAATCGTTCAGTAAACAATCACCACAACAATTTACAGTTACCAACTGGATCTTGTAAAGATGACGCATTCCAAGGTTTTATCGACAATAATATAATAACCTAAACTAACTAAACCTAACCTTACCTAAGCAGCCTAATTAAGAATAGGCTAATTTAGTTTAAGTTAGGTTAAGTTAGGATAGGTATATTAGAGTTAAGAAAATATCAGGATGAGAAAACTTTATTAGATCCACAAACTGTTGAATAAATTACACAAGAGAAATTAAATATATGCCCCCAGCAAAAACCTTTTCGGTCCTTCCAATGACGCTCAATCGAATCCCTTTTACTTAAAACACTTATTTTCTTCACTAAACACTTAAAACATAAAATAAAAAACTGTTAACTACACGAAAAAAACAAAAAATAATATTCATAGAATATTTTCAAATACCTTTCATCATATCGTCATGTTATTTAATAACACACGTAATAAATCCATGCTACTACTAGTATAGATAGAATAAAAAAAAATCAATCGCTTGTCAGGCATCTGCTGGGGAAAAAAATAAAATTTAAGCTTTAACTCATCACAATCTTTTGGTTGACACTAACCTGTCTAGTTCTATAGATATTCAGTCTACTCTTACAATTGTTTCGCCTTGGTTCAAATTTCTATTTAAGTTAAAAACAGGTATGCTCAGCTTTTCTTCACTTTCTAAACCTAGCCCATACCTCATTTTAATCAAATAAAAATAATGGGCCTGCAATTACTCACTTTTATTATTCTTGATGGCTCTCTAACCATTTCCGTTCACGAATAGTTTCCCCGCAGAAAATCATTTGTGTTGATTTGTTGCCTATCTGTATGTTTTTGCTTTCCAAGAGCAGCTAAGTAGCATGTTAGCATTAACTTCACAATGTTCAGAGGGAATGGCTTAATTGTATTGATTTTGAAGCCTCATGACAAAAGATTAAGCGACTAGTAGTATGTGCCTAGTGGCATGCTTTTCCGCCAATTTATAAGATTAAACGATTTTCTCCAAAATAATTCCTAGGAGATCTTATCAATAGATAAACTTTAACCCGAAATCAATCCAAAACACTGCAAATTTTACCCATATCAGCCTATTTATATATTTAAATAGCTTGTTTACAAACACAATCAAAATTCTCGAGAATTTTATCAATTCCCTCTCTCAAGGTCTTGACTTCGTGTACTGTCATGGCCAAAAGTATTGAGACCTATGAATATTTTATTTTGAAGGAAATAGTTGCTAAGGTATATTACATCAAAGATCCCCTTTATTATATTAACTATTATTAGAGTTACCCTTCTAATATGAATTCTTCTGGACACACAAAAGCTTCAAATGAACTCCAAGATCGCCTTAACTAAGGTCCTGACTCATGAATTGGGCTGCCTCCAGTGTCAAGCTTGTTCACTATTGCAAAGAGGAAGTTGTGACCGCGTTTCAGAGCGTACAGTGAGTGGAAAATATAAAGAATCTACTTTTCCGGACTGAGGCAAAATTATATTCTCTGATGAAGCTCACTTTCCCTTGTTTTGAGCTTTTAGAAGGTCCCTCGTAAAGATTAAAAGTTGTGAGCACTTTCTTGAGTCCTGTATCACACCTACAGTAGGGCATCCGGAGACTCGAACTTCTTGGACTGCTTCTCATCTAAAGGAACTAGAGCGCTAAGAATTTTGCTCAAAAGCATAGCCATGAAGTAAAAATGGTATAAAAACGTGTTTAGTCCTAACTACAGACAGAAAATACACAGATATGCAGAACATCATAGCAAGAAGAGCTTTCAGTTAGGTTTCCTGTCTTTATTCAAGATGTGCATAGAGTCAACGTATTTTCCAGTGAGTTTTCGACCTACTTTCACCCTGAACGTGGATGGCAGTCAAGACCTTAATTCACGTCTTCGGGGTACGGACAAATCTTGAAAGGAGAGTAGTCTATTTCCTTTGTTTTAGGATAAAATAAGACTGCTATCACAGTAAATAACTTCTAGGCACATAGGGGCGTGCATTCCATCCATATTTATGCGAACAAAATACGCTTGCATATGCGTGCAGTCAGACAATCTTTAGAATCTTTGTAATAAGACTTCTATCTGCATCTTATTCCTCAAAGAGGCATAATTCCCAATGATTTTTCATCTTGAGTAATCAATCTGTCCTCCCTCTATCCAGTCATCTCGATCTCATTGACTCTTTTCAATCCCCGACCAACATAAGTTCCGTTACGATTAACAAGATATTTCATCCGCTGTGCAGGTCAGTAAATAAAGTATATTAAAGCATAATATAATTTCACCAAATATATTATTTCCATAAAAACCGCTTCATTATGTATATTTTCTAAGCGAAAAAACATGTGTATATGAATTATTCAAATAGCCTTAGCTATAACTAAATGCTACAAGACCCTCCGCGGGACGCGGCGTGAAAGTTTTCCTGGGCAAATACAGACACTTTACCACTATGGAAACGAGCCTGATAAATTGCGTAAAGACACTGGAGGACACTGTCGTCGTGGAGATCGAGGCATATCAGGTGTGCAGATACTAAATCTGTTCCCGAAAACGCATCTGAGGATAGGGTCGTCTACGATATGTCACCTCTGAAGAGGTTGGGTATCTATACCCCGCCTTCGTTCACACTCCCCCCCCTCCTGGGCAAGGTACTCAAACAAGTCTCCCAAGGTTCCCTAGCCATTAAAATAGACCTATGCCACGGTTTAAACCACATTCCTGTACACGGAAAGGCTCGCTCGTGGTTCGGTATTAAGTGCGGAGGTGTTCACATTAGGTTTGGGCGACTCCCCATGGGGTTCGCCTGACCGCCATTTATAGAGCAGCAGTGCATGGTGCCCATCTTTAATTCCGTGGCCGCGGTGTTAGGTGGCTTGGCATTTAAATATTTAAATGATTTCCTGTTCCTGAGCCCCACTGCGCGACTTCTGGCCATTCTGGCATCCCTCAGGTCTTCGTCGCTCAAGATTAACGAGCGCAAGAGCAGGAGGCCGCCCAAGCGTTCCAAGAACGGAGAGGACCTTAGAACCATGGAGGCCCAGTCCAGGGCCATTGTTAGTCGCGTTTTCAAACTGTTAGAGAGCCGGGTAGATTTGGTGCTCAGGACAATCTGAACCCCAAGGCTCGGGGCAAAGTGTACGTGGTCCATTGAAGTTTAATAAAGAAAATAGGAGATTTATAGAAACGGACATTAAGGAAAGTATTTTAAACGTTATATGAAAATGAATAAAAGACTTGGTTTTAAACCTGTGTCATCAAATAGGAGACGGGCCTATCATTTGGAGTTAGAGTGCACGCCTTACCGCATATCAAGTCCGATAATACATTAATTTTAAATTAAAACACCACTTTTCTACTGCTGTCGACTTCAAGAAATGCTGTATACAACATGGTCTAAAAAATATATATATATATATATATATATATATATATATACTGAGAGTTAGATCGAGATATCTAAGTATCAGGCTTACTCTCCGAAAATCTTTACTAAGAAACTTCAGATGGATTCGTTCAAAAGGATGCTATTATGTTGATGGAATCTCACTAGGCTGACGTCATTGATAAGTCATTTACTGTGGGGGGAATTTATCACGTATATTAAAGAGTTGAGTTAGTATTTGTTTAGCAGTAAATGGAGCATATATGAAAGCAAGAGAAGTGACCTTCCTGGGTGATTAAACGTCCATTATCGATTTCCAGACGCTTTTAAATTAACTTCGCAGGGTACTTGATAATGTATTAATGGATGATTCAGCAGAGCCGGAATTACTTGCTATACTTAATCAATGTAGTGCCCAAAATATATTAGTCGGGGGGTGAAATAGTATTTTATAAAGCTTTTATTTTAGTTTACCTTCATCAACTTTCGTTCAAGGAACTACTACTATCTTACGTTACACAGTGCCAGGTACGAAGTTTAGTTTAGACTGTTAGTTTATTTTAGGTAAAATCACTTAGTATAGTTTCTTTTATGATAGTTTAGATCATAATAAGATTCATATAAACTATCATAAATGTATAGGACTTCTTAATGTGTCTTCGTATCAGGCCTACCATTGCTTTGGAACTACTTCAAATTAGTTGAGGATCGGTCATACAAAAGTCAATAACCATTATTAAAGCTTTTTAGATGACTTAGTTATTCTTTGGACCAAGGTGACCCTTTGTACTTGCAATATCTTAGAACAAAGTTAAAATTATAATTAGTATTAAATTTTCAAAAAGCGAAAACATATTGATATTAAAAAAATAGTCATTAACCCCGTTAGATCCATAATTTTGCAAGTTTAATTTTTTTCAAAATTTCCAGTTGTAGATATAACAAGCATAAAATATATGTTTTTCAAAAATAGGAAATCATACAAGGTAAGAGAGAGAGAGAGAGATGGGTAGGACGGAAATAACCCGCGATCGGCTTCTTCTGAGGTAACTTCCGTTTGATAACACGCCCTATAGCGAGCCTAATTGTAACAACGAGAGGTTCCTCGAGATGGCGTGAAGGTCTAAATTCACTTCCAGCCGGTCTTTATAAATAGTAAAGCATTGGATTGGGTAAATTAGTATTGTGCTAAGAGGAGACGTGGCATAACCTTATTTCTCTCGGCCTCCCCATACCCCAAGAGCCTGAAGACAAAGAAAAATTAAAAGAAACAAACGAGGAAAGATCTCTGGAGTCCTGATTTCTCCCCTATAATTACTCCCTCGATCCCTACTTTCGAGGCTGAGTGTTGTTACTGAATCAATTCTGCCAAGTATAACGTTACTCTTAGAGATTTATTAAAACTCATAGTTCATTTGAATTATACGAGGCAAGGCCCAACTGCAGATTTACCCTGCTTGCTATCTGCCAGTCGTTCCGAGTCACGGAAAGCAAACGGATTTCGGAAGATCTAATCTGATCTACGACATGCACAAATTTTGTTCTACTTTTTAATTGTAATGTTTACATCTATATTTCAACTAAAATTAGTGAAAAAAAATATTTATTCAACGTAGTCTGGCATGCAACACAGCGCAACGCAATTGCTTATTCATTTCGGAGAGTGGGGGAAGGTGACCATAAAGATCATCAATGTGAAGACAGTGCCTGGTAACACTTCTTGTAAGACTTTGTGAATCCTTTAAATCTGATGGAATTATTCTACGTATTTGACATGTACTAATCATACAAACCTCTATCACATGTGTGAAAAGCAACCGTTATCATTTCTTCCGATGAAAAGATATTCTATATTATTTAGAGCCTGGTCATAAATCAACTTCTTCCATTTCAGTGTTATAATTTAAATAGACCTGAGATCAGAAAACAGGAATAGATTTTTATCGCATGTCATTCATCTTTTAAAATGATCTAGTGGTTCCATCGTATCATAATTTATTGCAATCTTTACTTTACTATTATTTTTCCACTTTCTTATCAAAATTGTATTGTTCTTTTCGAATCTGTAATCTTAGTAATCTCTTTTTCGTTTTTATTTCATTATTTGAGGAAAGATGGTGTTTACCCCGGCGATTTTCATGAAGAATACTTCTGTTTCTAAAGCATATATTTGTGAGTTTTACCAAAAGCTCAGAATTTTCTAAAACGTTGCCAAAAAAACTATATGTGATAGCTTAGAACATTAACATAGCCCAATAGCTCAAGCACCTCTTTAGTACCTTGAGGTTTTCTCTCTATTCTATTTTCTTCATTGAACTCTTCACTGCAATATAGATATATAAAAACATAGCAATATCCATCCTAACTGCAAACATTAACAATTTAGCTAAAACGTATTGAAATACAAAGAATATATCATTTTGTTGATTGATGACGAAAACACATTACTAAAATTTATCAATGGTTAAATTATCGTGAAAATAACCCATTGTTAAAATCTAAAATTTAGTAAATAAATCAGTGGACGTGATTTATACATCTTCTCTCTTCAACATTCTTAAAAATATCAGTCAATGAATAATTTCTTGATTTCTTAAAATCTAATAGGAGACAAACACGTTGAAACTCAAATGATAGGTACATCTTCATCAAGGGACAATAGAGTATTTTCCTATACAAAGAATGATTTTAACTTAGAAAAAGAACATATAAAATCATTTTATTCCATCTAACCAAGGCATGAAAGTATGATGGTTATTTTGTTGAGCATAGAATGTCGGTTGGGAATAGAGATTCTTTGACGCCATGTGTCCCATCGAAACCACAAGGCCAGGCACGTGGTTAATAATGTGAGCGAGGACCGTGGTAACAGACAGAATATCAAACTGGCTTCGGCGATAAGTGAGGAATGGAATCTTACACGCGCGCTTCTGTAGCCTCCCGGGTAGTTATCAAGAAACACCGCGGGAGTACTTCCCATCCCTCAAGCGACGGATTGGTCTAAGGAGAGGTTCCCTCGTGCCCCCCTTTGGCGGAAACAGTAACCGTTCGAGCTGGTTACTATATATTGTTGGTTCCAATTGGGCATCGACAGTATATGCCAGCCTTTCGCAACGAAACGCGTCATTCCCAATTGCGCTCCATTTCCCTACGAGCCAAAGGCTAGAATTATACTGAAGGATTTGAGCCCCAGTCAATTGACCGATCCTCAGTTTCGGTACACATAGTTCGGCACGAATACTCCCTACAGTTAGTGATATTACTAGGTGTTAAACCCACGTGGTTAAGATCCTTCGAATAATCAACCGATTCCCGTTTCATCTCCTAAAGGATCAAATCCAAGCTAGGCTGATACGAATCATTTGTGGCCTCATTGCCAGTCATCGCTGTATGCGTAGGTACAGAGGCTCTTTATAGCCTTTTAACCACTCCCGTAGAATTCCCTTCCGTTCCCTCCGAGTAGCTCTGTTAGATCGATTATTGTAAACATTGAGTATCCATTGCCATTATTCAATTTTAAATTATTGATTGTGTATACTGTTTAAATATTAAAGTTTTTTTTTCCTACTTTTTCATAAGCCTTATATCCCGCAGCCTTCATTAGTTTAATAACGGCCAATTGCATTCTCTCGTTTGTATTTAAATCCCTCGCGCTCCTTCCGGGACGTTGATCCCCAACTACCCGCACTTCTATCCTCCATCTCTTTAGTGACCAGAGTTGAGTCAAGGTCACTTGTTTGACCTTTAGCGTCTACTCAGTTCGGTTAGAAGTAACATATTTCTATGAGTCATTCTACAAAAATGTGCTTCGTGAAAGATTATGGCTGCATCAAATTATCATAAAATATTCTTTCAAAAAGTTATACAGCATAATGATGAGACATTTTTTCGGTGAGTTCATTCTTCCGACCATTTGCATTTTCCGGATAGGACGAAACAATTTTATATGCCTTCTTATACATCAATATGGGGTTGATATATTTTGTTCTTGTAAGGGAAATTTTCGTTGTTTTTCCTGTTATCTTCAGTTATATTCTGTCGACACGTTCACACTCTTTTCAACTTCTACATACCTATATAGGAAAAGAATTCTAAAATTGAAGCCTTATGTCAATTAGGTTTCATTCATTCAAACTATCCATAAATGCACATGAGAGAATCTATATATGTACATATACATATACATATTTCAAATTATTTCCAGGCACTTCGGTAGGGATATGTTCGATGTCTAAAATATCATAATTAACCTCTTAGTTAGTTTCTTCATTAACATCACATGGTAAAATCATGATATTTAGGAACTCATTAATTAAATTTACAGTTATTTGTTCGATCTTTCCCGAAAAAAAGGGGATATTGATATTTTAAAATAACTAAAAATTAAACCTGCAAGAAATTACATAGGCAACGATTAAAATGATCATAAAATGAGACTAAGGAAATTTTGACATGTTAAGTTCCAATGTACTCAACTCATTTTAGTCCCATACGGGTCCAATTTTTGTGTAACGGTTTTTGCTTTAGTAATAGCTTTTTTTAAATTATTTATCAGTACTGTAGATTCTGTAGATATTGTGAGTTAAAAATCTAAAACTTTATCGAAACACAAATTCAAGTCAATTTTTGAAATCCAACAAAACTACAGAACATAGATGACACCATCAGACTAAAAATTAACCATCTACTTTGTTAACAAAATTTCAACCATATGATAACAATTGTAATTGCGCCCTTGTCATTTTTTTAATTGCACTCACGTGATTACGGTGCAAGTTAATAAATTAAGCTATTTCGGAAAATGGCTCGATTAGCTAGGTAAAGACTATTTCTTAACGCATGTGGTATAGCGTTTTACACTTTGGCGCTCGGCATTCCTCTGAGTCTCGTCATAAGAAAGCTCATGTTTTTAGGGTAAAAGTGAAGAAGATGTGACCTCGGTGTTCGACACCATCTAGAAAAGCATACTCACATTCATGATTACGCATATAAGCCATAGTTTTTAATTGATTAATTTAATTTATCAGAAACGAAGATTGTTAAACTTTCCGAAACTAAATGGCCCTTCGTATAAATGTCGTGACTAAAATATTTGAGAATTTTCCCAGACTCTTGTTCGAAAGAGTCGGATATTATGGGGTTCGGGGATCCAGACAAATGCCTTACTGATACTGCTGTCCCTAATAGGCAAGCCAATGGTTTGCCCTATTTCTCCGTTTGAATATCTCCCATTTTCTTTCTTAATCTTTCCTGGGTTGTGTTATCAGTTTTAATTTCTTTGAGTCTTGTAAATACATCTATTATATATCACGCGTCATGTGATTTTCTATTAATATATATATATATATATATATATAGATATATTTTTTTTTCTAGAAATAAATAATAAGGTTCTAGTCACTGCTGTTAGGTATAAGAATAATAAGGTTCCTTAATCCTCGAGAGAAGTCTCCTGGCGTTCCTAAACCCTTTTCAGGAGCGTTACATATACGATAATCCAGCCATCCACTTCCCCATAGGGAAAATTTCAAGAAGCCTTGAAATTTCTTGGTTTTTCTTTGAACTCAAACTTTAGCTTATGCAAAAGGTTTCGTGAAATTTGTTTTTGGAGCAAGTGGGTGGTTGCCTTGTCGTATAAGTAACGCTCCTGAAGAGGGTTGAGGAACTCAAGGAGAATTCTCTAGAGAATTAAGGAACCTTAGTTTTACCCTTACCTAACCGCATATATATTTATATATATATATATATATATATATATATATATATATTATACATGTTTTTCGGCTAAATTTGGAGCTTTATAATGTCTCATTTTTACAGGGCATACAGAGTATAGTTTTAGTTGATATAAAGTTAGCTAACTTTAAGAATTGAAAGACAGCTGAATATTGGAAAAGATTTACATGCATCATGATGATTAGTGCTGGATATCCAAAATGTCGATATCATGAAGAATGCTCATTGCACTGTAAACAATGCAATTGCTGTAAAATGTGACATTAGTAGCTGCAATGGAGACTACAAAGCTCTGGCTTGCAGAAAGGAACCCAATACACATTCTCACCTCGTTTTTAGGCCGGGTACCATTTAACTATAGGGGGGGCCTTCCTTATTATATATCTTATTTATTTATTCTTGTTCATCTTGATTCTTCTTTTGATTTATGTTCTTTTCAAGATGCAGCTTCCTTGAAGTTTCTTCTTTCTTTCTGTCTGAATTTCTTTTTTCTTTAAGTTGGCCGTTCAAATGCTTCTCTTGAATTTTCCTTGACTTCAGTATACTTCTTGGCTGGTTTGGTCCTTAATCTTTGTTCTCCTTTCTTGATGCATCTTCATTTTCTTCCATTTATCTTGTGTAGCTGATTTCTTGTTGAGTTGGTCCTTCAAGCGTTTTCTTTCTTGACAGATCTTCATAAAAGTTTTTGGACTGTTCAGTTTCGAACGCAGTACCGTTGGATTTAAACGCCAATACTCTAGCCTTACGACCGGCTTTAGTCCGTCTTTGGTTGGTAAATTTTATCGGCTATTTATATTATCGAGTTGGACGGAATTTTTCTCTGACACATTTTTCGCACCCCTACACAACAACAACAGGAGAAGGGGATGAAAGCTTCGATCAACTGAATCCGGTCTTATACGAGAAAGATATGTGTTGTAGTCACCATCATGAAGATGTTGTTGAAAGAGCACTTGCGAAACCATTCGTTCAAGAGGCGCAAGGGACAAATCCTAAAAACAAAGGCCATGGAGAAACGCTTGACGAAAGCTACTTATCTCCTGAAGAAGGTGATTAATCAGTTTTAAGGTGGCGACGATAAGGTTTTTCTTAGATAAATAATTCTTCGGCCAGGATCGTTTGCATAACACCCATAACGACAGATGGCGCTCATATAATCCTAGGAACGTTCCACGTATCATGAGGTCCAAGTTTCTCCAAACTATGATGGTCTGTGGTTGTGTTTCCCGTAAGGCTGACGCCATGTCGCCCACATGTTTGAGCAGGGTCTTAGGCTAATTTCAGAAGGATATGTCAAGCTTTGGACAGTGTGGTTAAACACTAGCTGAAGAGTGTTGCTGCCGGAAAAATTACGTCGGGGAAGAATCAAAAGAGTTTGTCGGGGAATTTGACGAATTCACTAGCCCACTTTCTGGCCTTAAATATTTACGCAATGTAATCGCATGGGTACTATGTGGGGGAGCGGTTAAGAAGGACACCAAACTATCTGCATGCCACCCTAAAGCCGAGCTGGTGACCCTAAATCAAGGAGCTGCTTAGAGCTCTTCCCAATGACATTAAAGAAAGCCTGAACCAGGTTTCGGGGATCTTATTGACGTCGTGGTGGAAGATAAAAGTATCTAAAGGAGTAATCTGCTATTTCTGAACCATATCTAGCTAATATATTTTAATGTTTAAATACATTATTTTGGGCTGGGATATTGAACGGTTGTTTTCTTTTATGCAATCTGTCAAATTAAGATCGAGCAACCTATATGTATGGCTGTATATATATATATATATATATATATATATATGTTTTACCACTTTGATGAACTTTAATGAAGTTAATTAAAATGTTTCGGGAAGATATATAAATTTATGTAAACATATATCTACAATTAATTCGAAAGGAGGGAGGTTTTTTTGTTTCAAGTTAATTTATTGATTCGATAGCGGCGAATAGTGAGTGCCATTGTGAGGCAAGCTTCTGTTTGCAAACTATTTCTCTCTTTAAAATTAATTGCTGTCAATGATGAAATATCATTGAAGTGGAATAGAAGGATGGTCTGGTGACATTTAAATTTGTTTCCCGAATTTACACTGATTCAATTTATTAAATTTTGACGGACATTTTCTGAACTGCTAAAGTGAACTATTCTCACCAAATTTGATTAATTCCTTGTTAAATTTCTTCAAAGCGCATTATACACGACAAATTTAACAAATTGCGTTATTATTCATTACTTCTAAATAAATTGAGGGTGATATTTTGAAAGTATTATAGACATAGTTTGGAAACTCTAAATATATGCTGCTTAATTATATCCACAATTGTCTCTGAGGTAAGAAACATTTTCGTGAAAACATTCGGTAAATAGATAAAAGGGAAGGATTGTTAACAAGTATGAACTTTGAATTGTAATATGTTTGTGTCATAACTGAGAAGTGCGATATTAAGTTAATTAAATTTGGTCAATATATCGAACAAATAAGTTGTTTGCAAAGATACTTCTCATTTTTTAATGAATTTCAGCAAATCTGAATTGCATTCTTAAGAATGCCTTTCACTTCATTTTGAAGATGATGAAGTTGTGTTATATGCTTTCCTCTCGATAGCAATCGAACCTACGTATACAAAAGCAGCCAAATATGATTTTGAGACGTGAATATACACAGTGCGACAGTATATAAATTTCGGTTTTCGCATTGTTATCCAGTAATTCCTGCAACTGTGGCCTCAATGTTTTATAAATAAATCCTCCTAGTAAATTATGACCTAGTTCCAAATAGTGTCAGAATTTACAAGTATTCTTATGAATATCCTAATATTTTACCCTGTCATAGCAGCTGGCCCATCTGTGAATATGCTTCTATATTATTCTTAGTACAGCTCTGCCTTCCCGCTGATAATTTGATCAATTTGATTGACAGTAGTTTCGCCAGCATTATGGTTCAGCAACTCATGACATACTAGAACTTTTTATATAATTCTACTTTCATTGTCACAATATCTCATATATAAAAGTAACTCCACATTAATTGCAGCATACATACTCTCATCAATTCCGAAATAAAATTGTTTTGCAAATTTAATCCGAGTATAACTTGTTTTTTCAACATTCTGTTCCATGTTATTAATTCTCGTTTTTTAACAGTTTATTAGCTTTTATCAGGGCACCAAGGATTAAGGAATTTTAATGAGTCATATGAGTTCTTTTTTTGAAAAAAACGAGATTAAGTTATTAGGAAGTCTCTGATGTGTCCTCTGATGGGAGATAAAATGTACTAATGCTGTTCTGATGTTTTGCATACTTTTTAATAAAAAGTAATCATATTTATTTTTGAATTCGCTAGAGTTTTTTAACAAAGGTTTACTCATTAGAGACTTTTTCATCAAAGGAGATATTGCAGCTCAATGAATGTTTGGATGATTGTATTAATTTTGTCTTGAAAACAAACAAGGATCACAAATGCGATATGCTCTCAGGAAATAGAAAAAACTACAGACCTTTTAACGGATACATCGTGACACGAGAAATAATGAATAATGGCATTAAAATTAGTTGGTTTCCGGTAGACGAAACAATATGCTCTTAGTCATATCGCATTTGAGATCCTTGTTTCCTTGCAAGACGAAATTAATACAATCACCCAGTGTTCCCTGAACAAGTTTTTAATCTCGCATTCATCTTCGATTAATTTCACGTTTCTGTCCTTAATCTTTATTTTCTCTTTACCTTTAGTATTTCCCATTCTTTTTACCTTTTTGCAAAATTCACGGGGCAATAGCTCGTTGTCAAAATTTTGAAAGGCTATGTCCCCGTATTCTCTTTATTTATCCATTATTGCACTTAGTAGTCCACTCTTCTTCGTTCTCAGATTGCGTTATTTTTCCCTTGACTTTCCGTTTATTATTATGTCTTCGTTTATCGCTTTTATATCTGCATTCTTCGTTTTCATTTCGTCTGTCCATATAAAGTAATTAACTCTTTGGTATGTGTTTCTGGGTATTGCATTGTCCTCACCTGTTTTTTCTTCGCGTCCTTATTTTTTCCAGAGAACTATTGATTTGTTATAAAGTAGCTACATTTAGTATGTTTGGTGCCTAGTCGTTAAATTCTTGTTTGTATTTTCCCCAGTCTGCTATACGGTATGCCTACCATTTTTTTAACTGGTATTTGTATTGGTTGCTGATTCACGGTTAGTAGTGTTGCTGTGTGGTCGCTGCAGATAACATCTACAGATTTTATGTGGTAGTAAAATGAATTTTATTGTTTGCGAGGCGGATGTCTGAAGTTGTCCCTGTTCTGTTTTTATTTAGCGATGGGTATTCTGGTCCTAGTCTTTGTGATATAACGGTCTGAGGCCGCTTAAATTCAGCCGCTATCACATGGTTAAAAACATTGCTACCTACGTGCATCTTCGAGAGCAAGCAGGGCGCGTTATCGCCACCTGAGTCAATATTAAACCAAGAGAACATCCCCCCCCCCCCGTTTCACCTCCATTCGTTGATCTCGCCAGATTGAGTTAGGCTTACGGGCAGATAAGGTATTTTCCCAAGCGCGACCGGAGCATTCCCCCGAGCCTCCCACTCAATTGTCCCCTACGCCAAGGAGATGGCTCCAGGTACTTATACAAGAGCATTTCCCAATAAGAGCAGATCAGATCCAGATTATCTTCGAGAGGCATCATGCCGATTCGGTCTTAACTTGTTCACCTCAAGATCCACCATTATTGTCCAGAAGAGGACAATATCCCTTGAGTGCCAAGGTTTGTGCCTTCGAGACTCCATATCAATAAGGCTCCCCCTGTTGTTCAGAAAGAGAACAACGTTAGAACAGCCATTGTTCTTTGAGCCTGTTTACAAGAAACGGTTCTCACCCTCCCCCCTTGTTGTTCAGAAAGATAATAACGTTAGAACAGCCATTGTTCTTTGAGCCCGTTGACAAGAGACGGTTCTCACCCCCTCTGTTGTTCAGGAAAAAACAACGTTAGAACAGCCATTGTCCTTCAAGCCCGTTCGTCAAGAAACGGTTCTCATTTCCAAGACATCACGTCAGGATAATTTAATTCCCCCTTTTTAACGTTCTTCAAGAGGACGAATGGTTTCAACGATAACCTCCATTGTATATCTAGAACATCCCCGATTTGTTGTCACAAAGATCGCTCGTATCTCCGAGTCCCACTTCGCTCTCACTCTTCGAAGACAGTCCTTCCCCTTAGCTAAGGACAACCCCCGAAGAACCCTTCTGCTGGAACTCACCAGTGGACGAAGATTCCTTCGCATCGCCTTCCTCTGCACAACAACTTTGTAATTACGTAAGCTGAGCATTACCTTTAATTATCTAACCTTTTGTCAACCCTACCCTGTGCTTTAAATGGTTTAGCGAACCATCGCATCCCTTTAATTTTTATTTCTTTGACCTTTTTAAATCTCTCCTAATGTTAATCCTCGGATTAGTCAAATTTTTCCACGACCCTTTTCATTCTCTGTTTATGTAAACATTTTCTTTTGTGTGTTGTTGATAGTTTAATTAATAAAACTATTTTATTAATTTATAGGTCTATTATTATCCTTTAGCTCAGTTCCACTTCTTAAGCATATTGGAGATAAATAACCTCGGTCAATCAGATTACCACGCACTTGAAATATTATAATAATTCCTTCAACGAATAGTTATATATGGTATATCGTCGAGAGTCTATTCTACGACAGTCTTCTTATTATCCTTCTGTCTATTTGCGTTTGTAGGTCTTTTCCTGTTTGGTTTCTGTTCCTATATCTCGGAGAAATGAATCTTGCGTTCAGGTCTCCCAAAAAAACAAATTGGAAGTCTATTGTTAAATATTGTCACAAAGTTATTTATTAGAAGTCCTGGTCGTTGCAGTGGTTAGTATCCCATAGCGATTACTATATTGGTTAATTCCATTTTGACCTCAATTGCGAGGTAAGATTCGGTGAGTACTTATTTTGTTTTATACTCTATTCCTTTCTTTATTGTTATTGCTGCTCCGTCGTGTTGTTCGTTTGTGTGGTTAGAAGCTATTACGTCCTAGTTCTATATTTTAAATATGTACGTCTTGAGGTCAATTCTGTTTTCTGATGTTAAAATTATGTTGGCACCTATTTTTCTGAATATATTTCCGTATGTGTTTTCTTTATCCTACCATGCGTTCGTATTCGTCTGCATAATTCTTAATTTCCGTTCTATATTTTGTCTTTTGGCTATTAAGCGTTTCTTCTTTTATGGGAGAGTAAAGTTTTTACGATTATTTACTTGTATCGTTTTCTTGTGGTTCTGCTTTTGCTTTTTGTTCTCGCCTAGATTTGGCTCTTTTCCATCTCGCATTTCGTGGCTGCTTTACCGATGTCTTGTCGCGTGGTGAGGCATCGTTGGTCGATTTCCTTAGTTGCTTTTTGTTTTAAAGCGTACTTTCTTATGTTCTTTTTGATTGTTTATCGCTCTCTGTGTCTTCTTCTTCTTCTGCTTCGCTATTATTTCTTTTCTCTTCTTCAATGAGTCTCTTTTTCGTGTACTCAAAGTTCTCGATTTTGAATATGACCGAACATCACTGTCCTTAGGGAATTTCATTGATTCCAGATCGCTTTCCTCGAGCATGAAGTTTAAAGTTATGACATATGTTCCCGGCTGTGCGATATTCAATGAGGTGTGAGTGAGGAATACACGTCAGTATTTTTACGTTGAGAGTCCGGTCGAGTATAACGTGTATAGTTTGGCCGTTTCGCTTAGCTTTGCTGATGAAATGTGGAATTTCGTGAAGCATCTTTTGGTTGGTGGATTTCAGTTTCTTTTATCCTTATAATTTCTTTTCTCTTCAGGCATGACATAGCGATTGTTATATGCCTTCCTTCACAATTTACACATTTTTATTATCATTTGAGCAGTTCCTCTATGAATGGAGGCCGCTGCAGTCCGAGTATATATCATCTTTTTGGAGGCAGTTGGCAATTATGTGATCTTCCATCTTATAACACAGGAAGCAAATTCATAGATTTCTGGTAGGGATTCTCATACTGTGTGCGAGAAGTCCCTTTTTTAATGCTTTTGTGGCAATCTATGTAGACTTGCACACGATTTTAAAACATGTGTGCGCTCTCTGAATTTAAGTCTGTTAGGAATCTTCCGCTATTGTTGTTGCTCTTATAGTTCTTGCTTTAATTCCTCAGGTGTATCTTCTCCAATCAAAGGCTCGAATATTTTGCTGAGGATACTTTAATCGCGATTATCTGTAGAGGTACTTTTGCCTCTAGGTCTATTTTACGGAGGGTGATCGTGCCCACAGAGGAAAGTAATAGCTCGACGTCATTTTTATCAGCACAAATTAACAAGAATCCATTGGGCGTTTCGATGCATTGGATTAGTGAAATTTATCAATCCTTGAAGAGGCTTTGGGCCCCTTATTTTTGTTTCCTTTTATTTCCGTTCGGTATGCCTCGGACTCGCAGTCTCTTGCTGAAATCCATCGGGTCCATTTTCTTAGCTCATACCCCCTTCTGGTTTAGACGTCCTTCTGAAAAGTAAGCCAGATGGGCTCCATAAAAAAAAAAAATTCTGAAAAGTAAAACCTGGAGAAATATTATTGCTGCTCCACTAGTAGGATAAGCCTCCTATATAAACCTATTTATAAATATCGTACTTTCCTTGGGGTGCACACTCGCCGACCACCCTAAATAGATGGCTTAGCCCTATAAGCGATCCTACATTCAGGTTTGGGCTCATTACCGCTAACCGGCCTCCTTCTCTCGGCTCCTAACTGGGTCTCCTTCAGGAATTCACTATACCCTACTACCGACTTTTTGTGCGTCTATACTGGTGGTCGAGTTATACTGTGCTAGGCAGAAGTACAGTTAAAGAAAAAATGCTTAGGATAGTGAGAGTTAGAGGCAGAAAATTGAGGAAATCGACGCTTTGTGGTGATGCCCCGCGAAACAGAAACAGGAGATCTCTCCAATCAGTTCCATTCGCGCATATATTTCTCCTCACTTCTGCCTCTTTTTTATGGATAAGAAGTCATATGTAGAAAAATGCTTATTCTTTCAAGTTATTCAAGACAAATATTTATTTTAACTTAGTAGTGCGTAGCGTAGTCATATGAACTAAACCTTCAATAGTCAGACAATCCGAGTCTTCCAATTTTATGTTTCTTATACCGCATAGTTTGTCTTTAAAAATTTCCCGCGCCATAATTAAACAATTTTATTTAATACTTATGTTCACGTAGAAAGACTATATATAGTGTAGAAATTTGCAAATAATTACATGTCTGTTCATTCCCTGAAGATGACCTAACACGGTTAAAATTCGTCTAGAAATAAAGAATGTCATTCGCGGATGTTTAGTCTCGCCTGGAAGACCCCGTAAAAAAACTTGTAAGAAATATTAAGAAAATATAAGTTAAGAATAATATTGCTACCACAGCTGTCGATAAAATAGTACATGTAAACAACATGGTCTTTTACCTAATTATATATATATATATATATATATATATATATATATATATATATATATATATATATATATATATATATATATATATAGATATATATATATATATATATATATACATATATATACATATATATATATATATATATATATATACATATATATACATATATATATATATATATATATATATATATATATATACATATATATACATATATATATATATATATATATATATATATATATATACATATATATACATATATATATATATATATATATATATATATATATATATATATATATATATATATATATATATATATATATATATATACATATATATACATATATACATATATATATATATATACATATATATATATATATATATATATATACATATATATATATATATATATATATATATACATATATACATATATATATATATATATATATATATATATATATATATATACATATATATATATATATATATACATATATATATATATATATATATATATACATATATATATATATATATATATATATATATATACATATACATATATATATATATATATACATATACATATATATATATATATATACATATACATATATATATATATATATATATATATACATATATATATATATATATATATATACATATACATATACATATACATATATATATATATATATATATATATATATATATATATATATATATATATATATATATATATATATATATATATATATATATATATATATATATATATATATATATACATATATATATATATATACATATATATATATATATACATATATATATATATATACATATATATATATATATACATATATATATATATATAAATATATATATATATATATATATATATATATATATATATATATATATATATATATATATATATATATATATATATATATATATATATATATATATATATATATATATATACATATATATATATATATATATACATATATATATATATATATATATATACATATATATATATATATACATATATATATATATATATACATATATATATATATATATATACATATACATATATATATATATATATATACATATATATATATATATATATATATATATATATATATATATATATATATATATATATATATATATATACATATATATATAGCACTTGATCATTTAATTAAAATAAACATAATAAACAAAATTATTTTTATCGTAAACCTATTTGATCATAGTCTAATTTTTAATTTATTCATTTTTCATTTGTACTTAAGGCATTCATCCTAAATCCCACCCCAGCCCTCTCCTTATGCCCCGTTTTCTTTTCCCGTCATTTATAAAATTCGGCTATTCCTTTAATCCTTTCCCTAGATATTGATATTTTCTTTGTATGTGTGTATTTTGTTCCATTGGATTTTGCACATGCCTATTTTCAAGCTTACGTGTATTATATTTTAATTTATTTGTTTTCTTCTACTTTTGTTCCATATTTTGTGAAAAGCCTTCCTTACCGTTCTGTGTGGTAAAAAATTAATGTACCAGGTAGTGCAGAATGTAATGGTGTTTTTTCTGACAATGCCATATATATGGCTTTTTTTTGTCTTTAAAGAGCTCATCGGGCGACTGCCTACTTGGGCATTAGGCGCCGTATTTAAAACTGGCCTATGCCTAGGCTACTTTAAGATAAAAGGAAAAGGGAAGTGTGCAGTAAGCAAGCTCCTCCGTCGGGGGGAGGTACCCCCGGCGCAGGAGCGTGCGACCTATAAGAGGAAAAAAACAAGAGCAAAAAACAACAAAACGAAACAAAACAAAAAAACCCTGCTTAAATAAAAGGGAGAAGGCCGGCCTCCCCCAAAAAGTCAACACTCCACCAGTCAATGTTTACGCACTCGTCCCGAGTTCAAAGGAAAGGCGGTAGCGCCCCCGCCCATCCCAGTAGCGGGACAGGTAACTTGCGCGAAGATCACCCAGACTGGGACATTCGACAAGAATGTGACGAACAGTCTGGGGGACGAAGCAGTCGTCGCAATAGGACGCAGGCGAGTGCTCTATCAAATAACGATGCGTCACACGAGTGTTTCTGATTCAGAGACGGCAGAAAGCGACCTGATGCCGTCACGGAAATATAAGATAGGTCCATGGGAACAGTCGCGGCGTAATGGCACGCAACTTTAAGTTCCCTTCGACCGTCTCCCATCTTCTTTGCTAAGCAGTCCGAAGAGCTGCCCGTATTCCTGCCATGTAGTTGGTGTGAGAAAGAGCGAAGCGTTGTTCCGGTCACTGAGTCCTCGCGGACTCTTTGGGGCCCTCATTGGCACGCTCATTCCCCGCAATTCCTACATGTCCAGGAACCAAGCAGAAGATAATCTCGACATCTACCCGGCTCGCCATAACCGTGGCGTCACGGATATCGCGAACCAGGGGGTGCGGAGATTTCACTGCCTCGAGAGAACTCAGGGCGCTTTGTGAGTCGCTATAGATCACAATCCGCTGACTTCAAACAAAGAAGATTCGGCGTGGAAGCCGACCCCCTCTTGGGACTTGGAGCCATCCGTAAACACTGGCACTGCTCCAGTGTTACACGAGGTGTGTTCCAAAAAGGTCAAACGCAATACTTCCGGCGCTATACAAGATTTGGGAACAGAGGCGTGGCAACAAATAGCCAAATGTGGTATCTTCCAGGGTGGTGTCCTGGGCAAAACCAGGGGCACCAGCGGCCCGAGAGCTATATTTAGCTCTCTAAGGAGTATCCTGGCTCTAAACATAAAGGGCTCAAGGTATGACTTGCGTCTCTCGGCGGCATAGGCACCGTCAAGATCAACTGCGGATACAGTGCGAGCTGTTCACGACTAATGGAGGCGCCGGGCTCGCGCGTACAGGCGACTGATGCACTGTACGTGGCGCAGAGCGAGTGGCATCTGCCCAGCATCGACCAACAGGCTCTCAATGGGGCAAGTGTGGAAGGTACCGGTCGCAAGGCAAAGTCCGGTGTGGTGGATCGAATCCACCTCCCGCAATAAATGCTCGGCTGCGGATGCATAAAACTCGCATCCGTATTCGAGCTTCGAACGAACAAAGGATTGATAAAAAGTAGGCTAGTAGCCTTATCAGCGCCCCAAGCGCTGAACGTCACGGAACGCAGAATATTCATAGCGCGCATACAAGAGACCCTAAGGATGAGAATATGAGCCTCCCAGGTGAGGCGTCGGTCGAATACAAGACCAAGGAAACGGTGCGATTCAACCCCATTCAGGCGCACCCCATTAAGAAACAAATCTGGGTCAGAATAGAGTCATGGAAGGCGGCAGAAGTGCACCACCTTAGTCTTGGGCAAAAAAAAACCGAAAATTGTGCGCTTCGGCATAGACCGAGACGCGGTTCAATGCCTGTTGGAGTCGATGCTCCAGAGTTGGTAAATAGGTCCACGCCGAAGAAATCGATAGGTTGTCTACATAGAGCGTAGCAAGAACATCTTGCGGTAGCACCGAGGTGATGCCCTTGATGCTCAGGTCAAAGAGTGTGACACTGAGAACACTTCCCTGCGGGACACCCTCTTTCTGCTCCTTTGCCCCGGAGAGGGCTCTTCTTACCCGTACGCGGAATTGACGATCTCGCAAAAATTCAGATATAAACATTGAAAAGCGTCCCCTTGCCCCCGTTGTGTGAGAAGTCTCAATGATACCGTATCGCCATGCGGTATCATAGGCCTTCTCCAGAACGAAAAACAGCGTGGCGTAGAGCTGTCTACGAAGGAAGGCCTAGCAGACGGCATTTTGCAGTCAAAGCAGAGCATCCGACGTGGACTGGAACTGTCGGAAGCCACACTGTGCAAAAGACAAATGGCCTCCGCTGTCGAAATTCACCAACAATGAAATCGTTCGGGTGAAGCTTATAGCGCATGTAGGCATAACGATTCTGTTTGAAGGCGTGCAAAATGGACAGACGTTCTAGGAATAGTAGTCAGGCCCGCAGCGATGAGGTTGCCAGAGAAGAACATAACAGCCTCATCTACAGACCTAAACTCCTCGACTGAAATAGAAAATTCAGTCATTTCCAGAAATGCAGGCCACCGCGCCCGCGCCAAGCACGACTTAGGTGGGCTCTCAGGTGGCAGTTGCCCTGAAAATGATATTTGAATGGGGAAGTGATCACTACCATGGGGGTCATCGACCAACCCCCAATCAAAATCAGGCTGTGTATCCGAAGAGCACAAAAA
Source organism: Ceratothoa steindachneri (assembly GCA_963969495.1). Lineage (NCBI taxonomy): Eukaryota > Metazoa > Arthropoda > Malacostraca > Isopoda > Cymothoidae > Ceratothoa > Ceratothoa steindachneri. The sequence continues at coordinate 157,778,646 of OZ018322.1, read as the reverse complement.
TAGGTCAAGGAAAGAAAATGAAGCGATTCTCGGACAGAGATGCGTAAACGTTTAGGACACATATCTCAAGCTCTTCGATCAGATTGGCAAGGAATTGTTCCCTGGGATTTATTGTGTAATCTCCCCAGAAAGGATGCCGGCCGTTCAGATCTCCAAGCAAGAGAAAGGGTGCCGGCAATCGTGCCACGACGCGTTGGAAGTCTCCCGCGTCGAAGTCAGCTGACGGTGGAATGTACGAAGAAATGATAGTATACCTCCTATCCAGGTGAAACTCCACAGCCACTGCCTTAAAGGAGGTATCTAAAGTGAAAGAAAGAACGGAGACATCATGCCGGGTTTAAATCGCGAAACCCCCAGCCCGGCCATCCCGCGGTGGTGGGGTCGCAAGACCCTTGTACACTGGGAGAGCGGGCAAGGGGCACGCGCCTAGCATAGTCTCATCCAGGAAAATAGCTAACGGGGAACGGGATGAGACGACCCTCCTCAGCTCATCCCAGTTAGCCCGGAGTCCACGGCAACTCCATTGAAGGAATATGCCCTCCAGGCCTAGCTCGGAGGAGAGTCAGGGGACCTCTTCGAACAGGAGACCCTCACAAGAATGGTCGTAGTCTTCCCGGATGCAGAACCCTGGTCGCTGTTTTCCGGACGAAGGGCTGAAGGGGCTGTCGCCTTCGAAGACTTATTGGGGTAGGTTGGGCTCGCCATGCGAGTCTTTTTCTCCCTCCGCTTCGAAACCTTAGGAGGGCGTTGCGACTTTGGAGGCGAGGGGCCCTATTTTCGAGGAACCACCGTCTCCGAGCCCCTCAGTGCACCACTAGGCGGGGGCGAAGGACCGATGCTGCTTTGTTAATTGTCCTCCTTTCGGGGAACAGCTTTTTGAACCCCGGAATTTGGCCTAGTGACTAACTTCAGGGGTGCTGCCTCCTGTGAGTCTAACGACTCGGAGCAGGCGTGTTGCTGTTTCGCCTTACGGTAAACGGTCAAGCTGGGGTGAAAGGGGGGGAGCCATCTTCCCCCATTAGGACCTTGCATAGGGGCGGATTCAGGTTCGCTGCTTGGCGCTAAGCCCGGAGCTTCCCCCAGTGAAGCCCCTACCGTCTGAGGCTGGGTTTACTCAAGGACGATGTCTATCACAGGAGGGGCCTCTAGTTGGCCATCCTCTCCCAGGACATCGCAGGTCCCCTTGGCAGCGTCAGTAGTCTTGTGTGGGGAGGCACAGGCCTTGACCCCGGCAAGGTTTAAAATTCTTGCCAGCAGTTCTTTTGAGGGAAGCGACCAAAGTGGCCTGGCTTCCCTCTCTCCCCTAAGGAGGCTTGACCTTCTGAGCTGCTTCAATTTCCGCTGTTGGCTATGGGCTGCCTGCTGGCTTTCTTAGCAGTCCCCTTAGAAAGAAAAGGAAGGACTGCCGTTGGAAGCAGGGAAGTACCTAAATTTACCTCCAGAGAAGGGGGGGATTGGGAGTCCCCTACACACGTAGGCGTAGAAGAGGAGTAAGCCTCCTCTCCCGTTAAAGACATATGGAGGGTCTCCTGTGCAAGCACAGGAGGAGGAACCTCCATTTTTTCTGTTGAGCTGCCGCTGTGATTGAGAGCGGTTGGCTATGGGCTACCTGCTTGCTTTCTTGGCAGTCCCCTTAGAAAAAAAAGGAGCGACTGCCGTTGGAAGCAGGGAATTGCCTGAAAGCACCTCCAGAGAAAGGGGGGAGTGGGAGTCCCCTACACCCGTAGACGTAGGAGAGGATTAAGCCTCCTCTCCCGTTAAAGAAATATGAAGGGTCTCCTGTGCAAGCACAGGTGAGGGGGGACCTCCATTTTTTCTGTTGAGCTGCCCGAGAGCGGCTCCGTTGATGTAACAGGGGAAGTTAAGGGTTTGTTTTTTTTAGTTTTTCATCTATGGGAATGGTGACCCTATTTGTACCACGGGAGGCAATACCTCATTACCTCTCGCAGTTACCTGCACTGCAAGAGGTGCTTACAGGCCTAACAGTGCTAGGCGCTGCCATTTTGGACCACATTTCCCGCCTGGTGGTCTGGCAGTTTATCGGCATGGCGGCTCCACCTTGAACACTGCGCAAAAAGATAGATAGTGAAGAGGAGAGGAAAAGGGATGTGAAGAAGTTATGAGTGGGGATGAAGCAGGTTGTTAAAAACCAACCACCCCAGACCGGAGCTCAGAGGATAGGGAACATTGTCCCCTTCCCCCTCAGCCCCGATCCGGGACGGTTGGCTGAGAAGAAGGTCAGCATCTACCCTGTGAAATTAGATGCTGACCAGAGAAAGTTGTTGGAGAGGTTGTAGTGAAAGTGAGAGAGTAGGGGAGAAATACAGACTATCTAAAGGAAAGAAGAGAAGCTAAGCTGAGGCCGGACGGAGCGCTGGATCCCGTCAGCACGGCGCCCAGGATGGCAAATCGCCGCGCCCCTTACGGTGCATATATATAGCAAACTAACCAACTAACTAAAGTAACTTGACTAAGGTATAATGTAAGTTTTCGGAAATACATAAGTTACTCTCTTAAATCTGGTTATATTGAATTTACTGCCCCTTAAATCAATATGGATGAAATGGATTTCCGCATAATTTATATTTATGTGCTAATCTAGGAAGAAAGGATACTGAATCTGCATAAAACATCCCGACGCATTAAGCTAAGGATTGCTCATGCTCGTAAGGTACAGCTTTGGTTTCAGAGGTTTTAAAGAGAAGATCGGAATCATATATATTCAACCTCTACGGAGGAATCGATCCTTTGAATATGACACACTAAGGGAAGCAATCGAGGCAGACCCTCAATAGAATAATGGTAGCAAGCAAATAAAGCATTTTCACCAAATTATTTGAATTGAAAAATAAAAAAGATAGATACGTTTGTACTGCATGAACTGACCGATGACTAACAAAATCATCACGACGACATTTGTTCAACCTTGATGCTAAGAAACGATAGGTAGTTTATTGTGATGAAAAATGGATTCTTAACAACAACGCAAAAAGGTCTGAAAAATGGCTGGACCGACAAGAGAAACCTAAACCTATCTTGAATTTCACCTTACATCAAAATGTACATAGTGACCTTATGGTGAACTGCATCAAGGATTATTTACTCTAGCTTCCGGAACCTATCAAAAAGAATTCAAGCAGTGAAATACTTTCAAGACTTAGAAATAATGAATAAAAATCTGGGCGAAAAAAGTCAGATTTAGTCAACAGGAAAGTTCCTTGTTCGACCTTTTGTGGTAAAGTCGATGCTTCATATGTAGCGATTGATATTGTTTATGCCTGTTGGAATAGCCACTCCAGAGCATAGCGCGAATATCTTCCAGTGTCACTGAGGTGATGGCGTTGATTGACAACTTAATGAATTTGAGACTGAGGAGACTTACCTACGGAAGAAACTCCTGAAGTCTTATTGGAACGGAGAGATCGCCACCTATTAGTGCAGAGAGATTCTGTGACAGCCGATCGACATCATAGGCCTTCTCCAGATAGAAATAGGCCCTAAAGAATTGCTGTTTACGAAGAATGCCTCACAGAAAGCATTTTCCAATTGGAGAAGAGCATCACACAGAGATTGGAACTTACGAAGCAGTAAATCTGCAGAAAACAGGTGGCTTCCTCTGTATAGGAATTAAGATATCTAATTGCACAGGCAAGACTTTAGACAAATTGGGATGACACCGTTAAGAGAGTAATCTTTGTAAAGCTACCAAAAAGGCACCATTACTGCCAATCTTCAGGATGTATTCTGGAAAGATACTCCTAGTCTATGTCCCGTTGAGCAAATTTTATCAGAAATGCTATGCCTCGTTCACCAAGAAGTCGGGGGATGGCGTACGGGATATCCTACGGACCAGGGGAGGTGTTTTTGAATGAAGCGAATGGAGAGTGCATCTTGTTTGGCAAAAACAGCTCTCCGAAAGATTCCCTGCCTACGGTAATAAAGTACACTCGATAGATTTCAGTGAAACCACAACATGTAATAAATACTGGCAGAGTAACAGCCCTGCATCCTAAGAGTACCGAAACAGCGTTCGCGAAGGACTCTGCCACGTAAACGAGGTCTCAAATTGCGGTCCCCTCCACCTTGGATGATGGTCTAACAAAATTAATATTATGATTTTTATTACCGTACACTGGATTTTTTACTATTCACACTTTTAACACTAAAAAGCACTGAATTTACGCTGTAATACTGTTTTGCACAGATTTCTTTTTAAAAACATTATTTTTATTAATATTTAGACACTGACGAACGAATGGCATTAATTCGTATGTTGGTTTCATCGTGATTCAGGGCTGTCCTTTTGAGCTACGATGATGGCTACTGTGTCCGTAGGTAGAGACTGTAAAAACTTTGTCCGGGTTAGGTCTCAACCCATGTTCACTTGAAACGATCTATCATCGCTCATCCAGATTGTTCGAAGTAGTCCGGTGTGTGTAGATTTGGCTCCTCGAACCCTTCTTGTTGCTCTTAAGTCTCGCAGAATTCGATCCAACGCCTCGGGCGGCAAAGCAAAACAATTCACGGCTGCTTAATTAAAATACGGGAGGCTTGATGGTGGTGGAATTCGATCCACTGTCTCAAGTGAAAAGGCAGCAGAAATCCACGAATTTGTGCAATCCTGTAATGAATGCTTCTTTGAAGATGGGAGGCTCGATGGTAGTAGAATTCGACCTATCGTTTTGGGTGACAAGGCAGCAAAGAACGACTATTTGTGACAATCGCCTAAAGGCTGTTTCGTTGAAGACGGGAAGCTGATGGTGATGGAATTTAGCATGTATTCTTTTTAGTTGGTAAACCAAGGAGCTTTTTGCTCTCCTGGCGAATCCATCTTCTCTACCACCAACCTTCAGAGGAATAATGGAGTATTGATGTGCCTTTCTCCTTTAGAGAGAATCAACCCATAATCGCTGATATGGTTTCTTGTTCTGGAGCTCGGGTATTCTCGGATGGCGGTGAGCTAGTAATTTCTTCTTATAATAGTAAATTCTCCATTCTGTAGAAACGTCTTCCGATGTTACTCTCTCTTTGGATATAATATCTCTGTTTAAATGTATTTTTTTGATAACAGGATTAAACATTAAACGCAGTCCATCTCTATCTTTACATCGACTAACCGCATACATGAATGCGGTATTTTAACATTAACCTTTACTAAATTAATTTATTGGATTAGTTCCCATAATAAATTGTCACAGGTTACATTAACATATTTTACCAATCCTTACAAAACTACAAAGTCTTACAATTGCTATATAATAATAGACATGTTATCAATACAACACCTTCGTTAATATTGTAGTATAAGAATGACTTAACCTTCAGGCCTTGCATAGTTGCCAAATGTCACCGTTTTTATTATTCTAGTGGCCTAAAACATATTTTTTTTTGTCAAGTAAACTCTATTTATATTATATTTATTGGAGAAATAAGATTTTGATTGTTATCTAAATACTTTTACATTAATTCTATATTTATTATCCCCAAATTACTATATTCCAATCTTTTGTTTCTTTTTAAATTCGTTTAAAGTTTCTTCAAATAACGTAAATAGAAATCATTTAGTAAGTAGCAAAAATAAGCTAGTGATTTAGAGAATGACAATAATTTTGAGAGAAGTGACTAAGCTGTTTAATCTATATTATATTGCAAAAGAGAAGTATTTACGATTTGGAAACAGTGCTCTCTTTAGAGCACTCATTAATTACACTAGCCAACAAATTTTAACTTTGTCTCTGCTAGTTGCTTAAATGTTGTTGTAACTATCTAATTTTGGTGTGCTAATTCCAATTCTGTGCTCAGATTTGTCCCAACACGTAAGGTTCCTGAGTTATGCAACTAGGCTATAGAGCTCACTTTGTACCTTGGATCAATTGATGATATAATTATTACGAGTTTGAGAAGAATGCGACTTTTCTTGGCCAAGCTTTGGAATCGGAGCACCCTATTTACCATCATGTACGTCCTTTTGCAGACTCAGACAAGATATATATTAAATATAAGAGGTAGTACTCACCTAACTATAAATTTCTTTAAAAATGTGTGAGACTCTTGCTCCTGCGCTTGTACGTGGATATATGTAGGATCCTTCTGTTTTAGGACCAGCAGTAGTCATCAATCATGTTTTCGTTAAAGCGGCGTTGATACACGCTTTCCATCATTGCAATATCTCAGTGCAACTTTTTCCCATATTAATCACTAACACTATCACCCATAATAGATGGAAAGAAATCTAGATGCGTATGTAGAAATGCATCTTTAGAGCCATCCGACACCCCATTCGATGATAGGCCTATAGTATGTTGTCGACTAATTCTTTAGAGTTTTCAGCCCTACGATTACCAAGGAAGTTCTGAACTATGTACAGGGTAAAATGAATTTCATGCTGCCACCTCAAGTGGAGTTAGTTTATTTCTGAACTCCCTGTCACGTATCAAGTCTCTGATCTACGGCCCTACAAAAATGCCAGCTTTAAGTTTGGCATCGGTTTTCTTTGCACCAAATTTCTCATTGAGATATTTGAATTTATCAGAATCATGGGCCATTGCTTTAACAAAATTCGTGATGAGGCAAAGTTTGATATAAAGTGGTGGAAGGTAGACCTTCTGTGGATGTACCAAAGGCATTTGCTTCACATTGTATAGGACAACAAGGTCTTCTTCTCTTCTGGGTCACCTTTTGATAATATAGTGATACCTGTAGTTGCGACTGTTCCATTAGCAAAAGAAGCACATATTCTTTTTATATCCTAGTTGCAGTCCAAGAAGTAAAGAAACTACCTTTAGATCACCTGAGATATCCCACTTACAATGCGAGTAATGAACACCTTCCAAAATAATTTTGATTAAGACATGTCTCAATCATCCCAACACTAAGTGCAACAGGAATTGAATTTTTTTGTTTCCATATTGTATCAACATAGCTTTGAGGCTAGCAGTGCTTGTACCGATGAATAATCTCCATTAATAAGGCAAATTTTCGATTCCTGTCTGATTCATTAGGCTAATAAAATCAGTACAGAAACAAGCACCACCTTCTTCTTTATAGAAAGCAACTAAGGCCTCATGGCATTTACGTTAAGTAGATATTTTAGCACCATCCTTTAGAAGATTCTGTTGCTCTAGTCTGGAGCCCAACAGTTCTGCGTTCTCCTTCGACAATGACAAACCCCTCTCCAAATCGTTCAATCTTTCCTGATTCATCAATCGGATCTACTTTTCCTTACAATCATCCTTATACATTTCATCGTCATTGTTATCCTCTTATTCAGGCAATGAATCATCTTCTTTAACTGCACTAGCTGATGGAGGAACTGGGATAGGGATTTCTATATTATGGGAGACTGGCCTTATAGCTGACTTATAATCTGGATATACAATCTTGGCCTTGTCCTTATTTGAGAATGCCACGATATTGGTCATACAAAAGTAGCAATCAAAAACATGATTTGTTGGCTCACGCCACACCATTGGTATAGCAAAATGGATACCCTTTTGTTTGCCATTTATCCACTCTGTGAGCCCCGGATAACACACAGTACAAGATTTTGAGGTGCCTAGGGCTTGTCCTAGTCCCCACCTTTACAAACAAAATAATAATTGTATGCAGTTTTCATTCTTTTAGCTAAATATTTCCGCTGGTTGCTTGGAGTATATTTTCCAACATCACTATAATGGTTAGATTTGAACACGCGATAAAGCAGGAGTGTAAAGCATAAACCAAACACAAACAACACATCCTCTCATTACGGTAGCCGAAGCAACACTGTCCATATGTGTAACTATAGTGTATGTGTGTATCTCATGTATCTTACGTGCTAGAACAATTATGATTAAAGATTCGGAATCAGCATACTCAATTTAGTATAAATCACAAGCTAATACCCAAGTAGTAAAATTATTATTAACTAGTGTTATTCTGAATCCCATCAATTGAATGTATTTCTGATTTAATGTGAACCCATTATAAAATTATATAAAACTTGAAAGTGCTAAATTTGGAAGTAGCTTTGAGTCATATTTCATCCCACAATGTGGTTCTAACACTACCCAGCAAATGATAAATTTGATTCTTCATCAAAAGTGTCTCTTCACAACCCAACACTGAAATTGCACTGCCTTAGTTCAACACGAACGGCAACGTTAAGATCATAATCAGTTTCAAAATATGTCCATTTTTGAAAAGTTAGTCTAACCTAACCTTAACTTAGCCTTAACCTCACAATACCCTAGAACGTTTATTCTGCAGCCAGCCCTGTTCCGAAAAGACCAGAATCCTACAACACGTTTGTTAACAAATAATTTAGTAAAAGAACCTTTATACATATGGGATGAAATATATCAATTAAAGATTAGCACCTGACAAAACTCTTATTTTCGAAAACATATGACAACATTTGCAAGAAACAAAGAAAAGAAAAATGGCTGAAAAAAGATTCCTTATTTTCCCAACTGTTCGTTTTTAGTTGACTTAAATATATCTCCATAAGGGATTATTAACGTTTTTGGATCGAATAAAAGTAACTCGCTCCAAGTTTACAATGAAAAGATAATTTCTCTACAAAATGACCAAGTCAAAATAATGATAAACTTCCCTGAAAATAAAGTAAGATATCCTTTGAAATTTGCCTCTGATAATGTCCAAGTTTCATTTCATAGGAGTGCGAATAAAAAGGTATAAAAATATTAATTTGTTTTTCAGGAACGGGTTCTCCAATACAATGAGACAGTTAGCTTATAACTTTAAGTTTACACTTAAACTTCGCAATATATGTATTGCCAAACACTCTCAAGTTTGTAACCAGCTAATGATGGTTTTACTCATTTATCAAGAAAGCGATACGAGTGAAGGTCATAAAACCCTTAAGAAAGAATGTTGATAGGGACAGAGTAAGTGAATAAAATTGCTTGACATCTAGAGTCCTTTTATATGGTCAAAATGAGTGATTTCCCGCAAAACTTTCAATGAGGATGTGGGATACGACGAGGCCACGAAGAAAATGGGTCGCCATAAAAAAATACTCAGAAATAAGCCTGAAAGGGCCTGGCCAGCAGGTGTCACGTTGTTTGAGGAATATGGGACTTATATCATATTCAACTGATAGGAAAGCTTTCACAAATAAAAAGAATAAAAGGGCTATGTTGGCATTTGCCATTAAACAATTCCTCTAAGTGATGAAGAGTGAGAGTGTTTCATTGCCTATGAAAATAAACCTAATTTGTTGGGATCTGATAGGAAGCAGCGAGGTGTCGTATAGTTAAAATATTAAATCCATTCACAAAAATAGTTAAATTTAGATCTGGCAGCCTTATGCTTCGCCGCATGTTTCAATCGCTGGAATTTGTCCGCTCCTCCATTTACGCGAGAAAGTAAACGCTGCCGAATACTATTTACTTCTTCCGGAACGTGTGATATTTTCTCTCCCAAATATCGAGAGTTAAGACTATTCTCATGTATATGCATTTCAGTGCCACACAACAAAGACTGAAGAAGTTTTAGGTGATTGACGGACCTGCAAAGAACCTAATATAAAAAATATGGAAGATAATGAATGATAAGGTTATGGCTTGGTAACCGCTGATGTTAAAGCACTCTTACAAAGAATGGAAGAAGAATTGAATAAAATCAGACCCTAACAATGTGACAGATTAGTTTAGTCCTTCTGACATGATCATGCATAACTCTTTTTAATACTTTCTTCATTTGTCTCTGAGATAATTACGTTGTTTTCTGGTTATGCTGAATTTATAATTATCGTCGTTTAATTGCAGAATTAATTTTTTCATCAAATATACAGTGCTTCTTCTCAAAAAGTAATAATCCCACCAGAGAAAAACATTAAAGAATATTATCAACAATACTGTAAAAATTAACTGATTATTTCCCCAAAAATCTATCTCAGGGTATTAGTTTCTATTTACATTCTTTTATGTCCATTTTTTTCTTTGTTGTATATAATGTTCAAATGTATAGTAAAATATTTGTTTTTCTGTGAGACTCTGCACCGTTATTACATAAGAAAATATTATCCTTCTGATTAAATTTATCAAGTAATATTCTCTCAAGTCGATTCATGGAGACATTGTGTCTTTTCTACCAGAGAATATTTGAATGTTGATGCTTATTGGGTCATTATTTCTGGCTCTTCATCTCCATCTGTGAATAAAGCCTTGTGTTGGGGGAAAAGTCTTGAATTATAAAAAATCTAATTAATACCAATATGCTGCATGCCTGACTCTTTAAAAATCGCTTTATTAAAGTCCAAGATATTTAATTAAAGGTGTAATATTGTCCGTTTCTTCAGTGCTTTACAATATATACATTTATGGGAATGATACAAAATTTATTTTATTAAGATTTTTAGCATCATTTTGAAATTGGCTCCTCTAATACTCTAATATATATATATATATAAATATATATATATATATATATATATATATATATATATATATATATATATATATATATATATATATGTAAATAAATATATGGCCTGGAAGACGCTTTATTTTGAATTAAAAAATATATGTAGCCTACAAAAACTAGTGTACTAAACTAAAATTTATGTTTTCTAAATTCTTACCCTACCTTTTGTGCACATTACATAAAGCTAAGCACTTAAATTGTATAGAGAGTCAACGAAAGACAGTAAGAAGTTATTAGGCACTTATTATGTTTAGTAATCAGGACAAATTTCGGTCCGCATAACATGACGCTTTCTACTTAATTATATCAGATTGAGCAAAGGAATGAGCCGTTAGGATCACTCCATGCAATTCGACGAAATAATGGAAATGGAAGGAAATGGGAATGTTGATTGCCATCATAAAACTGGGATCACATCTAGTATTTTTTTAATCTACGAAGGTCAAAATGCAGTAATGCCATCGTAAAAAAAATAAATTCACCTAAATAAATAATATTAAAATATTTTAATTTCTAAGTGCAAAATTCCCGACAGGAAAATTTGAAATTTTTAGAAATATCCATATGATAAAGAGTGAAAATGAATTGAAGGTACATAGCCTTCTAGTGTTCCTGACCTAAAGTCTTCTCTTTAGCCTAATCGGGCTATGAGCACTCATCCCACTTCTACACGATTTTAACAAAAAACCTTCGGTCAAAATATTCTAGCTGAAATGATGCGGATGGGATTGCCTTTAACTAAACAAATAAATATGAGTGAAAAATAAAATTTCAAAATAAATCACCTTCTTTCTCACATTCACTTTTCAAAATTTCCTTCACTTGAAAAAACTGGAAAAATATGGCAATTTAACTTTCTTTTCTTTCGATGGGATTCAATAGAATGGCAGATTTTCTCATCGCCCAAATGGTAAGGTGGGTGGCATCAGATTTTCCGTAATATTTAATGGAAATAATATTTTGATCCCTGAATTCAATCTAATATACTCACCCATTTAATGAAATTAGAGTTCCTTTTAACCCTTGCGTGGTGGACGATGGATTTAAGTACTTATTTAAGCATCCTTATAATTCCTAAATGTTAAAGATGAGGAAAGACATCAGAGCCAACCTCCTAGTAAATAAGGCTGCACCGGATTTTCGGCCAAAGGTCCTCGACTTCAAATGCCTACGAAAGCGACAGTTTCTTGCCTCGAAATTAAAGGCGCAATAACAATGAGGCTGCACCGTGCAGGAAGTTAGTAAGGTGAAATCTGCAGAGAAAGCAGTTAAATACGATCCATGAAATATAAGAGATATATAGGCGAAAGTCTCCCTCGGGACATTGTGGCCGGGAGGGTACACATCTATTGGCTGAAAGAAATAAAGCATGATAGGGAAAGGGAGATATCATAAAGAGAGAGAGAGAGAGAGAGAGAGAGAGAGAGAGAGAGAGAGGGTGGAGAAAAAGAAGAAAATAGAATCTTTTAAGGAAGGAATGAAACAACGAATTGTGTGACGGATTGTGCATAATTTACACGCGTGTATGAAGTTGTAAGGGAAACTGCGTGTATGTATCTGTTATGCTGGATATGATTTCATCCGTTTCGCCTTTATTTTATTTTTTTCAACTCTCTGGAATCCTCTTGAAGTTCCGCCTCCAGTAACTATTAGCTACCAGAAATAGGAACTCAAAACAACCAATGCGTTACCCCATCAAACCCAGTATCCCTCTATAATAGAAACCTTTCATTGCATAAATCTAACCCACTCACAATATAAATAAGGTTATAACGGGCTTAGCAAATCACACTTGCCGCCTCACAAGTGGTACTTTTTACCTTGACTAATATTGTTTGAAATCAATGAGCAGGCAGCGCAAGTGACTGATTCATCTAACGAACAACTACCGGGTGCTGCAAAAGTCCTTTAACACTCGTTAAGATGCTCACAACAAACGACACAATAGTAGTTTTGATGCTGGTAAACTCGTTTTTATTGGTCTTACCATATAAATATTTGTTTATATTGTAATATTAATTAATGGGCTGCCACACTCTGTGGTGAGAACGCGCTCAATGCGTGACCAAAAGGACGTACACACGTTGCGGATGAATTTCGGACTTATGCTTGCCCACACCAGGCTATCGGATGACTTCAGTTCGTCGATATCTATGGCGGACCTTGCAGGCTTTGCTCTCGACATTCTCCCATACGCTGTTGTAGAGCTGATTCTGATCGGGCAACTTAGGCGGCCAAAAGCCATTCGACAAGAAGTTCAGGTACCGTCCTCTCCGTCTATACCGGGGCACTGCCCGGTTTAACGATGTACCTATGTAATCCACCTTCTATGTGATTTTTCTTATCGAGGGTAGGGCTTTCGTGGCTGCAATATCTCTTTAATCGGCCGTGGTGAGCCTTTAACGGGCAGCAAACAACACCAGCGGCATCTTCCTGCCATTCTAACTCACAACGCCAAGTATCATCAAAGATGCGAAGTGCTTAGTTATGGATACGTAGCGGAGCTTTAAGACGTCCTGGTGAAAGCTTACCACCCGGTCTTTCTACATGTTAATGACCAGATCGAGCGAAAAAAAAATTTAGCAGAAAAAAATGAGAATTCAATTGCCATCAATCTCCAAGAATTTGAGAATGCGACAACAGCGCTCCCTACTTTTTTCTCGGATACGATCGGTGAGCAGAGGCTTTTCCACCTACTTCAAGCTTTTGCCGCCCTCCTTCTTGATGGCCATGGGCACCGTGGCTATCAAGATATTCTTCTACGTGATCGCAGTTACTTTGAGGTTTCAAACACTTTCAAAAGCCTTTCTCACAGCCAAATGGTTGACAACTTCATGTTTGCTTGAATAAGGGCAATCTTTGAGGTCTTCTTATTTTTGAGCCACTCCGCGAATCTAAAGAGGGTCATCCAGCTAATCCAATGACTGTCACAATGGAAAATACAAAATTAAGTTTGTATGCCAATCTTTTTCTATCACACACGCAAACCTCTCGAAAAATGAAAAAAACGAGTGTAAAAGAACTTTAAGCAAAATACTGTATAAGAAATAACTTCCCAAAAAATGCCTGACAACAGTCTTGTTAATCAACTCTACTTATTTTAAATGGGTTTTGGATTTGTTTGAATATATTTCTTGATCGTTTCATTCAATAAACTTAAAATCCTCACAAGAGAGTCTTTCAATTCAAGCAAAATTTAATGTTCAATCATGCGATTGCTCACAATTTATGATATGTACGAAGTGGCATGTAAGTCAATTTTGTCTATTAAAACTCTCATTTCTCAACTTTAATTCTTATAGAAAAACACAAAACCATGAACACATTCAAACTAAAAAGATCCTACAGAAGAAGTCTTTTCCTATAATCTTCTCTCTTTTCTTTACAAACGCTATTCTAGGATAACTTATATTCTCAAACTTGCCGTATACGTTACGTTTATACTATTATGTATTCTATTAGGAGTAATAAAGGTAGCATTAAGTAAAAATGCGCCCACATTAAATTTTTCTTTCATCTATTCCTCTACAAAAAGTCCAGGTCATGTAAAAAACCTTGAGAGAGCACTCGAGACTTTTTTTTGGCCTGGCATGTAACAATAGCACATGAGACGCAGAGAACGGGTTACTGAAGCAAAACTGCACAATCCATTTATCGTCCTCCACAACCAGAATAACTGTAGCCTTGTTTCTTGTAATCAGAGGGAGTTAAATGTTATGGTTTATTTAGGTACCAGTTTTCCCAGGGCCAGCTCAAGAAATGAAGTCAATTCAATGCGTCAATCTATTATTAAGGGCACTCGTGCTTGGAGTGTGTGTTTCGGGTGGAGGGAGTCACGCTCACCTATGTACCGGGTGTAGCACCCTACACAGAGAGTTCAATACTGAACTTTTAGCATCGTCATGAGCTGACCACCCATTTGACGGATACGCTTATATGCAACCCTCAGAGAGTACGTGGCCTCACACGCAGAAGCTTGCACATAGCTAATCACGACACCGATATCATTGTCTTGTCCACATACACAGCAACAAATAGCCATATTTACCTCAGTTCCTCTACTTTCGTGACGGAGTACTAGTATCATCCGTGGTGTTAAACCTCTCAACACGCAGTCGCACTTAAAGGTCGCCTCCTCCTGGCGATACCAAGGGTCAAAAACAAACGATATGCTTCAGAACCATTTCCCCCTAGGAAGAATGCTATCTTCGGGCTAACTACTGTTTCTCAGATTTAATTGGATCTCATTATGCGTTGGAATGGAGGGAACTCCTCACCAATGCGAGGGACGAATGATGTTAAATGGATCGGAGATCAAGTACTACGATTTAGTTGAGGTGGGTTGTAAGGATCATAGTTATTGTAACGAATTTCCTGTTTAATTTTTAATTATTAACTTGGTCACTGGGAACAATTTGAACAAGAAGCTATGAGAGGAATAATTAAATTAAATTTAAAAATTAAAATTAATGGCTGTAATATAAACTTACTATAAGAATAAAATCTCCACTTACTTGCTCAAATATGAGGTGGTTATTAAATTTCCCATTCACAGTTGCTAAGTATAATATGCCTAAAGGATCATAAT
Organism: Ceratothoa steindachneri; assembly: GCA_963969495.1. Taxonomy (NCBI): domain Eukaryota; kingdom Metazoa; phylum Arthropoda; class Malacostraca; order Isopoda; family Cymothoidae; genus Ceratothoa; species Ceratothoa steindachneri. Next base: position 157,763,630 of record OZ018322.1, on the reverse strand, counting down.
AGGTAGCTATTGTTAGTAAATGACAGCTAAATATATACTTAACCTGTGAAAGGGTGATTAATCTTAAACTTGGAGCGAGAGAATGGCTTAATTATCCATTAATATTTATGAGACTTAAATCAAAATAGCTAAGTTATTATCATACTGCTTTGCACGCCGTATGAACTAAAACATGACAACTTGCGGAAATTTTAGTAGATATTTAACGGGGTCTGTATTTACCCCTTGACAATGAGTCGTAGTAGTAGCAAAAAAAAAGCTACTTCTCGGTACACCCGGAGCTGTGCTAGGTGGCAACTCGAAACAATACACTTTCGCAAAACGCAACGACGACCCCTTATTAAAAGTTAATTAACCCAAATCATTATTACTACTATTCCCAATTTACTTTAATATAACAAGGGAACTAAATTAAAAGGAATGTCTATGTACAATTCCCACTTTCGTTTCCGTGAGTAAAAAAAAATACGACAGTTATATTAATAATAATAATAACGCAAAAACTTGTATCATTGTTAGAAAGTAGGTTTGCTGATTAAATATAGATGATTCTACAATCGCGAACCATCAATAGAATGAATTTAGTAAGCTAGTGAGAGTGAGAATATAATCTAATTAGGGACTATTCAAGGTTGATCCAGGATGAGTGAGGTTGGTTTATATTGTTATGTATATAGTCTACACATTGCAAGATATAATGAGATAATCGAAGATACGTCAAAAATTGGCACTTTGGGATTTCCTAAAGCCTTTTATAATGGAGGGAGCTTTAACAAAAAATAACATTCCATGAAAGTAGAATAAAAATGATAAGTGCTGTAAAGGGAGCAGTATTTCCAAATTGTAAATACTTCTATTCTGTATTCTAAGAGCTTAAATATATTTTTCCATATCATTGTCATTCTCTCAATCACACACTTTTTTTTACCAGTAACTAAATAATTTTTATTTTCATTACCACTATAAGAAAAACCTTTAAATAAAATTCAAAAAAAGAAATGTATGGGTGAAATTGGGAAGGTCGAACCTACCAAACATTCGATTGAAAGTTTTAAACGGTTCACACATTGAACATTATAAATGGGAAGACAAACTTCCCGCCTTTTAGTATTTATCTTTCGTAAATAGGAAGATGAACTCCTCAGTAAGCAGTACTATTTCATGGGTCGGCTCTACCTGGCTTTGTATAAAATAGATCTTGTTCTTGAAGTCTCCGTGGGAAAAAGGTAAAAATCGATGGCTTTTTCTTGAGGTGACTCCCTCGCCTTTTACTCTTTTGCCGACTGTGAACTTTTCGGTGACCTTAATTTTCTTGTAGATTTCTTCCAATTCTAAAGAAAATTGATTTCAGCCGTGTTTATGTGCAAACGGTTTTTGGACATTGGACATATGAAGTGAGGAATATAGTAGAAGAGGGTTTTAGTAAGAGAAATAGTGGGGAAATAGGGGAAAATAATAGGAAAGTGAAAATGAAAAGAAGTATGAAAGACAGATCCCTGGTGAAAGTGTATCACTGGCTTTCTTTGAGTTTTGGTTTTTTTTTTTTTGACAATATATAAATATATTCTCAGGTAATGCGCTTATAATTTAAGCCTTTGTAGTAGTAGGTGTTTTTATTCTCTACGTGGCTTGTTGGAGATTTTCATCTTCTTTTCTGGTTATTTTACACCCAGATTTTGGTTTTTATTTGTGTTGTTTTCGTTTGTTAGTTTGTTGTTGTTTTTTTGGCGATATTTCTTACAAAATTCTGGGGAAGTATTGCGAAACTAAAATTAACAAATACTAATTCAGTGGCTAACTTCGCTTGGCTTTGTTCGTGATTTGTGTTGTGAATTGTTTTTTTTTACTTTAAGTGATCCTTGGGTCGACGTCAATATCAATCGGTAGTGTGCTGCTTTTAAACGATATTATTCTTCTTATGTTGTGTAAGTTGTCAGAGTCAATGTGCTCGAGCAGAAACTCAAGAGGGAGGTGCCGGTGCACCTTGTCCCAGATTTCGCTTGCTCTCAGGTACAGCGCCACGTTTATGGGGGTCATCCCCAGTTCACCATGGAGTTCACTCTGCCTTCTCCATTCACACCTTCTGGTTCCCGTAATGATATATACTGCCTTATTATGGACCCTTTGCAGTTTAAGGACTTGGGTCTTGGAAACTAAGTTTATAGGGACCAGACGGTACAGGAGTTTTGAGCGAATGCACGCATTATAGCTTTTAATTTTGTTGGAGGTACTCAGGTTTACGATTTTGAAAAATTCGCCCAAGTCCCTCGGTGCATTCTGTGTAGTTTTCGCTACATGATTCCTATACCCACCAGTCGTAATATGTAGTCCCAGAACCGTGCGGTTTGGGATGCGTGCACCCCCCCCCCCCGAAGGAATAATGGAATTACACGGAACTTTTGAGCATTGGTGGATATCTTCCATCTTCTCTCGAAAGAGTTGATGTTTTCGATTTCCACTGCCGTACTCTGTGCCATGAAAGTCGCATTCCGATAAGGCCCCGTACATAACATTGTTATGTCATCCGCAAATTGGACGTACAAGTAACCTTCAGTCAGAGGTTGAGGAAGGTCAATGGTGTAAATGTTATAGAGCAGCACCCCCACCTCGAATTCGAACTCAGGGCCACTATAACCTTTAATACTCAAAAACGCTCTCCTCTCCATCACTTAGTCACAAAGAATCCTTTCAAGTATGGGATTGAGGCCCAGTTGTGAGATCTTGTATTGTAGGCCTCTCCTCCATACTTTGGCAAAGGCCTTTTTGACATCGCGTAGCACCAGATTTGCGTGGCGTTTTTCTGATTTTACTTTTGCCAACTTCTAGGTAATTACGGCTAGCGCCGTGTCTGTTCCTCACTTCGCTCGGAAGCCATGCTGTTGGGTGTTATGAGAATATCTTCTCCAAGACTTTCTCTGAAAATTATAAGAGAGATATAGGCCTAAAGTTAGCAGGACTGTCCGGTGGTTTACCGGCTTTTTGAATGAATATCATTTTCGCTACCTTCCAGTGGTCAGGGAAGTAACCTACACTCAGGCACGTGTTCATAATATTTATGAGGCCCATTATGATGTTGGGCGGGGCTCGAATAAAATTCTCCTTCGTCAGTCCTGTACGCTTCGGTGCTCGCTGTCGAAAAGACTTTAAGGTTATTGAGAGTTCCTCGGCATTAATTCTACCGCCGAGTCCTTCCATTTCCCTATCCTGTGATACGCAATGGTGAGGGTGGGTTCTGTGCATTTCATCATTCAGGTCGTTAATGATTCTGTCTTCGAAGTCCAAATCGAAGTCATCATTCACTTCCAGGGATATCTTAAATATAGATTCCAAAAAGAGTTTGAATTCCTCTTCGATTCTTTCCACGTCCGAAATTTCAGTTTCATTACGTCTAAGCTTAATAGTCTTTGGTGGTTGTCCGCCTTTTAGTCGTTTTACAGTCTGTCAGAATGTACGTGAGTTGGTTTCTACGTTCAGTCTGTCAATTAAATTATTCTAGAGTATATTCTGTTGGTCCCTTATAAGAGTCATTAGTTAATCACCAATGAGTCGTGTTTGTCGGTGTGTGTTGATGTTGGGGCCAGTGAGAAACACTTCATTGATCCGTTCCCTATACTCCCTCCTGAGGTATTTCATTCTAGGGACCCATGAGGGGGCAGGGAGAGTTTTATATTTAACTCGGGGGACGGCTTTCTTGTTGGCTTTTAATCAATTTTCATTCATTTTATCCAACTCCTCGTCAATTTCTTCTAAGCAGGCATTAATTAAGAGTTCTGGGTTATACCTTTCCAGGAGTTGTTTATACTTATTCCAGTTGGCTCGAGCGTAGCTCTTTCGTTCTTAGATAGGGATTTGAATGGGGGAGGTTAAAACTTTAATAAGGATAACCTGGTGGTCGCTGGGAAATTGAATCTTATGTTCTATTTGCGCGTCGTATACCCATTCTTGAAGGAGCTGTAAGAGCACCTCCATAAAGTGTCTGAATTGCGCTGGAGAACCCAAAATGTTTTTCATGGCTTGCCTAATTAAAAAACAGATCCTAAAGAGAGAAGGTAAATCTAAAAAAACTTAAAGAAGAAACAAAAGCTAACACTACCTATTCCAAAGTTGCTAAAGCTGCGGTAGAGGAATCAAAGGAAACCCTACATTTCTCCACGTCGAGAACGAAAACTCGACAAAAATTATGTGTCTCATATATTAAGCCCATATAGCGAAACTCTACTGCCCGGGGTGCTTTGTAGATGAGCTAAATAAGATCATGAAGGTTAGTCTCAAACCCCAGTGCATGACTAGCTGCTATAAGCTCCCAACTCCCAGCAGTGCCACAATCCCAGCTTCCTCCAGGGACCCCAGGATCCAGGCTGCAAAAGCACGCAGGAAAAAACAGACCAAAACGCAAACTTCACAGAACTCGAACACAAACGCACACACACAGGTTGACAATGAGGCTACAGAGACTAGAGTTGCGAGAGCCGAGGTAGGGGCACGTTCTCCCCGCTCACGAAAAACCTCACAGCCCGAGAGACGCCCGAGATCTTCCTCTTCTTGTAAGAGGGAATCTTAGCACGCTTACAATTCAAGGAAAATTAACTTGATGGTATTCGCTGCTGGAAAGTCCCCATTTTCTAAGGATATGGATGTTCTTGATGTATCGGAAGGTGTAATAGCCGGAATATACAAATAGGAATTTACCTCGGACGACTTCAGCAAAAAACAAGTCGAGGAGGCTCTACTCCAAGGCTTGATCAAGCAGGCACCGGAACCTTTTATCACCCTTACTGACGGCGAATTCAGAAAATAACGTACAGGTAAAACTATCACGCCACCTAACACTCCGCATGGACCTAAGCTCGAAAGAAAATAAGTCCTAAAAACATCATAATCACACTCAAGTACCCTTAAGTTACCTAGACAATGGAGACCTCAAAGATATTACATTTTAACTCTGATGGATGGACGAACAAACAGACAGTATACGGTAATGTTATAAGACAATGCGACCAAGACGTTATATTTATTTCAGAACATGATATAAATTAAACAAACAGACTAAAAGTTTTCCCCTACGAAATCTTAACCAAAAATCACAGCGGAGAACGTTTCGACGGTTGTGCTATAGCTCTGAATTGAGGTCTTGACTTCAAATCAATAAGTGAACTCGACGAATCTTACCTCGCTGTGGAGGTCCATACGGCAGTGGGACCCCTTGGCCTGGCAATAGGGTACCAACCCCCAAGGAGAGGGTATTTGCCCCTTCCCAACTTCCTGCAGTAATGTGATCACCACAGAACCGTTCTCTTTGCCGGTGACCTCAATGCAAGAAGTGCTGCCTCTGATTATACGTCGACCAACCCAGCAAGCAGGAATCTTGAGACACTTATAGATAGACATATCATGACAAGAATTGGACCAGACTTCCCCACATACATCACCCACAGATCAGCCACCAAATCAGATATAGTACTCACCAGCAATATGTTCCCATACAATTATTTAATTGAGCCGTGTCCCCCTATTCCCAGCGACCACCAGGCTATCCTTATTAAAGTTTCAACCTTCCCCATTCAAATTGTTATCCCAGAGCGAAAAAGCCACGTTCAAGTCAACTGGGATAAGTATAAACAACTCATCGTAAGTTACAACCCAGAACCCTTAATTAATGCCACCATAGAAGAAATTGACGAGGAGTTGGATAAAATGAATGAAAATTTATTAAAAGCAGACAAGAAAGCCGTCCTCCGAGTTAAATATAAAACTCTTCCTGCCCCCTCATGGACCTCTAGAATGAAATAATTCGCGAGGGAGTATAGGGAACGGATCAATGAAGTGAACCTCACTGGCCCCAACCTCAACACACACCGACAAACACGACTCATTCGTGACGAAATAATGACTCTTATAATGGACCAACCGAATATACTCTAGAATAATTTAATTGACAGACTGAACGTAGAAATCAACTCACGTACATTCTGGCACACTGTAAAACTACTAAAAGGAGAAAAACCACAAAAGACTATTAAGCTTAGACGTGATGATACTGAAATTTCGGACGTGGACAGAATCGAAGAGGAATTCAGACTCTTTTTGGCATCTAAATATAAGATATGCCCAGAAGAGAATGATGACTTCGATTTGGACTTCGAAGACAGAATCATTAACGACCTGAATGATTAAATGCACAGAACCCACATTCACCATTGCGTATCACAGGATAGGGAAATGGAAAGACTCGGCGGTAGAATTAGTGCCGAGGAGCTCTCAAAAACCTTAAAGTCCTTCCGACAGTGAGCACCAGGGCGTTTAGGACTGAGAAAAGGAAAATTTTATTCAAGCCACGCCCAGCATCTTATTGGGGCTAATGAATATCATGAACGTGTGCCTGGATGTGGGTTGCTTCCCTGACCACTGGAAGGTAGCGAAAATGATATTCATTCCTAAAGTGGGTAAGCCACCGGACATTCCAGCTAACTTCATGCCTATATCTCTCTTAGAATTTTTAGGGAAAGTCTTGGAGAAGATATTGGCCAACAGGGTAAATACTTTCCTCAATAATAATAATTCTCATAACACTGAGCAGCATGGCTTTCGGTTGAAGCGAGGAACAGACACGGCGCTAGTCGTGATTACCGAGAAGTTTGCAAAAGTAAAATCTGAAAAACGCCACGCAAATCTGGTGCTACGCGATGTCAAAAAGGCCTTTGACAATGTATGGAGGAGAGGCCTAAAATATAAACTCTTACAACTAGGCCTCAAACCCATACTTAAAAGGATCCTTTGTGATTACGTAATAGAGAGGAGGGCATTCCTGAGTATCAAAGGTTATAATGGCCCTGAGTTCGAGCTCGAGGCAAGGGTCCATCAAGGCGGGTGCATAAGTCCCCTGCTCTATAGCATTTAAACCATCGACTTTCCCCGACATCTGACAGAAGGTTCTTTGTACGCCTAATTTGCGGATGACATAACAATGATATGTACGACGCCCTATCGGAATGCGAATTTTATGGCACAGAGTACGGCGCTGGAAATCGAAAACATCAACTCTTTCGAGAGAAGATGGAAGATATTCACCAATGCCGCAAAGTTCCGTGTAATTCCATTATTCGGACGGACACTAGCAAACATCCGTATTGGGGGTGCACGCATCCTATACTGCATGGAGGACACGGTTCGGGGGCTTAGTATCACGATTGGTGGGTATGGAAGTCATGTAGCAAAAACTACAGAGAATGCACGGAGGGAATTAGGTGAATTTTTCAAATTCATAAACCTGAGCACCTCCAAAAAACTTAAAATCTATAACGCGTGCATTCTTTCAAAAGTCCTGTATCCCCCGGTCCCTATAAACGCAGTTTCCAAAACCCCAGTTCTTAAACTGCAAAGAGTTCAAAATAAGGCAGTCTACATCATAACAGGAAACCGAAGGAGAGAAGGGAGAAGGCAGAGTGAACTCCATGGTGAACTGGGGATGACCCCCATAAACGTGGAGCTTCATCTGAGAGCAAGCAAAATCTAGGATAAGGTGCGCCGGCACCTCCCTTTGAGTTTGTGCTCAGGCACATAGACTTTGACAACTTCGACAACATAGGACGAGCAATATCCTTTAACAGCAGTAGACTTCTGATTGACATTGACGTTGACCCAAGGATCACTTAAAATAAACCCCACTTCACAACACAAATCACAAACAAAGCAATCAAAATTAATCACTATATTAGCAATTGCTAATATTAGTTTTTTACTAAAACTTCCCCAAAATTTTTGTGCGAAAAATTGCCAAAAACTAAACAAACAAAACAAAACAAAATAAACATCAAAGTCTGGGTGTAAAATACCCGGACAAGAAGTTGCAAATCTTCAACAAGCCAAGTAGAGAGTAAATATATCTGCTACTACAAAAGCTTGAGTGCCTAGCGCATAATCAGATAGTATATATATATATATATATATATATATATATATATATATATATATATATATATATATATATATATATATATATATATATTGTCACAAAAATATAACCAAACGCGAAGAAAGCCAGAGATGCCCTATCACTAGGGATCTGTCTTTCATACTTCTTTTTATTTTCACTTTCCTAATAATTTCCTTATTTTTCTCTTTATTTCTCCTACTAATACCCTCTTCTACTATATTTCTCACTTTATATGTCCAATGTTCAATGTAAAAGTTAGTCAGAAGAGCCAGAAAAATTCTTATTATTCAAGAAGAAAAGTTATATTTCCTGTTTGCCATTCCGAAGCTTATTCCAGGTATATACCTAGGAATAAAGAATCCATATATATATATATATATATATATATATATATATATATATATATATATATATATTCCTTCATCCCATAAGAAAGTGGTTGTTCACTTAACCCAGCCTACAAAACTACAAGAGAGAGAATACCTGCCCCAGACCGTATAAAATCAAGTAAATTTGAGTCATTAAATATAAAAATAGAGTGAAGGTCTAAAAAAATAATTACAATCTTATCTTTTCATTATATTTATAATAAATCGAGTTTAATTGACGAAGAAAATGGGATATATTTGCTACAATGAAATAGGAGAAGTGGTGATATTTGGTAACACTACAAGGTCTATGAAGCAAGTCATTCTTTCGTCTTGATTTTTTTAAAGTGTATTAATTATTTTTATTAGTATATATCAATCAGGAAAATTGATTATTTTGTTTGAATGAATAACACTGGTATGCGTCAAAAATGTACCTTAAGTTTTCTGTAGTGATTCTTAATAAAATTGCCCTGCTAAATCCGAATCTGGATTCCGTTTTCTCTATCACGTCAAGTGTTACGATAGAGCGGGTGGTAATAATTTCATAGTTTATTCATGTCATATATTACTTCCAAATTTTAATTTTTTTTTCACTATAGTATTCGCATTCAGTTTTTGCGTACATTTTAAGTACTTATGTTAATAAGTTTATATTTTTGCAGGTTAGAAATTACTTGGTATTATAGTAATACGAATAATAATAATAATTATAATAGTGCTTGAGTTAAAACTGAACAGAAAATGTAAGAGTAGCTCTGAGAGATTTTGCTATGTTTGCGGCAAAGTGAATTTTTCCTAGCAGCAATGTATAATCTCTCTTGTAATCTAATCTTTGTATCATGCATATTTTGGAGTAATGCTTGGAGATCAAAATAAAGGTTTTGCCCCACATATCTGCTGCAAGGGATGCTACATAAGTTTAAGATGCTAGAGTCAGAGCGACAGCAGTCTCTCTCTTTTGGTGTTCCCATGGTGTGGAGAGAGGCCAAGGACTATACTATGGACTACTATTTTTGCATTAAAAATCTTAAAGGTGTTCATTGTATCAAATATTTAAGGTTTCTGTATTATACTGGCTCCTGAAAATGACATTATTATGCATAGACTTAGCATAAAATTAAAAACTAGCATAGTTCAGTTCAGCATGAACATATCTTTTACTTAACATTTATGTACTATCTGCTACTCCAAATAAATTCCTTTATGTAATATGGAATTATAATTTTCACAGGTATAAATAAGAAGAATAAACATCGTCTGCCATATTTGGATGTTCCTTGTGCCATCAAACCCCTGTCCCATGTTCCAGGAACTCTTATAGCTTCTCCCCCTGAACATATAGATTTCCATGAAGAGAGTATTATGGAAGTTGATCAAGATTATAACACATTTAATTCTTAGCAAGTTTCCCCGCATAATATGGTCGCAAGTCCATTCACTCAAGTCCACTTAAATGACATGACCAGGGATCTGGGGCTCGCAGAGGAGAATGCACAACTTCTTGGTTCTCGACTTCGTGAAAGTAATCTTCTCACTAAAGAACAAGAGTTTCGAAGCTATTTTTTGCAGCATTTTTCCAGCTCTTTAGTATACTACGCCAATATTAAAGGACCTGTTGAGGCTCTTAGAATTCCCGATAACCATTTAGAAAAGCGAATTTTCATAGATTCCCCCAGAAGTTTAAAAGCTGTGTTACTTAATATTGGTAACAAGATAGCTTCCGTTCTTATAAGGCCACTCAATCCAACTTACTGAAAATTATGAAAAGATTAATGGATGCAATAAATTATTCTACCCACAATTGGAGGATATATGGTGAGTTAAAGATAAGATTATTTTACACTTGGCATTTCTAAGCTCTTTAATATTGAAATTTTCACTTTTAATAGTTAATAATTCTATACACCTTTTGGTCAACTTACATTTTACAAAAATGCAAATCTGCAAATCATGAGTCATGTTGGACTTATATTTTTCGTTGAAGTCTGCTCCTATAGTTTAATGCATCCTATTGTTTCGATGGGGAACTTATCCTAATTGAGAAGGTATACAACATAACTCAATAAACCAAAAATAAGATGTACATAGATCCAATTAGTTCCAATACAATGATTTAAGGCATCGGTATACAGGACTTTTCAGTACATATTCATATTCTTATTTTTTTAACAAATATGACTTGGAATTTGTTTTTATAAATATTACACTTTGAATTTCCATACCATGCTAAATTTATTTTTAGATAGTGTCAACTATTCTTGGGATGCAAACAGGCTACATGAAGCATCCCTGTTTATGGGATAGTCATGCTGATAGTATGCACTATGAGTAAAAGGCTTAGCCTCCACGAGAAGCATTTAGAATTAAATCAAACAATGTGATAGCTGAACCTTTAGCTTCTCTTCACAAAATACGGCTTCCTCCACTGCATATAAATTTGCCATAATAAAAAATTATGTCCACCCCTTAATGAAGAAGGCCAACCTTTTAAATTTCTTCTTCAAAGATTTCCACAAATCAGTGACGCTAAGCTCCATGCGGGGAAGATCAGCAGTTGAGGCATCAAAGATGAACATAAAAAAAGATGCCTGCAAAGCTTTCAAAGCTTTAGTTAACAATTTTCTAGGCAATAAAAGAAGCCCAAAATATGGTGCCCTGGTCAATCAGCTCCTAACAAGTCTCAAACATTTGGGAGCTCGAATATCTATAAAGATACACTTTTTCCAGTCCCATCTGGATTATTTTCCCTACAACTGCGGGATTAAGTGAAGAAGAGGGGGTAAGACTCCACCAGGACATAAAAATAATGGAATCCAGGTACTAGGGTAAATTGGACGTAAACATGATTGATGACTACTGTTGGTGTTTGAAGAGTGATGCACCAGATGAGAGGCAGAAACGTAATCGTCAAGGCGTCTTTTCTTGGAAATTAGAATTAAATTTCATTACTATGTTGCATTCTTTAATTTTTTGTTCTATTAAAAGGATTATAGTTCACGTACGTTTATTCCTATTTCTATGATATCCTGTAACAATAATAATGAATTATTAGATAGATAAAGTTTTTTGAACTTTTTTTTCAGGAAAAATGAGGTAATCTGAATGAAAATGGTGAAGGCTATACTGAGAAAATGTGACCTGATTACATTCATTTTTGAGCTCAGGAGCTTTGATTCATTAAGAAACTACAATAAAATCCTGAGGAACAAACGCAGGCCTGTGTAATATATGTTAATGTAAGTTAAGAGAAACAATTTTATGTTATGGGAACCGATTTTATACTCGTATATAAATTAATTATAATTTGTTCTTAAAAGACCGCATTCATATTTTCGAGCTTTTATGTAAAGAGGGAAATGGACAACGTTTAATGATTAATTCTTTTATTAAAAAAAGTCATCTCAAGACGATTCCATGATCTCGTTGAATAAAGAATATTGAATCCTGCTCTAAGTTTCCTTTTACCTTAGAGGAAATCTCGGATCACCATTTACCCAGCCTATTAATAAGCAAGAATAGAGCTTTCTACTTTTCGAGTCATAGACTTGTGAATACAAGGCTTTCACTGAGGAAGCAAAAGGCAGCCGCGTAGCCGTTTCAAGAAACCCATTTGGCTACCACAAGAGTGGTACCAAAATTCGGTGACAAATCACCTCTTGGTAATCATACCACTCTCGAAGAAGATAACCTTTGCCCACATTTATAGGTTAAGGGAGTGGTGGTGAAGTCTTTTATTCTGATTACGGTGTTTTGTCAACGATTTTTTCCTTAAATTATCCCTTTCTGTATCATTTTTTTTAAGAGTTTTCCATAGGGACACTAGGGATCTGATACGGTGGGGTTTGGTTGTTTTGGTGATTACTTAGTCTGAGTATAGGTATGATGTGTGCTGATTCCTATCCTAAGGAAATGGTATTGTTAAGCCACTAATGGTTGAAAATCTATGTGATGGTTAAGATTGGTGGGAGCTTATCTCTAACTTAACGGGTTTTGCTACGAATGAGCTGTCTTTTTCTTGTTTATGCATGTAGTAGGGGAATCGTCACTAGCCCCCTCGCCCCGTTCACTCTTGGTGAAGTGACAAGGTGGTTACCGCAAAGACATCCGCCCCGGGCATCGGTGGATGAAACGCGTGACCGCAGCGCTGAACAAGACTGTGCCATGAAAGACCTTAAAGGTTAAAATGCAAGATCTCCCCCAGGAAAGTGAGATCCAGTTTCACGTCAAATAAGAAATTGTAGACGTGTTTCTCCCAATCTCGAAGGCTAACGAGGAGCCGATGTTTGACCTCGTGGAAAAAACCGTTGGCCAAAAGAACTCTCCTGGGGCCGTCCTCAAGCCCCTTCCCCTCTTACCACTCCGTCAGTGGGGTGACGAAGTATAAATGAGAAACCCTGAGAAAAATCAAGGTAGTATACGTCAGTCTCTAGGTGACGAAGTCTTCGGATCAAACCGAACTACCGAGACTGGAGAGGTAGTGTACTTGGCTATCTAGACCAAGGAGTACCCTGCAAGAGAGGCAGGGCTACCTACCTTAAAGGGCTAAGAAGGAGCTCATTCTCGAGCTATGTCCCTGGTTATCGAACCAAACGATAAGTTAACTTTGTTAAGTTCAACTTACTCTCGCCAGAGAGACTCCTCATATCCTGGTGCACCTTAAACACCAGAGGTATTCCTCGTTTTTGAGGAATTAAGAAAAGAAGAAGAAAAAGGCTTCCTCCTCGAGCCCGTTACTCGGTGGCCACACCGAACTCCAAGTTAACTTGATTTAAGAACCAAGTTCGACTCACTCCCGCCAGAGAGATCACGACTGCCTAGGTGTTGCATAAAGCACCGTAATTATTCTCATCCTTGAAGAACCCCCCCTCCCCTCCCGGAATACCGTGTGGACCCCCAGTAGCTACCCTCGCCAAAACGACCGTGTGATCTCGCCCATCTACATCTGGACAGACTGCACGCGTCGTGAGTCAATAACGTTCATGAGGGCCTTTTAATCTCCAGATGAGTCCGTAAGCCTAAATATTATATTATTGTTGTGAGTAGAGAAATTAACCAATATCAGACGGTCAAATTAATTGAATTAATTCTTGTTTCTAATAATTTTTAGAGTATTGCTGTAGTTAATGTTTAAATGTTATATATTCAATTGATAAAGGTAAAATATAAGTGTATTTTGGGATTATTGTTCGTGTCACTTATATCCTTACGTGTTTCGGAACGGCTCTGTTCTTTAAGATATCAAGATATCAAAATATATATTAGACACCCTTAGCACTCATAGAATAGAACAAAAAGGGGGAAATTTTACGACATAAATAAAAGTAGGGTCAGGTTTGTAGGTTGTTATTAAAAAGAACCCAGCAGTGTATAATTAAGAAAGAAACAACACGTAAAGGAATATCAGGAGTAAGAGAATAATTGACGAGAGGAAAATTGGTAGAGTTAAGGGTGGTAACAATCTGAAAGTAATTGGTAGGTCAAGTGGTAAATTTGTTGTCAGGAGTGGTATTTCAATCAGTATAGTAGTAGGATTAAGGGTAAGTTATGTTGAGCGCTACCTGGTGAGTGGTGGCATAATTACCTGAGAGTACAGTAAGGAAAATTCGACGGACCAACACAAAATGGATCCGGTCGAAAGATTTTACCTACAAGCCCAAATTCTGGGATTTGAAGGCGAGGATATGGATGCCTACATCCTTGAAGAATTGAGAATACAAAGAGAAGAAGAATAAAAAATAATAGAGTTTGATAGAAAATAGGAAAATATAGAAATACGGATTAACCGGAAAAGTGAAGAATTCTGAATACAGCGGAAAATAGAAATAAAGAAAAGAAGATTTCAAGCGAGTGTAAGACAAACGAAAGGATACGACAGTTGAAAAGCGAAGCAAAAGAATTCAGAATAAGGATAGAAAGGGAAAATGAGGAAAGAAGACTAAAGATAAAGCTGGAAGATGAAGAAAGTAGAACTCGACGGGAAAATGAAATAGCGAAAGCAGAAAAAGTGTCGGAGGAAAGGAGAATGAAGAGGGAAAAAGAACGTGCTCAAGCTGAAAGAGAAGAGAGAGAAGAAAAGGAAAGATTGCTCGCCCTCAAAAGAGCACCTATCGAGAATCTCATAGAGGCCGAGGAAGTTGTAGCCTGGCCTATCCCTAAAATTGGACCATCGAGGGAAACCCAGCCAAATAGGGTAACGATGGAAGAAGTAGAAAGTAGGGATGAGGTACCAGCATGTGCACCTAAGGAAGAACCTACTAGGAGAACCCAGCCAAATGGGGTTATCAGGGAAGAAGTAAAGGTAGGGTAGAGGTACGAGCAGGTGTACCTGAGGAACTACCTACTAAGAGAAGTGAGTCAAATGAGTTGACAAGGAAGGAGGAAAGAGTTGCTATTGCGATACACCCGTGTAAGACTAATCAAATGGTAGACGTGGATGAGTATCCCCTACTCCTAGTAGTCTCCTCCCCGAACGGAACGTCCACGGAGTTACCGCTAATACAACAAGTCATAGTGAGCGCCACGCCCATTAACGACGTCGCAGGGAAAAGTTTTCTCGATCATCAAAGATCGAACGCAGACACGATCTTCCCGTGTAGCTGGTTAAAGGAGAGCTATGGGACTCAAGTTCTCATCAATTATGCCCCGCTGCAACAGGCCGCTCTAGCCTTAATGTCAATTTAAAGGTAGTCAAGTACCATAATATGGGTAAGTCGAGTAGGTTGAAATACCGCTACCATTTAGTAACATACTGGGGTAGACTCAATAACCCGACCTGCGGACTCAGGCGCGGTAAAGTATTGGTATTAGAGCACTATTTTAGTATTAGCTACATCAAAGGAGTCGATAAAGGACAGCTGCTCTATAGGTGGAAACGAAATGCCATTGAGGGTTATTTCAGTACCTAATGACCGTGAAAGCGTGTTTTCATTTGTTGCTCGTGTTAATATTTATCGGTAGGATTTAAGTTCTCAAAAACTTAGAAATGTAAGGAAGTAGCTTGTTTTTGTTTTTTTTTGTTTTTTGCGGGTAATCGACGAATTAAGGTTTTTTAATTTTATGTAAAATTGTATTGCGAGTAGGTCTAGTTCGACACATTTCCTGTGTAAACGCGCGCGAGGGCGCTCATGTGTAAGGAAACTTAATGTAAGAGAGGGCTCAAAGAAATACAACTTTGCTAATCTCGACTAGGTTGAGTAAGTTTTTTGTGTTCCCAGGAGTGCCGTCCCCCATTAGGTTCTTCGATGGGAGGTGTGTAGGGGAATCGGCACTCACCCCCCCCCCCCACCACCACCCACCCCACGCTCACTATTGGTAGAGTCACAAGGCGGTTACCGCAAAGAAATCCGCCCCGGGCATCGGTGGATCGAACGCGTGAACGCAGCGCTGCACCAGACTGCGCCATTAAAGACCTTAAAGGTTAGAATGCAAGATCTCCCCCAGGAGAGTGAGATCCAGTTTCACGTCAAATAAGAAATTGGAGACGTGTTTCTCCCAATCTCGAAGGCTAACGAGGAGCCGATGTTTGACTTCATGAGAAAAACCGTTGGCCAAAAGAACTCTCCTGGGGCCGTCCTCAAGCCCCTTCCCCTCCTTACCACTCTCCCAGTGGGGTGACAGGTATAAATGAGGAACTCTGAGGAAAATCGAGCTAGTATACGTTAGTCTCTAGGTGACGAAGTCTTCGGATCAAACCGAACTACCGAGACTGGAGAGGTAGTGTACTTGGCTCACTAGACCAAGAAGTACCCTGCAAGAGATGCAGGGCTACCTACCTTAAGGGGCTAAGATGAAGCTCATCCTCGAGCTTTGTCCCTGGTTATCAAACCAAACGATAAGTTAACTTTGTTAGGTTCAACTTACTCTCGCTAGATAGACTCCTCAAATCCTGGTGCACCTTAAACACCAGAGGTATTCCTCGTTTTTGAGGAATTAAGAAAAGAAGAAGAAAAAGGCTTCCTCCTCGAGCCCGTTACTCGGTGGCTACACCGAACTCATAATTTAACTTGATATGGAACCAAGTTCAACTTATTCTCGTCAGAGAACTCCCCCTCCGTTATACTCGCCCTTGAAGAAGACTGGAACTAACAAGAAGCTGATCCTCGAGGTAGTTCCGGGTTACCAAACCGAACTTTATGTAACTTATTCTCGTCAGAGAAACCCCGTCTAATCGATCCTCGCCCTTGAAGAAGACCCTTTCTGAGTTCAGTCCTCGTCCATAAGGAAATAAGTAACGAAGAAGAAAAGCTCCCCTTCGAGCTCGTTACTCGGTGGTCACACCGCACTCCAAGTAAACTTGATTTAAGAACCAAGTTCGACTCACTCTCACCAGAGAGACCACGTTTGCCTAGTTGTTGCATAAAGCACCTTAATTGTTCTCATCCTTGAAGACCCCCCCCCTCCCCTCCCGGAATACCGTATGGACCCCCAGCAGCTACCCTAGCTAAAACGACCGTGTGATCTCGCCCATCTACATCTGGACAGACTGCACGCATCGTGAGTCAATAACATTCCTGAGGCCTTTTAAACTCCAGATGAGTCCGTAAGCCTAAATATTATATTATTGTTGTGAGTAGAGAAATTAACCAATTTCAGACGGTCAAATTAATTGAATTAATTCTTGTTTATATTAATATTCAGAGTATTGCTGTAGTTAATGTTTAAATGTTATGTATTCAATTGATAAAGGTAAAATATAAGTATATTTGGGGATTATATCCTTACGTGTTTTTGGAACGGCTCAGTTCGTTAAGATATCAAGATATCAAAATATATATTAGACACTCTTAGCACTTTTAGAATCGAACAAAAAGGAGGCGCATTCTACGACACATGCGTATTTTTTGTGTGTATCTGGCGTGGAATTTAGTGTTTAAGTAGTGTTTAATAAGACTTTTTTAGTATTGTTTTGGTAAGACTATTTGTTGGATTTATTCTTATTCTTGGTTTGAAGGTGTTCTGTTTTGGTTTAGTTTTTTTTTCATCTTTTAGGCAGTGAGAGATTTGGGATGTAGATATTTTCAAGGCATGATTTAAATTATCTTTTAAAATTTTACAGGTTTTTAAGAGAGGAAACCACATGCTAGTATGAGCAACAATATTGGGCTGACATATAGCGATTGCTTGCCTTCCTAGCACAAAAGTACGTAGCTGAAATAATTTGCTCTTTTTAAACTTTAAAACAATTTCACTCCTTGTATCTTCTGCCCTTTTCATTATAGGTCTCTCTAACAAAAGTTCTGGCGATGAAGCCTTTCCCAAAAAACCCATAGTTCCCTTTTGAAAACCCATTGAATCCACCGTGTTTACCAATATATTCCCCCCCCCCCCAAAAAAAAAAACCCATTCATGTCTTCTGAAAATACAATGATCCGTCTCTAAACAACCATTGAGACATCTAGGAACACACCTAAAGCCATCCTAAAATTGCATGCAGTAAATGTAAAATAAAATCTTCAACATTTTATTTATTTATACGAAAATTGTTATCGTTTAAGACCTTTACTTACCTTTTCTGTATTGTAATTTGAACGCAAAATATACATAAATTTATGTCTAACACCATTTTATTAAAAGAATACACTTATTTTGGCAAAACTTGAGACCAAATTTGTGATAGTATTGAGACTGATATTTATCCATTTTTTGTTCAATAAGCAAGGGTACCTTATAATAATTGGATCGCTCCAGTTTATCAGCCGTCGGTTTTAAAATCTTCTATAAATTATTTATTGGTATTGGTTTTAAATCTGTCGAATTTTGACATCAAGCAATGGCAATGAGTTGTTTTGCTCTCTGAAGATCACATTATCCATTCTGGCGATTTTTTTAATAAAATTAAAGAAGTTGATAAATCCAATAAGCAGCTGCTGAGATTTGAGGTTAGTAGTAGCCTTTTCACTAAAGTTCCCATTACCTTAACCGTGTAATAATATTTTCGAGTTGGTTGTTTGTGCTATAGATACTGTGTTTAAAGCCAAGATTTTTTTACAGCCAAATATAGGGCATGAATATGGGTAATTTCATTTCCCCGATCCTATGTAGTCTTTTCATGGAAAACTTTGAGAAACTTCTACTCCCCCCTTTCTTACCTAATCCCCTAACTTGGTTACGCTAAGTGGATGATGTATGTGCCACATGGTTTATAAATGATAACACATTTGATTCCTTCTTTTAGCATTTATAAAATATTTTCCCAGGGAATAAATATAAAATAGAATGGAAACAAAATAACCCGATGCCATTTCTTGACGTCATAATATCTAAAGTAAACAACAAAGCATATTGTTTTGTTACCGGAAACCAACAAGCTTGAAGGCCTACCTTTAATATTTCTCTTGTCAGGACAAATTAGTTCTGGCAATTTCTATTTATATTATACCCTAATTTCATCGAATATGAAATGGAACGAGCATTTTATTATCAATATTGTGGCATCTGCGATCTAAGATGCTACATATGGTGCAAATGCATTTTTCTAACCTCATTATTTCTCCAGTTGGCGCATACAATGTTAAAGCACTGCTGATAGCATAGCGGTCTTTATTTTCTTTTAATATTCGATGGTATGCCCTATTATTCGATTGACTATTTATCAGTATAAAAAGAAACTTCAAGCGAAGAGAAATTTTATCATTAAAACAATTTTTTTTTAACTGTGGCATAGAATGGTCCCGAAATATACGTTACTTCTACCCAATATTCGTAGACACTCAAGGTAAAACGGGTGACCTTAACTCAACTCTGGTCACGACAGAGGTGGAGCATAAAAGGGGCGTGACGAGTGTGAAAGATTTAAAATTCAAAAGATTAAATGCAGTTGGCCGATATTAAACTAGTGAGGCTTATGATAAAGTATGCTAAAATATACTCTAATATTTAAACAGTTATAAATAATAAATAGATTAAATAGATCAATGGCAATAGATACTCGATGTATATAAGAACCGAACGTAACAGAGCTGCTCAGTGCGAGCAGCATGGTAACCACAGATAACTCGTCTCAGGCTGGCTGAGGTTTCAGGCTTTAAGAGATGAAACGGGGGATCGGTTGATTATTCGAGGGTCTTTAACCAGCGAGAATTTAACCTAGAGTAGTAACACTCACTGGAGGGAATATTCGTGCCAAACAAAATGTACCGAAACCAAGGATGAGCCAATTAACTTAGGCTCAGATCATTCGGTATAATTCTAGGCTTCGGGTAATCGAGAAAAGGAAGGGCAATCGAGAAGGATAAGTTTAGTTCTAAAAGGAAGGCCTAAACTGTCGATGCCCATTCATTTTCATTCCTTTTGTGTAGAGAAAGGACAGAGGAGGATCACTGTGTAACACAGGCGAACAGGCAGTATTTGAGGAAAAGTTGCGGAAATAACTTGAGAAGAGATAGGAAGATTGATAGGTCGGTGGCTAGACACCGATGCGTCATGTGGTTTGGTTGGTCTTGAGGTGTTCGTGACTGGACGACGGTTGGAGGTTAGGTCAGGAAGGAGAGCGTATCTGCTCAGTCGGAAACGCGTTATTCATGATGCCTTTAGCTTATGCAAAGAACGGTATGGTTTGCGAGTGATCATGGGCCGCGGGGTATCGCGGTGCCATCGCATACCTTCTTACATGTAGTGCGGTGTATAATGGGTCTCAGGCGAGGTTCCCAGAGTTGTTATGTGTTGAAGTGTGCTAATTTGTTGTTGTTGTGTAGTGTGGCCTTTCTTGAGTACAAGGGAGAGAGGCAAGAGCGCTTCAGAGCCGAGTTCTGAATGCGATGAGCGTTCTGCTTCCACGTGCCACTTGCAGCTACAAGTGAGAGTAGGACGTACTTAAGAATAGGTCGCACGAGTGTTTTTTACCCGCAGGGTAGAACGTGCTCAGCGATGTGTTTGTATGTGAGGCTCTTGCCTCTGTTATGTGCAGGTGTATATTGAACCTGAGGGACTTGTAAAAAGATACCCCCCGGATTTTTGTTTTTTGTGAGTATTCGAGCCTTGTTTGGTTTAGATAGATCATTCCTGGTGTGTGTGAGAAGATTTGTAGGTTGTGCATGAAGTGATCTCTTGCACCGTAGAGTGTCATCTGTGTCTTCTGAAGATTCGTGGCAATCAGCCACTTATCCTCGTAATCTGTCTTAGCGTCTAGTATTCTTTGTGCGTGGAGCGCGGTTTATTCTGGTCCACGGCCACTGACGAAAATGGTCTCGTCATAAGCGTAGGAGACTGTGTATGTGTGATAGCAGTTCACGGGTGGGCGTGGGGGTGTCGTTTGGGTACATGACGTATAGTGTGGGTTCCAGTACACTCCCTTGGGAAATGCCTTAGTGTTGTGCGAAGGGTTGCGAGAGGGTGTTGTTGTATTTTCAAACGGAGTCCCTTAGGGCACACTTTATCGAAGGCCTTCTCCACTTCCTTGCTGATGGAGAGTGTCTTTTAATATACCTAGCATTTTTTTCTGTGTTGTCATGAACGATGGTCACGGCCGCCTGAGTGGACCAGCCTCTCCTTAACCCATATTGGTAGGGGGAGAACCAGTCACTCTCTTCCAGGTATTTCCGTAGGTGGCAGGTGATCATGCATTTAAATATTTTGCCTTGGTGCTCTAAAAGAACAATAGGCCTGTAGTTGTTTGGGTATTTGGGGTCTTTTTCGTTTTTTGAAGAAGTATGTTGTGAGAGACCGAATTATTTAAGGAAGTTGCCTGAGTCTAGTGAGGCGTTGAATAGGTTTGAAGTGTTGGATATATTTTTGCGGGGAGGTTGTGTATCAGTGTAGCTGGTAGCCCGGAGGGGCCAGGGGCAAGTTTTGCTGTCATTTTAATGTAGTGTTTTATTTCTTCAACGGTGATGGGAGTGGTCAGTGTGAATATGTAGACGACTAGCTCCATTCGTAACAGGGAGTCTGGCCTTAGCTCGTGAGCGTGGGCCCGGCACCACTCCAGGAGACCCTAGAAGTGCTCCCGCGCGTGTGGTTTTGGTGGGTTGTGTGTACGTACTGTGACCCAGTGGGACCTAAATGCGTTGAAGATGACGTTAGTGTCTGTAAGTGTTTGGTTGTTTACTTTGAGGGTGATGGGTTTTCGTGGATCAGTGCTTCTTCTCTTTTTTACGTGCCGCCAGAAGAAGGAGGGGTTAGTGAAACGGGTATCGTCTGCGATGCGGACGACTTCACGCCACTGCCGTTTCCTATCTAGCTTCCCTTACTGTAGGATGCGGGCACGTAAGTGATTGATGCTGTGTTGTCGTGGGCCTCTAGTGTAGTAAATATTGTACTATGTGATCAGCCCCTGAGTGTGTATGGAAAATAGGAAATGTTTTATGCAAGTATAGGTATTTTGTGGTAAGTGTAGGTTGCGTGTTCTGGTTATAGTGTTTATGATTGAGCACCTGTGGTCGTTTAACAGGTCTGGATTGGTGTGCTCCAGGTCGAGATTTTGTGGCGTGTTATATATTTGTGTCTCTTGAACTCTTCCCAGTTTCTGTTTTTGTAGTCGAAGAGAAGTGGTGTAGTTATCTATAGAAGATGTGTGATATGATAAGGCATATAGGTATGTGGTCAGAGAGTACGTGGAGAACCGGTGCGATGTAGGTGAAGAAGCGTGTAGCATGGTTGTTGTGGAAGACCACGTCCGGAGACGTGATACCTCTATGAGGACGGAACATAGTGGGGAAGGCCTGGCTGATGTGCTTGCAGCAATAGTGCGGCAAGGCTCCGGCCAGGTACCTTCCTGCATCATTCATGGTGTTTGAAAGGAGTGTTGGGTGAAAGGAGTTGGGGTCGAAGAAGGAGGGGCGGAAGGGGGAGGAAAAGGAACCGCAGGAGGGGAGGTGGTCGGCTTTAAGCGTGTTTGTGTGTGTGGGGGGTGGTTTTGGGGTAGTTTTTTTTGTTAGTTACGGAGTGTTGTGGAGGGTGTGGTGGGCTTGAGGGAGGTAGAGTTGTCGGTGCCCAATTTGGGACCATCAATATATGGGGACGAGCTGGAACCGTTATTTCCTCCGCCAAACGGGAGGGGGCATGGGAAAATCTCTCTACGAACCAACATGGCGCTCGAGGGATGGGAAGTACTGCGCGGTGGTCTCTTGATAACACCCTTTGGAAACTAGAGAAGCGCGCGTTTGAGATTCCAATCCCTCACCTATCGCAGTAAGCAGTTTAATATTCTGACTATTTTTCACTGTCCTGGCTCACGTACGCGGACATCATGCCTGAACTCGTGGTTTCAACGGGCAACATGACGTCAAGGAGCCTCTATTTTCGATAACTTCTCCATTCCTAAGATGTTAATATTTAAATAAGTGCCCCATACAACCGCTGGATGGGTATTAAGAGTCAAATTTTTCCGCCCTTAATAGGAGGGGGGGGGACGCAATTCGGGATAACTGTCCTTGAACTTACAAGGAGTATCCAGGATCACACGAAATAAATGAACTCCACAAAAAGACAAGGACTACAAGAACTTACATTAGTTTAAACGGGGGTCGATCACCTAAGGTCAATAACGACCTTAATAAATAAATAAATAAATAACACAAAAGATTAAAAAACACAATATATAAGATGCAAAAGGGAAATATAAAATATAGAGAATTAATTGATCCGAACAATAAAAAGGTTTACTGGATCGTTCTTGATTTGTAAACAGAGACTTATTGTTCGAATATATATATTTTAAACAAGAGGAACAAAATTAAACATAACAGTTACAAGCATAAAATTTACCCTAGCTTACGAGGAGCAGGCAATAACTTTTGCAATTCGGATATAAGGAAACAAGATATGAGGAAAAGTGGTTTATTATTTTTCAATATAACTACCCTCGACTTCAATGCACTTGCGCAACTTGTCCCTGAGGCTTCGAATTCCCGACAACCAGAAATCTCCCGACTGCTGTTCAATCCACTCCTGGACGGCGAGCTGGACATCTTCATCGTCCTCTAACCGGCGTCCACGCAGTGCAGCCTTGAGCTGGCGAAATAAAAGTAGTCTCTAGGGGCCAGATCTGGAGTGTAGGGGGAATGATTGGGCTCCTCGAATCCGCACTCGTACAGGGCAGCTTGTGCAACTCTAAACTTGTGGAGAGGGGTAATGTCATGGAGGAGCAGGACATCAAGTGTCAACTTGCCACCCCGCTTCTGACGGATGCACTTCTTCGACCCAGCCAGTTCCTTGGCGTAATATTGGCCTGTGAGGGTCCTTCCACAAGGCGCATATTCCACCATCAACACTCCCTCAGAACCCCAAAAGCTGCTAGCCATGATCTTCCCGGCTGAGGGTTATGTCCGGAACTTGATGGGGGTCGCAGAGCCCCTGTGCTTTCAGGCCATGCTTTCGAGCTTGCTCTCGGGATCCCAGTGATGGACCTACGTTTCATAACCTGTCACTATGCGTGACTCTAATCCATCCGGGTCTTGGGTCTACAGGAGCAGCAGCTCCTCCGAACTTTGACGACGTTGAAGTCGATCATGGTGCGTAAGTTTTCAAGGGACCTAACGGGCAGAGAGACCTTGGTCATAGCCAAATTGTCGTGGATGATGTTAATAACACTTCCATGTGAGATTCCAAGTTCTCGCTTCATTTAATCGACCTTCATCCGTCGATTTTGGGGATCATCCTTTCCACACGGGCCACATTGTCCTAGTGGGTCACGTCTGACGGAAGTCCTGGACGGGGATCATCTTCAAGAGACTCACGACCATGGCGGAACTCCCTATTCCAGAGAGCAATGGTTGCATATGAAGAGGCGGTGTCCGTGTACACTGCAACCATGCGTTCATGGATCTCTGTTGCATTCTTGCTTTCCTTGGTCAAAAATTTGATCACTGCGTGGTGCTCAACCTTCTCCATTGTTGAAAGATTTGTGACTGACGATCTGCGATCAGCTACTGCTTCTTAAATAGACGAGGCAGGAGCGTGCCTCTGCAGGTCCTTACTTGTCATAACTTGTCCTAGCACCCCCACAAACAGCAATCCCCCTTCTTCTGTTTTGCCCTACCGATTCGCAAAACCTATTCACCGCCCCTCATAGTTTGGTTAGTCTCTAAGGCCTTTCTACTTAAGCTATCCTCAACACAATAGTTGGTTCCTTTTATATAATTGATTTTAAAATGATACTACTAGACGTATAAACTCCAGCGCATAAGGTGACCATTGTTGCTTTTTACATTGCACAAATATGCGAGGAGTTTGTGATCCGTCTCTGCAAGGAACTCCTTACCTAATAAATACATTCTAAAATTCTCTATTGACCTTAAAATTGCTAAATCTCCTTTTCAATCAGGAAATATTTCTTCTCGCGCGGGAGAGGCTAACGGCTCGCGAGGGCAACAGGGTAACTATCGCCATCATCGCTATACTGTAGTAAAACGCAACCAACCCTTGATTCCTGGCATCGGTTCGGATATCAAACGTCTTCTTAGGGTTGAGGAGCAGGAGGATAGGGGCGGAATATAATTTTCCCTTCAGCTATTCGAATTGTAAAAGAGCTAATGAGGACCAGAAAAGGTGTTTCGGGGACATATTTTTTAGCTAGTCCCACAAAGAGGCAGAGAGAGAAGCGAAATGGTGGACGTGGCAGCGATAGAAAGAAGCAAAGCTTCATTGTGGGCGCTAATACTTCATCCCAGGCAGTATAATACAGACATTCAATAAAGCATTTCACCATAGGGAATCAATTTGCACACCCAAGGTAGTCAGTACTACCGTAAACTTATCATGGTTCGGAGCGATCAGAGGGAGCAGCTGGTCCGACACCACAATACTTGTACACCCTGTATCCCGAACAAGGATGGAGACCCGGCAGCCGTTTACTGATCCCCTCTCAAAATTAAAGCTCCCTGGGGAGCTTTTCTATAACAAGAAGTTCACCTGATGGCCAGCGGCAGTATGATCAGACAGAGAGAAAGGCGGTTCAACTTGCGACGGTGGTGGCGCAGGTGGAGCACAAGTTTGGCGTACTTGATTGAGAGAACTGGGACGTAATTGGGAGTTCTGATGGCAGTTGCTGCTCAAATGTCCTTCAATAGCTTAGGATCAACACACGATTGGCCTTCTCGGGAAGTATGATGAAGGGGGATTCGTCGAGAATGGCTTCACATCACGGAGTTCTGATGAAAAAAGAATTCTGGGCTTTGAGGGCCCAGTTATTTTCACAAACTTACTAGGGTCACGGGTTGTAAATTTTTGTTTGCCACTTTTACCTCTGGAGGACGATGGATCAGGCATTCTTCCTTCCTTAGGGTAGCAATTGTGGCTCACGGCGAATACATAGGCTTCTTCGATGCATTCCTTGAAGGTGAAACAGCTTTGAGATCGAATATCCAATGAAAGCGAAGCTATAAGTGGGTCCTTCACAATGAAGTCGACTAACGCTTCATACTCGGGAAGAACTTTCGAAGAATCGAGCCAAAAGTTGAAAAGTCTCTTAAGCGTATACCCAAACTGGCGAAAGGTTTAGTTGGGCTCTATATAGGCGTGACGAAATTTAACGCGGTAGAAATCGAGTGTCATGTTATCCGCTGTTAACCATTCCAATTTCAACGTCGAATAATTGGTCCTTGCCTCCGGCAGAAGGGATATGAAAATATCTCGGATCTTCTTAGAACATAACGACAGTAGGAGTTTAGCAACAACATCTCCCTTAATATCCCGGTTGTTTAGCACAAAGATCTTTTTAAAATGTGTCAAATAAGACCCGAATTATTCGCCTTCCTTGTAAATGGGGAGTTTCACTGACGCACTCTGAAATGCGTCATTCCGCGAGTTGATAGAGAGCGTTTCGGTCCTCGCTTTATCTATTTCCAGTTCATGTTGTCAGATGTGTTATCTTTCTTCGCGTTCTTTTCTCTCTCTTCTTTCCGCTATCTCTTTCTCTCTCGTTCTTCTCTTTATCTTCGTCCGACCCCAGCTTAGCCTTTTCTCCTTCCTTCAAAACACTTGTTTCCTCGCTTTTCATACAACCTTTCCCACAACTTTCTCTGGTCAGCCTCTAATTTCACAGGGTAGATGCTGACCTTCTTCTCAAGCCAACAGTCCCGGATTGGGGCTGACGGGGGAGGGGACAACGTTCCCTAACCCCTGAGCTCCAGTTTGGGATGTTTTTTTTAACAAACTGCCTCATCCCCACCCATACCTTCCTCACATCCCTTTTCCTCTCTTCTTCACAACCTATCCTTTTACGCCGTGTTCAAGGTGGAGCCGCCAGGCCACCAGGCGGGAGGGGTGGTCCCAAATGGCGGCGCCTGGCTCTGCCAGGCCTGTAAGCACCTCTTTCAGTGCGGAAAACTGTGAGAGGTGGTGAGCTATTGCGTCCCGCAGAAAATTTAGGGTCACCATGCCCAATGATGTAAAAAAAATATATCCCCGTACTTCCCCCTTGCTCATCGACGAAGCCGCCCTCGAGCAGCTCCACCGAAAAAATGAAGGTCCCTTCACTGTGCTTGCGCAGGGGACCCTCCATATTTTTTTAACCGGAGAGGAGGCTTACTCCTCTCCTACGCCTACGGGTGAAGGGGACTCCCCCTCACCCTATTATCTGGAGGTGCTTTCGGGCGCCTCCCTATTTCCAGCGGCAGTCCCTCCTTTTCTTTTTAAGGGGAGTGCCAAGAAAGCCAGCAGGCAGTCCATTGCCGAGCGCCCCTTGTGTAAGTGGCTTGGAAGGGCAAACCCCCTAAGGGGGGAGAGGAACGCCAGGCCCCTTCGGTCGCTTCCCTCAAAAGACTTGCTGGCAAGAATATCAAACCTTGCTGGGGTCAAGGCCTGTGCCTCCCCACAAAATACTCTTGACGCTGCTAAGGGGACCTGCAATGTCCTGGGAGGGGATGGCAAACTAGAGGCCCCTCCTGTGATAGACATGGTCCTTGAGGAAACCCAGCCTCAGACGGTAGGGCCTTCCATGGGGGAAAATCCTGGCTCAGGCGCCAATCACCGAACCGAATCCGCCCCTATTCAAGGTCCTCCTCAAATGGCTGAGGGCTCCGAGGCAGTACAAGGAGAGGAGGGATCTCCTCCTAGAGGTGCCCCTATGACTACCCGGACCTTCTCCATTTCGGAGAGGGACCTGGCTGAGCCCGGTCCATTTGGTATGGGGGCTTCTGACGGCGGAGGTGAGAAGCGGGTCCATTCCCCGCCCTTCTTTCCTAAAAGGAAGAATAAAAAGACAAGAAAGACAAAAAAGACTCGGGGCTCCTCTCCATCCATGGGTGCTGCGGGGACGGATGGGTCTGCTGCCACTTTGGTAGGTGACCAAGCCAAGATCGCCACATCTGGTCCCTCTCCCCATCCGTGTGCGGAGCCCCTGACTGAGACTAAGACCAAGAGTGCACAGGTCGTAGCCTCGATGACATCGGGGCCCCTGATTCAGAGGTTACCTGGTGTTTTCAAGCCCGCTGGCTTTAAACGCTTCCTCGTTATTCGCTCCACTGATGGCAGCTTGTTGCGCAAGGGCTACATGATGCATCAGAGGAGAGGATTAGCTAGTGCAATTGTTAGAGAGCCGAAGGTGACCCGTTTCTCGGACGGGAGCCTCCTGGCGAATGCGGCGAATCCCGCCGAGGCGGCCAAGTTAAGTGCTCTTTGGACACTTGATGGCACCCCGGTGAGTGTGACGCCGCACTCTACCATGAACTTTGTTAAAGGAGTAGTTTATGCCAGGGAGCTCGTTGACATGGTTGCGAAGATTTCCAAATTTGCCGACGATACCAAGCTTGGTATGAACGTTGCAAAGGATGGAAATACTGCCCGCCTGCAGGAAGATCTTGGGAAGATTGGGGAGTGGTCGGACACGTGGCAAATGCCTTTTAACGTGGGCAAATGCAAAGTGATGCATATCGGCCACAGAAACCCCCAATCTCAGTATATCCTTAAGGGCACTGCTATGGAATCCACCGACACTGAGAAGGACTTGGGTGTAACAATCACTAGTGACCTCAAGTTCTCGAAACAGTGCATTGAGGCGGAGAAAAAGGCCCAAAGGATGCTAGGCTATATTAAGCGCCAGTTTGGTTATCGGAACCAGGAGATTGTACTGTGCCTGTACAACTCACTTGTCCGACCGCACCTGGAGTATGCCGTACAATTTTGGAGTCCTTCATTGCGAAAGGACATCGCGAGATTGGAACGCGTACAAGCCAGGGCAACCAAGCTGATTCCCTCTATCCGACATAAAAGTTATGAGGATAGACTAAAGGAGTTAGATATGTTCTCGCTGGAAACCCGTAGACTGCGTGGTCAGCTCATCGAGGTCTTCAAAATACTTCGAGGGTTCGACAATGTTGACTACCGGGATATTTTCACACTGAGTGAGAACAGAACGCGCAATCACGGCTTCAAACTTGAACTGAAGCGTTACAACCGCAATCTGTGTGGAAACTTTTTCACCTACAGTATCTGCGGTAAGTGGAACGCACTTCCAGTGGAAGTTGTCAACAGTGAATCTGTTGACCAGTTCAAGTCAAGACTAGACAAAGTCTTGAAAAGTGGCCGTTTAGGGACGCAAAACAATTGAGCAGCCATGTGCCCGCTCAATTGCTAGTCCAAAGGTACCCTCTTTGAATGGACCGTAAGGTCTCCTAGGGTACTTACTTTCCTTGTTACTCCTTGTTACTCCATTGAAGACATCACCCTAGAGCTGGCCGACAATGGGGCGGTCAAGGTCGAACGTGTGTTTACAAAACAGAGAGGGGCCTCGAGACCCACCCCTACACTCTTGGTCACGTTTGACTGTGACAAGCTCCCTTAGTCGGTGCGTGCCGGTTGGTACTGCTACCGCGTGAAGGCATTCTTGCCACTGCCGCGGCATTGTTATTACTGTCACCGCTTTGGCCATACGAATCGTTCTTGTAGACGTGCGAAGAAGTAGGTTCACCAGAAGTTTGTGTAAATTGCTCTAAGGCCGCACACGATAAGTCCAAATCGTGTGTGGCCAAGTGTGTCAATTGTGGAGAACCGCACCCCGCTTTTTCGATGCAATGTGGTGCATATCTCCTTGAGAAAGAAATGCTGGCCGTTCAGGCCCAGGATTGACTCTAATAAGTGAGGCTAAGAACTTGGTCCTGGCGCGCCCGGTTCTGCCGGGAACGTCATATGCCTCTGTTCGAGGAGGGCCCCCGCGTCTTCTCGAGCTATCCCTGGAGGGCATATTCCTTCAATGGAATTGCCGTGGGCTCCGGGCCAACTGGGAGGAGCTGCGGAGGCTCTTCTCGTCCCATTCCCCGTTAACTATGTTTTTGCAGGAGACAATGCTAGGCGCGTGCCCCCTGCCCGCCACACCCGAGGTATAAGGGTCTTGCGACCCCACCACCGCGGGATGGCCAGGCTAGGGGATGCGCGCTTTACACCCGGCATGATGTCTCCGTTCTTCCTTTCTCTTTAGATGCCTCCTTTCAGGAAGTGGCTGTGCAGGTGCACCTAGATAGGAGGTATACTATCATTTATGCGTACATTCCACCGTCAGCTGACTTCGACGCGGGGGACTTCCGCCGCGTCGTGGCACAAAGCAGAGGCCCTGTCTCTTGCTTGGAGATCTGAACGGCAAGCATCCTCTTTGGGGAGATTACTACACAAATCCCAGACGACAAGTCCTTGCCGATCTGAACGAAGAGCTTGAGATAAGTGTCCTAAACGTGGATGAGTTTAAGCATCACTGTCTGAGAACCGCTTCATTGTCTTGCCTTGATCTATCTCTGTGCTCTTCAGATGCACAGCCTAATTTTGTTAGGGGGTGGTCGATGACCTCCATGGTAGTGATCACTTTTCCATTCAAATATCATTCTCAGGGCAACTGCCGCCTGAGAGCCCACCTTGGTGGTGCCTGGCACGGGCGCTGTGGCCTGCATTTCAGGAAATGACTGAATTTTCTATCTTAGTTGGGGAGTTTAGGTCGGTAGATGAGGCCGTTGAGTTCTTCTCCAGCAACCTCATCGCCGTGGGCCTGACTACTATTCCTAGGACGTCTGGCCGTTTTGCACGCCGACCACTCAAATGGTGGTCGGCTGAGTGTGAGACGGCCCTCAAACAGAAGCGTTATGCCTACATGCGCTATAAGCGCCGCCTGAACGATTTCACTGTCGCTGAATTTCTTCGGGCGAGGGCAAGGTTCCGGTATATTTCGAAACACGCTCGCCGCTCTTCTTGGCAGGCATACTTGTCTTCACTTAACGGGAATACCCCTTTAGCTGAGTTGTGGAAGCGAGTCAAAAGGATTCAGGGCAATTTCTCGCAGGACCCCCCTCCCGTTCTCCAGGAGAATGGGACCGCAATTTCGGAGCCGCGTCCGTGGCGGAATTACTAGCGACCGCTTTTTCCACATTCTCTAGCCGTGATGCTGCTCCGCCAGCATTCAATGCACGTCGTGATGTGGCAGAAGGCCACCGGCTGGACTTTAACTCCAGAGGTGGAGAACCCTTCAACGAGAAGTTTACTGTGAGTGAGGTAGCTCTCCTCTCGCTTCGCTCACGGACACCGCCCATGGTCCGGACGATGTCCCTTACGCAATGCCTTAACACCTGGGTGAGTGAGGCATGGCGTTTTCTGTTAGATTTGTTCAACAGGATCTGGGTAGGGGGTCTTCTCCTAGACTCCTGTGCTCGCCTTTGGCAAACCGGGGAGAGATCACTCCACTCCGACCGGTTTCTGCCCAATCTCTCGTACTCTTTGCGTGTGTAAGTTGATGGAGAAATTGGTAAAAGTTAGATTAGCATTTTTACTGGACAGCGGAGGCCATCTCTCTTCTACACAGGGCAGCTACCACAAGTTCCACTCAACGTCGGATGCTCTGGTGCGACTGGAAAATGTCGTCTGCCAGGGTTTCCTTCGTAAACAGCACTACGCCACGGTGTTTTTCGATCTGGAAGAGGCCTATGATGCCAAAGGGCAATACGGTATCATGGAGTCTCACCCCACGATGGGGGCGAGGGGACGCCTCCCAGACTTTATATCTGAATTTTTTCGAGATCGTCGATTACACGTACGAGTGGGGGGAGCTTTCTCCGGCATAAATGAGCAGATAGAGGGTGTCCCGCAAAGAAGTGTCCTCAGTGTCACACTCTTTGCCCTGAGCATCAATGGCATTACCTCGGTGCTGCCGAAAGATGATCTCTTTTGGCGCGGCCCAGATGCCAACTCTTGAGCGTCGACTTCAACAGGCATTAAACCGCGTCTCCCCCTACGCCGAAGCGCGCCGGTTTCTGTTTTCTTTGGCCAAGACTAAGGTAGTGCACTTTTGCTGCCATCCAAGGCTCCACGCCGACCCAGATTTGTTTCTTAATGGGGTGCGCCTGGATGCGTTTGAGTCGCACCGTTTCCTTGGTCTTGTATTCGACCGACGCCTCACCTTGGACGATCATATTCACAGCCTTAGGGTCTCTTGTACCCGCGCCATGGATATTCTCCGTTCCGTGACGTTCAGCGCTTAGGGCGCTGATAGGGCTACTGCCCTACTTTTTTATCGATCCTTTGTTCGTTCGAAGCTCGACTACGGATGAGAGTTTTATGCATCCGCAGCCGAGCGTTTATTGCGGAAGGTGGATTCGATCCACCACACCGGCCTCCACCTTGCGACCGGTGCCTTCCGCACTTCCCCTATTGAGAGCCTGTTGGTCTGTGCTGGGGAGATTCCATTCGCTCTGCGCCGCGTGCAGTGCATCACTCGCCTGTACGCGCGAGCACAGCGTCTTCCTTAGTCGCCAACAGCTTTGACTGCATCCGCAGCTGATCTCGACGGTGCCTATGCCACTGAGATACGCCAGTCTTACCCTAAGCCCTTTGGGTTTAGGGCCAGAACCCCTTTTGAGAACTAGATATAGCTCTCAGTCCGGTTGCGCCCCTGGTTCTGTCCAGGATGCCACCCTGGAGGGTACCAAAGTTGGCTATTTTTCGCCACGCCTCTGCTCCCAAAGGTTGTACGGCGCAAGGAGTATTCCGTTGACCATTTTGGAGAACACCTCGTGTCACGCTGGAAGCGTGCCAGTGTATACGGATGGCTCTCAACCCAAGAGGTGGTCGGCTTCCACGTCGTATCCCCTCTGTTTGAAGTCAGCGGTGCTCTACCGGGCGCTGCGTCTGTCTTTACGGCCGAGCTGGTGGCAATACACCACTCGGTACGGGAGATTACGTGACGTGCCTGGTTCAGGGACCGGATTGTGATCTAGAGCCACACACAAAGCACCCTGAGTGCTCTCGGGGCATTGTAATCTCCACATCCCCTGGTCCACGATATCCTTGACGTCACGGTTTTGGCGAGCCGGGCAGATGTTGAGATTATCTTCTACTGGGTTCCTGGACATGTAGGAATTGCGGGGAATGAGCGTGCCGATGTGGGCGCCAAATAGTCCGCGAGGACTCTTCGACCGGACCAGCGTTTCGCTCTTCCTCACACCGACTACATGGCAGGAACACGGGCAGCTCTTCGGAGTGCTTTGCAAAGAAGATGGGAGACGGTTGAAGGAAACTTAAAGTTGCGTGCCATTGCGCCGCCACTGTTTCCATGGACCTATCATCCAATGCCGCGACGGCTTCAGGTCGCTTTCTGTCGTCTCTGAATCAGCCACACTCGTATGACGCATCGCTATTTGATAGAACACTCGCCTGTACCCTATTGCGACGACTGCGTCGTCCCCCAGAATGTTCGCCACATTGTTTTTGAATGTCCAAGTCTGGGTGATCTTCGCGCACGTTACCTGTCCTGGTACCGGGATGGGCGGGGTCGATACCGCATGTCCCTTGTGCTCGGGACGAGTGCATGCACATTGACTGGTGGATTTGTTGACTTCTTGGGAAAGGCCGGCCTTCTCCCTATTATTTAAGCAGGGTTTTGTTTTTTTTTGCATTTGTTTTTTTTTCCTTTAGGTTTCACGCTCCTGTGCCGGGTGCACCTACTCCCGATGCACCAGCTTGCTTCCTTTCGCCCTTTTGGGGTGTTTTTTTTTGTCTCTTTGATCTTATTTTAAAGTAGTCTAGAACTTGGCCAGTTTTAATACGGCGACTAATGCCCAAGTAGACAGTCGCCAGATGAGCTCTTAAAAATAAATATATTCTCTTTATCTTTTTCCGCTCTCACAGCTCTCTCTTCTTCTTGTATATAGGGCAGAAGGTCCTACGTGGATAAACCAAGAGATTTACCTTGTAATTTAAATTGGGTGAATGAAGCCACAATGGTCGAAAAATCGAACTAAAGCTTTTAATAAAAATGTAACGGTAGTGTCGAACCGAGATGACTCGGTATACACACGGCGTGATTAATAATTTCCGTCTGAGCACTCGAAAATACACGAATTAACGCGAGCGCCTTTATCTTTGCTCACAACAGCGAGAACAAAACCAGACTAAGCCTTTCTTTTGAATGAAAGGATAAAATTTAGGTTAGGAAAATAAATGGAAAGCACGGTCTCAAAACTTACACACGGTATGTATAAGGGTGGGTACACACAAATGGGTAAAATAGTTTATAAGAATATTTCTGCTTACCTTCTCAATAGCCAAGCCTTCAAACTCAAAACTCTAAAAGACTTTAAAAAGAACCTTTTAACGACCTTATAAACCTGACGCCAGTTAATATATATATATATATATATATATATATATATATATATATATATTATATCAAAGTAGCTTCCGTGCAGGGAAGCGATTCGAACCATGGACACTGAGGCAGCGAGCACCGCTTTGATCACAGTTAAAAGTATGCCGTACCATAGTGTACAAATGGCATACTTTTAACTGCGATCAAAGCTGTGCTCGCTGCCTCAGTGTCTATTGTTCGAATCGCTTCCTTGCAGGGATTTGTTCGAAAAAGGTAATAAATATTACTGTAAGAAAAATTTATTCCATTTTTTCTTCCAGTGTGGTTTATTGCATTCATATATATATATATATATATATATATATATATATATATATATATATATATATATATATATATATATATATATATATATATATATATATATATATATATATATATATATATATATATATATATATATATATATATATATATATATATATATCTATATATTATGTCTTAGAATGACCCCGACGTATACGTCACTACTACCCAATATTCGCGGAGGCTCAAGGTCAAACGAGTGACCTTGAGTCAACTCTGGTCACCGACAGAGATAGGGAATAGAAGTAGAGATGGGGGTGAGTGTGAAAGATTTAAAATTCAAAAGATTAAGTGTAGTTTGCCGATATTAAACCTACGAAGGCTGTTGGCTAAGAGGCTTATGAAAAAGTACGAATAAAATATACTTTAATATTTACACAGTTATAAACAATAAATATATTAAATAGAATAAAGGCAATAGATACTCGATGTATATAAGAACCGAACTTAGCAGAGCTACCCATTGCGAACTCTACAGGGGGATCGGGGGAGAGGCGATATGAGCCTCTTTACATACACACATAGGGATGACTGGCAGGTTAGTCAAAGATGATTCGTCTCAGCATGGCTGGGGTAGTTTGAGGCTTAAATAGAATAAACGGGGGATCGGATGGATATTCGAGGGACTTTATCCATGGACAGTTTGACCTCTATTAGTAATACTAATTGGAGGGAGTATTTGTGCCAAACGAAACGTAGCGAAACCAAGGATAGGCCAATTGACTGCGGCTCAGATTCTTTGGTATAATTCTAGCCTTTGAGTCGTCGATAAAAGAGAACGCGCCCGAGACTGACGTGTTTCGTTCTAAAAGGCTGGCCTATACTATCGATGCCCAAGTTGGGAGCAACAATCTTTAGGGACCAGCAGGGACCGTTACTGCCTCTGCCAAAGGGGGGCGTGGGGAAATCTCTCCTCGAACCAACAGGGTGCTTGAGGGATAGGAAGTACTCCTGCGAGGGTTTATTGATAACACCCCTGGAGACGAGAGAAGCGCGCGCTTGAGAATCTAATCCCTCGTTTATCGCACAAAGTAGTTCGATATTCTGACTATTCTCATGATCCTCAATCACGTGGACTAACCTCGTGGGTTCTATTGGCCGCATGGAGGCAATGATACTCTATTCTCGACAAACTGATCTATTTATATTTTGTTTAATACTCACTTTAAGATCGGTGAGAAGACCGGACACGTGTCTTCTGTCGAAAACTAACGTGAAAGGGCGTTTAAAAGAAAGAGGTAAAGTTATGGAAAAGAAAAGATAAACAAAACTACTATTCAATAAACCAGTTAGGACTTACTACTATTCAATAAACCAGTTAGGACTTACTATTATTAATAATTGCGCCACATATACATTTCTTTTTATTCGGTGACCAAGAGGATGAGGAAATACAGATAAGTAGAAATATGACACTCACGGGTAAGAATGCAGGGGGTAATTCTAAATATGAACAAATACGTTTAATAAAACAAACAATTTATTTTATATGACCCGTCAGGGAAGTGACAGGTAAGGATAATGTGTTCTTTTCATCTCTGGAATCACAGACTCAAAGAACGATTTTGACCCGTACCCACTTAAAAGAACACGCTGAGAGCCACAAAACCCTTGTGAAATATAAATGAAGATAAAACTGCCTATATTGAATTTTAAACTTTTGCTATATATCAAAAACAAGAGTCTGTTGCATTTATGAAATCAAAGAATTGCTACTAAGAAAACGAAGTTCTATTTCTCTATACGAAAACATTGGAACTCCGAAAAAAGCTGGGTTGAACACACCTTACAATTCTTATATTAAGTGTCTATTTAATCCGCTTCATATTCACAAAATAAAAGAGGAACTTAATTGATCCACCTTCAGCAAAACAAAACTGCCGTCTCTTCTCTGCGCTGTTATCATGTAGTCAGCTGTCAACTTGAATAAAAAAAAGACTATTTTACTGTTTGATCAATTAAAATATATATTTTTAAAATAATAGTAAATAAAAATATTTACTTAACCTTGTGAATGTGAGTTTTGCTGCTGAACCTCGACGCACAGTATCTGTACATCAGAGCTGTAAGACATGACCCTTATCTTCCTGCACGATTGCAAGCTTTATATAGTTCATGGTGGAGAAGTCCTATTCATATACATATGTAGATCCGAATATTGATACAACTTCAATTGCACATTTTTCACGTTAGTGTAAATATCGGGGATTTTATCATGGTTCAATAACAAGTTGGTCGGGTTTGGGAACGTTTTCAATCTTACTCCAGTTGTGACTGTGAGCAAGATCTTAAGGATCATTTGTCAATCGCTAGAACTTCGACACCCACAAATTTTTGTCCTTTGCGTCGTCTAGTTCCAATTCCATATCTAATTGACTCGTACTTGCAAATGCAATCATGCACAATAGGGATGGATCGACGGTCAGGAAAGGGACAGGTAAGGATAATGTGTTCTTCTCATCTCTGAAATCACAGAATCATTTCCCTAACGATGCTTGCATTGCTGTTATTGTGGACTACAAATACTCTGAACTGATCATTTAGTAAGTTTGTTTGAACTATCTCAAAGAGGGAAAGTGAGACAATGTACTTCACTGTAAATTTCTGGCAAACACTGTCAACTTGCGCTCAAATATCCAAACCTCCTCCAGCTATCAAAGCGCTACCGCCTTTAACCTAAAGAGTTGTGTTCAGACTCTTTAGATGTGCTGTCATATCTACCATAACGTCTAGCTTTTCCAGCCACTCTGGCTGTTTCAACTCAGAAGAGGTGAGCCCTATGCTTCCCAAGAAATTTTTCACCTCTTCAAGAGGTGGCAAATCGTTTTAGTACCTACCCTCTGGTCAGCCACCGGATATTTTTGTGCGGCAGAAGACCGATGCGTACTTCCGATCTCAGTCAGTAACAAACGTGATAAACAGTAATATTACTGTTCATTATTATGTTGATAATCTGATTGACAACATACATTATTTTTGCACATTTTGGAGGAAAGATTTGAGCCCACAATGTCTCTTGGTGCTGGATGCAATGAAATGTCAGAAGTCTTCTACCCAACAACTTCTGCAGTAAAGCCACAAAGCCTTTCTGCACTACTGTCATACTTCGCGCCCCATCAGTAGCCAGTGACACCAAGTGGGTGAGGTTAATATATTTATGTAGCTCTTCGAAAATCCACGACAGCGTCACCGATGTTCTAGCCTTGTTTTGGGGCCTTTAGTTGTAATAACTCGATCATTTTTTGCTGTGGTCCACCCAAGTTCACATATTGGAGGAAAAATACTATTTTTTTCAATATCACCTTTGTCTTTTAACTCATTACAGGTGATTGAGTACGCCATAGCTAAATTGGTGTTTTTTATTTGTTGTCTGGTGACGTTTAATAACATTTGTTTGTTCTGCCTTTGACAGAATTTGCAGAAAGGAAAATATCTCTGATTTTATGCTCATTTCCACTCTGGATTTAAACTCCTTGAATAGCTGTTCTGAAAATGCCTGACTATTTCCTGACTGACTACAACACTAACATATATAATTCAATTTGCGGACTTCATCTATAGATAGCTTTGAGTAGGAAAGATGGTAATGAAAATAAAGAAAGAAAAGTACCGAAACAAGTTTCGAACATGCTTCCCGCGTCGCTGGACAGCCGTTAGCGAGAATCATAAAGTACTCGGACATCATGAGTCCGAAAAAAGACTCATTCAAGCAAAGCATTTAAGATGTTCACCTGAACTTCTCGCACGCTACACATCCACTTCTTAAATTAATTTAGCTCAGTTAAACCTTTCGCATCAGTTTTGAAATTGATTTTTTTTCTCATCTCTATTTGGAGATTCTTTTAGGAAAGGATTTGTGGTAATTCTAGAAACAATCGAACTAATATAAAACGCATTTTAATTAACTACTAAATAGCAGAGCAGTTCATAGGGACTGCCGAGTTGCCTATCTGCATTATCTGTAGGTATTATCCTCGTCAGGGGAAGAAGGATTAGCAATGCTTTCGGTCGGGTTATTATAATGCGAAAAAGAACTTTATTGTGATTGGCTCTCTGATAGAAACAATTGCAGATATGGGTTATATTTAGCGCTCTACTGCAATTAGTAGGAGCTCTATAGGAACGAACTTACATATTTGTCCCCGTTCTCGATGTCAATCAAATCCAGTAAAAGAGCGTTGAAATCAAATTCCTTATTTACTCAAGTATGCCAGCTTTCTGAAGTACCTTTTAAAGTTATGTTGTATATCACATACATCCAGGGTTTATAGGGACACTCTTTCTACTTCGATCTCTCAATAGCTCTTTTTGTCTCTCTTTGTTTCTTAGTTTGTATCTGACTCACTCTCATTATCTAGCTTGCTCTTATTATCTGTCATTCTCTCTCAAATTACATAGCTGGGCACGACTTTGACTTTGCGACTTCGCTCCGGATCAAATGCGACTGTGACTTTGCGACGCTATTTTGGAGCCCAGTGCGGCTTAAGACTTTACGACTGCGACCTTTGTTGCGGTGCAACTCCGCTGAATTACAAAGTAAACTTTAGCTCAATAACAGAAACACGCTTTATAAGGCAGAAAAACACATTTTTTAAAAAGATTTTTAGTTAAAACAAAGCCTAACCTGATATCAACAGGTCATCCTTCTTCTCCTCCATGTCTTCCTGGCCCATCTACTCCTCCAGGAGGCCCATGTTCCCTTGGAGAAACACCATCTCCTCAAAGTTGACCTCATCCAGAGAGGAACTCTTGGTCTTGAAGATATCCCCGGCCATGCTGAAAAGGCTCTCCACAGCTGCAGAGTTGGGGAGTGAAGTATTGTACTTAATGAATAAATCTCTCCAAACCTCCTGTGCTGGTAGAGGAAAAGGGGCCACGCCACCTCGCCTCCAGAGGGCACCCACTAGTCTATGGTCTTCGTCAGAACCTCGCTCAAATTCGCAGGCACCATTCGCGGGGATTAACGATCGACCAGAAGGTCATTCTGGTCGATCGTTAATCCCTGCGAATGGTCCTTAAACGGTTCGCGGTGACGTAGGTGATTAAGCCCTCCCCCCATATAATATAGGAGTAGTGTATGGTATAAAGTGGTGTACTACGACATATTATATATATATATATAATATTCAGGATAAATCCCACAGCCACGAGAAACGGATGTAGCATCTTTTAATTTTTCACTACGTTTCTAAAACTACAAGTTTTCATCGTCAGGCTAGAATAAGTTTACAAAGTTAATATATACGAAGAAAACTTGAGAAGGCCAACAAGACATTATTTTAAAAGGTGACCAAAATATAATAGCAGTAAAAAGTACTATAAGTTAAATTTTTTGTTATTAAATATGACTTGACAACAGTTAATTTTGCTTTAAGACTGACTCAAAAATTAGTTAATAAATTTAATGATTATTGCAGAAAATAATTACAAACTATAAAAGAAATTGACCTGGCATTATTTAAAGATAGTAAATTTAAACTTTGTTTTTAATTTTGTAAAGACTGTAAGCGTTGAAAAAAATTTAATATAAAAACGGTAAATTTGGGTACTTATAAAGCGGATCCATCCTAGAGAGTGAATGGTGGTTTTAACAAGGAGCTAGTATTTATAGGTTACAGTGACGCTTGGTTTATTAGAAAGCAAACCAACTAACAAACTGTAGGTAAAATTAGTTAATAAATAATGATATTGCACTTAAATCTTCATTGAGTGTAGGTTTGTAGTGTTTTATATATAGAGATTCGAGGGTTCTTAGGCAATGTTTGTTGTTGTTAAAGGATAATACTTTAAAATTCTGAATAGAAATGTCAGTTTTACAGCTTATGGTGTGTTCCCTAATAGATGACATTTTCTTTTTATTTAATATTTTGTTTGTGCGCCAACTAATCCCCATATGAGCAGAGAACCTAGGTCCAAGAGACCTAACAATGCTGTCAATGTAAGAGGCTTCAGTACAACTGGAAGATTTAAATAAATACACATTATCACTGCGGAACTACAAAGAGATAGGATCTTTACTGTTAAAGAAACTTCCTATCGATAGTTTGTTTCTAAAAACTATTTGTGGGTTGATTTGGGGCAAATATCTTTTAAAAAAAATAGGATTTTTCTTTTGAAAGTATCGTTTAAAAAACCCATCTCTGAAATTAGTAAATATATAGGCATTTTAAGAACTTCCATGCATGGTTGAGGGGGGTCAATGAGATTATTAAATAGGTTTCTTAAAACTCTATCATATAGGTCAGAAGGAAATAGATTTTGTATAAAATACTTCCTAAGAAAAAGAAATTCATTATGGATTGATTGGTAAGTGGATGATAGCGAGAAACTTATATGTATTAAAGTTTTTACTGTGGATATTTTGTAGTTCAGACTTAGTCTTGTGAAAGTTTTTTTTCGGTAAATGGTTGTTTGAATTTTTCATTGGTCATTATCTCGGTTGATTAAAAGGTCAAGAAAGGGCCTCTTATCATTTGACTCCACTTTCAGTGGGATATATATATATATATTACTTCTATATTATATAAAATAGTGTCAGGTGTGTGGAGTATATTATATAGTAAATCAGTTATAGTTGATTTACATCCGATTTGAGGTTTGTTAGCTCCCACCGAAAGTAGGTTCAAATTAGTTTTAGATTAGTGGAACATTAGTCTATTTAACTTGAAAAATTTAGATCATTAGTTGGGACTTGTGTTTTTGTGTGTGTAACCATTTACCGGAATCTTTGAGTTAATCCTTAGCCGGATTAGAGAGATTAACCCGTCCTAACCGTGTAGGAAGAATTTTATTGTTCATTTCAGTGGTATATTTTTGAATATTTATTTTGCGGGAAAGTTAGGCTTCACGTATATTGCTGAGAAATTTCATTACTTCAATAGCAACCTTTGCGTATTACGTTCCTCCAATTAAGCCATAAAGATGTCTTCTTCGTTTGACCGTTTCAAGAGTCAAGAAGAATTGTTGGTCCTGTCAGGCAGAGAACTATTAACTTATATCCAGGAAAAAAGAGAGCAATAATTGAGATGAGAGAGGAGAGATGGAAAAGAACATAGCAGAAATGGAAGAGCGTGAGAGAATAAGGCAGCATGAACAGGAATTAAGCCGTAATCAATTGCAATCAATGTTAGTTAATTCTCGGACCAAAAATCCACAGTCCCCGTCAGTAAAAACCCGTCTTTAAAGAAGGATAAGATTTTGGATCATATCTTATCCATTTCGAGAAGATCTTCGAAATAAGCAATTGCGACATCGAGATAGATGGTGTCGCTAAATTTCTCCCTCTGCTAAACTCCCAGAAATTTGAATTCTTAGCTGCCGTAAATATGACCCCAGACTTCTATCGTGTCCGTCCCCGTCACGAAGAGATCCAGCCCGATCAGATCTTTTGCCACTTCGGGTACACATTCCAAAAACACCTCCAATTTGGACTAGATCCGTGTAAAGTCCCCCAAGAGTACGAGTCTCTTCTGCACTCCATCTTAATAGATCAATTTTTAGCTTCTCTGACCCTCGAACATCGTGCCTTTGGTAAGGACAAGCGCTGCCCTACGTTTAAGGAATGCCTAAAGGAGGCTGATCTTTACGTAAGAAGCCATAACTTGTACCCCGAGGTTAATAAGAAGCCCCCCCCGTCTCCTCCCAAGTTTAAAGTTAAAATCTCCATGCCCCCTCCAAGAAATAACCCTAAATATGTGAAGGTTTAGGGCCTCTCGAAACCTAGGAACTTCCCTCCTTCGTAACTAAGAGATATCAAGCCCATAATTACTAGTCTCCCTGCGTCGTTATTCCCCAGCAGGCAGATAATCCGTTTTACGTACGGAATAGAAGGTCACCTATGCAGGAACTGTCGTCAAAATTCCCAATTTAGAAGCCTGTCCTCCCATCAAATACACAAAGTTAGTGCCAGTCCTGCTCCTCTCCCGTATCTCAAGGATACACCTATGTCTCTCTCGTCGACCAACAACCCCGGTCACCAAGTAAATTTTCTCTTCAATAAGTGTTCCCCCAGTGGTCTGAAATTTAAGAATGAAGCCGTAAACGGATGCTTTGTGTCCACCATTGTACATACCTGACACTATGTGCATATGCATCGTGGTGGTCGAGGATTTACTTCCCCAGGTCGGTCTTGACCATCAAAAGTTCGTTGTGGTCCATGACTACCTCGCCTGGGCGAATTGTTGACCTCATCCAGGGAGGAACTCTTGTTCCTGAAGACATCCCCGCCCATGCTGAATAGCCCCTTCACAGCTGCAGAGCTGGAAAGGGGGGTATTGTACCCAATGAATAAGTCCACCCACACCTCCCTTTGCTAGTAAGGGAAGAGGGACAAGGCCACCTTGCCCTTATGGGGCACTTACTCCTCCATAGACTTCCTAAGAACCTCCTTCACATCCTGCTGCTGGTTGGTCGGGCCTCTAGCAAACAACTTGTTGTGGAGGCGGATGTCAAAGTCCGGGGATTCGTGCACTTCTGGCCGGCCACGCTGACGCTGCTGCTGCTTCTCCTCCCTAGGCTTGATGACGACCCTTAGCTCTTTGGTGTTCGTGTCCCTGATCTCCTCCACCTTTTCTATGTCTCGGTTTTACCAATTTGTAAAAGAAAAAAAACATTACAAGATTTTCAGTAACTAATAATAAATATAGCTACAATAAAAGCAACAGGAAGAAAGTTAGAGAAAAACACCCACGCTACAACTACTAGCAGGGTGGCGTTGGAAGAGAAAGAAATATGAAATAAGAGATTCAGTTCGTCGAAGGACATCACTCTTAACCTTTACCGAGTTAAAGTTACTAAAAAATCGAGATTTTCTAAGCTCATAGGGGGCCTAATGGATTTATTAAAGATAAAACCACGCAAGTTTAATAGACTAAATCAATATTATCTATAAATTTAGAACCACGGCCTAGTCTAAGAAAGATAGTCCAATTTTTACTTATATTTTTGTTAAGTTTAGGCATGTTAAAGGAAGAATTCTGTTTAGATTTTAATTACAGAATAATTCTTTCGTTTTAGCCACAAGAAAAGTATAAGCACATATTAAAATACGAGAAAAGGAGATTAATTCGCACGATGAACGTCACAAGGAATAACACGTTCTCGAACGTTTTTAACTGACAAGATAGGTTTAAAACTTGGTTCACGCCTGAAAAGTGTATGTAATTTTACTAATTATAATCAAATTCAGAGTGACAAACTTTTTTTAGGTACGTTTAGGTAGTTTCATGTAACGTCAGTCTCATATAATGGGAAGAGTTTAATTTATCGTTAAAGGAAAGTTAAAAATCAGATAAAAATACAGTTAACTGTTAGAAACTTCAATTTGACACTTCTATCGAAATCGGGCTTTAAAACTGGCTTAAAACAGCTGCGGTAATTTCTTTCCAAAATGTCGTCTCTGTTCCTATTTAAAGTCGTGGCAAAGGTCGCGGAAAATTAGCGGTGCGACTTTGCTTATTCCGACTTTTGTAACAAGTTTGCGACTTTCGACTTTGCGGCTTCAAAATTCATCGTGCGGCAAAGTCACAACTTGTTAACGCAACGCTCAGCTCTGTCAAATTATCTCTACTTATATCATTAACTGCCATTCCTGTCTCTCTCTGTAATTTTCTGTGATTCTTGTCATTCTCTA
This sequence comes from Ceratothoa steindachneri, assembly GCA_963969495.1. NCBI lineage: Eukaryota > Metazoa > Arthropoda > Malacostraca > Isopoda > Cymothoidae > Ceratothoa > Ceratothoa steindachneri. Next base: position 157,719,834 of record OZ018322.1, on the reverse strand, counting down.
TCATTCTACTTCTTTTCTTTTTCTCTCCCATTCGCTCTTAGTATCCCTTTTTGTTTCTCCTCCCCTCTCACTCCTCTCTCCCTTGGCATCGGCCTCAGTCTCTCTCCAGTTTAGTAGAACTGTATATTATATTTTGTTTAACACGAGAAAGATTGCTGATAATAAAATTATAATTCAATGGAATTTCCAACTAAAATTTCCAATTTTATCTTTTATTCCTTCTTTGTGGATATTTTATGCCCTGCTTTGTTTCGTATTTCTGTTCTTTTGTTTATTTCTCACTCTTTGTTCATCGTCTATCTCGATTCTTTCTTCTTTTTCTTTGATAGTTTTTCTTTGATCCTCATCACCTTTGTTTCTTGCCGGATAAATAGTGCGATTTGTAAGGTTCTCCATTAGAGAAAAGGGTTGAGTATGGATAATATCCCGGGGCAAGCCCTACTATTTCTTTAATCCAAAAATAAGACATATATGGTTCTTGTTATAAATTTAAAGGAAATAAATATGCTTTTAAATTAATTCTATTTGAGCTTTATATTGTCTTTATAATCTAGAGCTTTTTTATTAATGGTCTTCTTTACTTATATTATTTTGATTTATTTTCTTGTTCATTTTACAGGTTATTCATCAAATTTGGCTTTCAAGCACTGGTTACCTTGGTTGTTTGTTCGCGAGAAAACACAGTTGAATTAAAAGTCGATAAACATTTTATCGGAGAGTCGAGTTTGTTTAACATCTACAAACAAGTGATTGTGCAAAGGAAATAAAACATGCTATATTTATACGTTTCCCTATACGCACGACGGAGGAATCTTTCTACATTTTCTGATTTATAATAGAGGGATGTCATTTATCATACACAGATTACTTCCCTGGGGTATTCGCACGCACGTTGCCTTATTTGATATTTGATTCAGTCGCCAAAGCGTAGAAAAAATCATCTCCACTATGCTGATTACTGTGGACTTCAAGAGGAATTATGTTCATCATTTTTATTTACTATGTCCGCTAAACACAAGATGGTATGAAACTATTTTCGCTTCAATATTTTTCAGAGTACCGAATTAAAAGAACTTTTCCCCATCTTTATTTAATAACCTGCCCCTCTATTCTCAATTAGTGGTCTTTAATTTGGGACCATTCAGATGTTGTTCTCATAGCATATTCGAAAGAAGTTTTCTTTCTATCCAAACTAATTTCTGGTGCGGTTAAATATATAGAATGAAGCATTGTTCTGCTGATGAAGATATGCAGACCCATAGCATGATCTAAACCCAGTCCATGAATCTCATTTGGTACTAAACAAGAACGGTGAAATGCCTCTGCAAATTTTGTCTCACAAGGGCTAAAAATCTGCATTGTTAAAAAATGTTAATTTTTATATAATTTCATTCCACTATTTAATTAAATCAAATTACAGGAATTATTTGCGTCTAAAATAGCAAGACAATTGTCTTTCTTGCATACCTGATAATTACTCTTATTTCACCCTTAATTTTAGATCATTATTCGTGTGTCTAGTTTTTGCGATCTTTGACCGACTGTAAAGGCTTTTCTGTTAACTATATATATATATATATATATATATATATATATATATATATATATATATATATATATATATATATATATATATATATATATATATATATATATATATGTGTATATATATATATATATATATATATATATATATATATATATATATATATATATATATATATATATATATATATATATATGGCCTCCTTTTCTACCGTTGCTTCCTTTATTGATCTCCAAAGAAGGTTCGGAAGATATTTTTGTACAATTCTGTAGTAACGTGAGAATGATAAATATCTCTAGAGTTTGTATAAAGTTTTCTTTACTTCGACAAGCTCCGTGTGCAAAGGCCCTACCAGATTTGTGCTCCCAATTTGCATATACCAAATCCTTTTAAATCTTAGCAATTTTAAAGACCCTTGGCTTGGATACTGCCTTACCTTTGCCTTTAATTTTATCGACCTAGTTTTTGTAAGCCAGTCTTTCCTGTGCATTCTTTCATGTGTGAATTGTTATCCACAGTATTTTGTGTTTATTTTTGTGAAAATTAAAATTGTTTGCTTGTTTGGGTTGTTTCAGAAATGTATTTTTTAGCTAGTCCCCCTGTGTATGTTTTTTGGTTTAATTTCCACTTTTCCTTTCTTTTATTTTGAAATGTCACTTCGCATAATGTTGCACCGAGTATTTTTATTTTGAATTTTCAATTAATCATACTCTTGCATATTCCTCTTGGCTGTGCATATTCTCTTTTATCGTCTACACAATCATCAATCTTCTAATCAATTTGGAAATTAAATTATATATAAATTTGGGGGGTTGGGTTTTCATTTTCATAGATAAAGCCGAGTTGAATGGTTGCTTTTCTTCGCCCTGTAGCTTCTTCCATGACTGAATTGACCACCCTCTGACCCTAGGGAACATACAAACCTCAAATAATTAAAGGTCGAAAACTTCCTAAAATATAGTGCAATTTCTCAGTGGCGTTACTTTTTGAGCTGCATGCAGCGTTCCATTTGTAAGTCTCACTGCACAACCCCTTCTCCCACTTCTTGCCTGACACCTCTAAATTAAAGACAGCTCTACTTTTCTATATGGCCGTCTCCAATTCTGGTGCCTTGAGTTTAATGAAGCTAAATTTTATCTTCGATAAAATCGGGAAAAATATTGATTTATTCTGCATCAGTGACAAGTGAAGGGCGGCTTCTATAAACTCAAATTTTGCTGCCGTTACACCCACCATTTACACCTTTTCTACATCATTATAGATCTACTAGCCCTTTCAATTCCCAAAACTTATTTTAGAGATGATAAATATTTTTTCCCATATATAGGTTCTTTTGTACCATAAAAAGCTGTTGACATACAATTTTTGTTATAAAAATGATTTGCAAAGTTAAAACGTACTCGGTGTATTTATGAGTAATTTGTCCCAGTTTCACTTTATAAATGCGGGCATTTCAGAGCACAAATTATTATAAACTAGAGCGTAAACTCTAAAGGAATTATATACCAAACACCCAAATTTCCAAAAAAATAAAATTGCGCAGCTGATATTTATCGTACGTGTGGCAGTACGAATGTTCAAAGGACTCCTAAAATATCGCTTGATCCCAGCCCAATTACATTTTAATAGGTAAAATAAAAGCGGGGTATAATGCCAACTTTCTTTGATATGTCTCAACGGGATTTAAAGTGCTAGGATAGGCGGTGGAGCCGATCTTATTACTGCTGACTTTCTCTTCTCCTCACTCCCAACGATCTACCCCTCCTCTCACACCTTTAAAGTAGTTCTTTCTACTGTAGCTCAAATTTATAATCATCTACAAACCACCTGGTAACCATTCAAATCTCTTCTTTGACGAACCCCATGATCTCCTCAATGTCATCTTCTCTAACTCCTCCCCCATCCTGGTGAAACTCGGTGACTTTAGAAACCCCCAAAGAACCACTGCACATCATTGAAATCTTAGAACTATTTCTCTCTAGCAATTCGTTACTTCCCGCACCCACACCAACGGCAACATTCTTGATCTTGTTTCCTGCTAATAGTCAGGTCGCCAACTCTTTGTCGCGGATCCCTTCAATTGATATCTATGATTACTTTATTATTAATTTCGGGTTAACTGGACCTTCATAAACTACCTCATCAATGGTCGTATAACAAGGTCACTCCATTGAAGGCTCGCTTTCATTCACTCTTGGCTGATGTATCGGGATCTCCCCTCCCGTCTCCTGGATAGCGTCACTAATTCTTTCTACTCTGAAATCAATTTATATCTCCGCTATTTTTGCAATCACTCTCCTAATGACTAGACACTCACGGTCCCCTTCTTTCTGACTCGTCTCGGAGATCCTGGGGCCCTTTATTTTAAAACATCATCCTTATGGCCAAAACAACAGAAGAGCACGTGAGAAACACATTCAATCAACCCGCACCCGAGGCATGGGGAGAAAACAATCTGCTTTTGCCTATTCTTGTACAAAGATTCGTACACAGAACTCTGGTGATCCGCCCACGTAGCCCTTGCCAGTAAAATCTCAGACAAAATAAACAAATGTCCCATAATTTCTGGGAACCCTTGTTTGTCTACCCCCAGTAACAATGTATTTCATCTTACTCAACTTGCTAATCTCACTTTCCTTACCCTAGTCTTCTCTGAAGAGCTTGACTCAATACTTTGTTCATCGAAGATAAACTAGTCTCCACTTGGCAATTTACCATCCATCCCTTATTTTCCGTTGTTACCCGTCCTCCTACTAACCCTACTGGGAATCTTTAACGCCTCCATGTTGCTAGTTGAGGTGTTTTATAACTTTAAAAATGCTGCTGTTTTTCAAATCATACTAAACCAAAAGCTTGACCACAAATGTTCTCCAAAATATTGTCTTATCTCTTGACTTTCGCTTCTATGATACTCTTTTGAGAGGGTAGTAGCTGCCTTCTCCCCATGCTCTGGGATCCCGTCTTCGTCTGCCATATTGGCCTGAAAAAATAAGGTACTTATTCTAGTACTCATTCTGCTCAAAGCATTAGATCTCTAGCCCAGCTGCTGTATCATACGTTATTCCTCATGGCTCTCTTTCCTAGAGTAGTTAGTACTTCTTCTTTTTCGTATCTACCCCGTTGCTCTTGCGCTTCTTTTTCGTAGTCTTGATCTATCCTTCTCTTTTTATGCTGATAACACGCAAATATTTCTCTTATTCTCCCTAAACTTGTTCACTGCGACCGTCACTAATCTTTTAGCTGCATATGACACGATTACTAAATGGCTATCAGATAAATTCTTGAAACTTAATCATAACAAAACATAGGTACATTTGTTCGACACCTCAGAGGATGTCGCCCGCTGTAAACATCTAGCCTCTTCTCTTCCAAGGGATGGAAGAGAGGAAAAAGACTCAGTGGGAGACAACCCTGAGCCAACTTCTGCCCTTGTCCGAGCTGTTCCTGAAGCGACACAGGCCCACAAAGAGTCAAGAAGAGAGGAGGGATATACTTTGGGTTTCTTGTCCACTATTCAGCTATAAACTTATCCATCTCGAAAAAGGACATTGCTAAGACTGCTCCGTTGTCTTGAGGACCTTCCTGTTTGCGCGAAAGAAACGGACTTTCCCCTTCCACCCTTTTCTACCTGAATTAACAAAACGTCAAAGCGGACTACTGATTCCACTTCTCCTGGGTGTTGTTCTGGAGGTGGACCAGACCACGAGTGACGCTTTCCGGTTCGGGCCAACCTCGGGTGTGAGACTCAGACAAAGACTAAATTTGCTGGTAAGGTGATTGGACCCTCGGTGACGTCGGGCCCCGTCATTGAGAGCGTGCCGAGCGTTTTTGAACCCACAAATTTCAAATGTTTGCATGTTGTTTATTCTTCTCAATAGATAAAAGAAAACAAAAATTTTGAAAATTTAAAATAATAGGCAAGTCGCAAGAGGGAACCGAACCTTATAATAGCATCGTGGATTTTATTGTGTATGATTCTTATATGATTCGTATAAATGGAGGGGAAATATATGTGGAGGAGGAGGGTTGTTACCTTTTGACCAGGGATTAACCGTCAAAAAATAGATGTTTAAGCATATAGCACCTTATCACTATGAAGGACAATTCAGCAGAGCCAAAATCTTCGTGGCTTTGTGATGGATAGGAAAAAAGGGAGTGGAAGCAAAATAAATTAGTGCGTTGATGGGCACCAAAACAACTTATTTTAACGTGCTCCTAGTTCTGGTGCTCTGGATGTTCTTACAGGTTCTAATAAGATTTGCTCCCGACAAATTTTCATAATTTTCCTTAAAATTGAGTACAATTTGCAAACAGTAGCCAAGTTTAGTCCGAATTTTGAACGTTCATTTACCCCACCTAAATCTTTTATTTTTGAAACTTAATCAGATAAACATTTGCAAATACCTACCATAACTTTATCCCTGATCTCAAAAGATTCCTTACAATCTTTTTGACATTAAGATTTCACTTAATATTCGGATACAAATTATCTTCAAAATTTATCGTTGAGACCGAAGAACTTCGTACTAACCAAAAATATTCTCCCTGGGAAACAATAGTCGGAAAGTTCCATTTGACAAGTTCATATTTGAAAAACTTTGTTTACTAAAATGACAATTGAACATATTACTAACCATTTCATGTAAAAAAAAACATGTAAAATATCATCTCCTTGGCTATTAAATGCATTTGACAACCATGTAACATATAACCTAACCGAACATATGTTAGGCTATTTTGAGACTTCCAAAAACACTGTTCCTTTTTACTCGTATAAGAATTTAAATAAATATAGAGTAAAATTTAGCAGGTCACCTGCATAAAAGAATCTAGGCTATGTTTATTTATGTTATTTTTTACACTTTCTATAGTATCAATCTTTAGTATATGCATCTAGCAAGAATAATTTAACATTTTGTTTGGTGTTTAAAATTACTTTAACATATTTCTTATTCATTGAAGTGAGATGACTGGACTGGTTCGACGCGTGTCAATGCCTCTAATTGCGTATTGGAGACGGTTTTTTTTATACAAACATGCTCACGATTAATATATTATTTATTTCTAACAAGATCCGGTTGTAATTCTTCTTGGTTGCCTCAAAGTAAGGTTGTTTGTAGCGCGCGTGGATGAGTGGAGAGCTTCTTGCAGGTTGAGTGAAAGCTGCCCCTTGGCTTGGAGCGATGGTGGCAGCAAAGGGTTGGGTTGTTTTTATGACAGTTGGTAATTGATTTTTCTATTTTTAAGGCGCTGAATCCTTAGGTTTTATTGACACTGTTTGATAATTGATTCTGCCTCTCCGTGCTTGCTAGCTAAATAGGCCTCTATTGACGTAAGATTGCCAACTGTTTCCATCACAGCGCTGCCGGGTTGAGTGGTTCCCATTTCATAGTCATCTATTCAGCTTAGTTGTTTTATATAAAATACAACGAAAAGAGCAAAGAGCAAATATTGCTTTTTCTAATTATTCACCATTAAATTGCAATATATAAGATGCATATAATTCCACAAGAATTTTCATAAAACTTTTCGATTTCATCCAAATACTCACTGAATTTAGGGACACCCGATATATATATATATATATATATATATATATATATATATATATATATATATATATATATATATATATATATATATATATATATATATATATATATATGTATATCCATGATAGGTAATAGGTAGTTAAACTCATGAGTTCAGGCGTATGACCCAGCGATAATTGTCTGAATCGAATTGTGGCTAATTTGATCGTGCCTACTTGCGGGCAGGGAACGAACGCCATAGCAAGCTAAGCAATTAAAAAGTTCAAATATTTGCTGTTTAAATGTTTGGGGCAGGATGACCCTAAGTCTATTTACCAAGGACTCTCTCTCCAAACCTTGGCAGATTTATCGGGCTAGACACAACTTTTGCAACAAAAGCTAACGACCTTAAGTCTATTTACCAAGGAGTCTCTCTGCAAACATTGGCAGATTTATCGGGCTAGACACAACTTTTGCAACAAAAGCTAACGATCTTAAGTCTATTTACCAAGTAATCTCTCTCCAAACATTCGCAGATTTATCAGGCTAGACACAACTTTTGCAACAAAAGCTAACGGCGCCCAAGTTCTTCTCCGATGTTTTGCTAAGGTACCGCCAATAACCCTCGCACTTGCCTCAGCCAAAATACGAAACAGTGCATCTTGCATTGGATGCGTTTATTGGTTGACTAATGAAATAGCAATTGTGGCCTCCTAAAAGGCAGTAGCAGCAGTTTGCGGTCAATGTACTGGGTATGTGCTGCGTTGGCGTACCCCCTTCAGTAGCAAATTTAACGGGGCTAAGATGGATCATTCACTTATCACATGATTTATGTAAATATTCTATACAACTAAGTATTCTCGTAGATATTTATATGTGGCAGGTACAGGGAAATAGTATGGCTGCAACTCTGTCAGGCAGAGGTGAGATGCACACTTCTTTTGGAGGTAACTACGGTTAAGAAGTTTAAGCTGGTTTAATCCTAATTGGTACTTGTGTGAAGGCAATTAAATTATAGGCTAGTCGGCAGTCACAGCTGTTTGAGATGTTATAGCTGAGTTTCATTGTCTGAAAATTAGACCTGTATGTTTTCTATAAAATATCAAACGAATGGAAGATCTCCAATGTCTCGTTAGTAAAACGCACCAACTTTTGAGAAAACGACATCCAAACGCATATTATGTAAAAATATGCGGAAGCACAGTGACCACCCGTAAACAACCTTACACACTAACACGCCATTCACGAAATGGTAATTAATACATGCAAATTAATTTGTCGTTGGGGAATGAACACAACCAATGTCTATCTACAATGCAGGAAATCAACTTCTAGAATTAATGAATGATAATTACCCCTATCAATAAGTACACGAGCTCAGACGCAGACAAAATATCTATGACTATGTTTTTTTAAAAAGGCGATAAATTCATAGGGAAAACAAAAGTTTGGTGAAACACTTGGGAACAGCGATTATAATATATTTTGATTAAGCTATATATTAGCACGTAGAAAAGGTAAAGGAAATATATAATTAATTTCAGCTTTTGTTTTTTATTATAAATAAACAAATAGTGCCCTATAAATATAGCTTTGATAGATCGAACTAGATTCCAAGGAAAAATTAGGAAATTAATTCTGCCTCAGGGACGGTAACTGATTTATAAAATTTCGAAAACAGGTTTTGATGCGGAAGGCTCATACTTAACAGATTTGCGACATTTTTTCACCAAATGATCTCAGCGTTCGACATATCTAAACCTGTAGATGTAATTTATCTCGCTTTCCAAAAAGACATTTTATACGCTGAAAAAATGCAATAAAAGCTAAAATCTCAACGAATATAGGGCGGTGTATATAAATGGATTAAAAATTAAAATTCTAATTAGAAAATTGTTTTTTAAATATATATAGAAAGGATCTTGACAAGAATTTATTGCGTAACTTTTCAAAAGTTTGTGCTGACATGAAATTTAGTACCAGGGCAAAATATCATAGTGATAGTGACGATTTGCAAAATGTCTTCGATTGCATAGTAAATGATCGAAATAATGTTACTTGCAATTCAACATCAAAGAGTGTAAGTTAATGCACATAGGTCATGACAATCATATAAGTAATTATAGATGACCCCAGAAATTTCGGTCTCAGAAATTCGGTCTTCTCTTATAATGGTGTTATTTGCTTTTTATGATATAATGCGTGTTAATCCTTCGGATTAAGTGAAGATACCGAGGAATGTATTTAATTCCACTTCCGTTTCTCATTTATTTTATTTGAGAGTAGTAATATTCGGGGTCGGTCAGACCAGGTTAATCCCATTCTCATGGATTTATTTTTAAATTGTGTTAATCCTTCTGAACAGCTAAGAATGTTATTTAGAGTGTTCAGGATACGATTGTTAGGTCATTATGAAGATACTTTTCAAGAGTTGTGTCGTGCAAGTTCAACGTTCTATATTTTTTTAAATTGTGCATTACCCATATTATGGCTGTTAAGTATTTTAAAGGTGAGAAGAATAAAGTAAAGTTGATTGACGAACTGAATTATATTTATGATTTCCATATGCTTAGTGTTGATAAGGAAAAGGAACTTTGGTGCTGTGAGATGTATAATAAATGTCATGCCAGCGTGCATACAGAGTATAAGCCTGGTGATCCTGTAATTCAAAAAAAGCTTAATATTCATTAATATGAAGCTGATCCAATCTAACAGCAGCAAGAATCGCAATTTCAGAAATAAAAACCAAAGTGAATAAGGGCGCTGAATCAACCATTGAGCTCTCATTTCAGTAACAGTAATCGGTGTTGGAGAATATGCAAAGTATTAATTGCCAAATTGGCAAACGTTTTCAAGAAATATTGGCGCAATAAATCTTTTGGTGCACCTCCTTTGCCTCTTTCTCGTACAGGATTTGAAATACCAGATACTTTCACTAGCTTTCAGAGAGATGCATTGTGCTTGCAATGTGATACTGGTTCTTATAACGGAAAGAGAATCTTAATTTTTGCCTCAAATAAGGGCCTTGAAGATTTGAAGAATGCCTCACATTTAGGAATGGATAGCATTTTAAATCAGCTTAATATATATGATATCAGTTGTTCACTATTCACGCTGTTTTAAACCGTAAATTATTTACACGTCCTTTTGCTTTTTTGCCTGATTAGACTGAAGCAACGTATGACAAATTTTTAATGAACTAAAAATATTGGTACCAAATTTAAACCCACAAGAAGTAATGATTAAATTTGAAAGAACACTCCGAAATAGTTAGAGCGTAGGTTGTCTATTCCATTTTAGTCAGAATGTTTATGAGAAAATAAGTCAACTGGGATTTGAGGTCCAATACAGTACTGATGGAAACTTTGCGACTAAGAAAAAAATATTCTCTGCTTTGGCATTTTTACCACCTGAAGATGTTATTAGTGTCTATGAAGATTTATGCGAGGATGAATTAGCGCCAATAGAATTTATAAGCTATTTTGAATTGACACATATTGGCCCTAAAAGAGGAAGACGTGGGAGCCGAGAAGAGCCTTTGTACCCAATTAATTATTAGAATGTCCGCCATCGAGTCATCCATGGATTACCCAGAACAAACAATGCCGATAGAATTCTTCCACTCGGTTACCGGCAAGCATCTTGATATCTGGAAGCTCATTGATGCTCTTCGAAAGGAAGAAAAACTCACGTCAACTAAAGTTTTTCACAATTAGAGAGGAGCTAATTTAAAAAAGAAAAGGAAGTATTAGAAAATAAATGAAAGTTATCAAATCGTACAATCTTACGATAAAGATATGTAACAAATTAGCACTTTTAAAAGCAAATTCTCATCATCTTAAATAACAAGTATAGTATATTTTTTAAGTTCTGTATAAGACGGAATTTTTCAAGACCAAATTTTCTTATTTTTACAAATACTTCTTTAATAAAAGCTTATGAGATAATTGTGTTTCAATTATTCCTACTCCTTTATGATATTAACTCCTCAAATTTCAAGACAGAATTTTCTGAGACCAAACTTTCCCATACCAAAGTTACCTAGCACCGTAATTATAATATTGGTAGTCAAGTTCTAGACATTCAACATGAATATAATTATTTAGGAATATTATTCCATTCAGATTAATATCTCCTTGAGGTCTAGGGCATCTTTTATCTTCTTTACAACCAGGAAATGTTTTAAGTGATTATACTTTACTTGTATAGCCAACGGTCACTTTGCCATTTTGCCGAACTAAACTTTGACTCTTTGGCCAACAACATCGAAATGAGATACCTACCTACCTTCCCGGTGGAGCCAGACTCGGGCTCCGAGTCTATTGCGAGATCCAACGATCTCTTAATTAGAGTTCGTTCAAGCCTCATAGGATCAATTACTTAATCTCATTCCAATATGTAATTGACAGCCTCATTACAGTAGCCACGATTCATTCGAAATCTTATGGACGAGGGACTTTCAGCTCATTGTGCTCGTCTTTTTCGCATTTATTCCTGATTTTCGGTGACCACTTATCTATGGATCATTCCAGCATTTCATAACTAGATGGTTACCTTCATATTCCTCGTCAATGGATAAGACTTATTAGCTCCTTTTGGCTATCTTTTAGATTGACACCCTAAAATGCGCCTAGAATATTGTATATCACTTGCCTTATTTCCTTTACTTACTTCCCATAATTTGATCAATCACCCAGTTAAATACAAACTATGCATTGAATTCAAATGCAGTTTCACCCTGGCCTTTATTGGCACCCTTTCAGTCTAGAGGTCGCTGAAGAAAAAATGCAAAATTTTAATAAAAAAAGAATGGGAGTAGATTTTTTTCATGCTCATATCTTTTTACTAAAACGACGGAATTTACAGGACGGTTTGTGACTCCGTGCATTAAACATGGTCACTAAATCTGACTGCTCTCCTTTTCCTTCCCTCTAAAATCTTTCATGCCTCAAACAGGCTCCAAAGTTTTTGCGATCACATTGCTTCGAATTATCATTTCATCATTTTCCTGCACATTAAACAAATGTGGCCCCTAAATGTTATTAAGTGGGATTTGAATCTCTAATTCTTTTCCATGTTACTTGGTGGAAAATTGACATCAGAAACGTTGATTTTCATTTTAAAGGATTAACGCATTAACCTTTTTTTAGAAGATTTGTTCAACTTTTCATGACAAAATGTTTCTCATTTTAAACCACTTTTCAAGCGGTTAGTTTTTATGAGCTCGAAGATTAGTATTAACAAATGACAATTAGGATTAGAAAAACCTTATATAATTTCAGGGGTATTATTTAAAAATAGAGGATATATTCACTTTACTTGGTCTGTTGTAGGCTATTAAAAATTTTCATCTTCCTTTCCTATTCAAATACTTGAGATAATTTCTTAGTCTATTAAATTTAACTTAAAATCTGGTAAAAAGAGCGACTACTTTTTTTGCGGTCTCTACAATTCTTAAACAGAATTAATAAGGATAAGAAGTTTTTGTTAGCCTCGTCTCAATCACAAGCCGCGCATTTTGCCATCAAATTCCCACCAAATGGTCATAATACTACCGTACTCAATCTCAATGCTCAAAATGGGCTTCTAATAGACGAAGATTTGAAAGAAATTTTGTGGTACCATACAACAGTTAAAAAGTTTTTGCAAAATATCTAGGTAATTTCCTTCCGTAAGCCTTCCATCGATATGTGTGACATACCGTATACGATGAAATGAAATACATTTCCACACAGTGACGGACACGTTACCACCTCGTGCCACATCATAAATTTCCGGTGTTCAAATCTGTAAATATAAATTCGTAATTTTATATCGAGTTAGACCTCTTATACCATATCGATTTAAGCAAAGAAGTGTCTTAAGATAGCCAATATTCTTCAAATTTTTTAATAAAGTGCTAAAACATTTACCCTTAAATTTTCTCAGGTCTCTGCGCTCGGACCTGACCAAGTGGAAAATAGCTGAACTAATATTTTAACTTCAGAGTATTTACCAAACATAAAAGGCTTGCGGTCAACAAGATATAGATCCAATTTCGGAGCAATATGAGGTTTTAATGTCTACCAATAGTAAATACCTAGAGAGAGAAACAGAGAAAGAATAATAAAGAGAAATTCAGGAGTGAAACATAAAGAGAGAGAGAGAAGGAGAAATAGTTTGAAGACTGGATTTTTGTCTCGCTCTAATGTAATAAAAAATTGTTAATTTATAATAATCTTTATGATAAACACCAATTATAGATGAAAATAATATAAATAAGCTTTTTTTTACGTAACAATCTTTGTTTCGTCTCAATATTAATGTTTTTTTAACCACTGAAGCGTGTACAAATATTACTTTTAAGAAGTTAGACAATGACATGAAAAATTAAATTCGTGCTATTTTCCAAATTGCGTTGCTTTACGTAACATGATAGAAACTTTATAACTTTGACTAGTAATTTTTAGTATATATAATAGTGAAAATGAGTTTGAGGAATAACCATTTTATACCTATTGATATTTTTTCTTCACGAATTTGATGGCCCATGATGCATGTTAGAGAAGTTTTCTCTCGTCCATAAATATTAATCTGGCAAGAAAAATCAAAATCTTTGTCGATATGAAGGCAAGCAAGCGCTATTCGATCAGCAAGAAGGTCGTGTGTTATTATCTTTTTACCCCTAGGACTGTATGAGTATGGCAGCTTTGTATGTTTGAAATTCCCAATTCTGACTATGATTAACATCAGTATAAATTGCAGCACAATAAATTAAATATAAACTTAAACACTCGCTTCCTTTTCTCTGGAATGAAAAATTCTGGAATCACTTTTCATGAAACTAATAAAGCCAGAACTTAATGATTATTCATCCTCCTTCAAATTGTTCACTATATAGGCAAATAATGAAACATACAACCAACGAAATTCTATTACATAGTTTTACTCTAAGCTAGTCCCAACCATAGCAATCAGTTGATATTATCAGCTCCAACAAAATAAGGTCAGTTTCTGTCTATAAGTTTTCAGTATCATTTTTTGTGTTAATTTTTAAAAACTTTGTCCCCTTTTTATCCAAATTATTTTATATAGAGATATTTTTCGCTTCGTTTCATGGTTATCATTCTTCTTTGGTGATTCACTATTGCTTAGTTAAGTTTTAAACTTTGGTTTCTTAGTTTACTGATATTTATTGATCGTTTGAAGTAACTTTAAACCAGCTATCCAACTGTTTTGGACCTATATTTTTTTACTATCATATTTGTATTTTTATCTTTCATTAACCTGCTTGCTTTGCTTTTTTTTCCTTTCTGATTCCTGGCTTTTTAAAATTACTTACCTTTTATTTTTATTGTTTGCCCTGCCCTTAAAATTATGTCGTGTATTACTCTAAAACAAATTTCTTGTATTCCTATTGAGTTTAATTCATGTTTATTAGTCATATTTGTTATTCCCAGGAATATTGTTTAATTAAGATGTAAACTTTCCTTTCTTGTTTTAAACTCGTATTTATTAATCTATTTACCACTTGTATTCAGCTATTTTTGATTTGTATTTGTTCAATATCATATATCCGTAATTTAACTTATATTTAACTGCTTGCATTTCCCTCTGGTTTCGTTTCTAATACCTGTCTTGTTGATTATGACTTATTATTCATATTGTAACTAATATTGAGTTGATTGCCCAATTTTTTCATTCTTCTCATCTAATTCTTATAAATTTCTTTTATTTGTATTCCAATTAAATTCGCTGATGATGGTCATTGTTAATGACCGAAACGTCCAGAAATAAAATGTTTGGAACTATCACGTGGGTTTTCATATTCCTCCTACGAATTATGCTCCCAAGGAACGACTCCATGATCAGTATATCTATATATATATATATATATATATATATAAATATATATATATAAATATATAAATATATATATATATATAAATATAAACATTAAATATATATTTATGTAACTAGCATAGCTACCCGGCTTTGCTCCGGATAAAAACTACTATCACAAATAAATACAGATCAGAGGCATATAGATTGATATTCTTATATACTAACACAAAAATATCTTTACCTGCTGATTTTAATTAATAATAGTGCGGTAAAGACAGAATCAGGATAGATCCGCACTCTCCGTATCATATAATATACTTACATTGAGAAAACGTTTCACCGCGCGCGCCCGGCAGTGTACGCGTACACGTTAATCCCCGTTAGTTTAGAAGGAACATCGTTGTGGCCCGCAGGGACAGATCGAGCTACTTTCAATACAGATTCTAGAGTGAGTCTTTTAAAAGGGCGACTCGGGAGATCCGCTGGGTTACATTCAGAGGGGACCCAAGTCCCAGCGGGTCTCCTGTGAATGAACAAGTAGTGTAAGAAAATAAGGAATCTATGCGGCAGAAGGTCGAGAAAACATTTCAATATAGACCCTTTACAAATTCAACAACTGAAGTGGTTGAATCAGAAAAAGGGTGGCGTCGGGGTGGGTACAGTAGGCAATCAGGAAAGCGATGTACTCGGCTCGCATGGCATGAGTGGAAGCGCGTAAAACGAAGCTCGCCGCCTCCTGATTGGGAAGAATCCATCCAATGGTGTAAGGGGTTGCGTCGGAGAAGATCTTGCCTGACTTGGAGGGGGAAACCAAGGTACCAATTCAGAGGAGAGTAGGGCTCCCAGGAGGGAGACCATATTGGATCTGGTATAGGCCAGCTGGGCCCAGAACCTTGGGCAGGACGCAGCCTTGCAGATGAAGTTGAGTAGAACCCCAGGCCTGTCCCAGTAGGGGTAAGACTTAGGGAGCCTGGGGGCCCACTCTAGGGCCTGGCGGGCCTTGTGGTCCATCTTCTCTGCGAGGCGGTTAGCCCGATGGCGGAGGTCGATCTCCACCCAGAGTTAGGTCAGGGACTTTGTGGGCAACAGGGTACTCTTGGGGACGTTGATCTCGAGGGAGGAGACGTCTACGTCCCCCACCAGGCGAAGGAGGTTCTTCCTGGATCATATTAGTAAGATATCGTCCAGGTACGTGAACGCCAGGCAATTCTCTGCCCGGGCCATAGCCTGTAAAATAGGCGCAATACACTGTTGCATAATGTAAGGGCTCCCAACGAACCCCTTGGGCAGTCTCCTAAACCTGTACTTCCGGGTCTCACAACTAACCCCAAACCAACCCCGAGCATTGGGATAGAGAAGGATATGGTAAAACCCATAGTACAGGTCAATCTTGACCCCCCAGGAGCCCTTGGGAACGCCCTTGAGGACCTTTCCGAAGGAGGGAAGCTGGAAAAGGGGGTTATAGAAGGGAGAATTAGTAAAGGGGGACATGTCATACACTAGGCCGTCCTCGGAGGAGTTCTCCGGGACTAAGAAGACTCCGTGACAACATAATACCTCGGAGGACTCCTCCAGCACCCCTGTTCTCACCGGGGTTTGGAGAAATGGCTCAACTTCGGGGGAGCTGTTGGCAAAATGTTTATATTGACCTAGGTATAACTTAACTCCATTACCCGCAGCCGCCTTTGCGATGTTAGAGGGGTATGGGACCCCACAATACACGTTGCCAGAGATAAAATCACAAATGTGAAGTTGCAGGGGATCCAATCTGTTTTTTGCAAGAGGATCGAAGACGCTACCCTGCTGCCCGTCCTCGTCACCCACCTTGGTGCACGTGACTGTCCGTGACTTTAACTGAGGCTCCAGGGGCGGATCCTGAACATAAGCCTCCTCAGGAGGAGTAGCATCGAGCCCTGGAGCGGCGTTGGGTGGGGTGGGGCATGGACCTCCAACTCCTTCAAGGCGGCGGGAAGACGCGGGTCCTCCTCGATGAATTGCTCCTTACTTACGGGAAATGGAGGGAAGTTGATGTTAAGCGCCTCGACCGCGGCCGCGAGGCAGGGGACTGTGGCCAGGAATGTTCCTGGTCGTCCAGTTGAAAGTCGTCCAGATCAGCCTCTAAAGACAGAGAGCTGAGTGGAGCAGGGAGAGGTGGAATGTGGCAAGGAGGGCACGTAGCCCGACCACAGGTTCCGGGCTCAAAACTCACTCATAATCTAGCGCGAACCTGGGCCCTAGTGGCTGGATGAGCCCCCTTTTTCGAAGAGTTCTTCGGCGACTTCTTCGCAGGTATGTGAAAGTGTCCGGTAACGGATCCTCCTGAGACCAATTAATTAATTATATATTAAATTAATTGGAAAAGAGAAACACGCAATAAAATAAACCACTTACTGTACCAGCACTACCTAACCATGCCAAAGCACATACACCTCTTTATTATTACAAATAAATGATGACTATTTACTTATTAAACAGATCTGAGAAGTCATCCTAAAGTTACGTATAAAAATATTAGTTAAGAGGATCAGAAGGGGAAAACGAGCGAATTAAAAAGTAAAAAAAATCTATTGGAGTTTAAATGTGAATTATGGTGAAGAAATAAGATGAAGCACTAGAAATTGCACGGATTTCTTCGTTAATCAGGGCTAAGGTGAAACATTGTTTTTGGTCGATAAGATTCATATAGAACTAACAAACGTTCCCCAACGCCTAAAGATTAGGGTTTTATTCTAAAAAAGACTTAAGGGAAAATCATAATTTATCTTTTGATGGCTTTGTTAGGTAAACCCATGATACCACCAATTCGGATATAAACATCTGATTTCAATACTTTCAAACTACGGGGAACCCTACGTATGGTTTTAATGGATCCCATTGCCTAACCCGCATTAAATTTACAGCGTACTCTCATAAATCAGATTTCTTCAGTTTGATTTAAATTTCCTTTCTGTTTGAATATGTGTGGCCTGGCTGTTTTTCTCTTTACGAGGAAGATGGCCTTCGTCTATCGCTTGTGATTGTAGATCGTAGAACATTTCTGATGTGAAGATAGTTTTGTGGTTATACCAAGGTGTTGGTATAACAAAACTTAATCCTCCACAGGCCCCATGACACCTTTGATGGCATGAGTCTAGGAGACCTGTGTCTTGCCTGTGGGTGATTTTTTAGAAATTAGAAAATGAGAAAGCTAAGGAATTCTCAAGGCATCATTTTTCTGGATACCAAGAAAGAAGGCTTTTTGCTCTTTACTACTTTAAAATACTGGCTGTGATCCGAGCTGTATTTTTGATAATCTTTTCAAAGAAAGCAATAAATGGCCGTGTAAGATATAAAGATGGCATCCATGCCTCCTTTACTGTTAATCTAAAGTTTTAATACTAGTAATTCTTTTTCTTATCAGTATTTGACGCCGTAAATGTTCGTAGCGCCTATTTTAGAGAGGTCCTTTTTTCTCTTTTATAAAGATTTCTACTACAAATAATTATGATAAAGGATGAAGGCATGTTTAGTTTGTTTCCTGAAAAGTAAATTAACTAATAATCACAGATAAATACAGTGCTAGCCTTTCTCCAGGGATATATATTTATTTTGATATTATGCCACATTTTCACAAAACTTCATCTTGTTCTTTCAGACACTCCGTCATTTTTTTGCTTAACTTTTATGTAAAGAGGTTAAATTTGAGAAAGCTTTTTATGCTGACTAATTCTAGGATCTGTAACTGCACCAATTGTTCCTTTTCTTCCTTTATATGTACGCAAATTTTCTCTGGAAGGCAATTTGTAGACGTTGGGCTATTCAAAAAGATTTAAGGTAGATTCTTAGTTTTATTAATAATGGTACACTTAATTTTGCCTACATGTGTAGTTTTTCTTTAAATGGATGTGGTTTAATACCATAAGTAAGAAAATACTTTGCTTATTCAATAAAATCAGTCTCATTCGTATGTTTGTCTTGGCTCTACCTATATTTTTCATTCTTCTTTATCGGAAACATCGGAGAAAAGTTTTTTCTTTTCTTATGCCTATCTTTGTCCCAGTGCAAAAATCCGGTTTTCTCTCTTTGCTTAAGGAGTTTGTGAAACCTTAGGCAAATCATCGAATTCTAATGATCACATATATTAGACGAGTAGCCCCCCAAATTAGGTAATTTTCTAGCAAATAAGACGGAGCAAAAGACTTTAGCTTATACGTATAGTTTAGCTGAGAGGATTTTTATTGTCTTTTTAATTTGAAAGATAGTAAAAGATTGAAGAAAAGAAACAATTTTTCATTTTTTCAATTTAGATAAAAATTCATTAATAATTAGCTCTTAATATCAACCCTTTTACTCTTATATCACTAAGAAGAGGAGACACCATCAACAAATTATGTTTAAGCCATAAACTAATCGCACGAATGATGAAAATTAATAAATGAAGGATATATGAAAGAAATTCGTAATTTATGATTCATTATGGACACTAACTTTAGTATATAGCCGTATTTTTTATATTTGCAAAAGAAATCAAACTCCCATGTACCGAATAGATCTCAAGAATAAAATCGGTATGGGGAAATTTTGCTGCTATTTTCTCTTAAACCTGAGTAAAACCCCCCAAATATATAAAATTAAGGGATGAAATTTAATAAAAAGGAATGTTACTATATATGATTTGAAATGGATTTTAATACCAAATATAATCATATCAACTCAAAGGCCCTACACAAAACCACCACCAACAACCGCAGCCTTGCCCATCACCGCCAACACCACCGCCCCTGCCCATCACCGCCAACACCACCGCCCCTGCCCACTTCCACAACCACCCTTTTTCACCACCACTATTTCCTTTGCCTACCAGCAGCACCATCGCACCTGTACACCATCACTAAGAACCGCATTTAGCAAAAACAGGACCACCACCGACCCACCATCACTGCCCAAGCTTACCATCAACACCACTGCACCTGCATAACATCAGGACCCCCTACCCCCCACCAAACCGACCTTGCCCACCACCAAAACCACTGCTCCTGGCCACCAATACACCTGCCGACCACCAACAAAGCCCCATCTGCCCACTATCAGAAGTCCTACCCACCCAACACCACCACCACCCTCTCCCACTTCCACAATCACTCCTCCTCTTCTTTTCTTCTCACCCTTATCATTTGCTTGCTAATTTATTTAAGTAAAAATTCATTTGATTCGCAAAAATGGCTGTACCAGAAGAAAAGTGATGAATTTGATCCAATGAATAAAAAAATGGGGTATTTGGGGGGAATAACTCTGAGAGGATAAAGGGGAGGGGGAGTTTCAAAGGATTGTGTATAATATGAGGATTCGGACTCGAATTTGTAAAACAAACCAAGGACACTCATTCGATCGGGAACTTTTGCCGGAGCAAATTTTGTGGGGTGTATTTTTTCCTATCATCTACGCCGACAAATAAAGCAAAAAAATACGAAAAATTATGATCATCACATGAAAAAAGGACGCCATTATTTTCCTCAAATTTTCTGAAGTATGAGACCGGTAAGAATGCTTTTCAATATAACTTTGATTATGTTCCTGCATCCATTTGAGATGTTAATGTGAACCCTTTTTAGGCAGAAGGTCCAAAGGACACACTGTCCTTAAGAACACACGAAACAACTTTTATGCTCTATCTATTTTCAGTTTATATTTATATTCTTGTGCAATTTTAGACTATCATTTCTCTCTAAACCATTTGTAAGCAGTGAATGGCATGTAAACCTTTCCCAAAGGGATCTATGGGCATCTTTTTAGGGTCCTTCAAAGGGTCTTCTGTTGGTTATTTGGGCCTTTGTTCAAAAACTTATTCTTTTGACTAAAGTGATAAATGTAAAGACAGATAAATGGAAAAAGTATTCTCTCTTGTTCTTGAGTAAGGGGACTTTTGACTTTTAGGCCGAATTTTCTTAAGGCGGCAACAGCTTTATTTGTACATATTTTGGACTTAACATTCAAAATTATCTTCGTGGTTTTTGTAAAAAAGTAACCAGAATAAGAAGAATAATAATAAATTAAAGAAAATGGTAGGTTCTAAATTTTACCAAATTTGTAGGTCACCTAACCATGTCAAACAAACTCATTCTTTCTTAATCTGTAATGATTCAGCATAATTATATAGGAATTCACATTAGTTTGAAAAAGGAGTGAAATAAAAGTTAACTTTGCATCCTAAATCCGTGTTGTTACCTTCCATGCAACCACTAGACTTTAGGGTTTTAAATCATTGTATTCTAACCTGACATCCATCATGCAACTTCCTCTTTCTCTCTTTTCACCTGCCAACATATTGTATTAACATATGGTATTCACTCTCGAATTAACATATTTCATACATTTGCTACAGGAATTTATTAATAGAAGATTGTTCACACCAGTGCTTATTCCAAGCGTGTTGTTGAGTCGAAATGAGACTGAATACGGAGCACCTAAATTTGATTACGATCAAAGAAGTTAGCTTAGATGATGGATTTGGTAAGATGCAGAATATCACATTCAAAATGTCTAATTCTAAATTATAACCTCGAGAGAATTGATTTTAATTAATAAATATGAGCAAAACAAATAATATCAGGGATACATTGGACGTTTTTAGTTGAGTATTTATTAATAATCTCTCACTTAATGGATAGTTTGCTCTTTAAACTTTTTCAAAGATGTCTCTCGCACTTGTTTTACTACATGGTATCGGCTCTAGTATCCAAGGTATTGAGATTAGACTTAGTCTAAATTAATTAAAATATTTTTTAATTCTTACCACAAGCTTTTCCAACTTAAATTTCTTAATGAGTCCTTTATTATTTATTATTAATAATTCGGCATAATTCATATTACTTATTTATTTGTAAATTTTTATTATGAATTGCTATTCAGAACCGTAGGACGGGAAAAACCTTATAAGGTGACGCAAAAGTCACCATAGTGCAGCTACATTCCGGACAAATGCATGATCTATTGGCTGCATTTGGATCTGCGGCTAGGTATTTTTCTTACATTTTAACACCCTCCATCTCCACGATCTTTACAGATTTCTCCTTACAAAGCTTATAGCGGAGTTGCCTTCGTTGCCTTTCGCTACCTAATTTTAAGTTAGTAATAAGAAGTAATAATAAATATCTCAATTATCCTCGTTCATGCTGCATTCAATTTCACTCACACAGCAAGGACCTGTCATTCACACTCTTCATTCTTTCTCAAACATTATCGGATTTTAACATAGCTCGAGTCTTCGGGCCTTATATTCTTGATTTTATTTCGATTGGGCATTCCAGCTCCCTCTTCTCTCTGTTATTCAAGCGCTTTTTTCCCTGCACAAAATGGACTTTCATTTGGTCACTATCTGCTGCGGTGTTCCTGCCTCCCGTCTACCCTAATTTGCCGACATGAGATAGCCCTAATCCACTAGTCACAAAGCATGCGAGATAATAAAAAATCATACTACTTATATATAGAAGTCTGACTGCCTCCAGGTCTCATCGTCCACAAGGATCGCTCTTAGCCTATAGTCTTACTTAACTTTCACCAATAGAGACACTGCCACAACCAATAGAAAATCTTGATCTTTATTGGATCCTCTTTTGCCCCTCTTTAACAGAATCTAATTAATATATCATCTTCAAACCCTCTGTTACAGTCCTCTGGGTCATAGTGAATACAAGACTAATCAAGAACACAAACAAAGACACAAAACGAAACAAACTGCTCTAACATGCAACCAATTAGGGCAGTCTAAATAATCCATCGTCTACACATTCAATCACTACACTCATAGATCATTTTCGTAAGTGCGACAGCCTCGGCAAACAATAACTCACAAACCCACCTCAGCAGCTATAAAAAATAAAATATAGTCTCACCCATTCCATGGGATTTACTACAACATCACAATAATACACTGCATGCAATGAAGCAGAGGTGAAATCGATAAAAAAAACATCTCAACCTCAGCTGATATCAATTTTTTGACATAACGCTAAATCCAAGCTATCCATATCATTATGTGTATGCAGTACTCTTAGCATTCACCACAAAACCAGTCCAAAACTTGAAGAAAATATTGTAAAATGATGAATAATGTAAGACAACCTCCCCAAACCATGCCACTTTAGTCTCTATTTTATTAAGACACATATTAATCAGATTAACATTCAATCTCCTTGTCCAACATCTTCTTCTTGACACCGTTCTAGCAGATATCGACCAAGAAAATACAAAGCTCCTGGAAATGAGCGAATTAAACAACTACTTCCTTGTCAATAAGGAATAAAACTACTTCAGCACGTTGCTATAGTGTGTTCAAGTTCGCCTTCGCTAATCTTATTCTTTCCTTGGCATGTTTTCCATATCCGTATGGAGTAATTTTGAGACCAAGTACTTTTCTTTTGTCCCCGTAACGATATCTGTTGTCTTCAAGATTTATTCTGTCTGTCAGTTGCCTCCCTCTTGGATAATGGTTAACTTATCCTCGTTGTTCTGATCTTCCATTTACGTTTATACTCATTAGCGATTTCATCCGCCGTGATCCCTGACATCATCTGGGGATGCCTGTATGGGCTATTTGCAATTATTGTTATATCGTCTGCAAATTGTATGTATTGGGTAAATTCATTAACTGAGTTGAATAGATCCATTGTATATATGTTGTAGAGCGTCGGACTTATACAGGGACTTCGATATTCGGTTCGTTGAAACTCTCTATTAATATGTAGGCTGATCTATCCGTTATGTAGTCCTTCAAGAAATGAACGGGACTGCCGTCCTATTTTCACATGGGACTAAACAAAACAGAGACCATAGTCCGAGCTCGTCGCTGATTCGTGAATTTTTTGAAAAGTCTGAGCCAGTATTGTGGTGGTCCATCGCCAAGAAGTTGTTTTGCTGCATTATTTTATGGTGAAAGGGGCAAAACAAAGATCAAAACCACTTGATCGGCCACGTTTCGACTTTTGTTGAAGAAGCCAGAGTTGCAGTTTAAGAATTTTTACGTGACTATGATTGCCGCTTTTTCTGTCTGTTTTTCCTCCTGTTGGATGCATATGCGACTGTTCTTGCATCCCTACAGCTGATGCGGTGGTCGTAATCTCGCAGGGATTCGGTGAGAGCGTTGCTGAACTGCCCTACCTGAATATCCTGCTTGTGCTTCCTGTCTTTGGTGTTCACACCCTTGTGTTTCTCACCAAAATAATTCTGCGGTTAGTCGCTGTCGTGCACCTTGTATACTACGAAGTACTTATTAGGCGCTGTCGGTAGTTTAGAGTGGAGGTGGACAACCCCAACACTAGCCCAGAGACTCCAGAAACTTACAAATCAGCGACAAGCTCGGACTATGGTAAAAATTATGTTTAGTCTCATGTGTATATAAGAATGCTGTCCCGTTCATTTCTTGTTTTAGTTTCTTGTTACTCTGAAGATGCTCCAGCGTAACACGTCAGTAATAAAGAACATTATACCACTTGTGTTTTTCCCTATTCTCCATCTTTCTCTTTTTCTCTCTCCCTCTCTCACTATCTCTCTATGTATATATATAAATATATTAGAAGTCATTACATTGACAAGATATATATCAGTGAAAGCCACAATATATAAATCCGATTTATTCACGAAAAGAAATAGTTTCGTCTTTCGCTATTATCAACTGTATAATGAAGGATTCAAAGATATGATTTGCGACTCCACTATATGAAGGCGGAAAATCAGACTAAACAAAATGAAAACAATGTAAATATAATTAAAGAAAAAATTTTATGTATAGTTCAGGAGGCATCATTTAATCCCGGTTTATAAATGGATTGAGCAGAAGTGTTCGAGATATATTTGTTAAATTTATATTGTCCTTAAGAAATATTAAAGTTATCATCCCTGCTAATAATTATTGATTCAGAAAGCCTCTTTTCTATATAATTGATGGATTTATAAATAATTTTGGCTTGGTTAACTTCGATTCTATGGTAATAAGTTTGCCTATGATCGAAGAGACTGGAGGAAAGTGAGCCTCTCTTGATAACTGCACTATGTTTTATAATTTTCTTACTAAAGTCACCTGACTCAACAATGTAGGAGTTATCACAATCTTTACAAGTGATAAGGGGTTTAAGTTTGGTCAAAGACTTTTGGATTGTATTTAATTATTTAAATGCTATATTTATGTTGTTTTTGTTAGGATACGATATTAACGGCGCTATATCTGGTGCATAAGAACATAAAAAAAGAAGAAGACTGCAAAAGACCATTCATGGCCTACACTTGGCAGCTAAAAGATGCTACATTTGCTAAAGTTCTTTTGGGTGTCGTAATAGAATAAAAGTTTTTATGGCCTCAGAATGGTATTTGTTAATGGATTAAATAGGATATTTGATGTCAATGAAGGAAAATTGTGTCACATTTTCTACAGGTTTGGAGGAGTAGGGAAGAAGGAACGGATATCTTAACAGATTTGTCATGCAAAGAGGAGAAATGGATGTATGTATTTGATTTGGTAGGTTTACTATAGATAGCATTGTATCCGATTATTTAAATGGTTGACTTTTCCATCTCGAAAGAGTAGGTAATTTGTCTGTTCCCATTCTACTTTAAATTTGAGTGCTGGGTGATATGAGTTCAAGTTGTGGACAAATTTGTTAAAATTTTGTTATCTAAGGCCATACATTTATGATTTCCTTTACATATCGAAACTAAAAATTAAAATATTTATAAAACAATGTTATTAGCCTCTTCTTCTCGATGTTCCATTAAGGTGCTTTTAAACTTAACTAATTGAAGATAGATTATATGTTGTTAATTTTTTCTATTATATTCAATAATTTCACGTATCTATATCTTTGGTTACAGACGGCAATGTGAATTTCATATACACATTAGAAATGATAGACTAAGAACAACTAAGATATTATTAGAACAAAACACGACTAGTGGAATTTCAATGGTATGTATTTTCTAGAAGAAATATTAACAGAAAATTTTATAAATTTAACCTGCGATTTATTTCCGCTTTCACAACCATAACAAACTTTTATAGTTTTAAATATAGTCTCCTGATAAAATTATCTTTTTACCAGACTATGTGAAAGACTATTAATGTGATTAAATTCCTCATCAATAAAAGTAGGATCAAAAATAACATACCCTTTTCAATACATTTTCGATGGAAAAATAATAGATGATTTTCGGACGGTCCGATGAGAAAAATCGAACAATTTGGCTTTGGGAATGTTTGTCGTTTAAAATGGGCTGGTGCATTATTAAAGCTTTCCTTCGACGAGTCAATCCTTTGACTTGAAACTAGCCAAAAATTAAGGCAATTATTAAATAAAATAAATCTAGGAAAGAAAACCTGCAACTTTTGCGAAATTGAAAGCAATATATAAGAACATCATGTACATTTGGTGAATGTCTATGGGATTTTTATTTATCAAATGTAAAACGAAGTTGAATAAAAATATACGAGCATGATTCTAACGAATATAAATATATATATATATATAAAGAGATTGACAGACAGACAGAGAGAGAGAGACGGTGGGACCAAAATTTGAAAAATGCAAACTTGTATAACTTAGTCAAATGCAATTGGATAAAAATGGGAATTCGTGTACTACAACATATATGTATTATTCCTTATTCACTGAAATTTCAACAAAATATCTATAATACTATTGCTAAAATGAATAAAATTACTATTCTCTCAAGAATTTGATTTTCGAATCACGAAAACATGCGATATTTGTGCGTAGGAAATACGAAGTCTACATATCATGGCTATTAGGCGACGATTAGCCATATTTTTATCTCTTAAGAGTCATTATTTAAAATTTGTAATTAGAAGTTGTATTATTATACCCCCTCACAATATTGTTAATTTTAAATATGATTTAAAGCATAAGGCTGGTATGGAAATAGAATTTCTAGCGAATTTCACGATTTTTACTTGAAGAATTGTTTACAATTTAATTAAATATATAAAAATTCTAGTCCGAGAGTTCGAAGGAAAGGTAGTGGTAGCTATAATAAAACTGCTACGACATAAATAGAGTAAAATGATTCAATTAGAACAACCTGTTTTATCTCAGGAGTAAAAACCCGGAACTCATCTGTCCCAAAAGAAGATGTCCAGTGAATAAGTATATACAGGTCTTCTGTGCATCCATTTTAAAACCATAAAAATTAAATGCTTAAGGAGGCATACGTATTTTTCTAGTGATATAAATATAAGGAACATAGAACAACACGTTGAAAGGTTATCTACGATCGCTATTCATCTCAAGATACAAGAAATTCCTTGTTTACCGACGAAAAGGATTTCACTTTGACTCAAAGAAAAATAATATCCATCCATTCCACCTTTATCATGAATGTTGAAGATTTATAAAAAGAATAATGATTTCTGTGTCAGTGGAATGGTACAAAGAGGATCCATTTTCTCGATGCATAAAAATCCATAGTTAACTCAGAAAGTTTGATTACCATCAGTTCTATCCTAAAGGAGAATTCATTTTACAGCAAGATCTTGGAACCTCTCGTACTAAAATACCAGAACAGAAATCAATAGAAGAAAACTTTCCTCATTTTATCAAAATGCTGGATGGCCTCTTCAATCGCCTGTCTCTAACCCTAAGAACTATTCCATATGAAATTTATTTCAAGGAAAAGTTTAGAGCAATAGAAAAATAAATTTAGCGAATCTAAACTTAATGAAAAAATTATCCTTGCATTGGGTAACATAACACTATCTGATATCAGAAAAGATATTTATTCATTTAAAACGCGTTAAAGAGCTGTATGTGACCAAGAGGTAGGGCATATGATCATTAGACATTATCCTTTGTTGGAAGCAAAGGACAAGCAAATATTCGAGTGAATAATTCATTTTATAAGACATGATGGGATTTTGCCAAATACCGATTATTGCAAAAGTTTTGTTACAGTCGTTACGACGCTCTTAACAAAGGACACATTGATTGTTTCGATGCTCTAGGACACATTTTCATTGTTTCAACATATAAATATGTGTTCAAATTTTAGTA
This sequence comes from Ceratothoa steindachneri, assembly GCA_963969495.1. Lineage (NCBI taxonomy): Eukaryota > Metazoa > Arthropoda > Malacostraca > Isopoda > Cymothoidae > Ceratothoa > Ceratothoa steindachneri. The sequence continues at coordinate 157,691,899 of OZ018322.1, read as the reverse complement.
TTAATCAAAATTGCTGCCCTTGGCTGGTGCACGCGTGCCTGTGAGTTAAAGCCGGGCATAAAATACAGACAAAGCCCTTCCTCATGCTGTCAAACATGCTATTGACGGAGGACTACAGCACGTCGACAACACTATGGCAATCTTGCAGGCCTTGCTCACTACATGCACCCAGACTTTGTAGTCAAGTAGATAGGGGTCTGGCGACTGCGGTGGTGAAACATCCTTGGACCAGAAGTTTATGTTCAACCCCACCCCGCCCTGCTGACGGGAATCTGCGAGCCTTAAGGCCCCAGCTTAGGCTCTTCTCCTTTCTTCAGTCAGCATGTGTTTCTCCCCTATTTCCTTTACTTCCCCTACAACCTATCCCACAACTGTCTTCAGTCGGCCTATATTCTCACAGGGTATATACTGAACTACTCCTCTGCCAACTATCTCGGATCGGGGCTGAGGGAGAGGGAACAATGTTCCCTAACCCCTGAGCTCTGGTTTGGGATGGTGGATGTTTAACCACCTGCTTCATTCCCACCCATAGCTTCCTCGCATCCCGTTTCTTTCTCACTTCACTATCTATCTTTTTACGCCGTGCCCAAGGTTGAGCCACAATGCTGAAGGCCTGCAAGGTCACCAAGCGGAGAAGTGACCTAATATGGCGGCACCTGGCTCTGCCTAGACTAGTACGCACCCCTTGCAGAATGGGCTACTGCGAGGGGTGATTAGCGTATGCATCCCGCAGAACGAATAGGGTCACCATGCCAAATGATGAAAAAATAAAAAATATCCCCAATATTTTCCCTTACCCACCGTCAGAACTACCTGCGAGCAGATCCACTGAAAATTAAAAGTCCCCCCCCTGTGTTTTCGGAGGGGCATTTTCCAAACTCTTTGACTGAAGAGGAGGCTTACTCCTCTCAATTGCCTACGGGTGCAGGGAGTTTTCCCTCACCACCATTTTCTTGGTCTTGTATTTGACCGACGCCTCACCCCATGGAAGGATCATATTCACAGTCTTAGGGTCTCTTGGACCCGTGCCATCGAAATTCTTTATTCTGTGATGTTCAGCACTTGACGCACTGATAGGGCTACGGCCTTACTTTTTATTTCATCCTTGTTCGTTCTAACCTCGACTAAGGATGTGAGTTTTATGCATCCGCAGATGAGGGTGTATTGCAGAAAGTGGACTATATCCACTACAAAGGCCTTCGCCAGGCGACTGGTGTCTTCCGCACTTTCCCCATTGAGAGCCTAAGTGTCGATGCTAGGGAGATGCCACTCGCTCTACACCTTTTATAGTGCATCATTCGCCTGTACGCGCAAGCCTGTCGCCTTCCCCAGTTACTAACAGCTCTCACTGCATTCCCAGCCTATTCGGCTGAGAGACGCCAGTCATACTTAAAGCCCTTTGGGCTTTGGGCTATCAAAAACTGTCGAGAGCTATGTATAGCTCTCGGGCAGGTAGTGCCATGGTTCTTTCCAGGAGGCTATTCTGGAGGGTACCACCTTTGGCTATTTGAGGCCACGCCTCTGCTTCCAAATCTTCTACAGCGCCGGGAGTATTCCGCTTGAACCTTTTGGAGCACAACTCTAGTCATGCTGGAACCGTGCCAATGTATACGGATGGCTCCACGCCCCAGGAGACGGTCGGATTCCACGCCGTATCCTCTGTGTTTAAATTCAGCGTGGCTCTGCCAGGTGCTAGGTCTGTCTTCGCGGCCGAGCTGGTAAGAATACACCACTCGGTACTGGAGATTACGCGACGTGTCCGGTTCGGAGGCCGGATTGTGATTTAGAGCGACTCACAAAGCACCCTGAGTGCTCTTGGGGCATTGAAATCTCCGCATTCCCTGGTTCGCCATTTCCATGACGCCACGGTTTGGCAATCCGGGCGGATATCAAGATTATCTTCTGCTGGGTTCCTGGACATGTAGGAATTGCGGGGAATGAGCGCGCCGATGAGGGTGCCTAAAAGTCCGCGTGCAAGGGGGGACCTGGCCAGCATTTCACTCTTCCTCACACTGACTACATCGCAGGAATACGGAGAGCTGTCTGGGCAGCTGGGCAGCTGGGCAAATAAGATGGAAGACAGTCGAGGTTAACTTAAAGTTGCGTGCCATTGCGCTGCGACTGTTCCCATGCACCTATCCCCCAATGACACGCAGGCTTCAGGTTGCTTTCTGTCGTCTCCAAATTTGACACACTTGCGGGAAGCACCGCCATTTGATTGAGCGCTCGCATGTGCCCTACTGTGAAGACTGCGTTGACTCCAAGACTCTTCGGCACATTCTTTTTGAATGTGTCAGTCTAGGCGATCTTTAAGCCTGTCCCTTGTAATTGGGACGAGTTTGTCCACATTAACGGGTGGAGTTTTCAACTTTCTGGAGGAGGCCGACCTTCTCCCAATTATTTAAGTAGTTGTTGTTTTTGTTGTGTTTTTGTTATTTTTTTAGGTCCCACGTTCCTGTACCAGGGAGAGGCGGACCTCCTCCGACGCTGGAGCTTGCTTCCTGCCTGTTGCATTTTTCCTTTTTTTCATTTTATTGTCGTATTTTTTATTATTTCATGTTGCTATTTTAAAGTAGGCACTCACCAGATGATCTCTTAAATTAAAAACAAATAATCCACCACAACCACTTTTAGACGGTCTTGGCCGTATGAACCAGAGCACTATCTTTTTGAAAGATTTGCGGGTAAAAAATGTCCCTGTAATCGGCCGCTGTGAGCCTGTAACCTTCCGGAAACCACACCAATGGCATTTTCAGGCCATTTGAAGCCATAGCAAAAGCCTCATCGTTAAGCCCAGATGCTTGGCCGTAGACTTGTATCGGATCTCAGATACTTCCTTTCCAATACCTCCAACGTTAATGTTTTACTTTTATATGAATGCATACACTGTTAACATTTTTACTTTAAAAGACTGATAATTTGATTGTCCTGACTTTAACTCGTTTAGAAGGCGACGGCAGCACTCTCTATGTCATTCTAGAAAACGTTTGGTGGGCCTAGGTCTTTCCCCGCACCTTAACCTATTGCTATTCTCCTTATTTACAACTCTTGGCACTGTGGCCACCAGGATGTGCCGAGCGCCGTCATTATGAGCTTTGAAGCACTTATAAGAGCTCTCTAACAGCCAAACCACTGGCAACGTGAGGTCTCCCTAAACTAGGCCGATCTTTGAGGCCTTCCTCATTCTTATAACGGATTGACGTTGAGGCGCTTGACGATGTCGGATTTGTTGTGGCCCGTTCACAAAAGACCAGAGAACATGATTCTTTTCAGTTCCATCTCGACACACCTGTACAAAATTGAAAAAGATTTTAATGATACTTACTGGGAAATTAGGTCTTTAAGCCTGTTTGACGGAACTTTTAATATCACATACAATGGATGATGTTTATATTAAGGGAAAATAACATGATACCTGATATATAATGGATGTTAGTAACAACATCCATTGAATATCGCCTGTCGTGTGTTTTCCCTATATTTAGAAGCGACGTTTCGACCATAATACGATCATCTTCTTAGGCGACAGGTTTCCAAGTAAATTGCCTCGAGTTCGACATTTAAAAGACTTCTGGAAACTTTCTCGTAAACTAAACAGGCTGCTGTTTTCTTGCCCATAAAAGCAATATATATATTAATGAGGATTGTTTCTAGAGAGCCTGAATTTAATATTTAACAAAAATCCCAAGGCAAGAAAAATTGCTGCGTCATCCTTTTTATTTAGCGGCGACCATAATTCGCTCATCTGCGGTTAGGTAAGGGTAATAATAAAAATTCATTATTCGGCTAGAGAAGTTTCCTGGAGTGTTACATATACGACAGGGAAACTATTTCTTTTGATGGTTGCGTCTCGTATATGTTTGGCTCCTGAAGAGGATTGAAAAAATCCAATAGACTTCTTAGCGGAATAATGAATTCTTATTATCACCCTCACCTAACCGCAATGACTAGAACGTTATTGTTAATTTATTAAATATATATATATATATATATATATATATATATATATATATATATATATATATATATATATATATATATAGTACCCGAGAAAAATAAAAGAACGATTTTCCTTTATAAATAAAATATCGTAATAGTCAAGATAGACGCATAAAATATATAATAAAATGGCATGGATGCTAAATGCTTTAATAAACTGTTTATTTAGTTATTAAATATTACTCAAAATGTTCTTAGATTTTTTCTACAAACTCACATAATTCATTTAAAAAAGCCTCATTGAACTTTGCCACGAAGTTTGGTTTATTTTATAAAATTAAGAATATTTTTATCATATATTTCTTTTATCTTTCCATTCGAAGGCAAGTACGTTAATGAAGATGGCAGTTTATAAAAATCTTTTCAAACAAACACTTCTCTTATACAGTACTACAGAGCAAGGAAATTGTATGACAAGGTTTCATATTTTGATCAAAAAAGGTCAAACAGGAATATCATTATAATATTCCAGGGAAGGGCTCAAGTATTCCAATAATTATAAGAGCAATGCCTTCGTGTGTTTCACTCTCCTGGCAAGGTCACTCAATGCGGTAAGGTCGTGGATGAGGTTCTAGACTAAAGGCAACCATAAGCAAGACCCCGACGGCGTACCAAGCAGACTTGTGTCATATATGAATCCCATGCCTGGGGCTGGCAGAGGAAGGCAGATCCCAGCGAGGCGGCGCGACTGAAGCAGGCCTTGATAGACCAAGAACACCGCAGCACGATGCAACCAACCTCGCTAAAACCACATGTCTCAATGTATTGAGCCGCAGTGGACGCGTTACTGGCCAAGTGCGCGGGCGTGGCTTTCGCGAAGCCACGATCGCCCAAAACAAATTTCTCAGCGAATGGCATTTGTCTCTGTTTTCTTTCCTTGAATTGACCCGCTCCCTATCCGACTGGGTCTCCTAAGTTATATCCGACACAAAAATCAGCCAAGGAGAGCGCATAATGGAAAATGAAACCGATGCTCGTATAAGAGCTGGAGCCGGCAAAGATTATTGACGGTTCAAATTCGCCAATTAAATATATTAGATACGGAGTATGAAAAAGATGGATTGAAAGGTCAAAATTGAGATGAATTCTCAAGGATAAGAATGAAACTATCATATTTATTTCACCTTTATGTGTGATATTATAAAATACCTATCAGACTTTTAAGATTTGGTCTCCTTTACTTGATGTAACCAGCATTATAGATTTTATATTTCCTTGTAATTTTCTTCCTCAAAAAACGGGGATATCAATGATGCTTGATGACATCAGAGTACAAAATTATGTCTGGTCTATATTCCTTATACCTTAACCTCAGCTTTCAGTTAAGCTACTCAACTCACGAGCATTCAATAAATTTCCCTTGCTCTTATTCACCGAAATGGGTTTTTAACTTGATTCCACAAGAAATCCTCCTTTGCTTTACCGAACTAATTAAAGAAATAAAATGAAAATAAATAAAAAGAGAAACTTAAATTCAAGGAAAACTAATGTTTTGTCTACAAACTTTTAAATCCGCCTATTTTCTATTTTGGGAGTTGGCAATTCCTCGAATCACCAAAGATTTTCTCCAATATTTTCAGCTTTATCCTTTTTCTATAGCCTTAGTTTTTTACAAGTGATTAAAAAATATTAAGATTACTGTTTATTTAAAGTTCATTCGGGCACACAGCTAAAATATACATCTTTTATGTTAATAAACAATGGATAATAAAAATAATTTCACATGGAGAATCACTTTAGTTCTATTATTTAATTTAATACTGCAGCATAATATTTTTAATAATTTTATACTTTTATCTTTCAATTCAACTTATTCAACCGTTCTTTTATAACCAGGCAAATGTCGAAACATATGAAAAGAAATAAGGACAAATTAGTGCGTAAAGAGATTATATTTATCACCATTGGATCTTTGTGATTTGTGCATCCCTTACTCTCTTTTTCTTGAAAAAGAAAAGGCAGATTTATTCTACATACATAAAGATGACTATATTATAGATTAAAAGCATTTTTTTTGAGCGGATAGCGGCATACTTTGAAAGAATCTTATTTACTTTGCGCTTAGATCTACTTAATTTGGCTTTCAATGATCTTACCAAATTGAATAAAGCAAAGCGTAGACCATTTTTCTCGAGCTATAATTCGATATAATTTCCATCCTTTCTAGTAATATACTTTAAAATAATTTGAAAGAGAAACTCACAAATAACCCATTAATGCAAGGGTGTTAAAGCTGACTGTATGTATAAGGAAAATGCTATTGGAGATGAAAATTTATCTCGCTCTCCAAAAGAGGTGGACAAATATAGCGCAACATATTAGTTTGTAAAACTATGCCTATAATTTATTTTATTTACTAATAATGAATTAATGTGAAGAGTATCTGTAGAACTATAGATAAATCTATAGCGTTTATTTATATGAATATAAATTTAAAGGTGTAACCAAAATAATTGAAAATCAGATGTTATACTCTCATAATTTGTTATCGATTTACAGAAATAAAACCTTAATTCAGATCTATATATACATTAATTTACATCAAAACAAGAGATGCCTTTCAAATTTTCAAAGAGAGAAACTTGGTTGGTAGACGACGGCCTGAAGTATTGCTTATTTTTGATGCTGAGTTGTGTCATGAGTAGAAAAGAACTGTCCGAAGTAATGTTGCTATTACAAAATCAAGGAAAAAAATTGTATAATCGGGGTAACCTTTAAAAGGAAGGCAAAATCAAATAAAGTATGTTTAAATTAGCATAAATATACAACTAAAAAATAATTGCAGGGCAAAGACAAGACTTAGATATATCAATATCCGTGAACCACTTTAATTTTCGTGTTGTTCTGTTTCTCTGCTCTCCTGATATTGTGTGGAAGGTGGTCGACTACCTTCATGTTATTGAGCACTTTCCCATTTAATTATCATTTTCTGATTTATTACCGCCTGAAAAAACGCCCAGGTCCTTAGTGCCACGGGAGCGTTGTGTTGCATTTCAGGAAAATACTGATTTATCGTTTCCATTAGAGGAGATTAGGTCGGTAGATCAGGACCATGATTTCTTCCCCAGGATCTTAATCTATTTAGGCGTAACTACTATTTTCAGAACATTTTGCCGCTTTTCACGCCGTTGGCGTCCTTGGTGGTCGGCCAAGTGTATAACGACCCTCAGACAGAAGCAATATGCTTACAAGCACTATCAGCCTGGCCGAATAATTTCGAAGTCGTAATTGGATTTAGCTAAGGCCTAGATCCGTTATCTTTATAATAAACACCACTGCTTTTTCTGACGGATATTCTTATCTTGACATAAAGGAAGGACCTAGATTCAAGATACTTTGAAGCGGATCAAAAAGAATCGGAGGAAGTTATCGCAGGACCAACATCCCGTTCTCCTGGAGAACGGGACCGCAATATCGAAACACTGGCCGTAGCGGAGTCTTTCGCAAACGCTTTCTTCACACCCTCGAGCTAAGCTGCTGCTCTCCAGTATTTTTTCACGTCGAGATAAAGACCTCTTCAATGACTTACTTACGTTGTGTGAATTGTGTTCATCTCTCGGTTAATGCGCAGACCCAGCCCTGGACCGGACAATGACTTGCATGCCATGTGTTGACCCCTTTGATGAACAAGATATGGAATTATTTATGGATTTGTTGAACAGCATCTGGATCAAAAATATCCTTCCCGTCTTATCACGAGTGCCTACTGTGCTATTTTTTCTTAAAATGGAAGAAATCACTCTACTACGGCTGATTTTAGACCAATTTCAGTAGAACCTCAGCTTCTGTAAGGTAATAAAAAGTGGTAACTTTTAGAAGACCATTCTTCATGGTGAGTCGATGTGACCTGTCTTCTGCAGATCGAGACTTCCTTAAGTTCCACTCCACGTCACCTGATCTAATTCGAATGGAAATGCTATTTTCGAGGCATTCCTTCGCAGATACCACTACGCCACGGTGTTTTGAGATTAGGAGTAGGTAGATGATATCACATGACGATACGGTATTATGGAGACCCTTAATTACATGAAGAGAGGCCTTTTTCCCTGCAATAGACAAGAAGAAAGGTTCCCGCTGAGAAGATCCTTATTTTAACATTATTTTCCCTGAATATTATGAGTATCCCCTCGGCGCCGCCCGAAGATATTCTTCCTGTTCTCAGGTAGGTGACCGTTTAATTTCTTTTGGTGGTACAGATGCTAACTTTAGAACGTCGACAACAACCAGCACATAATCCATGTCTCGCTTTGCCGGAGGGCATAAGTTTCGGCTTTCGTGTCATAAATAAGGTAGCGTACTCATCCAGCCATATAAGTCTTCATTTTAACCTGGGAACTTTCCTGACAGGGCTCGCCTGGAAGTGGTGGATTCACATCGCGACATTAGACTTGTTTTCAACCAAACGCTTACCAGTAAGGCAGATATTCGCATCCTTAAGGCTCTCTTTTACCAAGAGCCATAAACATTCTTTGCTCCATGAAGTTCCTTACTTAAGCTACTACTAAGGCTACTACACAGCCTTTCTAGAAATGATCAGAGCTTTACGCGGCGGGGGATAGGTTGTACTGCAGAAGGTGGACCTGATCCCACATCCTGATCTCCGCTGGCGACCTGTGCCTTCCACATGTACGACTTTGAGAGCCGTCTTTCCGATACCAAAGAGTAGACAGTTTCTCTGCGCAGTACACAGTGCAGTATGCATATGTACACGCGGGCACAGTGTCTTGCTCAGTCATCAACCACAGATCTCGCGGGTGTCTATGCCGCGAAGAGACGCTGGAATATCTTATGTCCTTCACGTTAAAGGATAGCAAACACTTTTAAAAGATCGATATAGCTCATGTTTTTTTGTGGCCCTTCTGGATCTCTTATTATGGTTAATTGAAGGGTACAACCATTGACTATTTGTCGCCACGACTCTCTTCCCAAAGCTTCTTCAGAACTGGAGTAATTAGTTTAAAAATTTTGAGCAAACTACTTGTCACCCCGTATCAATCTACCAGTGTACATGGTGAGCTCCAATCCCGAAAAGGGGAGGGGTGGCTGTTTCACGTCGTATCTACTCTGTTTGAAGTCAGTGGGACTCTAATCGGCACTGCGTCTCTATATACGGCCGAGCTGGTTGTAATACACTGCCCGGAAGAAAAATGCGTCGTGCCTCGTTCGAAGACCAGATTGAAATAGCTGCAATCATTGCGCAAAAGTGATCTGGAACAATAATTTTTTAATATAGAAGACCTTTAAAAAATTATGATCATTTAATTTTCGTTCAATTGAAAAGTTTTCAAAAGGTTTGTCAAATGTATTGTAATAGCATTGCTAAAACCTATGTTTGTATCACAGAAGAGTAAGCGGAAAAAAGTTGATTACTTTATGAGTATCAGAGAGATGATGGGGGCCTTTCTTATTATAATTTTTTATTTAATTATATCTGTTCATCTTTCTTTTCATCTAATTTTCTGGATGTAGGTTGTCTTCCTCAAACTTTTCTTCATCTTGACTTCCGTATTCTCCTTGGCTAGGTTGGTTCTTAATCTTCGTTTTTTTTCTTGAGAGATCTTCATAAATTTTGGGGACTGTTGAGTTTAAAACGCGGTACCTCTTGATTTAAATTTCAATACTCTAGCCAAACGACTGGCCTTAGTCCGTCTTTGGTTGATAAATTTATCCGAACTTTATATTGTCGTGTTGGAAGGAATTTTTCTCTGATACATTTTCGCACCCCTACACAGGTCCATTTCTAGAAAGTGGAGCGAATTTGAGGATTGGGGAGAGACTAGTCTTGGATTTCTTAATCCTGGAGAAGTAGCTCTCCCTCCTACGACCTCCGAGAGTTTGCGGGATGAGTGGAGCTAATTCAGTAGGATTAAGGAGAGCGAACGAAGTCTTGTCTCTAATCAATGAGCAATGGCTCCTCCTTATCGGGTCTCCGAAGTTCCCAGCGGCACTTTTTCTTAAATCTCTTGTAAGAGAGCAGGTGCAGTTGTAGCGTAGATCAGAAGATTGTTCGGCCTTTGAGGGTCACCAGTTATATGGGCGGGGCCTCTTTAATATAACTTTATTTATTTATCAATATTATTCCTGCTTTTCTCTTGATTTTCTCTTTATCAAATCTATTTACTTCTACTTGACTGAAATTCCTTTTTCTTTTAGGTTGCCCCTTCAAACATTTGTCTTCCATTTATCTTGACTTCCGTATTCTTCTTGGCTGGGTTGGTCCGTAATCTTCGATTTCTCTTTTGATGTATCTTCATTTTCTTCCAATTATCTTGAGTTGATGATTTCTGGGTTCTTCTATTTGAGTTAGTCCTTCAAGCCGATTTCTTCCGTTTTCTTTCTTGGGTCTTTCTCATAAAAGATTTTGGACTATTGAGTTTCGGACACGGTACCGTTGGATTTTAACGCTAAACTCTAGCCTGACGACCGATTTTAGTCTGTTTTGAGTTTCGTAATTTAATCGGCTATTTATAATATAGAGTTGAAAGAAATTTTTCTTTGATACATTTTGACACCCCTACAGCATATGTAGGTAGCTGGTGCTGATAAATACAGAAAATAGAATAAAAAACTCAGACAAGAACTAATCTATAAGCAATTGAGTTCCAGAAGTGCAAAAGACAAATGAAGCAGTTAAATACCAGTGACAAATCGTCTCAATGAATGAATGGCAAACGAATGATGGTCTATATTCTTCCACCGGAATGCGTTATCGGTACTATTCTTCTAAAATCGTTTGCTGAAGCCATTTAACTAAAGACTCAGTAACAAGTCACCTGTGTGTCGCTAAGCCTTGATTAAATCACAGCAGGCCAATTCTCTGTGCGCGCAGCATTGGTAAGTTGAAGCTAATTAGCGTGCGCATTAGTGAAATCATAGTGGTTAACTACCCGTATAAATCCTCCTTCCAGGCATTTTGAAGTTCAAGAGTTGTAGGATTTCCTATTCTACTTCTACTTAGAAAAGGGTTTCCATAAGAAAGGTGGTTTCAGCGAAAAGAGGAAAGGTAATCAATGTACGCTCAGATTGCTCTCCAAGACCTGTGTTTTCGGCGTAAAAAGAATTGTTTCCGTTTTAGGTCATTCAATGGAGAGATCGCTTAAGTACTGGGAAAATACCGCGGCCTGGAACCTATTACCCGTGCTAAGGAATGTTGTAGACGGTGTTGTATGCTGCCTTACTCTGTGTATGCTTCCCAATTTGATGTAGCGAAGTGTTCTTACCATTCGCTAGCGAATTTTCTAATCTCTTGTACGCCACTCAATAAGTTACTATGTCTAACTGTAGGTTGATCGGTCGGATGGCAACCATTTTCAATTCCAATGAGTTTTTTGGCAAAAAGATCTTAACTCTCCGACTAATTCTAACAACATTTAAAACTCTTCATGTTGTTTTACATTTACTTTCCAATGATAAATATACCTACAGTCTCTAAGCATATCCATTCTTTTAAGTTTTTTGAAATGGGAACTATAAATAAATTGTGCAGACGAAAATATTTCTCTCAAATTGAATGGAGACTCGTACTTTTAAATGATAAATCAATCCAAAACTTTTCCCTGTCAAGGATCAAACACCCGATTGTTTGCGCAGCGATGTTGTCTACAAATGTATTTTTCCAGGTTGTTCTTCAGCTTCATATGTTGGGGCAGCACTGTGCGATCATTGGAGGCTCTTTTTCTTTGCATATGGGAATTAGCCATCGAACAGAGTCTGGTCCTTCGAAAAAAGAACATTCACCCATAAAAAAAACACATAGTGAACTTTAAAACGTCAATAAAAATAAATAGCTTTAAAATCATAGTCAGCAATAAATGTTCGACCACACTTAAGATCGTAGAATCAATATATATTAAATCTTTAAAACCAACTCTTAAATCAGATAATTCGTCGGTTCCTTTTCATGTACTGTAAAACCACAACCAAGGAAATCATACTCAATATTATTGTTCAAATATTCGTCAGGTAAAATATTTCACCACTTAGTGTTAAGGTGTTTTCTTCACTTTAGTTACCAAAAACCTTTGTATATCATAAATCTGTAGTATTATTGATTTAAATTACATACAGTGAATTAAGTATTTACCCCAATTTCTATAATTATTACAATCCATTCATGTAGGTAATCTAAAGCTATATTTCTCACTATTATTAATTTGTAATGATTTGTCATATATTCCTAGTAACCAGAAGATGAACACCCAAGCTCGAAACGTTGTTAATTTGAATTAATGTTTTGGAAGAAAAAAAATGCGTGGATTATTTTTCATCATCGGTCTGATATTGAAAATATATATATATGAAAATGAGTGGAGGAATTAAAAATCAGAAAACCCTCTAGAGTTCTTTATTAACATTTCGCCGCTGAGCTAACATACTTGGGCGAAGGAAATGAGCCCACTTGTAAAGGATTAAGTGATATCAGGTGATCACTTCTAAGTAAGAGTCAGACCAAAACAATAACAAACGATTAATGAGCAAAAAGGCATATTAGAACACATAGGACATCTAATCCAATGGTAGTGCGTTTCGGTGAGTGTGAAGTTCTGCTAAATTGGAGATGGTTTAGAGTACTTTACACAAGCTTAGAGAAGAGAGAGTAAGAGGGGTGACATAAGCTGCTTATATTATTTTCAACAGGTCAAGCAATCACAGAGATGATTTCTTCGTGTTAACCAAAGGTGCAAAGAAGATCATAGTTGAGGAGGAAGAAAAGCATAATAAGATAACCTCAAACAAACAACCCCAAGGAGCTGATCTAGGACTGGAACCATGACCTGGGAGAACATCTAGATATCAATATATAGGGGATTATGTACTTTTTCTTTCGTTCGTTTTCAATAAAGACTTTTCCTATCTAATTTAGAAAAAGGCCAAGTTGTATGAGTGAAGTCCATAGCTGTGGCAGCGTTATTAATTTTTACTTGTATGTTTTTACTCGCCTCGAAGATCCCGTTAAAAATATTTGAAATTAATAACGCTGCCTTAGCTGTGTAATTCAATAGTACATGCATATATATATATATATATATATATATATATATATATATATATATATATATATATATATATAATATATATCGAGTGGCTCCCCAAAATAATGCATTATTAAAGAAAATAATATTTCAGTAACCTCCTTCCTATTTAGGACAATTTCCATATGTAAGATAATTTCAATTTTGGAATGCAAAAAACGGAATTTAGATACCTTTTATAGTTTTCTTGCACCTCATAAAAATAACAACATGGGGAAAAAAAACGAATATCGAGTGTAAATAAATAAATAATCATGAGTTTCACTTAACTATAGTAAATGATCGATTTGACCAACGCTTTGATGAATCACTAATTTGAGGGGTTTTTCAGAAACACAAACTTTTTCTTACTTCATTAAGGCCGGTTTCCTGCCCCAATTCACGTATTTTGGTTTTTAATTCTGGTTCAGTGAATTTTTCTCTCCAACATCGGCAAAATTTTTCTTTTACTAACTACCGAATTGGGTAATCCATGAGGTTACAATCTGGAATTTACGGTAGCCACTCATTTTCCGTTATTAATTTTGGCATATTGCTAATTAGAAACGACTGTTTGGCGTGGATTTATGAGAAGGTGTTCCATCTTGTTGCAAATTAAAGTCATTTTCTTGATACAGGCGACTGCAATCAAGCAACAACTTTGTTTTCTGGGGTTCAATGTAATTAGCAAAATTCACTTTTGTCTTTTCAGTATCAATAAAATGAACATCTGTTTTTTTAGTCCAAAAGACCCCCTACAGATATTATAACCTATTTGGGAAAATCTTGAAGTTTCATGATGCAATCTCTTTATTGGATTATCTCAAATTTTACCACGCTCGTAGGTAACATCATTTTGGCGGTTTTTCGGAATTTCAAAAGTGGCATCTTTTTCATCTGTGAAGATATATTTTTATCATCAGTGGCAGTGAAGTTATCAAGTAACTGTCTGCATCTTATTTTTCTTTTATCCAAAACAGTACCACTTTTTCTAGAAGATATAATACGTACTTTAGCTTTTAGCTGTTGTTTTTTTAATTATTAGTTGTTTAAAACTCCTTCCAATATTAAAGGTTTAGTAATTGTTCTTTTCGATAAATGATTTCTTGGTTTATCTTCTAAAGAATAGATGTTATCGTAATGTAATTCTAATTTCCCGGATCTGAAGCATTTTTCGGTCTAACTCTTCCTGGTTTTCTGTTAGCACTTCCGGATTAGCGAATCTTATTTAAGAGTCTTTCTACAGTACGTCTTTTTCACATTTTTCCAGTAAATTTTCGCAATATTCTTCGTCTTCCAAACCATTTCACAGTAACAGGTTTAAAGAGAATGCAATATGAATGTTGATTCCTGGAAGGTTTTGTAAGAACGTGAAAATTCCTGTATGATATTGCAAAATAAAATGATATTTTATCTCGATATTGTCTTTTTTACTCATGGTGTTATTTTTTGGCAGTGCAAGAAAACTATTAAAGGTATTTAAATTCCGTTCTTTGCATTCGAAAAAGAAAGATTAAGTATCTGGCCTATGAAAAATGTCATGAATAGGAAGGAGGTTACTGAGATATTTTTTTTTTAATGTGTCATTTTATTATTATTATTCTTTTCCGGCGGAATAACCGATATATATATATATATATATATATATATATATATATATATATATATATATGAGGCGTTAGATTTATTTCTACGCCTGGTTACCGACTTCAATTCTCTAGATTTAACACGAAATGTTTCGGTCCTTATAGGGTGCTGCCTCCAACAAAAGTGCTGTGTTCGGTGAGGACTATGTTAACACATCACCAGACATGTAGTCAGCATAAAGGTAATCATAATATAAATCGTTTACCTCGGCCTGTCTTGGGTCCCATAACCTCTAAATGTTTTCTCTTTTTACATCTTTACAAACTGCCCAGCATAGATAAAAGACGTGACCCTCTCTACGTTCATGAATGTTTACTTACAGGAATGTAATCCATGCGACGACGTTTCGAAACAATTGTTATGTCAGGAATATTATGTGTTTTATCGTGAATTTTTTTATAATTCATTGAGTGATGTGGAGGTAAGGGGGTGGTATGAAAAAATTAGTGGTCCTCTTAATACTAAAGTTATTGTTATTATTTATTTTAATTATATATTTCTCATTGATTTAGAAAGAGCAAATTAAAAATGTTAAGGTATCGGGATAAATGTTTGTGAATTATACCGACACTGTAAAATGACAGGCACTTAAATATGACGAGGTTCTAAAGAAAATAGAGAAGTTTAAAGCGAATTCAACGCTAATAAGGTCATTAGATTTTGTTTCCATGTAGCTTTAGCTACGATTCGCATCCCGTGATGAATATCTCGGTACAAACTAGAATATGATGTACGACTTGAACTACTCTTAGAAAGAGCAAATTAAAAATGTTAAGGTATCGGGATAAATGTTTGTGAATTATACCGACACTGTAAAATGACAGGCACTTAAATATGACGAGGTTCTAAAGAAAATAGAGAAGTTTAAAGCGAATTCAACGCTAATAAGGTCATTAGATTTTGTTTCCATGTAGCTTTAGCTACGATTCGCATCCCGTGATGAATATCTCGGTACAAACTAGAATATGATGTACGACTTGAACTACCCTTCGCTAAAATGCTATGGTCGTAACTAATACAAGAATAGTAAACCGTGCTAAGAGGAGACCACTTGATTTGCGTCCAGCTTTTTATATCTCTATGCGTGTTCCGACAGAATTCCAAGATCGAAACTTTCCATCCTCAAGTAACGACAATAAAAAATGCCTAAGAGGCAGAAATGGCAAAAATCATAATAAACCAGAAGCGCTCCAAATGGAATCCTCTTAAAAAAATAGAAGGAAAATTTCGCTAAAAATATTTTTTATTAAGAAGAATTATTCATTCACTTTAGTAACTAAAACTACTAGAAAGAGAAATTAATAGTTGTAGGTCCTTTATTAAATTGAACTATATATTATGAACCATTGAACTAAAATGGGCCAAAGTTCATAATGCATTATAAGTTGCGATAACCTTTTAATATGATCAATAACATTGGAATATTATGTATTCAATCACCTAATATTATCCTGAGAGAGAATTGTTCTAGAACTTGTTCTGTGTTAACTTGCTCAAGCTGCATTTTGTGGAATAATTTACGCGTCGTTGGATGGGTTTATGTAAAGTTAAACATTTCGTCCATACGATTCGTAGTTCTAAGTACATCTCAACCAATTCTGCTAAAAACTGAACATACAATCATGACCGACAGTTTTAGACAAATATTTATTTTTACTTTTTAATTCACTTATAAAATTTACGTCAAAGGAATAAATATTCAAACTTATAAATTATTATTGGTTTACTAAAAAGTCATCATTTCATAATCAATGAATTCCTAATCACAGTTTAGACTTGTTCCTGTAGGAGGTGAGTTTAAATCCTTTGAGATTTGTTATTAATTGAAAAGGGTGAAATGCTCACAAATATTAGTTGAATCAATGATGTTCTGTAATTATTATCTATTGTGTAATAATTGTTTGTCAAAAATCTTTGAATCGTTTTCATTAGGAGAAAGGCAAATTTTAAACAAAAACGTACTACCATTGTTGCTCTGCACTAAAGTGTCCAGAAATGCGCGGAAAGCGTATGGTATTGCATCAAGTAACATCATCTCTAGTATCATTAATGACTTTAAAAAGCCTGGTTACACATCTGTAAAAAAGTCTTCTGAACGACCAAATACCTTAAATGAACGCCAAGATCACCTCCTGGTAAGGTTCAATCTCAAATTCTGTTTAGCTACAGTACCAAGCTAGCTCAAGATTGGATAATGCCCATACAAAAGCTTCAGCTGACAGAGTCAGGTGGAGACATTGAGACAAAGGTCTCAATTTCAGATGAGCTGAGAAGAAGCCTCATCTCATCAAGAAGAATCTTTTGAATAGACTTCACTTTTAAAGAATCAAGTAGTTTGAGAAGTGGATCAAAGTAATATGCTCTTACGAAACTCTACCCGCTTAATTTGAGTTTCTAGAATATGCCACGTTACGAGGAAAAAGGAAAATCGCTTTTACGCTTCGAGTGTCGTGCTCACAGTGAATCATGGGGGCACGCTCCATGTGTTGAGCTGATTTTCTTTTAAGGGAACTGGGGCACTAACACGTTTTCAAAGAAGACTGTTATGAACTCAGAATAATACCCAAACGTTGTTAATCAGAACCATTCCACAAGTCTTCAGGAGAAATTTGGGGATGATAACTATTTTTTCAGGATGTTGGCGAACCTTGTCACCAAGCAAAACCAATAACAAATTTAGTGGCTAAAAAAATAATCAAACTTTTGAAACATTGGCCCGGGAATTTGCCAGATATGAACTGTAAGGAAGAATTTGTTCGCGATAAGTAAACTGGCGGTTGATAAACATAATCCATCCAATTAAGAGCAGTAACGGATTCTATTGAACAAATATAGAGAAATATCAGTCAAACTATTATCATAATTTTAGTCTCCAGCATGACAAAACGAATTGAAGCCGTCAGGAAAAACAAGAAACATCATTCTAAATATTGATTACACGCAACATTTGATTATTTATTACGAAAATGGGTCTGGGCTATAAATTATGCTATATTTCCCCTTCAAATTCTGGTACAAACATAGTAAAAGAAAAGTGGAACGTTGATTAGTTCTATTAATTTCATTTATAAGACGAAAATCTAGAAGCTTCCAAACTCCAATTTCGCAAGTGTTGGGATGCTCCAAAGCCCCTAGAGTTACTTTCATCTCTGATCCTCTTTATTTTCTATTAAACACAAAACCACCCGTTTTATTGTTCACGAATAAGGATCTTCATAGTAGTGGGGTGCGATATGCTATCGCATTTCTTCTACTCATGGTTCATCTAGGGACAGCAAGGACGCCCCCTCACAATCTCCCTTTATACATACCTGGCAAAACAATATCATCTACTTACTTCTATGTCAGTATTTTCTCTCCCATGCAATGATCTAATAATTCTCACACCCTGACCCACTCTTTCTCTCTTTTTCATAAAGATTCTTCACATGTCTACTTCTATTCCTTCTTCTCACAGGTCCATACTATACCAGAATCTTTTCTGCCACGACTCCATTCACTCACTTCTTCAAACCATAAGCATCTCTTTTCCCTAAGTTCCTCACTTTATCTAACTTTCGCAGATCAAACATTCCTCTCTCTTTTTACCGTTTTATTGCTCTCATTTTTTGGTTCCCCCCCCTCCTGCCCTTCTATATCAGAGGCTCACTTGCATACAAAAATGTTTCCACCAGCATACACTAATATAGCTGCCTGACTCATTCCACAACCAACTGCCTACTTATCACTAATACTCCTATCACCCCAGGTACTTTTGTACCACTTTTACTTTAGTGGTTGCAATCTGCTTGATCCGAGATAGTTAAACATACTGATTGTTTCAGGAGGACACCACGGACTCAGATCTGGGAACTAAACCAATTTTTACTTCTTATGTCCCTTAGCTAACTCTTAGCTGCATTCAATTTTTAGTCTCCATCTTTCAGACAGCCTTTCAAAATCTACGAACATTCCGAAATCCCATTCACCTTCAGCTATCAAAGCCACGTCTTTGTCATATTACAAGCATAAACAGAACCTATCCTTCACCAATCCTCAACAAACCTACACCCTTAAACTAATTCCTATACCTACTCGAAGCCAAATAAATTTTTTTATGTAAGAATTTTCCTCATTTTGAATCAGTTAAATTGATAATTGTATTTACAAGTGTATGCTAAAGATAAAAAATAAACCTAGTCTAATGTATTAGTATCACCAGTGCATTATCAAACTTCATATTTTATTGGCTCGTTATTTTAAACAATTATAAGAATATTTATAGAAAATATATAGTGGATTCACATCTTTTGAGATGGAGTTATTAGAAAACTTATGATAAACTATTCTAAAAGCTTAAGGTTAAGATAGTGAAAGTTATACTAATTTAATTTTGATTAATTATATTACTTATATACGTCAGCTAAGTTAAGTTTAGTGTAGTTAATTTAGTTAGGTACGGAAAAACTCACTAATTTATAAGTAAATGAGATTTAAGTAACTAAAATGACTTTACTTTAAGCTACTTGTCTGGAAAGTTGTCGCATAACATAGGTGGTAACAGAGTAGACAACAATTACAATGAAAAAATCAAAGACAGGGCACTGTTATGCAGAGAGTACAAGGATTGTATGGTAGAAGCTTGAAGTACATTTATTTTCTCTCCTCAATCACCCTTCTCTTTAAGTCAGACTTGTGGTAGGCTGACTATCCTAAGGAGAAAAAGAGAAGCTACACTAAGTCTTGGATTATGAAAATGAGTTAAGAATAACAAAAAACATACACGTACAGGACGGCTTCACATTTAAGTCAATCGGCTCTCTAATGTACCTTCCACAACCTACTCCTATGAACAACTATCATATTCGAAAGTCTTCCGAAAAAAGCTACTCCCAATGATCAATCTAAACATTTTTCAGCATAAGAGGAAATGTGTTATAGGGTTTCTTTAGTAACAATGTGGTTTGACTAGCAAGGCACTAATCTATTGAGTACAGGCCTAGGAATCTCCCTTAATCTCAACCTCATCGAAAATCTCCTGGGGATGCTCCCTTTACGGTTGTACAACCAGAAGGCCATGAAATTGATTTAGACAAGAACAGTTTCATGGCAAAAATGGAAAGCATTCGCTCAGAATTCATTCTATTGTTAACTCCAGCATTCCAAAGAGAGTTGCAACATTAGAGATGAAGGGCTAAATATGACATTAAACTATATGCGAAAAAAACAAACTTTATTTGTGGGATAAAATTTCGAAAGTAATGCATAACATGTTGAAGGCACATTTTTCTACTGTAAAATCATATATATAGTATAGCTTAGTAGATCTGCCAGACCATTTGCCTAAACGCAAGATATCCAGGTATTTGAAACGCATTCCCAATCTAGGTATTTTATCCAATTAATTTCAGAATGTAGACAGTATTTCTTTGATAAAAATATCTTATTTAATTATTTATAACCTCCTCACCGATTTCGATTTCTTAAGGGTGAGGAATATAAATGACGAGAATAATCTGCTACAATTCCTAGGAAGTGGGAGCAAATAAATGCCCAGAGTTCCTTTTGATAATAAGACTTTCTCAACGAAAATTGGGGAGTAGTCGTTTGTTTTAACCTTAACTTTAGTCATGATCTTATATCTTTAAAATGTTTTACCCCAGTTTGAAAAGCTTATATAAAAATTAATAGACATTTATAGGCTCAAGTTCCGTTTCTTTTTAATATTCCTATACTCATTGTGTAATTTTCGGCTTAATCTGGAAATTCTTAGTGTCTAAGATAAAAAATTTTGAGAAATAAGAGTTGTAAGGAAAAAGTGGTTGAAAATTTTAGAAAAAGAATTCGTCTCTTTTTAACTTCAGGAAAGTGGTATCATTTTAAAAATTCAAAATGCAACATAAATTTACCTATCTTCAATTTAAATATTTGTTATATTTATAAATATTTACATTATTTTAGGAATATTCTATTATTGGTAAAAATATTTATCATTCTGTCCTGAACAAATGTCTTATTCTCTTCTAATTCTTTGGCACATTTTTTAAGTGCTGGCAACTACATAAGTTAAAGGAGAGTTGGGTGTCATCCTACTTTCTATTGATATAGGAAGTTTCCTATTTTAGCTAGTCCTGGTAAATTCCTCTATTTTATTAATAATTTTAACTTTATTCATTTTTGTTTCTCATCTTACAAAGTAAAAAAAATCAAAATTAAACAAATTTCCATCATGATTGCTTAGAAATAGCGAGGTTTAGCTATAATATGGAACAAGAGACATTTTATCCAAAGTGGACTGAAGAAAGGTTTATTGGCTGAACCGAATCTTATCGGTAGTTTTATTATTTACTATAAAATTTCTAATCGTTTAAAATTTATGTGATATCATTAAAGCGAAAAATGGCCATTACTTCTTAATCATTTTGGTTTTCCTAATGGTTCGAGCTAATAACCTCAACGTGAGATGTTCATGATACCCTAAAGAAAAGTGAGCGCAACTCTTACTATAAGAGAAAATTGTAATCTTGGTACGAGCGAACAATTTTGTATTTCTATATGCCTGGATATAATTTCAGGATCTACTGTATCATGGCCTTTTCTCTCCAGCGTCGGCCTCATAACTTCAGAGGATGTCCTTGTTTGTGACTTTCGTGGTTCATCAGTTAGTTTTGAGTGATTTTCCTAGGTATGGAACTATACACAAGGTGTTCGAGCTCAGTTTTACGATTTTTACTGTCTCCTTTTTTACAAGAAAGTGATGAGGTATCAGTGAACAGCCGACCGCATTATATAGTGTAGACAATAATGTTTAAAGGTGGTAAATTTAGCTCTTATTGACGAAGAAATGTTATCTGAAAAATGGAAAAGGCTTAGTTACCTTATGATGACTAGCGCCGGATATCGAAATGCCAATATTCTAACTAGTGCTTAATGTTCTGTTAACATTGTAAAGACTGTAAGTCTTGTCATGAGCATCTGCAAGGGAGAATAGAAAGCTGTTTTCAGCAGAAAAGAATACATCAGACGGTCTGAATGCGTCGGACGTCGAATTCATCTAATAACTGCAGGAAATGGTGATGGAAGAGGCGAATAAGGGAATACTGGATTTAGCGAGAGTAATTGGGATTGGCCTTATCACCATGGACCTGGCCCTCAAATGATGATCTTCGATACCACTCGTACAAGAGGCGCAATGGAAATTTCTGACACCCTTTTCCAAGGAAAACCACTGAGGAAGTAAAGAAGTTCCTGAACAGAAGCACTTGTTGAGGTGGAAACGATCTGGTTCTTTTCAAATGGAAAGAACTTAGGCTAGAACCAGCTTCACAACTTCCAAAACAACAAGTGACTTGTCTACATATAATCGTTGCTACTTTCCAGGTATCATGAAGATCGCATACATACAAACTCTGATGCTTTGTGGGTATGACGCTATGCCGTCGCACATGTTTTTGCAGCGTGTTAAGCTCAATTAAGATGCCTATTTTGAGCTGCTGGATATTATGGTCAAATCTGGGCTAAAGAGGGTTGCAGGTGGAACGTTAATCCTCCACAGAGTGTCATAATTTGTTCTCGGGAATTACTCACCAGCCCAACTTTCTTGCCTCTTTTATCACCCGATTTTATTCTCACGGATTAATATGTCTAGATCTTGGTTAAGAAAGACACCAACCTCTCTTTTGGCAAACCCAAGGCCATGCTGGTGGCCAAAATCGAGGTGCTCGAAGATTTTCCCATGGAAACAATAAGAAAAGAATTCGCCAGGTTCTGGTGTCGTCTTAAGGCAGTGTTGAAAGCTGAGGTCGGCTACTTAGATTAACCTATCATCCACCTGCCACAATCTGCATATTTAATCATTTTTATAATATATTTATTTTTGGCTGAGATATTGCTTTTTTATCTTTTGTGCAAACCGACAAATTTATTCCTAACACCATGTATGTAGCAATGGTGTTAGCCAAGCTACTTCCTTACTTTTGATGATAGCACTTAACTGAGTAACGTGCCAGTGGCGAATTTGATTCGAGTTGAAGGCTAAATCGATCAGTGAACTCTGCTATAGTCAATCTGCAAGCTTCGACATCGAGGAACTCTGCCATATTTAATCGGCAAGTACTTGACAAGGATTCCCAACTCCAAAGACTCGACAAGTGCTTCCTTGCCTGAAGCAAGAGGTAAACCGAGTTTTTCTTTTGCATTCATCTTACCCCAACTGGCTCCTTTTTGTCAACGAGCACGTAAGGTAATTGTAACCATTGCCGCCTTTAGATTGATCTTGAATCTGGCTTACTCAATTGCTCCATTATTTGTGTGAACGCCGCAGGAAAAAATCCCCCTTTAAATAATTAAACTGAATCTGACCTTTTTAATCCATTAATTAACATACCTGTATCTCGTGTTGACCTTTAACCCCGTCTGGGTGACCATTCCATTTAAAGCCAATTTTTGAGTAAATATCATTTTGTTGTTAGTAAAGGTATATTTTCGTCATTTTCTTTATTTTTCAAACTCAGCGCGGAAATATTTGTTTGAAAGGACCCCGCAAAGTTAGTAATAAGCTATCCCTACCGGACTCATAACAATTTTCCCTTTCAGTAACGGTCTTCAACCAACTTCGGCCCTGCCCCAAGCCCCAAAGTACTTACGTATATATATATATATATATATATATATATATATATATATATATATATATATATATATACATATAGTACAAGAGGAAGAATAATCTGACGCTCATGAGCAAATGAGACAAGAAACTGGAGTTTTTTAAAGGCAAGAGAGAGGGACATTAGAAGAATCTAGAATCAAGGGAGCAGAGGGCGGCACAGTGAAGGCGATCCTTTACCAAGAAGACAGAAATAACGCTAGGGGAAAAAGTTTTGAAAATTCCTGGCCTGGACTAGAACCCAGGTCTGCTGATTGCCGGTCAGATGCTTTACCGCTAAGCTTTACCGCAGATCCTGTAATTGCTTTTTCTTTGTAAGTGACATGGACAGTGAGCCTTTAAATTGTGAGCGGGTAAGAGGATGTGGTATAAAAATTCCTTGGAGGTTCCTAGCATATGGAGATATTAGGTTTGATGGGGTAACGCTTTAGGCGAAATATAGTTTTTGTGCCTGGTAGCGTAGCGGTAAAGCATCTGACCGGCAATCAGCAGCCCCGTTTTCGAGTCCCGGCCAGGATTTCTCAGAACTTTTAGCCCATGGCGTTATTTCTGTCTTCTCGTTAAAGGATCGCGTTCACTGTTCTGCCCTCTGCTCTCTTTAAATCTGGATTCTTCTAATGTCCCTCTCTCTTTCCTTTAAAAAACTCCGGTTTCTTGTCTCATTTGCTCATTCGCGTCTAATTATTCTTCCTGTTGTACTATATGTATTTATAGTCAGCTATACAAAGTTTCTGCATTTTTCTTTCTGTCTTCAAATTTATTTGAAAGAAGTAAAATAAAAATGGTATAGCACTATGGTGGTTGTATAATCACCCACAGATCCTTTAGTTGTCTTTTTTCTCTATATATATATAGTCTGGCCATTCCACGACCTAATATAATAGTTTGAAATTTCAAACCTAAGAGACCATTGCGGGGTACGCCTCTCTCCACATCGTGGGTCTGCTCCGAACTTTTTCGAAATAATGCTCTAGATTTAAGCATTTCCTTTTCTATGCTTGCCTTTGTCGTGGATTTATGTTAATATATTCTTGATCATTTAATCTTTGAGTTTGTTTTGTTTCCTTTGTTATCTCCTTGCCATCAACTGGATGCATTCAATTATTTGGGGTTTTATCTAATCAAACGTGGTTATGGTCAAGCTAAGGAATTCAGTGATTCTCTACCCGTTCTTGAATAAACCTTCGAACTATATTGATGTTCTATTTCCTTCTTCCTCATTTATTTTGTTTTGATAATAATATTCATCAAATGACTTATTCCTTCTTTCAACCGAGAGCAATCACATCATTTACGTCCAAACTATCTGACGTTGAAAGCATTATGTTCAATCTGCAAATAATAACTTTACATAAAATAAAATTCCGCATATCCGTTATGATCTCCCTATTGCGAGTGATGACAATGTAACTTGCCTGCTTATGAGCTCGCCTCGTGTGGATCCGAGGGTCTTTATCAGTTCCTTGTAGTGTGATACTTTGAAGTGTAAACGACTTTGCATCCTACGTTGTCAAACAGGACAAAATATTTGACTCTCAGCTTGGAACTCTTCAGAGATAGTACAGAGATAAATCAATTATAATATTCGTTCTGTTTAATGACTTAGATTTGTTATATTAAGTATAATATCATAGTAATTGGATGATATCCTGCAAAAATAATTCCAACAGACCAAAAGATAAAAATAAGAATTTTTATTGTGTTATCGAGTAAATAAATAACACCTTTATGCAAGCCTCGTAACTGGATACTGTTTACTTCACTTTGCTAGGTTTACTTGACAATGATTTTGCTGGTCTCACATACAAGTTCATGTAATTTAAAATATCTTGACATACGTATGTGACTAAAGTTGGGAGTTTATCAATTATTCATCTTCTAATAATATTTATTAACTTTATAAAAATGTTATTATTCCTATGCTATTGCTGCAAATATATTTTACTATTACGGCGCACTAAACATTCCAATTATGTATATATTTATGAAGAGGAATACATTACATTCCAGTTACTGCTAAAGAGCGGAAATTTGTCTTATTTAGGAAATATACCCTTTAATTTATTTTTAAAAAATTCCATTGAAAAAGCAATTAAGTGACAGTAAAGAAACAAAGCGTTTAATTAAGAAAGTAATATCTCTAGGAATTTCTTAAAAATGCACTTGTTTTAAAGCAATATGAATCGGTTTTTAAACAGTTTGGATTCTACTGCTGTAGTAATTAGATTTCGGAATTATGGCCGTCAATCACGGCCCAGGGGGACTTAGGGTGAATACAAGGCAGGAGTGATTGGATAATCGGTTGAGAGTTTACGTTTGCCCGAATCTCTCATGATGATATCGGTTGTCATTGCATTTTCATGATGGCAAAAGATGAGAATAATGATTTTTTATCTTCTTTGCTAAATACATTTTGGTATTCTTTTATTAGAATTTGTGATATTGATTTTACGAACTTCTTTTTGAGTATGATTTGAAGTTTGGAATTTTAATGATTAGAGATAATGAAGTTCTATGAGAAAGGTTAAGCATTTTCACACAAGGGGACGATCAGCCTCACCGTTAGCAAGTGACCGTTTCGCATATATGTTTGAAAAGTGAGAAATACTGAGATGCATTGCAAATTAAATGACATTCATCCATATAGCATTCCATTTGTAAGTAAGGGACCAATGAAGGTTAAATGAAGAGATGGAAGCGTTCCTTTTAGCACCGTTGAAATGGTCTCACCCATTTATTATTAATGCTTCTGCCGCTTTTCCATTGCCGCATTGCCAAATAATTAAGCGCAATCTCTTTGAATTATATCAATGTCGTATCTAAATTTCCGAATTTTTAGGCCCTTAGAGGGCAAAAAAGAGAGAGTCGATCGTGGCAGCTAAGAGAGTGGAGTGGGGGGTTTATTTGATTTGGTTTAATGCAGTTTTTTACTCTCAGTCAGGTTTATCCAGGCGCAAGAAAGAATCTAAAAAAAATCAAAATTTTAATAAATAATTGGTAAAAAACAAACTAAAATCGAGGTACTCAAAACTCAAGGAATAAATGATGGAAAAAAAACCAATGAACATAAATCCTGGAGACTAGAGTGCGTGTTTAAAACCTCCAAAAATCAATTTGTACATGGAATCAACATTACCAAATTTTCCTATTTTGTGGGTGCAATGGAAGGTGGAGTTGGAGGAGTGACCTATGCGATGGGGTTTGACCTATGACCTGACTAAGTCTTCTCCCATATTCATTACTAGTGCTCTTCTCTAATAGGCCCTCTCGCCTGATCCACTAATAGGCTGTGTGCTCCAAGTAATCTCTTCTGTAAAGGAGGTGGGCTACTTACCTTTCACACATTTTCCATACAAACTTCTTCTCACTGACGGAAAGAGAATCATGTAAGTAACGGAACAAATAGGAAATGAAAGTGTTGAATATATGCATAACTATTTTCTCAGTTTCTCAGGTGATTATTGGGGCCGGTAAGGCACTTAACTACGAGTGTAGGCCTTTTGGCCTGGAGGGCAAAAAATCTTTCAAAGGTTAACAGCAGTATGGATGTTGCCATAATGGGCTAAATGAATTTATTAATTATTCTTGAGCTTTTATCGTTAATGAACTCCATGAGGAATTTTAAAAGACAGAGATAAATGCTGCTGACGATCGATTTCCTGGCTTGCTGTAAATCGGTAAAGTGAGAGAGAGGGAGAAAAACACATGACAATATCTGGAGTAAAGTGATTTATTTAATTAAAGGCAGGATATTCATTATAAAAGCAATATACATTTTAATCTGAGATTTTGTTCTAATTAACTATTTAATCCTAAACATTATCCAGTCAATGATCAACTGTACCAAAAGCATTTGTATTTTTTACACAAATTTTCAATAAATTACAATATAGTCTAGAAACGATGAATATAGTTTTAGTGTAATAGGATTATTTTTAACATAGATCTTTCAACTACAATCGAATTTATAATATTGCTAAACGTACTAATCAATACCATGTTATGAATCACATCCCTAAGTCAGGGACATAATTGCCAGCATGCCGAAATAATTCAAGAACAAAACCCAAGAACATCATTAGAATTAAGAGTAGAAAGAGATTTACCACTATACCTAAGCTAATTTAGGTTGCCAGATCTACTTCCCAGCAAGCTTTAGAAGATCTTTGCAAAATTGTGGATGTTTAGAAGGTGAGGGAGGGTTGCGTGCCTTCCTCGCATGTTTAGTTCTAACTTTACCTCGGTTCTTATGAACCTCCCCTCGCGAGTTTATTGGCAGAGATTCCCTCAACGTTTACGCTGCCTTGGCAAAGTTTGGAAGAAAATTGCGAACTCTTAGGCCTCAGGACAAAGCAGGGGAGGGAATTTGAGCCTTGAGGTTGCGGAGCATTCGTTAGGTCGTCCTTAACTTCCTGAGAGTTAGGTCACCAAGGATTTCTTAACCTCGGTTGCTAGAAATTGCCTATGAAAATGATCACTCCTAAATTATAACAGTGTAATTGTTAGTTAATTAAATGCAAAATGTAAGAAACTCATTTAATTGAATTGGTATGTATAATGGACAGATTCAAGAAGTTTGCCATTAAATTATGTTAAAGAAGAATATTAAAAGAATTCCCTTAAAAATAGTAATTAATTGACTTAATGCCACTCCGGTGTATGCTTTTATTTCACATTATTCCTGAATATTATAAGTGCAACATGGAACTCTGCAGATTAAGATGGTCTTTCAGGTTCATACAAATCTCTTTTTGTATCCTAAATTTAGAGAGGGGAATTTGGATTAATATCACTCTTAAAACGTGTAGTAACACCTATTTCCTACATATGTTATCTAAATTCTCATTCGATATGTATGGCTTTTACCGGGGTAAATATTAGTGGCTGAAAGCCGTGGTAAACTAATCGTACTAAAACATTATATGTAGTTGTAAACTAAGGGAAGGATTATCTGCTAGTTTGCTATAGATGTATTAATTTGTTTTCTCCCTCATTGGAAAATGGCTCTTTTAGAAATTAAGATTTGCAGGGAACAGATGAATCTACTTACTACGACAAGAATATATTGAAGGCAAACAATAGAAACTAAATCGTTTCTTATGATTTGACATTTCTGTGCTTCGGATTACGTCATTCTAAATGCTGACAAATTTTGGCTTTGTACATACGGTTTTTACCACAAAATTGCACTGTCTTATACTTATCTCAGGTAGAATTCAATAAAAACTATCACCCTCATCTTGAACTTATTTCGCATAAGATCGGTTGACGCTAACCATCACCCATTAGCGCTTTGCCTGCGATTAAATTTACCATTCAGGTGTGCGGCTATTTATGCCAAACTTCCCTATATGGGTTGCTACGCGGTGGAAGAACGTAGGGGTATTTTTCTACCTGCCCCATATACAGGCAAAAATACTGCTACTAATAATTCGTAATATGGATAAAAGATTACAAATAGTAATAATTAGGACCTACCACTATCCAGAACGCTTCTCTACAATTAAAAACAGGGTTGGCAGAAGATGTTGTTCGAAAGGCTTGCTCAAAGGCATCAAAGGAGAGGGACGAGCCTGCATCAGTAGGCAAATCCTTCCACATCCAAGGAGCCAAAATCAGGCAAACAATCCGCTATGCAGTGTGGAAGACCATGATGGAGTGTTAAGAGATATAAATTGAGCGAAGAGTATTTTCAGACAGACATAATTAGCGAAAAAAACACGGCAACTTTATTGTTCGAAGGTAAACTATGAAATGACTATATATATTTGAGAATTTAAGACAATGATAGGGCAGTCATTCCTAGAGTTTTAGATCCTTCTAATCAAAAGAAGTTATTGAAGAAATGTTATTCAACATATCGAATTACATAGGAATACCTATTTTTTATGCAATTCTGAAAAAACCTATTTTCTCGAAAGTTTGTTACTCTTTCTATGTCCAGAGAGCTCTTTACTCCGTCTTCTCAGCATGCCTTACTTCCTTCGAGCCACCGACACATGCGTGAGCCGGCAGCGACACACCTACGCATGCGTGACTTTCAAAGACATCATCTTAAACCAATCGCAAAATGACCTGTGAAGAAGAGTTCAATCTGAATCTCAAACGGTAATTTATCAAAGTTTTGTACAATCGTGAGTCTACTGTGGAATTTTTGGTTGTTTACTCTTGTCTTAAAAACACATATTAAGTTTGACGCTATTCTGAAATTAAATAATTCAGGTAAATTTTGCTCCGACAAACGTGGAATGCGGTTTCTACGTTGTATCCGCCGGCGGAAACGGTTATTTTTCGATTTATGCCCGCCCTCGAATTTCGTGGGCGGTTTGTTATAAATATCCCTATTTTAAAAAAATACACAAATATGGTATCGCAAGGGTATACCTTAGAAACTGTGGTGGCAATTACACTAACGTGGCAGGCCCCCGAGAGGTGACCGGCTGTACCAAGCTAATGAGGTGGGACAGTGAGTACTCCTTGTGTTCGGCAAGATTAAAGTGATTAAATCTATTCGAATGTGTATTCGTTGGCCGGGGGGAGTTCTTTAAATGCCAAGTTTCATTCAAGGTTACTAAAAGATTAAAACCCAAAATTTAATAACAAATCAAGAAATATATGGAAACATGTACATAGAGATAAATTGAAAATTAAATTCTGGCTCAAAAGGGAATAATGACTCAATGACTAGAACAACAATGAGAGGATAAATGCTTGACCCGGTCAGAAAGGAAAATAATTACAATAAGGGATAATATTCGGGAAGGAGTATAAAAGGTGGAAATGCATTTATCTTGTAGACTTGACTCTTGGTAAAGGGGGAGGGGGCTGCGAAATTAAATCTCGGATTTTTCGGTGTGAGATAATCCTGTGGCACGGGTGAAGTAATCTTGAAAATGGCCGGGTAGGGTTACTTCAGGCACTAGCGGGGTAATCTTGAATACTGAGCGAGTTAGTCTTTTAAGGTGAGTAGAAATATTCTTGAGCTCAGAACGAGATGCTCTTGAATTCGGGAATAAGTAATCTTGAACCAGTGGTAAAGTAAACTTGAAATGCGATGAGGCGAGTTGGGCACATAATCCTCCGAGGAAATACCGCTTCACTAACTTCCCTATTGACTATGGCCAAAATTTACAGCAATTATTCCATCCGACAAAACTTTCTAACTCTGAGGTTCGACTTGAGAGGAGGGGATGTATCTTCGCGGAAAGCGGACGGTACTCTCTCTTGAGTAACAGGAGACCTCATAACAAATCCTCTCTTGGAGTGCTTGCTAGCAGGACTTCGGGCGGCGATCTTAGCCTCAAGGCATGGAGGGTTAGCTGGAGACTCGTGTCAATGGGAGATTAGTAAATCTACGGGGCATGAAGTTCTCGATGGAGGCGTCTCAGCAGTGGATCGGTCGGCGTGAGCAAACAAAGCTGTGGATAGTGGCTGGCTGTTGCCACGCGAGAATTTCTTTGCTGTATCGCTCTTTGAATTCCTGCTTAAAGCAACTTGGCCTCTACCCGACGGAGAGGGTCCAAGGTGGACCTTTAAGGACGTACTCTCATAGCTATATACTGTAGTTTATATTTATGATATATATATATATATATATATATATAGTGTATATCTATGATATACACTATATAGCAGTTTCAGTACTTAATGTGGGCAAATCTCTAATTATCATGGTATGACTAATAATAGATTGGCCGCCATCTTCGAATTGAAAGAATCTAGATAGTTTAATTTGTTTCTTAAGTCTTCGCCTCAAAGGAATCGGTTACTAACCTAACCTTACCTAACCTAACCTAACCTTGGGGTTCATATAGTTTAGATTTTATTTTTATAAAATAGTTGAAATATTTTTTAAAATTAAGATTCTATAATTGTGTACATTTGGGTGCGAACGAGATAGGTAACACCATATAAACAAATAGAGGTCTGAGGAGATTTGGCAATCGTGCTTTTAATTCTAAACTAAGGATAGTCTTTTTCAAATTTAGGAATATTTACGAGTTTTTTTTAATTTGCTGGGGTGTGGGGGGGTATGTAGTGCGAAGCCCCCATTTTTAAATTTAGTTAAAAATTATATATAATAGAATATGATGCGATTGCCCTAGACCTAACACTCACGTCCCGCAGAAATATTGCAATGTAAAGAAACGAAACTTATTTTTGTCTTTTGTGGTCAAATAAATGTATGGCTTATATATCTATAGTCAAGGAACGCGATAGAAAAACTAGTGGCCTAACGACGTTTAGCAATCACCTTTTGCATTAGAATCTGATGTTAGGCTATCGAATTCGAAATAGTACTAAGTTTTTTAATTTTTAGTCGGTGTGGAGAGTGCTCCACTTTGAAAGTATCTACAAAATTTTATTTTGGCCGGAAATATATTTAACTTAGATTTATTTATTAAGTAAAAACAAAAAACATAGATTAGGTTTAGAGGTTTTCATTATATAATTCTTTATTTTAACCACTTTTTGATAAAATAATATTTCATGATGTGCTATGATAAAATTTAAAATGTTTAAAGTAGGATGGATTAGGTTAGTAGATTATATATCCGTTATATTCTACATTGATTTGGTTACATTTCGAAAAAGATTTTACATAGAGTTACAGAACAATGTAAAATAAATGCCACGCCTACAACCGCATAGTGTCAAATAATCTCTTAAAGTGAAATTGAGATGCTTTTTCGACAAAATATTTCGTTTCGCAGAAATGATCTAAAATTGGCTTATATCTAATTGTTTTTAATGTTTCAGTTCAAATGACATTTGCTCAATTGGTATCCCCGAAACTAATTTTGACCTCTCAATATTAACGTCAGACGACCACTGGGATCAAGTACAAGCAATAATGCGCCAGATCTTAAAATAGGCATCACACTAGACGCTAGAGGTTCAGAGAGGAAGACTAGTTAGAGGGGGCACAAACATTTAAGATCTTGTATGTAGACTAAAAATAATAGGTGGCCGAAAAGTTATTCACATTTTAAAAAATTAATAACAGAAAAACTAATTAAGTTATAAAAGTGCGTGATATATACAATGGAAGAGGAGATCTTGGGGTTTTCTTGTGGTACAAAAGTTACTTCACATTTTTATTGTGTATCTATAATACGTATATAAAGAATATAATACACAATAATACCAGACTAATTATTAACCCAGAATGGCAAGATACAGCAGAGAACAGCGAGCAAGAATTGTGACTACTTATTTAAAATATAATAGATCAAATGTTACTGTGCAGAGGGACTTTATAACAGCATTTAATCAACGAAACAGTCCCTTAAGGCATTGTCTTCTTGCAATGGTATCAAGGTTTAGAGAATCTGGGTCTACAGGTGATAAAGAACGCTCTGGTAGACCGAGATCTGTGCGAAATGCATGTGTCATTCAGCTTGTGTTAACCAATGCTCAACAACAGCCACAAACGTCAACTCGGATACGTTCCAGTCAACTATGAATTACTCGACCATCATGGCAACGCATTCTAACAAAAGAATTGAAACTTTATCCATACAAAATTCAAATAACTCAACAATTAAATACTGCAGACCATCAAAAAAGAATAAACTTTGCACGTGCATTTTATGGAGTAACAAATGATCTGACTTTTACTTCGCACCTAATCATATCCGATGAAGCCCATTTTCACATTACTGGATACGTTAGTAAACAAAATTGCCGATTCTAGTGTGCTGAAAGCCACATAATAATTCACGAGCAGCTTCTTCATGCACAGAAAGTTAGGGTCTGGTGCGGCATAAACAGTTCCAGAATCATTGGTCCATATTTCTTTGAGGATGCTGACGGAAAAACAGTGACAGTAACAGGGGACATTTACATAGAAATGATACAAGATTATTTATTGCCAGAACTGGAAGATTTTGATATGCATGATATGTGGTTTCAACAAGACGGGGCTACGTCACACACAGTGAGAGAAACCATGCCAACAATAAGAGCAGCCTTCCCTGGTAGGTTAATTTCACGTTTAGGTGACGTTTTTTGGCCACCACAATCACCTGATTTTACCGCTCCAGACATTTTCCTTTGAGGATACCTTAAAGAAAAGGTATACCTAAATAAACCTAATAATCTCTTAAGAATTGAAACAAAACATCATTGAGGAAATCAACAAAATCACTCCTGATGTTTTGGAAAATGTCCTGGAAAATATGGTGCAAAGAATCCGCCTTTGCTTTAACACTAATCGAGAACATTTAAAGGATATTATATTTAAATAATGAAAATCAAAGATCTCCTGTTGCATTTTATATATCACTCACTTTTAAAACTAAATTAGTTTTAGAGCTATTAATTTTTAAAAATGTGAAGTAACTTTTGGGCCACCTGTTATTAAGTTGGAAGCAAAATGGAGAGAGTGAGTAAAGAGAGAAGTTTACTGAAAGTAAAATTCATGAGTTTATCCATAAGAGAGTTTCAGAAAGTTGGTTTCCACAATGAAGTCGAATTTTTGTGTAATTATTTCAAAAGGGATGTCTTTCCGGTGACTCTAGTAGCGACAATTACGTCCAATTTTTAAACAATCTCTACCATCTTAAATTACAACTAACTACTGTATCCAAAGACACCCGTTATATAGTTTTCCAGGATATGGGATTCTTTAACTAAAAATTCTCAAAAGAAATAACATTAATATTAAAGAAATTCATTTATCTTAGCGAATTCAAGATTATTTTTACAAATAATCATATTCTTGGACATTATTTTAATCGTAAAGATAGAATCCCGCCAGAAGCCAAGCGCTTCGTCATTTACAAATTTACCTGTCCCGAATGCAGTTTGGAGAATTACATAGGAAGTACGGTGCGCTCGCTGAGGCGAGATTCTGTTCTCATTTGGGAATTAGCCACAGGACCGGAAATGGTCTATCAAAGAAAGAGTTTTCACCTGTTGTGTTACATTCTATCCAATGCAAAACTGATACAAGGTATCCCAGAAAAAAGTTAACCGTACTTTAAATTAATATAACTCAAAACCTATTAGAGATATTTGAGTACTGCAAAACAAATAAAATTGAACAGCTCTCGATTCTGGAAATTACATGATATTCCATTTTACGATAGTGATACACTAATGGGTTTAGTGGAGGCTAGCAAAATTATGTTTGCGCAAGGAAGTAAAATAATGAAACCTCGAAGTTTAAAATAAACAAATATATTTAAATCCATTTTTAACAAAAAGACCTCTTCATATGGGTAATACAATTAAGTTTTTTGATTTTATAAATGCCGTTTCCTTTCAAATGTCCTCCATTTCTTTCCAAACACAGTTGCGCCTTTGAACGCATTGATTGAACAACTTTTTTGATTAACTTGTGATTTTCCTTATGTCTAATGACTTCACATGTGATACGATCTCTTAACTGGTCGATGCTTTGTGGTGGAGTAGAATACACTTTATTTTTTAGATATTCCTATAATAAATAATCACAATGTTTTAATTCAGGGGTTCTTGGGGCCATTCAATTGCATGATCTAGCGAGATAATGCGGTTGTCAAACGTTTATCTTAGTTTTGTTCTTACAACAAGCTGTCTATGAGCTGGGGCGCCGTCCTGAAACCACCAAAGTCTATTGAATTGATTGCCGTAAATCTGGCAGAGTTCCGAGAAGATCCTTTCGTTGATTATGCTCAGGTAGGCCGCATCATTCAAGTTATTCTCATATAACAATGAGCCGACAAGATAGCCATTCCTGCATATTCCTATCCACAGAGACACTTTCTACTGGCAAATACGTGTGTCAAAGTTGAATGCTGCGGGGTGGTTCAGCGGCGCATATTGCCAAATGTTATGGTTATTTACCTTCATATTCATTAAAAAGGCTTCCTCGTCACCAATCACAATGTTTTCCAAGAAACCAGCAGGATTATGGACAAACCATTCGACAAATTGTCACGACGAGGAAAATCAGTTTCAGGAAGCTGGTGTTTTTTTTTTTATGCATCTTATAGGGATGCCATTTTAAGCCATGTTTAATAATGCGGTTAAATTGTGACTTTGATAATTGTAACCCATTCTTTCTGACTGATACATGTGGATTTTGAAGAAGTGTCATCTGAACATTTTCGTTATTTTATATTGGTTCTTATGGTTCTCATACGACCCGAACGACCTTTATATAGATTTAAGCATGTTCCTTCATTTTGGTATTTTCGAACGTTTTTCAAAATTGTGGGCTTGCTTGGTGGGTGCCTACCTGGAAACGTATGTTCGAATGAATCTTTCAATTGTTTAATACTGCCAGTCTTAATAAAGTTTGTGAATACAAATACGCGCTGATCTTTTGTTAACTGCATGATTACAAAAGTTCGTTGTAAGTAAACTTCTACACAGAAACGCTTTGATTTGCTTAGTAAGTAATAATGACGAGACCATACCACAGCGTGCCTGAAAAACTACTGTATAATGGCCTTGGTTTTGCATGAAGAATCGCACAAAAACCTAGGCTACCTAGGCTCCCTATGATTGTGTTGAAAGTGCACAATGGTATTATTTTACTTTCTTGCGCAAAAAATATTTTTAATAGCCTCCACGAAACCAAGTAGTGTATCAAATCATAAAAAAGAATTTACCGAAATTTCCAGAATCGCAAGATAAATAGTTAGTAAATAAAACACCGTTTGCTAGACCCCAAAATCTCCAATAATTTTTGAGTTATACTAATTCAAATTACGGTTAACATTATTCTGAGACGCCGAGTATATCCATTGAAGATTTAAAAATCCTAAAGATTATATCTGACCCATTATTCTTACGTATTTAAGAATGAATATTTCTAAAAAAAAATTCTCCCATTCTAAATTCCGACTGCTCTTCCCAACCACTAGTTCTCTAAAATAAACCAACCTCCCTAAAAATAATTTCTGTTCGAACATCCCTCACGCTTTTCGCGCCAGTCTTCGTTTAACAACTCTTAGTGTTTTATCCCTAAAAGTTTTCTATTTTTATCTACATTTATTATTGTTAGATTTCATTATCTATTGAATTATCTAACTTTGAAACAACAACTTTACTGTACAACTCTACATTCCCCACCCGCCGCCCAAAGAAAAGAATTTTTGAATTTTTTGAAAAGTTTTAATTGTTAACGTATAATATTAGTCTTTCAGAATTTTGTGTAAATTTTTGTAGTAACAGAGGAGGGTGAAACATTTAATTGAAACGTAGTACAATCAAATAAACTAAGTGAACTTCGCTTTTTTCGTCATATCCATCATCCTGCAAACTTGCGAACTAAATTACACCTCAATAAGAGAAGCCCTTATCAATATTATATATATATATATATATATATATATATATATATATATATATAATAATAATAATTTAAAATCACATGACGCGAGATATATAGATGTATTTAAAGGCCCAAACGGAAGACTTGGTAACACATATATATATATATATATATATATATATATATATATATATATATATATATATATAGGTAGGCTTTAATTCTTACTGAACGTACGAAAACTGGTTAGAGGCGGGTTGTGCCGTAGCCAGGATTCTCACTATAAAAGTCCCACTTGTTACTGGGGGGAGGTTTGTGATTGTTGAATTCTAAGAGTGCATAATACAGGTTGAATAAATTAGCCAAAGGGATGCTTGTTTAAAGTCTTGCCTAAGGTTACCTCAAAAGGGAGGAGCCACAAATAAACACACGTACACAAAATAAATTTTACTTTACACAAATATAATAATTAGAAATAGTTAAAAGGGCAACATTAAGGATTAAATATTAAACACTGACGTTAAGCATCTAGATTTATAATGACTCAATGGAAGTATCAATAACTGTTAATTAAATAGGTAATTTAAGAATAGAGGGACACTGGGCTTACAGATTACCATTAATTGGGATGGATTGGAGAGACGACTACTCAGGTCCAGACGGGGTGGTTCGGGTGGCGTTAACACTAGTTCTCTAGGTGAGGGAAGATAAGACGACTAATTCGGGGCTGTTGGCTGCAGTTGCGTTAGTTTACTCCTAAATGGATGTGACACTAACAAATAGTAACTTACAGTAACTATTTGGATGTTCCTTTTTTTTCTCAAATTACGTTGAGCAAAAGAGCGTATTGTTCTAGTCACAGACTCTGCGGGGCGGTATTAACTTCAAGGAACACTTGAAACAGCGACCAAGTTCACTCATCGGCGCGTTAACAGTCGATACTTTATGGCAACGACTCTCTTTTAACGTGAGGATTACGCAAGTAGGTTTGGGACACTGCTGTAGAGAGATGGACGGCGATATTATTTATACTGAGGATTGTGGGAGAACGAAAGAGAGATTCCATTCACGTTAATTCGCTTATTGCAGCGCCTTCTGGACAATCTCCATGGTATCAAAAAGAAGGCAAATAGAATTTAGGCTTCGCTGTGAGATAGGCCTTCTTTCGTAAGACTTCTTGTCGCCAGTTGGGGAAAGGGAGAGGGGAGAGAGAGAGGAGACAAAGGTCAACGCAAACGACAAATTTCTTTCGTTCCCACGATTGCCTGGCGGCATGTGAGTATGTACGTTCCTACCCTCACTTATATATATATATATATATATATATATATATATATATATATATATAAATATGTATTTAAATATATACATATATATATATATATATATATATATATATATGGGAGAAATAACGTCACTTTTAAGCATTGCCTCTACGCGGTGGGTCTCGTGTACCTTACAAACAATTTTGGCAGCTCAAAAGCGTGAGAAAGTATAGGAGCGGGTTAAAGGAATGTAACCCTTATCAAGGCGAATATTTGAACAAGCCCAAAATTCTCCTCTCTTCCTCCTTTCAGCCACGCTGGAAGCGGTTGAGACAATCGCAATCCGGGCCGCGTTTTCATGACTCAAATGATGTGAGATAGTCCTTCCCCCTCTTCTATGGGGTAAGCTCCCTCACTTCTGGTGTCAATATCTACCCGCGTAACGTGGAACGAGCAGATTTTTCATACGCTGAAGGTAAGGAAACGTGGGACAAAACCAAGCATCTCTTCTTGGATAAAACAAATATCCATCGCCTAGAGTTAGTTAAGAACTCTTCTCCTCGTAAGAATACACGTCCGACTCCACTCACCGACGTGATCTCCACACAAGAAACAAGTGTTAACCCAAAAGGCTTCAGTGAAGATTCATCTTAGCGTAATACCCCCTTGATTACGTATCTCCGACCAAACAAACCGTTGACGTCTCGGAAAAACTCACCCATCGTTTTCTTCAAAGGAATTTACACCGGAGAAATTCCCAACCTCCTTTCTCAAAGATTCTGCTCCTTTCCCCATCCTTCATCTCCAATGAATATTTTACTACAAACAAGTTGACCTTGGACCCGTCGAAGTGATCCAACCATTATCTCACCGCTTCGCCGGAAACGACCACCGTCTTCCTTAACCCCTCTATTTGTGTACAAGGTATCGTAACGAATATTTTAGCTTCTCCAAATTTATAATTGCTGTCTACCGTTTCCCATTATCATTTGTGTAATATGTGTCTTGATTAAGTGTGTATTATTATATCATATTAACTTTAATTATTAATATTTATTAAAGTCTATTTTTGCGTACTCCTTTGCTTTCTGACCCTCGAGCTCATCATAGCCGTATAGCAATAGCCTGTAACTAAGTGAGATTTGGAACTCTCAGCCAATACTAAGTTTTAAAGTAGCATCTTTTGGACTAGCCCTCCCTTACGAAGATCTGACCTTGTAACCGGACTTCGGCCTACCCAAACTATTTAAAAAGGAAACTCCCGCGCACTCTACATCAAAATATGATAGATGTATGTAGGATATAGAGCTTTACCACGACAATATATATATATATATAT
Organism: Ceratothoa steindachneri; assembly: GCA_963969495.1. Lineage (NCBI taxonomy): Eukaryota > Metazoa > Arthropoda > Malacostraca > Isopoda > Cymothoidae > Ceratothoa > Ceratothoa steindachneri. The sequence goes on along the minus strand of OZ018322.1, from coordinate 157,652,724 downwards.
ATATATGAAAAAAATCACAAAGTGCACGTGAGTCAAAGTTATGCACATACACCTACAATGCAAAAGTGAAAAACCATTCCGAAAGCTTCCATCTTTATTCTTAAAGACTTTTTCAAGGAATGAACTGTAGGCTGGACATACATTGACTTAATTAGTGGAGGGGGTTCAAAGTACCCATGTCTGAACCTTAATTAGGGGATACATAATCCTGAAACATTTTTATTTGAGGTTTTATGTATGTAATGATAATGGGCTCTCGCTTGAACACACCAGCGATAAGGTTAAAATTTAGGAACGCGTTAATGGAGATACATTCTAATATATTTCTCGAAATATAATTCCTGTATTTTATGACTGGTTTGGCACTTTTCCAGTTAGAGCTATGGTTAAGATTGTAAATATGTAGAAGAAGCGCAGATTGCTTACTGTGATTACGTACAATGGCTTAATATTGCTTAACCGGGACATTCAGTTCTTTCCTGGTTTGTCCATAATAACATTTTTGGCAGTGTTTGCAGTCTATCAAATAAACAATGCCAGGTCGGGGGGGAGGGAGGGGGTACTTTTGACAAGGATGCGATAAATTTTAGTCTCCTACTAAAAAATAACAATTATGTACATAGGCCTAAGTAAACGATGTAATTTCATGAAAGTTTGGTTATAGGGTATGTAGGGAAATCGATACCAACCATAATAACTGATGCCTCGTTCGGGTACCACAGCTTCCTTGCGCTAGACAGTGTAACACGATTACTTACTCTTCCTCCCTCTCTCCGCTCAACCCGCTGGCCGCCAGATGCCTCCTCAAACCACAAAATGTACGAATCAACAGATTTATGGGCCAGCGAGCATAACAATACGAAGGGGAGGAGAGCAGGTCTAATAACAATGTTTAAAGAGGCACAGATAAGGAGAGAAGTAGAAGAAAGAAGAATACAGATGGAAAGAGAACTAGCACAAGCGTAAAGAGAGATAAAAGAAAGAAAGCTCGGACCTGAATGGGCATCAAGCAGGGATCAGGGGGAAGTCAAGGCTTGTGTATCCCGGCCTGGGCCTAGGAAATTAGTTACAATGAAAACCCAGCCAAATGGAGTGACGATGGATGAAGAAGGAAGTATGGAAGCGGTAGACCCATATAAACACTGGCAGGAGGGAAAGGCGGATAACGGATATCTCCTACACTGAGTTCCTTTCCCCTTGAACGAAACGTCCACTGAGTTACATTTAACCCCGCAATTTGCTATGATAGCCACACTCATTAACGATCTCTTAAAGCAACTTTCCCTCCAACCCCATTAGAGGGAATCCAAACGCGATCTCCCAGTTTAATTTGGTAAATAATGGCGATGAAACTTCTGTTCCCATCCCTTATGCAACCAGGAAACAGGCTGCCCTAGCCCCAAGGTGGAGAGAAAAGTTAGTCAGTTGCCATAAAAAAGGTAGTACAAGTATGTTGGAATTCCATCACCAGTTTAGGCCATACTTGGGTAGACATCATAACCAGAACGGCCGGCTTATGCGCTGTAAAGTAATGGTCATAAAGCAGCACTTTAATATTAATTATATATAAGGTGCCGATAAGATAAAGTCTAAGTATAACCTGAGCTGAAATCCCATCGAGGGTTATTTCATCTGCCGTTGGTCTTAAGACCATTCTTTTTTACGTGTGTTTGTGTATATATTTAAGGTCTTAAGGTTTAGAAGTGTAAGAAAGTAGCTATCTAGATACCACTTAAGAGCCAGGCTCATTTTTTTCTTTCTGTGCAATCAATGATTTTGGTTTTTGTTTTGTTTTGCTGTTAAATTGGGTGTTGTGAAACGTACCCAGGAGGCTCACAAGGCCTATCTCGATCACCTGCATATGAATGCGCGCGTGTGTGCGCCCGAGATCAAAGAAACTAACGGTAAGAATCAGTATTATGTTCTAAAACATAATACTTTCCCCTGTTATTGTTTGTTTTTTTCCACTGGAGTTCCCCCCTTCCCATTAACCTCTTCGAAGGGAGGAATGTAGGGAAATCGATACTCACCATAATAACAGATGCATCGTTCGGGTACCACAACGTGCTGGCGCTAAGCAGTTTAATCCGATTACTTACACCCCCCTTTACCCCTATCCCTCACTTCCCTCGACCCGCTGGATGCCAGACGCCTCCTCCAACCACGAGAACTACGAATCAATAGATTTATGGGCCAGCGAGCATAACAATACGAAAGGGAGGAGACCAAGTGAAATAACAATGTTTAAATAGGCACTATTTCCTATAAGATTTGGGATCGAGTTTCGCTTCATAAACAAAATTAATGGAGATGTGACCAAAAAGCTAGTAGATGCCTTTAAGGAATAGTGAAAGACTCTTGGAGATGCGTCGTTAGAGGAGAGAGGTAATACGTAAGCCCTTCACCCTCTTCCCCTACCCCCAGTGGGTCGGTGAAGTATATAGGCGGATAAATGGAGAAGAACGGGAAAATCGAGTTAGAGATCGACAAAACGAACTTCAGCGTCAGCACGTCACTCAAAGAACGGAACAGTTCCTGGTGGTCACACCGAAAATTAGCCCCTTTTGCATCGAGAACTACTCTCATACATCTCTCATCAGAGAAGCCCCCTCTCTAAGTTTGCAAGGAAAAGAAAAAAGATAGTCCTCGCCATTGAGGAAGACCCAAAGTGAACTCCCTCAACCCCCTCCATTCGTCAAAGGATTCACTGTTTGCTCATCGACAAGACGAACTTCGGCGTCAGCACGTCACTCAAAGAACGGAACAGTTCCTGGTGGTCACACCGAAAATTAGCCCCTTTTGCATCGAGAACTACTCTCATACATCTCTCATCAGAGAAGCCCCCTATCTAAGTTTGCAAGGAAAAAAAAAGATAGTTCTCGCCATTGAGGAAGAACCAAAGTGAACTCCCTCAACCCCCTCCATTCGTCAAAGGATTCACTGTTTGCTCATCGCTCGTCAGTGCGAAGCATCCCAAGATTAATTCGAAGATTGGAAAAAGCATACCTTCATGGTCCTGTTGCTTAAATGATCGAACTAAGACAACGTGCTTAACGCCATCCGTCGCCCTTACCGAAATCACCTGTTTCTTCAAGCCCGTCTACTCTCCAGTCAAACGGCTGGGCGTCTGTGAATACGCCCACGCGCTTAACCGCAAAACTATTTTCCCATCTACATAAGATCCAAGGCCAAGGTCATTCTTCAGTCGGATTCAAGTGTGTTTTTTTTTAAACAGAAAGAAAATCGTTTATTTTTGTGTGTCAATTAGCGTTCAATATTAAAGTGAGTTTGAGGTAAACCATTACTTTATATTCATTTGCTGTAAATTAGTAATTCTAACATAGACAGGTTTATTCATAGCTGTATAGTTTGTTTTGAGATTTCACTTTTTTATGTTGTAATAAAAGATATATTTTTTAAAGTTTTTAATTCAATCCTCGAAACGCTGCACATGGCACTAGAAATCTTCAAAGATTAAATAACGTAAAATAATATAGCACTCTTAGAGTAAACACAATCAAGGAGTTATTAAAGTACGTAACAAACCTACGTACACCAACTCGGCCCTTACAATACGACGACAGTGTAAAGCTAATAAGTTTTTCGCCTGAAATCTAGGGATATTAACATTAGTTTGATAATAGAAACTCTTGGTTGACTTATAATACTTGTCGAGAAAGTACAAAGTGTAGCACCAATTTATCCCTATTTTATATATCCTATCGACATCTTTGTCTAGGTATTTTGGTAAGACAATTCTAAGGGCAAGTAAATACATAGATGAGTTGTTTCAGGATTTTGTACCCACTAATTAAGGTTCAGAGGTAGAGAGTCTAATCCCCCCTTCCATAATTTAAGGCAATGTATGTCCAGTCTCCTGTTCATTCCTCGGAAAGGTCTTTAATAATAAAGAGGAAAGGTTTCGGAATAGTTTTTCACTTTTCCATTGTGGGTCTATGTGTATAACTTTGATTTACGTGCACTTTGTGAGCTTATATATATATATATATATATATATATATATATATATATATATATATATATATATATATATATATATATATATATATATATATCGAAAATCTCTGTATAACTCGTATTTCTATAAAGATTCATTGGATCAAGTTATTAACCAAGAAGTAACTTCTAAGTCAAAAAAGTCTATCTCTTCATCAACATAATATAACCGAAGGTTTTGCCAATTTGAAGACGCATTTTTCTCTTTTAGACATTCTCCTCATAAGGTATTTTTGGCATAAAATTAAAATATTTCACCAAAATGTATGTATAAAAAGACACACAGGAAAGTTGTCAAATTTGGGATTGTCCTTCCCAAATATCTAGTTAAAATACTTTCACCTTTATCTAAAAATCAGTTCTCCATACAAAACTCCTATAAGTTTGAAGAGGAATTACTCAGCTAAGTTAACGATGGATATATGGTAAGTTATGTATGATGTTGAATCTTCATTTACTAACATTCCTTTAAACTAAGCAATCAATTTAATATTAAATAAGGTATTCCATTCCCAAAATACTTTTCATGGATTTTCAAGGAGCCAATTAAAAAGGCGTTGGAATTAAGTCTTTCTGAATCTTGATTCACGTTTAATAATAAAGTTTACTGCCAGATCGATGGTGTTGCAATGGGTTCTCCAATGGGACCACTTGCAGCTGACTTTTTATGACACATCGAAGAAGATCAAATGTTTTCTACTAATTTAGATTACAAACCCTCCTTCTACCCCCGTTTTGTTGATGATTCCTTGGCAATTTTTAATAATCCTGCACATAGCTAACTTTTCTTGAATTTTTTTAACACTTTACATCCCAACATCAAATTCACCATGGAAGTAGAGTCAAATGATAAAATGCCCTTTCTTGACCTTTTAATTACCCGAGATAATGATCAACTAAAAATTCAAACAATAATTTACCGAAAAAAAACTTTCACAGGACTAGGTTTGAACTTCTTTAGATTTGTGATTTCACATACAAAATATCCACGATACAACTTTAATACATAGAAGTTTCTTGCTATCATCCACTTACCAATCAATCCATTAGGAATTTATTTTTCTTAGAAAGTATTTTCTAAAGAATTTATTTCCTTCTGACCTATATGATCGAGTTTTAAAAAATCTATTTGATAATCTCATTGACCCTCTTCAACCGTGCATAGAAGTTCGTAAAATACCCATATATTTACTAATTTTAGAAATGAGTTTTTTAAACGATACTTTTAAAAGTAAAATCCTATTTATTTTTAAAAGATATTTTCTCCAAATCAACCCGAAAAAAGTTTTTAGAACCAAACTATCGATAGGAAGTTTCTTTAACAGTAAAGATCCTATCTCTTTAGAGTTTATTTATTTGAATGTCTCAGTTGTACTGGAGCCTTTTACATTGGCAGCACTGTCAGGTCTCTTGGAGCTAGATTCTCTGCTCATATAGGGATTAGCTGGCGCCCAAACCAAATATTGAATAAAAAGGAAAAGTCATCTATTAGGGAACACACCATATGCTTAAAAACTCACATTTATATTGAGAATTTTTAAGTATAAACCTTTAACAACAACAAACATTGCCTAAGAATCCTCTAATCTTTATATATAAAAAACTACAAACCTACAATCAGTAAATATTTAAGTGCAATATCATTATTAATTAACTAATTTTAACTACAGTTTGTTAGTTGGTTTGCTTTTTAACAAACCAAGCGTCACTGTAACCTATAAATACTAGCCCGTTGTTAAACCAACCATTCACTCTCTAGAATTGATCCACTTTAGTAAGTACCCAAATTTACCGTTTTTATACTAAATGTTTTTTAACTCTTACAGTCTTTACAAAATTAAAAACAAAGTTTAAATTTACTATCTTTAAAAATGCCAGGTCAATTTCTCTTATAGTTTTTAATTAATTTCTGCAATAAACTTTAAATTCATTAACTAATTTTTTTTAATCAGTTTTAAAGCAAATTTAACTTTTGCCAAGTCATATTTAATAATAAAAAATTTAACTTATAGTACATTTCGCTGATATTTTATATTTGGGCACTTTTTAAAATAATGTCTTGTTTTCCTTCTAAAGTTTTCTTCTTATATATTTGCAATTATTCGAGTCGGTTTTAAAGCAAATCTAACTGTTGCCAAGTCATATTTCAATATTTTAACTTATAGTACATTTTACTGATATTTTATAATTGGTCACACTTTAAAATAATGTCTTGTTGGCCTTTGGAAGTTTTATTCATATGTATTAACTTTGTAAACTTATTCTAGCCTGAAGATGAAAACTTGTAGTTTTCGAAACGTTGTGAAAAATTAAAAGATGCTTCATCCGTTTCTCGTTGCTCTGGAATTTATCCTTAATATTAAATGCAGGCTTCACGGCCGAGCTCCATATGTATATATATATATATATATATATATATATATATATATATATATATATATATATGCATATATATATATTTCTCTTTCTTTTCTACTATAAGGTTTCTGCATCTTACTTTTTCTCCAAATTTCTTTTGAAAGGCAGAAAATAAATATGGCGAACACCCTGTGTTAGTTGTTATCACCCGCAGAACTTGTATTTGCTCTTTCTTTCTATATATATATATATATATATATATATATATATATATATATATATATATATATATATATACGTATATAGCTCGTTTCATTCAAAGTAATCTTTCCAATCCGTTTAGCTTGGTGTAGAACAATCGTATGGGTTGCGTTAAATTGTTATGCAAGTTGCCTAGGTATTCTTGTAGGATTTGCAGTTAAAACATATATGAATGTCGTAGAATGACTCCCGACGATACCATATATATCTATTCGTTGAGGGAACTTCCTTAATTATCTTTAGAGTGCGTTTACTGTCTGGCGGCAGATATTAAGTATCTTCGATATGCTTAAGAAGTGGAACTGAGCTCAAGGATAATAATATTGCTATCATTAATAAAATAGAGTTTTATTAATAATAACTATAAACAATACACAAAAACGGAAAATATTGAGATAAACAGAATGGAAAGGGTCGTGGAGACTCGGGCTAATCCGAGGATTTAAAGGATTGAAAAAGGTAAAACAAATATAGAGTTAAAGAGATGGGATGGTTCGATAAACAATTTAAAGCACAGGATAGAATTGACAAAAAGGGATCAATACTCAAAAGGTGACGTTTGGCTTACGTAACTTTTCATTAGGGTGCAGTGGAAGGTACTTGAAGGAATATTCGGTCCGCTGGCGAGCTCCAGCCGAAGGGGGGGGATAAAAGGATCCCGACGAGGCGTCTTGGAAAGGAGAACCGTTACTCGACGAACGGCTTGAAGAACAATGGCTGTTCTACTTTGTTCTCTTCTGAACAAAGGGCGGAATGAGAACCGTCTCTTGTCTACGGGCTCAAGAACAATGGCTTGGGGACCCAACTGGCTTTGTCCTATTTTGTAACCCAAATATTTGATGGTTTCGTGGGCAAAATGGCATTTGCTGGGGCCAATGGTGAGGACATTTTCGCGCAGTCGCTCGAAGAGAGCTAATAGGGTGGTTAAATGGTGACTCCATTCGCGAGTAGCGACGTAGACATTATCAAAGTAAAAGGATACGTTTGGAAGTCCATCTAACAACCTTCTCATGAGACGGTTATAGTTGCTACAAGCAGTGACGAGGCCAAAAGGAAGGCGCTTGAATTGGATTAGGCCTTTCTCTGTTGCAAAGGCGGTATATGCTTTCACCTCAGGCCAGAGGGGGATTTGATAATACGCCTTGCACAAATCGAGTTCTGAGATGAACTTGGCGTTTTCGAAAAGGTGGAGGTTTTGGTCTACCAACGGGATGGGCTCGGCGTCGAACACAGTTACCGAATTTAACTTCCGGAAGTTGATGCACATCCGATAAGAGCCATCAGGTTTCTTGACCATGACGACTGGGGAACAATAACTAGAGGTGGAAGGTTCTATGATGTCTAAACTAATTAAATTATCAACTTCGGCGTTAAAGGCTTGGCGTAAATGAATCGGCATGGGATAGGGTTTTGAACGGACGGGTTCTAAGGTTGTTAATTTGATATCATGCTTGAAACTAGTAGCGCACCCAGGCTTCTCCGAAATAACGTCGTCGAACTGACGTAATAGATCTTGTAGCTGACCCTTTTGATGTGGTGTCAGCTGCGCGTCGATATCCAGGTCAGAGACTTCAAACGGCTCGCCTGGTAGGGAAGGAAGAGGGTAATCGGCATCAGGTTGGATGCACACTGTCTGGATTACATTAAGGGACTCCGCGGGGTAATCCTCTTCAGCGCCGATGTTTCGTCCAGCGCTACGAAGGTATGTCCATGGGCGCGCCGGTGGTACTTTTTCAATAAGTTGACGTGATAGAGCTTATCGCCTGCTGGGGTACCAATGAGGTAATCTACCGGTCCTCGTGCCTCGCGGACCGAGTACGGACCTTTCCATTGGCTCAGTAATTTATTACTGGCTGTGGGAAGGAGCAGGAGTACTTCATCACTGGGCTTAAATTTACGATCTTCGGACCGGACATCAAAATAGGTTTTGTATTTCTCCAAATTGACATCGGCATTTTTATAGGCGATGTTTGCGCATTTCTCGAGCCTCTGGCGTAGGTACAAGACATAGGCGTAAGATGACTGGAGTTCTTGATCCAGTTGGGGCTTAATTAACAACTCTTTTAAAATACTGAGTGGCCCGCGTACATTACGTCCATAAAGGAGCTCGAACGGGGCGAAGCCTAATGTACGGTGGGGAATTTCCCGATAGGTGAATAGGGCGACCGGGAGATATCGGTGCCATTCGCGGGGCTGCTCGGCACAGATCTTCTTAATAATGGATTTTAAATTTCCATTTAATTTTTCGCACATCCTGTTTGTCTGTGGCCGGAAGGGGCTGGTAAAAAGGGGCTTTACCATGAGCAGCTTCCCTACGTACTCCATCAACTCAGAGGTGAATTGTCGGCCTCTATCGGAGAGTATTTCCTTGGGGACGCCTACCCTCGAAAAGATGGAAATGAGGGCCTCGGCGCAAGAAATACTGTCGATTCGGCGAAGGGAAACAGCCTCGGGAAAACGGGTAGCAAAGTCTACCAAGGTGAAAATGTAGCTGTGCCCTTCGCTCGAAGGGGGGTGGATAGGGCCAACCAGGTCGATGGCCACTCTGGAGAAGGGTTCAGTAATGACTGGTCCCCTTTGTAAGGGAGCAGGTTTGACCCGCCCTTTAGCGGACGTCTTCTGGCACACATCGCACGATCGACAATGCTTTGAGATGTCAGCTGCAGCACCCGGCCAATAAAAATATCTAAAAATGCGCTGGCCAGTTTTAGTGTGACTAAAATGACCGGAAAAAATGCTGTCATGAGCAACTTTGAGCACTATAGGGACATGGGATCGTGGAAGGCATAGGACAGTAGTAACAGCGTTATTACTGTCCTCGGCGGATCGATAAAGAAAGCCACCTTCCTCCAGGTACCTGATGACTTTAGGTCCACGGACAGTCTCCGTGTCCTGGTTTTGGGCCTTATCCCATAAGGGTGTTAGTGCTTCACACTCCTTTTGTGCCGTCCTAAAGTCCTGGTTAAGGATCTCCGAGAATTCGGACGGTAACGGGGTTCTGAGGGGGACGGACTCCTGGGCTTCCTTCTTAGCTCGACCTCGAGTAAGGGCGGCCTGGGACACAGGGTCGGAACTTACTTGGGGACTCTGTCCTATAAGTACAGAGCAGAATTTTATGGGTGCTGAAATGACTTCAGCCCAGCCATCATAATATTGACACTGCAGGTAACATCTAACGACGGGGAATCTGTTCGCCCGCCCAAGGTAGTCATGTACCACCGCAAGTTTTTCGTGGTGGGGGTCCACTGGGGGAAGGAGTTCGTCAGACACGATGAAACACGTACATCCTGTGTCCCTGACGAGAGTCGATACTCGGCAGCCATTCACGCTGCCCTCCTCAAATTTCAAAGTTCCTGGTGAACTTTTATCAAAAATAAAATTTACCTGGTGGCCTGACGGAGGGGGAGAAGTTGCTGCTTGGGTTTGCACCACCGGGGGAGCCGGGGTTGCATAAATCTGGTGAACTTGGTGGGCTGGTCCGCTTTTAAGCCTAGAATTTTGGGGGCAATTCCAGCTCATGTGGTTTTCTACACCACAGGTGAAGCATATTATTGGTCGCTTCGGGAAGAGAGGTGGAGAAGAAATCTGAACGGGAGGTTTGGAGTCCCGTTGTTGATTTTGGGGAATGAAGTTTTGGGGTCTTACGGGGCCCGGAAACTTTGTCAGCTTTCCTGGAAAGGGGCGCGAATCCTTCCTTCTTTCCTGGTTTGGGGGTTGGTGAGAATTTCGATTCTCCTTTGGATATAAATTATGGCTTGCGGCATAGACATCCGCTTCTTCGGTACATTCTTTAAAGGTCTGGCACCGACGGTCCTTGACAAACGCGCGGATCTCCGTCGGTAGAGACGCCAAAAATTGATCTCGCAACACGAAGTCCGTTAAGGACTCGTAGTCCGGATCAACCTTTGAGGATTCTAACCAAAATTTAAAATTCCACTGAAGAATGTATCCGAATTGACGGAACGTCTGTCCGGGTTTAATACGACCTCCTCGAAATTCTTGGCGGTAGAAATCGGGAGTCATATTATGAGCGGCCAATAACTCAGCTTTTAAGGTGCTGTAGTTAATTGTACACTCAGATGGTAAAGATATGAAAATTTCGCGCAATTTGCAATTTAACAGGGCAAGTAATCTGGCTACACCTTCAGCCTCCAGATCCATGTTATTGATTTCGAGGATCTTTTCGGAGTGGGCTAAAAATGCTCCGAAATCCTCTCCATCCTTGAAATTGGGGAGCTTTAGTGGGAGATTGAAGGGGGGGGCTTCAGAACGGAAACTGGCGGAATGTATCCCTGCTTCAACAATGAACATCATCCCCGTAAGTGCACTCAATCAATTTTGCCGCTGTAGTTGCTTTGGCACCTTTAAGGAAATGCATAGAGTAAAACATGTCTATTGTGATTTTAGAATGTGAGAATATAGAGGTGAATAACAAAGCAGATTATTAACAATATTTTTATCATCTGTAAGAAATCCTATAATAAATGGCGATCAAGTCCTTACTTTGGCTGTAGCTGAGAACATATTTCTCCTTAACAAATAAATTTACCCATAAATCTGAATTTATGTAAATGGCTTCTCCAATAGGTCGCCTCCTTTACAAGTTGCGTTTTGTATCACGATTAAAAACTTTGCAAGACATCTTCAATCCTATTCAAACCAAAAGCCTTCAAACATACATATAGGGCTGTTTATGTGTATTAAAGCATAACAATCATTCTCCATTATAGTTAAATTATGTTAATCAACAACTTCCGTGTTTAAAGTTTTCCATAGAAACAACAATCAAAGCCACTTTTAAGATTTCCACAGTAACCAAATAAGAAATAACGCTTTAAGTAGCTCCCTCGTTAATTCAAGTTTATTAGCATTACAATTGTGATTTTAAGAGCCTAATATACAGTATTTTACAAGAGTGGTTGTTCTTAAATGAAGAAAATGCTTAATAGTATGTAAAGGATTTCATTAATTTGAATTACTAGTCTAAATTTATTTTTGGTAATTAAAATGAAAATTCTTGTCTATGATATATTATCCTTCAGCGATTTGGGGGGAATTTTTTTCCACTGAAAAAGAGTTAATCTTCCATAACTTGAAGGAGTTTGACACTTCTGTATCTGAGTAGTTCGATCAAGGCCATTCCAGAGGACGCACAAATAACCAGTTTTAATTAAAACTGATTTTTAGTCTATATACGTGACATTCTCAAGAGCTTTCTGGCACTAGGTCTCCCTTTTAAAAGCCTAAAAATATTTATTATCGTTAGACAAATATATCAAAGATTTTATGGTTACATCATTTGGCGAGCAGATCAAATGTTACCCCTAAAATAGGCTACAGTTCCATTACGACGAGGTGAATTTCCCACTCAATGACAAATTGGAGTTTTTCTTCATCACACACTGATTGGGGAACACTCTCTCTCTTTCTCTTTCTCTCTCTCTCTCTAACTATCTCTCTCTCCCTTTCTCTCTCTAGAATCGAGATTAACGTGACTCGTAAAACGATCAATCACTCGAGATCCTTAAGGTAGGAATCTCAAACCGGACTTGTGTATTTTCACGCAGGCAGATTTATTTATATGTTCTTATTTTATGTTTATTTATCTTGCTTATTCTTACTGCACTTTAAATATTATTTTTTAACATTTAGTATTCACATTCTAATTAGCAAATTAATTTTATTTATTTTAATTCAATAAAGATAAAGGATAGAGTAACCACGAAACTGCAGGCATTAATTTATATTGGATTAATTTTAACTATCCATTCTGGCGATCGCCAATGAATGCACAGCGGCCCAGGAGAAGGGCTGGTTCTAGCGCGTTTTATTTAATTTGTGGGAAAGTCTGTAGGGATCAGCTTCATGCACGTAGCCAGTTTTTCTAATTTTCTTTTCTTGTCTCTGTTATGAATATAATTTTTTCAGGCTAATTTTTGCATATCCCTTGTGTCGTTTGGCAAACACAGAATAATTTTCGATCAACATTTTTTAGCGCACACAAAAAAATGACTAAAAATATGCATCAAATCAAATATTCATCTATAAAATTAGGCAATCCTCATTTCCTATTAATGAGATTTTAACTTAATAATTGCCTATAGGAGAAGTCACTGAATTTTTTTATTAAAAAAGGGCTCATTTATCTGGATGTGTGGGAGAGGAAAACATTGAATTATTTCTAACTCCTTGTTTTTCTGCGTCAAAATTTTGTTTTTCCTCCATAACCTTTCCTTCTTCACACGTCTTTTAGGAAGAAGAATAATCTTGAAAATTATAAAATTAAATTAAAAAAACGGAAAAACGTAGAACAGCCATTGTTCTTCAGGCCCGCTCGCCAAGAAATGGTTTTCATTCCCAAGACGTCACGTCCGAATCATTTAATTCCCCCCCCCTTCGGCTGGAACTCACCAGCGGACTAAAGATTCCTTCGCGTCACCTTCCTCTGCACAACAACTGGTAATTGCGTAAGCTGAACATTACCTTTGAGTATTTAACCTTTTTTGTCAACCCTATCCTGTGCTTTAAATGGTTTAGCGAACCATCCCATCCCTTTAATTTTTATTTGTTTTACCTTTTTAAATCTCTTCCAAATCTTAATCCTCGGATTAGCCAGATTTCCCACGACCCTTTCCATTCTCTGTTTATGTCAATATTTTCCGTTTTGTGTGTTGTTGATAGTTTTATTCATAAAACTCTATTTCATTAATGATAGCCATATTATTATCCTTGAGCTCAGTGTCACCTCTTAAGCATATTAAAGATAAATAATATCGGGCAACCAGACACCACGCACTCTAAATATAATTGAATAGTTCCCTCAACGAATAGTCATATATAGTTTATCGTCGAGAGTCCATTCTATGACATATATATATATATATATATATATATATATATATATATATATATATATATAAATATATACTATTTAAATTTGGTATCAAGTGTGTAAGGTTTAACGCTATATCTTTGCAAACACTGGTCTCAGTCGAGTAAAGCATAGTGTTATTCGTTATAAGAATAGAGTATATTAGTTTTCTTTTGTTTTAACGATTGCTATCCCTTTTGGGGGGAAACTTAAGAAGCTGGAGTAGCTCAAGGAACTGTTATAATAATTTGTTTGTGTTTTTTTGGTGTGATTTTAGTCATTGGTCATCTAGATCGAAAACCAATTACGAATAGTTCAGTGCCCATATTTAGGTAGGCTAATTCTCTAGAAGGCATAATTCTTATTGCAAAAAATTTAGTTGGTTGACTATTGCGCCCCCAAGTGCAAATATGACTCAGTTCGAAATCTTAAAAGCGCAATGAGAATCCTTGGAACTTTCCGGAAGAGAATTAATTGAGTACATTCAAGAGGAGCAAAGAACAGAAAGAGAAAAGTTAAGAGAAGAAAGAGAAAGAGAAATCCAACGAGAAGAAAAAGAAAGAGAAAGAAAAATCCAACGAGAAGAAAGAGAAAGAGAAATCAAACGAGAAGAAAGAGAAATCCACGAGAAGAAAGAGGAAGAGAGGAACGGAAAAGACAATCTGAGCTTCACCATCAGATTGGAATGGCTCGGGTAGAAGCCGAAATACAATCAGCCAGTTATCGTTCAGAAGCCTCGCCCAATCTTTAACTTAAGCTCCCCAATTTCAGGGATGGGGAGGATTTCGGAGCATTTTTAGCCCACTTCGAAAAGATGCTCGAAATCAATAACATGGATCTGGAGGCTGAAGGTGTAGTCAGATTACTTCCCTTTTTAAATTGTAAATTGCGCGAAATTTTCATATCTTTACCTTCTAAATGTACAATTAACTACAGCACCTTAAAAGCTGAGTTATTAGCTGATCATAATATGGCTCCTGATTTCTACCGCCAAGAATTTCGAGGAGGTCGTATTAAACCCGGACAGACGTTTCGTCAATTCGGATACATTCTTCAGAGGAATTTTAAATTCTGGTTAGAATCCTCAAAGGTTGATCCCAACTACGAGTCCTTAACAGAATTCGTGTTGCGGGATCAAATGTTGGCGTCTCTCCCGACGGAGATCCGCGCGTTCGTCAAAGATCGTTGGTGCCAGACCTTTAAAGAGTGTACCGAAGAAGCGCATGTCTATGCCGCAAGCCATAATTTATACCCAAAGGAGAATCGAATTTCTCACTAACCACACAACCAGGAAAAAAAGAAGGATTCGCGCCCCTTCCCAGGAAAGCTGACGAAGTTTCCGGGCCCTGTAAAACCCCAAAACTTCTTTCCATAAAACCAACAACGGGACCCAAACATCCCGTTAAGATTTCTCCTCCATCATTCTTCCTGAAGCGACCAATCATTTGTCTTCACCTGTGGTGTAGAAAACCACCTGAGCTGGAATTGCCCCTAAAATTCTAGGCTTAAAAGCGGACCAGCCCACCAAGCTCACCAGATTAATGCCACCCCGGCTTCCCCGGTGGTGCAGACCCAAGCAGCAACCTCCCCCCCTCCATAAGGCCACCAGGTAAATTTTATTTTTGACAAAAGTTCACCGGGAACTTTGAAATTTGAGGAGGGCAGCGTGAACGGCTGCCGAGTATCGACTCTAGTCACGTGTTACATCGTGTCTGACGAGCTCCTTCCCCCAGCGGACCCTAACCACAAAAAATTTGCGGTGGTACATGACTTTCTTGGGCGGGCGAACCAATTCCCCGTCGTTAGATGTTACTTGCAGTGTCAATATTATGATAGCTGGGCTGACGTCATTTCAGCACTCATAAAATTATGTTCCGTACTTATAGGACAGAGCCCTCAAGTAAGCTCCGCCCCTTTGTACCAGGCCGCCCTTACTCGAGGTCGAGCTAAGAAGGAAGCCCAGGAGTCCGTCCCCCTCAGAACCCCGATACCGTCTGAATTCTCGGAGATCCTTAACCAAGACTTTAGGACGGCCCAAAAGGAGTGTGAATTACTAACACCCTTATGGGATAAGGCCCAAGACAAGGACACGGAGACTGTCCGGAAACCCGAAGAAAAAAAGTACCCCCAACGCGCCCATGGAGATACGTTCGTAGCACTGGATGAAACATCAGCGCTTGAAGAGGATCACCCCGCGGAGTCTTTTGAACCTTCTGAACTGGATATCGACGCGCAGCTGACACCACATCAAAAGAGTCAGATACAAGAACTATTATGTCAGTTCGACGACGTTACTTCAGAGAAGCCTGGATGCGCTACTAGTTTCGAGAATGACATTAAATTAACAACCTTAGAACCCGTCAGTTCAAATCCCTATCCCATGCCAATTCATTTACGCCAAGCTCTTAACGCCGAAGTTGATAATTTAATTAGTTTAGACATAATAGAACCGTCCACCTGTAGTTATTGTTCCCCAATCGTCATGGTCAAGAAGCCTGATGGCTCTTATCGGATGTGCATCCACTTCCGGAAGTTAAATTCAGTGCCTTTGTTCGACGCCGAGCCCATCCCATTGGTAGACCAAAACCTCCACCTTTTTGAAAACGCTAAGTTCATCTCAGAACTCGATTTGTGCAAGGCGTATTATCAAATTCCCCTCCATCCCGAGGTGAAAGCATATACCGCCTTTGCAACGGAGAAAGGACTTATGCAATTTAACCGCCTTCCTTTTGGCCTCGTCACTGCTTGTAGCAACTATAACCGTCTCATGAGAAGGTTGTTAGATGGACTTCCGAATGTATCCTTTTACTTCGATAACATCTACGTCGCTACTCGTGAATCGAGTCACCATTTGACCACCCTATTAGCTCTTTTCGAGCGACTGCGCGAAAAGGGCCTCACCATTGGCCCACGCAAAGGCCATTTTGCCCATGAAACCATAAAATACTTGGGTTTCAAAATAGGAAAAAGCCAGGTAGGTTTCCAAAATGACAAGATTAAGGCAATCGCCGACATGCCCCTCGCGAATACTAAGAAGCAATTAAGATCGTTTCTAGGATCAGCTTCTTACTATCGGCGATTTTTCCCGAATTTCGTGCAATTTCGTTGCCCCTCAGCTCCCTTTTAAAAAGAATTCTCCTGATCGTCTACGTTGGAATGATGCCACTGTTTCCAATTTTAATCAGCTCAAGAGTAAGTTCATTTCTGCTCCCATTTTAAAGTTGCTTAACCCGGAAAAATCCTTTGGGATTAAGACCGACGCGAGCAACGAGGGCATTGGAGGTGTACTACTTCAATATGAGGATGACGGGACAAGTCATCCAGTTGCATATGCTATTCGCCAATTATTACCACGCAAAAAGAGATATGCCACTATAGAGAAGGAAGCTCTATCAATTATCTGGGGGTGATAGACAAATTCAAAATGTACTTGATAGGAAAAGAATTTCAGATAGGAACTGACCACCGCCCGTTAGCCTATATTAGGAATGTACGACACTCCAACGGTCGAATTATGCGCTAGAGTTTACTCTTGCAAGAGTATCAATTTAAGCTAAATTATATAAAAGGTTTCGATAACCCGGTCGCTGACGCACTCAGTAGGAATGCGTTACCAAATAGTGTAGATTAATTGTATTCGCAGGATTAGGATCTCTATGTAAGTATATACCGTCTTGTACGACTTAAATGAAATTCTCTTGTAATAGGATTAGTTATTGTATATTTCTGAATTTTGTAACGCTCAATGTCTATTTTTTTCTCGTATGTATATATATTTACACCTATTAAATTAGGTATAAATTATTTTGTCCCATATGTACTAATTTTATATCATTTCATTGCTCCATGCCCCTTTTATTGATTAAATTCGTATTAAAGGTTAGTTTCCCCTATAATCAAAAGATCAAAATAATTATATGTATTGAGGTAATACTAGTTAGGTGCATAAAGGTACGGTCGGTACAAGAACATGAGTTTCCCACAACGGAGCTCTATCGTTGTCCCTTCTCTCTTTTTTTTTGAAGTGACAACTTCCCCCGGAATGGAGTGGTGTGATAGAACGGTTTGAGGCCGCATAATTTCAACCGTTATCACATGTGGTTTAGAAACACGATGCTACTACCCACGTGCATCTTCGTTTGAAGCCGGGCGCGTTATCGCGCCACCTGAGTCAATATTTAACCAAAGAGATTCATCTCCCCCCCCCGTTTCGCCCCATGCGCTGATCACGCCAGATTGAGTTAGGCGTATGGGCAGATAAAGTATTGTTCTCAGGCGCGGCTGTGCATCCCTCGAAGCCCCCACTCCATTGTCCCCTACGCCAAGAGGATGGTTAGACTATTTATATGGAAACTTTACCAGTAAGAGAGATTCAGATCCAGATTTTCTTCACGAGAAATCACTACGATCCGGTCTCACCTTGTGCACCAAGGGCCCTCTACCTTAAGATCCACCATCATTGTCCAGAAGATGACAATATTTCTTGAGTGCCAAGGTTCAAGCCTTCAAGATGCCAAGTCCACAAGGCTCAACCTGTTGTTCTGAAAGAAAACAACGTTAGAACAGCAAATGTTCTTTGAGCCCGTTGACAAGAGACGGTTCTCTCCCTCCCCTCTGTGTTTCAGAAAGAGAATAACATTAGAACAGCCATTGTTCTTTGAGCCCGTTGACAAGAAACGGTTCTCACCCTTCCCCCCTGTTGTTCAGAAAGAGAACAACATTAAAACAGCAATTGTTCTTTGAGCCCGCTGACAAGTAACGGTTCTCACTTTCCCCTCTGTTGTTCAGAAAAAGAACAACGTTAGAACAGCCATTGTTCTTTGAGTTCGTAGACAAGAGACGGTTCTCACCCCCTTTGAGGTTCAGGAGAGAACAACGTAGAACAGCCATTGTTCTTCAAGCCCGTTCGCTAAGAAACGGTTCTCATTCCCAAGACGTCAAGTCAGAATCATTTAATTCCCCCCCCTTCGGCTGGAACTCACCAGCGGACTAAAGATTCCTTTGCGTCGCCGCCCTCTGCTCAACAACTTGTAATCACGTAAGCTAAACATTACCTTTGAGTATTTAACCTTTTGTCAACCCTATCCCGTGCTTTAAATGGTTTAGCGAACCATCCCATCCCTTTGATTTTTATTTGTTTTACCTTTTTAAATCTCTTCCAAATCTTAATCCTCGGATTAGCCAGATTTCCCACGACCCTTTCCATTCTCTGTTTATGTCAATATTTTCCGTTTTGTGTGTTGTTGATAGTTTTATTCATAAAACTCTATTTTATTAATGATAGTCATATTATTATTCTTGAGCTCTGTTCCACTTCTTAAGCATATTGAAGATAAATAATATCGGTCAACCAGACACCACGCACTCTAAATATAATTGAATAGTTCCCTCAACGAATAGTCATATATGGTAAATCGTCGAGAGTCTATTCTACGACAGTCAAGCTCTCCAAAAGTGTATGCCATAATATTCTTTCAACCTATGGAAGCAGCCTTACCCCAACAGCGTGTTTTTAAGACCTAACCTTCTAATTTCATGCAGAATGACAAATCCTGACCGAGAGCCAAGTCGATGAAGTCCCCTTTTAAACGACAAGCACATTACCCTTATGAACTGACCTACACAGTCTTCAGACATAAATCCAATTGAGCATGTCTGGAAGACACTGCAAGAGAGTTCTAAGAGAGAAGATCTGAAACCTGTGCTCCAACTCTGGGAAATTCTTCAAGATGAATGGTGCAAGATTACTGAGCAAGTGTCAACATTTAGTTTGTTCTTTTGCTATCAAAGCAACATCGATAATAGAGGCATCCGAACTAATTAATAATTACTTATTACTTATACAAATGATTTCTACTGATACTTTAATTGTTTTATTTGAATATAAATTTGTTTCAGCTGTTGTTAGATCATTTAGGTCACCTTACTTTTCTATTAAATTGCATATCGGCTTATAACTTTTGCGCAATTCATCCAAATTTACATAATCTTTATCTAGACATAGATGGCCCTGTAGGTTATCGTAAACCAATTTTTAGATACCTTGAATTTTGCAAGAAAATGCTATGGAAGTTGTATTGATCGAAATACAGGCCTTCTCGTGTTTGTTTGGAAGGTACATTCTATTAAAGAGTAAAACCAGTTATGTAATTTTAAAACCTATACCGAGATTCCACCTACAATAAAGATTAAGTCACGTATTTTTAGCCTTATGCATGTATTTTTAAAGCATAATGCTGACAATCATTTCTCGATTCAATTTTTCTAGATATGAATCCAGCAAATTATTTATGATTTTGTCTGTCGCGAAGTTGAAGCAATAGAAATTACTTAACAGAATCACGCCATGATCTACGACACTGGGTGCTGGACCTCTTGCCGCCTCTTTCATCGAATATGTCATTAGTTCGACCTCTAAACAAAGCGAAAATATCAGTTTTCGCTTTGTTTCTCGCCTTAAATTCCAATTCAAGCATAGCAGTGTGAAGAATAAAGCTAGCAACATATGGTAGACAGTCATTTAAGAACTGGAACTAATCATTCTTTCTATCTTTTCTGAATAAGTCGTTACAGAAATGTATAGCTTCTTACAATGCTCATTTCTCTTCTACTTATGATTTTAGCTCCAGTTGATTCACTTCACTTATATGTAAAATATTGAGGCAATAATTGATTTAAAATTACGCAATCATTAAAGGAGAAATCAATTGATAGTATATTATCAACATAGTTTCAAGAAAGAGAGATCTTGCGTCACTAGTCTGATCACATTTGAGGAGTATGTAGTAAAAGATGTTGTTTCAGGTTCGAGTTACGAAGTGATTTCTACATTTTTCTAAAGCATTTGATAAAATCCTGTCCATAGCTTTAAGTTATATATATCAATGAGAAAATAATAGCATGAATTAAAAATTGCTTACCAGATCGTAATAAGCCGTAATTTTATATGATGTGACATTCAACAGGCTGCGGATAACTAGTGGAGTCTCTCAAAGTTTCTTTTCGGACCCCTATTCTTTATAATTTTTGTAAACACTTTAGTTTCTGGAATGAATTACCAAGTTAATTCTTTTACTTAAGATAATATTTAATTTCTGTCTTACAAAACCATTGGAAGACAGAAAGAGAGAGGCAGAAACCTTGTATTGCAGATCCTAGAAAAAGTACATTAAAAGAGAAATTTGACGGAAAAAAGTAATGAGACAAGAAACAAGAGTTGCTGAAGGCAAAAGAAATGGACATTGGAAGAACACAAGGATCAAAAAGAGCAAATATGGCTAAAGACAATATAACTAATAATAGGGCGCATATGGTACTAAACAAGCCCATATAAATATGGCAGAGTAACAAGGAGTAACAAGGAAAGAAAGTACCGTAGAAGACCTTACGTTCCATTCAAAGAGGGTACCTTTGCACTAGCAGTCGAACGGGCACATCTTGTTCAAATGCTTTACGTCCTTAAACGGCCATTTTTTAAGACCCTGTCTAGTCTTGACTTGGACTAGTCAACAGATTCACTGTTGACAACTTTTACTGGAAGTGCGTTCCAACTACCGCAGATACTGTAGGTGAAAGATTTTCTACAAAAATTGCAGGTGGAACGCTTCAGTTCAAGTGTAAAGCCGTGATTTATTGTTCTGCTCTCAACTAGTATGAAAATATCTCTGTATTCAACATTCTCGAACCCTCGAAATATTTTGAAATCTTCGATGAGCTGCCCACGCAGTCTACGAGTTTCCAACGAGAGCAGATCTACTTCCCTTAAACTATCTTAATAACTTTTATGTCTGATAGAGGGAATCAGTTTGATTGCCCTGGTTTGTACGCGTTTAATCTCGCAATGTCCTTTTTAAATAAAGGACTCCAAAATTGTACGGCATACTCCATGTGCGGTCGGACGAGGAAGTTGTACAGACAGAGTACTATCTCCTTGTTCCGATATCCAAGCTGTCGCTTTATATACCCTAACATCCTTTGGGTTTTTTTCTCCACCTGAATACACTGTTTCGAGAACTTGAGGTCACTGATGATAGGTACACACAAGTCCTTTTCAGTTTCAGTAAATTCAAGAGCAGTGCCCTTAAGGATATAGACTGATTGGGGGTTTCGGTGGCCGATATGCATCACTTTGCATTTGTTAACGTTGAAAGGCATTTGCTACGTATCAGAACACTCCCTTATCTTCCGAAGATCATCTTGCACGCGGACAGTATTTCCATACTTTGCAACCTTCATACCAATCTTGATATCGTTGGCAAATTTATAAACCATGGCAAACATGTCACCGTCCATGTCGTTGACGTAGATGATGAATAGTAGTGGTCCCAGGAAAGAACCTTGAGGCACTCCGCTAGTAACGGGTACCTACTCAGAAGCTTGTCCATTCACCACCCCTCAATGCCCTCTGCCATTTAGCCAGTTCTCTATCCAGCCAACTACTTTTCCGTCTATGCCCAGCGCTCGTACTTTCCGGAGAAGGCGGCGGTTTGGTACCTTATTAAAGGCTTTATAAAAGTCTAAGTAGACCACATCCCCTGACTTGTCCCCATCGTGCTCACTGAAGACGAAGTGCAATAATTCCACAAGGTTCGTCAGGCATGACCGTTTCCTTCAGAAGCCGTGCTGGGAACTCCTCAGTAGCAGCTTTGACTCTAGATGTGACGTCATTTTGTCCAACATGATGATTTCCATGAGTTTACCGACTATTAAAGTCAGACTAATAGGTTGGTAGTTCGACGGTTGGCTACAGGCTCCTTTCTTGAAGATACGAGTCATCTCCGCTTCACGCCAGTCTCTAGGAAAGCATTCTGTCCGGATGGACATATTCAAAATTGCGCTCAGGTGTCGTAACACTTGATCTCGCACTTCTTTCAACACTTTAGGTATAAACCCGTCCGGGCCAGGTGACTTATTCGTCATCAGGTCAGTGGTCTTTTTTCTATTTCTCCTTCGGTTAAGTCCATATCCTCCAGCTTTTCCCCTGAGTAGGAATCCGCTGGCTGGGGGGTGGGACCACACTCTACAGTAAACACTGAGGAGAAGTTGTCGTTGAGGAGGTTAGCATTTTCTGCATCCGAGTGCTTTTATGTCCCCTCCTTATTCCTTAAACAGCCAATCGTTCCACGGATTTGTTTACATATCTAAAGAACTCCTTGGGATTTTCTTTACAGAGTCTCGCCACTCGGAGTTGTTCAGACCGCTTAGCCGCCCTTATGCTGGACTTCACTCTCCTGGATAGCCTCCGGTATTCGTCAAAGTCACCTGAGATCTTCGATTGCCGGTACACATTTATCTTCACCCTAAGCAGTTGGTCAATTTCTCGATTAAACCACTTAAGTTGAACACAAGCCCGACGGGGGAATTTCAGAAGGATGAAACGCGATTGAAGACTCATGAATGTGGTTCTGAAACTGTTCCACGAGTCTTCAACAGACTCGCACACTTCTAGCTTCGCGTCAGTCAGTCCAGCACGTAGATCTGCAAAGTCTGCTCTTCTCAAATCAACCTTCTTTCATTTACTAATTGGAGGCTCTGTCTTGGGGACTTTGACTACAAATCTAATTAGTCGGTGATCACTGCCACCAAGCTCTTCGCCAACAGAGAGGTCCTCAACGATCTCATCATCAGAGGTGAAAACCAAGTCGAGGATATTGTCTCCTCTCGTTGGCTCCCTCATTCAGTGAGTCAGAAACTCGTTGTTCGCGAACTCCAGGATTAGTGCGTTCTCGCCACATGGTTCTCTCATTTCCCAGTCAACTTGTGTGTTGAAATCCCACATGACGATACCAACTCTGCCTTCGACAAGTTCTCCTAGTAGCTGGTACAGATCTCTGTGCTTTTCAACGAGTCTGGCAATGGATCTATAACCAACAGGGTCCTGTATTTGGCAGGACCTATTTCTAGGTCACCACCTAGTAGTTCATGGTCGGATACGATGTTGCAATCTGTCGAGTTGAAAGTATCCTTGACATAAAACTTCACACCGCCACCCTCTTTGTCTGGCCTATCTTTCAGGAAGAGCTGGTAAACGGGACTCGTGAATTCACCTTCAAAATCTTGACTTGAGGTTTTATCTAAGACTCCGTTATGGCCACCATCTCAGGTTCTTCTGTTGCTACGAGGCTAGGGAGCTAAAGAAATTTGTTCATGATTGACCTTGCATTGAACAGAAGAACTTTCAGGGTCTCGGAATGTAGGACTCCCTACTCTCTTCCGTTTCCTGGCTTGCTGGCTGGGGTGGTGCCATTTTTTTGGCGACCTCCAAGAAGGTCGTTCCAGGAGTGACACGGGCGTACTGGCGTACGTCGTCTTTCACTCTAGGTCGGACACTACTTAGGGTCCATTCCACAAAATCTTGTATCATGTTGCCGAGTACGGCCAATCCTTTAAAGGAAAGATATAATTCATCCCTTTGGTAAAGATCATTTCTACCATAAAAGGTGCGGTATGGGTGCACAAAAAAGACCCACACCGCCGTACACAAATCTCCGAGGTGTCGATTAAGGGAGATGTTCCTCGAGTGAGAGGTCCGGGTTAGACCTCTTCTCGGGAGCATCCCAACCACTACACGTCTGCTTGTTTTTAGTCCACAGTCGTCTACAGCACGCATGGATGTGTTGAGAATCCTTTCTGTGGGGCTTTTCTTTTCTCCTTTGAGGTAGAAGTCGTTGCCACTTACCATTAGGGCAACGGCTGAGTTCTCAGAGATCTGAGATTTCTCTGCCTCTACTCTGATCTGCTGGTTTACCCTTCCTGGTAGGCAACTTACCTTCACACTCGTGCGAAGGCGTGCTGCTAGCAATGGTGCAGGTTCCGTGCTTGAGAGTCCCCAATAAGGTTGACCCTCGCATATTTGACTGCACTCTTTTCTTTCGCTATAGACTTATTTCTTTTCTCTTTTATCTCCGTATTTCCCTTGTTTTTCTTTTTTTCTTCCTCTACTTCACTTTTTTCGATAGTCATTTTTCTTTCCTTCTACTTCTCTTTTCTCTTCTTCTCTTTCTGCTTCTCCTTGCGCACTAGTAACGCTCGAATCCTCTACACTGGGGTGAGCTGCATTAAGGTCGTTTTCTTCATTTTTCATTTTCATTTTTATTTGTTTCTCCGCATGGCTGAAGTGGGACTGCCAATGCAGTTTCCGCTCCTTGAGTTCTAGTCACATCGGCGGAACTACCCGAGTCAGTAGGAGTTTCGTCTCGAGCTTGATCTGACTGGGCCTCTAGTTTAGAGGCTAGTTCTAGGATTCTCTTATCGAGTCGCCGAATCTGAAGCGCGTGCTGTGTTTCTAGCGTCTGTATTTTACTTTCCAGTGCCCTAGATTTTTCTTCAGGGGTTGTGAAGAGATCTTTGAGTTAATTGAGGTATACCATTGCCTCTCGGACCTCTTCTTTAAGGATGCAGTCTGTGCATATACTTCCCGGATGGCATTTCGAAAAACATCCCTCCGGGATGTCTATTCTTCTGGCATATCGCACATGTATATTTGAGTGCAGCTGGACCTTTTTTCCCTGTCATTTTGTACACTTTCTCTCTCTCAAAACTTTGTGACCAATCAATAGTGAAAAAGTGGGTTGGTAAGTTTTCCCCACGTGAGTCACTCCCGCCTATAGATCGGAGAGTTTCGGATCTTTTAGAAGACAGGCTCCATGTGCTGCTGTTCGTCAGACCAAGTCGTCAAACTTCAGCGTACCGTGGCTCCCAACCAAGCAGCACTAACGGGCCCCGAATAGGCCATTGATTTCTTACCATGTGACCAACGGAGCACGTCCCGTACTAAACTCTTACTAGTTCCCTTCACGACGGCCAAGTTCTCGGAACAGCGTTCAATGGACATCCCGCCACACCAAGAGACTCAAATCAAGGCTTTTTATTCGCCTGGCAACCAACCTGGGAACAAAGGGCGGTCACCTCGGACCTATGCTACCAGAGGCACCCGTTAACGGTCACTGGGAATAGTCAATAATTACGCGCCAGGGAAGGGGTTAACGGGACACTTCCCTCATCCTATTCATCGTGCCCCAAATCCTAGGACACCTTTAGTCCTAGTCTCTCGCAACCAGTGAGCGTCGTTTGGCGTAGTTTATAAAGGTTCCAAAGCCTCTTTTCTGATGCATGAAGTAGCTGCCATGTCCTAATAAGTAGATAGAGGGGGAAAAAGGGTAAGAGTGACATGATAATAATAGGGTTTTTTTAGTTGTTTTTTTTGCTTTTTTTGTATAATAAGTAGAAGAGAGAGGATAAAAGTGAAAAAGGACAAGGAGAGAATAGAAAAAAGAAAAAAAAGGACGCACTTATTCTGGAACCTCGTTTCCGACCAAATCGAAAAAGAAAGCCCTACTAGGGGTACCCAGAAGAGAGGTACACCCGCCGGTATAGCCCGAAAGGTCAAAGGTACACACAAGGTCTCTTCCCGCGACAAGGGGGCGTGACCTTTCCTTCTATTTAGCAATTAAATCCGTAAATTACACAGGAGAACAATTTTCATTACATTTTCTGATGACAGAGATTTATCTACAAATTTTAATTCGTTTTTTCATGCTTATTTCAAATACATAATCCAATTTTACCTACATGCAATAGTTATTCCGTAATTTCTACTTTCTTGTTTCCCCGAAAACCTCCCTCCGGACGTACAGAGAGGTTGTTTTTAGAAAGCAAATACTTCACAGTACATAGTAGTAAGATAGTAATAAGTGTTATTGTGCAAAATATTAACATCATTGTTTCTTTTTTTAGGTCTCATGTTGGAGTGATAGCTTCGTCAAGAGGAAAAGGCGTTAATAATCCAGACATCTTCTGCTACATATGTGGCTTTTACATGCTATTTCGTCAAAGGCACAATATATCTAAGTTTGAGATACGCACTTATAAGGCATATTTTGAGGTTCCTCTTGGCGATCAAGATAAGAAGTGGGCCCCACATGCAGTTTGCCATTGTTATGTGGAACATCTTCATGAGTGGACAAAAGGAAAGAGAAATGGTCTTCCTTTCGGAATCCCTATGGTATGGCGAGAGCCAAAAGATCATGTATCGAACTGTTATTTCTGTCTCGTAAATACTATATGGATTGGCAGGAAAAATCGGCAAACGATCGACTACCCCAAAATTTCCTCGGCGATCCGGCCAGTACGTTACTCTGCCCAAGAAAGTTGCCAAACTTTTAGACTTCAATTTGAGTGAAAGACATGTGCTTGATAGGTCGGCACGGGCATCATATTACTGAACAAGGGAGAGTACATTTGTTATATATTTCTCTGAGGACAAACAATTTATATACTGCCGCGATGTTCCTGGTCTGTTTACTGAGTTGGGACTTGTCACCTATAGCTTTGCTGAGTGGAGACTGTTTTTGGATAGCTCCAATCGTTGCATCACGTGTCTCCTTTTGCATAATGACAATGACTTTGGTGCAGTTCTTCTGAGTCTCTTTGTACATCTGCGAGAAACTCATCATGCCATAAGAATGGTCGTGGATTTACTTAAGTACCATGAACACAATTGGATCATATGTGTAAACCTTAAGATGGTTAACTGCCTCCTTGGCCAGCAGAAGGGATATACAAAGCTTCCATTATACACCTGTATGTGAGCTAGTCGAGCCCGTGACAAACACTGGCCTCCAAAGATTGGCCAGTTTGGGAAACTTTGAAATCAGGAAGGTTAAACATTGTTAATGAGCCAATCGTAAGTCCAGGGAAGATCGTTTTCCCTCCACTTCATCTCCAACTTAGGTTGATGAAGCGGTATGTCAAGGCTTCTGGGTGATTTTAGATTCGTGAACACCATGAATTAAAAAGAGAAGGCAGCTTGGCTCTTATTTTCTGCCTTTGTTTGTAACTCCTGGGGAACCAAAAAAAGCGCATAACTACGAGGCTCTGGCTACTAATATGCTTTTAGCATATCGTGATCTTGGATGCAACATGAGTCTGAAGCTGCATTTCCTAAATAGTCACCTCGACGGATTCCCAGAGAATCCTGGAGCCGTCAGCGACAACCAAGGGGAACTCTTCAATCAGGATTTGATGACGATGGAAGAGCGCTAATAAGGTCACTTGGATAGACCCATGATGGCGGACTACTGCTAGATGATTATAAACGATCAGCCAGAGAAGACTTACAAGTGAGAGAGTTACAAACACAAATTTTTGCCCGATTGAAATCAAGGAGAGGTCCTCTAGCTTGATGTACGGTCATTAATAATTTAGCATCTATTTCATTACAGCATTTGTAATCCTAATGTGTTATTCAAGTTTCTTCTCATATGCAATGTTTGTGCTAAAAACCTGCTTTACTATAAATCACGCAAAATAATGATTCAAAATTACTTCAGGGCATAATGATAGGCATGATAAAATAAAAAGTATTGTATAATAATAGTTATTGATATTACAAAAAATCTGTAGCATTTAGAGAGAATCTGATTTCAGATTTGAATTCAGTGTGCTCGAAATAGGTACTAAAATGTACCCTTTGTCAATTTACCAAATACATTGTTTCCCAGTGTTCTTAAAATGGAAATGCATTTTATGTGTAAATCACTATTAACTTGAATGCAGGATGGCAAAACACTTAGGTTTGTCTCATACGACTGTTTTCCAATTTCTAAATCTGAAGCCTCTTTCATCAGGCAACAGTCTGAGTATCAACATCATTCTCTTAATTCTGATTCATTTACCGTAATATTATCTTCAGACTTAACTTCTCTCGATTTGAAAATCTTAGATTCACTGTACATCAATAAAATGAATCCTAACCTAAGTAATTACTCCTCCTCAATTAAACTATTCACTATATAACCAACCAACACTTCGATACATTAATTAGCAAACCGAAAAAGCGATCAACAAAACAAATCTCGTTAGTTCTTTTCTATCGTTAGTTAGTTGATTTCATAATTCCTACGATAAAGGTTAGTCCCTCTGTTTACTTCGTTCACCTTTGTTTTTGTTTTTTTGTTTTTTGTTTATGATTTAATTTAAGAGGTTTGTCGTAAATTTGCTCATACTCTGGTCCAATAATTATTCTAGTCCTTGATCTGGACACACCGCTTTTGTTTAAGTCGATGGTATTGACCTTATAACTCAATCTACGATCATATATATATATATATATATATATATATATATATATAGGAAGGCTTTAATTCCTACTGACCGTGCGAAAGCTGGTTAGAGGCAGGTTGTGCCGTAGTCAGGATTCTCACTATAAAAGTCCCACTTGTTACTGGATTGTTGAATTCTAAGAGTGCATAATACAGGTTGAATAAATTAGCCAAAGGGATTCTTAATTAAAGTCTTGCTAAGGGTGCGTCAAAAGAAAGGAGCCACAAATAAACACACGTACAGAAAAATAAACTTTACTTTACACAAATATAATAATTAGCCATAGTTAAACCGGCAAAATTGAGGATTAAGTATTAAACACTGACGTTAAGCGTCGAGATTTATAATGACTCAATGGGAGTATCAATCACTGTTAATTAAATCGGTAATTTAAGAATAGAGGGAAACTGGGTTAACAGATTACCATTAATTGTGATGGATTGGAGAGACGACTACTCAGGTCCAGACAGGGTGGTTTGGGTGGCGTTAACACGAGTTCTCGTGGAGAGGGGGGATAAGACGACCAGTTCCTGGCTGCTGGCTGCAGTTCTGGTTAGTTTACTCCTCACTGGATGTGACATTAACAAGTAGTAACTTCCAGTAACTATTTGGATGTTCCTTTTCTTTCTTAAGTTAGGTTGAGAAACAGAGCGTATTTTTCAAGCCGCAGACTCTGCGGGGCGAAATTTATTTCAGGACACTTTGAGACAGCGACCAATTTAATTCGGCGGCGCGTTGACAGTCGATACGTTACGGCAACGACTCTGTTCGACGTGAGGATTACGCGAGTTGATTTGGGACACTGCTTTAGAGAGATGAACGGCGTTATTTTTTATACCGAGGATTGTGGGAAATCGAGAGAGAGATTCCATTCACGACAATTCGCTTATCGCACTGCCTTCTGGACAATCTCCATGGTATCATAAAGAAGGCAAATAGAATTTAGGCTTCGCTCTGAAATAGGCCTTCTTTCGTTAGACTTCCTGTCGCCAGTTGGGGGAAGGGTGGGGGGAGAGAGAGGAGACGAATGTCAACTCAAACGACAAATTTCTTTCGTTCCCACGATTTTCTGGCGGCATGCGAGTATTCACGTTCCATACCCTCACACGCCTACCTATTTCAAGGAACATTATTCTGCCATGAAATAAGGAATATTGTGAAAATTAACTTCACCAGGAGAATTTGTAAATATCTTCCTCGACTCGAACTATTGAGTCGGTAATTTTATCAAAACCGCTAGGAATATACCTTAGTATCTAATGGCTACAAAATACTACTGCTACGTCAGTTTCTCGAATTTACATAAACAAAACAAAACCAAACACATACAGAGTACAGGCAAGAAATAATTATTTCCACAAAAAGATACGCACAAAAAAATAAATAATTGACTATTAATCGCTATCGGAAGTTGTGTTTCTTGAAAGGCTATCTGCGAGTACATTGTCAGACCCTTTTAGATACCTGATTTCATAACGGTACTTCGCTAGCAATAATGACCAGCGCATTAGCATGCCGTTTCGGTTTTTACAAGTTTTTAAGTAGGCTAACGGTCTATGATCAGTCTCTATGAGGAATTGACGACCTACCAGATACATTCTAAATTTTGTACTCCCAAAAACAATCTCTAGAGCTTCCAGTTCTACCGTAGCGTATGCCCTTTCGCAAGCCGTTAGTCGGCGACTCACATAGCTTATAGGAGCGGGTTCTTCGAAGAGATGTAAATTTTGGACAATTAGAGGGAGAAGCTCGGCGTCGAACACAGTGACGGTGTTTAACTTCCAAAAATCGACGCACATCCTAAAAGACTGGTCTGGCTTGCGGAGCATGACTATTGGGGAACAGTAGTCGGACGTAGATGGCTCAATAATCCCTAATTGCAAAAGATTATCGATTCCTCATTGAAAGCGTCTCTTAGGTCGACCGGTACGGGATAGGGCTTACATCGCACAGGTTCGAGCGAAGGGAGGGCGATATCATGTTTGAACTGAGTCGAGCATCCTGGTGACTCGGAAATGACGTCACTAAATTCTTCCAAAAGTGCCATCATTTGGGTCCTTTGGGAAGGGGTGAGGTCGGAGTTTACATCCAACTCGGGGAAAGGTTCTTTTTCGGGGGGTAGTTTGGACGGGAGGACAGGGAGAGGACAATCTTCGCTTGACTCTACGCAAATCAAATTAACAATATTTAGGGGGTTATTTAGGTGGACGGCGTCAATTACCCTTTCTTCGTCTAAGGCGACTATATTGTTTATACAGGCCCGTCTATGATAATTTTTTAGCATGTTTAGGTGATATAACTTATGACCTGCGGGTGTCTGTATAACGTACTCTACCGAACCGTGGGTTTTCTGAACGGGGTAGGCGCTTTTCCATTGGGGGAGAAGTTTATGTGAACCTGAGGGGAGTAAGAGTAGATCTTTATCTCCGGGCTTCAGTTTTCTGTGTTTGGCCTTAAGATCAAAGTATGTCCGATACTTTTCCATATTAATTTCGGAATTTCTGACTGCTATGTCAGAACACCTTTTTAATCTTTCCCTTAGTTCGAGGACGAAGGAATAAGTGTTCCGTAATTCTGGACACAAACGGGAATTTGCCCATAACTGCTTCAAAATACTGAGGGGCCCCCGGAGGTTTCTCCCGTACAGGAGCTCAAATGGGGAAAATCTGATGGTCCTATGGGGAATTTCGTGGCATGCGAATAACGCAACTGGCAAATATCGGTGCCATTCTTGGGGTTGTTCCATGCAAAGCTTCTTAAAGACGCTTTTCAAGGTCGCATTGAACTTTTCGCACATGCCGTTGTCGCTCGGATGGAAGGGGGTGGTAAAAATAGGTTTGATTTGGAGCAGGGTGTTCACGTGTTCCATGAGCTCAGAGGTAAACTGGCAGCCACCTATCTGACAGAATTTCTTTGGGCAATCCTACTCTCGAAAAAATGGAAATAAGGGCTTCAGATGAAGAGATACCATCGATCCTTTTTAGAGCGACAGCGTCTGGGAATAGGGGAGCGCAGTCTATCAATGTTAGTACATGCTTATTAACTTTGGCGGAAGGGGGTTGAATTAGTCCGATGAGGTCGGTGGCGACTCTTGAGAACGACTCCGAAATGACTGGGGTTCTCTGCAGGGGAGCTAGGGGTATTCGACCTTTTGCAGTGGTTTTCTAGCACAAATCGCACGTTTTACAGAATTCTGCAATATTTTTGGCCGCCCATGCCATAAAAAGAATTTAAATACTCGCTGAAAAGTCTTGTCCTGACTAAAATGACCGGCCATGGGACTTTCATGTGCTACTCGCAGTATTTGGTGTACATGTGTGCGCGGAATGGACATGACCTTGGAAGGTGGGTCCAACTCATCTCGCGAGGTGCGAAATAGAAGGGAGTCGTTAATCATGTACCTTATGAGTCGGTTCCCTCGAACGATCACCTCTTCGTTCTTTCAGGCCTTTTTTCAAAGGGATTGAAGTAAAAGGCAGCTCTGCTGAGCTCTTAGGAATGGTAGATTACTCGTTGGGACCTCTAAAGGAGCCTCTGGGGTGAAAAGGCGTGTTGGGGGAGAGTCCTCGCGGCTAGCTTGCGCTCGAGTGACAACAGCTTAATTCACTTCACTCGGGGAGAGTAGTGCGCTCTGGCCAATGAGTACCGAGCCAAATTTGATGGGGGCTGCCACTACGTCGGCCCAACCAGTGAAATATTTACACTGTACATGGCAGCGGATTACCGGGAATCTATTTTCTCGACCCAAGAAGTCGTGTACAATTGCGTACTTCTTATGTTGGGGGTCGACAGGGGGGAGCAATTTGACTGACACCAAAATGCATGTGCCCCCTGTGTCTCTGAAGAGGTTGGACACTTTACAGCCATTGATCGAGCCCGTTTCGAAATTTAGTCCTCCGGGGGTATTCTTGTTGAACAGGAAGTTCACTCGAAGTTCCTGTTGGGTTGGAAACGAGGGGGATGACGTAAGCGCGGCCGGCTGTTCCGGGGGAAGGATAAAGGTTACTTGGTGAACTTGTTGGCTCTGGGTAGGACGTAGGCTGGAATTCTGTACACATTAGGACTTATAATGGCCGGGGGAACCGCAGGAGTAGCATATAACGTGCTTATTCTGGTGCTTATTATTGTAGAGGGTATTGAAGGCTGGGGGTTTTCTGTCTTCGTTGGCTACAAAATGCTTATTCTTTGGCCTGAACGGGGCTGTGGTCTTTATCAATGGAGGAGGTTTCCTTTGTTGGGACTTCTATCGACTAAATTTATTCTTCGGGGACGGGGGACTATTCTTCCGGGTATCCTGTGGGTATAGGCGAGGATTTGTCGCATGGCAATCAGCTTCGTCGAGGTATTCTTGAATGGTAGACACTCGGCGGTCTTGCACGTAGGCTTGGATCTCCTGGGAGAGGTGGACAATAGCTGGTCTTTTAACATAAAGTCAATCAGGGCCTCATACTCCGATTCGAATCTGGAGGATTCTAACCAGAACTGGAGGTTTTGCTTCAGGATATATCCAAAATGTCGGTAGGTTTGACCAGGCTGGATTTTAGCCGATGCAAAATTAGCGTGGTAGAACTGAGGGTTTAAGTTAAAGGCGGATAGCAATTCGGCCTTCAAGGTGCTATAGTCTATTGTAGCTTCATGTGGTAACGAGATGAAAATTTCTCTAAAGCGCGCACTGTGCAATGGGAGCATTCTACTCACCCTTTCGGATTGTAGGGCCCATCCACTTACCTCGAAGATCATTTCAAAATGTGTTAAGTATGAGCACAAATCTTCTTCGTCCTTATATTAGGGAAGTTTCAAGGCGGGGGCCTGGGGTTGATTTTCACGGGATCCAACAGAACTGACTTCCACTTGGTCTCTGCTAAATTCCGTTTCATGTTTTAGAATGCTTTCTCTTTATTCAAATTCATCTTTTCTTAATTCCATTTCTAACACTTCTTTTCTTCTCCTTTCTTCCAATTCTTCTTTTCTTACTTCCAATTCTAACACTTTATTCTTTTCCTTTCTTCTAATTCTAACTCTTCTTTTCTTACTTCCATTTCACGTGCTCTTTCCTCTCGCTGTTTGCTTTGGACGAATTCCTTTAGTTTCCTGTCCTGTGAGACCGAGAGCTTGTCCTTGCTTGACAGGAACTTCGAACGATTGTGAAGCCATTGCTGCTCTTGCTGACGCAACTGGTGACTCACGAAAGAACTTACGCACCTGGTAAGAGAAGTTGCGATTGTTTCTAACCGATACAATCTAATAACTAACCCCGAAAATATTGAATATTTTCCTAGCTTTGTTTTTGCTATCTGGCAAGGGTTATTAATGGATATTATATATTCCTTCGGGGAATAGGCTAGATGAGTTCGCTTCCTCGAAAATTTAACCCCTTAAAGCTGACACCACTTTTATATATGTCATAGAATTGCTCATAGTCTGGTCCAATAATTATTCTAGTCCTTGATCTGGACACACCGCTTTTGTTTAAGTCGATGGTATTGACCCTATGACTCAATCTACGATCATATATATATATATATATATATATATATATATATATATATATATATATATATATATATATATATGTATATATATGTTTATATATATATATATATATATATATATATATATATATATATATATATATATATATATATATATATATATATATATATATATATATAGGTAGGCTTTAATTCCTACTGAACGTGCGAAAGCTGGTTAGAGGCGGGTTGTGCCGTAGCCAGGATTCTTAATTAAAGTCTTGACAAGGGTACGTCAAAAGGAAGGAGCCACAAATAAAGACACGTACAAAAAAATATACTTTACTTTACACAAATATAATAATTAGCAATAGTTAAAAGGGCGAAATTAAGGATTAAATATTAAACACTGACGTTAAGCGCCCAGATTTATAATGACTGAATGTGAGTATCAATCACTGTTAATGTCTTCCGGGGAACTTCCACACCAAATGAGGTAGACACCAAGCACTTACACTACACTAAGTAAACGGTATGGACTGGAATCTCAGCCAGAGACACCATCGGACCATTCTTCTTCGAGGAATCTGGTGCGACAGTGACAGTCACTAAGGACCTGTATGTTGAGGTCCTCAAAATATTCAAGAGGGAGCTGCAGACCCTGTTCCCTTCGCTTATGCGAAAGTTCTGGTTGCAGCAAGATGGAGAAAGCTCTCACACCTCAAACCTGTCCCTCGATTGGCTGAAAGAGAACAATGGTGGCCGTACGATCAGTCTCAAGACTGATTTTGAGTGGGTATATCACAGCCCAGAGCTTAGTCCCACAGATTTCTTTTTCTGGGGCTACCTTGAAGACAGAGTGTAAGCAGGGAGATGCAGGATTAATATGGAACTCAAGGGTGTCATTAGAGAGTAGATCAGAGCCATTAGTAGGTTGGTTTGTAAGGAAGTCGTGGACAACTTTGTGCTGCGCCTCAAGAAATGCGCAGAGCTAAATGGAGATTATCTCGAACATTTGCTTTAGAATAAAGAAGAAAAGTCCAATGACTCACATGTTTTGATATGATGTTTGTATACACAATAAAATAGTTATCACCAAAGTTTCATTTAATCCTTGCATAAAATTAAGAAATGAAGCCGATCGAAAGTTGGGGCACATTTTTTTGGGGGGATCACCCTGTATTTTTTCACCTCCTCTTTAATCGATACAGTCACTTAAGATGGTCCTAGCGAAGGTCCGAAACGTCCGGCTAATAAATGATTAGTGTAATATTTCGGGTCTTCATATTCCTAATATATATATATATATATATATATATATATATATATATATATATATATATATATATATATATATATATATATATATATATATATATTATATATATATATTTATGTGGAAACCTCAAAAAGTATCCCGTGAGTAAGCAATAAATGCAACAAAGTCCACAATAAATATTAATACGAGGATTCCAAGTACTTTCGAACTTTATTTCGAGTTCTTTATCAAGGAATAACAGAAGTATAGAAAATTGTAATATTTATAAAGATGATAGAGAAGAGCGGGAACGACACAAAAAAAAATCAACAAAATGAATTAATATGAAAAGGAAACCATAAGTGGAGCGAAGATAAATACAAAATATGATCATTAAATCAGGTAAATTCAAAAGACTAAGACGATTAAAATACCGCCTAAGCAACGAGAGATCAACCTCAGACGTCAAGATCTAAAAACAAGATAGAATAAGTGCAAATGTTCTAAAGACTAGAATAAAATGGAAATGAATACAGACAAAAACATAAGTCTACATAGATGCACATAAAATAAAATTAAATTGTTTATTAAGATTAATATAAGTCCTTAGTCTCAAATTAAAAGTTTCGACAGTACATTATGAATTTAATTTTAAAAATAACCATCAAGTTTATATCAGCAGGACTTAAATAAAATTGGGGGAATTTAATAATAAACGTCGATTTAATGATATTTGGTGAAATTGTATCGTTATTATGACAAATGATTTTACCAGAATTCCAACCAATATTGTGATTAAGGTATGCCATATGAACATAAAATGAGCTGCTTTCATCGCCACGCCAGACATTATATTTATGCAGAGATATTCTTTTTTTTAAACATTTACCTTATCAAATAAATCTAAGTCACCAGAAATGTTATTAAAATTGTTACCCTGTGTAATTAATATGTTATAATTTAAATATTTCTTTATTTCTGTTTGTCAGACCTGAAGATAGGATTGGAGCCGGAAACGTTGGCATTAAAGAATCAGTTTAATGTAAACTACTTTCTGTTTGTCCCTTGGACTCATTATATATATATATATATATATATATATATATATATATATATATATATATATATATATATGCGAAATTACCTTGCTCAATGTGTTGTTTAGAAAACAAAGAGAAGTTACCTATTCAGCTTCAATGCATATGGTCACCTTCCAGCAGATTTTAAATCATTTTCCGTGTAAATGACTTCCTTCCATTGCCTACACTTGATCTCAGACTGTCATCTTTTAATATTTTAGCGAATCACAAATGACTTTGTTGCAAAAGAATGTCTCAATGACTAACTTTTTAAACTGTGCTTATTCTTTTGTCCAATAAGTCCCCCTTGAATGATAACTTGTTCCAGCAAAATTGAAATAAAAATGCGGTGATAAAAGGAAGCTTACAGAGAGAAATCTAGAGAAATATTTCCGAGAGTGAAGGAGTAAATGAAACAAACTGGAACAAAATAGAATTTTAAAGGTTAATGATGATATTTTGTTTAAGTCCAGTATTAATTCATCAGACCTAACCGGGGATAAATTAAGATGGTGGTTTGACGGTAAGAAATAGTGGAACACGAAACTTTACTTGCCTATTTATCCTATCCTGGGTCGACCACTCTCGCGCCAGTCAGTAAGATGAAAATCTCGAGAGCCGAGTTAAACTTTGAAATGTCTTCGCAAATCTACATACTTACAATGGCATAGAATCAACATAATATAAAATAAGAAAAATGTACGAATGGCATTGAATTTAATCCTTACTATAAATAAAAACTAATATTATTTCATTTTCAATATGTTTGGAAGAGATAGGGCTTAAAATATGAATGAATAACTTAATAGAAAGCAAAAGTTAAAACAAAGACGTATAGTTTGCGTACGATGAATTAACAAAGATTGGAGACAAAATTTAAATAGTTTGAAATTCTGCGAAATGTTCCGGGCAGAGTGAAGACGGGATCAATCATAGACAACGGACACCGGCCTATCTTAATAAGATTAGATAAAATGATTAATTAAAAATGCTACTTAAGATTGAATTTAGTTAAGATAATATTGGTTATGTTAGGTTATGTTATGGTAAGTTGGATTAAGTTAGGTTCAAATAACCTAACCTGATGTGGCTTTATAAGATTTTTAAACTCCTCCTTGACCTTGCTCTCTAGCTCGTCCTGTGGGTTGCATACAGACCTGTTACTATATTTTCTAACCGCACCCCACATATGGTATCATAATTTGTGGATCTAAGAAGCCAAAAATTAGAGCTGGAGAAGTCTTGGAAATCCTTTGACAACTGCATACTTCTAAATATTTTTGATGTAAACCTTTCCAAGTACGATTTGGCCACATTCTTCAGAATCTCCACAATATTGTCTATGTTGAATGTAAGACACTACACAATCATCCTCACCACCAAGCATCACAGTTTGGGGGAACTTGGTTTTCATGATATGTAGAATGTCGTAGGGATTAAATGCGAGAAAACTGTGGTTCTGGGTGTTCTGCAACTGATCTTGGAAGAATTCTTTTCATCTCAAAAGAACCAGATTGTCCCTGTCTAAGCAAGATGTTTTAGAATGTTCAGAGACTTCTTTACCCATGTCAAGAGTTTCTCCTATGCCTTGGCTGTCAGAACATTCCCCCTTGCACCTCGTTTACAAGTGGTAGTGAAGGTACTTATTCCCGATCAGTCATGATGATGGCAACTAAAAGCCCATCTCTCTCTAAACCACAAATTCCCTTGGTCAAATATTGGGTCACCTTGTCCTGCAGTTTTTGTATGAATTCTGTCGTTTGCATGCAACCAGAACTCATTCAGTGTTCCTATATGCTGGCAACGCTTCGTAGTCTACGTTACAACTGCCTATATTACACCTTACAGGCTTTATAGTGTTAACAAAGGATTATGCACAAGTCATGATTTCGGCATTTTGATACCCGGCGCGAATCATCATGATGCATGTAAACCTTTCCAATATTCAAATGGCTTCAATTCCTCCATGTCAGCTAACCTTTTCTCAACTAAAACTTTACGCAGTTGATTACCCAAGGATCTTAACTTTTTATCGATAAATCAAAATATTCCTACAAAAGGAGACATTAAATATCTTTCGACCTAGCCCGTTACCCTGTATATATTCTAATACTTTTGGTAATACATTGTCAAAACTGCCATAAGAAAAATTAAAGAATTACAAAGTTGTAGTGCCGGTTTGGCCATAACCACAATATCATTTATATTGATTAGTCCCTTCTGTAGTTAGTCTGAATAATAGAGAAATATATAAATTACTTTAGAAAACTGACAACAATTCAATATAAGCAATAAAAACACATAGAAAGAGATTTCTTTCAATTCCATGTAAATCTATCAAGTTTCTTTCATCTTAGTTCTATCCTAATTTTCGCTGTGACATCTGCCAACTACCTCACTCATCCGAATTACTAATACCAAAATTACATGCCAAAATATTACTCTCTGATTTAGTAACTTCTGCAGATGAGCATACACAAGATAACTTACACAAGGTTACATTGGCAAATTTTTCGCTAAGACCATGACTCAACATGAGCTAAATAATTTTCTTTTTGAGGTCGGTTTAACAAAACAACAGAGAGCTTTTCGTGTCGCGTGTTTTGAAAAAAAATTGTTGCTTATAATTGTTCG
Source organism: Ceratothoa steindachneri (assembly GCA_963969495.1). Classification (NCBI taxonomy): domain Eukaryota; kingdom Metazoa; phylum Arthropoda; class Malacostraca; order Isopoda; family Cymothoidae; genus Ceratothoa; species Ceratothoa steindachneri. The sequence continues at coordinate 157,613,673 of OZ018322.1, read as the reverse complement.
TATATCAATTTTTCGAAGTCTTTCCAACGATTAACATCATAAATTGTTTAATGTTAAACAATTTGTGTTCATGCACTGGCATTCCATGGATTTTATTACAAAATATGTTCTTTTGCAAAAATAATATTTTTTCAGCATTTCAGGATCCTCAGTCCGTTGTTTGAAAGAAAACTTATTCAAAGGCTTAAAAGTATTAGAAATACTAACTTCCCTGCTGTCATGATATAGTATATTTTTTTATGCTAGTTGGACAGTCGCGCTCTACTGGAACATTACACACTCTAACAGTGGCCAGCTCAGAACGAGTCAATAGTTGGCTTTCACAACATGATTTGTTAACCTATAGTTAACTATAGGTAATAAATAAAAAACAATTTGGCAAAGTTATTAACCATAATCAACAATCTGTGGCATATCTTAAAGGCAAGTTTCCAAACAAAGGTGAAGCAAAAGTAAAGGTACGGATCTTTCTCTTCTCTCTAATTCGTCAACTTATGGTAAACAATGAATTTAAAATTACTATTAATGAATTAGACTTAATGGCCTGGCAAAGTTTAAAGGCGTATCTTACAAAGACGAAGACAATATATCGTTATTGAAATCGCCAATGAAAGGTGAATAATTAATCTAAATAAATAAAAAATTATAGAGTTGTCCATTACACTATATTCAAACATTTGCGTGAATTTTTTTTCTAGATTTTGTTTTGTTTTAAGAAAATAGCTTACGAAGAACAAGCTTCTCCTTTAAGAAGGTACCGGTTTTTTCAAATAAAATTTAATTAAATAGGCTAAATGCTTAAAATGTTTTCCTCTGTAATTCCACTTCTGAATGAGTGCAAAAACTGATATGCAGACATTGGTTAATGTGGATGTGATGATGGTCTCGTACATTTACCTAATTACATTTTAAGTTGATCAAACTTTGTAGCTTATATAAAATGCAGCTATAACAATAAACTGTATCTTTTATGTAGCCCAACATATAATATCAATTAGAGTTAATTCTGATCAAGCTAGATGATTATTGGAGCTCCCTCTTCGTCCTATCCACTTGTTATCCAACGTCTCATTGAGCTATATTCTGAGATAACAATGATGATAATTCAGTGATGAACGAGGGTCTATCTTTTTGAAAGTCAGAATAGTTTCCAAATTGCGTCGTCTGAAGGGCAGGTATAATTTCTGTCTGCAGCACATCGAGATATGCGTGATCGGTAACTGTCGCATAAAAAAGTAGCTTAAATAAGCGTGTGGATAATAGACCAGAACATACTGATAGTTCTGGTAAAATTAAATACTTATCCATATAAAGCTATGGATTATCAAGCGACCAGCAACTGCAATTTTGCCAATTTGCCGTGTCATTTAGCATCATCTACTCACAGGAATTTGTTGGCAAATCTGCATCTTCGATTTCCATTATCTGAGACTATTTAAAAAGAGTTTGTGAGCAGGGTAATTTGGTGTCATGTTTTATAAGAGCTATAAAATGTATATTTTCCATTGTGGTCTGTAAATTCGTCTAAACAAATGATTTGATGATCTAGGTCTCACGAGCCCAATGCGTAATAACTTTTTGGGCGATCGCATAAATCTTACTCACCTAGAACGGATATTCTGTCGCTCGCACTAGATTTACGTGTTCCATATCTTTGCTTATGCATATCTTGATCATTAACCCTCTCCTTCAAACTTGACACAGATACTCGTATGTCGAGATATGTTGGTGATCTTGCACCAAAATCCCAGCTCCATTGCTGTAGACTTCAGCCACATGGTCAAATTTTCAATACCGATGAAAACATAAATAACACTGTGTAACATGATCTTTGTATTTGGGTAGCAACTGTTATTTTTTATTTGCTGGTGACTAAAATACATGAAAAAACACTGTTATTCATTACAAATATTGCATTTCTGACCAGGATAATGTTATATGAAAATTATCAATTCCTTCTGGAAGGAAGTAACGAATTTGAACTTTCATTTGCATAGAGTAGAAACAAAAGACATGATACAAAATTAGTAGTTATTTATTCTAGAATTACATTAGTTAGACAATTAAAATATAGGAAATGAGTAGATGTGGTGAGTTACGCTTAACTGTAAATTACTTTCAAGAATCAACCCCTAAATATAGTCTTCCATCAGATTTTCACTATACGATCCTTGATAGCAGCGTGCAAACTCAAGTTGATCCTAGTGAAAGCACTCATCATGTTTAAGAAGTACGCTTCCATGTTTTCCTTGAATTTATCAAGATAGGAGACAAGAAATAGGACATTCAGGTACATCCTGCAACCCATCTTGCCTTAGTTTTTCACCAAGTTCAAAACAAGCGGTATATAGTTTTCGGCTTTGTGATTACCTAAAACTCAGATAACCATTGCGATAGAGATGTCACACGCTGATTTTTTCCGTCTTGGTGAGATTCTTGGGAAACCTCTTGCAATCCATGATCATTTTTATTTGTGGACCAACAAGACCCCGGCTTCCAGCTTTGCCGCAGTGTGAATACTATCGCAGAACCCGGTTCACACGGCCCAAAGAAATTACACACAAAATTTATATGACCCGGGATCTAAAGGCCTACCAGAAATTCATCAGAATTAATTAGGACGGTGCTAAATTATGAGAATTCCGCAAGGGGTTAAATACATACACATATATAAAGTATTTACAGTATTATTTAAACAAAATTAAAATTAAATAAATTAGCTGTTCACAAAATATACGAGGGTCATCAAACAATAAGAAAAGTCACAAATGCTTATCACCATCGAACGACCACAAGTCGTTTTAACCAAAAAGATATTCGCGCCTACAAAAATGGGTTCTATGGAGAAATTGTTTAAAGCCGAAACGAAACGCACCGTTGAAGATGAAATAGTCTTTGCTACTCTAGTGACAGGTGTTCCCGGAAAAACCTCCCTGTCTCACGTCCCTTACCCGAAGGCCCAAAGTTACATGAATAACACTTAATTAATTTAAAGGGGACATAAGGAAGAAAGAAATACTCAAAAATACCTGATACCAGAGCAGTGAAGCAATAGCCTACGTCGGAAACCCAGGCAAAGACGCTCGGCGACGATGAGAGAATTCGACCCAAGTCCACAGGGGTAAATGCGATGACGGTCTTCGGCGAATAATAACCCACACACGGCGATATCGTGGCGAAAAGCGTCGATACCACGGGAAACCATGATTCGAAGGCACAATAATCCAAGAAAAGGAATTACAGACGAAATAATTCCCAAATAGGAGATCGCGAGGTGACTTGGGGAGAGCTTTCACATTCCCATTGTCAACGGCTTCCCAATGAGAACACTTTCAAACGTAACTGGAAGCTCACATTTCGATGCAGCCAACAGAGCGGCAGCGACGATGCTGGCAGAAATCAATGGCAGGAAATCCTTGCTGCAGGAGTGAATCCAGTACGGGTCTCCAAAATTTAACAACGTCAAGTTTAGTGACGGACAACGATTCAGCGGAGCAATCAGGCAGAATCCTCGCAACAAAATAACTTTAAAGGGCTCACGGCCCGATTTATATCCTTCCGTCCTAAATGAAAATAGAATAGTGGGGCAAAAGGGGGGCGGAGAAATGAGTCGCTTTCTCTAACCAAATAAGACTGCTAAGTTACCGAAGTTTAGGCCAACAATGGTAGCCTCGAAGCGGGTTGACCTGCATTAAACACCTTAAGCTATGATGAGAAAGGGAAAGCATGGGAACCCGAAGGCTCAACCTTTATGTACACTACTCCCAGGATAAGAATCTACTGAAGATTAGATAAAAAAGAAAGGGTAAGGTATATACAAGGGTTTAATATATACAATAATTATATAGGAGAACTACTTAAAACGTCAGCCTCTAGGTTGTCCTTTCCAGCGATATGGACAAGCCTAAACTTATAGGCCCTTAGGGCTTGAGCCCACCGAAGTAGCCTATCCTTCTTGCCATTAAATGTTGCCAGATAAATGAGAGGCTTGTGGTCGACCTCCAAAGCAAATTCAGGGTGTTCAGACGAAAGAGAATCAAAACTACCATCGGGTGTCAAAGGTAGGAGGAAGTTGTCCGAGTCTACTTCTTCGAAGATGCTTAGTCGTTCCCTCCCAGGAGCCATAAGTTCCTCTAGGCTGGAAGTTTCGTCTAGAACTTCCACTTGCTGCTCCTGAACCCTCCAATGATTTTTTTTAAAAGGTTAGCATGATAGAGACGGATCCTCGAGGAACCTTGATGAGATAATCTACCTTGCCCCGCCTCTCAAGTACCTTATACGGGCCATTCCAGGCTACGAGAAGTTTACCGGTGTTAGTTAACAGGAGCAGAATAACTTCATCGCCGGGTTGGAAGTGCCGGTCCTGTGACTTAAGGCCGAAATAAGTCTTGTACCGGGAGCTGCTGACTGGCATGTTGGGCAGCAATTTTAGAACATTCACCCAACTTTTCTTGCAACTCGATGACGTACTGAAATGTGGTACAGTCGTCGTCCTGGGAGGGTCGATCTTCCCACAGATCTCTTTGAATGGTTAGTGGGCTACGGAGTGAGCGATGATATAACAACTCAAATGCCGAAAACCCAGTTCGGTCACTCGGAAGTTTCTTGAGGGCAAAGAGGGTTGGAATGAAGTAGCTGTATCACTTTCGAGGCTTCTCTGAACAAAGCTTACGGAGAATAGCCTTCAAAGGATCATGAAGTCTCTCGATCCTTCCATTTCCAATTGGGTAGAAAGTTCTGGTGAAGATAGGTTTGACACCCAGCAGCTTATGAAGTTCTTTTATAAGGTTGGATGCAAATTGAGACTCACGGCCGGATCGAATTTCCTGAGGGATTTCCACTCGAGAAAAGATGGTAAGTAAGGTTTCGTCGACGGACAAAGAATCAATCTCATTCGAGGGCACAGCCTCTGGAAACCCGGTGGCAAAATCATTTAGGGTAAGGTTAAACCTGTTACCGTCAGAAGATGGGGGAGAAAAAGTTCCCACCAAATCAATGGCGATTCGGGCTAAAGGCTGAGTCACGATGGGCATTGGCTGAAGAGGCACCGGTTGCCCACGTCCTTTGGTCGAGAAGCGTTGCTACTTATTACAGGAACGGCAGAAAACACGAATATCAGACCCCATCCCAGGCCTAGAGAATTGATCTGTGAGCTTTAATTTGGTTTTCCTGTGGGAAAAATGGTCAACCAACGGGCAAGGATAACCAGGCCACAATCACAGGGAGAAACCAAAGTCAACTTGCCTACCTTATGGGGATAGTCAGATATTAAGCATTTCCGATAAACGAGGCCATCAACCTTGAGAAACTGGTAACTAGCCTCGTTTCTAACTTGCTCGATCTCCCCTGAGGCGGCTTTAGCTCGAACAGCAGAGAGTGATCTACAGGAAGTTTGCAGACGACAAAAGTCGTCAGGCGTTAAAAAAGGGGCTAGAGAGCAGAAAGAGCTAAGGGGTGAATTCGCTTCATTTTCCCTTCAATGGTCTGGACAGCACGAACATGGTTGAGTCTAGGTGCTGAGGGAGTTCCGGTAATAATGGAAGAAGCATTAAGGCCCCTAACTCCCTGAATCTTTACAACCAGTACACTAGCGAATTTAATTGGTGCTGTAATGACGTCCGTCTATCCTTCGAAGTAAGGGCAACGAAGGTAGCAGGATACGAGGAGGAGTGAGTCAACTCGTCCCAAGTAGTTGGCCACGAAGTCTGTCTTGCAGGCGATGACGTCAGTGTCTGGCAAGACATCCTCAGAGACGACTACGCAAGAGCAACCAGTGTCCCTAATAATGCCCGAAACCCAAGCCCCTTAATAGTACCATAAGCCTAGAAATAAAGGACACTTTGGTCGGAAAGACAGAATCCCAACTTAAATGGTTTCAACGAAGATGAGCCATCGCTGAATGCACGAGGGTTCCTTGGGCCCTGCAGATGAATGTGGCCAACCTCACCGCAGCCATGACACGTCAGGGTGAAGGAAGAATTCTGTGAGGTGCTCTTAGCGGTGGACAAAGTTGTATTCCCCTTCTAAGGTTGTTTGGATGGACGAAAAAACTTGTGGGATGAGAGCTAGAAGTTGTAGAAAGACTAGGGTGAGACGAAGTCCAATTATCCGCCAGCTGGATTGCTTCCAATAGAGTAAAGGATCGTTGGTCCTTGGTAGGATCGCGCAGGTCAGAATGGAGGGAAGAGAGAAATTGGTCCAAGATCATAAATTCATTGAGTCCATCAAAAGTGTTACCGACCTCAGAGGCTTTGAGCCATGCCTGGAATAATCGGGCTAAGTGAAATGAAAATTGCTGAAAGGTGTTTCCCGGGGAAACCTTTGCGCTACGAAACTCGGTACGGGAGCCCTTCGGAGTTTTATTAAAGGCGGTAGGAAAGGCTCTTTTCAAAAGGTTATAGTCCCTGGCGATGTCCATTGGCAGAGAGGTATAAAATTCAGCAGCCTTACCAGTGAGTAAACATCCTAACCTCACGGCCGCTCTCGGGGTTCACTTCGAGCAATTCAACACCCCTCTCGAAGCGGTTGAGTTAGGAAGTGATATCCTTTCCATCCTGTAATAGAGGAAGTTTAGGTCGACTCACTTGATCAGTAAACAGAACAAGAGCAGGCTGCTGGGAGGCGGAGATTCGCGCTAATTCAATGTCCTTCTCTGTTCGATCTTAGCAAGTTAGATCTTTATATCCTCTTGTTGAGCCTTTTGTTCTTCCTCGTCTTTTTTAGCTTGTGCTTCTACTTGGATTCGGACCAGCTGAAGCTTACTATCCTCTTCTTGAGCCTTCCTGTCTTGTTGCTCCCTCTGGACTTGACGTTCTTCCCTTTTTGCTTGGCGGTCCTTTTCAAGTTCCTCACGTTAATTCGCTTGTTGTTGAGGGACATATTGAGCCATTTCATTGCCAGTGAAGCCCAGCTCCACTGCCTGGTTCTTAAGCTTTTTAATGTGGGACATAATGAGAGAAAACGCTTGGCAGTAAAAAACAATTAAAGTTAAGTCGATAATGAGAGTTATACGAATAGGTTACAAACCCCCAAATAAATGAGCAGGTTAACACTGAAGAGAATAAAACACGAGCGTTATGAAGAGCAAACGCAAAAATGGAATGACGCGCAAGAGTTAATTAAACAGAAAAAAGAATGCTAAATAAAAGAGGGCAAAAATGATAAAAAAAGGTTGAACACAAGATGGGGACCACACAAGTCCCACACAAGAGGCAATAAACAAACCTCTTTAAAAAAAAATGATGTTCAAAGTAGCCAAATGTAAGTAGTACAAAGATAAACACGGCAAGAAAAACAAACAACCGTGAATACGAGGCGTATAGCAAACCTCAGAAGACAGCCCTGCAAGTGTCAAAAGATTAATAAATTAATACAAACAACGGCTAAGCAGAGCCGTGAAAATTGAGGCAAAGACAAATATCGGTAGCGCAAGGTCTAACTTAATCCTATGCACAGTAGGAATTTACGCCTGGGACACAGGCAGTAAATGCGTGCTGAGGCGACTTAAGCACCATGTCGTGGTATGACATTACATTATATCAATACCATATAATATCTATGGGAGAGGAACAATAACTTGAAAGCGAACCGAAAAAAGGGACGGAAGACCACGCGTTCAGACGGGCTGAGTAACGAAAGAGTGCAACGAGGTCAGGTAAATTATGGACAATGGCAAAGTTCAAGGTTATTTAAAGAGACACACAAAAATAGAATTTTATTTAAACCAAAAAAATAATAAGTGAATTGAAGGGTAAAATTACCTCAGAGAATCAACGGGCAAAAATCACATCAATAAACGAAGGGGGGAAGATTAACTCAATTGGGTTACTAAAGGGGGGGAAGGGGGTTGTTTACGGATGTCTTCTGTACGTGAGGTGAGACCGCTCGGACTTCAGAGCGGGAGGTTGGAGTGATGACGGTTCTCCAAAATCCAGGTAGGGGGCGGGGTAACTTCCGGTCCAGGGGAGAGTATTTCGGCTACCCGAAATAAGGAGGGCTTCGACAGGAGTTGATGAAAGAAGTCGGGGAAATCACTCGGTGCAATCATTCAGTGGAATTACCTCCTGGCTGGTGCTAATTCCAAATACACAAAATAGTCCAGCTGTCACTTTGCTTTGTTGCTAGCACTTGACTTGGAACCATGGGGAAATCTTCTGGGTTAGGGCGAGACTTCTCAACTCTGTGTCTCTTCCGGGGAGTCGAGCGTTATTTCTGTCCAAGGCTCTTCCCGGAGTTGGGGGTTAGCCGGAAATAGCTCTACTCTTGAAGGGCCTTGAATATTCTTGCAGAGCTATTTTAGCCCGCATAAAGGTGAATCGTGGGGAACTCGATTCGAGGCTACCGCTTGTGGAAGGGGAAGGTGGGTTGGCTTACCACTTTATGCCTAGCCGGGTTTTCTGCTGCACATGGGAGTTCCTTTCTGCTAAACATCTTCCACGTGGGGTTTCCCTCAAACATCTCCCAGCTGAGAGATGATGATTTACAGAGCAGTTGCGTAGGAAAGGATCATCCCAACCCGTCAAACTAGAATTATCAAAGGTCTAAGGAAATTCTGACCTGCTACAACAGGTGTACACACAAAAAAAACGTAAATCTGAGCTCAGCGGAGAAATTACGGGCATAAGCCTTCAACAGATCGATTATAGAGAATTAACTAATACAATTTTAACCAAAAGAAAAATGAAAAATCACAGGAGAACATTGGCGACATTTCTGTGGAACCCCAAAAAGGAAACAACTAAATGGAGGCATAAATATGGGCCAAAAAAAAAAATCTTAATTAGGAACATTGATGATATAATATATATACATATATATATATATATATATATATATATATATATATATATATATATATATATACATACATATATATATATATATATATATACATACATACATATATATATATATATATATATATATATATATATATATATATATATATATATATATATATATATACAATTCACGTGGAAAACCCTTGCTTCACCGGAGTATGGATGAGGTAATCCACGGGTCCTCTAGCCTCGAAGACGGGGTAGGGTCCCTTTCACTGGCTGAGGATTTTGTTGCTTCCCGTGGGAATTAGCACCAGCCTCTTCGCGCTAGGCTTGAATTTTCGTTCTCGTGACTTAAGGTCCAATTAGGTCTCAAACCTCTCAATAAGTTCTTTTTCACGGGATACGAGACTCGTTTGTTTCCTCGGGGGGACTCACGCTCGAGGGCTTCAGTTTTCACCCAAAGGGGGGGAGAGTTGCGCACTCCTTCTGGGGGCTGGAAAACTTCTCGCTTCGGAGGGCTTCGAACTCCGGGTCGATAGGAGTTTACAGGGAAACAGTTGCACAGGATTCCAGGGTTGCCTGTGTACGGGTAATCACGGGCTGGGCCACGGGATGGTCGTGAATTGCGGGGTTCTGACCGAATAAAACGGAGCAGAACTGGATTGGGGCCGCAACCACTTCGGCCCAACCAGACATATAGTCACAATTGATGTGACAACTAATTGCTGGGAAACGACTGGCCCGGCCAAGGTAGTCGTGTACCACCGCAAATTTCTTGTGTTTTGGCCCAACAGGGAGGAGTTGGTCCTCAGACACTATAATGCAGGTGCACCCGGTGTCACGGACGAGGGTGGATACTCGGGGACCATTTGCAGTTCCGTTCTCAAACTTCCATCTACCACGGTTGTTCTCATTAAAGAGAAAGTTTACCTGATGGACCAGGTCTTTGGCGGGCGAGGGAGGATCGGGAGTCTTCTGAGGCAAAGGAAAGGGATCAGGGGTGGCCTAGATTTGGTGTACTTGGTGGGACTGAGAGTTTGCGAATCGGGAGTTTTGAGGACAGTTCGTGCGGTAATTGCCAGGAACTCCGCAGGTGTAGCAGACGATCAAGTTCTTTTGGTAACGCACAACCGGGGGAGAAGGAACTGGGGGCTTAACGTCTCGGTGTTCCGAAGGATGGAAGTTTCTTGGCTTCGAGGGAATAGGAGCTTTTGCAAGTCTTGGAACCAATTTAGGGGGCGTCTTAGGGCCATAAAATTTAGTTTTGTCGGGCTGTTGGGAAGCCTTTTAACATCCTTAGGGTATAAATCGTGACTACCTGCGTAAACATCGGCCTCTTCCAAGCACTCCTTGAAAGTGGCGCAACGTTTATCCTTAATGAAGACACAAATTTCGGGAGCCACGGCAGCTAAAATCTGATCCCTAAGGAAGAAGTCCAGAAGGGACTCCTAGAGCTGGGGAATCTTGTACGCATCCATCCAAGACCGAAGGTTTCTTTGGAGGATGTACCCGTGTTGTCGAAAGGTTTCGCCAGGGCGGATCCTTTCTTGACGGAATCGGAAGTGGTAGAATTCGCTATTCATGTGAAAAGTGGCTAGCAATTCGGACTTTAACGTGGAATAGTCCAAAGTTGCTTCGGAGGAAGGGATACGAAGATATCCCTTAACTTAGCATTTAGAGGGGAAGTAAGCGAGCAACGCCATTATTTTCGAGATCCCATCGATTGATCTGAAAGATTCTCTTATATTGGCCAAAAATGACCCAAAGTCCTCTCTATCATTGAAAGCGAGAAGGTAAACTGAAGGAATTTGGGGAATTTCAGCCCGAGAGCTGATTGACTGAGAATCCCTTTGATTTCGGCTAATTTCCAGCTCATGCTGCCTAATTTGTTTACGCTCTTCCATCTCCATCTTCAGTTTTTTCTCCTCCATTTTCATCTTCAGTTTGTTCTCCTCCATCTCCATCTTCAGTTTGTTCTCCTCCATCTTCAGTTTGTTCTCCTCCATCTTCAGTTTGTTCTCCTCCATCTTCAGTTTGTTCTCCTCCATCTCCATCTTCAGTTTGTTCTTCTCCATCTCCAATTCCCTCCGCTTTGCCCGTTCGTTTCTCTCTTATTTCTGTACGTAATTTAGAAGGTCTTTGCCCGAAAGACCTAACATTTCACCGTGACTCTTGAATTTTTCGAAGGATGACCTTTTTACGCAATTAACTGAGGGAACACTGATATGCGAACGAGCTAGGACACTACCCGCGCGAAACGAATACTTGAATATTCGTAAAGGCCTTGATCACAAAATAAATTAAGTAACAGCTACCTTCCTCTGCTGTTTCTAAGCGGGAAAAAAAATTAAAACGGTCCTACCGGAATTAAGAAACCAAGAACTTTAATTTTTTTGGATTAATAACCAGGAGAGTCTCCAGAATTCGAATACAAAAAAAAAATTAATTACCTGGGGTCCAACACAAAATCTAAATGGATTCCGTTTCACTGCTCTTCAAATAACTTGAACTTGCCTTCTGCCAGTACAATACCAAAATTAAATAAAAGGGATGTACGTGAATAACAAGTGAACTTCTAAGGTCGAAATTAAAATCAAATGGGTTCGTAAAAACCCCAACACACTTGACACGAGATTTATAAAATATGTATATTAATATATATATATTTATATATATATATATATATATATATATATATATATATATATATATATATATATATATATATATTTCGAGGTATGACATTACATTATATCAATACCATATTATTTCTATGGAAGAGGACCAATAACTTAAAAGCGAACCGACAAAAGTGGACGGAAAACCACGCGTTCAGACGGGTTGAGTAACGAGGGAGTGCAACGAAGTCAGGTAAATTATAGGCAATGGCGAAGTTCACGGTTATTTAAAGAGACATGTATAAAAATAGAATTTATTTCCCCCAAAAAAGATAATAAGAGAATTGAAGGGTAAAATTACCTCAGAGAATTAACGGGCAAAAATCACATCAATAAACGAAGACGGGAAGATTAACTCAATCGGATTACTGAAGGGGGTTGGGGGTTGGCTTACGGATGTCTTCTGTACGTGAGGTGAGACTGCTCGGATTTTAGAGCGGGAAGTTGGAGTGATGACGGTTCTCCAAAATCAAGGTGGGGGGCGGGGTAACTTCCGTTCCAGGGGAAAAGATTTCGACTACTCAAAATAAGGAGGGCTTCGACAGAAGTTGATGAAAGAAGTCGGGAAAATCACTCGGGGCGATCGTTCAGTGGAATTGACTGCTGGCTGGTGGTAATTCTAAATACACAAAATAGTCCAGCTGTCACTTTGCTTTGTTACTAGCACTTGACTTGGAACCATGAGGAAATCCTCTGGGTTCTGGACGAGACTTCTCAACTCTGTGTGTCTTCCGGGGAGTCGAGCGTTATTTATGTCAGAGGCTCTCCCTGGAGTTGTGTTAGCGGGAAACAGCTCTACTCTCGAAGGGCCTCGAATCTTCTTGCAGAGCTATTTCAGCACGCATAAAGGTAAATCGTTGGGGACTGGATTCTAGGCTACCGCTTGTAGAGGGAAAGGGGGGGGCTAGGCTTACTACTTTAGGCCTAGCCAGGCCGTCTGCTGCACATAAGAGTTCCTTTCTGCTGAAGATCTTCCACGTGGGGATTCCCTCACACACCCCAACCTAACCTGACAACTCAAACTGGAAAAAACAAATATTGGCTAACTCTAATCCTGGCAAACCTAATCCTGGCAAAAATTAATCCTGGCCAAACCTAATCATAGCAAAGTTGCCATGTATGTAAAGGCTATCGTGGAACTTTGTTCACATGGCTCAAAGTAATTACACACAAAAATTTATATAAGACCAGGGTTTTAAAGGCCTACCAGAAATTCATCAGAATTAATTAGGACGGTGCTAAATTATGAGGTATCCGCAAGTGGTTAAATAAATACACACATATAAAGTATTTACGGTATTATTTAAACAAAATTAAAATTAAATAAATAAGCTGTTCACAAAATATACGGGGGGCATCAAACAATGAGAAGAGTCACAAATGCTTATCACCATCGAACGACTACAAGTCGTTTTAACCAAAAAGATATTCGCGTCTACAAAAATGGGTTCTATGGAGAAATTGTTTAAAGCCGAAACGACACGCGCCGTTTAGGATGAAATAGGCTCCGCTACTCTATTGACAGGTGTTCCTGGAAAAACCCCTCTGTCTTATGTCCCTTACCCAAAGGCCCAAAGTTTCATAAATAACACTTATAACACTTAATTAATTTAAAGCGGAGGTAAGAAGAAAGAAATACTCCAAAATATCTGATTACAGAGCCCAGAAGCAATAACTCACGTCGGAAACCCAGGCAAAAGGGCCTGGTGAGGATGAGGAAATTCGACCCAAGTCCGCAGGTAGAAATGCGATGACGGTTTTTGGCGAGGAAAAACCTACACACGGCGATATCGGGGCGAAAAACGTCGATACCACGGGAAACCATGATTCGAAGGCACAACGATTCGAGAGAAGGAATTACAGACGACAGAATTCCCCAAATAGGAGATGGCGATGTGACTGGGGGAGAGCTTTCACGTTCCCTTTGTGAACGGCTTCCCAAGGAGAACACTTGCAAACGTAACTGGAAGCTCACATTTCGATGCAGCCGACAGACGGGCAGCGACAATGCTGGCAGGAATCAATGGCAGGAAAGAATCCAGTCCGGGTCTCCAAAATTTAACAACGTCAAGGTAAGTGACGGATGACGATTTAGCGGAGCAATCAGGCAGAATCCTCGCAACGGAATAACTTTAAAGGGCTCACGGTTTAATTTTATTCTTTAGTCAGAAAGGGAAAAGGCAAGTGGGGCACAAATAGGGCTATGATGAGAAAGGGAAAGCATGGGAACCCGAGGGCCAAATCTTTACATGCAGAAAGCTTAGGAAATAAATCTTGTCAATACTTGAAAGCTGCAGATTCCTTATCTAGAGCTCTGGCGAATTGTTTCGTAAAGACCAATTTTATGTGCAGAGGAGGAAGTAGTACTTTCAGGGCTCTAACAAAGGCCCCCATTTGACGTTCCTTACCCACACTAAACTTGGTCTCTTTTAGCAAATCGCGCTGATGGTATTGTACCACGGTGTCCTTGCTGTCCCAAAGGCAAAGATAAAAAGGAAACTTTGTAAAGCCGCCTTGAAGCCCAATCAAGAAGGCCACCATTTTAAAGTCTCCTATAACAGCCCAACCGAACTCTTAATAATTCAATACATCTAGCAGGATATTGACACTGCCTTTATTCCTCTTTGAGCTTGACGGAGGGAACGAGGGAAAGAGATGAATACATCTTCTCGTAATAAACAGCACTGCTTTGAGGCTCTTGTACGAGCTATCAATAAAGAGGCGCCACTCTATGGGGTTACAGACGATTCTGATTCCCTCAAACAGACCGGCCACACTTTTAAAAAAGCAAAACTCATCTTGACGTGTATAAAAGCTTGAAAATCACTGGTGACGCTTTTTCTGACCTAATATTTGCACACTATCATCTAACAAATCTCACTACTTGAGACCAAGATCTCTGACAAGGTCGTTGAAATCTTTTTGGTTGAGGTAGTATGGGTTTCTCTCCTCAGTTGCACCTCTGAACTGGTTTTTATTTGTAAAAATTGCTGCTCTCGTTTTGGATAACTGGGTATGGGGAAGTCAGAAGTGTGTGGAACTGGCGAACTAGATGGGTGAAGGTCTGAATACATGATAACTGGTGCATTTTGCCTTCTCGACGTTTGGAAGAGTTTACCATGCAGAAGAAACAATTGTTTGAGTGGAATTGCAAAATTCATAACTATCTTTTCTCCTCTTTACCATCCAGGAAAAATAAAAATGAAAATCTAAGTATAAATTTACAAATACTTTTCATTTAGTGTTATTAGAAATGTAAAAAAATCCAGTATCCAAATAAACAAAACACATTATATTTATATATAGATATTACCTTGCAGAGTTCTTTTGCAGAGATCACAGGTGAAGTGAGGTACACAAGGTTTTTCTTGATCTCATACTGACATGCCAAATATGCCTTGTAAGCATTACACATTTTAACAGATTTATTTACATAGTTCTTTTTTTCTATTGTGTTAATAAATTAGCCACAGAAATAGCAAAATGCGTCTGTCGGGTGCTTAAAATCTCTTGATGCCATGTTTGACGAATACTTTTATCAATGACGAGAGATGATGTCTGCGCTAGGACAGCTAAAGTTAAACTGATCTGTTGAGTAGAGATTCTTTGTATTTATATAGTCATCTACGTTACCGGAATGGTCTAAAAATTCTTCAAAAATATAAAAGATTCTTGAAAGTACTATATAGAAAGCTCTAAAAGTTTATTTTTCACCAAATTAGTAGTGAATCTATGTGGAATATAAGAGAATTGCCATTGCTCTCATGGTCGGAAAAAACAAAATAGAAGGGAACTAATACATAGCTATTACTATTGTATTACTGTTTCTATAACTTTTAAATACAGTATATCATGATATACCATAACTGTAAAAAAAGATAACAGGTGATACCTTTTATATATTTGGAACATTTTCTTCAAGATAATTTTATTTCCCATAAATTGGCTTTTTAAAAATTTTATGTCTTAGCTACAAAAGCAAAGTTTTGGGATTAAAATTGACGCTTTTTTATTAGAGCGACAAACAATTGTGAAATAACACTTTTAACTCAAGGACCAAAAGATGAAACTTTGTTACATAGTGTAATTGGTTCTTTTTTTAAGTAAAGAGCATGTAAGGATTAACATAAAATTGTAGAACAGCTTTGTATGTAGAAAAAATAGGAAGAAAAATAACAAATTAAGGAGATGAAGGAGAACAATAATATTAAAATAATTTTAAAAATAATAATATCTAAAATCAAATCTTGGCTCTGTCATTTAAGTTTTTACTCTTGAATTCAGAGTAGCTCTTACCCTTGTAATTCTCCCACAAGTCATATATGTTATCATCCAATGAATCTTAATTATGAGTGTATTTAAAAGTTCTATCTCGTAATTGTGAAAAATTCTTAATTTCCAGAATGAACGGCATACCGAGCATATTATAGCGTCCCCAAGCTATTGAATAAGGAAGTTAGCCTCCATCGATTCATTTTTAGTTTGCCTAAATTTTCAATACATTGTCCGCCGTCCGCTGTTATGTAATTTATTTTCCAAATAAACTCAAGATTGAATAAGATATGTAATCGAGACAAACTTGGACAAGTTTCGGTTTAATTTTTGATTTCATGATGTGTTTTTGTCCTCCATAACTCTATATTTTTAGAATGGGTTTTTTTGAAAAAAGGGAAAAAAATGATAAATATTGGAAGGGGGGCTTATTACTGCATGATTTGTTATCTTGGGGGCAGTTTCTAAAATCAAGACATTATTATTGTTTTTATTATAATTGGTGAAGTTCATAAAATTCAAACAAATTTTATTTCCTTATATTTTCGAAATTTTCATCGAAGTTATTTCTAAAATAGATTTTTAATGTTAATCTTTATCTGAGGGATATTTACTGGCATTTAAAAACAAGTAGAGCTAAATGAGGATCGATTAAATATACTGAAATAGATCATGAGAAGAACAAGAAGACTGGCAGATTTAGAAGAGAAAGAAGGTAAGAATGAGGAAAGTAAAAAGATTGAATAAATAAAAAAGAGAGGAGATGAAAGAAGGAAAATAAGAAGAAGAGAGAGAGTAGAAGAAGTTCAAGAAAAGGATGTGCATAACAAAAAATAGAAGGATGCAAAGAGTAGGAGAAGAGGAGGAGAGGGAAAAAGAACAAATAAAATAAGAGATAAAATCAAGGAGAAGGAGGAGGAGAAGTAGAGAAGGACAAGCAGGATTCAAATGGAAGAAGATAAGAAAAAAATATTGAAGAACAGGAGAAGAAAAGAAAAAAGAAGGATGAGAATAAGATAGAGGAAGAATTGAAAAGGAAATGAACTAGAGATGGATAAGAAAGAGAAGAAAAGAAAAGAAGAAGTCAGTAGGACGAGGAAAAAAAGAAGAGGGAGACAAAAAGAAAAAAATGAAATATAAGAGACGTAAAAAAATGAATACGAGCAAGAAGATAAGAGGAAGGAAAGTAGGATGAGGAGAAGAGTTCGAAAATAAAACAGAAGAAGATAGAGAAGAGGAAAATACTACTAAGAATAAAAATATAAGAAGAAGAAAAAGAAAAAGAATAACAAGAACAAGAACAAGATTTCCGGGTTGTTAAAAGAAAGAAGTGGTTTAAAGAATGAAATTCAGGATGAATTAATTTTTGTGTGGTGTGGGTTATTAATTTTCAAATAAACTATTTATTATATTTAATATTTTTTGTTTTCTTTTTTTAAAAAGTGATTCAATTGGCTTTTAAACAATGAGTAAATAACATTCGCGTGAAAAAAGCGATTTCAAATACCAAATACCCTTCGTAAGGGGGAAGTGGCGAAGCCATGGTTTGTGTTTTAAGTGAATAATTTTATTTAGTAGACCAGGACCGAAATATCAGTAGTGTGCATTATGTGCTTCCAGCCAACTAATTTATTGAAGTAACACGGCTACGTGACAGATGACTACATCTCACAGGAGCTACGGTTGGCATTCATAATTTCTATCAGATCGAAAAGATCAATAAGGTATCAATAGATCTAGAGTTAAAAATCATCCGCTTCAATATTACGAGTACGTCATGTGAAGATTTGAGGAGAAATTATTAAAAGAATTGTGAACATAAGATCTGTAATTTTCAACAAAGGTTTTGATAACAATAATTTTTTATTTAGTCCCATTCTTCAAAAATTTAATTTAAACTCCTTGGTCGTTATATTCTTAAAGCCAACAGCATATAGATATATATGCGAACGAACCTAATTGCTACTACCTTTAGATAAGGAATTAATAAATGCATTTCTCTTTATTTAAGAAAATCTTTTGAAGTTACAGACCTTATTTAAAATAATAGACCACATGAGTGTCTACAAGTAACTGAGGAAAGCACATGCACAAAATGTTCTCTCCTACCTAGTTATGGGTGTTCATAAACTTTGCGAGCTTGAACAATAAGAATGATCACGCCATATTCGTCATGCGCACGGCAATCCAAAACCTATTTTAAGCTATAAAATTCAGTTAAAAAATCCCCTATGGAGATTTCAAAAAGCCTTGCCGGTGATAACTCTTCCTGACTCATATAAAATCACTTTTATTTTCTTTGAATTTATGCATGTGCCGTGCATTTAACAGGTTGATATTTTATTTCTATTTAATTGTATATAGGAGAAGTTAAGATGTAAGGTTGCTTGAATCCAGCATAATTGCATTGACGGAAGAAAAAGAAGTTTATTTTTCTTGTGTCGCTTATTCAAATTGAATAACTGTGGATTAGTGGTTGAGTGTTTACTGAGCAATTTCTTTCTTGTTTTCGTTTTAAGACTGAACGTTCGATAAAGATCATTTGTCTTGCAGCAATAAATTTTCTATTCATTTTTTTCTTTCTCTACATTATATTTCGTATTGAGTTACACCTGATATCGTTCGTTGGCTTTACAATTGTAGTTATTTACTAATCTACTGATTTTTATTCTTAACTTATTGTTTATTATTGAACTATTTTTCTTCCTAATTCTTTTAATTATATTCTTTTGTATAGCTAGTAAAGTTTAAAGGACAAAAGGTTGTTTATTAAATGTTGGGACTGTTGTAACAATTCTATCAACTGTCGAAATCTGACTGATTTTCGAAGTTCAATCGTTCTTAGATGTCTCATGATCTTATTTGAAATAAAGTTCGCGAAAAAATAAATTACCACTTATATTTTCAGTTGATAATTCGTGTTTTTTTTTTTACTATAGATAATTTACTTATTGAATATAAATAAATATATCTTGTATTTACCTTGATTAAATCCTTTTCACTTGAACGGTTCACTCATGAAGCCTTTGTTTGCGTGTGTTTGTAGTCTTACCTTTCTTGTTTTATTCAGCCAAAGCACGATATTTTTTTTATTATCAGATACAAAAATGTTATTTTTTTATATTTTAGAATCTTTTTCTTACTCATAACGACCAGGGTTCAATCACTAATCAATCATCTTTGAAGGATCTGCAAAAATTGCGCTCACAAAAGACAGTGCCGACATGTAGGGAAAATTTCTTATATATCACTTCTCAGCAGGATCTACGCCATTTCTATTTTGTAACTTTCTTAGAGAGCTTAAAACTAAAGCTTATTAGCATAAAGCAGGCAATCGCACATAGTTAGGTATGTTAGAATCTTGATTCTTCCCATGCAACCTAAGGCATCCTGTGGTCAACCCCACTAAAGAGAGACTAAATTTAATCACAACTAATAGTTAGTCAGTTTAAAATTCCCTGTAAGATAAGAAGGTAATGATATTTTGCTAGTTAGCAATTCGATCTTGCGGAAAAGAGAAGACGTTACTATTGTTCGAGAGGCGAAAGTTAAAGACCTAACTAACTCAATTTCTAATTTTGCAGACCATGCTACATAAAATACCCCTTTAATAGTCTATATCTCTACTAGTAATTATTTTTCTCCAATGTAGGATAATATACTTGCGCCTTATATAAGTATAAGAGAAACAATATAGAAGCCGTAAACTTATTATATGAGGTATAATACTGGAGTGGATTCCGTCGGAGACATTGTAGGCAGACCATCTTATATTGAAAATATTTTAAACTTTCTGCGTAAAAGTAAACTATAAGCAAATATAAACTGTTTTAGAACTTATCAAATATAGGGGGCACGAGTGGATCATAGGTGTTGACTTAAAATTGGTCAATCTTCTGCTAGGGCAACAAGCATGGTATACTAAATATCCTTGCTTCCTTTGCTTATTGTACAGTAGAGCTAGGGAAGAACATTATTGCAAACAAATCTGACCAGCACGAACATCAGTTACTGTGAGAGAAAAAAATGTAATTAATTCACCTCGAGTGAGCAGAGATAAAATCATATTTCCTCCTCTGCATATCAAACTAGGTCTCCTGAAATAATATGTAAGGTCTTTAGATATAAACGGCGAGTGTTTCCAACACATAATTTCAACATTCCCAAGTTTAAGTTATGAAAAACCCAAAGCTGGAATTTTCAACGATCCACAAATGAGAGCATTAATTAATAAGATCAGTTTTCCTAATGTCATGAATTACCCCGAAATAAACTTGTTATAAAGCTTTTAGGAAATTATAGGGCAAATAACTACAAAGAAGTCTTAAGAAAACTTTTAAGGGACTACAAAGTGCTAGGTTGCATTATGAGCTTATAATGCATTTTTTAATAGTCATACTGACCAATTTCCAAGTAATTTAGGTGCTTTGATTTATTAACAAGGGGATATATTCCACCAAGATATTAAAATTATGGAAAACGTTATTAAGAACGTGGGATTGCCATATGATGGCTGATTATTGCTGCTAATTGAAAAAAAACCTGCCGTCAACAACGAATACTCTAGAAAGGCCTATAAAAGAATGTTTTTACCACAGTGAAAGCTCCATATCTCTTTGTTTTGTTTTATTTTAGGTCATTTATATCGTTATAATGGAATTTTGCAATAGTTTGAACTGCATGTATTCATAAAAATGAAAATAAATGTTAACGCATGACTTCAATTTTAGTCTCAGTTTTGAAAAAACTGGAAAATGGCGCATGAGCTGTTTACAAGAATCAGGACCTGATAGAGCCAAACCGAGATGAAATTCGTTTTCAACGCACAAAAATTAATTACAACCAAGTGTCAGATATCATTCAATAAAATATGTCTTCCCTAGTGTTACTTTTTCAGTTTCATCTTTGTCAAATATTGTGATCAATTCGAGCAAATTAGTTCACTTGAGCGTTCCCGTTAAAAGCGTTTTATGTCATTTATTAAGAAGTTTCCTACCAGACTGTTTGCCTTTTTAAAAAAATTAATTGTTACATTTGCCTTTTGTTAATTCCTAGAAACTAGTCCTTCATTAATCGAGTTTTTTAAAATTCGGCAAACAAGGTTTTAGGAGTTCGAATTCTAATTATTTAAGCTATACTAGTGAATTTTTATCGCGACATGGCAATCTAGAATCTTTAATTTTTCTCAGCAAAATTTATTACATAAATTCTCTTAGTGGGTTGTATTTTGAAACAAAAAAAAGTAGCAAAATGTTCTTTTAATATCTTCCTCACATAGGCGAATTATTACTAAGGAAACAAGCTGATTAATGCACCTTTTTAATGACAGTTTTATTTACATATCTATTAAACGCTTTGGCTCATGTTTTGATAGGACGCTTACTTTTTCATAGAGATATGTAATTGCATCTATCAGTAAATACTGGAAGTTTACGCTTATGTTCCATTTGGCTACTAGATAGGTACTGAGATGTTAATGGTTCGATGTAAAGAAGGTACGGATCATGATTGCATAGGTCGTGGTCAGGATACGAGAGGAAAACAGGCAACTTGCTCTGATTATTTTATATATATATATTTCATTCGATGAAGTTTGGAAATTAGATCAATACTTTAAAGTGTTGCCAACTAATTTAATACCACCAATTAATAAAATATAATTTTAATTAATACCCAATAAAATATAGTTAAACAAAATCTGATTTTGCCCCCTGCCTTTAACTAGTGCCAGATAGTTTTGAAACATTTTTTCTTATAAATTATTGCTTTCGAACAGATAAAAACGGACGCTCTGACAGAACATTGAAAGTTGCAAATCGTAAAAGGTTCCATCCTTATAAAACGACATTCTTCAAGCCCAAATTTGAATCAGTTTTAACTAATACAGATAAGGCGTTTGACACAAGTTACATTAGGAAAAGTGAGTTTAGTTGGTTTGTGTTAAATTGCATAGGTTATTTTAACTGAAATAGGTTGAAGATTTCTTTCATCCAAAGTAGAACGTAGGGTAGATACGTATATTCTAAGCTCCAACTAGAAAATATAAAGTCACTTTCGATTTCTTTTGGCTTTATTCGAAAGAAATTTTTCAAAAAATGAACAAAAATAGTAGGAGGTGAGGTTTCCTTTCACATTCAACGGGAAAATTCCACATTTGAAGTAGCGATCGATAATATTCTCTCCCCCTTCTTCCCAATCTATATATGGAGTACTTGGAAAACTAACTATTTCCACAAATTACTACACGCTTTTGATTGGATGCTGTCCAAAATCCATTTGTGTGTTTGATCTAATCATTTATAGGCTTATCTATTCCGAACGAAATCACTTTGGTGCAAACTCGTATAAACGAATATACATCATCATTATAGTCACCACAACTGTGTTAACTATAATATTTTTAGAGCTATCTTTCTCCGTGCGCATAAAATAATCTCACCCGACTTGTTGAATAAAGAAATATAAAAAAATGTTAACATGAGCTTACACATTCGCTAGCTATATATATTTGAGACAGTTTGAAGAAAGAAATATGTTGGCTTGTTATATAACAGTGTTTAGTATGTAGAAATCATCGCCTCCTCCACTCAATTCAAAATAATATACTCTTTAAATCCAAATCATCACTCCATCAAATTCTTCTCAAAAATTTCACAAACGCGCACAAACTGTCTATTCTATAGAATGTCTAGATTTGAAATATTACCCTAGACAAATCTAGAGAGAACTTCATATACGGTGAAAATTAAGTAGAAAATATTTGTACATAATCGTAAGGACTAATCTACTAATTATATCCATAATTATATGTGTATAACTCAATCAGTTGTAAAGCGTAAAATCATTTAATAAACGTATAAAAAAAAAATGAAATAGTATAGAAAGTATGCTTTGAAACTATATGCAATTGTAACATCAATCTCCCTTGTTTTCATCAAATCCAACTATTCCTTCCTCTACCCGTCTCGAATTATTTTTTTAAATGATTTGTCTATCCTACATAGGGTTTTGGCAAAGGTGCTGATATGTTTTTCTATTTCAAACTGCTGTATTTTATATCTGTTCATTCCTTAAAGACGTTTTTTAAATGGAAAACAATATCGGTCGGCCTCTCCATTTACTTTATCCTTTATGGGGATTCTAAAAAAATGTTGACTGTCTTTGTTTAATTTCGGGAGTTACATTGATATCGGCTTGTGTAAACGAACAAAAAAATAATAAAGTTTGGCATGTCATTTTGGAACATAACATAATAAGCCGAAATCTCTGTCTTTGAATTTTGTAAACTGTTCGTAGACAGTTTACAAAACTTAAAGACAGAGATTTCGGCTTATTATGTTATGTTCCAAAATGACATGCCAAACTTTATGTGTTTGGCTTTCCGCACAAAGTTGCTTTAGCTTGGAGGGTGTATCTCTACCTGGATCCAAAGCATTTTCACGAAATTGAACTATCAAATTTATTGTAAACTGTCTACTTTTCCTCAGAAGGATCTTGCATGGGGTAAGAAGGTGTCTTGAGTGCTATCTTCCTCACAGTTTTTGCTCTCCCACGGGAAATACCGGATCAACCGGTAAGGGGGCACATCTGGGTTCACTTCCATTTCAGAGGTCGAAAATGGCGATAGCTCCTAAGTTTTCGGAGATTCAGATCGGAATTTAATATTTTATGACGTGTAGATGATGGGTTGTCCATAAGTGATTTAAAATGTAGTAAAACGCAAATCCCTTTAACAATTGGGAGTCGCATGCCATTGATGTTTTCTTCGTTCACACCAATACTAAAGTTGAACGAGGTCTTGATTCTGCTACATAGTACCAAATTTTAGAAAGATTTACTTGCACCCAAATTTCGAGCTTAGCTCGCTTTATGTTTAGGGCGTTCTATGTATACGGTTGTCTTTAAATCCGACGTGAGGGGAGCCTTTACACACATCGTAAACTATATTTGCATTCCATCACACTGCGAATGTAACATTGTCTTCCTCCCGAATCCTAATAAGTTTGCAAGCTGTCTTCTCTCGTCTCTGAATCACCACACTGTTGACACGATCCTCCATTTGATGGAGAGCTCCCGTCCACTCTACTAATAATAGTGCTTGGATCCATAATCTGTCCGGCTGATTCTTATCGAAAGTCTTAGTCTTCGAGATATTCCCGAACACTAACTATCTTGATACTGTGAGAAGAGAGGTCGAAATCACTTGTAATCAGAACGAGATAGTGCGCACTTTATTGTTCATTCCTGAATTTTTGGAATTGGAATGCTTCCTCCGCTGTCTGTATAAAATAGTTGGGATTTAGTTTTAGGCTTTAACTGGGGATGTAGCAAAGGGTCCCTTCATTTTTTTATAGTACGTTGTTTTCGGTTTTGGGTTGTTTTTTGCCTTGGTGGCTGGCACAACTAGAGTTTAAAAACTTAGTATCATAAGATATCCTTAAAGCTTGTGAGAATTAGGGGAACGTCGGAAATGTTTGATTATCTCTATAAGGCGACCATCTCCTCCAGCTTAATCTGGGTCCTGATATTGGACTTTTTAGGTTTGCAAACCTAGATGCGTTAAAGAGTTGCGTTAGCACTTTAACAACGCCACATGCTTAGCAGAAGTTGCTGAGTAGAGGATCACTATCTAAATTCACAAATTCCGACTGAGCAGCCAGAAAACAGGGCGACTAGAGAAATTTTATTGATAGGACGTACTACTCGTCAAGAAAAATTTCAGGATCTGATGGGCTCTAGTGCCCGTCTCAGGACGTAATCTGTGTGTTTAGTTGGATTGCAAGCCAAAAAGAAAGTAAAGGCCAACCACTATAAAGAGGAAACTTTATGCTTTTAAGAAATGCACATAAAGAATTCAGCCAAATAGGCGCAAGTAAGGAGGCATTGAGGTAAAACCGAGCATCATATTAGTCGTTCCTCAACTCCTAAGACCACTCAAGTCTGCTTTCTTAAATCATGGAGGCGTTAAAGGGCGTGGTTCTTTGAGTTTCCAAGCCTATCTAAAACGGCATGAGGAAGCAGACAGAGAAAATAAATGTGGCATGGTTTTAAAAGAATTGATGCCCAAAGAGGAAGTGAGAAAACGCACTAGATTCCCCAGTTCCCGTCAAAAAGTTTAAATATACACAGTGGATGGGACTTACCCACTCTGTACTGAGGGAGGGTTGAAGCGATTCTCTTTAATTTACATACGAGATAAACTTTTGGCTGTATCCTATATCAATTAGAAGCGTATCACTTTTCTTAGAATTGCCTCTCACTCTAGATCGACTAGCAAGTAAGCAGCCTTTGTATACAACGTTTAGACGTTTGAGGAATAGAAACTTGGCCCTCTGAAATAAATGAGGGTGTAAATTTGAATGTCCCGTTTCAGAACCCAAAACTCCCTCAATATTACAAATGTTTCCTCGTTTTAGAACGACAAAACTGGGTCCATGAACTTTAGAATAGGCGGCACGTCGAATGGGCTTTAATTGAGAATTGGTGATTTCCATGGATGTCCCGACGAGCACAGGTACATAATATGGCAGATAAACGATGCGTTATCGTAAAATGAGGAGACGATTCCTTGATATTACGTAAATAAATCTTCAACCTGATAAAAATCCTAAGAGTAACCGCTTCCTAACCATTACACTGTTGGCTCCCAAAAAATGCGTCTGCTTTTCAAATGTTCGACAGAGATAAAGTAGCTCAACAACTGTCTATGGCACAATGAGTCTCCTCTACCTAATTTTAGCCGACTTGAGATGGAAGTGAAAGCAAAAGGAGTAAATACCTCCTATCTTACTGTGGTTAGTCTAATAACGCCTAAATGAAGTATAGATTAGGTTTGATATAAGATTGTCCTCATAAAAGGAGTATTTTGGTACCATCTAGTGACTGCTTATTAGGGCAAAGTCGCCGTACTCACAGTGTCGTCGAATAGACTCTTGACGATATACCATATATAACTATTCGTTGATGATAATTATTCTAATATTTCTAGTGCGTGGTAATTTGATTGACCGAGGTTAGTCCAAAGGAAGCGGGGGCCTGGAGAGGCTTATTTATCTTCAATATGCTTAAGAAGTGGAACGAGCACAAGGATAATAATATGGCTATCATTAATCAAATAGAGTTTTATTAATTAAACTATCAACAACACACCCCAAAAATGTTTAAATAACATGGAATGGAAAGGGTCACAGGAATATCTGACTTATCCGAGGATTAAGATTTGGAGAGATTTATAAGGTAAACAAATCAAAATTAAAGGGGGGTGATGGTTCGCTAAACCATTTAAAGCACAGGGTAGCGTTGAAAAAAGGTTAGATGATTAAAGGTAATGCTCAGCTTACGTAATTACAAAGTTGTTGTGCAGAGGAAGACGATAAGAAGGAATCTTCGGTCCACTAGTGATTTCCAGCAGAAGGGTTCTTTAGGGGGTTGTCCTTAGCGAATAGGAAGGACTCTCTTTGAAGAGTGAGAGCGAAGTGGGGCTCGGATGTACGAGCGATCTTTGTGACAGCAAATCGGGGATGTTCTAGATGAACAATGGAAGTTATTGTTGAAACCAAGCGTTCTCTTGAAGAACGTTAAAGAGGGGGGAATTGAATTGTCCTGACGTGATGTCTTGAGAACAAGAACCGTTTCTTGTTAAACGGGCTTGAAGAACAATGGCTGTTCTAACGTTGTTCTCTTTCTGAACAACAGGGAGGGTGGGGAGAACCGTCTCTTGTCAAACGGGCTCAAAGAACAATGGGTGTTCTATCGTTGTTCTCTTTCTGAACAACAGGGGGTGCCTTATTGACTTGGCGTCTCGAAGCCACGAACCTTTGCACTCAAGGGATATTGTCCTCTTCTGGACAATAAGGGGGTTCTCGAGGTAGAGAGTTCCTATGTGCACAAGGGGTACTGGATCGGTGTGATGCCTCAGGAAGGTAATCGAGATCTGCTCTGCTTCAATCGGGGAAAGCTATGTATAAGTACCCGGAGCCAATTCCATGGCGTAGGGGATAATTGAGTGGAGGACTTTGGGGGAATGCCCCGGTTGCGCCTGGAAAAATAACTTATCTGCCCATAAGCCTAACTCAATCTGGCGAGATCGACGTATGGAGGAGAAACGGGGGAATCAACCTCCTTGATTAAATATTGGCTAAGGTGATAGCGGCTGAATTTAAGCGGCCTCAGACCGTTCTATCACACCAATTACAAACTAATACTGGGCTAGATTGAAAGACAACTAGCAAAATGTAAATAACCAAGATAAACAAGGAACAAATGCTAAGACACAAGCTAAAAAACAAGAAAAAAAAGATAAGCAAAAATGCAAAGAGAACGAAGCACGCACTGGCGTCAGAGGTAGGCCCGCCTAGCTCCATGGCAGAAACATGCAACCTACAACAAACAGTCAAATAAAGGGGAGGAAGCTGGCCTCCTCCAAAAAGTCATATATAATGCAAGTATGTGTGGACGAACCAGTCCCAAGGGCAATAGACACGCGGTAGTGACCCCACTCCTCCCACTACCGGGACAGGCAATGTTTCTGAGGACGGACAGACTCGGTTTGGAGTAGGCTTTCGATGACTTGAGAAGACACAGCGTCTTCGAAGCAGCGCATAATAAAGAGATTGCTTATCATTCTTTTTATAGGGGCTAATTTGTCTTTTAAGTATCTTGGATCCATTTCTTCAAAAAAGGAGAGGGGGCGGGCTTTATATTTTATGGGTGGCATAGGCTAAACGTCCTCCCTCACCTTGAGACCAATCTTTCGTTTCCATTAAGGGGGACGGATGACCAATTTTACTGTCTTCTCCCGCCACTTAAACGAAATGTTCAGGGGAGCTTGTCCCATTACATCGATTGGATTTTGCATAAAACAACAGAGAGGAGCAAAAAATGATGTGTGACGTAGAAGGCAAAATGTTAAGGGAGAAATTCAGATATAATAAAAAAACATCCACCAGGGAAGTCAAGAGAGAGGGTAAAATTTCACTCTCCTAACCAAATATGAGTGGATGAATTCCGGTCGGCAACTATGTTGTTAACTTTTCCTCCAGGAAATTAAAAATATTAAGACTATTTTTGTGAATAAAGATCTGGTATTTTTGAGACTAATCGTGGGCACTATGGCCTAATCAGTGTCTTATTCCTTCAGGATTTAGCCCTGTGCATGTTATAGATATGTAGTTTGCTCTAGATCTTTAATTTGGCTAATTAGGTCGCAATAAAGATTACCATAATTATGATGAAATATACAACAGATATTACTAGCAGCCCTACATACTACAAACGCAAACTTCTTACGCAAACATTTCGGAATCTTAATTATTTGGTGTCGATCATCAATCATTAATAACGTTTCAAGATGTATTCTCCATCCTCAAGCGCTCATCCAGAGGCAAAATGTACTCTACGCATGTTAAAATTAGTCAAAGTATGATTCCTGAACATCTATGCATCTCAGCCATAGAGGAACAAAATCAATTATGCCTCTACAATAAAAATCTACTATCTTCGATACTAAAAATCCTTCAGTCCAGATTCTACCTCAGTTATGGAGTTGAAAGTTTTTTGGTTAAATAAGTGCTTAGAAGCTTAAAAAATGGTAGTGAATTGTTGAAAGATCGGGTGAATATGAAGGAAGTGATAGTCTCGTATACCAAGTCAGTGATTTTCTGGAAGGTCATCCTGGGAACATGTAGCTGTGCGTTTTACTGAAGCAGAATTGGGCCACGTCGATTTCCTGATGCTAGTCTCATTTTTACCAAGTAAACATGCATTTCTTCGAGATGCTTGCAGAAAATCTCTGCTGTGATACTCTGATTAGCATCGAGAAAACTGTATTGGACAACACCAATGGCAGACTACAGACAAACATCATAATCTTCTCTGATGCAAACATATATGTTTCCAAACTCTATTCTGAAAACGAATATTGCAAATTTATTAAGGAGTAGACAACAGTTATTAAGAATGTATATTTTTTAGAAAACACAGGAAATAAAAATCCAAATCCAATTTTTAATGCGAATAGAGAAATTAGGCAGTAGTGTCAAAACAATCTAATATCAACGTAAACTTTGCCGTACACTCAATATAATTCATTGATATCACGTTACTCCAAACTAATTTCCTTTGTAGTAAACCAAGAGCTAAAGTCTATCTAATGCAAACATTAAATTTTACCTGTCTCTTATTGCCTAAATTCCTAACACCTATACTTTATTGAGCAAATTAATCATAGAATCAGCAAAGTTTATCACTAACTATGATTTGAGAAATTAGGTGACTTTATCCTATTTTACATTTTGCATATTCATTTTCTCTAACATTATGGTCTTAATGGCATACGAATCAAGGGAACATCTAATGATCTCTACTTGGTATAAATTCACTTTGGTTTTGAGCTTCAATGCAAAATCGCTCTTCAACTGATGTACTAGTTAGATTTCTTCTACTTTTAAACTGATGGAATTCGTTCAATCAGTGAACGGCTTTTTTCCTTCCCGCAATAATAATAATGATCTTATTTATTGCATATGATGCTATTTAATCAAATAGTTTTATATAACAAACCAAGCTTTTCTTTTTCTACTAATATATACGATAAAGCATTGTGTCTCTTGTATCGTGTACACGCATGCCATAACTTTCGAGACTATTATATATTTTTTTATTTTATCATTTGTTTTTAATATTAACGTAATAATTCTAATATTTAAATTATTCGAGGTTTATTAAAAGGTCAGCACTTCTAAAAGAATAATAAAATAAAATTGCACTCTAGTGCTGTTCCTATAGGAAATGAGTTCCAGTCGCACGAGCTTTTTTATTCGATAAGAATGGTAAAATTACATATAGTTAATATAAATTCAATTATTGATGTTTTGTAATTATAATCTATTACGTAATGTATATTTATAAAAAAGTTTGAATCTTTGTAATTCCAGAAATGATTATTTTCCAAGAAGAGCGTGTAAACATGGTTGCTTTGCAAATAAGTAGACTTAAGTGCAAGGAGATAGTTTATAATGGTATTGAATCAAGGCGCACAATTTTTGAAATCATTGATGACTTTTTAAAAGAATAGTTACAGTCCAGTCAAGAATTTTGGACACCCTGGAGCTTTAATTGAAGGTTGAAATCGCCTCTTGGTAAGGTTCCAACTCAAAGATCGGGTCGCCTCTAGTGTTAAGTTTGCTCAAGATTGGAATGAGGCAGGTATGAACACTACAGCATGCAAAGTAAGGCGAAAACTTTTCGACAGAGGTCTTAATTTGAGAAGGTCTGCGAAAAAGCCTTATTTCATCAAGAAGGATAGGATCCACTTTTGTAGGAAATATAAGGGATGGACTGTTTGAAGCTTCTGGAAGATCCCTCGTTAGGAGCAGGAAAAAGGAGCGCGTTCACGATTCCTCTGTCTTTCCAAAGATGAAACTTCTCTAAGTTCTCCATATCTATTGCTGCTTCCCATCTAAGAGTAATGGCGCAATAATAATTTTGCCCAATAATACTTGCATAAAATCAAAAGGGAAACAAAACCTGCTAAATAAGAGCCTTTTCATATCAGGTCAGGAAAAAAATTGACCAAAATATCTGTATTATTTCTTGGCTAAAAAAGTATCATCGAACAATTGAAACCATAGCCCGGGAATTAGCAAGATTTGTACCCCATAGAAAATTTGTTGGCGAAAATCAAATTGGCAACGGAAACCATCCAAATGTGTTCATTCGCGAGTGCTTATTGAAAAAAGGGAGCAAAATATCAGTGAGGATATCATCACAAGTTTGGTTTCCAGCATGCTAATTAAATTTGATCTTTCATGAAGAACAAAGTACATTATTTTAAATATTGTATAAGTGCATCAATTGAATATCTGTTAATAAAATTGATTTTGGATCTATTTTTTACATATTTCATCTTCAGTTTATGATACAAACATACTAAAATAAAATCTGTTTGATTATTTCTATTTTATTTTTTATACTAACAATATAGTAGTCTCAAAATTTCGGCCATGCCTCTACAACCACCTTATTTGCTCTGAAGAAATCTTATATCCTTACCATTTCAGTAAATAAATATGTAATAAAAAAATTGAACATGTCATTTTTGCTATTTATTTTTACCGTAATATCATTGCGCCATTAAAAGTGTATCGATTAAACCCTAGCATTCTCTCATTAAATTAAGGGCGTGGTAAGTTTACGGAAGGTTTTAAATTCCAACAATTAAACTTTAATGAGATTAAAACCACAAAAGAAAATTTAGAGTTTTGAAAGTGTCTCGTCTCCGGCCGGATTTGCCGGATTATGAACTTTTTTCTAAAATGTCTCAGATAGCAAAGTGGTAATGAAATACTGATAAATGAGAGTAAAGGGAAACCCCCCAGGCCCAACCCCTATCCCAGCCTAGTAACAAAAGGTACAGAAGCCAGTAAATATAAATCATGATTGGCGGGGCAACTGAAAACATGTTAGTAGGTGCATGCATATTTCTGTTTTTTTTCTAATTTTTATTATTGGGCTAAGGAATAAGTTCTTGCGGTTTTAGCAAATTTATTTATTACCATTAAAATTCTTAGAAAAGCTTTATTTTTAATTGATAACAATTTGCAATTTAATCAATAATGTAATCTCCGTTGTTATGTACGACTTCTTCCCAACGTTCAACTAGTTTTTCGATGCCTCTGCAATAAAATTCTCTAGGTTTTGACTCGAAGAATTCGTCTAACTAGGTTCTTAATTCCACATCAGTATTGAACGAAATGCCGTGCAAATTGTTGGAGAGCGATCGGAAAAGATGGAAATCCGATGGAGCCAAGTCTGGCGAATATAAAGGATGCGGCAGGATTTACCAATTAAGCGTTTGGATGGCGTCTTTTGTCATATTGGCAATGTGAGGACGAGCATTGTCGTGTTGCAGAAGGACTCTATAACGTCGATGAGGTCGCTTTTCACGAATAGCTTCGGCGAGCCGATACATTTGTTTAACGTAGAGATCTGCATTGACAATCTCGTTGTTCGCAAGAAGCTCATAAAGAATGATGCCTTCACAATCTCACCACACACACTGCACGTCTTTCGTGGATGAAGTCCTTGCTTTAATCGCGGAAGTGTTTTTTTGTTCGGGCTAAGCCATTGTTTTCGATGGTTCATGTTGACATAAACACACCACTTTTCGTCGCCAGTGATGATGCGGTGAATAAATCTGTCCTTATATCCACGAGTAGCCTTGTGGCGAGCTGGCAAACCTATGGTAATCGTGAGGCGTTGAAGTTTGTTGCTTTCGCTTAAAGCGTGCGGAACCCATGCAACGAGTTTTTGAACTTTCCCCATTGCAAGTAAGAGCAATGGCAGTAAATAATTATAATATAATACTTGTTTATTCAATAACAAAATTTATTGTATGTATTTAAGAATATTTTTATTAGATGATTATCTAAAATATTACTTCCAACTTGATAGTATATATTTTGTTGTATTATGTTCCATCATCTGATAGAATTCTTTATTACATTCCTAAGCATATTTTCCATATTCATTGAAATTTCTTTAACAAAGCGATTGGGTAAAAAGATAATGAAATTAGAATTATTATTATTATTATATAATGATAATAATAATAATAAACAGTTAACTAATGCGTATTTTAAATACTGAACTTGTATATATTTATAAACATCAAGATTATCCTCCCTAGCGAGGAGGGTGAGATATAGATAGTTTTAGACATAAATTCATTTTACTGGTCATTCTTTCTTACCTGAAGTGTGGCTGCAATCTCCTCAAAGCATCAAATGAACGCATCCTTTGCGTCTTCAAATCTTTCTTCTTTTTCTTCAAGGAAGCACTGCACTGAATTTCATCTTCACTTCCAGCAGACAAACTGCTGCTTCTGCTGCGAGGGCTAGGGCAGGACACAACCGTTAACCAATCCAGTAGCCACGCTGCTGCTTGATTCTTCTGTGGAGCAGTCTGAAGAAACTTGTCTTTGTAGCTCAGATCAATGCAGCTTGCCATAAAGTATTGCTTGTTTTCCATTATTCAAATAGAGGCGGAGTCTCTGGAATATGGTGATAAGCTCATGAACGTCTGGCCTAGTAAGTCGCGAATAGTGATTCGCAATGTCTGCAGACCTTCATCTTTTTCACCAATTTTGGACAGAAACCGTTACAACGTTGCAATAAAACTGCAGAGTAAAGAGGTCTCAGCGCTCGTATATTTGGTTAAATCCTCCAAAGTTTTTGTAATGAATAGAAATCGTTCGCACAGTGTCAACTCATTGGAAGAAAATGTTTGAAGATCTTCATGGACAGCATGCGCTTAACCATGAGTTGCGCTATTACAGCGAGTCGCAACATCATGGATGGGAAGAAGCAGATTTATGTTCTGTTCGTTGGGAGCAACATCAAAATCAATGACATGTTTGCTAATGGTCTGCATTTTGCCAAAAGATCTTAAATAGCTGGTTGTCTCAGGATACTATCTTGAAGAACTAGCTTAAAACAATGGATAGTACAGTGAATAGATGATATTTCTGCCAACTCGGTACCAAGGATTATGTTGGATGCTCTTTCCCTTACTATGACATGTTTACGACTTTTATCTAGACGCTAGACTGCTCACATCTGCCGAAAATTGCTCCATTTGACGTATAAATTCTTTTGTGATCCAGTGTCTAGATAGTGAGATAAAAGTCTCTTTACAGTTGGAGCAGTTCCATATATCGATAGTGAAGGAAACGTGGTTTCCATTGGGTGGCGCGAGCTCGCACTCAACTGCAGAACTGACATATTTGTAAACTTGAGGCAGCACAGTGTAAAAGAAATGACGGCGACTAGGAAGAATTTAACTAGGTTGCATGTGATCCATCAATTTGATGGAACCATCATCTTTAAGAATGGAGAATGGTTGGTTATGAAGAACAATCATGTCCATAACTTTCTTGAGAATCACTTGCGCCCTACTGTCACTTATGTCCAAAATTTTCTTACTGGAAAAGCTGTCAACTAGAGATAGCTGTTTATTCATTATAACACCTTTCGCAGATGAGAAATGATATCAGGAAATCTGGGCAGCCGAGGATGATATTACTGCTACATTTTTTTCTTGCTCTTTTCTTTCTTCACACGCATTCGGAATTCTTTGTGTGCTAAGCTCAAATGTGAGTCGAGAAAAGAGATGTACTATGCAACCTCTGGTCTTCTGTTGCTCGTTTTAATGATACAATGCACAGCAAGCAGTTAGCTATGTTGTCAAAGTCATATGCCTCTTTAAACACTCCCAAATTGTGATCCTATTTGCAGGCCGTGCAATTGCATTCTATTATCATTACTTATTAAGCTAGTAAGATCTGAAAAAATATAATACAATTAACATAGGTTAGCGATTTCGTTGATGTACAATATTCACGAGTGTTTGGGATTTTATTACTACAAGCTTTGCATGCAAAGCATTAATACATATGTGCATTCCTGCTCAAAAGCGAGCCTAATGGGGCAAGCAGGATAGGAAACATCTTCAGTGGGATATCTTTGAGACGACAATATAGGAGGGGTCATCAATAGGTTTTGCAATTTGGATATAAGGAAACGAGATATAAGGAAAAATGTTTTCTCATTTTTTAAAATAACTACCCCCGACTGCAATGCACTTGCGCCAATTGTCCCTGAGGCTTTGAATTCCCGACAACAGGAAATCTCCCGACTGCTCTTCAATCCACTCCTGGAAGGAGAGCTGGACATCTTCATCGTCCCCAAACCGGCTTCCACGCATTGCAGCCTTGAGCTGGCAGAATAAAAAGTAGTCGCTCGGGGCCAGATTTGGACTGTAGGGGGGATGGTTAAGCTCCTCGATTCCGCATTCGTGCAGGGCAGCTTGTGCAACTCTGGCCTTGTGAACTTTGACGACGTTGAAATCGATCATGGGGCGTGAGGTTTCGTGAAGTTTTTAAGGACCCAACGGGCAGATACCTTGGACATGTCCAAATTGTCGTGAATCATGTTGATAACACTTCCATGTGATATTCCAAGTTCTCGCTCGATTTCTTCTACCTTGACCCGTCGATTTTCGAGGATCATCCTCTCTACACGGGCCACATTGTCCTCGTTGGTCACGTCTGACGGGCGTCCTGGACGGAGGTCCTCTTTAAGGGACTCACGACCATGGCGTAACTACCTATGCCAGTGGGCAATGGTTGCATAGGAAGAGGTGGTATCGGTGTACACTGCAACCATGCGTTCATGGATCTCTTTTGCATTCTTGCCTTCCTTGGTCAAAAATTTAATCACTGTGCGGTGCTCAACCTTCTTCATTGTTGAAAAATTGTGACTGACAATCTGCGATCAGATACTGCTTCTTAAATAGACGAGACAGGAGCGTGCCGCTGCAGGTCCTAACTTGTCATAACTTGTCCTAACACCCCCACCAACAGCCATCCCCCTGCCTCTGTTTTGCCCTACCGATTAGCAAAACTTATTGACTGACCTTCGTATTTTTCGAATTTTAAATGTGGGAAAGACACACAGGCTATTTTATAGCTATGGTCGTCCTCTTTCCAGGGTGGACTATTCATAGCAATTGAGCACATAATCTCATAATAGGCGCATTCTTCATCCCGACCAACACTGGTGACATTTTAGAGGCACCGCGCAAAGTATAGGTTGCCTCAAATTCAGAAAAGCATCACCCAGGAAAAGAGGCTCGCTATAAAAAATAAAAATATTAAACTACAACGAATAAGTTAAAAGTGAATTTCTATTAAAACCAACTATTTGTGCCTAAATCTTTTTATAAAACTCAAACGTGTGACATTTTTAGGCTTTCAATGTTGCTCTTTCTCTGTTGACATAGAATAGGCACAAGACTTATACCAATTGCCAGGGGAGGGTG
Source organism: Ceratothoa steindachneri (assembly GCA_963969495.1). Taxonomy (NCBI): domain Eukaryota; kingdom Metazoa; phylum Arthropoda; class Malacostraca; order Isopoda; family Cymothoidae; genus Ceratothoa; species Ceratothoa steindachneri. The sequence continues at coordinate 157,578,062 of OZ018322.1, read as the reverse complement.
TCTCAAAAGCTATTTGTGTTTCTGAGATTAAATTAGGTAAATCCAGCCGAATTTGGACTAATTATCCGGCAAAATCCGGTTCCGAACGAATCCGATGTATCCCGAGTTTTTCCTTATAATATTTTATCTAAGCTAGATAGAGCAACAAAAACAGGAAATCAATTAAAGATATTTTAATCGTATTTTTAACTCAAACTCATAAAATTCGGATATTCTTGGAAAAGAAATACTAGAATGGTAGATACAATGATTTCAGAAATTGCGCAAAATTCTTTTCTCAAACATAAAGCAGAGAAGGCGCCTTATTAGAAACAAATATTTGAAATTAAATTTTTTTTCTCAAGTCTATTCGATCAAGAAATGACAGCGCTACATGAAGATTAATTTCAAAATGTCCTTATATTCAGATGATGAGAGTTTGCTTCTTGAAGCTTTCAAAGCGTCGACTGTTGATATATGCCTATTGTAGTGGATAGTCCGTTAGCCGGCAACTGTTTTATGACATATGATACTAGATCATGATAATGATTTACTGCATTACGATTTGTATTAAGGTCCAACCATTTTATGCAATTCTCATTCTGTGGGCAAGAAATTAGCCCCTCGCATCATCTGCTTAATATATCGGGCAGAAAATGTTATTCTGCGACATTTTCTGAAATTCTCTAGAATAGAAGCTTTTCTGTTCTGAATTTCTCTATCCTCTGAGTTGTATGTGACTGGGTAACAATGTTGTGCTTTAAAGAGCCAATCAATCTACTGCGATAGAGGGCTTATGACACAACTTCTTCAAGCAGATACCATTTGTGGTTTTATATCTTATTAAGTGATGCATCAGCAAGCTCTGAGTCAGCGTTTTTGTATTTTAAACATGATTTGAATTAGATCAAAAACAGTACCGTCTGCAGACGACATTCACATCTTCCATACTGGATGGTAGCATAGTACTAAGATGATTTTGCCTATTCGGCAATATCATCTTACACTATTTGATCGACAAACATCAGCATTTTCATTAGGTACAGGCTTCTGGCCTTCCTTCTGGTCTAATGATTGGCGCTTGGTTGAGTCCAGTAAATACCTCGATTAAGCATTTTTCCAAGAAAAATAAGTATCAGTTTAGGCATTAACCTCTGTTCAGATCTTGAGAGTCTCACTGCTGTTAGAATATATTAGAATACTTGTTCAGCTTTCTTTTTCCTTACCTACAGCCATTTTCTGTTGATAGCAAAAGTATTTATCTTTCTATGGAGATATCCGCCCAAACATCTTTGAAATGTTCAAACCTGAGATTATCTAGCTTCTTTAACGTACAAAATAGCTTCTCCAAAACTACCCCTACTAGGATTTCTAGGTTGAGGTCGACAGGCTAGATAAACATCACTTTGTACAGCATTTTCGCTTAGCAGCTTGGCAGCTCCTTTTTTAAGTCCACCGTCACTGAATGTAGTGTTTTGAATACGAAGAGTAATATTATCTATAAGTTTCCATGTCTCCACTAAATCCATTCAAGTCTCTACGTGAGCTGTTACAAAGGAAATATCGATGACAGTTTCTCCAAATATCTTCCCTTCAGTGTATGAAAGTGAACTAGAAATAGTCACAACTATAGTCTCTCAGGTACTTCCAGGTTCAATTTCCAACATAGTTTAGAAACTTTTCATCCAAGTGTTAGTGTCGTTGTCAGCTTGAGTCACCCTAGCTAAGCCCATCAATATGAACATCATTTATTCTGCTGTACCTGTAAATTAGTACATGCTAAGAGAGTATTTGTTAAGTAAAAACTAAACATCGAAATCAGGTTTTATTACGGCATAATGTTGAGATTGAGAGACAGGTTTTGAGTTCAACCCCTCTAGCTTAAAGAGTAGTAGAAATCAGGGAAGTATCTTGGTTGTATCATAAACCTGGTTGATAAACCCTTATACATATGGCGTTAAATTTCATGACCTTCATTCGAAAAGTCAATGAGAGACTAGAGAATTTATCTTGCTTTCGAGAACATCCTGAACGAGGCAGATTGTAACCTTGTTCTCTGTGTTAGTGTCGTTGTCAGTTTAAGACACCCGAGATTAGGCGATCAACATGTATAGCATCCTCTTATTCTGCTGTAGCTGCAATTTAGTTCATGCTAAGAGAGTATTTGTTAAGTAAAGAATAAATATAGCAGTGTGGTAAAACACAAAAATTTTGCGGCGTCCAAATTAAGAGTTTTTACCTTTTTCTTGTCTATGCTGCAATCTTCCATTCCTCTCAGCTTGCGTAAGCTTTTTTGTTGACCAGATATACTATATGTCCTTTCCTTTCAGGCCTTTGGTAGAACCTGATATCATCATCTTTCCTCAAAAAAAGATTAGTATTATTAATGATATATTTATGTATTATTAAAACATTTATTCAGTTATTTATGCATATATTTATTATTGTTATTTTTACTAATTAACTTATTTCATAATATTTCCTTTAATCGCTAATTTGTTGCTCTATCTTGCCTAAATCAAACCTTATAGCCCAAAACATTATTCAAGTGACCCCGGCGAATCCGCAGGCAGAGAATTTAAAGCTCCATGCCAGAACTCAAATCTCCACGATGAACGTGTCATACACAACTGGACTATCAGATCATTAGTGAATATCAATGCTTTGTGTGATAATATGTGATTATTATAGCGCCCCTATATGTAATGGAAAGTGAAACTATGGTTTGTATGGATAAGTAAAGTTCTTAATTTAAAACAATTATATGTGAAGGAGAACTTAAAATGGTTACTTGAGTGCAGATGGTAAATAGAAAGAGGAGGGAGTGAATAAGAAATAATAATGCTGGAAAGAAGCGTGTAAACTAGATTAAGAGTGAGACTATTCTGAGCTCGTTAGAGCATGTAGACAGAATGGATCGAAATAGTTAAGGAAATATACGAGTGTGTGTATCGGGCTGTGGGAAGTGTTGGGTGATTATGTTTTTGCGTGTTTAAGAGAGAAAGGACTGACTTAGGACCCAGTCGAACCTATTACTTATGTGACGTGTTTATAAAGTGGATTTATACAAAAATTAAAAATGACAGACAGAAGATAAACCTTATAAGATAAATCCTATTAGCCAGGAGAACCGAGAAGACCTTGAATAAAGACTCCTTAAATATATTTACGTGCTTCTACATCTCTCAAGAAGGATACTCCAAATAAGTAAAGTCTGCCCGCAAACTGGACTGTTTTACCCATCTAAACCCTGTGATGGAGAGAGATATGTCAATAATATGCTCAAATCTCTTCTTGATTGGAGAGGGTTAGAGGAAGTCAATTTGAATTAAAAGAAAATGATTCCATGAAATCGTCAACCATCTCTCATCCATAGTAAGTGTTTACGTCAAGAGAAAATAATAACACATTAGAACAGGAAAACGAAAGTTTTTATCATACAAATTTCAGACAATTAACATTAATAATAGCTATCTCTAGTATTTCACCGTGTTCGACTGGAACCAGAGGACTCTTCATTTCCTCGAATACGAGCCTTTGAAAAGGCAGAACCTCGCAATATAAAATGAGAGAGTAACTATTTTCCAGGTGTATTTGCGCTAAGGCTAACCAAATCTTAGCACCTCGTGAGGACAGGCAGGACGGAGACATATCATCTTTTTCTGAAGGCAATCAGGTTAAAAGATGGAAATAGAACAAGACTCCTCATATTCTCCTAATTGGCCAGAATTCACATAGGTTCTGCTCAAGGAAATTGCTCCCTCCATCCTGTACGTTTTTTAAGGTACAAATTTGATAATGAGTTGGAGACAAAAACAATAAAGTAACTGGACATGGGCCACTCTCCAACAGATCTCAGATGGCTATTTCCACGTTAGTTGCCGTTGAGTTTCTCGTTTTCGAGGTATTACAATAGAAAGTTAAGCTCTCTAACCAGTTTCTTTTTCTATTTGCTCAAAACCCTTGGCTGGTGTAGCGCATATGAGGTCAAGATTACTTTGTAAATTTGTTGGTGCAGGACAGTGGTTTCCATCATTTCTCTTCTGGGCAAGGACAATGGTACAGACCCGCCTTTTAGAAATTGTGTTTATTGCCATCTTCAGGTCTTGAGATCTTAAAATAATTAAAGAAGATTGAACAAGTTTCTTCTTAAATGGTTTAGGCTGGGAAATGTTTTCGATACCGAAATCAATCACTTTTCTAAAGAAACCAGAACTCTTTGGCACACAGAAGAGGAAAAAGGTGCAGAAAACCTTCTAGTAGGCGCAGGATTAACTAGAGCTACCGCGGTTATAGAACTTGGGAGGTCAGTAGTTTAGAGTGTGTTAAAAGAAAGTCATAGAAAAAGCCTAGTCGCACAGACCGCTAAAGGATTATCTCCTTACCACTTTGAGAAGGAATTTAGTTGAGCCAAGATGGCAACAAATTTTTTTGAAAAGCAGGGACAATCGCGCACAACAACAATAAAGTTATTAAAAACTACGTGTAATAAGGTTAAATATTAAGATATTTTTATCTATTTTATATCAGATATTTAAGGTTCTTTGTTTAGAATTAATTAAACGCCATTAATATAATCCTTATCATCACTTTATGGCTAAGCTTAATTCCCTGGGCGCTCTATTGTCTATCCGCTCAATACTCATTGCATGTAAATTGTCGTACGCCTTAACTTCCGTGATCAATAGTCGGCGCTTAATGTTCGACCTTAAATTGTCGCTGCTCAATTTTATAATGTGCGCAATTGTTGGCTCACTTAGTGGAAGCTATTGCGGATTTGCCACACTGCACGCACACGACGACGCACAAGAAAGATGAATCGTGAACAGCCTTTGAAAGGGTCACACAAATTTAGCGTTGAATCTTCTTTGCAAATTTAGTTGCTTCTTTTCAAATTCCAAAGTACTGATAAGAAAAATAATACCAGGATAACGGCACTTGTGTCTTGAAGCTTGCTTGGAATTCAATTTGGTCGTGATTGCACTTTATTTTTACATTTTCTCTCCCCTAGAAATAGAGAAGCGCCTTAGCCACGTCATATTTCCCTTTAGAGAACTTTATTTTTCATGATGACCCAACCCAGGAGTTTAATAATTAGGTTTGAAAAGAACTCCAAGTGTTAGTTTACTTTCTTATCTTACGAGAGGTCTGCTTCAGATGTTTCCCATCGTGGCTTCAAGGACCCCTTCTGCGACCTCTTAGAAAAAGGACACAAGGAGAGATATAGGTGGCCCGATACCACCATCAAATTAAAGCACTCAGGATGATCCATCCTGTGAAATCATTCCCTTCGAATTTAAAGAGCAATAGCAAGGATGAACGATCATGCAGAAAGTTAATAAGGAGAGATCTGCAAAGAAAATGGTGTCAAAGGTAGGGAAAATATATGGAAGATATATAGTCCTAGATCATCTTGCAGGTATTGAACCAGGGACGGCAATCTGTACGTATTAGAGCAGGGCCAGTACGCATACACCTGGACTAAATCACACAGAGAGACGTGGACCAAATCACATACTAGTCAACACTATAAATCTTCCCTTTCAGAATATATTTTCGGATCCTGGCCTCATTCTTTTCGATATATTTTTTCTTCAATCTTTTGATTCATTTGTAGGGCTCTACCCTGACAGCTAAGGGTTGACTACTTCCTCATTAGGGTAAGAGAATTGTTTGAAAATGAGTCCCCTTCTCAAATAGGTTGTTTGAGTGAGCTACTCCCTGCACCCCGGGAGATTACCTCTATCCTAGAAATTCACTTTTCCTCCCTATCAATATGTATTACTTCATTATATAATTCAAGATTTCTTGATGATAATAAGCCTTCGAGACCAATAGATATTTTGGCTGGCAAAACTTAAAACCATCTAAATCCTTCGATGAAGGCACGTCTCCGGACTAACACGAGACCGATATTTAGGGGTATGATGGTTAAACGACAATTAACTAACTAGAAGGGAAGAATACAGCTATCATAACACCGCGATCTTACAACAAGAGCCAAAAGGTAGTCGAATAATACCATTCCTCCTGATTGGCAACTAGCGTACAAAATTATCCGTCGGACAGGAACCAACGTGAGAAGCTGTTTGCCAAGAAAGTAGAGAAAAAAGATGTGAATTAAGAATAAAACTCAGGTCGTTTTTCAGAGTACGAAGGCGAAAGGCATTGAGGGGCTTGCCTATCCTCCAGTTTTCAGCTGTAACAGGGTGTTTTTTTCTGTGCTACACTATTTAGTCAATTGTGTGGTTCAATGAGACACATTCTTAATCTTAAAACATGAACATATTTTCAATTAGGTATAGTATGTAAATAACCGAATTCCCTGGATTATGTATTAGACCAATAACAGAATGCATCTGCCACGGGCCCATCATAATAGGCAAAATTAATCTAATTTTAAAACTAATTCTCTTAATGATTTGCTGACGTGGGATAATTCAATATACACCAATCAAAATTGAAAAACAATTTTGCTGAGCAATTCCTCCGAATTAAATGACATGAATTGGCATACTAATTTACTCCAATTGATCAGAATATCACATTTGTATGTTAAAAAAAATAAAACTACATATACATAAAAAATATTCGATTTTTACTTGCTTTATTTATACTATTTACCAAAATAAATTAAGATCTTAAACAAATAAAAGACTCTGCACAGTCCTTGAATATGATAGGATTAGATTAGGTTGAGGTTGATCTATTTGCATATATTCTTTTTTGCTACAGTGTAAGTTTCCATGTCATTGGCTTTAGTTCCGGATACTAAGTTAGGTTGCACTTCATTAAAAAATAGATGGAGATACTCGGTGTGCATTGTAATCTGCTTTATTCGATTATTATTGCACGAATTCCTTAAATATTGTCTGTGATTTGGTCCTGGATTTCATCTTACTAATAATATTTATCTCTTACCTTTTCCATTATAAATTTGACCCATCCTCTAGCCAAGCGGATTACCGATGCAGTGGATCCTAAATAATATTGTGAAAGGACTTCCTGCTCCTGTAGTTTGAGAAAAAAATGTACATGAACAATGAAAAGGTTAACCCAAGATAAAAACTTGTCATAAGGTTGTATCCTTTATAACGGCCCATCCCTATTTAAGTCTTTCCGTTCTTTAGGACGCAAACTGTTTTCCACAGTGGCAGCAACTTTTATCATGTTGGTGAAACAGTTCCCAAAAGGTTTGACGATTATGCAGGCTTACACCAAACACACTGTCAGCCCCATTGGTCCCACAAAATTGCGGAGTCTCCTAATCGTGAACGCGCCTTCTTCACAGATCGGGGGAGTTCTAAACGCTATTGGAAGCCAATTCTACTCCGTGTGGTAAAGGTTTCTCTTTTCCTGGATTGCTGGCAAGGTAAACTCAGTGCAAACTCATTTTTATCACAAGCTTCTTTAACATCAGGGTAAGCATTCGTGTCCCCATTAGGCAAACAACATTTGCCATTTTTTGATTTGATTTTAAGATGCAGCATTGCTAGCCTACAGTTAAAATTAAACTCATTGTGGAATCAACATTTGGACCAAGAGTGCATGTCTATTATGGGACCTACTTTGCTCGGGAATTTAGAACATGCACAGAAAAATTGTATTCACTCCTGGATTATATTATTCCAATTATTCTTCTTTGTACTTTACGAGTTTAATGCAGATTTTACTAATTTTCCCCCTTTATGTAAGTTCACCACTTTGAACAACTTCGAAAATTTTCAACCGGAGATTGCACTGCTTGTTATCGCCACTAGGAAGGTATAAATAACAGAGACCGTAAGCGAATGGTTAGTGCCAATAAATAATTTCTTTTCAGAAACATTAAATACTGTTATAAAAAAAACAACTTTATGAACTGTTTAACGAAAGATTGTCAGGAGAAACACCAAAAAAATGGCCTAAAGAACATTCTTGGCGACAGATTTGAAACGTGGAAATCACAGAAGAAATGGTATCTGTAATCGCAGCTACTGCTGTATGTAAGCAATAATTTGTTATCTAACAATTCCCATTGCTCAGGTGTGAGTCTTTCAACTCACTAGAAGAGAAAAAGATATGCAAGAGCATTAGTAATTCATAGGATCGTGCAAATACTATAAAGGTGGGAAGTTAGCAAAAATATCCCCCCAAGCATTTTTGCTATGAAAGAAATAAAATAGCAACTCTGGCTTTTTTCCATGCTCATATATCCCAGCACGGAAAATTGAAAACACAATTACGCATCTTGATAAAAGAGCACCACTATGATTTTTAAGAGAAAAGCTGTCACATTACTCACTGTAGGCTTTTTATCCCACATTTTATTACCAGTCATTTCTATTTATCAATTTATCCATTTTTCCTTACTGATTCTTGATGCGAATCCCCTCTTTGGCCCCACTCTAATCCTTTGTATTCCCAAAACATATAATCTCTGCATAAGGAAACGACTATTTAGCAAAAGAATTCAAGGCCAAACTCTTAATCGATAGTCCAATTAACTTAGGATGATATGAAAGTATCCATTGTAGATTACCATAGAAAACAGAATATACAGATGTAATCCGGGCAACCAAATCAGATTAAATCTTTAGTTTTCCAATTACGCCTTGAGATAAGGAGTGTAATAGGGCAGGCATGGTAGACAGTTTTAGCATGAAGGTGAGGATGCATCAGGGCTCTGCGTCAAGCCCCTTCACAATTTAACATTGTCTTTGACGTGTTAACTGAGAACATACGAGGGAGGATACCCTGGGACATGATGTATGCAGATGTGATTTTAGCCAGTTAGTCTCAAGAAGAGGTAGAGCAAAGGCTTGAGGAGTTGTGATTAGTACTTGAAAACAAAAAGATGAAGATATGTAGAACAAAGAGAGAAAATATGAAGTGTACGGAAGAAGAGCAAGACAGCGGTAAAAGCATTAGGTTAGATGGTATAGAAATGAAGAAAGGAGATGCCTTCAAGTATTTGTGATGTACTATATCAGTAGATGGAAATGAGGATAAGAAAGTACCTGGAACGATCCAAGCGGGATGGAAGAGTTGGAGGGATATATCGGGGGTAATGTGTAACAGGAAAATGCCAGTGGAATTAAAGGGAAATTATGCAAAACTGTTGTAAGACCACTATAATGTATGGAGCAGAGGCATTGCCTGTAAAGAAGAGCAATGAGAAGAGGATGGAACTAGCAGAAATACCTATGCTGCGATGGATGTGTGGCGTGACGAGGGATGACAAAATCACAAATACAAGGATCAGATGAACAATAAAGGTGGCGAAGATTTTGAAGAAGTCACAGGAAGCAAGACTTAGATGGTATGGGCACATAATGAAGAGAGTGACGATAGAAGAGTTTTTGAGATAGAAATACAGGCAAGGAGGAGGAGAGGAAGATTCAAGATTAGATGAAGAGACTGCATACAAGCTGACATGATGGAGAAGGGACTGGAGACCAGCATGGCGGGAGAGAGAAACAGGTGGAATTGGCTCATCAAAAACAGCGACCCAGTATAAAGACGGACTAATAAGCTGACGACGAAGAAAATTACGCCTTGAGATAAAAAACTGTATTGACTTTATTTTCTTTCTTCCTTCTCCTGAAATTGCTTTCGCATTGGCAAAAAAAATCATGCAATTTGGGGTTTTTATTTCTGATATCCGGATTTATTTGGTTATATTCACACAATTCCTACCAGAAATTTACTTAGTAAGCATTAAGTAATTTTCTTTCATTTATCATCGATTTGCATGATATTCTTTGAGTATAGATTGTATTGAATGATTTGTCGAGTGAATAAACTTGCAGGGTCTTGTAAGTATGAGGTGAAGCTTGGTTACCGAAATTTAGTAAATTTATCTAATATAGTAGAGCGCCAGGCGTAGGCGAGACTCTATAAATATATGAACTTTGGAATGTTATTCATCGGACAACTCTTTAGATATAATCCCGTATTTGGCGATTATACTGAAATATTAAGAGCATCTACAAAACTCAAAAAAGTCGACTTTGCTTAAAGTTAATTTATAACTTCTTAAAAATATAAATATATTTTCAAAAATAAGATAAACACCAACGAAGGCATCGCTCATGCTGCTTTTTAATATCATATGCAAAGAAGATATGATCTTTTGTGAGCTAAATTTTGACAAATCTTTCTTTTCTTCTACTGGGCATAAAACTTCCACCAAAGCATTCTCATTCGAGCATCGTAGAATACGACTAATCCCTACTAAGAGCCGATGGCCTGTAAATACATCATCCTTATTTCTTTCTCTTAGCTATAGCGTAAAACGCTATAGGTTAATGGGCAGGTCTGTCAAATCTCTGTCCATAAATGCTGGTTAATCCACTTTGAAGTGTGAACCGAGTGGGTATGTGGAATGCGAAGTGCATATGCGCTGTGGTAGAGAGTGGAGTAGTAGTCAGTGTGGTTAAAAAAGGGAGGTGACAGAAGCCGGCTCTATGTGAGCCGGACATATGTAAAAGGGAATGAAGAGTTTGCGTTGGATAGAGGTAATGAAGCGCAATTTGGTGTAGATTAGGAGCTAGTAGTTAAGATTAAATGTCAAAGCTTTTGATCAAGGAGTATGATGGCGCATTGGTGAATTATAGATGTGTGAGCTTGATAATTAAAAGGATAAAGTTGAGATTTTCAACAGAAAAACTGGGAGTTGTGTTATGCCGACTCTGTAACCATAGAAGTGAATGGGAGAAAGTAAAGAAGAATCAAAAGTGAAAGTATGTTGTAGCACAGAGGTGTGTAGGTATAGGCGATTACTTGAGGTTACGAGATGTGAATAAGTGAATAAATCCTATTTTACTTTAAAAACAGAGAGTGAATGTAAGTCAAGCACAAAAAAAATATGTTTAATAAATCATCGAATTCCTTGCATAACTGCCCTATGCTTTGCCTTGCTCTAATTCCAACTAATATTTTTCCTCACGCGTTAAACTGAAAAAATAATTATAGCGATAAAAATAAAAATAACCAAGAGTTATTAAGATTACTTCAGTCATATCTATGATTGAACATTAAATAAATATGAAAAGCAGACAAGGTCGAAAAATGACCCCTTTTCTTGAATTTGTCAACCCAGATTTAAAGAACTTAAAACAAAACGTTATCAAAAGTTTTTGAACAATAATGCATGCAATGGTGTAAAAAAGTAAGATAACTTTAAGTTATTTATTGTTATCTGTCTTACCTGGCATATTTAATCACAAATATACCCCACATACTTCATCTATCATAAAAAATAAAAGTATCTCAAATTTTAATATATAAAATTGTCCCTCTCTGAGGGAAACAGAGTAAAATTGTATCATGACTATGTGGAGAAGCTACATGAGAGAATAATTTAAGGGATAAATGATCACGTTTATTTTACAGCAAAATTAAATATAATGAGACAGATACTGCATGTAAAAAAAGGATCTAAAGGAACAAAAAATTTGCTATTAGCTACATGGAATCTGTACAGGGTTGAAATAATGGATCAATTGACCATAAGCCCACTTGTCACGATGGGATTATAGATTATAAAGTGTAGGGTAAAATGATATTCCCGGGATTGAAAAAGTGCTGTTAACCTCGTAACGACGCTCTTAACAATGGACACAATGATAGTTTGTATGTATTAGACACGTTTTTATTATTTTAGCATATAAATGTGTTAAGATTGTAATAGTAATGATTATGACCGCCCTGTGGCGAGCACACGCTCCAGGCGACAACTGAAGGTCGCGCATACGTTTTGGACGAAGCCCTTCCTCATGTTTCCCCACGCGCAGCTGGGGGAAGACTTCAGTTCCTCGACGATGGTGTAGCGGACCTTGCTGGCCTTGAACTCAACAAGCCAATATTCCTTTGACCAGAAGTTCCTGTTTGATTACAACCACTCTTTAATGGTCTTTGGGCGTTTGGTCCAAAGCACTATACCTTATTCGTGATCTTTATCGCCAAGGACAGGACAATCACGGGCAAGATGTCGTTGTAATCGTCCTCGCTGAGCAGGTAACGAAGCACAGCAGAGGTATCTTGTCGTAAGACTAAGACTATATTTAGGCCCGCTTAATATAAAAGCTACTGACGAAATATATTAGTTTATTAAGGAAACTAAAGTAAATCAAATCTCATGACTAAAATCTATTTTTCCTAGACAGAAAAAAACAGTGAATAAAGACTAGAGATGTAGACAATATAGAGATATACATCCTTGACCAAAACTAAAAAGTAGCCTATCTAATCATTCATCTAATGTAATTAAACTTTTGTGATAAATGAATATAGTGTATATATAAATATTTTTTGGCATGGACTTTACCAAATTTTTACATATTACTAAAGATATTTTCCCCCACTCATCTCGTAATTTTTGTCGTTCTTCTGTTCTCTTTGTAATTGTTGTACTTTATATTGCTTTTCTAATCCCTTCCAAAAGTGTTATATTGAATTTAATTCGGGTCTATGTGGTGATTAATCCAAAGGAGTGATCCTTATTTCTCCAAACAATAATTGGTTTGGTGTGATGTATGACATAGAGCGAGTCAAGGAGGCACACTTTTACTACAACTTTTCCTTACATCCGAACTTTTGCAAGCAATTATTTTCTAAGGAGTACAAGAAGAAAATGAACGGTAGGCAGAAGGCAAAAACCAAGAAACAATAAGGAAGGAAAGGAAAGACAATAATTCGAAATGTAAAACGTAAACAACACTCTTAAGATTGTGACACTTAATGTTAATGAAGGAAGGGGAAGGGCACGGCAGATGGCAACGTATTACGAGTAATTAACTCCGGCATTATACTATTGACAGAACACAGTATCGATACAAGACCAGGTCGTATAAAGAGGCAGGGCTACAAATTAGTCATGAAAAATACTCGCAAGAGTGGTTCGACTGTGCTGCTGTTGGTATCAAAGTAAATATCTCATACAGGTGCATTCCGGAACTGGACGAGTCCTTTGTGGCCGTGTCACTGCCCACCCTGATGGGCAACCTCGTGGAAGTCGCAGCGTACCAACCATTTCGACGAGCCAAAAGGGTTAAAACTATTAACAGATAAAGCGATAGTCAAAGAGGGAGATAAGGAGAGACACGAGAAGAAAATTTAAATAAAGGGGAAAGGGACAAGGAGAGAGGAAGAGAAATAATATAATTTTAATATAAAATCAATGCAATAATAAAATTGACACATCGGGTTACCATGAAAAATTAATAAAATAGAAATATAAGGCCAAGCTAATTTCTATACGAATAAGATTTTTCATAACAGAATCAATTTTAAAAAGGCCAGGGGAAATGTTTAAGTTATTAAATTAGCTTATACATGAACATTCGACAAGGTTTCTTTTAATGGAGCCATTTGAACGAAAAATAGATTTTGATGAATTACAATTAATTTAATTGTTATATTTGGACATATTCACAAAAAACGCACTATTATTTACAGCTCTCCTAACCTTGTATTTATCTTCATTAATACGTCAAGATAATTGCTTTCCTGTCTGTCCAAAACATTTACTTAGACAAACAAAACATTCGACCGAACAGACTCCCCTCCCCTAATATTATTACAATTATTGTGGACTAGAATGTTTTTTTTATACTTGACTAGTATTTGAAAACAACTGAAATGTTTAAGTTGTTTTTAGTTTGGTAAGAAAGTTATTAACATCTTTAGAATTAGGCCACAGCCAAAGGACATCATCAATATACATGTACCAAACAATAGGGAAGTCAACGATAGTAGGGAAGGGGTCTTGTTTCAAAGAACTCCATATATATATATATATATATATACATATATATATATATATATATATATATATATATATATATATATATATATATATATATATATATATATATATATATATATATATATATTGATGATGTCATATTCCTGTGGCCTAATTCTAAAGATGTTAATAGCTTTCTTACCAAACTTAATTCACTCGTCCCTTCCATTAAATTTTCCCATGAGTTTGAAAATAATAGAACCCTTTTCTTTTTCGATCTTCTTATTCTTAGAACACCGACTGGTTTTAAGTACTCCATCTATTACAAACCTACTAATTCAAACTCATATATTCATTTTTACTCTTCGTATAGTCCCAAAGTCAAACGTTCCGTTTTTTTCTCTAGGTTTTTACGTTCTTTACGAGTTGTTAGGTCTGAATATATGGATTCTGAATTCTCCAATATCTTTCAAATTGGCCATAAACTATGTTAACCTTAACCTTTTCTTCTAAATTTTCTTTCTTAGGCAAGAAAGACGTTCTATAATACAGCTGGTGCTATCCCTTTTAATGCTAAAAACATTATGGTCTTACCCTTCTCTGTTTATTTCATTTACCTTCTTCTTCCTTTAAAAAACTTTAACATTTAAGTTGCTTTCAAATAAGAGTCAACTATAAAAAAACATTTTAGTTCACAATAATTGTAATAATATTTGGGGAGACTATTTGGTCGAATGTTCTGTTTGTCCAAGTAAATATTTTGGACAGACAGGATAGCAATTCTCTGTCCGTATTAAATTATAATGCCTTTTTTGAGCATATGTCCGGAACTAGCCAATTAATTAATTGGATTAAAAAAATCTATTTTTTGCACGAATGACTCAATTAAAAGAAACCTTGTTAAATGTTTATGCATAAGCCAATTTAATAACTTTAACATTTCCCTTGGCTTTTTTAAAATTGATGCTGTTATGAAAAAAACTCATTCTTAAAGAAATTAGCTTTGACTTATATTCTCATTTTTATAGAAACCCAATGTGTTAATTTAATTATTGCATTGATGTTGTATTAACATTATTTTATTTCTCTTTCTCTCTACTTGTCCCTCTCCCCTTTGTTTCAATTTTCTTCTCGTGTCTCTCCTAGTCTCCCTCTTTAGAGTAACGCTTTATCCGTTAATTATTTTAACCCTTTTTGTCTCTGTTCTTGACTCTTTCTTGCTTCTCGGTTTCACCTTGCTATCTGTTATAGCTAAATATTAATGTGAATTTACCCATCCCTCTCCTACTTCCTCATTGGTGATTCCTTGTCTCAGAGGCGGTCTTTCATCTTTTACTAGCTTATATATACCCTTATTATATTATTTTCCCTTGTATTTATCCTTGAGAATAAACTGAATAAAGTTCGAAAGTACTTGTAAGCACCTTTTTATTTTTTCTGCGGGACATCATTGCATATATAGTATATATATATATATATATATATATATATATATATATATATATATATATATATATATATATGTGTGTAAAATGTAAAACCCGCAATATTATTATATTATTTTATAATAAATCTTTTTAACAAATAAAAATCAATAATTTTTCAACTCCATTATGGCTGGCACCACAGCCTCAATACGGCTTTGGAACCTGGCGCCATACGTTCATCACTGTTTCTTAGGGATTGAACACCTCCTTGAAATTCTCCAGCGGCTTGGTCTAGTGGTTACAGGTTGGATGTCTTGGTATATTTCTCGAACGCTAGTTGTACACATATTTAGTAAGTAATCCATTCACAACAATTCGTGGAAGTTAGAAGTCCGGATATTGGTGCTGCTGAAATAATACGAATTCTCTGCCAACTACTACTGACTATTTTCGAACCTAGAGCCTTCTAGAAGTAACCCTTTCCAGCCAGTTCTTCACAATAGTCTCAAGTTTGGACCACGTCTACCAATCTAGGCATCTTAAAGGCATCTGCAAATAAAAAATAACACGTTAAAATATATAAAGCTGCAACAACAAATTGTTTTTTATAAAAACATTAATTTTTCCTATGTTTCGCAACTTTTAAACCCGCTAAACTGACAATAATTAATGTCTCTTTTGCTCATGGCCATTTTCATGTATCGGTGTACAGTTAATAGCGTTAAATATCAAACATAGCAAAGTGTTTAGTTCATAAAAAGTTAGCTGATTTGGAGGAGAGGAAGCAGGCTAAATATTGAAAAATGTTATCTGTATCATGATGATTGATGCCGGGTGTTAAAATGCCGACGTCATGACTAGTGATCAATATTATTTAATACTGGAAATGCTGTAAGATATAACATACGCAACGACAACGGAGACTATAAACCTAAGGCCAGCAGCAACAAAGACCAAAGACATTCTGGATGTGTCTGCAAGCCATAATTAAGCCAAAAAAACAGCAGGAGAAGTTTCATAATACTCTACGTTTCACATATAATGAAGACCTGTTTCCCTAAAGCCATGATGATTTGTAGGTATGTTTTCAGTGAGGGTGACGCCATGCAGCCTCAGAAGTTTGAGCAGGGTCTTAGACTCAATTCAGATGGCTATGTGGAGATACTAGCGAATCGTGTTAAACCCTGGCTTAAAGGAATTGCTGCTGGAAGGCAGACTTATAGAGAGAGTTAGAAGTTTTTGACGACGAATTTTCCCGACTTTACCAAAACCATTTTCTGGCTTCTTGATACCCCTAATTTAATTCCCGTGGATTACTCTGTATTGGGTGCCGTTTAGAATGAAACCAACGGCTCTGCGTGCAATCTAAAGCCATGCTAGTTTCTAAAATCAAGGATTTGTTGCAAGATCTTCCCATGGACACAGTGAGAGAGTGACGCATACGCCAGGATCTGGAGTAATCTTAATGCCACATAAGAAGCTAAGGGCAAATAATTGGTGCAGATTTATTTGGTTTGAAAATCGGATACTAGTTACAGCGTTGCCTGTAACAAAGAGGGGCGGTCAATAAGTTTTGCAATTCGGATATAAGGAAACGAGATATGAGGAAAAGTGTTTTATTAATATTCAATATAACTACCCTCGACTTCAAGGCACTTGCGCCACTTGTCCCTGAGACTTTGAATTCCCGACAACCAGAAATCTCCCGACTGCTGTTCAATCCACTCCTGGACGGCGAGCTGGACATCTTCATCCTCCACAAACCGGCGTCCACGCAGTGCAGCCTTGAGCTGCTGGAATAAAAAGTAGTCTCTAGGGGCCAGCTATGGACTGAAGGAGGATGGTTGAGCTCATTGAATCCGCACTCGGGCAGGGCAGCTTGTATAACTCTGGCCTTGTGGACAGGGGCATTTTCGTGGATGAGCAGGACACCGCCTGTCAACTTGCCGCGCTGCTTCTTACGGATGCACTTCTTGAACCCAGCCAGTTCCTTGACATAATATTGGCCTGTAATGGTCCTTCTACGAGGCGCATAGTCCACCATTAATACTCCCTCAAAATCCCAGAAGATGGTGGCCATGATTTTTTGGGCTGAGGGTTCGGTCCGGAACTTGATGGGGGCCGGAGAGCCCCTGTGCTTCAAGGCCATGCTTTTGAGCTTGGTCTCGGGATCACAGTGATGGACTTACGTTTCATCACCTTGTGGACTTTGACGACGTTGGAATCGATCATGGGGTGTGAGATTTTGTGAGGTTTGTAGGGACCCAACAAGCAGAGACCTTAGTTATGACCAAATTGTCGTGGATGATGTTGATAACACTTCTATGTGATATTCCAAGTTCTCGCTCAATTTATTCAATCCTCACCCGTTTATTTACTAGGATCATCCTCTCCACACGGGCCACATTGTCCTCGTTGGTCACGTATGGCGGGCTTCCTGGACGTATGTCAACTTCAAGGGAATCATGACCATGGCGAAACTCCCTATTCCAGCGAGTAATAGGTGCATAGGAAGGGGCGGTGTCGGTGTACACTGTAACTATGCGTTCATAGATCTCTTGCATTCTTGCCTTCCTTGGTCAAAAATTTGCTCACTGCGTGGTGCTCAATCTTCTCCAGTGTTGAAAAAATTGTGACTGACGATCTGCGATTATATACTGCTTCTTAAATAGACGAGGAAGGAGCGTGCCGCTGCAGGTCCTGACTTGACGTAACTTGCCCTAACACCCCCACAAACAGCCATCCTCCTTCCTCTGTTTTACCCTACCGATTCGTAAAACTTATTGAATTAAATAATTCAACCCTAAGGTTAATGAAGTAGGGAAAATGCGCAATCCCTCAGGTATAAATTCTTGTTACTCTGAGATAAATTGAGAGAGAGATTGAGGCAGAGTTTGAGAATGAAAGATATGAAAGGGAGAAAGAGCTCTGCGTCGGAATAATATGATTAAGAGGAACAGGAACCGTAGAACTGCATCTTGCAATATGACTAATTTTCATAATTTCAAATCGTGAGTTCAAAAACTTGATCTGTAAATCAATTAGCTCCGTTCATTTCTCCTTTTCATACAAGCAGGATCATCCCTTTATTGCTTATTATTTCAGTTATCAAATTTCTCCCTAAATTATCCCTATTGAAATCCTGCTGAAAGTCACTTGGCGCGAAACTTAAGTAAGCCCTTATTAACGAATTATTGCCAAATAGACCGAGGTTCCGTCTCCGCCTCGATATTGATTAAAAGCAAAATAACTCATGTAGCAGCAAATGAAATTGTGTCTGGTGTAGCTGGGTATAGATGGATACCCTTAACCCTTTATTCTATGTAAAATCTAGATTTTTATGGCAAATACTCATCAATGCTAGATGAGAGATTAGGGGCGGGCAGATATCCATAAGCTTGGTGTCAATCCTGAAGTAAGTGAGGCATTTAAGAATGTTGGTAACCGCCTTCTAAATTGAGAAAATAAATGACCCAAACTCTAATGGCTACGACCCCTTAGAAGAGGGGCATATGGTATAAGGTGGCTTAATTCATGATTTTTTAATAAATCTTGGTAAAAGTAGACCATTTGGTTTTAAGAACAGTCCTGAGACACCAGCAACGAGATGTCAGGTGAAATCTGGAGGATTGTGTTGCCTTCCGGCCCCAACGCCTGTGTTTTGATCTAGTGTTATATATTTTCGACACATATAGAGCTAACCTAATTTCATCACTTCCTTCAAAGGTCCCTTATTGAAACTTTCTGTCTGATACGGCCTCGTTGGAGTTCTGCTTTATATTCGAGGATTATTATATTTCTTAAAAGTATGACTAGGAAGTACTTACCAAGCAAATCATACAGGAATGTGGATAAGAACAAGGTCTGCTGACTAAAACTCGCGTGCTCTCAATGATTTTTATTTATGACCTTACGACCTTTAAAACTTTCAATAATTCCCGGAATAACCTAAGGCGGACCTTATCAATTCTAAAGTGAATGTAGAAGTAAATATGGTTTCAAATTTCGTTAGAATCGGCCGAATAGAAAGGATGTTATTGTCAAAATAAAATAATTCTCCAGCTAATCATGAGAGGACTTTGGCAATTATATTATTCTAAAAAAATGTAAAACAACCAATGGGTTTCAAATTTCGTTAGAATCGGATGAATAGTTGTAATGTTATTGCCAAAACCATATAACTTCCGGGCTTAACTTGGTAGAACTTTGGCAATTATATCATTCGAAGGACAATGTAAAACAATCTATGGGTTTCAAATTATCGTTAAAATCGGGTGAATAGTTACAATATTATTACTAAAACAAAAATGGGGACAGACCGACTGATATACTGAGATGGAGAGTCGCCCGCGACTAAAACGATGTGCATAAAAGACAGACGCGTTGGTCAATTTCTAACTACTGTTTGAGAAGCAACTCAGCATGGCCGAGTCATATCTTTTAAGTGTCGTTGATAAGGTCCCCTGATTGCTGAAAATGCTGGTATCATCAGAGTAAAGTCATTGTGAATACTTTAGTAGCGCACAACTCTACATTTCGCTATGCCGGTCGGTCGGTATCCGTTTTGCTTTTCAGGGGGTTGTCGTAAAAACATTGTAACTATTCGGCTGATTCTAATATAATTTAAAACTCTAACGTTTTTTTTCACATTCTCATTCGAAAGATATAATTGCCAATGCACTCCCAAGGTTAGCCCGGTAATTATTTTGTTTTGGCAATAACCTCATAACTACCCCTCTGATTCTAACGAAATTCGAAACCCATCTGTTGTTTTACATTCACTTTCGAATGCTATAATTGCTAAAGTTGTCCCATGGTTTGCCCTGGAATTATTTTGTTTTGGCAATAACATCATAACTATTCGGCCTATTCTAGCGAACTTTTAAACCTTTATGTTGTTTTGCATTCTCTTTCGATTAATATAATTGCGAAAGTCCTCCCTAGGTGAGCCATGGAATTAATTTGTTTTGCCAATAACCTCATAACTATCCGGCTGATTCTAACGAAATTTGAAACATTTATGTTATTTTACATTCTAATTCGAATGAAATAATTGACAAGGTCCTCTTAAAATTAGCCCAAAAATTAATTTGATTTACAATAACATCCTAACTATTTGGCCGATTCGAACGAAATTTGAAACCCTCATATTGTTTTACACTTTCCTTTCAGTGGTATAATTACCAAGGTCATACCAAGCTTAGTCTCGGAATTATTGAAAGTTTTGAAGGTTGTAAGGTCATAAATCAGAATAATTGAGAGTTCGCGACTTTTGATTAGCAGACCTTGTTTAAAGAGGGGCTAAATCTTTCGCACTTAATCTCAAAGTATCTTTCGTGCTTAGGTGGTCGCGAATTCACAACACGAAATTTAAAGGTCACCCTTGATGGAAGTCATGTTTAAGGTTACGCCACACGGAACTCCAAACATACTTAAAGGTATCTTATAGTTCAGTAAACTTTCACCCCCCTCAATTCACACTACACCCTTTCTGGAAGAGCCGGGAGAGATAACCAACAAGTGGCTAATCAAATTTAAAATGTTGGCAACTAAGGAGATGCAAATTAAATATGAACAAGAAAGGCTCTTTCTTTCACTAAGAACTGGAAGATACCCCTCCCCTCCCTTTGGAGGATTAATGCTTTTATAACGAAGTTGTTTTTATTCTCAATTTTTCAGCAATATGCGTGAATGATCACGAGTTATATCTTTTTTCAACAGACAATTTTGCCCTGCTCCCGTTTCTTATATATAGGGGCTCAAAATAATATTGTGGCTAATCTGTGTGGCGAAGCACGTCCTCTGAAGCTGAAAGAAAAAAGCTCCATTTAACTCAAAATCAATCAAGTCTTAAGAGCGTATTTTGCTTAGAGTCTACTCGTATCCCTTATATCAATTATACCTTCCCTAGGCACCAATAAGTTTCTTATAAATATAAGGACTCACTGATTTAGGCAAAAATAATTTATTTTCATCATGTGGTAAACGATATCATCACAATTATTCGAGGTGCTTTATATGTCACCTAAAGTTTATTAGTATCTGCTTTGTAAAAGCCGTAGTACAAAGAGTAATCTGACCACCAATACCGTAGCCAAAGCTCTGGGTAGCTGACTGTTACCCATTAGGAAAACTGAGTTTTTGATTATGTTCAAACCAATAGACAAGAAGAGAAGTGTTGTATCTGGGCCCAAATTTTTTCCAACGAGTTCTCGCATGCGACATCATCTCAACACATTAACGGCAAACAACCTTTGTAATTGGGCATCTTAAAAGGCTCACAGCCACTGTTGCATCTAGTTCCGTCTTCCAGTGTGGTCTCGTCACTTTTCTCCTCATATTAGCCTAGATCTCATTTTATGTTGGTTATTTGCCTGCGCAGTCCATGGTGGCTGCGGCTCTGTACCAATCCTTGACTTTTTACCACTTGGTATCTACTTTCCTGAGTTAATCGCTCCACTCGACATGGCTCAAAGATATATTTTCCTATACCCCTGAGTTGAACTTTATTCAGCGTCGAGTTTATCCAACTTGTGAGTCAGTTGATGATATCCGTTTTCATTTGAGCAACCTGAATTTTAGGGCATTGCATGGCCCTTAACATTTTAGGGCACAAATGTTCTTTTGGTGTTATGACGAAAAATAGATTGGCACTCTTCTTACATATGTAAAAGCGATATTGCCAATTTCATCATTGATAATTGGAATCCTATCATATTATATTATACATCATTTATGAGGGAATTGTATTCTCAATGAAATACGATGTTAACATTTTATATTTAATAATTAAGAAAATATGATTTATTTAAATAGCATTCGTGGGCAAGGGTTATAAGTCTGAAGTAAAGAAACGCGGCATAAAAACAATGAACATTACACCGCCTAACGACATCTGGCAAATCAGCTCTCTCTTCTGCCAATTTAATAATAGGCTTTCGACTTATGAATATAACTAGTTTATTTAAAAATTGCGGGAGTGGGTTGGGTTGGGGCAATCCCCCTTATAATAATAATATAATAATAAGTATTTATAATGCGCCCTTCAGGGCTGTTAAACCTCACAGAGCGCAGGTTGTGTAGCGAGTGTAGAGAAAGGTTACAGGGAAGAGAAGGCAATTCTGAAGAGAGGAGTCTTCAGGAGACGTTTAAAAGTAGCAAGGGAGGGAGAGGATCGGACTTCGGTAGGAAGAGCACTCCAGAGTCTAGGAGCACAAACTGAGAAGGAAGGTTTACCCATCAAGCAGATTACAGAACGAGGAGTGTTCAGAATGGAAGTTAGGTTAGACCGAAGTGTCCGAGGAGTTTGACGACGGGAGAAGGCAGACGAGATATAAAGTGGATCCTCAAGATTTAGAGCCTTGTAGGTGATGAGAAGAATTTTATACTGGGTACGATAACAAATAGGTAACCAGTGTAGCTCCTGTAACAGAGGCGACAAAGGAGAGAGAACCTAGAACGGCAAAGGAGTATCCGGGCAGCAGAGATTTGAACTAGTTGTAGTGGGTGAAGTGACGAAGAAGGGGGGGTTTCACTAGAAATGGGATCGAACCCGTGAAAAGTTGCGAATGAAACTAAGGAAAGACTTACAACTTCGATGGATGTGCGGTTTAAACGAGAGTGGCTCATCAAAAATAACACCAGGATTACTAATGGTAACGGAGAAGGCTACATTGGTTTCCCCAAGGTTAAGGGAGGGGAAGAGAGCTTTATATTTCACCACCATTGAAGTGGTACCAACAAGGAGAACTTCAGTTTTATCGTAATTAAGTTTGAGAAAGTTGGCAGACAGCCATTCGTTTATGGAGGTATAGGCTCAAAAGAGCTAAGTAATTAATTCAGAGTAAGACACAGGGGATGAGGAAAGGTATATCTCAGTGTCATCAGCATAGAGATAAAATGACAGGCACAAATCACGAAGAAGGGAGCCAAGAGGAATTAATTAGATGCAAAAGAGGAGGGAACCAAGGACTGAGTCCTAGGACACCTCAAAATGAACGGGCGTGGTCTCGGAGGAGAAGTTATCGAGCGCGACAGTCTGAGTGCAGGGGGTGAGGTATGAGCGGAACCAAGCAAGTGTAGTGCCCGAGAGACCAAGGAAAGTTTGAAGACAATTAAGGAGGACAGTGTGGCCGATGGTGTCGAAAGCAGAGAAGAGGTGTAAGAGGAATAGAATGGATGTACAACCCCTATCGGCAGCTCTACGTAAACCGTCTGAAACATTAAGTAGAGTGGTTTCAGCAGAGTGCTTCGCTTTAAACCCCGATTGGTACTTTTCATCGATATTGCAGTTAGAATTATAGTCATCAAGGCGAGAGAAAACCACTCTTTCGAGAATCTTAGAGAGGAATAGAAGCTGTGAGATAAGACAAGCGCTAGATGGTTCAGAGGAGTTAAGGTTTGTTTTTTAAAGATAGGACGAAAAGAGGCATTATTTAAGAAAGAGGCAAACACCCCTGTGGCAAGAAAAGTGTTAAAGAGATGAAGAATCAGTGGAAGGACAGTAGGAAGAATTTGGTGGAGGAGTTTGGGTGGAAAGACGTCCTTGGGAAATCCACATTTTTCAGATCGTGAGATCAGGGTAGTTACTTCCTCAGAGGACACCCGAGCAAGGACATAAAGCAGCACTGGATTATGGTCGGGGAGAACTGCGTGGGCTTGTTCAGACGACTGAGGTAGTTTGGCGCGAAGGTTAATAATTTTATCAGAGAAAAATTTAGAAAGATTAGAGCGATTGATGGAAGGAGAGATGGGGGAAATGCAGCGAGGCGAGGAAAGACGAGAGAGGATAAGAAAGTAATTTCGAAGGTCATTCTTGCTCTCAGACAAAAGCTGATTTTAATTTGGAAGAATATGTCGAAGTAGCAAGACGGTAGGCAAGTGAGAGTTAGGTTGTGTCCTGCCAACGGTGGCGTGCTTTACGAAGAGCACGCAAGGACCTCCTTGAATGAATTGGCGCAGTGATGGCGGTTTGAGGAAGAAGTAATAAGTGAGGCGTGCACGTCAAAGCAGGCCAGTAATGATTGGTGCAGTTAGTTTAAGTTTCAGTTAGGTGAATCAGTAGTATCAATAGGAGGTAGGGCACAAACAACATCGTTGAAGTGAGAAGTAGTTTCAATTGACGATAGTCTCCGGAAAATAGTAGGATCTCGGAACGAGCCAGTAGGGAGGTTGAAGGGAATATAGAATTTAAAATTGACTAAGAAGGGGTCAGAAATCGTATTGGAAAGGTCAGTTAATGTTAGCTTAGAGATATGGAGGTTCGAGATAACTAAGTCAAGGATATTACCATGTATGGGGATGACACATATTGTGTAAGAGAGAAGAGGTAACAAAGAGTAACAAGGAAAGTAAGTACCCTAGGAGACCTTACGGTCCATTCAAAGAGGGTACCTTTGGACTAGCAATCGAGCAGGCACATGGCTGATCAATTGTTTTGCGTCACTAAACGGCTACTTTTCAAGACTTTGTCTAGTCTTGACTTGAACTGGTCAAAAGATTTACTGTTGACAACTTACACTGGAAGTGCGTTCCACTTACCGCAGATACTGTAAGTTAAAAAATTTCCACACAGATTGCCGTTGTAACCCTTCAGTTCAAGTTTTAAGCCGTGATTGCGCGTTCTGTTCTCACTCAGTGTGAAAATATCCCGGTAGTCAACATTGTCGGACCCTCAAAGTATTTTGAAAACTTCAAAGAGCTGACCACGCAGTCTACGGGTTTCCAGCGAGAACAGATCTAATTCCCTTAGTCTATCCTCATACCTTTTATATCGGATAGAGTGAATCAGTTTGGTTGCCCTAGCTTGTACGCGTTCCAAACTTGCGATGTCCTTTCGAAACGAAGGCCTTCAAAATTGTACGCCATACTCCAGGTGCGGCCGAACGAGGGAGTTGTACAGACAAAGCACTATCTCCTTGTTACGGTATCCAAACTGGCGCTTTATGTAGCCTAACATCCTTTGGGCTTTCTTCTCTGCCTTGATGCACTGTTTCGAGAACTTAAGGTCGCTAGTAATAGTTACACCCAAGTGCTTCTCAGTGTCACTCGATTCAAGAGCAGTGCCCTTAAGGATATACTGAGATTGGGGGTTTCTGTGGCCGATAGGTATCGCTTTGCATTTATCCACGTTAAAAGGCATTTGTCACGTGTCCGACCACTCCCCAATCTTCCCAAGATATTCCTTCAGGCTAGCAGTATTTCCATCCTTTGCAACGTTCATAGCAAGCTTGGTAACGTCGGCAAATTTGAAAATCTTGGCAACCATGTCACTGTCCATGTCAATGACGTAGATGATGAATAGTGGTGGTCCCAGGACAGAACCTTGAGGCACACCGCTAGTAACGGGCACCCACTTAGAAGCCTGTCCATTCACCACCACCCGTTGCCGTCTGCCACTTAGCCAGTTCTCGATCCAGCCGCTACTTTTCCGTCTATGCTCAGCGCTCGCACTTTCCTGAGAAGGGGGCGGTGTGGTACCTTATCAAAAGCTTTCTGAAAGTCTAAGTACACCACATCCACCACCTTGTCCCGATCGTGCTCACTGAACACGAAGTGGAAGAATTCCGCAAGGTTCGTCAGGCATGACCGTTGCCTTCCGGGGCCATGCTGGGAACTCCTCAGTACCAGGTTTGACTCTAAATGCGACATCATTTTGTCCACCATCATGCTTTCCATGAGTTTACCGACTATCGAAGTCAGAGTGATAGGTCGGTAGTTTGACGGTTGGCTTCCGTCTCCTATCTTGAAGATAGGAGTCACCTCCGCTTCACGCCAGTCTCTAGGAACGCATTCGGTCCGGATTGACATGTTGAATATTGCGCTCAGGTGTCGTGACACTTGATGGCGCACTTCTTTTAACACTTTAGGTAGAAACCCATCCGAGCCAGGTGACCTTTTCGACATTAGGTCACTGATCTTTTTTTTATTTCCCCTTCGGTGAAGTCTATATCCCCTAGCTTTTCTCCCGAGTAGGAATCCATTGGCTGGGGGATGGGACAACACTCTTCAGTAAACACTGAAGAGAAGTAATCGTTAAGGAGGTTAGCATTTTTTGCATCTAAGTGCTTTAATGCCCCCTCCTCATTTCTCAACGGGCCAATCGTTCAAGGGATTGGTTTACGGCTGTTCACATATCCAAAAAACTCCTTGGGATTCTCTTTACAGAGTCTTGCCACTCGGAGTTCCTCAGACCGCTTAGCCGCCCTTATGCTGGACTTCACTCTCCTGGCTAGCCTCCGGTATTCTTCAAAGTCACCCGAGATCTTCGATTGCCGGTACATAGTTCTCTTCTTCCTAAGCAGTTGGTAGATTTTTCGATTAAACCACTTTGGTTGAACAGAAGCCTAACGCGGACATTTCAGAGGAATTATACGCGATTGAAGACTCATGAATGT
This sequence comes from Ceratothoa steindachneri, assembly GCA_963969495.1. Taxonomy (NCBI): domain Eukaryota; kingdom Metazoa; phylum Arthropoda; class Malacostraca; order Isopoda; family Cymothoidae; genus Ceratothoa; species Ceratothoa steindachneri. The sequence goes on along the minus strand of OZ018322.1, from coordinate 157,551,531 downwards.
GGTTTTGAAACTGTTCCACGAGTCTCCAACAACATTGCACACTTCTAGCCTCGCGTTAGTCAGTCCAGCACGAAAACCTGCAAAGTCTGCTCCTTTCAAATCGAGTTTTCTCAATTTACTTGTTGCAAGCCCTGCCTTCGGGACTTTGACCTCAAATCTAATTAGTCGGTGGTCACTGCCACCGAGCTCTTCGCCAACAGAGAGGTCCTCAACGATGTCATTTTCAAAGGGGAAAATCAAGTCGAGGATATTGTTTCCTCTCGTTGGCTCTCTCACCCATTGAGTGAGGAACTCGTTGTTCGCGAACTCCAGGAGTAGTGCGTTCTCACCACAGGGTTCTCTGGTTTCCCAGTCAACTTGTGTGTAGAAATAACCCATGACGATAGACACTCTGTCTTCGACAATTTCTCCTAGTAGCTGGTACAGATCTCTGTCCTTTTCAACGAGTTGGGCAGGAGGTCTATAAAACACCAGGGTCCTGTATTTGGCAGGACCTATCTCTAGGTCAACACCTTGTAGTTCATGGTCGGATACAATGTTGCAATCCGTCGAGTTAAGAGTATCCTTGGCATGCAACATCACACCGCCACCCTCTCTGTCTGGCCAATCTTTCAGGAAGAGCTGGTAACCAGGAATCGTGAATTCACCTTCAAAATCTCGGCTTGAGGTTTTTATCCACGATTCCGTTATGGCCCTTATTTCAGGTTCCTCTGTTACTACGAGGCGACGGAGCTCAAGAAACATATTCGTGATTAACCTCGCATTGAACAGAAGAACTTTGAGGGACTCCCCTAGTGTAGGACTTCCTACGCTTTTCCGTTTCCCGGCTTCTTTGTTTTCGTGGTCACAGCTTTTTCGACGACCTCCGAGAAGGTCGTTCCAGGAGTAACACGGGCATGCTGGCGCACATCCGCTTTCGCTCTGTTTCGAACGCTCCTTTGGGTGCGTTGCACGACATCTTGAATTAGGTTGGCGAGAAAGGCCTTCCCTTTAAAGGAGAGATGTACCCCGTCCCTTTGGTAGAGGTCGTCTCTACCGATAAAGGTACGATAGGGGTCCACAAAGAAGACTCCTTTTGCCGTGCAGAGATCCGCCAACCTTCTGTTCACTGCGACGTTTCTTTCGTGAGTGGTTCGGGATGGACCTCTTCTCGGAAGCATCCCAACCACAACACGTTTGCGGGTTTTTAGCCCTATGTCATCCATGGCTCCCTTCACGGTTTGGATGGTCTTACCACTGAGGCAAACCTTACCCCCTCTGCGGTAGAGGTCGTTGCCGCTCACCATCAAAGCAACAACTGAATTCTCAGAAATCTGAGCTTTCTCTGCCTCTACTCTGATGTTGTGGTTACCCCGTCCTGACAGGCAGCTTACCTTCACGCTAGTGCGAAGGAGGGCCCTTAGCAGCAGCTGCAGATCCCGTGTTTGCGAGTCACCAATGAGGGTGACCTTCGGACACTTGGACTCTGAAGACGGGGTCTTCCCTTGTGGAAAAGGCCTCCCCTTTTCCTCTTTACTCTCCACATTCTTATCTTTCTTTTCCTTCTTGTTTATCTGTTTTTCTTCTATTTTTGTTTCTACTTTTGCTTCAACTTTATTATTTTTCTTTTTTAATTCGTTTCTCCTTTCTTCCTTTTCTCTTTTTCTTTCGCCTCAGCTAGCTTAGCCTCAGATGATGCAGGAATGTCCGCTTGGGTATCAGGGGATTTCGACACGTCAGTGGGTGGCGCCTCTTCTAGGCATCGAATCTGAGCTGCGTTAAGGGCTTCAAGTTTCTCCAACTTTTTTTCAAGGATTTTAGCTCTCTCCTCTGAGGTTCTATAGAGGTCTTTTAATTTCTCCACCTCTCGCGTCAGTATGCAAGTCGTGCAGATACTTTCAAGGCTGAATTTTGAGTAGCAGCCCTCCGGAAGTCAACGCACCACTTTTTTAAATGGCATGTTGCACATTTGTGTTTTAGACGAACTGGTCCTTTTTTGCCTGTCCTTTTGAGCGCTTTCTCTCTCTCTGAAAACTCGTGACCAATCAATGATAAAAAAGGGGTTTGGTGAGTTCTCCCCACGTGAGTCGCTCCTGCCTATCGATCAGAGAGGTTTTGGATCTTTCACAAGGCAGGCTCCATGTGCTGCTGTTCGTCCGACCGAATCAATGCGCCAAAAGTCTCATTGTGGCTAGGAAGATTGAAGTTACCAAGAATAAGGAGAGAACTAGTAGAGGTTAGGTCGTAGAGGCGGTTACTGAACTCCTCAAGAAATAATGATTTATGTATATAATATGATGCTATTCCAATAACCTAGCGAAAACAGTAAAAAAACACAATTTTTTATAATTTGACCAAGAAATTATATATATATAAAATAAAATAAAATTCGAGGTCAGGCATTTCCGAAATTTTAGTCGTTTCCTTTAACTTATCAATAACATAATATCCTTGCGCACCCGAAGAAAAGGTATTCAAAATAAAAACACAATAAAGTTACCGAACTTGTATTCTGGAGTGTTACCTCTTAATGCTATTCTTTTTTAATTCGGCTTTTTAAAGCTCCATCTCTTTTCATCTGCTTTTGATCTCCGTCTTTTTGAAACTCGTTTCTTTTGGATTTGCTCTGTTTTGCAGCTGCCTCGCTTTGAATCTCCTTTTTATATATATGTGACTCTAAGCTCTGCACTGTATGGATTATTCTCTTGTGTTCTTCTTCCTGTGGGATCTCATTTAAGTCGAATTGAATGGAATTGTGTATTGTGCTAACAGATCAAGAGGGGGAGTACTTTCATCTAATTATAAGTTTTAACCTATTCCTAATATCAAGATAAAATTCAAGAAGAATTAAAAATCAGTTAACTCATTAAGATTTATAGTAAAACCTTATTTTCTCTAAATAAAGCTTTAAGCTACCAATTCTATAAATATTCAGGGGGAAGATGCGTGTGCCCAATACGTAGCTTCATCAAAACTTTGCTGATTATCAGATCAGAGTGATTTGAATCCTACCATTTCTTATTCTTTATCTATATATGTATAGCATTTTGTTACATTTTTCTTACTATCTCCTAATAATTTTCGATTAAATAAATAATTTCCAAATGATGTTATTGAAACTATATATATATTGTTTTTGCTGTAAGGTTATTTTAGTGGTATAAGCAACATACAGTATTCAAAATTTAAATTATTTGCGCCCCCTCCTACCAAACGCTTACACCTAAATTGTCAGGTGAAATAGTAATTATTTTCAAGATTTCCATTGCCAAAGGATATTTGTTTTTCTCTGTCATAAGCTTCGTTACACAATTCCGAACATCTTCAGAGATTCTATTTAGTCAAAGAAATTATTAATTTATGAAGTCAATTAACATAAAAAAACATGAAAAGGTAAAACACTAAAGAGAAACTTATGGCGCAGTAAATAAATTAAAAAAAGCGAGGCTTTTTTTAAAATAGGATGAATTTATTTACTGCGCCATAAGTTTCTCTTTAGTGTTTTACCTTTTCATGTTTTTGTATGTTAATTGACTTCATAAATGCAAAAAATACATATTACCTTATGTTGATAGTCACTCGTTCCAAGAAAGAAAAAGGGAACGAAAGAGGAGCAAGAAAACTTATTGACAGCCCCTCGTATATCAAGTTAAATTGGCATTGAGGTAGAATTAAAAGGCTTTGAGAGATTTTTTCATGGGTTACGGGCATAAAGGAGTGGACGGACCAATAAATAGTTTAATAAAAATACGGTGTTTTGAAACAGAGATGTATATGAGGGCAGAGAGCAAGAGCTTATTTAAGAAAGTTTGTGTATTCTTGTCAAGTAGATGTATAGGAAGCATGTTAAATGAAAAATATATTCTCAGAAAACTCATTTGTTTTTGAAATTCCTTCTAAATTGAGGAAATTCTGTAGGCTCTTAATATTTGTCTTTATACTTGACAGTTTAAATGTAAATTACGGTATACTGATATTATTAGCCTCCCAACTCTGTGGTCGTGTGTTTTCTATAGATTAAAGTTTTCAACGTTTCATCATCAATGTATACAGTTAGCCCTAGAAAATAACTTTGTTTGTATCAACTTCTTTCAAAAACTTTATATTTGGATGTTGCTCATTAGTTCAGTGTAAAAATATGTCTGCAGGAAATTTATTATGAAAACAGAGAAAACAATCATTCACATATTGTTTTTGAGCAAGTGGTTTATAGGACAATGGCCAATTATCAAACAAATTTAATCGAGATGTCACATTAATGAGTTGGCAAAGGTTGGCCCAATTTCTAAAATTATATATATATATATATATATATATATATATATATATATATATATATATATATATATATTATATATATATATATATATATATATATATATATATATATATATATATATATATATATATATATATATATGATAAATGAAATCCACAATGAAAATTTAAAACCGATTCCGAACGCTTTCGTCTTTATTATAAAAGACCTCTTATAAAGACAAAAGCGCTCGGAATCGTTTTTCCATTTTCCTTGTGTGTTATTTATCATAATTTTAACTCACAGGCCAGTTTTGAGTTTCTTTTCTTTTCATATATATGAAAGGAAAACCTCACAAAGGAGCACGTGAGTTTCGCAATGAATGCAATGTCCCGCAGGAAAGCACCTTTTTTTATCGCTTACTATATACTATCAAACTAGACGAACCGCCACCCTTATCATGGGAAACAATCTGAGGCCGAAACCTGAACTTAAGCAAAGAACCCATGTAATATATGAGTATAAATGCAACCTAGGACACTATAAGCTCCTCTTCCACTCATATATTGGTATGACTAGGCTGCCCAGACATCCAGCATTTTGCTGATTTTAGATCATTTGTCCAGCAAAAATGACTACTCAATGCTGGACAATGTAAAGTCCAGCATTGGAAAATGCAGGTGGACATTCTGTCAAACAATCATAAGTAATTATCGACTTGGAAAACATTTGGCAACGCCACTTCAAATAGCAGACTGTCGTAACTCAATTTGAGTCATTGACTCGTTCGGAGAGTCATTCCTTATTATTTTTTTCATTAAAATTCATTTGTCACTCAGTCATCCCGGGATTTTTTAACTAGTGTGACGTATCATATCAATTACCCTTTTGTTTTTAAGATTGCTCCAAAAAGAAAGTGTCGCTTTATTGAAGACTTAGTGAACGAAGGACAAATACTTAGAGCGTGGTAAAATGTGACAAATGTTTTTCTAGCTTCTCAATTGCAAGTGGAGGGAGACGTGATATTAAACGCCATTTGAACTCGGATAAGCATAAACGAGCTGATGTCTGCGCATCATCAAGCAGGTCGTTAGAATCATTTTTAATAGGTAAAACTTTCAATGAAGAGAAAAAAAGCACAGCAGTAGCAGAAGGAACTTGGGTTTACATTCAATCAAACACAACCACTCATTTAGATCCACGGATTGCACTTGAAAACTAATAATAAAATGCTTCAAAAAAAAATTTGCTTGCGCGCAAACTAAAACGGCAGTCATTTTATCTAATGTCTTTCAGCCTGATATTCTGCAGTCATTACAAAGATGATCTCTCACTTGCCAACTACATAACACTTTACAGTAATTGTTTAAACCATGGCAATGTCAAAGTGGGTTTTATTGGTTAGGTATTTTTTGCCTACAAATGGAGTTAATGTAAGAATAATAGAAGTAGCACAATTAGTCGGTGAGACATCTGAAATATTATTCAATTTGATACAGAAAATCTTAGATTCTCATAATTTGTCCAATAAAGTACAGGCACTATGTGCTGATAATACAAATTCAAACTTTGGGGGGTCATCAAGAGATGAAAATAATAATGTCTTTTCTAGAATACAGCAAGGTTTTGGTAAAAAAATAATCGGTGTCAATTGTCCAGCTCATGTTTTAAATAACGCCTTGAAAAGTGTATGTGATTTTCTGCCTATTGATGTCGAAAATGAGGTTGTAAAAATCTACTCATTCTTTTACATTTATAAAGTCAGGGTAGAAGAACTAAAAGATATGTGATTCTGTTGACGTGGAGTTTCAACAGATTTTAGGATACAGTAAGACCAGGTGGCTGGCTTTGAAGCCAGCTATTGAAAGGTTCTTCGACTATTCAAGCCTTTCAAAGTATATTTCTCGTCTCACAAATAATGTCCTACTATTCTAAGACAGTTTTTTGACAATCCGTGTGCCGAGCATTTTTGGTATTTTGTACACAATCATAGTGCAGTATTCCATGATTACATCCTAAAAGTGGACTTTCAATCGGCTTCTATGGCAGAGATTGCCTTTATTCTTAAAGACTTAAGGCTGAAATTGAATGAAAGAAAACGTGAGTCATTTTTGCCCTTAGCTGTGGATAAAATGCTGAAGGATTTAGAGAAAGAAGAAAATGATATAGAAAGATTTAAAGAAACTACTTTGACATTCTATAATTCATGTATAGAATATTTGAACCAATGGACTATAAATTTTGAAGAGATGGCAAATTTCAACTGTATTCTTCTTCGCAACTTAATCTTCTGAAGAGAAGTTAAAGAAGCACTTGAATTTATTCTTACCAAGAGACCCAATTCCACAATAAATGATGATGGTTTTTTCGATGAAGTAACTTGTATTAAGAATTTTGTCACATTAGAAAAAAATAAAGAGTGGAATGATCGTGAAATTGAGGCTGACAGTAGATGGTTGGAAATATTTGCACATTTCAAAAGTCAGAATATTACATTTGAAAACATTTATCAGGTTGTAGAATTCTTTTTTGAGTCTACCAGGAGCAAATGCACCAACAGAGAGGGTATTTTCAATGATGAAAAATAACTGGGAAGACGAAAAAAGCAGATTAAATATAGATACTTTAAAAGCGGCACTATTAACTACATGCAATTATGAGATAAATTGTTTGCAATTTTCTGATTACCTAAGCTCAAACATAAACCTCCTTGAAATGATCCATTTAAATGCCAAGTACGATTCTAGATCAAATTAGGTAAGTGAATATTCACTTATTAATAATTAAAGTTCGTTGGCTACTAAAATTACTTATCTTTTTTTATTTAAATATATATACATATATATATATATATATATATATATATATATATATATATATATATATATAAATATATATAAAATATATATATGCAGATGGTTCCGTCCAGCATTGGGTTAAAAGAATTTGGACAGCCTAAGTATGACTAAAACAAAATTTTCACGAAGAATGACCTACTACCTGACGAATGGCGGCGCCCAAAAACCATACCAGCCAAAACCATGCAATAATTCTCAGCAGAAAATGTTAAAAGAGAACACTAAAATTATCCACTCCGCATCTGATCGCCGACAATTACTATTTCTAGAAGCTATTCACAAACAAGAAAAAAAACCAAAACTTAATATTCAATTCAATTCAAATGGAATATTACCTAGAAAACAAGAATCGGAATAGAAACGCACGGGAGAGCTAATCTCAGGTATCCAGGTCATTTATCTATCTGGATACGACCACAAATTTAATTTTCTACCTGCGCTCTTGGCGTGTCCCACCCTGTCAAGGAGTTTGCCAGTGCACTCTACCTGAGTGACTTCTATGTTCGTCTGTACGTTTACCGTCTATCCATGACATATAAAACCTTTCTTATAATATATATATATATATATATATATATATATATATATATATATATATATATATATATATATATATATATATATTTTATTAAAAGCGATCGCTAGTTTCGAATTAATAATTCTTTTTCCAATCTTCTCGATTTGTCTTATATTAGCTTTTTCTTCATTGTTTGACATGTGGATAAACGCTTTGAAGTTCATCGGGGACTAATGCTTGTTATTTTGCCAAAGGTAGAAGTAAATTAATGCAATTGAGCACTTTCTTTACCTTACTGACGCGCTTCGATACATCGAGTATCATCTTCAGAGTTACAATTCGAAACTATAACAAAGTATTCAGTTTATATATGTATTAACAAAATTACGAACGAAGCTATACACTTATAGGTAGGTTGGATCCAGGTGATATAAGGTCGGAGGAGTAGGTAGCCAGAGATTAGGGGGAATTAAGCTATATACTAGAAGGGATTAGTGGTTAGGTGCAGCTCTGAGTACACCTGTCCTCTGTTTGTTTTTTTTGCGCTGGGCAGGACTTCATTGGAGTTAGACTGTATGTTTAAATTCGGTTGTTTCTCATGGATATATGTATAAAGCTCAAGGTAGAGAAGTTGACGCCTGTTAGGAGCATAGTCTAAAATTTTGGTTCTTTTTTCTATCATTTTTTGGTTGGAAGCATATTCCGTGTAATTCCTGTCTATGATTTTAGGTGCACCGTTGTTCAGATAGTATTACATTCTTCTTGAGAGAGTGGTTTCGGTCATGCTGATATACAAGTTAGGTAGGAGATTACAGTCTTTGAATTTACATGTGTACTCGTATATTAGATGTGTCCTTTGTTTCCATTGTAGCGGGGGTTTGGGGTTATTTTTCATGAAAAGGGTTGAAGTACATCTATTTTGATAGTAGATAATTAGTGCGATCTTTGTCTCGGCGTTTATGGGTTTTAATCCTGGATCTATAATCTCCTTGATGGAACTTTCATCTGTTTGGTGTTCGGTGCTCATAGTATTCTTGTAGAACAGTTTTATAATATCCTCATTAGCGGTATTCCTGTTCTTCTGGGGTTCTGAGAGTTACCATCTGTCCATTTTAATTATTATGGCTGTTTGTATTTCTTTATTGGAGAATCCGTTATTTAAAAGTACCTGAGTGGCTTCTTCGAGTTCGTTGTGTGTGTCCTTCCATGTGGTGCAGTGAGTAAAAGCACGATTGATGTACGACGATATCACGCTTGTTGGGTAGCGTTTAGGACATTCGCTGTCCGTATTCATGCAAAATCACGGGTTGGTGGGTTCAACATAAACTTTAGTTGTTATTGTTTCATTGATATTGGTAGTGAGGATATTTAAGAATGGTAATTGGCTGTTGTGGCTTTTTTCGATGGTGTAGTTGAGGGAAGAACATTCTTTAAAGGCTTTTTCCAGATTATGTATTTCTTCTTGTGTTGGTACGTTGATGTAGATGTCGTTTATGTACCTACAGTAAACATGGGGCTTGGGAACTCTTGAGAAGACACTTTTTTCAACCACTCCCATATAGAAGTTGGTAAAGAGAACTCCCAAGGGAGAACCCATGGCAATTCCATCGACTTGGCGGTACATGCTTCCATTGGAGTCAAAGAAGCGGGTTTCAGAGGTGTAAATTTGAAGGAGTCTCTTCATGTCGTCCCTTGGTATTCCATTTAGGGGGCGGTCATTTTGGTCATATACGTGTTTTAGTATATGTCTATTGTTTCGGCGACTGGTACATTGGTGAATAGTGATTCCACGTCCATAGAAACTATAATTTTCTTAGGGTTAGTGGCTCGAATCATATCGAAGATATCCGCCAAGGGGTTGAGGCTCTATTAGGTGAGGACGTATGGAGTTAATATTTTGTCTAGGAATTTTTCGAGTTCGTACATGGGTGTAGGGATTTGGCTAATTATTGGACTGAGGGAGTTTCCAACTTTGGGGGTTTTCACAGTCCCATAAGCGTATTCTGGACTGAAATCACCTATAACATACAAATGAAGAAAATTATAGGTGACTTTATATTTAAGATTTTGCTTGTGCGCCAATTAATCCTCATATGAGCAGAGAACCGAGCTCCAAAAGTCCTTACAGTGCTGCCAATGTAAGAGGTTCCAGTAAAACTGGGACATTTAACTAAATAAACATTATCACTGAAGAACTCCAAAGAGATAGGATTTTTACTGCTAAAAAACTTCCTATCGATAATTGTTTATAAAAACTATTTGGGGTTGATTTGAGGAAAATATCTTTTAAAAATAAATAGGATTTTTGTTTAAAAAGTATCGTTTAAAAAACCTCTTACATTAGCAGCACTGTCAAGTCTCATGGAGCTAGGTTCTCTGCTCATATGGGAATCAAGGCGCATATGCAAAATCTTAGATAAAAAGGAAAAGTTTTCTATTAGGGAACACACCATAAGCTGAAAAACTGACATTTCTATTGATAATTTTCAAGTATTAGCTTTTAACAACAACTAACATTGACTAAGAACACTCAAATCTTTATATATCAAACACTACAAACCTAAACTCAATGAAGATTTAAGTGCAATATCTTTATTAATTAATTAATTTTAACAACATTTGTTAGTCGTTTTTGTTTTTTTAACTATTGTTTAGTTAGTTGATATTCTTCTCCCAAGCGTCACTGTAACCTATAAATACTAGCCCCTTGTTAAATCCACCATTCACTCTCCAGGATGGATCCACTTGAGTAAGTACCAAAATGAACCGGTTTTATATTGAGTGTTTTTAACTCTTACAGTGTTTACAAAATTAAAAACAAACTTTAAATTTTTAGCTATTGACAGGTCAATTTCTCTTATAGTTTATAATTAATTTCTGAAATAAACTTTAAATTTATTAACTATTTTTTTTCAGTCAGTTTTAAAGCAATTTTAACTGATGCCAAATCATATTTAAAACTTTAACTTATAGTACATTTTACTGATATTTTATAATTGGAGACCTTTTAAAATCATGTCTTGTTAGCCTTTTCAATTTTTCTTCATATGTATTAACTTTGTAAACTTATTCTAGCCTGAAGAAGAAAACTTGTAGTTTTCAAAACGTTGTGAAAAATTAAAAGATATTGCATCCGTTTCTCGTGGCTCTGGAATTTATCTTTAATATTATATATAAATATATATATATATATATATATATATAAGAAATAAGATAAAATACAATTTCTACGGGTGGTAATAACCACCACAGGGCTTTCGTCATATTTAATTTCTGCCTTTCAAAAACCTTTAGAAGACAGAAAAAAAGATGCAGAAACCTTGTCTTTCATACCATATAATAATACATTAAAATAGAAAGAGAAATGTGAAGGAAATAAGAACTGAGACAAGAAACAGGAATTATTTCAAGGGAAGATAAAGATATATTGGATGAACACAGGGATCAAAGAGAGCAAAGGACGGTACAATGAAGGTAATCCATACTGAGAAGACAGAACGTTTTGGGTGTAATTGAATCATTGTGCCTGGTAGCTTAGTGGTTTAGTATCTGATCGGCAATAAGCAAACCCGGTTTTGAGTTTCGGCCAGTGGTTGCATCCTCCATTGCTAAAGGGCAAAGTCGTCCGCATACAGTGAGTATTTTATTTCTGACATACCATTAAATGCAAGTTAATAAATATTAGTAATGAATAAGGTTTTGGTTAGGAAACTATTTTGTAAAGTTCTCTAATATTGCTGGAGATTGGAGAGTTAAACAATTTGCAAGTCCACGCCGAAAGGTTTGTTTGAAGAAAAAATAAATGAAAACCGCTAATGGTGCTTGGAATCTCGTCTGGTACAACTGACAAAAAATGAGTCGCTTACATTCGTCGTAGTAACCTTTCATTAGAATGAAGAAGATTGCTATAACAAACCAGCTTTTGTGAATTAGTGGGCGATGTTCTCTTCAAAATCGTTGAGCAAAACAAAGGTTTATGTATTTCTACGCCATCCATAATTGGTCAATTAAAAATTTTGATAATAATTTGTTCATAAATTAAGCGAGGGTAATATGTCTGTTAATCGTTGACTGAGACAGTATTTTGTTATTTTTTTTGAGGTGATCTTCCTCTTTTGAGACTTGTGTTTTTACTATTGCGGCAGCTTTGAAACTTTATGCATCCGTATCTTGTTGATTTGTTTTTAGTGCCTTCAAATTTCATTATATCGAATCACCCACATTTGGATTTAGACTCGGTTTCGTGTTTGTACATGGCTATCCTTCTCTAAGAATCTCCGACGTTGTGAATCTCTTTCCCTTTCAAACAAGTCTTTATGTAATCTATATCTGTGTATCTCCTCTTTTGGCAATCCCTCTTTTTAAGTCTCGCTAATTTAATGTTTCCGATTTTTTTAATTTCTTTTAACTCGCATTTCTTACATTTGGGATCTTCATCGTTTGCGATTGAATTTTACAACTTAGTCATTTGAGAAGTTCGTCATTTGGGATCGTCTGCCTTTAATAAAATCACTTTTGGTTGCTCTCTCGTTTGCATCTCGTTTTGTTGAAATTTTTGTATGAAAATAATTCATTTTGCGTTCTCCATCCTTTGATGTTTCTGTTTTTATTATCTTCATCATTTTGGGTTTCAGACTATTACAATCTCCGTCCGTTATGATTTTCTGTCATTTTTATATTGTTCTTTTTGGATACTAGTCTTTTGTATCTCAGTTTTGTGAGTGTTTTTTTGTGCATCTGCTTCTTTTTGAATGTCATTTTATTATTTCATTCATTTTCAATTTGTACCACCTTCGTTTTTGCTTCTTTCATAGAGTGTCTTAGCTAAATGCATTGCGTCTTGGTGAAGTTTGGTATTTCCAACTTAGAAAATCGGTTCATTTGCATATATGTCCTTCTTCTCGGATAAATTCCGTTTGTATCCCATTCATTTTTGATTTTCCAAGATTAGAAATCATAGCATCTGGATTTCTTCGTCTTTGAAAAGTCAATCGTCTTTTTTCTCTCCATTTTTTGTAATTTCATACTTTTTAGATCTCTAAACCTTTCGATCTCCTTCTTTTTATATCTTTATTTGTGTATCTCCTTTTGAATCGATGAGTATGTTAATCTATTTTCTTCTTTTAATCTTTTGGAATCTCCATATTTTAATCTCACAAGTTTTCAAAATCTATCTTATTAAAATTTTGGCTTTATGTATCCATGTGTTGAATATATCCGTTGATGGGGATCTCACTATTTTTGTATCTCAGGTATTTATAATCTCCTTTCTTTGAGATTTCCATAGTTTGTGATCTCTATCCTATGGGACGTGCGTATTTAGAGCTGTTCTTTAATTTGAATTTCGGATTTTTCGACGGCATTTTTGTGCTCTCCGTCATGTATGATATCCGTTGATTATGATGCTCATGGTTTGTGGTGTCGCTTCTTTGGTGTCTTAGCATTTGGCATCTCCCTATTTTGTCATTGGACTTTACGGACCTCAACCTTTAGATGTTTCATCATTTAGGGACCTCTATTATTACGGACTCACTTTTGATCGCCATTTTTTGTGTGATCTCCTTTCGCATGGACTTTCAGTTTTTAAGGTTTGTCAGATTTAAGGACCCCTTTATTTTGAATCTCCAAGTATGGGTTCTCCATATTTTAGGACTTTTTTTTATATGATTTGGTAATCTCAATTTTGAGGGGGCCCTCTCTTATCAACTCTGTTTTGTGGGTATATCAGTTGCTTCGTATCTTCATTTAGGATATCTATTTTTTCATTCTGTCTTTTAATCTTTACCTTTGTCATCACTGTATTTTTTAACCTCCATTCTTTTCGGATCCACATCATTAGATCTTAGTCAATTTCATCTAGTCCATTTAATATATGCCCTATTTGATTTTTCCTTTTTTCCATACATACTTTTAAATTTCATTTTGTGTTAATACTTACATTTTAACCCTAGCCTTACCAGGAAAAAACCTCCATAAAATACCAACCGGGTCCAATTGACCCTTAACTATTTTAAATGCATCTTACCTAAATTCTTTTGATTATTTTTAAGATAGAACGATAAGACAAGGATGGTAAAGAGATATGGGAATTTTATTAACAATTTTCAACATCAAATGCCTTATTATTGCATTAAAAAAGAATACTATAATTTTTGAAACTTGATTTTATCTAATATAAATAGAGTTTACTTTTTGTTATTAAAATGGATATACAAATATTTAAATGACTTTGAATCACATTTTCTTTCAAGTAAGAGAAAAGGTGGTTATTCCCTAGGTATAGGAGGAAATCTTTTTTCCATGTAAACACAAAAGGGTCCAAAGGACTCTGACTATTTTTTCAAGCATTTCAGTAATTTCTTTTCAATTTTGGTAAAAGTAAAGAACCAAAATAATAATACAAGAATATTAAACAAATATACACAGGTATTAATTTAAAATTAAGAATAAAATGTCTTTTTGTTGCATAAAAATGGCTAAACTAATCTTTTTTTACTTAATTATATCAAATGAACTTTTATATTTTAATTTAATTTTTGTTACCACAAGGGGCACATGTAATAATTAATTGACTGTGCCAAACATGTTTTTTTTCAATTATGAAATAAAATGCGTGTCTTTCTATCCTTTTTGGAGCAACACAATGAGCATCGTCTTTTTTTCCTTACTTGAGAAAGGCCATGGGAGGTACATTCTTCCCTGGGACCTTTTCAGTCTGTAATAACACCCGCTAGTTCTTTTGCTAGTTGAATGACAAATTTTCTTCTTCCTTTTTTCGCGCTTTCTATTCCTAGTTGCCTAGCTACATTGTGGATATTGCTTGTACTGATATCTACCATTTTGTATAAGATGTCTACCATCAGTTTGTCATAATTTTACAAGAATATGTTCTCACCATTTAGTCAAGAGTATCTACTCCTCCTTCTTTTGTTGTAGAAAAGGATAACTTTTATTTTTTTAAAAGAATTTGATGAATGCATTAAGCTGAAAAGAGTTACGATATAGTTATTCTTGGGAGAATAAGAAATAATCATTAAATCATCTTCAAATACAAATAAGCTGCTATTGATGTCTTTTTCTTTAGCGTTTGTAAAAGAGAAAGGGAGCCCTTTTCTATTTTTTTCTGATAGTGCCAACCAAGAGATTATGTTCTTTTCAACGAGACTTCGACTTAATTCCAAACTAGTAAAACAATTAGCACATGTTATATTTCTGCCACTAATTTCACTTCCCACTGCCAATTCCTGGAACACTCTTGAGCCCTGATTCTTCTCATGTCCTAAGCCTGTATTCTCACCAGTGAAGATTTGCCTTTTTGCAAGCATAGGAGTTGTCCCTATCACATATTGTCTAAATTTTAATTCGATATTTTCCTGGCTTTGGTGGTATGTATACTCAAAATTGGCAACGGCCTTTGAAATTGACTAACTTTCCCTCAGCATTAGTCCATTTACGGATTACTTCAAGTAATTTATAGAGCACATTTATTTCCCACGATGATGGTGAAAGGGATCGTATTAGCATTATAGATTCAGACTCTGAATTTTACGATAATGATATCGTAAAATCACAGGATTATTTCGCAAAACGAGAGGGACCAGGTTTTTATTTCAAAATATTGGGTAATAAAGCCTTACATGCTGAATGTCTTTGCGGTTCAGTAATCCAAACTTCACTTTTATCTTTAGAATAATATTTCTCACTCATCCATGGTATTGAATTATCACTATTTTTTATATCATTATCGTAAAATTCATAGTCTGAATCTATAAAGCTAATACAATCATTTCACCATCATTATCAGAAATAAATGTGCTGTCATTATTACTGACTTAAAACTCATCTGCACTATTTTCCCACTCATCATCGGAGTCGTCTAATAATTGTGTAACTTCTTCTGGATTTTGCTCTCTTTGCTTTGGCATTGTAGAAGGACACAACTGACAGCACTGAATTTATGAATAAACTAAAATAGTATTAGCTTTCTTTGACACTTTTATGCTTGGTGTCAGATTATGCAATACTAGAAATGGCACTGTGTCATATAAAACAGGTATAAGATGATGCAAGAGTAGGGATATTGCATCATAAATTTTCAAAGTGAAGTGAAAGTCTTTCCAAACTATTATATATTTCGTTCAATTGAAAATCTATATATTTATCCATGTTATTACTCAATATTATTTTTTATTTCTGAATTTATTCGAATTGAGTCTAATGGACCCATAGTGTAATTGGAGGTAAAACAGTAAATTCATCTTCTCCTATTTAATTTCTAAAAGTTCTTTTTTGTGCTATGATAGATCCTTATGAAAAAAGATCTAGGGGGAAAATCGTTTTGAAGATTAAAATTGGGTCCACTGGACTCAATGGTATTACTAGGGGGGTAATAAGGGATATCAGTCGTATGGAATCTTGATCATAAGGAATCACTGTTTATTGAGAGTTTCGTCTTCTTGGAACCTCTGTAATTTCAGTTTTTTTCTTTTTTCCCCCTTGGTAAATCCCGGTCCTTTGGGATCTTCATTAATTTTTACTCCATCCTATCTGCTAACCGTAAATTAGATATCCGTTCTTTAGTTTGCGTTTTGGGGATATCCTTGTATAAGAATATCTGCTTATTTTTTTATCGCGGCCTTTGGAAATCCCAGAATTTTTCTTTTGGTTCCTAATTTTTATTTCCTTATCTCTTTTGATAAGATTCTTCATATTTTGAATCTCTATCTTTATCGTAATGTAATTTCATACTCCCATCCTTTTATGAGATGTCTTATATGATTTCAGATATGCTTATTTCTGTTTATTTTATCTACTTTTGTTTAGTCACTTTTTTAAACTATATAATTTAAATCTCAGTCCATTTAGTTCTCGGTAAATTTGAATCAGTCGTCTTTGGAAATTGCTTTAGAAGCTATCGTTTTTACTCTTTGTTTATTAAAATCTTCCTAGCTTTTTATTTTGCTATTCAATCTACTCTTTGTTTGATCTTGGTATTTTTAAACTCGGCCATTTAATATCACCTTTTCTCACAATCAACCGTTTTTATAATCTACGGCATTTTGAATCTCTCATTTCCAATAACAGTGTTTAAAATCTCTTCGATTTTATCTCACTCTTTCCTTTGGGACATCCATATTTTGTGATTCCATCGTTTAGCATTTCATCTTTTTAGATCTGTACCTTTGCTATTCAATTCATTTTATTATCTCTTTCTTTGCGGATTTCAGTTTTTTATGATCTGTCTATTTTCTATCTTGTTAATAATCTCTTCGTTATGTATCTTCATTTTTATGATTTTCGTATAGTATGTACATTAATTTGATTGTTATCTACATTCTTTTAAAATAATTAGGTTGCTTTTGAATTTCTGTTGTTTTTTTTTAATCTGAATTGTTTAGCATCTCCCTCACTTTTTGTTTTCGGCTTTTTAGATGTTTTTTGTGATCCAATTCGTTTTAAATCGCTTTCTATATAATTTGATGATGGGATTCTCCATCTTTCTGAAAATTCATATTATTTGATCTTATAATTTTATGAACTTTGTCACTTTTGATTTTCCTTTTTAAGGATCTGCATTATATTAGATCTCGGTCTTTTGTAATCTAAATCCTTAGGCTCATTTTCTTGTAGGATCCCTACGATCTTTGGTAGAATTTATTTTAATTTCCGTCCTTTTTGGCCTCCAATGCATTGATCATCATCCTATTTCTGATATCCGTCCTTTGAATCTCTATTTATTTTACTTCCCATATTGTATAATCATTGTGCAATGTAATTTCTATATTTCGGATATCCTTCTTTTGAGAAATTCAGCTTTCTGGAAAATAATCCTTCGGGATCCAAGACTGTTTTGTGGATCGATTTCTTTTTAACATTTATGTCACTGGGTCTCTTCCTTACGGATGTCTTTTTTAATATTAGTTGGTTGGGATGACACCATTTAGATTTTTTGTGTTTTTCGTGATTTGGCTTTTCAGGTTATCTTTTTGGGGTCTCCTTTCATTTGACTTTCAGCCTTGAGGCATCTTAGTCTATATCGATTTTGGGGTTTTATAATCTCTTACGTTTGAAATATTACTTCTCTCCTAAAAGGTGTATGTTATCTTCGCGTTCATTCTATTTGCATCTCCGTATCGATCTCTTTTTTTAATCCTCATATTTTGAGAAATACGGTTCCTTCAATTTTTCTTGTTTAGGATCTCCGTCATTTCTGATCTCCATTGCTTTGGAACTTGCATTTTCTGGGAGCCTGCGTCTTTATGACTCATAAACTGAAAACTACGGCTCTTTTAATTATTCTCTTTAGGATCTCCGTCTTTTCTGTTTTCCATCGGGAGCGGTCTCCATCGATTGGCACTTACATTTTTGGGGAGCCTCCGTTTTTATGACACTTAAATTGGTATCTCTAGTGTTCTGGATCTATGTATGTACCGCGTTTTTCGTCTCCATATTTTGAGATTTTTTTTTCTTGGATCTACTTCTCTTAAGGTCTTCAAACCTATCGAAGCCTGTAATTTTTCTCTCTAATTTTTATCTTTATTCTTTAATCTCCGTGAGTTCGGTTCTGTTTAATTTTCAAAATCTATTCTTTTGACCTCTCTAATCTTCTATCCCAGTCCTTTTGAAACCATGCCTTTTTTTATCTCTCTCCATTTGGATCTCCAATTTTGTAAACCTCTTTGTTTTTATCTCTGCCCTAACTTACTCTGCTGTTAAGCCTTTCGCTTCAAATTTACTTTGCGGATTTTCTCCTCTGAACCTAGTCCATACGAGATCACTATGACATTGTTGGTTGTCATCCTCGTGAGATATATCGAAAAACATCGAAAATATATCTTCTATTTTATGATTCGAATCTTTTAATAACCTAATTGAGAATGTGCAATCAATAAATGGGGTTAACATATGATAGAGTAATATATAAACTTTAGTTAGGGATATGGACATCAAAGAAAGAAAAACATACCCTTCTTCAATTAGAATGTCAAAGAGATAATTCATTAAAATCTGCTTGTTATTCCCACTTATAATATTTGAGAATGATGATGCATTTTGTGATAAGTTGATGTTTATATCTTTCCTTGCTACACAGCTGAATCAAAGTTGTTTTTTACTGATTGTGCAACCAACCACTTAAAGAAATACAAAGTTAAACTTATTAAATTTTTTACCAATTAATATATTAATTGATCATATTATGTCGATTAAATGATATCTATTCGTCTTTAATTTCATCGATTAAATTTATATATAATTAAATTCAATAATAATATTGTTCTAATCACTTTCATGCAGATAATGAATAGGCGATATTTTGCAGAGTAATGATGCATTCTTAATCATCAATCTATTTAGACTCTTTAAGCTTCAAACCGGTTCTCTAAATCATTGGAATACTCCTTGTTTGAAACTTTGGGAAAATATGGAAATGAAATCTCCACCTTTTGATGGAGACGCATGAAATTATATTTATTAGGTATTTAAAACATTAAAATAAAAGTACCAAAGATAGCTCCACTAAGAATAAGGGCATAAAATATTTTTTGCACAATTTTTAGTTGCTCTTCTTTCGCAGGTTATTTATTAATCTGCTCTCAATCCGCCTCTACCTGGATTCATTTTATAAGGCCAAAGCAAGTAGAATTAAATATTTCTTCATTCATTCAAACTTGTGTTCTATCTCATAGCGCATACCTAGATATAAGTCTTGATTGGTTTCAATGCAAACCATGATAAACTGTATCAATTTCACTGTTCGTTGCGTACTTATTTACTTGCGCACTCTATCGCTCTCCTACCATTTTCTCATTTATTATTGTCTTTTCTCTCGCTTTAGCGCAGTCACCTCCTCAAGGCAAATATTTGTAAATATAATTAACTAAATCAAAACCTATGCTACTTTCCCCCGAACAGTTATGGACACCGCTACAATACGCAAAATGTCATGATTCTCAAACAAGTCTAGATCCATAAATCATCGCGCTTACATAAAGTAAAACTTTGTGGAAAGTCCAATGCGAAAACATGAGGAGAATTGTATGAAAGTGTTTTTATTCAACAACAAAGTACGAGGGCAAAATAGAGGAAAGGGGATGGCTGTTTGTGGGGGTGTTAGGACAAGTTATAACAAGTCAGGAACTGCAGCCGCACCCTCGCGCCTCGTTTTTTTAATAATCAGTAGCTGATCGCAGATCGTCAGTCACAAATCTTTCAACAATGGAGAAGGTGGAGCACCGCGCAGTGATCAGATTTTTGACCAAAGAAGGCAAGAATGCAAACGAGCTCCATGAACGCATAGTTGCAGTGTACACCGACACCGTCCATTCCTATGCATCCATTGCTTGCTGAAATAGGGAGTTCCGCCATGGTTGTAAGTCCCTTGAAGATGACTCCTGTCCAGGACTCCCGTCAGACGTGACCAACGAGGACAATGTGGCCCGTGTGGAGAGGATGATCCTCGAAAATCGATGGGTGAAGGGCAAGGAAATCGAGCAAGAACTTGGAATGTCACATGGAAGTGTTATCAATATCATCCACGACAATTTGACCATGACCAATCTCTCTGCCATTGGGGTCTTTAGAAACCTCACGCCGCATGATTGACTTCAACATCGTCAGAGTCCACAAGGCCAGAGGTGCACAAGCTGCCCTGCCCGAGTGCGGATTCGAGGTACACAAGCTGCCCTGCGCGATTGCGGATTTGAGGAGTTCAACCATCCTCCCTACAGTCCAGATTAGGCCCCTGGCGACTACTTTTTATTCCGCCAGCTCAAGGCTTCTCTGTGTGGACACCTGTTTGGGGGCGATGAAGATGTCCAGCTTGCTGTACAGGAGTGGATTGAACAGTAGTCGGGAGATTTCTGGTTGTCAGGAATTCGAAGCCTCAGAGACAAGTTGCGCAAGTGCATTGAAGTCGAGGGTAGTTATATTGAAAAATAATAAAACACTTTTCCTCATATCTCTTCTCCATATATCCGAATTGCAAAACTTATTGACGGCGCCTCGTATTGGTAATAAACAACACAAAACGGGCACATATTTAGCAAATCTTTTCCTATATATTTTCCATGAAAATTGGGAAAAATGTTTTGCCGATAATATAATACCGTAATATATGGCTTGTCCCCAATCTATTTATTTCTTCATTGGAATTTAGACTTAATTCCTGAGGTTATAACTATAAAGCCACAATCGTACCGGCAATTCGCTGCATATAAACAGATCTTTCATTTAACTATCACACTTCCATGGCACGGAAAATTATGGACTTTGAAATAAGAAATATAAAATACAATTCTTTGCCGAAATTTATTGCTGTAGCTTTATCAGGACGTAATTTATTACTCCTGGAAACATGATAAAAGGATTTCAAATCAGTAAAAAAATATAATCCTTTGCCCACTTTTATTACTAGATCTTCATGGCGACTTCATTTTTTCCTAGAAGAATGGTAAAAGAATTATATTAGATCCATTAAATTTCAAAAATTGTAATCCTGCATACTTTTGTTAAAAGAAAGATTGGTTTAAAATCTTACACGTTAAATATTTACATAACCTCTCAACTTGAGAATTAGCAGAGATTTGTGAAAAAGTTAGGAAAAAAGGTAGTGGAAATATAATGGCGGAATTGTCCTTGATGCCACAACATGGAAATAACGATGTCGATATAGACGAATCGGGCAATTGTTTGATAGGATAACTATTAGTGTCAGGACGGTAAATCATAATACCCTCAGTAAACCTGATTCACCATATATTTTTCTGTCTGCCCACTGGTAGAAGCAAATTTTGATCCAGATAAGATGCCATCTGCTCGGCACAACACTTATTGTATTGCGCTGCCCTCGTGTCTCTCTCAGTTAACATCGTTTCTCGTTTGATGAGCGGTCGATCTTGACGGTGCCTATGCTGCCGAAAGAAAACAAGGCACCATTCGAGTCAAAAAGACCTTCGAGAGCTAAATTGATCTTCGAGCTTACAACACAATTGGTTCTAAAGAAGAAGCAGTCCTAGATGTAACCACCTTTGACAATTTATAACAAATCACAGCTCCCAAAGTTTCTGGATTGCCAGAGGTAGTGCGCTCGACCTTTTTTAGAACACTTCATGTCACGTTAGATAAGTGCTATTATCGAGGTGTACCTGTGTAGAGTAGATCAGGGCTCAGGGTCTTACACAAGTATGGGCAGAGAGCTGGCCATCGGCCGATTAAGTTATATCTGGGCGATGAATAAATAGTGCGAATAACGATTGACCGGGTATGGATTAATGGCTTGCCAAGTTGCGTTCAAAGGATATATAAAGATAATACCCCAAAATATAATCTTATTATATATAACAAAAAAGTGGCAATTTATATATATATATATATATATATATATATATATACAAAATGGGGAACAAATTACTAAGGGTGGTTAGATATATTATAAGAAGAGTAACGAGGTAAGGTCTTCAAAAAGATACTTCGGGGAGTCCTGTCTTGGATGACTTGAGATGGGGTTGGATTACTTCGTAATGAAGAATGAGATGTCCTCTGATCCAGAGAGACGTAATCTCAACTCGAGACGATTTTGCTTATCAACAGGGAGTCTCAGTCACGAAAGACGGGAATGTTAAAGGGGTGGTGAAGATGAGAGTGCCACGTAACTTTCCGGTAAGAACGGGGTTCGATAGCTTTTCTCTGAATAGGGGCCAAAGCTTAACGAAGGTAAATATGCTGACAAGATCTTCAACCCCGTACGACGACAAGTTACAGGGGGATTACGGAAAACAGATGGCAGTCCGGACGGAGGGGATGGTGGGCTTTCAATCTCCTCAAGAGATGGTCACCTTCGGGTTAAATACCCGGGTGGCTGCTCTGCTTGGCGCCTCAGGTCCTTGCAGTCTCCAAGAGATAATTAGCGCCAGTCTAAGCAAACACAATTTATGATAATGCTTCGTTCCTCCAACCAAACTCGCCTCACGATATATGGGTAGGGTTAATATGGCCGCTCACGGCGTTATCGCAGTGGATGGGGGAAGATCAGCGTCTGAAAACAAACACAGCTGGGACGAATTATTAGGCGAGTGTCGGATTATTGTTCGACTTTTGAAAAAATAGAGAGGTATATCCAAGGGGCTTCATCTCACGGTGGTCCTTTGAGGGCATTTGGCACAGATTTTAAAAGCGGATATATCCAAGTTAGTAGGATGATCAGCTTCTACGCCGTTTTACATCTGTTTGAAAGTAGCAAGGGACTACTAGGCTTTGCATCTCACTTTACAGACGAGCTATTCATAATACACTGCTGAGGAAAGAAGATAATGCCTCGGACCCAGTTCGGTGATCGGATTTTGATATCTTCATTTATTTCTTCGTAGTATACCACATTTCACCATTCACGCGATCCCGGCAGTGTCCAGATTAAATTCTGCCAGGTTTGTGTAAATGAGGGCATTGCTGAAATTTAGCGTACCGTTGAAGACGTAAATAATTCGTGAGTACTGAGAAACTAGAGAAGCGTTTAGCGCTTCCTCACATATAGTACATAGCTGGAATCTGGTCAGCTTTCCTAAGTACCTGCCAAAGGAGATGGTGGACAGCAAATGAGAACTTAAATTTGCACGCCATGGTCCCTTTACTGTTTCTATGGACCTACGCATAATTGTCTCATGAACTTTAGGTCGCTTTCTGTGGAGTCAGCAAAAACGTGTTATATACAGACTGACATTTGATGGATTACACCCCTAAATCTAACGGGATGGATGAATGGATTATTTATAAGTCCCTTGGTGCTCACTGTGAGGTGCTTGCACCGTAATTTGTTTTGTAGTAAGAAGTTTTAAAAATGAGTTATAAAAGTTGTTTCTGATATCATGAGGTGTTGATTATGCAGGGATGAATGAAGTACTAGATGGATAAATGGTATGATAATGTGTTAAAATAATTAAAATTCATTAAAATTCAGATCGCGCTACTGTAGACCTATCTATAGCTTTTTTAATAGTCCTGTCTCCTCGGGGTAGCGGATAATTCCGCTGCCAGGGCGGATATTTTCAGCTGTTAGTGCAAATCCTAGGATATCCAGAGTATCCCCACAAACGATGGTCATGTATCTTCGTCGGAGTTCTCCATAGGTTGGGCATTCCGCGATAAGATGTGCAATTGTGAGGGGTAGAATGCAATCTTCACAGTGGGGGGGATAGCCTTTCTCCATTAGGTATCCATCTGTGAGTAGTAAATGTCCGATGAGTAGTCTGCATACGGAGACCTCTTGCCGGCGGGTAAGTTCTCGAGGCTTCCATGGCGATAACTTTGGGGAAATGTGTCGCATCTTATTTTATTCGTATAAATCTGCCCATCTGGCCATCCATTTTTTCCAACTGGCGGCATTTTTTGCCTCTCTATCAGGTTGCGGATTTCCAGCTACCCAAAAGTGTGCTGGGACCTAGCAAAAGGAAATTTTCTTTCTTTTGCATGTAGCTCTATATACGTAGTTTCTTACTTCTAACAGAATTGGATGGATGTTTGTCATTCATTCTAATATTTGTAGGCTGCTGAAGGAGTTGGTGAAGATTGTGAATTCATCTGATGTTGGGTTATTGTATGCCCAATGTACTGCATGTTTTAAAGCATAGCACTCGGCAGTGAAGATTGATAATGTTTGGGGTAGTTTTTCAGAGAGCGTGTAGTTATTTGATATCGCCAAGAATCCTGTTCCGTCTATGAATTTTGATCCGTCGATGTATATATGTATACCCATATGTGTTGTTGTGTAGGTAAGGAATTGAATTTTCTCTTCCAGGGGAGTAGTTGTTGATTGTATTATTATGTTTTCATGGCATATCTTCAAAGTTGATTTCCAAATTGGAATATCTGGGAAAACAAGTGGATGGATGGGGTTCATCGTTATCCCAATTTCCTTTATCCATAGTCGCACTCTACTTCAAAATGGTCGTGGGAGAGTTAGGTGTGTTGTAAAAATATTATCCATTTGGTCATTCATGACGGCGGTCGAAGTATGCGATGTTGGGAGTCACTGGATACGACTCCCAGAGAGTTCCATCCTACGGAGGTCTAGTGGTGTCTCCCCGGTATCGCATTGTAGGTTCGGTATGTTTGATGATCGGAAGGCTCCGGTAGCCATTCGGAGACATTCATTAGTTACTGTGTTGATGAGTGCAATGCGCCTCTTGGAAGTATAGGAGTAGATCTCGCATCCGTAGTCCAGTTTGGGTCGCACTAAAGAGCGGTAGAGAGTGAGAAGTGTTTCATGATCAGCTTCCCAGTCGTGGCGTGACACTGTACGTAGGACGTTCATTTCTTTCCATAAGCTAACATATACAGGAGGTTAGAGCAATTGGCCGGTAGTTTTGGGGACTGGTTGGGTCTTTTCCTGGTTTTGGAAAGTTAGATCTGTAGCCCTTCTCCAGGTGTCTGGGAAGGCAGTTTCCATCCCTATTTTATTAAATATATCTAGGAGGAAGCATTTACCCCCTTGCACTAGGTGGCGTAGCATTGCATAATGTATATTGTCTGGGCCTGGAGCCGTTTCTCTACATGATGCAAGAGCTTTATTGAACTCTTCATTTGCTGAATTCTTCGTTGTAAGATTTGTAGTCTCTTGATGCGAAGTTTAGAGGTGAGCACTCCCTCTCTAACCGGTATTGAGCAAACTCGGCTGTTTGGTTTGGACTACTTGATATTTTGCCAAAGTGAGTCGCTAGCGTGTCTTCTACACCGATCGGGTTTAAGATAGAGTTTCTATTTATCCGAAGTACGGGGGTAAAAACTCGGCTAGGTTTACGTATCATCCCTCAGATCTTGCTCCATGCGCGGTGAATGGGAGTTTTAGAGTTTATCGTGGAGACATAAGCTCTCCATTATTTCCGGCCGGTTTGTTTAAGTATGTATCTATATTTAGATCTCTTATTATTAAATTTCATTTTAGTAGTCGGATTTGGCCATCGTTTGTATGTTCGGTAGGCTTTCCTTTATTCTTTCAGTGCGGAAGAACATTCTGGGCTCCACCATGGGTAGATCTCCGACTGGTTTGTTCCAAGCTGGTTGCAATGGATGTTTTACCTGCTTGATATAGATGGATGTAAAGATTTCCAGCGCTTCCTCACAGTCCGGGATGTCATCAACTTGGATATCGGTGATTGTTTTAATTTTAGCCAGTTTGCTTGGTCCAGTCTCCACCCTGGTATACCCAAGGTGGGTAATCCATCGTAGGAAGAAAGGATAATTGGGTAATGGTCGCTTCCTTATAGATCATCCAAGATTCTCCATTCAAAGTCCGCTGTGATGTCGGGTGAGCAGAGGGCCAGGTACAACGCTGATAGGGTACCTGTTTGTATGTTAAATCTAGTACCTTCGCCCTAGTTCATGATTCCAAGTTGGGGGTTTTCTATTAGCTTTGATAGCTCGTTTCATCTGGCGTTGCATATTCTGCCGCCTCACTCAATATGACGACTGTTAAATTCCCCCATTAGAATAAATGGAGTTGGTAGTTGCGAGATCAAGTCTCGTAACGCGGTGACTGGAAGGGGCCCTGTGGGTGAGAGGTAGACATTTGCGATCGTGTATCGTTTCTTGATGTACATGGTCATGGCGATTGTTTCCAAAGATGAATTTAATCTGATGGGTAATGTGGGAATATCTTGATGAGTATAGATGTCACAGCCACCGGATGTGCTGCCCTCATTTGGTATTGAGGTGTGTCGTAGAATTCCCCCCCTTTTTGTTCTATCTCTAAGAGTGCTAAGAGTGTCTAATATATTGATATTATAAGAATATCTTAACGAACAGAGCCGTTACGAAACACGTAAGGATATATATAAGAGAAACGAACATTAATCCTAAAATAAACTTATATTTTATCTTTATCAATTGAATACATAACATTTATACATTAACTACAGCAATACTCTGAATATTATCCTAAACAAGAATTAATTAAATTAGTTTACCCACTAAAATTGGTTAAAGTTTTCTCTACACACAACAATAATATAAGAATTAGGCTTACGGACTCATGTGGAGTTTAAAGGCCTCAGAAATGTTATTTACTCTTGACGCGTGCCGCCGGCCAGATGTATATGAGCGAGATCACACGTTTGTTTTGGCGAGGGTGGCAGCTGGGGGGTCCACACGTTCTTTCGGAGGGGGGGTGTTCTTCAAGGACGAGAACCAAGACAGTGCTTTATGCAACACCTAGGCAGTCGTGGTCTCTCTGGCGAGAGTGAGTCGAACTTGGTTCTTAAATCAAATTAACTTGGAGTGCGGTGTGATCACCGAGTAACGAGCTCAAGGAGGAGCTTTTCTCCTTCGTTACTTATTTCCTTATGACGAGGACTGAACTCGGGGAGGGTCTTCTTTAAGGGCTAGGAAAACGGAGGGGGGTTTCTCTGGCGAGAATAAATTACTTAACGTTCGGTTTGTTAACCCGGAACTAGCTCGAGGATGAGCTTTTTTTTAATTCCAGTCTTCCTCAAGGGTGAGTATAACGGAGGGGAATTTCTCTGACGAGAACAAGTTTAACTTGGTTCCTCACAAAGTTAACCTAGGAGTTTGGTGTGGCCACCGAATTACGGGCTCGAGGAGGGAGCCTTTTTCTTCTTTTTTTCTTAATTCCTTAAGGACGAGGAATACCCCTGGTGTTTAAGGTGCACCAGGATATGAGTAGTCTCTCTGGCGAGAGTAAGTTGAACTTACCAAAGTTAACTTATCGTGTGGTTTGATAACCAGGGACTTAACTCGAGAATGAGCTTCTTCTTAGCCCCTTAAGGTAGGTAGCCCTTCCTCTCTTGCAGGGTACTTCTTGGTCTGGCGAGCCAAGTACTCTACCTCTCCAGTCTCGGTAGTTCGGTTTGTTCCGAAGACTTCGTCACCTAGAGACTGACGTATACTACCTCGAATTTCCTCAGAGTTCCTCATTTATACCTCGTCACCCCACTCGGGGAGTGGTAAGGGGAAGGGGCTTGAGGACGGCCCCAGGAGAATTCTTTTGGCCAACGGTTTTTCACACGAAGTCAAACATCGGCTCCTCGTTAGCCTTCGAGATTGGGAGAAACACGTCTCCAATTTCTTATTGGACGTGAAACTGGATCTCACACTCCTGGAAGAGATCTTACATTTTGACCTTTAGGGTCTTTCATGGCACCGAGTTGTGCCACACTGCGGTTAAGCACTGAACCCGCCGATGTTTTTGACGGATGTCTTTGCCGTAACCGCCTTGTGACTGCACCAAGAGTGAACGAGGGGAGGTAGAAGTGCCCTTTTCCCTACAAGGTGGTTACGCAACTGTAATTCGGTAGCTTTTTTGGTGGATGTATTCCCAACATGGTTTCCTAGGGATAAAAAGCAGGTGAGGCACTCGTCCGCTACAAGAAACCTTAATTCTTTCTAATTGGCTCTGATTCCGCGGATATTCCACTGGATTAGCTTCATCATTCTTTTGGTTTGGTTCGAAAAGTGAGCAATTTGGTTTTTGTGGAGGTCGTGGCGTTCATTGATTTATTAGGGCCCTGTGGCTCTTCGAGTCTGGTGTGGACTGGTCTTTGAGGTTTTGGTTCTTCTGCGTCACTGTTTTTCTTGTTTGTGTTTTGGAAATCTATTGTTGAGGGCGGTGTTGGTGTTCCGTCAATAATAGGAGGACGCATTATCTTTTTTTCTGCTTCTGTTGGTGGATGAGGGAGGTGGCTCGTTGATGGTATGATTTGAGCTTCAATGTGTTTGGTAGCGACGAGGTCTGTTCCACGTGGGTCTTGGGTCTCTTTCTCGTGTTCTACCTTCTCTTCAGAGGTGATGTCAGTGTTAGGTGTTTTGGTTGGGGGTGGCAAAACGCTCTGAGGGGGTGACCGAGATTGTGGGTGGACGATCTCTGGTATATCCTGAATGTCCATTTGTTCGGGGTGGGGGTCGATGTCCTTAGGGATTTGCTGTGATTGAGATTTTAGGTTTACCTCTCTGCTAGGGATGGGGTTTAGCATCAAGGTATCGGGTGCAGATGTCTCGCGATGCGGCAACTGCTTTTGGAGGGGAGATGGTTTACTGTCGACCATATGCGTGGGGTAGGGGAGTTCGATATTCGAGGCCTGTGGTGCAGGCTCCTCGAGAGGGGACGGTTGAGTTTTGCTTTAACCCCGTGGTATTGGGTTATGGTCACTCTGCTCATTTCAACTACAGAGGCATAAAAGTTTACTCTGGTTCTTATGGAGGTCTGTGCCTTATCTCTGGCATATCTAAAGTTTAGTCGTTCTTTTTCACGTATAGATGCTACTTCTTCCTCGAATCTGTAGACTTCACGTTATTTGCTTGATGCTGGATAGGTCTCTCCACAGTTTACACATTTCGTTGGGCAATTTTCGATTTGTTCAGGGTGTAGTGCATTTGCGCAGTTAACGCAGGTGGGCGCAAAGCCCTGATTCCTGCGACGACAGGTGTTTGTAGAGTGCCCAAAAGTTTAGCAGTAGTAGCATCTTCTGGGGCTAGGTTTGAATTCTTTAACTGTGAAGCGGTGCCATCCTAAATATATATATTTTGGTAGGATATCCAGGTCAAATGATATGAAGTAAGTGTTCGTTGTTATCTTGCTGTTGTTGATCGTTTTATGTACTCTGTGTACTTGAGTGACAGAATATTCGTTTAATTCTTCAATTAATTCCGCTTCTGAGTATTGAGCGACGTCTGGTTCTATTTTTTCTGCCTTTAGGCATGTTAAAGGAGGGATGTGCTGTTACTATTACTTTATCTCCTGCCAGTTCTTTTAAAGTTAAGGTTTGTTTCCGCTTGGTCTTTTGTTTTTACTTCGACTAGTATACAATACTACCATCTGGTTGAGGGAAGAGAGGTGAAAATTGTGATCTGGAAAGTTGAAATAGTTTTTGGAAATCTTTAGTCTGTTTGACCATGTATGTCTTTATTAAGTTTGTTTGTTGGCTTTCTGGTTTATTAGGTAAAATCGTCGGAAAAATCGATCAACAATTTGTCCTGAGAGTACCTGCAGTGAGTGCAGTTCAGGCAGCGTTTCGCTGGATCGTCCTGGACCTGCTGCTTGCTGGGAGTTTGAAACTTTCGGCAGGCTTTCTACTGACTTTGGTCGTTTTTGCCGTGTGAATTTTGATTTCCTGAGACCTTGCTCATTTCTATGCCTTATTTTCTTCTGTCTGTCTAGTTGTTTTGGGGAGCGATCTTGTGGTTAAAGTTCTCCGACCAGTTTTATCCACGTCTTGTGTTCTTTTCTTTCCTCGAGTTAGTAGATTCGTATCCATTTTCTTCGACGGATGGGAAGTAAAGGGGGGGGGGAAAGGGGAGGGGATGCACAGCTTAAGTCTTTCTTTGCTGCTTTCATTGGGGTTTTAAGAGGGATATTTAAAGAATTTGTTCGAACATGAACAGGAATCTACCGCCCGCGAAAGTACCGTCTTGCCAGATCCACTAAACGAGCGTACTCGAGACTCAAGAGAAAGGCCTATGGGTTGTTTTCCATTAGCCCCGCGAATGCCCATTGACGCAGAAAACGGGCAGGTTCTAAACGACGCAGTTGGCGTGTAGGCGCGGGTGCGGGGCCACTTACAGAGGGGGCCATACACTTTATAGCTGGGTAACCTCAGGGTAAGCCTGGCGAACCATGCAGGATATACCTGGTGGGCCTTAACCCTTTTCCCATCAACCCCGGCTACGGCCCGGTTCCACGAACCGAACGTGAACTGTGAAGCTTTACCCCTTCTTGGCGGCCCAAAAAAAGGAGGGGGGGATGGGGATGGTTAGGTAGCTGGCAATATTCCGCAGGTATTGATGGGGGGGATCAAGCCAGGACAGACTCCCGAGAATCAGACTTTTCACCCAGACTCGAACGGGAGTAGAGAAGTCCAATCCCATCGAAACAAAGACTTTGAAGAGAGGGATTTGTAGAGTTGGGAAAGAAATTGCCAGATAAGGCTAAAGGGTTCTTAGCGGAAAGGGGAGAAGAGGCTAGGCTGGAACCTGACTGGGAGCTGAGGCCCGTCAGCACGGCGGCCAAGAATGCAAATCGCCGCGCCCACTACGGGGTGCCTACCATGCCTAACGTGCGACATCTGCCCGGGTTTAAAGTCAGAGTTTTCCCTCTCCTAGTTAAAATGTCAACCAAGACTATGAGCTCCACCTGCCCAGCCAGGTTATACCGCCTGGCACTCGGTCGTTGGATACAATTTCTGTATAAGCAGAGGCACCACGAGCAGGTAATCCGCCAAAAATTAGGGTGCAGAGGCTAAATAGCCCTAAAGGCTTTATATTGCGCATGCAGCCCCGAAACCCCCACATCTTACGGGAAGACCGTGGTATCCGAGAGTTTATGACACATTCTGTCTAGTCTCCCCATCTTAGAAGTTTTTGTGAGGCTGACGGTTTCCTATAACTGGACGATGGGGGCGTTATCGCTTGTCTCTAGTACTTGGCACAGTTAAGTGCCCTCCCGACTCTGGTTTTACTGAACTTCCAGATAAGACTGTCATTTTGAAATTTTGTTGAGCTATTTTTTAGTGATAGGCACATGCTTTGTGTTAAAGGAAGCCTACCCTCCTTACGACGCCAGAGTATCCCTTTTCTCATTTTGCTATTTGTACCTACAACTTAGTTCCCGTTGTTGTTTTACTTTTTAATGTAAACTAAGTTTAGTCAAACTTTTTTGTTTTATTTTTGATTTCTTTGAGCAAATAAATCCTAGGGCCTATGCCCTTCGAAGCAATCACCAGTTAGGAACATTAAAAATATCCAATACCGTCTGGGACTAAGATTCGTGTAAGGTGACTATACCAGTCTGGATCAAATATTTGCCAAACCGTCACCCAAAACTCTTCACTCTGAATCCCACAACGATGTAAGGGTTGGTAGCTGCCAGGAAAATACCCCAATGAGAGTAGGGAGCACTTTTCACTGACAATTAACTCAGAATTTCTTCACAATGATACACAGGATCGATCAACTCAGCACTTCGATTTGCGTGGCCAATTTGTTACCAATGGCGGCCAATAATTGAAACTTGCGTTGCACTCTGCTCGACTTTTCCTGTGTACCTTTTTCCCTTCTGTCTTGATGGTGACAAGTCATTTCGTGTCATCTTGAATCGGATACACTCCCAGGATGCAGCGCAATCTGTGTTCGCTTCATTGAAAAAGTGCGAAAACCTTTGTTAGGTTAAAGCAACCGTTCCATGCAAGGGGAATGAGATTCTTCGATCGAATAATAAGAGGTAGATAAAGATCAGAATGAAATTTACTGTAAAGCTCAAAGGTACCAGGCAGCCGTTCTAATTAGGATACAGGAAGGTGTCGTTAACCTTTAAAATAATGTCTTAGATTGGATGAGCTTTGATTGTGGTGTCTATTCCTGTACCTTAAAATCATGGTGGCTATAAATTGGCATTAGTGCTAAAGGCTTGCCTTTGCACGCTAGATTGCGGTGTCATCTTTGGTTTATGAGGCAGGAATCCTCTATCCTATTCGAATCTTTTTAAATTGACGAGAGCGAGCATTGAACATGATGTAGATCGCCGTACTCTAGGTCATCTGAGCTTGTCTATTTTTTTCTTATTGTTTAGTTTTTAGGTTTGTCTCCTTTTCAATATTTTTATTTTGTTTATTATGCTTTTATTATAACTTTTTTAAAATTGAATATTTTGATTATTCCCTTAACTGGTCAGCATAGGGGCTATATAATTTTTTTTAAAATTTTAAACTCCAAGTTGCCACCTGAACATAGTTATCTCCAACACAGTGATTTTAAAAAGCTTTAAAAATTAAATTATGTGTGGGACAAATGTTAAAATATATGAATGTGTCCTATATTAACCTCTATACAATATTTCTTTGGACATTAGAAGACGAGATGGCCGACAAATGTTTTGACACACCCCATGATGCTTGGTGGAGATAATAGGATTAATGAATAGAAAGTAATCTGATAATCAAATTTTATCCAATATTCAAACTAGGTAAAATTCCATTCTAAAAAATCTGTTTATTCATTCTTCTTTCAGTAATTTAAGATGTAAATCATCAAAATAAATAAATTCTCGAAATACCCATGAGGTCTTCTTAAAATATTTATGTATCTGATCAAAGAAGTCATGCCCGTGTGTGTTTCTCTTTAGCGACGTAGACTAACAGAGAGCATTTCTCTAGCACTGAGAGAAAACTAAAAGGAAAGGATTTGTCTCAAAGATACATCAAGAGACATTATAATGCTGTTTATGATAAAAGTATTAGGTTGGTCAGTCCATTTGTGCGTGGGTAATTTTAGTGTCATGACTGCTTGACGCATTGCTAATTAAACTGCAATGTACGCATCCGCATAATTTGTGTGCGAGTCCAGGAGTTGTTCCTGATTCTAGTGCAAAATGTGATTTAATGCCACTTGAGAAATTTACTGGTTTCTCATTCCTGATAAAAGAGCAATCCATTTGTGTCTTTTGGAGAGTTGCGCACTATTTATTCGTCACAATCGTGCGGTTGGTCTTTTTAGCTTGGTGGATGAGATGTTACACGAGTTAGTTGCTTGAGTTTGTACGTGGGTATGGGGTAGGGTAACCCTTATTTGAAGGGAATTTTGATTATTTGATATTTTACCACGAAAGAGCAGTTCAAATGTTCCATTTAAAAATATTAATATTTATGGGTAACTCAACAAGTTTGAAATTTCTTATTTTTTGTAGGAGAATGAACCTTTTTTTGTTCCGTTATAGGTGATTTAGAAAACTGTTTGACACTAACAATTTAAAATTCACCTTATTTGATGTAATAAACATAGTTATCAACACATTTCATTTTACAGCACTGATTTTAGGTCCCCCTCTTCTAGAGTTTTATCCTCTCAAGGGGGTTGCTCATGGAAGCCCCTCTGCCACTCATTGTAGACTGGTTTGAAATCCCTGTCTTTTTGCGGGTGTCAGGTTAATTCTTCCGGTGTTTATCCACTACTTGGAAGAGGAAGTGCCTTTGCTCTTCGTCCTTTGTGAGGGCCAGAATAAAGTCCTGCATCAGGGAGATGCCCCGCTCAGCGAAGTCGTTCACAGTGTGCAGTTCCTTGACGCCGGAAGCTGCTTGGGAGTATCTTTGATTTTCAAGCCACTCCGTTGGGTCAAGTGGCAGTAAACTTGCATCCAACCCAAGGATCTTAAAGAAGGATGGCATCGCAGATGTCACAAAACTTGCAACAGTTTTTTCTGCAAATGCAGTAAATGTAAGCTCAACTGTTGCTCGTCGAGGAGGATCGTCAGAGCCCTCCTCTTCATCTGAATGGCCAAGTGATCATCAAAAAACGCAAGGGCAACCAACTTCTCACTCAAGTACCGGAGATGGCGCCCAAAGATTGTAGCTGTCGCCTTAGCTACTACCTTGTTGGGGGAGAAAACCAGCATTTTAAGGGGTTAGAGGTCTTGTGCCGATGCTGCAGCTGGAGATGTCGCCCGGAACCAAGAGACAAGGTACGTTAAGATGCTGAAAGTGATGAATCGTTGAACTCCAGATTTTGCCCTTGCAATGAGAGGGAATTGCTTTGAATCTCAAAACAAGAGATCTTGATGACGTAGATGATTATGTCATCCAGCTGGCACTGTAGAGGGCCAAATGGCACAATATTTTGATCCCATGCTTAGGCTGTCCACCCAAGATGATTAGTGACAGCTCTAGGAGCTTCCTGTGGTCGTCACGTGGCGTGTTTTCTTCCAGTAGTCGGTTGAACGAAATCATGAGGTCGTCGCAACGTTCAAAAAGGCGTGGCGTTTTCTTTCTCTTTGAATGGCTGAGGCATTGAAACAATCTGGAGTTCTTTATTGACGTTTTGCCTTTCAGCCTCTTCAGAACAGAACTACATAAAAAAGGATATAGCTCTCTATTTATGTCCTCAGATTTTATCCCGGTTTACGACTGTTTGTCCTCGGTCGGCTTCTTCGAGTTGTGCGGTTAATGTTATCAGGCTCTCACCTTTACGCTTTATTTTTTAAGACTCTAGCTGCCCCATTTGCCATCCGAAAGAACCAGACCCGGTGATTGGTTGACCTTTCGGAGATAATATGTGCCGTTTTAATCATTCTTTTTTCACTTTTTGTTAGACCCTTATGAATTAGTTTGGACGCCTCCTAATTAGGTAAATAAGAGTATTCAGCGATATGTACTGTATTGCCTTTGATGTTTTATGGGTTCTAATGTCACTCTTATGCTGATTCATCCTAGTTTTAATATATCTGCCTGATTCACGATAATAACTGCGGTTGCATCCGTCACAGAGAATTTGATAAATAATACCCTTGTCGTTTTTAGCTGTCGAATTGCTATGCTTCACTAAATCCACAACTCTGGTTCCCACAGAGTTAGCTATCAAAAATACCTGCCTTCCTAAGAAACATTTTCATTTTTCTGCCACTATAGAGTACGGAGTAGACAGGTACTTTATTAAAAAACCATGTGGATTGTCGTAGAATGACTCCCGACGATATACCATATATCACTATTCGTTGAGGGAACTTCCTTAATTATCTCTAGAGTGCGTTTTTACTGTCTGGCGGCCGATATTATGTATCTTCAAAATGCTTAAGAAGTGGAACTGAGCTCAAGGATAATAATATTGCTATCATTAATAAAATAGAGTTTTATTAATAATAACTATCAGCAAACACAAAAACGGAAAATATTGACAAAGAGAATGGAAAGGGTCGTGGAGACTCGGGCTAATCCAAGGATTTAAGGGATCAAAAAAGGTAAAACAAATATGGAGTTAAAGAGATGGGATGGTTCGATAAACCATTTAAAGCACAGGATAGAATTGACAAATAAGGGATCAATACTCAAAAGGTGACGCTTGGCTTACGTAACTTCATTAGGGTGCAGTGGAAGGTACTTGAAGGAATATTCGGTCCACTGGCGAGTTCCAGCCGAAGGGGGAGGATAAAAAGATCCTGACGTGGCGTCTTGGAAAGGAGAACCGTTACTCGACGAACGGCTTGACGAACAATGGCTGTTCTAGGTTGTTCTCTTCTGAACAAAGGGATGGATGAGAACCGTCTCTTGTCTACGGGCTCAAGAACAATGGCTGTTCTAATGTTGTTCTCCTTTGAACAACAGGGGGTGTGAGAACCGTTTCTTGGCGAAGGGCTCAAAACGAACAATGGCTGTTCTAATGTTGTTCTCCTTGAACAACAGGGGGGGATGAGAACCGTTTCTTAGGCGAAAAGCTCAAAACGAACAATGGCTGTTCTAATGCTGTTCTCCTTGAACAACAGGGGGGGGATGAGAACCGTTTCTTGGCGAAGGGCTCAAAACGAACAATGGCTGTTCTAATGCTGTTCTCCTTGAACAACAGGGAGGGGATGAGAACCGTTTCTTGGCGAAGGGCTCAAAACGAACAATGGCTGTTCTAATGCTGTTCTCCTTGAACAACAGGGGGGAGATGCCTTGGGGACTTGGCGTCACTAAAGGCTCGAACCTTTGGCACTCAAGGAATATTGTCCTCCTTCTGGACAAGTGATGGTGAATCTCGAGGTCGAGGTCCCTTGGCGCACAAAGGGAGAGAGGGTCGTGGTGATGTTTCGCGACGAAAATCTGGATCTCCAATCTGATCTTAGTGGTAAAGTTTCCATATAAATAGCCAGGACATCTCCTTGGCGTGGGGGAGAATGGGGTGGAAGCTTCGAGGGAACGCACAGCCGAGCCGGGGAACAATGCCTTATCTGCCCATAAGCCTAACTCGATCTGGCGAGGTCGGCGTATGGGGGAGAACGGAGGGGGGACGATAACCTCCTTGTTTAAACATTGGCGTCCGGTAGCTGTTGATAAGACTCCAAGCCTCGAATCGAAGATGCACGTGGGTAGCCTCATGGTTTTAAATAAAATGTGATAGAAGTTGAAATGAATGCAGCTCTGAACTCGTTCTATCACATGGATATTTTAGATTCATGAAAGCTTTCTTCATATACTCAAATTCAGCATTCAAAAGGCTTTCGCTACAAATACGACTACACCTTAAATATAACTCAAGGACTACCCCTGTCTTCATTTTCCTACCATGTCCATAGAGAAAATGAATAAACCGTCCTTATTCGTGGCTTTCCTGTACACGAAAAATTTAGCCTTATCGTAATCCCTATGGACCATCGTGTCTATGAAAGGAATTATATTGTTCTTTTCTTCTTCCACGGTAAACTGGATATATTTATCCACTTCGTTCAGCAGTTAGAATGTGTTGCATATATCGGTACCAGCTGGAATAACGTCCAGAACATCGTCTACGTACCTACACCAAAGTCAAACACTTCCCATAACTCTCGTCAATTTCTCCATCTCTCAAACTTATATATTCAAGCATGCCATAATGGCACTAAGAGGTGATCACATAGCTAGTTTCCTGTGCTGCCTATAATCGTCCCCCTCAAAGGTGTTAGCAACAAACCTTAAACATTTTGATATTAACCTGATATATTCCCTCTTATTAATAGATAGATCAGTGTCATTGATGTTGGCACTGCTTTCTTCACTGCCTCTTAGGCACCATCTACTGAAGGAACATTGGTGAATAACTCCTTCACATCAAAGCTTACTAGTTTACTTCTCCTCAGATTCACTTCACATAATCTATGTTTGAATTCGGCCGAATTCTTCAAATGATCCTTACTGATTTTGTCCAATGATTGAGCCAATGGTTCGGCTAGTACCTTAGCAATTTTATGAGGCCTACTACCTACTCCTGTGGTGATTGTTTTAATTCAGATTACTTGCTTGTAAGTTATAGAATGCTTCATCAATTTAGTAGGTCTCAGATTCTCCTCAATGAGTTTGACTATTTTCTTACCCCTCTCCGTTTTATACGTATTAGTCTAACTTCCTTCCAGAATAATTTAGCCTCTTTATCGGCACTACTTGGATACTTTTTCTGGTATGTAATACTGTCATTGAGCAAATCGTTCATTTTGTCTATATATTCTGACCTTTTCAAGATTACTTCTCCCCCTTCTTTGTCCGCTTGTGTTATTAAAATTTCCTCACATTTCCCAAGATCCTCTAATGCGGTAAGAATCTTTTGGGTATAACATAGTTCTGGGTGAAAGCCATATTCTTATAGCAAAATAAAATTCTTTGAACAAAGCCTTTATCCACATCACTCGCACTGTGTCTTTAAATCTTAGATAAGTACCTTAAATAACTCTTATTTTGCGTGCCTATATCAAACTTTGAACCTAAAGGGAGAGCAAGTGGCTCATTGTACGAAAGGTTTCTACTCGATAGATTGTTTACTAAGTTAGACTTGCCAATTTTATCTCATTCTCTTCTGGCACAAATGATCTTCAATTGCCTCTCATTTCCTTGAGATATTCCTTTATTAACCTATTAGTTAAAGCCCTAGGTAATACCAAGGTTTCATCGCCCTCCCCTCTCAACACCTATCTAATTATTCCAAACCTCGCAACTATCCACTTAATACTCGCTAGCACATATACTAAAAGGTTTCCCTAGGAAACTTAGCTGTTTTAGGTCCGATCTTGGTAAAAGGTTTCCCTAGGAAACTTAGCTGTTTTGGATCTGATCTTGGTAAAACCTGCTTCTCGTGGCAACGCCGGAGAAAAGATCTTCGTGATATACGGCTAGAAATCTTGATTCTCCTGACGAATTCGAGTTGTTTGCGGACAGTATTAATATAATGTTTCCCTATATCTTTGTTGAATAATTGTCCTTCAAACCAAGGCATAAATATATCTGCAATGACACCATATCTATTTAATAATAAGTTTCGTGGTTAAACTCAGCGTAATTGTCTTTAACCGCTAACTTTCGTAGTTATTTAAAAAGTGAAGGAGCAAGCAAACCCATGGAATTTATAGTTGGGTTGGGAAAAGGAACGTCTGTCCCTGATATCACTGGTTTTGTCACGTGGAATATTGATAAAGAGTGAGGAAACATCAACAATACCCATAAATTACCGTAAAAGATGTTCAAAATTTATTAATTCTTTGACAAAAGAAATTATTTTAAAATTTAAATTGATTTGATGAAAATGGAGTTATTAGATGAACCAACTATTTTGCCAGATTATAAGAAGAGAGATTGTATGATGCTAACTAAATTAGGCGATGGGGAATACCATTGTTGTGATATTTAGTAAACCCATAAAGTGAACCATAATACGACCCCCCAAAAGTACAGGCGATTATGTTTAAATTAATCTAAAACATATTTTTTTTTTAATTTAGCATAAAACGGTGAATTTTGTCCTACAACCTGATACCAAGGGGTAGGGGGGGGGGGGTGTTAGAGTCCAAGGCTTAGATCTTTTTAAACTTTGAGTTTTCTTACAAAGTGAAATTATTTTTTTTCTATGTATTCAGACTTATTAAAAAGGATTGCACATCTAACATTATCAGATTTAGTAATGACTTTCTCCTCTCTTTTCCCGAAATGCTTAAATCCATCATTTTGACGCAGAAAACGCGAAGAGAATTTCAATTTTGGCGAAAGATGGCAAAATTTCTGCCCAAAATATGAGTATTAATGGAGAATATTGGAATTTCCAGGTGATAGGCAAGTCTTTTAATTCGCTCAGAAAATTTTAAAATAGAAACAAATAGTGGATAGAATAAAGTTAAAAAGCCCATGTTTGGATTAAAATCTTAGAGCAAGTGAAAATGATTTTCTCGCATTTAATTGATGATGTAAAACTTTTCTCACTGTATTATCATATGAGGAGAAGCAAGACAGAGTTTACTAGAAGTTTTAGTAGCTTGCGGCCATGAACTTTGAGGGGAGAGTTTGCATAGCTTTAAGTAGTTTGTTCTTTAACAGTATAAAAAACAAACATTATCGCAAAAATTAAACAATTGTTCTAAAATTTGGTTTTAATTTAAAGACAGAATCCCGCGAGACTTGAGTGCTCCGTCATACACAAATTTACTTTCTCCAGATGTAATCTCAGCAAATACAAAGTTGAAATTCTAAAAGAAGAAGAAATCCAGGTGCAATGATTCCTAATCTGTGAATTCACACTGAATGAGGTGAAAATAGAATTCATCCCAAAAGAAGGACATTAAATGAACTAATATTATAAGATGGAAATATCAAAATTTGACAAGATGCAATGCACTGAGATTTTCTTACAAAAATCTAAAAAAAAAATGAGATGCTCAAGAAAGAGTTTACAATAACGACTTTCCAAAAGGCGAAGTTCCCAAACGGCTAAATTGTAAAATCCAATCACAAATGATGGATATCCCATGACAGAGCTTCTACGAACGAGATTTAAAAGGATCGAAATTCAAAATGAAAGAAATAATAAAGCAGATTCAAAAAGATGCAGCTGCAAAATACAACTCCCACAATGAAATATTAAAGACCTATTTCCGAATACAATAATTTGAAAAATGAGGGAAAAAGATAAAAATGGTATTCATAAAAACGAAAGGACGGAGATTACAAAAGTCTGACACCATAAAGGATCGAGATAATAAAAGCATAGAAACATCAAAGGTTGTAGAATCCAAAAACGATTTTCCAAAAGGCAAAGTTCTTAAACGGCTAAATTGTAAAGTCCCATCACAAACAATGGAGTTCCCAAATGTAAGAGTTGCGAGATAAAAGAGATTTAAAAAATCAGGATTTTTTTAATTAACGAGATCTAAAGAGAAAGATCGTCAAAAAAGGAGATACAAGGAAATTTAGATTCGATGAGGTTTGGTTTGAAAGTGACAGAGAATCACAACGTAAGAGATTCATAGAGAGTGATATCCACCTACAAACACCAAACCAAGGCTAAATCCAAATGCGGGGAGATGCAATTTAATGAGATCCAAAGGGACCAACAAAGAAATCAACGAGATACAAATGCATCAAGTTCCAAAGCCGCAGATATAAAAAGAACACATATCAAAGGAGGAAGATTATCTTGAATTAAATGATAAAATACTGTCTCAGTCAACTATTTTCAGCAGCCTTATTGCCCTCGCTTTATTCCTCTGCAAATTATTATCAAAATTCAATTGGCCAAGTATGGAGGGCGTAGAAATACATCAACCTTTGTTCCGCTCAACATTTTTAAAGACAACATCGTCTACTACTTCAGAAAAGTTGACTTTCTTATAGCAATCTTCTTCAATCTAATGAAAGGATACTACAACGAATGTAGGCAAATCATTTCTTGTCAGTTGTAACATACGAGATTACAAGCACTATTAGCTCTCTTCATTTAATTTTTCTTCAAACAGGCCTTTCGGCGTGGACCTGTCGGTTGTTTACTCCACTAATCTCTAGCAATATATGAACGTTTTAAAAAATAAGTGTCCTGACCAAAACCATATTCATTAGTAGGATTTATTTCCTTGCATTTAATGGCACGCCTGAAATAGAATACTCACTGTAGGCAGATGACTTTGCCATTTGGCAATGGAGGATCCAACCACTGGAAGCCACTCGTTATGATAGGGAATCTTATCATATTCTCTAACTGTGATATAACATCAGGGGAAAAACTTTGGCTATTCTTGGCCAGGACTCAAAGCTTGGTATGCTGATTGCCGGTCAGATACTGTACCGCCATGCTGCCAGGTACAGTGACTGAATTTCATCAAAGCGTTCGATTCCCGGCCAGGAATATTCAAACTTTTTTCCCATGGTGTTATTTTGACCTCTAAGTATGGATTGCGTACATTGTGCCGTCATTTACCCCCTTTGATCCTTGTTTTCTTCCAATGTTGCTTTCTCTTTTCTTTAAAATATTCCTTTCTCATTTCCGTCAAATTTCTCTGTCTATTTTCAAGCACTGTTGTGATTGTTACTGCACACAGAAATTTTATTTGTTGATTATATATATATATATATATATATATATATATATATATATATATATATATATATATATATATATAATTTTAGAAATTAGGCCTACCTATACCAACTCATTTAACGTGTCATCTTGAATCAATTTTGTTTGATAATTGCCAATTGTCCTACAAACTACTTCCTTAAAAAGGATGTGTATGATTGTTTCTTCGTTTTCGTAATATATCTCCTGCAGACATATTTTTACAGTACCTAATGAGTCATATCCAAATATAAAGTCTTAGAAAGAAGTTGGGACAAAAAAATTTATTTTTTAGAGCTAACTGTATACAAGGAAGATGAAACGTTCAAAACTTCAATCTATAGAAAACACACGACCACAGATTTGGAGCTTAATTATTTCAGTACACCATGACATACATTTAAAATAGAAAGTATAAAGACAAATATTAAGAGCAAACAGAATTTCCTCACTTTGGACGGATTTTGACAAAGGAATGAGTTTTCTGGAAATATATTTTTCATTAAACATGTTTCCTATACATCTATTTGACAAGAATACACAAACTTTCTCAAATAAGCCCTTGCTTTCTG
Organism: Ceratothoa steindachneri; assembly: GCA_963969495.1. Taxonomy (NCBI): domain Eukaryota; kingdom Metazoa; phylum Arthropoda; class Malacostraca; order Isopoda; family Cymothoidae; genus Ceratothoa; species Ceratothoa steindachneri. The sequence goes on along the minus strand of OZ018322.1, from coordinate 157,509,540 downwards.
CCCTCATATACACCTCTGTTTCAAAACACAGTATTTTTATTAAACTCCTATTTATTGGTCCGTGCACTTCTTTTTTGCCCGTTACCCATTAGAAAATTTCTCAAAGCCTTCTACCTCAATGCCAATTTAACTTGATATATATATTAATTTTAATTATTTGAGTTTTTTCAAGTATAAAGAACGTATTGATCCAATTTTGAAATTATCTGTTTTAAATCAATTCAAGTGTTGCACCTGTGCCTGCTACTTAGGCCAGAGTATCTTATATCTCAAATAATATGAGGATTAAATAACATCTTGGATTATCCTATAGAACTAAAAGACCCTTGCCTCCACCTAGATTCTCCAGCGTAAGAAATCATGGAGAATATGCTGGCCACACTATTTCATCGGAACAATTTACCATTCTCACTGTATCTTCTTCACTTTATATAAAAAAAACAAAACCAAAACTTAACGAGCATGATTCCTCCTTTATAATTTTTAGTTCACCACAGGTCGACCCACTTCGAGGCTACCATTATTGGCCTAAACTTCTATAACTTTCTAGCCTAATTTGCGTAGGAGAACGACTCATTCCCCTGACATTGTGCCCTACTTAACTTTTCCCCCTTCGGACTAAAGGATATAAATGGGGCCGTGAGGTCTTTGAGGTTATTCTGTTGGATGCCTTGATTGCTCCGCTGAATTATTTTCCGTCACCTACCTTTAACGTTGTTCATTTTTTGGAGACTCATACTGGATTCCTTCCTGCAACAAGGATTTTTTTGATATTGATTCCTGCCAGTGTTGTCGCTGCACCTCTTTCGTCTGCATCGAATTGTGCCCTTTTAGTTACGTTTTAAAGTGTTCTCATTTAGAAAGCCATTTACACTGGACACGTGAAAGCTCTCCCCTAGTCACCTCGCCATCTCCTCTTTGGAAAATTCTGTCATCTCTAATTTTTTCTCTCGAATCGTTGGGCCATCGATTCATTGTTCTCCGTGGTCTTGACGCCTTTCGTCCCGATATCGCGGTCTGTGGGTTTCGCCTCGCCGATGACCGTCCTTGCATTCACCCCTGTGGACTTGGGTCGAATTCACTCATCGTCGCCAAGCCTCTTTCGCCTGGGTTTCGGACTTGGGTTATTGCTTCACTGGTCTGTTATCAGCTATTTTATAGTATCTCTTTCTTATTACGTCCCTTTTAAATTAATCAGTTTTATTTATGTAACTTTAGACCTTCGGGTAAGGGACGTAAGATAGGGAGGTTATTCCGGAAACACCTGTCACTAGAGTAGCGGAGCCTATTTTACCTTCAATGGCGCGTGTCGTTTCGGCTTTAAGCTAATTATTTATAAAACCCAATTTTGTATGCGCGAATATCTATTCTGGTTAGAAAGACTTGTGGTCATTAGATGGTGATAAGCATCTGTGACTTTCTTATTATTTGATTGACCCTTGTATAATTTGCTAGCAGTCAATTTATTTTATTTTTATTTTGATGTAAATAATACTGTAAATACTTATATGTGTGTAGTCATTTGACCCCTTGCGGATACCTCATAATTTAGCACCGTCCTCATAAATTCTGGTGAATTTCTGGTAGGGTTTTGGATCCCTGGTCTTCTATAAATTTCTTATGTGTGCTATACTTGGGCCGTGTGAACCGGGTTTTGCGATAGCCTTGACGCCCCTACGAATCTAATAACTCTACAATTTACCAAGTTAATTCCATGTTCCTTTGCGTTGAATTTTGCTTACTCGGAACGAGCGACTATCAACATAAGATTATGTGTAATTTTGCATCAATTTACCTCATTAGTCTCGCTTCTTTGGATTTATTTAATGCAACCTAATTTACTCTTTACACTTTTACTATTCAGGTTTTTTATGTTAATGGACGTTTATAAATTAAGTAATTTCTTTTACTTTAAAAATAATTTCTGAAGATGTATATTAGCAATAAGGTACGTTCGCTTGAGGTGAGGTTCTATTACCATATTGGAATTAGCCACAGAAGTGAGAAAGTTCTTTCTAACAAACAATTTTCGCCTGTTGGGTTACATTGTATTTAATTTAAACACGATGTTACCTTAGTACATTATAGAATTTTGAAAGGCCTACCCTATTCTTGAAAATTGAGATTCCTCCTTCCATGCACTACTTCTGCTATAAAATATTAAGCAAACTACCAATAAGCTCTTTGTTCTTACGCTTATCGCGCGCTTTTCCAACAGTCTTCTATCCACATTTGATTGGCAAGGTTAGTGTTTCTTGATGTAGATGTACTGTTTCCTCAAATTTAGAGCGCAAATTTGACTATGTAAATTTTTAAAAATGAATTTTAACGCAATAAGCTGTAACTTTTGCATAATTCGAATGTTTTAATTTTAACTTTAAATGTTAGTCTTTTCTTAAATTTGTTAGAAAGAAATGAATTTGAACCTTTACGTCCTTTCGTTCATTCTAGAGATTTAACTGAAACTCTAAAGAAGCAGGCCAAACGAAGATATATATATATATATATATATATATATATATATATATATATATATTAATATATATATATATTAATATATCATCACTTCACTAACTCTATAATTAAAGAAGGGAATTTTTTGGAGTATTTGAATAATAATTTCATCTTAGTTTGGATATGACTTAAGTTTTTTTATCAAAGTTATTTCTAATAATTCTTTTATAATATTAAAAAACAAAATGGTGAAGTTCAGAAATAAATATAAGTATCGAAAATTTGTGAATTTTTTAAAAACCAAAGAATTACAAATGGCGGAGTTGAGAAAATTTATTTTTATATATCTTCTTCTATAATTATATTTTAGCAAAGTGATAATTTAAAGGGGAGAAATTTAATTTAGAGTTCGTTTTTAAAATAATTATAATTGGCGGAGTTCAGAAAATTTATAAAAATTCAATCATGGCTGCTTTTTTTATATTTTAAATTTCAATCTTAGTAGCGAAGCTCAAGATCCCCCCGTAGGGGTTAGTGGTGAATCCATTGCCTGGTACGAGTATATATATATATATATATATATATATATATATATATATATATATATATATATATATATATTCGTGTATTTTTCTAGTTCTAGCAAGATGTATCTTCGGCAGGAAAAGGAGAGCAAGTACTGAATATAATATATATTTCCAACGTTCCGGGCTCTGGACCCATCTTCTGGGCTAGAATACTAAAGATTTATATAAGAACAATTGCTTAAGAATTATGAGAACAATGATAATTAAATGCTTTGGGCTAAAAATATACTAGGATATAAAACAAAGCAAGAAGTTCATTTCCGAAGTAACCTACCATTTTTGCCCAAAACTCATAAAGCTGGTATTCCACTAAGACCTATTCTGGCCGCTTAAAATTCAGCTAGTTACGATATTGCTAAATTTTTTGTTTCCTTTCTCTCTTATTTACTCGAAAGAAATATATGCACGGTTGATAATTCTAGGCACTTTTTAGATGAATTGAAGTAGCTCGGTTCCATCGGTCAGATAGTCAGCTATGTCGTTTCATCTCTTTTTGCAACCATTCCATTAATTGAAACCATAGACATAATTTTAGATAAACTATTTCCTTATCACAATAGTTTAAATTATAGATTTCCTCAATCTTCGTTCAAAACAATTCTAGAATTACCTGCCAAAGATTTTTTTTCACTTTTAATAAAAAAGTATACAAGCAAGTCGATGGTATGGCCATGGGTTCTCCACTTGGACCAACCATCGCCAAAATGATTGTCCTACAGAATTCAAATCTAAATTCTATAAAAGATACAGAGATGACACGTTTACATTATTCTATACCTCTGCTCAATCGGAACTTTTTTAAGAACTTCATAAAATCCTATCACTCTAACATTTCATTTACAATAGAGCCAGAAACAGATAACAGTTTATCGTTTTCGGACAGCCAACGTTTAGTAACCTTGGTTTAAACTTTTACAGCTTTTGCATCTTTCAATTCAAAGTTAATGTTGTATACTTTAATTCACCGTACTCTTAATATGTGTTTAAACTGGCCCCTATTCTGTTTGGAAATGATCAAACATAAAACTTTTTTAAAATTAAACAAGCACCCACCCCATAATTTTATAAATTACATTAGGAACTTTTTAAATAATGTCTTTAAACCTATAAATAATTATAATGTTCCCCGCAAAAAATATACATTTCCTTTCCCTTTTAGGATAGCAAACTAATACTTTTAGTAAGTAATTGTCGAATATTTTGAAAAAGTTCTATCTGGACTCTAATTTAACGCCAATTTTTGTAAACTCCTTAAAAATTAGTCCTTTGTTCTTTGTAGACGACCCCATTCCTGAGAATTTGCGTTCTAAAATAGTATATAAATATACTTGTTCTAAATGTTCTTTGTGAACGTACATTGGATGTACAGAACGTCTTCTCAAGGTTCGCATTGATGCTCACCGTGGGGTCAGTTACAGAAAAGGAATGGATCTCTCCGTAAAATAAAACTCTCTTGTCCGATCTCATTCCTATTCATGGTAAATACCTATAGATTTTAATTAACTTAAAATATTATCTGCAACAAAATCTTAATCTAAACATCTCATAATTGAGTCCAATTTAATTAAATATTATCAGCCTCAGTTAAATAACGACTCTACTTCCACACCGTTATATATTGGCTGATTAATTTCGTTTCATTTTATTTTTTAACTATTCACCATGAATTAATTACCACTTAAACAACCAACTAGCTGAAATTTGTTGTTCTTGTTGTTGTTTTTCGACCAACAAACTACATAGAGCAGAGATCCAACTAATACTCAATCACATCTTTCCGGGTAGTATAATTTTTAAATTTCACTCATTTAGGTCAGAGCTTTCTCTCTGCAAAGTGCTAGCCACTCTCATTGGGATTTTTGCTTTGCAGCTACCAACCAATCCATCGTTGTGGAAGTCAGAGTGAAGACTATTTGGCAAGGGTTTGAAAAATATTTGACACAGACTGGTATAGTCCCTTTTCACGAATCTCAGTCTAAGACGCTATTGGCGATTTTTAATGTGCCTAACTGGTGATTTCCTCGAAGGGCATATTTCCTAAGAGTCACGCACTCAAAGAAATAAAAACTAAAACGAAAGAAGTTTGCCGAAACTTAGTTTACATTAAAAAGTAAAACAACAACGGAAACAAAGAATAACAATAAAAAGAAAAAAACATCAAAAATTGTAAACAAGATGGAAAGTCCAATGACTTGCGACGTTTTGTGATAAGATCATAAATGGTTATTGCATTGATGGATTCCCATGCTTCAAATCAGTTACAGGTGCCTCTGAATGGCTGATTAAGGCTTCTTCCACTAGATGGCGCTACCCAGCGCCAAATCCAATGGCAGATTTGAAATCTCCAGGGTGGATAACCATGTGTCCCTTAGTAATATGGGTCATTTCATGGCTCTTAATGGGTACAATCAAACTTCACCCCATTCGAAAAGAGCGACCCCTTGACCTGCGGCTTTGTTGTAGGTACAAATAGCAAAATGAATAAATGAATACTCCGGCGTCGTAAGGAGGGTTAGCTCCCTCCAACACCAGTGCATGTGTTTATCATTAAAAAATCAGGCAACAAAATTTAAAATGACAGTCTCCTCGAAAGATTCGGTTAATCCAGAGTCGGGAGCGCACTAAACTGTCACGAGTACGAGAAAGAAGCGATAACGCCCCCATCGTCCAGTTATAGGAACCTGTCAGCTGTCCAAAAACTCCTAAGACTGGGACACTAGACAGAATGTGTCGTAAACTCTCGGATACCACGGTCCTCCCGTAAGATGTATGGGAGTAATCCATCAAATGTCAGTCTGTATGTAACACGGTTATGCTGAGACCACAGAAAGCGACCTAGAGTTCCTGAGGTATTAGGTCTATGTCCATAGTAAGCGTAGAGGGACGATGGCGTGCAAATTTAAGTTCTCAATTGCTGTCCACCATCTCTCTTGTCAGTAAATCAGGAAAGCTGACCTAATTCCAGCTAAGTACTCGATGTGAGTAAGCGTTAAACCCTTCTCTAGTTTCCTAGTACTCAAAATCTCTTTGCGTCTGCAAAGAGAGTTCATCTGGCCACCGCCGGAATTGCGTCAATGATGGATCTAGTATACCACGAGGAAATGAATAAAGATATCAAAATCTGATCACCGAACCGGATACGACGCATTTTCTTCTTTACCGAGCAGTCTATTGTGAACAGCTCAGCCGTAAAGTGAGAGGTAGAGTCTAGTACTCCCTCGGTCCTCTAAAACCGATGGAAAACAGGGTAGAAGCTAATCTCTTGTCTAACTTGGATATATCCGCATTTAATAGCTGTGATGGAATGCCCCTGAAGGACCACCATGAGATGAGGCCCCTTGGCGATACCTCTCTATTCTTTTAAGAACACGTGAGCCAGCGTGAGAATTTTAGAAAGTAGAAGAAGAATCCGTCACTCGCTTAATCATTCGTCCCAGTTGTGTTTGTTTTTGGACGCTGATCGTCCCTCCCCCTCCCCCCTGCGATAACGCCGTGCGCGGCCATATTAACCCTACCCCCATATCACGAGGCGAGTTTGATCGTCTGGAACGACGCGTTATCAACAATTGTGTTTGCTTAGACTGGCTCCAAAAATCCCTTAAGAACCGCAAGGACCTGAGGCGTCTATAAGATCAGCCACTTGGGTATTTATCCCGAAGCTTTCCATCTCTTGAGGAAATTGAAAGCCCACCATTGACACTGTCCAGACTGCCGTCTGTTTCCCATGATCCCGGGTAACTCTAAGATCTAGTCAGCAGATCTACTTTTGTATAGCTTTGGCCCTGTTCAAAAGAAAGCTATCGAACCCCTTATTCCTGGAGAGTTGTGCGGCACTCTCATCTTCACCAGCCCTTCAAGATTCCCGTCTTTCGATACTGAGACTCCGTACTGCTTAGTAGAATCGTCTGGAGTTGAGATTATGCCCATCTGGAGCAGAGAAAATCTTATTTTTCATCACGAAGTAATCCAACCCCATCTTCAAGTCATCCGTGTCAGGACTTCTTGGTTTTATAAGTATCTTCTTGAAGACCTGCGCCGTTGTCTTCCACCCCCCACCCCCCCATCTAATTCGCCCATGCTTGAAGCTAAAGCGATTGTGTATGGTTAACCACATATTACCTCGTTACTCTTCACATAATTTATTTAACCACCATAAGTAATTTGTTTCCCTTATATATATATATATATATATATATATATATATATATATATATATATATATATATATATATATATATATATGTATATATATATATATATATATATATATATATATATATATATATGTATGTATATATATAAATTGCCCCCTCTTTTTTGTATGTATTAAAATTATATTTTGTAGTATTCTCTTTATATATCTTTTGAACCGAAACTTCGCAATCCATTAATCTCAACCAGGTCAATCGTAATTTGCACTCTTTATCGACCAGACATAACTCAAGCGGCCGGCTTACAGCTTCCTGCCCGAACTTTTGTAAGGTTCTGAGTGCCGATCTAGTCTACACAGGTACACTTCGACAATAGCACTTATCTAACTTGACACGAAGTGTTCTACAAAACGGTCGGACGCACTACCTCTGTTGCTCCAGAACCTTTGGGAGCTAAGATTTGGATATAAATAGTCAAAGGTGGTTACATCTAGGACGGCTTCTTCGTCAGAACCAATGATGATACAGGCTCGAAAGATAAATTTAGCTCTCGAAGGTGTTTTCGACTCGAAGGACGCTTTGGTTTCTTTCGGCAGCATAGGCACGGTCGAGATCGCCCTTTCATCAAACGAGAAACGATGTTAACTGAGAGAGACACAAGGGCAGCGCAATACAATTAGTGTAGCGCCAAGCAGATGGCACCTTATCTGGATCAAAATTTGCTTCTACCAGTGGGCAGACAGAAACCAATATCGTTAATAAGGTTTACTGATTGTATCATGATTTTCCGCACTGACACTATTAGTAAACCTATCAGACAATTGCCCGATTCGTCTATGTCGACATCGATATTTTCATGTGGCATCAAGGACAATTCTGCCATTATATTTCCACTACCTTTTTTTCTAACTTTTTCACAAATCTCTGCTAATTCTCAAGTTGAAAGATGATGTAAATATTTAACGTGTAAGATTTTAAACCAAGCTTCCTTTTAACAAAAGTAGGCATGATTACAATTATTTTCGAAATTTAATAGATCTAATATAATTCTTTTACCATCCTTCAAGGAAAAAATGAAGTCGCCATGAAGATCTAGTAATAAAAGTGGGCAAAGGATTATATTGTTTTACTGATTTAAAATCCTTTTATCATGCTTACAGAAGTAATAAATTACGTCCTGATAAAGCGACGGCAATAAATTTCGGCAAAGAATTGTATTTTGTATTTCTTATTTCAAAATGTCCATAATTTTCCGTGCCATGGAAGTGTGATAGTTAAGTGAAAGATCTATTTAGATGCAGCAAATGGTCGGTACGATTGTAGCTTTATAGTTATAATCCCAGCAATTAAGTCTGGATTTCAATAAAAAAATATATTAGATTGGTGATAAGTTATATATTATGATATTGAATTATCGGCCAAACATTCTCTCCATGTTCTCATGTGAAATATATAGGAAATGTTTTGCTAAATATAGGCCCTGTTTTGTGCTTTTTATTACCACTACCTTCTTGTTGAATGAATACACTTTGACACAATTTCTCTCATTTTTTCGCATTGGCCTTTGCCCAAAATTTACTTTATACAAACGTGATGCTTTATGGATATTTGGATCTAGACTTGATTGAAAATTAATAAGGTAACAATTAGGAGAAACGTAAAACATCAATAAATACACTAAAATTTGTTACCTGATTCAGGGAAAGCTGTGAGCTGATTGAATGACGTTTAAAAATTATACTACCAGGAAAGATGTGATTTAGTATTAGTTGATTCTCTGATATATGTAGTGGGTTGGTCAAAAAAACCCCAAAACAATGTGAACTAGTTGGTTGTTTAAGTCGTAATTAATTCATGGTGGCTAGTTAAAAAAGAAAATGATACGAAATTAATCAGGCAATATATAAAGGTGTGAAAGTCGTTATTTAACTGAGGCTGATTATATTTAATTAAAAGGGACTTAATTATAAAAAGGTCAGATTAAGATTTTGTTGCAGATGATATTTTAAATTGATTAAAATCTATAGGTATTTTACATGAAGAGGAATGAGATGGGACAAGAGAGTTTTCTTTTACGGAGAGATCCATTCATGTTTTGTAAGTGATCCCACGGTGAGCATCAATGCGAACCTTGAGAAGACCTTCCGTACATCCAATGTACATTCCCAAAGGACATTTAGGACAAGTATATTTATATACTATTTTGGAACGCAAAATATCAGGAATGGTGACCTTTCCAGTAAACAAAAGAACGAATTTTTAAGGGGTTTAAAAATTAGGCGTTAAATTAAAATGCAAATAGAATTATTTCAAAATATTAGACAATTACTTCCTAAAAGTCTTAGTTTGGTATCCCATAAAGGGAAAGGAAATGTATAAATTTTTTGCGGGGAATATTATATTATTTATAATTATATATATATATATATATTATATATATATATATATATAATCAAATCTATAGAATTAAGATGAGGAAATCTATGTGGTTTAAAGTTTTAAACTTACTTTCAATAGAACAATGAAGCACCTTTATACGAAATGGTAATTTGTCTTCTTTCTTAAGGAAGATATTTGCATCACCCTTTCTTTTAACACATAGCCACTCTCTTTTAAGTCACAGTATTGAGTCAAAGAGAGGACCTCAGAACATTACATAACATTTATACACGATCACATTCTAAACTTCCTTCTCCGAGTATCTTTATTTGAGTACAAACTAGGGTGTTAATGTGGAACTAATCTCAGTATCACAGCTTTATAGTAAACCTGCAGTCTCTAGACGGTAGGATTAGGCAGCGGGACTAAACTTCTCCACCATCAGATTGGCAACTAAAACTTACGTGTCTGAATTGATTTTCTTTACTTCAAAAGAATTTGTTACCTCCGGCGAAGAGCTAGGTCTATGCGTCTCTTTTTTGTAAAAGGAATAAAGTTCAATTGTACCCATCCAGAGCAATGAAATGACCCATATGACCATAGGACATATGGTTAGTTACCCTAGAGTATTCAAATTTGCCATTGGGTTCGGCGTTGAGTGGCTATATATAGTGGCAGAAGCTTCATTTAGCCATTTATTCAATTAATTTGAACCATGGGAAACCATCAATGAGATAACCATCTCATCACAAAATACCGTAGGTGATTGGAGTGACTTTCCCTCTTTTTCTCAGATTGAGATAAACAAATATCGACAAAAAGGAGAAATTTATGCTAAAGTGCCAAAAGTTATGGTAAAGAAGTATGTAACAGTAACGTGAGAATAGCCACATTCCTTGAAAATCTAAGAACTATTACAGTTGTGAGGTGACAACTTATGTTTAAGTTGGATTACTGGATTGTCTGTACATTTCAATGCAACGTAAAATATCAAAGGTCGAATGTGGCATAGGAGAAGATGACCAATGGATTGGAAAATCCATCAGTGAAACTAAGCGTACATTCATCACCCCTTGAATGTTGGTGACACGTGTGCAGCGAGAATAGTTAAAGGAGGCTAGTGCCGCTCACCGTGGTCAGCGCAGTGGCCGTTTACATTTGAGAGGAATTACCATAGTAGCATCCATGGATCACTGGCTTAACTCGCAGTGATATTCAATGTAGAATGGTATCAGACAAATAACTATTAGGTCAGTGCAGTTTTCTTTATCTACGATTTGATATTTGAGCTGAAGACGCATCAGAATCACTTTTTAACAATAGGCACCGGGCATAGCGTCAACCTAGGATCGTGACCTCGCTATTTGGACCGTGGATGACTGGCAACATATGATGGGGGTCGATGAATTACGGCTTCATTTGTTTGCAGATGATTGAAGGGTTCGAGTCTGGGGCAGATTCTATGATGACATGGAGCCTAATTGTCAGCAAAGCATCGTGCATGTTACCCACAGATGTATGATGCGTTTATATGTTAACTGGTCCACATAAAAAAAATCAATGACCGATGACTGCTACGTTACAGCGCTTGGTGAGGAGTTGGATCCAATTGTGGACTACATTCACATCAACAACGATGGCATATTCGAGCAGGATGATGCAATATGTCATAGTGCCCAAATTACACAGAAATGAATCGATGAACATTCCCTAGACTTTCGACGAATGGTGAGGGCAAAGCGTTCGTTTGCATGAACCCAATCGTAAATTGATTGAATGTGGTTTGTCACGATTTTTCGATTTCAGAATCAATGTTACGTTGAGTTGCCTCAAGTTGGCGGGTAAGTAGGTCTCTTACAAAATACTAGGTACCTATCCAATGAATTTTTATAATTCATGGTAGGAAAACTCATTATTAACCTGGCATTATAAAACCTAGATACATCCTTTTCATTCGCACTCATTCACACATACAAAAATAAAGAAATGTACAAAGATCAGAGATATACTGTGGGAAAAGTAGTGAAAATTGCTAAAAGAAAAAGTATGGTAAGAATGATCCTCAAATAAAAACATGCATACCTTTCATCTCCTCCGAAAATGTATTACTGATGGAGTATGGCCTTCAAATAAACCCGGAAACTATTAACAATATTGAACCAGCAGATGGATTCAGTCGCAAAAACTCCTAAGCTAACAAAATAAAACGAGAAAAACAGAAATTAAAACCTCAAAATCAATCTTTGAATCAGGGCAAATAAAAACCCCGTGAATAAACGGCACAAAAACCTGCTGCCGTCACTAAGAAAAGGAAACAAAAATCAAGCAGTGAAGTCACCACAACTGACTCAGGAATGCTCAGGCAACGAGAAATACGAATGACTGCAAAAGGCGAAGGACGGGATAGAAAGAAAGTTTAGACTAAATCCAAAATTTAATGGAGAGCAAGTTAACTTTAATCTTTTGCTAGCGTAACTATATGAAGAAATACGCAATAAAAAGTAAATATGGGACTACGGCGCCAGCGAGGAGAAGCGTAAACTAAAATAAGCTCTCTTCTTGGACACCTTGATTTGTAGGAAGACACCTGTGAAACATTAACTGCAGCCCATACAAAATACGGAAAAAGGAAAGTCTCGAACAAAGCTAGAAAAAAGTTTAAATGTACCCACCAAAAGACAAAGTATTGAAAATGCAAAAAAAATGAATGAAAATAATTATAATTAATGTAGATGACTTTGCGAGCAAAGCTAATATATACGGAAATATTCCTATTTTCGAATTCATGATCAAGACATAATATTATTAACGGTAATATTTTCAATAATTAATATTATTTTTAACATTTTTTAATTATATTTAGGTATATGTATTATGTTCTACATCAGTTTTATTTTACTAAATTTGTTGAATAGAATATTCAAACCATTCATTCAATCCCGCCTATTTTTCGTAGGTTTACGTAGTTTCAATTATAATTTGTTATAATTATAAGCTTGTGTAATTATTATTATCGAAAGTTTTACATTATAAAATAAATTTTTCGTATATAAATGTTACGTTTTCTAATCATGATCCCCTTCCTTGATTATTAAGTGTGTACATTAAACTTTTATAGTTGTGTAAGTTGTATTGAATTTATTTAAATTTATTTTTCCACTTTCACTAGATTGGTTATCTTTGCCATGAGTTTGATTCATTCTACTTTTGGATACATTTTGACAGCATTTTGTGGTCGCTAACAGGAATTTAAGGTAGCGTTTGGGGGCTTGTTTGCCCTCCCGCTCCCAACCCACACAGTTTCCCCTCCATGGCCCCCAATTCATGCCCCAGAAGGTTTGCTGCCCAATATTTCTCACACATTTTCACTTTCTCCAGCTTCATGACTTTATTTAAAAATATGTCCTAACAAAGTTTCTCTGGGTTTCAGCCTCGTTAGTATTTTAGTATTGGCCTTTAAATTTGAGGTAATAGAAAAGATCGCAAACTGGATTGAAATAGCAAATACATATATCCTATGAGTTATCAGGGCAGCTGTTATAATTGTTAATATCTGTCAATTTTCTTCTTTGCAATTAGTCATAAATGTTTTCTCCTTTTCATAATTCGAATAATCTGTTTCCACCTGCAATTTTCTCCTAAGGTATTTTCCTAAATATCCATTATATTGATTCGTTCTCCAATATTTGCAGTGAAACCCACCTCGATTTCAAATAATCTTTACTTTAGTGTTTTCTCTTACATTTGCCATCATCTGTCCAACATAGAAGATTTTAACTTGTTTTCCTGAGTGAGATAGGGCAAGTATGTTGGCTTTGATTACCTGTAAAAAATTTCATTTTGATAATGGAATTACAAGTTTGTTTTATTTATCGGATATACGTACAATTTATATTATAAATGACTTAACATATGTGTCGGCTTATGAGGGAAACCTACAGCAGTAGTATTTTCCCTTCCTCTCTATATATGAGACGAGGTGATAATTTTTCTTATCTTAATTGTTAGTCCTGTCCTCTTTCCGTATTACTTCCGGTTAGGCAAATAATGTTATTCTGTCCATTAAGGTATATTCCTTACCCTTTTGGAAAAGATCAAAATGAACAATGTGCCTTCTAAAATTCATTACTTCTCAGAGCTCTACTATAACAACTGAGCCACAGTCCAAGAAGGATGGTAGAGAAAAGCTCAAGCAATGCCGTGGCCTAAGAACGAGGAGAGAATAAAGGCATTGTGGAATATTTGTATATTTCTTCAATCACCTCCAGTGACTAGATATTTTCCTCCAATAAACTTTATGAAAAGGATCCAACACTTTTAGTCATAAAACTTGAAGATGTTTTTTTACCATGCATTATTTCAAATGTGCAAGCTAGTATACTTCTACAAGTATTACAATATTTTAACTACATGTGGTTCTTCTCTGTTGGTGTTCTGATTTCTTCACAAAGGAATTCAAATAAAACTTTCATTATCCTTCCAAATCACTAATTGATAAAATACATCCATTTTGAACTAGCAACGAAAGAGAAAAAATAAAACCCTACTCAAGGATGAATTTCAAAACTGACAAGTAAAACAGATATATATATATATATATATATGTATATATATGTAATTAGGTAAAAGGCCATGTTGTATGGAGGTTCTATTGAACTCTAAAGCTGTGGCAGCGTTATTAATTTTAACTTGTATAATCTTAATATTTCTTACAAGTTTTTTAACGGGGTCTTCGAGGCGAGAAAAAACATCCGCAAACGGCATTCTTTATTCATCGACGTCTTTCGACCATGTAAGGTCATCTTTAGGGAATGAACAGCAATGGAATTATTCATTTTTTCTTCATTTTGTATATATTTAGGACATAGAGGGATCACTGTGTAACACAGGCGAACAGGCAGTCATTGAGGAAAGGTTGCGGAAATAAGTGGAGAAAAGATATCAAGAGTTGATAGGTTGGTGGCTAGACACCAATGCGGGGTGTTGATGTGGTTTCGTTGGTCGCAAAGATTTTGTGACTGGATGACGGTTGAAGGTACGTTAGGAAGGAGAGCGTGTTTGCTGAGTCGGAAACATCTTATTCATGATGCCTTTAGTTTATACGAAGAACGGTATTGGTTGCTGGTGGTCATGTGATGCGGGGTATCGTAGGGCCATCGCATACCTTCTTACATGTAGTGCGGTGTATAATGGGTCTCTAGCGAGTTTCACGAGTTGTTTTGTGAGTCAGGTGTGAGCATATGTGTTGAGGAGTACTAATTTTTTGTTGTCGTGTAGTGTGGCCATTCTCGAGTACAAAGGAGAGCGTCAAACGTGGTTCAGAGCAGAGTTATAAAGGCACTGAGCCTTCCGCTTCTAAGGTCACTCGCTGCGAGGAGTGACAGTGGGGTGTACGTGAGAATAGGTCGCAGGAGTGTTTTGTAGAGGTGTAACTTTAGTTTTTTGCCCGTAGGATAGAACTTGCGCATCGATATATTTGTACGTGAGGCTTTTGCTAGTGTTATGTTCTGATGTATATGGAACCTGAGGCTCTTGTCAAAAGATACTCCGAGGATTTTTGTATGTTGTGTATATTCGACCCTTGTTGGGCTTAGATGTTTCTGTATGGAGTTTGCGAGAAGATTTGTAGGATGTGCATGAAGTGGTATTTTGCGCGACTGAAGAGAATGATCTCGTCATCGACGTAGGGCATTGTGTATGTTTGACAGCAGTTTTCGGGTGGGCGTGTGGTATTGTTTGTGTACATGATGTATAGTGTGGGTACCAAGACGCTCCCTTGGGGAAGGCTTGAGCGTAGTGGAAAGGGGTGTGAGAGAGTGTTGTTGTATTTTATGTAGCATCTCCGTTCAGTAAGGTAGTGCAAGAGGAGCCTTCTTGTGCAGAGTGGTAACTCCGTATTATTATTATTATTAAAGTTCCAAGCCACAACCCCAACTGGAAGAGCAAATAGCTATAAGCCCAAGGGCCCCAGCGGGGAAAGAAACCTGGTATGGAAAAAACGAAACAAAGATTAAGAAAAACATAATAAATAAATAGAAAATCAAAAAAAAAATAAATTAAATGCTATAATGTTAAAAATATTATAATATTATATATGTGTGGATAATGAATAAAATATTAAAGTTATAAGTTTCTGTTAATTAAAAATGTATTAGCACCCACTTTAAATTTCTGAAGTTCCAAGGACTCAACAACAACACTAGGAAGTTCATTCCACAGTTTAGTTGTGTTAGGAATGAAACTTCTTGAAAACTGTGTTGTGTTGAATCTCATAGGCGTAAAGGCCCTACTATTGGCATTTAGTACACCTCTGGTAACTCGTTGAGGGGCATATAAATTGGGCAGATCGTGATGCAGTGGATGATCTGCATTGTTAAAAATTTTATATAAGATGCATAAGGAGCTTATTGCTCGCCTGTGCCACAGATCAACTTTGAGGTCAGGAATTAAAAATTTTATTGCTCTCAAATTTTTATCTAATAAATTAAGATAAGAGTTGGCTGCCGAACTCCAAACAGGGGCGCAATATTCAAAACACGGAAGAATAAAAGCATTAAAACAATTTTTAAGAACAGTCTGCTCTCCAAATACTTTGTAAGATTTCCTCAAAATGCCAATTTTTTGAGCAATAGAGGAGGAAATAGATCGAATGTGATTCTCAAAAGTAAACCTAGAGTCAAGCATAACTCCAAGCAACTTAAAAGAATCACATATGGAGATGGGAATGTTATTTATTAAAAGATCTGGATGGGGAGGATCTAGTGTTCTGGATCTGCTAACAATCATACTCTGGGTTTTCTTAGCATTTAACTTCATGCCCCATGAAGTGCACCAAACATTTATCTTAGCCAGATCTCTATTTAAAGACTCTGCAACCGATGCTCTCAACTCAGGAGATGGGACTGGGGCTATTAGAGTAGCATCATCAGCATAGGCTATTGTTGGCGAGTTTCCAATTGAGTCCCTCGTGCTACACTTTAACGAAGGTCATCTCCACGTCCTTGCTGATGGAGAGTGTCTTTCGATGTATCTGGCGGGTTTTTTTTCATTCTGTCATGAACGATGGTCACGGCCGCTATAGTGGAACAGCCCCATCTGAACCGATATTGGTGGGAGGAGAACCAGTCCCTTTTTTCCAGGTATTCACGTAGGCGGCAGTTGATCATGCGTTCGATTATTTTTCCTAGGTGCTCTAATAGAGCAATATGGCTGTACTTGTTTGGGTGTTTTTGATCTTTGTGTGGTTTGTGTAGGAGTATGTTGCGATAGACTTTAAATATTTGAGGGAACTAGCCACAGGCTAGTGAGGCGTTAAATAGGTGTGTAAGTGTAGGGTATATCTTTGCGGAAAGGGTGTGTATTAGTGTGGCTTGCAGCCCGGAGGGAGCGGGAGCGCGTTTTGGTGTTGTTTTAATGTAGTCTTTTATTTCCTCAAATGTGATTGTAGTGGTCAATGTGGATGTATAGTTGAGCAGCTCCATTCGTATAAGGGCGCCTGGCCTTATCTAGTGAGCGTGGGCCCGACACTACTCCTAGATTTCCTGGAAGTGGTCCTGCGCGTGTGGTTTTGGTGAGTTGTGTGTATGCACTGTGTCACAATGGGACTTGAATGCGTCGAAGATTACATTAGTGTTAGTTTGTTTACTTGGAGAGGGATGGGTTTTAGTGGTTCGGTGCTCATCATCCTTTTTACTTGCCCCAACGGGTGTCGTCCGCGATGCGGACGACCTCACCCCACTGCCGTTTCTTGTCTAGACGCACGCACTGTAGGATGCGGGAACATAAGTGATTAATTTTATGTTATATGGGCCTCTAGAGTAATGAGTGTTGTACTGTGTGATCAATCAGTCTCTGACTGTGTATGGAAAATGTGAAATGCTTTATGCAAGTATAGGTTTTTTTAGTGTGTGTATAATACGTGCTGTGGTTATGGTGTTAATGATTGAGCACCAATGGTCGTCTAAAAGGTCTGGATTGGTGTGCTCCAAGGTCGAGATTTTGTGTCGTGTTGTCTGTTATGTGACTCTTGAAACTTCCCTGTTCGTGTTATTTTAGTCGAAAAGAGGTGGTGTAGGTAGGAGTATGGGAAATGTGGATATGATAAGGCATATCGGTATGTAGTCAGAGAGTACGTGGGATTCCTGTGATATGTGCGTGCAGAAGCATGTAGCGTGGTTGTTGCGGAAGACCACGTCCGGAGAAGTGGTACCTCCGTGATGACCGATGTGCTCGCAGCTCTAACACCACAAAGCACCGGCCAGGTACCTTCCTGCGTCTTTCGTATTGTTTGAAAGGAGTGTCTTATTACTAATTACTTAATTAATGAAAGTGATGAATTGTGTGGTAGGTTTATTAAGGTGTGATTTTTTTTCTAGTTTGCCCAGGTGTTAGGGCATCACCAGCATGCTTCTTATTATTTTTATTTCATAACTTATTTTCTCTCCATCAGTAACGGTGCTGACTGTCGATGACTGCCAGGTTCCTCCATTGTTATGTCAATATATTTTTATTTGTCTAGTTTAATTTATTCCACCGTCGTGGCATTCAAGCCTTTCAATGTTTTTTTATTAGGCTAAATATGCTAAAATTAGTTAATTTTGATTTAATGTGTTTGGTCACTTTGCCTCTTTTTATTTTATTTTTTGAATTAATTTTTAACTTGGGCACTTCGCCTTTTTTGTTTAGGTTAATTTTTCTTTTGTTTAGTGCTTTAATTTAAATCGAGTTCATTAAGGTCATTTTCCTTTGTATACAGGTAAGTATATATCGTTACTACGTTTTATCTCGCGAGGTTCTACCGCTTGGGAACAGAGCTGTTCTTCCAATTGCGCGTCTTCTGTTTCCACGTATGTTCAAATCGATTTTTATTTTTTGGGCGTATTTCCTGTTCGATTTGTCCCAAGTCTTTCTCTCTAGACTTTGGATCTGCATATTGATTGGTTTTAGTCCCATCCTTTGATGTAGAACCGATTGCCGAATATGGTCGATCCTTTGCCTGCCAGTTATCAGCAGTGTGGGTTTATTCTGCACCCTCTGCATCATTCTGATAGAAGTACAGCTTGTCATCTGCGTGATCACAGCCGGATACACTAGGTCTGAGCGTACCAAGGCCATGTACAGCTTTTTCTCGTTTAGCACGCTGAGGCTTCGGAAACGGTAAAGTTTCTTCAGCTCTCCTTTGGCTAGGAAGAGTGGTATTTACGTGAGTCTTGTAACCAGATTTGTAGAGTCGTAAGTCCTGGAGTTTTCCGTCATTAGAGTACAGATAGAGTTCGTTGTCGACGATGACGTCGTTAACTTTCGGCAGGGTCATTGATGTTAATAATCTCGGCAGCTGTCGCCCTTGCCTGAATTCCAGCGTTCCTGAATGGACTCAGGACGATTTGAGTGATATAATCTGCGTAATGCAAATACATCGAATCGTACCTCACTGGAGCAGGTAGGTCAATTGTGTACGCGAGGTACAGCAAAGAACTGAGAAGCTGCCTGGTTAAACTCCAGCCTTGAGTTCGAATTCGGGTCTCTTGCAGCCCTCGAATGCAATTTGGGCACTCCTATCCGAGACATAGTTACAAAGGACCCTTTCCAGGAGTTGATTCTCTGGAGGTTGAAGATCTTGAATTTTAGGCCTCTCAGCCACACCTTATCGAAGGCCTTCTTTACATCCCGCAGCACAACATCTATGTATCTTCTCTCAGCTTTACTGCAAGCGAGTTTTTCCGTTAGGAGGGCGAGGGTGGATTCCGTTTCTTGTCTCTTGTGGAACCCGTGCTGCTGAGGATTGTGAGCTCCTAGCTCGGCTGGTTGTTCTTGAACTTGTCAGCCAGGAGCTTCTCGTAGACTTTCACAACGATTTCCAGCATGGCGGTTGGCCTGTAATTTACCAGTTGATCAGGGAGTTTACCTCTCTTGGGTATGAAGATTATTTTAGCAATCTAAAAACTTCAGGGAAGTAACCTTTATTCAGGGAAGTGTTGTAAATGTTCGCAATTCCCTGAATGATCTGCTGTGGGGCATTTACCGAGTTGTTTCTGCTTATGCCCAACAGCCCGGTGCCTTTTGTTGGAAGGCTCTTACAGTGGCCATGACCTCCTCTGGTGTTATGGGATGGCCGTGGCTCGCCATCTCCCTGCCTTCGTCGAATCGATTTTGTGGGTGCATGCGGTGCATAACCTGATTCAGTTCTTCGATCAGTTGACCTTCGGATTCCTAATCGAACTCGTCGTTTTCTTCAGGGGTGATCCTGAAGACGTTTTCCAAAAATTTCTGAACCTGTCTTTCAGAACTGCCGGGTACTCTATATAGTCTCCCTTTTCTTTTATTTGAACCTATGTTTTTTCTGTTAGTCCGTTTAAGCCCTAGAATTGACGCCACAACTTAGCCGGGTTGAGTTCGCTATCGACTTTTGCTATCAGGTTGTTCCAAATTTCCTCCTGTTAGAGGTTGATAGCTTCTTTTAGCTCTGTGCTTAGGCGTCGAAGGAGTGAGCTTTTTTCACCGGTTAGGACCTTCCCGTCTTATCTCTTCGTACACTTCCCTGTGAACGCGAACTCTATCTGCTCGGAGCGATGATACATAGGACCCACCCACTCAGGCGAGTATCTAGAGAAAGAGATGGTTAACCATGAGCGTCCCATCAGCATTGAAGAGACCATGAACACCATAAAGTCATTCAATCAAAGGGCACCCGGTTAGTCTGGGCTTCAAAGAACAACCTAGTGAATGCCCCACGGCAAATTATTCAGGGCATGGTGAACACCATGAACGCATTCGTGAAAACAGGCTACTTTCCAGACAGGTATAGGATAACTAAAATCATTCTTATTCCCGGAAGGGAATAACCTTCCAGACCAAGTGGCTAACTATCGTTCAATCTCTCTGCTTGAAGTACCCGGCACGATCTTTAAGAAGATTAGAGCCGGCAAGCTATAATCTCAACTCGACCGGATAGGAGCGCATAACCTGCAACAACATGGGTTCTGACCAAAAAGGAGCACAGAAATGGCCCTAAAGATGCTAACAGAAAAGAAGGCACATTGCCGAGCTAAGGGTCACTATGTAGACACCGTGATGAGAGACGTGCAGAAGACCTTCGACAAGGTTTGGCTGAGAGGACTAAAATTACAATACAAGATTCTAGGCCTCCAGCTAGACTCAGTCCTGGAAAGAATTCTTTGTGACTTCATCATGGACAGGAGGGCGCAAACATTGATCGAGAAACACAAAGGACCAGATTTTGAACTCAAAGCGGGCGTTCCCCATGGAAGCTGATTGAGCCATCTGCTTTAACTGGTCTTTACCATCGACCGCCCTACTTCAATACACAGGGACACGATGTATCTGCAGTACGCAGATGACATCCCGCAGATCATCCACAGTAGGGTGAGGAAAGCAAGGGATCAGGCGATGAACACTAGAGCAGAGATCTCTAACATCAACCAATACGAGAGAAGATGGAATATCCAGACAAATAGGGGCAAATTTAAAATCCTCCCGCTGTGCCGCAAGCAGACGTAGCCCATTGTTTTAGATAGGAGGATATATGGATACTTCGCCGAAGGCACCATCCAAGGAGATGCAGAATATGGCGAAGAGAGAAATCTTTAAGCTCTATAGGTTTAGAAATCTTAGCTTGGCGAATATCAAGAAAATATACCTGAAGTTTATCTCGGCTAAGCTCATCTACCCTGCAGTAGTGACTCAAGCGGCCAGTAAGACCGCTATTTGGAGGCTCCAGCGAGTGCAGAATTCCGCCTCCCTATGCATAAACAAAACCAGAAGAAGAGAGTATCTACGGCCAAGAGATCTGTAACGCAGACAATGTCTGGAGCCTATCAATGTCGAAACAGAGAAACTGGCCAAAAAAGTCTGGTCAACATTAGCCAATGATATCATCCCAGAGCTAAAAAGAAGAAAAACAGGTGCAACATAAACATCCCTGCGAGAATGAGTGAGGAAGTGGCCTGAAATCGGCTTTTTCAGGGCAATAGACTCTTCGCCGAGGAAAACCCTACACCACTCTATACATAAATCAGATAAAGTACGAAAACAAATTTAAAATCACAATCGAAGGAAAAAAAATAAATACAATCAGAATAAAACACGGGGTAAAAGACTAAAATAGATCACTAAGAAAGGCTCAAAAGCTAAAAAATACATGAAGACTAAATAAACAAAACAGGGAGACAAGTACACAGAACAATATAAAGAAGAACACACACAGAAACAAACAAAAATGTCAACATTAATAAAACAAAACGAAGAAAAAGTAAAGATCAGTAGTTAAAGTAAATAACTGCCCGCGATGCCCCTAAAACTAGGGCAAACTCTACCCTTTTTTATCATCTATCTTCTGCTACTATCTATATCTTCCACTTTTGAGTAAGATTACAAAGTGGAGGCCTTGAAAGGCCATATACTCTCGAGAGATAGATCAGTTGATAGGGGAGCATTTGGAAACGGAAATAAAAAAAGAGATCGAAAAAAGACAAAAATTATCTAAAGTCAAGGAAGATCTGAAATTCAGAAGCAAATAGTACAATGAAGAGTACACCTATGTTTTTTTAAGTTTTGTTCAGAGAAACAGGCATGACACTTAAGGCAAGAGAGAACAGCCTGTTTGCATTTAACCTAAAGTTAACCCAGGACCAAATTAAAAGAGATGAGTTCATAAATGTTCTCACTTGCATCTGTTGCTTCGCTTTAGATAGGCATACGTCTAGTAACTGCCCCAAAAGGGGAGAAACAAAATGCTCAGAAGGCAGCTTAACTTTACATACATGGAAAGATTGTAAAAGCCAAGAAAAGAAGTGCGTGAATTGGGGCGGGAACCATCGCACGATGGAAATGGCTTGTCCAATTAAGAAAGAGATTATCGAAAGAAGAGGAGAGAGAAGAAAAGAGTTAAGGAGGAGAAGAAAACCAAACATATGCCAAAGTAGCTAAGGCAACAGCGGAACAAATAGCACCTGCAAAAAATATAATAGAGCTCAATCAGGAAAAATCTTTAAACATACTGGCGTGTATGCTACATGCTCACGTAATGAACGTTGCGAACTATGGAACCTATTCCAAGGAACTTAACAAAATGCTAAGTAATAACAGTTTGAAACTTATGTGGTCCCCAAGAACCCGCCATCGGCTGACGTATTGACCCCTTCAGTCACCTTATCCAATAGATTGGACACTTTTTCAACACTTTTTAATACGACTATTTTGAAATTTTTCATCATTTGCGGCATACTGTCGCGTTTGTTGGACTCTTAGAATTTGTATATGAACGAGTGATGTGCCAATTTTGCCTCAGTGAAGCAACAGCAAATCGGGGGATGGAGGCGTTAATTCACCGCGATGCCTGAGGTAGGCTACACTTTGTTATATCGATATAAATCCCAACATTCTTTACAATTTTGAATATATTGTTATTTATCATATAATATAGAAGCTATTCAATGCTCCAGTGCATTGCAGCCATAATGATTTTAATTGAAAAGCCTAAAGCATTAGGTATATTCTATAGTGACCAATACATTGGACCGTCTGTCTCAGATTATGTAAATAAAATGTAATTTTCAAAGATGGAGAAAGATGATTTGATTTCTGAGCCTCTGTTTAGCATAGTACTTCGTTGCTCAGTCAGCAGCGCAGATGCCGGGAAAATAAAGGATGTGGGTTCGAGTCCCGTCGCTTTTTTTTTTTTAGTTGTTTTCTCTATCTGCATGCAAACTTCAAAGCACGAATTCTCAAAGGGGGAGAAAGATTATTTGATTTCTGACAATTTAATTGATATGGTACTTCGTCGCTCAGTTAGTAGCGTGGTCGCTCGGCACGCAGAAGATGTGGGTTTGACTCCTGCCTACCTAAGCAAAAATTTTATTTTGTTTTTCCCGTTCTGTCGTCTCTATATGCGAACTTCACAATTTGACTCTTTCCCCTCCCTCTGTCTGTCTGTCTGTCTGTCTGTCTCTCTGCTTCTCCCTCTATACGTATAGAATGAAGTATATTTTATTTTTAAGATATGGGCCCTCCACCCAGAACAATGCAATATGACGAAGTTATGCAAATGTTGGATAATTGTGAAGAGATAGATTTAGATGATGAAGAGGATGCCGACTACACGCTATTAAAATCTGTTGGTTATACTCTTCAAGAGGTCAATGATTCAAGTCAGGAAAGGGCAGAAAAGGAAGCTACAGTTAGTGCTCGACCACAGAAACGAATGAAAAGAGTAACTAAAAATACGGCATGGACGAAGCGTCTTTTGAATGTTAGGAACATAGATTGGAAGTTTGATGATATAAATATAAATGAAGAGGCTGGACATCTACCAAAGCCCTATGATCTATTCAAAGAGTACTTACCAAATACAATTATGGAATTGTTTGCTGCTAAAACTAATCACTATGCTATAAATAGTACTGGGACAAGTATTCATACTAATTGAATGAGACAGAGATGCTTATTGGCATTCACATAAAAATGGGCTCGTTAGGTTTGCCTAGAGTAAGAATGTACTGGTCATCTAAATCAGAGACAAAGATACCTGGTATTCCTGAAGCAATGCCTGTAACTAGGTTTTCCGAACTACGATCATGTTTGCATTAAGTTGATGTGAATGATAAACCACAAAATGATGACAGACTTTGGAAGGTTAGGCCTATTCTAGACAGTGTCAAAGATATATGTATGAAAGTACCCAGGGATGAATATTATAGTGTTGATAAAATGATGATACCTTTTATTGGCCAGCTAAATGTCAAACAGTACATACGGGGGAAACCAAACCCATGGGGAATAAAGATATTTGTTTTATGTACATCTGATGGACTGATTACAAATTTTATTGCTTATCAGGGTAAAACAACTGAAATTGAAAAAGAATATCAGGAATTTGGATTGGGTGGCAATATTGTTCTCCAGCTTTGTAAAATACTACCCTCTGGATGTAATTTCAAGATTGCATTTGACAACTTTTTCACATCACTTCAACTCATCCGACATCTAAAAAGTAGAGATATTTTCTCTATTGGTACTATACGCGATAATTGAATTGAGAAATTTCCACTAAAAAATGAAAATGAATTGAAAAAGGAAGGTCGTGGCAGTTATGATCACAGGGCAGATAATTATCATGAAGTAGTTGTTCTACGGTGGTTTGTGGATGTTGATAAAGCTACAAAAGTGAAAAGATTGGAGAAGAAGTCCAAAGAGTAGGTTGAAGTCACCAGGCCTGATATTGTGGACATATATAAAATGAAAATGGGGGGAGTTGATATGATTGATCAATCGCTCGCCCTGTATAGAATATTTATTCGGTCTAGGAAATCGACCCTGAGAGTTATTTTCCACTCTGTGGACATGGCAGTATGTAACAGTTGGTTGGAATATAGAAAGCAAGCGCTGAAGATCGGGATTAAAAAGAAAGACATCCCTGATTTGTTGGCATTCAGAGAAGAAGTTACAGATGAGCTTCTGAAGACTAAAAAGTTTCAAACCCTGAATAACATGAATGCAAGCAGTTCTTCGGAATCAAAACGGCCATGTATAGCTCCAATACCTAATCCATCGGCAGCTACACGCCTAGACATGATGGATCATTTACCTAAGTTCGCGAACCAAAGCAATGCCTCTCGATGTGCAAACAGTAATTGCAAGCAAAAAACATTGATTGTATGCTCAAAGTGGCAAAAAGCACTTTGCATAAAAAGAGAAAGAAATTGTCTTCTTGCGTATCATACAAAATAAATATGCTCAACTTGCGTCACCATGTCCAATGTATTGGACATCAAATATGGCGGCTTTATTTATATATTTTTTATATGGAAATCTACTTCATTTTACACATTTCTAACAAATAAAATCCATTTATTTCCAAAAATTGCTATTTTTAATTTCCTATGACTGAAGGGGTTAAACATCAAATACACAACGCCGACACCCAAAAACCAAACACAAGCAGGTAAAAATGAGCCCTCCATCAAATTGACTAGTATCAACCGCGGATTACAGAGAGATCCAAGACTTAGAAACAAGCAATCACAGGTAGAGGAAGAGGGAATGAAAGTGGAATTACCTGTAGCCAAGGTAGGATGCTCCGAAACTCAACAGGAAAGAAAAGCAATAGAAGAAGCAGGAAACGAGGAATCCCCCTACCAAACCCAGAAGGAAAATGAGGGAAAAAAGCGCATTAATTTGAGAAAATACGCCCCTGAAGATAGAACCTTCCCCATACAAAACAAGAAGGAAATTATCATAGGAATTAAAATAGGGCATTTTACATACGAATTTCAAGGCCCGTATTCAGATAACGAAGTCCACAAAGGCCTAACTAGCGGAGGAATAATAATCCCAAAAGAAATATGATTTAGCATAAAGAGATGAGTTTAAAAAGAAAAGAAGCTGTTGAACAAAGTCCAGCTGAGAAAGAGAGCCAAAGAAAGCTAAGAGAAGATCTTCACTCGGACAATAAGTTACAAAATGGAAAGAAAGAGAAAGATTAAAATAGTAAGTCATAATGTCTCAGTTGCGGCTGCCAAAAGGCACTCGCATTGAAACTCAAACTTCAAACTTGACCCCGAGATCATCCTACTAAATGAAATCAATATCAATCCGGAAAATAAACACCATTAAACTCTTTAATTATACTACGATCTACAAGACTACAGAAGAGATAATCTACAACGGTGTAGCTATAGCCGTCCGAAATGACAAAATTTACGAGATTGAAATAATTAGATGAGACCTATTTAGTTATCAAAGTAAAGACTGACAGCGGAGATTTAATAATTATGGCAGGCTACCAACCCTCAAGGAGATGGTATGTATCTATTCATAACTTCTTGGAGATATTTGGACAAAAAGAACAAGTACTATTCTTAGGAGACCTGAACGCCCGAACAAAAGCTTCAGGGTATACAACCAATTTCAACAACAGAGGAAGAAATGTAGATCTCATAATAGCAAGAGGCATAGTTGAGAGGATCAGCCTGGAATTCCCTACATACATTCCCTACCCACCATCAGCGATCAGGAAATGGTAGTAGTAACATTGTCAGCAGAGCCTATACAAATAAAATGCCCAGTCAGAAAGAGTTTTCAAAACGCTAACTGCCACGGCTACGCCGAAGACCTATCTAATTACGAGCAACCAAATTTAAACATGCAACCCTGGAGTAGATAGATGAAGCACTGGATAACGTGATGAAAAAGCTAATAGATGCGGACGAAAAGCCTATACTCATAGCAACGTTTAAAACCTTACCACATCCTCAGTTTACACCGCAATTAGCAGATTTGGAAAAGAGGTATTTAAATCTAAGAGAAAAGATAGAGCGATTTGGTCCAGAAAGAGATAATAAAGAACACCTCCTTAACATTAAGACGGAAATGAATACAACAATTATGAGGGAGAGAGGCATAAGATGGAACCAGATTATAGACGAGATAGACTCGGAGATAAATCCTACGAAATTTCGGCAAATGATCAGCATGGAAAGAGTAAACCGGAAGCCGATAAGAAAAATAGCCATCAAAGAAAATGGAAAAGATGTGCTAGAACCAGAACAAATTGAGGTCGCGTTTAGAGAACATTGGTATAACGTTTTCAACATATCCCCTAAAGAAAACGAAGGTTTTCACCTCGACCATGAACTCAGAATAGTTGAAGAGATGGACAGAGATAGAGAAGAAGTAACGCCCAATCACTCTACTTCTGTTACAGTAATGATGGAAGAAAGGGTAGACCCAATAATACTTTAGGAATTTAAAAGTACTCTGAACAAAACCAAGCAAAGAGCTCCTGGTGACACAGGGATAACCCGCAAGAACGTAGTAAGAGCACCAGATGCATTTCTTGGCAAAATAGTGGAAATTTTTAATGCAGCAATAAGCGACGGGTATTTTCCTGATGCCAGGAAAAAGTAGAAAATTGTATTTTTGCCCAAACCATGCAAGCTCCTTGACCAACCAGGAAACTTCAGCCGATAACTTCTGGAAACAGTGGCCAAGCTACTTGAAAAATTTATCAGCAGGGGATTGAACCAACATCTAGAAAACAATGATTATTTCCTAGTCAACAACACGGGTTCAGGAAAGGTAGAAGTATCGAGACAGCACTGGCCGTAATAGTGGAAACAATAGCCAAAACCAAACATAAGAGAAAATAAACAGATCTGGTTTTAACATACGTGCAAAACGCTTTTGATAAGGTCTGGAGTATAGGCCTAAAATTCAAGATCAAGAGGCTAGGACTTTCACCTATCCTAACAAAGTGCATATGTGAAAACATCACAGACCGCATAGCATTCATTAACATAGAAGGATATCAAGGATCCGATTTTGAAATCAATCAAGGTGTTCCCAAGGAGGATGTCTCAGTCGGACGTTATATAACATATATAGAGGTGACCTCCAAAATCCAAATAAATTCCATTCGCAGACGATATCTCGATAATCGTTAATAGTCCATACAGGCACCCACCAACGGCAGCCAGAATCACTGCTGCAGACATCGAGAATATAATGAACTTTGAAAAAAAAGCAAGATAAGGACAAATGCCAACAGCTTTACCCTTATTCATATAGGACGAAGAATAACATCAAGAGTAACGATAAACGAAGAAAGGTACAGATACCCAAAGGAAGGCAAGGTACTAGGACTAAAGATACCTTGACGGGCAACTAAAACACACCACCGAAAGAATCAGACTAGCAAAAGCTAACTTAGAGAAACTTTAGCAGTTAAAAACCTAAATACAAAAAATAAAATAAAAATATAAATCTTCTTGGTTTAATCTGTATTATTATAAGCCGCAATTCCACTCAGGAATCTAAATAAACCCAATAAGTTAAAATCGCAAAGAAAACAAACAGCAGCATATTATTAATTACAAATACAAGAAGGAGAAAGCGCAAGAGGCAGACAAATCTGCACCATGAAATAAGATAGAGCCAGTTAATGTATCACTACATAAAAAAGCAGTCAGAATATGAGATAAACTAGAAATACTTCTAGACAAAGATGAAAAAAGGAAGATGGAGATCCCAATAGAAAATGGAGCGATCAATAGAGGAAAGTTTAGGAGCGGAAAACCGTTAAATGGAGAAGACCTTGTATCAGTATATAGTTAGTATAAGAACAACTACATACTTGCAAACAAAGCAAAGAAGTTACCAACACTACGAAATTTGAAAAGGAAAAAAGATATTCTTACAAGAATAGAAGCGTGAGAGCCCCTACACATTTAACCAAATGATAAGATCTAAATGTTGAAGAGAAAAACTCAAGTGATGGCTGGCCATCTAGCAACCTGCAATAACTCTTACTTATTACCCTAATGATTACTCTCCACCCTACTCTAACTATATACTTTTAACTTCTAACTTTTTCAAGATGTAAGACATAAGATGTAGACGCTTACAAAGTTAAACCTTGAAAAGGCACCAGCCAATGTCATCGAAGGATTTAGAAGGATATTTAACGCCTGTCTGAACACAAGATACTTTCGAGGTGCTTATACAACAGCTAAGACGATGTTCTTGCCTAAGGACTGAAAGGACCCATCGTTGAAGGAGTCCTACCGGCCAATTTCCCTTCCCGAATTTGGCGTGATGCTATCAAGAAGATCCTCAACCGTAGACTGGTGTCTCACCTGGAGGAGATCTCCCTCTTTACCCCATATCAAATCGTGTTTAGGAGGAAGCGAAGTACAGAGATGGAGATTAATATCATCGCGGAAAAGCTAGCCCAAGCCAAACAGGAAAGAAATTAGGTGGACAATGTTTGTCGAGTTGTTTTAAAAGCGTTTGATAAGGTGTGGCGACTGAAAATGCAGTACAAGATCTTACGACTGGGTCTAAGTAAAAACATAAAAAGAACTCTCTGTGACTATATCATGGAGAGAGCGGCGTATATCAGTTTAGGGTGCGCGGACGGACCAAAGTTTTCGCTCAGTGCGGGCCTCCCACAGGGAAAGGGGGTGCCTGTCCTCCACTCTCTACTTGATTTACACCGCTAATATGCCAGCCCCTGTAAGGGCCACTTGCTTCAACATTCAATCCGCCGATGATTTCACTCGGATTATCACTTGCAAATGGAGGAATGCGCATTGGCAAGCTCGTATAACAGCAGCAGAAGTTGAAAACCTTAATACTTACGAGACACACAAAGCAGGAAAAGCTCAAAGTAGGCCCAATAGGCAAGAGACTACTATACGATGTGAGGGTAGGGGATAGACGGTATCCCTACAACACGGAGTGCAATGTACTTGAAAGAATCACCAAGGCCACAGCTGCAGTCAAAACTCTATACATGTCCAGAAATATCCATGAAAACAATAAGAAAAAGATCTACAATGCACTTGTAAGATCGACGCTACTCTATTCCGCTTCCGCCCTCTTGTGTGTTTCGAAGACAGAAAAGAGGAATCTACAAGTGGTGCCGCACAAGTGTTTATTTAATTACAAGTACATACAGGCGAGAAAGCAGACGCCAGTAATAGCTGCACCGGGAGGCAGGGCTAAGTGCCATTAACGTTTTCATAGAAGAACGGGCAAAGAATATGCAGGAACTGGTTAATTGAGAATTGAACGATGAAATCGTCCAAATGACTAACCAGAATAGAAGAGGTATAAGTCGTGCCAGATTTTCGAGCTCCGCTGGGCTTTTTGCTGGTGGAGCAGAAGTGCTGTTCTACGCATGAGAATAAGAATGTTTTTACTCAAACCAAGAAAACCGACAAAGAAAAAAAAATACCTAATTACGAAACCTCAATAATTTGTACAAGAATTCACCGATGAAGACCCAACTATAAAGAAGAAGAAATCAAAGAAAAAAACAAAGGACACGATTTACACTCACTACAAGATATACGAAAAATAAAGACACTAAGCATAATAATAATAGTGATTAAAGTAATTTATTACTACAACAGCAAATGCAAATAACATATACAAGAAAATTAATTTTTTGAAGACAAATGGATTGCACACCAAAATAATATAAACTATCGCAAAGAAAATAAAGGAACCACAAAACAAGAAAATATTTAAAAGCGATAGGCCCGATCACCAGGCACATAGCATCCCTTTGCACCCTATCACACTTCTTTCTCTTTTCACCACTTGTGTATTTTCAGCTATCTGTCCCCACACCCTTTCTCTATCCCTTTCCCACACCTACTCACTTACATCGTTTATACCAGCGGAATGGGGGTACTTAATTTAGATTATTTTTTTACAACGGAAGGCTGTGAGCACGCTTAAGGAAAAGTTTACTTTTCATTAAAATTAACGTTGACTTCAACAAAGAAGAAATAGATGCGCCGTCTAGACTGATTGGAGATTCCTCCAGTTTCCAGTGGGCAGGCTTCTTACCCTCAAGGCGTAATTCATTCTTAATTCCTCCTTATTCCACGCTTTGACTTCCACTTACTTTACCAATTAAAAGCGACATAACATGACCACCGCTCCACCCAGAGCCACTTAAAGTAGGGTAAAATGAACACCAGAAGAAAGCCCCAATAAGGGGGGGCGAGGAATGGGGGTACTTAAGACCAGGAGCCCAAAATTCTGTTTAGGCGTCGCTTAGCTTAGGCCTATATAGGTAGGGTGGTCGTAAAGCAAGAAAATAAGTAAGTAAATAGGGAAGTAAATAGGCTGCTAGGTGATAGGAAGAAGAAAAAACATAGGCTTCGGAGGAAGGAATGAAGAAAAGAGCGCCTGGGCCCTGCTATAAGATGGAAAACCGGATGAGGAGGGACTACCCTGAGAAAGATGCAATATGTTTTGAGTGTGGACAAAAAAACCACGAATAGAGACAGTGCAAGGAAAGTACTAACAAATGCGTGAACTGTCATGAGCAACATAGGACTACGGCAATGGCTTACCCCAAATAAAGGAACTACAAGGAGCTACAAGAAAAGTAAGTACTCTAGAAGACATTACGGTGTGTAGGACAATCGTCACTCCCCCGTTCTCTCGCAGTGGAGTCACGAGGCGATTACCGCAAAGACATCCGGCCCCGTCACTGTTGGGTCAAGCGCGTAAATGCAGCGCCGCGCCACTCGTCGCTATGAAAGACCCAAAGGTTGTAAAATGCAAGATCTTCCCCAGGAGAGTGAGATTCAATTTCATGTCAAGTAAGAAATTGAAGACGTGCTTCTCCCAAGCTCACAAGCTAACGAGGAGCCGATGTAAGACTTGGTGAGAAAAACCGTTTTGCATAAGAAGCCTCCTGGGCCCGTCCTCAATCCTCCCCTCCCCCTCTTAACACTCCCCCAGTGGGGTGACGAGGTATAAATAAGAAACCCTGAGGAAAATCGGGGTAGAATACGTCAGTCTCTAGGTAACGAATTCCTCGGATTAAGACCCCGGGCTACCCAGACTGGATTGGTAGAATACGTCAGTCTCTAGGTGACAAGGTCCTTGGATTAAGACCCTGGGCTCCTTAGACTTGATTGGTAGAATACGTCAGTCTTCAGGTGACGAAGTCCTCGGATTAAGACCTGGGGCTACCCAGACTGGATTGGTAGAATACGTCAGTCTTCAGGTGACGAAGTCCTCGGATTAAGTTCCGGGCTACCCAGACTGGATTGGTAGAATACGTCATTCTCCAGGTGACGTAGTCCTCGGATTAAGACCCCAAGCTACATAGACTGGATTGGTAGAACAGGTCAGTCCCCAGGTGACGAAGTCCTCGGATTAAGACCCCGGGCTACCTAGACTGGATTGGTAGATTACTTGGCTCACCAGACCAAGAAGTACCCTGCAAGAGATACAGGGCTCCCTTACTTAAGGGGCTAAAAAGCAGCTCATCCTCGAGCTAGTCCCTGGTTATCAAACTGAACGTTAAGTTAACTTGTTGAGGTTCAACTTACTCTCGTCAGAGAGACTCCTCATATCCTGGTGCATATTAAACGCCAGGGGTATTCCTTATCGTTGAGGAATAAGGAAAAGAAGAAGGAAAAGGCTCCCCCTCGAGCCCGTTACTCGGTAGCCACTCCAAACTCATAAGTTAACTTGGTTGAGGAACCAAGTTCAACTTATTCTCGTCAGAGAAACCCCCTCTTCTTATCTTCACCCTTGAGGAAGGCTGGAACTAAGAAGAAGCTCATCCTCGAGCTAGTTCCTGGTTACCAAACCGACCTTTAAGTTAACTTATTCTCGTCAGAGAAACCCCCCTCCTCGATCCTCACCCTTGAAGAAGACCATCCCCGAGTTCAGTTCTCGCCCATGAGGAATTAAGTAACGAAAGAGAAATGCTCCCCCTTGAGCTCGTTACTCGGTGGTCACACCGAACTCCAAGTTAACTTGGCTTATGAACCAAGTTCTACTTACTCTCGCCAGAGAGACCACGCCTGCCTTGGTGCCACATAAAGCAACGTAATTGTTCTTGTCCTTTAAGCCTGCCCCCTCCTGAATACCGTGTGTACCCCCCATCTGCTACCCTCGCCAAAAGGACATCTGGCCGGTCGGCACGCGTCCTGGAGCCAATAACATTTCTGAGGTATTTAAACTCCAGCATTTTCCGTAAGCCTAAATCTTATATATTGAAGTGTGTAGCGAAATTAACCAATTTTAGAGGGTCAAATTAAATGAATTAATTATTGTATATTATAATATTCAGAGTATTTCTGTGGTTAATGGTTAATCTTTGTGTATTAAATTGTTAAAGTTAAATATAAGTTTATTTTGGGAATTATTGTGCGTTTCTCTATATCCTTACGTGTTTTCAACGGCTTTTCTTTAAAATAACAATATTAGCACCCTTAGCACTCTTAGAACAAAGCCTACTTCATCAAATAAATAGATTACGACCCCAAATAATACCACTGCAGCAGCGGTTTGTGTGTAGAAATATGAAAAGGGGGCATTCTGCGACATAAAAGAGGTATCAAGTGTGGAGTGATCAGAAAAGGGTCATTCTACGACAGAGCTACAAGGAAAATAAGTACTCTACAAGACATTACGGTCCATACAAGGAGGGTACTTTTAACGCAATCGACGAAGCTGTCCGTTGGCAAACTCGAAGGTCACTTGCGAGGATCTTGATGGTCATTTAGCAAGACTTGATCTGGTCTTAACTTGAACTGGTCAACAGATTCACTGTTGACAACTTCCGTCGGAAGTGCGTTCCAACTACCACATATACTGTATGTGAAGAATTTCCCACAGATATCACGGTGTTATCGCTTCAGTTCAAGTTTGTAGCCGTTTTTTCTTGTTCTCCCTCGCTGAGCTGGAAAATATCCCCGCAGTCCTGTCTGTCGAAGCTTCGAAGTATTTTAAACACTTCGATAAGCTGACCCCCTAGTCTTCGAGTCTCCAGCGAGAACATATCTAATTCACTTAATCTATCTTTATAACTTGTATGCCTGATAGAGGGAATCAGTTTGGTTGCCCTGGCTTGGACGCGTTCCAATCTCAAGATGTCCTTTCGAAATGAAGGACTCCAAAATTATACGGCATACTCCAGGTTCGGTGGGACGAGGGAGTTGAATATACAAAGTACTATCTCCTTGTTCTGATATCCAAACTGTCGCTTTATATAACCTATAATCATTTGGGCTTTCTTCTCGACCTAAATACACTGTTTCTAAAACTTGAGGTCACTGGTGATAGTTACACCTAAGTCCTTCTCAGTGTCGGCAGATTCAATAGCGATGCCCTTAAGGATATAGGGTGATTGGGGATTTCGGAGGCCGATATGCATCACTTTGCATTTCTTCACGTTAAAAGGCATTTGCCACGTGTCTGACACCTCCCCAATCTTCCGAAGAGCTTCCTGCAGGCGGGCAGTATTTCCATCCTTTGCAACGTTCATACCAAGCTTGGTATCGTGGTCAAATTTAGAAATCTTGGCAACCATGTCACCATCCATGTTGTCACGTAGATGATAAATAGTAGTGGTCCCAGTACAGAACCTTCAGGCACCCCGCTAGTACCGGTCATCCACTTAGAAGCCTGTCCATTTAGCACCACTCGTTTCCGTCTGCCACTTAGCCAGTTCTCTATTCAGCCTGCTACTTTTCCATCTATGCCTAGCGCTTGCTCTTTGCGGAGAAGGTGGCGGTGTGGTACCTTATCAAAGGCTTGCTACAATTCTAAATACACCACATCCACCGCCTTGTCCCGATTGTGCTCACTAAAGACGAAGTGGAAGAATTCCACAAAGTTCGTTAGGCATGAGCGTTGCCTTCGGAAGCGTGCTGGGAACTCCTCAGTAGCAGGTTTGACTAAATCTGGCTTCATTTTGTCCACCATGATCCTTTCTATGAGTTTACGGACTATCAAAGTCAGACTTATAGGTCAGTAGTTCGACGGTTGGCTACGGTCTCATTTCTTGAAGATAGGAGTCACCTCCGCTTTACACCACTCTTGAGGAACGCATTCAGTCTGGATTGACACGTTAAGATTGCACTCAGGTGTCATGGCACTTGATTACGCACTTCTTTCAACACTTTAAGTAGAAGCCCGTCCGGGCCAGGTGACTTATTTGTCACTAGGTCTGAGATCTTCTTTTCTATTTCCCCTTCGGAGAAGTCCATATCCAAAAAGCTTTTTCCCCGAGTAAGAATCCGTTTGCTGGGGGATGGGGCCACACTCTTCCGTAAATACTGAAGAGACGTAGTCGTTGAGGAGGTAATCATTTTCTGCATCTAAGTGCTTTAACGTACCCTCCTCATTTCTCAAAGGAGCAATCGTTCGACGGATTTGTTTACGGCTGTTTACATATCCAAATAACTCCCTGAGATTCTCTTTACAAAGTTTCGTCACTCATGGTTGCTCAGACCGTTTAGCCGCCCTTATGCTGGGCTTCATACTCGTAGCTAGTCTCCGGTAATCGTCAAAGTCACCCGAGATCTTCGATTGCCGTTACACATTTCTATTCTCCCTAAGCAGTTGGCCAAATTCTCGATTAAACCACTTTGGTTGAACAGAGGACCGACGGGGGAATTTTAGAGGGATGAAACGCGATTGACGACTAATGAATGTGGTTTTGAAACTGTTCCACGAGTCTTTAACAGCATCGCACACTTCTAGCCTCGCGTCGGTCAGTCCGGCACGAATACCTGCAAAGTCTGCCATTCTCAAATCAAGTTTAATCGATTTCCTATTTGCAGGCCCTGCCTTGGGGACTTTCTCTAAAAATCTAATTAGTCGGTGGTCACTGCCACCCAGATCTTCGCTAACAAAGATGTTCTCAAGGATGTCATCCTCAGAGGTGAAAACCAAGTCGAGTATATTGTCTCCTCTCGTTGGCTCTCTCACCGAATTGAGTCAGGAACTCGTTGTTCGCGAACTCCAGGAGTAGTGTGTTCTCGCCACAAGGTTCTCTGGTTTCCCAGTTAACATGGGTATTGAAGTCACTCATAGTGATACACACTCTGTCTTGTACAAGTTTGCCTAATAGCTGGTACAGACTCCTGGTCTGTTCTAAGAGTTGGGCAGGGGTTCTGTAAAGCACAAGGGTCCTGTATCTGATAGGACCTATCTCTAGGTCAACACCTAGTAGTTCATGGTTGGATACGATGTTGCATTCCGAAGAGGGAAGAGTATCCTTGACATAGAACATCCCACCACCCCCCTCTCTGTCTGGCCTATTTTTCAGGAAGAGCTGATAACCGGAAATAGTGAATTCACCTTCAAAATCTCTGCTTGAGGTTTTTACCCACGACTCTGTGATGGGGCTACTTTTTCAGGTTCATCCGTCGCTACAAGGCCACGAAGTTCAAGAAACTTTTTCATGATTGATCTCGCATTAAACAGAAGAACTTTGACGGAGTCCACGAATGTAGGGCTCCCTACCCTCTTCTGTTTCCCGGCTTATTTGTTGGCGAGGACGCACCCCTCTTTGCGACCTCTGAAAAGCTCGTTCCAGGAGTGACAAGAGCGTACTTGCGCACGTCCGCTCTCACTCTGGGCTAGATACTCCTTTGGGGCCTCTCTACGACATCCTGGATCATGTTCAACAGAAAGGCCTTTTCTTTAAAGGAGAGATGTACCCCATCTTTTTAGTACAGATTATTTCTACAATAAATACTGCAGTACGGGTCCACAAAAAAAGACCCCCTCTGCCGTAGACAAATCTGCCAGGCGCCGGTTTAAAGAGACGTTCATCGAGTGAGCGGTCCGTGTTGGACCTCTCCTCAGGAGCATTCCAACGACAACACACTTGCGAGTTTTCAGCCCACAGTCGTCCAGGGCGCCCATGACAATGTGGAGGATTTTATCTGGCGGGCCTCCCCTACCTCTTTTCAGGTAGAGGTCGTTACCACAGACCATCAGAGCAACGACTGAGCTCTCAGAAATCTTTGATTTCTCAGCCTCTACTCTGATGTGGTAGTTACCCCATCCTGGCAGGCAGCTTACCTTCACACTAGTGTGAAGGTGAACCGTTAGCAGGGGCTGCAGACCCCGTGCTTGAGAATCACCAATAAGGGTGACTCTTGCACATTTGTCTGCAGACGACTTATTCTTCCCTTTCGGAAGCGACTTGTCGCTTTCCTCTTTTATCTGTACATTGACTTCTTCTTCTTCATCTTCTTCATCTTTTTCTTCTTTTCTTGTCTTCCTTTGTTTTCTTTTCTTCTTTTTCTCATTTCTCTTCTTCTGCTTGTACTTTCTCGTCCTCTGTTTTCACTTTCTTTTCTTTTCTTTTCTTTCTACTTTCTCTTCTTCTCTTTCTACTTTCTCTTTCTGTTTCCACTTTTTTTTCTTCTTTTTCGACTTTCTCTTCTTCTCTTTCTACTTTGGCTCTTTTATTTCTACTTTGGCTCTTTTATTTCTACTTTCTCTTCTTTCTTCTTTCTATACTTCTTTTTGGCTCGTTGAGGCAGTCCTGCACAGCAGAAGAATCCTGCTGTTGGACGCTTCTCATTTCTCGTTTCTCTTTCTATTTTCTCTTCTTCTATTTCTACTTTCTCTTCTTTTTCATTTCTCGTTCCTCTTTCTACTTTCTCTTCTTCTATTTATACTTTCTCTTCTTTCTTCTTTCTTTTCTTATTTTTGGCTCGTTGAGAAAGTCCTGCAGCCGACGAATCCTGCTGTTGTACGTTTCTCTGTTTCTCATTTCTCTTTTTCTGCTTCTACTTTCTCGTCCTTTGTTTCCACTTTCTGTCCTTTCTACTTTCTCTTCTTCTGCTTCTACTTTCTCGTCCTTTGTTTCCACTTTCTTTTCTTTACTTTCTTATTTCTCTTCTTCTCTTTCTACTTTCTTTTCTTCGCTTTGTACTTTCTCTTCTTCTATTTCTACTTTCTCTTCTTTCTTTTCTTCTTTTTTGCTCGTTGAGGCAGTCCTGAATCAGATGATTCATGCATCTGCACCTCTCTGTTTTTAAGAGTTGAACCTCTCTTTTGAGGAGGGAGTTCTCCTCTCTCTGTTAAGCGATGCTCTCACCCAGGCGCTTCTCTAGTTCACAAAAGTCACAGACACTACCGACATCTGTGAGCTCCTTGCAACTCCTGTCCCCGAAGTCTTTACTCCATCTGTAAACTTTGCGTATTTTCAGGTTAACTTGTGGAACGGAGGACCATTCTTCTTCGCCATCTTAAAAAACTCTCGGACCATACGCATCAAAAGAAGGTTTTTTGTGTCTGATTTTCTCTCGCACTAATCACATCCGCCTATTTCCAGGAGATTTTCGGTGGTTCCGTGAACAGAAACCCTTTGACCAAGCACACCAACCCTAAGGTCTCCCCTGGGCCGGACGTCCTCAATCGTGCCGCAGCTCCAAACTGAGCAGCACGAGAGCCCCAGTCAACTGGTTCTCTGGTTTTTCGACAAGGGTGCTTGAGGTGTAACTGTCTTCCTACTAATCAACTAAAAATGGCCAGACTTAAGGTAAGTAGTAAACTAAGTGCCCACGTCTTCATCTGAAAACTTTAGCTGATCTGGCAACCAGCAAGGCACAAAAGCTCTCTCACCAAAGAGCAGTTGAGCCTTTGTTCACCAAGTAGCGGTCAGAGGGGGCTGGTCAGGCCATTACACGTTAGGAAAAAGCATTCGGAGGAGTACCTAGCATTTCTCCATTAATCGTACCCCAAACCCTTGAGATACCTTTAATCTCAATCTCTTGCAACCTATGAGTGCTCCAAGGCGTTATTTAAAGTGGTTCCTAAGCCTCTCTTCTCACGCGGCATAATGTAGCTGGTGAAGCCCTTATTAATAAACAACTTATGTGTAAGAGAGATGAATGTTTGTTTTTTGTTTTGGGGTTTAGGTGGTTTTTTTCTTGACAGTTGAAGAGTTGGTAAAACTTAGTACTAACAGAATCGAAGAGGTTGGTAGGAAGATGCAAGGAGACGCATCAAAGGGGTAGAGAAGTTTTAAAACCCTTAGTCTGGATCCTACTAAAGCTACCTTACTGACATGGGTGACCCTACCGGACTAAAAGTCCCCTAGCTTAGCTAGCTTAACTCAAGCAGATCGCGCAAGCTCTCTCGCCGACGGCAAGGTGGTTGCAGAGAGAGAGAAAAAAAGGAGATAATAGAATGAGAAGCGAGAAACGAAGAAACTAGAAGAAATACAGCATACATAGGAATGACTAAAGCAACAGTGAAGCAAATGCAGGAAGTACATACCCATCTGACTGTGCCACAGGGGCATCAACAGAAGTGCTCACATGCATACTCTATTCCCATGTGATGAATATTGGGAAACTGGACACCTTTGCTATGACACTCAATACAGTGCTAAAAAAGATGAAATGAAGAAATGTGGTTCCCTGAGACCTCTCCTCCATCAGAAATCATTAAAATTAACCTCGTTTCAACGACCGCACCAACGAGCAACGAGGAACACGAGTACTACTGAAGACAACGCAATTTCAAACATGTCCATGCAAAGCAATAAAGGAGACAAAATAGTACGTATGGAATCACAGAAAATAAAACTTAAAGTCTACAGAAAGAATGTCTCACCCTCCTCAGAGGCAAGCAACAGGAAGACATCAATGAGGCAATCAAAGAAGAAAAATGCAAATGGGCATTCAAAGGTAAGACAGGAGAAGAAGACGAGGAAGAAGTACCAAAACTCTTAATGGAGGATAAAATTCGAATCTACCCTGATGACTACATTACTCTCCGCCATTCTACATTTCATATTTATACTCTATTCATTTTACGTATCCACATTATAGAGCTCACTAAATTTTCCTTGTCATCTAGATTTTATCTAACACCTACTTATATTTACTCCGCCATGGTTTCTTGATCCTTATTTGGCTTACTTCCAAATGCTTCATTATCTGTTTTCTTAAACCGTTTAATCAATCTTTTCACTTTTCATTTTACCTCAACGTATTCATTTATCCTGATCACAGAGACATTTTTACTTGCACCATTAAGCATTGGCAACTAACTCTCAAATTTGCTCTCTAATGCACATTTCACAGTCATTTCTCCATGAGGTGTTCTGCTTTCTCTTTACGTTTCCAGCACAAGCATATATGTACAACTCTAAGACTATCTATTATCTTTTTCTACTTCAGCTATCTCGCATGTTCACGCACGCACAAACACACTACTTTTCTCCTATTAATTATCAGTCTCTCTCTTATATTCTCTCCTCCCACCTTTATCTCTCTCTCTCTCTCTGATTCAAAACGCTTTAAATTTTCGATTCTCCGTTATCTTTCTTCCTGCACTACTTTTTTATAAACCGAAAAATTTAAAGTTTCACAGCACAATCATGTAATCACACCTATCTATATCTCTTATATCTTTAAGATGAAATTCATCCCGCAAACATATTCATCCTTGCGAAGATCGCCAAGACTCTTTCATTATTATCATTATTATTTTTTATTATTGATTATTGTAATTAATATATTTTTTACAAAATATAAAATAACTATAATAGTAAATAATTCATCAACGTTTTGGTCGATGGGTATCCTTATCTGTTAACGAAGTTGGGAATTCTCTTGAACTATTTAGTTATCAAGGTAACTCCTCTCTCAAGCTAACGGTGGCAACAGACGCGGTTAGAATTATTTTTTCCATTGATACTCTCTTAACGTCTGTTCAGCTGAGCAATTAGAATTTCTATCTTTCTATATCAGGTTTATTGAGAGAATACGGAATTATCTAATACTTGAATATTCACACTTTCACAAACAGGTACAGCTTGAAAATTAATCTATACTCTTTCTTATTTTTGTTTCCTATGTCATTTACTTACTAGCATTAGGTGCGTCGCATTAACATGGCATCATTGGCGGGCCTCCCACATGTTTATATTTACCGAAAAGAGATCAGTTAGAGTAGAGTTGCATGCCATTTTATTCCATACTATTAGAATTGTAAGTTCTCATTCGCTCCATAAACTGGGATATTCAACATATCTTCACTTTCCCTAACCTCTACACTTTCTTTAGAAAAACATTGAAACAATCTAACAAGCAAACTAATCGGCTGAAAAAACTAAAAGAAATATCGTGGTAAAAAGGAGTACTATAAAATATATCAACCAATAAATAGTACAGAGGTTGGCAGATTAGATTTGAATTATGTAAGAACGAGTCACTAAATAAACAACACGCCGGGTGCTCATTACTTCCCCCCTCATGGAAGCAGAAAAAATATGTGTATTGCAAAGACTACGCACGAGTACATTGTAGAAGGATACCCCTTTTATACCCATGCTTCGCAACGCTTTCACGTTGCAGGAAGCCACGTAGGTAGACAGACCCCATGTTTCCAAGAAACACATGACGGAGCAAGCTCACATGCAATCTCCCCCCCGTCCCTCTCGTACCATCCAAGCAAGTATACAAAACATCCACCAGGCTGTCGGAAATTCCATCAGTTTCCATACGGAGTTACAGAGAGGGGGTAAAAGAACTGTTTGTCGCCGACACATGGCGCTCTAGCTACCCATTGAGAATTACCCAAAGTAGGGGTTATTCGCCATCTGCCGCTTTAGGCATGCGATCCAGTATAATTTACAATTATACATGTATGACCTGCCACAGTCGTCATGTAGGCCAAACTGGCTTACAACTCAAATGCAGGATCGCGAAGCACTTGGGTTTGTCCCATACGACTGGTATTCCCATTTCTAAACCTGAAGCCTCTTCCATCAAGCAACATTCTGAGAATCCCTATCATCCTCTTAATTCTGATTCATTTACTAGATTTTCTTCAGACTTAACTTCTCTCGATTTTTAAATCTTAGAGTCACTGTATATCAATAAAATAAATCCAAACCTAAATAATTACTTCTCCTCAATTAAACTATTCACAATACATATAACCAACCAACACTTCAATAGATTAACTAGCCAACCGGCCAAACGAACAACTTTCCTTAGTAGTTTTATATGTTTAGTTAGTTGATTTCTCAACTCCCACGATAAAGGTTAGTCACTTTGTTCATTCTGATTTGTTTTCGGCTTCATTGTTGTTTTTTTAAAATTTAATATAATAGGTTATTTTTTGATTACTCCAGTAACTTTTAATATGTATGTTCAAGTCAGTTTGTTATAATTTCACTTTCTATTATTTTTTAAAATCACACTGGGTAGTATTATTTAATTTTATATATTGTTCTTAGTGTTTTTACTTTAATTTTAATAATTTTCAATTTTATTATTTTAACTTGC
This sequence comes from Ceratothoa steindachneri, assembly GCA_963969495.1. NCBI lineage: Eukaryota > Metazoa > Arthropoda > Malacostraca > Isopoda > Cymothoidae > Ceratothoa > Ceratothoa steindachneri. The sequence continues at coordinate 157,467,366 of OZ018322.1, read as the reverse complement.
CTTCATCCGCTGTTTTAGCCATTGTTTAATGCATTCTTTTAACTGTTTACAATTAATGTTCCTTTCCCTTCTCATTATTCTACATAGTCGCTGAAGATGGTCCTAGACAAGGTCCGAAACGTCCGGCCAATAAATGATTAGTATAATCACCTGGGTCTTGAAGGCAATCCTTTACCGAGAAGATAGAGATAACGCCAGGGAAAAAAAGTTTGAAATTCCTTGCCGGGAATTTTTCCCCTGGCGTTATCTCTGTCTTCTCGGTAAAGGATTGCCTTCATTGTGCCGCCCTCTGCTCTCTTTGATTCTAGTCTTCTTCTAATGTCCCTTTCTCCTACCTCTAAAAAACTCCTGTTTCTTGTCTCATTGCTCATTCGCGTCCAATTTCTCTTTCATGTACTATATTGTAATATAGTCTGCAATGCAAGGTTTCTGCACCTTTGTTTCTGTCTTCAGAATTGTTTTGAAAGGCAGAAAATAAATATGGCGAAAGCCCTCTAGGGGTTGTTATCACCTGCAGAACTTGCATTTGCTCCTTCTTCTATATATATATATATATATATATATATATATAGCTTAAATTCAATTATCTTATCATTTGTATTGGTATTCTTATATGCCCGAGGCCTATAAAGAGAAAGAAGCCTACTAAAACACGTTATGTACGTAGACTCAATGCCAAGGCTCAATCCACAGGAAAATAATATACTTAAGAGATTATTCTCCAGAAATGGATATGTTTTACAGCTGTTCCACTTATTATACTCACTGGGGTGATCATATTTAGTCTCCTTTTACGACGCGCTGATTACACAATGGTAGCGCGATGCTTTAACTTTTGTGCAAAATTAGATTTGTTATAATTTTAACCATTTGATATGTATTATTAGCCAGTCTCCTTCCACTATTGAGTAAAGACCTCTTCAAAATGACTGACTTAATCACTCACTCTCTCACCGCCCCATTGGCTGTCTGACTAACCAAACCACTGACTGATGAAAAGCTCCAATGACAAACCATTAAATGAATGGCTGGCTGAATGACACAGTGAGTAACAGACTGGCTTATTGTTTGACTTGCTGACCCCTTGTATCACATAGAGGCCTAAAAGCAGACTTACTTACCTAATTATGAACTTAATTACCCCCACCGGATTGACTGACTTACTGACGGAATTATTGATGACGCACTGACAAACAAAATGATACACTGACTGACTTTCCTTGAATTAACTCCTAATTGGGCGACCTAACAATTTAAATATTGATTGGACTGAGTGACACAATAAGTAGCTGAATGGCAAATTCGATACAAGATTGAGCAAAACAACTGACTGTCCTACAGGCTCACTTTCATAACGATCCACTAATTTCCTGACTGACTGACTGATCAACTCACTGACGCAATTATCCACTAATCGACTGACCATATTATGGCTGATTAACCAACTTACTGTCCAAGAAATTGACGGACTGGCTAATCGACTGTTTGCCCCAATCTCTGATGAACTCTGTAAATTACATGTTTCAATGCAATTAACTGAGAATCTCACCAAATAGTCATTTCATTCCTCCCCTCATTCTTCGGATATTGAACAGCTTTTAACAAATCCATTGCTTCCTGCCAGGTTTTTGTGTTCAATCATTATAAAAAATAAAACAATTATTATTGACGTAGAGCCTTAATTAACGAAGGTAAGACTGGTGGGTTAAAGGAGACGAAAAAGACTCAGGAAAAATGAGGAAAACATCGACTATAGGGACCAAATGATGATATTTTTCATGTTATGCTGCAAATTCGACATACTTAAGAAAATGTTGAGAGGATTTCTATTGAGATAAAGCGTTATACAACCAACTTAGGCATTTTTCCCATAAACAACTAAAAACAATGATAGGGATGATGAAAATCTGTTTCTTTTGGAAAATTTATAATTAACAAGTTTAAAAATGACAACTATTTTGAAAAGAATTTTTTCAATTCTAAATAGAGGGGTTGGTTGAGAGTAATCCCCCCAAAAAAACAGGAAACATCTGAAAAGTTCGAGAAAAATACAGTATCTCAAAATTGCGAACTTGACCTACTTTCCGCGAAATCATAAAATTTTACCGATATAACGAACACCTCGATAAAAATGTACTCTGTTTTCCCTTACTTTGAGAGCGAAGTTTATTAGGTTAAATCACTCATACAAACATATTCACCAAAACTAATGCTTCCAAATAATAAAAACAGCAAGTTCCCATAATCTGGCAAAGTGTGGTATTTAAACAGGAAGCTGCAAAAATATGACCCTTGTTATTTCACTTAAATCTTCTCGTAAGTTCCCACATGTATGGTCATTCTACAACGGTTTTTACAAATGATGACATAAGTCTAAAAATAAAGGTTTAATGCCTTTTGTAACCCACTAATTGCTCTTTCTCTCTTAAAGTGTGTTTGCGTGCATAATTTTGCAGTCTTTTCTGTTCGACTCCCGCATGTCTCGCAGTCATTCAACCCAAGCCATCTTGCTGACAGGCTAAACAATGGCATTAAGTTGGCCGACTGACTGTACACATGCTGCCTCTCGGAGCTTGGCATAGTTACGAATGCGTACAAATTACGTTTCGTGAAACGATATATATTTTTTTGTGGTAATTATCGGTTATTCGCAAAAGAGTTTCAAAGACTTTTAAAAGCACTTTTATGACGCCATTTTAAAAGAGAGTGAATTGCGCGAGGGTTGTTCAGAGATCTAATAAATTTAAGATCCAATATTAGCTCAAATATTTGAACCTACAGCATTTTAACGAAGCATACATAAACTCGAGAAAATAACTTGCAATTTTTCAGTGTACATAAAATACGGATCTCATAATTTTAGAAAAAATTGTGTTCCGCTGAGACAAAATTATAGTTACGGCAAACTATTCAATAGTCGATACACTTCAGTACTTGAATTGGTATTTTCAATTGTGTTTTTTTCTATAATTAATTTTAAATTTGGGGGTTAACATCACTTGTCAAGTGGGCCAGTGTATCACTAATTTATCAGTCAGATGGCTTGAGTTGAGTCACCTACGATTAATGCTGAAATCGAAAAGATAACAGCCGAAGTTTATAATTCGCTAATATTACTTCAGCTTTTCAGTATGCAAATTATAAGTGTCATTTCTCTTAGAAGGACAAATACCTAACTAATTATCGTGAATACAGAGCCTGGATAGGCCTACCTCCGTGTAAATGAGGGCATTAACCCCTACGATCAAATTAACTCAGTGGTTGAGATAAGGAAAATAATGAGACGCTGAAGGGTATGAAAGCAAAAAATAATAGTAAGATAATTGAATAGTGAGAAACGAGTGAAAAGCTCTAACAGTTGCTAGTGGGGGAATATTAAAGTTACAATATATTCCATCAAGCTGTTTTGCAAGTGTAAAAAATAAAAAGTATTAAATGAGATGTAAATCAATTAAGAACATTAATACAGAGCAACCCCCAGTGTGGTTACCTAATACCCTAACCCTGTCTTCGTGAAGCGAAATATTGAATTTATCTCAAGGAAGTCCAACGACGGCAATTCCGCCAAAAGCATTTTGCCCAAAAATCATTAATTGGAATTTAATTGGGAATATAAAGAAGCAACATACCTTTACCCAACTAAATCACAAAATAAATAATTGAAGTATCAAATTTGGTTCAAATCGCAATTATATAGTTAGAATTCTTAGCCAAATGCGTTCATTTGGTCTCAAATACGAGAAGACAACCCCTATTAGAATCCCCTAATCTTAAAACCAATGAGGGCATCTCTGCCAGAAACTCTAACAATAGATTGTTCTAAATTAATTAAATTTAATATGTGGAAGGGACATAGGGCTCAATTTTCCTTTAATTGGTTAACTGATCTTGTAAAAATAATTGATTTGGTCTTAAGGAAGAGAATATAAACCCTATTAGATCCGCACATGTTATAAACAATACATAAAATATTGCAAAGGAAAAAATCAAATTTACCTTTTCCAATACAAATGAAGAAATAAGAGTTTAGCAATAAATACCCGACTCCAAAACAGGAAAATGTTATTTTACTGTTACTAAGCTGAGGAATTAGTCCATTAGGGAAATTAAAAATAGATGTGTGTAATCGAATGATTGCCTCTCTTATCACTATTTCCGAAGCATTCGTTATAAATGCCAAACATTTAAGTACTTTAGACGCTATGAGCTTGGAACGAGACTACATTGTTTTTGAATTTGATATTCTGTATTAATCTAATTTTTTTTTAGGAGGGATTTTCTGGGTTTTTCTGGCACTGCATGGAGAAAACACTGAATTTTCGAAACCATTTCAATGAATAATATTTTTATAACCTACTTGAATGTTTTATCTATTTTAAATATATATTAATTTAGAAATTTATATATATTGAATTATAAACCAAGAGTAAGTAACTTGTATTATTAGAGTATAAAAACAACTACTGTCGTGTTACCTGCAATTGGTAGAAATCTAATAGATTTTAACATACTGAAATGCAAAATGCAAGGAGACTTGTTTTTTGAGAATTCGCCTCATCGTAAAATAAATCTGTCCTGTTTCTATGACGACGTGTTGATTTCATCAATAAGCTATTTAATTTAATTCTCATTCTTTCCTGGTCAACTTTTGTGAAACTCTGACAATTTGGTTACAAATGTTCTGAAAATTACAACTGACCTTAAAAATAATGTATTAATTATGCAGAATTGTCATTAATGCCATTTTATAATGATGAAAAAATCATTTTACAGAAAAATATGCTACTAAAAGTAAAGTATATCTGGTATGTTATGAATAATAATCTTCTAGCGATTCTACCCAGTATTATCGGAGTTCATCGAGCCAGAAGAAGATAAAGAGGTGCATCTTTGCAAAACTGAAGCTCTATGAAAATGAAAGAGGAACCTTCGTATGTCAGATCAAAGCAGTAAGCTGTTTGCACTTTTTTCAGGGTGAAGGTTTCGGTTATCTCCTCCATTCATATGGTAAACGTATTGGCTCTTTCAAAACAAGTGTTAGGAGATTCCATTTATCTCTATTTATCCAATCTCTCGTTAATGCGATTATTTTATCAGCAACGAAAGAACCAAAAGTACACAAACTATAGATGGCAGAGACAAGACCCAAATTGAGCGGAACAGTTATTTGCTCCCGTTAAAGCTCACCCCAAGTTAGCCAAAGGGAATCAACAAATAAGAAGGCAGAAACAAACGAGAGGTTATTATCATCCGTAAATCAATATTTTTAGAACCTGATTTTTTCGAAAATTCAAATAATGGTAAATTTTGTTGGGCTTAGTTAATGAATGACATGGTATGTTTTGCAATTTTCTATAATGAAGATGATATTATTATTATAATTAGTAAAATTCGGAAAATTTCTAAAAATTTAACCATCGCTGAATTTTTATTTTATTTTTTGGTTTATTCGATTGTTTTACCGATTATTTCAAAAATAAATTATAATCTTTATCAGGAGGAAATACTGGGGTTGGTCAAAATAATGGAAACATTAACTGATGCACCCATTCACACCCAAAAAGTTTTTAAAACTTGTTTAAAACGCCTGATAATGACGTTTAACACATAATCGTTTCCATAATTTACAGATCTTGCCATATACAAATTTTTTGTGCAAATTGGAGCCAAAACAAGGGAATATATTCCATCTAAAAAGCCTCTACGAAAGAGCTAGAGCAGGTTTCACTCGAAAACAGTTAAATTCGTATAGTTACAGCACAAAACTCTATGAAACGATTTGTCAGCGCATTGAATCTATTTATACTGCTAAGGAGGAAGGGACTCAAAGTCAGTAATTTAATTAATGTTTCCATTATTTTGTCCAACGCCTGTAGCTACTTGCACCTTAAAACGAGTAGAGATAAATTAGGATGTAGAAGCCGCTCTTTTTGTCTCTAACAATATATTTTTAAACCTTCACTTTTAGACGGGTTAAATATATAAAAAATTAAATGAGGAAGAGAAGAAGAATAAAGTAGGAGAATAAGAAGAGAAGGAAGGTGAGGATTAGAATAAGAAAAAGAATGAGGAAAGATGAAGGAGAATAGAAGAAAGAAGTAAAAAAGAAAACGAAAATTAGAAGAAGTTTAAGAAAATGATGAGGATAAGAAGAAAGCGGAGAGTAGGAGAAGAAATAGAGAAGTAGAGGAGAATGAGGAGGAGGAAGAGGAATTTGAGGAGAATTAGAGGGGAGAAGCATAGAATAAATATGAAGAAGGGGAAAAAGGATTGAAAAGCAGGAAAAGAAAAGAAAAAAGAGGGGGAATCAAGAATGAAAGGAATAGAAAATGGATAAGAATGAGAAGAAAACAAAAGAAGAATACGGAAGAAAGAGAGGAAAAGGAAAAAGGAGACAACAAGAAAGAGCAAAATTGAAGAGCCGTACGAGAATGAATAGTAGCAGGAGGAGAAGAGGAAGAGAAGGAGGAGGAGAAGAAGAGATCGAAAAGGAGAAGACAAGAAGATGGAGAAGATAATACTAATAATAATTATAAGAATAAGTTTCAAAAAAAGAAAAAGAAGAAGAATAAGAAAAATAGAATAATTCCCGGAGGTTAAATGAAAGAAGCAGTTTGAAGAAAGAAATTCAGAATGAATGAATTTTTGTAGTGTGTTGGTTAATAATTAACAAATTAAGTATTTATTTTATATATTTTTTGTTTCTTTTTACTTTAAAAGAGATCAAGTGACGTTTAAACAAAGAGTGAAATAAAGAGGGTTGAAAGGACAAAGAGGCCGGTGTTCAACAGCCCGAAAGCCCTGTAGCGAGCATAGTGAAGCGCAAGCTCCTCCCTTAGGGGTGGAGGGGCAAAGCCATGGCTTTGTATTACTATGCTCTTGTTCCTGGTTTGTCTGGAGGTAAGGCAAAGGAGATGGATTCATTTTTTCTCCGACGGACTTGCACCGCTTTCCTGGATCGAGCGTTCTTCATGACAAAGTCGCAACACGTGAATCTTTAACCGATTGCTGACTGTTATAATTCACACGTATCTGAGAAGGGTTCCACTGTTTGTTTGGTGACTTGCTAGAAAATGAGATATCTAAAACTAGAGATGGATGGAAAAAGTGATTTTTCATAGAAAGCATCTCGCAACTAGATTTCATATGCTTACATGTTATGCATTTCCATCTTGGATAAAATCAAGTTTCCAAATTAAATGATAAAGATAACAGCACCTTCAACATCGTCAGAATCATTAATTCCTCTCTTGCATGGGGGTTGACGTGCATCAACGCAATAAAGGTCAGATTGGACGGTAACTGCAACAGTCTAACCCATTTACAACATATCTTTTTGAAATAGCAGGAACAAAACTTTAGGTGCAAAAGCCTCGCAGGGCAGTGCTTACTATTCGGAATTAGTCTCCTTCTACCACGCGCGTCGGAGCAGGTTATGGGCGGGATAAAGATAAACCACTAAAATTTCCTCTCGATTGTCCTTATCTTTGAAGTTAAGCGGAATTATTTTCACTCTTGATCATTTGAATTGGTTAATTTCTGTTATCTAAAATTGAATCGGGGAAAGAAAATGAGACATCCTACGGAAATAGCCAAGTAGAGAAGAGGTCGTCAACCTTGTTTTTCAAAAAAAAAAACAGGGGCCATCTCTGTAAACGAATGGTGCGCAACCTTTCTCGCCATATTTACTACACAGAGGTAATAATACGTACTAAATATTTTACTTACATTTATATATTTAAGCCATAACACCTCACTGAACATAACCGGTATTTTTATTCACTAGTATTGAACCTACCAACATTTGTCCCTCGACTGTCTCTAAATATTAGGTTCTAGGCTGAGAGATCTGCCAGTTTCTTAATTTACTCTTCGAATCTTTCATTTTCACAAGAGTGGCATTCAAACATAAACGCTGCTGAAAATTGAGCACAATTATTCGCTTGATCTGCTGAGTTGATATACATGGTAGTTTAAAGATGTCTTGTAGAAATGTAAACCCCGTTACATTAAATTTTCATCATAATAAATCGCAAACTGAAACAATTGCTCAACCTACCTCATGTGCGAAAAGCGGTTCTTGAAATTGGACTTTTATTAAACAATACATTACCCCTTTGCAAAATCAGAGACGAGATAGGTTTTAAGGCATGCTTGAATGCAATGAACGAGTGTGAGCATAATGTAAAAGGCAAATAATTCTGAATAGATTTTAGGAGCAAATGTTAAGAAAAGACCATCACCCATAAAGGAAAGACGAAGTCAATGGGTAAACATTAAGATGGCAGATGAAAAACGGTGGGATTTCAGGATTTGCTAATAGTTCAGCGAGTAAAATGGTCAGTAAAGGGCTGTAGCGTTTAAGATTTTATGTATAAGAAGGAGGAAATTGAGTCTGATCTTATATAAAGTGGGTAGGCAATACAAGTCATGGAGGAAGAGGTTTGTAGTAAATATATCCCGGCAGAGAAAGAACAAATTGAAAATTAATGAACAATTTAAAGGCCCGAAGAGTCGGAGCATGAGCTACAGCGATCAAATTGAGGCCAATATTTTTTAAAATGGATGGAGAGAGGAAGAATTAGGGCCAAATTGGTTAAGAAAAGGAGCAAAATATTGACAGTAAACCGACTCTGAAGGAAAGCCCAATGGTAGCAGCCCAATTTAGTTATGACGGATCTTCATAACGCTGTTTGAAAACGCTTTAATACTCCTCTTATATGCAAAAGGAAGATTTATAATAATTCCAGCAAACAAGGCGGGGAAAATATTTACTCGTCATTAACGTAGAAGAAATTGAGCATGGACCGAATGCAACGCATTCAAGTGCCTCGGAGGAAAACACATACATAAATGGAGTGCACCAAGAAATGAACATTGCAGAACCCATAAGCTAACCTCCACCCGCCAGCCGAGACATACCACTCCCAAAAAAGGTAACTGAGAAGGGGATTAAAGATACAAGCAGACTTAGTCAAGATCTGTTGTAAAGACCCCAAGATAATTTTCCCCAAATTCAGGGCAACTAAATATTTTGCATAAATCTCTTGATGCAAAGGAGATTGGATAAATATAGTTTTTAACGATAGAGTGACCTCCTTCCTTTTTTTTCTTTTGGAAACGCGGCAAAATGTCTTCATGACTTATTGACTTTAATCTGTTCATTTTCTCTCTATTTCTTTTAATATATCTTGCGTAGTACATGTTATAATGTCTAATGTTCTTCTGTTCCCCTTGCACTTGCCAGGCCGGTTTAGGGTTCATTTAACTCGAGGTTTCAGTTGCAATATAGTTCCGAAATATAAATTTAATACGGGTATGTGTGGAGCTTGGAATTTTAGTGTTATCTGCTTTATACGGCTGACATAGGCAATGAAATCGTTTAAATTAGCATTAAATCCTAAGAAACTAACTGATTTTTCATTGCGAATAGCCTCTCCAATTAGGGACTTTATTTTTTTAATCTGAACTATATATGTATTTATATGCCTTTATCTGAGACGGTGTTTTTTCATTAACTAAAATGGCTTATTCTTGCTTCAAAAAAATTTTGGTATATTGTTAGGGAGCTAGTTGGGTGCAATTTTGGAATTACCTTTAATCGTTCTATATGGTACAGATTTAGTTTACTCATATTTAAATATCGCTTGTCACATTTTAAATACAGCTACATAGAAAAGAATTGTAGGTATGTTAATCTTCAGTGAGCTAAAATTTTAAATTTTCAAATCATTGTACTCTAGCTTTATAAATACCAAATATGTTTCTAGGGTACATAGCTAGAAATTTTACGTTTAAATTAAAATAACTTCTTCTTTCTTTATATAAACCTCTTTTGCAATCTCATTTAGAGTGTGGTGTACAAATCACCTCACCATATGTGCTAAAAGACATGGCAATATTGGAACGTGTCCAGCAACGAGCAAAAAAATTAATTCCTAAATTAGAGTTGAATTGTATGAAGATAGACTGAGACAACTCAAATTAATCCACTGACAGATTGATATCTACGCGGCCAACTTACCTAAATAGTTAGATTACTAAGCGGGATTAATACTATAGACTATAATTTAATATTTGAAAGAGATAACAAAATTACGAATAGAAATAACGCTTCCACCTATTAAAGAATAGATTGAGTAATGCAAATGCACAGAATTTATTTTCTTCTAAACTAAAAAAAAACATTGAATTACTTTACTTCGTAATGTTAAAAGATCTGTAGTCAATATGATTAAAAAAAGAAAGAATTAATATTACTTTAAAATATAATTCATAGAAACAAGAGATGCTTATTTAATTCTTTTGCCATATCATATAAACCTTATATTTTCCATCGCCTCTTATTTTTCCCCCTTCCCTTCTCTCTTGAACTTGCTTTGACTGAACCTTATAATAACATTTATGGATGACAAAAGGCACAAGGAGCTATTAAAAGACCTGGGATTCAATCACCACCGCAACATCTTTTCATAATCTACATCTAAACGATAGAGCCTTTTAATATGGTCTTAAAGTTATTACCATTCAAGGCTCGGCAAATAATCTACCATACAACTACAATATTAAAATATATACAATATTCACCCGACCTAAGCTTGAAAATGTTCAGATTTATATAATACTTATTATTATAAATCAGTCCCAACCTCTACCACTCTATTTCTGAAATAATATTTTCTACATCTAACATGCAGTCCTCTTTTCTAAGTGGTACCTCTTAGTCCTTTTACTCATTTTCAAATCAAAATAATCTCCAAACTCCATCTTCTCTATCACACAATATATTTATTAACGCTCAATTTTATCTGCTCTCAGGCAGCTTCCTTCAAATGAGAACATATTTACTACCCTCATTCTATTTACATATTCAAAGTGCATCATGGAACGTATATTCTTTGTTGTCATCCTTTGCACTCACTCTAGTATTTTGATATCATGTATAAAATATGGGGAATCATAGATGTTACATTACTTAAGAGGAGTTATAGAGTTTAAGAAAAACTTTCTTATTTATGTAACAAATTGTCTTAATGAAGCTCATCTCTCTATTTCCTTTATTTTTGTTTTAATACTCTGCCTAGAAAACTCAGTGACCTATATAGTACTACTCCTAACTCGTTTTCATTCTCTAATGAGTTCACACAATGTAGATCCCCTTGGTACCCAAGCAAATAACTTGTTTAAGGCACTCTGAACTTTAGAATTACCCTGGTCATTGATATAGATTGAAAAAAGGATCAGACACAGAAATGATCTCCAATTTTTCCACTAACAATATACCTTCGATGTGAGTTGACTCCATTTAACACTATCTTATGCTTCCTATCATTCAGCCAATCCTCTCTCCAATTCAATACCACCCATAAATCCATAGAATTTTTAATTTATTAACCATTCTTCTATGTGAAACCTTGCAAAGAATTAGCTAAAATCTAAGTAAATTACATCAACATTCTCTCCTTTATCCAATTTTTTGTAACATAATCTATAAATTCTGGTAAGCTTGTTAAACATGATCTATCTGTTCTAAATCCATGTTGAACATCCTTTCTTAACCTACCACTATCTAAATGCCATTTTAACTACGTTATCAATAATTTGCAAGATTTTGAAGTTAAATTTGCTGATTAAAATCCTTCGGGTCCAGGTTGCCCCTCTTATTAAAAATGGACACTACATTCGCTAATTTTCATTAATTAAACAGCTCTCCAAAATCTAGTGGTCTTGTATGAATGTATTTTCTCAAGACCTACTGCTAAGTAGTTCAAATCTTCTTTCAGTAACTTAGAATAAATGTCATCTGGGACAGAAACATTGCTAGAAGTTAATTCATTTATAATTCTTTTAATGATTTCCCTATCCATCTTAATTGTACTTGCGCTTCCTTCCATGATCATTAAGTAACTCAACTATTTTCACATCTAATTCTATCATAAACCTTACATATTTAATGGGCTCTATAATATTAACCCTGATACATTTACTATTGGTATTAAAATAGCAACAAAATTTTCTGGGATCTTTATTTTCATTCTAAGCTAAATTTATTTGTGATATCATTTTTATTTTCGTGATAATCTCATTTAGCTCATTCCTAGTTGACCTATAATGATATAGATTGACAAAAATAAATTCCATCTCCTATATGTGTTATGCCCTCTTCTTCTTGGAAATGTTTCTAGCTATCTCACGATTCCACTATAATGGCTTCCCGATTTTATATCTTATGTCTTCTCTTGGAATACTCTGCTTTTGGATTATGCCTAATATATCTTCAAAGTAGTTTACATTTCATAAGTATTCAAACAGCTAAATTCTCTCATCCAGGGTAACCTGATTCAGCATGTTTATGTATTGTATTTTCCTATTCCTAGGTTGAATCGAATAATCTGATGCTCGCTACTTCACAATGTTTTCCTGATAGTCCTTTCCTGTACCAAACAATCATGGTTTGTAACTACTAGATATCGTATACTGGCATTTATTGTTGGCTGCTCATTTAGGAATTTATTAAAAATATTATCATCAAATCATTTAATATACTTACAACTTATTCAATTCCTTCTTGTTATATTTTCGCAGTCCACGGCGCGGAAATTTTAGTCGCCTATAAAATGCAATGTTTTACATCATTTTTCAATTTTCCTTTTCATTAGTTCATCAATATCATTAGTCTGTCCGGGTGCGGGTGGTGTGTAAAAGGTTCGCAAGTATAAAACCTTATTTTTATTCACCCTAATATCTCTCGGCAGTGACTCAACTTCCTCCTGCTTCATTGAATATTTTACATTTAAAACAATTGGACTTCATATATAAATAGTTATCTCTCACTAGTCCTACTTTTCTTTCGATTAAGGTACATATCAGAAATCCGCCAAATCACATTTACCCACATTCTCATTGATTTTTTTTTCTCTAACGTACGATTCTGTTACACATACTCTATCTATATCATTATCAATATATACTTTAATAATTCATCTTTAACGTTTTTAAGACTACGAGGATTGGTATAGAGACAACACAACCCTCCTATCCCTGAACTACCTGATTCAAATGCTTGACGTTATAATTATCAACAACTTGTGGGGTAGGTCTTGTGACCTTGATTACTCACGGGTGGTGCCTCTTTCTCTAAACTTGGATTGAATGAGGTGCGGGCCTCTTGTCCACCGAGGTCACCGGACGAACTTCAAAGGGGGGGAGGTGACTTCTTCAAACTCGGATCGAGCGAGCTCTCGGGCCTCTTGTCCTCAAGAGGTCACCAGAAGAACTTCCGAGGACGGCTTCTCCAATCCTTGATCCGAAGGCGGTTGAGAAAGGCTGAGGTTGCCTTAAGAGACTCTTCTTCCCGACGCTAAGATACGAGTGTGATGTTCAGCTCTTCCGTGACCTGCGACCGTCACTAAATACTTATCGGGAGAGAGCGTCTTTAAATCAAACTCCTTTCGGGAAAGCGTCGTCTAACTGATTCTATGGATAATCCTTGGGTGGGTGCATATATACCAGGAGTTCTCCAAAACAGGAAGAGAGAGAGAGAGAAAGAGAGAGAGATGAGCCTTCTCGAACCCTCATTATCGGCCATATGAAACGAGCCTCTCTTTGTGGGAATGTGTAAGAGGCAGGGATTAGCTGGTCAGAAGGACGAACAGTGGCTGGAGCCATAAAAGTTGTTCGAGAATAACCTACAAAATAGATGAGTAATCTCTTGACATGAAGGGAGGGAGATTAAGACGGCGGGGAGGAAGCATTCAATTTTAGCTTTATGCCTCGGTGTTAATTTCGCAGTGACCTGGCGCCAAGTCCAAAAAGGGTGAAGTCGGAGGCAGTGGGGATTAACGGCTTGCTTGCTCTTCCGAAGTAATATCTTAGGAGGTGGGGAAATACTACTATTTTAGCGGATCGCTCTACAGTTTATTTAAAGTTAAAATATATAAAAATCTCGTGCGTTAAGAAAAAAGGAATGATCTCTGAGAAATCCCACTGACAAGATACCTCCAATATAAGTTCACTCCATTTAACACTATCTTCTGGTGCTTATCATTTAGCCAATCCTCTATACAATTTGATACCCACCCACATATCCCTAGAATCTTTTATTTATTAACCATTCTCCTATTTGAAACATTGCAAAGGCTTTGCTAAAGTCTAAGTAAATTACATCAACACTCTCTCCTTTATCCAGGTTTTGTTACATAATCCATAAACTCCAATAAGTTTGCTAAAGTAAACAAACGCTTTGAGGGAGGATATTATTACCCAATTTGTCTAAATATCACTTGAAATAATCAAAATGTAAATATACTAATCTTATAGATACCGGAATTTAATTTTCTTATTTAATTCTATTTATCTCACCCAATTTGTTCTCAAAACACTTAAATCACAGGGAAGGTTAACGTCAACAAACGCATCCTGGAATGTAAACAAAGGCTTTAAAATAGCTGGATACGGCACAAACCGAGTATATTAAAGAAATCCTTGCTTTTTTATCGCAACAATCACTGTTCACTATGTTTCCAACTTAAATTTATTATACGATGCAAAAATTTCTTATATAGTATTTTTTTTACATAATAATCCGTAATAGTACCAAACCCCCACGATAAAATCAGTGAGAACTGTAAAATGATACCAGTAGGTTAAGATTGAAGAAGGAGATTATTTCCTCTGTTGATCCAGGCTGAAAATGGAGTTGGAGTAGGAATAGAGAGAATTTCTAAGTGTTGAGGATCAAGGGTGGAAGATATGAATTATTTTGGAGGAAAAATGGAAGAAAAATCGCCTTACGGGTGATGGAGCGAGAATGAAGATACAGAAAGCCTGGCATTGAGCTTGAGCAGTGGGTGAGAATTTTTTATATGTATTATAGACGAGCATACTGCGGGTAGGGGCTCTACAGCAGGCTTCAGGTTAACGCTGCGAGACTGAGTTTCAGAAGCCTTAACCGCACTAAGAACATGCGGGCATGTTCGCCGGGGCTAATTTGATTTCTGAATAGTATTAGAGAACAAAGTGGGAAAAAGTGGCCCATGAACTCTAAGGCAAGAGGAGGGGATTCGGGAAAAGAACAAAGGAGCTTATCATGGTGGTGAGTTGTACGATTGATGGTTTTCAATGAAGAAAGAGGTGAGAAAATCCCATGGTTCTAAGCTACTGCTCAATAAAGAGAGGTAACAATGACACAAAACATGAGGGGAGGATACGAGAATGTTTAGTAATTGGGGAGGAGAGAAGGGAGATACCATTTCATAAGGTTTTGGCCCAAAAATGTGAGGGATAAGTCTTTTATGAAGAAGATATGAATAAGGAAGAAGAAAGGGCCAAAAGTTTATATAGTTCCAAATATACAGAAGTTTGAGATAATAAAGAGTATGAAGAAGGATGTTGAATTCACAAGGGATAAGAAAGTTTAATAAGTTCGTATAAAAGAGAAGGTTTACAAAATCCTTTCAATTACTACAAGAAGCTTTCAAAGTGGTGAGTGCGAGAGGGCTAAGAGAAGTTATTAGATATACATAGATGAAAAAGAACTATCAGTCCCTTAGTATCTTCAAAATAAAGGCCATAAGAAAGATATCTTTTGAAGGAATTTTACGACTATTCACTGATTTCCCTAAGGTGATAGGGCAGGTTGAGATAATTCTCTAAAGCTGGAAAAGAATTTCTAGGATGAAACTCAGATGATTTTATTTTCTAAGGGATTTTATTTCAGCAAAATACAACGGTGTTACGAGTCAGGCAGGTTTAATTAGGTTCTAGAAATGGTAAAATTATGGGAGGTAAAAATAGTGCAGTAGGTATGTATGTAGATGCCTGTAAAAAGTAGGAGACAATTCAAGGCCTTTGTGACTCGAAGGAGACTCAACTCTCCGAATTGGCTAGGGAGTGCAGTTAAGGCAAATACCCTTGCCGGTGACGTTAATGGCTGATAAAATGTCTTGGGAACATAACTCTAGCTGGGACTTATCGTGCTAGCTTGAGGGAACCATACTATCTAAATAGGTCCCATTTCCAGAGAAAAATACTGCAAAGCAGGAAATATCTCAAAAAAAGAACGAAAAAACAGGGATAAAATAAAAGACAAGAAACAAAAGAGAATAATAAACTAAAGAATATGCTGCAGGAAGCATATCAACTGTAAATGCAAGAGCAGAAGTATATATTAAACCTCTCTCCTGATTGAACGTAAGAAATTACATTCTCCAAATTCTAATATTGTCTTGTTTTTTAGGTAAGATAATCATCATTATCTAAGAGGCGAAATAACAAGCATTCAGCAGAACCTCTGAAGAGAAAATCATTTAAAAGGAATAACAAAATCTTCAGACGTTATTGTGGGAGCATGAAACTCAATACGCCGTTATCACACATAATTTCTCTGGTTGAGACAGAATAGCGCTGTTCCGTTCAATTTGGGGTTCTTTATCACCGTCTTCCCCCAAGTCGGATAACGCTATTCCGCTTCCAGTTGGCAGCGTGTCCATCCACCCCTTCTTTGGGTAGAAGGAAATCTCTCTTATTTCTCGTTCGCCTCGTCGATGCCCCAAATTATCAAGGTTTATGTTTCCTTCAGCCCCGTCCGATATCCCCTTGGGACGGCCTCGTTGCGCGCTGCCTTCAGTCGACAATGGCTATGGCTCTAATTTAAGTTGATTTCTGCAAATCCTCAGCAGATTGAGAGAAACCGAGCTTCCTGCCGTCCAGACCCTAGTATCTGTCTCCAGTGAAGTGATCCCCTCACCCTTTTTATCTCGTCAGCAGATTGTCTTCGTGTAATCTGCCCTAATCAGAGTAAGATTACGGAAACCCGTTTATAACCAGGAAGAATGTACTGGGTCTCTTTCGTCTCACTACATGAGTTGAGACTTCCAACCGTCCGCAGATGAATCTCTATTTCATGATTACTTCTCCCTGGATCCGAGGTAATCTCAATCCCCTTCGGAGTCCCTCTGGACGTCTTCGCATTGAGACTTCATCGACGAATACCTGGCCATTGGTTTTCCACATTTACAGTTCCTCCTCCAGAGGTAACCAATAGTCCTTTCCTCGTACGTCCCACCTCTTTGTTTCCACTCCCAAGAATAATCCCTCTTTTAGTGTAACGCCAATAGATTTGCTAAATCTTTCATTCAATCTAACATATTGGATCACTTATATATATTCCCGGATCTAGTTTCCTCAATTTTTTTTCTGTCATAATATTCTTTTTTCGTACTGATTATTATTTAGATTTCTATATTTAACTGTAGCCTTGTTTTATTATTTGTATTAAAGTTTATTTTTTGTAGAGGTGTTTATCTTTCGAATAACCCTTGAGACGAACCCGGCAAACGTACTCCCTTTAAAAGCGCCAACCTAATAATACCGCACTCTATGTAGAAGGTCCTTACCTTTTTCCTAATTTAATTGTACCCGAGCGCAGAACCGATAGTGGCTGCCTGGCGTACAGTATTGTATACATTTAGAGACTTTTTGGTTACACGCCTTCGTCCTTCGACAAGTATTCAAGTCAACATTTCTGAATAGATGAATACTTTCTTTGGGGGAAGTTTGAGATAATAAGTGTATTCAACTCTCCATAACTCTTAACCACCATAAGTTTGTTTTCTATTTAAAATTAACGTGAAAACCAACGAGTGTGACTCCCAGAGATTTTTAGGTAGAAAAATTCTGTAAAGAAAGTGGTAAAAAGGGATGATGTGCCGTGTGTGGAAAAAACATATAGCCACAGATTGTAGCGTGAACGGGAGCTGAAAAAGGACACAATCATCTAGATGACAGCTGCCGCAAGCTTAATTGTACTATATCTACAATCACCCTCTTTCGGGGCACACACTAGTACAAAAAGGACGAGCCATTGCTCCGGGTTACAGTTTACGTGGGTTTTACTCCTACAATGCCTATTAACCGTCTCATAGCGAGACGAACTTAATAGAGCTGGAGGCTTAGCGCTTAGTGAGTCTTATCGTCATTAAATGAGCCGTTACGAGGAAAGGGGCGTAGGGATACGAACAACATGAAATCTCTAATTAAGCGATCAAAGAATAAGGGAAAATATACTTTAATAAAAGAGGAAGGAGAGTTAATGGCAAAAATATAAAACCTCAAAATGGTACCAGTGCCATCCTGGTCCAGCCCTAAAGGCAGGCCTCTGGAATGCCTATTAAAACCCAGGTGACCTATAGCTTAAATAAAACAACACTTTCCTTGGGATGTAAGTTAAACCATGTTGGCTGTCGTCACTTCCCACATTGAGTCCTGAGTTAGGTCGATTTTGTTTGAATGGTGGGTGTCATATAGACAGCCCTGGTTTGATTCCCATGGTAAATTATTTATTTCGCTTCAATAACTTTCCTGCTTTACTTTAATTTCCTTATTATCTGTACAGACTACTTGATTACAGAAATAAACTTCTAAAACGAAAGGAAATCTGCATCGAATATTCAACCTTGTATGAAATTACTCCAAACATTTTTTTTCCAAAAACTGCTTTCAATATTTCTATAGGCCTATTTGAATTGTGTGGTGCTATTTATTCAAACATAATAGTTTCCCTTTCCATATTCTCATCACGAACTGACCACAAAGCTTATCATATTCATTAAAGCCGAACGGTTTGTGTTTCTCTCATGGTTTTTTTGTGAATATTGTTGTTTCGGAGGTTAGGTGAGGGCAAAAATAATATTTTTCTATTCAGTGTGTGTGCATATTTTAGTGTCGCGGTGGCTGTATGTTGCTTGTTTTTCAAAATTTTGGAATTATTTTATTGCAAGTGTCAATTTTTATGTTAGTGTTAGTACTAATAAAAATACCTAATGTTTTTAAATATTGATGGCACTAAGAAGAAGAATTTCAAATAAGGGTGATCTTATTAAGACAAATTGTTTTCTACAGAGATCTATTATTATCAAGAGTGTTAATTTTTACAGGGGTGATATAAAAATACCTAACTCTTCTAAACAGTGTTGTGACTATCAAGATAGTGATTACTCGACGTTTTGGCGCTATTATTAGGATATGTTATATTTTTTGGAAGTGGTGGATTGATTAAAGTAAGTAAAGTGTCTAATTAACGGTGGTATAATATTAAAAGAAGATCATTCAAACCGAATTATGTGCTTATACCACTCTAACCCAACTGAAGCGGTTGGTTATACAAACACTCCCACGATTAATATAATATTTATTATTAACAAAATCAGGCTGGATTCTTCTATTTTACCGCTCGCATGGATGGAGAGCTTCTTGGAGGTTGACTGAAATCTGGCCTTTGGCACGAAGCGAGGGTGGAAGCAATGGCGTTGAACTTAAGGAAATATTTCAGGAAAAATGGCCTACATAATATTCTACCAAGACTTGATTACTGAACACGGTTCATCACTTTCATCTGCAATGTTATACATGTTGTAACCTTCAAGCTGTATTTTTTTTAAATTTTACGATTTAGGACTTCATCTAGGTTCTAAATTTTATTTAAACAATATGTGGTACAATAGTGCATTTCAGGACTTTACGCTTAATACTATATCTGACACTTGCTTTATTTTCTTATTATAATTTTATGTATTCGTTGCGTTTTATTCTTATGACTCATTATTTCCTCAACTTAACTTGTTCTAGTGCTAATAATGCTCTTCCCTGAGAAGTATAAATTAGGTATTTTTTAGCCATCAGCCACTGGTCATGTTCTATGTGGCTTGCTAGGCATGTAGGTCATGTTCAAGCCTCTTCACGTCTAAAGTTGTCCAGTTTAGGATTTTAATTTTTTTATCTCACCTCGTTTCTTTTGAATATTTTTGCTATTAATTTTCCTACAAAGGTGACGAGCATCGATTTGGCCGACAGCTTATATTTTACACTCATATGACCATATAACATTGTTTGAAAATTCACTTCTCTTTCCGGATGGCTACATGCCTTTTATTAAAAAGTAGATTTCTGCAGACACTGAAAGAATACAGATCATTACGATGGAGATCTTTACCAATATTTTGTTTACTTACTTTAGTCCCTGACATTTCCAGACTGCTTTGTCGATCTTATAAAATAATCATTGGATTACTATGATATTACGATGAGCACTGGGGCTCTTAGCATGTTGGGGGTGAGTTGACACACGCAATGCTTTCTAATTATACCTACAGTTGCATAAGGCACTTTAACTTGCTCAGAATAAGTCTTACAGGACAATACATCTAAATGTAGTTAATTATTTCCTGTAAAATAACTAAACGATTTTCTTTGACCTTGCCATGGCTCAAACGTCATATTATGCGTATTTTCCGACGGAATGACGGTGCTAATATTCGGTAATTTATAAACTCGTTTCTAGAAATTTCCAGAATCTTCAATCTTACCTTGAATTTATAAAATTTATTTTGTTTAATGACAATATGCTTGTATGTTATTAGAGTGGTTGAATACTATTTTCACCTGCTGACTTTTGTTTATTAGCCCTTGTTATTATATACAAAGGAAATATTTCCTATATGTATGTATTTCTTCTGTTAAATATATATTTACCAAGTTTTCTATTAGTTTTAGAAACAGAGAAACGCGAAAAATATTTCAGGAATATTGCAAATTGAAGTGTACAAATTCTTGTCATTTCACTGTAAGTAAATGTTCCTAAGGATAAAAAAAAAGTAGCGAGGAGTGACTTTCTCTAATGAAAACAGTTTAGGATAATTAGATAATATTCTCACAGGATATTTCATTTCAAATTCTGCAATCGAAAAACGCTCGTCTTAATTAATGCCCACACTGTAGAGAACACAAAATGAGATCCTCCTTCCCATAGACACTTCATTAATTAACTTCTCTCATGTTAAAGGAAGTTTTGTGTTTGGGAACAATTTTGGATATATAGTTAGGTTGGGCTGAGAAAATGAAATCAAAAGATATACTATCTTTTAGGCGTATTATTTTGGGACACCCTGTATATCAAAATGCTTTCGACAACACGGAAAATTTACTCTTTTTATTTTCCTGTGAAAATTAGGCTTAGGGGGCCAAGATTTTCACTCCTTGATTAATATCATGAACAAACACTAGCTTTCTGTTGATTTGGAGTATGAAAACCACGTTGTTTTCGCTTCACTTCGTAGAAGGCGACCAAATGTGAGGCCTCAATTTAATAAATTGGCTATTACCACAACAATAGCACTACATTTTCCTTTAATAACTTACGAATGCTTTAACAGATATTGGACTCGATGAATAAACTCATGAGCCTGGCCTGTTCTAGTGCTGACTTTAAAGAAAGAAAGAATGAAAAAAAGAAAATATAGTAAAAATTGTAGTTTTACCAGCGATCTATAATCATTTAAGGGGCTTTTGTTTCATAAAATCTATTTGGTTTAACGTGGAATCAAGACTCCAGATATCTAGTACATACTTGACAAACGCCAGGAAATCTCTCAGAATCTGGCCTCTTCCCAGACCCGATGTGGCATAATTCACTGTAATCGAATGTACTGCTTTCACTACATTTCGGCGTAGCTTGCCAAACAAGGAAACAAGGGAAGAAAAAAATATTTAATAAGTTATGATGAATAAAGCCAATAACTTATTAGCAGAGTTATTCTCCTTCAATACCTGGCCATATCAAAATAAGTTTTGCTAATATTGAGGATGAATATTATACCAAAATATTTTTTTCGTATTATAAAGTAATAATATTTATCTATAAATTGACTGGCCGGAGGAAGTTTGCTAAAAAATTACTCTTTATGCACATTAGTCGTAACCAATTTTACGCTTAAACCTAACAAATTTCGTTTATAGAATATATATCAGAAATTTTAGGTCTTCTTTGCTCTCTTAAACTCGTCTTGATTTTCTTTTTACTTAATCCATATAAAATGTTAAAAATAGTCAGAGTTGATGTTAAAAGTGATCAATACCGAAAAAGTGTTTTGGTCGTTGGAAGTTTCAGGAAAATGCAATAAATATCAAACCGTTTTTACTTACACTAGTCGTATTTCATTGTTGTCTGTCGTGTTTTATTTACTTTCCGTTTTCTAATTTTTTTTTTTCATTTCCCTTTTGCTTGGTACAGTTCTAAATTTAAATAGAATAAATTTTGGTACGTATTTGCTTATCGTTTTGACAGTCAGATTCCAATACCATTAGATTTCGATACTCTTGATACAGAATCTTCTGGGTTCAATATTCTTTACATTGATGCCCCAAGACCCACAGTGTTTTAGGAGAAAAAGCAAGATAATATATTTATTGATTCTTTAGCCTTCGAAATATATAGAAAGCGAATCGAATGTAAATATCATTGAGGGGTTACGTGTTGACCATGTGCAATTTTTATTTGATTGATGAACAATAAATAAACAATTTACCGAAATAAATATATACATTACTAATTAATTGAAAAGGAAATTAACAACAGAGAGCACTCTGCTCCGGACATTGACGTAGAAAACGCGTCTCATTTTGATTCTTGTTTAAATTCTAAATTTTTCTTTGTCCTGTAAATCACTAATAAAGTTTATTCAGTACGAAATGGCTGCGAAATGTATATGCGGTTTTATATATTTCGAAGGCTAAAGAATCAATAAATATATTATCTTGCTTTTTTTCCTCAAACACTGTGGGTCTTGGGGAATCAATGTCAAGAATATTGAACCAAAAAGATTCTGTATCAAGAGTAGAAAAATCTAATGGTATTGGAATCTGACTGTCAAAACGATAAGCAAATACGGATGCAAAAATATTCTTTTTAAATTTAGAACTGTACCAAGCAAAAGAGAAATAAAAATTGCACATGGTCAACACTTATCCTTTCGATGATATTTACATTCGCTTCGCTTTCCTTTACAAGAAGTAAATTTAGATCAGGTTAGGTATGTTATAAAACTTTACCTAACTTAACCATTGATAAAAATTTAGTTTACCTATTCTTGAATTGATTCAGTTTTCTATTTCTATATATAGAGTCTCAAGAAATCAAATAGGCCTTTGTATCTTCCCCTTATTTTCACTTCCACACATTTTAACGTCCCTTTATTTCAGTCATCTATTAGAGGTTTCGTTGTCGTTTTTTACCTTATCCTAATAATTTGGCGCATAAAAGATGTAGCTAAAGTGGTAAAATTAGTCTGAGGAGAAATATAAAGGAGAAGGTATGATGTAGATTTTCTTTCAAGAATGTACACAAATTTTCTTGAGAAATTATTTAATATTTCTAAAATAGAAACCGAAAATCGGCATAAGGTTAGTGCAGACTTTCCATTTCTACCTTGAGAAGCTCACAAGGAGCCCTCCCTGCCCCAACAGCCACTAATGTTCTTCCCGGTCCAAATGCCTGCAGAGGTATCAGCAGCGATGGTTAATTTTTGGTTTATGCCCACCCTCGAATTTTGTGGGCGCTTTGATATAACTATCTTTATTTTCAAAAAATACACAAATGCTAAATAAAGTAGATCATAGATAGACTTTATAAAGCTTCCTTACTACTTAATGTGGGCAAATATCTAATTATGCTCATATGGAGAAAAATAGTTTGGTCGCCATCTTGGGAGGCACATTGTAAGTTGGAATCACATTATATTGTATTGTATAGCATTTTGTTCTGAACGAAAATATGATATGGAAATTTCATATTAATGGATTTAAAGAAAATATGATTGCTTTAAATCACATTCAAATCAAATGTTATGCTTTTGATTTAGGAATATTACGAGTTTATTCAAAAACTGCGGGGGATGGGTACTGACACCCACGCTTATTTGTGGGGATATTGGGGAAAAGCTCCCTTTCGAAACCATGCGATTGCAATAGCCTAACCTACACCCCCCAAAAAACACTTTGGGGCAATATGCCCAAGAAAAAACATTGTTTACATTAAAAAACAATTGTTTTTAAACATAGAAATTATAAAAAATATCGATGGGGGGCATAAATCCAAAATAAACCGCAGCTATATATCTTTCCCACATTTTCACTTTCCATATCTAAACCACACTTTGCTTACAGATCTCCCCTTACAAATTTTCTGTGTGATATGATTTCATTGCTAATGCGCTTTAAATTCGAAAAAAATTGCCTCCTAGCTCTCAGAAAATGTACTCTTTAATCACTTCTATTAGGTCAGACCCATAAGAAATGCGGCATATTTTCATCCATAACACTTTATTTTAACTTCGAAAATTTCCTGACTTTTTCTTTTTAAAATAAGTTTGTATATACAAATTTATCACAGGCAAATTTTTTGATATGGATATATTCATGGCCAAAGGTTTTCACATTTTTTCATCGTATGAATCTAGTGCAACTTTGTAATTTTTATAAACAAATTGGTGACGTTCAGTAACTATAACTATCGAAAGATTTAAAAAAAATTTAAACAAAAAGCATTACTATCGTAGGTTGATTATAGAATCCAACCCTTTTTAAAATTCCTTAGCTCGAGGAAGAGAGGCTTATAAACGGACTAGTCCGTTATGAGCGTGGGTAAAATTCAAAATACAAATCATAGTGCAATTAAGTTTCAGAGTGAGGTTAGGTTGGCCAATGTTTATTATTAATTTTTTGAAAAGCAAATGTTCTAAGTTAACAGCAGTTAGTTTGTGTCATTTTCACGATGAGAAAACAATTAGTGTTATCCACTGATAAAAATGAAAGATAAACCCCAATCAGGACAATACAGTGGAATTCCATTAGGAAATATTAAAAATAATGTTAGAAGAAAGTCCAAATGTAACTGTTGAACAATTGGCTAAAATCTCCATTCAACTCATTCATCTGTGCATCGCCAATAAAAGGAGAGAGGCAAGGTTGTACGATCGGACCAATGGATTCTTTATGCCCTTTAAGCGGTACGCTTGCAACAAAGAATCAATATATTTTCCATTTTGCGGGTTTTTTAGAATAAAAAGTTAACCATTGCCATTAGGACTAATAAAGGAGACAGCAAGATGGTTGAGTAAAATTATATTAAATATTCTACTCAATGGATTAGTTCTAATTGAAAACTAATATCCCAGCCCCTTTCACCCAAAGATTCTCTTGTGCGTTTAGAAGGATATTAATGGCTTAATTAATTTTGCTATTGCTTACCCAAATCGGATTATTGGTTTACCTATTCTTTATTTGATTCAGTTTTCTATTTTAACTATGTTTTTTCAGTCATTTTTTTATTTTTGCGCGTTTATTAATTAGTTTTATGTAGTATAGAGTGGTTTGCTGCTAAATTCAAGAGAATGTATAGCGGATGCTCCTGATTCTCAACGGATTATTAAAAAAATAGAAGTATGTGATAAAGAAGTTAAAAGTACAAAAGGCAAACAAATAGTGGCCAATTAAATGTTTGGTGATTTTTGATTGCCCTGTTTTCACAAATCAATTATATATACATGAAGTTGGGCATTTCACTTTCTTAAACAAACATAATACCGAATTTTACTAACACTTTATTATACCTAAAATTGCGTAATAATTCCGGGTTACAATTAAATGAAGAAACGTTTAATAATGTTTTCGTCTTGAGGGTATAAAAATGTTCAAAAATCTTGTGTTCAGATTGGGAGCAAGAAAATTTGCAGAATACTATTAAAAAGTCAAGATATGGAGAAAAAATATTATCTAGTTTAGTGCCCTAATCAACTCTAACCATATGAATTGACTTAAAATCAGTTCCAAAATGACGGGCAACTTTCTTACATAAAATTTCAGCTAATCAAGCCAAATCAAATTGGCAAGAACATAATATTATATGAAACCCAGAACCATATTTTCGATCGAAATGCAAAAAGAAAAAGGAAAGGAATATATGGATGTCATGACTAAATTCTTTTAATTTTCTTTTATTTATGAAAAACTCAACCAAATTAAGAGTCTTAATTCGCGTAAAGAAGAGGAATGATTACTTAAGTACAACTATAATATTTTTGTATAATATTATTGTCACTAAATAATAGACTAGGTTCTATTTATTTATTAGCGTTCGACGTTATTCAAAGAAATAATAAAAGTTAAATTACAGATAGTTAAGGCTTTGCGAAAACCTTTTACAAATCCAGTTAAATTTGTAAAAGGTTTTCGCAAAGCCTTAACTATCTGTAATTTAACTTTTATTATTTCTTTGAAATAACGTCGAACGCTAATAAATAAATAGAACCTAGTCTATTATTTAGTGACAATAATTTTATACAAAAATATTATAGTTGTACTTAAGTAATCATTCCTCTTCTTTACGCGAATTAAGACTCTTAATTTGGTTGAGTTTTTCATAAATAAAAGAAAATTAAAAGAATTTAGTCATGACATCCATATATTCCTTTCCTTTTTCTTTTTGCATTTCGATCGAAAATATGGTTCTGGGTTTCATATAATATTATGTTCTTGCCAATTTGATTTGGCTTGATTAGCTGAAATTTTATGTAAGAAAGTTGCCCGTCATTTTGGAACTGATTTTAAGTCAATTCATATGGTTAGAGTTGATTAGGGCACTAAACTAGATAATATTTTTTCTCCATATCTTGACTTTTTAATAGTATTCTGCAAATTTTCTTGCTCCCAATCTGAACACAAGATTTTTGAACATTTTTATACCCTCAAGACGAAAACATTATTAAACGTTTCTTCATTTAATTGTAACCCGGAATTATTACGCAATTTTAGGTATAATAAAGTGTTAGTAAAATTCGGTATTATGTTTGTTTAAGAAAGTGAAATGCCCAACTTCATGTATATATAATTGATTTGTGAAAACAGGGCAATCAAAAATCACCAAACTTTTAATTAGCCACTATTTGTTTGCCTTTTGTACTTTTAACTTCTTTATCACATACTTCTATTTTTTTAATAATCCGTTGAGAATCAGGAGCATCCGCTATACATTCTCTTGAATTTAGCAGCAAACCACTCTATACTACATAAAACTAATTAATAAACGCGCAAAAATAAAAAAATGACTGAAAAAACATAGTTAAAATAGAAAACTGAATCAAATCAAGAATAGGTAAACCAATAATCCGATTTGGGTAAGCAATAGCAAAATTAATTAAGCCATTAATATCCTTCTAAACGCACAAGAGAATCTTTGGGTGAAAGGGGCTGGGATATTAGTTTTCAATTAGAACTAATCCATTGAGTAGAATATTTAATATAATTTTACTCAACCATCTTGCTGTCTCCTTTATTAGTCCTAATGGCAATGGTTAACTTTTTATTCTAAAAAACCCGCAAAATGGAAAATATATTGATTCTTTGTTGCAAGCGTACCGCTTAAAGGGCATAAAGAATCCATTGGTCCGATCGTACAACCTTGCCTCTCTCCTTTTATTGGCGATGCACAGATGAATGAGTTGAATGGAGATTTTAGCCAATTGTTCAACAGTTACATTTGGACTTTCTTCTAACATTATTTTTAATATTTCCTAATGGAATTCCACTGTATTGTCCTGATTGGGGTTTATCTTTCATTTTTATCAGTGGATAACACTAATTGTTTTCTCATCGTAAAAATGACACAAACTAACTGCTGTTAACTTAGAACATTTGCTTTTCAAAAAATTAATAATAAACATTGGCCAACCTAACCTCACTCTGAAACTTAATTGCACTATGATTTGTATTTTGAATTTTACCCACGCTCATAACGGACTAGTCCGTTTATAAGCCTCTCTTCCTCGAGCTAAGGAATTTTAAAAAGGGTTGGATTCTAAAATCAACCTACGATAGTAATGCTTTTTGTTTAAATTTTTTTTTATCTTTCGATAGTTATAGTTATTTTTACTGAACGTCACCAATTTGTTTATAAAAATTACAAAGTTGCACTAGATTCATACGATGAAAAAATGTGAAAACCTTTGGCCATGAATATATCCATATCAAAAAATTTGCCTGTGATAAATTTGTATATACAAACTTATTTTAAAAAGAAAAAGTCAGGAAATTTTCGAAGTTAAAATAAAGTGTTATGGATGAAAATATGCCGCATTTCTTATGGGTCTGACCTAATAGAAGTGATTAAAGAGTACGTTTTCTGAGAGCTAGGAGGCAATTTTTTTTTTAATTTAAAGCGCATTAGCAATGAAACCATATCACACAGAAAATTTGTAAGGGGAGATCTGTAAGCAAAGTGTGGTTTAGATATGGAAAGTGAAAATGTGGGAAAGATATATAGCTGCGGTTTATTTTGGATTTATGTCCCCCATCGATATTTTTTATAATTTCTATGTTTAAAAACAATTGTTTTTTAATGTAAACAATGTTTTTTCTTGGGCATATTCCCCCAAAGTGTTTTTTGGGGGGTGGAGGTTAGGCTATTGCAATCGCATGGTTTCGAAAGGGAGCTTTTCCCCAATATGCCCACAAATAAGCGTGGGTGTCAGTACCCATCCCCCGCAGTTTTTGAATAAACTCGTAATATTCCTAAATCAAAAGCATAACATTTGATTCGAATGATGTCGTAATTGGTCTAATACGTGAGCCGTATATCTTTGAAGTTCTAGGAAAAATGAGATTTATAATCATATCTCCTTTCAAACTTTGAGGAAACTTAGATTTTCAAGGTTTTAGGTAATAAAAGATAAAATTATCATCTCCAAAATAACGCTTTTCATTCTACCAAGTTAATAAAAGCAAATGCAAATTACTAAGGTAAAAGAAGAGCGGACCCAAAAACCTCGATCTCGCCTTTCAATATTTTTTCGGTGGTATGTGATGAGTTCGGGTAACGGTGGTTATTCATGTTATGCAGGTTTTGATACATTTTTTTCTACGATTACCTAATAATACATACAAACACTACTCATTTACAATACAATGTTAAACACTCCTAGCTGAGTTCAAAATTAACCAAAGGTCAATCATTTTTTTTTATTAAATCCTATGCAATTCATAGTCTTATTTGTTCTCATGCATTTGGGGTCGAGTGTGCTTAGTCTCGTGTAATTCTATATCTCACTATATCAAACGGTCGGTCGCCCTTTTGCTTTTTTCTTGTTTTGGTAATAACATTGTAATTATTCGGCCGATTCTAACGAAATTTAAAACTCTTATGTTCTTTTACATTCTCCTTCTAAAGATACAATTCGCAAAGTCCTCTCAAGGTTAGCCGGGGAATTATTTAGCAATAAGATCATAACTATTCTGTCGATACTAGCAAAATTTGAAACTATTACATTCTCTATTGCTGATATAATTGCTAAGGTCTTTCCCAAGTTAGTCCGGGAAGTATTGAAAGTTTTGAGGGTCTTAAGATCATAAATCAGAATAATTGAGAGCACGTAACTTTGGTCAGCAGACATTGTTTACTTGTGTTTATGCCTATAGAATAAATTTGAATCTGAAAAACGTAGACTAAGAGTAAATTATTAGGTGATGCGAGTATGTATTGGAAATATTTAAAACATTTTTAGACCAAAGGCCGTTGCCGGAGGTTAAGGGGGCATCAGCCCAACTATTTCTGCAAAGCGCAAGCTAATCTTGCGAAGCCGCTCCTCTTCTCTCCTAATAGTTCACTCTTCGTCTATGTTTTTCACATGTGGATGCATATTTTCTCGGACTAAAGACAGGAAAAGAACTATTATTGTATTTCTTTTGACATACGGAAAAACCAATCTTTATGCCCTTTTTCCGATCTAAAGTTGCTGTTATAATAATATGTTTCTGCTTATTTGTTTTTAGGGAACAGTAGCTATTTCGTTTTACGAAAGACTAAAATGAAAAATCTATTATAGAAAGAACTTCAAATATACGAAAAAAACAAAAGAGAAATCAGCCATGCCTAAATTATAATCAATTTTTCTTATTCTTTTTTAATTTTTCGCCGTTTGTAATTTTTTTTTTTAATTCGCATTTTCGATAATCATATTTATTTTTTCTGAACATCATTTTGATTTAAAATAGCTATTTAAAATATAATCTTAGGATAAACGAATGTCAAAACTTTTAGCCATGACTATTCCATATCCTGAAATTTGGTCTTGGTCAATTTGTACATACAAAATTAAAAAAAAAAAAAAATGCCAGAATAATATCGCGAGTTAAATTATCCTGTAAGGAATACCCAACGATCCCATAGGACAAATCAAAGAAGCTTTCGATTCCTGGGAGAACCCACCTAGTTGGCAGAGTTTGTAGAGGCTGGTATCCTTATAGAAAAAGTAAATACCAGAAGCGAATTAACTAACTGTAGAAACCTATTTCATGGACCTATTTCAAGGAACTAAATGTTATATGTTGCGTATAAACTGATAATACCATTTTAAAACATCTGAAGCACTTAAACGCATAAACCTGATTAATTTTCGCTGTTTCTTTGATGGTTCGTTTTAAATGCTAAAATATTGAGCTTTACTTTTCAATTTTAGTTCTTTTACTCGTAAAATTATTTAAATTCAATATTAAACGAATACGTTCACATATTTTTGCATTATATTTGCATTATATTTCCTTTTTGCGAAGGAGCAATAAAATTCCTTTCCTCAATTAAATTATCATACTCTTGGTCTTACAGGTCAGGAGTGGATTTAAATGGAATCTCTGCCCAACATTTTTATCCGAGCAATGGTACCCCCGAAGTGGGGCTGACTCCCATGCTGGAAAGTGTCAGTTTAAAAAGAGTTGCGCAACTTCACCTTTAAAAGGGAGTCAATTAATCTGATTGGTCATCATGATGCTTCAGTTTATGTGCACTTTCCTTTACTTCATCACTTTCTTTATGTCCTTGTTCAATTCTATTTCATGAATAATCTAGGGTTTTGGAGAGTTGAGTGCCTTTTCCATATATAGAGTCTCAAGAAATCAAATGGACCTTTGTATCTTCCCCTTATTTTCACTTCCACACATTTTAAAGTCCCTTTATTTCAGTCATCTATTAGAGGTTTTCTTGTCGTTTTTTACCTTATCCTAATAATTTGGCGCATAAAAGATGTAGCTAAAGTAGTAAAATTAGTCTGAGGAGAAATTAAAAGGAGAAGGTATGATGTAGAGTTTCTTTCAAGAATGTACACAAATTTTCTTGAGAAATTATTTGATATTTCTAAAATAGAAACCGAAAATCGGCATAAGGTTAGTGCAGACTTTCCATTTCTACCTTGAGAAGCTCACAAGGATCCTTCCCTGCCCCAACAGCCACTAATGTTCCTCCAGGTCCAAATGCCTGCAGAGGTATCAGCAGCGATGGTTAATTTTTGGTTTATGCCCACCCTCGAATTTTGTGGGCGCTTTGATATAACTATCTTTATTTTCAAAAATACACAAATGCTAAATAAAGTAGATCAAAGATAGACTTTATAAAGCTTCCTTACTACTTAATGTGGGCAAATATCTAATTATGCTCATATGGAGAAAAATAGTTTGGTCGCCATCTTGGGAGGCACATTGTAAGTTGGAATCACATTATATTGTTTTGTATAGCATTTTGTTCTGAACGAAAATATGATATGGAAATTTCATATTAATGGATTTAAAGAAAATATGATTGCTTTAAATCACATTCGAATCAAATGTTATGCTTTCGATTAGGGAATATTACGAGTTTATTCAAAAACTGCGGGGGATGGGTACTGACACCCACGCTTATTTGTGGGGATATTGGGGAAAGGCTCCCTTTCGAAACCATGCGATTGGAATAGCCTAACCTCCCCTCCAAAAAAAACACTTTGGGGGAATATGCCCAAGAAAAAACATTGTCTACATTAAAAAACAATTGTTTTTAAACATATAAATTATAAAAAATATCGAGGGTGGGCATAAATCCAAAATTAACCGCAGCTATATATCTTTCCCACATTTTCACTTTCCATATCTAAACCACACTTTGCTTACAGATCTCCCCTTACAAATTTTCTGTGTGATATGATTTCATTGCTAATGCGCTTTAAATTCGAAAAAATTCGCCCCCTGGTTCTCAGTAAACGTACTCTTTAATCACTTCTATTAGGTCAGACCCATAAGAAATGCGGCATATTTTCATTCATAACACTTTATTTTAACTTCGAAAATTTCCTGACTTTTTCTTTTTAAAATAAGTTTGTATATACAAATTTATCACAGGCAAATTTTTTGATATGAATATATTCATGGCCAAAGGTTTTCACATTTGTTCATCGTAGGAATCAAGGGCAACTTTGTAATTTTTATAAACAAATTGGTGACGTTCAGTAAAAATAACTATAACTATCGAAAGATTAAAAAAAATTTAAACAAAAAGCATTACTGTCGTAGGTTGATTTTAGAATTCAACCCTTTTCAAAATTCCTTAGCCCGAGTGAGAGAGGCCTATGAACGGACTAGTCCGTTATGAGCGTGGGTGAAATTCTAAATACAAATCAGAGTGCAATTAAGTTTCAGAGTGAGGTTAGGTTAGCCAATGTTTATTATTAATTTTTTAAAAAGCAAATGTTCTAAGTTAACAGCAGTTAGTTTGTGTCATTTTTACGATGAGAAAACAATTAGTGTTATCCACTGACAAAAATGAAAGATAAACCCCAATCAGGACAACACAGTGGAATTCCATTAGGAAATATTAAAAATAATGTTGGAAGAAAGTCCAAATGTAACTGTTGAACATTTGGCTAAAATCTCCATTCAACTCACTCATCTGTGCATCGCCATTTAAAGGAGAGAGGCAAGGTTGCACGATCGGACCAATGGATTCTAAAAGCCCTTTAAGCGGTACGCTTGCAACAAATAATCAATATTTCTTCAGTTTTGTGTGATTTTTTAGAATAAAAGTTAACCATATGCCATTAGGACTAATAAAGGAGACAGCAAGATGTTTGAGTAAAATAAATTAAATATTCTACTCAATGGATTAGTTCTAAGTAAAAACTAATATCCCACCCCCTTTCACCCAAAGATTCTCTTGTGCGTTTAGAAGGATATCAATGGCTTAATTAATTTTGCTATTGCTTACCCAAATCAGATTATTACCAATTAGATTTTTTGTGGTTACATGCAGCATTTCAAGAAAGATTTTCATCATTTATCAATAAAACAAATAGAAATACTCTTTCACAAGACAATCCGCGACTTCATATCGCAAGAGATACAATTTCTATTTGAAACTAAAGAACCATCCTCCATACTCGCCTATCAGGCAAAATAGATTATCTTTTTAGAAGTTTGGCAAATCATAGGAAAAGAGTGAAGATGTTAAAATTAGCGATTAAAACAACATGAAAGTTAAATAAAAGTCAAACAACTCTACAAAAATAGCATTGAAAGTTACTAGATAAAGGAAGTTTAGTGTAGAAACTGGCGAATATCAATTTACTTATTAAAGTTCTAAATCAATCCCAGATTAAAAATAAATAAATTCAAATGTTTATTTGTTATCTATTATAAAAATAATGATAAACCTGAAAACAATTGCATTATTTAAGCTATACCATCGTTTCAACAAGTTCTACTTTAGATTGCGGGGACCTTTTTGTCTTAGCTATTTATCTTTTGATTTCTTATTATATTTTATGGGTTTTTACAAATAAAGGGAATTTTAAAAGAAAGACTTTTTTATTTTCCAAGTACAGGAATAGTATCGGAACATCAGGCTTCATTCTTCAGCAATACTAACACTGACAAAGATTTACCTTAGACAATTCTTTCGTATAAAGTGAAAAATAAATAAATTAATATTAATAATAACAATGTACATCTATGAGATTGAGATAAAAAACATGCAGGAAATATTTACAAAGAAGTACGGCTTCATCCTACTGGTCTGGTGATTCCTATCTGGAATATGATAATTAATCTGATAACCTTGTTGAAATAGAAGTTCCCTTGCGAGAGCTTAAATTTCTAGGAAATTAATTAAAGTCACATAACTATCTTTCGCTTTTTTCATTCATTCGAATAAACAACAAATTCTGGTGTATTTCTCAACATATTGTGTATATATAAAACGGTTAAGGTGTCGATTTCGACAAAACCACAAATATTTTACTTTTTTCAAAGTATAATTTCAAAGATTTAGGGTTAAATATCTGATCTCAAAGAGATATATTATGGGCTCTTAGTCCTATGATCACATCAATGGCATAGCCAGGAATATTGTTTGGGGAGCTATTGTATATTATATATCACTTTTACGAATTGGTGAATAAAGAATATCTAAAAGCTAATATCTGCTCAATTGCCCGTGAATACCAAATATTGTTATTTTATGAAAATTAAAAGTCAGAAATATGAAGGAAAATTTATTTTTAAAATGAGAAAATACTCTTTATTTCAGATTACACTTTTTACATGTAGCGCTGATTACTCGTATATCTTTTTCTGAACACTTCCCACAGGTCGGTTTTTGCACATTTTACATGTAGTGAGAGCTGCAATGTTACACTTTTGACTGAAGCATTTTTTCTCTTTTTTGGGTGATGGCGTGTGATCTTCAGCTTCATTTTTAACATGTGAGGATGACGTTTTTCCTCTCGAAACCTATGCAGAACGAAGATTATCGATGAGTTCAAGAATATATTTTTCCAGACTGATTTTACTGCTAGTTGTTTTCTTATAAATGATCCAGCTATTGAGGGCTGCCATGTATGAAGTATTTGACTAAACTCCAAAAGGCCAGCACCTTGTTACACAATTTCTACAATATTTTCCTATCATTTGGTTAACAGTATCGTCGCCAACTTTATTCTTGTTATAAAACTTTATCACATCAGGCTTCTTTTTTGCATCTTCTGAAACTGTTGGGGCTGAATGCATTGTGGAAAGCAAACATACAGACTTATCTTCTTTGCACTGATAATTCACAAACATGCATCTACTTTCTTCTTGAAAGAGAAATTTGCTATTGCAACGTCCTCCCTTTGCATAGGAAGTTATTTCCTTACACAGATGCATGCTGTTTGAACGAACTGCATCAACTATGGAAGTCCCTTGTTCTTGAAGTTTTCTTGCAAGTTCAAATGTTGTGAAGAAGCTGTCTGTTGTTACATTACAGCCATTTCTTTTAATTGTGTCGTTCATCTTTAGCAAAACACTTTCCCCAAGAGGTAGTTTATTTCTTGATTCTTTTACTTGTGCCCCTAGATAAGGTATTATATTGGCCATATATTTTGAATTCACTTCAGCTAAGATCCAAAATTTGATGGCAAATTTATTTTGCTTGTTTGGCATGTTAAGCTAAACTCTGGAGTATAATTTCTTCTTCAATTTTGAGCAAATGCCTCAAAGATCTCTCTTATATGGGTAAATTTATCATTACTTATACGTTCTGATCTCGTACATTTCAGATCAAAGTGCAGATGTTTTCTAATCTCTTTATAATGATCTCGAGACATCCTTTCTAGAAAAATATCAGGACCATAAAGTTTGCTCCAAAGAAAATATGCACTGTGGCCCTTAGCATATATTCCTCGAGCATATTCCAATTTAAAAAAATGCCTCCAATTTTTCCAAAGTGAGAGAGTTATCAAGAATGCACTCTTTTGCTTATGCAATAGTACATTTAAGAATTTTTTTTAGAATTTTGTCATCAATAAATGATTTCTATGCCGTGTATGGAGAATTTGAAACATCATTTATCAAGGGCTCGTGTGGCACCTGGATAAGATTTGAATACTGATACGTTTCTTGATCTGCCAGGCCTTGCTTTCGTGAGAGGTCTCCATGTTACTCCATATCGTGTTACAATATCTTCGCTTTTATCCAATGTAAGGGTTTGAAGAGCTGATGCCTCCTGTTCGTCTTTTGAGCAACAGTCTGAAGATTCACCTAATTCAAATTGACTGTTATTATGATTAATTGAATTTTCTTCATCTTCACTTTTACTACTTATATCGTCACCTGAATCCCACAGTGTGTCGATTGTTTTTTTAATTGAAATACATTTATCTGCACCTGAAGACATAATATAAGTGGATATATAAAATATCTTATGAGGAAAAGTTTAGGCGATCAGATTGTACCACAGCATAGATTTGTAGGGTCCTGAACAAGTAATTAACGATAATTTATAAATACCAAAATCACTAAAGATTTAAATGGAAATTTCTATGGAAATTTCTAGAAAAATAAGAATGGCCCGCACACAACTTTAGTACCACACTATGAAATGTTATAAATGCTCCACCCACAAATAGGCTCCACCCACATCTTATTGCATCACATTATGTAATGTTCACTGAAATAAAAATTAGGCGAAATAATATGATCTTCTCATTTTTTATTTGCAAAATATATATGGTGTCGTTTTCGACACCTTGGCCTTCCGAGGTAAACTCGCATAGTCCTAATAAATTATAAAAATTGCAAAATTAAAAATTTGCGTTTCAACAACTTCAGAAGAAAATAATAATTGTCATAGAAGCATAATGAGTTATATGCATGTTAGGGCTCAAAAAAGAGATGTAAATTTGCAAGGTGTCTATTTCGACGCCTTGGCCATTCTAGTGTTAAAGATCTGCCCACAAGGGATAGCTGAATTGAAGCAAGTGTTGCATTAAGTTCTTCATTGCTCGTAGAAGAGTTAGATTTCTCGTTCTTAATGTAGAATAATTCCGATATCAGTGACTAAAAAACATTTGCTTTTTCTTATATAAGCTGCTCCCGCGCTCTCCAGATACACAATCAAATTTGGGAAGAGAGTTGGTGTCTGGCCTCTATGACAGTGTTATATTTCTCATTTAATTATCTTTGCTTAGGTCTATTACGACTGAGACCCACATCGTGCAGTAGGGGTACCCTCTTTATCCCGCTACACTTGGTATCTGGAGGATCTGCACGTGCTCTTGGATTAAGTGGCAATTAAGCAAGCCCTGTCAATGGGATGTCAGGAAATCTCTGATAGAGCTTGGAAAAGTTGTTGTTGCGCTTTACCCCTCGCTCTCATCCAGTATATTCCCATTGTCGCCCTGCACTTCTCTCTGCCCAGTTGGCAACTGCGACTTGTGGGGAAGGACCGGCCACCTGGTAACTTCTGGTAGGTGAGAGCCACGTTCCTGAGTTGCGAACACCATTCTTTAAAGCACCAAGTGGAGACCTCTGAAAATTCTTTAAGCCCGAGATACTAAATATAGGTGGGAACAATTGGATGCAGAAGATAGGCAACTGAGATCCTTTTTTTTCAGTGCTCAAAAATTATGAAATTACCTTATTAGCTAGGTTTCAAAAGTTGAGAACAGCATTGTCTAAATTTCCCACTACATGTGCTAAATGGAGGGGCTCCGCTACTACCCTCTACATTTAGAAATTGGGGCTTTCCTTTGCTATTAACGGAGCCACTCCAAGACTGCTCCATCTCATTGATGGAAGTGACACTATCCTTGTAATTTTCCAGGGACCCCTCCAAGACTTTTGTAGTAGAAAGGAGATCTATTACTATCCATTTTTAAGGGATCGGGGGTTCAACCTCTACCCTCTATCGTAGAGTTGCCTCTAAGTAACACTATATACACTTGCAGCGGGACCTCATTTTCTAACTCAACGGCCCCCTAAAAACACGGAGATACAGATGACGCAATCCCTCGAATTTGTATCTCCCTTTATGATCAGATGAACATACACAACCCCCATCGTCCCCCAGACTTAATTACGGACCTCTATGAAGCGTTGTTTGTCACGTTGATCAGATCGGGCATTACTGTTTCTCTTAACCTCTCAATGAGGGTCGACGTATCGGCCTTAGCGAAGGGTCATAGGGCTTTAATTGAGATACATGACACCTTGAATGGGATGGCCAGTTGAAAGCCTTTTCTGAGTTGGAGATAGGCATCTAATGTGGCACGGTCCAGATGGTATTGTTCTCCAAGGGGGCAAAGACTCCCTGCTCGCCTCTCAATAGAAGAAAATACATGAGAAAAAACAACAAAGAAGAGCAGAGATTACTTTTTCTCCAAGTGAGTTCTCTGGAAGAACGGGACCGCTGTCGTTTTGGCAAGCGACAGGCCAAGAACGACACGTCGGTTTCTGAGCAGCATTCGATGGGGATTTCAAGAGCAATACTAAAGTCTCAAGAGGAAAGAGCGGAGTCTCGATTACCGAGCGTTTTTATGCCGCTGGCCTCAATCGACTTTTAGTTATTCGATCCACAGATAGCAGTAGGTTGGCTAAAGGCTACATACTCTATCAAAGAAAATCTTTAGCTAGTTTGACTGATAAAGATCCGAAGGTGACCCGTTAGGCGAATGCAGTATGCCCTTCTCAAGTGGCCATTATAACAAGCCTTCGAACATTTAATGACAACGTCGTTTCCAGTAGCCCGATGCCTACTCCTAACTCTGCACGCATTTTATTCAGCGTTATCCACCGATTAGCGCGGATGAACTGATCGAGGCGCGCTTCATTTTCCGTAGTGGTAACAGTGCATGGGCGTCCGTAGCGCAGTTTTTCACTCTCAGCTCTGTCGCCACTCTTGAATCAATGAACCCATCTTCTAACCGTGCTAGCATCAACTGCCTCTACTCCGTAAACGCCCACTAAGCTTTAGGAAATGTGGAGTGGTTCAACTTCTTTTATATGGATTAATTCAATGACGCAGCTCTGCTTTTGATGCACGTCCATCACAGGTGTTGGTATTCTTGACTAATGAACCGTCTATATCCGTAAGAAAGAAATAAAAAATTCAGGATATTAGCGCAAAGGCTCAGTCAACATAACAATGCTATAAAGTATCCCATTGGACTAATTGGGGTGGAATAAAAACTAAGAGGTATTACTTTTGGAATGACCCTCATAGATTATATTAGGAGATTTCTAGTATCAAGAATTTATACACTCATTTATGTGTAAGAGGATCTCGGTCGTTAAATCTTCCACGATTAACAAAGGCTTTCCTTCTATTTGGCTTTTTTCATCTGATGGAGGAGGAGGTAAGCCAAAGAATCGAGTCGCAATCAGTGACTGGATTAGGATTTCATTAAAGACCTTTTTCTTATGAATTTGTAATTTACATAACGCAATTTTCTATGCAAGGAACTTACTCGAATCCATGTGGAGTAACATTATAAATGACCAATTATTCAAATTTATTCCCTTCATTTGGCCATTGCAAAAGAGTTAAGTGAGTAATGAATTTATCTTTTTTTGTTTAATTTCACTGAAAATTCAGATCTATGCGAATGAATCGACAGTTTTTAGAATATAAACCAACTCCTTTATTTATAAGTTATATTTTTATACAACGGACATTTATATTAATACAGACATATACGTAGGTGAGTCAAAAAGTTCTCAGACAAATGCCAGATTATTGAAATGTTCGATTTTGTACAAGTAAATACAGGGTCAAATCCCCTTATCTCTTTGAAGAATTGCATTCTTTGTCACTCAACCTTCCAGTATTCATACATTATGGCATTTCTTACCACGAGACCGGTTTCAAAGCATTCCTTCAAGGATCAATATAACAATATCGACGAACATCCTTTTTGTCATTATTAACTGACTAATAAATCCAAATGCACGGGCTTCCACTTCATTTCTTCTTTTAGCCCTAGTGCGTTACAGCTTGTATACTATGAAATCAATTTATCTTGTCTTTTTCCATAAATGGGAAAATCAATTAAATGTTTGAACAAGGTTATAATAACAAATAATAAATATAACCTCTTTATAACTAGTTAAATAATATAGACAAGATGATTACACCAGTTTTTAACTGTTGAATTTCATTTGAGGAACAATACTGAATGAATTTGTGTTTAAAGCCTGAATGTAATTCTGGTGGGAATTGGTT
Source organism: Ceratothoa steindachneri (assembly GCA_963969495.1). Classification (NCBI taxonomy): domain Eukaryota; kingdom Metazoa; phylum Arthropoda; class Malacostraca; order Isopoda; family Cymothoidae; genus Ceratothoa; species Ceratothoa steindachneri. The sequence continues at coordinate 157,427,705 of OZ018322.1, read as the reverse complement.
ATATTCTATAACGTATATATATATGTGGCTATAATTGAGCACTATAATTATAAAGAGATAAAGATGAATACCTAACAAGAATTATTCTCAAAAGCGCTAATTCTTTTTTCATATTTCCCTAACCAGAAGAGAGAGAGTTATACGTAGACGTAAAACAAAACAGCGACGGAAAATATACCACTGCCGTCTTTTAAAAAGGGTCAGACCTTGGCCGATGCCTTAACGCAAAAAATGAGTGCAACTGAACTATAAAAATCGGCAGAGAGCTCATACATACGAAGAGCCACCAATAACTACTCAACGTGGAGCGCGCTTGATGAAGAATTTCGAAGATCAAAACAGATCCTGATCAATCATGGCTACTCAAACAGAGAATTCGACAAATTATAGAAGAAAATTCTCAACTCCAAGTTTTAGGAAAAGGTGGAAAGAGAAAAAAGAAACTAATACTACAAGAACCAAATGAAAGAATCTTACAAAATAGACGAAAGAATACTGCAAGATATCATAAAAAGTAACACTATCAAAGAAAATAACAAGTTATCCTTACGAATTTAGTATAAAAACACAAAGGTAAGCAAATTATTAATGAAAAACAACCCTCGCGAAAAGAAATCGATCTTAAAGGCTAAAAATGTGGTATACAAATTCTAATACCCCCATGAGGACTGCAAACCTCATTCAAATAATCAGTATATAGGTATGACCACTACTACCATCAGCTGACGAAAACAATGCATTTGCAAGAGGGGGAAATAAAAACACACTACAAAGAAAAGCATAACGCATAAATTACAAGAGCAGCTCTCGTCGAATACACTATCATAGTGAGAAGAAACCCTGAATTCGACGCCTGAAGACTCTGGAGGCTATTCCATTAAAGAGATGTGCCCTAAACTTACCACCCAACGCACCAGTTCTGAGCGAGTACTACACCTTTTCTGCTAAAGGAACATGGTGCGACGACTTTGACCTATAAAAGCACCAGAGAACAAATATCAATTTTATTCTTCCCTGCTCACGACCACCAATGAGCTACCTCACCGGTAAAAGAGGCAAACCAAGGCAAAACACCAAATCAACGTCGCTACAACAATAACGAACAATTAAATTCGTTTATATAAGGCTCTAAACTTTGTTAAAGATGTGAATTTTGGCGGAGAGTAAATATAATATACATATTAATATATTTCTAAGTAACCGAGCACTTTAAAATCTTTTTAATATATGTAAGTGTTTTACCATCTTCACTCAAAAGGCTCAGGCAGTAAACATCATCCATCCAGTCTAGTCATTTTAGTATCCTTTCATTTTCCCTTCAGACTTTTGGCAATAAAGGTCAAAAAGATATTGAAAATAATTTAATATCAAAATTAAAGTAAATAAAAAGTGTTGAAAATAAAATCTCAGATAAATGATCAGTAAATTGCCCGTTTTGTTTAGATTTTCTCAATTAGGTTTGTCCAATTAAACACTATAAAGTGATCTTTCTAAATATTCCATTTCACATCCTCCCCCGCATAAGATTTTGCAATATATAAACCTCGTCCCTAAATTAAAATTTTCACCGAAACCAACTGCCTGATCCCAAAAGCATTTAAAAAGACAATTGCAATTTCATTGGACCTGAAGATGTGTCCAACTGTTTCCTCATACTTCATTATCTTCTGGCAGGTATTGTTGAACTTTTCTGATATTAGTACTAGGTAATTGTGAAAGCACCTTCTTGCACCTTGAGAGAGAAACTTCCCTACCTGGCCTCATTAGATGAAGGGCAGTAAATTAGCCAATATTGAAACTGAAAACCAAAAGAGAACAGGAAAAGGCATGCAGAAATTTCATAGGCTGCTGTATAGGAGAAGAAAAGAATAAGATTTTTTTTTAAGGAATTATCCTTGTTAATGTTTGCGATTACTGGGAGAACAATTGGTCTGAGAAGAAAAAGGGAACGCTATCATTAAATCCTGAATAGGCAGAGAGTAAAGCATTTTGACATCATGCACGTATAGGTCAGGCTCCTATTATTCCTATTATATTACTCTAGTTAAACGGTCCTGTCCAACAGTTTCCACAAACCACCCCCACTGAACAACAATTGATAGGAAATGCCTTCTAAGAGAACTGTATTCCCATAGCAACTTACTGAAAACACAAGTACCTAAAATATTATTTTTTGCTGAACCAAGTTTAAGACCCTTTATTGGATACTTCGGGCTCAATGAGTATTAAAATTACAATAGTTTTTTTCTATCATGTCAGGCTTTTTTCTATGTGATGGTTCATATCGGTCCCACCAATAGCTACATAAGACATTATAGCTAATCACTTATGCTGCTATATAATTACATCTATCTATTTATCTACAATATTTATTTAGACATCTATCTATTGATTTACAGTATCTATTTAGACATCTATCTATTTATCTCCAGTATCTATTGGCCCCACCAATAGCTTATAAGATATAGCTAATCACTTATGCTGCTATATTATTTCATCTATCTATTTATCTACAGTATCTATTTAGACTCACTTAAATATATAATCATACTGTATCTAATTATATTATTTTATATCTCCTTAGCTGGATTTTATGAAATAACACAGCCTTAAAATACCATGGCTTCATTTCGGATGAAATGTTCGAATTCCCCTGACTATTTTTTCTATATATGTTGGACTTTTACAATATCAAGTCAGAATATGACCATTACTGATTTGGTAAAAAGAGCACCCTGCTTAGTTTAAGCTTAAAATTAGTGATCAGGATAAATCGTGAAATGTTTGTAAACCGTGTGTCAAAAACCTATGCCAATGAGCAAAGGACACAAGAAAATAACAACCAATTTCCATTCAGGCAGAACTGAATGATTTAGTTAGAGACTTAGGGCTGTCAAAAGAGTTACTAAAACTGTGAGTTTCTTGGCTTAAAGAGAAGAATATGATGCAGAAACAAACAAATGTAACTTTTTATCGGAACAGGGTAAAAGATCTTGGAGCATTCTTTAGAACTTAAAAAGATCTTGTTTACTCTTGTGATGTAGTGAGTCTGTTAAAATCAAAAGGGAATAAACAGCATGATCCTAATAAATGGAGACTCTATATAGAGATTTAAGTGTATGTAGGGACTGTCACACCTTGAACATTCCATCCACAACAAGAGAAAGGCGAGAAGACAACGGCGCCACAATCCACCAGTCCAGCAGACAAATAACCCCGGAAAAGAGTGTCATTTCTGTGGCAGAGTGTGTGCATCGCGTAACGGACTATAGAGTCATCTTCGCTGGCACAACCGACAGCCAACATAAATTCATACACATAAGTTCATCTTCCTTTTCTTCGAGTCAAGCCTGAGTCGTCTTCGTATTCAAAGTACAGAATAAGCCAAAAAAGAAAGTGTAGTTCAAAGAAGAGTATGCAATGCGTATTACACCATAATGAAAACTATTGTCACTAGATGCACTTAAAAGAGAAGCATAAGCACATAAAAGATGTATATTTACTTATCTAAGATGAACAAAAATGAACACTTGGGTGTGGATTTTAATATGGTTGATTTTTTACTCGGCAAGGAATGATGGTCTAAAAAATATCCATGTTTCCTGGGTTCATGGAATAGCCGAATTAAAGATAAACAATGTGAACAGAAACTCTGACCAGTTAGAAAGAGTTTGACAGTTGGGGAGAAGATTATGATACACAAAATACATGTTGCGCGAGAGAAAATTATCTTTTCACCGTTTCATGCTAAGTTAGCACTAATTTAAAGAATTTTTAAAAGTTCATAATGTAGAGAGTGACTGTTTCAAATTCATATTTACAACATTTCCTAGCCTAAGTTATCAAAAACATTAGGGCTAGTGTTTTTGATAGGACAAAAATCAGAAGATTAATGAAATGCCAAAACTTCTCTAACTCAATAACTCACGTAGAAAAAGAGCATGGGATACATTTATGGCTGTTGTAAAAAGTTTTTGGGGAGTAAAAGGGTTGCAAACTACATAGATTTGGTGGAGATATTGCTTGATAGTTTTAATCTTTAAGGCTGCAACTTGAGCATAAATATTGATTTCCTCAAGAGCCTCCTGGATGGTACAGTAGGAAGCGAACTTGCGGGGGAATCGTTAGGTCGACAGTTTGAATTTCCGTCCGGATTCTTTATAAAAAAGCTGACTCTATTCGATAGAGAGGTTAAATCACTTTGGGGACGGGTAGGTGGAGCGCGTATCCATGAGAGGCACTCCACCTAAGAGAAGAATAACACTGATTTCAAAAGTCTGAATTTCCTGTCTCAAAGCGCTACACCCCGGTAACCACTTAAGGAGGTGGGCTAAACTCGTCTATGACAGCAGGTAGATGAGAGGGAAAGCGCGAGTATAAACACACTTATACCACTGCTTTCTCCTCTCCTCTTCATGGAGAGGGAGATCACGCTCAATTTAGTAGAGCACTGATTAGGAAGTCTTTCGCAAGTTTCCAAGTATACCCCACCGAATTATTGTTTCATGTCTGTTATAGCAGGCAGACGCAGAGCAACGGGTTGTTACGACCTGTGCCCTTAATTCAAATCAAGTCAAGAGCGATCTAATTATTTTCCTGCTAATCTTGCAGACGTGAGCAATGAACATGGCGAACGCTTTATCAATATATGAAGTTTACGCAGGAGAGAGATAAAAGCCGATGAAACACACACATGATGTCTAACAACTCCTGGAGTATCCACAGAGAATGTTTAGACACAAAACACTTCGGCTTTCTCCTCTACTCTGCCTCCTCTTCATGGAGAAGGAGAATACGCTCAAGTTAGTAGAGCACTGCTTGGCAAGTCATTGGCAAGTGCCCAAGTATACCCCGCCAGATTTTTATTTCATGTCTGTTATTAAGCAGACACAGAGCAACGAGTCGATACGACCTGGGCCATTAAGTCAAGTCAAATGAAGACCGATCTAATTATTTTTCTGCTAATCTTGCAGACGTGAGCGATGAACATGGCGAGCGCTTTCATCAAAATATGAAGATTATGCAGAAAAGATATCAAGGACGATGGAACACACACATGATGGCTGAAAACTTCAGAAGTATCCACATAGAATGTTTAGACACAAAACACTGCGGAAGCGCTTGTAAGCAGAAATTTTGTCCTTGAATATGTTGATTTGTGTACACTTGATTTTGTTTTATCTATTATGTTTTCAAATTAACCTAACCGACCTTTAAATAATCAAAGCCAAATTAATGTCACTTATTCTAACTTAAATATCAAAGGCTAACCATCTTACCCTAACTCAACCCAAGTAAATGACCTACCTCTACTTAATTAAGCAACCTTTCCCTAAGCCAATTAAACAACTTAATTTACGAAATTGTTTATAACTAGGATCTCTTAAAGATGAGTCATCACAAGGTTTTTCGTCCCTAATAAAACAGAACCTAACTAAACTTAAACTAACCAATCTAATCTAGAATTCACTAAGTTAGTTTTAGTCAGCTTATAATAGAATCGATAAAACCTTAGGACGTGTCACCTTTACGAGATTAAATAACTAAAATAACTAAACAACACTCAATTAACCTAATTTAATGCTAACCTGAATATTTGAAACTACCTACTTCAAAGTTCATTTAATCAAAGTGATATCACCATTTCAAATAGTATCAGTCCCCTAAATAGAATCTTTTGCATACATGGTATTATTTCGGGAAATCCAACACCATGAATGTTAAGAATAAAACGTTATCTAATACCTTTTCGAAAATAAAATGGTAGAGATAAGACTTAAAATATTTGTTCTTACGAATTTGTATCCAACTCTTTTAGTTTAAAAATGTATTCCTTTAATCGGGTCTGCGAAGCAAATGCCGACAGTCTTAATACTATTTAAAATGATGTCAAGCTAAAAGCCCAAGAAGCATCATTTATATTACTACAGCCACATATCACCCTAAAAGGTGTCTAAGACTTGACAAGGCTGAAGGAAAAGTTCAAAGCAAAATATTTTAGGTTAAAATGTAAAAAGAGAATCAGTGGATTTTATGGTGAGTAGGAAAGGGTATGAGGAAATATTTGTTTCAAAGATGTGCTTATATTGGAGACAAAAACAGAAGGTTCTGAGCATTAAAGATGAGATAAAGGCTCTGAGTGCAAAGATAGGAATGTTAGTTGCGACGAAGTTACTGTAATTCAATGATCCAGACACCACATTCTCATCTCCTAAATCTATGTTCCATCGTGTTTTTTAAAAGTCTTAAAAATAAATAACCTCTAATATTATCAGATAACGAGAGATCTTCCTTAATTAACAATTTCACGAGCAATTTAGCTCTAATTTTATGAGGCGCATTACCACCTGAATACTACTTAAAGAGCAGTGTAATGCTAATAAGAATGGATATTGCCTTTTCTCTATTACTTAGAGCTTTGCTAACAAAGCCAATTTATTTTATGCATTTCATACTCTTATTCGTTCTCAGGCGTTTTATTTTATATCACTGACTCATTTTTTCTGATGTTGCTCCACATAAGGCACATCCTTGCTTGAAACAGCATGATTATTGAATACGTGCCCTTTCTTGTTACAGTTAGATTATAATGACTAATAGTTTCACTTTAGTTTGTGGTAAATGAATTCTTAAGAAACGTCGTGAATGTTTGATCGAACCAGAACACTTTTGCTCTATATGTGGTTTGTGTACAGCAAATAAAAAAATGATGTCTTGGTCTGTATGACCAGGTGTTAGGCTATTATACACACACTGGCCTACTGGCCGGCCGAAATTAATGCTGAACCTGGGGATGGCTTTAAGAGTGCTTTAAATATATAGTTGCTAGGCCAAGGAATATTAAAACACAGCTACAAACATATACGATGATAGGATTAAAGATTACATACACATATAGGGCAAGTTAAATAGCAATGCAATTAAATATTGCCGCTTCACATCTAAAATGATTGAAACTATCAACTAAGTTTGAACTGAGCTATAATTATTTAAGAATTGATCTTACAATTATGCGAGTTCTAGAACAAAGTATATCCTTGAGGTTCGACACGGTAAAGGTGAGAGGAGAGTGACAAAGATTGGTTAAATCCCTTTTACTTTGATGTGTGGCGAGTAAGAACAGTGAGGAAAGTTCGACGGTGAACTTGTGGGCGTCTCACGGGACGCTTAATCCAACTTCGTGAAATTGAAGATGGGGGCTCTTATTCTTTAAGAGGCAAACGGACGATGATTCGGGGATGGCTTTTCCGACTCTTAAAATCCTAAGACGTCGTGAGAAGGATTGAAACGCGCCTAGAATTATCTCAACGAACAACACTGAGTGATGAATAGCTCTTCCTTTGCTCATTGACAATCACTCGATTTTTTTCTGGACGAGAATGTAGTCGATTCCCTCTCGACTAATGAAGACGTTACGGATAACTTACTGGACGGCGGCTTTAGACACAATCTGCCTTTGAACTCCGAAATATCGAATATATACTCCGAAATTATCTCGGCGGGGAGAGAGATTCATCGCCAACAGACTTCGTTAATTGCCTTGGGTCGCGATAAGGGTCTATAGCGGGAAGTCGTGATTTTCCCTTAATGCGCTTCCCATTCTTCTTTTTTTCGCAGTATATAGGGTAGACGAATTTACAGCAGTCAACGGTGAACTGCCAAAGTCAAGGGAGGGGAATTCCTTTTCTCTCTCCTTATTCTTCCACACTCTTCCCTTTTCAGGAAGGCATTTTTCTCCACGAGTCGGGTCCGAAAAAAAATGTGTCGAACTACTTTTTCTTCAAGGGGGAGATGCTATAAAAATTAATTTAGTGAGACGAGATACGAACAAAATTCGGCCATGAACGGAGTTAGCGATTAATAATAATTATTTCAGACTAAACGCAAAGGTACAATAAAAAAACCCAAATTTAAAATTAAGCCATATAACCAACTGAGTATCTAAATGAAAGAAATAAATAAACCATTACTAAAGACACACTACAAACATAGAATAATCATACAACACTTTAAACAATTAATCTATATATAAAACAAATCAGCAAACATATTTACATAGAGATACGCTAATAGTATCTTTAATTTAAGGCAATAGGTTTTTCTAGAGGATTTCTGTTTAAATTATCCGCTAAACAATTTTTAGTACCCTTGATATACACAATACGGAATTGATATTCCATGAGCAACAGACTCAACGCATTAGTTGATCATTTTGACTCTTGGAAATACGAAGGTACGACAATTGATTATGATCACTCTCAATTACCAATTCGGTTCCTATAATGTACATTCTAAAATGAGGAATTGACCATACTATAGCTAAGCCCCGAGTTAAATGCTGGCGTAAGCCTTCTCTTCGACAGACAGCTTCCTGCTCGAATACGCAATATGATATCCAATTGCATCATTTTCATACTGCATGAGGGCACCACCTATAGAGGAATTTAGAGCGGTCAACGACGCACTGGGCAAGTCAGGGAGGGGAAAATTTCCTTTTTTCTCTCCTTGTTCTTACACAACAATAAGCGTTAATATCAAATCAGGTAATACTTCACATGCACTATGGGGGAGTAAGGAGTGTAGCTTGACATTCATGTGTCAATAACTTGGAATTGGGGCATGAGAAACGGTTTTCAGCTTGCCATTTACCGTCCCCATGTTTTGCAAGAACTCAAGGACGGCAACATTCAAGGTTATATCTGCTTATACAACATATAATGCTATTCAGTAAAGAAGCGAGGTCGAATAAAGTATACAAACCTGGCTTTGGCAATTAGTCCAGTGCCACACAGTGATGAACTATTGGTTCCAAGTCCCTCATTTACCAAAGATCACAATAAAGGAAGTGATAAATCCAAAGCTGAAAGCCAAGCTAGTGGTGAATGCGCTGATGACTCTAAACGCAGGAAACTACAACTGCTCCGTTACGACAATCTGCATGACCTACTTAAATACCTCAATCTAGATAAAGAAAAAGCCCCGGTTTTTTGATTGCATATGAAACAATCAAATTTACTTTAATATGGAGTGCAGATCACTAATGCCAGTCACAGACACAAGAAACTTGCGTCATGCTACAAATTGATGGGCAAATTTGTTAATGTGAGAATGCTCATGTTCTGATGACATACCTGCAAAACATGCCAATATAGACAAGTAAAATGGAGGTTTTTCATATATTCGAAAAATGGTAGCAAGCTCCTGTTGGTTCCCATCGCACATGCTTACGGCTGAAAGAAAGCTAAGACAAAACGAAAACTCTCTTTGCAAGTAATAATTATTAAGCTGACCAATAGGGCGATATGTGCAGACGTGAAAATAATTAGCCTACTCCTCAGTCATCGGAGTGGCTATACTAATCACATGTGCTTTTTGTGCTAACAAAATATCAGAGCTGATGAAAAGCACTACATGTAAATTAAATCACCACCAAGATCTAAAGATACCACAGGTTGATTCAAGTGCATTAACAAGTAGCTAGTCGATCCACAGTTTAATCCAAAACTCTGGTAACTGAATTAAAAATTAAAGCATGTTGAGTGAAAATTCCTGAAGTTAATTCACTTATTCATGACAGTTAATTCTTAGAAGGCATAATTCTGGCCGAAAAGACTGCTTGGCTTGCATTTAATGATATGATACGTAACTTCCTGGGCGATCACATAGAATGCCTCATGTTGCAGAGTTCCAAGGTCTTGGATACAGGATGAAAATTCCATGGCTTTCAATCGCAAATAGGAATAGTTAGCTTCAATCTTCGCAAATTTTCGTTGACGCGTGAAACTAAATACAATTACAGCGGTAAAATAAAAAAGAAGCAACAGTTTTGATTGAAATATCATAAAATTATATTAAGAAAGATGTCATATATAGTAAATTGCTTTATTTGTGAGATTTTCAGGTCCAAAATAAATGGTGTATAGGTTTGATTGTTTATTTTCAACAATTGTTCAGAATACAACTTTAATAAACACAGCATTGACACTAATGAGTAAATCTATGAGACTTTGCATGATAGAAAATCTGATGACTGATAAAAAATCAGCGTTATTGAATTATTCAAAATAATGACAAATCATTTCAGAACAAAAATCACTGTTGATCAATATAATTCAAAGGTATATAATTTAAACTTATAGATAAATAACTAAAAGTGAAATAAAAATGTAGTATTATAAGCTTCAATTTATTTAAATAACTTTAGTTCTTACACACAAAAAGCTACACTATGATTTTTCTTTTAAATGCACCATTCAAACAAATCACGAAAATGCACATGATATCGATAAGAGATTGCCTGTAATTGCATAAAGAATTAAAAAAATAGGTCCAAAAACATAGAGTAGTAATATATTTGAATCTCTTCATCAACCAAAGTGTTAAAATTATGATTTTCGAGTACAAAATAACTAAAATATGCTCTCAACTTTTTTACTCCTCCAGCGTTTTTAAACTTCTTTAAAGAGGCTTTTCATGTTTATTATCTTGAGTTTTGAACTTTTAAAAGATTTGTATGAAAGTTGGCAAGGCCCTTGAGTGAAAAGTTACCATCCAAAAATAGACTCCATGTTCAGGGAAGTGAACGGGAATTTTAGAAATCTTCTAGGAAAGGACGCAAAATTTTATAGGTCCAAAAAATGTTTGTGGAATAAAATCACTTAAAACATTTTCTGAAAATCTGTTTTTTGTTTTAAATAAATGACCAACATATTTTAGTAGAGTGTGCTTAAATATGGCTAGGAGATTAGGAAAAAAATATTCTCTTCAACCTGTGGACAAGGACCTCGCCAAATATTGAAATTTGAATTTTGGTAAGGTGTAGAAAAAGTAGTATATTGTATTTTATCACCAAACCAGGACTAGGTAGCAATTCATTGCTCAAAGGCGAAGCCGACTATTTCCCTTCAGCGGGATTTTGAAACCAAATATCCCTTCTGGCCGCTGCCAACAAATTCACAGCTATTGGAAAAACCATGGGCATAATTTTAAGCTATTTGTAAAGAAAGATTAAAACGAATAAAAAAAACAGCAATTAAATATCTTGCTTAGTGCCTGAATGGTGTTATTCGAGGCGTAGGTGAAATTGGAATTTATGAGCCGTGATGTTCATTATGTTTGAATAAGTGAATTCCACTCATAATTTCTTCTTTGTTGGTATTGCCACTGATCCCACTTGATTTCCCCTGTTCTGGTGTATTGAATGGGCTGGAGTAGTCCTATCGATGTTATTCTAAAGGAAGTCATGAACACTTTCTGCTGTTTCTGCACAGATGACTTCATGTTTTCAGGTTAAATAAAAAAAGTACCTGCAGTGGTGTCTAATATTTTCGATTTCCTGATTGTCTTGGATTATGTTACTCTTTCCATCCTTTATTTTGTATTTTAATTCTTTATATTGACCCTCTTGCTCTGTTTATTGCTCACCAATTTTCCCTTGGCACTATGTTTAAAGCTATTTGCTTTATAAGATCATCCCTGCTATTTTCTTAGGCTGCACTTATTAAGTATATCACCTCTGTTTTTAGTCTTGCTAATTTGTTTGATTTTGGGCGGGGGGTAGTTCTTCCTGGTAAATATTGATATCTATCCCCTTTTATCTTGTTGTTCTTTTTTATTTTGCTGGTCGACTCATATTGTTGTTGTATTCGGTAACTTTTCTTAGCGTGGTATCTCGAATCTGCTGCCAACAGGGCACCCGTTAACCACTTCATCTCCTTATCCATCTTGAGTGAGGCGTCTGCCAAGTTTTAAGGAGATATGCATTTAAATATTTCTATATGTATATGCTCTATTCTGCTCTATGGTATTCCCTAATAATAATTGCAGGTAACTGCATCGGATTTTGATTCAACTGGGGCAGTGTTCCTGCATGGTCACTACTCGCAATTGATACCGGTTCCCACATGGAAATTTAATGGCATATCGCAGCTGCGTAATAATACATGTTTAGTTTTGTAACGGTGTTTGCTGTAACATATGTGTGGTGATGTGGTCCCACTATTTTTAGGACATTTTTGTCTAACGTCATTTCTAAGTTTTTATCTGATTGTTGTATCCGCTTGCTTACTCTCTTGCATTTACGTCACCCATGAATATCGTTGGGTTTCCTTGTCCGAATATCGTTATGAAGTTATGTACTAGTAAGAAATTTTTTCTTGTCGGTTTATATAGTGTCAATTTGATCAATTGAGTTATTTGGATTTCTATTTTAACGGCTATATATGCATCGGCTGCAAATGGTTTTTCTGCTTGCTTAATGACTCTTGATTGCTATAGGTGTCCTGTCATTTCTTTTTACTGTTTTGTTATTTGTTATGATGGTATAATTGTATATATTTAATTTATTTTGTTTATTACTTTCCTATGTTCCGAGATGAGTACACTATCTGGATCGATCTTTCTGAGGTTGTTTTCAATTGCTATTCCTTTACTGATTCATCCGTTGGTATTTATTTGAAGGATATGTAGTTTTCTATATCATTCGCTACACATTTTCCTGTATTTGACTTGACTAAAAGTTGCTTGGTAGGATGATAATTTTTATTTTATTTATTGAAGGTTTCTCGTGTAGCTCTCGTTCCTGACTCGACTTGGGATTAAATTCTCCATTTTATTTTTGCCTATTCGTAAGTATACTCTAAATCTTCCTTCGTTCAATAGTTCATCGACTAGTTTTTAATTTTCGTTGCTTTTGTAGACCCACTTGCACTTATTTTCTTTTAGTGCTCGATCAATATCTGCTTGCTTTAATTTCCTGGACAGTCGCATGGCGTTCTGTGTGAGGATCTTCATGTTGAGACTTTTAGCTTCGCACACAATTTTATTTTTTGGGCGGGGTTTATGTATATTTTAGATTGTTCTTCCTCCGTTTCACTTAAGAATGACGAGTTCTATTATTTGTTTGTTCTTTTAGTGTTTGTCCTTTTCGAGATATTTATTCCAAGTATAACAGATTATTTACGATTTCCTAGGAACCAGATTTCCTTTATTTCTTTTTTCCCTAGTAATTGGATATGAGTCCATAAGAATATACCTTAATTTCCTAAATTGTCTTGGAAATTAAATAATGCAGACTAGTAGGTCAGAGTCTACTTCTTCAAGTATGCTTATGTTCATTCATGATTTCCTGAGCATTTAGAGCTTTTTTTGATCTTGAGGCGCAAATTCTCCTAGCATATATTCCAGTGCATAAGAATTTTATCACGTTTGTATATTTATATATATGTATATATATTTTTTTCAGCTGACATTCCCTTGTTGAAAGCGAGGAGTCTATTTGTGTTGATTGTATTTGATATTTTACTGTTCGTCCTTACTACTTTGAATACACGAGTGTTTCGTCCAATTTGATTAGCTTTTTGCACTTGTATTTCTTAATTATTCATTTAAAATTCATTATGGTTACTATGATGTATGTGTTCGCAAAAATTTGAGATAGGGATGCTCGAATTTTCCGTATCTTTGTTTGGGTTTCTTCTCCTTGTTAAGCCACCCATCTTTCTGCATCTCTTCCCTTGAGATATAAAGCAATATACCCTGTGGTGTTGCTCGCATTGGAATTCGTTTACGCTGAATTTTCCTGAAGCGGCTAAGAGCTCAGATTTGTCTTCCTCTCTTTATTATGATTTTTCTCATCTGAAAAGAACAGCGTCCCCAATTGTTAGTTATCTTTTTCCTCTTGTTGAAAGCTTTCCCTATTTATTCCTAGTTTGTTTTACCTACAGATGTTTATTTTCACAATTTTCGACTATCCTACCGATATAGGTCTATTGCTAATAGCAGTCGAGAGTTTGTTTTAGGCTATTGGTCGATAACCAAACCCGTTTTCTGGGGCACTAACAGGGTCTTCTGCAGAGGTTCATTATTCTTACAACTTCCAACTGTATCTAAGACTGTGCAAGTGGTCGAAATTGATTGTGCTAGAGTGAAATAACGTGGGAGATTAAATCTTGGACGGAATACGTGAATAAGAGAAAAAAAAAATACCAATTTCAGGTCTTACTTTGTTCCCAGGGAACAGGCCTTCTCTAAATCAGCCAAGAAAAGGCATAGCTTTCCTCTTACTTTTACTTGGTCTGAACCGACTCTTTTTTTAAAAATGCTATATTTAAAGCTGTAAAGTTATTTGAAAAGATAAAACAAAAGAACTACTTCAATCAATAATCAGCTATGCAATGCACTTTGCGAATAGAAAGATCAGAAGAGGAATTACTGCGAAAAACCACAAGATATCGTGTATAGAAGATGAAAGGTTCAGGAAAAACCTTGGAGGGGATATGAAGAGTTAAAATGTCGATGGCTAGACGCCGATGCGTGGTATTATTGGATAAAGGGTTGCTAGGTGTTTTCTGAGGGTAGTCTAGAGTAACGAGGCATCTTTATGCCTTTGCCATCATTAGAAATAGGAAAAGAATGAAGAGGCCTACCTCCAATAGGTTCCTGGTGAAACTTCCCACACTTCTGGTCCTCAACAATTGAACCGAGATAAAACTGCTTGGTAAGGAAGTCTGGACCAAAGATTCGCACAAGGTTTTAGTAGGATAGAGAAAATGAAAGTATTACACTTAAAGTTTAATTAGTAGCCAGAATGAGTAACCTAGGTAGTCCTAAACAAATAAGGAATATTTCTAATGCCCAAACGACATCGGGCACCTGCTGATTATTGTGGATTCCGAACGACCATACAAAGTTTTAACTTTACTCATTCTTCCTTTTCTACGCAGAGGAAGATACGACTATTCTCTTGCGCTTACGATTCAATTCGTATGTTTAATCTTGTGTTTGTTATTTTATTTAATTTATTTTAATGAATAAAATGTATTAATGAGAGGGTAGGCTTAAAAACGAGAAAAAGGAAAGTAAAAATAGTGATAAAGTGTACCCGGCGAGCGGGCTTCCTCCTTTGGTAATTATTAGTCATTATTTTTGTTTTTTTTTCCTGCTGTATCCCACTTCAAGATCTTTATTATTTGCTGTTTGTTTTTTTCTGATAACACGGGATTTTTTTTTCACTAATATTTTTGTCCCTAAGCGCGATCCTTTTTTAACTACCCTATCGATATGCTTTTCTAAAATTTTAATGTCCTTATTTGAAGATAGGGTTGGGCTCTGGCTTCTTTGTGCTTTGAACGTATCATTATCAACCTAAGGGTCAAGACTTGCCATAGTCTTCCAGGAGAGGATTTCATCCAGCCTGGCCCAGATTTCTTGAATTCTCCTGTCATTTCAATGGTAATCACATCTAGGTCAGTTTGCTCTTGCAGGCTTCTAGAGGTCCGGAACTATTGATAACTTGCGTTAGTGATGAATAGTAGTCCACTATTAGGCACATTTACAACTTAGTCATGTTATCGTTTGATTTAGTGTTAAGCGTTATGGCGGAACACACCAGTTTAGATCTGGTTCGTCTGGTTTATAATGTTTATTTGTTATAATCGGATATGTCCCTTCATGAGTTTGGTAGCTAGTCTAAAGTCAAGGACCGACACAATTGATAAATTGTCGATTTTGGTCTTGTCAATATTGAGAGGAACGGTCCGATGTCACCCGATCGCCATTCCGTAAATTTACCCAGATTTATTTGATAAAGTTAAAACTTCATGGATATGGCCGTCTCAGTCACTCGGTGTTTGCGGAATGTGTGAACTTCTTCAGTATAAAAGAGAGTTGTAAGATAGATAAGTCGTGAGCTTGCATTTGAGGAATTTCTCAACTACCTTCCTAATATTCTTCAGTAATGAGATAGGCCTAAATTTCATCACATAATTAGCCGGCTTTCCGGAGTTCAGGATAAAAATCATATTTGAATTCTTTAGGCTTTCAAGGAAGTAACTCATGGCTAGGAATGCATAAAGTAGATTAAGTAGTCGTATACAAAATCTTTCAAGTGCTTCTTTCATATGCCGGAGGGTGATTAGGCTAAGACCATGACTCTATTGCGGAACGAGGTGATCTATATCCACAATTGCACACTTATGACGGTCTGGCCTTCCTGTGAGTTGCCATGCCGTGGAGAGAGGCTCACAGTTTTGTATTGTAAGAACCTGTCCTTTCTCCTATCCATCTCCTCGAGAACCATGTTCTCGTAGGCAAGATTGAAGTTTTCCTACTCCCTGTCAAGGATTTTAAAAAATCCCTCAAGACTACTCGGAAGAGTTTCTCTTCTCACAATAAGCGTTTACCGTTATAATGTGATAGATTTTCCTTCGTCTGTGATCTCTCCTATTCCTTTTAACCTGCTGATGGCCACCCAAAGGACCTAAGATTCTTATTAGTGTCTAACCTTTCCTTTAGACGCTCTAACTCCTACCTCAGTTCATGTGCTAGCTTGTTGTTCAGCTGTCTTCTGAGAATTTGAGTGAGTTGAAAATCTATGATGTTTGTGTAGCCCATATCTACAATGCAGTTGTAGGTTGTAGTAATCTTTTGTTGAGCAGCACTCTCACTTGTGTTAGGTTGGTTCTCAGCAGAGCTCTGAGTGATATATACGTGATGGCTATTGAGTTTACGCTTAAAATCTTGTTGTTGATCGCAGACAGTTCTTCATCAAGATCTCTTGAAGATGCCCAAACCAGTACAGGGAAATCTAGGAGGAACGCCTGTATTTATGCTTCTCGTTTTCCCTTAGAAAGACATTCTTGGGTGCAATAGTACATATAATAGGCTCAGCTGCTACAGATTACGCTTAAAATCCTGTTGTTCACGCTTTGATCTGACAAGCTGTTGAAACGGGAAGATTTAGTTAATGAGAATGGCATCGTGCTTAGTGGCTCCCCTTGGATACTTGAATTTAGGTCAATCCGGCTCAATTCGTTATATGCACTCTCAAAAAGAGATCTAGAGTTTTGCTTCTTATTGTTTATCCCGGAGTACTCTTTACTAAACTCGGAGAACATGTCATAGATGGGAAAATAAAATTGGTAGTGTGGTTCGTAGCCTGTACCCATCTCAATGTAAATCAGAGAGCAACATATCATTTGACAGAAACGATTCGTCAATGGTTTTCCTGGGGCTGAACAGTAGATCTTTCTTGATTTTTATCATAACTGTGCCAAGTCTTTCTCACGTAACGTGCCTTTGAAGTAGGTTGTACCCGAATATGTCCTGCCTGTCATCTATACATGAAAAGGACATTATATCTTGGCGCCAAGGTTTTCATGGGTGGGATCCAAGAAGGTGACTATTAGGGTTTTATTTTTAATTCTAAGAATGTAATTTGATCTTCATTATTTAGTTGGCTAGTTAATTTATTAAGTTCTGCAACCATTCCCTCAAGGAAGGGCACTTACAAGGAAGCGAAGATATAGGTAAAAAGGTAAGCTTTATAACTTTTTCAGTTCACTCGCTTATATCTCTTGCCTTCTGGGATTGGTTCTTGAATGGTAGTAACCACTATAGTCATTATATATCTGGTGATTTCTCGAAATAAGAGGGCCTGGTTCAATATAATAATTATAGGCGAACCTAGTGCTTGTGAAAACTATGCCAAGATTTGTTGTTTTGGTTCTATTTAAGTAGGTGGGTAACTCAGGTCCTAGTCTTGTCATTATCTCGCTGTCTAATAGCATTTTACTGTTACTGCTTGCTTTATTATACGAGGTATACTCAACCGCTGCACATCTTGCACTTAGATCACCGGCAAAGAGAACGCTTCTCTGGCTGCTAAATATCTGCAAGAAATTGCGTTTGGGCACGGAGCACTCTCTGCGGTCAGTACCCCGTGCTGACGACCAGTCCCCTTTAGAGCTATGCGTATTTCAATATCGAGTCAGGATTTTTTGGGTCATTTAAAGTATAAAGTCGATACCTCTTTTAATTTCAATAGAAATTCGTCAAATTATTCTTGACTATGGTTTTTGAAATTAAGTCATCCGTCAAAGATTTTACTCTGTTTTGCTCTGGGGGGAGTTAGTTTGTCTTCTGAGATTAGTACTATGTCACGGTCACTATCTCTTATGATTTTGCCACACAATTTCATTCAGATGTATTACTATAAATCTGTTTATAACGGTCGTCATTTTAAGAAGTTCTTTCTTTACTGTTATATGTAGTAGATATTTGCGTTCATTTTGAATCCTTGTGGTGATTAGGGGGCGTACATCCATTTCTAAATCCCTTCTTCTGAACAATTCGAAATCAGCTTTACTAGTTGGTGAGAGAGGGCCTCGCCGAATTGTGACTTACTAAGTCCTCAGAGATTTCCCACTTATATTGTCCAGTGCCATCGATTCGAACTTTTGAAAAAGTCTTTCTTTACATCTCTGCAAATGATATCGATCAAGTATTCTTTTGCTTTCACTATTGCGGCATGTATAAACAACAGGGCTATGGACGTTTTAATCCCTGGTTGTTTGCGTAACCTGTGTTGCTCCTCATTCAGTAGAGAGTAGTTCACATATGGGTCGTTAAATCTATTATTGAGGAATTTCTCAAATAGCTTATCATTGGCCGAGATTCAAAAAAGGGGATAAAACTGAGCCTACCAATTTCCCTCCCATCAGTCTAACTTCTGTAATTAAAAAACTCTTAGAATCGAAAATTAGAGATAGGTTGGTGAGCCATTGTAAAACAAATAATTTAATTGCAGACTCCCAGCATGGATTTAGACGGGGGGCGCTCGTGCCTAACCAATTTACTCGAATTCTTTTATAACATGATTTGCATCTATGATGAAACAAAGGGGCGAATATAATTTACCTTGAATTTAAAAAGGCCTTTGATACAGTTCCGCACAAAAGGCTACTGATGAAAATTAGAGCAATTGGCGTGAAGAGTAACATACTTAAATGGATTAGAAACTGGCTATCAAATCGTTCACAGCGGGTTGTTGTGAATGAGGCGGGTTCAAACTGGCCCCAGTTACCAGCGGGCTACCACAGGGGTCAGTCCTGGGCCTATTATTATTTATTGTTTACATTAATGCCTTGGATAATGGAATGTTTAGTAGGATCTCTAAATTTGCAGATGACACAAAGCTAGGAAGCCGTGCCCTTGCCTGACCCGATGTAGAGCAAATGCAAAGAGACCTTAATAAAATTGTGGAATGGGCGGATAAATGGCAAATGGGCTTCAACTTAGGTAAATGCAAGGTCTTGCATTTCGGATGTCAGCACTTAAATGTAGAATACCATATGAAAGACCAAATTCTCGAATCCGCTAACTTAGAAAAAGACCTGGGGATTTTAATCTCAGAGGACCTTAAAGTATCAAATCAATGCGCAGAAGCTTCTAAAAAAGCAAACTGAATGCTAGGACATATTGCTCGGAATTTTACTTTCAAATCGAAAGATATAATCATTCCACTATACAAATCGCACGTGCGCCCACACCTCGAATATGCGGTCCAATTTTAGGTGTCCCTCCCTAAATAAGGATTTAGTGCAGTTAGGAAGGGTGCAACGTCGGGCTAAGAAACTAATTCCTGAAATCTGAAACAAACCGTACGATGATAGACTACGCTCATTAAACCTACTATCACTTGAAAGTAGACGATTACGTGGACAATTCATCCAGTTATTCAAAATCTTAAAAGGATTTACTAATATTTATTACAGACTATTGTTCGAGATGGACGAACGTGCCAACACACGCCAAAATGGTTTGAAATTAGTGAACAAACGAGGAACTGGACTATAGCCCAAAATTACTTCACGTTTAAAATCACTCAAACGTGGAAGGGCCTTCCCAACCGTGTAGTTGAAAGCCTGTCAGTTAAAATGTTCCAAAACCTACTTGATGAGTACCTTAATAGTGTAAATATAACGAAGTAGGAGCACAGATTACGAACGTCATATATTTTAAGGAGTTGAGGATTAAAATGAATGATGAATAGAAAGATGCCAGCGACGCCTCCATGGATGGAGGGAATGTGAATTCCCCTTTTCTTTTTCTGCCTGTCCTATAAGTATATTATTTTCATCACTAGCAGGCGAAGCCTGCTGGAGAAGAGAGTACTGTCAAACCCACCACCCCCTCAGGTTTGAAGAAGCGTGTTAGCGTATTTGAGGGATAGCTGATCCTGCAAGTCAAGGGTGCACATGTAGATAAGTTTGTACCGTAGAGTTGAAGTAGTTAAAAAAATATATATATATATATATAACAAAAGAACAGCATGAAAAAAAGAAAAAAAAGATTATGGTAGACTAACGTTAGAATGTGTAAGCGGACTGGCCTTGAGTGGATCTTAGGGTCTTTACTGGTTCTTGTTTGTGTAGTTCTGTCTTCAGGATTAAGTAAGGTCTAAACAACATTGTCTGATTAGCCGGCTTTCCAGCCTTCATGAGAAAAATAATCTTTGAGGTCTTTATTCCTTCATGAAAGTACGCCGTTGCAAAAGATGCATTAATTAGTTGAGGCAGTCTGGTTTTACTTTTTTTGCATACTTCTTTTAATTGCTTGATTGTGTTTGGCTGAGGCCAGAGGCTTTGTCCAAAAACAAGAGGATTACCGCTGACAATGCTGCAGGGCTGACGCTGTTGCTCTCCTTTGAGTTGTTATAGAGCCGCGAAAAGTTCGAAGTTCTTTAAGGAATTAACCTGTCTTCTCTCCTCTCCCACTACTCGAGAACCCGCTCCTCAAAGACTGAGTTGAAGTATTTTTCTTCTTAGTGGGAGATTTGAATACAACCTTTTAGTTTCCACGAAAGAGACTTTTCTTCTCACAAGCAGTGGTCGCCGTTGTTCTGTTTGTGGGATAATTAGTTTGTCAGTTATCTTTTCGTATTCATTTGAACCTGCTGATAGCCGCCCAAAAAGATATTAGATACATGTCAGTGTCTAACCTTTAAATCAGATGGTTCTATTTTTTCCTAACTTCATGTGTCATTTGGTCTACATCTGTCTTCTGCGATGCTGAAGGTGGATCCTTGGGGCTTGTGTAGCACATATCGAGTATGCGATTGTAGGATGAGGTGAACCTTTCTTTAAACATCTCTCTCTCTCTTTTGGTCGGATAAGTAGCAGAAGAACTTTGTAAGAGATTTCTGGGGTGGCTATAGTGACTGCAGTTGAATTCTGTAATTAATAGCAATATACTCTTCGTCAAGATCTTCTGCTGTTACGCGGTCCAGATCAGAGATATCCAGAGGTAACGCTCTGATTAGTCCAAACATATATACTTACTATAATAATGGAATTCTTTTAGTTTTTCACCTTTTGACACAAAAATCAACCGTAATATGGTTAAAAGATATCTGGCTAGTAAAAAAATGCCAGTTGCGCGCATTTTTCCCTCGCCTTAACGGTTTCTGACTAGAGAGTCTTTCGAAAGTTAAATTCATGCAGCGTAAGCTTAGCCAAACTACATCGCTTTCAAGGTCCACAAATCAGGTATAAAGCATGGCTTCCCCACCAAGATATATATATATATATATATATATATATATATATATATATATATACAGTATATATATATATGATAAATAACACCCACAAGGAAAATGGAAAAACGATTCCTAGCGCTCTTGTCTTTATTCTAAAAGACCTCTTCATGGAATAACGTAGGTCAGGACAGACAATGTCTTAAATAGTAAGGAGTGGGGGTTTAATACGGCTACCTGCATCAAAACCCTAACTAAGAGGTACAAATTCTTTAAACACTTTAATTTGTGATTTAATATAATTTGATCTGATAGGATCTAGGCTAAATAATCCAGGGCTAATATTACAATTTTCGAAAGTATTAATAGAGATACACTCCAAAATATTTCTTGAAATGTACTTTAGAAATTTACTTTAGAAAATGAAGAAGATAACACCATCCCTTTCTTAGATATTTTGATCCACCGAACAGACCAAGGTTTCTAATATGAAATTTATAGAAAGCCTACAGCTATTGATTTATACATCCATTTCTATTTCAATCACCATATTAGTATCAAAAAAGTGTTTTCTCTTCCATGTTTCTCCGTGCCCTGAGAATTGTTTCACCCGAATATTTGAATAAAGAGGTTGATAGGATATATAATATAGGTTTAAATTTGTGTTACCTTTTCTACATACTTAAAAATTGTTATAATTCTGCTCTAAGCGTTCATTTTATGAACCTAATCGCAACATCGCTAAATTTCATGCCAAAAATGAATTAGTTTTACCTTTTAACCAAAAGTTTCATAAAATTACCTTGTTTACTAAAACCTTTGAACATAAATGTTATTTTTAAATATGAAAACCAGGCAGTGTATATTCTATTGATTGCAATAATTGTGAAAAATCCTATTAGGAGAGACAGGTAAAGAATTGAATGTTAGAGTTAAACAGCAACAAAATAGTGTTCCTAATTTTTGTCAACAATCCGCATTATTTTTACATATCTATAGTCAGGATCATACTATTAATTGGAATAGTGCTAAACCTGTTATTAAATGTACAAACTATGTACATTTCAAGAAATATTTTGGAGTGTATCTCTATTAATAGTTTCCCAAATTTTAATATTAGCCCTGGATGGTTTAGCCTAGCTCCTATCATATCTAATTATTTTAAATCACAAATTAAAGTGTTTAAAGAATTTGTACCCTTTAGTTAGGGTTTTGATGCAGGTAGCCATATTAACCCCCCACTCATTGCTTGTGAGTCATTGTCTACCTTGACCTACCTCATTCCATGAAGAGCTCTTTTAGAATAAAGATGAAAGCGCTCGGAATTGTTTTTCCATTTTCCTTATAGGTGTTATTTATCATAATTTTGACTCACGTGCAAGTTTTAAGTTTCTTTTCATATATATATATAAAGGAACAACTACTGACAACCCCTTTATTGGAGACCACGTGCGATTTTATCCCGCCAATTAAAACGTTACTTTTTCTTCGGGAACATTAAAGAAGTTTCGACTCCATAGCGCATTGAGGAAGTATCCCCCACTCCTAGGAAATCCTACCGAGCCCCTGTCCCCCTGAGACGAGGCGAGTAAGAGCAGCTGTGTTTCGCACCTTGCTGTTAAATGGTGAATAGACTCCAACTCCGGATTAGATGTCTGTAGCTTGTGAATCCTTTCTCCAAATTCACCCTTCCACTTCAGAATCGCCCATACAAATACTCAGTTTTGACTGGAGATCGGAGAGTCCGGGACGCACGTGAAGTTCGTTTTTATGGTCTCATTCTAAGTTCCGTGAGTGTTCGTCAGACAGCAAGAATTCCTCCGCAGTGATTCTACCCTAGTCAATTGGAGGTTTCTGTGAACGGCAAGCCTTTGAATTTGCACAACAGTCTCCTTTTGTTTAATCGAACAGAAGAAAATCTCCATCAATTACCTTTGAGAAAAGGAAGTTTCCTCTTCCAGTGGAATTACGAGAATTCCCACATTTCCTGTCAAACGTCATCTTTAAAGATTGGCTATCTTAATCGGAAGGTTGGTTCGGATCGTACACCACCTACCTCATTCGGCTCGTGCCCCATTTTCCTCATCGGATTGTTTCTCACTCACCTCATCGCAAGAAGGACCTTCCTCGAAGTCACCGACCCGAAATACTGGAAGCCGCTCTATTATTAGTATTGTCAAGTTAACTCCTTTTGTCTGAGCCTAGTAACGCTAATCGAATAATTCTATTTGAGAATTCGTCCTGATAATAATGATTTAGAGAGTATTTCAATTTGAATAATCCCCTTTTGCCATTTTTTAATTATTATTTTGATGTTTGTAAAGAAAATTATATTTTTGTTGTTTTATCTTTAACTAATCTTGAAGGATACTCTCAGCCTATTTAAGTAAATCTCGGCAACCATTTATGAACTCTGTCTGATTACTAAGGAGTTGAATCTCAAAGCCTCAAGTTTGACAAACCAGTGGGTCGTTAATCCCTGCGAACAGTCCTTAAACAGTTCGTGTTGCAGTAGGTGATTATGTCATATCCCCATATAATATAGGAGCAGTGTATGGTATAGGGTCGTGTACCACGACAATATATATGGGGTTGGGTCGTAGCCTCCATTATTATTACTTACAAAAGAACAAGATACAAAATGACAACGGGTGATAATCATATAGGGGCAAACAAACGACAGGCGATCCTTGACATGACCTAATGTAAATTAAAAGAAAATCCAAGGGATGACGCTGGTAATCCACGGAGATCGTGCAGTAAAATTTAAAATAGTTTACGGAAATTACCTGAAAGGAGATAGGAAAAGTTAAAGGTCGGTGACTAGAGACCGATGCGTCTTGTTTTTTGCGTTTGTTCATAGTAGTATTTTACTAGAGCAGCGGGAGGTGGATGGGAGGAGCTTGAGGCAAAGGAAAGGCGATACTTATGATGTTACTTTATGGAAAGATAGGTGCTGGTTGTGGGTTATTTAGGCTTGCTGGCTATCTCAACGCCAACACAGCATATTGTCTGGTATGTATTCAAGTGTAATTGGGGTCTCTTGTGAGTGTTCTCAACTCCTTGGGTGCAGGTGTATGTATTGAGTGGTAAGAGTCTTTTGTTTTCGTATAATATAGACATGAGTGTGCATCGAGGAAAGCAGCATTCGAGACTCGCTGGCGAAAGTATGATGGGTACGTATGTTAGATGTAGACGAATTAATGTTTTATATAGGTGTAGTTGTAGTTTGCGGTAGTATGTTGACTAAAACCTACGGAGCCTTGTCTTTGGGGGATTTGCTATTGTCCGTGTGATGTTTTGGTATAGTTGCAGGCGTAGGTATTTATCAAATGTGGCTCTGAGTATCTTATTAAGTTTGGTGGAGAGTGGCTATTTTAACTCTGGTGTATGTCTGTATAAGTGTATGTTGTGCATGTAGTGATCTCGCGCGCTTTAGACTCTCCTGTCGGAATCGAGTGCTTCTTTTATTCCGAGTAAGGTCCGACATCATAAAGACGTCTGAATTCATGCATGTTGATCACGTCAAAAGATTAGGTCATGAGGGCTTCAGATATATATATATATATTATATATATATATATATATATATATATATATATATATATATATATATATATACATATATATATATATATATATATATATATATATATATATATATATATATATAAGCTAAAAAAAGGAAAATATCAACGAGATTAAGGCTGGTAGCTAACAATTTAATCAAAGTTGCCTTCCTCAGCTTCCATTCGCCCTCAGGACTGACGGACGCTTTCCTCATTGTGTCTAATGAAAACTCTTAAAACGCGTCCTTGATCTTGGCTACCAGATGGACTTTGGGGTTGCGGGTAAAGTGGTTTGTGTCTTTTTCAACCACCCCTCACACATATTTACTCATGAAATTAAAAAAAGGAGAACGAGGAGACCAGGAAGGGGTGCTGGTAAACTGGTAGAAATTCCCCGACAACCAGTTCTGACTCTTTTCCGATGTAAGGCCTTCCAGCATCAACCCTATCCACACTCTATACCGTCTGAATTGAGCCTAAGATTGTGCTTAAACATGTAGGGTATCATGTCGTTTTGTTCACTAGATTGACACCTACAGACCACGAGGCTTTCGGTGAACTTGGTTTTCATGGTTTTGCAAGATACTAGTTGTTGTGGACGTTGTGTAATTACTCCTGGCAGAAATTCTTTTTATTTGAGACGAACCAGATTGTCCCCGGCTCAACACAATACTTCAACTTTTATAGAAGGCTCTTTGCCTTCCTCCAGCGATTCTACTTGACCTCGGTTGATATAATTCATTCATTGGAACTCTTATACGAGTGTAAGTAACTCTAACAACAATCTTTGGAAGATCCGAGCAATTGAATCTAGTTGGATGAGTATCGCTATGCGGACGCAGTCAAAACCCATTTTGTTTTATTTTCTTCCGGTCACGGCTTAGTAGTTTCCGTGACAGGGCTACTGTCAAATCATGTAGCCTCTACTTTGTCAACAATGCATTGAACAGCAGTCCAGATATCGATATTTTGGTACCCAGCACGAATGATGATGATGCAGTCAACACTTTTCTAACATTCAGATGTCTCCCACTCTTCCATGTCAACTAACTTTTCTAAATTAAAACTATTCTCTGTATCCTAACCAACGTCGTTGACTTTATACCGATACATAATGTTCCTTAAAAGAGGAGGCATAAAAATTGTACATTTTCCCAGAACACCCTGATTAAATATATATATTTTTGCTAGTAGTGTATATATATATATATATATATATATATATATATATATATATATATTACTGTGCAAATTAGTTCGGACAGTGGTGAAATAATACAATTATCTGATAAAGGTGGTTTATATTTGAAAAGAATACGTCAATGATAAGATAAATGGTACATTTAATATGAAATATGACCGCCCTTTGCTATTAGAACCTGATTCACTCTCTTTGGCATAGATTCAACCCAATTTAAACACATTTCTGCCAGTTCTTTGTTATGGAACCAGGCATTGATAACAGCACAAATCATCTTCTGCATCGTAAAACAGTGGGTTTTCTCGATTCTACATTTAATTATAGCCTATATATTCTCGATGGGGTTTAGGTCAGGATAATTCCCTAGCCAATCTATATTGGTAAGTCCACTTTTTACGAAGAATGGGCTCATTATTTGCAATGTATGGCACGGAGCGAGAACCTGCTTGAAAATGTCACCTCCATCTGCATGGCGGGAAGCAAGTGAGTCTGCAGAATTAGTAACAAGGGAATAGTAACAAGATTCCCTGCCACTAGGCCTTTAGGGTTCAAAAATTACCCTAAACATCTTCTTTGGTGGGTATTTTGGCGCCTGTTAAATGTGTTCTGGCTGAAGTGATTCATCTTTGATTCCTCTTACTACCATTGACCTATGTCCATATACATCAAAATGCGATTCGTCTAAAAACATAAGAAAAATCTCTTTCGAGGTCTTTACTGGTTTTCTTGGAATCCTTCACACTATTTCTGATGAGAACCTTGTCATCGTTAAATGTTGTCTTTTGTTCTTTTCGACATTTTCCTTGTAACCGTATTGAATGTTCACTAGTGTCTAAAGTTCATTTCAAAATGTCGCCAACAGTTAACTTTGCTACCGTTGTTTTATTATAAATCCGTCTAACTCTAAAACAAGCATGTTTTCTAAGAGCTATAATACTTGCACGCTTCGTGGGAGTGATATCCATAATAAATTTATAGTCTAATAATGATTGGAAAGTGAATATTCCGGCAGAACCAAGTACACCACGGAGCACGTTTCCAGCAATTATTATCCACAACAAGCTCTGGTGTAGTACTGTAGGGCTTAATGTAGCTACAGCACAAAAAAAAACAGTCGCTAGATGTCACGACTACACTATTCTGCACTAAAAACAAAATAACTTCATTAGTTTTGCTAGAAATTAAGACATATTGTGAAATATTCAAAATATTTTCTACCCTCCGGACTAATTTGCACACAACTATTAGATATATATATATATATATATATATATATATATATATATATGTGTATACAAAGAAAGGGCAACTAAAGGTTCTGCGGGTGATAATACAACCACCACAGGGCTACGCCATTTTTATTTTCTGCCTTTCAAATATATTTGAAGACAGAAAGAAAGATGCAGAAACCTTGTATAGCTGACTATAAATACATGTAGTACAAGAGAAAAAAGAATTGGACGCAGAGTTTTTTTAAAGGAAAGAGAGAGGGACGTTAGAAGAATCCAGAATCAAAGGGAGCAGATGGCGGCACAATGAATGTGATCCTTTACCGAGGAGACAGAGATAACGCTCATTCGCGTTCAATTCTTTTTTACTTGAGTGGGGAACATATGAACGCATAAGAAATTCTATCCCTTATCTAAAATCCATTTCTCCCGAATAAGTCTGTTACTCGAGTTTAAAAGGCCTCAGAAACCGGTCGAACAAATCATATCTTAAAATCTTCTGTAGAAAACGATTGATTAGATTAGGATAATGATAAACCCTCCCTATTCACCATTATATCCCCTCTTTGGTTACACCTAAGCTAAAGTTTAAGCTCACTCCATATAGTTTGTTAAATACTCGTAAGAACACAAGTGCCAGATAGTTTTGTCATGTTTATCTAGTGCTCCGAAACATAAGAGAGAAGAACTGGATCGCGGCACTACCGAACTACGAGAGATTATCCCGCTAAGTAAGACTCCTCTTTATGCTTACACAACATTCTTTGCGCTATCTAGTGTTGAGTTCAAGCAAATTAAACAATCAACCATCAACAAAACGGAATTTATGTATAGTCTCCACCCAGCACCGGTGGCCCCTGGCCGATTTACAGATTCATAGTGTCCGCAATTTCCTAAAGGAATCTGAATCTGGATCCATAAGAAAGATCTATTGAACTTCATTTAAATATTAGAGCATTCATTAATTATTTTCGTCATTTTGGTGCTTTAGGATAACTTTTGTTTTGCGAACTATTAGAATGAGAGAGTGATTAGCCGAGATTGGTTCAAACCTAGTTATGAAAAGTAGTTACTGATGCAAGTCATACTGGCTAAAGTTAGAACTGTAAGTAGGCGGTTCCACTTGGAGGCTAGGTATATAGGAGAAGTAGGAATTACTTCGTTTCAGCCGCCTGTCCGCATACAACCAACATAAACACGCACTCTTTCTTTCATGCTCTTTCACTTTCTTCTCTCGTTTTCACTCTATCTCTATCAATATTGTTTTGTCAGTTCTTTATGGGCGAACAGCGAAGATTAACCGTCCTTACGTGCAATGGATACCAACTTAAACCAAGTATTTCTCATCCGTCTCCTATTCATATTACACACATCGTGGACGGCGACTAATGCCCAAGTAGGCAGTCGCCAGATGAGCTCTTAAAAAAATAAAAAAATAAAAAAAATACACACATCGTGGAGGAGCTGGAAAATGTTAACACATCGACAGCTTCACAGGTACTGCCGAACGCGTTTAAGCTCGTCGTGCATTAGGTGACCAGAAAATGGTCGGCACCGAGGGCTACCGTATTCATATCTAGTGAGAGTTGCGTAGTTTTCCCGCCAACAAGGCTTGAAAATCTTCAGAAGAGAAGATAGAAAAACTCATCGATGTGGTCAAAAATCTGACAAAGGAACTGCGAGGTAGAAGCACATTCCTAGGGAAGAGTCAAGGCGTCTGCTAACGCTCTCGGTACTCTAGTCGGTCGGGCAATCACCTACAGAAGATTTAGGGAGTGGAATATCTATCTAGTGCTGCTATCATCAGAAGTTTATAGATAAAGCATAAAGCTACTATCGTATCCTCCGTGTGGAAGGAAGCCTGCTTCTTCAAAGGCACCAATATGACCTTCATCCACCTTCGCTGCCAAAATCCAACCAAAAGCCTCGAGCTGAAGTCTCAAACCCTTCAGTATCTACCAGCCTCATCATTGTTTCTCATCCGAACATTTCACGAAAGTTTGCTCACTCTAACTTCACTTTTTATCATTCGAAAGATCTATGGGAAATGAGAACCGTATTTCACAATAGAATACCGAAAAACTTAACGTCACCTCTTCAGACTTTTCATTCCTCTCCATATAGAGTTATTCCACACCCTCCGATCACACCACAAGATATACCTCATGGACAGCTTCATTTGTGTGACTATATCTACCTGCCTCCGCACTCAGAGTGGGAGTGGGTGATACAGGGTTGGAACTCATGCCTCTTAATCCTTGATCCATATAGGTGATTCATATTCATGGTGGACAGCGGCTCTAACGTCTCCATCAATCTCAGCTGGAATGCTCGATAAAGAATATCTGAGGTCAGCCTATCCTGCTCTGTTTAAAGAAACTTCCTTCCATCTCTATCTTTCTTGGAAGATCTCTCAATTGGCTGAGTTTTGTTTCTAACGTCTGTCAACCCATCATTGAGGCTGAATTCTTCCAACATTTCTACCTCAGCCTTGACTTCAAATTGAGTCCTGTCACGGATTAATTGTTCGGAAGCGTTAATCACGGAACTCTTTCCACATTCACACTGCGCTTGACTCTTACTATGCCTAATCAATGCATGACTTACCAAGTTCGCTAGATATTTCAGCCATGCATCCAATAATACATTAGAAATAGATTGAATTACTCGTATCCTCCCCAGATCTGACTTCACCTTTGTTTTCTGTGGATATTCGTTTAAATACTCTACACAACATTATATACACATCATAGCTCATCTTTATTTGTAAGCAAGTCCGGTCAACTTTTCTTCAGCCAAAACCAGAACATCAGAGGAGAAGTTTTCGAAGTCCTTTAAAGCGAGGAAGAAGGTATAATTCCAAAATTACGATCCGCATGGGTATTCCTATTACATCAGCTTTCAAAGAATGATGGGTCCTACAGGCTCATATGTAATATCGATGCCTTAAAACTTCTTGCCTCGGCTGATCATTACTCAATACCCTTTATTTTGGACTTTAAGGCTCGAATCACAGGCACACAGGTATTTTCCAAACACAATCTGCTAAAAGCCCGCCATTAAATTCTGGTTTAAGCATTGTGTGTGCAATACACGTGTGTAACTAGGCTGTTTCGGAGGTAAGTGTTTCTGCACTTGCCTCTTAATTTGTAGTTTTTACAAACCTTAGGTGGGTTTTCTTATCAAAATCCTGGTAGATCTTCCATTGGTTTTCATAGACGCGGTATTGGTCTCCTCTCAACACAAGTAAACATTTATCCTTCAGCTAAAGTAAGTTTACGAGCACCTATTGACCTATGTTTTAATGTTCGCACCAAGATAATGGAAATTAGGAGTATAACAGCCTAAATTTCTTAGATACCTCGTAACATACCAGGAAAAGTCATCTGTGCATTACAGACTCGCATGCAATTTCTTTCCTGGTGGAAAGTATTAACATTCTCTAAGGGAATTCATAGTTTTGTCCATTTTTACAGGAATCATGTTAAAATTGTCCCTCCAATTTAGCCATGCCAATAACCTCCTGAAGAATGCAAATAAACGCAGAAAATTTCCATTGAATTGACTAAAGTTCTGTTAGTTCCTTTCAGGAGGCCAAATTGCTATTTCAACAACCTAGAAAAAATATGGCATCCGTTGTAAAAAACTCCATTTCGTATTTTGCCCGATGTAAGTGCAACAGATGCGATAGGGAATTTTGAACGATATCAGTAAGGAAAGTGCGGCCGTTAGTTTCTTTCAAAACAGTTGACCGCTTCTCAGACAAAAATATCTGAGCTAATGAGATAGGACCCTTTCGGACTTATCATCTAATCTGATGTTTTTCCCCCACACATGGTCTAATGCAACCCTCTTCATAGAAGACAAAAATTTGGCATTAGCTAAAACCCAGAATTAGCCATCGCAATGGCAAAATCCTGTCTAGAAAGGAGGTTTCTTTTATCAGAGACCACTCTATACATTGCAAAACTGATTACTCTATAAACAATTTTAAAATTATAGGCCGGAACACTAATGAATATAGCCTGCGAATATTAGAATCTCTTCTTATAAAAATCAAATCCCCCCACTTTCAACCACGATAATTCTTCCGTCCCCCTTCTAATTACTTAATTATATATTCCTGGTGTATTTAACAACCTATTCCCCTACACCAAACAACCACCCAACATAAATCCTAGGTTTCTTTCAGTTTTGTCATTGCTTAATTTCTCATTCTGGGCTCTATCTCCAACTCCGTTTGGTAAGCACTTCATTCTTCATTGTTTAGTTAATATTTTTAACACTTTAATTCCTCTTTTACCTCATACCTTTCATTGACTTTCACCATCTTAAACTATTTAAATTGTTACCCCTTTGATTCAGATTTGTATTTATTTTAGTTTATAGATTCAGTTTTTTCAATTTGTTTGACATTTTACTTACTGGTCTCTTAATTTACTTCAATTAAGTTATTAATTATATTTGTAATTGCCCGTTTACCTTTTAAGTTTTTTTTTCCTAAAATAAGTTATCACTCATTTGATTCATTTTAGTTCTTTTGTTATCTCTTTCAGTTTTTTCTTGTTTTTTTTAAATTCTTTTTAGCAATTTTTTTGTCTTATTGTGTATCTTTTAAATCTTAGAACCTGAATATGGGCATGTTGCCCGAAACGTTGTTCTCAAAATGGCAATAAATATATGTACCTCAGCATCTTCTGCGCCCTTGCCTTCGCTGTGAAATTAAAAATCAGCATGGTTAGCAGCAATATTTATTACTATATATATAAGTATATATATATATATCAAATGGCGCCAAAGGTTTGGAGACTACCCTATTTTTTTGTAACATAAAATTAATGGGACTAATCAAACGATGCATTTTATTTTACTATGTTTGTATCGTAAATTGAAGCAAAATTGTACAACAATTGAGCCCAAACCTATTTTTTTAATAACTGAATTCAATAATGCGCGCAGTCCATATTTGCAATGAAGTTTTAACCTGCTAAGTGATTCTGCAATAATACTTAGGATTTACTCCTTGAGCCGTTCGCTTTGTTCCATTATTTACTCTGACTCCACCGGTCCCTTCTCTCCCCCATTGACTGGCACCCTAGTCTAATAACTGCCTCACTTTTCTCTATAGCTTCATTCTATTGCCTTTAACTTTGTTAGAAAATGGAGGATTTTATCACCAGAAAAAATTATATCTGATAAGATTGAGGAATTCTGCAAAGGTGAGATATTGAGAGCGCCTTCTACAAATTTGATTTTCTTAGCCATTACACACACCGCATAGACTTTACTACACCATTGTAGAACTAACAGGATAGGCAATCGTGGACAGGATTATTGCTGCTGACTTCATGCTCCTTTCATTCCCCCCTATAGACCCTGTCTCCAATCAATTTGTAAGTAGTTCTTAATGCTTTTGCCATAAGTTCCTAGCGCAAATTCATAAACACTTTCATAGCAACAGGTCACCCACCAGATCTCTTTTTTGACCAACTTGCTTATCTCCTTAATGTCGCCTTCTCAAACTCCTCCCCAATCGTGGTGTTACTCGGTGACTTAAATATCCCCAAAAAAAACATTACCTCACATCAATGAATCTTTTAAATCTATTTTTTCTCTCGTCAAATTCATCGACCCCCCCCCCCTTTCTTCCCCTACAATTACATTATCACTCTCGTTTTTCCCCACACCCACTTTATCAACTTTCTGCCACGAAAGCTTCAAATTATCTATCTCGGATCACATTATTATTCAATATGTTTTAAATGTACTTTATATAAATAACTCAACCACCATAAACTCTCTTCCATTGAATCTGGGTTGACTTCTGTGGATCTTGCTTCATTTCTCCCAGATAGCCTCGATTAATCACCTGTTTCTGACCTTAACCAATTTCTCGTCTTCTTTTTGCAGCCACTCTCATCGCACCTAGATACACACCATCACTTTCGCCCTGCATTCTCTTGCAGATTCCATGCCTCTTGGTACACCAACACGCTCAAAGAGATCATAAAACAAAGAAGAGCACGATAGAAAGGCCTTCCTCCCCTACTGATCCCAAAGGAGTAGAATGAAACAAGCTTGTTTGGCTTATTATCTTGCAGATCAAATATATACACCCCTAATGCAGTCCTCCTGAAAAGTTTATACCCGTAAAATCCTTGTCAAAAACTAATAAAATTCTCGTGCAAATTTGCCAGTCTTTGCTCTTCTCTAGTCTCCCAAAATATCTGAAACAACCTCCACAACATATCCCCATGCGCGTTTTGTGCCTTCTTTTCTAAAATAGTTCTCTGCCCACCTTCCATAATCACACTGTTTCCCCCTCCCCCCTACTTCACCTCCGAATCCCTATTTACTCACGCTACTCTTCACTGACCAGTTCGCATCAGTATTCTGCTCACAAAAAACTTCTCTCGGATAGATACTTTCCAACTTCGTCTATATTTTCAGTTCTTATATGTCATCCTACCATTCAACTGTATATCTTCAACGCCTTGCTTTCGCTAGGAGAGTTGTCTTCGTATTTTAAACATACCGCTTTACGTCCGATATTAATGAAACATGTTGACCATAATTTTCATTCAAATTACCCTCAAATCTTTCAAATTCCTGCATCACCTACCTTATGTTCTCCTCCAACATCGAAGGAACTTTCCAGTTCGTTTCCAAGATAGGTCAAATTTTGGATCGGCTATCATACATGTAAATTTCGGCCTCTGCCGTGCTGCCGACGCGAGTAAGCCTTCAATTCTGGTTCTTCTATTTTCTCTCGATGGAGTTTGACACTGTATATCAGTCCTTTCTTTTCCACTCCCTTCGCTCTAAATTTGTTCTGCTTTTATATCATCACGTACTCGTGTTTACACCTATGAGTGAGGTCCCTCTGCTAGCTGCTGTGACCTAAGGTGTTTCTCACGGGTCTGTCCTTTGCCCGATCCTCTTACATAACTATTCCTCTCCTCTTGACCTCCTTCTGCTTTGGCTAGGCCTATTATTCCTCTCTATGCTGATGATACGCAACTCTTTCTCTTTTCCTTCCCAAATTTGTTTCCTGTGTCGGTTACTACTTTTTCATTCCCATAAAAAAGTATTGAATGGCTATCGAATAACTTCCTCAAAGTCAACTATGACAAAACTTAGGTTCTTTTGATGGGCACGTCAGCAGATGTCACTCGCTTTTAAAATGTACCCCTTTGTCTCAACCTAAATGCCTCCTTGTTCGCGTTCTCTGACGTTCTAAATCTAAGTACATCCTTTGAGAGCTACCTTGATTTCAAATTTTATATTATTAATATCAAAAAATCATTTTTCTGCCTTCTCCGTAACCTTAGTCATATCCGATCGTACTTTCACCAAAAAAGGTTTCGAAATAATTATCTATACCTTTTTTACCTGTCGCATTAATTATTGTAACTCTGATTTAACTGGACTTCTAGACACTATAATTCGTTACCCTTCAAGGTGATGATAACTTTGCGCCTCGATTTCTCCTCAATTGTGTACGGTTGTCACTTGCCACACTACTATTCCGCAAACTCGACTGGCAGCACATTAAAGTTCCTATTACTTTCAAATTCCTTCTTACATTTAACATCCAAACACCATAAGTCCCATTTAATAGTCTTCCAGAATAGCGTGTCTAGAGTTCAAAGAGCTCACCTCTTGAGAGTTTACTCCTGCTTTCCGTTCCTCGTCTCTGCTTATGGGTCACCGTGCTTTCTGTGTAGTTGTAATAGGATGGATAATTGTCAGCTTGCCTGCATAAACTCATCTTCCTATACTGGGAATTTCAAACGGGGTCGGAACACCTAACTCTTATTTCAAGAAATTTAAATGGCAATGAACGGATTGCCTGGAAAGGTTATATATTACCCCTATTATTTTTATAATAAATATTATTATTATGTAGCTTTCTTCAGGACTACTTCCACTCGTTCTAGCATGCGAAAAACCAAGTCTATGATGATATCTTGAATGATATTGCCCTATTTTGTTAAAAAAGCCCCGCACAATTTAATCACAATTTAATGGCTTCTCTTCATCAACGAGCAGTTTTTTTATCGCCACAAATTCCCTATTTTGTTCAAATTTGGCCAATTTCAAAGCGGAGGTTCAAAAGTTTTATGATATTTTGTTCCAAGAACTTTGAAATTGCTTTTGCTTTGCTACAAGTTTCTCTTTCATAACAAAAATTACACTTATTATCAGCACAATTGTACCGAACTATTAAGAAACTTTAATGGTTAAACAAGTTTTGGGAGCATATTGAGTTTTCGGAGGTGTTTTTAAACAAAATTATAAGGCCTCCATTTCTTTAAGTGAAAAACAGCCACAAACATGGAACATGTAAGGAGGTTCCTCGGTAAGCTAAAAGAGGGATCGTGTAAGCGCTTCCAATTTCTTATAAAAAAAACTTGCGGAAACTACAAACTTTAAAATAACTAGTTAAACTCCTGTGAATAAGGCTTCCAGACTCTTAAGAGCATCAAATGAATGACAAAATATCTTCATCTTTCAGGGCTGAGCGGTGAGCGACCACGGTTTACTAACCAGTTTCTCGCTGGTTAAGTGTTCTTGGTTTGATCCTCCATGAGTTTTTCGTAATTAGGAAAAAACATTTTTTCGCTAAAAAATTATCCAGTTTATCTTCTCTTTCTTTGCGTTATGATGATTAATATTTATATATATATATATATATATATATATATATATATATATATATATATATATAGATTATATATATATATACACTGTTTAAGTAATATATTTTAATGACAGGCTAATTAATATTAACGTGCATTCTCTGTATTTTCCTCAAAAGTTTTTGGACTAGGCATTTGAGGCTAGAAATAACATTCGCAGAAGACATTTTATTCCGAGACGTCTTTTGATTGTGGTTGGTTATCTTCAGGAAATGAACAGAACTGGAATGATCAATGATCGTAAAAGGTAGAAAATGTGGGGATAGTATGTAGAGAATAGATAAAAAACGTGGCATTATAGTAAGAGAAAATGTGTGCCAGGTATTGTGGCTACCTCAGAAATTTTTGAGTTTTCTTAGTTCTGAATATCATTTAGTACTCAATTTATGAGCTAGCATTCAATACCTTGTCTTCGATGTAAAGGTTTCTTGTAGATTATGTCAGACTTGTTGCATTTTAGTTCTCTTAGGGTCCTTATTTTTACATTTCTAGGCCAGCTGTTATACTTAAGTGAATTGTATCTTTATATTGAATTTAATACTTATCTAATTACTTATTTTATTACTTTTCTTTAGTAACATTTTGTTGTCTCGAATCTTTTTTTCTTCGTTTTTATTAATTAAAGGTTTTTCTAATTCGGATCTTTTATTTATTTAGTTTTATTTATTTATTTGGGTTATTTTATTTTTTCTTAAAAGAGTTTCCACTTTAGATCGTATATTTATTTATCTATTTATTCTTTCTCCTGGAGTTTTTCCATCTCTTATCTTTTGCTCCTATTATGATTTTTTCAGGTCTTGTTTTTATTATACGCCGTTAAAAATTTTGTGATATTCGACAGTAAATAGCGTAAGTCTCTTTTAAGGTTTGCAGCATTTGAATGCTTATTTAAATCTTAATTCCGGTGCCTTTATTTGTTAGTCTAATTCCGTGAAGCACATTGTCGTGGGTTAGCCGAGATTATATATATATATATATATATATATATATATATATATATATATATATATATATATATATATACATATATATATATATATATTTATTGTTTAATCATTATTTTTTTAAACCAAATAAACTTTGACTGGATGCGTTGTTTCGTGCCTCGGTGGTCGCTTGAGGATTATCCTCTAAGAGTGCTATACTTTATATTTATTTTATGGAACGAATAAAAGGGGTTTCTTCGAATAAAAGGGGTTTATTCTTTACTTTATTAACTAAATAACATAAAAAAATACAGATCTAATACACGTCTAAAAGAAAATGGGATTACTGGGTGAGCTTTCGAGGCTTGATTCAAAATCGAATTTTACATGGGAACAATTTAAAGTTAATATCTTCGTCCTTAGCCGGACATCCAATGAACTAATTTTTATTCACGAGGACATATACAACAAGATTATTCTTTACTTACATAAGGTAATGGAGATTAATACCCATAACCAGATAGGATATCTTCGGAGATTTTGTTCCAGAGAGACGTAGCTCGAGTAGTTAGTTGTTTGCTCAATAGATGTCGTTCGTCGACCTGCCTGTCGATTTGACGGCTGACGTCACGAGTGATCTGGGTTGGGGGGAGGCTCAAGCGAAAGCTTAGTTCTTCTACTTTCAGGTGGTTGGGGAGACCTTGACCTCCTTTTATTCCGGATGAGAGGAAATCGTTGTCTTCTTTTTTCTATCTAGTTGAGGTTTGTCCAAGTCAGATAGAGTAAGATTTAGAGTCCTCTAACTAGGTAGATTGATACTCAATAATCCTGGGGCTCGAACGGCGCCGAGCGTCCTTGGTACAATGTGGTATTGTACAGAGTACTTCATAAAGCATCTATAATTTCGCCTGCCATATTTCCTTATAGGATGAGCAAAATTTATAAAAAAATAAAAATGTGAAATTCTTAGTTCTACATAGATCAAAATTGTGAAGTTCTATAACAACAAACCAATTTGGATGATAGAAAAGAGCAGTCCGTGTTAAAGGGTTAAATAGAATGGGAACAGAGATTGTGTTTCTAAAAGGTAAAATTTCTATCCCCTTTAAATGGGCTCTATGTGTTCGTGGTTTAACTCATTAAATTGCATAGCAATTTATTTAATTTATAATTCGTGTACTTGCGCATATGAAGAGCAATAAAGCCTGTTTTTGTTTAGGATTATTATGGTTAGAATATTAAATGATCTTTAATGGAGAAGTAGTTCTCAGACTCTTATTTGGCAATATTTGCAGTATTATAATCATTTGTGTAACTTTTTGGCTGGTATCTACCTAATCTTTTTGTGCCTGGATATTTTCAAAATGTAAATATCGTGTAAATTGAGAGCGTGCATGGAGTAGTAAGTGGAGTTAGAATACAGGAGTTATTTTTTGTCAGGGTACTCAGGATAATTTAGAGTAGGTTAGGTAGGTTATGGTATCACAATAGCCAAATAAATTTATATTTTTTCCTTGGTATTTTCTTTTGGTCATAGGTAGAAATCCTTTTACAATGCTCGTATTGGTTCTTCAGTAAACGTTATTCCTTTGTTGACCACACAGTTGTCTGTAAGGGTTTCATTTTGCCTCCGCTGTTGGTCATTATAGCGCCCTAAAGTATGCCTCATAATCTGCTTTAAAGTTGAGCCGAAACTAATCGCTTATTTAGACTTTCGAGTTATAACTTTCTGGATTTTGATCAGTACTGCTAATTTAAATATGTAGTTTATAAATATTAACAATTTTAGTGTTTTCAATCTCTCTTTACGAGCATATTTACAAAAATACTCTGGATGCTTTCCTATTTGATTCTTGCTTTTGAATACAAATATAACTGCATAAAAGTGTCTATAATATTACTCACCTATTAAACATCTATCTTAATAGTTTTATGACAAAGTTCGCTTCTTCATGTGGTAAATCCCAAAATCACATTGGTTTTGCTCAATCAGGTCAAATTATTTATTTATTTTGCGGGTCTTTTTACATCTATAGGTATATTATATTTATATTATGCAAAAATCATTCCTCTTTCTATAAACAAACATATTCTAATGAGTTTATATGCAATAGTATTTGAATAACTGGCATTTTTATTTTGCTGATGAATGAAATAGATTTGGCTAGATAATCTTGCAAAAATGGCCTCAATGGATTCGGCGACCTCTGCAGTAAATACACCTTTGTTTCTACCAGGAATTTATTAGAAGTTTAATAAGGTTTGCTTATCATGCTTATTTTGGAATAAAGGGGAGCGACAAGTATCAAGCTTGGGCGCCACACATGGTATGCAAGACATGCACCGAGTATTTGCGTCATTCGGCCAGGAGCAAGAGGAGTTGGCTGTTGTTTGGAACTACAATAATTTGGAAAGAGCCGACAAAACATGGCACTGACTGCTACTCCTGCTCTATTTATTCAACAAGGATCAAAAGAAAGAACCAGATCAGCTCCAAGTCTCCTGAACTTCACTCATCATGTCGTTCTGTAGCTCATTGTGATGAAATTCAAGTACCTGTTTTGGAGAAATTACTAATATTAATGAAGAAGTTTCATATAGTGTTGAAGTAGATGAAAAAGAAGTTTTATAGGACGATGATGCTTCATATCCTTATTGCAAAAAGGAGAAGAGTGATCTATTTCGTGATCACAACTTCTCAATGTCTTCTGCCGAACTGTTGGCATCAAAATTGAAAGAAAAATCTCCTGACAGTCAATAATCTCATCGTCCTAAAAAAGGCGCTTCCTGCCATAAAACAAATCTTCTGTATTCTTAAATGGCAACCTAAATTTATTAAAAGAATTATTTATTTCTTAAATTAATACTCAGGAATTGAATGTTATTTTTCTTCAAAATTAAAATAACAGTAACAGAAGTAAAAAAAAAGATACGAAGGAATTATAGGTAAAGTTAGAAAAAATAATTTGTACGAAGAATCTATGACAATTCTTCAATGATGATAGTAATGTGTGAATATCTCATTCAAAACTAATAATTTTGCGAGGGATCTGAATCCTATGCTACTAGCTCATATGGTAAACACTTCAAAGTAAATACAACTCGATTCACAATTATAACAGAACTCATTTCCCTTTTTTTATGAATTCAAATAGTCGCCTAAATTCTCCGTTTCAGCAGGCTGATGTATACATTTTATCGTTGATCTCGCTCCTTTAAAATTCTCTTCTCTTTTTCTGGTGTCTGAGAGGCGGTGGCCGGGTAGACCGAGTCTGAACAGATTTGATTCCTTTCAAGGCCTTTAAATGTCTCTTCAAGCTGCTTAAGTTTCTTTTCAATAAATTATTATTGCACCCTTTTATAAAGTGCAACGAAAAGAGATTAGGCTCCAGAGAGGATTTGAAGAAAAAGATTTCAACAATTGCATGGAACCTCTTGACAGTGAAACAATCTCCATAAAAACAACATTTCGGTGTGATGTTATCTTATAGAAGTTCCTTAGGGAGACGCAGCTGAAATTTTTGCCAAAATATTGATTCCTATCAGAATTAACAATAGTCTATCTAGTTAACTAGGAGACAATATCCCTCGAAATCTTTTTCCAATTAATTCCCAACCTATTTTATAAAAGTTTTCTTTGTCCAATCTTTCAATTTTATTATACTCTAGTAATAGGAAGTTCAAGTATAAAGAGTTTAGCGGTGTTTCTATGAATATCGTGAGCGGTTAATGAAGTAAGTCGTATACTAAAAGGAGTAATTGACGGCAGAGATTTTTTCATTATAGAATCCACTAATTCCTTTTGCTTATGAATCGTCACTGCCCTCTCACACCTCCATTCTTAAAAAGTTATTTTAGAATCTTCTGACCTATTTCTTATCTCATATATGTAATTGAACGGCAATCATAGTGAAAAATCTCGAGTATTATCTTGTGAAAATGGTCATCTCTTTTAGTTAACATTTTTGAAAGCTGTCGCTGATTCCGCAGCCAGACGACCTATCTAGAGTTAACATCAGATCGATCTAATTTTGATTTCTCGTTCCGGATGATGTTACATGCCAATGTGAATTTTATATTTTATCATTCTTTGCAAAAACCAGGGGGTAGGAGCTAAATCGTCACAGGCCACGATAACATTTTTCTATTCACGTTGTAATTTTCCTAATCCATTTACGACATTATATTCAATCTCAGTCTATGACTATTAAAAAATAATTTCTTATGATTTCACCCCTTTTGCCACAGCAGGCAAGTTATAATTTATTGCCACTTTTAAACTTGTGCTTATAAAATGTGGTCTCATTACATTAGTTCCTGAGCTGTTCTATTTTGTGTAATAACCCTAGAAAAAACAAGATTTTCCTCTCACTTTGCGTTACTAATCTTACGTTTTATTATTTCCGGTTTTCTGACTGATGTGCGCCCACAAAATGTCAATTATCTACGTTTGACCGCAAAATATGAGCGAAAGTAGTGTCAATATGCAGATAAGCTACAGGAAACCTTTCATTTTACATTTTTCCGCGGCTTACAAGAGAGGACAGTAAGAGTGCTTGACCTATGTCATTAATTAATAATAATTGTCGTGATACAACCACTCTATTCCATACACTACGCCTATATTATGTAGGAGGGGTAACTTAATCACCTAGTGCAACGCGAAACTAGAAGGACAGTTTGCAGTGATTAACGACCGACTAGAAGGTAACACATGAGGCGTTGGGTTTCAAATCTGTAAGAGTCAAACAAAATGCATAAATGGTTGGCGAGATTTACTTAAAATAGACCGAGAGTATCGTTCAAAGTTAGTTAAAGATGAAACAACAGAAATATAATTTTATTTACAAAGATCAAAATAAAAAAAACAGGCAAAAGGGAATTATTTAAATTGAAAGAGTCTCTCGATAATTATTATGAGGAGGGATTGTCAAATGGAATTAATTGATTAATGTAACTAGGCTCAGATCAAAAGGGGGAACTTGACAATACTAATAATAGAGGGAGGTTCAGTCTTACGGGTCGATGACTTCGAGGAAGGTCCTTCTTGCGGTGAGGCGAGTGATCCGAAGAGGCAAGTGGGGCTCGAACCGACCCAACCTCCTGATAAAGAGAGCCAAACTTTAAAGATGACGTTCGACGGAGAATGTAGGAATTCTCGTAAATCCCCTGAAAGAGGAATCTTCTTTTTCCTCAAAGGTAGTCTATGGAGATTTTCTTCGCTTCGATTAAATGAAGGGAGACTGTTGTGCACATTCAGATGATTGACGTTTACAGAAGCTAACAATAGACATGGGTAGAATCACGGCTAAAGAAGTCTTGCTGTCTGACGAACCCTGACGGGACGAGACGATAAGGACGGCCTTGAGGTACGGGCTGGCACGTCAAACTACAGAAGAACCCGAGTATTTGTATGCCCGATTCTGGAGGGGAAGGGAGGGTTTGGAGAAAGGAGTCACAAGCTTAAAATTCTTAATCCGGAGGCGGAGTCGGGGGTGGGGGGATGAGGATTAGGACAAGTTCGCAGGATTGGCAAATATTTTCCCAACATGCTTAAGAGAAGAAAATTAGAGAATGTTCGAACAGGAAATGACGTCGTCCATGGAGTGATACCATAGCACGTGATCTCCAAAAAATTGTGGGAGGGGGGGAGTCAGATCTTGTTCTTTTACAATAATAAAGATAATAAAGACTTATTAGTTGTCTGTCTACAAAAATAATGACACTATTGTCAGTTATAAAATTTATCTAGGCTGACATTTCACTAATGCATTTAGTTCATAATGTACGAAGAGAGATTATTACAACATGAACGTTCAAATTCTGAACACAGAAAATAGAGAGAATGATTTAAAGGTTTTAATTTAGTCACTCACATGTGTGTGTAACAGCAAAATAATTCATAGCCTATATCAGTATAAGATAATAACATAAAGTTTAAAATAAACCTGCTAAATAGATGAGGATAATCTAGGCCTACATTCTTACGTCTTATCATTAGCTTCGGAAATATATTCATATGAATACATCGGGATGGAATTGGAAGAAGAACTTCTGTTATCAAATGCGTATGTTTAAAGGTATAGAAATGTATTTTTTCATTTTAAACTTGCGTTTCACCACATGGATTAATTTAGAAAACGGGTGAATTTGCATATTTGCGTTCATACAGGTAATATTTAATTCGTATAATGCAATTTTAACAAGTATTTATACCAACGCAATACAAAAACAATAACAATAGATATGAGTAGCTTTTTAGTTTTGTGATTATAATATAAATTCAATTTATGTATTATTACCAAAATAAAGTCCCTTTATAATGTTCTGTTCATAAGCTCCTTGGTAGCGATGTACATATCACAGTATATCCTTAAATTATCTGTTTTCGTTAAGCAAACAACGTTTCACTCTCGTCTTTTGCACGTTTCATGCCATTATTTCCATCATATCGCCTACCACATGTTTCGAAATCTAATTGGAGAAGGTTTTTTCGTTTTGAAAGAATTAAATACCTACAGTATTTTTTATCTTGTCTTTGTTACCCAGTACTAGAACTAAATAGAATTTTTCTCATAGCCAATTTAATGGAAAATCCCCGTTTGTTAGAGCTTAAAATATCTTCTAATTCTTACTTTATTGTTTGTTATTTCGCCCTTATAAACTTCCAAAAACAGTTTCAGACTAGATTTCTTATCGGCTTTTTCTAAGCAGTAACATTAGATGTGTGAAGTTGTGGAATTGTGCAACCATTTTGATGCCCTAAATTACCCTCCAAAATTAGAAAGCAAAATATCAAAATCTATATTTCCATGAAATACTT
The DNA here is from genome assembly GCA_963969495.1 of Ceratothoa steindachneri. NCBI lineage: Eukaryota > Metazoa > Arthropoda > Malacostraca > Isopoda > Cymothoidae > Ceratothoa > Ceratothoa steindachneri. The sequence continues at coordinate 157,383,939 of OZ018322.1, read as the reverse complement.
TAATTTCCATGAAAATTAAGAAAATATAAAAAAAATAAAATCTGTTAGTATTCAACTAAAAATTTATAGAACAGTGGGTAAAAAAAATATGAGGGAGAAAATATTACTTAAAGAGAGAATGTGTCCCAAACTAGACAACAATCAGTATAAATGCAGCTTTAAACAAAAAACAACATAAATATATCATAGACAATTCAACAAAATATTAATTGTAAGAAAGCAAGACTCTGGATGATCTGAGCACATCTTCGGCTACAGGACTTCAACAATTTTTCTTCTCAGCGCCGACCTGGCGACTGCCTTAAAGATCACAAAACTCCAATTTCTAAAATTGCTCCGGCGTGATTTTTTCCTTCTTTTTTATAATCTTTGCAGGAGATCTTCATCATTCCTCTGTTTAAGAGCATTAACCTTCTTAACGAGTATCATTCATAGGTTTGTTATCCCATTTTCATAGAATAGGGTCGAGTTCAATGGGGGACTGCTCCTTCTCAATCTGCACCCCTAAGTTGTGGAATGCTCTTCCTCCTGAAATCAGGTCTTCTCCCTCTCTTACCACATTTAAGCGTCTCCTGAAAACGCATCTTTTCAGTATTGCCTTCTCCCCCCTCTCGAATTTCCATTGAATTTCTATTCTCACCTCAGCACAACGTGCGCTCTGGGAAGGCCTCGGGCCTTGAAGAGCGCATTACAAAAGACTTATTATTATTTATTTATTCCTGTGTTTCTCAGCCGAGAGAGATGACGGCTGTGTGCGTGGGAGATTTATATTACAGACAGAGTGCAAATTAACCGAATTCTAGGTTGGCCAATAGTCAGCTACATATCTTATAGGTTCCGGGAGAATAGAAAAACTAGTAGATAAATAACTTTACATATATGCAAATTAATATTCTTTTATAATAGTTTGAAAATGGCTATTGAAGAAAGCTATACAACACATTAGACGTATGCGAGTCTTATTGTCCTAAAGGGTGGGAGGACTTAGCGGAAACGGTCGCATTACACATAAATGAAAAATACTGACCGAAGGGTCGCTCGAATGACCTTGAGCGTAGACGAAACTGACGATGGAGGCTTACACTGGATGTAGGTGATAGAAAGAGCACTTGCACAGATTAAATGCGCGTTGTTGTTACCAATGAATTTGGTCCGAGGGATTAATCCTTGCCTTGTCGCAAAGTTCAAATAATAGTCTCTTGATAATGACTATTCGGGTTAGAAACGAATCGAGACTGGGCGAGTTGTGTTTGAGGACTGGGTAAAAACGAGTACGAACTAGACTTACGCGAATTAAACAAAAATAGTGGGAGCTAGAACGGTTCTGTGAGGAATTGTGCAGAGTCCAACGGGTCGCGAATAGCAGGTGCGAATGAGGAAATGTAGAAGGTAGGTACTGACGTGGACGGGCAGACAGAGGATCCTGAAGGGGTGGGCAGGCGTCGGATATTGCCTTCCAACAGTGGCACCGAAGGATTTATAGTGGAGTCGAATGGGGTTTTTCCCCCTTTGCCTGAAGGAGAGGGTTCTAAGGTCAGACGCATCGGCAGGCAAGGGTAGTCTCGCTCCATTAGCACGATCGCGGGAAAGTTCCTAAGCCGGCGAGGCGAAACTTTGTCCTGCCTCAAGTGGGATATAAAAGTTTCTCACAGCCGGATGATGGGCTTTGATGCCACCGAGGCGTCTCGTGTTTCGCACCTTTAGTAGCGTAGCAAAATGGGTCGACCAGGCGTCTGCCCTCTCTCTATCCTTTAAGGCGCGGCCGAGCGCATCTTCCTCTCTCTCTCTCTCTCTCTCTCTCTCTCTCTCCGTCTCTCTGATCTCCGACACGAATTTAACTCAAAGCTATATGAATTTTATTTGTAAAAATAATATTTGATAGCGATTAGTTTTCAGCTTATATGATCGATTAAATTTTAGTTGTTAGTTGGTGGGCTAATCTGTATGTGAATTTAGGATATTCCATGCTGTCTTATACTTTGCCATTTTGGCTTTTACAAGAAAAGATGCTTGGATTTACCGTCCAAAGAAGCTTATATATACGCGTTGTTCGTACTAAACGGTCCTGGTAAACACCATCGTAGTTAACAAGAAAATTCCAGCTGCCCAAATATGAACAAGATTTGGGTGTTTACACATCCGTCTTCCACCACGCCAAGAATCTTTCGGTTTCTAAGGAGCTGGTCTCTTGTGCTTTTATAGCTTTCCATTTATTTATTCCTTAAGATGGACCTTTTACTCTTTCAACAAAACTATGAACCTTTAAATCGCGAACTGATTGCAAGTTCACATTTTAAAGGCTAAATACGAATTATGTAAAAAGGTAGAATAAATACATGTTTCTGTATCACATTGCAATTTCATTAGTGCCATTTGGATTAGGGCAGCAATATTTCAGAAACGAAAGGAAAACACAGAACCATTAACTATAGAGAAGGCATCGTTCTTAATACGTACCTGTGTTGAGGAACAGGGCCATGGTCAGGAAAGATGCGTTTACCCCAAAACGAATACTGGATCTTTAGTGTTCGAAAGTGGCAGGTAATTTTTTTTTCGCCTCCATTTGTATCTACCTTAATACTTTCTTAACCATTTATTTGCCAAAACCTTCATGAATAGATAGTCTGGTTGTTATTTATTTTCTTTTAAAATATTAAAACGAAAATTGTTCTCTTTTTTAGAGGTAAAAATTGGGAATTTTTCTCTTTTCGTGATAATAATTAACAAATGCATTAAGCAAGATGCCACATACTCCATAAGCATTGGTATCCGAGAATCTCAGCCTGCCAAACATTCCTCAAAATCCCTCAAGTCTCATTTTAAAATTTTAACGAATCATATTCTGATATTTACCTTAGAATTATGTTAAGGATATACTCCTTTATTTTGCCCAAATATAAAGTCGAGAACTAACAAGGACAGTTTTTGATAAAAAGAAGTTATTATGAAATGGCTGAATTTAAAGGAAGTATAAATACGTAGGAGATACAAAACTGGTAAGTAACACTCCTGAACACATCCAAGATTCAGATCAAACTATTCCTCCTAAATTATTCTTAATTATCGACTTTATTCATTCGCCGTAAGACCATGAAGGATATTTTTATATTTGTATTTGTAGTAATAGTTCTAAAAATTAGAAAGTACGTTGTAAAAGAGTGCTAAACTTGGATGTAGTATTCTAACTTGAAATATAACAAATACATAAGTCTTCGAGTATGAAGTTACAATTTCATAATATTCAAAATCAAAGAACATCAATAAAAAATCTCTATTTATAGATGGATAAGTTATTCAAACTATTAATGAAACATGATATTTCTTACATAGGAGGTAATTTCCAAATAATATTTAGATAATTACTTATACTCTTTTAATGCGTCAGTTTGGAGGCAAATGAGATTGATGTAGTACCATTAGAAACCTCAGTTTTCTAATTTCTAAGAATAAATTCGATACCTTAAATTATCCGTTTTTGTAACTTTCAAATTCAAAGGAACTGAGAAAATGAACAGAAATGAGGCGAGGGATTGAGGAGTGAGGAGATTCATTATGTGACAGATTCTTTCTTTTTTCATATAAGCTATTTTTCACCTTTTCAAAGTCGTCAATTCCAAATCTGAGAAAATTGCAATGCCTTCCATCATCATTCAAGGGCCAATTTGATTCTTTGTTTTTGTTTTAAACAAGGATCTTCTTCTTAGTAAAAGTAAACACAAGACCCTGATATAAAACTGATACTTCAATGCCTTCTCCTGTGAAAAGGGTAGTCACTAATCTTTAAAACAATTATTTATGGAAATTAGGATTTTTGTTCTTATCTTATATTCCCCTCTGCTACAAGTGCCTCTACTCTATTCCATCCATTACTGTAATATTTTCCATCAGCCAAACACTTAATAAATCATTCACAAGTTTCAGCTACATCCTTCCTGATATCTCTGGTAAGCTGTGATCAGATTTAAATCAAATCAAAATGAAACCAATGAAAACTTTAAATACGGAAGTAAGTGAAGCTAGGACAAGAGGAAATGAATGAAAGGCGCATAGTCCAAGAAGGCAAAGAAGAGACTTCTGTTAAAGATGCAACAATGTCTTCTCCAAGAGTTTTTCTCCTTTGCTTTATTGATTACCAAATATTTCTTAAGAAGGTTCTGCAAATCAACTCCCTATACAGCTTATATTTCCTCACAAGTTCTATCTCATTTTATCATATAGGAAACGAATATAGGAATTGAAAATATAAAGGAAAATTTGTAGTGTCTTTCAGAATAAAAAACTTAATCTTTGACTGATTAATAAAGAGATATTGTAAAGATAATATAATCCCTATTTACTCTCGTTTTAATCTTTGTTCCATTGTAGTTGAAAGTAAATCCTTTCCCTTTAGGCACGTTAATACTAAATATTTATTGTGAAGAAAACGGAATAATCCTGAAACGTAATTTTTTCAGCCAAAAATCGAGAAAATGGACAAAAATAGGGATTTGCCTTTTGCGGCGTGGATTATCGCAGGGAAAAAATTATTTCCTTTGATGTTTTCGCAGAAGGTGAAAAATATTTCGAGCATATTAGATAAATAGTCTATTACGGGTTCTAATAAATGATAAACTTGTTCAATTTGTTTCTTTTTAAAAAGGCGAATGTGATGTTAGAATGAATTGTATTGTGGCCGGACATGGTTTATCGGAATTGAGGTTGATTAAATGTTCAAAATCAATTGCTTGAGGCGTATATTTTCTGTTCTTAATAGATAAAACACATCAATAAATTTCGTTCGTATTATTAATGGTCATCAGCTTAAATTCATACCATTGGGTCTGTAGAGTGCATAACAAATAATCCTTACCCTTTCTTTATTTGTAATGTTACACACAAATTATATCTTGAAAAAAGGCTCTATATTGAAAGAAACATTGCGATGTTTTCATTGCAGTAGTACGGATTAAATTAGCATAAGTCTTGATTCCATATAGTGTCTACATAGACATAATTTCTACTTTATTGCTCAAGAGGGAAGCGCGCTAATATAGGATGGAATCACAAAGTTTAGAGGACTTTTTATAAATCAATTTAAATCAGTTTGCCTACATCTATTAATTACTTTCTTTCAGGAGATTTAAGGATTTATGTAATTTCTAAATCAAAGAGTAAATTCATAAAAACAATACCCATTTACAAATATGATTGGAAGGTAGGCGACAATATTTTCTAAATTTTGAACCCCACTGTCAGTAGATATGTGGTTTTTAAAGCTACCAATCGGATTAATAAGAGAAGCAGTTGGATTTAAAGTGTGAAGACTAACATACTTTAATCACTCAGGACCCCAACACTTATAAAGATCAGGATAAACAAGATAAAGCGTAATCAATTGAGAAGTGAGATACAAATTGCTTTAGAAGGCAAAGTGAACAATGTAACCCCGCAAGAATTGCTGAAATCACATAATTTTTACGCATATATTTTTTCTTTCGTTGTTGTCTAAGTTTTATTTTATATTATTAATCTTTACTTAGAAAATAATCGAATTAATAGAATTATACACTTCGTGATTCAACTCTGTAATAATAACCCCATTTGTTCTAGGCGTAAAGTATTGGATAAATGGAAGATGCATCACAGGAGGAAGTTAAGATAGTCGGTTCCCATAAATTGCCTTTTCTTCCTTATTATACCTGTAGTTTGTGGGGTGAGGCTAGAACTCTTTTCTTTGATATATTCATTCATTATACTTCTTATACAATTATTACTTCACATTACTTTAACTTTTTCTTTGAGAATACTTATAAAGTTTATTTTTTATAATTATAGACATTTCTAAATCTGGGACAGATACAATTATTTATCTTACTACAAGTTTTGATATGCTTTCAACAGTAACCAAATCTCAACACAATTCTACATGTAGATTTTATACATATTAATTGTTAAATATTTTATATTTGCTTCTAACTACTAACTAAATGAATTATATACATATACACATGCGATCTGGCATAAATACAGGAAAATGTATCACAAGAAAAGTTTCTTCAAATATGTGGAAAAGCTAGTGATATAATAAGGCACAGTATTTCCTATTGTTGGAGAGTTTTAATTGTGAGATAGATTGTTGTGTTTGAGGATAGACTAAAAAAGGCTTGTAAGCCATCTAGTGAAGTTAAGGATGTTTAGGCCCATGTAACGAGCATCGCTTTTCGAACAAGGAAGTTGGTGAACAATTGAGCAATAGAAGTAACCCGTTTATGTGTTTGAATAAAGATTCACCGTAGAAATAATTGATATAAACAAATTTAAATCACCAACTGTGGGATTGATTTAGGAAGAGCATAAAATACTGAAAAGAATTTAGCAATTATAGATTCATTTTATGGTAGAGATGAATAAAGTTTTGAATAAAATGTTTTAACAGATATTGCGAATTATCTGTCTCTTTCTCTGTCTGTCGTTCTGACTCTATTTTTATTTCTCTTGCACAGACACTCCCTCTCTCTCTCTCCCGCTTTAACTCATTTTTAATCTCCATTCTAATATATCTCTCCATTGTTATAATATATATATATATATATATATATATATATATATATATATATATATATATATATATATATATATATATATATATATATATATATACTCATATAACCTGAAAAGGGCTCACTTTTTATGAGATGAAACCAACTTAAGACCCACGCATATACGAGTATCTTTGTCCCCGTTTCAATTGAATGGTGATAAGCAGTAAGCTTCTAAAAATATATCTATAAGGTATATTTACTTTATTTCTTTACAGTAATATCATAAATGGTCCACATTATATTCAAATGTAATTTGCTTATAAATAGTTCAATATTAAAACGATTAAGCTCTTTTTTCATTTTATACATATTGAACATTTTTGTTCGTAAATCTACCAATAAGCCCATATTTTCCTTAAACTGCAATAAAACTGCAATATAGACCTGAAACTTGTTAATTATTTGCGTTCTGCGTTTTTTCTATAATTAGCAAAACTCTTTTAATAATTCTTAACCATAATAATATAATTTGACATCTTAGATTTCTTATCCAATAAAGACCCAATCTAAGACCTTAAGCATGACTCGTTTCTCCCGTAACAATCTAATGAAGATAAGGACTACCCTTCTAAAAAAAAACCACTATATTTATTTATTTATTTCAAGAAATGTGATACTGTTCCATATTATATTCTGGTGTAATTTGATTATTGATATATTAATATTAAAAAAGTTATGCCGTTTTTCTTTGTATACATTTATGCCAAAAAATTTCCAGGAATCCAGCGATAAACTCTTACATTACACAAACTGCAATAAAACAGCAGTATAGAGCTGAAACGTATTAATTAATTGGTTTCCGCATTTTTTCCATAATTTACATAAGTATTTTTATAATTTACAAACATAATAATATAATTTAAGGACTTAGATCTCTTATATGTAGCATAAAGATTCAGCCCAAATCTTAAGGCCCATAAACATAGAAAATCGCTGGTGGATAACTTACTTATTTTAATAATGTATGAAAATCGTGGATGAAATTGAAACATTATTATTAATGAGCTTTCTTTTTTAAAAGTGAAAACAAGAATTTAGATATTTATTTTCTAAACTTATGCCTTTTTAAGTGTGAAAACATGTTTTTTTATAATTAATAGATGTTTTTCTGCTTTTACAGACATTTCATTTCTTAGGCCTTTTTCTAGTCAATAGATAGTGCTTAATGTCAGTTTTGGCCTTGAAGAGTGCCATATAAGAAAAGGAAATTTAATAATAAGAAGGAGAAGGTAGAAGCATCTGAATAATAATAGTAAGAATAATAAAATAATAAGAATGGGAACAAGCAAAAGAATAAGAATAATAATAATCATTAAAAGAAGAATAGGATAAGAATAAGAATATCTCCAGAACTTGAATAGATAGAGACTAGTGGTTAACGGTATCGAGTTGGTATGATCAAGTACTACCTACCTTTTTCTATAAGGTAGATCACTAATGTCTTACAAATACTTTCTGTAATTAAGTTCATCCATTTAATGGTTAAATGAACCATATTTTTGATGCAGAAAATCGTAGGAAAATCCTGTGTTCTATCCATCTGGGACGGTAGAGATTCCAAAACTGAATGTATTCAAACGCGGATTAGATAATTATATGGGGAGGGAGGGTTAACTTTGGGGGGTATACTTGACTCATTCCTCTGGTTGCAGTTATTTTATTATTGTATATTACGATTTATTTTTATTTTGACGAGTCTTGATGATGATGCTTGTTGTTCCTGACACATTCCTGTATATGGTTCTAATTGTATATTTTAGATGCATGATCGGACACAATCCTATGGATGCATTTTGTGGGTGGTTTTGACAAATGCGGATGACCTTTGATAGGCTCTGATGGCTTTTGTCATCCGTGAAATTATGTTATGCTATGTTATCCCAGATTTTTGCTTTTGTGCGGACTAGTTCAAGGATCTCCAGTTGATTTTTTCGGTGACACATTAAACCCAAAATAAATCTTCGGAACTCGAAAGGATAGAGTCTAGGGGTTAATGGTATCGAGTAGATAATCTCGAGTACTTAGGACCTTTATCTATAAGAAAGTGTCCTTATTGGGCTTATTCCTGCTGTAAAACTGTCCAAAACTGGTAATTTTTGTGGGGGATTTCATGAGTCTGCGGTGCATTTAACGATTTATGTACTTTGTTTTCCTGTTTATTGGTAGATAAGGCATTTCCTTTTCGGAATTTTTTTATAATTCAATCGCGTATATGCCTTACTTTAGCCGCAAATCGCTCATCAATTATGTGTACTTTTATCGCTTTTTCGGGTTTTATTTTTGCGATCATCATAATCGTCGATTTTAAATTGGCATTTTTTTATTTAACGCAGAAATTTATAAAAATTCTGAGATTTATGTAGTTTTGGATACCCTTTCGAATGATATAAGTTCTGAGTCCGTAAGCCCCATAATTATCGATTTATTAGCTATTTGGTGGTTTACTCCACCAAAAAACTTTGGACCTAGAGGTCCTAGCGCTTTGGGACTACCACCAAAGGAAAGAGCGTACCTAAGTACCTTAAAACGCTATATTTTGATTTATCCTTTTTCTATAAGAAAGTGTCCTTATTGGGCTTATTCCTGCTGTAAAACTGTCCAAAACTGGTAATTTTTGTGGGGGATTTCATGAGTCTGCGGTGCATTTAACGATTTATGTACTTTGTTTTCCTGTTTATTGGTAGATAAGGCATTTCCTTTTCGGAATTTTTCTATAATTCAATCGCGTATATGCCTTACTTTAGCCGCAAATCGCTCATCAATTATGTGTACTTTTATCGCTTTTTCGGGTTTTATTTTTGCGATCATCATAATCGTCGATTTTAAATTGGCATTTTTTTATTTAACGCAGAAATTTATAAAAATTCTGAGATTTATGTAGTTTTGGATACCCTTTCGAATGATATAAGTTCTGAGTCCGTAAGCCCCATAATTATCGATTTATTAGCTATTTGGTGGTTTACTCCACCAAAAAACTTTGGACCTAGAGGTCCTAGCGCTTTGGGACTACCACCAAAGGAAAGAGCGTACCTAAGTACCTTAAAACGCTATATTTTGATTTATCCTCGACAAATAATTAATTTTTAATCGCTATTTAATTGTAAAATGTGGCTGGCAGTCACGCTCTTTTACTTGTATTTTTTTACCTTTTAGACCCATTAAATCAGCTTTAAAAATAAAGTCATTAAACCTTTCCAGTGTAGCTTTTGACTTTCTTTCAAATAATGTAAGCCCTAGTATTATTCAGCGCGTAGATCCCGAGATATTTGCAAAATACCTTGTTCATGATTTCATGCCCTCATTGGTTTTTCCTTGAAAATGGGGTAGGAAGGTGAAAGTTGGATATTCTACGTTACTTACGGGATCGCTAATTCGGTCCAATTTTTCCCCAAAATCTCTAACTTCGTGGCATTATTATTTTTAAAGCAATAATTTTTTTTTAATTATTCCAGAATTATTATTCGAATAAAAATATAAATCGCTGTAGGGAAATCGATATCACACCCTAAAAACCGAGGCCCTGGTTCGGTAACCGCTACGTCCTGGCATTGGTAGCGTAACCCGATTACTTACCCCACCCCCACCCCTTTCTCCCCTCGTCCCACTGAACACAAGCAAAGGCCTCGCACAACCACGACATGCACTAATCATCAGATTTCGCGGCCGGCGAGCCTTATACTGGTTAAACTGGCAATATTTCCCCTAAGAGTTGGGATTTAATTTCACTTCATAGATGAAATTAGAGGAGCATCGACCAAAAGCCAGAAGATGCCTTTAGGGGTAAGTGAAAGACGGTCGGAAAAGCGCCGTTACAGGAGAGATGCTTAATTCCTAAGACCTTTCCCCCTCCTTTCCCTACCCACAGTGGGGTGGTGAAGTATATAGGCGGATAACGGTAGAAGAACAAAGAAAGATCGAGTTAGCGATTGAGATGAGAAAGTCCTGCTAGAGTGCCTGGCAACCCAGCGGAAGGAACAGAGAAGAAGCTTATGCTGAGCCAGTTTCGGGTGGTCATACCAAAATTATTTTAGCTTGTAATGAGAAACAAGCTTAATCATCTCTCGTCAGAGAAACCCGCTATCCGGTCTACAACAAAAGCCAGAGATAGTGCTCGCCATTGAGGAATACCCTCAAACCCTCCCCATTGGTCAAAGGATTTACTTATTTGCTCATCGCTCGTCAGTGCGAATCATTCCAAGATTAACCAGAAGATTGAAAGAGGCATACGTTCAAGGGCCCGTTGTTGAAACCATCTGACTAAGACAACCTGCTTAACGCCATTCGTCACCCGCGCCGAAATCACCTGTTGCTTCAAGCCTGTCCGTGCGCCAGCCAAACAGCTAGTCGGTCTGTGAACCAGTCCACGCGCCTGGCCGCAAAAAACATTTAGGCCTAGGTCAGTCTCCAGCAGATTCACGTGTCTTTGTTTTAAATGTAAAGAAATTCCATTATTTTTTGAAGATCAATTAGCGTCTAATATTAAAATGAGGTTTCGGTCAACCATTACTTTATATTTATTTGTTTAAATTCGTAAGTCTCACTTAAACTCGTTTAATTCATAGCTGTATAGTTTGTTTTGTTAGATTTCTTCTTTTTTTATGTTGTAATTAAAGATCTATTTTCTTAGAAGTATTTAATTCAATCCTCAAAACGCTGAGCATGGCACTAGAAATCCTCAAAGATTAAAATAACGTAATAATAATAATAATAATATGGCACTCTTAAAGAAAACGTAATCAAGGCGTTTTTGAAGTACGTAACAGACCTATATATAGTCCTATACCACCACTCAGTCCTTCAATACCACGACAATAGCATTTGCGGATAGATCAGCATTTTTACTTTATAATATCCAGATCTTTTATTTATAAGTTTACTAGCGACGTCACGATAGCCTTTTTGAAGACAAAATGAACTTTTGAGTTTTTGCTCATAGTCTAGTGTAGTTTTGAAAGAATCTCTAGCGTCCATAGCTATGAATATATTTTATATTCTAAACTGGCCCCCCCTCCATTTTCAAGGTTGGGTTTTATAGACTTGAAAATGGCCAAAATGGATTCTACACGTGGTACTTTAAACGCCTATCGAGGGTTTAGTAATTGTCAAGCATTAACTGAGTAAATGCCAGAATTGCGAAACAGTGTGGTTAAAACCGACACGACGCGCATTCGGTCATTCGGAACCTAATCAAAGTTATCATGATCATCATCATTATCATCACTTCATCATCATCACTTTATCATCATCACTAACTCTATAATTTAAAAAGGGGATTTTTTTTAGTATTTGAGTAATAATTTTATCTTTGCTTGGCTATGACTTATGTTTTTCATCTAAGTTATTTCTAATAATTCTTTTATAATATCAAAAAACAAAATGGTGAAGTTCAGAAATAAATATAAGTATATATGAATTTTTTAAAACCCAAAGAATTACAAATGGTGAAGTTCAGAAAATTTAGAAAAATTTAACCATGGATGCTTTTTTTTAGACTTTAATTCGAATCTTAGTAGTGAAACGCAAGTTCTCCCGGTAGGGGGGGGGGGAGTGGCCTAGCCATTGCCTGGTTTGTTATGATTTTATTATAAAATTTTGTATATATTCTTGGTAATTGTTTTCTCATGCGTTCAGAAAATGCAAGTGTAGTAGGTTTCGCTCGAAAATTACCTTCGCAAGAGGGCCCCAAATTTGGGCGCTGCTAATCGATTTCGGTTAAATTGAAATAGGTTAATTGACAATAGCGGCCAAATTATTTGACAATTCGAAATATATTATGAAAACAAACCTTACAAATAACAAATTCGCATCCTTTGATATAAATATTTTATCGTAGGCCGATTAAGGCCGGGTGCTGGGCGCTAAATCCTGAAAATCGGTCCCGTTTTTTCTGCCTCTTTTTTATTCTAACCCTGGTGGGAAGGTTTCTATAAAGTATACGCCACTTTAGCTGTCGTTATAATAAGAGTGCAATTATATCTTCTATATCAATATATATTTTCCTTTTATACAGTTAAAAATGATATAATCGGTTATTTGACGATGTGTGACGTTCAATTTTAAGCTCACGCCCAGATATTAAACCCCATAACTTGGGGCTGAACCTTAGTACGAATATGGGACGTGTATTATTTTTCACGATATTAGATCCCCTAGACGATTATTTAGTTGAGTTATTCGTATATCCCTTACTGATTCCCAAAGCGGGTCTCTAACGTTAAATTTTGCCCCCAAAATCGAGATTTTCGGCATACAGGGCCGAATTTCGAGGGTATTGCTACGGCATAAAATCATAAACTATATATCGATCAAAGAGGTATTTTAGTTTCTATATACGATATACCATTTTTTTTGGAGGTATTAATAGTTTCGAAAAGGATCGATGAATTAAGGCGGTGTGACCACAAATTCACCTAAAAATCAGTTTTCGAGTATTGACACTGTCGTAGAGTCGAACGTCGATACTAGCCCAGGATTGATTCTGTGGTGACACGGGAAGGGAGCACGACAGAAATTGGGGGCGGGAGGATATAGATCCCAGTACGCGTGTTAGTTAATCAAATTAGAGTGTTGTTGGACTGAATAATCAATTCTTAGAGGTTCTGGGTTTAGAGAAATTAATTGTAGACCAATAACTTTACTATGTACAAAGAAAATATTTTTAGCCAAAGTAAATAAATGACAGTAAGTAAGATGAGATCCGGACTACCAAACAAGGGGGTGGGTACAAATGACTCGACGGGGACAAGAGTCCAAGAGAGGATGTACGCTGATAGCTTCCTAGGAGAGGGGAAAAGTGCAAATAACGGAGGAGAGTTACGTAAAGCCTAATTGACCGGAAGCTTTGGAGACGACGAGGAAGCGGGGTGCTGCAAAGTTCCACTTGAAAAATTCCTTCTTCTTTAACTTCGCTGAGAAAATAACGAGGGAGCCCTCTAGGCGAGAATGAAGTCGATACCCGATTGATGGATATCTGTCCGTGTCTATCGTCTGTTGGGCAGGAACTCTGGTCTTAGGTACGAGCGAGGCCGGGTAGAGAGGTGAGGGGTCGCGTTTCGTAGTTGGAAGCCTTTGGGAGGCGGAACAACGGCGTACGAGACTGTACGTGGCTGCTAACCAAGACGGGGCTGTATGGTACAAATTTCTCAAAGCTTTTCCTGAAGTATTTATACTGCCTCGGCAGAAGCGGGTCGCCAGATGCCCCGAAAACGGGGACAGGGATATTATTAGACCTGGCGAGCTAGGGGTAGGGAATATTCTCGACAAGCATCAGAGGCTGATGCGAAAGTCCTTTACGCCGAAGGTGTCGATCAAGTGATGCAACGGAGAGAAGGGGAACCCAAAACAGATCAGACAACGTGCGAGATTCTTGAGGCTGCTTCTTGGGTTCGACTGGCTGGATCATTTTTGATAAGAGCGCCGTGGTCATCCGACCTCGCGGAAAATCTCGCTGAACCCTGAAGCTGCCGGGGGGGGGGGGGGGGGGCAGGTGCATCTATTCTCAGGCGATACGGGTAGACAGTGGGTTTGTGATGGGGCATGGGGCTATATTTCTCTCTTTGACATCTCTTTCCCTCCCAAGATGGAGCTTCCGAAGGAAGTGACATCAGACTAATATAGGGTAATTACACGGCTAAATTTCCAATAGGGACACAAATACAAAATGGATGGTACGGGGTACTCTGCATAAAAATAAGTTAAATAAAGGAGACTCGGAAAATTTTCGGTATTCCTATTACCGAACAAAATTAAGTAAAAAAATTAATCATCATCACTTAATCATAATCACCATCATATTTGAATAATAATTTAATCTTAGTTTGTTTATGATTCAACTGGCTCGATCATTTTGATAAGAGTGCCGTGGTCATCCGAACTCGCCAAAAATCTCGCTGCTCCCTGGAGCTGTCTGGGCGTGCTGGTGCATCTTTTCTCAGGCGACACGGGTAGACGTTGGGTTCGTGATGGGGCTGGGGGATAAATTTATCTCTCTGATATTTCCTTCCCTCCCAAGATTGAGCTTCCAAAGGAAGTATCATCAGACTAATATAGGGTAATTACCCGGCTAAATTTCCAATAGGAACACAAATACAAAATTAATGGTACCGGGTACTCTGCACATAAATAAGTCAAATCAAAGAGACTCAGGAAATGTTCGGTATTCCTATTACCGAACAACATCAAGTAAAAAAAGTAATAATAGTAATCATCATCACCATCATATTTGAATAATAATTTCATCTAAGTTTGTTTATGATTTATATTTTTTTATCAAAGTTACTTTTAATAATTCTTTTATAATATCCAAAAACAAAATGGTGAAGTTCAGAAATAAATATAACGGTTATATGCTAAGAAAAATGTGAAAGCACTTTTATCAGATTTAATGTTTCTTTACAATTATGTATAAATCTATTATATGCAAAAGGCCTCAATGTAAAATAAATGAAAAAATAGGTTTTTTGCTCAAATGTGCAATTTTTTAAAACCCAAAGAATTACAAATGATGAAGTTCAGATAATTTATTTTTATATGTCTTCTTCTATATCTATATTCTAGCAACGTGATATTTTGAAAGAGGGGAAATTAAGTTTAGAGTTCCTTTTTAAAAAACTATAATTGGCGAAGTTCAGAAAATCTATATAAATTTAACCATGGCTGCTTTTTTTGAGATTTTACATATTAATCTTAGTAGCTAAGCACAAGCTCTGCGGGAGTGGCAAAGCCATTGTCTGGTAATTCAAGAAGACAGGCAGGAAGAGTTTTCAATAGCCTTAGTCACCATAGTCTCGATAACGAGGGGCTTACATATAAGGATATTAAAAAAGAAGAATATCCCACGATACAAAAAAAAGGTACGTACGAACAGGGAAAGTCCTAAAAAATATATACACAATAAAAAAGAAATAATGGCACATATTCCTATAAGACATTATACAAAGCTACAAGAATTATTTAGGAATATCTACAAAAGTAATCCATTTAACGTTGCAATTAATTAATGAGAAATAACTGCAGAGACAAATCTAGGGGATTTTTGCTTAAGCTGTCCGTCAGGCAATTCTCGGAACCTTCGATGTATACAATTTTAGAATTCTTGGAGAGAGAGGCTCCCCCTTCTTGAAGCGACCATTATTCTTCTTGACATTCCGTAGCTAAGAGAGGGGTTTATGGTTAGTTTCGAACATGTGCAAATTCTGATCGGTTCGGCGTCACACACGGTGACGGAGTTTAACCTTAGGAAGTCTATGCAATCCGGTAAGAATTGAACAAATTCTTGACCATGACGACTGGAAAGCAATACTCCGTCTCCGAGAGCTCTATAATACCCATTTTCAATAGCTTGTCAACCTCCCCATTGAACGCTTTTCTTAAGTGAATGGGGGTGAGGGTGGGGGATACGGCTTCGAATGGACAGGTTCCCCGGTGGGGAACCGAATATTGTGCCTGAACTGGGCAGCACAACCAGGGGTATCCGAGATTACATCGGTGAATTGGCTGAGTAACACTTGTAACTGGGTCTTCTGGGGGATCGGAAGTTGAAGGTTTATACTCAACGCGGTCTATGGGGAATCGGGGGTGTTTGGCAAGACGTGAGGAGGATATTATGCATATTTTTCCACGCAGGTGACTTATACCACGACCAAGGGGTCAAGCGTGTAGCTGGATCCCCAGGCGGATTCTCGAATGGCTGGCATAAGCACGTCGATGGTACTTCTTAAGCATTTTAACGTGGAATAGCTTAGTGCCAGAAGAGGTTTGGATCAAGTACTCGACGGGTACGCATCTCTCGATTACCGGGAAAGGGCCCTTCCATTTGCTCAAAAGTTTGTTGTTCTCCGTGGGGAGTATTTAAAGGATTTCGTCAGTGGGTTAAAATTTTCGTTCTTTGGACTTACACTCGAAGTATGTTTTATACTTGCCCAATTTTGTCTAGGCGTTCTGATGCGAGATCTCTCTGGACTTTTCTAACCTCTGCCTCAAGTCTAGGCGGTAATCGCAGGAGTGAATCTTCTGGTAAAATTTCGAATTGGAGAAAATCTCATATGGGGCAAAACTTAAGGTACGATGGGGAATTCCCCTGTATGTGAAAACGGCTACCGGCAAGAAACGGTGCCATTCGTGGGGGTGGGGGGATTCACCGCACAGTTTCTTGATGATGGATTTGGGGGAGCCTTTGAGACTCACACATCCTGTTACTAGCCGAGTAAAAAGGGGTGTTAAAAAGTGGTTTCATCATCAGGAGCTTCCCATCGTACTCCATCAGTTGCGACGTGAATTGGCGGCCACGTTATCAGACACGATTTCCTTGGGTAATCCAGAGCGGGAAAAGATGGAGATTAGTGCTTCCGCGCAGATGCTGTCTATGTTCTTCAACGACACGGCCTAGGGGAACTGGGTGGCACAATCCACTAAAGTTAGCACTTGACTAAGACCTTCCCTCGACGGAGGGTGTATCGGACCAATAAGATCAATTGGGACAAGAGAAAATGGCTCTGAGATTACGGATCCTCTCTGCAATGGTGCAGGCTTAACTCTTCATTTGACGACAGTCTTTTGGCAGATGTCGCAAGACATGCAGTAGCGACGGATTTTCCCATGAGCACCTTGCCAATAAAAATATTTGAAGATCTTTTGGGCGATATGCATGTGGCTCAAAGTCTTTGAAAATAGGCTTTCATGGCTAGTGGTTAAAATGTGAACAACGTGAAAACGTCGAACACACAATACTCGCGTATGGGGTTTACCGTTTTTTGAGCACGCCCAGTAAAGTAAGCCTTCCGTAACTGGTAAGAGATCACCTTCTCTTCTCGGCTGGCTTCTTGCTCTTTTGACTGGGCCTTAGCCCAAAGGGGTGGAGAGAATCGCAGTTCTTTTTAATTTTTGCAAAGTCTTGAGTCATAACCTCCTTGAATTCTGAAGAACGCGAAGTTTGTAGGGGTGATGACATCTTCGAATCCTTTACTACTTGTAAACGGGTAACCACGGGTTGAGCCACGGAGTTGGAGGAGGCCCATGGGCACTGAACAATGAGGACAGAGCAGAATTTTATATGGGCTGATACTACTTATGCCCAGTTAGTGAATTACGTACAATCGATGTAGCACTTAGCGATAAGGAGTCGACTGGCGAGCCTCAAGTAGTCGTGCACGACGATGGATTTATTATGGTCCGGGGTTACTGGGGAAGGCGGCTTGTCTGACACCACTATGCAGGTGCAATCGGTATCTCTCACAAGATTGGAGACACGGCAGCCAGTAATCGTTCCGGATTCGACTTAAGGCCTCCAGGGGTAATCGTATCATACAAGAAGTTTACCTGATGGCCGCTGGGACTTGAGGTGCTCAGGGAAGGAGAAGATTCCGTTGGTATTGACGGAGGCGCATACGTTGCAGAGATCTAGTATACCTGGAGATAAGAGTTATTCCTGACTTTAAAGTTCAGGGGCAGTTCGTTTTCACGTCTTCCTCCACACTACAGGAAAAATAAATGATCGTCTTCTGAGGAAAGATGACCTAGGGGGGCCTGAAGAGAACGGACGAAAAGAGTGATTTTGGCTTCGTCAGCCCAGTTATATTGCAAGCTTTCTTCTATTTTCAAGATGAATTTACCTATGTTTGGCCTAGATTTTGGGGAACGGGGGCCGTTTTCTTTCCTTGTTTTGGATAAAGGTTGTGGTTTTATGAATAATTGTAGGCCTCTTCTGTGTACTCCTTGAATGTGAGGCACCGCCGGTCATTTATGAAAGATATAATTTTATTCAGAAGTGCAGCCAACAACTGCTGTCTCAGGAAGAAGTCCACGAGGGCATCGTAATCATGCGGGGATTTTAGGAGCAGCGAGCCAAAAGTTGAGGTGACGTTAAAGGGTGAACCCAAACTGACGCATGTTTGCGCTGGCTAAATGCTGGCATTTCTGAATTTGGATCGGTACAAGTCTGAGGTCATGTTCTATGCCGCCAGTAACTCCGAATTTAAGGTTGTAAAATCAATTGCTGCCTCCGAGGAGAGTGATATGAATATATGTATCTCGGAGTTGGAAGTGTAGCAAGGGCAACAATTGAGCCACTACATTTGCCTTAATGTGCGAATGGTTGATTTCAAAGATTTTCTCGTAGTGGATTAAGAAGGCTCCAAAATTCTTGCCTTCCTTGAAAACCGGAAGCTTAACAGAAGCGGTAGGTGGAGCTTCGGACCTCGAGCTGATGGAGAGTGTCTTGCTCCTAGTTCTACTCATTTTAAGTTCATGAAGGCGGATTCTTTCCCTTTCTTTCCTTTCTTTTCTTACTCTTCTTCTCGTTCTTTTATTTTTCATATTTCTTCTCGTACTTCTCTTTCTCTTTTTCTTTGCATTCTTCTCTCAATCTGTTTTCTTTTCGTTCCTTTTCTTCTCTTTCTCATGTTTCTTCTCGTTCCTTCACTTCTCTCTCTCTCTTTGTCTTTTCTCTTCCCTTTCGGTCCTTTTCTCCTCTCGGATATAAGCTAGGAAGTTCTTGCCACTGAGCCCAAGCGACCTTTCTTGCCACTTAACGTGTTAAATAATAAAGATATTTTATCGCGTTCGACCAACTTATAAACAAAGCACCACGGAAAAAGAGGGGGGGATTATTTAGACACACAGCGGGAGTGCTGGTAAGCTCTGGCGGAACTACAATTCTTCACTTAAAAAACAAACCAACACAGCGATATTTAATTCTCACGGAGCAAATTCTTAATTATACTCAAAATTTTCACTCAGAAATTTAGCAACAGCTTTTGCTGCCCACAACGAATAAAACGAAAACATAATAAAATAAATGAAATAAGTGTGCAGTTGGCCTAATTTATCAATTCTCAGAGTTTTGGGGTTTAGAGAAACTAATGGTAGAAAAATAACTTTACTATATACAAAGAAAATATTATTAGCCAAAGTAAATATGTGACAATAAATAAGATGAGACCCGGGGTACCAAACGGAGGGACTGGTAGATAGGTGGATAAAACTGACTCTACGGGGACGAGAGTCCGAGAGAGGATGTACCGTGATTGCTTCCAGGGAAAGGGCGGGGGGTGCAAATAACGGGACGACTCACGTAAAGCCTAATTAAACGGAAGCTTTGGAGACAACGAGGAAGCAAGGCACTGGAAAGTTCCACTTGCAAAATCTCTTCCTTTTTCACCTCGCTGAGAAATAAACGAGGATGTACTCCAGGGGAAAACACTGTCAATTTAAGAGTGATAGGTGCCTGTTCGTGTCTATCGTCTATCTGTGTGGGAACTCTAGCCTAAGGAACGAGCGAGCCTGGGTAGAGAGCTGACGCTTCACGTTCGTAGCTGGAAGCCGTTGAGAGGCAGAACGGTGCGTACGAGATGGTACGTGGCTGCTAATCAAGAGGGGTTCTAGGGTACTAAATTCTCAAGGCGTGTCGCCAAAGGCCCCCAAAACGAGGACAGGGATCTCATTAGACTTGGCACAGCAGAGGGCGGGGGGTATTCTTGGCAAGTATCACAGGCACGCGCGAAAGCCCTCGACACCGTAGGTCTGTCACCGATTAGGCAATGCGACATGGATCACATGGCCGTGTGGCATTCTTGAGGTGTTTCCTAGGGTTCATTCTTGATAAGAGCGCTATATATCATTTTGTAGCTATGAAATAGATCCAAGCAAACTTGCATTGAAACAAAATTATCTTAAAGTAATACATAGTCATTGTCGTTTACCTTTGCCGAATTTGACAATTTTAGCACAGCTGAAAATTTGTACCAACTGTATCTCTGGAACTACGTGCCGAATCTTCATCGGATGTTTACCATTTAATATAACAATATATTATCCATATGTTTATGCAAAAGTAGCCAAAGCCGCGATTCCTGAGACGAACAACCAAACGACTTTCCTTCACATTGAAAATGAACACTCTACGAAAATATGTGCTGCATTTATTATGCACACATAGCCAACATCACATGCCCAGGTACTTTTGCCACCGAGGTCAACCGCATGCTCGAAAAGAACGGCCTGCAGGAGATATGGTTCCCGGAGAACTCTTCTCCAGAGGAGGTTATGCAAATAAGCGTAGCCCCCCAGTGCCAAGAAACGTGCCTAAAAGGTACCCGCACCGAAAAACACAGCCAGCACACGCGATTCACGTCTGAATAAACCCAAACCAACAACACAAACATAAAAACAAGCGCCACTTACATCCCTAAGAGATACTACCGTTGCAACAAAAACACAAACCTAGACACTAAACAAGGAAGCAGTGCAACCAAACGAGATCAGGTCTCCACGGTCGAGAAAAACTTCAAAAATTTGTTGCTCAAAGTCAACCTCCTCATATCGAGGCAAGGAACACCAACTTAAATATCATGCGAGAGGTTTCAATCTCAAGCTATATACCCCCGAATTGGCGCCCTTCCCAACCAAAATCGATTCCCGCAAAGTATGGGAGGGTCTTAGGACCCAAAGATACAAGTGGGAATGCTTAGATGAGGTTCTCGAGCGGCAGGTTAAGGAGGCTTTCGCCCAAAATATGATTAAATTGACCAATGACAGCTTCCACACAATCACGGACACAGATTACCAAAAAAAACGAAACGGCAGGAAGCGCACCCGCCCAATACACCTCATGGAGCTAAATTAGATCGCAAATAAGCGTCTACTTTAATGTCACACACACAGAGAAACCAAACAACACATTACACAAAATAACCAACACACTTACGATTATACTCATGAATGTCGATGGGTGGGACGGAAAAGGTTCCATCTATGGCAATATTATGCGACAAAGTGAGCCTGACATTATACTTATATCTGAGCACGGACTGACTGCGCAAAAGGAATTACAAATATTTCAATACGACGTCATTAGCAATAATCATTTCCAGGAACGGTATGATGGCTGCGCAATAGCCGTCAAAAAAAGGACTAAAATACAGAAAACTAAGTGACTTAGATTAATCATACCTTGCAATTGAGGTAGGCACTACCCTGGTGGGGCTGGTCGTGGATACGAGATATCAAGCCCAAGACGCGGCTATGTGCCCATTCACAAACTTTTGCAGATTTTCAACCATAAGAAAAATGTAATTTTTGCTGGAGATCTGAATACAAGGTGTGCAGCGGGTGTACCTCCTACAATAATGCAGGTAGAAACATCGAAGCACTACATTCCAGACAATACATTACAAGGATCGGACCGGAATTCCTGATCTACATAACGGGAAGAGCAGCAATGAAACCTGATATAGTCCTATCCAGTAACTGGTTTCCATACAACTACTACATTGAACCGGGCCCCATTATTTCGAGTGACCACCAGGCTATCAAAATTACAGTAGGAGTAAATCCCATTCAAATAGCAATCCAAGAACGCAAAAGCTATAAGCAGGTGAACTAAGGAAGCTACAGAAATTACCTTCTAAATTATATCCCAGACCCTTTATTTGATGATAATTTAGAAGAAATAGATAAAGAGCTGGACAGAATCACTGACTACCTAATTAAAGCCGATGAAAATAGTATTCCCCATATTAAATATAAAACCCTTCTAACTCCCGATTAGATCCCTCCCATGAAAGACCTGGCCCAAGAATATAAGGATCTTTCCAATGTAGTAGCGCTGATAGGGCCCAACCACAATACCCATAAAAGAATAAGACAGATTAAAGACGAACTCCAGACTTTAATTACGGACCAACAAGTATTTATATGGGACAGATTAATAGAAAGACTCGACATAGAAACAGACTCACACACATTCTGGCAGACATTTAAACGTATAAAAGGAAGACTTCAACAAAAAAGAATCACACTCATAAACGACAGTAAAGAAATTGAAGAGACTGAAGAGATTGAGGAAATGTTTAGGATTTTCTGGTCCACAATCTTTAAAATTACCCCAGAAGAAAATGACAATTACGACCTCGAATCCGAGACTGAAATAATTCAACAGCTAAATACACAAATACACAGAACCTCTCCTCATCATTGTCTGTCTCAGGAAAGAGAGATAAAGGCTATGGTAGGAAAATAACTGCCTTATAACTCTCCTTTGCTCTAAAATCATTTCGTCAAAGAGCACTGGGTACCACGGGGCTGACCAGGGAGAATTTCATCAAGGCCCCGCAGAACATTGGGAGTGGGCTACTTAACATCATGAGCGCCCCTCTGAACACGAGCTACTTTCCCGATCAGTGGAAAGTGTCCAAGATGATTTTTATCCCAAAATCGGGAAAGCCCTCAGACTGCCCTGCTAGCTTTCAGCCGATATCTCTCCTCGAATTTGCTGGCAAAGTCTTCGAGAAGTATTCGCTAATAGAGTAAACTCTTTTTTTGACGAAGCCAATTTGCATAACGAGCAGCAACATGGCTTCAGAAGTAAAAGAGGAACTAATACGGCACTAGTCGTTATCACCGAAAAGTTTGCCAAGATCATGGCAGACAAAAGGCATGCCGACCTAGTGCTCCGACTATATCATACAAACTTTTGATAAAGTTTGGAAGAGAGGACTACAATTTAAGATCCTTTAATTAGGCCTGAAGAGAGATTTGAGGAATTTCTATAAGTTCCGTGACCTAAATCCCTCAAATAAACTCAAGATATTCAATGCATATATTTTTTCAAGACTCTTGTACCCCCGCGTGCCGTTAAACGCGAGCGCCAAGACCCACATTGCGAAACTACAAGTCATCCAAAATAAAGCGGTTTTGCTTATTACAAACACCCGAAGAAGAGAACATAAACGACAGAGGGAGATCCACGGCACGATTGGATTATCTCCTATCAACGTGGCGCTCCATGAGAGAGCTAAGAGGATATGGCAAGCCATTGGTACCCGCTTGACCCCTGAAGTCTCTCGTACACACCTAGACATCGAAGTCGACAGACAAATAAGACCATTTAAAAGCAGCAAAATCCAATCTGACAGTGATGTGACTCCCAAATACATATGACAAAATCGACAATAGACAGGAAATGACTAGTGTTATGCGCAAGTTTTTTCTTTAGTGAAAATTAATTACAAAATAAATTCAAATTCAAACTTTGCTAAAAATTCAAACTCAAATAAAACTATAATAAAATTTGCTCAAATGCCCACAGCGTGAATAAAAACCCCGTTTCAGATAAAGGATTGAATGCCACAAGATCATTAACACCTTAAAAACTAAAAATTAAATTAACTCGATTAATTTAATTAAATAAACTATAAATTTATAGTTGATTAAATAAAAAAAACTAACAAAATCCATACAAAAAGCAAAACAACAGAGCTACACTTTCACCAGGGACCTTTTTATTTTGTCTGCCACACATTCTCTATTCTTTAAATTCACCATTTTAACCACTTTCCTCTCTTACTATCTTTCTCTCTAACTCTACCTAAATTTCACCACTTTTTTATTTCCAATGTCCAATGTTGAGTTCGCTGCGAACTGGTAAAGGCTATCACAGGTAAAGGAGGAAAGGTTTTTAGGCAGGACATAAAGAAAACGCCTTCTCAAGAAAACTTCTAAGGAGAAATATATGTGCTCCTAGGGCTGATTGAAGATTCCTTCTGTGCCTCTTGAGCAAAGTAGCCCACCCGAAGGAGTTTCTCTTCCTTATTCTAAATTCTTGACTCTTTTTTTTCATAATTTTTACCTCAGACTTACTTCTCACTAGCATTACATAACTTTGTCACCGGGAAGGTCTGGGTTGCAGGTGGTAGTAGGCTATAGGGAACCTCTGCTAGAGAACCTCTTAGGGGGCCAGAAAAGGGGGGCCGATTTTCAGTCACGAGCCAGAACCCAACTGTAGACAGCTGTTAAGGCTAGGCACATATAGGTATGGTTGACCAAGGAGAGTGCGAAAATTTAAATGTATGCTAGTTCAAACTAGAACAGATACAGGGGCTGCTCACACTTGTGGAGACTGGTTAAGACTCCACAGCTGAAGATCGACAAAAGAACCAGTCTCGGCAGAGAGAGGACGACTCCCGGGAAGATGGACCCACCGGACTTCAAAAGGCTTCTCCTAAAACTCATACACAACGGAAGGAAAATATCACCAAAAGAAGTAGTGCAATGCATATTTATAGATGTGGAGATACCACTAATCAAATGTATTGAGATACCATTAGATTCAAAGTTATTTTTACAGAAAACAAAGACGTAAAGCAGCTACTATCATCTGCTGGGAGCATTAGGCTAAGAAAGTTAAATTTGTAAACTAGATTACCACGACAAATTACGGCTAACAGAAACGTCATTGCCGAAAAATTGAGCCCTGGGTAGGAGAGCACTCATGCCAAGAAATAAGAGAAGAACTTCAGGAGAGACAGAAATGGCTCAAAATTGCAGAGGTGGTCAAATTTAAAGATCACACTCACGTTTTCAAGGTCATTTATGAATCTAACTAAATGGTGTGAAGGATCATGGGACAGGGACTTCTCGCTTTCAACATGAGGATGCAATCGGCCCACATACAAAGACACGTCTTTACAAGTATACAGTTTTACTTCAGATCTTATGCGTTGGAAGAACATACGAGGCAAAATTGCCGCAAAAAGGACCTTATAATCTGTTCTAAATGTGGAACTAAAAGCTATTCTTGGCGATACTGCAACAACACAGTTAAATGATGCATTAACTGCCAAAGAGACAGAGAACTATGACTATGATTTGTTTCAAAAGAAGAGAAAAGAAACAGGGTCAAACAGAAATAATACGAATATTAATAAAAGCTCATACGCAGCAAGGGCAAAAGGTGATCAAAAAGGACCGGCAATACAGATTAATTTAGATTGTACGCTCAAAGTAAAAATACTTACTTGTATATTACATGCCTACGTGATGAATATACACCCCATTTCACGCCTTTGAGATAACCAAATTCGCGGCTGGCCACAAAGAAAAATGTCTGCCTCAAAAGTCACCTGCCAGCCGACGAAGGCGCGAGTTTATTCACGCCGTGATAAATCTGCGGCTTGAGACGAGGAAGGCTCGGATGACGCCAAGGTGTGAATGTTTGCATCTCCTGGCGGCAGACGAAAGGTCTTTTCGCGCGACGATAAAAATTTTATGAGAGTCCAGTGCTCTGCCTCGATTTTAGCTCTTGAGGAAAATAAAAGAGGAAATTCTTCCTGAAGTCGGGCAGAAGATCTTGGACCTAGTTTGTGTGGGGGGCTAGTCCCACAAAGGAAACAATTCGCCTGCTGCAAGAAAGAAACTTCGGGGAATTTTTTGTTGCCGTTACGGTACTTGTATGTGCTAAACTTCTCGCAGACACGCCACCCCCTTTAGAGTCAGAGGTTACACAGGATCTTCCTCTGCGGATTACCCTCGAAGTAGATAGGTAATCATTTTTGGCCACCCACTCCAAGTGCCAATAATCGGAACGGACAATTTGAGTAGAAGAATTCCGATTTGAGTCACAGTTCGACTCGCCTTCGCGATCCAGCCTAGGATCGTTTTATCAGGACACCGGTCTAGGATTACCTCCCACATTGGATAACCTCGGACGACCTGGCTAAGTGCAAACATCGTCAGAACAAAAAACATTCACCCTCTTCTCCAAATAAGTACGAACTCAAAGGTATCGTTAAAGTGAATTATCCCCTCCCCTAACTTCACTAGTTTAATCGTAAACTATAATTTCCTTCCCGAGCTCATAACCTCGAGTATTACAAGTGATTAATTCAGTGCTTAATTCCGTGATATTATTTAATTCATTCTGTCGGATGCATTAAGACGCAAGCATCCTACTAAGTAGATTTTAAGTGTAATCCCCACGATATTATATAGACTTACCAATTCAGTGTGGAGAGTAACCTATTTTTACATATATATGCTATTTCCTATTTGCAATTTATGTATATTAAAGTTTCTATTTTTTTGTATCTGTGTGTTTTAACTATTTTGGACGATCCTTTGGCAATTGATATGCAATCCACTCGGCTCAATTCTCGATATTATATAAGTCCACACATGACTGGCTTTTACTGAGTGAAAACACACTCAGGGGATCATTATCTTGACTTTGATCAAAAAGAAAGCACCGGGGTTATTTTTTTTCGCTGGAAGTGGCTACGGTAGGTGCATTGACTACACTTCATTCCCACTTACCTTGGTGCAGGATTAAAATAAATGCCAAGGAATTGAGATTGGGATTAACCACTCACTAACCCTCGATACAAACCATTAAACAATTTATGTGGAAACCTGAAATGGTGACTTTGAGCGAGGAGATCAGCCGATCGGCAGAACATATAAGAAGATACGGAATATCATGGAAAGCATACAGCGCAATAATGAGACATAAAAGAAAACTAATAGAACTAATTTATGAAAAACAGAAACAGAAATGGGATCAGCACATCAAGAAAATAGATGTGGAAGCATCACCAAGGGAATTTTGGAAACATATCAACAGATTAAAGATTCGGACCAAAAGGGATGAAATGAAAATTAATGATGCAGCGAACAACATTTTAGAATATGAGAAAGAAATTTAGGCATTATTTAGAGAGCACTGGAGAAATGTATTCAAATTTAGCGAAGAAGAGAATGAGGACTATGACATTGAGTTCAAAAATCCGATCGTGGAAAAACTCATTGGAGAGATGGAAAGGACATACCACTTCCACTTTGTCAAGGAAAGAAGAAACAACAACGGCGGCATAGACACAATCATTACCTCTGAGCAATTAAGAGAAACCATAAAGAACTTCCGACAGAGAGCCAGAGGCAGATCTGGACGTATCAGATTAAATTATATCGAAGTACCCCTGAACATACTGGAGGGAGTGAGAAACGACTTCAATGCGTGCTTAAACAAGGAATACTTTTCTGATGAACTCAAGGTAAGGAAGATGATATTCATACCCAATGCGGGAAAAACCCCAGATAAAGTAGGTAACTACCGACTTGTCTCGCTGGTAGATTTCATCGGTAAGGTTATGGGGGCGTCTCCTTATGTGTACTTATTTCTTGACTGAAAATGCCCCTTCAAACATTGTCTCCATGCATTTGACTTAATATTCTTGATGATTCCTACTTCTTTAAGTGGGCTGGGTTAGTACTTAATCTTCGTAATTCTTTCTTCCTTGATGAATCTTCCATTTATCTTGAATATATCTTGATGTGAGGATTCCTTCCAAATTCTTGATCGAAGTGATGTTTTCTTCTTAATTCTTGATGACGGGATGAGTTCTTGATGCTTCTTAATGACGTGATGATTTCTTGAGAAGAGTTAGCCCTTGAAGCCGTTTTCTTCTGGGATTTTTCTCCTTAAAAATTTGTAGACTGTATGGATCGATCTTGGGTCTTTGTATCCCGAGGCAAGCACTCTACCGTTACGACGCGGATTAGTCTGTTTTGACTTAATAATTTATTAGGCTATTTATATTCTCGCGTTGGAAGGAATTTTTCTCTTTCTCTCTCTGTGATACATCTTCGCACCCCAAAACAGGTCCCTTTCTAGAACGCGGAGCGAATTTGAGGATTGGGAAGAGACTAGTCTTGGATTTCTGAATAGATGATTACTAGTAGCTCTCCCTCCTACGACCTTCGAGTCTGCGGGATAAGTGGAGTTTATTCAGTGGGATGAGGAGAGCGTGGCGAAGTCTCTTTAATCAATGAGTAATAATAGCATCTCCTTCCCAAATCTCTTTAAGTTCCCTGCAGCACCTTTTCTTAATCTCTATTAGGAGAGCAGGTGCAGTTGTAACGAAGATCATAAGATTGTTCGGCCTTTTTGAGTGTAACCAGTTATGGGGGAGGCCATATTTATAATTTGTTTTATTTCTTGACTGAAGTGCCCTTTGTAACATTGGCTTCCAAGTATCTGACTCTTGTATTCTTGTAGGCTGAGATTATTTCTTCATTAAGTTGGCTGGGTTAGTCCTTGATCTTCTTTTTTTTTAATGTATCTTTCTTTTTAGCGATGATGTGATGACTCCTTCCAATTCTGATGACGTGATAACTTTCCGATGATTCTTGACGATTTTGATCGGATAAGATGAGTTGAGACGAGTTAGCCTTTGAAAGTCGTATTTCCTTGAATTCCTTTTCTTTGAGCGTGATTTTCTCTTGAGTCGATTTTTGGTTCCTTCTGGATTAATTAGTCCTTGAAGCATTCTCTGTTTTCTTCAAGAATTTTCTTCAAGAATTCGCTATTCTGTAAAATGAAACCAAGATCGATTTTAAGTATAAGACTGAGCAAATTTTATCTTAAGTGAAATTTTCAGATACGCAGACAAATGCAAAAATAGGTAAGTCTGGAATACTAATGAATATTAGAAGGAGGATGAAGAATTCGAATATTTCATTTTCAATGTTCCCATTATTTTGATATTAACAAGAAAAAAAAATTAGTGACAATGAGATCATATATATTAATTCCTAGGCAAAGGCCTCACTACTTTCCTTCGTAGGGAGAGCTTGCACTTTACTACTAAGATTAAAATTTAAAATCTACAAAAAGCAGCCATGGTTAAATTTCTATAAATTTTCTGAACTTTTCCAATTATAGTAATTTTAAAAAGGAACTCTAAATTAAATTTTTCACCTTTCAAAATATCACGTTGTAATTCTTGGGGTTTTAAAAATTCACAAAATTTTGAAACTTCACCATTTTGTTTTTTCGATATTATAAAAGAATTTTTAGAAATAACTTTGATAAAAAAAACATAAGTCATGACCACACTAAGATGAAATTATTATTCAAATAGTAAAAAAAATCCCCTTCCTAAATTATAGAGTTAGTGATGATGATGATGATGATGATTAATTACAAGTATGAATCATTAGACAATGAAAAGGAGCTCTTGCTTGCATTGTGGATACGGCGTTGGTCTTAATATAAGGTGGTTGATTCAATCTCAGTGTATGTAAGGGACGTTCCGTTTATTGGTAGCTGCTCTAGGCTTAAACCCCACAGGGTTAC
Organism: Ceratothoa steindachneri; assembly: GCA_963969495.1. Taxonomy (NCBI): domain Eukaryota; kingdom Metazoa; phylum Arthropoda; class Malacostraca; order Isopoda; family Cymothoidae; genus Ceratothoa; species Ceratothoa steindachneri. The sequence continues at coordinate 157,354,452 of OZ018322.1, read as the reverse complement.
GTAGCTGTTCAACACGTTATCACGCAAATATGGAATCATACCATCCCTATTATATGCTTTCCCGTCTTTATAACATAAAATATTCATTCTCTCCTACGTCCTCGAAACCTGAAGATCATTTATTCATATCTACATACCCTTGGCGTTTCACGGTCGCTGGTGGGTAACAAAAACACACTAATACCAGGACACCTCCTTTCGTCTCAACGAGGACCAGCCACATAAAATTTTCAGCTAACCAGCGATAATCGTTCCAGTCTTAATGTTAACTTCACTTTAAATTCAGGAAGCGAGGGACATATAGAACAATTTGTTGTACTAGTATTAGAAGTAATTCAAGGAAGAAGAAATGCAGGTAAAAGAAGTGAAATCGCAAGACTAAGGACGGAATTCTTTGGAATGCACTAAGAAAGAGATAAGGAAGATTAAATAACTGGTTACTGCGCGAGGTAGTTCAGATTATTGGAAGATAGGCAGTGAGGGTGAAATTTATCATACGGGAAAAATGATCAAATTAATAAAAGCAGGTAGACTGAGGGGCAACTTAGGTCATGAAGTGAACCAAAAGCTCTCAGATCTAACAAAGTAAGTTAATTGTCGTATAGTTAAAGAAATGACAGAAGGAGAATGACGAGAGAAGTAAGGGGAATGAAATGTTTAGTTCTAAGCAAGCTGAATATGGTACATAGTAGAATCCTTCATACCTGGAAAGAAAGGAGTGCTTTTACACAAAAAGGAAGCAAAAGCAAGGATAAAAATTTCCAGACTCTTGTAATCAAGGTATAATAGAGTCCGTCGAAGATTGTAGCAAAATTACAACAAAGTTCTGGAGCCTTTTTGCATAAGAGATATGAACAAAAGCTCCACATCAAAGGTCTTGTTCAGGTTCTTGACTGCGTCACCTACGGATTTGGAGAGGCCCTAAGGTGCAAGACGGTAGGCCCTCTTATATAAGTCGCCTGAACTTCACTTCAAGAATGTTTTACAGAAGTTGCAGCCAGGTAATACTTGGTTATAATCCATATGGCTGATAGAGGATTTTCAGCAATAAAGCTAATTTAAGTATCAACAAAGTTAAAGACGCGCCAAGAGGATTTAGAGGGCCATCAAGTGTAATATATTATATTAAGGAAAAATATAAGCCCCCAGACGGATCAAGGCTGCTTGGAACTGGATTATTATTGGAAGATAGAGCCCAATAGGTGTGTTTCAACAGAATCTCTTCTAGAACAGAGTCACGAGCCATGCTAAAATCATGCTGGTGATCTAGATGGGCTCTTATGCGATGCTGCCAAATTAGTCATGAGCGTTTGTCTACATAATAGTACAAAAATTCCAATAAAAAATAGATGTGAGTAATAAATGAAAAAAAGTTAATATTCACATACCTAATTATAAATTTTGATAATCATGAAGTTGCCATACAATGGCAATACCCTGTATAAATAAATCTCTTCTAATTTCCATTCTCTATCAATTTTACTGCTGCTCATAATAGAATAACAGGATATTTGGAGAAAGATTTAAGCGTTTTTATTATAAGCATATTAACAATATTTTTCAATAATCACTTCGTCTTTAAAAAACAATAAATTATAGCTTTCGTAATTGTTTTTCTTTTTTGTATCGCTTATTGACTATTCGCACTCTCAATCGATCTTCATTGGCCTGTTTGAATTCAACCTTAATCGATAATTTCGTGATCAGTGACAGATTCTTGAATCACTCTTGTAGTCTGTAAGAAAATTCCTGATCGTATCTTAAGGGCCTCGATCCACGCTGATTCTTTTGCTTTGAGTTGATAAATTGGGAGTAAATCCCTTTTTACCAGTTTAAAAATTTCAACGCGAGTAGTATAGCATTCCCTTCACGCGTCATCTCTCCTTTTTCTCTCTACCTATCTTTGTATCTCTCTCTAATTCTCTCACTCACTATCTTTACGGTAACGGGCTGCTTCTCTTGTTTCTTTGCTCATTATACCTCCTCCTTTTCATCTGTATATGCTTCTAGGGCCAACTTGCTTTATTTTAACATAAACTTCACTATCTTACAACGTTTCACTTTAAACACATGATCTTTGCCTAAGTGTTGTTATCTCTAACTAATAATGAAATACTCTAAGATTTTTTATATATTTTACACTCAGACATAGAGAATAAAGTCGCTATATTTTCAAAGATATCACAAAATATTCAGATACGAACCTGAATCCCCTTTGATATCCAACCGTATGATATATATTAGTTCACTTTTTCGTAAAATGTATTCAAATAAAATCATGCTAAACCATGGAAAACCATTTGATAAGTTTCAATGTTTACGTTAACCAATTCTACCAAAATGAACTTCTTCTCTATACTTCTAAAAAATTTTAACAATCGGAATTCACTCCCATATTTTCGTATCATCTTTGTACTCGAGTGCCTTTTAATAAATATATTTAACCATTATGTTATTATTTTCCGATAAATTAGAAAGTTATAATTTAAATTAGCATTTATAAATTACCAAAATTCAAATACCCATAAAGAAGAGACATAAAAAGGTTTAAATGAATAACCATGTTCACTATCTTGTCTCCCAGATTGCCCCGTTTTAGATCCAATAAGCAACCCTCTGCCCTCTACAATCTGGGTTACGCGATTCCTCCCTAAACCTTTACTTGCATTTTATTTTTGAATTCTTTAGCGGCACTATATTCTTAAAAGAATATTCCTTCTTCTTTTCTCCCCTTGTAGATAGAAAAAGATAGAGTCAGAGGCCTGTACCTGAGATACTTCCTCTCTTCTTTCCATTCACCCTCATCAGTAATGATTCAATTTCGTCGCCGTTAAAGTAGTTGAATTCAACTGGGAGTCAGTGTGGATGTGTCTACACTATAAATAAAGTCTTCAATAGTAGCGAAGGGAAGGGAAGTATTTATTGAAGCCATTACAAAGTAGAAAACAGTTATTTACTAATCCAGTTTAGTACTAACTTATATCTCGAATTATTTTTTAGATATTTGACAGCTTCTTCACAAATTTTGCTTTATCTGTCAATATGGACTCAGGGCAAGAAGGGTTATTACATATCTTTCTGAAAATTGTGTCTCTAAATTAACTTTTCTATTTCTGTTTGCATTATCATGCTGAGAATCAATCCAAAAACAATAAGAGGTTGCGTCTTCTATAGAAAACATCGCATAACTTCACTTTGTCTTAATTTAAACATAAAGTTTTCGCCTCTTTATTTAGCACCGGCTCTGCGGTTTTCTTGTGAATACCACATAATATAAGACATCAAATATCTTTTATGATAGTAAACCTTTGGCTGTTGGTACAATTTCTGCACTCATTTTCCTCAGAAATATTACGCGTGTAACATATATCTTAGGGATCCTAAACAAGGAGTTATTAATCTTTGGGGTATTTCATCGACATGTGAAATAAGACAGTCATAATAATGTTTTAATAGATTTTTGCAAAAGTAAATTAGGGAAAGGATAACCAGTTTCATTTAATTACGTCAAACATTTTATAAAAGTAGTTACCGTCACGAATTTCGAACGAAGTCAAGTTTAACAAGGTCTGCTGATCAAAAGGTCGCGTGCTCTCATTTTCTGATATATGACATTACTACCTACAAAACTTTTAATAATTCCCTGACTATCCTTGCAAGAACCTTTGTAGTTATATGATTCGAAAGACAATGTGAAGCAAAATAAGCTTTCAAGTTTCGTGAGAATCGGCTGAATAGTAATAGTTTTATTGCCAAAAATTAATTTCCCTGCTAACTTGGGAGGACTTTGGCAATTATATCATTCGAAAGAGAATTCAACAACATAAGAGTTTTAAATTTCATTAGAATCGACCGAATAGTTACAATGTCATTACCAAGACAACATAAAGGAAAACTGGGACCGACCCACCCACCGACATAGTGAGAGGTCGATTCGTCCTCGATTAAAAACTGGAATATCTTTTTCTTCCTTAGATACTTTCAGTTTTTTTCACATTAGTTGATGTAAATGTACTAGTCATATTTACACTTGTTTTCCGTAAATCTGATATCAAGCGGAAGGTATATTTGACATTAGGTCAAATTGGCTTTGATTAAGCATTTATATTTTTAATTTAAATAATAATTTGATTATCAGAATCATACGCTTAATTTTTGTTACCTAAATATAATTAGCACAGTCATGGCCAAATGTTTTGACACTATCTTAGTTCGTATAATCAAATTAATGGGATTAATCAAACGTTGCACTTTATTTTAATGAGTTTATAGCATAATTTGAAGGTGATATATAAAAATAAGCTCGATAATTCTTCAGATTTTATCACAATCGACAATTTGTGGGCGATAGTCAAATTGACGGTTGACGATATTAAAGCCACCCAAAAGTAAGCTTTTGTGGGTGCTTATTGGACAAAATGGAGCAATATCAATGAAGATATCATCACAATTTTGGTCTCCAGCAGACCAAAACAAATTGCAGCATTCCTGAAGTACAAAGGACATCATTATAAATATTGACTGCGCACATCCTTTGACTGTATTTGTTAATAAAACAGGAGGAGCGGCTTCGACACTCTTTCCTACAGGAGGACCTTGCGCTTCACAAGAAGACCTTGTGTCTGTGGCTTACAGCCAATCCGGCTTTGGCAACGGTCTTTTGGTCTAAATTTTTGGAAAAGTTTCCTGTTTTTTTCCTTAGTGGAAAATGACTTGTTTTTTTTAATCAAAGTTATTTTTAATCATTCTTTTATAATATCAAACAAAAAAAAATGGTGAAGTTCAGAAATAAAGATAAGTATCGAAATTTCGTGAATTTTTTAAAGAGCAAAGAATTACAAATGGTGAAGTTCAGAAAATTTATTTTTATATATCTTCTATAACTATATATTTTAGCAACGTGATATTTTGATAGGGAAGAAATTTAGTTTCGAGTTTCTTTTAAAAATTATTATATTTGGCGAAGTTCAGAAAATTTAGAAAAATTTAACCATGGCTGCTTTTTTTTAGATTTAAAATTTGAATCTTAGTAGCAAAGCCATTTGCATGGTCTTATAATAATTTACTCTTGGTCTAATTTTCCAAATTAATGTTTATTTTCTAGGCCTAAAGGACAGAAAATAATTTATCGGAATTCTTTTTAATTATGAAATAAAATCCACATGATTATATTTTTTCCCATCTAAATTTGTTCTAATAGTTCAAAATTTGCTTGTTTTAGTACACAGTATTTTTTTTTCTTGAGAAAGATTAAAATTTGAAAATCTATTTTAGGAATAACTTTGATAAAACTACGGAGATACGAAAAAGTAAAATAACCAGAGCAGCAGTTTCGCCACTCATCCTTACAGGAGGAGCTTGCGCTTGGCAGACAGATCTTCGTTCTGTGGCCTACGGTATATCGAAATCTATGTAGCAAAGAGGTTCTGGTCTTAATTTATATTTTAAATTACATTACATATTCCCTACGAATTTATTCCTTTCCTATCCATACTTTTTTCTAGGCCTAATTTCAAGAAATAAAATTAAGCTGAATCTTTTTCACATACTATAAAATCAATCATTACCAGATTTTTTTCATCTTAAATTTCTTTTATATACTAAAAAAACAACATCTCCCCCCCCCACCTTAAATTTAACTTGTTTTATAAAATTCACGATTAATATATTTTTTTTAATCTTAGATACGGTGAGTAAAAAATATAAGGTATGAAAAAATGGTAACTCTTAGAGATTCCTTGGATAAGAGCATCAAATATACGAAAACCAACCCTAAGGGCTGTTTTTTAAACTCTAATTCAACTCGTAGAAATAAATAATAAAACCTTTGAATTTACAAACAAGAGCGAAAGTCCCTCTAATGACCTACCGCATTTCGTGATAGTTTCCCATGGTTCAAATCACTTATAAGTTTTGAATGGCTAAATGAGCCTTCTGCTACTAGATGGGCCTCCTCATGCCAAATCTGATGGCAGATTTAAAATTTCTCTGGTTAATAACCATATGTGACATGGTCACTCATTTGGGTCATTCCATAGCTTTAAATGGGTAGAATTGAATCAATTCCTTTTTATATAAAAAGTGGCCCATCAATGGGTTGCTAGGTAATAAACAGTCATGCGCTCTAACTTTTCCATCTATATTTAAAATCTTAGATTGAACATGGCTAAAAATATTGAGCAGATGAAAACCATCTCTTGTCTTATAATGATTTAATCTTGTTCTGTTCTTTACCTAGCCATCAATCTTTTCTAGTCCTTAAGGCAAAAAATACATTAAAATTCTTTTAAAATACGGACAAAAGAATCCTTCTTGCTCTTTTTCCCCTATGAATTTTTATTTTATATTTTCATTTTACTTTACTTTCTTTAGATGGTAGGTATTTTATACTGATAATGATTAAAATGAGAAATAAATATTAGAAAGTGCAATAGAAGAATGGAATATATGTACATAAAACAAAAAAATAAAATAAACAACAATATCTTAATTTTAATTCATTTCCTGAGCTTGAACATTTTTAATTAGTTTCTTTTTAAAGAATTACGAAAAAATTCGATATTCATATTTATTTTTTTCTGAAGTTCACCATTTGTTTGTGCACAATTTGTACATAGAAGCTAAGAGAAATTAATATTTATTATTATTCAACCCATCAAAAAAATCCCATTCTTTACATATAGTGATAGAGAAACAGCAGCCCTGCCTAAATTTTTGAAAAAATTCTGAACTTCAACTTTTATAGTTCTTTTTGATTTAAAGAATCCCAAACATTAGTTAATCATATTTATATTTTCTAAATTACACATTTTTTTTTAAATCATAGGAACTGTTAAAATGAAGGATAGAGTAAAATAAAGAGAGTGAGATAGAGAGTAAATGAAAATGTGAAAGGGAAAAAATAATAAGGAGTAAGATAGAGAATGGGAATGAGACCGAGTGATACAGAGACACACACACATAAGCAAGAGAGAGATTGGGACAGAGAAAGACTGAGAGAGAGAGTGTGGGAAAGATGGTGAGAGTAAGAAAAAGAGGAAGCAGGTGAGAGAGAGAGATTGATAGAAAATGACAAACAAAAAGGTCAAAGAAAGTGAGACAGACACATACGGAATAAGAGACCGAGAAACAGATATAAAGAGAAAGGGTGGGAGAGAGAATGAGATTAGAGAGAGAGATAGTCTGAAACAAAGGAGAGTAAGAGAAAGAAATAGAGTGAAGTAGATAGAAATTGTAAAAGTCATAAAGAGAGACAGATTCATGTAGATAATGATACAGAGAGAGAGTGATACAGAGACAGAGTAACAAGGAAGTAACAAGGAGTAACAAGGAAAGGAAGTACCCTAGGAGACCTTACGGTCTATTCAAATAGGTTACCTTTGGACTAGCAATCGAGCAGGCACATGGCTGCTTAATTGTTTTGCGTCCCTAAACGGCCACTTTTCAAGACTTTGTCTAGTCTTGACTTGAACTGGTCAACAGAATCAATGTTGACAACTTCCACTGGATTACGTTCCACTTACCGCAGATATTGTAAGTGTAAAGATTTCCACACAGATTGCAGTTGTAACGCTTCAGTTCAAGTTTAAAGCCGTGATTGCGCGTTCTGTTCTCACTCAGTGTGAAAATATCCCGGTAGTCAACATTGTCAAACCCCACGAAGTATTTTGAAAACTTCGATGAGCTGACCACGCAGTCTACGGGTTTTCAGCGAGAACAGATCTAATTCCCTTAGTCTATCCTCATAACTTTTATGTCGGATAGAGGGAATCAGCTTGGTTGCCCTGGCTTGTACGCGTTCCAACCTTGCGTTATCCTTTCGAAACGAAGAACTCCAAAATTGTACAGGATACTCCAGGTGCTGCCAAACAAGGGAGTTGTACAGACAAAGTACTATCTCCTTGTCACAGTATCCAAACTGGCGCTTTATGTAGCCTAACATCCTTTGGGCTTTCTTCTCTGCCTCGATGCACTGTTTCGAGAACTTGAGGTCGCTAGTAATAGTTACACCCAAGTCCTTCTTAGTGTCACTCGACTCAAGAGCAGTGCCCTTAAGCATATACTGAGATTGGGGGTTTCTCTGGCCGATATGCATTACTTTGCATTTGTTCACGTTAAAAGGCATTTGCCACCTATCCGACCACTCCCCAATCTTTCCAAGATCTTCCTGCAGGCGGGCAGTGTTTTCATCCTTTGCAACGTTCATACCAAGCTTGGTATCGTCGGCAAATTTGGAGATCTTTGCAACCATGTCACCGTCCATGTCGTTGAAGTAGATGATGAATAGTAGTGGTCCCAGAACTGAACCGTGAGGCATTCCGCTAGTAACGGGCACCCACTCAGAAGCCTGTCCATTCACCACCACCCGTTGCCGTTGGCCATTTAGCCAGTTATCGATCCAGCCGGCTACTTTTCCGTCTATGCCCAGCACTCGCACTTTTCGGAGAAGGCGGCGCACTTCTTTCAACACTTTAGGTAGAAACCCTTCCGTGCCAGGTGACTTATTCGTCATTAGGTCACTGATCTTCCTTTGTATTTCCCCTTCGGTAAAGTCCATATGCTCCAGCTTTTCCTCCGAGTAGAAATCCATTGGCTGGGGGATGGGATCACACTCTTCAGTAAGCACTGAAGAGAAGTAGTCGTTGAGCAGTTTAGCATTTTCTGCATCTGAATGCTTAAATGCCCCCGCCTCATTTCTTAAAGGGCCAATCGTTCAAGGGATTGGCTTACGGATGTTCAAATATCCAAAAAACTCCTTGGGATTCTCTTTACAGAGTCTCGCCACCCGGAGTTCCCTTAGACCGCTTAGCCACCCTTATGCTGGACTTCACTCTCCTGGCTAGCCTCCGGTATTCGTCAAAGTCACCCGAGATCTTCTATTGCCGGTACACAGTTCTCTTCTCCCTATGCAGTTGGCTGATTTATCGATTAAACCACTTTGGTTGAACAAAAGACCGACGGGGACATTTCAGAGGGATGAAACGTAATTGAAGAGTCATGAATGTGGTTTTGAAACTGTTCCACGAGTCTTCAACAACATCGCACACTTCTAGCCTTGCGTCCGTCAGTCCAGCATGAAGACCTGCAAAGTCTGCTCTTTTCAAATCGAGTTTCCTCAATTTACTAGTTGCAGGCTCTGCCTTCTGGACTTTGACTACAAATCTAATTAGTCAGTGGTCACTGCCACTGAGCTTTTCGCCAACAGAGAGGTCCTCAACGATGTCATCCTCAGAGGTGAAAATCAAGTCGAGGATATTGTCTTCTCTCGTTGGCTCTCTCATCCTTTGAGTCAGAAACTCGTTGTTCGCGAACTCCAGGAGTATTGCGTTCTCGCCACAGGGTTCTCTGGTTTCCCAGTTAACTTGTGTGTTGAAATCACCCATGACGATAGACACTTTGACTTCGACAAGTTCTCCTAGTAGCTAGTACAGATCTCTGTCCTTTTCAATGTGTTGGGCAGGAGATCTATAAAGCACCAGGATCCTTTATTTGGCAGGACCTATCTGCGAGTCAAAACCTAGTGCTTCATGGTCGGATACTATGTTGCAATCTGTCAAATGAGAGTATCCTTGACATACAACATCACACCGCCACCCTGTCTGTCTGGCATTTTTTTCAGGAAGAGCTGGTAACCGGGAATCGTGAATTCACCTTCAAAATCTCCGCTTGAGGTTTTTATCCACGATTCCGTTATGGTCACCATCTCCGGTTCTTCTGTTACCACGAGGGCATGAATTTCTAGAAACTTGTTTCTTATAGACCTCGTATTAAACAGAAGAACTCTGAGGGAGCCCCTTAGTGTAGGAATGCCTACGCTCTTCCGTTTCCCGCTTTTTTTCTCTGTGGTGGGGTCACTCCCCTCTTTGTAACTTTAGAAAAGGTCGTTCCTGGAGTAACATGGGTGTACTGGCGTACGTCCTCCTTTACTCGAGGTCTGACACTTCTTTGGTTCGCTCCACAACATCCTGGATCATGTTTGCGAATGCAGCTTTCCATTTAAAGGAAAGATGCACTCCGTGCCGTGCCTTTTGTACAGGTCATTTTTCCCGTAAAAGGTGCGGTAGGGGTCTACAAAAAAGACTCCTTCCGCCGTACAAAGATCTCCCAGGCGTTAGTTTATGGAGACGTTCATCTCGTGAGCAATGCGGGATGGACCTCGTCTTGGGAGTAGCCGACCACAGTAACGTCTGCGAGTTTTTAGCCCACAGTCGTCGACTCCTCCCATAACCGTGGTCAGGATCTTCCTGCTGGCGCCTACTTTGCCTCCTCGTAGGTAGAGATCGTTGCCACTTGCCATGAGGGCAACTACTGAGTTCTCAGAGATCTGAGATCTCTCAGCCTCCACCCTTATTTCTCCGTTCCCCTTTCCTGGAATGCAGCTTACCTCACACTGGTGCGAAGGCGGGCCGCTAGCAAGGGTTGTAGATCCCGCGCTTGGGAGTCACCGATCACGATGACCCTCGTGCATTTGGGTTTAGAGGACAGAGGCTTTCCTTTCAGTACGGGCTCTTTCGATTCCCCTTTCGTTTCCACTTTTTTGTTTTTTTTCTTCTTCGTTTTTTCTTCCGTTTCTACTTTCTCTTGTGTTTTATCTACTGTTTTTCCTTTCTTACTCTTCCTTTTCTTCTTTTTGACGCCCTGAGTAACCCCAGCAGCTGCTGGCTCTGGGACGTCAGATGGTTGGCCTATCTCTATTAACGCAGTGCATGAGGGCCCAACAGAGGAGCTATCCGCGTCGTTGGGAGTTTCTTGTTGCTGTTGCTCTACCTTGGTGGCTTTAATCTCTGCAATGATGGCTTCGAGATGTCGGATTTGAGTCACATGCTCAGACTCGAGGATTTTCACCTTTTCTTCCAGCCATCGTGTTTTTTCCTCAGAAGATTTAAAAAGTTCTTTAAGCTCCTGAACTTCTGCTTTTAGGACGCAGTCCGTGTAGATACTTCCAGGGTGGCATTTTTAGAAACCTTCCTTCGGAAAATCTACGCACCACTTGTCCTTTTGGCATGTCGAGCAGGTATACTTTAACGCACCAGGTCTTTTCTTTCCAGTCATGCTGAACACTTTATATCTCTGAATACTTTGTGAGTCGCTCCCGCCTATCGATCGGAGAGGTTTCGGATCTTTCAGAAGGCGTGTTCCTTGTGCTGCTGTTCGTCTGGCCGAGTCTTTAAACCTCAGCGTGCCGTGGCTCCCAACCAAGCAGCACTGACGGTCCCCGAAGGGGCCATCGATTTCTCACCAGGTGAACAACGGAGCACACCCCGTAATAAACGCCAAACCAAGAAACTCGACCCAAGGCTTTTTATTGGCCTGGCAACCAACCTGGAAACAAAGGGCCGTTACCTCAGACCGATACTACCAGAGGCACCCGTCAACGGTCACTGAGAATTGTCAATAATTACGCGCCAGGGAAGGGGTTAACGGGGCACTACCCTCATCCCATTCATCATGCCCCAACGCCTAGGACACCCCTAGTCCTAGTCTCTCGCAACCAGTTAGCGTCGATTGGCGTTGTTTTTAGAGGTTCCAAAGCCTCTCTTGTGACGCATGAGGTAGCTGCCAGGTCCTTATATGTAGATAGAGGGAAAGCAGGGAAAGAGAGACATGATAGGAGTAGGCTTTTTTTGTTTTTTCTTTTTGTATAAGTGGGAGAGATAGGATAGAAGTAAAAAAGGAGAAAGATAGAGTAGAAAAAGGAAAGAATGACGCACTTAGTCTGGAACCTCGTTTCTGACCCAATCGACAAGGAAAGCCCTACCAGGGGTACCTAGAAAGAGGTACCCCCGCCGACATAGCTCGAAAAGTCAAAGCTACACACAAGCTCTCTTCCCGCGACAAGGGTGCGTCACCTCTCCCTCTACTTTCTTTATGAGAGAGAGTGAATGATAGAGAAAAACTGAAAGAAATTGATAGTGAAAGAGATACGAGGGGAAAAAGACTGAGAAAATAGATAGAGAGCCATATACATACAGAGAGAGACACAATGACGGGGAATATATAGATAGAAAGAGAGATTAAAAGAAGTATGGAGAGAGATAGGGTCACACTATCATAAATAGTGACAGGCAGACACACAGACACTCAAATAGAGAAAGATAGAGAAAACGAAACAAAGATTAAATGTGATTGAGACAGTGAGAGTGTTACGAAACAGACATAAGCGGCGTTCACACCAAGCGAATCGAATCGAATCAATTTATGGAGCATCATCCCGATTCATCATTCGTAATGATTTGCCACGTTAATTCCTATTAAACCGTTTACACCAAGCGAATCAATTTATGGAGAATCATGTCGAATCTATGTCACTGATTCGCGCGGTCCTATTTTTACATCAGTCACGGTGAGTCTACTAAGCAGTGAGCATGATGATGCCAGACCTCCTGATCAATTTAGTTTAAGAGCAACGTGCTATATATTATCCTTGCCATCCTGTTCACACAATTAGAGTTGCATAAAGGAAGAAAATTGCGGACTGAACAAGAGAAGAAATGGTCGCGATGCGAGAGATAAGTTACTGCTAACAATAATAACCTTTATTAATTTATAATACTAGTAATAATCTAATAATATGACAAAATAATAATGATAACTTAATAGACCTGTAATTGTGTTATAATATACTTAATACTCTCTTTATGGTCACTGCATACCTTTGTATTTACATTCCTCAGCGATCTTTGCTATATGTTGCCTCGACAAGGAAAATTAATTGACTTAACAAAAAATCTTTCATATTCTATACATGCTTAATAAAGAGTAGATGTAATGTGGTAGCAACATGAGGTGCTTTTTTGTCTGTGGTAACTGTGTATAGCCTATCTCCTGCAGACAGCCACTCAGTAGATCATTCTCTCTTGCTAGTTAACAGCTCTACCTAGTGATGCTGTAGGTTTTGTTCTTCCTGATGGTGACATGCTCCTCATGGTTTCACTGTGGTAATATATTATATCATCATTATCACCACGAAAACTGATATTGTTTTCATGATAAATGAAATTATGATGTTTCAAGATAGTTTTAACTATTGCTTCAGATACCTCAGTACTTGTCTCCATTGTTGTTTCAAGTACACCAAATTATTAGTTAACATTCCAAAAGCACATCCTACACTCCTCCTAGGTCTGCTCATCCTATACTTAAATAACCTTTTAGAGTAATCTAAGTACTTTTGAGGGTAAGGTCTCATTATATTGGGCTTTAAAGGAAAAGCTTCATATCCAATCAGATAGGATGATACTTTAATCTCAGTACCTCGTATTTTGCTAGGTTGTGGAACACTTAAATTTCCAGAGAAAAATGACCTACACATGATTTAGTAACTTAAAAAAGGACTATCACTGTTCCTGCCATATGAACCTACATCAATCATAGTAAAACAAAATTTGGCATCTTCGACAGCCTGTGATACAAAAGTGAGCCTGCACCAACTGAACATGTTTTAGCTGACAGTGCTTGCCATCGATACTTCCAATACAGATTGCATTCCTCATAAATCTTCTTGATATCTGTCTCTAGTGTTGAAAATCACGTACTCGCATATACTCTGGCTGCAGTACCTCCTATATACCATTGCTTGTTTCTTTGACAATGTTTTGCACTGTACTCTTTCCAATGCGAAACTGGAACCCAAGGGAAGCAAAGGATTCTCCAGTAGCAACAAGTCTGAAAATAATGGTATACAAATTTATAACAATGTTATATAACTTCTTGCATATATTGAAGAGAGTGAGAGAGAGAAAAAAAGAGAGTTTGTATCATATGGGGTGAATTGGAGCCTGAGCAAATCCTCTATAAGTACTATGAGCATTATTATTTTTAATATTATTAACTTTTCTTACAAAATCTTAATGCCTGTATAAGTGGCATAAATTAAGGAGCAGCTTCAAGAGAGAAAGGAAAAGGACTATTAAGCAACCATCTGGATTAGCTAACACCAAAACAAAGTAGTTGGGGTTTATGATGCTATGGAATTTCTTTGCCCCTATGTAACGCCACGACCAACTTCTTCTAAGGTATCAACACCGTCTGATGAGGAAAAAAGTTTTGAATTAGATGTGGCATCTGACAATTCATTAACTTCTGCTACACCGGATGCAGCTGATAATGCAGGTTTTAAAAGAAGAACAAGCAATGGAAACACCTGTGAAGGGAAAAACACACCTACTAACAACAAGTCGGTTTTTACACCAAAAAACAAACCCAACACCATGAAAAGACATCACAGCATCCTTGAAAATAAAATAGTTAAGCAAAGTCTGATTGAGCTGAGGAAACTTTGAGAACAAGGGGCTTCTATTCATTCTAGAAATAAAAATAACTCAGATTTTCAGTTCCTGTTATCCCTTTTCCTCTGATTAAACAACTGTCGTCAGCTTACAAGCTTGACATCAAGATAGAAATACCTGAAGGCTTCCGGAGGAAGATCTTCAAACCCACCAACACCCAGCCTGGTATCAACACCCAATATGGTTACTGGACTGGACAACATACAAATCATACACCATCACCATCTCCTGCTAGCGACAATAGTTCTGAGTACGTTTTCTTCAGAGAGAGAGCCCAATAAGGCTAACATAATGTAATTTAGTTTACATTACTCACAACGAGAAAAAAGGATATATTTTTGCTTACTTTATTCACAATGGGAATAAAAGAGGTAATTTTGTTTACTTTATTTACAATTAGGATTAAAGGATGCCTAAACTACGAGACCCTTCTGTTTGCCCATTTTTTCCATAATCCACTTCATATCTTAGAAAAATGACCATCATTTCTTCAGGTCCAACTATATGTCGGTAATTAGTATTCTAGTTTCTTATAGAGGGTGCAATCAACTCTACTAGCATCTTAAATTGTTCTATGGTCATCATGAAGTAATCATAAAATTTATCGGGATTGTTTATAAAATCTGGCCATAAATGTCCAAAGCTCCCAAATTCAGGCCTTCTAGCATTAATTTCATACACCCATAGTCTTTTTTGACTCGTAAGCCTACGCCGCTTCAGTTACAGCAACGCCGCTTTACCAACAAGAGCGTCTTCGTCCATACTCTTCCAATGCAGCCTAAACACTACTACCTGTTGATTTTGACAATTTTACTCAGGGTGAACGGGACTGAGTCATCGAAATAGATTGAGATAGAGAGCGAGATAAGTAGAGATAGATTGAGAATAGTTATATATAGGTTGCCAATAAAGCGGAGCTGAGATTTAATTGGTTACATTAATGTTGTCGATAGAAACAATATAATTTGGAAGTCTTATGCCGTAGACAAGATCGGCTAACCGTGCCAACAATTTTTTTCTCCGTTTCTGGGCTGAAGAACACAGTTGTGATCGATTTCTCCTGGGAAAGCAGAGCTGTGGTGTAAAGTGACAATACCAATTGTTTGCGAGTAAGTTTGATTAGCCCGTTACTTTCGGCTAGACTGCAGAATGTTTTAATAAGATCGGTCGATAAGACACGGGTAAGTTCCTTCCTTGAGTATGAGACGAACTGTAGGCGAGGGTCCATTGTAACGGTTTAAGGGCACCAAAACTTTACCAACAAAGAGCCTATGACTACCTGGACTACCGTTTAAGGAAAACAGTATTGCCATAGAAATTGCTTTTAACAAAAAGGTAAATCGAACCGCCATCGTTAGCAAATATGATTTATCTCGATACAACGTGAAAGTAGATAATCTTTGGCCACGTGGACTTGTTGTATCCGTTCGGAAGAAGATGTTTCATTAAGGCACCAGCTTAGCGAGTGATTAGGAACATAATAACCCAAATTATATAAGTACATAAATTTAGTTTATTTTAAATAAAAAGAAAAAACACAAGAATAAAAAATGAAATAGGCAGGAAGGGGTGCAAAGTGTACCAAGGGTAGGGCTGAGTAGCTGTAATTTTGAGCATTGACAATTATTAAATGCGTGCAGATCGTTGAACGTCCTTATTAATTTAAGGCCAGACAAAAAGCATTTAGGGAGACTTTTATCCTCTGATGAGAAAAGTAGTGCAGGCCGACGAAAGTATGCTCTTGAACGGGTACATGAATATACTTTCATATTGCTCCTGTGGAGGAATCGCAATATATATATATATATATATATATATATATATATATATATATATATATATATATATATATACTTCTTATATCTCCACCCAATGATAAACAAAGGAACTTAAGAACATGACTCTGATCATAAACTTTGTCCTGGACCCAAATCAAAGAAAAGAGGCTATCACGCCCCTTAGAAATGAAGGACCTATATATACATATTGACGTAAGCAGTCGAAGAGATGAGACGAAGATGGAATAAGAAACAGTTAACTTGTCTGTCTGTATAACCTTTTGCCATTCGTTTGCCTACCGAGTTCGTCCGCTCGTCGATCCGTCCTTAACCTCTAGCCTAGTCCTCGGCTAGGCCCGAAGAAGAAGGCTTTGTTAACGGTCATGGGGTCCTTCTCGGCCAAGGTAGTAGACACTGTGGCCGGTGACTCTTCGAAGGATGGAACAAAAGTACGTTAGGCGGATTCTCTCCACCAATAATCAAGAGTCAGCCTTAGCCATGTACCCCCGTTTTGCCCTTAATCCCTATAAACCGGCGACCCCTTCGATCGGACAGTGAAAGTGACAAGAATGAAAATGGACGCATAGGACCATCAACAAGCAGGACAAGAAGAGACCGAGATCGTGTACGCCATTACCATCAAGCAACCACAAAATACCTTTTACCTCATAAGGGGTGACCCTTTCGCTTGAAAAAGAAGAGGGATCGAGAAGAACAATGGATTCAAACAACGAACAACGAGCGCTCGGAGAAGAAAGATTCGCTAACCGCAAGCCTACGCTCAGCTCAGGGAGAAGTAAACCTGGCGAACTCCATCAACATTGGCCTCCCATTGCGAATAAACAGCAATCAGAATGTTAAAAGGGCGCATTTTTACTCACTGAACCTCTGCATGCAATCCTGGAGCAAAATGAAGACGAATTCACACTATACTTCCCTATACAGTTTTTTTTAAATCACAAGCGTAGAAAGTGGTGTGCTTCAGTGTCAATCAATTTCACTGCCCAAATTCAGTACTTTTAAAGAGATAAAGAGTAAAAGTCTAGTGATGTGTAAAGATATTTTAGTTTTGCTACACCAAATGAAAATGTAAAAAGTCAGTAATTATTAATGTAAAGTTAATTCCTGTTAAGTTTATATATTCTGTGTATATATTGATTTGAAAGTTACCTCAGTATGCTGAGGGTCATTTTAAAGTAAGATAGTGTGGTACGCACACGCAAGATTTGTAGCGACCATTGCAGGACAGAATAGGTTCAGTAATGAAACCTCACAAATGAATACCATGTGAACACAATTTTGCTAGTAAGAAGTAGACGAATAATTATACAGGTACAAATTATCTGAAATAAGAATAGTGGTTTGCATAAATAAGAATAACTCCCTGTGTGAATAATATATTTTTAAAATAAGGATGTATAGCTTTCATCCATGTTAATAATAAGACAAAAGTAAATTGCAAGGCAGAATAAGTTCACCAATGAAGCCTCACAAAGGAGTATTATGTGAATTCTATAAATGCTCGTAATCGGTACAAGAATACAAATAATCTAAAAAAAAGATATAGTGGTTCCTAAATAAGAAATAAGAATAACACCTTTTGTGAATAATAAATGTATATACATAACATTTTTATAAAATAATACTGAATAAAAATTTTATATATGATATCTTTGTGAAATATGTTATATTGCTTTTGTCCATGTAACTAATAATATAAAAGTGCACTGCAAGGCAGAATAGGTTTAACAATGAAGCCTCACATCTGAGTATCATGTGAATCTTGTTGAGCTTGTAACTGGTATGCCGAATTATTTTGTACTCGGCACTTGGCCAATGAACCCATTGCACTGGGTGTTTCAAAAAATTCAATATCATTTGAGTTGTAAATATCACTGAAAGTACATAGTTAGGGCAAATGAAACTAAACAGGCTTAATTTTAAGCAACATAAAATTTATTCCTCCAAATTTAAATGAGAAAATCAAAGGTATGTAGATTCCATGAACAATTTTACAAAATGTTCAATATACACACCGCTTGAGACACGGCAAACGTCAAGTCGGTCGTCCAGCTCCTCCCAAACAGGCTGCAACATGTCTTTGGTAAAAGTCTCCATTGCGGTAGTGATTCTGTGCTTAAGTTCCTCTAGTTTTGCAGGGGGAGGGAGGCATAGACCAGTCCCTTCACATAGCCCTAGAGAAAAAAAAGTAAGGTGGCTAGGTCAGGTGAACATGGCAGCCATTTTAACCGCCCATTGTCTTTTTCATCACCAGCACGCCCGATCGATCTCCCTCCCAGATAGTCATTGAAATAAGCTTGCACAGTGAGCTTCCAGTGAGGTCGAGCCCCGTTCTTTTGAAAAATGAAGTTTTCTTGTTCATTTGAAATGAGATCATCCATTAGCCAGTTTTGAAGCATTTACAGATATACATGGCCAGTCACATTTCCCTCAAAGAAAAACGGGCCATGAAGATGGTTCTTGGAGATGGTTCAGAACACATTCACTTTCGGTGAGTCCCTCACGTCCTCAACTGTGGCATGTGGATTTTCTTCGCCACAAATGCGAACATTATGCTTATTGACTTTGCCATTCGTACGAAATGTGACATCATCGCTGAAAACAAGACGTTCCTTGAACTCGTCTTGTTTAAAATGTCATTTCACTTCCGGTGAATAGTATTTCTATACTTGTAAATATAAAAATATCAAACATTAAACATAAACTCTTGACCTGTTTTTACACATTATTAAAGTTGGAAGTCATTGATATCAATTTATTTTAAACACCCAATATATATTATGTATTATAATTCTAGCAAATAGTATAATCATATGAACTAGTAAAATACCCTAAATTGATAAGTAAATATATATAAAAATATATATATATTTAATATCAAAGCCATTTAAGAATATAGCAGTATATATCCAACAAAGTGTTTACCCCGTGTCGATACATATTAGGTCTTAGCATATGTTACCCCATAATTCGAGGGAAAATTTTGTAGCACCCAAATTGATAAGGAAAGTAGGCCTGTGACACCCAAATTCAAGATAAGTAAGCCCAGCGGGAAACCTCATAAATGAGTGCTCCCTGGACCAATGAGATCCTGCAATTGGGGATATGCATTAATTAATGAGCTAATATGTCATGTAATATGCAGTGAACCAATGTAAAATGGAGAGAAATACTATATCACAATTGTATATTTATTAACAGAAGCATGAGACAAGCAATCAGACACCCATAATTCCTACGCTGTCAGAAAAACATATGAACGCCAGGAAACAGCTGCCAGACGAAATAATCTCAATAATATATAACAGAGGCAAGCAGTACAGATACAGGGTTGTATGTGCTTTGATCGGTTAAAATTTTCGAGGACCATTCAAATGCAAACGGTTTTTCTGATATTGGATGTAGGCCCAACTTGAGAAAAGTATGTTGTTTTATTAAACGCACATAACTCTTGTAACAGTCCTAAACTCTCAACAAAAGAACTGACGAACAGGTATCTAATCTTTAGCTCCGCTCCGCGCCCAGGTCAAAGAAAAAGGTCACGCCCCTTGGAAGTGAGGGGCCTATATATATACAAAGTCACCAATATTTCTAAACATTTCAACAGCAAACACTCGATGTATCGCACTCCAAACCGGGATGGCTATCTGAAAGAAAATTGACATTGAGATTAAAAAATTTAAAAAGATAAAAGCATTTTTAAAATAAAATAAAGAAAAATGGTAAAATATTCGTTGTTCTTATAAATTACAGTAATTTATTTTATACATATATGAGTGTATATATGTATATATATATATATATATATATATATATATATATATATATATATATATATATATATATATATATATCCATGTACACAAAAGTTGCACACAGTCATGTATTCGTTCTTTCTCAAACTTACGTGTTTTGACAGAAACGAATTAATCTCGCATTTTTCCCTTTAAATCTTTTGGGTAAACAACGCTTCCAGACAACTGTCATTCGACCATTTACATTCTATTTATTTTTAACGCCAGTCTGTAACAAAAGAATCGTATTCCCCAAACTCTGTATCGTTTTTAACCCTCAATCTATAAAATTCCTCTGATAGACAATCTCTGTTCTCTCCCTCCCTCCCTCTCTCTATCTCTCTATCTTCCTCTCTCTCTCGAACACACCGTGACTTCAACGACAAAGCTGCTCTCCCTAAAACCCGAGTGGTCTCGCCCACCTTCTCTACAAATAAAAAAACAAGCACATATTATTTACACAGTACGAGTAGCTTACATCACTTCGTCTTCGTCACCGTGATCTACCTACCTTGGTGGATAGGATACACATTTAAATCAAATTAAAAAGGAAAGTATTTTTTCATCAGGTCGTTCATAAATATCCAAATCGGATCATATTTGGTGGATACCCTCAAGCACGAACTCGAATCATGTAGCTGAAAAGAAATATTTGTTCTAACTCGGAACTGGTGACCTTCACCACAACCAATCAATGCATCAACCCATTCTTTCATTACAAGTAGAAACTGATTTTCTCGGTACAAGTGGTCAACACAAGGAGTGTATCTCATCATCTTAGGAGGTTATCAAATTTCTGTCATCATCATCAAATTCCCTCAATGAAATCAATCCATGAACTTGATCCAACCCTGCATACATTCATCTTGCCGAAATACCAACTCAATTTAACGGGACGCTCAACGTCTGCGCCCCATCATTCTCCCACTCTCACTCACATCACTCTTCAGGAAGTGACGCATATTTGACATTTTCAATCTCCAGCCGCAGGTATCGTCGCGAAACTACTATCTAGCCGAACTGCACGATCGTTAAAATATCTGTGCGCTAAACTTTATATTAATTCATTACAATATATTTATTCGCACTTACATAGTGCTATGTCAACATGCTATCAATTCATTCCTTATCATTCTCATAATGCGCAAATAAAATACTATTAAAAACCTATATACAAATAGATAAAGGTGCAAAATCAGAGTACTGTTGAACTACAAGAAAAATTAAAGAACAAATGAAAATTAGAAAGAAAATAAATACAGAAATGAGACGTGCGAAAATTGAAAAGAAGCGAACTCTTCCGGAAATATAAAGAACAGAAACAAAAAGTACAGAAAGTAATCAAAGAGACATTTATAGATATGAAGAAAAGATCACAACAGAAATAAAACAAGGCAAAAATACCAACAAGAAATTATGGACCTATATACATAAATTAAAAGGACAGCAGGAAACTAATAAAGATACAAAACTTTATAATAATGAAAAGAAAGAGAAACCAAATGATAAAATAGAAAAAGAAATCACAAAGTACTGGCAAGATCTTTTCAATAAACAACCAAACCTTATCAGATAGAGATAGAATAATATAATTAAAGTGAACTATAAAAACTTGAGTGAAAAAGAAAAGAATGTAAATATAATGGGAATAACCATACCCAAGGATAACTTAGCATTCATGGAATATGGCGGGTAAAATTAAAACTGATGAATCCCAAATTTTAATGGATAAAACAGAAATAAAAAGTACAGATATTATACAAATTCTAAAGAAATTAAAAGTTAAGTCAGCAGGGCCCGATGGCATTAAATCACAATTCTACAAACTATTGAGTGATAGTAATATATGTATACAGGCCAATTAAAAAGGTTTACATCAATTCTTAATGAACATATTGAAATGTAAGACGGAAAAGGATCATAAACATTATTAATACCCAAAGTAAAAAATACTCCAGTAGGACAATTTCAACCAATAACGTTGAACAATAAATACATCATACAAGATATTTATGTCACTGATAAAAATCTACAGGTAGAAACTTAAAATGGATTTACTAAGGGGGGGAGGTTAGAGCAAAACTTGTTGATCTTACAATACTGTATAGAAAAATGATACAAGAATAAAAATTCACTCTTTGTATTATCAATAGACTTCAATAAAGCATTTGCTTTTGTAACAAGAGAAATGATTATAGATTTACTAATGAAATATAAGGTACATAATACAATTATAGATGAAATAGCAAAAATATACTGTGGAGATTATACAAAATTAAAGATCAATGATAAAGAAGTTAAGATAAACGTTGCATGTGGAATTGAACAAGGATGTACTGGCTCTACAACACTATTTAAAATTATAACGTATGATAATAACATAAGTAAGAGAAAAAGGACATGGCTTTATTGATTAAAATCCAAAAATACAAAATCTATTTCTTTGCTGATGATGAACTGCTCCTGTCCACAAGTCTAGAAAATAATCATAAATATTTACAATTGATACCAGAAATAAGCCAAAAATATGGATTGAATATTAATGAAAACAAAAGCAGTATATTAATTTATAATATGAAAAATCACCCCTGTAAAATGTACCAGGTGTTTCAAAAAATTCGATATCATTTGAGTTGTAAATATCACAGAAAGTACATAGTGAAGGCAAATGAAACTAAACAGGCTTAATGTTAGGCGACATAAGATTTATTCCTCCAAATTTGAATGAGAAAATCAAAGGTATGTGGATTCCATGAACAATTTTACAAAATGTTCAATATGCACACCG
Source organism: Ceratothoa steindachneri (assembly GCA_963969495.1). NCBI lineage: Eukaryota > Metazoa > Arthropoda > Malacostraca > Isopoda > Cymothoidae > Ceratothoa > Ceratothoa steindachneri. The sequence continues at coordinate 157,331,783 of OZ018322.1, read as the reverse complement.
CCTGAGACACGGCACACGTCAAGTCGGTAGTCCAGCTCCTCCCAAACAGGCTGCAGCATATCTTTGGTAAAACACATCCATGCACTTAAATATTTAGGTATAATAATTGATTGCAATAGAAATTGCTATCAATTATTATACCTAAATATTTAAAGTTGCAATAAAATAATGATCGGAAAAACATTCTGCATGGGATAAACATAATAAATATGAAAAAAAATAAAATTAATAAGTTGCAAATTATTAAAAATAAGGTATATCGACAGATACTGGGTGCACTAAGATATGCTGCAAATAGTAGTTTAAGGCGAGAAATCGGATTATCCTTGATGAAGAGACGAATATTTGAGAGATAATAAGATATCTAAAAAATATTTATGGGGGTAAGAATGATCTAATGCAGACAATTCTTGATATAATTTCTAAGAAAAATAAAAGAAATAGATAAATAATATTAAAAATCATATAAAGGAATTAGAAATTAATTTATAAATGATAAAAACTGAAATATGAAGATATTACAAAAACATTCAAAGAATGGAATACACAATTATGGAAAAGAGACATTGCAAATAAAAATTCATTATATATATACAAAAACTTTAAGAAAGAAATAAAAGAAGAGAAAATTGATCACAATAGACCATCATCAATAATATATTATAAAGCTAGGACAAATGTTTACCATCGAATGATATAAATAAATTACAGACTAGTTGTGACGAATGTGAGCTGTGTGGAGGAGAAGAAGAAAACCTCACTCACTTCCTCCTAGAATGTAATGCTCTCAAAAATGAAAGGAAGTACCTTAAAGTACAAGACTATTTAAATAGCACAAACCAGAAAAGAATTGGCAAAATACTATTTGCTCAAGAAAATCAAGAATTAAAAAAATAAACGGTATATATGATGCGAAAAGTCGACAAAGTAAACTTAAACAAAAATGGCAGTAAGCTAGCATATTTTAAATACAAATAACGAATTGCAGACAAAATGGATGAAGACTGGCACCTAAGGCTTTCATGCTTAGAAGTCACAATGACCAGGATGGCACCGATTAGTTTTAATATGCTCATAATTAAATAACTAGTGACACAATTTCCTTAAAATGGAATGAAAAAATTAAAGAAGTACAAAAAAAGTGGCGATGCAAAGGCAATACTTCAAAACTTAAATGAACTGAACTGATAATGCTACCTATGGCAATACTTTATCGATTCATTCACATAACGCTACCTATGGCAACACGCCATCAACTGATTTATTACCATACACATAATTCTAACTATGGCAGCGTACCATCGATTCATTCATTCGCATTCACATAATTCTACCGTGACGCTTCTCGAATATGAGAGTCAACTTCTAAATCCACAGGTCATGCAACGCGTTTGTTTTAAATTCATTCACACCAGATTTGCAAGGTTGCTCTACTATTTCATTCATCATATTATTTATTTAGGCTAACTAATTATTTTTCAAACTCAGTGTATTCATGTTTATTCTTTTATTATATTATTAAGAGAAAATGTACATTCAATTGAATCACTTTGTTCCATCTGTGTACGTTCACACTAAATTGGCACACACATCAGGTGAACTACAGATGTACAAAAATTACCTTAGGACCACCGAATTTCAAAATGTAGCGTTTAAAATTTCAAAAATTATCATTTGTATATTTAAATATTATCATGCAAATAGCGTTTTAGTATTATTAAAAACTTTTTACTTATTTGACATAAAAATTCTGTATCAAAGTTTTCAGCATTTTACTTCAAATATATTTGATGATCGAATTAACATTTAGTTCACATGAGCTTATGTCATTCATACTCGTGTATTATTTTAACCAAAGAATTAGTGTTATCATGTAAATGACGTTTTAATAATTATAACGCACTGTAAAAATTTGACAGAAATATTCTGTATATTTTTAATCATCATTTTACGTTGATAATATCAGATGTATCGAATTAACATCTAGGTCAAAAATACTATTGTTTTTTTTTGTACTCATGTATTATTTTAACCAGCGTTTGATTGTACATCTTACCCCTTACTTTTATTTATTTTATTTACCATCCCAATGAAACTTCATTATTATAGTTTTACCAAAGTGATTAATTCCGATTGAATTATATAATGGTTTTAAGTTGAATGTTCTTAGTTATTGCTATGTTTATCATTTTTTATCATTTTTATATTTTTAAAGGTAATTACACAAATTTAACTACATTTGCTAATTCAGAAGGCCTCGAGATTGTAAAGATCCATGTAAACAAATGTTATACACACTCATTTACTCGTTTTCTCCACACTCAGCTGCTCTGAGAGGACCTATTTGATCTCGTCTTTTTCCTTTATCTTCCTTTGGGCCAACAAACTCCATTTCCAGGGAACTCTCATTTGACCATTTTTATTCCATTTATTTATTAAGGTCAGTCTGTAATATTGAAATACGAGGGGCGGTCAATAAGTTTTGCAATTCGGATATAAGGTAACGAGATTGAGGAAAAGTGTTTTATGATTTTTCAATATAACTACCCTCGAATTCACTGCACTTGCGCTACTTGTCCCTGAGGCTTCGAATTCTCGGCAACCAGAAATCTCCCGATTGCTGCTCAATCCACTCCTGGACGGCGAGCTGGACATCTTCATCGTCCCCAAACCGGCGTCCACGCAGTGCAGCCTTGAGCTGGCGGAATAAAAAGGAGTCGCTGGGGGCCATATCTGGACTGTAGGGAGGAATGGTTGAGCTCATCGAATCCGCACTCACGCAAGGCAGCTTGTGCAACTCTGGCCGTGTGGACTTTGACGACGTTGAAGTCGATCATGGGGCGTGAAGTTTCTAGGGATCCAACGGGCAGAGACCTTGGTCACGGCCAAATTGTCGTGAGTGATGTTGATAACACTTCCACGTGATATTCCAAGTTCTCGCTCGATTTCTTCGACCTTCACCCCTCGATTTTCGAGGATGATCCTCTCCACATGAGTTACATTCTTCTCGTTGGTCACGTTTGACGGGTCTCCTGGACGGGGATCATCTTCAAGGGAATCACGACCATGGCGGAACTCCCTATTCCAGCGAGCAATGGTTGCATAGAAAGGGGCAATGTTGGTGTACACGGCAACCATGTGTTTATGGATGTCTTTTGCATTATTGCCTTCTTTGGTCAAAAATTTGGTCACTGCGCGGTGGTCAACCTTCTACATTGTTGAAAAATTTTTGACTGAAGATCTGCGATCGGCTACTGCTTCTTAAATACACGGGGTAAGAGCGTGGGGCTGCAGGTCCTGACTTGTCATAACTTGACCAAACACGCCCACAAACAGCCATTCCCCTTCCTCTATTTTGCCCTACCGATTCGCAAAACTTATTGACCGCCCCTTGTACTATTACTCAAACGTTGTTATCGTTTTTCACCGACTATCTCTAAAATTGCTTTGATAGACAATCTCTGCTCTCCGTCTCTCTCTCTCTCTTTCTCTAACAGCCATTGACTTCAAACACAAAACTCCTTCCTCTAAAACCCCATTGGTAACATCAACCTTGCTTACACATATATAATTATTCACAAAATTCAGAGCACAAATTATGGACATATTCGATTGCATCACTTCGTTTTCATCTCTGTGATCCATCCACCTTAGTGGATCTGATTCACGTTTAAATAAATTTAAGAAATAAAGTTACTTTTCATCAAGTTATTTATAAAAATCTAAATACGAACTTATTTGGTAGATACCCTCAAGAACGAACTCGAATCATGTAGCAGAGAAGAAATATTTGTTCTAACTTGGAATCGGTGACGCCCCCTACAATCAATTAATTCATCAACCCATTCTCTCACTACAAGTATCAACTGGAGAAACTGGTGTAATACTAAGTTCTTCATAGTTAAATTTTTTGATACAATTTCCCGATAATTTCACCTGAAACAAGAAATGAACAGGAATTGATTTAGGAAGTTTAAAATCGTAAAATGGACCTATATAAAAAAGAAAACACCTGTCCTTCTAGACATAAGACATAGAAGTGCCTTTTGAATTGACATTTATTTTAATTTCCATCTTAAACTTTCAATCTATTTATTAGGACTAGTTTGATGTAGAGCTTAAAATTAAGTCATCCTTTATATTTTCCTATACTTATCTACAGCAAAGTCATCAGTACGTGTTCGAAAATTTGTTGCATGCTAATGTAAATTTATAAAAAGATGAAATTTATGTACCACAACAGAGGTTTTTATATTTTGGAGACTTGTTTTGTTCAACCACTCTTTTACTATCCATACGCTCTCGAGGAAATTGAGGTCATTAGATTTTGAAAGATTGTGCCAAAATAATTCAAAGCGTGGGTCTAACACATCTATATGGCTGAAAATGGACAAATTTACGCTGGTATCTGAAGTTTGACATTGATTCACACAAATTGGCATTGCTTTCTAGAAACCAGAAGAAATATAATCTTTGATGAATATTTTTCCTCACTAAATCAAAGTATCCATTTAGCCAGTATATTGCAACCATGCTTGACAAACTTGAATCAAACTTTGGATAGCTGCTGATGACAAGTAAAAAAGGTTTTTGAACGAATTTCTCTACCTCGTCAAAGATGAAAAAACGTCCTTGAAACTAACCACATTTAGAATATGTAGTTCTTCAGCTTGTCAAAACATAACTTGGGAAATGAAGCAAAGTTACGACGAAAAACTTGAATAGTTTTCCGAGATTATACTGTCAATTACCACACAATAATATTACTCTTGTTTAGACAATGAATCGTGCCTGAAAGGAAGTGCCAATTGGCATTAAGAATTAGCGATACAAAGGGTTCAACACTCATGTTTTAAAGAATGACTAAGCAACGCTGTCTATCAATGCAAACCAAATAAAAATGTGATTCTTCTGAGTACCATACACATCTGTGTTCAAGTTGAATATTAGAATATTATGTGAAAAGAAATCCTCAGACCATGACTTTCTACAATTGACGAAATATGGGGTGGATATTTTTTATCATAATATGTCTTTCAAATACACTAAAAAGCTGACTCAAGAAGATGTCCCTTTCTTCTTCAACAATATGTTGAACTATGCTCGAATCAATGGAGCTCTTCTTTATCGGGAAGTTACTAGTAGCATAATTACTCGTCGCGACTTTTTTCTGCAGTAATCTTTAAAATTGCGACATGCTATTAAATACAGCGATGCCGACCAGAACTTTAGTGAAAATGACACTGCAGAGAGCGATGTGACATTGTCGCGGATAAAAAACTCCCAAGTGTGAATGTACAAGCAGAATAAAAGTTAGGAAATTTGCCATGAATCAAAAAAAATGTATTTAGATCCTGTACATTCAAAACATCAAGAAAATTAGTTGCAAGAAGTGTTTTCTTCAACATAAACAATTCGAGGGAATCAAATTTGGATTTAGGAGTAAGATATGAATTATATTTTTATTTTCTTCTGTGAAACTAACCTTATGGTATTATTAATTCCTAATGTTTGTGAGAAGTTTCTTTATCTGTTCTTATTGCACCTAGTGATAAAAAAATATATATTATTAAAGTATTTTAAAACATGCCAAAAGTATCATGTCCTTTGCTAAATAACAAATAAGCTTTAATTGAAAAGTGTAGTAAAGGACGGTTAAACTAAGTGTCTCGATGTTATAAGTATACAAAAATTCCGCTGTTCTAGTCTTTAAGCCCCCAAATATCCCCAAACAACTGCAAAATGGCTTCTTTAACATAAAAATGTTGTCGTCTTTTGCCGTCAAATGCTTCCACCGCTCCAGAATATGAGACAATCATTGATATCTTTTTTAATCACTAGCGGTTCCTTTGCTCTCCACATTGTCAAGAGGCCGCTGTCCAAACGTTTGCTTTTAACCCTGCACGCAAGTGAAGTTATTAGTATACCTTTCGGCTGCCACAATCGGTTCATCACTAGTGGCTTTACGGTTTCCAATTGATTTCGCAGTAGAAAATGGTTATTACACTTACTGGCCAGTCTTTGATTTCCTAGGGACTTTCTTGTCGCACTTGCATTGGTCGTCTTTAACAACTCAGTAATCCAGTTGACCATTGTTACAGGGTTATTAATTCATAGTAGCAATTATGTCCACCAGAGGCTAACTTTTTAAAAAGCAATGATCACAAAACGAGCTTATATTTTATGTAACTATTGTTTCCAATTCAATATATGTTATTAGCAGTGGTTTCAGTAAGAATGGCACGTTTGACCGCCTTATCCACATGATAACTGAAACTGAGTTGATTATTAGCTGATTATGGTAAGATGAAGTAGTCGCAATTTTGTTTCGACGATAACTGAATTTATACTAAAAAAAACCGCATCTGGACTCATGAGACTTAAGTGTATATCCTTTAAATAAGGTTCATTATCGGGTAAAGATTATGTGCTATGTTCATTTTTAAGCCTTTCTTGTATCAAGACACATTGCCAAAATGACTGGGCACTATGTCTTGTAGCTTTTCCTTCAGTTAGGATTTATCTCGGGATAGAAGGGCATAAGTGCTGTATAACGTCGATTTAGTGTCAAACCGGTTAAATTGGGCGGATGTGGGGTAACCTTTTCAGTAGTTAACATAACACACTTTTAGGAATAACAAAATCATCAGGGACTCTAAAGGTTTAGTTGAGTCATCTTATATTGATTGTTATAAATATATAGTGTGCCATACTTTGTCTTTCTCAATAAGGTTGCCTCTACCTATAGAACCTTCTTTTTTGAAGCCTTAGCATCTTATCATTTGATTTAGATACATCACTGTTTCATTAGACAAGAAAGTTTGAGTGTAGCCAACTCACGACTAAAGTAGGGAAAAATGCGCCGAAGTAAAATTGCAAAATTATTTTCTTTAAATAATTTGATATTTTCGCATTACTACACGAGGTCTCTTGCAAATCCGTAAAACAAATATATTTTATTTTTAATACCACTCGATTCTCAGTTTAGTTTAAAATATGTATCTGCAGCGCGAATCGTTTTGACATATACGGTAGTTCAGTCAACTTTCATACATTAAAAGTACATCTCTACACATTTAGTTCATATTACCAAATGTCTTTGAAAGCAAGTCGATTTTACTCTCGTTTGTTGCACCAGTTTAATTTTTTATGTCTTTAACTTTGGATCCCGTTGTAAGCTATAGGCAGCTAATCATATAAGTGTCAGACGATATGAATCTTTGTTAAAAGGATTACAACTCAAAGACATTTATTTGATCAATTTCGAGGACTTTAAGTAAAAAAAACCGAAAGGATGTGGGGAACAATTAAAAAGGAAACTGAACGAAATATTGATAATCTATAGATTGAGCTGATTTGATAATCTACATTCTAAATCTTTGGTGTCTAATATGGCATCGTAGTCCATAAAAATATAACAGTTTACCACCAAAAATACACTAATCATCTCCGCTTTAATTAGAAGTTTGGGCTATTAATCTCAGTTAAAATAACAAAGGACTTGCCATATATCGTACTCTCACAACCTTTTCGGGCAGATTTAATTAAAACCAATCAAGATCTAGTGTCTATTAGCGTTGTTATAAATTGCGTGTAGACTAAACATTTCTGACACGCCTATGTTTTCCTTCTAATCAATAAGTAAGAAATGTTTCTCTTCGATTCTCCTCTTTAATACGAACGATCCTTAAGTTCTTGAACACGATATCCAAATAATAATGCAGTATTAGCCTGATAAATGATATGTACAGTTGCACCAAATCAGTCAGAGGTGTGTACGTAATGCAATGATGAAATGAAGTTTGCAAATTAATTTTAACTACACTCTTAGGACTTCTTATGGCATCATGTGCTTAAATCCTGAAGTCTATTGGATTTTTTCGAGAAGTCTTAAGAGATCATTCCATATCTCCCCTACCTGAGTTTGACCTTTGCCTTAAACTATTGAGGAGTGCTTATTCGTGTTAATAGCTTTATATAAACTAATCATTTTATTATTTTATGGATATTTTACCACCCCTAGAAATTGATTTAGAATTTATAAAATAAATAAAATTTATACTACAAGGGGTGCAAAAGGGAGTTGCGAGTATCTATTTTAAATAAAAGAACTCCAACGAAAATGATTGTATAGTTTGCTTCACCACCTTTTCCTTGACGCGAAGATTAAAAAACAACGCAGAGAACTTGGCGACTTAAAAACTAGGTGAATCGACTAGCCCAAATTGTAGATCAATTAGGAAAAAAGTGAATCAGCTCAAGAAGTAAACCATCAACTCTCGTTCATTAAAGGTTTGGATGATGGTTTTGTAGGAAAAAGGAGAATATAATAAATAATCCATGGGAAGCATTTCACTCGAATCTCCAGCTCCGTCACTCCACTCGCAAACAAATTTGCCAGTGTGCCGGCAGGGGTGTTTAATGAGGAGAATCTAGTCGCTCTTACGGTGACGCTTTTGCGAGAAATTTTTCTAAAGATCCGTATTAGGATAAATTTCAATAGTAGGAGGACCTTCATTACCAGCGGTCACATCCATGATTTAAGGCTGCTCATCCATAGCATCATTAATTCACGGCTGCATAATCTCTTAACGAGGAGCTCAAAGTACCAAAATGCAATTTAATATACTTCAAAAGATTGTTAATGAAAATATAAGTGATAAAATCAATGCAGCAACAAAAACGGTTTGTTAACGTGTACTATTATAATGCTAGAAACGTGTGGATTAAGTTCAATGAATCCTAGTTACACATGTGAAATCCTACCTCATTTTTATCATTTCCAATTTTATTTTAGACACTATTTCTTATTTCCATATTTTACTCTTTCTTTAATTTGCCCTGGTTTAACATTTTTATTTACGCGGTCAGGCTTGAAGAGACACTTACGGTTAGCACTAATTGGTGATGAATGATGTTTCGGTTGTTCAGGGTTTCTTCTGAAGTCATTAAACATGCAGAATCTGAATAATTTAACGGAAGTGTCGATCCAGTATAAGCGCCAAATAAGGGATAAGATTTGTTATTAGGTTGGGGAATAAGTTCTTGCGTTTTTTTGATGTTATGTTGATTTAAGTTTTGTTAACGTGATTTGTGCATATATTAAGAAACAATAATAAATAATGAGAACAAAATTTGCCAAGGTTAGGCTACGTCTCTTAACAGCGTAGACTATTAGGCTTTTGATTAGGCTACGTCTTGAAGTTGAGTAATAAGTCATTGCGGTTTATTTCAAAGTTGTGTTAATTTAATTTTTGTTCTGTACCCTCAAAATGGAATGTCAAGTTGAAAGAAAGGCGCATTTTAGACACTTGTTGTTATTCATTTTTAATCGAGACGGGAACAATGCAAACGCAGCCAAAGCTCGTCGTGATATTTGTGCTGTGTACGGAGAAAATGCTTTATCAGGAAAGACAGCTCAATGGTGGTTTTCACGTTTCAAGATCGGTCATTTTAATCTTAATGACGAAGAACGTTCTGGTCGCCTCAATAAATTGAATGAAGATCGAGTGAACGACCTTCTTCATGAAAATCCTTGTCAATTGACTAGAGAATTGGCTGTACAATTAGCGTTTGATCAGAAAACTGTAGTGAATCACCTTCATTCAATGGGGAAAGATTAAAAACTCGGTGCATGGGTTCCACACGCTTTGAGCGAAAGCAACAATCTTCAACGCTCCACGATTGCTGCAGGTTTGCTTGCTCGTCACAACGCTACTCGTAGATATAAGTACAGGTTTCTTCACCGTATCATCACTAGCGACCCAAAGTGGTGTGTTTATGTCAACATGAATCATCGAAAACAATGGCCCCGTATAAAAAACACTTCCGCGATTAAAGCAAGGACTTCATCCACGAAAGACGATGCTATGTATGCGGTATGATTGTGAAGGCAACATTCTTTATAAGCTCCTTGCGAACAACGAGATTGTCAATGCAGAACTCTACTTTCAACAAATGTATCGACTTGCCGAAGCTATTCGTGAAAAACGACCTCATCGATGTTATCGAGTCCTTCTGCAATACGACAATGCTCGTCCTCGCATTGCCAATATGACAAAAGACGCCATCCAAACGCTTAATTTGGAAATCCTGCCGCATCCTCTATATTCGCCAGACTTGGCAACATCGGATTTCCATCTGTTCTGAGCGCTCCCCAACAATTTGCGCGGCATTTCGTTCAATACTGATATGGAATTAAGAAACTGGTTAGACAAATTATTCGAGTCAAAATCCAGAGATTCTTATTGGAGAGGCATCGAAAAACTAGTTGAACGTTAAGTAGAAGTCGTAAATAACAACGGAGAATACATTATTGATTAAATTGCATATTATTGTCAACTAAAAATGAAGTTTTTCTAAAATTGTTAATGTTAATGAATAAATTTGATAAAACCGCAAGAACTTATTCCTCAACCCATATATAAAGAATGAGATCAATTTGAGGATTTTAAACCAAGAACAAATTGCGTATTTTTAATGGAAAATAACCATAAAATCGTTTTCATAAAGGTAGGGGTCATATATTTAGCACTGAATAGTTTATTAGATGTTTCTAAACGAATTTTTAAATGATTATTTTTTTTAGCAGTGTCGAACACCCTACCTGAGAAATATTGTACATACTTGACTTAATTATAAACATAGCATATAATTTAGTCCACGAAATTCGAACTCAAAAACAATTTGATTATTAGCTATTTGGGAGATGAATTAAAAATGTGTATTCGCTGTTAGTGATGATGATTAAAAATTCATCAAGGAACAATTTTAGGAATGCTCCTGTATTTAATTTTCATTATAGTTTAGGTATGAGAATCTGATGAGAAGTATTCATTTCCCCAGCGTGCAAAGCTAGGAGATCCAAGTTAAACTTTCGACCATTTTATCAAGGCAAATAATTTCAGAGAAGTAAATGAACAATTCGATTTGGGAGCAAAATGGATAATAAATTGAAAATTTCCATTCAATGTATCGCATTCAGAAGCAAAACAAATAGAGCATAGTAATAATATGCAACTCATGCCAATATGAGGGCAGAAAATATGTTGAAAATATACACTTCATTTGATAAGCCTATCTTAGATTATGCTGTCCTTATCTTTTCCCCATATTTAGTTACACAATAGACTAAATAGAAGAAATATAACGCCACTATAGCAAAATTATGAGTGAGATTATACATTTTAATTACGATGAGACTAAAAAGTAAATTTATTTTGCTTACATACAGAAGAAAACTGGCAGAACAAATAGGCATACAAATATTTCAAGATTTGTCTGATACTGCTGAAAATCTTTCCCTTTTCAGATACAATAGCGACAAGAGGGGGTAATAAGAAGCTCAAAAAGAGAACGCTAAATCGGTATGCCTATCCGTACCGCAAGGATTTTAAGTGCATCGTGAAAAAACGTCTTCATACGTGGAATAATAATAATAGTAATTACCGACCAAGTATAAATTATTAAAACTATTTAAGTACAAATAAATTGTATTTTATAATTAAATGAATTAAATGCAGTAACTCTTTCAGACACCAGTCTTATACTAAAAGTACTTCACTCAATAAAAATTGTATGGCCAAATTGAAGGGTTTTCGTTCGGTGTTTACAAGAAGTGCGCATTTGTCTGCAAACAAGCCGCTCCAGGATCATCTCTTATATAGTCTTTTAGCGAGAGAGAATTCTGCCGATGTTAAAAATTTTTTTTTCATTCTGAGATTCAGCTTTGTCTCCCCTAAATGACGAAAGAGCTTTGAGGCGAGCAAGCAACCTTGATTGACCATGTTGTGGAGTGCAAACAGATCACAATTACCGTCACTGTTTCTTGTTTTCTATCAGTCCTGTGTGTACATATCTGTTTTAGGACACTAAGGAGAATGGATAGGCAGCCTATTCTTAATGAATTCTTCCAATGTCCAACTCTGGTAAACGTATCGAAGGCTTTGTTCTTAGCTATGAATGCGGCATAAAACCCTATGTTTTGTTTCCTGCATTTCTCATGAGTTCCTTTTCAGAGGAAAATCCACTCTTTTTGGTTTTAAAAATGCTCTTATGCCATACTAGCATTCTGTTAGGTTCTTCTCAGTGGGCTAAAGTGGCTGTGGTGACCCCAAGGCTGTTTTTACATTTCAATATCATTCTTCTAGCATCGGGCTTAAATAGACTCTTTTGAAGCAACAGGGGAGGGGGCGAGGGAAGGACCTAGGTTCTTGTGCGGATGATGGATTATCAGAACGCGTTCACGGGCTCAATAGGCTTTGCAAGTTGAGCTTGTCAAGTACGCTCTTGAATTCAATGTTTCGAATTAAAACTTTATTAAAGAAAGAATGCTTGATAAGGATATAGAATTCCTTGTACCCTGGAATTTTAACTAGATATTTCTTCTTTTACTTACCAGACATTCAAGGCAAGCAACCAAAACATCTCTTTTTGTCATAGCGCATGGACCTCGGTCACGTTGAAACGTTAAAAGTTCAGGGAAATCGATGATTGCGATGAGAACGCGCTTCTAAGATTATAGTTATGCCTGGAGATATGTTTAATTGCCTTCTGTCTAGCAAGCAGAATAGGGGCCACGCGGCGATCACTAGAGCTGGAAAGTCAAGGTTGTTTGATGAAAATTAGAAGCATTGTTTGATTTAATTTGTTTTAAAACATGACTAGATGATAGCTGCCAAGTAAGATCATTCACTTAACACGACATATTAAAATATACCAGAGAAATAAGCAGATTTTATGTTGGGTGGATGATATAACTAGAGCCCTAAAAAGACATTAAACCTGGTTACACTTGATTAGAGAAATCATAAAAGAGGACATTTCCAGTTCAAGCTATAACTTTAATAGGGCGCTGAGCTAAATGATTCCTCAGCCAACATTTCTTTAGATAAAATGGGTGGGGTAAGGTAATTAGAACTTCTTCAACATATCCTGTTGTTATTTTGGAAGAGGGGAAATGAAGTCAAGATAGGGTAACAGTTAAATTAACGGCATTTCGAGGACGGCTAATGCACGTCAGTGGGGTGTCGAAATTGTCTAGCTGTGGATGAAAGAGCAGAAAGATGGCACAAACTTCCTTTATAGTTTGATACGCCAGACGAGCACTTCTCTTTTCCACAATTGATTACATGATATACATCAAAACATCCCTTCTTGCTGAATATCAATTTAGATAGGAGGGGGTGACCCGTAATGTAAACTTTTTTCTTTTGCTTCTGAATTTTTCCTTTGAAATATCCTTCAAACTATCACAATAAAGTTCATGGAGGACGAAGGTCCATTCCATGCTCATTGCAGATTACTGGAGATAAGTTTACTAGTGGATAATATTCTGTTTGATAACGCCTACCTCATTTTAAATATTAGAGTGACATTTGCCTTTTTTAAAATTCATGGAAACCAAATTTGCATTGCGAAGGTAATAATAATACATTTCAAGTATAACGGCACTTTGTTTTTTCACTCTCCTACCTCTTGCCAGCGAAAATCTCGGTCAGGCCCAAAGGATCTGATAGTTAAGTCATTTAAATAATGAACCATATCCCTCCATCTGATGGTCCAAGCTAAATCCCCATTTGATTAGCTAACCCTATCATCCATTCTTGATTAATCATATAGCGAGAGCGGCGTGAAGTATTATTGCTTTGCCAGGAACCTTGCACTCGATTGTGTTACACTTAACAAATTAAGTTTTTTTTGTATATCTTATTTACAATAAAACTTTTTAGAGCATAAGAATTCACAATTTAGTCTAATTTGTGTATATTTATTCAAAGTGTATCTTTATTAAAAGTGTCAGAGCGCACTTTGCCTGAGACATTGCATTTGTTAATGAATCCAGGTATCGAGAATATTAAATCCTCCTAACAGTTGCAGCGGTAATTTTGTTTTTGCTGAAGAATATTTTACTAAAAAAAATTCTTACTACAAATAGAAGTATCTTTCAAGTACTCTTCAAATCAAATTTGGTTAAATATATAATATATATTTGTTCTCAATCGTGGGTTTTATTAGGAATAAATTCTTTTATGCGTTCTTCTTTATCATGAAGGTGTTATATGAATATACAAAACGAAGATCCCCAAAATATCTAAAAAGACAATTAATGCCATTGTAAAATAATGTTTTTAAAATGTACTTGCTAGGCAAATTACTCTTTGAGTCACTATATGTAGATATTGCGCTACATGCAAGGTTAACTATCTATTGCATTCGCCTCAAGGGTTGTAGCTATTGTATCATTAATTTTTATAATATTTTCATTTACGTTCTCATTGATTTTGTTATTTAAGTTCGTACTATATTTCCAAAAACCTTAGTACTATATAATTATTTGAAATATGCGCCTTTTCAACATTTTTTTTAACTAATCGATCTGTTTCCTTACAAATGAACCGAATTTGTATTTTTTATGCATCATTATAAAGGAATGCTGAAGGATAATCTAGTGACAATTCCCCTAATCTACAGTTCCCACTCATTTTCTAGGCTACTCCTGCCAGAATGACAGCCACTATGCTTCTTGGAGTGAGTACAATGGTCGGCACTTCTGGAAATGATATAATTTTTTTCCAGTCGAAGAGTTTATGTTTGTGAATGAGGCCGTTGAGTTATTCTCCAAGCAACTTCATCGTTGTGGGCATATAAACTATTCCTTGAACGTCGGGCGTTCTTGCATGCCTCTGCTTCCTTGCTGTTCTATCAAGTAAGAAAATGCTTATAAGAAGAAGCCATAGGCCTGCCTGCGCTCTAAGAGCTGCCAAAACGATTTAACCGGCCATGAATATCGTAGATAGATTTCTAGTTTCCGTTATGTTTTGAAGCACGCCCACCGCTCTTTCGGGCGAGATTACGTTTTTTTTACTTATCTGGAAGACTCGTCTTGCAGAGCTACGAAAGCGAGTCAAAAGTATTCATTCCCCAGGAGAAGGGAACCGTAATCTTTGACGCCACATCTATGGCGGAGTCTTGCGGTACTCCTTTCTCTACATTTTCTAGACGATATGTTGCTCCGCCACCATTCAATATACGTCCTGATCTCACTGATGGCAGCAAAATTGACGTTCCCTCTAGAGGCTGAGAACCTTTAAAAACAATTTATGTTAAGTGTGCTGCATTCCACTATCTCTTATTGCGCGAACACAGCCCCTGTTCCGGAGGAAGGACCCGCTTGCAATGCTTTGCAAAATAGGTTAGCGATGCAAGTCACTTCTGTTGTATTTATTCAACAGGATCTGAAGAGAGGGTATCTTCCAAGGCTGTTTGCAATTGGTTAATGTGGTCTCTGTGGTAAACTGGAAATAAATTTATTCTTCTCTTCGTTATCCTGGCTACATGGGACGAATTAGGTTAGCCCTTCTGGCTGCCTTACACAAAGAAATGAGAGAGGCTTTTGATCAAGAAGATTTGCTAACACCCATATTTCAAGGAATGTATAAAGGAAAGGAAATTGGAAGATTGGGCTGTAGCTTACTCAGTTGTTGGCTTTAAGTGTAGGAAACAGCTTAAGGGTTGTATTTAAAATCTAATAACACCACATAAAAGAAGACTCAGGATATAAATATACAAATGAGATGCATTTGGACAAAAGAAAGGAATAAGGAAAGATAAGTGCACGAAAATAGTTAAAGGGAGATTATTTTTATTAGCTATGATAAAAATCACCTGTTCTAATTGAATATTTTTAAAAGAAATCAACAAGCATTTGTAACCAACCTTAAACTTCCAGATGATTGTGTCCAAACTAACGCCAACAAGAAATCTAGGATTGTCAAAATCTGAATTTCCTGCTTTTAGTAATTCCCTCTGCTTTCCTTTTAGTAGTTTGCGCTTAGTCGCGGGTGACTCTATATCTCACTCTGTCGGTCGATATGTAGTCGGACCGTTGGACCAGGTTTAGCTTTTTTGGGTTTGGGTTATAACATTGTAATTATTCGGCCGATTTTAATGAAATTTTAAATCATTATAAATTTTCCCTCGAATGATATAGTTGCCAAGGTCCTCCCAAGGTTAGCTCGGGAATTATTTTGTTTTGGCAATAACATCATAAGTGTTCCGCTGATTCAAACGAAATTTGAAATTCTGCTTTGTTTACATTCTCCTTTGAATAATATAATTGCCATGGTTCTCCCAAGGTTAGTCCAGGGAGGAATAACTGAAAGTTTTGAAGGGTGTAAGGTCATAAATCAGAATAGGTGAGAGAACGCAAGTTTGCTTAGCAGACCTTGTTTTCAGTCATTCAAATCCAATCCACATATGCATTCCTAATTTTTAATCTTCTCGCTTATGCGGAACTTTTTCAATTATTTCACAATTTTAACTAGTCTCTCGTACGAGGAAATGCGTAAGGGCACTAAAACTGATAACTCTGGACAGACGCCGAATGCTGATTGAGACACTTAATTTAATCAGTATGTTTGACGATAAAATAAGCCAACTATTCTTCGAACGAGCATCTGACTGTAATAATAGAAATATTGGTCACAAACTCAAACATAACCAATTCCACGCAGCAGTTACAATGAATACTTTCATGTCTATACAAGATAATGTTAACATGGAATTATTCACGTCCTATGATGGTGATTGATAGTCCTTAATTTTATTAAGAATAGATTAAATAACCATCTTTAACATCTAGCACGCAGTACAAACACCAAAACACGAAGACTGAGCCAATTACACTGTAAAAAAATGAATAAAACAGAAATGAGAATAACATTTTCTAGGGGCATTTATTGCGCAAATTGCGAATATATAAACTGTCTTTTTCTATGACCCTCTATTTTCTTGTAAATTACCATCTTACTTACGTTAAATGCACTGTTAGTTCCGTAAGAATTGAATGCAAACACGATTTGGCCAAAACTGAACCTCAGTAAAGCTATAACGGATTTTGATATAATTTTAATGGGGTGTTTCTAAGGTATTTGTCAACTCAACCGAAAATTTATGAAAGTCTAGATAATATATTTTAAGATATATGAGTCCAAATCTTACGTTATGCTCTTTTTTAGAAGAATCAGAGTTAATTTGCCTAGAGAATAAAAAGTTTTCCAAGACAATTTCTCTTATATATGTGGCTCAGTTACATAATGATAATACAAGAGACAGTTGACTAAACATGTGAGGAAGCTTTATGAGCTGTACTTTGGATGTAATCTGGATGACGAGAACAAACGCTGGGGACCTCACATATGTTTTTTCGGGTGTACAAATTCCCTTTCTGCCTGGGTGAAAGGAAAAGTGCCTAGCCTCATGGAAGGTAGTGAAAGGACCAAACAACTGATTGCTACTCCTGCTTAACAGATATTAAAGGTAGTTATTCAATGTGTTTTCTTTCTTGGATTTTAATACATTTTCAAGTGATGTATCAATTTAAAAGATTAAAATACATACTATGTTGTACTTCCACTATTTTTGCAAGTCATCACAGCTAGTAATATCCATATTTAGTCTGATTTGATTTTATTTCACTTCAGCTCGCAACAGAAAAGCTAAGAAATCTATCATGTACCCAGATCTTTAGTCTGCTATTCGCCCAGTTCGACATTCAAGTGCTATTTCTGTACTACAGCCGCCTTCTGAACTACCAAGCGATGATATGAGCAACTCAGGCGATTCATAATCGCAAGTAACACCACCCAACCAGAACTCGATGATCTAGTTCGTGATCTAACAGTTACTAAGCAACAAAGTGAACTGCTGGCCTCACATCTGTAACAATAGAACCTGTTGGATAAACATGATAGAATTACAGTATTTACGAAGTGATCGGCAGATATACAGCAATTATTCACTTTTGAAAACAACTAAGCAACAAAGTGAACTGCTGGCCTAACATCTGTAACAATAGAACCTGTTGGATAAACATGATAGAATTACAGTATTTACGAAGTGATCGGCAGATATACAGCAATTATTCACTTTTGAAAACAACTTGACTTATTGTAATGATATAAGAAGCCTATTTAATGCCCTTGAGCTGACCTAGGAACCAAATGATTGGAGTTTATTCTTAGATGTATCCCTTAATAGAATAAAAGAGGTTCTGTTGCATATTTGGAACACCATGCCTTCAGTTCTAATTGCTCACTCAGATATTTTAAGAGAGGCATATGATACCTTCCCTATATTCTAGAACGAATAAGTTACAAGGATCATGAGTAGCTAATTTGTGCGGACTTGAAAGTAGTAGCCCGTTTAATGGGCTACACTCTGGATACCTCAAGTTTATGTGCATCCTTTGCAAGTAGGACAGTAGGGCCAGCTCAGAACATTATGTACGCTCACAATGGTGACCTCTGGTAACTATAGTGCCTGGATGCCATAGTATTACTCATAAGCGACCTTTTAACAAGGAGAAAATCATTTTGCCACCTCTGAATATAAAACAAGCCCTAATGAACCAATTTACCAAAGCACTATAACATAACAAGCCACGTTTCCAGTACATCAAAGCGATCTTCCCTAAAGTAAGTGTTGCCAAGATTAAAGTAGGCATATTCATAGGCCCGCAGATTCGTCAACTTAGAGGGAATGAAGACTTCAAAGCTGTAATGGATGAAACTGAGCTAACGGCTTGGCATTCATTCAAAAATGTATGCAAATGACTTCTGGAAAAGCACCAAGGGGCCCAGCGAGAGCACAGACTGGAGAGCCTTATCAAGTGGTACCAAGATCTCGGATCCAATATGTCACTTTAGATACACTTTTTTCATTCTCATCTGTTCTTCTTCCCAAACAATGCAGTGTCAATGAAAAACATTAATAAGGGAAAATGGATCCAACCTATGCTGGCTGCCTTCTGCAGGAACTGGAAGAGTGACACACATGAGACTTCTTACAAACGAATAATTAAATACTAAAATGTAGGTTAATACATTATATAATGCTAACAAACATTGTGATTCATTATATATGTATTCATTAATTAATTACAATGGACACATTTAATCTGACTTTGGGAGCGAAACACATTTATGGTATCGTGGAAATTGGTATCAATTGCATAGGTACTTAATAATTTGGAGATTTACAAGAAAATGTTACATGATGCAAATTTTTGTTACCAGATTCGAATTCAGCATACTCAACTTCATAAGAAAATGCACATGAAATCTGTTTCCTTTCTTGACACTGATATTTGTTGTACTGTGTTACCAATGTAAAGAAATAAACAAATTTAAAATCGAAGCAAAGCTCAAAGTTCCATTGATTCTAGCTAGACCAAAAATTACGTGCGGTGTTGTATTGTATGCGTTCCATTGAGGGTTCAACGTGGCACGCTATCATAGTATATTATTCATCATTGAAAAGTAAATAATATTCACCTCGCACATCAAAACAAACAAACCCCTATGAGTTATTATATGATGTACATGTTAATAAGTGCACGCCAATTTTTCCACTAAAATTGAAGTCTTACTGATTAATTAGATCACAAATAGTTCATTACAACCTTCTCACATGTACGCATAATTATGTAAGTGGTTGTCAATTCTTCCCTCAGCTTTTTAACTCTAATCCGATTACGACTTGTCCGTCATAATGTATACTTGTTTTGTTTGATAATCGTAAAATTTGATGAAATTTATTTTAAACAAATGCTGACCATTGCTGATTAACTCTCTACCATCTAGTTATTCTATAATCTCCTATTTAACCCTCTTCCCAATAATTTAAACAACTATAACTTTATCTTACAGGTCTCAAGAAATTTTGATTTTTATTACTTACTTACTTACTACTTTAGGTAAAAAATTTATTCTAGAATCATTGGATATTACTTCTCAAGTGCTACTGTGATACTTTCTAGCCATTCTTCAATTGAGTAAAATAAACATTATCAGGAATAGAGGCATTGTTAATATTTAACCCAATTGCATCTTGCTTAATGCTTTCCATTGCTACAGAGGGTTTAAGTTGTTTACCAGACGAAGCAAAATAATCTCATGAGAATTTATACATTAATAGAGCGTTATTACAGTGGCAGAATATTGGGAAATGGCCCCCATCTGCCTCTACAACCTAGTCAATGTGGGACATAAACTGGTTACTGCCCTGTTTAAGGAGTCCTTTTCAATGGATGACATTACCTACTTAATTGTGGCACTCAGAGTATTGTAAGGTATCAAACGAAATAATATAGGGATTTGCAGCCGTGGGAGCTGGACGGCCACAAGTCTGGAGACCAGTAGTGCTGGATGCTATTTGTCGAGGTATGTCTAAGTGCACGTGAATATGCACACACAGACACTAAGATAGGCTAAGCATGGCGACAACTGTTATTGTTTCTAAGAGTGCGATTTAAGTAGATAGCGGCAGCTCGTAACTGAGGGATACAACAAAAACAATGACAAAAATAGACTTTTAATACACAAAAACTAAATGAGGACAACAATAAATATATATAAAAAGGTACATAAATGAGACGGACTTAAACTCTGAATACTAGTTAGATAACAGTGGTTAGGGAATAGTTATAATAAGAGATTGAGGGTAGTGAATGGTTTACTTCCTTTGAAACTCGAGGGTAAGGTAGGGCAACTAGGGGGAGGACTTGGTGACCTTAATTAGTCACGCGGAGTAGCCACTTAACCCCCAGAGAGTGGGGCTACTCTTCTCGAACTCGTGTTTGCGAGATGCGGGCATCCTGTCCTCAGGATGTCACCGAACTAACATCGAAAGGCGGGGGAGAAATGACTTCTCCACACTTGGCTTGAGCGAGCTAATGGGCCTCTTGTGGTAAAAGGTCACCAGAAGAACTTCGGAGGACGGCTTCTCCAATCCTTGATCCGAAGGCGGGTGAGAAGGGCTGACGTTGCCGCATGAGACTCTTCTCCCTGGCTCAAAGATACAGGGGTGATGTCCAGCTCTTTCGTGGCTTGCGACCGTCACTCCGCTTCTTGGGAGAGAGCTCATGATTTGCATTCCTTCCGAGAAAGTCTCGTATAACTAAATCTGTCCGTCAGCCTGAGCGGATGCATATATACTCGGAGCTATTCAAAACACAGAGAGAGATTGAACCAAACTAAACTTTTGTTATTGGGCACGATGAACCGAGCGCCTCCTAACGAGGAACTGGCAACGGCTGGGATCGGCAGCCAGATGGGCGTCAGCGGCGGGGCCCTAAAGCCGGTTCACGGCGAAGCTATAAAGCAGTCTCCCGATCCGAGGGGGGGAGGTTGAGACGACCGGGAGGAAGGTTTGGCGTCAATTTCACGGGAACCTGGCGTTGTGTCAAACGAAGGAGAGGTAAAAAGGGAGGGGGAGTAACGGTTCGTTTTCTCTTCTGAAATACTGTCTTAGTAGATGGCGAAATAATATTATTCAAAGGGGATTCCTTCACACTGTTGAACAACCACGCCTGTGTCTTCCCTGCCTTGTGTATGGAAACAGTTGTGCTGGAAAATATAATGCATTCCAGCGGCTACTTGGTCCATCTGTGGCTTGGCTACAGTTTTAGGGATCTCAATGTAAACGTCCGTATTGAACCTGATGCCCTGTAGGAAGATGTGAGGAGGAATAACGAACCATCAGATAAGCGATAAATTTCCTGCTGTGCGAGAGTGCTGATGTTTCGTCTTTATTCTAAGGCTCGTCTTACTACCGTTTCAATTTTTGAACGAGGTTTCCCGGTTAGTTAAACAAATTCAAAATTTCTTTCACGCTGTTACTGGTGTGCAAGGCCGCTAATATGGCGTACCTTTTAAACTTCAGCTGGGATTCTCAGAATAAAAAGAGTATTTTTACATCCATAAAAGATAAACTCTTACTGAGTGTTTATAGTCAAACAACCTACATTGATGCCATCATTTACCCTTAAGAGCACTTTTATATTTGTATTTATTTACCTGTAATGAAATTTATAATAATTTTATTCACCGTGTCTTTCTTTGAAACAGAAGTATATGTATAAAATAAAGAGATTTTCCTTCTGTAACATACGAGGGGCGGTCAATAAGTTTTGAAAATCGGTAGGGCAAAAGAGAGGAAGGGGGATAACTGTTTGTTGGGGTGTTAGGACAAGTTATGACAAGTCAGGCCCTGCCACCGCATGATCCTTTTTCGTCTATTTAAGGAGCAGTAAATCTATTTTGTAGATTAGATAAAAGAGAGGGCCCTTACACCTGCCCTGTGGAACTTCGGCCTCGACGAGAAACTCTAGCCCTTGCTGACCCTCTATCATAATCCGTGCGCGCTGTTCCATGATAAAGTGGCAGAAAATTCGTCCCAGGATAGAGTCTAGCTGATGGTTCAGGATCTTATGTTGAAGGCCAGTCAGCCAGTCTTTATCAAATGCTTTTGCCACTAAAATTGGGATTACGATAATATAAGTGGGAAATATGATAAGAGAAAGGATAGTATAGTTAGAAAATATTGTGTATGGGATGGGTGTTGATAAGATAGTTGTGAATAGAGAATAGAGACGTAGGTGGGACGGTGAGGATTATAATGATATGTGCTTCCGTTTTTGCATTCACTTTAGCTTCTGTTGTTTAAACTTTATTAATTTGATTTGTAGCATTCGAGCCTTTGTTTTCTAATGCTTTTGAGCGTTATGTCCGGTATTGTTTTATGTTTGTGCTTCTCCGCATTCTGGTGCGTATCTGATATCACATTTGAACTTTATGTGTGTGTTTATTTTGCTTTTATTCCTCTATATGCATTCTTGTGCCCTCGTCAGTTTCTCATGATCGGTTGTCGAATTCGGGTGCGGGTTGGTCTGTTTCGGTATTCCTCCTTGAGTAGATCTTTATAATTATTTAAAACCGTCATAATTGCCTTTTGTTGCTTTTTTTGTTACTGCCTTCGAAACGTTGTCTATGTATATTGAGTTCACCTCATCTCATACTCTCGTAGGTTAATTTTACCTGTTTCATTCGGTGGTATTTTATTCATTAGATTTTCCCATAGGCTCACTGTGCGTTTGTGAAATATGACTTTTATAGGTTTTAGTGTGGCTCTTTGATGAAGTTCTACCAAGTTTAATCGCCCGCGCCTTTCTAAGTTAGTGATAATGATGGCTTTTATCTTGTCTAGGTAGCTGCATATTATGCTTCACAGATCATCTCGAAGGTTAAGGTAGTTAATCTTGGATTTTAGGCCGGGCAACCATACCTTATCGAATGCCTTGGCAACATTGCGGAGTATGCCGTCCACTCTGTTACCTCTTGCTGTTTCCGTGGCGATTTTCTCCGAAATGATTACCAGCGCACTCTCTGTCCATCACTCCCTCCTAAACCCGTGTTGATGTGGGTTATAGAGATTTTGGTATTCGAGGTTTTCTTTAATCTCTCATTTAGGAGTTTTTTGAAGACTTTTCCGAGGAATTTTAAAAGCCAGATGGGCCTTTGATTTTTTACTTTGTATTTTGGTACGCCCGGTTTGGGTAAGAAAACCATTTTTTGTGGTTTTGAACGTTTGGGGAAAGTAACAAAAGTTTAAACATCTGTTAAAGATCCTTACAATGGAATTATCCACGTTGTCTGGTGCTATAGTTAAGTGCGCTTTTGTTAGGTTGCTGAAACCCGGTGCCTTCTGGTTAAACGTTTTGATGGCTGCAAGATATTCCTCCATCGTGATGCGGGCACCCTGTCCCAGGGATATGTCTCTCTCCTCATTGACGCATCTATATGGTGCAATGTCTTCTCGTTCCGCTTCGAGGTTCCGTAGAATCTCTTCTTCGTGTTCCCGGTCATGTTCAGCATTCTCTTCTGGTAAAATGGAGAATATTTTCTTCCAATGGCTTTGGATGTGCTCCTGGAGTTCTTATGCTTGTTCCACTTCCTTGTTTTCTATCTTAAATTTTATACGTTTCTAAAGTTTCGATCCTCGTAGTTTTTTGTATTTCTTCTAGTTAGCATTTCCGAATACTTTCGTTTGCGGTACTTTACTCTGGATAGGTGAGGTTGATACGGTTATAAACATACATAGAAGATCAGATGCGGTAGCAGCTCCGGGTTGGGTATGATGGTTACGGCTGGAACTTGAGTTTGTTTGGATTATATGCGGGGTAGTTGAAGCTCTCTCTGTTAGAAACGTTGGAAAGTCTGGCCCTTCTCCTTTTATGAGATGTCTACGCAGTAATAGTTCTTCCTGAGCAGCTGGCCTAGGTAGTGTAGCTAGTTTGCTGGCATCTCGCGTTAAGGTGACCGACAAGTATTGTTGAGGCTGATCGACAGAAAACTTAATAAAGTTTGGAATTGGAAGGTATGGGCGCCTAGGGGGTTGGTATGCCCGACCAATTATTAGATCCCCTGTGTTCATCGTCATTTTACTACCAGATATGACTCCTCAAGTTACTTTACTTTTGGTGTAGCGAATACCGGTTTTTATAACGATCGTTACTCCGTCGCATCTGCTTTGGGTATAATTCGTGGAGATAATTCTGTACTTAGGGAATTTAATGGTTTCTACTTCCGTGTTGATTCCGTGTTCAGTCAGTCCTATAATATTTGGGTCTTCCTCTCATATAATGTTCGAGTAGGTCAGTTTCTTATCTCTCCATCCGTTTACGTTACTCGAGAAAATTCTAATTCTTCGCTGATATTTATCCATTATGGATCTTCTGTTTTACTTCTGCTCTTTGCCTAATGTGGTCTTGTTTGAAGGGCCTGGAGATCACTTTCGTCCGGATCTTTTCTCTTTAAACTGGTCAGTTGACAGATTTAATTATGATTCCGGAACAATATAAATCATGTATTGTTTGAGTGCTTTATTGACTTCTGTCTCTCCAATGTCCGCGTCATAATCTCACTTGAATTTACCTGCTTTTTACTAAGCCATCGACGATATCCGCTTGCTTATAAATCTTTGAGATCGGAGACGGTTTCGAGCCGTATATCCTGATGTTCAATGTTTGTGTGTTCGTTCACTTTCTGGTTTTGGTCTTTGCTCCCCCTTTCCAGCTTCTTGGAGCACTTAAAGGTTTGTTCGTCGGTTGTGTCTTCATCTGCTGCTGACTTCATTTCAGAACTTTCTTCTTCTTGTTCCTGTCGGTTTTATTCGTTTGTCTTTGAATCCACATTTTTATTAAGCCATTCTTTTCTAACATGATGTTCAATTCTGTTGCGTATGAGCCTAGTTTGGCTATGTTAATAAAATGTGCTTGCATAATGCACAAAATCAAGTCGGGTCCTATGTTCACATCTATATTTACTGTTTTAGTCTTCGAGGCTAGGATATTCGTTTGTTCGCCTGCTGCTGCGGCTTAGGTTGAGTTCTTTCGTCTCCCTTTCTCGAAATTATTCTCCATCTTCTATTCTCGTATCAATTAACTTATTACTTGGCACATCGAGGGCGTAGCAAGTGAAGCACACTTGTATTAAAAATAATGTCTCTCTTTCTATTTGAGCAGGTGCAATCTTAGTACAGAATGCAAGCAAAACCGCTTCTGCCGCCTTCTTAGCCGTTTTCATTGACTTGAAAATATCTTCCAAGACGTAGTTGTACTCTTGCCCACTTTGTTTCTTGAATTTGATCGATTCTTCGACCGTAGACAGCTGGTTTTCTCTATCTCTTGTTTTATTTCCAAGGCCGTATATTCTGCTTAACGCTGATTGGTCATTTTTTTATTGGCGCATCATCTAATGTAACGCTTATGTAGGAAAGAATAAATTAACGTGTACTCTTCCTTCACAATTTGCTTAATGCTGATTGGGCAATTTTGTACTATAGAATCAGCAAAGGTAACGCTTATGTATGAAAGAATTTATTAGACGTAAGCTTGTCCTTACAAATCTCCTTACCGCTTATTGGCAAAATTTTGTATCGCTTATGGCCAAACAGATAAACTATATATAAAGTAGCATTTTGTAAAAAGGAGATCATCGCCAAGTCAGTTATTTTCTGTTCTTACTTTGTAAACAAGTCCACGCTCTCGCCGTTAAAGACGTTTGAATGCAGCTGTAAAAATTTCCTCTTACCTTTTAAGGAAGCAAAGGTCACTATGTACCCACACTACTAAACAAGAAAAGACTCTTTTCTACTTTGTAGTTGCCGCCTTGTAAATACAACCCAGTTACAGAGGAATTTACTTTGGCAGCACGACTTCTTATACACCTATCAAAATTCAAAAATTCGATAACACCTCTCTATATCTATGCGCAAGGCTACTCTAACCTATCACATCTAACATTTAGTCTAAGTGAATAAAAATCATTAAAACAATCGCTTTTATTTCTTTTCATCAACCTCTCAAATATTTTCATAGCGTGCAGTACATTTGTCCTATAAAACATACTCTCACTCTCCGCTTATGGTTTCTCTGTCGCAATTGGTTGGTTTTAAGTGGCGCAACTACTAGGTTATTGGCATCTTTCTCGCAATCACATACTACATCCATTTCTTGCTCCTTAGTCCACGAAAGAACCCTTCCCTTTCTGCTACTCACGACTTATTTCTAGTTTGTTCCCTTTTTCCGTTACATACACATAGTTCTTTATCTTACCTAATTGACAAAAACTAATATCGATCCACTTATCCTTTCTTAGACATACGCACTCCTTACTCTCTAATTTTAACTAACCTTAAGCCTAGCCCCTCCTACATAAGAACTCTGGATTTTTTCTGTTTGGCATCAGGCGGATGTTTTGTACCAAATTTTCACCAATAATACAGTTTTGAGTGCTGAATAGGAATATAACATTTATTTTTTGGAGAAATGAAAAGAGGTAGTAAAAAACAAAATTTAATGCGCACTAGTTTAGAACATTATTCTATGAACAATTATGATTATATACTAGGAGTCTGTGCCCCCCAGACCCCCCCCAATTGATTGAAACTCAGGATCATCGTAGGGGGGTTGCCCGCAGTTCTAAATCCCCCACGAGCAGTCACCTTGAATTTACTCAAAAGATGTGAAACATATTGGAACACGGAAGAAATAATTTGCGTCCCATTGTTCGCGCCGCCGATTTAATGTTTACTGGGCACTAAACAGCAGTGGATTTCAACAATTACTTAAGAAAGCTAAATAATGAATAATATAGGCTTAACCATACCTAACCCACCGTGAGATGTTCGATTCCTACTTATGTGAATTTATGTGGCGAAAACACAATAGAAATGAAAATTTGTTTAAAAAAATATTATGGAATACTTATATCTAAATACAAATGAATGTTTGAAGAAATAATAAAGGGAGTGAACAATAATATTGGGAAATCATATGGCAGTTTAAGTGCGTTTCATTTTCTTTTCGTTGTTTTGGAAAATGTATCAGACAAACCAAAATTTACAGTTTGAAATTTCTTTTTTTAGATACTTTCTGTCATTTCACCCCAAAATAAATGTTATATTCGTATTCAGCACTCAACACTGCATTATTGTCGAAATTTGGTACATAAGATCTGCCTGCAGCCAAACAGAAAAGACTCAGAACTCTTTTCTTATTCTACCCCCTTTGAGTCCTTAACTTAAGAATAATTTATAGTTACCTTTCAATCTATATCACAATGCTCATCATTAATTCTACTATAAATAATCTCGCTAGCTTCTAACCTAAGGCATTTTCTGTGTTTTTAATTAACATGCAACATATTCAGATATTCCGCCTCATCTTGTCATTCCAAATACATCACCAACATAATTAAATCGTGCAAATTCCTTTAGGCAAAACAAGATTGCTCTTCTACGATACGATGCAAGGAATGAATGGAGGAACTTATCTACCTAACTACTGTAACTATGTTTGCAACAAGGCTTGTCAGGAGCATTTTTAATGTTTATATCATTATTCCAACCCAAACCGATTTGTTTTAACAGATTTGTTAATTTAGACTTAATAAAAACAAAATATTAAAACCACTTAGAGAAGTATTTTAAAAGTCTGTATCAGTCGAGGTTAAGCTAAATTAGATCAAAGATATCTCAGACAAGCCGTCTAGATATCGATCACATAAAATTTCAAATTAAGTAATTTCAAAATACGCATAGCAAAACCAGCCTTAAAAGGAAAATGTAACTAATAAGCCCTAATTTGCCCAAAACAGAACGATAGAAAATTGCGTGCTATCGAAATTAATTACAAGAATGTTTGGTCGTTTGTAAAATAGGTATGTGGATATTTTAAATAGCTTGGTGTCTGTTGGATCAAGTAATGCATTATTGCCTACTCACTCAGATAAAGTGATTTTTTTCAATTTGGAATGAAGTTTACTTAAAGATAAAATTGGCTTTAAATAATGGAAGATACCTACCCAAGTATGAGTTCATTTACTTAATACTTCAGCTGCTACCAAAGATCCAAATTTAACGCAAGTTTGGAAAAAGAAAAGTATTACATGATTTCAGATTTACCTATATACCACAGATTTTTATCATGCTAATATGTAATAATGTGATTTTAAGTTCTCGAGGCAGATATATTGAACTCTAAAATATAATTTGCTTAATATCTTCAGCTGACACTAGTGGTATAAATTTAATGCTAATAGTAGTTATTTACAAAAAATAATAGTTAGTGGGCAATATATTTGATGAGTCATTAGAGAATAGTTGATAACGAAAGAAAAAAAAAGATCATAGTTTCAAATGATTAATGTAAGCAAGATTCCGCCTTAGATTTTGTAGTGTGCCAAATTTCGGTCACCATGTGATTTCGGTGTAAAAAGCACATTCAAATTATTGCTCGATTATTAAGACAAACCTCATTTCACACACGTATGCAATATTTTAAAGAAGGTTTATTTAGAAACAATGACAAACAACGTTTTTCAAACTATGTAAGTGTGCCTTGATAATTACGAGTACATAAAATTCAGGCAAACATAAGCCTAAGTACATAAGTTTAGTTGAGAGAAAGAAAAGCTGTTTCAAAATGGACTTTGTTTGACCTCTATATCTCCAAATTCCGAGAGTTCAGCAGATACTCTTTTGAAAAGTGTAAGAAAGTCCCTACCAAAAGAACTGGATTTCTTACCTGACCACCCTCCTTAGAAATTGAGGGTGATATAAAGTATTAACACAGTACACACAAGAAGGATACAAGAGGAAAAGCGGATGAAGAAGCCTCGCGTGAAATTAATCATGAATTTAACAATACAAACAGTTAAAAGTCAATACCGAGCCCAATAACCCTCTTAGTTAAACGATAAAACGGAAAATATGTCAATATGGAAGTTCTGAATAATTGACACATAAGAAACTTTCTTTGCGAGCAGTTAATATTGATCGATTTCAATTGTATTTTAGAACTGCCATTTCTTTTGCTTCTGAAATATTGACTTATGGTAGATTAATAACAGAGATAAGAGTAGTAGGAGCAAGGAAACATAGAAAACTACTACAATAGAAAAGAGTATTACTCTATCCAGTGATAAAGTAAAAAGTTCTGTATTTAACTCAATGTTTCTCTGAGGGTTGCCCGTCACCAGCATGGGATTCTAGGATATTGAGATTTCGTAGATATTTTAAATTGGCAACAGCCTCTGCTATGCTTACAACTTTCTTGCCAGGTGTTTAGATTCGGCAAAAAAGACGTAAGACAGAATTGAAATCCCTCCCGCATTCAACTTTAAGATCTTCCTTGCTTTACCGTTTGAGGATGCATTTCAATCCTATTTAAGTATGAGTCTACTATGTAAGAAATGTTGATTAATACTTTTGGCAAACTAAAAAATCATTAAATGTTCGTTTGACCCAACCTAAATACAATATTAGAAGGTGCGAAAGCAATAGTGCTTTCTTTGTTCACTTATCTGAAAAGAGTCATCCTATCAATTGCAATTCGGCTAAATTTATTTACAACTCAGTTGACTATGTTAAAAGAAATATGCTTGAATCCTCTTTAATTAATTCCTCGCCTAATTTCAATATATTCCCCGATCTCTTTAAACTGGACACTGTCATTAATAAGTTTATTTTTAAACTAAATTGTCCATTTTGAATCTGAGCCCTTTGATGTATTAAATTTATTATATTTCTTTGGTTTATTGAACAATGTATTTATAATTGCATATCTATGTATTCATATTTAGTTGACTTATATTTCTACATTTCACACGTACTCTCTCACATTTGGATATTTTGGAAAAGATTTTATCTATATGTCTTTTCCTTTCGGTATCTGTATTTAATCCCACTTTTCTGACAATTTATTTATATTTTTAACGCCTACTCTCTTTTGTATCCTTTCCTTGTTCGTGAACGGAGCGTTGCTTAGTTTTCTCATGGATAGACCATTCTTGTAATGTTATTCTTTATGTATTACTTGAGAATGAACTGAACAAAGTTCGAAAATACTTGGAATCTGCTTTTCATATTTCCTGTTGGATTTGCTGGAATTATTGTTCTACTAGCGCGCTACTTTGTGAGTTTCTCAAATACATATATTTGTTCTGTTAAAAACCAGGTTGTATTTCAACTTTATATTAGGCTAGAGATTGAAAATCAACTGAGCAAGATCCGTTTTCTATGGTCTTATTTAAAATACTCGGATGTTTTTCAAATTTGGCCCGGGGTTTCTGGCTTGCTTCAGGCATCTTCAGATTCAAGTCCTAGATATTTTTGAGGCATTGATGGAAAGTTTTTATTCTTGTTGCCTCCTTTAGGGTCGAGGTCATTGTTTGGTGAGCAACAAAGAATGGATTTCATCTTTCATCTTTGATATCTTTTTTAGGTCTGAGTCAGAATACGGTTAACTTTTCTTTTAGCAGAATAGGTGCAAAACTTGCTCCGAGCTGGTTCGCTGTGTGTTCAGGTTCGGAACAATCTCTTTGATGAGAAGATCCTTCAGAATCTTCAGGCGGCAGAGATCCTAACTTCTTCTAATGATGGTAGTGTTTTCAAAGGATCTTTCTTGTAATTTAGTCATTGTTTTGTTCATTGTAGTGTGCTTTGATTCCTACTTTTTGCAAGTGCATTATTAGACATTGGCTGAAGGTGGTGTTGGTCTTACATATACATATATTGGTTGTTTAGATAAGGCTTGCCGTCCTCATGGGGTATTCAAGTTTGTATACCAAATTTGTAGCCTTCAGGATGGATACCTTTTATGGAGGTTGTTTTTCATTATTAGGTTGCTGACTTTTTTGTTTTCATATTATATTCCTAGAGATAACTTATTGTCTTTTCTTGGATAGTGTTACTTTTTATGATGTTTTCTAGTATCCATTCATCTGTTTTGTTGTCATCCGTTATATGGTTATGGTAGTAGTGGTATTCCTTTTCTGCTTTTTCTTTTTCTTCATATACCTCAAACTTTGGGTTGAGAATTCTCCCCTGTAATTTGCCAAATTCTCTACTGGAGTAGCCGTTGCTTATTAGCCCCTGATTTGATAGCCGAAATTATTCATCGAGTGCGTTATACGTTGATCAGTTCTTGATAACTCTTTTTATATATGAGCTCATTACCGATTTTTTCTTATATTTCTCGGTGCACTCACTTTTGCGTTAAGGCATCGACCACAGTCTGTTACTTTTCGATAGACGGTAGTGATATAATTTCCGTCGCTGCTCTGTTTTACGTCTACACCAAGAATGCAAGACGGCCGTTTAAACTCAACTCGTATGTGAATTTGAGAACGGAATGAGATGCTTAGGTTCTTTTGAGTTGTAGTAATTGATGTTTTTACTTAGTTGTAAGGTATATGTCATCAACAAATCTGGAGTAAATTTTGGGTGGGTTTCCCATTTATGATATGAGTCTTTCTTCTAGGTTTCCTATTTAGAAGTTCACAAGAGTAGGGCCCATTGGGGACCCCATTGCTACTCCATAAATGGGATTCGGTATGGAGCTTCACTTCTACGTATTCTTAAAGTTGCTTTAATATTTGGTGTTCCATTCGTAGCTCACGACCAAAATTTGCAAAAAATATCGACTATTTTAAATAAGATTAAATAAAATGCATTTTCCTCAGTTGTTTTTCAATCTTCAGGCTCATTCATTTATAAAACTGCATCTTACAGTTAGAAGGTGATAAAATAAAATTGGTAAAGTCAGAGTACAACCTGGTCTTTAACAAAACATGTAGAGAAGAGAAGCTACTCCTATCATACACCGATGTATATATATATATATATATATATATATATATATATATTTTATATATATATATATCGTCATGGGAAAAAAAAATATTCAGAATCAGGCACGTTTGGGGAAAGAACGCATTTCATCCACTGCCGAGGGGCAAATGTGAAGCTTAAAATAACAATTTGGTACAGTTCTTCTTAGGGCTGTGATATTGTTCTATTGGATACAGTCACTTGCCGACGAAGATAAAAGCGTCCCACAGGCCTTACCGATGCAGTCTGAAAGTAGCTACTTATTGCTATATTGCCCTCATCCCATCACTGCATACATTGCGATTTTCCTTTATATATATATATGTATAACTGAATCACAAAAATAAGGAACGTGAGGAATTTATGAATAACGTTACAGCCACGAGGAAAATGAAACAACGGAGAACTGCGAGGCCTTTCGACTAATGGTCCTTTACTAAGCAGACTAAAAGACAGGGAAAAAGAAAAAGATATTTATACACCTGATTAATGAAAATATGGGATATAAAGATTGAAAGGGGGGGGATTAGCAGATACCTGGAAAAATCCTATTAACGAGATGCGCCGTCAGGGTTAAAAAAAAAAAGTTAACGGGTTACAAAAGAAAGGGGGGGAGGCAATGTTTAGGAATCACATATGCAATATGAAAACAAAAAAAGTTTGCACATGATAACTAGAAAATATGACAAAAGAAAAATATGAGGAAAGGTTTTTTTATAAATAAGCTAAAATAACTTCTAGGTGGTAATCATTAATTCAGAAATTTTATCTTTAAAATCATTCTTAAACATTCTTTTGATACAAGGGTCCAAAAAATACATTCCAGGGCTTAGATTAAAATTCGAAGTCAGTTGTATAAATGCCAATTCTAAAAGATTTCGTGAAAAAAGGTCATTTGATTTGGCAATCACAGAACTCTCCTTCCAATTAATACGATGGGAATTTTTACTCAAATGGATAAAAATGGCATTGGATGTTTGCCCAGTGTTTACAGAGTACTTATCAACGTTGCTTAATACGCACATTCAGATCCTTGCTAGTTTGGCCAATATAAAATGAAGGGCAATCCAAACAAGGGATTTTATAAATTACGTTATTTGTTTCATTAGGGCAATTTTTTAATTAACATTCTTTTTAAAGTATTAGTATAAGAGAAAACAAGATTTACATTAAGTTTTTAACAATGTTTTTACGGTTTCAAAGCCATTAAAATAAGGTAAAATGAGGATATTCTTGGGCGCTTCCTTCTCAATAGTACTTTCGTTATAAAACTTTTTTTTGCTTTATTATAACAAATTTCAAGTATATTTTCTGGATAACACAAGTCTGCACCGATTTTTCTTATATATATATATATATATATATATATATATATATATATATATATATATATATATATATATATAATATATATATATATATATATATATATATATATATATATATATATATATATATATATATATATATATATATATATATATATACAAAGAAAGAAGATACAGAAGAATGGTGTAGCTGACTATAAATACATATAGTACAAGAGAAGAAGGATTTGGAGGCAAATGAGCAAATGAGACAAGAAAGCGGAGGGTTTTTTTTTAAAGGCAACAGAGAGGGACATTAGAAGAATCCAGAATCAAAGGGAGTAGAGGGCGGCACAGTGAAGGCGAACCTTTACCGAGAAGACAGAAATAACGCCAGGGGAGAAAAGTTTCGAATTTCTTGCCTGGACTCGAACCAGTCCATGTGACATTGACAGTGACCCTTTAAATTGTGAGGCGGTCAGAGGATGTAATATTAAAATTCCTTGGAAGTTCCTATTTTAGGGAGATACTGGGTTTGATGGGGTAACGCTTTAGGCAAAATATAGTTACTGTGCCTGGTAGCTCAGCGGTAAAGCATCTGACCGGCAATCAGCAGAGCCGAGTTCGAGTCCCGGCCAGGAATTAAAAATTTTCTTTCGTGGCGGTGTTTCTGTCTTCTGGGTAAAGGATCGCCTTCACTGTGCCGCCCTCTGCTTCCTTTGATTCTGGATTCTTCTAATGTCCCTCTCTCTTGACTTAAAAAAAACAAAACCTTACGCTTTCTTGTCCTATTTGCTCATTCGCGTCCAATTCCTTTTCCTCTTGTACTATATATATATATTTATATATATATATATATATATATATATATATATATATATATATATATATATATATAAATATAAAAACAAACACACAAACACACACACACACACATATATATATATATATATATATATATATATATATATATATATATATATATATTAGTTAGGGCTTGTCCTAGGGACATTCAATTTAATTTGAAGGATGAACGAAAGGACGTATAAGGGAAATTCATTTAATATTCTTGATACAACATTTCGGGTGAACTTTTCACTCATCTTTAGGTACTGGAAATACAATTCGTGGAAAACAATTTAAGTTAGAGATAAACAGCTAATCGAAATGATGAAGTTATGGAAAGTATTCAATGTTTATTTAGGGCAGATAGTTATAAATTTACAAGTAATTGATATTTTAAGATTATTATATTGCGAGTTAAGAATTACCGATTGGGGAAACACAGGAAACGCATAAGAATAAAGTTGAAACAAAAGTAGAACCAAAAATAGAAGAAAAACAGATAAACAAGAAGAAAAAGAAAGATAAGAAAGTGGAGAGTAAAGAGGAAAAGGAAGGGCCTCTTTCACAAGGAAAGACCCCGTCTTCAGAGACCAAGTGTCCGACGGTCACCCTCATTGGTGACTCGCAAACACGGGATCTGCTCTTGCTGCTCGTGGTCCGCCTTCGCACTAGCGTGAATGTAAGCTGCCTGCCAGGATGGGGTAACCAAAACATCAGAGTAGAGGCAGAGAAAGCTCAAATTTCTGAGAATTCAGTTGTTGCTCTGATGGTGAGCGGCAACGACCTCTACCTCAGAGTGGGTAAGGTTGGCCTCAGTGGTAAGACCATCCAAACGGTGATGGGAGCCGTGGATGACATAAGGCTTAAAACCCGCAAACGTGTGGTGGTTGGGATGCTTCCAAGAAGAGGTCTATCCCGAACCACTCACGAAAGAAACGTCGCAGTGAACTGAAGTTTGGCGGATCCTGCACGGCAGAAGAAGTCTTCTTCGTGGACCCCTATCGTACCTTTATCGGTAGAGACGACCTCTACAAAAGGGACGGGGAACATCTCTCCTTTAAAGTAAAGGCCTTTCTCGCCAACCTAATTCAAGATGTCGTGGAACGCACCCAAAGGAGCGTTCGAAATAGAGCGAAAGCGGATGTGCGCGAGCACGCCCGTGTCACTCATGGAACGATCTTCTTGGACGTCGTCAAAAAGGGTGTGACCGGGAAAACAGAGAAGCCGGGAAACGGAAGAGCGTAGGGAGTCCTACACTAGGAGACTCCCTAAAATTTCTTCTGTTCAAAGCGAGGTCAATCAAAAATAATTTTCTTGAGCTCCGTGGCCTCGTAGTAACAGAGGAACCTGATATGGTGGCCATAACGGAGTCGTGGATAAAAACCTCAAGCCGAGATTTTGAAGGTGAATTCACGATTCCCGGTTACCAGCTCTTCCTGAAAGATAGGCCAGACAGAGAGGGTGGCGGTGTGATGTTGTATTTCAAGTATACTCTCAACCCGACGGATTTCAACATCGTATCCGAGCATGAACTACTAGGTGTTGACCTATAGATAGGTCCTGCCAAATACAGGACCCTGGTGCTTTATAGACCTCCTGCTCAACTCGTTGAAAAGGACAGAGATCTGTACCAGCTACTAGGAGAACTTGTCGAAGACAGAGTGTGTATCTTCATGGGTGAGTTCAACACACAAGTTGACTGGGAAACCAGAGAACTCTGTGGCGAGAACGCACTACTTATGGAGTTCGCGAAAAACGAGTTCCTGACAATGGGTGAGAGAGCCAACGAGAGGAAACAATATCATTGACTTGATTTTCACCTATGAGGATAACATCGTTGAGGACCTCTCTGTTGGCGAAGAGCTCGGTGGCAGTGCCAACGACTAATTAGATTTGTAGTCAAAGTCCCGAAGGCAGTGCCTGTAACTAGTAAATCGAGGAAACTCGATTTGAAAGGAGCATACTTTTCAGGTCTTCGTGCTGTACTGACTGACGTGAGGCTAGAAGTGTTCGATGTTGTTGAAGACTCATGGAACAGTTTCAAAACCACATTTATGAGTCTTCAATCGCATTTCATCTCTCTGAAATGTCCCCGTCGGTCTTCTGTTCAACCAAAGTGGTTTAATCGAGAAATCGGCCAACTGCTTAGAAAGAAGAGAACTGTGTACCGGGAATCGAAGATCTCGGGTGACTTTGACAAATACCGGGGGCTAGAGAGGAAAGTGAAGTCCAGCATAAGGGCGGCTAAGCGGTCTGAGGAACTCCGAGTGGCGAGACTCTATAAACAGAATCCCAAGGAGTTTTTGGATATGTGAACAACCGTAAACCAATCCGTCGAACGATTAGCCCTTTTGAGAAATGAGGAGGGAGCATTAAAGCACTTAGATGCAGAAAATGCTAACCTCCTCAACGACTACTTCTCTTCAGTGTTTAAGGAAGAGTGTGGTCCCATCCCCCAGGAAATGGATTCCTACTCGGGGGGAAAAGCTGGAGGATATGGACTTCACCGAAGGGGAAATAAAAAAGAAGATCAGTGACCTAATGACAAACAAGTCACCTGGCCCGGATGGGTTTCTACCTAAAGTGTTGAAAGAAGTGCGCGATCAAGTGTCACGACACCTGAGCGCAATCTTCAACATGTCAATCCTGACCGAATGCGTTTCTAGAGACTGGCGTGAGGCGGAGGTGACTCCTATCTTCAAGAAAGGAGACCAAGGCCAACCGTCGAGCTACCGACCTATCAGCCTGACTTCGATAGTCGGTAAACTCATGGAAAGCATGATGGTGGACAAAATGACGTCGTATTTTGAGTCAAAGCTGCTACTGAGGAGTTCCCAGCACGGCTTCCGACGGCAACGGTCATGCCTGACGAACCTTGTGGAATTCTTCCACTTCGTGTTCAGTGAGCACGATCGGGACAAGATGGTGGATGTGGTCTACTTATACTTTTAAGAAGCCTTTGATAAGGTACCACACCGCCGCCTTCTCCGGAAAGTGTGAGCGCTGGGAATAGATGTCAAAGTAGCCGGCTAGATCGAGAACTGGCTAAGGGGCAGACGGCAATAAGTAATAAGGAATGGAAAGGCTTCTGAGTCGGTGCCCGTTACTAGCGGGGTGCCTCAAGGGGTCTGTCCTGGGACCACAACTATTCATCTTCTACGTCAACGACATGGACGGTGGTATGGTTGCCAAGATTTCCAAATTTTCCGACGATACCAAGCTTGGTATGAACGTTGCAAAGGATGGAAATACTGCCCGCCTGCAGGAAGATCTTGGGAAGATTGGGGAGTGGTCGGACACGTGGCAAATGCCTTTTAACGTGGGGAAATGCAAAGTGATGCATATCGGCCACAGAACCCTCCAATCTCAGTATATCCTTAAGGGCACTGCTATTGAATCCACCGACACTAAGAAGAACTTGGTTGTAACAATCACTAGTGACCTCAAGTTCTCGAAACAGTGCATTGAGACGGAGAAAAAGACCCAAAGGATGCTAGGTTAAATAAAGCGCCAGAGTGGATCTCGGAACAAGGAGATTGTACTGTGTTTGTACAACTCACTTGTCCGACCGCACCTGGAGTATGCCGTACAATTTTGGAATTCTTTATTTCTCAAGGACATCGCGAGATTGGAACGCGTATAAGCCAGGGAAACCAAGCAGATTCCATCTATTCGATATAAAAGATATGAGAATAGACTAAGGGAATTAGATCTGTTCTCGCTGGAAACCCGTAGACTGCGGGGTCAGCTCATTGAAGTTTTCAAAATACTTCGAGGGTTTGACCATGTTGACCCCTGGGATATTTTCACACTGAGTGAGAACAGAACGTGCAATCCCGGCTTCAAACTTGAACTGAAGCGTTACAACCGCAATCTGTGTGGAAATTTTTTCACCTACAGTATCTGCGTTAAGTGGAACGCACTTTCAGTGAAAGTTGTCAACAGTGAATCTGTTGACCAGTTCAAGTCAAGGATAGACAAAGTCTTGAAAAGTTGCCGTTTAGGGATGCAAAACAATTAATCAGCCATGAGCTTACTCGATTGCTAGTCCAAAGGTACCCTGTTTGAATGGACCGTAAGGTCTCCTAGGGTACTTTCTTTCCTTGTAACTCCTTGTAACCTCAAAACAATTAGCCGTTAGAGGATAACTGGGGAGAAAGGGCGAGGAGCGTAAGAAGAAAGAGAAGGATATGAGGTTGGTAATATTCTTGTTTAGAGAAGAAGTAGTGGGTGAGAAGAAGAATCGGAATTTAAGGAAGGAGAAAGGTATTTAATATACATAAATTTAAGAATCCTTTAAGATATTGGATCAGGTATGGTTTTTAAGATTTTAAAAACGTTCGTTGTGGTTTTAGTCTTACACTTAATAGAGTGAAGCCTAACATGTGAGAATTCTTTCGAAGATAGAACCTTTCCTGTCCTGTCGCTAACACACAAATGGTAACAGAACCTCGCCCTCAGTGAGCGAACCGTACTGCTTATGTGCTTATGTATCACCTCAGTTTACACTTGGGGCAAGTAAACTCGTAAATAACAGAGCACTTTGCTTCAGGCGGGATTCTGTCCTTACCATTGGAATATAATCATATGTAGTGTCTATTTTTGAAAATGAACCTAAAATTTGTATGAAAAAAGAATTTATTTAATAGAGATGTAATTTTTTTGAAATTTTTTATTTAAAAAACATAGATCCGGAAAGAATATGTAACGGATATCTTTGCAAACAGTAGGGAATTTAAATTTGGGATTGTAAATATTGTTTAAAAATTGGGCCGTAATTTTTTCAGTCAGAGACAAAGAGAAGCCGTTTCATTTGAAACAGTTAGTCAGAAATACGACTTCTTGGTGAAATCCTGAGTAGGATGAACAAATATTAAAAGCCCGGAATATTAGTGTTTTGATGGCGCTTATTTTAAAAGAAAGGTCACAAAAACGGAAAAAGATTTGGCCTTGACCCTTAAAGGTTGGCTTACGAAAAACTTTGGTTACAAATCCAGTTGGGACACATGAAATGTGAATGGATAATAATGAGATGGAGGAATTGAGCTCCTTTTCGCAAGTAAATTTAATATTAGGTTGTATATGATTGGCATATTGGAAGAATTTATCGAAGAACTCCTTTGTATTAAAGAGAATGTATGTACGAATCATAGACAAAGTGGCGTTAAGTAAGGGTTCAATGCTTCCAAGTTCCAGGATGAATAATTGTTCATCAAACCAAGACAAGAAAATATGTGAAAAGATAGGGCCCAAAGGACTTCCCATGCCCAACCCATCTATTTGGAAGTAGGTTTCTGTCGTAGAACTGCTCATAGTCTGGTCCAATAATTATTCTAGTCCTTGATCTGGACACACCGCTTTTGTTTAAGTCGATGGTATTGAGACCCTATGACTTAATCTACGATCATTATATATATATATAGGCTTTAATTCCTACTGAGCGTGCGAAAACTGGTAAGAGGAAGGTTGTGCCACGGCCAGGGTTCTCACTATAAATGTCACATTTGTTACTGGGGGGAGGTTTGTGATTGTTAAATTCTAAGAGTGCATAATTACAGGTTAAATAAATTAGCCGAAGGGATTCTTAATTAAAGTCTTGCCAAGTGGACGTCAAAAAGGAGGAGCAACAAATAAACACACATACAAAAATAAACTTTACTTTACACCAAAATAATAATTAGTAGCAATAGTTAAACGGGCATTTAGTTAAATAAGGATTAAATATTAAACACGGATTAGTCCAGGTTTTCAGCAATTATTAATAATAATATCAGAGAATGACTCACTTGAATCTCTTTAAAAAAGGAGGGGAGGATAACTCTGACGTTAAGCGTCTAGATTTATAATGAATCAATGGGAGTATCAATCACTGTTAATTAAATGGGTAATTTAAGAATAGAGTGACGCTGGGTTTACAGATCACCATTAATTGTGATGGATTGGAGAGACGACTACTCGGGTCCAGACGGAGTGGTTCGGGTGGCGTTAACACGAGTTCTCGAGGAGAGGGAAATAAGACGACGGGTTTGGGGCTGCTGACTGCAGTTCTGGTCAGTTCACTCCTAACTGGATGTGACACTAACAAATAGTTACTTCCAGTAACTATTTGGATGTTCCTTTTTCTTTCTCAAGTTACGTTGAGCAACAGAGCTTATTCTACTAGTCACAGACTCTGCGGGGCGGGATTTGCCTCAGGAACACTTTGAGATAGCGAACAAGTTAACTTAGCGGCGCGTTGGCAGTCGATGCGTTATGGCAACTACTCTCGTTCAATGTAAGGGTTACACGAGTAGGTTTGGAAGACTTATGCCGAGGGATGAACCGCGTTGTCATTTATACCGCGGACTGTGTGAAATCGAGAGAGAGATTCCATATACGACAATTTGCTTATCGCAGCGCCTTCTGGACAATCTCTATGGTATCATAAAGAAGGCAAATAAAATTTATGC
Source organism: Ceratothoa steindachneri (assembly GCA_963969495.1). NCBI lineage: Eukaryota > Metazoa > Arthropoda > Malacostraca > Isopoda > Cymothoidae > Ceratothoa > Ceratothoa steindachneri. Next base: position 157,291,168 of record OZ018322.1, on the reverse strand, counting down.
TTCTCTTTTGAGATAGGTCTTCTTTCGTCAGACTTCCTGTCGCCTGTTGGGTAAGTTTGGCACGGATAACGACCTAGGTCAAGGGGAAGGCGGAGGAGGGCGGTAGAATGTCGGACGAGGGTGGAGGGAGAGAGAAGATACGAAGGTCATCTCAAACGACAAATCTCTTTTGTTCCCACGATTGTGTGGCGGCATGCGAGTATGTTAATTCCATACCCTCACAGTTTCGTTGTTAAAGGTAAAGTAATTGTCCTCAACAGCTAGTTTTAGCGTTCCTTTTAATAGTGGAGGGGTAAATCCATGAAAATTGGAGTCGCTAAGGGGAAATGCACGATGAAAAAATTATGTCAATGGTTTGGTCAAGAGGAACATTAGTAAAGAGAGATGAAACATCGAAACTACTCATAAAGGAGAGAAAATGAAGCTAAATATATTTTAATTCTTTGACAAAGGTGAAGCTATTTTGAATTTTAAACTTATTTGAGTAAAGAGGGGTTATTAAAGGAGCCAAGTTATAAGATACTAAAATGGGGCGAATGGAGCTGCCCTCTTTGTGACATTTGTGAAGTCCGTATAGAGAGCCCTTGTAGGGACCTGAAACGTGAAGACTGAGGTAAATAAATGAATCAAAATATTAAGGTTTTTTAACTTGAGCAAAAGGTGGTTTATTCTGTCTTCTAACTTGATGGACCAAGATTGATGGGGTTCAGAGATCTTTTTGAACTTAGAGTTTTCGGACAAAACAACATTCATTTTTTCTATGTAATCTGATTTGTTAAGAAGAACCACACTTCTCCTCTTATCAGGTTGGGTGATGACTATCTCATTTCTTTTTCCTAAACCTTTGAGTCTATTGATGTCATTTGGGCGCAGAAAAAGCGAAGAGATTTGGAGTTTGCGCGAGAGATGGCAAAATTCCTGCGCAAAATATGAGTGTTAAGCGAAAATCCTTAAATTTGCCGGTGATTGGCAAGTCTTTTAATTCACCAAGCAGCTTCTCAGATGGGAAAAAAATGGCAATATGGCCAAGTTTGAAAGGAAGAAGTTTAAATTCAAATCCCAGAGCAAGTAAAAAAGATTCTCTCGAGGTTAAATTGTATTGTCATCTGGGGAGAAGCAAGGCCTAGATAGGTAAAGTTGGAATAGCTGGCGGTCATGAACTTTGAGGACAGAGTTTGCATAGCTTTCAGTAGTTTGAGTTTAAGAGTATAAAAACAATAATAATCACAGATAGAAACAATTCTTCTAAAATTTTCTTTTAATTTATGGATGTGCTGCGTGAGTCTATCGATGAAAGAAATCTTAAAGTACATTTCATTATTTAGAAGTTGTTCGAGGGCAGAGGAATAGAAATCAGTTGAATAAAGGCTTTTACCATAGCGTTTAAAGTAAATAAAATTGGGGAAAACACGGTTAAAACGACAAATTTCCAAGAATTTCAAATCCAGTTGGGCCTTTCTTAGCTTACGTGATGTCTTCTCAAGAGAACGGTAGAGCTTGATTACTTCGAGTCCATAATGTAAGGATAAATATTGGTTAGGGCTTCTCCTATGGACATTCAATTTAATTTGAAGGATGAACGAAAGAAGGTATAAAGGGAAATATATTTCATTTTCTTGATACAACGTTTCGGGTGAACTTTTCACCCATCTTCGGGTACTGGAAATACAATTCGTGGAAAACAATTTAAGTTAGAGTTAAACAGATAATCAAAATGATGAATTTATGGAAAGTATTTATTGTTTATTATGGGGGGGATAGCGATAAATTTACAGGTAATTGATATTTTTGAATTATGATGTTGCGAGTTAAAAATTAATGATTGGGGAAACACAGGAAACACATCAGGTCGCTCAATAAGCTTAAAGTTTGACCTTTTTTACAATTATGTTACTATGGTTCTTGCTTTATAATTACAGTTCATACATCAAATTTTGGCTGGTACATTAAGTAGAAGAGTAATCAACACAATAGAAATACCAATTTATGCACAAAAGCTAAATAAATAATTTAAAATAAGGGGCAGCATTAAAAAGGTTTCATTAGTGTCACAAAGATCTGGCAGAATATGGCAACTGCCCAACTCTGCCCCACTACCGCTCCTGCTGTGCAGTGGTGTCTAGTTGCTTGAGGGATGTTGTGAGAGACACACGCACTGAGTTGTTTCCCCCTATACTGCACGCAGTTGTACAGTGAAGCCTACACAATAGGGGCCATTTTCTTTCCTTTTATTTATTTGTTACAGGTACCATGGCGTCTGTAACCATAGCTATGACAAGTGTCTACCTGGTTGGTTCAGTTGAGCCTACCCTCATTGGAAGCATGCTACTATCACGCAAACTGGTGCTTCAATACTCTCCCTACCTCTATATTAACCAGAAGATGACGAAAAAGGAAGCAGCGGCAGAAACGGTCACACTACTTAGTACCTTCTGGAATCGCGCACATATTCCAATTCCGAAAGTGCAGCGAGCAAGAGTGAAAGTTATACGACTACATGATAAATGGAAAAGTCGAAAGAAAAACATAAACCGGCAAACTGAAAACAAGAGAAGAACGAGAATGATTTCCTTCTGACCCTTGTTCGCTTCTTTGACATCGCGCATAAAGATGCGATGTCAATGATTGTAATCGCCGAGGATAGGGAGTTTCTACAAGCCAAGAGGGAGGCGGTGCATCGAGGCACAATGTCAACAACACGGAACATATATCTTGCACTTCGAGAATAACAACAGCAGAGGGATTAAAAAAAAACAGCGTATGAAGCACTCTCAATCTGAAAAGCATAGACTGGAATAAATCTCTGATCTCGCATCCAGCTCTACATCAAGGTCCAGCAGTTCCACTCCCACTCATTCCCCTTTTCACTGCCGTGAGGCAAAAAAGGATGCTGACGGCTGTGTTTGGGGGTCATTTTCACTCATCATACCCCTAATAAAGCGCACCAGGAGCTCGAGGAAAATCATTAATCCAAACTCTCAGCCGCCATGGATAGGGCCAAGTTATCTGATCGTGCAGGAGTTCATATACTTGCAGTAGCTGCAAAAAGCCTTGATCATTATCCCCAAAAGCTGGTGTTAACCGCGATTCAACTCCGTGAGAACGGAGGAAGTTTCGTGCAGAAGCTGCAAAAACTCGTTCAGGCCTTTGGTGCCACTGGTTGTGCCTTGGAATGTCAGAATGGTGTAAACAGTGGCAGGTACTACTGGAGGTATAGTCCACCGACTTTCTCTTCTGGTTTCAGGACATGGCGTTGCAAAGCTTTTATGAGTCCCAGTCCTTCCTAGTGACACTGGCCAAGCAATGGCCGATGCCGTGTTGACTGCTCTCAAAGACTGGGGAGTAACATATCGCATTTCTGCCCTATCCCTTGACACCACAGTTTCGAACACTTGGATGGATTTCATCAGAAGCATGTACCATAATCGAGCAACGGCTCAATTGAAGAGTTCTTTACCTCGCTTTTCGTTACCACATCTTAGAACTGGTGTGTCAGAAAGAATTTACAGCATGCATCGGCCATTTTTATGGGCCTGATATTGCTCTCTTCAAGCGATTTCAGACCAAGTGGAAGGACCTGAACAAATCTTTGCCTCAGCCATTAACATAGAAAGACATAGCACCACACCTCCTTGAGCGTTGCGATGAAATCATGATTGAGTTCAACCCACTACTAGAAGAACACACGCCACCTGACGACTACATGGAGCTACTATAGCTTTCTCTAATCATCTTGGGTGCACAACCGAAGCCTGAGATCAGAATTTTGCGTCCTGGTGCCCTAAACCATGTCGGCTGGATGGCATAAATCACATACGCCATCAAGATCTACCTGTTCCGAGATTCAGAGCAATTCAACCTCACTGCAAGCAAAAAATATGGAGCTCAATGATTGGTCATTATCAGCATCTCGACCTACATTGTGTCTTGCTTTCGTGCGACATCTCCAACTGCAGCCCCAGCCCAATACCTCCAAGTGCTTAAGATGCTGGTGTCCTACCCCAACAAGGCAGTGGCCAAGGCGACAGCTATAGTCTTTTGGCGCTATATCTAGTACTTTAGTGAGAAGCTGGTTACTCTCGCGATTTTTGATGATCATCTGGCTATTGAGATGAAGAGAGAGATATTGAATGCTTTGCAGAAGGAAGAGGGCTCTGACGATACTCCTTAACGAGCAAAGTTCGAGCTAACATCTAATGAACTTGCATAGAAAACTGTTCCAAGTTTTGTAAAGTCTGCCACGCCATTCTTCTTTGAAATCCTTAGGTTGGATGCAAGTTTCACGGTACTTGACCTAACCTAGTGGCCTGACCATCAGGGTTACTCCCTCGCCGCTTCATGCGTCAAGGAATTGCACACTGTGAACGACTTCGCTGAGCAGGCCATCGCCTTGATGCCGGACTTCAACCTGGCCCTCATAAAAGACGAAGAGCAGAGGCAGTTCCTCTTCCAAGTAGTGGATAAACACCGGATGAATTACCCTGACTCCGGCAAGTCCACAGTAACTTCAAACTAGGCTACAATGAGTGGGAGATGGGCATCCATGAGACGACCCCCTTGAGGGGATTATACTCGAGAAGAGGGGGACCTAGAATCAGTGCTGTGAAATGAAATGTGTTTACAACTATGTTTATTGCATTAAATAAGATGACTTTTAAATTGTTAGTGTTAAACAATTTTACTAAATCACCTATGACGGCATAAAGAAAATGTCCTTCCTTTTACAAAAAATAAGAAACTTCAAACTCGTTGAGCTACCCCTAAATATTGATATTTTAAAACAAGAAATGCATACATTGTTTTCGGAGCAAATGGAACTTTAGAACTGCTCGTCCGTGGTAAAATATAAAACAATCATAATTATCATGAAATAATGGATCAGGGTCACCCTAATATATATATATATATATATATATATATATATATATATATATATATATATATATATAAGAAACAGAGAAGCGCCAAGAGTTTCATGTTTACAAATTCTAGGGCAAACGGATACTACAGGAAAGTTAAAACGTGTGTTTTAAAGAAATATTTATGACGTATTTTAATCAACCTCACGGAAAAGACTTATTAGATCAAAAGAAAACAAAATTAATAGAAACTACTTAAGAAATTACAATATTGCGTAAAATAATTGACTTTACACTGAGTGCGACTTGTAATAAATATGGTTTTACTTTTTGTAAACTTTCTTTTAGATTTAAATATAGTTCCTACGAGAATTTAATTAAGACGGTCTCTAATAAATTTCTCTTAATCTAGTTTGGAAAATTAATAAATAATTTTGCGTTGGGCTAATCAATATGCAAAGTTGCAATACTAGGCCCATATTCAAACTCCTTTTAGTAGAAAAACACGTATCAAAGTTTTAGACATCACTTCTAATCAAATCCCTCATTAATCTTACATTAAAATTACATTAAAATAATTATATTTAATAATGCTGAGTTTTTCTACCATATTAATGAAAACCGTATATGTTTTCTAGATACAAGAGCTGTATCCTTATCTATCTCACAAAGTAGCGCGTGAGTAGAGCAATAAATGCCAAAAATCCCATAGGAAAATGAAAGGCGGATTCCAATGACTCAGAAAACGGTAAAACAATGAAGGTCTTAAAATTGTATGCGGGAGAGATTTCCGTTCTACCAAAGGATTTTTTTGCCAAATCGAGGCATTCTGCAAGAAATTTATAAGGGGAGCAAATATTGGTACCGATTTCAAAGATCTTAATAATCTCAGGATCAAATATTTCCGGGCTAGTGACCCGCAACCCCCGGAGAAACATTGAAATAAATACAGCCTCTTTGACTTTATCATTATGACCTGAGTAAAAAATGAATATAAGAACAGGCGTTGGTAGGCTTATGATAGACAGAAAATTCAAATGCAGATGGAGTTCTATGAATAAGTAGATCTAAGAACGGAAGGACACCATTTTGTTCGAGTTCAAGGGAAAATTAAATAGAAGGAACCAGAGAATTAGGTTCAGTAAGAAAACCTCTAACATCCTTAGAAGAAGGCCACAAACAAATATTATCATCTATATATCGGAACCAAACAAGGGGAAACTCGATAATGGTGGGGAGTAAGGTATTTTACCCAAATTCTATATATATGTTAGAAAGAACAGAGAATAAGCAATTTTACCAAGCTAAACCCAACTTTTGAAGGTAATATTTACCATTAAAAGAAAACTTACAGTTATGGTACACATTGAGATGAGTTCAATGAAAATAATAACTAGCAAGGGAATATAAGAGTTACGCAATTTATCACTAAGGAAGGGGGAAAAATGATTAACGGGTACTTTAGTAAAAAGAGAACAAACAAGGGAACTAACGAGGGAGAAGTTATTAGATTAAGGGATGGAGTTGAGTTTTTCAATAAGCTCGTAACTGTTTTTAATATGAGAATTAGAAATGGTACCAACAAGGGAAGTGAGGTATGAAGTGAGCCATTTAGATAAGGAATATGAAACTTAGCCAACAGAACTAATAATAGGACGCATAAGATTATTAGGCTTATAAGTCTTTACAAGACCATATAAGTATGGCAGAGAGGCATTACGAGATTTGAATTTAGTAATTAAATCGGGAAAATGTTTAAGATGGGTACGTACTTTTATGATCGAAATCACTATTAACCTGAATCGTAGGATCTTTATCTATTTTGACATAGGTAGAATGGTCATTTAATAATAGATCCATTTTAGCAATATAAGACACTTTATCAATAATACCGACAGCACCAGATTGATCAACTTTGGTAATATGTAATGGAGCATTATTTATAAGGGCAGCTAAAGCACCATGGAAACGCAAAGGGTGATTATAATGGGTCGGACATGTTTCTGTTGCCTTTAGCAAGAGAAACATGTCCACTAGGAATGTCACTATGTTTTTCTAAATTAGCAAAACCTTTATCAATTTAAACACTGGAAGGTCTGACGGAATGGAGAAGTTCAGGCCAAAGTTCAGGGCCGAAGTAATGGTAACATCAAACTCTTGAGCGGAGAGGTTCACAACCGTTTCAGGTCGTCTGTTTTTAGTCCAATAACTGTTGGAGATGAGGCGTTGTAATTTAAGACCCAACCTACGTTCCAATTTTGTAGACTGTTATCTGAGAGAAGGATTTTTTGGCAAATATAGGCATCCTATAAGAAATTTAGGAGGGTAGCAAAGTACTTAAGATTTGTATCAAGGCTGTAGGCGCGACAAACACTAGTTCCCCCCAAATATCAAATTTTTCATTTCAAAATAGTAGGTAAATCCATAAAAATAACAAAAACTATAAAAAAATGCTACAAAAACATGGGTGAAAGGATAAATATTTAAGAACCTAAGGAATCCTTATATTGATTATATCTGGAATAAATAGTCATGGCAGTATAAAAAAGGACAATAATTCTAAAATATAAAAGAGAAGAAAAAAAGGCTCAAAAACCTAACGAGGAAAAAATTAAACTGCAACGTATTCTTGATGAAATGATTTCACCGTGGGACAGGGAAAGTATGTTTCTTCTAATCTTCTCGTTACTCTGGAAATAATTCGCACTGACGATCGATGAGCCAAAGAGTGAATCCTTTGACGAAGTGGAGTGTTTGAAAGAGTTCACTTTTGGGGTATTCTTCAAAAGCGAGAACTATCTCTGAGTTTTAGTAGTACACCAGGATAGGGGGTTTCTCTGACAAGAGTTAGGTAAACTTGATTCTTACATGAAGGTAACTTAAAATTCGGTGTGACCCCTAGGAACTGGCTTGAGGATGAGCTTCTTCTAAGTCCTTCTAGTTCGTTTGCTGGACACTTTGCCAGGCTTCATTGTTTCGATAACTCTAAAGATCTACCTGAGACAAGATGCTAAATTCGGTGTGACCACCAGGAACTGGCTTAGGATGAGCTTCTTCTGTGTCCCTTTCGTTGGTAGCCGGGCCTCTAGCTGGACTTAGTTGTCTCGAGGACTAACGTGATCTACCTTGTTCTTCTGCAGTCATTTGCTTATATACTTCGCCACTCCACTGGACGTAGGGGAGTGGGGAAGGGGCACGAGGACGACGTCATTAAGTCTCCTCCTCTAACAGTTTTTCTTAGATCGTCTTTTAGTTAGCCCTAAAAGGGGCCATCTGGCGCTCCTCTAATTGCGCACATAAGCTGAAATTGAATATAAACTCTTATGGTAAATATTGTCGGTTTAACCAATGTTAGGTTCACCAGGGTCCGACATGCGATTATTAATGCATTATGTTGTTCTCAGCGGCCTTTCAGCTTCTCCTCAAGGCAAGGGGAGAGAGAGGGGAGGTTAAGTGATCGGGCTACGCCACCACAAAATGTCAGAACATTGTGGTTAAGCAACAGGTACTTAGTTGTGAGGGTGGGGTATCGATTTCCCTACAGAGAATTTTGTGAGGTAAAATGGTTCAGGCTTGGCTCTTTGTTTGGTGACCAGGATTTATGTGGTAGTATATAGTAGGTGGTGAAAGTTTAGTCTATTCTTTTACTGATTAGATTTCTATGTCATTTAAAGAGGTTTCCGTAATCTGTAAAATTATTTTAAAAATTATTTGTGTAGTATGTTTATACATATTTATGTTCGCCAGTCATATTATGATTGGTTAAAAATGTTACCAAAGTATTTTGCTAGTTCTCCTTCTACTATTTTAAGGGGATTGGATATAGTGTTCAGAGATCTGACACTTTATTTTTTGTCTATTCATTATATAGACTCTTATTTAATGTTCTGTTGAGTTAATATTCGAAATAGTACCTTTATGATTAAAAAATTGAATATGTCGTTGAGTTTATTATATGTAAATTGACGTTGTCTTTCAGAGTAAATAGGATTGGAAGTATTTATTTAATACCATCTCTACATGGGTTGGTTCGTTGGTCCGTCAATTAGACACTCTATGCAACAAGAAGACGCTTTCCCTAATAAGCTTACGATCATTTACTTAGCTATAATTTTGGGGGAGGCTGGCTTTATGAGGCTAACGCTAGCTCATGGTACTTCATATCTCGCTTTATGTTACAACTTTTTAAAATCAAAGTTTAAATATATTTCCAGTCTTCGACAGCATTACTAGTCTGTTAAACGTTATAGATTTATTTACGCCACCGTTTCAAAATGGTAAATTACCGGCACTTTCATGACATCCCACAAAATGCTTCAGGCAAAATTTCCACCTCATCTCTGTGGATGCTGTGCCAATCCTGCAGTTTGCCATTAATGGACCAACAACAGGAGTTGGATTTTCAACTATATATATTTCATACATTTTCCCTTTCTGTACGGATCTCCCTTTTCAAACTTTCTACAAGATATGACCTAGTTGCTATTAGGCTCTAAATACGAGTGGAAAAGTAGCTTTCTCCCTCACTCTTTCATTCTTTCTTTAGCACCAGGCTAAAATAGCTTATCCTTTCCTCGTTTATTAGTAATATGTGTCGTTCAAACCTCTCTCTCTCCCAATTGCTACTAAAGACTGCAAAATAAAGTTAATTTTTTGCAATCCTACGTCATAGAGCTCAAAGCTATGTCAATATTTCTTTCAGAGTAAGTACCTCCTGTCCAATATGCCTCTAACTTATATTTGTTCATAAGAGACATAATTATAATTTCCTCTCCAATGAAATTGGTTTATTAATTGCTGTTGAATGGCTTTTGACTCCTGCTGCGAAAAGTAGACTTAAAGCAGCGACTTTAAATTGCAATTAAGGATATGCAATGTTATCGATTTCTAATAATTCGCCACAGCAAACGTGATATGAATAATTTAGACACAAGTTATTAATGATGTAAATTTTGTAATCTCTTTGACTCATTAAATGTAATGAATCATTTTCTTATGAAAATAATTATATAGTTAAAATAGATTAATTTCGACTAAAATTAAATTACTCTCATCATGTCCATTATTTACATGTGGGTCAAGTATCTTTGTTGTAATTGGACTACCTCCAACATGTTTTCTACCATATAAACGACATGCAATCCAATAAGTAATATAAGACTAAGAAAGAAATCAAAGTACTATTAAATTTAGGTTCGCATTTAATTCCTGCGTTGTTTCCGGTTTGGAGGCTTCTGTCGTTCACCTTCCCAAAAAAACTCAACTTTAGCTTGAGCCTCAGATACCCGTCGGTATCATGTCGTGAGATACCTGAAACAATTTCTAATTTAGTAAATAGACCTCTGTCCCAATTTTAAATACAAAATATAGAGCAATAAGGCTTACTTGAAGTTATGTAAGCGTTAATTCGATACTATATTGAGTTTATTAGTAATTTTATATAAGGATTTCAAGTAAATGGTCAATTTCCACATTCACTTCTGTTAAGAGCAAAGACAATTTACATATCAAATGGGAGGAAATCTAAATTGTGAGAACGATATAACTTGATATTGCGGACAATTTTGTTCCAAAATAAAGGAAACAGAGCGGAAAGGAAATCAGGCTAGGGATGCTTACTGAAATTGAGGTCCTAAAACTGACCCTAGCTTTATTAATAATTATCTAGCTTGTCCTGCATGAAAAAATATGAGGAAAACGCCATTGTTTTTAGTTTCGGCTGGCTTGTAAAATTGGTCTTGTTTTAGTCGATTCTTGGTCGCACGGAGGAGGAATTTAAAGAGGCATCCCTATGGGTTCCTTCGTCTTGAATTGGAGACAGGTAATGGAAACACGCTCTTATGGTGCTCTATAAATAAGCATTTGGGGGGAGGAGGAAGGAAGGACATACAGATATATTTTATTTGACGAAAATATAAAAGAGATTTGATTTTGTCGTGGTACAACAACTCTATACCATACACTACTCCTATATTATGTGATGGGAGGGACTTAATCACCAACTGCAACGCGAAACGTTGAAGGACTGTTCGCAGAGATTAACGACTGACTAGGAGGTCACACGTGAAGCGTTGAGTTTCAAATCCTTAAGAATCAAACAAAGTGCATAAATGGTTGGCAAGATTTAATTAAATAGGCCGCGGAAGGTCCTTCTTGTGATGAGGCAAGTAGGTACTATCCAAATAAGGCAGATGGGGCACGATCCGAACCAACTTTCCGATGAAGATAGACAAACTTCAAAGAAAAAGTTCAACACGAAATGTGGGAATTCCCGTAATTCTACTGAAAGAGTAATCTTCTCTTTCCTCAAAGCTAATCGATTGAGATTTTCTTCGGTTCGATTAAACGAAGGGAGACAGTTGCGCAAATTTAAAGGCATGCCGTTCACAGTAGCTACGAATTCACTTGGGTAGAATCACGGCTGAAGAAAGCTTGCGGTCCAGCGAACGCTCACGGGACTAGACGATATGACGGCCTTTTTGTGCGAGCTGGACTCTTCGAACTGCAGAATAACCCAAGTATTTGTAAGCCCGATTCTGAAGGGGAGCAAGGAGTTTTGAGAAAGGAGTCACAAGCTCTCGACATTTTAATTCGGAGGTGGAGTCGATTCATCATTTAGCAGTAAGGGGGGATCATAGCGGCTCTTTCGCACTTCGTCACCGGCGTTTAACGAAAGAAAAGTTTTCAGTAGTTGCAACTTCGAGACTGTTAGAACAGCAAGTGACGTCGTCCATGGTGCGATACCATAGCATGTGGTCTCTGATAATTTGGTAGGTGGAGGTTGTTCTTTTACACATTTAATCTTGAGATTTGTTTTATCGTATTTCTTCCGTATTTTGGCTTAATCTAAATTTCACCTCTTGGATTCCAATTAAGTCTGATCGAGGGCGGATTCCTCAAGTAAGTGTAAAAAGCCAAGTCGGGTTTCGCTTGGTTTTGGATATAAAAAATTACGGATAATAAGGTTCTTTATAATTTTATTATGATCGACAGATTTCTTTAATTTACCTCAAGTTTGTTGTGAATTTAGAAGGGATTTGTATTTCTTCTTTGACGCCGTGCAATGAAATGTGCGTAGATAAATTTCAGGTGCAATGGAATGAATATATCGATAATACTAAAAGCATTTTCAGTTGCCATTAAATAATTTTTTCCAAGTTGCCCTTTCATTTACGTCTATCTCCATTTGAAAACTTTCCCTTTATCAAAAATATGAGGAAAATGCCATTGCTTTTAGTTTCGGTTGGCTTGCAAAATTGGTCTTGTTTTAGTCGGGGGAGGAATTTAGAAATGCATCTCTATGGATTCCTTTGTCTTAAATTGGAGACAGAAAAATTGATTTCCTATGATTTTTTTCAGAAATGGCCTGCAGGTAATGAAAGAACGCCCTGATCTTCCTTTTGGAATAAACTTCCCTCGGAAGGTGGAGGTCGGCCCTACAGTAAGCTTAAAATAAGTTGAATTAAAATATTAATTATTATCTAACTTTCCTTGCATCAAAAAATATGATGAAAATCCCATTGCTCTTAGTTTAGGCTAGTTTGCAAAATTGGTCTTGTTTTAGTCGATTCCTGGTCGCACGGAGGAAGAATTGAGACATGCATTCCTATGGATTCTTTCCTCTTAGATGGAAGACAGAACAAATTTTTCTCCTCTCTGATTTTTTAAGAGATGGCCTTACATTGACGTCTATCTCAATTTATAAACACTGACATCGTCATCCTAAACTCTTATCCGTTCATGCAGAAGGAAGAGAAGAGAGTTTAAATAGTTTTTTTTCGAACTAGGGGCCTATATCCAAGGTTAGCCACATCTTTCGATATGGAACTGAAGATGATAATAATATTCTTTAGGCCACATAGAGTAAACTACTCATAATGACCATAATTTGTAAGGCAATATCATCAACCGTTTCCAAGAAATTACGTTGAGCACCTAGCAATGCTTCTCACGATGCATCGCACTTGCAGTAAGAAATTTTCTGGTTCTATGTACCTCAAGCAAGAGGCCTCTATTCGGGTTTAGTAGTCTTTTAAAAAATATGCTGGAGGGGAGTTTGCTCATTCGTGCTGTCAGATATACAGGACCTGATACTACTGAAGTTGTCGTAGAATGGACTCTCGACGATATACTATATATAACTATTCGTTGAGGGAACTTCTTTAATTATCTTTAGAGTGCGTGGATGTCTGCCGGGCCGATGTTATGTATCTTCGATATGCTTAAGAAGTGGAACTGAGCTTAAGGATAATAATATTGATTTTATTAATAAAATAGAGTTTAATAATAATAACTATCAACAATACACAAAACGGAAAATATTGACATAAACAGAGAATGGAAAGGGTTGTGGGGGCTCGGGCTAATCCGAGGATTAAAAGATTTAAAAAGGTTAAACAAATATAAGTTAAAGAGATGGGATGGTTCGCTAAACCATTTAAAGCACAGGATAGAATTGACAAAAGGGTTAAATACTCAAAGGTAACGTTTGGCTTACGTAATTTTATACTACTGGTGCAGAGGAAGTCGACATGAAGGAATTTTCGGTCCGCTGGCGAGTTCCAGCCGAAGGGGGGGGAATAAAAGGATCCTGACGTGGCGTCTTGGAAATGATAACCGTTTCTCGTCAAATGGATTGAAAAACAATGGCTGTTCTACGTTTTTCTATTCTAAACAACAGGGGGGGGGGGGGGTGAGAACCGTCTCTTGTCTACGAGCTCAAGAACAATGACTGTTCTAATGTTGTTCTCTTCTGAACAACAAGGGGGAAGGGTGAGAACCGCTTCTGGTCAACGGGCTCAAACGAACAATGGCTGTTCTAACGTTGTTCTCTTTCTGAACAACGATGGGGAAGCCTTGTTGACGTAGCGTCACGAAAGGCTCGAACCTTGGCACTCAAGGGATATTGTCCTCCTTCTGGAAAGGTGATGGTATATCTCGAGGTCGAGGTCCCTTGGCGCACAAAGTTAGAGAGGGTCGGGGTGATGTTTCGCGACGAAAATCTGGATCTCCAATCTGATCTTAGTGGTAAAGTTTCCATCTAAATAGTCGAGACACTCCCTTGGCGTGAGGGACAATGGAGTGGGAACTTCGAGGGAATGCACAGCCGAGGCTGGGAACAATGCCTTATCTGCCCATAAGCCTAACTCAATCTGGCGAGGTCGGCGTATGGTGGCGAACGGGGGGAAGATAAACATCCTTGTTTAAACATTGACTCAGGTGGCTGTGATAAGGCGCCAAACTTCAAAGCGAAGATGCACGTAGGAGCTTCGTGGTTTTAAATAATATGTGATAGGGGTTGAAATTAACGCAGGCCTCAACCCGTTCCTTTACACCCCTCCATTCCGGGGGGAAGTTGTCACCTTGAAAAAAAAGAGAGAAGGGACAACGATAGAGCTCCGTTGTGGGGAACTCGTTTTCTTGTACCAACCGTACCTTCCTGCACCTAACTAGTATTACCTCAATACATATCATTATTTTGATTTTTTGATTATAAGGGAAAATAACCTTTAATACAAACTTAATAAAAAAAAGCACAGAACAATGAAATGATATAAAATTAGTACATATGGGACAAAATAATTTATACGTAATTAATGGGTAAAAATATATATACATACAAAAAAAATAGACATCAAGCTTTACAAAATTCAGACATATTCATTAACTAATTATAATACAAGAGAATCTAATTTAAGTCGTACAAGACGGTATATACCTACATGGAGATACTAATTCTATGAATACAATTACTCTACGCTATTCGGTAACGCATTCCTACTGAGTGCGTCAGCGACCTGGTTATCGGAACCTTTCATATAATTCATTTTAAATTGATACTCTTGCAAGAGTAAACTCCAGCGCATGATTCGGCCGTTGGAGTGTCACACATTCCTAATATAGGCTAACGGACGGTGGTCGGTTCCTATCGGGAATTCTTTTCCTATCAAGTACATTTTGAATTACTCTATGACCCAGATAATTGATAGAGCTTCCTTTTATAAAGTGGCATATCTCTTTTCGCGTGGTAATAATTGACGACTAGCATATGCAACTGGATGACTCGTTCCGTCATCCTCGTAATGAAGGAGTACACCTCCAATGCTCTTGTTGGACGCGTCGGTCTTAATCCCAAAGGATTTTTCCCGGTTGGGCAAATTCAAAATGGGGGCAGAAATGAGCTTACTCTTGAGCTGATTCAAATAGGAAATAGCGACATCATTCCAACGTAGACGATCGGGTGAATTCTATTTTAAAAGGGAGCTGAGAAGCGCTGAAATTGCAGCGAATTTCGGAACAAGTCGCCGAGGGTAAGAAGCTGATCCTAGGAACGATCTGAATTGCTTCTTAGTATTCGGGAGGGGTATGTCGGCGATTGTCTTAATCTTGTTCTCTTGGGGACCTAACTTGCTTTGTCCTATTTTAAAACCAAAATATTTTATGGTTTCGTGAGACAAAATGGCATTTGCAGGAGCCAATGGTGAGGCCATTTTCGCACAGTCGCTCGAAAAGAGCTAATAGGGTGGTTAAATGGGGACTCCATTTAAATAGTTCTTGTAGCTGACTCTTTTGATGTGGTGTCAGCTGCGCGTCAATATCTAGGTCAGAGGGTTCCAAAGACTCGCCTGGTAGGGAAGGAGGAGGGTAATCGGCATCAGTTTGGGTGCACACTATCTCTATTACATTAAGGGACTCCGCGGGGTAATCTTCTTCAAGCACCGATGTTTCGTCCAGTTCTACGAAGGTATCTCCATGGGCGCGTTAGGGGTTCTTTTTTTCTTGGGGTCCACGGACAGTCTCCGTGTCCTTGTATTGGGCCTTATCGCCTAAGGGTGTTAGTAATTCACACTCCTTTTTTGCCGTCCTAAAGTCCTGGTTAGGGGTCTCCAAGAAATCGGACGGTATCGGGGTTCTGATGGAGACGCGCTCCTGGGCTTCTTTCTTAGCTCGGCCTCGAGGAAGGGCGGCCTGAGACACAGGGTCGAAACTTACTTGGGGGCTCTTTCCTATAAGTACGGAACAGAATTGTATGGGTGCTGAAATGACTTCAGCCCAGCCATCATAATATTGACACTGCAGGTAACATCTAACGACGGGGAATCGGTTCGCCCGCCCAAGGTAGTCATGTACCACCGCAAATTTTTCGTGGTTAGGGTCCACTGGGGAGAGGAGTTTGTCAGAAACGATGAAACACGTACATCCTGTGTCCCTGACGAGAGTCGATACTCGGCAGCCGTTCACGCTGCCCTCCTCAAATTTTAAAGTTTCCGATGAACTTTTATCAAAAATAAAATTTTCCTGGTGGCTTGACGGAGGGGGAGAAGTTTTTGCTTGGGTCTGCACCACCGGGGTGAGCCGGGGTTGCATTAATCTGGTGAACTTGGTGGGCTGGTCCGCTTTTAAGCCTAGAATTTTGAGGGCAATTCCAGCTCATGTGGTTTTCTACACCACAGGTGAAGCATATGATTGGTCGCTTCGGGAAGAGAGATGGAGGAGAAATCTTAACGGGAGGTTTGGAGTCCCGTTGTTGGTTTGGGGAATGTAGTGTGGGGTTTTACGGGTCTCGGAAACTTCGTCGGCTTTCCTGTGAAAGGGCGCGAATACTTCCTTCTTTCCTTGTAGGGGGATTAGTGAGAAGTTCGATTCTCCTTTGGGTATAAATTATGGCTTGCGGCATAGACATTCGCTTCTTCGGCACATTCTTTAAAGGTCTGGCACCGACGATCCTTGACGAACGCGCGGATCTCCGTCGGGAGAGACGCCAAAAATTGATCTCGCAACACGAAGTCTGTTAAGGACTTGTAGTTCGGTTCAACCTTTGAGGATTCTAACCAAAATTTAAAATTCCTCTGAAGAATGTATCCGAATTGACGGAACGTTTGTCCAGGTTTAATACGACTTCCTCGAAATTCTTGGCGGTAGAAATCGGGAGTCATATTATGAGCGGCCAATAACTCAGCTTGTAAGGTGCTGTAGTCAATTGTACACTCAGATGGTAAAGATATAAGAATTTCGCGCAATTTACAAATTAACAGGGGAAGTAATCTGGCTACACCTTCAGCCTCCAGATCTATGTTAATGATTTCGAGGATCTTTTCGAAGTGGGCTAGAAATACTCCGAAATCCTCTCCATCCTTGAAATTGGGGAGCTTTAGTGAGAGATTGGGGGGGGGCTTCGGAACGGGAACTGGCGGACTGTATCTCTGCTTCAACACGAGCTAATTCAATCTGATGGTGAAGCTCAGCTTGTCTTATCCGTTCCTCTCTTTCTCTTTCTCGTTCTTCTCGTTGTATTTCTCTTCTTCTTTCTTTTTCTTTTTCTTCACGCTCTCTTCTTTTCTCCTCTTAAACGTACTCAATTAGTTCTTTTCCGGAAAGTCCCAAGGACTCTCCTTGCGCTTTAAAGATTTCGAACTGAGTCATCTTTGCATTTGGGGGCGCAATAGTCAACCAACTAAAATTCCTTGCAACAAGAATTATGGCTTCTAGAGAAATTAGCCTTCCCTAAATATGGGCACTGATCTATTCGGACTTGGTTTCTTGATCTAAATAACCACTGACTAAAATCACACCATCAAATTATTATAACAGTTCCTTGAGCTACTCCAGCTTCTTAAGTTTCCAAAAAAAGGGGATAGCAATCGTTAAAACAAAAGGGAACTACTATACTCTATTATTATAACGAATAACACTATGCTTTACTCGACTGAGACCAGTATTTGGAAAGATATAGCATTAAACCCCACACCTGACACCAAATTTAAATAGTATATATATATATATATATATATATATATATATATATATATATATATATATATATATATATATATCGTAGAATGGACTCTTGACGATATACCATATATAACTATTCGTTGAGGGAACTTCTTTAATTATCTTTAGAGTGCGTGGATGTCTGGCGGGTCGATATTATGTATCTTCGATATGCCTAAGAAGTGGAACTGAGCTCAAGGATAATAATATTGCTATCATTAATAAAATAGAGTTTTATTAATAATAACTATCAACAATACACAAAACGGAAAATATTGACATAAACAGAGAATGGAAAGGGTCGTGGGGGCTCAGGCTAATCCGAGGATTAAAAGATTTAAAATGGTTGAACAAATATAAGTTAAAGAGATGGGATGGTTCGCTAAACCATTTAAAGCACAGGATAGAATTGACAAAAGGGTTAAATACTCAAAGGTAACGTTTGGCTTACGTAATTTTATACTAGTGGTGCAGAGGAAGTCGACGTGAAGGAATTTTCGGTCCGCTGGCGAGTTCCAGCCGAAGGGGGGGAATAAAAGGATCCTGACGTGGCGTCTTGAAAATGAGAACTGTTTCTCGTCGAACGGCTTGAAGAACAATGGCTGTTCTACGTTGTTCTCTTCTGAACAACAGGGGGGGTGAGAACCGTCTCTTGTCTACGGGCTCAAGAACAATGGCTGTTCTAATGTTTTTGTCTTCTGAACAACAAGGGGGAAGGGTGAGAACCGCTTCGTGGCGAACGGGCTCAAAAGAACAATGGCTGTTCTACGTTGTCCTCTTCTGAACAACAGGGGAAGGGGTGAGAACCGTTTCTGGTCAACGGGCTCGAATGAACAATGGTTGTTCTAACGTCGTTCTCTTTCTGAACAACGAGGGGGAAGCCTTGTGGACTTAGCGTCACGAAAGGCTCGAACCTTGGCACTCAAGGGATATTGTCCTCCTTCTGGACTCAGGTGGCTGCGATAAGGCGCCAAGCTTCAAAGCGAAGATGCACGTAGGAGCATCGTGGTTTTAAATAATATGTGATAGGGGTTGAAACTTAACGCGGCCTCAACCCGTTCTTTCACAGAAGTATTTTCGTAGTGAAAATAAAAATTAGCATCGTTTGAATCACTTTATAATATTTTAAATACAAAGTTGTAGGACACCATTAACGTATATTTACTATCAAGTTAATTACGTTTACCCATCACTTAATTACCGAAATTCATAGTCTATAGTATGACAATTTAGGCCTCATATTTGACCCAATTTGGGGTTTTCCGTGGTCCATTATACCAATTGCACTTAATACCATAAAAAAACGTGTGGAGAAATATGAGGTGACTGTCTCGCTAAAAAAAAGTGATGTAGCAGGAATTTAAGTGTAAAAGTGTTATATTATTTTTCTTTTAGCATTCTCCTTTCTCCCTCACTCCTATTACAATTTTTTGTTCAATTTGGGCTTCTGAAGGCTTGTCAATTTTTGAGGCTTCACCCATTGTTTTTTCTTTGTAAATGATCCGAAGAGAAAAGAATATTTGGTTCATAGCAGTTAGTTTTTATATAAAAACCATCATTACTTAGGGTTGAAAGCTTCTCTTTAATCAATACGGCAGATCTATGATTCCCATGAAAAATTCCACGAAAGTCTTTTTAATATTTAAGACAGATGAGGGTTTTTCGGGAAGGTTGAATATTTTTCATTATTTTTACTTTTAAGTATCATGATTGTCTATGTTGATGATAAGAAAAGTTAAACCATTGCAACTTAATCCTTGTTTAGGCAGCACATAATAAACAATTTACATTAAAACACTTTAATGTTTTATTCACATTTCCAAAATTATTTTAAACGTACCTGTTCTAAATAATGAAAGAAAAATATATGGGAGTGTTTTACCCCTGATCTGCCTTTATTTCTCAGTGGAGACTTAAACTCTAACGTGAGATCCGAACGATGTGTATCTATAGCGAATTGTAGGTACCGGGAAGGTGACCTAAAAGAGTCTCCACTAGGAGACATACCGCAACCAATGTGGTTTAAATTCACTTAATCGGATGAGGGGGGTTTCGATTTAATTTTGCATCTATGATAACTCACTATATTACGTCTTTAAATTGTACAAAATTGTTCATGTAGGTGTATACAGGAAAAAAATGAGCACATGATAGTAATAGTTAATTAACAATAATATATTATTGTAAGGTACTCGTTGAGTCCACTTGGCGTATAGAGCGGCATTCTACCACCTAACAAAACACTGTAGAGAAGTTTTCTTACATAGTTCCTTTTATCCATTATAACAATGTGTGTAGTTCTGTCGGAAAGATTTTTTCACTATTTTTATAGGTTGGAAATCTTTTAGGCTCATCACTAAGCTGTCTCTTGTGATAGAGAAAGCAATTTCAAGAAGTGAGGTGAGCAGACATTCGGTTATAAAGCAGGTATTTCCTGTCTCTTCTTATAGCTTAGATAATGCTTGAAATCCTACAGTCATGGTTAAAAGTATTGAGACTACTATATATTTCAGCCCTCAAAATTAATAAAACTAAATAAACATTGAATTTTGTACTTGTATCACTGTATCATTTTTTGAATGAAAGTTAAACCAGAAAATTATAGCCCAAAACCTTTTTATAAATAACTACAATCAAATGATGTGCGTATTCAATATTTACAATGACGTCTCATGTTCTTTAGGAATGCACCAATCGTTTTAGGCATGGTTTGGACCAAATTCGTCATAATATCTTGAAAGATATTGCTCCATTTTTGTTTAATACGCACCGACAACTGATAACAATTTGATGACTTCTGTTTATTAATCGCCAGTTTGATTTACGCCCACAAATCTTAGATTAAGCTCAAATCTTGCCAATTCCAGTGCTAAGGTCACAAATGTTCGACGATATTTTTCTACGAAATTTCTTATTGCCTTTGATTTGTGACAAGGTGTGCTATCATGTTGAAAAATACAGTACCATCCCCAAATTTGTCCTGAACCTTTGGGAAAAGGGGTTGATGAAGTACGTTTTGGTACCCTTTGAGCTCATGGCAGTGTTCTTAGGCAAAATTGTACGTGATTCTCTATTATTAAATTATAAGTAGTCTGCAAAATGTAGGGTCTCCAGATGTTTCACAGTTGGCATGACACAGAAACTCGTTAAAGCGCTCCCTTTTTCTCCTCTTAACGAGGGATTTTACAGAAGCTCTAAACCAGCAGAAGGAAGCTTCATCAGAGAATATCACTTTGCCCTAGTCTCCTCAGCCTGCACTTTATATTTTTTACAAAGGTGGAGCCTATTTGTGAAGTACTTCTTGGTGAGATGAGGCTTATTCGCAGCTCTTCTCAACTCGGATCTTTTCAAAATGTCTCTGACCTCTTTACAATCGTGAGCAAACTAATCAATAGAGGCAAGCCAATCCTTGAGCTGCGACCTTTCCAGCAAGCAAGCTTAGCTTTCATTTGAAGCTTTTAGCGTATATAATACTTTGTGAAAGGATTTTAGCGTATTTTAAATTCATTAATGGTCCAAAAAATGGCAATTTTTGATGAATACACTTAGCAACTGTGTCCATGCGCTTCAGGCCACTAGGCATGGAGGCAGAGGAAGCCCAATGAAAAACCATCCTGGTCCAAAAAAGTGATATAAAAAAAAGAAGCAAGTCACCCTAATGACATAGATCTATCTGTGTATACTTGCATGATTCCATTTTCAATTGATGTATTCTCTAAGAAATAAAAATGCAATGTTCCCGATGATATGGTAGGTGTGTGCAAAAAGGTATGTAGACAAATATTCAACGGTGATATCCTCTAGAATTGCTTCTTTGGCAGAAGCATCAACAATGGCGTTCCAAGAATGATAGCACAGTACTGCGAAGTTCTATAGTCATAGACTCGAATCGATTAGGCCAAAATTGGAGTTTCTTCTAGCACGTTAGGCACTATGTTGCACGCTGCAAGGCGAGTAACATATCAACCGAGTCAAAGAAGAGAGGCAGTCTGTTGGGGACATGAAGAAGAAACGAGTAGTATCCTGAATACCACTGTTTTGAAGAGAATAAAATATCCGCGATAAACTTTCTGACGCAGAGTAGTCAATTTTGACCTCCTAGTCAGGTTACCAACACACCACTTGCTGAATGCTAGAGTGAAAAGAATTTCCATGGGTTAAATGCAAGAAACT
This sequence comes from Ceratothoa steindachneri, assembly GCA_963969495.1. Classification (NCBI taxonomy): domain Eukaryota; kingdom Metazoa; phylum Arthropoda; class Malacostraca; order Isopoda; family Cymothoidae; genus Ceratothoa; species Ceratothoa steindachneri. The sequence goes on along the minus strand of OZ018322.1, from coordinate 157,269,362 downwards.
CTAAGGTTACGAATGTGCCATTCGTAGGTGATGGCTCAGATAAAAACAAAGACCAAACATTCAGTCAGAGTTTACTCCACCTAAGAGAGCCTTGTTTACGAGAAGGTCTGAATCAGTTTAGTTTCCATGAAGGCAGCGAGAATACCACGGGTTTCCGGTATCGGCACAACATGAGTAGCACATTAAAGCCAAAGTCTCATGGAGTTAGCGATCTCGGACAGACATATAAGCCCCTTGCCCACAAAGATGAAAAAGTCGTTTGAGTGGCAAAACATCTACTGTCACCACAAATTAAATATCATTGAAATGAAGTATCAGAGCCCTACAATTCAGAAGAACCATCGACGAAATAATTACTTCACAAGTTAACCACGCGAAGAGTACTCTACAAATGGAGCAGTTTAGCCAACATGGAGTGAAAGTTACATAAGCCATAATTTGCATAAGACGAATGACTTCCACTGTACAGGATTCAAGCTACCCTAACATTTACTAAGCTCTCCCTGAACTTGCATAACCAGAATGTTAATGAAGTTGGGCTGAATACAAGCTGGGTAAAATGATTTGTACCCTGTTATTAAAAATCAGGAACGGTAGGAAAGGGCAACAATACCTTCAGATCAGATCTTTTAGAAGAAAGCTAAAAAACAAGCCTCGCACATATTCCTACTAAAAGCATACTACGTATAATATATAATCCTTAGCCGGCATGTACGTAGAGAGAATAAAACATGTTAAAAACACCCTCAACTTGAGCCAACATGAGCATGAGTAGAAAGCTCAAGTATACCACCTCCCTGACTCAGACCCAAGATGAGTGGATGGAAGCTCGTTGGTGATTACCCATCAAAAGTAGTTGTCGGCCAAGAAAATATTTAGGAAGAAAGAATGATTAAAGAAAGTGACAAAAAGTGGAAAATAAATGTATAGAATGGAAAAATCTAGGTAAATTTGAGATTAACCAGAGGCACAAATCACGGAGAAAGTACTACTACAGAATTAAGTTGGAGAAGAAAGGTTCTCTAATTTTAGAGTGAGGGAGCAATAAATCATGACATAATCAGTACTAAATCCTTTTTATATATTACATAGTGGTCAGGATATATAAGAAAACAAGCAATTTGAGTCGTTTTTCCTAATTTATTGGATCATGGAAATAATATACCTGATTAGGGCAAAGTGATGGAAAATTCATCGTGAGAAAGAGAGAAAATTTGGAAATAAAAATACAAAGTCGAAAGCGCATAGTTCATGTAATTATTATAAATATTCTCGGCAATAAAATTATTTGGTTGTGTTTTCGCTTAAACTTACTTTTTCTCTCTCTCGTCGTTTTTTTTAATATGTAAGTTAGTATTTCCCTTTATGACGTTTTCCCGTTTTGTCATTAATACAATCATTGCACAAGGTTCCCGTGTCCGTGTGTGAATCCATATTTCTTAATGATTATTCTTATTTTCTGTTTAATTTCGGTGTAAATATGTTTAAAATAACCTTTGTGAATGTCGCTACAAAACGGTCATAAATTCTTAAATTCAAGTCCATCGGTTGAAGCAAACACTTCAAGATTTTTCTCTTAATACCGAATACTGAATACAATCATGGTTGCTTGAATAATCGCCGCCCCCCGCAAAGGTGTGTTATTCTTTGCCCGCTTTTATTGACCCATCAGTCAAATCGTAAGCATGCTACTTCTTAGAAAACAGAAAATAGGAAGTTTTATTATTCATTAAGTTTTTATCTTTTCATTTTCTTCCATCTTAAGATTTGGTCATTCTTAAATTATTGTTTTTGAATTTATGATCTAATATTGAGGAGTTGGTTTCATACTTTTCTTATTATTTACCTCTCTAAAAGTTTTCACATCCCCTACTACCGCAGCAAACATCATGAGTACCCCGTTTGTTTCTATGATTCGAAGGAATTGGTGTACTGAACAAATATTGCGTAGCTTCTGCGTAATATCTGGCGGACAGAGACAGTGAATTCATCCTACTGCCCCGCATCAAGCTCGGCTTGATTAAACTGTTTACTAAGTTCTGGCCAAGGATGGTGCCTTTTTCATTTACTTGAGCCACGTTCTTCAAGGAAAGAATAAGAAGAAATCGAAAGCAGGCCTCTTTGACGCTGTTCAAATCCGTCAGCTCAACAGAGAACCAAAATTTGAAAACTCGATGAACTAAGTGGAACTTAAAGTGTGTAAGGCTTTTCTTCTGGTCGTGAAGAACTTTCTCTGTAACATGAAGGCGATTAACTACAAAGAACTTATAGCCAATATGCCGACTGCTTTCAAAACCCTCGGATGCAAAATGAGCTTTTAAATTTATAAGAAATTCTCACATATGGATCTGTTTTATAATAATCTTGGATTAATAAGTAACAGGCAAGTGTATAGATGCCATCATGGCATGAAAGAGATGGAGACTAGGTTCAGGTATCTTGAGATGCAGTCAAGTTTGCTGATTACTGTTAGACTCTGAAGAGAGACATCACTACCACTGAGCATTCTAGGAGTTCGAAGAAACCTAATCTCCAATTTACATGTACTTCCATTTCTCAATGTATGGAATTCAATGTGCTCTAGCAATTTTTTGTTACATTAATTAATAAATTGTATTATAAAACGTTTTTTTTAGCTCAAAACCAATTTCGGAGGACAAAAATCAACAGAATCTTTACTATAATGTGATCAATTTAGTTATAGGATGGGATTTTTAGTTGCGTGCGACTCTATATCTCACTATGTCGGTTGGTCGGTCGGTCCCCGCTTTGCTTTTTTTTGTTTTGGTAATAATCTCATTTTGGCCATAACATCATAACGCTTAGGCCAATTCTAGCGATATTTGGAACCCTTAGGTTATTTTACATTTTCTTTCGAAAAATAAAATTGCCAAAGTCCTATCAGGGATAGCCGGACAATTATGCAGAAATAATATCATAACTATTCCGCCGATTCTAATGGAATTTTAAATACTTATAGTACTTTACATTATCCTTTGAGTGATATAATTGCCCTGATTCTCCCCAGATTAGTCCCCGAATTATTAAAAGTATTGTTGGTCGTAATGTAATATATCAGAATAAGTGAGAGAACGCGATTTTCGTCAGCCGACCCTCTTTTGAATAGACTTGGTACAAAAACTTAAACATATCGGAGAAAACTAATGTCCGTTTAATATTTAGCGGTGCAAAATTGTCCTAAATACATTGAAGAAAAATAGACGACTTAGAAAGATTTATTTTCTAAGCCAGTGTAATCTTTTAGTCAATTTTTCCTCTGCTAATCAACTTCTACGGAAAATTCGCATCCAGATTTAAGGTTCACTTTTATTGAGCCTCAAAGTCATATCAAAATACTGGATAGTGAGTAAGTGGACCAAGATGCTCGTTCGGACTTGAATCACCAACGTCCGCTGATATCCCATAATGTGTTTTCCGGTGTAGGACAATTTCCCATTCCCCTATATAAAAAATATATCCAGCAGTTATTTAAGAAACACTTTTAATAAATTGCATTTAGTGAATACTGAAGACTTCTGGTGTAAATATTTTTGCCATTAAACTAATTAATGGTTTATTATTAAATTTAGTTTAGATATGTCACATAGATAAAAATCTTAAATAGATAAGAATACTGCTATTGTATATCATAAAGCGTATACACGACTTCATTAATATACTATAAAAACCAGCAATACTAAATACAATTACATCAATATGATCCTGATGTTAAATTAATAATGCTCTATAAAATGCTAATGCATTTTGTGATCGTGAATAATATATTTTTTAAATAATGATTTTATCTGTTCAAGACACAGCTGTGGGAAACCTACATAAGTTAGCAAATGATGTTCTACTGAATTTCATTTGCATGATGTACGACCATCCCGTTTGTTACTTCGTGTGTGCTAATGGCTTAAATGTGCACAATGCCACAATATACAGTAATGAAGGAAATAAATTGCATTTGTATATCAAAGTTATTAATAAGGCATATCAGTGCACCTTGGGAATGATTAAAAATCAACTCCACGGAATTCAAACAAGATACCACCCGCGAACACAGCGCGGGTGTTACCACTCGATGTGCAAAATTAAACGTAAACTGAATTGAGTTAATAGCTACATGGAAAGACATACCAATACAATTGTTCATTGGTCTATTTAACGACTACCCTTCCACACTCGGGTAGGGTAAAAATTTAATTCGAAACTGCCTCACGAAGCAGGAAAAATCAGTATAGAAAAGGATTCGAACCAGCACCCTTATGTGTGAACAGCGCAGGTGAAAGATACTTTAAGTACCTGGATGTCACTAGTTACAAAAGACTGACTCATAAATCTGTCTATTTTTTTATATGAATAAATATTGCCAAAGTTTCAGAGGTGTTCTTTGTAGCATTAGATAAATGCAGCGTCGTAAAGTTTTTATTTACATATTAATGTGGATAAGGTCGAATAAATATTAATAGGTCATATATGCCCTAAGAATAAATAAAATTCCAATTTGCAGAGACATGTAACCAGCAGAAAATAACAGAAAAGAGAAGCGACTTCGCCACTCATCCTTACAGTAGGAGCTCTCATTTCGCATGCAGACCATCTGTTTGTCGACTACAGCCGATCTGCCTTTGGCAAATGGCTTTTGCTATAATTTTCTAGTAATTTGCTCTTTGTCTAGAGTTTTACAGATGATCACATATAAGTTTTGTGAACTCCATCATTTGTAATTATTTTTGTTTTAAAACTTTCCTAAGCATTCGATAATCACATTTATTTTTTTTTAACTTAATCATTTATAATTTCTTTTTTAATTTTGGGCTATCACTATATCCAATTCTCAAATTTTTAACAGGTAAAGCTCTAGGAAACTTACAGCCATACCAAACTGATACAGGAAGCTCAGTAGCGTTTCGAGGGATTCAAACCCGGAGACTTAAGTAGCCAGTTCATCGCCGTCATATTGGTTTCCCAGAACCACTGTATGGTGAATGCAATCTTGTGAACGGGGTATCATTTTTTGGCAGAATAATTATGTTCAGTATATTTATGGAGAGGTCTTGTGCTGAAGATAGCAAGAAATTTCACAAGATAGCTTGGTAAATCTCTGAATTAACGTGCCATCACCAACACTGAACGACCCACACCCGATCGTGAAATGCAGCCCTATATCATTCCAGACGAGTCACTATACTTTACATTTTGCACTATGCACCTAAGATTTTCTACTTCCCTCGCTTCCTACGGCCTTAACCTTGCTGGTGTTCAAAAACAAATGGAACCTGCAATCGAGTACCATAATACTTACCCCAACTAACACTTGGTCCTTTGCTGTGAGCTAGTTCCCAAACCCGTCGACGTTGAATCTGATTAAGGTTAATCAGTGGCTTCTTGTTTTCTTTACATTACTTAAGCCTTGCGCAAGCACTGTGCGGCGTTCTGTTCTGACGGATGCATTCATGTTGCACGTTGACTGCGGTTTTCTTGGGATCCTGATGTCATTCCGTTGCCTACTAATCCAAGGTAGTCCAGATCAAGGTGGACCTTGGAGGTTCCCACCTTTTTAGATCATCGTCAACACTTATGTAATACTAGAATAAAAATCATTAAAGTTTCAAAGGTTTTCTGAACCATTTCTAAAACATTAGAAAACTAGCTCTCATTTAATTATGATTAAATGCACGTGACCAATGATTATGCTTACTTGAACTATGTTTTTGACAGGTATAGGCATAAGGCAAGGCCATAAGCTTGAATTAAAAATAAAACAAGGCATAAAATAGACAAAGGCACGTCGCCTGGCCCTATACCCATGTTACACAACACCAAAACCTTCTGGTACCAGGCCCTTCAGGTAATCTCTCCAACTCTTATTGTGGATATATACCTTTCAATGATTTTCACTTAAGTTAAGTTCACCACTATGTTTACAAATCCTCTGGATTAGTTGTTTAAGTAATCGAGCTCACGATTCGTTGAATTTTGTAAGGTCTACAGCAGGAATTCTTCTTAATTGCCTAAAGTCAGGGGCTTTGCAGCTATCGAGAATATGGATCTTTCGTGGAGTTTGAAATGAAGGCTAGCACTTGTAGTCAAGCTATGAAAGCAGCCGAGGGAGAGTGTTGTACCAATAACAACAATTGCCTCTCCCATAGGCGGAAGAAATAATAGACCACGGATTGCTAAGGTTGCCAGGTTCAGTCATAATTAAGTTTCCAGTGCTCGTTAGCTGTACGCCTTTCCTTTCAAGTTTTTTTTTAATCGATACTCGCATTCGAACTTCATCTGAATAGAAAAATAAGAATTTAACTTAGTTTATTTTCACGTCTTGCAGTATTTTCAATGTGCGCTTTCTATCGTCGCAAGGGCAAAAAATACGGATATTTCCACAATTCCTCTCTATGCATTCGTTGTTTTCGTCATTCAAACTCATTTCTAAACTATTTCCGAATTATATTTCCAATTACCATATCATCCTTCTCTTTTCCATCAGTGAGAAGCAGTTTCTTTTATTATCCTCTATTATCCCTTGTTTGTTTCTTCATTCCTTGTTTTTCGAGGCAAATTTGTTCAATGAGGGAGAATAAAGACGAGTATATATTCTTCTAATAAAATAGACCGAAATCTTCATTTAATCTTGACATTTATTTGACCAAGGTACTTTCGTGTTCTTTCTGGAAGAATCCGAATTATTTCATTCTCTTAGATTCCACTTTCAGGCTATTCGATTTCCCCTCCAATCAGGTATTTTTGCTTTCATGGCAAAACATTAAATTCATTAGAGTTGCTGGGGGGAAGTTGGTCTTATTTTTCTTTGTTCGATGGATTTTGTTACTCTTCCTTCGAGTTAGGAATGAATGTTAGAGTGGAATATCTTCATTTTCTGAAATTTTGTTCGGTTATCTTCGGTTTAATGATATTCTTAATCTGGCCATATTTTATATTGTTTTGGGTTTATCTTGTTTTTGTTTCATCACGGATTTTAGTACTGCTATTTTCTTGTACTTGGTTTTATTTTGTTTCGCTTTATCAGTTATTTATTTTAATGGAGGGATTTCATATGTCTCAATCTCTTTGGAAAAATGATTATTCGTAAAAATTGAAAGAAATATCTAAAGCAGTTTGAGGCTTTATATTCTAAGTATATTTCAGTTCGATACACACTTAAGTCTTCAGATTTTCTCTTAAATAAGTTTTGACTCAAAAGGATATTCTTTCAAGGAAATTTCCTATGGAAGTTATTAAAATAATGTTGAGGTTGGAGAAAGTTAAAATGTGTGTGAAGCAAATTGCTCGAAAGGTGAACAGAGGAGACTACTGCGTGCACTGCGGATTATTAAATGGATTAAATCCTCCTGACTCTCACTTCCTATTAATATATAATTTGGAAATAATAATTTTCTGCTTTATTATAAATAAATGTGAATTCATCATTGCTAACGAGGCACAAAACTTCAGTTCCTAAGTGAAGTTATATATTTAAACAGAAATCTTAAAGGCTTTGTCCTTTAAATACTGGCTCTAACTCCTTTTCATATCATTCTATATAATATACATCATGTTGTATCATTAAATAAAATGACCTAAAATGAGGCAACTCTGATGTCATCCATATTTTCCCAATCCAGCGATTATGAAATGTCAAGAATCGCCCGTCGTTTTCTACCATCGACGGGTGCGAGTCAGCGCACGAAAAGATCATCGGTTTGACTTTGGAAAACGCCGTTATTTACAAAAGCATTGAATTTCTTTCCCATTAGAAATTGATCAGTGATACGGAAATTGAAACGGCCACTCTGCGCTGTTTGGGGAAATGGATATTTGAAATGTTTCATTTTCAAGGAAGATTTATTTGCCTGAAAGAGCCTTGATTCAAATTATTTAAAATTTAAAATGGGAGTCAGTTCACTTGAATGGGGGAAATTTTGTAGACCAGTCTCTGTGAATTTCAATTTGCGACTTGTATGTTTACGATAGTCAAATGTTGATTCCCATACGAACGAACAACTGACGAGTAAATGGGAGTAACACGGTTATAATTTAATCGACTCTCTCTGGAATTAAATATTTCACCTGTTACCATACGTACAGAATGAAAAAACTAAGAACCCTTTAGTAATTAATTTTAAAGGTCTATCGTGTACACTGAATTTGAGCACACTACCGCTTCTTATAGTCTAGCCATATCCTCTTTTAACACTAACAGGGTCAATGAGAGAAACAAAGACAGCATATATGACTGGGCATGCAAATGTACAGTTCGTTATTTCCTATGTAGGGTGTTTGCACAAGTGTATTTTTTTAATCACATACTCTTGTCTTAGCCCTTAGCATCGCCGTCCGATAAAGCCAAACTGCTTTAATCCACAAGAATCAAAGCTAGTAGGACCAGTTTAGAATGACAGTAGTGATCAAATTCCATATAGAGAAAAATTATAGAGTTCGCACCTCAATTTCGTCCTTTGGGCTTTCCCTAGGTTCTAGAATGACTCTAGTCACGAACTATCCAGGGTTGCGTTTTTACAGAAGTCAAACTTCAAAAACTTCCGTAGAATAAATTCACTTTATGCTTGGAGAATTTTCGCTTGCCCTAATATTAGAAAGGGTTCGGGAAACAAAACTCCCTCATTCCCCTTTCTCCACGAACTTCTTCTGGCATCTGCACTTCTGGCAAATCAGCTTCTTCTTTCATATAATACATCACAATATTCTAGAATCCCCAGTAGGTCAATGACACACATAATCTTTGAGATACTTTTGGTCAAGAGGATCGTCCTTTCAGTAACACTTTCTTTTCACCACAGAATTATGTCTTCTTTTTATACTTTTGATACATCCTATCTTTCATATCGAATCCATGTCATACTTTTTTACTCGTCTTTTTAATGACGAGGTGGGCTTATTTTATTAATGTCCTCCCATTTTATTCATTTAAGCACTTATGAGTATATTAGGAACTCACCTAAAACGAAGTATTCTACTAGTCATTAAGTTTCGCTTCGGAGTAATTGACTAGGGCTCCTCATCAACAAAATACAGTGATCAGAGACACCAAAAAATTACACCTCTTCAATAAAGTCATCCTTCTACGTATTTCCTCTGTTTTTGCTCTCTTTCCATTGTTAGAGAGAGAAGGTTCTCTTTATCTTCCCGTCTTATCGTCTGACCGACGCCAGACTCACGGCCCTAACGACCTTTGCACAAAGCTCTGAGGCCGCTGAGACTATCCCGACCCCCTGGCACGGCAAGTCTAATGAGATCCCCCTCCCCCTTTCTGGGGGACCCGGCGACTTGCTTTCGCCGAGATAGTATGAATACTCCTAGAAAAGCTTTGAGAAATCAGTACCATATCGCCTCGTCTTGGCTAGCAACCATGTACAGTCTCGTATCCACGGACAGGCATCTATCACTCGGTTCTCGACTTCGTTAAACGACTGGAGTACTCCCTCGGCCATTTCTCACTGAGGTTAAAGAAGAAGGAATCTTGCAAGTTTAACATTGCAGTGCTCCGTTTACTCGCCGTATCTAAGCCTCCAGTCAATTACGCTTTACGTGAGTCTTCCCAATAATCGCACTCTCCCATTCACCGTGCATCCTCTCTCGTACTTTCGTACCCCTCGAGTCAGTTGTATTCCCCCTCCCCGTTTGGTACCCCGGGTCTCATTTTATTTATTGTCCTTAATTTACTTGTGATATTAATATTTTCTTTGTATATAGTAATGATATATATTTTCCTACCATCAGTTTCTCTAATCTCAGAACCTCTAAGAATTGAGTATTTAGGCCAACTACACTCGATTTTATTTATTTAACCCTCGTACCGGATATGTCTGTATTCGGATATTCTGGCGTGCACTCTTCACGGTCACCTTCCGACATCTATATTATATTCCGGTATCCGGTGTTCAGGGTCACCGTACGACATCTATATATGCTTATTTAACTATATTTCTTTGATAATTTTGTTACATTTAACTAAAGACGGTTAATCTCTGATGAGAATAACGATTTATCAGTTACTCCTCAACTACTGTAATTATCTGAACCAGTCTTTATTCATTGTCACTATTTTAAATAAACTGTCCAACCCACCATGAAAAATTTACCGCTTGAATTGCTCTCTAAATGATTAAAGTTTCAGGGCAATTGACCATGTTTTCTTTCCCAAGTAGAACGACTCCTAAAGGAACGTGCGGTCAATTTAACAGACGTTCTGCCAATTGGAGATGATTCAATCGTGATCTTTTAACGAATATATGGCTTAGTTTTTAATACGTTTAAAAAGGATGTGTGAGTTTCTAGCAAGGACAGATAGGGGGAAGGGTCGTTTTGCAGAAAATGTTCATTGCAGCAAATTGAGAGAGCTTGAGTTTAGTTTGTAATTGCGACTCCTGTCCGTTTTCACTTGTGGACGAGATGCCGTGAAAATAAAATGAAATTCACATAAAAATGAAAATGATACTGGCAAGTTCGTGGATACCAACGTCCTGACCCTGTTAGGAGGAGACAGAGTATATGGGCAAGGAAAGCGGTACTATTATGCTTTGCTACCGACAAATGAGGAGGTAAGCTTTGTGGCCATAATGTAGACCGCTCTAACCACGTCAAGTTATCGGACATGGAAACCCCTGTGGCAGGTTCCGGCAGAGAATAGTAATATGTTCTGTCTGTAAAAAGATGAGAGAAAGACAGTCGTGTGGTTACATGCCTGATGTCGTGTGTAAAATTAGTTGTCTCCACCTGTGCGTCAGATTGGTGACTAGCTCCCTATGAATGCCAAACTTTTCTACTTATCCTAAAGAACGTGGTGAAGGAGGAAACAACATGATGCCTCAGGCATTGTCGTGTGTCTTGACTTTTTTCTCCATTTCAAAGTCACAGTCTTTTCGCCTATAGTAATATTGGCAGTACAACCCACTCTGAATTAATGAGTGTAGCAAGTACCTGACTAGCATTAAGAAAAAAACAGTAAAATAAAACTACTCACTTTGCTTTAAAAATACACAACTACAGTCGTTTGTATGCTAAACTGTGCAAGTCACGGATTCAAGATAGACTGTATGGATTCCAGGTGTTACCATAAATTTCTTAATTAATCAAATGAGCAACAAATGAAATTTGTTTTCAAACCTACCGAGCTCTCTTTTAAATTAAGAAAAAACAAACAGATGCGTTTGATGATAGGTCAAATCTTATTTTTCATTTTGTTCTGTATAAAACACCGTTGTCCGCTAAGCTAAATGCTGGCACTTCTTTGTATCATCGCTTGTTTTAAATCAAACTTAACATCTTACAGTTCAACCGAAGAATTTCATTCCAGGCTTCATTTCTACATTCTTCCATCCCCATCTACCTATTTTATACTCCGTAAGAGTGCCTCAAAACTTTGAATTATATCACAGTCTTCTTTCCCAGCCTTTGTTACTGAATTACATACCAGTAAAGACACGGATTAACTTTAAGGATTGTCTTGACGAAATAAGAGGTCGTGTGATGGGGAAGAAAATTAAGAAAAGATGTAGAATTGGTTATGCTTACTCTTATAACGAAGAACGATAATCCAGTTGTATATATTATTAACTGATATCCTATACTAGCCTGTCGTGGTTTGTGGTATTGGTGTGTCTGGTGCTCCCTAGATTTTAAAGATGTGTATTTAATCTAATATTGAAAACGTTAGGAAGATGAAATTTCAACTACTATTGTAGGGACAGTAGTTCTTTCGGAGGGAATTGTTTTAACTTGAAATTACATCACCTATTTATCTTCTTATACTCGTGCGCTTTTTTTAGAAATGTAGCTCTAAATTTATATTCTCGAACCGCTTTTTGATCTCGGATACCTTGATTATTTGCCAACGCAGCCACTAATCTTCCAGAGATAGCTGATTAGTTCTTTAAATATTTGATGGTAGGCAAAGATACGTAGCTCAGGAGTTTGTTTAGTTGCGCAAGGATGCAGTCTTTCCATTATATGGAGATCTCTTCTTGAAAAAGTGGACAAGATTTGGGAAGCATACTCGAGTTTTTTCTCAACAATTGGCTAAAATAATGGAAGGATGATTTCTACATTTATATAAAAAATAAGGCCAATCGTTCGATTCATTTGTTTCACACTTTATCACAATGCCTTGAGAATTTCAAGTCGCTATTTGTTTCTTCAATTTGGGCAAACTCGCGGGATGCACCGCCATTTGATGGAGCGCTCGCCCACAACTTATTGCATCGACTGCGTTGTTCCCCAGAATGTTCGGCACATTCTGTTGAATTTCCTAGTCTAGGAGATCTACGGGGACGTTACCTGTCCCCTTATCTGGATGAGCGTGTTGGTAACTACTGCTTGTTCCTTATACTCGGGAAGGATTCGTGTAGATAGAATTGGGGACTACCAGACCTTTTCCATTCCTTTTGAGTCTGTTTTAGGTCGCATGTTCCTGCGCTTGGGGGAGATGGGCCTCCCCTCGATGACGAAGCATTATTCCTTCTTCTTGCTATTTTGCTGATTGTTTTGTTTGTTTTTTCTTGTTTTTGTATTTTTGTTATTTCTCCTTGTTATTTTTAATGTATTCTAATATTAGGCTGTAATGTGATTACGGTGAGCTTTACCCTAGTAACCAGTCACCAGATGTGGTCTTAAAAATTACCCGCTTGATCATATTAACCGGAAGCTGCCATGTGTCTAACCATATAATTATTTTAATCAAATTCTATTTAACTACTTACATGTCGATCCTATCTTTTGATTTTTCCCATCTTTTTATTATCCACAAAAATAGCTACCTTGCTAGGGAAATTGCATTTGTCATTTGTGATTGTTTACGAGAATTATGAACAGTACAAAACCGTACAATAAACGCTCTGTAAGGCCACTACTCACGCGCAACCATTCGGACGATTCACCACCACCACCACTAACTCTGTTTAGGGTTTATAAGACTATTTCCAATTTAATCTAAGAATTTGCATCTAATCTCATTCACATTAAATTTTCCGCGAAGTCGTGCTTGAGGGACTAAATTATAAAGTCTTTTAAATTCAAGCTAAATTACGTCTCTATCTGTAAAATGATCATAACTAGTGATTACATCTTGAAAGAACTCGAGCAACTTTGTTAAACACGAACTATGCCCTCTAAAACCGTGTTGATTGATGCTTAACAACGATGATTTTCCAAGTGCTAGACTAATATATCCGTTATGATTGATTCTCATTGGTTGTCAATGGCCAACATTAGATTTAAAACCATTCTTCTAGCAGATTTAGGAGACATTCTAAGCATACCTACATCTACAAAGATTATTTTAGTTTGGGTCCTTTCACAATGTATTTAAAAGGAATTTTTAATTTGCCTAACATCAAAACGTACTTGTCTACATCTACTCCATACTTTTTTTGGATATTAATCTTTCATCATTGTCCAATTCTATTGCAATCCTGCTATCACGTCTGTCTCAGTTTATTCCCGTAACTTAGGCCCGCACTGACCTAACGAACTCAAATAATTAAAGCAGGAAACCACTTTATTAGTTAGTTTTCAAATAAGATACGTACATGTTAGTAGTGCCCTTCCCGATGTAAGGGTTGGCTAATCTATACCGATTAAAAACAGATTTTAGGATTGGAATCACCTTCAATTGCTACTTTTGGCGTGCTGACTGCTATCCTTTGACCCCCTAAATATCGCATTTCAACAACACAACTCTAAGTAATGAGCCAGTTCCTTAAACAGAAAATAAGACATACAGAGAGATGAAAAAAGACAGAAAAACACTTGGAGCCAGACCGAAGAATGCCGGATTGATGATAGTGGGAAAAGGGAAATATAGTGATCAACAATAATTGCCTAACAACTTACTCCTTAGGAAAAGGTTAAAATCATAAAAGGTTTGAAGCTTAACAGAAATTAAACCCGTACTTGTGATCAATTTTTGGAATTTTTAATTAATTTGACGATTTAGCAAATAATAGGTGCTTGAGTTTTAAAATCATCTCCTTGTTTCTCATATTATGACTAAACTTTCAAGGTTATAAAGAAGCCTCGATCTTTCAGAGTAGAGAGGAATCTCAAATTTACCCCAAATTTTCGAGTCTTAGGGAAGCGATTCCTCTGGTTTAAAGTTTGATTCGCTTATGAAGCCTCATCATTAGCTTTGTTACCAGACGGGTCAGAGCAGTTTCCACGTTTCTGGCTCACAGATTCTTAACGAATCTTGAAAGTTTAAATAGATCGAATGGCTCAGTTAACAATTTAAGGAAAGGTTCTAGTTAAATTCGAAGATTTCCTTAAATTTAACTTACATATTTGTGTGACTTTTGCGCTGTTTACGTTTATACACGTTTTCTCTTTCACTGCGACATTTAGGATTTTAGAGTGGTCCTACATTTGATTACCTCCCAAAGCAAAGTTTCCGTCAAGGAGTGGTGTCCTACGAAGAATTCACCGCTTGAGTATAGGGATTTGGCAGCGAGAAGAACCCCCCTGAGAATAGATTGATAGGCATTTTCAGACAAAGGTCAGGAGAAAATATTTGAGATCTGATTTTCAGACGGATACGAATTAATAGAGTCAGGTGAAATGAATTTATGATTTCAAGAAAGAGCCTATAATTAATATCTCACTTTGAAACCGAAGTCATTTGAGACGAAAATTTTTCTTCGAGCAAAGAGTCATTCACTTCTTAAATGTTGAATTAAATGTAACAATGAGTTATTTTTTTGTTATATTCTACCACAGAAAAATGAAGAATTCCGACTCAATCAAGCCTAGCACGCAAATCAAGATCAGAAATAGAATCTAAATTAACTTCAGCATTGATTTTATTTATCATTAAGGTAAAATTTTCTTTTAATTAAATGTCGAATTTTAACTCATTTTAAAACAGAATGTTCGCATACAAATTGGAGAGGGTAAATTGTTGCACTTCATAATTAAATTAGAATAAATAGGAAACAATGTGGAATACGTATGTATTTTAACAATTCTCAATAGTCGTTGAGCGATTGTAAAAAGTCAACTAAGGAATTTCCAGGAAAAGTAAATGTTCTTATAAGCTCAATTTTTAGAGTGTAGACAAACCCGCAACCTTATTTATTATGGCATTTGAAAGAGTAATATTTGAGTGTTTTAAACAAGTTTTAGTATGAGTTAGCCAACAAGAAGAAATAAACGAGTGAATCACAAGTCAGATTCTCTCAAATCAATCCGGCTGGAAAATTTTCAATTTGTTCCGTTCGACACTTGAAAGGCTATTTTAAAGAGAAAAAGGTTTCTGCATGGCCGGGTTTGGTTAGCGAAAAGGAAAGCTAACAACTAGTAAATTTCAGGAGCTACAGTTTCTCCCAAATCAATCCGACTGGGATGACTTTGCACATTATTCGTACCGATGGTGGAACGGATAATTGGAAGAGAAACAATTTTTTAAGGTGGATGGTGGGGTTAGCAAAAAAGAAGAAATTAACGAGTGAATCACCGGTGGAACAGATTATACAAAATTAAATCCGAGTATAATACTAAGGTATTTAACCTTACCAATCGTTAACTACCAACCTCTATCGATTTAAGGGTAGCTTATCTTTACTATTAATAAAGGGTCTTAGGCTAGGAAACCTATCCAAACCTGATTGAGAGGTCTAGAAAAGTTAATTTCCTTTCTACAGATCTTTTGAGACGGAGTGATTCCCAAATTCCTTCGTTAATTGGTAGTTAGTTGTAGAAAGGAAAAGAGATGAATTGAAAATAGTGTTGATGTTGATAATAGAAATAAATTTTAAAAGAGGCTACATTTTGTATTCTGAAGGGATTTGATTGATTTTACAGTACATGCAAGGAAACTAATTTTTTTGCCACGTCAATTATTTGATAGTCAAGGTCACATCACTACAGGATAATGAGGCTAGGTCCTTAGTTTATTAATGAAAAGATACCAAATTAACTTCATGGTAATTCCTAAACAATTTTCAAATTAAACTTAATTTACAAAAAATTTACAAACACTAAACTTAGGAAGAGAAAAAATTAACTTAAAAAGGTTAGAAGATGTACAAAAGAAAATGACCGCCTTGTCCAACTTAGGTGCCCTCTTATTGGTCGTTACTGATAATCTACTCTCAATGGTAACTTTTGAGACTCTCTTCTATGAAATCTTTTTTTAAATCTCTAAGCAAAAAGCGATAGACAGAAAATAAAAATAGAGACAAAGAGTAGTAGATAGACGAGAGAAGGCGAAAAGAGGAAATCTGTAAGGGGTAAATTCTATCGATCGAAAATAATTTTCCAACACACACGGGGAAAGTCTAATCTACAAACATTACACAGAATGCGGCATATAGCAGCAGTTTTTGACCAATAATATCGTTAAAATAAATCTTCACAGAGTGCAACTTGGATCATTGCGTTCTTTTTCTATTTCCTTAAATAATATATAGGGTTTAATGTAAAAAAACATTATACTTATTATGTTCATTTTACTTTAAATATCTTTTTATGTTAACCTATGTGTAGAAAGGGAGGAGTGAGGGTTGTGTGTGTGAGAGAGAGTAGTATTACAAAGAGTTAAAAGGAAAAGTAGTGCAACAAAAGATTTTGCGAACCATCCTGAAGACGCACTGTATATAACCGCCTAAAACAAAAAGTATGAGGGAGAGTACATATATCATAAAGGGAATGCTCTCCCCGCCCAACTCTGACACCATATTATAGGGGATGGAAATTTAAGAACGACCTAAGTATGTTATTAGAAGAGCATACTACGGAATTTTGACAGAACAGCTGAAAAATTCCGAAGTTTTTGATTAATTCGTCTGTATTCTAGCTCGTGTATTATTCTGTTCAGTCGAGACTTGAACGGATCAACTGATGAAATGTTTACCACTTCTGTTGGAGGATGATTCCAACTGCCACGGATATTGTTCGAGAAAAAGTTAACGCAAATTTGGGTGAATTAACTTGTAACAGTGGTTGCGTATAGAATACATGTTCAAAGTCAACAGCTTCCAGTAATCATCATTTCTAGTCCCTAAATAATTGCATGTTTCAATGAGCTAGCCACGTATACATTCAACCAATTTTCAATCCAGTCCGATACCCTCCGGGAAATTCCCTTGGTGCACAATTTGGTCATTAGTCTACGGTTGGACAGGTTATCTAAGTTTTTTTGAAAATCTAGGTATAAGTTTTCTACAACATGAACAGAAGCGTACTCACATAATATTCTATGGAGGAATTTAACAAGATTTGTAAACCAAGATCAGTTTCTGCAAAACCGGTGAAGGAAATCTAAGATTATGCTGTGAGATTTTAAGTGCATAACTATGCGACTAGTTTTTCTGCTGTATAAATGTTCCCTCAGTTAAACGTCAGAAGAATAGGTGGGTAACTAAGCGGGCTCTCGCGCTCTTCTCTTTCGAAGATGGTTATAACATCAGCTATCCTACAGTCTTCTGGCACCTGTCTCGTTTCAAGCTAATCAGTGATCATCTCATTAAGGTCTAGCGCAATATCACTGCTGACCTAAAAAACGATTCTGGAAATAAACCATCTGAACAAGGAAACTTAAAATGTTCAGATTCACTAAATTAGCCGCTACTTTATCGTTATCTACAAATATTTCGTATACATTGTCTCCTTCTCCCAGGTTGTCCTCCACCTCAGAGAAAGAAAATGTGATTGATAGAGATAGAAGATTTTATTTTATTTTATTTTATTTTTTTTTATGAGCTCATCTGGCGACTGCCTACTTGGGCATTAGTCGCCGTATTAAAACTGGCCTAGTTCTAGGCTACTTTAAAATAAAATTAAAGAGAGAAAAAAAAACAAACCCCAAAAGGGGGAAAGGAAGCAAGCTGGTGCGTCGGGGAGAGGTCCCCCCGGCGCAGGAGCGTGCAACTAAAGGAAAAAAACAAACAAAAAAAAACAAATGCAAAAAAACAACAAAACAAAACAAAAAAAACAAACCAACCTTGCTTAAAAAATAGGGAGAAGGCCGGCCTCCCCCAAGAAGTCAACAAGTCCACAAGTCAATGTGCACGAATCTGTCCCGAGCACAAGGGACAGGCGGTAGCGACCCCGCCCATCCCGGTACTGGGACAGGTATCGTGCGCGAAGATCAGCCAGACTGGGACATTCGACAAGAATGTGCCGAACAGTCTGGGGGACGACGCAGTCGTTGCAATAGGGCACAGGCGAGCGCTCCATCAGATAGCGATGCGTCACACGAGTGTGTCCGATTCGGAGACGACAGAAAGCAACCTGAAGCCGCCACGGCATTGGGGGATAGGTCCATGGGAACAGTCGCGGCGCAATGGCACGCAACTTTAAGTTCCCTTCGACCGTCTCCCATCTTCTTTGCCAAGCAGTCCGAAGAGCCAAGTAGTCGGTGTGAGGAAGAGCGAAACGCTGGTCCGGTCGCAGAGTCCTCGCGGACTCTTTGGCGCCCTTATCGGCGCGCTCATTCCCCATAATTCCTACATGTCCAGGAACCCAGCAGAAGATAATCTCGACATCCGCCCGGCTCGCCAAAACCGTGGCGTCACGGATATCGCGAACCAGGGGATGCGGAGATTCCAATGCCCAAGAGCACTCAGGGCGCTATGTGAGTCGCTATAGATCACAATCCGGTCTCCGAACCGGGCACGTCGCGTAATCTCCCGTACAGAGTGGTGTATTGCCACCAGCTCGGCCGTGAAGACAGTCCCCTCTTGGGACTTGGAGCCATCCGTATACACTGGCACGGTACCAGCGTGACACGATGTGTGCTCCAAAAAGGTCGAACGCAATACTCCCGGCGCAGTACAAGCTTTGGGAGCAGAGGCGTGGCGACAAATAGCCAAATGTGGTACCCTTTACGGTGGCGTCCTAAGCAGAACAAGGGGCGCCACCGGCCCGAGAGCTATATCTACCTCTCGAAGGAGTTTATTGGCCCTACTTTGGGTTAAGGGTATGACTGGCGTCTCTCGGTGGCATAGGCACCATCGAGATCAGCTGCCGATGCAGTGAGAGCTGTTGGCGACTGAGGGAGGCGCCGGGCTCGCGCGTACAGGCGAGTGATGCACTGCACGCGGCGCAGAGCGAGTGGCATCTCCCCAGCATCGACCAACAGGCTCTCAATGGAGAAAGTGCGGAAAGCACCGGACGCAAGGCGAAGGCCGGTGTGGTGGATTGAATCCACCTTCCGCAATAAACGCTCGGCTGCGGATGCATAAAACTCGCATCCTTAGTCGAGCTTCGAGCGAACAAAGGATCGATAAAAAAGGTAAGGCGGTAGCCCTATCAGCGCCCCAAGCGCTGAACGTCACGGAACGGAGAATGTCCATGGCACAGGTACAAGAGACCCTAAGGCTGCGAATATGAGCCTCCCAGGTGAGGCGTCGCTCGAATACAAGACCAAGGAAACGTTGCGACTCAACCAGATCCAGGCGCACCCCATTAAGAAACAAATCTGGGTCGGGGTGAAGTCGTGGATGGCGGCAGAAGTGCACCACCTTAGTCTTGGCCAAAGAAAACCGAAACCTGTGCGCTTTGGCATAGCGAGAGACGCGGTTCAATGCCTGTTGGAGTCGACGCTCCAGAGTTGGCATCTGGGCCGCGCCAAAAGAGATCGAAAGGTCGTCCACGTAGAGCGTAGCGAGAACATCTTCTGGCAGCACCGAGGTGATGCCGTTGATGCTCAGGGCAAAGAGTGTGACACTGAGGAAACTTCGCTGCGGGACACCCTCTTCCTGCTCCTTTGGGGCAGAGAGGGCGCCCCCGACCCGTACGCGGAATCGACGATCTCGCAAAAATTCAGTTATAAACATTGGGAGGCGTCCCCTCGCCCCCATCTTGTGGAGAGTCTCCATTATACCGTATCGCCATGCGATATCATAGGCCTTCTCCAGACCAAAAAACACCGTGGCGTAGTGCTGTCTACGAAGGAAAGCCTCGCAGACGGCATTTTCCAATCGGAGCAGAGCATCCGACGTGGAGTGAAACTTACGGACGCCGCACTGTGCAGAAGACAGATGGCCTCCGCTGTCCAGGAAATAGGCTAATCTAACATTTACCAATTTCTCCATCAACTTGCACACGCAAGAGGTTAGAGAGATTGGGCGGAAACCGGTCGGAGTAGAGTGATCTCTCCCCGGCTTGCGAAAGGCGAGCACAGTAGCGATTCGCCAGGAGTCTGGGAGAAGACCTTCCACCCAGATCCTGTTGAACAGATCTAACAGAAAGGCCATGCCTCGCTTACCCAGGTGTCGAAGCATGGCGTACGGGACATCGTCCGGACCATGGGCGGTGTCCGCGCACGAAGCGAGAGCGGAACGCAACTCACTCACAGTAAACTTGTCGTTGAAGGGTTCTCCGCCTCTGGAGGTAAAGTCCAGCCGGCGGCCTTCCGCGACATCACGACGTGCATTGAATGCTGGCGGAGCAGCATCACGGCTAGAGAATGCGAAGAAAGCGGTCGCTAAGGATTCCGCCACGGACGCGGGGTCCGAGATTGCGGTCCCATTCTCCTGGAGAACGGGAGGGGGATCCTGCGAGAACTTGCCCCGAATCCTTTTGACTCGCTTCCACACCTCAGCTAAAGGGGTCTTCCCGTAAGTGAAGACACGTATGCCCACCAAGAAGAGCGGCGGGCATGCTTCGAAATATACCGGAACCTAGCCCTAGCCCGAAGAAATTCAGCGACAGTGAAATCGTTCGGGCGGCGCTTATAGTGCATGTAGGCATAACGCTTCTGTTTGAGGGCCGTCTCACACTCGGCCGACCACCATGGGAGTAGTCGGCGTGCAAAACAGCCAGACGTCCTAGGAATAGTAGTCAGGCCCACGGCGATGAGGTTGCCGGAGAAGAACTCAACGGCCTCATTTACCGACCTAAACTCCTCGACTGAGATAGAGAATTCAGTCATTTCCTGAAATGCCGGCCACCGCGCCCGTGCCAAGCACCACCGAGGTGGTCTCTCAGGCGGCAGTTGCCCTGAAAATGATATTTGAATGGGAAAGTGATCACTACCATGGAGGTCATCGACCACCCCCCAATCAAAATCAGGCTGTGCATCCGAAGAGCACAAAGATAGGTCAAGGCAAGAAAATGTAGCGGTTTTCGGACAGTGATGCGTAAACTCATCCACGTTTAGGACGCCCATCTCAAGCTCTTCGATCAGATCGGCAAGGACTTGTCCCCTGGGATTTATTGAGTAATCTCCCCAGAGAAGATGCCTGCCGTTTAGATCTCCAAGCAAGAGATAGGACCTCGGCAACCGTGCCACGACGCGGCGGAATTCCCCGGCGTCGAAGTCAGCTGACGGTGGAATGTACGCAGAAATGATAGTATACCTCCTATCCAGGTGCAGCTGCACAGCCACTGCCTGAAAGGAGGTATCTAAAGAGAAAGGAAGAACGGAGACATCATGCCGGGTGTAAACCGCGCATCCCCCAGCCCGGCCATCC
The DNA here is from genome assembly GCA_963969495.1 of Ceratothoa steindachneri. Taxonomy (NCBI): domain Eukaryota; kingdom Metazoa; phylum Arthropoda; class Malacostraca; order Isopoda; family Cymothoidae; genus Ceratothoa; species Ceratothoa steindachneri. The sequence goes on along the minus strand of OZ018322.1, from coordinate 157,247,928 downwards.
CGCGGTGGTGGGGTCGCAAGACCCTTATACCACTGGAGGGCAGGCAGCAGGCACGCGCCTAGCATGGTCTCCTGCAAAAAAATAGCTAACGGGGAACGGGACGAGACGAGCCTCCGCAGCTTCTCCCAGGTGGCCACGAGTCCACGGCAATTCCATTAAAGGAATATGCCCTCCAGGCCTAGCTCGGAGGAGACGCGGGGGCCCTCCTCGAATTGAAGACCCTCACGGGAATAGCCGTACGCTTCCCGGGGGCAGAACCCCGGGCGCTGTTGGCCGGACAAAGCGCTGAAGGCGCTGTCGCCTTCGAGGACTTATCGGGGGAGGTTGGGCTCGCCATGCGAGTCTTTTCCTCCCTCTGCCTCGAAACCTTAGGCGGGCGTTGTGGCTTCGGAGGCGGGGGGGCCCTCTTTTCGAGGAACCACCGTCTCCGAGCCACTCGCTCCACCTCGGGGCGTGGGCGAAGGGGCCAAAGCTCCTTTGTTGCTGTCCTCCTTTCGGGGAACAGCTTTAGGAACCCCGGAAGATGGCCTAGCGACCATCTTCAGGGGTGTTGCCTCCTGTGAGTCTAACGACTCGTTGGAGGCGCATGGCCGTTTCGCTTTACGGGAAACGGTCACGCTGGGGGAAGAGGGGGGAGGCCTGGTTTTAGCCGGGGCAGGGTATGAACCCTTTTTGCCGCCAGCTTTACCAGGGGAGCGCCCAGGTTGGGTAGAGCCCGCAGAAGGGCTCCGAATGGGCGTGGAAACAACCGTACTCGTTGGCCTGGATGGGCCAGGAGCAGAGGGTGCCTTTCTAAATATTGAGGCATATGACGTCCCAGGCAGAGCCGGGCGCGCCAGGACCAAGTCCTTTGCCTCGCGGAATGAGAGTCGATCCTGGGCCTGAACGGCCAGGATATCTTTCTCAAGGAGATATGCACCACATTGCTTCGAAGAAGCAGGGTGCGGCTCTCCGCAATTGACACACTTGGTTACACACGATTTGGACTTATCGTGTGCGACCTTGGAGCGATTTACGAATACAGCGGGGGACCCCGACTTTGCACGTCTACATGAGCGATTCGTATGGTCGAAGCGGTGACAGTAATAGCACTGCCGCGGCAGTGGCACGAATGCCTTCACGCGGTAACGGTACCAACCGGCACGCACCGACTCGGGAGCTTGTCACAGTCGAACGTGACGAAGAGTGTAGGGGTGGGTCTCGAGTCCCCTCCCTGTTTTCTTATCACACGTTCGACCTTGACCGCCCCATGGTCGGCCAGCTCTAGGTTGATGTCCTCAATGGAGTAGTCAACGAGTTCCCTCGCATAAACTACTCCTTTCACAAAGTTCATGGTAGGGTGCGGCGTTACACTCACCGGGGTGCCATGAAGTGTCCGAAGAGCACTTATCTTGGCCGCCGCGGCGGGATTCACCGCATTCGCCAGAAGGCTCCCGTCCGAGAAACGGGTTACCTTCGGCTCTCTACCAATTGCACTAGCTAATCCTCTCCTCTGATGGATCATGTTGCCCTTGGACAACATGCTGCCATCAGTGGAGCGAATAACTAGGAAGCGTTTGAAGCCAGCGGGCTCGAAAACGCCAGGGAACCTCTGAATCAGGGGCCCCGATGTCATCGAGGCTCCGCCCTGTGCACTTTTGGTCTTTGTCATCGTCAGGAGCACCGTACCCGGGGAAGCAGAGGGCCCGGATGTGCCGATCTTGGCTTGGTCGCTTGCCAAAGTGGCAGCAGACCAATCCGTCCCCGTAGCCCCCGCGGATTGGGAGGAGCCCCGAGTCTTCTTCGTCTTTTTGGTCTTTTTCGTCCTTTTCTTTTTTGGAGAGGAGGGCGGGGAATGAACCCGCTTCTCACCCCCGCCGGTAGAAGCCCCCAGGCCAGATGGACCGGCCTCAGCCAGGTCCTTCTCCGAAATGGAGAAGGTCCTGGTGGTCGCAGGGGCATCATCCGGAGGAGATCCCTCCCCTCCTTGTACTGCTTGAGAATCCTCAGCCGTTTGATGAGGACCTTGCATAGGGGCGGATTCTGGTTCGGTGCTTGGCGCCGAGCCCGGATTCCTCCCCATGGAAGGCCCTACCTTCTGAGGCTGGTTTTCCTCAAGGACCATGTCTATTACAGGAGGGGCCTCCAGTTGGCCATCCTCTCCCAGGACATCGCAGGTCCCCTTGGCATCGTCATAAGTCTTTAGTGGGAAGGCACAGGCCTTGACCCCAGCAAGGTTTAATATTTTTGCCAGCAGGTCTTTTGAGGAAAGCGACCGAAGGAGCCTGGCTTCCCTCTCCCCCCTAAGGGGGTTTGCCCTACCGAGCCGCTTTGATGTGGAGCGGCGGGCTAAAGGCTGCCTGCTGGCTTTCTTGGCACTCCCCTTGGAAAGAACAGAGGGGACTGCCGCTGGAGATAGGGAGGTGCCCGAAAGCACCTCCAGAGAAGGGGGTGAGAGGGAGTCCCCTACACCCGTAGGCGTAGGAGAAGAGTAAGCCTCCTCTCCGGTTAAAGAGGTATGGAGGGTCCCCTGCTCAAGCACAGGGGGGGGGACCTCCATCTTTTCTGTGGAGCTGCACGAGGGCGGCTCCGTTGTTTTAGGGGGAATTAAGGGAAGATGTTTTTTTTTTAATCATTGGGCATGGTGACCCTCTTTGTTTTACGGGACGCAATCGCTCACCACCTCTTGCAGTAGCCCGCACTGCAAGAGATGCTTAAAGGCCCGGAAGAGCCAGGCGCCGCCATTTGGGACCACATCTCCCGCCTGGTTGCCTGGCAGTCCTTCGGCATGGCGGCTCCACCTTAGACACGGCGTAAAACAGATAGAATGTGAAGAGGAGAGGAAAAGGGATGTGAGGAAGGTATGGGTGGGGATGAAGCAGGTTGTTAAAAAAAAACCATCCCGAATCGCAGCTGAGGGGTTAGGGAACAATGTCCCCTCCCCCCTCAGCCCCCATCCGGGGTGGTTGGCTTGAGAAGAAGGTCAGCATTCTACCCTGTGAAATTAGAGGCTGACCAGAGAAAGTTGTGGCAGAGGTTGTATGAAAAGCGACGAGGTAGGGGAGAAATCGGGCTATCTGAAGGAAGGAAGAGAGGCTAAGCTGGGGCCGGACGGAGCGCTGGATCCCGTCAGCACGGCGGCCAGGATGGCAAATCGCCGCGCCCCTTACGGGGTAGAGATAGAAGAGACTTAGATAGATAATGAGAGAGAGACAGACACAGGGATAAAAATAGAGAGAGTATGGCCAGTCCTCGAAGTTAATAGCGAGTCGCTGGGGGGTTAATAAGGGCACCGAAAGTATTTGTAGTAGGTTACGGCTCTGGCGGGAATTCGCTTGACCAAGGCTGAGATTAGGTAGGATCGGTTTAAACGATCAATGTGGATTACCTATAGCAAGGAAATCACAAACGGAAGAATCTCAGACTCTTTATTAGGGCGTAGACCTCGGGTATCCTTGGGCGTTAGAAGGATTCAAGGCGGGCGTGTAGTGTGCTTATATGGGAATGTTACTACACGACATCTCTATGATTTACTCCGTTACTGACTCTTTTATTGACTCTCCTAATTACATTTATTCATCCTAGAGTGAATGAGATATATTTGGGGGGTTAAATGGACGTGGCCTATTATTTACCACTGATGTTGTCTGGGTGGAACCTATTCCATGTTTGTTTAGAGCCTATTCCCCTCCCTGATAATTCGTGTCTAAGGAGATATAGGTTTGTTTCTGGTCAGAATACCAAAGACATGCCTTTGAGTTTGCAGTCTTTTCTTAGTAATAATGGCTCCTACTAACCAATCACCATGGCACTGGTATCTTTTTTTCAGTTCTTTACTTGCATCCCAAGCTTTGCTTAAACAGCTGAACTTCTATAGCAGCTAGGGAAATGAATTTTGGGTGTGTGTGGTACAGACACATACTGTCTACAAGTGCATATGTTTGCTGCAGTCTTGAAATCATTCCCATCGCCTTGAGCAAAATACATATATTATTTACATTCATGTTTTCTTAATTCATGTCAATTTATATCATAAGCGTTTCGCTATATTTTAGATGGTTCATTAATTATTACATGGCCTATTTTTTAAGTAATTAATTCGCGGGCTCACTTTACGACTTCAAAGGTCCAACAGGGTGCTTATTTGTGAGGTTCCTTCTTGGGTCTACTCTACATAATTTGAAATTTGGGTGCCACAACTCTCCCTCTCAAATTTCGGAGTAAATATACATGAAGACCTAATATATGTATATTAAAGCTACACTCATACATGGTTTGATATTCTCATATATATATATATATATGTAATATTTAAGATAAATCCCAGGGCCAGGAAAAACGGATACAGCATCTTTTAATTTTTCATAACGTTTCGAAACTACATGTTTTCATCTAAAGTCTAGAATAAGTTTACAAAGTCAATACATATGAAGAAAACTTGAAAAGGCCAACAAAACATTATTTTAAAAGGTGACAAATTATAAAATATCCGTAAAATCTACTACAAACCTACACTCAATGAAAATTTAGGTGCAATATCTTTATTAATTAACTAATTTTAACTAGAGTTTGTTAGTTGGTCTGTTTTTGTAACTACTGTTTCGTTAGTTGATATTCCTCTCTCCCAAGCATCACTGTAACCTATAAATACTAGCTCCTTGTTAAACCCACCATTCACTTTCTAGGATGGATCCACTTTAGTAAGTACCCAAATTTACCGTTTTTATATAAAATCTTTTTAACTCTTATATTGTTTACAAAATTAGAAATAAAGTTTAAATTTATTATCTTTAACTAATACCAGGTCAATTTCTCTTATGTTTTTTAATTAATTTCTGCAATAAACTTTAAATTTATTGAGGAATTTTTTTAGTCAGTTTTAAAGCAAATTTAAATGTTGCCTAGTCATATCGAAAATTTTAACTTATTATACATTTTACGGAAATTTATAATTGGTCACCTTTTAAAATAATTTCTTGTTCGCCTTTTCAAGTTTTCTTCATATGTATTAACTTTTTAAACTTATTCTAGCCTGAAGATGAAAACTTGTAGTTTTGAAACGTTGTGAAAATTTAAAGATGCTGCATCTGTTTCTCGTGTCTCTGGGATTTATCCTTAATATTAAATGCAGGCTTCACGGACGAGCTTCCTATGGATATATATATATATACTTAACAATTCGGGGTCTTTTATCTAGTCCCCATGATTATACTATATGTTGCAATTATAATACATGATGTATACAGTTGGTTCACAGGCAAAATATTGTGTACAAAATCATTTAGCTAACGAGTTACAAGCCCTAGATGATTCACATGATACTTATTTGTGAGGCTTCACTATTGAACCTCTTCCACTTTTCAATGCACCTTTCTCTTATTAGTTACATGGAAGAAAGATATACATTATTATTTTACAAAGATATCACATATAAACATTATTAATTTACATCATTATTTTACACATATGTTATGTATATAACGGGTGTTCCAATAACTTGGACCGATTTTAAATGTGGGTTAAGTTTAAGCATCCAATGATTTTTTTTCTTTCAGATTAAACAACTTTATTCTTTGGCAATTTCAACCATGGAAAGATTAGCAATCGAACAACGTGTTAAAGTTATCGAAGCCTATTATGTAAATAGATGAATAAACAGAAATGCATTTCGGGCACTTCACAATATTGTGGTCAACATAATCGACCAACCGCGAGTGGAATTGGGAAAATTATTTGTAAATTCAAACAAACGGGGTCGATGGAAGAGATGAAAACGCCATTGCGTGCTCGTTTACGCCGTTTAGCTGAAAACATTGCTGCAGTGCGCGAAAATGTGGCCAAAGATCCAGACACCTCTATTCGTCATCGTACGCAGGAATTGAAGCTCTCCACAACAACGTTACATCGAATTTTGAAAAAAAGATTTGTCTCTACACACTAACAAAATTCAATTAACACAAGAACTGAAGACTGTTGACCATTTGAAGCAGCGCCAATTGGGTGCACGAGCGAAGACAAACCCATGATGATTTTTGGCAAAAAATAATCTTTAGTGATGAAGCCTATTTTCATCTGGGTGGATTCGTTAATAAGCAGAATGGTCGCATTTGGGCTAATGAAAGTACCAAGAAGATTGTTGAAAAAGGTTGCTAGCGGAATCAGTGGGCCGTATTTCCTTGAAAATGATACCGGGAATTCTGTTAGGGTGAGAGGCAAGCGATACTGTACTATGATAACCAACTTTTTATGGCCTGAATTGAAGTCTATGATGGTTGATTTGTGGTTTCAACATAACGGCGCTACATGTCACACAGCCAATGCAACAATGGCTTTAGTAAATGAGAAGTTTCCAGGTCGCATCATCTCTCGGAACAGCGAGGTCAATTGGCCCCATGTTCGTGTCACTTGACACCTTTAGATTTCTACCTTTGGGGTGATCTCAAAAGTAAGGTCTATGCCAACAAGCCAACAACATTTTAACAGCTGAAAGGTGAGATAATAAGGCATATTCATGAGATCAAGGAGCAACTATGGAGAGACGTCATCAAAAATTTTGACCATCGAGTGGAGGTGTGCGGCCGAAACCTTGGCTGACATTTAGGCGATATTATTTTTCACACATAATTGCCATGTCTCAAATAACATGATCCAATAGTGAAACCAATAAATTTTTACCAATAACATTATTTTATTTACTGCTAACTTCGATCCGTCTTAATGGAACACCTTTTATATTATTATTCCCACAAGGAGTTATTGTTTTTTTGAAAACATCTATATATTTTTAGATTAATTATATTCGCGTATCAAGTACAAGCCTTTATAGAACTGACATGAAACTCATTTGTTATGCTTCATACTACACCTTTTGGCCTTGCAATGGGCGCTACTAAACTTGCGTGTGCATACCACACTACCTCGCCTTTAAATGGACTGAAATTAAGCATACTTAGTTATTCTTTAAATTAATACATACTCTAACTATGTACACTGAACAGTATTTAACTATACATTAATAATTAACTGACCTTTTACACTTTTATATTGTGTGGACTGATACTTTATTTGGCAGTTAAATTGATTATCACAGGAACAAAACACTTTCTACGTTTGTTATTAATATATTATTTTAAACTGTACCCGAACGTATAGCATGAGTGTGTGTCTTCATCTTGCTCCAGTATTTTATGAAGAGGGCCGAAGCGTAGAAATGCGACCTTCTACTATTCTCACTGCAACTCCTTCTAAAGAATAGACTAACAATGATTGAGGTAGTCAGGTCGTTTTCAACTTACGCTAACATTAGTAGTTTCGATGGTGTTTTCGTTGGCGACTTTTGCTTCCTTAGGTTCTAGTCGTCATTCGTTCTATGAGTCCATTTTTTTATCGATCCTTATTCTCGTTCGAGCAAAGGGAGTCACCAGTTTGAAGGTTCTCGAAGTTGATAAACGGATAACTAGTTATGGACTGTGTTCGCATGTTAATTAAGGGGTACAGGCACGTTACGGTGGTAGGCCTTACTGATTCAAGGACCTTTTATATTTCAGGTGGCGGAGAACGTGCCGTCTCAAATCCATTCTTCTCGTCTTGAGCAAAATAAATATATTATTTAGATTCATGTTTTCTTAAATCATGTCGATTTCTAATATATGTGTTTTGCTCTATTCTAGATGGGTTCCTTATTACATGGCATATTATTTCAGCAATTAATGCGTGTGCTCAATTTCAGGAATTCAAAGATAAAAAATGGTAGACATTTGTGAGGTTCCTCGTTGGGTCTACTCTGCATTGTAATTTTGGTGTTACAAGAAAGAAAGGGAAAGAGAGCAACAGAGAAAGAATGAAAAAGAGAGAATAGGAGAGCGAGAATTAGTGTGTGAGTGTGTGTATGGGGCTGAGTCTTAAAGACCTTACAGAAGAAATATAAGAATACTGAAAGCTTTTCACATTCGCAGCCTACAAAGAAGGCTTTAAATAACGTGGATAGATAAAATACCACATAATGAAATATTACGTAGAAACAACTGTGATAATATAAAAACGCCTGTCTCTATACGCACACTAAGGTATGTAGGGCACGTGATAAGGATGCGAGACTAACGACTGCCTAAGCAGCTTCCTTAGAACGAAATAAGTGAAGGAGCTGGTCGTGCAACTGGATAGAAAAAATGCTGTAAATACCAGATTAAAAGAAAGTTGAAAGCCTGCAACATAAACCCAACCCACCGTGAAAATTAAAGGAGGAAAGATCTAATTGGCGGCGTACTATCACGGAGGGGATACAACACCCGCAAGCAGAGAAACGAAGGAGAAGGGACCAGAACTGAGGTGCAAAAAAACAGTGTCACTTAATCATCCCAGATGCGGAACATAACTGCCACGAATGTGGATGGGTCTTCCTGACAAGATCAGGTTTGCTCAGCCACATGCGTGCCATAAGGAGAGATGTGAGAGGTCGTCTTTGTGCCGACGGACACCTATAAGCTAAGTTTTCAGAGTACCTAAAATGAAGGGATATATCAGCGCGATATCTCTTAATTTAATTTTATTCGCAATTTCCGTTAAAATGAATAATTCTTTCCTACCATAGAGTTACTCATATAAATAATATCGTTTAATTAATTATTGACGTTGTTAATTGAGCACAAATTTTATCCTCTTCCCTTGCAAGTTCTTAGAGTACAGAATATGTATACCTTCAACATCCTCCCAATTCCTTTCTTTTAATCAAAATTTGCCTCCGTTGACATGGAGTAAGGTAAAGGAAATATGTCTTACTTTGCCATATTACAGGACCATCTTTTCTTTGTTGAATAAAAAATTCGTCTAAAAAATACTGGGCCTTTATTCGACCATTTTCCTAATATACCGCTTCTATATATGGTGGATGTTTGTAATAAATGTGGGTATGACCTAACGCTTAACTACCACGCTTCTAACACCAAATTTAAATAGTATATATATATATATGTCGTAGAATGGACTCTCGACGATATACCATATATAACTATTCGTTGTGGGAACTTCTTTAATTATCTTTAGAGTGCGTTAATGTCTGGCGAGCCGATATTATGTATCTTCGATATGCTTAAGAAGTGGAACTGAGCTCAAGGATAATAATATTGCTATCATTAATAAAATAGAGTTTTATTAATAATAACTATCAACAAACACAAGACGGAAAATATTGACATAAACAGAGAATGGAAAGGATCGCGAGAGCTCGAACTAATCCGAGGATTAAAGGATTTAAAAAGGTAAAACAAATATAGAGTTAAAGAGATGGGATGGTTCGCTAAACAATTTAAAGCACAGGATAGAATTGACAAAAAGGTTAAGTACTCAAAGGTGACGTTTGGCTTACGTAACTTTATAATAGTGGGGCAGTGGAAGGCGAGGTGAAGGAATTTTCGGTCCGCTGGCGAGTTCCAGCCGAAGGGGGGAATAAGATGATCCTGACGTGGCGTCTTGGGAATGAGAACTATTTCTCGACGAACGACTTGAAGAACAATGGCTGTTCTAATGTTGTTCTCTTTCTGAACAAAAGGGGGAGTGAGAACCGTCTCATTTATACGGGCTAGAGAACAATGGCTCTTCTAATGTTGTTCTCTTTCTGAACAAAAGGGGGGGGTGAGAACCGCTTCTTGGCGAACGGGCTCAAAACGAAAAATGGCTGTTCTAATGTTGTTCTCTTTCTGAACAGCGAGGGGGAAGGGTGAGAACCATTTCTGGTCAACGGCTCGAACGAACAATGGCTGTTCTAACGTTGTTTCCTTTTTAAACAACGAGGGGGAAGCCTTGAGGACTTGGCGTCACGAAAGACTCGAACCTTTGGCACTCAAGGGATATTGTCCTCCTTCTGGACAAGTGATGGTGAATCTCGAGGTCGAGGTCCCTTGGCGCACAAAGTGAGAGGGGGTCGTGGTGATGTTTCACGACGAAAATCTGGATCTCCAATCTGATCTTAGTGGTAAAGTTTCCATCTAAATAGTCGAGACACTCCCTTGGCGTGAGGGACAATGGAGTGGGAACTTCGAGGGAATGCACAGCCGAGGCTGGGAACAATGCCTTATCTGCCCATAAGCCTAACTCAATCTGGTGAGGTCGGCGTATGGGGGCAAACGGGGGGACGATAACCTCCTTGTTTAAACATTGACATCCGCTGGCTGCAAAAAGACGCCAAGCTTCGAAGCGAAGATGCACGTGGGAGCATCGTGGTTATAAAATAATATGTGATAGGAGTTAAAACTAACGCTGCCTCAATCCGTTCTATCACACCCCTCCATTCCGAGGGAAGTTGTCACTTCGAAAAAAAAGAGAAGGGACAACGATAGAGCTCCGTTGTGGGGAACTCGTTTTCTCGTACCAACCGTACCTTCCTGCAACTAACTCGTAATACCTCAATACATATGATTATTTTGATCTTTTGATTATAAGGGAAAATAACCTTTAATACAAACTTAATGAAAAAAAAGGCATGGAACAATGAAATGCTAGAAATATAGTACATTATGGACAAAATAATTTAGACGTAAATTAATGGGTACAAATATATATACATACAAAAAAAAATAGACATTGAGCGTTACAAAATTCAGAAATATACATTAACTAATTATAATACAAGAGAATCTAATTCAAGTCGTACAAGACGGTATATACCTACATGGAGATACTAATTCTATGAATACAATTACTCTACGCTATTCGGTAATGCATTCCTACTGAGTGCGTCAGCGACCTGGTTATCGGAACCTTTTATATAATTTATTTTAAATTGATACTCTTGCAAGAGTAAACTCCAGCGCATGATGTGGCCGTTAGAGTGTCGCACATTCCTAATATAGGCTAACGGACGGTGGTTGGTTCCTATCTGAAATTCTTTACCTATCAAGTACATTTTAAATTTGTCTATGACTCAGATAATTAATAGAGCCTTCTTTTCTATAGTGGCATATCTCTTTTCGCGTGGTAATAATTGACGACTAGCATATGCAACTGGATGACTCGTGCCGTCATCCTCGTATTGAAGGAGTACACCTCCAATGCCCTCGTTGGACGCGTCGGTCTTAATCCCAAAGGATTTTTCCGGTTTGGGCAACTTTAAAATGGGGGCAGAAATGAGTTTACTCCTGAGATGATTAAAATGGGAAATAGCGACATCATTCCAACGTAGACGATCGGGTGAATTCTTTTTTAAAAGGGAGTTGAGGGGCGCCGAAATTGCAGCGAAATTCGGAACGAATCGCTGGTAGTACGAAGCTGATCCTAGGAACGATCTTAATTGCTTCTTTGTAATCGGGAGGGGCATGTCGGCGATTGCCTTAATCTTGTTCTCTTGGGGACCCAACTGGCTTTGTCCTATTTTGAAACCGAAATATTTTATGGTTTCGTGGGCAAAATGGCATTTGCTGGGGCCAATGGTGAGGCCATTTTCGCGCAGTCGCTCGAAAAGAGCTAATAGGGTGGTTAAATGGTGACTCCATTCAAATAGTTCTTGTAGCTGACTCTTTTGATGTAGTGTCAGCTGCGCGTCAATATCCAGGTCAGAAGGTTCAAAAAACTCGCCTGGTATGGAAGGAGGAGGGTAATCAGCATCAGGTTGGGTGCACACTATCTGTATTACATTAAGGGACTCCGCGGGGTAATCTTCTTCAAGCGCCGATGTTTCGTCCAGTTCTATGAAGGTATCTCCATAGGCGCGTTGGGGCTTCTTTTTTTCTTGGGGTCTACGGACAGTCTCCGTGTCCTTGTCTTGGGCCTTATCGCCTAAGGGTGTTAGTAATTCACACTCCTTTTGTGTCGTCCTAAAGTCCTGGTTAGGGGTCTCCGAGAAATTGGACGGTATCGGGGTTCTGATGGGGACGAGCTCCTGGGCTTCTTTCTTAGCTCGGCCTCGAGGAAGGGCGGCCTGAGACACAGGGTCGTAACTTACTTAGGGGCTCTGTCCTATAAGTACGAAACAGAATTGTATGGGTGCTGAAATGACTTCAGCCCAGCCATCATAATATTGACACTGCAGGTAACATCTAACGACAGGGAATTGGTTCGCCCGCCCAAGGTAGTCATGTACCACCGCAAATTTTTCGTGGTTAGGGTCCACTGGGGGGAGGAGTTCGTCAGACACGATGAAACACGTACATCCTGTGTCCCTGACGAGAGTCGATACTCGACAGCCGTTTACGCTGCCCTCCTCAAATTTCAAAGTTCCCGATGAACTTTTATCAAAAATAAAATTTACCTGGTGGCCAGACGGAGGGGGAGAAGTTTCTGCTTTGGTCTGCACCACCGGGGAGCCGAGGTTGCATTTATCTGGTGAACTTGGTGGGCTGGTCCACCTTTAAGCCTAGAGTTTTGGGGGCAATTTCAGCTCATGTGGTTTTCTACACCACAGGTGAAGCATATGATTGGTCGCTTCGGGAAGAGAGATGGATGAGAAATCTTAACGGGAGGTTTTGAGTCCCGTTGTTGGTTTGGGGGAAAGAAGTTTTAGGGTTTTACGGGGCTCGGAAACTTCGTCGATTTTCCTGTGAAGGGGCGCGAATCCTTCCTTCTTTCCTTGTAGGGGGATTAGTGAGAAGTTCGATTCTCCTTTGGGTATAAATTATGGCTTGCGGCATAGACATCCGCTTCTTCGGCACATTCTTTAAAGGTCTGGCACCGACGATCCTTAACGAACGCGCGGATCTCCGTCGGGAGAGACGCCAAAAATTGATCTCGCAACATGAAGTCTGTTAAGGACTCGTAGTTCAGATCAACCTTTGAGGTTTCTAACCAAAATTCAAAATTCCTCTGAAGAGTGTATCCGAATTGACGGAACGTCTGTCTTGGTTTAATACGACCTCTTCGAAATTCTTGGCGGTAGAAATCGGGAGTCATATTATGAGCGGCCAATAACTCAGCTTTTAAGGTGCTGTAGTTAATTGTACACTTAGATGGTAAAGATATAAAAATTTCGCGCAATTTGCAATTTAACAGGGGAAGTAATCTGGCTACACCTTCAGCCTCCAGATCCATGTTATTGATTTCGAGGATTTTTTCGAAGTGGGCTAAAAATACTCCGAAATCCTTTCCATCCTTGAAATTAGAGAGCTTTAGTGAGATATTGGGGGAGGAGGCCTTCGGAACGGGAACTGGCGGACTGTATCTCTGCTTCAACACGAGCTAATTCAATCTGATGGTGAAGCTCAGCTTGTCTTCTCCGTTCTTCTCTTTCTTCTCGTTGAAATTCTCTTTCTCTTTCTTGTTCTTCTCGTTGGATTTCTCTTTTTGGTTCTTCTCGTTGTATTTCTGTTTCTTCCTCTTTTCTTTGCTCCTCTTGAATGTACTCAATTAGTTCTTTTCCGGAACGTCCCAAGGACTCTCCTTGCGCTTTAAAGATTTCGAACTGAGTCATCTTTGCACTTGGAGGCGTACTAGTCAACCAACTAAAATTCCTTGCAACAAGAATTATGCCTTCTAGAGAAATTAGCCTACCTAAATATGGGCACTGACCTATTCGTACTTGGTTTCTCGATCTAAATAACCACTGACTATAATCACCAAAAAACACAAACAAATTATTATAACAGTTCCTTGAGCTACTCCAACTTCTTAAGTTTCAAAAAAAAGGTGCTTGCAATCGTTAAAACAAAAGGGAAATACTATACTCTATTATTATAACGAATAACACTATGCTTTACTCGACTGAGACCAGTGTTTGCAAAGATATAGCGTTAAACCTTACACACCTGATACCAAATTTAAATAGTATATATATATATATATATATGTCGTAGAATGGACTCTCGACGATATACCATATATAATTCTTCGTTGAGGGAACTTCTTTAATTATCTTTAGAGTGCGTTAATGTCTGGCGGGCCGATCTTATGTATCTTTGATATGCTTAAGAAGTGGAACTAAGCTCAAGGATAATAATATTGCTATCATTAATAAAATAGAGTTTTATTAATAATAACTCTCAACAAACACAAAACGGAAAATATTGACATAAGCAGAGAATGGAAAGGGTCGTGGGGGCTCGGGCTAATCCGAGGATTAAAGGATTTTAAAAGGTAAAACAAATATAGAGGTAAAGGGATGGGATGGTTCGCTAAACCATTTAAAGCACAGGATAGAATTGACAAAAGGGGTTAAGTACTCAAAGGTAACGTTTGGCTTACGTAACTTTATACTAGTCGTGCAGTGGAAGGCGACGTGAAGGAATTCTCGGTCCGTGGCGAGTTTCAGCCGAAGGTGGGGGGGATAATATGATCCTGACGTGGCGTCTTGGGAATGAGAACCGTTTCTCGACGAACGGCTTGAAGAACAATGGCTGTTCTACGTTGTTCTCTTCCAAACAACAGGGGGGGGGTGAGAACTGTCTCTTGTCTACGGGCTCAAGAACAATGGCTGTTCTAATGTTGTTCTCCTCTGAACAACAAGGGAAAAGGGTGAGAACCGCTTCATGGCGAACGGACTCAAAAGAACAATGACTGTTCTGCCGTGTTCTCCTCTGAACAACAGGTGGGGGGGTGAGAACGGTTTCTTGGCGAAGGGCTCAAAACGAACAATGGCTGTTCTAATGCTGTTCTCCTTGAACAACAGGGAGGGGATGAGAACCGTTTCTTGGCGAAGGGCTCAAAACGAACAATGACTGTTCTATGGTGTTCTCTTCTGAACAACGAAGGGGAAAGGGTGAAAACCGTTTCTAGCCAACGGGGCTCGAACGAACAATGGCTGTTCTAACGTTGTTCTCTTTCTGAACAACGAAGGGGAATGCTTTTGGACTCGGCGTCGCGAATGCTTGAACTTTGGCACTCAAGGCATTTTGTCCTCCTTCTGGACAAGTGAGGGTGAATCTCAAGGTCGAGGTCCCTTGGCGCACAAAGTGAGAGAGGGTCGTGGTGATGTTTTGCGACGAAAATCTGGATCCCTAATCTGATCATAGTGGTAAAGTTTCGATCTAAATAGTCGAGACACTACCTTGGCGTGGGAGACAATGGAGTATGAACTTCGAGGGAATGCACAGCAGAGGCGGGGAACAATGCCTTATCTGCCCATAAGCCTAACTCAATCTGGTGAGGTCGGCGTATGGGGGCGAACGGGGGGACGATAAACTCCTTGTTTAAACATTGACATCCGGTGGCTGCAAAAAGACGCCAAGCTTCGAAGCGAAGATGCACGTGGGAGCATCGTGGTTATAAAATAATATGTGATAGGAGTCGATACTAACGCTGCCTCAACCCGTTCTATCATACTCTGAGATCCTATTCTCTTTCACAATCAAGGAATTTCTCAAACTTTTACCCCTGTATCAAGAGAACAATCAATCCCATGTTATCGATCAGACGATGCAATGCCATATTTGAGCAAAATGGAGAAATTCACCGATTCAATCTCTGCAACTCCTGACGCAGGAGGAGCATGCTAATCTATCATTTACGGAGCTGCTGCATTAAATAAGGTGTCACAATGACGAACTAAACGCTTTCATTAGAGTGATCTCATCCAGGAGCTATTTTTTTACGGTGCGCCCCATCACATATGCAGCAGGTTTTGCCAAGCCGTATAGCGAAATCTACGGAGAAATTCGAGGTATTCTCCGCATCTACTTCCCATTTAGCAGGGCGCGCTCATTTACTCTCAACATGAGGCGTGGATATCCCTGCTAGTGCCACCACTGATTTTATGAAAATGATCGTGATTTCTTTTTTCCTTTTTCGTTTCAGGGAAACTAAAGACCTTCTGTCACTCAGAGGGAGGTATGGGGAGGTGGAAATAAAGAACACTGTGTTTTCCTGTGTAGCTCCATCACCATCTTCCAGTTTTACCATTGAATCTTTCTCCCTCAAATATGGCAACTCTGTCTCTAAGCAAAGGGTACAAACTGTACCTCAATCCAAACCTACTGCGAAAAACGGCTCACACTCAGCCTTGGTTTTTGATGCTCTATCGCTGGGAAATTCATCGTGGCAAAGGTTTTACACTCGATCTTCGGAGACAATATCTTTACATTACTTTTAATCCTCGGAACGCAATTTTGACAACCCAGCATATTGATTTCAAGGCGATTAGCCAGGGATAAATGAAATTACACCCTAGATTCACATCCATGGTACTCCCACCTACTTCTTCGCACGAATGCTTCCTCAACACAAACTCGCATTGTCAAAGGACTTTAAGAGGACGTTACGCACCGGTATCATCCACCCTTTCAAAGTCAAATGGGCAGCCACTCCAGATAAGTTTACCAATTTTTAATGTTAAATTAGACCCTGCGGTAATTTTAGCCTAATACCCTCACAAAGACACTGTACCCAGTGTCAGATGTGATGGATTTTTTTGCTAATCTGCTCGAAAAATTAATCTTCTCTAAGGTTGACCTGGTAAAAACATATAATCAAATAGACGTTTATTCGGATTCAATTAATAAAACTTAGCTATCTCACGGTGTGGTCTTTTTGAGTGGGTCAGATTGCCTGCAGGCCGAAAAAGTGTAGCCCAGAATTTTTAGAATTGATCGTCTCACTGTTGTTAGGTATCGACTACCTCTTTGTCTTACTGGACGACATTTTGTCGGCAAGTTTGACTCTTGAGGAGCAAATCTCTTACTTTAAAACTCGTTACTTATCTGGGCTCCGCTCAGTGGGAACTTGGAAAAAGAACTCTATAATCACGTCAACAGATTAAGACCTCTATGCTTTGAATACAGTAAAAAGCCTTTTTGCTGCCCACACGTTTATGCAAGCGCCCCCTTTAGGCGATCTTTCTCTAAAACCAGGCGCATCCAATGACGAGGTAGTATAGGTGTTGAAACAAGGTAAAAAGAAAGGAGGGAGTCCCATACACTTCTTATCCAAGATGCTAAGTGAATTTTTACCCTATATATATAGACCAAAGAGGAATCCTATCTGCGATTTTGACCAATTCGAATCGCCATTCCCCACTCGAATGTTGACAGATGGATTATACCTCTCCATTTATTACCGACATTTAACATTTTGAGGAAATATACATCTTAGCAGGTCTACTACGCAATTTTTACCCTAGCAAATAAAGATTACGACCTCATTGACATATTCGACTGCTCCGCTACACTCAAATTGAAAAATGTCTCTCGTTAGTATTTTCGCTGCTCTGCACCTTCTTTTTCATCACTAAATTCAAACTACTTAAAAAATCGAGGTTCATTTGACCAAATATCTAGAAAGTCATGCCTCACTAGACTTTTGTCTACGCAAATAACCAACGCTCAAAGCTCCATCAACACTCATTTAACAATGTTAACTTAGAAAGAGGTGCTTTTATGGCAAGGAGACCAACGTCACAAGAGCAGGACTATCATCAATTCAAAGGAAAAGAATGGATGTCTCGTTTCACACTTAAATTCCTTTTTTTTCTACTATCGAATTTTAGTGCTCGGCTGAGACTCGTGGGAAATGGATGGCCTCAACAGAGAGATAAGTCAGTCAAGCTCTTAAGTACAATTTCTGAACACTCCAAGAAGAATGGTTACAACGCTCCCCATATTTTAAGACAATAACATCTCTCGCTGGTATCCATGATAACATCCTCTACGGGCCGTGCCTCTCTAATCCTTTACGCACTTGCTTGGTGGAAGGCATTCACTTGTTCCTGATCAACGAACTGCTAGACATCGAAGCCATAGATCCGGCTTGTTCCGCTCTACACGTGCTCTTATATACCTTCACTGAACTCTAAGCGTATTAAATTCACTTCGCGCAAGTCACTAACTTAGACATAAGGCGCAAAGCAATATTCTATTTAATATTGTTAATTAAATTTTATTCTCAATTTTCATTCAGGTTAATAAATCCATATTTTATGTATTATCATAATAGTTCGAATATTCATTTAATATAGTTAAATTAATTATTTATCTTACAAAAGCACAAAATATAATCTGTTTCCTTGGTAACCCTCAGGGTAGGTATTGTATATATTTTAAAATTCTTCTCAAGTGACTCCAAGCAATCACTGCTATCGTTGGTTTGAAGGATGAATCTAAGCAGAAGGTCTTACTGGCATACAGTTTAGTTCCAGCAGTAAGAGTGATGTAAGTTGTGCCAGCGGTGGCCACAACTTCCGAGAACTCAAGGAACTTTTAGTTTACTCCGCACGTTATCAATAAATTACTATATGTACGTTAAAATGTATCGTTACCAATTTTTATAATTAAAGTGTTTTCAAATTGCCCAAAGTGAAGGGAAATATTCTGTGCAATAATAGTTTATTAATTACCATTAGCAATTTCCGTGGAAGTGAATAATTGCATCTTTCATGTCACTTAATATTCCTTTGCATATTCAATTAATATCGTTTAGATAATTATATACTGGATATGCTATTGAAGCACAAAATCAAATCTTCTTTGCGATTTCCCAGAGAAATTAGCGTGCATTCATCTTGAGCAAATTTTACTAAGAGCAGTCTTTAACTTCGTTTGTTTCGTAAGCTAATCAAACTTAACAAAAATAAGTTTTACAGAAATATAATTTACTATTAGAAAGTACAAGCGGTGATTTTCTTATCGTGTTTGAACTTGAAAAGATATTAAATAAATATAATAGAAGAAATTGCAACCTAAATTTAGACAAATTTCTCCATTCTCAATTAGCGTAAGAAAGACTTCCAAATGAAAACTAATGCGGCTTCAGTCCCTTCTATTTGGAATACAGTTTAATAGAAATTTCGAACAATAGGTAGCTACTGCACTACATATCAAACACCTAATCAGAGTTAACCAAATCCTGTACACTCCTTCCCATGACTAACCCAACCTCATGTTGCTTAATTTACCAGCATAAACAAGCTTCAATGCGGCTAGTTAGCTCCCTAAAAAGATGAGTGAGCGAGGAAATAAGAAATAAAGTGTATTCCTAAAATAAATCAATTAAAATTTTTTAAAATTAGTTATGATTTTAGAATTAAGGCAACTAACAAAGACCAAGAAAGAGTGAACGGTTGCAACATTATGTAAGTCAGTGTTTATCATGTTTTAATAAAAGCAAAATTGTTCTTGACGAATCTCGTTCGTACATAACAACGAAGTTAAGGTGAGGATGGAGTGGATGGTATAAGCAGCTTATGCAAAGTCATTCTTTCTTCTGCTGGGGCAAAACCAGCTGGGCTTATTCAAATATAAATAGGTAGAAGACCCCTTAGTATCCCTAATTACTAGACAGCAATGGATGTAATGAGTAAATGTTGCGTTCAAGAGTTGTTGCCACGTGCTGAGAGGTTTAATCACTAGCTAAAAATGGTAAAGGAAATATGTAGATAGTGAAATCTGAGAAGGAATTGCATAATGTTAGCCACCCTATAGCGTTTTTAGTATGTTCCCATAGTGTTAGATTGAAAGAAACAATTGAAATTTTAGTCTTTGTATTATTTTATTGATTATCAGGAAGGTGACACTTTTTACTAAGTAAAGACTGATAAAGTGGAAGAACTGACTTGTAGCAAGACTAACTTAACAAATGAAGGGAATAAACTAGTTGCAGTCCTTTCAAATGATTGAATGAATGATGGAATCACCTTTGACTTGAGGTCTTGCTCCTGTGATTTCATGGTAATTGGCCTGGCATATTACTTTCGCTAAGAGAAACCTCTGCGCTGAAGCCATTCTGAAATTGGGGCATGCCGTAGAGATTTGAAAGGCATAATATTGCAATTACACTTCTTCATTTGAGCAGGCTAGCTTGCTCCCCATCATTATAAATTAAAACTCTTACGAAGACAACATTGTTGCTAATCAAAGATCACATTTTCACGAACTTTTCGGTTTACTTAGAAATAATAATTTTTACCATTTTCCTAACCAATTTCACTTTATTTATAAATATATAAAGAGTAGGAGATATCTTATAATATCTGGAGTTAAATTGAAAAGTTTTAATCTTATGTCTACTCGCAAGTATATATCCTTTTTACTTTTTAGATTTTTTTGAGAACCATAATGCAGTTATTCCACTTCTTTCGAAATTTTACTTGCATTCAAAACTGAAAGGTACGACTATCATCTATGGTTGAACTTGAATATAAATACTGTGAATCTGAAAATCGAATGCTTAGTTTTTCCTTCAATTTCAATAAATATTCTGCTTGTCTTTTATTAGTTTTGTCTGAAAGATGGCCAATTACTTCTCTTAACTCGTGCATGCCTTTGGATTATTTCTGCCTTATATTGATTTGAAACAATCTTAAGTTTTGAGTAAAGGCTTTCAGAACACAATTGTAATCTAGGAATGGCGTAATTTACCTTAAAACTTGAGTAAAACTTCATTAAATATTTGAAAAATCCATGCCCAAAAAATGGAAGCCACTTTTGTGGTTTCTTATTTCCTGTGCCAAATTTTCCTTACTTTTATTTCCAGAGAGTTAACTACTGTATCAAATAGGCCTATAAAATTTACCAAGAAGTTACCTTTTGAAATCCACGGAATTATGTAGGCAGAATAAGTCTTATGTGCTGCTCTTGGCTATCAGTGCAAAAATATTTTGAACAATCTGTCATATTTGTTGGGAGATTTAATATTATCAATCGTTCAAATAACTAATGTCAGTGACTCATGAAAACCCTCCTCTATATTTTCGGCAACTGGAAAATGGCTGTGTAGAATACAATGCACTATAAGAATAGAAGGTCGCATCTATTTTAATTGAGGAATAAATCCCTCATCCTTACAAACCCTGGATTGTGCACCATCTGCTGCACCAAATGTACAAAATTTTCAAGGGTACAGGATTTTCGCCAAAGCAAGATTTTATGGCCTCAAAAATCAATAGTGAAGAAGTGTTAATATCTAAAAGTTTACGAGCACCATTTGTCTAGAAATTTCGAAGACATCATCTATGAAAGGGACGTATACCATAAAAACTACTCTTGAGGCAATTATTATAGATTCGTCAATTTGAATTTAGAATTTATCATTTCTTTAGTTTATTAACAGGCTAGTTTTCTAATTCAGATGAAATTTCGTCAATTTTTGTACAAATTTAATCATTTATCAGTGTTAATGCCTTCAAGCTGTTTTCTTAGTTTTGATTCAACACAGTTTTTATAACAATTCCAAACAAAGGCCATGAATATTTTCAGCAACTGCAACTACATGGAACCATACAATGTTTGCAATTATTCTCCTAAGTTCATCTATTTTTTAAATGAAATGTATTTGATAAAACCAAACTTGACTTTAATTGCTGAGCTTTCGATCTATGCGATACTCTGTCTTTCCCCTTTTATCGATGAAGAATGATCGCATAGATCGAAACTGAGAGAACGAATACTGTTACTGCTAGGGAAAATACAAAGCGGAAAAACTGAGTAGTGAGAGGTTCCTATAGTGGAACCCACTAGTGTGGGAGTAATGAATGTGCAAGAAAGGGTCTCCTCAAGATGCTGAATGTATTAGAGTGAGTGAGAGAATAAATGCATATGTGTGATATTTAAAAGTGGAAGGCGAGAGACCCTTGCATTGATAGATAGAGGTTGTTAGGTGAATGTGGAATTTCGAGAAGCATTTGAAGGCATGAATGTTAATGGAACTTATGAAAGTGGATATAGTTTGGATGGATTGAGAAAGCAAAAGGTTGAGATTCAATTTGATGAAGGAACTGAACGTGTTTGCTAGTGAGAATATACCATTGAAAAGGGATGGAGTATCTAGTGTGGAGGTTGGATGGAGTCCAGACATAAGAATAAGCAATGGCGATGAGAATAAGTTTATTTTAATGGTGATAGTGCAAAATATAAAGTAAGAATGATTGAACATTTTTTTTATCGGTAATTTATCTGAAGAAACCAAGAGTATGTGTACAGGTGTTACGATGTTTACGAATGAAATGCTTTAGAGTGATACGTACTGGGGATAAGTTGGTTACATTGAGTGTGATTGTATATTTTTAAAAAAGGATGTCTATGTGACGAATGCAAATATGTTTTCTGGTCACGTGGCGTAGGAAGATGGGGAGTATGGTGAGTTAGTTGCCAAAGTGAAATTGGGAGAAGGGCTGAGTGAATATGACAAGCAGAAAATTTACAGGTTGATGTGGGAGAGAAGAGGTTCCTTTAAGACAAGGAGATGAATTTTTCGGTAATTCTTATTTACTAGAATATAACATTCTGTTGACAAATGACGCCCATATACTAAAGACCTCGTCATTTCCCTCTCTCCGCTTCTCAAGAAATAGAGAAGCAGCGTGAGGAGGTAGAAGAGAGCGGTGTGATTGAAGCACGTGAGAGTGCGTAGAATGGCCCAGTTGTACCTGTAAGAAAGTCCGATGGAAGCTTCAAATTTGTATTGTCAATCGAAAGGTGAATGAAAGAACGTCGAATTATTAGTTTTCAATGTAGGTATACCCACAAAGGAAAGGTGAAAAACGATTCCAAGCACATTCGTCTATATTTTAAAAGACTTTTCCTTTGTGGGTGTATCTGCATAACCTTGGCTCTCATGCACTTTGTGAGCTTTTTACATTAGTTTTCGATGTGTGTGGTGGCTGAGTGTGTGTATAGTATGCATGGAATGAAAGTATTCACGAAAATGGATTTGGTTCGTAGAGACAGAAATACAATAAGTTTTTACAAATATTTAAAATTTAATATATATATGTAAAAAAATAAATGGTAATAGTGGTGAAAGTTTTCGTAAAATTAGCGGAAAAGAGTTAGATATGAGTATGAGTAAGAAATAAAGGGGTTCCCCAGGAATTGTCGGGGGATCATATTTTTTTAATCTAAACGTTAGTTATTTTTATCTTTAATATTATACATTTATTGGGTTGATTTTTGTATAAAAAACATATTACTAACTTTTAAAATAGGTTGTTCACATTATTAAATTTTAATATAACCATATACCATTTTTGGTCACATTCAATTACTATAGTATTTACATATTTCCAATTTGAGTTATTCTTTTATTCGTTGTTATTTATGTTAGTCATGTCTGGTTATTTATTTTAAACATTTTAATCACTTTAGTGTCATTATTTATTCACTTTTTGTTAATATTATTTACTTTTCGCAATTTAGATTATTTATCAATAATTTGTTTTAATCATTATTCATTTTAGTCACTTGTTTTAATCACTATATTATCGTTATTTATTCGCTTTTCTACTTTATTTATTCACTTTTCATTATTATCCATAACTTGTTTTAACCATTAATTTAGTCACTATATTATCGCTATTTATTCACTTATTATCGTTATTCACTTTCCGTTGTTATTATTTATTTTTCGCACTAATCACTTTATTATCGTTATTTATTCGCTATTTTTTGCTATTTTTTACACTCTTTCGTACTATAGACTATTATTACTTAATGTCCGATGTTTTTGGCCATTTTTTATCTTTTTGTAGGTGGACATATTGACGGTGTGAATGCACGAGTCCTAGATGAACATCCGCGCTCCATCAGTAGTTCTCCTATTTCCTTCGGCGAACAAGGTCCGTCGTAGGTCGACTTGTATTCGCCACGGTAGATGCCTTCGAGCAGTTTTTCTATGTTTCCTTTTAGGGGTCTGCACACAGAAGCACTGAAGACTTTGAGATTCACGTCCTGGGCGTCGAAGAAGAAACTCCGCAGTAGGACATCCCTTTTCTCCGTGAGGGGTACTCCAGGATAGTCTAGGATTTCGTCTTCTTCTTCTGAGCTTTTTTCCACTTCTTTACTCTCTGTTTCTTGTCTCACTTCTGTCTTCTTCTTTTTTATTTGACTTTTTTTCGGGCTCTTTTTTAAGTTTACGCTCTTTTCCGATTCTTCTTCCCACGTGGTTACTTGTTTCTTTGGGGGTTTTTGTTTCTTTTTGTGTCTCTTTGTTTTTCGTCGACAAATTGGATATTTAGTATTTCCTGCGACGCGGGGTTGGGCGGGAACCACAGCTTTTTCTTAACCCCTTTCTTTTGTAGGAGACGATTTAATTAATTCAAAAATGTACCAGTGTTGGCTAGGTTCGCCAAGTAAGCAACAATGACCATAGTCAGTATATATTTGCTTTCACCTGGCATCACAAGCTTCGGGGCTGCGGTTCCACCGATAGTCGTTGTATCCATCGCCGCCGCTTCGACTTAGGTCTTTTTTTTGCCTCCTTTTGTTGCTTTATTACTTCTCGTTTTGTTCTGAGATCTTCTTTGCGGACAGGACATCTCATTTCCAAGGCCATGTGGTCCCTCCGCTGTTCATGCATCTTGGTTTTTCTGACGTACACTCTTTCCATCCGTGATCAATTTTTGAGCATATGGAGCAAGTGACGTCGGACGCCGTACATTCCTTCGTGGGGTGTTTTTCTACGGCAGGGCAACGGAAGCAGCTTTCCAGACTAATGAATCCCTCAGCTTTGACCCGCTCAGGTACTAGTCGAAAGTAGAACACAAGAAGTCCCTCTTTCATGGCTCTCTGAGCCATTTTGACTTTCTCGGAGATTATTTTGACAATATTTTTCGTGGGTATTATCAAATACCTGCGGCTAAAAAGAGCCAGTCAACAACAGCATTTTCAACTCCTAAGATCCATCACCAAATCCGAAGCT
Organism: Ceratothoa steindachneri; assembly: GCA_963969495.1. Lineage (NCBI taxonomy): Eukaryota > Metazoa > Arthropoda > Malacostraca > Isopoda > Cymothoidae > Ceratothoa > Ceratothoa steindachneri. The sequence goes on along the minus strand of OZ018322.1, from coordinate 157,223,406 downwards.
TGAGTTTGGGTTAGCAAATGCCCCAGGTTCTGAATGAATGTGATTTTGAGTGGATTTCTGAGTAAGAATGTGCAAATACTCTTGGATGACATTCTGATAATGAGTGAAGATGTGAATGAGCAAATAACTGTAGTAAAGGATATGTTTCGAAAGTTTGAAGAAACGCAGTAAATATTTAGCTGTCTATATGTGTGTCGTTTGCAGAAGAAGTCTAATTTGAGGGACATATGATGAGTGCGACAGGGTTGCCAAAATCTGAAAAATTCTAAAGAAGGTGAGAGATTTCCCGAATCTGAATACTGATAGAGATCTAAGAGGATTCCTCAGTTTGTCTGAATTCGGAAGGAAGTTTATGGAAGATTGTTTCAGTGTGATGCAACCCTTTAGTGAATTGACAGGAAAAAAGAAGAGTATCGTTATTAAATGGAATCAGTCGATCAATTTAGCATTTTATATGTTAAAAGCATTAATGGTGAAATATATAGAGCTTGCGTATCCTGATTATAGAGAGAAGGCTAGCATGCATAAGGTTTATACAAATGCAAGTGGTTATTCCTTTGGTAGATGTTTAATGCAGGATCACTTTGAAAGTTGTGTGAAAGGAAAGCGAGTGATAGCGTATGTATCGAACGCCTTTAGTGTAGCAGAGTGTGCATATTCAACGATTCGAAGGTAATTAATTGGCTGAATAACGTTTTGTTCGGAGGCGGTGAGACCTTTTGTGTATTGAGTGAAATTTGTAGTGAGAACGGATCATCAGCCTTTAGTATATTTGCAGCGTATGAGGATGTTTGATAGCAGGCTTGCAATGACAATGAAAGAGTTTTATTTTGGGTTAGAGTATTTGCAAGGTGAAAAGAATGCAATTGCGGATTTGATGTTGATATTACCAGGTTTGGCAAATGAAAGTGTGGTTTTAAGAATAAATCCCGAATATTTTACAAAAAGATTAACTGTTGGCAAAGGATGTGAGGGTGGTGGTAATTGTATGTTTGAGAGCGTCCTTTGGAGCTTGCAAGAGTTAGCTAATGAGTGAAGAGAAGTTAAGGTATCTGAGAGTGTTAATAGCTCACGAAGAATAGTTATGGAAGAATTACGTTAAAGACATCATCATTTAGGTATGGGTGATGTGAACAAGATGAAGAAGAATTGAAGGTGATGTGTGCAGCGGGAGTTATTCAGCTCTAGGAAGTGTTAGTAGTAGTATATAAGCTGTTTGATGTCAAAGTGTGCATAAATTACGGAGGAAAGAAGCTTGTAGTGTAGCCTGTTAAGGGGGTGAGCAGAGGTTGTGGCTGTGAGCTGTATTTACAATGTCTGAGTGGGGTGTATTTTAATTGATTAATTAAGAAGAAGAACTATTTACGGAAAACTGTGAATAAATTACCCGAGGACAGTGATGCTGTGTTTGTTGAGAATATGAAAAAGTTGCGTGTGTGGCGTGTGAACATGAGTTCGAAAAAGGGTGCATATTGTGTTAAAAATAAGTGAGAAAAGGTACTGTGGAATAATCGATACCTGTGCACAAATTTTTTTGGTGAATGGTAAAGTGGTGAGGTATGTAGAGAAGCTGAATTGAAGTCTACCTAGGCAAGGCATAACATTCACGCTTTGTCCGTTGGGAGAAGGAAACGTGTTCGCATGGGAGAAGGGGAGCTTGGCAGTGATTATAGGAAAGCTGGAAAAAGTAATGCATGAATGTGTCGTGTTAGTTAAGAATGAGCTACCTTTTTTTTTGGCTGAATATTGCCATCTTGCAAAAGAAGGTGATTTCGGTGGAAGTAGGAAATGAGTGCATGAGAAAAGCTGGTAAGGTTCTGGTAAACATGCGGAGTGAGATTGTATGTGCAACTAGATTTGCTGGAGTAGCGAGTGTTAATACGAATAAAGAGTTATTGACTAAAGACGATATTAAAAGTATGCAAAATTCATGACCCATGGTGCGTGAGCTGAAATATAGTGCATTGAGGAATGTGCCTGTTGAAGAATGGAGTAGTATATTGACAGAGTTTAAAGAGTTTGCTCAAAAGTTTGTATTTTGTAAAGATGTGATTTAATTTGTACAAAGAATAGAGTAGGAGAATCTGTATATTCCAGTATTTTCAGTTTCTAGTACAATTGGGATGGTTAAAATCGTGCATAAGAGGTTTGGACATATGGGAAAGAACAAGCTGTGGGCGTGCTTAAATAACGATTGCTTAGTCCTTTTTATAAAAGATTTGCGTTGATGTTGCGACAACATGCTAAGTGTGTCAGAAGGACAAGTCTCAGAGAATGTATGCGATTCGGCTTTTTTCTACCTGTACTTGCTGAAATGGTTCTAATTGATTGTGTATCTTTGCCTTGCACGTGAGAGGTCATGTTAAAATGGTCGTAATGGTATATCACAAGAGCAAGTTTGTTTATTCTGCACCTTTGAAGAATAAATTGCCTAGGTCTTGCCAGAGTTTTGAGTGAGAGGTTTTTACCAATGTTTGCCTGTAAGCCAGTGCGAATGTTTAGTGACCATGGACCAGAGTTAGTAGGATATGCTTTTTGCGGAGATGTTGAGTAAATGTGGGATTGATCATATGCGAACGACGTCCTGTGTACCTAGCACGAATGGTTTGACTGAGAGAACTAGATAACCTTTGGTGAGATTATAGGGTTGATGGTGAAAGATGGAAGAAAACGGAGTGATGGTTTCGGAGTTGTACTTGGATTGTACAATATCACGGAGCATAAGGCGACAAAAATCTCACCCTATAAATATGTGATGAATTTTGAGAGGATGGTTAGGCCACGTAAGGGACTTAGTGAAAGCGATCGTGAGTTATGCTAAAAGGGAAATGAAAGGTTCGAAAGTTTTCTGTTCGAGATAACGTGCTGAAATAGAATGAAACTAAAGGTAGACTGAATGTGGGTAAATTGAAAGAGGTTTGGTCAAATGGGCTAAGCTATGTGTGTCGTAGAATGACTCCCGACGATACCATATATACACTATTCGTTGAGGGAACTTCCTTAATTATCTTTAGAGTGCGTTTACTGTCTGGCGGCCGATATTATGTATCTTCGATATGCTTAAGAAGTGGAGCTGAGCTCAAGGATAATAATATTGCTATCATTAATAAAATAGAGTTTTATTAACAATAACTATCAATAAACACAAGACGGAAAATATTGACATAAACAGAATGGAAAGGGTCGTGGAGACTCGGGCTAATCCAAGGATTTAAGGGATTAAAAAAAAGGTAAAACAAATTTAGAGTTAAAGAGATGGGATGGTTCGATAAACAATTTAAAGCACAGGATAGAATTGACAAAAGGGATCAATACTCAAAGATGAAGTTTGGCTTACGTAACTTTGGCACTAGTGGTGCAGTGGAAGGTGGCGCAAAGGAGTTTCGGTCCGCTGGCGAGTTCCAGCCGAAGGGGGGGGAATAAAAGGATCCTGACGAGGCGTCTTGGGAGGGAGAACCGTTTCTCGACGAACGGCTTGAAGAACAATGGCTGTTCTAGGTTGTTCTCTTCTGAACAAAGGGGGGGATGAGACCTGTCTCTTGTCTACGGCCTCAAGAACAATGGCTGTTCTAATGTTGTTCTCCTTGAACAACAGGGGGGGTTAGAACCGTTTCTTGGCGAAGGGCTCAAAACGAACAATGGCTGTTCTAGGTTGTTCTCTTCTGAACAAAGGGGGGGGATGAGAACCGTCTCTTGTCTACGGGCTCAAGAACAATGGCTGTTCTAATGTTGTTCTCCTCTGAACAACAGGGGGGGGGGTGAGAACCGTTTCTTGGCGAAGGGCTCAAAACGAACAATGGCTGTTCTAATGCTGTTCTCCTTGAACAACAGGGAGGGGATGAGAACCGTTTCTTGGCGAAGGGCTCAAAACGAACAATGGCTGTTCTAATGCTGTTCTCCTTGAACAACAGGGGGGGATGAAAACCGTTTCTTGGCGAAGGGCTCAAAACGAACAATGGCTGTTCTAATGCTGTTCTCCTTGAACAACAGGGGGGGGGGGAAGCCTTGGGGACTTGGCGTCGGAAAAGGCTCGAACCTTTGGCACTCAAGGAATATTGTCCTCCTTCTGGACAAGTGATGGTGAATCTCGAGGCCGAGGTGCCTTGGCGCACAAAGGGAGAGAGGGTCGTGGTGATGTTTCGCAACGAAAATCTGGATCTCCAATCTGATCTTAGTGGTAAAGTTTCCACATAAATAGCCAGGACATCTCCTTGGCGTGGGGGAAAATGGAGTGGAAGCTTGGAGGGAACGCACAGCCGGGCCGGGGAACAATGCCTTATCTGTTCATAAGCCTAACTCGATCTGGCGAGGTCGGCGTATGGGGGCGAACGGGGGCACGATAACCTCCTTGTTTAAACATTGGCATCCGGTAGCTGAGATAAGACTCCAAGCCTCGAATCGAAGATGCACGTGGGCAGCATCGTGGTTTTAAATAATACGGGGTAGGAGTTGAAATTAAACGCAGCTTCAACACGTTCTATCACAATGTGATAGTGCGTGAAATAGAGGATTGAAGTTTGGATGAACGTAAAGCAAATTAGGTTCAGCTACGAAAGTGGCGTGCACCTCCTCAATATTTGTTGCGACACCAAGTGAATGAATATCTGTTATAATGCATGGAAGACTGGGGGAGTGAATGATGTAGCTAGTATTTTTAAAGGGAAGCAGTTGCATTTAATTCAGCATAAAATGGAAAAAGCGTAAGAAGAAGCGCTCGAAAAGCAAGGATTGAAGAAACAGTTTGGTGAGAGTGAGGTGAATGAGTTTTCAGAATTTTTGCAAGATCGAGGTGGAATATTTGATAGAACATATAGTATTTGTAAGTTACCTTTGAATGAGTCTGAGTCTATGTTAGTCAGTATAAATAGGTTAAGTGTAGAATTAGAGCCAGATTCAATAAATACTCTAAAGAATGAGAAGGATTTATGGACGAAGTAGAGAAGCTAGTTGAAGATTTAACTGAAATTGATTAGGGAAGGTCAGATGTGTGGGTGGATAAAGTGGATGAAAAAGGAGAAATAGACCGACGTGACGAAGAGAGGACATCGCAATAAATACTGAGACTTCAATAGGCCATGTTGTAGAAGAAGTCCCAGTTCAAAAGAGTATGATTTAGTGATTTCGAAAACTTTGGAATGGTTGTGAAGTAATAAGTAAGGAATGAAGTGGATAAGAAAGAGTTGGTGAGAGAAAGGGAGCAAGGTGAGATAAGGCGAACTTATAAAGGGCGAATGTAGTAGTTTTTAGTCTTTTCATTTGCCTCAACTCACCTGTGCCAACTATAATGCCCACCTTTTATTTCATGTTTCGGCGAAGGAAAGGGGACAAAGCAGTGCCGGACCCCCCCTGTCTTTTGTCCCCAAATAATTTATTTTTTTCTCTCCCGCAGGATTAATATTAGAAATAATGGATTATAAGGGAAGTGAGAGAAATAAGAGCCTTTATTGGTATGTACCAAGAAAAGAAGCGTAGATAGAATACAGCGCCAGGTATGTGGATGTATGAGTAAAAAATGTCTGGATGTATGTAGGAGTTGTGTATATGAACTATGGGGAGAGTATAAATAACCTTATTAATAAAGCAAGGATGGGGTAAATTTTCCCTTTTCACCTTGTTACCACCAGCAGAGCTTGTATTTGCTCTTTCTTTTTATATATATATATATATATATATATATATATATATATATATATATATATATATATATAAATAAATATATATATATATATATATATATATATATATATATATATATATATATATATTTATATATATATATATATATATATATATATATATATATATATATATAATATAACAGCTGTTCCATTAAGACGGATTGAAGTTAGCAGTAAATAAAACAGTGTTATTGGTGTAAATTTATTGATTTCACTATTGGATCATCTTAGATGAGACATGGCAATTAGGTGTGAAAAATAATATTACCCCATATTTCCGCCAAGGCTTCAGCGGCACACCTCCACTCGATGGTCAAAATCTTTTATGACTCTGCATAGTTGCTCCTTGATTTCACTAACATGCCTTATTATTTCATCCTTTAGCTGTTGAATTGTTGTTGGCTTGTTGGCATAGTCCTTACTTTTGAGAAGATTTAAAAGGAAGAAATATAAAAGCGTCAAGTCACAAGATCGTGGTGGCCAATTGACCTTGCTGTTTCAAAAGATGATGCTACCTGGGAACTTCTTATTCAATATAGACATTGTTGGATGGTCGAGTGACATGTGGCGCCATTCTGTTAAAATCACAAATCTTCGACATCCATAGAATTCAATTCAGGCCATAAAATTTCGGTTATCATGGCACAGTATCGCTCGCCTGTTACCCTAACAGAATTCCCGGCATCATTTTCGAAGAAATACGGCTCAATGATTCCGCTACCAAAAAATACACACCAAACAGTGAGCTTTTGTGGATGCAATGCCTTTTCAACAATCTTCCTGGGATTTTCATCAGCCCAAATGCGACAATTCTGCTTATTAACGAATCCACCAAGATGAAAATGGCTTTCATCATTAAAGATGATTTTTTGCGAAAAATCATCATGGGCTTGTCTTTGCACGTGCAACCAGTTGACGAATGTACGGCGCTTTAAATGGTCAGCAGTCTTTAGTTCTTCTGTCAATTGAATTTTTTAAGCGTGTAAAGACAAATCATTTGTCAAAATTCGATGTAACGTTATTGTGGAGAGCGTTTAATTCCTGAGCGCGATGACGAATAGAGGTGTCTGGATCTGCGGCCACATTCTCGCGCACTGTATCAATGTTTTTATCTAAAGAGCGTAAATGAGCACGCAATGGCGTTTTTATATCTGCCAGCGACCCCGTTTGTTTAATTTACGACTAATTTTCCCAATTCCACTCTCGGTCTGTCGATTATGTTGACCAAAGAAATCGCGAAGTGCCCGAAATGCCTTTTTGCATAAAAATTCATTTTCGTAATAGGCTTTGATAACTTTAACAAGGCGTTTGATTGTTAATCTTCCAGGGTTTAAATTGCCCAAAACTGAAGTTGTTAAATCTGAAAGAAAAAGAAAAAAATCATTAGACGCTTAAACTTAACTCATATTTAAAATCGGTCCAAGATATTGGAACATCCTCCATATATATATATATATATATATATATATATATATATATAATCATTCTCATGACATTTTGAGGTACCGCTGGTCTCGTCCTGAAGTAAGGGGAAGGAAAGAGTGGGGAGGTGTGGAGATCTAGCCCATCGGCGTGTAGCACAAATTGGAGATCCTAGCAGTCCATTCGAAATGATTCTCCCGCGATAGAAATGAGACGGACTACGAGACTCCGTACATTTCTTCCACTCCACACTCAACCAGAGTGAGTTTAACGCCCCATAACGCGCAAAAAAAACAAAGTGGCCCGGGGCATTTAGCGCTTTTTTAGCAAAACGAGTCGCTTCGATTAACTGTTTTTTTTTGTGGTTGCCTATCGATCGTTGGAGGGAGGGAGAGAACCCAATATGTACTTTGTGTAAAGCAAGTTTTTTGGCGGTATCTATATATATATTTTAAGAAACTGTATTTGGAATTTATTATCGCTATATACTTGTATTTGTGTTATTGTTTCATATTGATTTATTTTCGCCTTTATTTACTCTTTGCGTTTTTCATATATTCCCTCTGGCTGAAAATTGTAGATTGTGTATATTTACACAATCCTAGTTTATAGGATTGTGTCGCAGAAATATATATATAAACAGAAACAAAGAAATATCTGCGCATCCTTGAATCATTCCGTCTATCAAGCGTCTCACGACCTTGTGATTGGACTTTTGTGGCTGGTGGTTACTGGGACCGTCCACTATAACGTAAGTTTTGTGACAGCGTAGCTATATATTTCTTATTGAAGACAATGTAAAATTTCATCAACATTGAAGATAGATATTTATCTATATTTTATAATCAAATTTCTAAAATATAGTTAGGTAAAAGATCCTTGTTGTTGTTGTAAAAGATGTAAAAATGATATTTCAAACACTCGTTTAGATGATTTTTGTGACATGCTAACTGGAATCTCAATGCCAAATGTGGTTTGTTGTAAAAATTGTGCAGTCAAAGAAACATCTCCCTCTTTAGCCGAACTTTCGCCCCGAAGAGGGCGATGTCACACCCGTTGACAAACGCTGCTTTACACTACAACTCTTTAATCTCTGTTATTTAAGTATCTGTGTTTAGTGCTGGCTTATAGATTCTGTGTAATACAATTTTGCAAAAATATAAAGGCAACTCTATGGGACTATGATAAATGTTTTGTAAACCGTAAACAAGAAACATTTCAAAGTAGCACAATGTAAGCTAAAATATAAGTGAAATAGCCAAAGAACTTTAGGAAGCAATCCACTCGAACTCTCTTTATAAATAGAAATTTGCTCTTCTTTTATTTAATGAAGAAATATTCACTCTCCTAATAATATTCAAATTAATCCGCCCGATACTACTTGCTCTAATCTTGTTGATCTCTACTTTGGTTTCAAGACAAATTGAAGTAAACAATTTGAGCTAGAATCATACGATGGGCGGTCAATAAGTTTTTTGAATCGGTAGGGCAAAACAGAGGAAGGGGGATGGCTGTTTGTGGGGGTGATAGTACAAGTTATGACAAGTCATGACCTGCAGCCGTACGCTCCTGCCTCGTCTATTTTAAGAAACAGTAGCTAATCGCAGATCGTCAGTCACAAATTTTTCAACAATGGAGAAGGTTGAGCACCGCGCAGTGATCAAATTTTTGACCAAAGAAGGCAAGAATGCAAAAGAGATCCATAAACGCATGGTTACAGTGTACACCAACACCGCCCCTTTCTATGCAATCATTGCTCGCTGGAATAGGGAGTTCCGCCATGGTCGTGAGTCCTTTGAAGATGACCCTCGTCTAGGACGCCCGTCAGGCGTGACCAACGAGGACAATGTGGCCCGTGTGGAGAGGATGATCCTTGAAAATCAACAGGTGAAGGTCTAAAAGTTCGAGCGAGAACTTTGAATATCACATGGAAGTGTTTTCAACATCATCCGCGATAATTTGGCCATGACCAAGGTCTCTTCCCGTTGGGTCCCTAAAACCTAACGCCCCATGATCGACTTCAACGTCGTCAAAGTCCTCAAGGCAAGAGTTGCTCAAGCTGCCCTGCGTGAGTGCGGATTCAAGGAGTTCAACCATCCCCCTACAGTCCACATCTGGCCCCTAGCGACTACTTTTTATTCCGCCAGATCAAAGCTGCACTGCGTGGAAACCAGTTTGGGGACGATGAAGATGTCCAGTTCGCCGTCCAGGAGTGGATTGAACAGCAGTCATGAGATTTCTGGTTCTCATAAATTTGAAGCCCCAGGGACAAGTGGCACAAGTGCATTGAAGTCGAGGGTAGTTATATTGAAAAATAATAAAAGACTTTTCCTCATATCTCGTTTCCTTATATCCGAATTGCAAAACTTATTGACCACCCCTCGTATCAATTAATTAATTGATTCATTTGCAGTTTCTAAATAATTCCGCTGTAACAAGTAACATTTGAAAGTTTTGAAAGCATAGGTGTTTGCACTCCTCCAAATTTCCAGAATTTTAACGAAAATTAAACAAATTTCAAAAAACTTTAAAGGTGTTCAGTTACAAGCTTGCGCAAAGTCTAAAAATAATGGCCCACTGTTTCCATGCCTAAAATAAACCCCATTTAAAAGCTATTAGAAAATAAATCGCAGTTAATTTGGTAAAACCTCACTTTTGCCTTTTATTTACATAGGGGAGTCAAGTAAAATCCTAAAGCTAATATAATTGGGAAAAATAGAAAGAAAATATGAAAAATATCTAAAATTTCTAAATGAATGAAAAAATGTTAAAGATAAAATCTTTCCAGATAGATAATTAATCTCATCGAACTAACTATTTGATTTGTAATATTTCCTTTAATACAAATAAATCAAAGCAAGTTATTAAAATTATGAAATGAAAATACCTTTGAGGTATATTACCAAGTAGGTGGGTCACATTCGTTCGTCTTGGTTTCCTGATGCTGAATATTTTCCAACCACCACTTATATTAAAGTGTGGAAATACATTAGGTTTAACCACTCTATTACGATGTTTAAAAGGGTTCTCGTCTAATGTTACTCTATTTTTTAAATAATTCTTCGCACTTTTTAATTTAATGAAAAATGTAGTAATTCCTGCTCCTTAATGTAAGGCTCTTGGAGATTTTAGCTCTCTCATCTCGTGTATGTAATAATAGAGAGAGCGTTAATTTGTATATATTGGTATTCTAGAGAAATCTAGGCATGTTGACCAAAAGTCGCATGCTGTCACTTATTCTGATTTATGACAACAAGACCTTCAAAACTTTCGATAATTCCTGGACTAACCTTGTGAGGACCTTGGCAATTATATCACTCGAAAAAGAATGTAAAACAACATAAGGGTTTTAAATTTCGTTAGAATCATACAAATAGTTATGAAGTTATTGCCAAATAATTCTGGGCTAACTTTGGGTAGATTTTGGCAATTATATCGTTCAAAAGAGAATGTAAAACAACATAAGGGTCTCAGATTTCGTTAGAATAACCGCAATACTTATGATGTTATTGCCAAAACCAAATAATAGTCGGTCTAATCTTGGGAGGATCTTGGAAATTATATCATTCGAAGAAGAATGCAAAACAACATTTCGTTAGAATCTGTTCAATAATTACAATGTTATTACCAAAACAAACAAAAGCAAAACGGGGACCGACCAATAGAGTCGCCCGTGACTAGATTCTCACGCGACTAAAAATTCTATTAATATCTTAATCTTCTGTATGAATAGAGTTGTTACACACTATATTTTCTTTATTGTTTTAAACTTTAAACACTATTATTATGCTTTACTCTTCCGATTTTATACATGTATAAGTAATTTAGATATGTAATGCATTTAGAGAAATTAATATATTACCTACAGCACATTAGGAAATTTGGATAAAATGTTAGGCCATTTAATTTAATTAAAAATTCGCAAGCAAGTCTTATCCAATTATCCTGATATTTTTCTATATAATTTTTAATCTAATCTAACTACCGGGTACTTACTTACATTGCGATTTCCGAAAAAATGGAAAATTACCCTCCCCTATTATATATATATATATATATATATATATATATATATATATATATATATATATATAATGTATATATATATAAACTCAAGACTAAATTAAAAGTAGAAAATTAGGAGAATAGACATTACTTACCTTTCACGACCATAGACTAGCCGAAGAAAGGCCATCCTAAGAACTCCCTGCTTTGCTTGAAAGAATTAGCGACCGAGGGCTAAACTAATCCCTCTTCTCACGATTATTTATAATTCATGTAACTTAAATATTCTTATACAAAAGAGTAGTTAACACTATGCTATGCCGCAGCCCAGCAAGCTGCACGAGGAAGGTAATAACCATGAAGATCAAGACTTAAAGAGAGTCACTTAAATTTCTATAAACTTATATATAATTTTACACTAAATGGAGACAAAAAAATGACCAAAAGAGAGTGTAACTTTAATCAATATGAAATTGCTCTTGAAGAAATTAGTCGTGCATAACTTTGAAGATGGAATGATTATGGTGTGAAAATGAACTAAAGCAGTTTGTACAAGCATTTCACTACAAATTACAACTTCTCATTTCTGAGCACCACATCACATGATTTTCAGAAACACAAGCCCAATACACATAATTGTATGCCCACCGCCTTCTGTATACTTCTGATTACGCATTCTGAAAGGTTAACTCGCGATAAAAATAAGTGATCACAAGAAGATAAACTGCAGTGATGTAACTTATGCTACCATAATCGTCCTAACTGCGGTCCCTTGTGGGAGAATTGAAAGATCTTCGTGAATAATTTGGGGAGTTTATTATCCATCAGAATGTTATACTGGACACTCAGGGAAAGATAAAGTAATTTGGAGAACCATTCGATCAACATAATACATGGGTAAAGCGTTTGCGGATCTTTCCAAGCGTAGAAAAGATTAGATAAAGGAAGGTGATATGAATTTATATCTAGCCCCAATGACGCTGTGCTAATGGCATGATTGACTCTTTCGTAATAGCTTTTCCTATCTTGCCCAGCCATATTTCTGCATAAAAGAGTGAGTTATCGTGCATGAGTTACTAATGCCGGTTAATCATGTAAGCTAGTTCACTTCACTTCAAATTGAAACTCCTGAAAGAATATCATTGATGCGAAAGAGAGAATAAATACTCTGGTTATAACATTTTCAAATTTTGTACCTTTCTTAACTTTACTATTACGAAACTCAATGATCTAACTTTGCACTGCGCCAAACGTCACTGTTTTCCATTTTTTATTAAGCAGATGTGAGAAAACTATCCGTCCTTACTTGTGCAAAATTGACTATTCGACGAAAAGCAAATGGTTAATAATCAAATACTTATCAATGTTAATGTATAAAAAAGTTAATGTAGTAGTTTAGTGTTGAAAACACTTTTGATAATTACATTTTGCTCATCCAAAATACTAATAATTGAATATTAGATAATGCTAATTAGCAGATTTCGGATGGTGTTAAATTCCGCCTTACGGTCGGCTGTTGAGAGTTAAACGAGCCATTAAAACTGCTTCAACTATTCCAGCGATAATGACATCTTTAAATTTATGAATCATTTCGAGTCATACCATATATTGGTTCTAGCAAACAATGAGAGAGGTAATGGTTTGATCTTAAAATCAAATAAAATAGTTGGTATATGTGAGCAGTAGAGCCAATAAAGTGGCCTAATAAAGATTACCTAGAAATGTTCGATAGGTGATGGGATTCGGTTATAAAAAGATGCACATATACACACACACTCGGGTCTGTAGCGCTCCAATTAGCCTCTTCTTTAGTCTAATTGAGTTAGGCTCTTTCATACATTACCCCCAGCATATTCCTTTTTTTTCCGAAACCTTTTCACAAACCCTACGGCATAGAGATCCTCGAAACAATGTCTCCAGAATTAGTAGTTAATTTATAATTGAAGAAAGTATAAAGTATTTTAATCATCTAGTAGCATTTTAATTCAATATACGAGAATAAAGATGAAAGTTTTAGCCCTGATGGAACGAGTTTCCTAATCCTATCAAATATCATCAACTCTGATACTGTGGCAAAGAAAAAATAAAAAGTCCAAGAATCATTCCCTAAAAATAGGAGAGACGGCTGCAGATAGAAAATTAGTGTCATTGCTAGCGATTTCCTAGTTAAAATTGGGACAACTAATTCGAGTACAACAATTATCTATTTCACTCATCTTGCTTTATTTCCTCTTCGAGAATTACTCAATTGTATTTAAACTTCTATTTGATACATAAATTATCCTCTTTCACTTTTCAGCTTTGGCCAAAGTGGCAGTAAAAGACCCTAATGAAGTATAAGAGAGGAGAAGCAGTTTTAGTCGACGCAGCTGAAAAACAAGAAACTGGTCCCTGCCTTTGTTTGAGCATAGTTTCTCTAAAAATGTCTCTTTCTTTATTTTATTATCCCATCTATTGAGTTAATTTATTGCAGCCTCTTACGACGAACATCATACTATCGCATGGGAAATAGGGTTTCTCTTTTTACTGGTTCGCTTAAACTCTTCCTTTATATTTATTCAACACCTTTATCCCTAGTCAATCTAATACCACCACTACAATAATAAAGAATAGCGAGGATCTTTTAGTATGGAAAATATAAATTATAGCTAAAAGGAGTTGGAACTTTTGCACGCACCCTAAAAGAAACCCATTCCAGAGAAAGACGTAGAAACTAGAATCACAAAAAGATGGAATGAAGGGACTAAAATATAGAAAGAGAATGTTTCCTTAAAAAGAAAAACTTCTTTGGTTTAGAATGACATCATAACATTTAAGGCTAAAACATACTAATTAGAATGCTACTTAAAAATGTCATAAGAATGATTTTATATATATACTTTATGTATATATATATACAAAGAAAGAGCAAATACAAGTTCTGCTGATGGTAACAACCACCACTGGGCTTTTGCCATATTTATTATCTTCATTTCAAAACCATTTTGAAGACAGAAGAAAAAATACAGAAACCTTAAATTGCAGACTATATAACAATAGGATCAAAGAGAACAAAGGCCCGCACAATGAAGGCAATCCTTAGTGAGAAGACAGAAATAAAGCCATAAGGAAAAAATTGTGAGCGGGTAAGAAGATACTGTGTAAGCATTCTTTGGACATTCTTAGCTTGTGGTAGTGCTTTGGGCGAAGTAGAGTCACTGTACCTGATAGCATCTAACGGTAGAGTATCAGTAGGGATTGTGTTCACTTTGCCGCCCTTTGCTCTCTTTGATCCTAATGTTTTTCGAATGTCCCTTTCTCTTACCTTAAAAAAACTCATGTTTCTTGCCTCATTGATCATTTGCGTCAAATTTCTCCTTCACTTGTATATAAATATAAATATATATATATATATATATATATATATATATATATATATATATACATATATATATATATATATATATATATATATATATATATATATATATATATATATATATATATATATATATAAATAAATATATATATATATATCCAACTTCACCGTAGGAAAGAGAAAACAGAATAATTTTTCTTCGCAAATAGTTATTGAGGCAAGAGCAACCACTTTGATCTCAATTAAAGCGCCCTTTAGACCATTTGGTTTAATTGGAATCAAAGCGGTTGCTCGCTGACTCATTGTGCTTGATTCAAATAACACTCCTGTACGGATTTATTCGAATTAGGAAATAATTTTTTCCGAAGAAAAATTACCTTGTTTTTCTGTTTCTTGTGGTTTGTTAGATATATATATATATATATATATATATATATATATATATATATATATATATATATGGTGTGAGGGGGCATTGGAGGACTGGACGGTTTGTAATTTTATTGATACGTTAATAAAACGAAATTTTTGAATGAGTATTTGTGCAATTAGTTTGGATAATGATTTTTAATCAAATTATAACTGCTTCAAACTGGTACCGAAACCGCTGATGTGCTGACAATATATGATACATGATAACATGTAAATATAAAAATGAGACATTTTGGCAAAAGGTCAGTTTTTGGTCAGCTGCGCGCACCAACTCAGTGTGGAAATCAAAGGATAAATTGAATTGTTTCAAGAGAATTTCTGTCTTGTAAATATATATTGATGAGTGTCGGACAAATCTAACAGTCGTTGGCGTTCGAATTAATCGTATCACCCATCAAATCATCATTCAATTTATAAAGTACCTGGATTGGTTAAAACATAAATACATTGAAATTAGTGAAAGAAAGTAATTTTTTTTACTTTCTCATATGTAGATTTTAACGTGTGCGTGGTAGTATGAGGAGGATGGTGTTTTTTCTGAGTTTCTATGTAAGGGAGCCTGCTAGACGTCTTGAGGGCGGGGGGGTGAAGGGCTGGTACTAAAGAAATAGGGATAAATAACATTTGCGTAAGAATTTGTGGGTGAATCAAAATGTTCAGGTTTGTTATTGCGCGTGTGTGGCTTCAAAGAGCCAGTGATTCTTTAGAGAGTATCTGAATGTTGATTTCTTTGTAGGATTTTATATGGTCCTTTGTATGGTGTTGAAAATCTGGGGCGAATATATACGTCTTTTAGGAAAACATGAGTGCAAGTATCAAACTTTTTGCGAATAAAAATATCTTGTTTCAAAATAGAACTGGAAGTTATTGGGGCAAGTGAGTTCATAGTTTTCTAATGATTGTTGTATTGATTTTTGTTGTGAGGGATATGTGTTTGTGGTGACAAACAAGACCACCTGGGAGTCGTAAGGGAGTGCCAAAAACAATATCTGAGGGAGAATATCCTATCTCCTGACAGAGATTGTTACGCATAGCGAGCAAAGTTGCAGGTAAATTTTTTAGCCAATCACTAGGATATGCTTTGGCAAAAAAGGAGCTTTTTAGGGTACGACGGTATCTTTCTAACACAGATGTGCCATAGACGTTCGCTGTTGATTTAAAAAATGTGTTGTGTACTAGTTAGCTTTAGTAATTCCTGAACTAATCCTGAAGTAATTGAAGTCTATTATCAGAGATTATTTTAATTGCGGTACCAAATCTTGAGATGTAATGAGTGAAAAGGGAGTCAACTACACACTCTGACGTCATGTCCTTTAATAGATATGCTTCAATTCATTTTGAAAAAACGGCATATGACTGTAAAAAAGATACTTTTGACCTTCCTGAGTTGCAGGAAAAGCACTGACTAAATCCACACGAATGGTGTGAAATCTAGAATCTGGTGCAGTAAGTTGTGTGTAAGATGGCTTTGTGTGTCGTTGCACTTTGGCCTTCTGACATGAGAGGCAATTAAAAACTCAAGAGCGAATATCGATTATTACGAAAATCAAAGATAAGTTTGCAAAATTTGAAAGTAAAATAAGGCAGAACTGAACCTTTTAATGAATTGTCAAAGAAAGAATAAGAAGAGGATGGATGTGCTAATTTCTACAATTTAAAGGAGATACATTCATCGTCTTGTAGTTCAGCAAGTTGCAGATCTGTTCATTAGGGTCTTGCTAGTGCTGTATAATCAATAATAAAAGAAGAAGAAACAGAGGAATGTATTTTAGGGAATGTAGGATCTAGAGTGCTATTTTGATATGCCAATGTTTGTGTATGTTTATCAGATTGCATGTTGCAATTGATGATAGGAGCTCTAGAGACGACATCACTAGGATTCTCCTTCCCTGCTATATGAAGAATGTTATCTGTGTATTGTAAAATTAATTCAAATGAACGGGCTTCTTTAGGAGAGTGTCGTGTGTTGAGGGATTTAGCGGTAAAAATTATGGCCTTTCAATCTTTGAGCACCAAGAAACTTGTCCCATCAAGTACATAAATTTTGAATGTGCTTGATTGCAAGAAGAATTACAGTCAATTCCTTAGTGAATGTACTAAGGTTTAATTCCGGGCCACGAAAAGATTTGCTAAAGAAGCACAGAACTTCCCAATTATTTCCAAAATACTGTTAAAAGATGGCACTGAGGCCAAGATTAGAGGCGTCAGTAATGAGTTGCAATGGGCAGTCTTGCTTTGGATGTGCCAAAATGGTGGTATTGATGATATCCGTTTTGTGGAATCAAATGCATATTGTGCTTTAATATCCAATTTTAAAACAAAATTGTGATGGCGTTTATTGGCAACGTTCAATAATTTCGTCAGTATAATCAAGGTTATTCCTGCTGGTCGAATGAATCTTGGTAAGAAATTTACCAAACCCATGAATCTCTGCAACTTATGTAGCGTTTTGGGAAGAAGATAATCTTCAATAGCCGTGATTTTATCCTGTTGGGCAGATATGCACTGTGAATCAAATCGATAGCGAAGAAAGTCAAGTGCATCTACCGGTTGTCTGCTTGATTGCCCTTCGAGGTCACGTGAGTTGCTTAAGGTCGCTCAGGGGTCACCACTTGTAGCGAGATAAGTCGGTTCTTTCTTAAGGATGTCAGACCAATAAAGTTCGTATTCGCATTTTACAAACGACTTTATAAAAATATAACTTTATTTCTGAAGATGAAGTTGTATAAGATAAAGGACTGAAGTTGGTGAGCCTAGGTCCCTTTTTCAGTGGAGGGAATAAAAGTTAAACGAAGTGATGTAACTGAACTCCTTAGTAATGCTGATTTGATCACATGAGTGTAATGCCTCTTATTTATATGTGTAGAGAGAGCGAGAAAAAGAGAGAGAGATAAATAGAAAGAGATAAAGAGAGAGTGAGGTCAAATATCCAAGGAATTTGACAGAGCGGTCGAGGGAGAAAATTAAAGAAGTTGAAAAGCACAATTCGGCCAATAAATAATAGTTATAATGGTCTTGTTCCGACGGAGTTTAAGATGAGAAAAATAAAGCTCACATAGTCGATAGGCAATACCTAAGTATAAAAAAGAACGAGTATATTAATGTGGACAACTTTTTTGGACATGAATCAATATATATATATATATATATATATATATATATATATATATATATATATATATCACATTCATGATTTTTTAACCCAACTGAAAACGTTTATGGCTCTATACCCATCTTTTAATTTTTCAATAAGAATTAGTTAAAATTAACAATGAATCAATGTTTTGGCCAGTTATTTATGGAAGATCACAGAATAATTGAGAATAGGGGGCAAATATGTAATTAATAGCACAGGTAGCTTACCGCTTTGAGGAACGAGCGAAAAGCAACTGGATAAGTTAAAGCAGTAAGGAATATAAGAAAAGAAAATTGGGAAAGGAGCGGTATTTAAATTAGATGAGGAGAAGAGCAGTTAAACCATTATTAAAAGTAGGCCTTTCCATTTTTTATATACATTGACTTCAGAATTATGAGGAGACTTTCATTTTAACAATGGAGGAGGATGGTGAAACTATCTATGTTTGCAGCAAATTCGTATTTAAAAATATGTTATGGAATGGCTGAATGATCTTACGGGTTAGCGGTTTACCTGTTATATTGCTAATACCTACATATGTACCTCGATCAATGCGGTGACAGGAATCGCAACTCAGGGGTACTTGGCTAGGGCGTTCTTAATATGACGCATTCAGTTATTATTTCGAAAAATAATTTTAAATTGGATGTTGGTAAAATAATGTTGAGTTTCAGTTATTTATGGAACTAGTGGTTGAAAAATATTAATTAGGGTAATGAAATAAAGAGTAGGTCTATTTTAGCTGTGTAGATGGGCAACTTAGGTCCATACATGTTGTGAAGGAATTTGCTAAGCAAGGTATCTTTGAAATATTTAGAAAAGTTATTATTGGCGATAGAATTCAGTAAATATTAAAATTTCTCGCCTGGACCCGTAAAACTTGAGGGTAAATGCTAAGCAGGTTTAATTAAGATTTTAAATTATTAATTTTTAAAAAATTGTTCGCAAAATCTTAAGAAATTCGTTCCAATATCTTGGAGAATTAGGTTTCTGTGAACGCAAGTGTTTAATTTATTGTCATTTTTATTCACAATGTCAATAAAGCAGAGGGCAATATCATTTTTAAATTCAACTGTAGTTCATTAGTCCCCCCCAAAAGAAAAACTGTTATAAATGCTGTATGGGTTTGAGGTGAACTTTTTAAGAAGTTGTACTAAGTATTCTCATAGCTTGTATGTCTGAAATGAAAAGGCAGTAGGATAGACGTAGGAAGTATATTAGCTTTGTGAATTTTTAGAAACGGATAAAGGGATCTTAAATCAAACCAGTTGCCTCTGCATAAAGAGGTAGGTGGTAGAACTAAATGCATTTGAA
This sequence comes from Ceratothoa steindachneri, assembly GCA_963969495.1. Taxonomy (NCBI): domain Eukaryota; kingdom Metazoa; phylum Arthropoda; class Malacostraca; order Isopoda; family Cymothoidae; genus Ceratothoa; species Ceratothoa steindachneri. The sequence continues at coordinate 157,204,061 of OZ018322.1, read as the reverse complement.
GACAAACTTCGCAAATAAAACGTTTTATTTGGGGGGGAGGGGCAGGATTAATTTATTAAATGGTCTATTGATTTTGATCAATTTGGTAGAAGCGTTAAGAATATTGAATTTTTTTTTTTAAAGTAGTTGTTTTAATAAGGATAAATAACCCTTCCCTTCGGTCGAAAAATGGAATACAAGGTGCTAAAATCATGTGGCTTGAAAATATTGGAGCTCTAAGTAATTGAGGTTCGTTATAGAACCTATGGCAAAGTTCTGATAGGAGCCCAAGGAATCCGTTAAAATAAACGTGAAGGAAGATAGTTAGCTAATTTATTTCTCTAAAGTGGGGAAAAATGAGGTAAACTTTGTTTTATTTCTTGGAAAGAAATCTTGCAATTCCAGAGCTAAAAGAATTTTTTCTCGTCTGTACATATATATATATATATATATATAATGATAATCGAAAACATTGGCATAACAATTTCTGGATGGGGAATTTTAGGAAAGATAACATAAGCTATGTTATTTACGTTCGTACATAGACAAGAACATTTACTTTGCTATTGTTACTACTTTTTGTGTTTCAACTATTATATATATATATATATATATATATATATATATATATATATATATATATATATATATATATATATATATATAGACATATATATATATATATATTATATATATATATATATATATATATATATATATATATATATATATATAATGGAAAACTGAAGTCAGGACAAAGTTTTAGCTTCTGGTAGTTTGTAGCGAACTTAAACACTTCGTCGAGTTTATCAAACTCAATACTGAAAGTATATTCTAGAACGACGACAAATTTTCGGAAATTTAGCATCAAATGCAGATTTATGCCGTTTGTGCGAATCAAAGTCCTGTAGGTCCACATTTTAGCGAGAAATGCTGGAAAAAGTTTCATCGCCCGAGGGGTAATTTAAGCTTTAAAATAAATCTCCAGACTAGAATTAGGTTGTAATCCTGATCTTTAAACTTCCCTGACAACGAATTTGGCTCGATGCCCATTTTTGTGTCTGGTAAAATGATTAAATTTGAAAACAAGGGGTATTATATTATAAGGATATTAAATAGTAAAAATTAATATTGAATTAAGATGCTTAGAACTTCTATTTTTTGCAAATTGAAAAAAGCGTAATATAAGTGTTTATTTCTTTAGGGCCTCTATTTAGTGCTAGTTATTTTGATGTGGTGGAGTGATAATAGAGAACCAGTAACTACGGATAAGTTTATTGGCTTCTAGGAGCAGGTGCACTCGCAAATCTGCCTCTCTTCGAATTTTCTTGAAGAGGTGTTCCACATCTTAACATCTCTTTTCATTTCTTGAACCCTTTTTATGAAGCGGTTATAGTAGCCTTCATAATATGTAGGGACCCTAGTTTGGCAGTGACTTGTCTGTGACTACAATTTTAGCAGATGTTTCTGCATCAACATATCCTTTGATGAATGTGTAAATATGGATACGCAAGTTTAGGGAGATTTGTATTGAAATTAAAAAAGTTTGGATAGGACCGTTGGCTGTATTGTCTATTTGGCAACAATGGTCGTGCTTAACACACTTCTCTGCGGGACGCCTTTAGGTTGGAGGCACTTTCTGTACCGAGCCCCTGGGAACTTACTGTAAATTTTTTATTCAGGAGAAAGTTTTGAATGAATAGGGCTAATAGGCGTCTGATTCCAAGCTCATGTAACTGGTTTAGTATTTAGCGACGCAGACTTGTCGTACGCTTTTGTAAATGCCCGCTGGATCTTGTTTATGGATGATCTCTTGAGGTAACTTGAAATTGGCTCAAAGGCCACGAATAATATATTGCAAGAATCGAGTTTGCTTGCATAATTCTTCGATTTGTTGATGTTTTAGCAGTCTTAAAGGCTTCGAATTAAGTGGAGCTGCCAAGTTTTGAATATGGTTATGGTATAAGCTGGAATTTTTTTGCGATTGGTACTGCCGAATTTACTATGTTGCGATCTAGTGTGGTGGAGGGTGTTTTTAGAAAAGGGATTTTTGTGTATTACTTGACGACAATAAAGTCTTGGTTTTGTGATGAACAAGGTGCTTGTTAGACGTATTTCTTACTGGGTGGCAGACAAAGTTGCTCGTGAGATCAATCTTGTCAGTGGGTATATTTCTCTTTTAGTTTGTCCATCGATTTCAGGTTCCAAAGTTTGTACCTGATTCATCTATGTCGTAGAATGACTCCCGACGATACTATATATAACACTATTCGTTGAGGGAACTTCCTTAATTATCTCTAGAGTGCGTTTTACTGTCTTGGCGGCCGATATTATGTATCTTCAAAAATGCTTAAGAAGTGGAACTGAGCTCAAGGATAATAATATTGCTATCATTAATAAAATAGAGTTTTATTAATAATAACTATAAACAAAACACAAAAACGGAAAATATTGACAAACTGAATGGAAAGGGTCGTGGAGACTCGGGCTAATCCAAGGATTTAAGGGATCAAAAAAGGTAAAACAAATATGGAGTTAAAGAGATGGGATGGTTCGATAAACCATTTAAAGCACAGGATAGAATTGACAAATAAGGGATCAATACTCAAAAGGTGACGCTTGGCTTACGTAACTTCATTAGGGTGCAGTGGAAGGTACTTGAAGGAATATTCAGTCCGCTGGCGAGTTCCAGCCGAAGGAGGGGGGGGATAAGATGATCCTGACGTGGCGTCTTGGGAAGGAGAACCGTTTCTCGACGAACGGCTGGAAGAACAATGGCTGTTCTAGGTTGTTCTCTTCTGAACAAAGGGGGGGGATGAGAACCGTCTCTTGTCTACGGGCTCAAGAACAATGGCTGTTCTAATGTTGTTCTCCTTGAACAACAGGGGGGGTGATGAGAACCGTTTCTTGGCGAAGGGCTCAAAACGAACAATGGCTGTTCTAATGTTGTTCTCCCTTGAACAACAGGGGGGGGGGGAGAGAACCGTTTCTTGGCGAAGGGCTCAAAACGAACAATTGCTGTTCTAATGTTGTTCTCCTTGAACAACAGGGGGGGGGGGGAAGAACCGTTTCTTGGCGAAGGGCACAAAACGAACAATGGCTGTTCTAATGCTGTTCTCCTTGAACAGCAGGGGGGAATGCCTTGGGGACTTGACATCACTAAAGGCTCGAACCTTTGGCACTCAAGGAATATTGTCCTCCTGGACAGGTGATGGTGAATCTCGAGGCCGAGGTCCCTTGGCGCACAAAGGGAGAGAGGGTCGTGGTGATGTTTCGCGACGAAAATCTGGATCTCCAATCTGATCTTAGTGGTAAAGAGTCCATATAAATAGCCAGGACATCTCCTTGGCGTGGGGGAGAATGGAGTGAAAGCTTGGAGGGAACGCACAGCTGGGCCGGAGAAAAATGCCTTATCTGTTCATAAGCCTAACTCGATCTGGCGAGGTCGGCGTATGGGGGCGAACGGGGGGACGATAACCTCCTTGTTTAAACATTGACGTCCGGCAGCTGTTGATAAGACTCCAAGCCTCGAATCGAAGATGCACGTGGGCCTCCTCGAGGTTTTAACTAATATGGGATAGGAGTTGAATTTAACACAGATTCAACTCGTTCTATCACACCCCTCCATTCCAGGGGAAGTTGTCACTTCGAAAAAAAAAGAGAGAAGGGACAACGATAGAGCTCCGTTGTAGGGAACTCGTTTTCTTGTACCAACCGTATCTTCCTGCACCTAACTATTATTACCTCAATACATGATTATTTTGATCTTTAGATTACAGGGGAAAATAACCTTTAATACAACTTAATAAAAAAAAGGGCATGGAACAATGAAATGTTATAAACTTAGTAAATACGGGACAAAATAATTTATACGTAAATTAATAAGAACAAATATATATACATCAAAAAAAAATTAGACATTGAGCGTTACAAAATTCAGACATACCTTAAATAACTATATTACAAAAGAATCTTAAATTAAGTCGTACAAGACGGTATATACCTACATGGAGATACTAATCCTATGAATACAATTGTTCTACACTATTCGGTAACGCATTCCTACTGAGTGCGTCAGCGACCTGGTTATCGGAACCTTTGATATAATATATTTTAAATTGATACTCTTGCAAGAGTAAACTCCAGCGCATGATGCGGCCGTTTGAGTGTCTCAAATTCCTAATATAGGCTAACGGACGGTGGTCGGTTCCTATTTGAAAATCTTTACATATCAAGTACAGCTTGAATTTGTCTATGACCCAGATAATTGATAGAGCTATCTTTTCTCTAGTGGCATATCTCTTTCCGCGTGGTATTAATTGACGACTAGCATATGCAACTGGATGACTCGTTCTGTCATCCACGTATTGAAGGAGTACACCTCCAATGCCCTCGTTGATCACGTCGGTCTTAACCCCAAAGGATTTTTCCGGGTTGGGCAACTTAAAAATGGGGGCAGAAATGAACTTACTTTTGAGCTGATTACAACGGGAAACAGCGACATCATTCCAACGTAAACGATCGGGGAAATTCTTTTCCTGAAGGGGGCATAGGGGGGCCAAAATTGCAGCGAAATTCGGAACAAATCGCTGATAGGGAGAAGCTGATCCTAGGATCGATCTTAATGGCTTCTTTGTAATCGGGAGGGGCATGTCGGCGATTGCCTTAATCTTGTTCTCGTGGGGACCTGACTTGCTTTTTCCTATTTTGAAACCCAAATATTTGATGGTTTCGTGGGCAAACTGGCATTTGCTGGGGCCAATGGTGAGGCCATTTTCACGCAGTTGCTCGAAAAGAGCTAATAGGGTGAATAAATGGTGATTCCATTTAATTAGTTCTTGGAGCTGACTCTTCTGACGTGGTGTCAGCTGTGCGTCACTATCCAGGTCAGAGGGTTCTAAAGACTTGCCTGGTAGGGAAGGAGGAGGGTAATCGGCATCAGGTTGGATGCACACTGTCTGGATTACCTTAAGGGACTCCGCGGGGCAATCCTCTTCAAGCGCCGATGCTTCGTCCAGTTCTACGAAGGTATCTCCATGGGCGCGTTGGGGGTTCTTTATTTCTTGGGGTCCAGGGACAGTCTCCGTGTCCTTGTCTGGGGCCTTATCACCTAAGGGTTTTAGTGAATCACATTCCTCTTTTTCCGTCCTAAAGTCCTGGTTAGGGGTCTCCGAGAAATCGGACGGTATCGGGGTTCTGATGGGGACGGGCTCCTGGGCTTCTTTCTTATCTCGGCCTTGAGGAAGGGTGGCCTGAAACACAGGGTCGAAACTTACTTGGGGGCTCTTTCCTATAAGTACGGAACAGAATTTTATGGGTGCTACAATGACTTCAGCCCAGCCATTATAATATTGACACTGCAGGTAACATCTAGCGACGGGGAATCTGTTCGCCCGCCCAAGGTAGTCACGTACCACCGCAAATTTTTTGTGGTTAGAGGCCACTGGGAGGAGTTCGTCAGACACGATGAAGCATGTACATCCTGTGTCCCTGACGAGAGTCAATACTCGACAGCTGTCCACGTTGCCCTCATATTTCAAAGTTCCCGCTGAACTTTTATTCCAAAAAAAATTTACCTGGTGGCCTGACGGATGGGGAGAAGTTTCTGCTTGTGTCTGCACCACCAGGGGAGCCGGGGTTGCATTAATCTGGTGAACTTGGTAGGCTGGTCCGCTTTTAAGCCTAGAATTTTGGGGGCAATTCCAGCTCATGTGGTTTTCTACACCACAGGTGAAGCATATGGTTGGTCGCTTCGGGAAGAGAGATGGAGGAGAAGTCTTAACGGGAGGTTTGGAGTCCCGTTGTTGGTTTTGGGGAAAGAAGTTTGGGGGTTTTACGGGGCTCGGAAACTTTGTCAGCTTTCCTGGGAAGGGGCGCGAATCCTTCCTTCTTTCTTCTCGTTGGATTACTCTTTCCCTTTCTATTACTTCCATTTTTCTTTGAAATTCTGCTTCAATCCGAGCCAATTCAATCTGATGGTCAGCTTGTCTTATCCGTTCCTCTCTTTCTTCCTTTTTTCTTTGCTCCTCTCGAATGTACTTAATTAGTTCTTTTCCGGAAAGTCCACAGGACTCTCCTTGCGCTTTAAAGATTTCGAACGGAGTCATCTTTGCACTTGGGGCGCAAGAGTCAACCAACTAAAATTCCTTGCAACAAGAATTATGCCTCTATAGAATTAGCCTACCTAAATATGGGCACTGACCTATTCGTACTTGGTTTCTTACTCTAAATAACCACTGACTAAAATCACAAAAAAACAAACAAATTATTATAACCGTTCCTTGAGCTACTCCAGCTTCTTAAGTTTAAAAAAAAGGGGATAGCAATCGTTAAAACAAAAGGGAACTACTATATTCTATTATTATAACGAATAACACTATGCTTTACTCGACTGAGACCAGTGTTTGCAAAGATATAGCGTTAAACCTTACACACCTGATACTAAATTAAATAGTATATATATATATATGTCGTAGAATGACTCCCGACGATACTATATATAACACTATTCGTTGAGGGAACTTCCTTAATTATCTCTGAGTGCGTTTTACTGTCTTGGCGGCCGATATTATGTATCTTCAAAAATGCTTAAGAAGTGGAACTGAGCTCAAGGATAATAATATTGCTATCATTAATAAAATAGAGTTTTATTAATAATAACTATAAACAAAACACAAAAACAGAAAATATTGACAAACTGAATGGAAAGAGTCGTGGAGACTCGGGCTAATCCAAGGATTTAAGGGATCAAAAAAGGTAAAACAAATATGGAGTTAAAGAGATGGGATGGTTCGATAAACCATTTAAAGCACAGGATAGAATTGACAAATAAGGGATCAATACTCAAAAGGTGACGCTTGGCTTACGTAACTTCATTAGGGTGCAGTGGAAGGTACTTGAAGGAATATTCGGTCCGCTAGCGAGTTCCAGCCGAAGGAGGGGGGGGGATAAGATGATCCTGACGTGGCGTCTTGGGAAGGAGAACCGTTTCTCGACGAACGGCTGGAAGAACAATGGCTGTTCTAGGTTGTTCTCTTCTGAACAAAGGGGGGGGATGAGAACCGTCTCTTGTCTACGGGCTCAAGAACAATGGCTGTTCTAATGTTGTTCTCCTTGAACAACAGGGGGGGTGATGAGAACCGTTTCTTGGCGAAGGGCTCAAAACGAACAATGGCTGTTCTAATGTTGTTCTCCCTTGAACAACAGGGGGGGGGAGAGAACCGTTTCTTGGCGAAGGGCTCAAAACGAACAATGGCTGTTCTAATGTTGTTCTCCTTGAACAACAGGAGGGGGGGAGAACCGTTTCTTGGCGAAGGGCTCAAAACGAACAATGGCTGTTCTAATGCTGTTCTCTTTGAACAGCAGGGGGGAATGCCTTGGGGACTTGACGTCACTAAAGGCTCGAACCTTTGGCACTCAAGGAATATTGTCCTCCTGGACAAGTGATGGTGAATCTCGAGGCCGAGGTCCCTTGGCGCACAAAGGGGGAGAGGGTCGTGGTGATGTTTCGCGACGAAAATCTGGATCTCCAATCTGATCTTAGTGGTAAAGAGTCCATATAAATAGCCAGGACATCTCCTTGGCGTGGGGGAGAATGGAGTGAAAGCTTGGAGGGAACGCACAGCTGGGCCGGAGAAAAATGCCTTATCTGTTCATAAGCCTAACTCGATCTGGCGAGGTCGGCGTATGGGGGCGAACGGGGGGACGATAACCTCCTTGTTTAAACATTGACGTCCGGCAGCTGTTGATAAGACTCCAAGCCTCGAATCGAAGATGCACGTGGGCCTCCTCGAGGTTTTAACTAATATGGGATAGGAGTTGAATTTAACACAGATTCAACTCGTTCTATCACAATCTACAAACGTCAATGTATTTTGTAGCTTTGGTGAAGACATCCGTTGTGGTGAAATTTCTTTAAAGTAATTATCTTGAGTTTGTGCACCCCTATTTTTCATTGGATTGATTAATTCTTACCCTTTTGTCTTCTTGTCTATAGGAGCCGAGCCGTAGGTATCTGGTGACATTGATTGCGGCTTTGGATCTCTTGAATGTTAATGCAAGGAGCTCGTTCGTTCTCGTAGCATACCGTTTATATGCTTGATGAGCTATTTCTTCGGATCTTTGAATTCGCGATTTTTAATTGGGGAGTAAGAAGAGGATGTGACAGATTTGGACGATTTTGGTCGATTTCTTTTCTGTGCAATTCCTGTATGCAGTTCTGTTTAGGTGTTCTTGGTGAGTGGAAATTTATTAGTTTCGGGCTGATATCTACTTTTGTGACTTGGTTTGGTTTTCCTACATTGGAGGATTTTGTTGGATTACATCACTTCTAATGTTAATTTGGAAGTCAATTAAAAGTTTGAAGTTGAGGACAAAGACAACGTTGGCATAGCATCTCGTGTTCAACATTCATCCCTTATCTTCACTGTTTTACTCTTTACTTATTTGCTGAAAATAAAATCTTGACATGTTCCACTGAATTTGTGTGGTTTAACTCCCCAGTTAATGAATCATTCTTTTATCTGCCTCGTTCGCTGCTAAGCCCCTTTTCTTCATATTTTGCATTAGTTGGCCAGATGGCCAAATATCAGGCAGAACTTTCATTAAATTGGAGAGGGCAGTTTTTCTTGTGTGAGTATAATTGTTCCTGCTAATCTCATGGCTTGTGCGTTGATTTGCTGTTTAAAACTATTTCATCTATATTCATTGGGGTGCCGACATATATTTGCTGAATGAGAAAGTGACTACTCATGTTTTCTATAGATTTTTGTATGTATAATTTACTTCATTGTCATCTATGGTCGCACCTCTCCAATCCTTTTCCTACAGTCACTTCAGAACCTCGTGTACATAGAGCAGTTCCCTTGGGTAGTATAGAAAGTTATGTACCATGACAAGCAATCCGGTAGGAATCATTTTCTCAGGTTGTTAAATTTTATTGTTTGTTGATAACGTTTTCTTTTTGGTTTAATTAGTTGAGTTGATGAGTCTGTAGTATGATTATCCATAGCCAAATATCATCACTTCAAATTACGCATATATTTGTAAATAATGACTTTTCTACAAAACTGTATGATTTCTTACCTAGAAAATTCCAAAGAAAACTTAAAAATAACTGAGAAAATTGTTCAACAATATTTCAGCGACACTACACCACAACTCCTGAAATCCCCATGAATATCAGAAACTGCTTATATATTGTTTTTTTTTCATATTCTCGCTGTGACAGAGGCACCTATGTAGGTGCCTCTGTTTTTCAACCTTGATATGAAAGTGTGCTCTTATCTTGGCATTTGCAATAGAACCGGTAATCTAATAACCAGTAAGATTCTTCAGCCATTCGCGAACATATTAAAAGCAAAATTAATGCAAAACCACGTAACCCCCTCTATTTTTAACGGGAACGTTAAATTAATACTGCTGGATGAATTGAGGTGCTGAAAACTGTTATAAAACCTTTGACCGTTATATAAAAGTTACTTTTCTCGTAATTCTTAATTTAAATGCAGATTAAAATCAAAAGGCCTATTGTTAAAAATGATTGAAATGCCGTTTCTATTCTTCTAGTAAAAATTCCCCTATCCCCAAACATACTCATCTTCCATGAATTGTTGTATTATTCAAATATCCGCACATTATTTCCCATTATTTTGTGTTTTTACTTTTATTCCTCTCTAATTTACATTAAAATGAATGAGGCATTACTTCTAGTCCTATGATTCACATTCAAGTTTAAATTATTCCTCGTGCGAAGGAAATTCTTGCATATATATATATATATATATATATATATATATATATATATATATATATATATATATGATGAAAATTAATGCAATATCGCAAGAAAAGATGAGGAATTAAACCACATTCTCCGAAGACAATTTAATTCAGAACAGTTTCGGTGTATCTCACACCCTTTTTCAACTGACACTGGGCAGAAAAAATATAAGATAAAAGCATAACACAAGATCCCCTCTTTTTCCCCCTAATCCCCTACTTGTGGATAATCTGGGGGGGGTTAGGCCTAAACATATTGAAGGGCTGACATTTTACTATTATATTTATTTGCGATCTTATTACAGGATTAAAAGAAAATTGACCCTCAGATAGATTTAAATTAGGAACTGACGATATCAAGCTCAATTCTACGATTCTTCTCTTAACATAGTTGGCCGATTTAAATACCATTTTACTTCCATTGAAATCGATCGAATGATTCAAGTCTCTAAATGGCAAAATATTCTACTGCTTTGGCTGCCCACTCTAATATCTCTTTTGTGTTCGTACAATCTCTTGTCTAGATTTCTCCCCGTTTCCCCTATATATACTTTATGGCAATCGTTGCATGGTATTGCATATACTCCTATGTTATGATGTTCTTTGGGTTTCCTAGGCCATTACTAATTGGTTTAAGGAATTAATATATTTAAAGGCTAGATTAATACCCGATTTTCCAAATATGTCCTTTAAACTATTTAATTTATTATTAAATGGCAATGTTATACATTTGTTGAAGTCATTAGTGCGGGAAGGCTTATTACCATAGAATGTTTTCCTAGCTGCAAAAAGGGCACACCATATCAACCAATCATGGTAATACAAATTAGAAAAAATGGTCCTGATAATGACAATTTCCTCATCTAAATAGGAAGGATGACATATTTTATATGCTCTAAAGAAAAGGTTAGAAATTACCGATTTTTTAACAGTATTATCGTGAAACGAAAAATAATGTATATAATCATTCGAGTGGGTTGGTTTCCTATAAACGTCAAGTTTTAATTCATGGTGATCTTTATTTTTTTCTAAGCGGGAAAAAATTTTGAAATAGTCCTAACCAAAGACCTTAACTCTTTTGGATTAATAACCAGGAGAGTCTCCAAAATTCAAACACAATAAAAAAAATTAATTACCTGGGGTCCAACACAAAGCTAAATAGATTAAGTTTCACTGCTCTTCAAATAACTTGAACTTGCCTTCTGCCAGTACAATACAAAATTATAATAAAAGTGATGTACGCGAATAACAAAGGAACTTCTGATGTCGAAATTAAAATGACACGGGTTCGTAAAAAACCCAACACACTTGACACCAGTTTTATATAATATGTATATTAATATATATATTTATGTCGTGGTATGACATTATATTACATCAATTCCATATTATATCTATGGGGGAGGGACCGATGACTTACAGGTGAACCGAAGAAGGGACGGAACACCGCTAATTTAGACGGGCTGAAATGCGGTATGAGAGTGCAACGACGTCAGGAAACAAATGGACAATGGCAAAGCTCAAGGGTATTTAAAGAGGCAATACAAAAATATAATTTTATTTACCTAAAAATAATGAGAGAATTGATGGGTAAAATTACCTCAGAGAATTAACAGACAAAATCACATCAGTAAACGAAGGGGGGAATTGTAGTTATAAATCAGACTATGAATTTAGAACTTAAGGTATTACAGGAGGAGACTATTCAAATGGGGGTGGGGGGAATTAACTCAATTGGGTTACTGAAGGGGGGAGAGGGGGTGGCTTACGGATCTCTTCTGCACGTGAGGTGAGGCCGCTCGGAACTTCTGAGCGGGAACTTAAAGTAATGATGGTTCTCCAAAAACAGGGGTAGGGGTAACTTCCGGTCCAGAGGAGAGTATCTCGGCCACCCGAAGGAGGGCTGAAATGCGATTAATTAGACTGAAAAAAAGGCTTAAATAATCCCATGAGCAGCAAATATGAATAATAAACATGAATCACCATCGGGCGGAATGGCCTCGAATCTTCTTGCAGAGGCTATTCTCCCCGTGTAAAAGTGAATCGTGGTGGACACGTTTCGAAGCTACCGCTTGTGGAAGGGGGGAAGGGGTAGGCTCACCAATTTAGGCATAACCGGGCCTTCGGCAGCGCATGGAAGTTCCGTTCTGCTCAATAGAGTCCACGTGGGTTTTCCTCACAAACTAAATTGAATAATAATCCCACGAGTTTAAAATATGCATAATAAACATGAATTAAATTCCTATTGAAATCCAAAAATTGTAAACTATAGCAATAAAGTCGAAAGCAAGCGATGAAGAAATCGATTAATTAAACTGAGAAATAAAATGATTAAATAATCCCATGAGCAGCAAATATGAATAATAAACATGTATCAACCATCGAGCGGAATGCAAAAAATTCACTATAAACCGCAGCAATAAAGAATTATAAGGGCAGGGCGAACAATCCAAATTTTGTTGGATCAGGGGGTATGTAATCGAAGCGGATATTAATAAATAGATTGAAGCAAGTAATTCAATTAAGTTAAACAATTTAGGTTAAAGTGATGAAATTGTGTGGTAGGTATATAAAGGTGTGAATATGTTTTCTAGTTTGCCCTGGTGTTAGGGCATCACTAGCATTCTTCTTATATGTATTTCTAATATTAAAATTCCACCGTCAATAATGTAGCCGACTCTCTTTGACAGCCAGTTTCCTCCGTCATAATATATTTATATATGTATTTGGTTATTTGTTTTACCATCGAAGCATTCAAGTCTTTCAAAGGTTACTCTCATGCTGACTCTCAAGTTTTGAGTCTTAGTTAATCTATTTTCTTTGGGCACTTCGCCTTTTTTTATCGTTTATTTATTATTATTTATTTATTTATTCATCATTTATTTATAATTTACATGAGTATGCTTTATAGTGGGAATTGGGAATTGGATTAAGTTAAATTTTAAGTGATTGAACATTAAATGAATACGAGTAGACTAAGGCACGAAAGTTTAAATAATCAATAATGGAGGGGTAAAAAAGGACGACTAAAACATTAAATTAAGGAAAAGTCAATAATAAACCAGATCGTTTAGATATTAATGGGACAAACTAAAATATAAATAAAAATTTATCTGCAAGAGTACTAACCTTATTACGGTGAAGCTGGGAGTAACAACTGATATTACGGACAGAATTAGGCAGAAAGCCAACTATTAAGGGGGATGTGGTTGCTTGTACATTTGTCTATAAAGTGAATAATTTAAGGGATGATGAATAATCATTGAGTTCCGGGCTTATTTGTTTGATGTAAAGTGATTCAAGAAATTTTAAATCCAGAGAAGAGGAGGCAAAAGAGAGTATACTAAAGGAATCAGGGTCAAGTGATTCTTTATGTCGAAGGAAAGTATAGACTTCAAGAGGATTAGAATTAATTAGGAGAAACTTGCATTGGGGAAAGTATTTATTAAAAGTCGAGAGTAAAGCTTTGTTAAATTTGGTGTCAAGTGGAAGATAAGGCAGTTTTAAGAATAGTTCTTGTTTGGGGACAGTTATTAGAAGGGTTTGCGCGAGAACATTTTAAATAAGAAATTGGAAGTAAGTCTGTCAAAAAGGTGGTCTGGGAAAAAATTAAAATCAAAAAAAGCTTCTAAGATATTCTATTTTGGAATGAAAGTGAAACCAATTTGGACTGATTTTGTAAGCTCTGTGTATACTGTTTATGATGGCAGAATGTTTGCAATTAGTAGGAGTACAACTAAAGAAGTGGGTGCCAAGTTTAGGGGTAGTGGGTTTCCTGTAAACTGATGTGTTAAATTTAGAACCAACTTTTGAAACGGTGACATCCAGAAAAGAGATTTTATTGTATAATTCTGTCTCCATGGAAAATCTAATATTAGGGTGTTGTTGATTCAAATAATTTTAAAAATAATGGGGCATGGTCATTGTGTTTAAAGATAAGGAAGCAGTCATCTATAAATTTTTTAAACACTAACGGTTTATTTCCAACAGGACAGTCCCTTAACCAGTTTTTTTCGTGTTAGGATAAAAAAGCATTAGCAAAGCTCGCACCCAATGGAGAGCCCATGGCCATTCCATCGTGTTGAATGTACAAAATCACATTAAAAAAAAACACTGTATTTTCAACGGACAATTTTAATAAGGTAGAAAAAAGAGACTTAGTTAGACCTAAAATGCTATCATTTGATTGGTAGAGGGTATCGGTTATGATTTTGCAAGTTTCCATGACAGGTACATTAGTAAATAGAGACTACATCGATTGAAGTCATAAACGAGTGGTTCAAATCTAATTGAGAAACGTAGCTGACAAATTCGAATGAATCTTTCAAAGTTAATTCGTTGCGAGTGAGAGGTTCAATTATGGGGACTAGAAATTATTTTAGTTATTGATGCAAAATATGAATCTAACTCATTTTCAACCTATTCTATTGGAGTCAACCTAAGACCATCCAAATTATTCTATAATCCTCTAAACAAGGGAGGATCGGAAGTAACAACGTCAGGATATTATAAGGGATGAAGCAATATTTGTCAATCAAGCTAATTGTGTGTGAATACGGGGATATTGTGATGGAGGATAGCATCCTTCCTTTTACTAAGGAGGATTGCCTTTGACCCAAATCTTCTTTCAAACGACCAAGTTGATTGCAATAGGGATATACAATAAGTGATATATGTCTAATAGTTCGTAAGGGATAATGACTTAATATCCCACCATACGCTCAATTTGACCTTTTTGGGATTAAGTTATACTTTTTAGGTTTTGGGATATTCGGTTTCCTTGAGTATTCCTCGAGCGAAGGCTTTTAACGTTATGATAGGGTATCAACTTGTCATCACCACTAACAAGCACACCTCAAAATGTTGATTGACGGTGTTATGAAAGCACTGAGTCACAGCAAGCAACATGCTGCTGCAGAGTCACATTGAGTAGTTCCTTCGAGACCCATTTTTCATTCACTGGAGCCATACCGATACTTTTCAGTTGAGGTAGAACAGTCGTGTGAGTTACGTTAAGTGTCTCTGTGAGTTCTCTAGAAGCTGCAGCAGGATTTGCTCTGACAACTGCTAGCAGCCCTTTGGAATCTAGTTCTTTTTGATCGTCTTTTAGACTGAAAACCTAACTTTGGAAACGGGAATACCAGCTTCTGCAACTACTTTTATATACTGGATCATGCAAATAAGTGTCCTGAATGTATTTTATCATTGTACTTACATTGACTCATTATAGCATTCGTAAACGATAACAAGAGGCACTACTTTGATCAATACTATCTAAATATTTATTCTAGAAATTCGGAAATCACTTTGTTTCTTAGGCAATATATATATATATATATATATATATATATATATATATATATATAAATATATATATATATATATATATATATATATATATATATATATATATATATATATATATATATATATATATATATATATATATATATATATATATATATATATATATATATATATATATATATTATCACAGCGAAGGCAACGGTGCGCAGAAGATGCTCAAGTACATAAAAGAAAAGAATTTGAACTAAACGTTTAAATGGAATCTAAGAAAGATTTCCTAAGTTTTCGGGATAACTTAGAGAACGTATGGTAGTACTTCAATCCCTCTGGTCCATACTTATTGTAGGAGTAGTCGTAAGTATTGCTGCTAACCATGCTTATTTTCAATTTCACAGCGAAGGCAAGAGCGCAGAAAATGCTCAAGTTCATAAAAGAAAAGAATTTGAACTAAAGGTTTAAATGGAATCTAAGAAAGATTTCCTAAGTTTTCGGGAAAACTTAGAGAACGTAGGGTAGTACTTCAATCCCTCTGGCCCATACTTCTTGTAGATGTAGTTGTAAGTATTAAAAATGAGCCTAGATAGCAGCAATACGTACGAATACATCTACAAGCAGTATGAACCAGAGGGATTGAAGTACTACCCTACGTTCTTTAAGTTATCCCGAAAACTTAGGAAATCTTTCTTAGATTCCATTTAAACCTTTACTTCAAATTCTTTTCTTTTGGGTACTTAAGCATCTTCTGCGCCCTTGCCCTCGCTGTGAAATTAAAAATCAACCTGGTTAGCAGCAATACTTAAGACTACATCTACAATAAGTATGGACCAGAGGGATTAAAGTACTACCCTACGTTCTCTAAGTTATCCCGAAAACTTGGGAAATCTTTCTTAGATTCCATTTAAACCTTTAGTTCAAATTCTTTTCTTTAATGTACTTGAGCATTTCCTGCGCCCTTGCCTTCACTGTGAAATTGAAAATCAGCATGGTTAGCAGCAATACTTACGACTATATATATATATATATATATATATATATATATATATATATATATATATATATATATATTTATATATACATAAATATAGGCTAAGGATAGTATATGTTTACATGATAAATATCTCAGAAAAAATTCATCTTTCCCTTTTAGAGATAAATATTTCCCTCAAATTTCGATCAGTATATATTATTTACATGTTTTGTCGATCTCATTCGATGAGCCAGGCTATGGCTTCGAAGAACACCTCTAGACGACAGAAATAATTGGCCACAGGCCTTTGCCACTATCTCCCTTCGTAGTCCCCTAAAGACCAAGCCTGTTCTTCAGCTCGTCATTCTTATTGCAATTGGATTTGTTAGTCTCTAAGTTCACCGCACCCCACACAAACAAGTGGAGTGGGTTGCAATGAGGTGAGTTGGGAGGCCAATTAATCATCAGTGTTTTGTGATCGGACAAATTTTCCGAGAACCAGGCCTGTGCCTAAGGCTGGTGTGAGAGAGCAATGATTCTTACTGCCAAACCTAAAGCCTTCCTGCAGCTACTCTTTCGATCTAGGGCTTCACTATTTCGCTTAAACACGGAGCTTTACGTCAATGTTGAGCCTGAGGACTCAGTGAAAAACTTTGTTGCAAGTCTCATCCATCATGGCGGACGGCACGGAAGACCAAGATGCAATATGTAACACGATTTTTGTCTTTGGGTAGCAAATGTCATTTTCCATTTGATTGTGAGGAGAATACATGAAAAACACTGTTATTTATTTCACACTTTGCTCTTGTGTCCCGGATAATAATATTTATATGAAATTTACCTATTTCCTCTGGAAGGAAGTGGCAAATTTGAACTTCCATTTGCATAAAGTAGAACAAAACGACATAATACAAAGATAGCATTTATTTATTCTAGAATTACATGAGTGAGGCAATTAAACTATTAGAAATAAGGAGTTTTTCTTGATTTAGGCTTATATTGTTAATTACTTTCACGAATCAGCCCCGAAGTATAATCTCCCATCAGATTTTCACCATACGATCCTTGATAACGGCGTTCAAAGTTCAGTAGATCCTGATGAATGCGCTCGCCATGCTCCTCGGCGTACGCATCCCATGTTCTCCTAAAATTTATCAAGATGAGCGTCAAGAATATAGACTTTCAGGGAGATCCCGTAACCCATTTTGCTCTAGTTTCTCACTAAGTTCTCAACAAGTTCTAGATAGTTTTTTGGCTTTGTGGTTACCTACAAAGCCCAGAACCACTGCAATAAAGATGTCTCACGTGGCTTTTTCCGTCTTATTTAGCTTGTTTTGAAACTTTTTACACTCTATGATATTTTTTATTTGTGTGCCGAAAAAGACCCCGGCTTACACCTTAGCTGCAGATAGTTTAGGGAAAGAAATCTTGGAGATATTTAAAAGATACAAACTCCTTATCTAGAGCTCTGATGAATTGTTTCATAATGCCCAATTTTAAGTGCAGAGGAAGAAACAGTACTTTCAAGGGGTCC
Organism: Ceratothoa steindachneri; assembly: GCA_963969495.1. NCBI lineage: Eukaryota > Metazoa > Arthropoda > Malacostraca > Isopoda > Cymothoidae > Ceratothoa > Ceratothoa steindachneri. The sequence continues at coordinate 157,186,494 of OZ018322.1, read as the reverse complement.
ATCAAAGGCTCCAATTTAACGTTTTTTCTCCCCACATTAAATTTGATCCGTAGTGTCCAATCCCGCTGATGGTGGTGTGCCATGGTGGCCGGTGGCCCTGCTGTTGCAAAGGCAAAGAAAACAAGGAAACTTTGTAGAGCCACCTTGGAGACCCATCAAGAAGGCCACAATTTTGAAGTCTCTGATACCTCCTTACCGTACTCTTAATATTTCACTGCATCTAACAGGATATTGACACTGCGCTATTCCTCTTTGAACTGGACCGAGTAAGCGAGATGAAGAAATGGATAGATGTTCCCGTTAGGAAGGAGCACTGCTTCGAGGCTGCCGGATGAGCTCTGAATGAAGAGGCGTCACTCGTTGTGGTTACAGGTGATTCTGATTGACTCAAACAGAGCAGTCACATTGTGACAAAAGCAAAGCTCATCTTGAAATGTGAAAAAGTTTGAAAAACACTGGTGATGCTTTCTCTAATCTGATATTTGCACACCGTCAACTAAAAAATCTCCCTGTTTCAGTCTCGAAGTTAAAAGTTCGGCATTGGACTTTGTGAGACCAAAATCTCTGACAAGGTCGTTGAGATCTTTGTGGTTGGGGTAATATAGATTTCTCTCCTCAGTTGCACCGCTGTAATCTGGATCAAAGACTTCATCCTCTTCTGAACTGCTTTTCTTTTCTAAAAATTTCTGTTCGCTTTTGGGGAAGTGAATACGGGGAGCTCAAAACCTTGTGGCACTGGCGCAATAGATGAATGAAGGTCTAAATACATGGTATAGGCACATATTTGCTTGTTCGAGGTTTCGAATGGTTAACCATGCAGAAGAAAGGAAACAATTGCTTGAGTGGTCATTTGGTTCTCTCCAAATTCGTGAGATTGCGAAATTCATAGCTCTCTTTTCTCCTCTGTATCATCCTGTCAAAAAACAAAATAAAAACCTAAGTATAAATATACAAATACTTTTAACTTAGTGCTATTAGAAAAGTAAAAAAAATTCAGTATCCAAATGAACAAAACACATTATACTTAGAGATATACTCGTATATATATATATATATATATATATATTAATGAGGTGCCCAAGGTTTGTCTTTATCTCCGACTGGCATGCCGAAATATGCCTTGTAGGCCTCACACATTTTAGAAATCTCTCTACTCAGTACCTTTTCGCTCTTCTATTAATAAATTCGCCGTAGACATAGCAAAAAACCTCTGTTGGATGCTTACAACCTCTTGATGTCATGTGTGACGAGTGCTTCTATCAATGACGATGTAGGGGCTGTGACGGCTAGAGTTAAACTAATCTGTTAAGTAGACATTGTTTGTATTTAAACAGTCATCTATGTTACCTAGAACCTTCTCGAAATTCTTCAAACATATAAAAAATTCTCGAAATTTCTAGCAAACTCTACAGTTTATTTTTCACCAAATTAGTGCTGAATCTATGTGGAATGTAAGAGAACTGCAATTGCTATCCAGATCGCAAATAATAAAATATAAGTGAAATAATAGCTATTACTACTCTATTACTGTTTCTAGAACTCTTAACTACAGTATATAATGTTTATACTATAACTGAAATACTTAAAACTTTAATATATTTTTATTATTTGCATCAAAATAATGTTATTTACCATAAATGGGCTAATAAAAAAATTCACTGGCCTATCCACAAAAGCAAAGTTATGGGATTAAAATCGACTTTTTTATTTAATAGAGACACAAACAATTGGGAAATAACACTTTTAACCAAAGGGCGTTACAAATACTGTACTCAAGAGTGACATGGGATTTTTCCGATCAAATATGGCCTTAGTATGGGCAACCCGTTATTCCCCATTCTTTGTAACCTGTTCATGGAACATTTAGAAACTTCCCTACTCACCATTATTAAATCCAATAATAATTTTGTAAGATATAGGTATGTAGATGATTTAATTTCCACATGGCCATTAAATCAAATAGACCCCTTTGATAATTTTCTGACAGAGCTTAACAATCTCCATTCCACTATAAAAGTTCAAGGTTGAATGGGAAAAAGACAATTTCTTACCGTTTCTTGATCAAAAAGTCTTAAGAATTAATAATAATTAATGAAACCTACTAATTCCAATTCCTATAAACTTTTTTTTCATGCATGATCTTGAAATAAAAAAACGCAATTGCAATATCTATGTGTTTACGAGCCTTCTGAATTTGTGACCCCTGTTTTTTATAAGACGAGATCACCTTCATAACATGCATGTCCATTGAAATAAAATATCCACTCTATTGTATAGATGAGAGCCTATCTAAAGCCAGGGAAATATTCTACCATCCCCCACAATCAAATAATCTCACATGTAAAAAGAATTATTAATCTATACCATATTATCCCTTGCTCAGCAGACTAAACTCCTTTATATATCCCAACTTGACCACCTTCAAATATCCCCTAACTATCAAAAAATCTTTCCGTTCCACCAAGCCAGAATGACAAAATAAGAATGCAGGCATCTATTTAATTTCGTGTTAAGCCCCAAATTGCGCCTCTTTCTACGTGAAAGAGACCGGAAGGTCATTAAATTAACGCATATATAAACAAAGTGGGGACATTCGTAGAGCGAGCAATGCTTCCAGTCGTTTTAACCATGTAGAAAACGCCAATGTTATAATAGATTTGCCTAGTGCCCAAATAATTTACTATTGTAGCGATTATAATAAAAGAAAAATAATTGAATCCTTACTAATCAAAGAAATTCCCAATTTCAATTTGTCAGAAGGCCAGCATAAATGTAGCCCCTAATATATCAAACCTCATTCTAAAGGATATTGTTAATCACCTAAATCTAACGCCTCCAGATTAATGTAAGTTGCCTGTTATTGTATATTCCAATATTCCAGTTTCCTTTGTCGATTTCTCTTAATTAAGGGCTGAAGATAATATGGTAAACTATATATCGAAACTAGTCCTGTTTTAATAATTATAATAAACAACTTTATGCTCCTATAACAGTCGTATTCTTGTATATTTATTTACTCGATATTGAGTGAAACAGTCTTTTCATATATATATATATATATATATATATATATATATATATATCTCAAAATGGAGTCCTTGATCCACTTTAGGATAGCTAAGGGGTCCCAAGTCCCACTTTTTTATTTACTTTTTTCTTTTTTTTTGTAAATACCTATGCCTGAATTCATTAAACTAGGGAATTAGAGAGCATTGCATAGATAGAGTTTTATTTTTACGTGTGAGAGGTGCAAAACGCTAAATGTGGTTATCAGTTACTTATTTGGCCAAATAATTTTGCTTATGTCTAGTAGTCATAATGGCAGCGTTGTGGTTGGAAAGGGGGAGTTCTACAGTTTGCGTGATTTTATTTGAGTTACTTTGATTGAAGGTTTAGCGGAGTGCGTGATTATATTTGATTTGCTTTGATTAGAGGAGTAACAATGACTAAGTTATGCTGGTTATACTTTAGAATCCAAAGTATAACCAGCATCACTAGATAAATTGGTGTGGCCTACATTGATTGGTAGGATTGATGTGCCCTTTTTTTCAAGTCTGTAATAAAGGTTTCCATTTTGTCCCTACCATTCAAGTCTACCCATAATTTTAGAAAGTCTTTTTCTAACTTGAAGAGTCGACTTATAAGCCGCAATTTACAGTAATTAGGATAATCGAATATCCAAAATTATGATGTCAAATTATCTTAATTAATAGGTTAATCTTGGTTAATCTAGTTTTTAATTTTTAACATTAAAATCATGAATTCGTTTTTCTATATAATATTTTTTATTGCTTTTTTCAGATTTATAATGTTTCCAAAAAGATTGTGATTTAATGATTCATATTTTAAATTAGGTTTTACTGTAATAAAATCTAGTGGGGAAGAGAAACTACAGTGTGTTTTGTGTTCTGAGGTGTTGGCATCCACTTCCTGAAGCTCAGCAAGTTAAAGAAACACTTGGAAACGAAGCATTGCAGTTCATTAAACAAAGATGTAGAATCTTAAATAAAAGGCCGAACAATTACACAAACCCAGGCTTGATGACACAGAAATGTTTTCGCAAAACATTAAGGTTGGTAGGAAAGCCACTTATAAGGACTCAATGAAAATAGCTGCTGCCAAAAACTCACAACATCGGAGAAGAGTAATATTACCTTGCTTCAAAGATATCATATCGAATGCTATATATATAGCATTGGCCAAATTCATGAGGTATGAAAAAGTAAAGAATATTATTGAAACTCATTTTTTTTATATTTGACATAATATACATAAACATTTTTGTGTATATTCTATCAATAATTAATATTTGATGTGCTCTCCGTTTGCTTTTATAAGAGTTTTTATGCGTTTTTGCATAATTGTGACTAAGTTGGAACAGATGGTTGGCTCAATTTTTGGCCACTCTTCAGGAATTTTGGTTGTTAATTAATAAACTTTTTGACGAATATTTTTTTCAAAAGTGTTACTAAGAATGTTCAAAGAGGATAAGGTTTGGTGATTGAGGGGACCATTCCCTTAACGTCGCTTCTTCTTTTGAAACCAACCCTTAGAAAATCTAGAAGTGTAGCATGAAGTATTGTCTGGTTGAAATATTACACCATCTGGTATGTCATCATTGAAAATTTTACCTAAGAAAGGTTGATAAACCTGCTCTAACATGCTGATGTAAGTGCTGGGATCTATTCTTCCATCAGCACTGAACAGCAACCCTGGACTTGAAGACAACATGTATGCACCCCCAAACCATTACACTGCCACCTCCGAATTTGACCTTTGGGACAACACACCTCCGACCATATGCTTTCTCAACTCTTCGACGAATATAAAGAACTCCGGTGGTTTTAAATATATGAGGAGAAATACAAATTTTACTGATCATTTTTGGTATCCACTAAAAAATTTTCTAGACATTAAAAATGTATACTAGCATAATAAAGACGGATGGCAGTTGAAATATTCTTACTTACTTGCGAAGAGAAGTGTTCAACCCTAGACAGTCTCAACCTATTGTTCACGAAAAAGACCAAGATCATTCAACTGAGAAAAGACTCTACAGGACATAATTTGACCTAGACATTACTACAAACGAATACCTCTGCTTCTCTATCCACCTCTTTAGGGCGTGTCGGGTAGGGAGGCCCTAGATACTATACAGAACGGGAGCCATATCTGAACCGGGCCGCTCATTCGGCGCAGGCCGAAGCCTCACCCGGGAGGGGTTAGTACCCGTGTGGGCGGCCGATCCTTTTGCTCAGAGCAAACGCTGATAGGGTTAGGTGACAGAGAGGAAGGCAGGGATTTACCGACACGTCAGCGGAATAAGCCAAAGCAATAACCGGTTCAAAGCCGCCATTTATATATTCCTCCCCCCTTTTTTCTCTTCACTCATTTCTTAGCCTAGGAACTCTCAATGAAGAAAAGAAAGGAGGAGCAGAACTAAATGGAATCAACGAAAAGGTTCCCTTTGAGCACCCTTAAAGGTACGCAAAAACAAAGGAGAGAACATCGGTATTCAAAGTAATATATGGAGAACTGGGAATAGTTCTTAATTAGATTACTTGACTATACTTCGAACTACGTTGCGATTTGTCAAACAAAAAAAACGTCGGGAAACTCCTCAGCAAAAGAGCAACAACACTCTTAAATACCATAGGGCTATAGGCCGAAGTCCCTTCTCTATTAGAATCTCAAAAAGGAATATACTGCAAGCAAATAGACCCCTAGATAGGGGAGCCTACGGCCTTAGAAATTCAAGAGGAAATTGAACAACGCCAAGAATTAGCACGAATAAAAGTAGTGTTGAAATCCGAAAATAGACTTACAAATAATGAATATACTCATTTCTTCAAGGTAATATTCAGAGAGACAGGTATGGCTCGTGAAGCTAAGGAGAACGGGCTACCAGCGTTTAATTTAAAGATAATGCCGGAGTAGATAAGGAGCGATGAATTCATCAATATCTTGACGTACTTCAGCTGTTTTTCACTAGACCAACACATAACAAAGGATTGCCACCCAAAAGAGGAAACGAAATGCTCTGAATGCGGTTTTAATACACATATCTGGAGATATTGCCAGAGCTCAGAGAAAAAATGTGTAATCTGTGGAGGGAACCATAGCACAATGGCGATGGCTTGCCCACTAAAGAAAGAAATCATTGAAAAAAAAGAATAATAAGACGAAAGCAGAAAAGGAAAAGAGGAACCAAACATATGTAAAGGTAGCCAAAGCCACAGCAGGGCAACTTTAACCAGCTAAAAACATTATAGAGCTGAAACAAGAAACTTCTCCAAATATACTAGCGTGTATTCTACACGCACATGTAATGAATGTTGCAAAACCAGGCACATACTCAATTAAACTTAACAAAATGCTAAGCAATAATGGCATAGAGCCGATGTTGTTTCAAGAGAACCCACCTTCGGCTGACGTACTAAACATACAATATGAACCACCGAAATCTGGAACTAAAACTAAAACTGTAGAAATCGAATCTCCTAGCCAGATAAAAAGTATAAACCAGGGATTACAAAGAGACCCAAGAATCGGTTGGCTAAAAATAACTTCCAACGGTTATATAAAACATATTAATGAAAGAATAAACCTAGAAAAATAAAATCTCACAAAATTATTACAACTCAGAAATTTGAACACAAAAAAAACAAAATTAATATTCATAATGCATTATGCAGATCGGCATTATTGTATCCAACAATACCTCTCAATGCCCAACATAAGACAACACCGTTAAGCTTGAAGGGTTACAAAACAAAGGAATATTGTTAATTACCATTAAGAGACGAAGAGAACAATGTAGACAACAATACCCACACCAAGAAATTAACTTAGAACCAATTAACACAATTCTTCATAGAAGGCTAAGAAAATATGAGGAAAACTAGAAGAACTTCTAAACAAAGAAGAAAATAGAAAATTGGAAATCCCCATTAATCATCGGAGGAACAATAGAGGAAATTTTAGAAGCGGGAAACCGATAGGTGGAGTCAATCCAGCACCAATGTTTACGTATGTAAAATATTAAACAAAGAACTACACACTAAAAACAAAAAAATCTATAAAAAACAACATAGAACAATAGAAGCGTGAGAGCCTTGGAAGAGAATTAAAAAATAATAAAATATAAAAAAAAGAAAATAAATAAATATAAATAAAGTAAACGCATTATAAAAAGATAATAAAGAACGAACAAGAGATGGCTGGTCATCCAGCAAACTGCAATATCTCATACTCATTACCTTTCACAACATTACCTTAGCACCTACTATCCACTATACTCTAACTATATACTTTTAACTTCTACCATTTTCAAGATGTAAGACGTAAGCATAATAAATAGTTAGAAACTAATATGGATAATCTACCGCAAAGTTGCTTTCATCAGTCCAAACTATTTGAGTCCAATCATCATCTGTCCAATCTTCATTCTCATTTGCACAAGACAATCGCTTCTTCTTATTCACCTGAGACAGCCACGGTTTCTTTCTATTCTTATACCCTTTGAGTTTAATTTCTTCTAACCTTCTTGTCACTGTGTGTCTTGATATCTTGTTGCTGCCTAAAACTTACCATCTACAGCAGAATAGGTATTTGTCCTATCGGCCAGAGATGTCCTTTTCAGCAGCCTCTCTTCCCTCGGAGTTTTAAACCGTTTGCGACCATGACCATCACGATCCTTGAAAGAATTTGTCTCATTCTACATTTTAATGGTTGTTTGGACACCGTTTCTAGAGCATTTCAGTTATCTTGCAATTTTCACTTGGGATGATCCCACTCTGGACAATTATATGATTTGAGTTCTTTGAACTTCAGGAATCTTTTTCTTCGGAGAAATTTTTACCAAAATAATACCCTTTGAAAGTTAATAATAAGACAATCCATAAAAAAATAAGAATAAACCTTAGTATCACACAGTGAATGACAAGAGGCTGCCACAACCTCCTATGCACAATCTGCGAAAAACACATTAAAGCGGTTATAAATGCAAAATAAAACATATAAAATACTAATTATTGATGGGATATACTCATTTGTCTATTAAATTGTTTTCAATTATTATGTGAATGATTTTCATTCGTATTTTGTATTTTTTTCATATCTGCCCCATAATTTTGGAATAATTATATTTTGGGGATCCATTTTTTCATTATTTAATATTAGACTTAGTGACCATTATATAGAATAACGTCAATGCTAATTGAGAAATTCAATTAATACTGGTATAGGTTATAAATAACTTACAAAGTAGCGCGTGAGGTTCGCAATGAATGCAATATACCGCAGGAAAAATTAAAAGGTGCTTCCAAGTAATCTCGAACTTTATTTAGTTCATTCTCAAGGATAACTACGAGAGAAAATAATATAATAATGTTAGATATATGCTAGTAAAAGATAAAAGACCGCATCTAAGACAAGAAATCACCAATGAGGAATTAGGAGAGGGATGGGTATATTCACATTAAGATAGCAGGTAGCAAGGTCAAACCGAGAGGCAAAAAAGAGTCAATAACAGAGCCAAAATGGTTAAAACGATTAACGGATAAAGCGATAGTCTAAAGAGGGAGATTAGGAGAGACACGTGAAGTAAATTGAAACGAAGGGAAGAGGGACAAGTAGAGAGGAAGTGAAATATAATATTTTCAATACAAAATCAATGCAATAATTAAATTGACATATCAGGTTGCCATAAAAATTAAAATTTCCCCCCCAAAAAAAAATTAGGAGTATAAGTCAAAGCTAATTTCTTTAAGAATGGGTTTTTTCTAACAACATTAATTTTAAAAAGGCTAGGGGAAATGTAAATGTTATTAAATTGGCTGATACATGTACATTCAACAAGGTTTCTTTTAATTGAGTCATTTGAGCGAAAACTAAATTTGGCTGAATTCCAATTAATTAAGTAGTTATTTTCGGCATATGCTCAAAAAATGCACTATTATTTACAACTCTTCTAACATTCTATTTATGCTGATTAATACGGACAGATAATTGCTTACCTGTCTGTCCAAAATATTTACTTGGATAAACAGACATTCGAACGAATAGACTCCTCCAATATTATTAGGTACCAATAAAAAATTGATATTGTATCGAATATCATTAAAGCTAAATAATAAAATTAGTGATAGAGAATGGCACAATATGTTTTTCATTCAAGTTTTACATTTTTAACACACAAAATGTCGCCTTACGACAGAGTGTTTTGAAGTTTTATTTGTATCATAGTCTGGAGTCAATCATTTATTTCGTTTGTTTTTTGTTATTCTAATTTGTATTCTATTACTTGAAATTCATTCTATTCATATATACAGAAGTCGATTGATTTGAAAATACTGAATTTGTTTATTTATTTTCTTGAATTAAACTCGTTCCATGCTCGTTTCATATTTTTAAAATATTTGGTCTCTTTTTTAACTTGGATTCATGAAGACTTTTATATAATATTAAAAAACTATACCAGAGGATCAAATGTATTATTAAAAAACAGAAACAGGCCATGGACGAAAAACTAGCTTTCATTAAATTCTGGCAGTCATTTGGGGGGCTTCAACGTCAAATTCACATCTGCTTTTACTCTACAATATTATTGGCTCAAGTCTTTTGTTTGCTGTTCTGTTTTTATTTCAATGGGCGTGTAAGAAGACCTTAGCATGCATGCACTTTTATCCGAAGTTACACCTTAAATTGTCGAGGTAACAATCTCTATTTGTTATTGCTCTATGGAATCTCTTGCAAGAATTTTGCTAATATTGTTCGAGTAAAACTTTTCACTCCACATTGTTCAGACAAAAATATCTCGAGATAAATATTATACTGTAAGGAACCCAAAGAACGTGATGTAACGCAAAATGGATTATAATTCATATAAATCTTTTTACAAAAAATATCATTTAGAAATTTGCGTATTTGTACCGAAATTTAATTAGTTTACCAAAGGTCTCTCTTCTAATGTTCCACGTCATTTTTCTCCAGAATTTTCAGTTGGAATTTGTTATGCTTGAATTATACTACCATTCGCAGTTTGCTCTTTACTTTTTATTTGTTCTGCAACTGTTTTTCTTACTTAATATCGAGTTCTTTCAGAAAGAAGCACATAAAAGGATGAAGAATGGAGCAAGCTGGAATTATAATGAATTGAGTGTTCGATTCAATGCTCATGACATTTGATTAATTCATTTGGCTTGCGCAAACACGAATGCAGATTCAGCATTAATAAATCAAACTTAATAAAAAAATTGAGATTTATTTAAAAGCATTCAGCATATAACAACGCATTTACAAAATGAAATAATTACAAATAATATTTCAATATAACTTTTTTTAAATTCGTTTCGCTTTTTGTCCGGCACAGTTCTAAGTTTTAATGCAAAAATTCCATTTTTAATTCTCAATCATGTAATACCCATTACTTGCTGAGTAACTGCTGTACATATATTTTATTTTGATGTCAAAAGGATGAAATATTAATAAAAAATCCCCAATAAAACAAAATATCTAAACTTTTCTTTTCGTTCTAAATATGCGCGAAAACGTAATAGCTAGGAGATAATTAAATATATGCCTTCATCTTATATGTTCATCTTATCTGTTAGAGTTGATATCACACGAATCAGCGCGATATACACAGCGCTAAAAAGATATAGAATTTCATTCATCTCATGCATTTCTTCATACCTAGGCAATGGTGCTGATTTCAGCTAGATAGTCTTTTACTTAAAAATTTAGAGAATTTTTTTTCTTAATTAGAATTTTTTATTCTACTCGGCTCTAAGTACAAAACGGGATTGATGGAAGTTACAATATTGTATCCATCTTATGGACAATTAATAGTGTATATATCGTTACAATAGTCTAAATACTAGGAATTAAATCGTATTTTTAAATAAATAATCTCAATTCTTTCATTTTGCTTCAATATAACGTCAGGGTTATAGTATGCTAAGCTATGCTCAACTAATTCCTTGCAAGCCTAAAATAAGTTTTATATGATCCAACTGGGCTAACAAATTATACATACTAACCCCATGAACCTATCATAGAACAAAGACTATATTTATATTTATTGTTTCGTTCCATCAGGACTCTTAAGATTTATCTCTTACTAAATAATTGCTTAAACTTTTCTAAATCAAAAAGATTACAAACACATTTACAAATCAACCTCAACTCAATCTTATGAACAGAGCTCCTCCCCCTCCAACAAACTTTACACCATCCTCCAAGACGCTCCACTCTCTCTCTTACTGGCTATTCTTTTTATTGTCGCAGTTTTACATTTAATAATGCTAATTTCATTTATGTCTCTATCTAATCTGTGAAACTTGCCATTTTTTGGCTTAGGAGAACCAGAGTAGACCGGGGAGAATACAGCTCTCCCTATTGCGGCATCTCGTATGTGTATTCATTCATTGACGATATTAGAGGTATGGGACACCTGGCTGGTGTTAATTTAAATACTGACCTATATTTATCTCCCCTCTTATGTAAATCGAATCTCTAAACACTTTCAAAATAATGCTCACATCATTTCCTCTGAAACCAACTCTTACAGTTTAGATTATTGGCTGAATGTCTTTGAGGAGAGATTAAGAGAAGAAGGTATGCCAAAATACCCGAAAACCTTGTTACAACCTTTTTAAGCCCCTAAAACATAACCAGCAAATAAAATCAGCGTACTTAATAAAGCAAACAATTCCTGAACACTACATACAACCAACAAACCCAAATAACCGGACATTACCTTTCGAATCTTAAAAAAATAACCGTCAAAGAAATTCAACAGACCAAAACAACCAGACATAACGTTCGTCACAACTTCAAAATTATGAAATCGATACAACAAAAGAAAACATCCTGACCTCACGGGCGTAACAGTAAATAAATCATAATAATCAAATAAATCTAGCTAACCCAATAAATCTGACCTAACCACCTTATACATTAAAATACCTCACAATTATGGCCGATTGTAAAATCAATTAAAGAATTATGAGCCAGCAAGTAACCAAGTTTCAAAGGAAACTATTTAAAGGCTATTGAATGTGGGAGTCAGAGATGATAAAAGTTTCAAAGGGATATAGGCTATGTAAAAATAAATAATTTAACAATCTTATTTCTATAAGTTCTATATTAAATTAATATTTATCAATTCTATTCTTAATCATATTGACTGCAGTGTTTTCAATAAGATTCCTAGGTAAGATATTCCGTGACTGTTTTATTTATATGAAGAGAAAGTCTGTCCTTCTAGAATGCTTACTTTTGTTTACGTTTATTGTAACATAATTTAGAGCGTTAGTAGGTTATCGTGGTTAAATATTTACTTCGAGATTAAATTAGTGAAACTGTTTAGCAATTGAATTACTTCGATATTTTAACCGCCCGTATATTCCAGTAAGAGTAAATTGTTTATCTTCAATCTGTCTTCAAACGATCGATTTGTAAGTTCAGGAATTTATTTCATCGCTTTTCGCTTGAAGCGTTTCAATATTGCAATGTCATTTTGCATATATTGCAACAAGAATTATAATGCGTACTCAAAATGAGATATTCAAACGCCTCATATAAGAGAGGAATAATATATTTCAATTTAGATGGAAAATGTATAATTATGTAGCCTAAAAGGCTATTTTCCCTTTGTGAAGTTAGAGTATATTGTTTTTATATTTTCAGATTACTCGAAATTACGTCAACGTAATCATTTTCATGGTGCCTCTGATTAAAGGTTTACAACCATCTTGTAATCACTCCATATATCATTGAGACATATGCAGTAATTTACATTTCCCCATATTGAGTTGTTTCAACCATCGTTCGGACATATTGTTTCTGCTTTCAAAGTCTTTGTGAAGATTTTCAAAGACACTTTGGTATCTAACGCTAACACCGAATTTCGTTTCATCAACGAGCTTTGAAATATTTCTTAATTAAGCCATGTAAAGATAGTTTATATATTAATTAAAATGGCAAGGCTCCGAGGACAAGACGTTGACGAAAACCACTGGGTAGCCTTGGCAACGAAGAGCTATTTACATTTACAACTATGGCTAAAGTTTTCAAGAAATTTTTCAAACTAATTTAATACGCTGCCTCTTCCTAAGAAATTTATCCATATTAAAAACCTTATATAGAACAGTTTCTAAAGCCGTTTTTAAAGTTGAGATGGACATCATCTATAACTTTATCCTATTCAAATGTTGCTATCAATTAAAAAAATTTCAAGCAAATTAATAAAGCATATGCGTCAATGTCGAAACCAGTCCTGCGAGTCATTTATTAATTTATTGACCATCAGATGCTCTATAATCCTTTCTCTAACAATGGACTCCAGAAATTTAACCACGACAGAACTAAAGAATAATAGATGAAAATTTTAAGGATCCTTTTCTATTCTTACTTTGAAAATTGGTATTCCATTAGATACTATGAACTCTTTAGGAATTATTCCCTCTAATGAATTTTTGAAAATTCTAAAAGGAGTTAAAAATAGTTAACTTTATACAAAATGAGAGGTATTATATACATATATACTTAATCGAGACCAGGCACTATGTATATATTTATATTTTCTTAATATAAAGACTAATTTCATTATTATTTACTTCGAAATTTATAGAGATAAACTCATTATTAAAATCTACTACGTCTTATATTCTATGTAGATTAATTATCTCTTTCATGGAATTTTTAAAAATATTCCTTTAATGTTTTAGCTACGCAGTCAATATCGTCACTAATTACTCTTTTAGCTTCATCAAGATGACCATTGCAATCTTTACTTGACTTGCGATCATTTGGAGTAGTTTGTATACCATGGTGATCGGACTTTTTCAATATCGTTTTAGAGAATGTGGAATGATCTGCCTAATCACCCCCCCATTTTTACCCTTAAACGTGCCTTTAATAGCCCACACTACTTTTCATCTTTTCCTTCACTTATAGAATGGCGTTTTCTGAAGCAAAACAAAGCACAAAAAATCCATATTTAATCATTTAACTTCATAATCTTTCTTTCTGGATATCATGACTAATATTTATTCAATAGAGGGTTACATATTAAGTTTTTACTAAGAATCGAATAGGTCATTCCTTTTTTCCCTTTTTATGATTTCTCTCTCAATTTTGTACTCATGTCTTCCGTCGTCTCTTAGGTCTGAAACCTCGCCCCTGACTTTATTGATCGACGCTAATAGCGGAGGAAATTCACTCTTTCCTTCAACTATTCACTCTCGCAAGAAGACGTTCCTTCATCGTTGTAGGAGCCAGTCGTTTAAAGAAGAGCTGGGTAGCTCTATGATCCGTAATGCTGCAAATAGTCTCCTCTATACGACCATCGGGTTATCGATATTTCTTTATCTAAAAGCCTATCCGGCTATCATGAGGGTAATGATATAATAATAGTCATCACCATCTAACTCATTAACGCCAGCATTCAGGATTGGACAGGGTGCGCGACAGTCCCACCATTTAATTCCTTTGTTAATTTCGCCCTCAAGGTTTAGTAGCTTCCTGCGACACACGCCGGAAGACGGTATAGATATTTTTAACTCATTCTAATAAAAATAAATAGCGACACGATCAGGTACATCCAAGGCTATACTTAGACCCTTTAATCGAAAAGATACATTTCTCCCACCTCTTTTTTTTTCTCACTTGGAATGAAGCGGAGCGTCCTCCTACCCAAATATCTTAAAAAAGGAAATTGAGAGGGACGGAAATAGAAAAAAATTGTTTCGAGGAGATATTTTAATAGTTTTTTGTATTTTCGTCATATTAAGGTTTAATAGTTTTAATACTTTTAGCCCTAAGATTAGATGTGTTGGATGAAGAGATGATTGATATCGGAATTTTCCTGATTTCCCTAACAATTTTCCGTGGGGCGCTAGGAAGAAAAATGGATAATTTCCGCACCAGAAAACAAAAAACACCAGGGGGAAAAACGAAAATTAATTCTGTCATGACCTCGCTACTTTAAAAGGACGCGACGACGTAGAATTTATTTTGTCTTTTGTTTAGCTGCGCTTTGCGCCAATCTCTTCTAAGAGGCAAGACGGTGTTTCTAACATTCGTTGTAAATAGCCATTAGTTCCAAGTTTTTAGTTAATATAGGTTATTCTTACAAAAATTCGATTCCCCTTGTGTAAATATAAATACCATAATTCAGATAATAAATAACTTTTGCTTCTTAGACATTCTGCCGTTTTGTAGTGAATTTTCGAATTTTTGAAGTGTTTCTATCCTGCTACGAATGTCTTGTGGAAATATAGTTGGGTGTTTCGGCTCAGTATTTCTCGCACCTCTCATGAATCCGATTTTTAAAAGCAGGATCGATAAATGGGAGATTCGAGAAGAGACATTTTAAAAATTTAGCCTAAATTTCCTAAAGAATTAAAATAATGAAGAAAAATATATATTTGCCACCATATTACTGGTGTTTATGAGCACTGACTACGGTTCGATATCAAAATATGGCAGCTGAGCGTTGAAAGCAGACTGTAGTAAGAGCTAATGATGGTAACCTCCTCCTAACCTTAGGTCAGAGCTGGAGTACAAATTCTAAAAATTTGGTGAAAAAGATAATAAACAATTTGCATATAATTGGAGTAGCTAAACTGAAAATAATAAATTCAATCGAGTAAAAGTGATCTAATTCTCAGTAGCAATTTTCACGAAGTTCATTCTATCTTATGCTACTAAGATATTTAAGATAATTAATATTGTTAAATTAATTAGTATTTGTAATAATTCATAAAATATAATCTCTTTTATCGCTCTCTCACCTTTGCAGGATACAAGCGTATCAATACATCGTCCGTAAAATTCACATCAAACCAAAGTAAATTAAAGCAAAAAAAAATCACCTATTATATGTCTAACTTACTCAGAATGGAGGTATTAAATGATGATAAACCACTGTGTATGAAAATAACATTTATTTATACCTAATACAAAAATCAAAAAAATGTATCTAATCTTAGATGGGCATGAATTTGAGATTTGACGATTATTATACGGAGGAATAGAATAAGGAATGCAACTACTAGTACTGTAGTGGAGCATGAGATGGGTTACATTATGCTAAGGATTTCCGGGGGGCTATTTTGATGCGATTGACGATTAAAAGCTGTTAGTTTTCCATTTCTAAGGTTAGAAATGGGCTAAGGGTTACGCCTCTATATAACAACTCTAGGGTCCAAATTTGAACAATGGAAAGTTTACATCTTGGTGGTCAATGGATTCTTACGCAATGAGACTCATCCGTAGGGGTTTATACCTAAGTCGTGTTGAACTAGGATTTAAATAATAATTGGGAGTCAACTCTGGTCTAATATGAGAGGCCCTTTAAGCTAGCAGGGATAGGTATAGGCAAAGATATGCACATAGTTGGGCCGATTTTCATTGTAACTGATTGGTTTAATGTGCACTGGTGACTCTTTGCGACGCGCAATGTGTTAATAAGTGGGCATACATACGACAACAGATTGGTTTGCAAGCTGTTTACAGAATTTAATTGCAGCTTCCATACTTTTTGAATATGTGAGGTAGTCAGTTGAGACGAATCATATATGTTTGGGCTAAATTTGATAGCTTGGAGAAAAGAAAAGAAACTCAATACCTCAACGAAAAATAAATGTCTTGTAAACTGTAAAAAAAATCCCACTAGATTATGGCTAAGAGATAAAGGTTTACGCAAATTAGTTTTCCTCAGCTAACAACATGTCTTCAATTTAGCTCCAGAACCTAGTAGGTTCGTTGGTCACTCTCTCGATGGGTGGATCGTCAAACAGCTCCTTGATTTTGGCCACCACCTCGGCCATAGGACTGCAGTCAGAGCAATTGATCTCTTATATAACTGCGCCTTACATGTCTTAATCGATGGAATTATAATCATAGGATCTAGGAGGCCACAAACTGAGGCTGGTTTAATCATAGAAACTCTTATAACAACTCGGCCATAGGACTGCAGTCAGAGCACTTGTTCTCATACTTAACTACCCTCAACACATCTTAATCGATGGAATTACAATCATAGGATCTAGGAGGCTAGAAATTAGGGCTAGTAAAGTCGTAGAAACTCTTAGAACAACTTCTGACTCTATCTGGAGGTACGACCAACAAGTGGCAACCATCTCCAATCAGGATTTGACTATAATATGTAACCGCTCCACTTAGCCGTCTTAATTGAGCCGCAGACGGTGCTCTATCTAACATGTGATGTGGCATAGGGTCAACGCCACTGAAGACACACCCATAGACCATCAAAGTTTTGGGAAGCTTCTTGTTTATGTTGTGCAACTGGTCTGGGCATAATTTCTTTTCATCTGAGTATAACCAAATCGTTTCCTGCTCAACAAGAAATTTCATTTTGTTCAGTAGCTGTTTTGCAATCCTCAAGCGGCTCTCCTTGACCTACGGCATTTGGATGAATTACGGCATTTGGATGCAGTCAGAACGCTTAAACTGTTCCATTCTGCTGGCCGCGTCTTCGTAGTCTCCGTTGCAGCTACCGATATTTACAGTGTTATAAGATTATTTAAACCGTCTTGGAGTTTGCATTTTGATACCCGGCACGATTTTAATGATACAGATACTTCTTTTTCATTATTTTGTTGGTTTCCAGTCTTTCATGTCAGCTCAGTTTTTGGACGCTAATACATGTATTGTTTGCCATCCAACGCAGTTCACTGTTAACGAATACATCAATTTTTTCCTGACAAAGGATACATTAAACATCGTCAAATTTAGTCCAAATACCATATACATATGTGGGGACGTTTGGATAGTAGTATGCTAACGCAAGTGGATTGTGGGAAAGTGAAGAGAAAGGTCTCAGGTGGTATGATGAACAGGCGGGGTCATCGAGGAATCGTATGCTCAGTTAGAAGGTATATGATGTATTTCCTTGGAGAGTCCAAGTGTACTTCATAAAACGGGATAGGTTTGTGGTGAGAGGAAACACACGGTAGAGCTATTGCCGATGTGAAGCTTCGGGGACTAGGCTGCGCGTTGTATTAAAGAAAATACAGTGGCAAGATTAGGATGCTGTGATGTCAAATGCTGCTGCATCTGTGAATATTTTGTCTAAAGAAGTTTGATTTTCTAGTTTTTTTTTCATCGTGATTAAGCGAAGGTTAATGAAACGGTTGATTTAGGTTTGTAAATAACCGTAGAGTTGCTACCGTACTAGATTACCAATGTTCATGAGAGCTCCGGTGAAGTTTTGAAGATACGTGTCTTGCTTAATAATGTGATTCATTAAGTTATTTACGAGGTATTTCATTTGAAGTTGATCGTGGGCAACGACTTGTAATTTACATAAGTTTGTTTTTCTGCAAGTTCTTGTGGTGTTAGTTCCAAACAATCCCTTTAGTAGTTCAATTATAACGTTTTTTAAATTCGTTTCGCTTTTTTCCGGCACAGCTCTAAATATTAATGCAAAACTTCCCTTTCTGTTTCTCAATCATCTAATCCCCATTACTTGCTGAATTACTGCTGTACATATATTTTATTTTGATAGCAAAAGGATGAAATATTAATGACAAATCCACAATAAAACAAAATATCTAACCTTTCCTTTTCGTTCTAAATATGCGCTAAAACATAGTAGCTAGGAGATAATTAAATATATGCATTCATCTTATTTGTTCATCTTATCCGTCGGAGTTGATAGCACACGAATCAGTGCGATATATACAGCAATAAAATGATATAGAATGGTGTTATTTATTAAGTTATTTACGAGGTGTTTCATTTAAAGTTGATCGTTGGCAACGACTTGTAATTTACATAAGTTTGTTTTTCTGCACGTCATCGTGGTGCTAGTTCCAAACAATCCCTTTAGTAGTTTTCTACCAAACTCAAGTAAGGAGTTTTTCCTGCCAGCCTTCCCAGATGCTCGTTTCTCCCAAAATTGTTGGTTTATATGAAAAAAGACATTTCCCACGAGTTGGAGATGTTCTAATGTATTTGTAATCCGGTCGTGATTCATGTAGTCTAAGTCAAATATGAGGGTGTGATAAAATAACTTACGGTAGAGGTTCTTTTTGGAGCTTAACTTTTTCCTGAGTTAAGAGCCCCCATGATGAGTCTCATTGATTTATTTACATACGTAGGGTATGGATATCCTCAAAGTAAGTGTGAAAGTTGGTTCACAATAATTTAAGGGAGGGAGCCTAATATCTTTAAAAACATTTCCCGGCTGCAAGCATTTCCACGACTCCCCTAGTCGACAAGTTGGTGAAGGCCAATTGAAACGAGTAAAAAGAAAATTTTTACAGTTATCTTAATAGGCTAATTTTGGGAGCAGTTACTAAATTTAGGAGGTAATATTAGTTTCTATGTGTGGTCAGTTCTTCGGTCATCTAGGGAGATGGAGGATAGTTAGTTGAGGTCACGGACTTTTTCAGTTTTCCGCTCTCTTGATGATATTTCATTTGTGAGTTAATGATTGTTACTGGAGTTTTTGCATGGATTGGAGGGAAAGATTTTGCTATTGGCGAAATGTTTTCTTTAAAGGGTGAGATGCTATCTATGATTTGAGAGTGGTGAGATTTCTGAAATGAGTAGCAAGATTGGAGCTCTATATTTACATGGTGCTTTAAAATACTCCAACGTCAATGCCTCTGTAAGGTCAATGGCTAGATTTATATCTGGCAGCTTAGGATCCATCGTGTGTTTTATCGCAGGTGAGCCTTGCTGTGGATCCGCAGATCAAGCATTTTGTCTTGAAAATCCACTCTTCGGAGGCTACTGTATTTTAAGATGGTCTTCCTTTACTATTTGTATACACTATAGGGCCCAAGTTTGAGGATTTTGAACATGTTTTATCAGAGATTTTTCATTATTCGATTCGGTCCACCTGAACGGAGGTAATTTTTTTGTGTTTATTTTTTGAGATACGATACTTCTAATGTATTTTGCATACCTCCGAAAATAGCTCTCAGCGGTACGGTTTGTTGATGTTGTTTCGGCTACACTTCGGTAGAGTGATGATTTAGCTCTCTTTGGACAATATCAAAGATTTTTAAATCATGTTTCCTAAATTCCTAAGCGAGAATCCGTGAAGTAAGTTCGAACGCAAGATTCATGCTTCAAATTGACGTTTGAATCGATAATATCGTTAAGGAAGCGTGTGTAATAATGGAATAATGCAATATGTGGTGTGTCTTCCATGGTTATATTATGAGCCCATTTGATGTCAATTTGAGCTAGTGCTCGACATTCCTCCCGGTATTTCAATTTAACTTCAAAAAGCGATAAATTAGTATTCTCTAATTTATCTCTTCATAAAGCAATAATATCGCAATTTCAAACTAAGAGCTCAAGTAGATTGTCCTACACACTCCTTGCTAATAACGCAGCTGAGGTTTTAGAATTTTCTGTCGTACTTGACTGGTATTTCTCTTGCAATCTTTTTATAACTGTAGGTGCTTGCTGGTTTGGGACTTGTACCACACTGTAGAGGTTAGCCCAAGGAAGGTCAAAGGTGAAAACTTTCCCAGACACAGTCTGGCCATATAACCTTAGTTTATGGCCCCAGAACTTTTAATCAGTTCAAAACCTTGTCCGGCGACACTCCCCCCTCCCTCTATTGTGCTAGGTTATCATCCCCCAGTGAAAAGTCGAAAACGAGAACGATCACTCCCCCCAGTAGCTGTAAGACGCCCGTGACTTGTGGTTATTTAGACAGTTACATTCTAAGTCTCCCCTGCGACACCAGGTGTCCTATGCCTCTCTCCCTAAACCCGTTCCACGCAGAAACCCGCCGTATTTATGCGAGCGACTCCATTGATTGTCAGCGAGAGTTTCTTCCGACGTCCTTTTGACAGACCGTTCCCCGTTGGGTCGCTGTGTCAGCGCCTGTGATCCCTTGAGCGGATCTTACCTTCGTAATTTCTTTCGTCAGAGATAGATTACTCTCCTTCTTTATTCACAATTCGGAGGGCTAACCGGGATCAACCCTCCGCTCATTCTCTCCACTCTACAATGTCCGTGTACCTTAGCCTCAAACGTGAGACAAGAGCAAGGAAGTCCGAGAAGTCCTTCCGTGCAGATTCCCATGTGATCGCCGTGCCGACACCATCCCTGGAGCGGACTCTCCCCCTCCCCCCTCTTCGTGATTTCCATTTGTAGGACAACTTGGAGCCTGATTTACGCTCATTTTTCGCTCTACGAAGTACCTCCAACGCTTCGACCTGTAACGCCATCGAATTCGCCGCCGCAGAGGTAAAACCGAGGTCCCAGTACTGTGATGTTTCCTTCATTTAATTTACTTTCTGAAAACCCCCGTAATACCCCACATTTAATTAATATTATCTCAACCCGCGTTTAATAACGGTCTTTCAAGGGATTGTTACAATTCTCGGGTTATTCACATTTATTCCTTGCCCGCCTGTATTACCTGCTGGTCACTTATTCATAATTATAATAGTTTGCTTAGTTTTCGTGATCAATAATAATTTTATTAATCACTTGTATATTGAAGATTATTTTTGTAGGAGGTTTTTCTTTTAATAACTCCTCAGCTGAAACGGTAAACTCGATTCCCATCTTTTATTGTCCAACCTTGGATTAACACACTCGAATATAAATTGGGCACAAGCCCTTTTGCACTGAATATGACTATTTCCGTGACCTTATTACCATGCATTATTAAACATTTGTATACATCTACTCTGTGTTTTTTTAATTTCAGGTTCAAATTTAAGGGAACACAACTGATAAATGGTTCATCACTATGGCAGATAGATTATGGCGCGCATAGCTCTGGATTCACTTCGTTCATTCTTCGCACGCGAATCGTATTTTAGCTTCTAGACAGTTGCGGGGAATCTTTGGCATGCATAGTGTATGAAGAGGCGTTAGTCATCCAGGATAAGAATTTGTCCTCGAATAATTTTGTAGGTACTTCTCTCTCTTTGGGGTTCATGCACTCATCTCACAAGAATTTTACACCTGGCCAACAGCATCGACAACGTTCAACCTAGGTGTTTTTCTTCTATTTTTATTATGCTTCCCCTCGGGTATGTTTACTAAACATTTGCTTACCTGAAATCGATCCTCAACATCAGATCGATTGAAAAGGCAACCTGGCCATGTCCATTTGGCCTAGAACTGGCTACGCAGCATTCTCTATATAAAAAGAGAACTCATTTTCTACGAAATTGAGGATTTTGCGCCTTAACGCATCAGTCAATATCACACAGGATCTGGTTATTTTATATCGGCCCGTTCATTAATTTGTCATTTTTCTGGCAAAATCTTACTTTGGTTAGTGAAGACTAAGGTGAGTTCTCGCCAGAAGTATTCTTCTAACCAATAGAACCAAGTATTTAAGCGAGTTTCTACTCAAACGCCCTTAAAAGTTCTTCTAAGTTTCAAGACGGTTTTGCAACAACCCTTGATTTAGTGTCAAAAGTTCTTTCGCTCATGGACCGAAAAAATAAAAATAATTAAACAGCAAACATGTTTTTCTAAGATACTTTCTTGAAACTAATGTTAGACATTTATAGTTACATCTCAAACATCATCGTTTCTTTCACCGAAATCTTCACAATGTCTCCCTCTTCACTAGTGGCTAAGTGGGCAGTCACCAGATAGCCCCTTTAAAAAAAAAAACTTCACTAGTGGTCTTCTACTTCGTCCCCGTTAAATTTTTTAAATCTTCATCTCAGCCATATTTCTATTAGTTTTTGAGGTGCAAAGCTGAGGACATTTGGAAAGTGAGGTGAACGATCATTATATTCTCAAGAAAAGAACAAATTCAAACAAATTTGCCTGCAGTATAAATCACTTTCATTGCGGAAAATCCAATCTCACAATTGGCAGAGGTAGTAGAAAGTGAAAGTAGAATCTCGAAGAGAGGGATTAGATTTAATAACTGCTCAATTCTTAGGATTCAATTCCCGCCGCGTAAATGTCTCAAGATTTTGTTTCCACTGGTTGTCGTAGATCGATTTAAGGATCGACCATTCCTCTGAGGGAAATGATTTGGCAGGATGTGAATTTCATTTTTCTCCCAAACCTGTCAAAAACTTTCAAATATTCAAATAGATATATTAATTGCATATTAACCAATCATCTTTCATAAAATATTTTTGTCTCTAATTTTCCTGCAAATGGAATTTTATATTAAAATGAAATATAATTTCATATCCAAATATTTTAAACATTAAATATTAATATTTCTATTACAATTCCAATTAATTGTTTAATAACTAAATTTAAAATTCACTCGCAATAGTAAAATATTAGAGGAATCAATCTATACCAACCTTTATCAGTTTTAAATACGAATAATTTAATATCCAATAACCAATACAGATTCCGACCAAAAAGTACGCCGCAAAAGAACTGCCTTACCCTTAATATCTTGAGAATATCAAATTTTTAGAACAAATGTTTTTATTTATACTTTCAGAAATAAAACAAATTGTACTTGATACGTAAATTTTTTTAAATTTTTGTCATCAACGAAATCCTTCTTGCTAAGGAAGAACTGTCTGGTGCTTTAGTGCATAAAGCAATCCTATGTAGAATGAAACAACTTGTAGGAAAAACGATCGTATTAGAAAGCCGTGTGACCCAAAGTAGTCACATCGAGTTGACGTAGTGCTTGCCCTTCTCTGTTAAAGGCTTTGCACGGTGCAATGGCGGAGAACAATAGGAACTGCCTGGCTCTAAGTTTGATTAAGAATACAGGATTTGCTCAGATTGTCCCTCTCGATCTAAAGCTTACAAGTTTTGTATACAAATCTTATGTGGAAGGAGCTAAAACTCATCGCAAAAGTGTTTACCAATATGATATTACTATGTACCAGAAAAAGAGCCAAGTGTAGGAATATAGGAACCTTTTTTTACTGCCTGTGTTATTGATGCTGTCTAGCTGGCAACACTGATATCATCTGTCAAGTTGGAACAATTTATGACATCAGAATTCAGTGTCCATTAGATAAGGAGGTGTACCGTGTGTGTACTGCTTCCTCCCGCCCTGTTTTTCATTGATTAGTGTTTACTTTTTAACTCCAGTGTTTAGTTCTGTAACTGATAAGTCTACCATGCATTTCAGCTATCTTAGTTTATACAGAAAATAAACATTTTCAAATCAGAGGCGTTTTGTGATTTTCTGTATGTCTACAAAAAATATTTTGTACAGGCGAGGAAGGATTACAAGAGAGCAAACTGGGTAGGTTACCCACAAGATCTTAGTAACTTTGTCCCAAAGGATCTCACTGACACCAACCTGGAAGATATTGATGAGGAGAACTCAAGATTAACAAGAACGATCAATGAGGCATATGAAAGATATATACCAAAGAAAAGATACCGTAATCTTCCACATCCTTAATGGACAGAGGAAATGAAGAGAAAAAATAAGCAACTAAAAGGAATACTAGACCAAATAATTCTCTATGGGCCAAATAGAGATCGATACAAAGAAATCAAAAGATGGAGAAAAGAACTGAGGCATCTCATATAATAACAGCAAAGCCACATATAGGTAGCATAAGAGAGAAAATAGACGAAGAAAGAAGACTAAAAAAGAAGTGGAGACTAACAAATAGACTTAAAGGCAGACCCCAGAGAGAAAAAATAACAATTAAGAATGAACGAAAAGAAAAAATCCAAGAAAAGAGGGCCACAGAAGAACTTTTTCGTAATCACTAGACATCAGTGTTCTCCAGAACACCAGTGAAGGAGGAAAATTGTCCACACAGTCTTGCGAGAAAACATAAACAAGATCACTCCAGCACCAAATGTAGAGCGAAAAAGGGCGGAAATTATGGGCACAGGGGCATATATAACAACGGAATAGATCAAAGGAGTAATTAAATGATTCAAACAGAAAGCGCTAGGCCCCTCAGGAATAACCAGAATTAATCTTACCAAGGCATCTAACATAATCATCAGAGCATTAAAGAGTATTTATAACGTGTGCTTAAACACCAGATACTTCCCTGATAGCTATAAACCAGCGGAAATGACATTCGTCCCAAGGCCAGAAAAACCACCAAACCGCCTCTGCAATTACCGGCCAATATCTCTATTGAACTTCATGGGCAAATTCTTCGAGAATATTCTTAACAAAAGACTAAAAGAATATCTTAAAGAGAACGACCTTTATGATGATTATCAGATGGGATTTAGAAGAGGCAGAGACACCACAATGGCGCTTGGCATAATAACAGAGAAAATAGCAAAGGCCAAAGCAGAGAATAACTATGTACATCGATCTGGTCCTGAGAGATGTAGAAAAAGAATTCAACAAAGTCCAGGTGAGAGGAATGCAATATAAGTTCTTAAATCTCCAAGTGAATAGCAATCTGGAGAGAATTTTCTGCGATTATGTCACATACAGAAGAGTATATGTGAAAATCAATGGTTATTTAGAACCAGAATTCGACTTGGAAGCTATACTTCCGCAGGAAGACTCTCTCAGCTCCACGCTGTATTCAATATACACAGCAGACCTGCCACCACCAATATTTCCTGGTTGCTTAAACATAAAGTTCGCGGACGAATTAAGCCAAACTATTCGTCACTCCGTACACGAACGCACGCTTTCAGGCAAGGATCACAGCTTTAGAAATCAGCAACATCAACAACTACGAAAGAGATTGGAAGATAAGGACAAACAAGAGGAAATTAACAATAATCCCAATCTCCAGGAACAAAACAGATAAAATTGTAGTGGAAGATCAGAACTACAGATATCATAGTGAGAGCAAAAAAAGGCTACAAAAAACACATAAGGGAGAGGAAGAACAAGGCGATTCCTATGCTTACCGATTTGGGAATCTAAGAGGGTTAGGCATGAAAAATAAAAAAAAATCTATCATGCACCAGGAAGAGAGGTACTACTATACCCGCCAACCCTATCAAGGGTGAAACAAGGACCCAAAAACTGGAACTCCAGAGAATACAAAATAAAGCTCTCTACCTAATCACCAACACGCGTAGGAGAGAGAGAAGAAGACTACAGGGTATACACCAAGAAGCAGGATTAGAAACTCTTAATATTAACATTAGGAACGGAGCGGAGAAAATATGGAGGAAGATAGGCGATCTACTTCCGATATTTGCAGAGCAAACGAAATACCAGAGCTGGAGTCTCCTTTAACACTCGATTTTCCAGCGGCAGACAACAGCTGAGAATGGAGAAGGTTCCCATGTTTACTTAAGTATAAATTCAATAAGAGAGAAGGAACAAGCATAACGATAAAGATATTTACCCGACTATATACAAACCCAACCAACGAAATAACCAACCAAGACACCAGATTGATACCCTAATAAGACAACCGAATTTAAATGCCCTAAATAGGAAGAAACAACGACTAGGAAGACAACACAGATCAAAAGTGTAAACAGAAATAATGCGAAAAAATTTAACTAAAAGTGTAATAAGTGAACTATATTAAAAAGTTTAACATAAATGAGGGTGAAGGTAAAGTTTAGAGTAAAACAGAAATGAAACGAACAGTGTAATAAGTGAACTATAGTATTAAAAGGTTTAACAAAAATGATAGTGAATTGGAATTTAATAGTAAAACAAGTTAACAAAATAAAACTGAAGTGAAAAAGTGATAAAAACAAGAAAAAGTGAAACAAAGTAAGGAAAGTAAAAACAAGTAACATAACAATACATAAACAAAGCTCAGAGCAAAGATAACTCCAAACGGCCTGAATGCTACAATAAACACATGAATGAAAGATGAAGAGATAAAGGAACAAAGACTAGGCGGTCCTCCCGTTTCTGTATCAGTACCATAGGTACTAAAGTGTGAGAAAGGAATTAAGCATGATGAATGCTGAGTAAATGCATGACGGTGATTCGGAATCTACGTTACATAGCAGGTCACCCTTGTCCCTCGGGCAAGGATATTCCACCCTTTCCACCTTTGACTACCGAGGTTGCTCAATCTGCCTCCTCACCAATCTGTCCTCTTTTAACTCAAAACTTTCCGTCTCTCACAGCTATAAACCCTCTTCTAAAGCTTGTTCCGGACTTATCACTAAGCAATTCACCATGGGATCACTTGAACTGAGAGTCAGAAGTGTGGGGAGTTTCTCCAGGGGCAAGTCGGCCGCGGGCCTCCTCATCTTCTCTGTCCCCCCGATTGTAAGAGGGGTACAGAGGGAAGAAGTATCATCGAGCCGTACCATTTCTCCCATTAAAAAAAATAAAATTATAACTAGGATAGGAATAGGAAAGAAAAGATGGAGAGATAGAAACCTACACCCGTTTTTAGCAAGAATATTTACTAATAACGGTTTTAACGCCTCAAAAATACCAATACTACTTTCTAACTTGATCACGCTAGCTAGACTACCTAAAATGGACAGAGATAAGCTTCACTTCCAGGCAATTAGCATCTCTTTGCAAACCTGTTGCCTTCAGCCTTCTGCATCCATTCTTTTTTTGCTTAATATTCGCACACGGGACTCATAGTGATACGTGGGACAGGGGTCACGATGAACTTATATTTATAGATAGAGACAAGCGACACATGGTGGTTCGGATTCCACGTTAAGCTGTAGGTCTCATGACTTACTAAGTCCACTTTTGTTTGTTACTCTTTTCTTCGCTGTTCTATCCTAAAACCTTCGTCTTATTCCTCCTCTCCTTCCTAACCTCCGTAGCCCCAGTGCTCGCAGCCTACTTTGGCTTTAGACAGTGTGACTGTGGGGTTCTATAAAGGACTATCGCCCCGCCCTCCCCTCCCTCCTTGCCCGCTCCATGAGCGCCAAGTGGCGCAGGAAGAGGGCAAAAGATCTGTTTTTTGTCTCCCACCTCTCTTTTCATTTTTTTCCTAATTTCACTTCGAAGACTCAGATTATCGGTTGTTTTTCTCTCTTTACGCTGTAGTAAAGTTCTCCCTGATAAAGGAGGTAAAGTTGTTCGAAGATTTGATTACGCGAGTTCGTGTAAACTTTGCACAATAACCTTTTCCACGTCACTGCATCCAATATTAATGCGTGTTTAGTCTGATTGGAGAGACCTCCTGTGGCTAAGTACGTGGTAGTCCGCCCCATAAGGTTACTATCCACACTTCGCGCTTTTTTACTCTAAGGCTTTTTCCATCACTTCGCTACTCTCATTATGCCCAGACCTCCTTGGTAGTACGGTATAGTGAACCTCGGAAGAAAGCCCGAAGAGGGGGTGCGAAGAAGGGGGTTCCTTAAGGACACGAGACGGAGACCAAGGAGAGGCCTCTATTAGAGTAGGCCCATTAAGGTAGGAGGGTTGAGGAGTGCAGTTATAGGCAGGTATTTGAGGCACTAATAGGTACACACACAATAGGGTTCAGACTCTTAGATTCTGTCACTTTCTTAAAGAGAAGGAAAGGGTGGCTTACTTCACCCCCATCACCGACACCAAAAATGGAATTCATCAAAAGGCTCCCCCTAAGATTTAAGCCCAACGGAAGGAAGAGAACACCACAGAAAGTAGCCGAACATATATTTAATCACCTCCAAATCCCACTAATTAAGTGTATTGATGTCCCGACAGGATTCCTCGTTATCTTTTCTAAAAACAAGGATGTCGAGAAACTCCTATCTTCTGCAGGCAGCATCATACTCAACAAACCTGACCTTGAAGCAAAAACCCCTCTACAAATCACAGCCAATAGATCAGTTGTATGCAAGAATATTGAGCCATGGACAGGCCTTAACACTCCTCAGGACATTAAGGAGTTGAAAGCGAAACAACCTTGGTTGAAAATTCATGATATAATAAAATTTAGAGATTACACTCATGTGTTTAAGATCGTCTGCGAAAACACCGAAATGGCTAGGCAAATCATGGAAAAAGGACCTATTGTACTAGGATGCAGCAAACCAACATCCAGCGAGACGCATTTATCAACATACAAATATGCTACCGTTGTTACGAAATAGAAGACCAAATAACTGCAGAATGTCCAAAAAAAGACCTCATGATATGTTTCTAATGCGGGAGAGAGGGGCACACCCACCGATCATGCCAGAGTTCGACGAAACAGTGCATAAACTGTGGAGGACCAAATCGAACAATTGCGATGTCATGCCCAAAAAGGAAAGGCATAATAAAAAGGAAGGAGAACGAAGAAAGATTAAAGGGACAGAAGAACATGACATAGGCTTTGATGACAAAAACTACAGAAAACAACCAAACGACGGAGACACAACACAGCATAGACGGAAAATTGAATGTCAATTACTCACATATAATGAACATTGTCGATACCGGAAGCTATGTGAATACCCTAAACGGAATGCCCAAAGTAAACGGTTTATAACCCATGAAATTTCCCAAGGATGGGGACTCGTCAGCAATATTTAAGGAGAAGATTAGTGACAAGACAACAAAAGCACTAGTCTAAGAAGCAAAAACCACAAGACAAAAACAATGAAGATTCAAATACTGGGGAAACTGATTCGGACAGTAGCACGAAAGAATCCGCCCAGGAGCTTAGAGTCACAAGAAGCAAAGCCAAAAAGAATAGAAGACCAAGTTCACACAAGAAATCAATTAACCCAACGGCATCAATCCCCTATACCGTCGGCATCACTATCACAGAAAGTAAAGTAAGTATCATGTGTAGACGGGAAAAGAACGAGATAAAGAACAAAAGGTTAAACAAGACCTAAAGAGACAAACGGAAACCTAAAAAAGAATATCAAAATGAACAAACGTAAATTGGAAATACTTCAAATTAATACTAACGGTTAGATAAGTAAAAAATGCATATACTGAAATATCTTTAGAGAGCTAGATCCAGATGTTATTTTAATATCTGGCCACTGACTAGACCTAGAAATAGAAAAAATAAAAATATAAAATCACAATGTTGTAGCAACCAATCCTTCGAACAAAGATACGACAGAGTAGAAATTGTAATCAAAAAGGAACTAGACTATAAGACTCACCAAGGATAACCAAATCCGATACACCAGTAGATATACAATTAGAATTAATAAAGCTTATAATACCTACGGGGTACCAATCCCCAACACGAGACGGATTACCAATTTCCAACTTCACTAAGATTTTTAATAAAAGGAACCCAGCTAACTCTGAGCCAAAGTTATTTACTCAGGAAGATTTGAATGATCTTGTAAGAGATCTATCACTCTCAAAGGAGAACCCCGTAAAGGGCGCGGCGATTTGCCATCCTGGCCGCCGTGCTGTCCGGCCCCAGCTTAGCCTCTCTTTCTTCCTTCAAAACTTGTTTCCTCTCTTTTCACACAACCTCTCCCGCAACATTCTCTGGTCAGCCTCTAATTTCACAGGGTAGATGCTGACCTTGTTCTCAAGCCAACCATCCCGGATCGGGGCTGAGGGGGGAGGGAACAATGTTCCCTAACCCCTGAGCTCCGGTTCGGGATGTTTTTTTTTTAACAACCTGCTTCATCCCACCCATACCTTCCTCACATCCCTTTTCCTCTCCTCTTCACATTCTATCCATTTTTACGCCGTGTCTAAGGTGGAGCCGCCATGCCGATGGACTGCCAGGCCACCAGGAGGGAGGGGTGGTCCGGAATGGCGGCGCCTGGTTCTGCCAGGCCTGTAAGCACCTCTTGCAGTGCGGGCAACTGCAAGAGGTGATTAGCTATTGCGTCCCGTATAAAAAAGAGGGTCACCATGCCCATGTATGAAAAAACAACCAAAAAATCCCAATCCCCAACTTCCCCTAAAACAGCGACGAAGCCGCCCTTGGGCAGCTCCAGCAAAAAAATGGAGGTCCTCCTCCCTGTGCTTGCGCGGGGGACCCTCCATATCTCTTCAACCGAAGAGGAGGCTTACTCCTCTCCTACGCCTATGGGTGAAGGGGACTCCCCCTCAACCCCTTTTCTGGAGGTGCTTTCGGGAACCTCCCTCTTACCAGCGGCAGTCCCTTCTGTTCTTTCCAAGGGGAGTGCCAAGAAAGCCAGCAGGCAGCCCTTAGCCAGCCGCTCCAAATCAAAGCGGCTCGGTAGGGCAAACCCCCTTAGGAAGGAGAGGAAAGCCAGGCCCCTTCGGTCGCTTCCCTCAAAAGACCTGCTGGCAAGAATATTAAACCTTGCCGGGGTCAAGGCCTGTGCCTCCCCACAAAAGACTCATGACGCTGCCAAGGAGGCCTGCGATGTCCTGGGAGGGGATAGCCAACTGGAGGCCCCTCTTGTGATAGACATGGGCCTTAAGGAAAACCAGCCTCAGACGGTAGGGCCTTCCATGGGGGTAAATCCGGGCTCAGCGCCAAGCACCGAACCCGAATCCACCCCTATGCAAGGTCCTCCTCAAACGGCTGGGGATTCTGAGGCAGTACAAGGAGGGGAGGGATCTCCTCCAGATGATGCCCCTACGACCACCAGGACCTTCTCCATTTCGGAGAAGGACCAGGCTGAGGCCGGTACATTTGGCCTGGGGGCTTCTATCGGCGGAGGTGAGAAGCGGGTTCATTCCCCGCCCTCCTCTCCTAAAAAAAAAGAAGACAAGAAAGACTAAAATGACTCGGGGCTCCTCTCCATCCGCGAGGGCTGCGGGGACGGATGGGTTTGCTGCCACTCTGGCAAGCGACCAAGCCAAGATCAGCACATCCGGCCCCTCTTTCCCCCTCGGGTACGTAGCTCCTGACCATGACAAAGACCAAAAGTGCACAGGGTGGAGCCTCGATGACATCGGGGCCCCTCATTCAGAGGTTACCTGGCGTTTTCTAGCCTGCTGGCTTCAAACACTTCCTCGTTATTTGCTCCACTGATGGCAGCATGTTGTCCAAGGGCAATATGATCCATCAGAGGAGAGGATTAGCTAGTGCAATTGGTAGAGAGCCGAAGGTGACCCGTTTCTCGGACGGGAGCCTTCTGGTGAATGTGGCGAATCCCGCTGAGGCGGCCAAGATAAGTGCTCTTCGGACACTTCATGGCACCCCGGTTAGTGTGACGCCACACTCTCCTATGAACTTTGTGAAAGGAGTAGTTTATGCGAGGGAACTCGTTGACTACTCCATTGAGGACATCACCCTAGAGCTGGCCGACCATGGGGCGGTCAAGGTCGAACGTGTAATGAGAAAACAGGGAGGGGACTCCAGACCAACCCTACACTCTTCGTCACGTTTGACTGTGACAAGCTCCCTGAGTCGGTGCGTGCTGGTTGGTACCACTACCGCTTGAAGGCATTCGTGCCACTGCCGCGGCGGCGCTATTACTGTCACCGCTTTGGCCATACGAATCGCTCATGTAGACGTGCAAAGTCGGGGTGACCCGAAGTCTGTGTAAATTTCTCTAAGGTCGCACACAATAAGTCCAAATCGTGTGTGGCCAAGTGTGTCAATTACAGAGGACCACACCCTGCTTCTTCGAAGCAATGTGGTGCATATCTCCTTGAGAAAGAAATTTTGGCCGTTCAGGCCCAGGATCGAATCTCATTCCGCGAGGCTAAGGACATGGTCCTGGCGCGCCCGGCTTTGCCTGGGACGTCATTTGCCTCAATAGTTAGAAAGGCACCCTCTGCTCCTGCCCTTTCCAGGCCAGCGCTTATTCGGAGCCCTTCTGCGGGCTCTACCCAACCCAGGCGCTCCCCTGGTAAAGCTAGCGGTAAAAAGAGTTCATACCCAGCCCCGGCTAAATCCAGGGCTCTCCCCTCTTCCCCCAGCGTGACCGTTTTCCGTTAGGCGAAACGGCCACGCATCTCCACCGAGTCGTTAGACTCACAGGAGGCAACACCCCTAAAGATGGTCGCTAGGCCATCTTCCGGGGTTCCTAAAGCTGTTCCCCGAAAGGAGGACAGCAACAAAGGAGCTTCAGCTCCTTCGCCCACGCCTCGAGGTGTGACGAGTGGCTCAGAGACGGTGGTTCCTCGAAAAAAGGGGCCCTCCCCCCTCCGAAGCCTCAACGCCTGCCTAAGGTTTCGAGGCGGAGGGAGGAAAAGACTCGCATTGCAAGCCCAACCTCCCCCCAATAAGTCTTCGAAGGCGAAAGCGCCTTCAGCGCTTTTTCCGGCCAAGAGCGCCCTGGGTTCTGCCCCCGGGAAGCGTACGGCTATTCCGGTGAGGGTCTTTAATTCGAGGAGGGCCCCCACGTCTCCTCCGAGCTAGGCCTGGAGGGCATATTCCTTCAATGGAATTGCCGTGGACCCAGGGCCAACTGGGAGGAGTTGCGGAGACTGGACTCGTCCCGAGCGATTTCACTGTCGCTGAATTTCGTCGTGCTAGGGCTAGGTTCCGGTATAGTTCGAAGCACGCCTACCGCTCTTCTTGGTCGGCATACGTGTCTTCACTTAACGGGAAGACCCCTTTAGCTGAGGTGTGGAAGCGAGTCGAAAGGATTCGGGGCAAGTTCTCGCAGGACCCCCCTTCCGTTCTCAAGGAGAATGGGACCGCAATCTCAGGCCCTGCGTCCGTGGCGGAATCCTTAGCGACCGCTTTTTCTGAATTCTCTAGCCGAGATACTGCTCCGCCAGAATTCAATG
This sequence comes from Ceratothoa steindachneri, assembly GCA_963969495.1. NCBI lineage: Eukaryota > Metazoa > Arthropoda > Malacostraca > Isopoda > Cymothoidae > Ceratothoa > Ceratothoa steindachneri. Next base: position 157,153,040 of record OZ018322.1, on the reverse strand, counting down.
CATGTCGTAATGTCGCGGAAGGCCGCCGGCTGGACTCCACCTCCAAAGGCGGAGAACCCTTCAACGACAAGTTTACTGTGAGTGAGTTGCGTTCCGCTCTCGCTTCGTGCGCGGACACCGCCCATAGTCCGGAAATGTCCCGTACGCCATGCCTTGACACCTGGGTGAGCGAAGCATGGCATTACTGTTAGATTTTTTCAACAGGATCTGGGTGGATGGTCTTCTCTCAGACTCCTGAAGAATCGCTACTGTGCTCGCCTTTCGCAAACCGGGGAGAGATTACTCTACTCCGACCGGTTTTCGCCCAATCTCTCTAACCTCTTGCGTGTGCAAGTTGATGGAGGAATTGGTAAATGTTAGATTAGCCTTTTTTCTGGACAGAGGAGGCCATCTGTCTTCCGCACAGTGCGGCTTCCGCAAGTTCCACTCCACGTCGGATGCTCTGCTCCGACTGGAAAATGCCGTCTGCGAGGCTTTCCTTCGTAGACGGCACTACGCCACGATCTTTTTCGATCTGCAGAAGGCCTATGATACCGCATGGCGATACAATATCATGGAGACTCTTCACATGATGGGTACGAGGGACGCCTTCCAATGTTTATATCTGAATTTTTGCGAGATCGTCGATTCCGAGTAAAGGTGGGGGGAGCCCTCTCCGGCCCAAAGGAGCAGGAAGAGGGTGTCCCGCAGGAAAGTGTCCTCAGTGTTACACTCTTTGCCCTGAGCATCAATGGCATCACCTCAGTGCTGCCGGAAGATGTTCTCGCTACACTCTACGTGGACGACCTATCGATCTCTTTTGGCGTGGCCCAGATGCCAACTCTGAGCGTCGACTCCAACAGGCATTGAACCGCGTCTCTCGCTATGCCGAAGCGCAAGGGTTTTGGTTTTCTTTGGCGAAGACTAAGGTGGTGCACTTCTGCCGCTATCCACGGCTTCACCCTGACCCAAATTTGTTTCTTAATGGGGTGCGCCTGGATCTGGTTGAGTCACACCGTTTCCTTGGTCTTGTATTGGACCGACGCCTCACCTGGGAGGCTCATATTCAGAGCCTTAGGGTCTCTTGTACCCGTGCCATGGACATTCTCCGTTCTGTGACGTTCAGCGCTTGGGGCGCTGATAGGGCTACTGCCTTCCTTTTTTATTGATCCTTTGTTCGCTCGAAGCTCAACTACGGATGCGAGTTTTATGCATCCGCAGCCGAGCGTTTATTTCGGAAGGTGGATTCGATCCACCACACTGGCCTTCGCCTTGCGACCGGTGCCTTCCGCACTTCCCCCATTGAGAGCCTGTTCGTCGATACTGGGGAGATGCCACTCGCTCTGCGCCGCGTGCAGTGCATCACTTGCCTGTACGCGCGAGCCTGGTGCCTCATTTAGTCGCCAACAGCTTTCACTGCATCCGCAGCTGATCTCGATGGTGCCTATGCCACCGAGAGACGCCAGTCATACCCTCAAACCAGAGTAGGGCCAGGAAACTCCTTCGAGAGGTAGATATAGCTCTCGGGCCGGTGGCGCCCCTTGTTCTGCTTAGGACGCCACCCTAAAGGGTACCACATTTGGCTATTTGTCGCCACGCCTCTGCTCCCAAAGCTTATACTGCACCGGGAGTATTGCGTTCGACCTTTTTGGAGCACACATCGTTCACGCTGGAACCGTGCCAGTGTATACGGATGGCTTCAAGTCCCAAGAGGGGGTCGGCTTCCACGCCGTATCCCCTCTGTTTGAAGTTAGCGGGGCACTTCCAGGCACTCCGTCTGTCTTCACAGCCGAGCTGGTGGCAATACATTACTCGGTACGGGAGATTACGCGACGTGCCCGGTTCGGAGACCGGATTGTGATCTATAGCGACTCACAAAGCGTCTTGAGTGCTCTCAGGGCATTGGAATCTCCACATCCCCTGTTTCACGAAGTCCGTGACGCCACGGTTTTGGCGAGCCGGGTGGATGTCGAGATAATCTTCTGCTGGGTTCCTGGACATGTAGGAATTGCGGGCAATGAGCGCGCCGATGAAAGCGCCAAAGAGTCCGTGAGGACTCTGCGACCGGACCAGCGTTTCGCTCTTCCTCACACCGACTACATGGCAGGAATACGGGCAGCTCTTCGGACTGCTTGGCAAAGAAGATGGAAGACGGTCGAAGGGAACTTAAAGTTGCGTGCCATTGCGCCGCAACTGTTCCCATGGACCTATCCCCCAATGCCGCGGCGGCTTCAGGTTGCTTTCTGTCGTCTCCGAATAGGACACACTCGTGTGACACATCGCTATTTGATGGAGCCCTCGCCTGCGCCCTATTGCAACGACTGCGTCTTCCCCCAGTCTTTTCGGCACATTCTTGTCGAATGTCCCAGTCTGGGTGATCTTCGCGCACGATACCTGTCCCGGTATCGAGATGGGTGGGGTCGCTACAACCTGTTCCTTGTACTCGGGACAGATTCGTGCACATTCACTTGTGGACTTGTTGACTTTTGGGGGGAGGCCGGGCTTCCCCCTTTATTTAAGGTTCTATTTTTTGTTATTTTTTTTTTGTAGGTTGCACTCTCCTGCACCGGGGTGCGGGGTGAGGGAGACCTTCCCCCGCTGCCATAGATTGCTTCCTGGTTGTTAAGTTTTTTCAATTTATATCATTGTTAAGTTTTCATATTTTTATTTTAAAGTAGCCTAGTTCTAGGCTGTCATGTTTTTCGGCGACTTATGCCCAAGTGGGTAGTTGCCAGATGGGCTCTATAAAATTAAATAAAAAACTTTAAAGGAGAAAGCAGAACTTCTAGCATTTCGACTACATGGAAAATACTTACTCGAGATAAATGTGCATGTGAGTTGTATTAGAAAACGTAATCGTGATTTAACTTCATTATTTACAGTTAAAGGACCTCTCTGCTACTGCTATGATATAACTGGATTGTTCGAATCCTTGCCACAGTCATATGAGGCGTCTGACTGGAGTCTCTTTATTGATGCTTCTACGACAAGTCTGAAAGCTTTCCTCTTGCACAATGACAATGTACAGCCTTCCTGTCCTTTTGGCCATTTTGTCCACCTTAAGGAGACATGACAATATAGATATTCTTCTTAAAGCCATAAACTACCAAGCACATCAGTGGCGTATCTGTCGTAGGATAAAAGTCATAGGCATGCTAATAGGTTTGCAAGGAGGAATCAAGAAGTATTTTTGCTTCTGTAGGATAGCTGTGCCACTGAAAAACTTTATGACAAGCGTGACTGGCCACTTTGGTCTCCATATGAGCCTGGAATAAGCAGGCTTCAGTCTTTCCCCCTGGTAGAGCCTCAGTAAATATATCTGCTACCTTTTCATTTGGAACTATGTCTAATGAAAAACTTCGTAAAAGCAATGGCTAAGGACAATTCTCAGGGATTCCAATATAGGAGTATGTGCAAAAAATTCCACAACTAAGCGTAGCAAAACTAAAAGAAGGCATATCTGTGCCCCACAAATCAGGGAGCTTTTAGCAGACTCGACTTTGAGAAGACCCTTACTACTCTCGAACGCTAGCCTTCAAGTGGTTATGTGCAAACTTTCTGGGCATCAACAAGTCACCTGCATACGGAGATGGCGTGGAAAACCTTCTTTAATCGTATAAAGAAATGGGATACCCTATGTCACTTAAAATCCATTTCCTGCATTGGCACCTCTACCTTTCCCAGAAAATCTTAGAACTATAACTGACGAGCAAGGTGAACGTTTCCACTAGGATATCAAGACCATTGAAACTCGATATCAAGGACTTTGGAATGAGAGCATTATGGGAGATCATTGTTGGATGTTGTATCGTAATAATCCTAAGAAAGAATTCAAACGCAAATACTATGCACAACGTTTATGAATTCGAGTTTTGACTTATTAGCCCTTCAATCATTGTTTAGCATTCTTATACAAGTAATATAAGTACCATTAACTTTATGATGTTTGTTGAATAAATAAAACATGGCTATTTATCTTTATCATATGTTTACGCCTAAAGAGAATAATAAATTTTAGATTTTCTCTATGTTACATGCATCATTTTGTGTCAGTTCAACTTCCCAATGCACATGGGAGAGATATACAGAAAGCAATTTTTTTAGAGCAATGGCGCTATGCAACCATATATCACCTGTTTCGGCAAAGAAATCGGAGTAAAGCGCTACATTCTATCAGCGACTGCGGTCATATTGCATTTGCGAATATCTCGAAAACCTGATGTGCTAAAGAACAACTAAAGTCAGATTTAAAATTCGCGAGAAAAATTCCATGAACAAATTTGCTCAGGTCTCTGATGATTAACAGAGAGTTCAAATTTGTTGGTTAGTGTATTTGAAACTATAAAGAATTACAAGATGACAATTGTAATTCTTTAGATCGAAATAAGCACTTAGAACCAAGTACCTTCTCATAGATATTTTGATCTTAAACTTATTTACGCTCAATTGCAAACAGATTTCTGATCTCAGGATGATTAATGATTCATGCTCTAAGTTGGAAGCCCCCTCACTATTTCGCTCATGTGATTCATGATAAAAGTTTGGCAGATTATATCGAGAGTTGCCAACAATTATGAGATTATCATTATAACAAATTAATTAAGATGCAGCGTAAACTCATCATAAGGATATTGCGCGAGATGGTGTCTAATGGCCTAATTTATTATGAAAGGACTTGCATTGAAAACAAATATGAAGGTACAATAGCTATTAGCTACCAATCGGTTATTCTTTAAAATACTGATGAAAACTTATTCATGTTAATGTAATGAGCAACGTTGATTTATATAAAGACTGCTTAATATCACAACCAAGTGTAATTATTAGAACGGAAGTACAGCATACGTTTAGCGAGGTCTGTCATTACATTTATTGCCGCATAAACATCCTCATTTTGTGAAGATTTCCTGTAATTTTAAGTGAATAATTAAACACGGGGCGTATTATTGTAGTTGTATTCATTTTTATTATTGGTCACCGTTGAATATTATTATGGAATTCCTCTGGTTTGACCTCAATTTTTTTAATAATGCCATCAGCTGATTGTTCCTTATAATGATAATGATATGATATAGGAGACCTTTTTTTTCTAACTTGTTTTTCACCAAATGTAAGACGCATAAGGCAACATTATGAATAGACGCAACTTTTTCTGACGTTCTCAGGGTATAGCAATGCTACTGAGTAACGATTTATTTTATTTCATTGCAGCTTTAAATGCTTCCAACTTAATCTCATCTATTTGCTTGGTATCAGTTGACCTAGTGTAGCTTATTGATTCAATATTAAACATATTTTTCATATCTTCCTCTACCGCACTATCTAAGAATGCAAAATCCAGAGTGCTAGAAAAGCGCTAACTAAGCTTATATTCGGTTTTAATTTTAGGAGTGCACTAGGATGCTTTATGTAAATGTTTATATTAATGTTTATATTAAAGAGAGATTCTTAGTCATCTAGTAAATGCGTTATTTACCAGGGGTAAACAAGCAAAGAACATTACAAAATATATAATCTGAGTGAGCAATTAGCAAGATAAATCAAGAATGCACTTATTCAATTGCATTTTTAAGGAGCTGGATTACATCCACTTCTGTCAATTCTTGAAAAGAAATGGTAGCTGCTCAACTTAAAATAGATAGGAATGCCTTTCATACCCATAGGCAACCATATTATTAAGTGATGTGTTTAATCTTATTACATTGAAAGTGATCGTGATTTTGCATCAATCAAAATAGAAATAGCGAGCGGCTAGATTCAGGTGTTACGACTTTCATTATGCACTCCTTAATTATAGTGTTAATTAAAGGAAATAATGTAGTCACATCGTAGCCATATTTGGTCTACACACTTGGGTGGCGACCATCTCACTTACATATGACTTGTAACCTGAGGTATCTAATAAGGAAATTGTAGAAAAAATGGCTACATTAAGCATCCTGGAGGAGTATAGGTACATTAAAGCCCCCATCCTCCCTCATGAGGAGAAGCGTATGAAAGGTAGCCGGCGAAACTGCTTACCATGTGTGATCTCCCCGCCGCTGTGGGCAGTTGGAGCTAACATCTGTTTTAAGGCGACCACCTAAGGTCCTTAAACGACGCCCTAACGATCCAATTACCTACGAGACCCATAAACCCGTGGTTATGGAAAAAAAAGCGGTGCGAGTCAGAAGGCACGCCAAGTAGCGGTGCGGTTGCGAGCCTCTAATTTGCGAGCTGACTTAGGCACCCCAGTGCCACCTCAGGAATTCTCGCTCTCCCCAGATGCTAACTCACCATTTACTCTCCCCTTCCCCTTTGCCTCTGTGGGCTGGTCACTTTCCCTTTTAGATGGGGCGGCAATCCGCCTATAAATAAGCTCCGCAAAGAAAGAGAAGGTGATTATCAGAAGTTGATACGCCAGAGTAGGATTAGTTCGTGAAGATCGATCCATCGGCCAGACAAGAAGATTATTAGAATTCGATTCGCCAGAAGAAAGATTAGTTCGTGAAGATCGATCTTTCAGCCAGACTAGAAGATTAAAGTCGATACGCCAGAACAAGGGTTAGTTCTTGAAGATCGATCCTTCAACCATACAAGACTATTTCCGTGAGAAACGATAGGATCAGATTGAGAAAATCGATCCTCCCTTTTAGGGCCGTATTAACCTGAATAGTCAAACCTTAGATCGGTGCCATACCGAAGAAGCCTTTTCAGTCTGCAAAGAAGTCCGACTGAAGAAAAGCAAAGCCGCTCACACTCGAGCGACTCTCACATCTCAAGCTCCGTAAGAGTGAGAGGAGAAGAACCCAGCCCCAACGAGCTCCCGTTCTTTAATTACGTTGAAGAATCAGCCCCCGTCACAGGCGACAAGCAATTCCTCCTCGACGAAAATTCAACCAGCGGCCACAACACTTTAAAGCGAGAGATATGTCCTCCAGCGACATCCGGCAATCCCTAATACCTACCTGTAAGTTAAAAATAACATTTATATCTCTATTGCGATAGTAGAAGTTTAGTACCTCCCACGTTTTAAAGGAGAGTAGAAACCATTGTTCTTGAACCTAGGTCATATGTGTTTGTAGACAAGAGTAGGTTAATTTAATGTTTAACGCTAATCAAATAGAGTCGCGATAAAAAAATACTAATCGGCAATTGGTATGTTTACGGGAAGCCTATTTGTTTATTTTTTGTCATTGAAAGATCTTTGATGCCAAAGATAGAAATGTGTTAACTGTTGGTTTGTAATAGTTAAGTGTTTCATTCAAAATACATGTTTATTTTGGTAGATTCTGGTGTTTCCTCTTATCCTTATGTGTTTAAAAATAGCTCTTCCTTAAGAAAAAAACCTACTGAATTAGCACTCTTAGAACAAAGGCTACTTCATCATAGAAGTAACTCACGCCCCTTAAAGCATACCACTACTAAAAGGGTATCAAAGAGTATAGTGATCAAAACCAAGGGTCATTCTACGACACATATTACTGTACATAAGTTTCCACTCCCATTAGATGTAATAGTGATTGTCGAGAAAAGATAAAGTTGGAATTGAGATCCAAATTTTATCATATTAATGTCAATATTGGACGATCGATTTAGTGATTTGGCATAACTTCTACATGAAGCTATAATATTAGAGGTCGACTTAAAAAAAATCTCAAGGAAAGTCAAGAAATTTTTTCCTTTGAACAGGAAATTCGTTATTTCTATTTTAAACTTGAACAGGAACTGCATATCCCCAAATCCTTACATCTAGCTGTGTTATCTCTAAATGAAGTGTAATTGTGAGTCTTGAGCATTGAATGTTAATTAGTTGCACAAAATTTACAACTACTAGATTAGTTATCATTACTAATCTAGTAAGTTTAAAATAGTAAGATTGTCAAAGGTAGAAGAAGACTGAACAATGGATAATTAGACACAGAATAATACTTAAAAGTTGATTTTTAACTTTCATTTTAGATAAAACTCCCATTTTGGTTATTTTTTTTAGTAATGTTTTAATAATCGAAAATATCATTGATTGCAACAGAATTTAAATCTAGCTGGTAAAAAAACTCTGTATTAAATAAATACACTGTACAACAATTTTCTGTGTAAAAAAAAACATAGAACTCATGGGCATTTTACAATGAAGTTTAGTGCGTTGAATTCGAATTTGAAAACAAAAACTTTGCATCACGTAACATTTTATTGCAAATTACAAATTTATTAATTTTGCAATTAATATCGATTTCCACGATACCATAAATTTCTTTCACTCCCAAAGTCAGATTAAATGTGTTTATTTTAATTAATTCATGAATATAAATAGGAATCAGCATGTTTGTTAGCATTATGTAATGTATTAAACTACATTTTTGTACTTACTTCTTGGTTTGTAAGACGTCTCAGGTGTGTCATGCTTCAGGTTCCAGCAGAAGTCAGCCAACATTGCAGAGCTCCATTTTTCCTTATACCTGTTTTCCATGTCGCTAAATCTCGAAGGAACATTTTTTTTTAAGAGCTCATCTGGTGACTGCCTACTTGGGGATTAGACGCCGTATTCAACATTGCCTAAAATTAGGCATATGTAAAAGAGGATGCTAAAAAAAAAATAAAATAAACAAGAAAAAAGGTAATAAGAAGGAAGCAAGCTCTGGCGTCGGGGCGGAGGGGGGGGGGGAGGGCAGGCGAGTGTGTCCAATTCGGAGACGACAGAATGAAACAAGAAACCTTCACGGCATTGGTGGGTATGGCCATGGGAAGAGTCGTAGCGAAATGGCACACAACTTTATCTTCACTTCCACCATCTTCCCTATTCTTTGCCAAGCAGCCCGAAGAGCTGCCCGTATTCCTGCTATGTAGTCATTGTAGGGAAGAGCTAAACGCTGGTCCAGTCGCAGAGTGTTGAGGGACTCTTTGGTTTCCTCGTTGGCACGCTCATTCACCGCAATTCATACATGTCTAGGAACTTAGCAGAGAATAATCTCGAGATACGCCCGGCTTTCCAAAACTGTGGCGTAACGGATATCGCGAACCAGGGTATGCGGAGATTCTAATGCCCCGAGTGCACTCAGGGCACTTTGTGAGTCGCTATAGATCATAATCTGGTCTCCGAACCGGGCACGTCACGTAATCTCCCGTACCGAGTGGTGTATTGCCACTAGCTCTGCCCTGAATACAGACGCAGAGCCTGGCAGAGCCCCGCTCACTTCAAACATAGGGGAGACGGCGTGGAAGCAGATCCCCTCTTGGGACCTGGAGCCATCCGTATAAACTGGCAAGGTTCTAGCGTGACACAAGGCATGCTCCAAAAAGGTCGAAAGCAATACTCTCGGCGCTGCATAAACTTTGGGATCAGAGGCGTCTAGACAAATGGCTTAATGTGGTACCCTTCAGGGTAGCATTATCGGTAGAAGCAGGAGCGCTACCAGCCCAACAGCTATATCTACCTCTCGAAGGAGTTTTCTACCCCTAATCCCAAAGGGCTTAGGGTATGACTTGAAGATCTCACTGGCATAAGCACCGTCGAAATCAGCTGTGGATAATTTGAGAGCTAATGGTGACAAAGGGAGACGCTGTGCTCGTGCGTACAGGCGAGTAATGCACTGTGGACAGCGCATAGATAATGGCATCCGTCTAGAATCGACAAACAGGCTCTCAATAGGGGAAGTTCGGAAGGCACCGGTCGCGAAGCGAAGGATGGTGTGGTAGATCGAGTCCATCTTCTGCAATAGACGTCCGGATGCGGATGCATAAAACTCATACCTGTAGTCAAGCTTCGAACGGAGAAAGGATCGAAAAGAAAGTAAGGCAGTAGCCCTATCAGCACCCCGAGCGCTAAACGTCACGGAACGAAGAAATTCCATGGCACGGATACAAGAGAAACTAAAGCTGCGAATATGAGCCTCCCAGGTGAGTCGTTGGTCAAATACAAGACCAAGGAAACCTTAGGATTCAACCACTTAAAGGCGCACCCCAATAAGAAACAAATCTTGTCGGCTGCAGAAGTGCACGACCTTATTCTTGGTCAAGAAAATTCGAAACCTGTGCACTTCAACATAGCAAGAGACATGGTTCGATGAAAGTTAGAGTCAACGCTCTAGAGTTGGCATCTAGGCCGCACTAAAAGGTCGTGACGTACAACGTAGCGAGAACATCTTCCGACAGCACCGAGGTGATACTGTTGATGCTCAAGGCAAAGAGCGTGATAGTGAAGACACTTTACTGTGAGACCCCCTTTTCCTGCTCTATTGGGCAGGAGATGGCGCCCCCAACCCATACGCGCAATCGACAGACTCGCAAAAATTCATATGTAAAGATTGCGAGGCCTCCCTTCGCCCCCATCGTTTGAAAAGTCTCCATGATACCGTATCGCCATGCGGTATCATAGGCCTTCTCCAGAACAAAAAACACCGTGGCGTAGGGCTGTCTACGAAGGAAGACACCACAGACGGCATTTTCCAGTCGGAGTAGAGCATCCGACGTGTAGTGGGACTTGCGGAAGCCGCACTTTCCAGAAGACAGATGGCCTTCGCTGTTCAGAAAAAAGGCTAATCTAACATTTATCAATTTCTCCATCAACTTGCACACGCAAGAGGTAAGAGAGATTGGGCGGAAACCGGTCGGAGTATAGTAATCTCTCCCCGGTTTGCGAAAGGCGAGCACTGTAGCGATTCATCAGGAATCTGGGAGGAGACCATCCACCCAGATCCTGTTGAACAAATCTAAAGGAAAGGTCATGCCTCGCTTACCCAGGTGTCGAAGCATGGTATACGGGACATCGTCTGGACCATGGGCGGTGTCCGCGCAAGAAGCAAGAGCGGAACACCATTGCATTTGGATGGTTGAATCACATATGTCACTTATATGCCTATTCAACTAGTTCATTTAAATTAGTTGAAACTCTGAAATTTCCCAGCATTTCTCAGTCAATGGCGGCTAATTTGTATCACCAGCAAATATAGACATTTGGCTTTAAATACCTAACTCTAGGAGATAATTGTAAACAAAGTAAAATCATACCTCCCACTCAGAACCCTGGTGCATATTTCAGCTAAATTTAAAATACCCAGTACGGGGTTTTTCAAAAGTCCTGTTACACTAATTACGACTGTTTTACCAAAGGACACAATGATAGGTCTGATGCAATTAAGCACGTTTTTATGGTTTTAACATATAGACATGTGTTTAAATTTTAAAATTATAAGATGGGGCTACTCTTGGTGTCGAAAACGCATTCCAGGTGAAACCTGAATGCTGCGCACTGTCGCGGACGAAGTCCTATCTCATACTTTCCCCTCACGCGGTTAATTAAGAGAAGACTTCAGCTCATTCACGTTGCTGTGGCGGAAACAGCAGGTCATACCCTCGACATGCGCCCAGACGCTGTTGTCGAGGGAATAGAGGTGGGGAAACTGCGGCGGACAAATTCCGTCGGTCAGATGTTCACTTTTGACAGCATCCACTCTTTTACAGTCTTGGGCAGTGTGGGCCGGGTTATCTACCTGCAGAAATATGTACGTTCTGCGCTTTTTTCGTAATCTTTTTCATCTAAAGAAGGATTTTCGTAGCAAAGATGTCCCTGGAATAGGCCGGGGTGAGCCTGTAACCGGCCAAGGACCACACAGGTGTGATCTTCTCGATATTATTCAATGCCACGATGGTAAGCATCATCACAGAGACCGGATTCTTGGTTTTGCACACCACCGGACCTTGAAGACGTCCGAGCCGAATATTACGACTCGTTCTGCTTGTTGAAGCTTGGATCGATTGTGAAGGTTGTTTTATCAGAAAAATATGAAAATTCGTTTGCTATGACTCTTCAAGTCGTTGGGAAGACGACGAGAGCGTTCTGAAACCGACGCTGTTCTCGCATAGAGTCGGTGAGTAATGGTTGTCCACGTGCCTCAAGCTCTTGCCACCTTACTCCTTGACGGCTTTATATACCGGGACCAACACCGACATGTTCTTCTGTTTCGCGATAGCATTCATTTTGAGATTCGGAGCAGATTTTAAGTCCTTTCGCATAGTAAAACAGTTGAGAATTTGAACTCTGGCTTGACAAGGTCGATCTTTGAGGTCTATCCCATTCTTAAGCCTCTTCGCGACTCTTTGATGGACTCTTTGTGACTTTGAGCCGCTTGTTGATGTCGGACTTGTTGTGGCCTGCTGGTAGGACAGAAGAAAGCCGAGATCTCGATTCTTTTACTTCCTTTTCAACACACCTTCACACGATGGAAAAGATGTTTTAATGACATGTGCTGAAAATGAGAACTTTAAGTTTGTTTGGCATAACTTTTCTACATATCACACACATTAACCTCTCAATAGATGAAGAAACGAGTGCAACAGAAGATTCGAAAAACCTAGTATACATATCTTTAGGGACATTTTTGGCCAATTTCCTTACAAATGTTCCAATAATTTAGCGACTTTTGCTTTAACTGCAGCGCTATTTTGAAATTCTTATTTTGCAACCCTTTAAATATTTGAAAAATAAGAAATTTTCGAATGATACTCTAAAGATTCTCTTTAAACTGTGTAAAAAGTAAATATTGTAATAGTTTTCATTCGAATAATTTGGTCAAATTTATTAATTAAATAATTATCAATTTAGTAATGATTTATTCTGTTGATCTTCTTTACCCCAAGGAAACTAATTTTAAAAATTAACTCGATCTTATATATTGAGTTTTTCTATTTAATGAAATAAGTGTAATTTTAAATAAGACTGGCGCAGGACTTTATTGCTACTAAATCATGTAATACTTCTTCATATCTTTGAAATAGTGGCTTACGAATAATATTTCGATGGCGGAAACAAAAAGCCGATATTTAAACATGTTTCTGCAACACAAGAATTCTTCTACGACAACACGATGAAATGACATGAGAGGGATTAAGTTACACTCTCGCGTTTGTTTTTAGTATTAATAATAGATATATTTTTTGATGGACAAAGATGTTGAAGGTTTAGAAGTATTTACTTTTTAGGAATGTTTAGTAGCACGATCTGTTGGCCATTTGTCTGCATCAATTAGTAAAATTACACAAAACTCAACATGTTCACATAACCTGCTACTCGTAGCTTTCTATGTACATCGTTTTTCAAAACTTAAAAATATTCCCTGTTTCCTCCGTACCTCAAAGAAACATTACCTAAACCAAAAGGCAAATGAACTTACTTTATCGTCGTGGGCAAAGATCCGCAGCGTTCATGCGAAAGTCGTGAAAGCGCTCCTCCAAACTTGTAAACTTTCCCCAAAAAAGTGTGATTACGAGATAACCATCGAAATGTTCTTCGAATACCAGCCGCTTAGAAGTTCTTTCGATTTACGTTGGAACCCACACAAAACACCTATACCTTTGATACACAAATTTGACCTCGTGTTTTTCTCCCGTTTTGCTTGGGCCACTGATTTTCTCTGAGCGCTTTTCAAAATAATGAATTATGACCTTCCGAGAAAAAACAAACCAGTCACCAAACTTTTGGCTGAGACTTCTACATGTTTGTAGATTTCTGTATAGGTCTGTTAGTTCTATAAAAACCAATACACAATCCACAAGATTGCATTTTCTGAAAAGGTCTGCACAAAGCCAATTTTTTTAAACTCGCACCTCGAAGTAGTCACTTTTGTATTATCTTGGCAAATAACGTTTCTTTCACAACTGAAATTAAATTTTTCATTAGTAGTAACTTTCATCCCACACGTCTGACAGGACCTCTCTTTCTGTATCACTTATGTTAAAAAATCAAGCTAATAAGCCTTTATTTTTTCATCACACAAAAGGGCTAGATTGCGAATGTTGAAAAAAATTGACACATGTGTTCCCTAATAAAAACTCATATTGTTTTGGAGTGAAAAAAGGCAAAGAAGCGCAAATGCATCGTGAAACGTGCGAGTCGTTTAAGAAATCTTGCCGAGAATCGTGTTGAAATATTGTTCTTTTGTGACTTATAAAAAGTGATACACCCTTTCTACTATTGATTATTACTCATAGAAGAAAACTATTGAAATTCTTATTTAAAATTACTGAAATAAATCTAAATATCTTAAAATATTATTTTATGTAATTAATCTTGTTTATTTAAATGAATATAGTATTTATTGTATTACTGATTTCACGTGTTTTAAAAGGGTTTCAATTATAATCATTCTGGGTTAAGCACCTAAGGAGAAGATTTTTTCATTCACTAGGTGAAAGTAATTTATCTTTATAAGTAGTTTTAGTATATCTCTTAAAAACGTATTCTGTCTCTATAGTTTGAAACTCGTAACAATTTAAGTTCTACTAAGCAGGTAAATATAATTCTATTTTGCCTTCTCATCCAAAATAATTTTTTACTTTTTCTAAACTTTTTTCTAAGCAGATTTCAAATTTTTAATACATTTTTGTATATTACCTATCATCTTTATATAAGTTAAATTGCTATTCTCATCCAATAATGTAGTTAATTATATGCATAAGCAAACGTAGAATGGGAAGTTCTGTGATTGATGGTCAATTAATGTGAAATTCAACGTTTAAAGTATGACACATACGAGAATGTACATAGACTGACATTTGAAGTAAAAAACGTTTTCGTCTGCCATGTTAATATACACCGGTTAAAAAACGTATGCATTGGTGAAACTTAAAGTATTTCTAACCAAACTCAGTAAAATTTCCAGTGTTAATCTGCAAGTATTCTTTCCTTCAGAGAACCTTTGTAGTGCTGTATCATAGCACTGATATCTAGATGGAAGCACTCTCTTTGTTTATCACACACTCCTCAAAATTTTCAGAGGTGAATTTATATTATAGCAGCATGAGGTGCTAAAATATTTTTAACAACATTTTCAATATCTACATTTCTCTAGTTTCTCAAAAGAATTTAGCAAAGCAGCCCAAATTAATACTAGCTTCCGAGTATCTATAGGTATGTGATCTGTTGATGTTTAAATAGTTGCTTGATCTGTAGACCAATGAAGACGCTTTCCTTCAGCTTTTCCTAAATGATCTTGGGAAATTTATGTACATCGTACTAACGAGCAGAGAGAGCAAAGCATTTTGTCGAATAACGAGAAGTTTATAACGATGTGTAAAATTCATGGTTTTTAGGTTTTTCTCATATCCAACTCGAATGCATGTAATGTATAGGACTCGGTGAGTTTGTCAAAAGCTTTAAAATACAGCAAACAGCAGTGTTATATAAAAGCAGACTGCATTCCCATCATCATACCAATGCCTTTCAAGTATCTCCAATTTTTTTATTGCATTTCTGGTATTTTATGGCATCTAGATGGTTTCTTGTTTCTATTTTGATTATCTCCAACATTATAATTTCTTCAATGAATCGTTGAATTATCGGCACTGAGTACTTACTACCTTGCTTTTGCAAATGGATGCAGATCAATCGGTTAATGTCGTGCCAGAAAAATAAGGACAGTCTACTGTAAAATATGAATCAAGAGCTTGAGTCCTTTTTCTTAAATATGATACCTGAACGTCCTAAATAAACACACATTTTTCTTTTAAATATGATGCTTAAAGTTAAATTTTATCCTTCAGTATTGCCAAATCTCTGACCAAAATATTTAATTCTACATGCGAGAACTGTAGGCTGTCTTTCTTCTCAAGTACAACATCTGTGTCCGTGATAGTTTCATCTATAATAGTGCAACCTTCCTCATCATACTCATCTTCATCCTCGCTACTTTTGTTGTCATCCTCTGCTGGGAATGAAATGGGAAAATTAATGTTGTGTGGCACTGGCAATAAAGTGTATTCAATACGTGGGCAGATCAGCTCAAAGCTGTATTTAGGTTAAATTTCCGTCAGTTAGTGTAGGCAGAAATAATAATCTGTATCATGCTTTTAACTTCCTAATAATCCATGGAACAAACTATACACACAAAACCTGGCGACCATTTTCGGTCTTGATCCACACGAGGACAACAGAAATACAATGGGTATATCTTTAGAAAACTCACCCTATATTATTATTTTCATCCCTCTAAATTTCTTACACATTAATAGTTGCATTTCATCTGCAAAACATTGAATATTGCCGAAATTATTGTAATTAATATGCTCCTAGCGCAAAACAAAATTGGTAACTCTTTGTTCGAGCTTAAAGAGAGCATGGGGCTAGGGAGGCGATCCCATTGCCTTTGTTTCTACGTTTAATTAAGAAGTGCCAATGGATTACTCTGTATCATTTAAAAAAATCTTGCCTATTTTCAAATTGTTAGAAATTTAATAGTTGAGTTCAAGTATCGAATTTAATTAGTTAATTATTCTTCCAATATATGTATTTATACAGAGCTCAAACCATTCAACATTTCCGTTTGTTCGATCCATCTCTAGTTGTATTTAATTATTTGTTGCTGCGGCAAGATACTTGCATTTTATTCTATTTGTTTATTTTCAGTTGCTTACTTACGTTAATTTCAAACCTTTACTTAGAATATCCATTAAATATATTCTTAAGTTCGAATTCCGGGTATTACATTGGCTAGAATTTAAATATCTTCTCATAGTCTTGAATATTTTCATCAATTTCCATCTTAACCTTTTATCGTCGATACCGAATAATCGATCGGTGATCAAATATTCCTTTAATCAATAGCGCAAGCAAATCCACAATGAACTTCAAATGGTAGTGCAGATGGTGACAAAATAATGAGGGATGAATTCAAGCATCTACTTCTATGAAGTCAGAACGAGTGGTCTGCGACCATCACTCCCTATTTTTTTGAAAAACTGTACCGATATATAATTCAGTTCCAACTTAGTAATGTCATCTCCTGTGACTAAGTACTGTTATTATCCCGGCTTTCAACATTAATTCATGATCTGGGTTATCCATTTGGCCCACCTCCAAAATTCTCGTGGGGGGAATTAAAGTTTTGAGCTACTCCCTTTTGTTCTGGGACTCAGTCAGAGGAGTACATTTTCTGGTTAACAACGGTTACACTTTCTCTATTTATCATACCGAATTCGTAAGATATCATAAAAACCCCTTCCATAGTGGCATCTCTAGAGAACATATTACATCAAAATAAAACGTTGTTTACTTCCTTTATATCCAGGATGCACCTTTTCAATTTTTTACTGGTAGTAGTCCGTCACTCCAAAACTAATGCCAGATTTTATGCAGTATTTCTCAATCATGCTTGATTTGAAACGACATTCGCTCAAAGAGTTGGCATCCCATTTTGAAACAGCCTAAAAAATGTTAATTTTATTCTCGTCTTAAAGTAACGAGTCAGGCAAAAAGAAAGTAGCTAGAAAAGTAGCCCCCCCCAAAAAAAAATCACTCACGAAATCAGGGGCCGCTAAGCTTAACAATAATCGAAAGGCTAACACCAGATTGCTAAATGTCGGCGGCGCTATCGTCGTCTTAAATTCCCTAATAAATATCACTGGTCAACACACTTTTTTGACGTGCTTACTTGAAATATGGCATCTATTTTTTTGTAGCATATTAGATATTTATTCTAAGCATATTCCTATTTTACGACGTACTGCATGTATTTACTGGGTATGGATAGTTTCCTAATTGTTATAGCTTCAAACCATAGCTTAAAATGTTAACAGAATTTGAAAGGATAAATGCATTGTAAGATAAAATCAGCTATTACTAAATACAAACAGGTTATTTTTCTGATATAATGGAGAAAACACAAGCAATCTTACACATACCTATACATTCATGGAAGAAATTTTCGCATACGAGATTGTTTGATGTCTACACAGTCTCGTTAAATACTCCAACCTTAGTCTACCATCAGGTTTGTGTTCCATTGGCCTTGATATCTCTCCTCCATAATCTTGATATCTTGATTAAAACGCTCCCGGTGTTCATCACTCATGTTACCAAGATTAGCAGGAAATTCACCAAGATGGCTCTTGAGGAAATGAACCTTTATGTTCATGTTACAGCCGAAACGATGAAAGCCATCGAGTAATGACTCTACCAAATCCTTGTAGTTAGCAGCCTTTTTATTTCCGAGAAATCCTTTCACAACATCCACAAATGAATCCCATGCTCATTTTTTTTACGTCATTCATCAAACTCGAGAAGTTTGGTTTTCCATTGACTTTCTGATTTGTGGCCCATCAAATCTCCAGCCTACATTTTATCATAAGTTAAGCCAGGAAATAATGTACATATGAATTTGAAACAGTCACCCTCCACATTAAGAGCTTCACAATCTTTTTCATTAGCCCTATTTTAATATGAAGGGTTGGGAAGATGATTTTCTCTCGCTAAACAAGTGGTTGGTGTAGAATATTCTTCTCCCGAACAGCCAAAATTTCTCAATGTTTGCCCTTGGCTTGGCTGTCCAATAAACACAGGAGACACGGATATTTTGTATAGCCTCCTTGTTGGCCAAGTAAAGAATTACCATTTTCAGATCCACAGATATGATCTATTTGTGTTCATCATATTCGAGTAAATCTAATACAGATCTAACGTGTTTATGCTTCTCTTTTAAATGCACAGAGTGACCAATAGGAATAGCACCGAACAAGTTTTCATTATGGAGTAACACACATTTTAGATTCTTCTTTGAAATATCTATAAAAAGTCTCCATTCACTTGGATCATACTCTGAAACATCCATCACCTTTTATAGTCCACAAAATCATCTTCAGTTTCAAAGAATGCCAATAGATCTCTCTCCCTATTCCAATAAAACGTTATATTAGTTTTTTTCAGCAACAAATTATTCTCTTTAGGTCTATATGCTAACACTTCTGCTAACTCATTCGAGAGTCCTAGGTCTCTAACTAAATCATTTAGTTCTATTTGGCTGAGGCTTCCACGTTCTTGGGTCGATGTATGGACAGATTCTGGATCAATTTCAAGTTCATTGCTTACATAAGATTCACATCTATCACTTACATCGTCCATTTAAGTAAGTTACTTAAATATAGGTACTGGAACTTCATCTGAATGAAGCATTGGACGAATTATCAAATCAAGATTTGGATAACTTATTTTATGTCACATTTTCTAGCTATAACCAGAAGCCCTTGTGAGACAAAAATAGCAATCGTTTACATGGTTATTGGGCTACGGCAACACCATAGGAATGCCAAATCTTAGTTGTTTCCTTGTGCGCTTTGCCCATTGGCGTAGATTTTCGGCACATGGTTTACAAACATTGTGCGGGGCCCAAGGTCTATCTTGATTGCCTAACTTTAATTATAAAGTAAGCCAAATATTCTCTTTTCACAAAGATACTAATGTTCATTCTTTGAGTTGGCGCAGTGCAAATCGAGTCAGGAGAATTCAAACATTTCCTTCGTATTGAGTCCATATTACTGAATGATATTTCATAAAACAATTTGGATCAAACACAAGGTTATGTTATACACAATTGCTTTATATATCGAGATGTGCATAAAGAGGAGTCTATATGCATAACTAAAATAAAATAAGAAGAATATCAAACGCCTCCACTTCTGTTCACTTGGTCGAACCAATATGGAACAGTCCATAAATAAAAAACTTGACGTGAAAGAAAGAAACTATTGCCATTTTTAAACTCAGTGACCCCGAATTTCCCAAGAATAGGTCTCACACTCAACTCAGCAGAAAAAAGTTGAAATTTGTTGACAAATGTAAACACTTCATGACAAAGGCTCAACCATCTCTACCTTTCACTATTATAATCGAGCCACGCTACTTTTCCAAACTTGTTGCAAAACTTCGCTTTTAAAATAAGGCTATGATCTATACAATAGTCTAGTAAAATGTCCAAAGAATTAATAAAAGTTGTATTAAGTTTCCTCAAACAGAATGCGCAAGAATCACACTCTTTTAATTGCTTGCTTCTAGAGTTACTAATGTTTGAAATACGGTCGAATTAAGAGTTGCCAGCGTATGAAAATAATAGATTATTTTAACATTAAGAGAAAACAAGGCTTACGTATTTAAATGTCAAATTTAACCATCTCATGGTATAGTATCTTAAAAATATGTACTTTCCGCGCCAAACCGAAACCATATAGGCCGACTGGAATGCCTAAAGTGACTTGTGTATTTAAACGAAATAGGTAAACGAAACCTAAAAAAAAACTTAATACATTACTAAACATAAAGAATATAAATGCATTACTAAATAATATAATTGAGTAGAAGTGCAGGCATTCACAAAATAATAAGGAATAGAGGCTCAAAACAAAATAACAACAAATATAATGCCGTGATTTGCCATATCCAGAGTAGGCTACCATCTGACGTAATAAAGCCTAAACTTTAGCGTAGAAATAGTGCCCTCTATCGTGTTCCCCTAAACTGAAGTATTGCGCAAAATTCCAGATGACCTTTTCTTTTTCTTCTTTCTTATATGATATTTGGTTAAATCATCTAAAAAGGCAACCCACTCGAGGTAAGTCTTTGAGAGTTAACTTGCTTATGGGTTCAAACGAATGCCCAAGATGAGAGTAAGGGATCGAGAGTCTCGAATTACTCCAGTTTCTTCTGACCGACGAGACTTCGTTTCACAGACTCTGAGCGTTTTTAGTTTGCGGCTTTTACTTGTGAAAAATGGTGCCATAAGTTACTCTAATTATTTCTTGCCTACCGTTCACAAATTAAGATGGATGATAAGATCTCTCATGGACAAGTTTTTTATGGCTAATCTTTGCGTCTACCTTCTACCTCTCTACACTTACTGAAATTTATATACATCTAACGGATTTTGAGGTAGATATTACGCCACAAAAGATAGACCTGCTTTATCTCTGCTTCCGAAACTTCAGATCGATCAAAAAGTTCATAGCCCAAAGTTCTTTCGAACTTGTTCGCATGTATTCTTGTCTAACTTAAAACTACCACCTCAAAATATGGGAAGTAATTTCATTAGTTTTCCCTAGTAAAATAAGGAGATGAAACTCTTTCCCTGCCAAGTTACCAAAAATTCCAATCAGAATAGTTGATTTTAAAAACTACAAGGGGAATAATTTCGAAGAATTCGGTTAATTTAAATATTAAGGCAACCTTAATCAGCTAGTGAGGCGAATGCTATTCCCTTCGCTTTTAAAGACATTCTTCTCCTTTTTACAAGATGAATGACACGCTTAATTGACACAATTTAGCACCAATGATACACATTCATACAGATAAATCCATGCGCACATATGTTCATCCCCACAAATGCTCCTAAAACAAGAAAACGTTCATCGTAAATGTGACTTTAAAGCAAACAAAAAGATTAGGAGGCGAAGGGGGGGGGGCAAAATGGCAAATTCTTTATCCCTATTTTCACAGGAATTGTGTAAATCATTTTAACATTTTATGTTGGAGCTGTCTTGACACGTTCTTGTTGATGTTCATTTGTGCGAATATCTGTATTAATCCTCCAGAAAAGACAAATATTTTCACACTCACAAAAGTGTAATAGGAAGATATTTCAATTTAATGAATTAAAGAAACGATTTTGTATGTTTCTCCCACAGAATCTGCGCGGAAAATGATTATTTTGACTTTGGTCCTATAATTAGCATTATTTCCTCAATAAAATTTAGGAAACTCGATAAGCCAGCCATTTTAAGGGAAGGTGTGATAAACGTGAAAACCATTCATAATTTATAGGGGAATTACTACAATCCAATAACTTTCAGGGCTTCTCAACCCTGGATATTTTCATCCAAGACTCTACAATGTGGATATTTTAGAATACTATGGCCATTAGCAGCCAAGTTAACTTCTAATGAGATCCGATTTACCTCAGTTTAAATAGAGTGATGTAATAAAGGAATCTATTGGGGTTTTATTTAGTCAAATATTATCATAAGAAGTCTTTTACAAAGATACCACCATCTAACGGGAAATCTTAATCGCAACTTACCAGTAAAAAACTAGCCTATCAAAATGTAAACAATATCGATATTCCACTCTCCACTTAAAGGGTTGATTATTCTCTTTTCATAAATAAGTTCTATATACACTTATTTATTAATTTATCTCTAAACGTTCATCAAATTGTCTTCTTGTAATCCATTTACTCAACTTGACTGTTCACGTCCTTTTTCTAAACAGTAGAAGAAAACTCTTCTTCTATTTCAACAATTAAAATTATGCCATTTCTTGCTAATAGGTTAATTTTTTAAGTAAACGCATTAAGCATATTAACAAAATTAATTTAGCAAAACACTTGCGTTTAACTTAGAGAAGTCTATTTATATGAGTGTACCATCACCCCCTAAAATCTCTATCACTCAAAAAAAGGTAACCTATGTAGTTTGGCGCTGTTATAGTAACGTTAATTGCAAATGTTTCCCTTCCTCATCGTTTGGTCAATTATAGACATTTAAATCATTCTAAATTTCTTTACTCCTTATGTCCATTTATTAATTTCAAACGTTTGCCGAAAGTAATTTGCATTACGAAAAGGTCTTTATCACAGATTTTTGTTTTAAGCGGAATTTTTGCTAGCTGAAGAGAAACGTTTAAAATCTAATAGCAAAATTTAATTTATTCTTGGTACTTATTTTTTATATGTAAGTTTTGGGAATCAGTTTAGACGAGAGAATAATTAATCAAATACCTTAACAAAAATAAATCTTGCACGAGCTTGTAAATTTCGAGTAAATTATCGCCGAGCTCAATTTTCAGAACAATATTAAAGAATTATGTGATAGTCATTAAGCGCAAATATTCCAATAAACTTTTAAAGGTAATATTTATTTATCTCTTATTCCGATTAAAGTAGATTACATATCAATCGTGGTTGATTTTGAAGGGCTTTCCACGTAATTATTTATTTATAGGTAATTAAGATTATATTGGGATGCCGTGGTTGCTTCTAGATAGAAATTAGGGTGTCACTATCATAAAAGGGTTGAAAACTACTGGTCTAGTGCAAATAAGGAATTTTATTACACATGTAATAACTAGAAAGGATACGACACAATGATAAGGACATAATCTTGGGGCAAAATTTCGTTTAATAATACTATAGTTGAAAATATTTGATAAAAGATTAAATTATTATCATAATGTGTTAATTATAAAAGTATTTTTTCTAAAAGTAATATACATCACAGTTTTGGGTGGAAACAATTACTAACCCATTCTTCGGAAATTGATAATTAGGGAAGAGTGCTAGTAAATTTCTGAAAATTACCCGTATTAAGAAGGTTTAAAAAAATGACTTAATATGAAGGCTATTAAGCCAACATATTATATGTATATTTAGAGAGAATTTTTAAAAAGAGGTTGGGGATATATCAATCAGGAAAAAGATTGAGCATCATTTGTGAGCCCCGACGCAGTGTTTTATTGCGAATAGTTGCCAGATATGCCGCCGGAGGCAAAAATGGGGGAATAAGAAAATTTTGATTCATGAAAAACTCGGATATTGAATATAAATAACATTGATATTGTATTGCTCTTTTCAGATGAAATCATTTCAGGTAGATGTGTGGGTTTTATTATAAAGAAAATAATGGAGTTACCTTTCTGTAACCAATCATAGCGAAACGCTCCATAACGACCATCAATGAACTCTTTCGGTGCTCAGACTTAGCTCCTTTTCAACGATTCCAGCATGAGTTTTAATTTTAGCAGTGAGTAAATTGTGTCATTAATGATGAACGCACATTCTCTACTCACTACAAGACAATTACCGATTTTTTCATTCCTAAATTACATGATTTCGGATATTATCATAAGTATTAAGCCACACATGACACCTAAACTAGGAATTAGGTAAATTTGCAATATATACTTATGCACACAATATCATTGGGGTTTTATCTCCTATTTTTATCGTCATAAAAAAATAATAATTTAGAAATAATTTTCAGGATTATATAATGATTATAATTTTATCTGTTTTTTTTATTTTTCTCCAATTATAAGATGATCGATTCCACCAAAAATCTTAATAAAATAAATTCGTTAGAATATTTCACCAGTTCGTGCTTATTTTTTAGAATTAAAATACCATATTAAATATCGATTGCATAAAAAAGCATGAACCCAATATATAAATAGCAGATGTCAACATGAAGTAGGAGTGCCTTACGACACGACCCGTCTTTCACTCTGTGTGTGATTAGTCGAGATTCTGGCATCACCTCGAGAATCTGAGGTGAAGAACGTATTAGAAAACAGGCTTCAAGGAATAGGTTCGGAAATATTTTTTAATACTAATACGATGATGAAGTTCAATTCCTTATTTACCACAATTTAGTTGAGTTCAAGTTTATACTTTTCGATTACCTGTCGCAAAATTATAAACAAGTTACCTAGGTGTGAGATTGCGATAACCTCGGGAAATGAAGTCTTTTGCTATTGTGATTTTTATTCATCCTTAGCTTCTCCCGCTTCTCGTGTTATTTATTAGTACTATCCCTTGCTAATCCAGTCCTTGTCCTCATACCATACTCAAAAGTAAAGATTAAGATATTTCCACGAAATTTTTTTCCCTATCCTAAATGTTCCTTGTCTGCCTCTCTACCTCTCTACCTCTAGAAATATTAATGAAGAGCCAAAAAGACATATCGCCTTTGCTATTAAATCGAGTATTCATAGATTATAATTCGACTTCTATTATTTCTTTATCACTTTATTAATTTTGTCTTTGTTGTTTATCTGATTTCTATGATTATTTTTCTCGACACTTTTGCCAATTTCATCTTAACTATTTTTGGATGTAAAGATTCTAAATTTTTTATGTTTAAGGATTTTCTATGTTTATATGTAAATTTGTGAAAGCAAAAAGGGCGGGAAATTTAGTGATTAGTATTATTGTATTTTCGTATAATCTAGGTAAAATGACCCATGAGGGAGTAGCTCTTGATAGGTAAGTGATTACGGCTTTATCCTTAATGTTGATCGCACAGATTGCCGTTAAAAGTGGGACCAGCTATCAGACATTACATCTCATTGCACTATACATGGTCATAAGATGAATTTTCAGGAAGGCAGAAGTATCAAAAAAATAATTTGCAGGAAAAAATTAAAATATTCTGACGGAAGTTGAACCCATAACTCCCAAGTAGCGTTGGTTCTCCTGTTCTTTCTGGCTGGGTTGCCTTAATTGAGCTTTCTTTCAATGTCCCTTACTCTTGCCTTTAAAATTCCTTACTTGGTTCATAGATTTGATTCACATCCACTTGCTCTCTTTTGTATAATATGGATATATGGGCTGCATTCTTTCGATTCTGCATTTTTCTTTCTGCTTTCAAAAAGCTTTTGGGGTCAGTTATAAAATATGGCGAAACGTTGTGGTAGGTGATTAATACCAGCTTACCATATTTGCTCATATTCATACAAACAGTAAAGAGGAAAATGTAATAAAGTGTGATATAAGAAAAATGGGAATAAAGGCAAAGTTATTTTTTTAAGGTAGCCATTATGCCCCACTAAGAGAGAGAAATAAGTGTCCACCCCTTAGATAAACGCTGTGGTATCCCGAGAGCAGACATAAGGGATCTAAATATCTCGTGACCCAAGCGCCAAGAAAAATAACGATAAGATTTTATAAATATACTCGCTTTTTTTAGGTCCAACCATACGTTACCAGATATGAACCAACCTAGGTACCTCATGAAAAATAACTCATGCCTTAACATCAATCTTGCCCCTTTACAATCATTCAAATATTTGTAATAATGAAAAATACCCAGGAATAAAAATTACCACAGATGAAAGTGCAGCCCATAAGATAAACAATTTGATGATTAAACTAGTAGCATATTTACAAATATTAGTCAGGAAACCTTTTCCCCATCAAAGATCATAAAGACGAAAGAGAAAAATATTGGCACAATAATCCTCACATAATACACACTAGGTCACGAAGACATAACATTTAAAGTTTAAATTATTATAAATGATCCGTTGATAAGTTACGGTGTTACTTTTATTCTTAATGGTGAAAAGGAGGAAATCAATCAGATAGTTTCAATTCCGAAGTTCCATTATATCTTAACATGCAGTGCGAGCGCGCATAACTGCTGAAGTGCTGAGTGGTTGCCCTTTCCGGGAATAAAAATGCTGAAAATCTGGGAGAGACAAAGTTTATTTATACCCCTACAAACATCCATAAGGAGCTACATCTCTCATCATTAACTCAGTGCCCCCTTTGGCACGTGACTGAAGCAAGGCTGCAGAAAATACTTACGACACGACGATTAAAGGGACCCACATTCAAACTTTTTAGTGTCTCCGTTGGCGTTCTCAATTAAAAGACCCATTCAAATCATCATGTCCAATTGGTCATTGTCAGGAAAACTCCATCTCTAACCGAATTAAGTTTGTCGTTCCTAGAATTAGAGATAATAACAGGCATTTTGGACGAGCTTTTGAAGCAACAGCGCAAACAAGGTTCATATATATTCTAAAATTCAATTCTGAATTTAAATGACATGTCTTAAAGCGGGTTACCATAAGACCCAGGCTGTCAGGGATTGAAACTTTCCATTTAGATTCTTAAGTGAATGTACCATTCAATAGTGAATGTCTATATCCTAATTACAGGCATTTTGGAAGAGCTTTGAGGCAACAGCGCGAAAAAGGTTTATATATCTTCTAAAATGCAATTCTGAATTTAAATGACATGACTTAAATCCGGTTATAATAAGACCCAGACTGTTAGGGGTTGAAATTTTCTATTTAGCTTCTTAGGTGAAATTACAATTCAATAGTGAATTTCTATATCCTAACCGTATGTAAAATTTAAATAACTCTAATAGATAAAGCAAAAATATTCAAACCATTGAGAAATAATAAAATATACAACTTTAACCTAAGGGAACGCCCTAGAAGTCTATACCTATCTATCGATGCTAAGAGTAAGGGACTGTAACTTCCACTTACGCAAAGTTGCAATAGCATAATCCACTGGATCAGGATAACCTAGACCTTTCTCCGCCTCTTTTCCATCATTCTTGGAAAAGGGAAACTCTCGGAGTATTCGAACAAAATAAAATGAAACGACCGGAGCAATAGCGGAATTTGAAGAGCCCGAATGTTTAGTAAGAAGAAAGGAGGATTCCGTTAGGTGAGACTCAACACACCGTTTCTCATAGGCGATTAATAACTAAACTTTTGCTCCTGTAATTAGGGGAAACCTCCTACAATGAATAGAGTCATGACTAGGTAATTGTAAGTAGAGAGTAGTTTTGAAGGATAAATATTCTGAGTGGAAAAATGTAACTAGTGGCGTGCCACAGGGGTCTGTGCTCGGACCATTGTTCTTCATTATTTGTGTAAACGATATGAACACCGACCGGCCTTATTGGTAGTTTATCCAAATTTGCCAACACCACAAAAATTGGAGGTAAAATTTTAATTAAAAACGATATCAAATTAATTCAGCGGGATCTAGATAAAATCTTCGAATGGTCTAATAAATGGAACTTGAAATTCAATTTAGCTAAGTGTAGAGTTTTGCACGTAGGTAGAAACAACCTAAGTTTTAACTATAAAATGGGTTTTAAAAATCTTATTTACGTGGACCAAGAAAAAGATTTAGGTGTGCGGGTTTCTAATGATATTAAGTTAAACAATCAGTGTAAAGAAACGTTTAAGAAGGCAAACTAAATGATTTGATTTTTTGCGAGAAGTTTTCACTACAAACACCAAGATATATTCATCCATCTTTATAAAAGCAAAGTAAGGCGACACCTGGAATATACGATACAATTGGGGTCACCTAATTCACATGTTAAATCAATAAAATGGAAAGAATTCAACGACGGGCAACTAAACTAGTTCCTTCGATTAGAAAAAAAGTCATACTGAAAGATTAAATGTATTAAAACTACCAACTCTCGAGACTAGGAGATTGAGAGATAAGGTTATTAAAGTCTTCAAAATTCTAAATAAATTGGAAAACGTAATTTATGTAAATATTTTTCAGTACGAACATGATATTACACGTACAACAGATTAAATTAAGAGGAGGGAGGTTTTCAAGGAACATAGGTAAAAAAAATTACCTCTTAAATCATTGAATAATGGAACGCAGTCCCCGCGGAGGTTTTAAATGATAGTAGTGAGAATAATTTAAAAAATAAATTTACAGATATTTTACGAATGATGATATTTTTGTGGATTGAATGTCGCGTGAATAAGCATCGTGGCGACAATGTTCTTTGAGTGGACTAAGTAGTCCATGCTAGCTCCCTGTGTTTATGTAACTATGTAACTGTATCTACTTTATCCCGATAATTACTCGTTCTTTGCAGAAATGTAATTTTATATTTTCCCAGAGTACTTTCTTCATTAGTGTTCCCTTTCACTGCCCTAACGCTCGTCGTATTTCTCATAAATGCCAATCTCACAATTGAAGGCTGCGAAATACTACTTATTATCCTTACTACGTTTGATATACATAAGAAGCGAGTGTGAAACTCCACGTTAACATATGAGTTTCCATCCCGGTTTGACATTATTAACTTGAGGAGTAACCATTATAGTAAAGAATCAAATTATAGCCCACTATGGTAAAAAGGTAATTCTTACATACGGGTAACGAGTAATCAAGTTAAGGGCTTAACCCGGCCCACATGGGAAGGATTGTGATGAACTTTCAAAGCGAAAAGAAATTAGAAAGGATTTAGGCATAAAAGGAACTCTAGTGTCTTAGAATTACAAGTTGCATATTCCCATTCTTTTCCAACGTATTCTTAAAACATATATGCCCATTTGAATTACCAATCTTTAGCAAGCTTGACACTTTAAACTAGCACCCTAATCAATCAAAGAATATTTGGAACACTCTCTGACTTTGTTAGAAAGCGAAAATGCACGAAATATTTCTAAGCCAGTGTCTATAGTAGCCTTTATTTTTATGTATACTACATTCCTTATACATAAACAGTTTTACCTTAAATAGAACTGCGTTTAATACTAGATTTTATAGTGTTATTTAAATTATAATAACCACTTTTCTTCTCATATCTTTCACACCTTTTATCCGTAGGCAATTGCAACCAGTCACTAGGGCCAATACAGAATGGCCCACATTATATTAGCGGATTCTTCTAGTTTCTTACCTTTCCTACATCACTAAATACTATATTGCCACATAATATTCCTTCACTACGGCATTCCTTTCCAAAATGGTCTCTAACACAATTATGGCATCCTGAAATGTCTAGCTTTGTGCTCGTTGGTAGCAGAGATCTTCTGGCTACCTACCCATATGGGAAAATTATGAACCATCTGCGTTTACTTATCATAAAAGTACCATTCGATTTTGTTTACCATTTTTTTCGTGGCTGAAATCACGAGCCTTCCTACAGTCAAAAAAGATAATGCCCAAAATTATATTTAATTAACCTAGTATCTTTTCCGGGTAAAGTTCATATCCACCAAAATTCTTCCTTTATAACAAAATGGCTAAACCACAAGAATTTGATTTCGAAATCATTCAGCGACAAAACTTCTTAGGTTCATCTCGGTCGCTTCTCCATCAACTTCCGAGTGGTGTATCGTATCCCCATCACCAATTTTGTCACTAACTTTCGGATATTCAGTACCTTTTTGTTTTGTGGTTTAGCTTCCGTATTTTTAGCTTTTCCAGATTAAAGTTTAAATTGACAATCACACCTTAACTTCTTGAACCATTTTCCACCATTATCCTTCAACTAATAATCTCGAACAATCAGACTCTTGCTAATCACGGGAAGTCTTTGATCCCCAAGGCACCAACACCCTGCAACATTGGCTTAATTCGCGACCCTCGCAGCCCATTACATATAATCATGCCTCATGTTGGGAGCCAATTTGTGTCACAGCACTGTGAAGAGGATTAAAAATCTAAGAAGGGAGAGAAAATAAAAGAGATTAATAAAGAGAAAGAGGGAGCCTTGACCCTTAGTGAAAGCTAAGGTTAACAATGTGGCAATGGCCTAACCAAAGTAAACGTATGATGTGTAAATTTTTCCCACCAAGGAAAAATAATTCTTTGCCTTCTATGGGAGACTACTCGCATAGAAATTAAATCAGATACCCTAACTCCAATCGCTACAACTTTGACATTATCGCTGACTCAAATATTTTCAAATAACGAAAAGTATCCAGGCAGAAAAATGATTAAAGATTTAACGGTTAGCCTCCTACCTAGATAAAATAATAATTTTACAATATTTTATTATCATATAGTAGTCAGGAATCTAGTTCTTCATTAAAATATCAATTTTTATGTTTAAATTATTAGATATGACTAGGATTTAATTTACAAATTTAACATTAATCTTCAACTCTAAAAATTATATAACTATAATCCTAAACATCCAATAGAGTTCCTTTTTCCTGGGAAATCTCGCATCACTACAGAAATAGTGAATGGTTATCCTTTCCATCACTCTAAATAAGAATAAGAATAGATAGAGGAAATTAAAATATTATCGCAGGGGAATTAAGTAGATATGTTGAATCTAAACAGATGTCAATATTTGTGTAGAAAAGTTTGAAGAGATCAGTTTTATCCAACAAAACACCTCTTTTTCCTTTTTCAGGTTTGCAAATCCACTGAATAGTTTCCAAAAAACCAATTTCCTTATAACATACTTAAAACAACTCATTCCCTTGTTATTCATATTCGTAAAATTTGTTGCCTCTATAACTCTTATAATGTTTGGCTTGTAATTTAGATCTTCGTCATTCACATAAATTTCAGTCAGTGTAAGTATTTTTATTTTATTTTATATATAGACTCATTTTAGGGTTTTTCTATCCTATTTCACTATTTCCCGAAATTAATTCCTTAGTTCTAATCGGATGTTGTTCTATTCTCACCTATTATCTATATTTTTCTAGTTTTAACATCTAATCATTGTAAGTTAAATTTATTTGTGTCCTTTGGTTTAAGCTACATTTTTATTGGTGCAATTTTACTCATATTATTTTTCTTTGAACAATTTGTTAAATGTTGACTAATAAACATGTTATAATATTTGTATTTATTGTCTCTAGCAACTTAAGATGAACAGTGTCTATTTCGAAATGTCTAGTACAATAAATCATGTTCTCTACCATCGCTTACATCTTGATTTTCCTGCTAAGTCCGATATACATATATATATATATATATATATATATATATATATATATATATATATATATAGATATATATATATATATATATATGAAATATAAATCAGTTGTTTATATCTAATAACCGAATATCCTGCAAAACAACTGATTGCCCATCAATGCATTATGATGAGGGTAATTTGGAGTAAGAGAAAATTAACTATTTGCATAAGTGGACAAACCAAACATCAGAATATAGTGAAAACTATAAGAAACCTTGAATGGCAAGAAAAATTACTGATCGGATTCTACTTGACATCATAGTACCGAAAAGAAGACCAATAACAAGTTGAAGATATTATCTTAAAACTATGCTAAAAGTCGAAACATAATGTACAAGACCGATAAAATATCAATAAATATGAGAAATACTTTCCCTCATCAGTGGACGCAAATATTTACTTGAAATACTGATGATCAAAGAGTAAAACGCTTCAATAAATGCACTAAAATAACTAAACTCGAAACAATTAAATGAAAACGTAGCGCAGATATAATATACTACTATTTGGAGGCAGAGATGAATACTGGGAGATATTTGAGAATTTCTTATCCCGTTTCCTAATAATGTTGATATGAATGAAACATTAACTATTAATAACACAGGCACACTCTAAAAATAGTTATGTTTCTGTTGATTTTTATTTTACTGCTGAAGTTTGGATTGTTTAAATTCCATTGTCTCAAAGAACAAATTTACCACTAAATTACCCCTACTTGCGGAAAATCCCGGAAATGAGTTAGGAGCGCACGGTATGAGGATAATAAATCTGATCCTAATAATGATATGAGGTTAAAGCGCTTTCTTATGATTTATATAGCATCTAAATCCCAGCTGACTACGTCATAAATAGCAGTACCCTCTTGTCAACAGAAGTGCAATGGAGGCTTGTTGTTATATATATAACATAACATGCGTGTTGTCACATATCTTAGGATTTTGAAATACAGTGATCTTGTTACACCTAATGTGTTTGCTTCAAAATTATAGTAAATGAGAGCTTGAGTGACGTATTTTAAGGTAAAGACGTAGCAGTAAGATTCATATTCAAACTTTAAACGTTCATAATAAAATAACATTTAGAAACCAATGTTAAAAATCCAATGAAGTTAAGTAATTGGCTTTTAAGATATATTATAGTTGTACGTAAACGAGCCATACATACAACATTAGGGAAATCAAATCCAATTAGTCTATACTATTCTTATTGAAATTCCACTTATTAATTTACTGGACATTAAAATGTTGAGCCTGCTTATAATAAGAGTGTGTGAGATTTCTCCAAAGTTGTGAGAGCTATCGTAGAAAACCAAGCAGTTTCAGGAATAAAGCTAAGTGGCTATGTTGAATGCAATTGTTGTTGGAAGCAGCTGGTTAATGATGCTGATATTTCATTGGGGTCTATAAATATATTAATGTTGGAGAAAGAAAAATCAAATTAATATTTAAATCTTAATATAAATTGGATACCATATCTCGCACTTATCAATATATTTTTAAGAATTTTTATTAATAATTATTAATAAAAATCCTTAAAAAAACATTGATACATTAAAAAATTCCTTGAATGTGTTGTGTGCCCCAATATTATAGCAAATTTCAAAAACAGTGCCTAAGGTCAGTGTGTTTAGTTTTAAAGAAAAATTAATTATATTCTTGGAACACCGAGGCCTTAAAATAAGTGCATTTTTTGTGGACAATAAGGACGTTAATTGGAAAGTAATGTCCTTCAAGACCACTCTTTTATTTTTTGGTCTTATTATTTAATTTACAAAAAAAACTTTTTGTACATCTTCTTACTTCTTCCTATAGCAATTATAGTGTAATTCAAAACTGTACCCTTTTTTGGCGATCGGAATGCGAAATGTGGCAAAAATTAGTTTTATACGAATTTGGTCGCAGATCTGTGTAAAACTAGATGTTAAGGCATTTCGCTTTACCGCCGCTAAAAATGAAAAACAAATTTTGAAAAACACAAAAATCAGTTTAAAAAGAACTTGCGCTAACATAATCTTTATTGCCTCTACGGCTATATACATATACTCTTTTTCTCTTGGTGCACAATAATGAATCCCAAATATTGTGGCAAAAGTCGACAATTACCGAACATTTAAGGCTATCCATTCAAGTAGTTTGATATAAGGAACCATGAATCATTTTAATAACTAAAT
This sequence comes from Ceratothoa steindachneri, assembly GCA_963969495.1. Classification (NCBI taxonomy): domain Eukaryota; kingdom Metazoa; phylum Arthropoda; class Malacostraca; order Isopoda; family Cymothoidae; genus Ceratothoa; species Ceratothoa steindachneri. The sequence goes on along the minus strand of OZ018322.1, from coordinate 157,119,871 downwards.
CATTAATCTTTTACTTCATTTATGCATACGGATGCCACAATGATTCAAAGGAAAACGCCTGGCAATGAAGTTTGAGGCTTTTTTATGGTAGCCGTAAATTGAAAATTAATAGCTTTGGAGACAAGAATTATGCAATATCACCATATATGGGTGATATAGTTAATTGATTTTGAAAAGTAAATGAGACACATGTCGCTGCTAAAGCTCTTTCTGTCCAATACGATCAAAGAAGCATTAATTATAAAACTTTCAGTAAAAGATAATTCTGATGAAATGCAACAAATTTTGGACTTGACAATACATGGCACTTTTGTAACGAAAGTATGTTTATTTCAAAAATCCATAATAATTGTGCCGGCACTGTATATATATATATATATATATATATATATATATATATATATATATATATATATATATATATATATACTCGTATGTATTGGAAATATATATAATGCAAGATGATATTCAAAAGGGCATTAGTCATCTACCAGTGATTATACGTTTATCTGGCTATTGTTACCACATAATTATAATAAATCTGTGAATCGTAATCTTAATACATATCACCCACATTGTAATTGATTTTTATCTAATATGTAAAATCAACATTCAGTAGAATTTCTTGGAATAAATCAGATGAGATATCAACAAATGTCTTTTGAAATAATAGTATTGTCTAAAAAATGACAGACAAGAATCAGTTAAGTATAAAACGTAAATATAATATTTTAAACATCGAAAGTATCAACAGCCATTTATCGAAATTTTGAATCGATATATTACAAATCTGTATTACTATATCTTACCCTCTCATAAATTCCTTAAAGATTGTTTTATTTGAGAAAGTCAGTTGCAATAATTTATCACAAAAGCATTAAAAATATTCTTATAAACCATACTTTACTAGTCAATGCTAACTCCATTAATTTTCCAACTTTTCCTTCAAATCAGGAAAATGATTTAATTATTCAGGCTATTCATTAGCCCTTCCCTCTTCCTTTGGCCCACTAAACATAGTGAGGAGACCTTGAGGAAGATAGCGTGAGCGAAACGGTAGGAATCGATCAGGGGGTCCTATTCCCTACTGCTTCACCATGGCAGGAGAAGGAGGACCTAAAGCTGATATACATATCAATCTTCCACACCTCAAGCTGAAAAACATTCCGAGTTTTTATAACAATTTTTATTTTATTCGTGTATACAGGTTTATCCTTTATTAAATAATATCTAATTGCCTGACACAATTTATTTCACCTGAAAAGAGAAAATGAATGATTTTATCTGTCAAGCGCTTAAGCAGACTCGTAGCCGATTTCCCTTTCCACAACTATCAGAATCTTTCGCCCTATAGAGATGCTTTGGAGTTACTTCAGCATGAAGAATGGTTTTGAAGGAAGCAGTTCTATTTGGTCACTATTATACCGATTATTTTTTGGAAGGATATTTAAAATGGCTCAATTGTATCTCCTTCTTTCCTAGTGTTAATAAACAAGTTCCTCTTATGAGAAATAAGGAAGCAAAAAGTTTATATTTAATATATTTAGAGATAAAATAATTCAGTATGATAAAAACTATTGCGTCTAATTCAGCTCACTTTATTCACATATCAGTGAAGCTTGTGAGATGCAATTTTATTATCATTTGAAGCTTCTTATCGAGAAGTAACCAACAACTATATAGGAATAGTAAATGTAGGTAATTTTTCCCTCGAGAGTTTGTACATACCTGCCCTTCCATACACAATCGAACGAAAGTCGATATTTCCCTGTGCACGACTTGCGCACAACTGAACGGCTTTGGGTGGTGTACGCAATTTGATTATAATTAAAAAAAAAATACTGAAGGCTACATAAGTTCTCATTTGAGATTTTCTGTGTTAATATAGCAATAAGATTATGGTGATTTTTGAGTTTTGTGAATTTCAAAAGCATGATACACTCTTCACAAAGTTATGAAAAATCGGGAAAAAAACATTATCTAGTTTCAATGGTAGAGTATAGACTGATGAAAATAAGAAGTGGGATGTAAAAAGAGTTAGAGATATGAAGAGATAAATATACGTAAAAAATCAATGGAGAAAATCTTGCAAATGATTCATGGTGAAGCTTTGCCTAAATAACTAAGTTACGCTAATCAGTGAAAATGAATTTGGTATTACGATTATATAGAATACTCTTTAGAGAATTACAATTTTATTACGCCTTTTGGTTTCTTCCCCTTTTTGGGAAGAGAGCATGATCACATAACATTAAAATCTGACGAAATTCTAAAGAGAGGCTCAGACTCAGATCACACTGTGAAGGGCAACGGTCAGGAAAGCAACAGGAGCAGATGACCAGGAGTATGACCTCAATGAGTTTGCCGATGTATGTATGTAACTGGTTATTAACATTCCTCTTGCCGCATTAACCACATCCAGCCTTTATCCACTTTCCTAAAGCACAAAATGAGGAAGGCTAAGAGATTAGATGTAAACAAGCCAACAAAATATCATTCTGACGGCAGTTTGTCTTCTACAAGTTGAGAAAAATTAAACCTGTATTATTACATGTGTTTGAGTATCTATGGCAACAACAACCATAAAATTCGCTAAATCGTCAGTAGGTTAATATGTTTTGCACAAAACATCCTACATTTACCCCAATAAGTAAGACGAAGGTGTCATTTATCCGCATTCCGTTGTTGCCTTTTTCGGATATTTGTGGACTAGAAAAATATATCAGAGACTGATTTAAAACGTAAGAAGCTTCTGCTTGTTAAGATTAGGGAATAACTACTTGCGCCCTGATTCCAAATTATACAGAAATAAATGTCACTGAGTGCTGGAGTAAGTGGAGTAATAGGAAAGTATTTCAAATATTGTTTTGGGCATAACAAAAAATACTAATATCCCCAAATAATACCCAAGGTAGTAAATTTTCGCATGTGTATGAAAATAATTTTCTCACATTTTACCATTGTACCGGTCTCATTTTTAATATCTCAAGGTCTTGAAGGGAAAAGTTTCCTTTATAAATCCGTCTAAGTCTTCTTGGGAAATGCAATAATTGGTATGTCTCTTAATAAATTAGAAAATTAATAATATCATCTTTAGATTTAAATAGAGCTATACATAAAATCTTTACTTTTCATGAGTATTATTTTAAATTTAATAGCTTCATTCATTTCTTTCTTCACCACATAGTGTAATACTAATCGTATTTACAACTACGATATCAAATTACTCCAACCAAATCCAATTTATCATTATTTCATTTCCATCTCATATCTTTTGTTAATTACAATTGAGGCTAAACTTCATTTTCCTTCGCACCTTATTTTCATAATTGTTACGAGATATATGATCACATTGCAGCTTCTTCCCGAATGGATGAAAAAGAGGACTATTTTTATTAAAAATATCGTTTAATTATTTATACCTACCTTAAATATATATTCCTGAATCTACAAACCTAAGCAATTTATTTCATCTGGAACGAGGAATTATGTTCTACTTTGGTATTAGTTATCCATTTCATAATGAACGATCCAACTCAAATTACTTCAAATTGTTAGTAAACTTTTATCTTCCCAGAACTACCAGAACTTGTGCTTTCACTCCACCTATATAGGGATCTGTTATGCATAAAAAAGTATTGAGAACTTTTGACCAACATTTTATCTTTGACAGTAATGATTATGAAACGAGTATAAGTTTCAGATTATTTTCTGTTCATAATCAAACAGGAACAAAAAATACATAAAGATTATATAGTAAAATAAGTGATTCATACGAGATTGAATCTGAACTTTTAAAAGCACGAATTAGGAGCATTGTGATGTATTTCTCTAATATTTGGTCATTAGTTTACTCCGTGATTCCTAACCTAGGATTCAGTGTAATTGTAATGCCGTTGCATGAAAAAAAATATGTAAAGCGAAGAGAATAACAGACATCATACCCGGTGTAATTTGCGCATCTTCCTGTTCGGTCTCCATTCCGTAGTTTTTAAGATGCAAAATCACTATAACCCATTAAGGAGACAGGGGGCACGCGCCCATAATGGCCTTTTCCCTACAAATAGTTAACGGAAAACGATAAGAGACGAGCCTCAGCAGTACCTCTTTGTTGTTCTGGAGTCCACGATAATTCAAGTGTAGGATTGTGCCCTAAAGAACTATCTCAGTGGAGATGAGGGAGCAGTCTTCAAGGTAAATACCCTTGTGTATTTTGCATTAATTAATTTCCTTTGCCAACTTTCTCTTCTTCTAACTTTTTTTATTCCATATGGAAGATAGGGGATCACTTGTCCAGCATTCATCTCTTTTTTAAATGAATGTGTTTGGTAAAATCAAACTAAATTGCTAAGCTTTCGATCTTATTCAATCATCTTCGGAGCGTTTTGAAATGTTTTTGCCTCCTTTACAGATGGAATGATTGGAGTGAGAATCTGGCAGATCGGTCGGTCGGTTTTTTAAGTAAATACATACAAAAATAATTACATACATTGCAGCATAATTAAAATATCAATTACAAAGATTGCAGTAATAATTATAAAAAATAGTGGTGAAAACTAGATTTTAGCAGAGGAGGTAAAAGCACTGAGTAGAAGTAGGAAATGATAGCTTCCCGGAGACATGTAAATCATTACCAATTGAATTTTTGAAGTTAACTACAATTCAAATACTATAGAAATATTAAGGATAATTTAATATACATTCTTAAAAATACTGTTATTATACACTTGTTGTAGTTCATTTAATTTGTTAGTTTATTATATTTCACTTTATATTTACTACACATGAAATTTACGTAAGCTTTTAATGCTTAGTAAGTCTGTTTGTTGTATTTCGCTAATATACTTTTACATTAAATCGATTAACACTAAAATTTGATTTACTCTTACTGTATAAACTTATCATTTTTGCTTATTTCATTTACTACATTATTTCCATTAGATTTATTTTCACTAAATTAGTTTAGTTACATTTTAATTGTTCATTACTTTACGTTAAAACTAGATTTTCTGTCACTGTCTATAATTTACTAATTATTCACTTTTTGCTTTATTTGTACTTATTTTATTTACTCTACTATTTTCACTATATTAATTTTCAATGAATTAGATTTGTTTTACTAAATATGATTAATTAATTTGTTCATTATTATTATTTACTTTAATTGCTCACTCTTCAGTATTCAGTATTTAATTTCCGATGCTTTTTGTCCACTCCGTATAGCTTTAAATGTCGTCATGTTTACGTTATGTACGTCTTTAGGGTTGATGTAAACTCGGGATTTTAGGAGGAGAGCTGACACAGCTTTCCTGGAGTATGGTCCCTCGTACGTCCAATTGTACTTACCCACAGCTAGGCCAATGATAAGTAGTTCCAAGTCGTATTTTGGGAGCGGGGATAGGGGTGGGGGGAGCCGAAAACACGTAGGCCCACGTCTTTCCCGTCGAAAAAGAGGATTCTTTCGAGGATTTCCTTTTTATCGGTGAGGGGTAACCCTTCGTGTTTTCCAACCTCCTCTTCTACCTCGTCCGAAGTGTCTTGTTGTTTCTGCGGCGTTTTCTCGTGAATCTTCTTCTTATTTTTCTTCTTTGCGCCTTTTTTCTTCTTCTCCTTCCGAAGGCGTTTGTATTTTCCTCTTTTCTTTTTTTTTAGTTTCCTGCACCCCATTACTTGAAGGTGCCCTCTTTTGCTTTTCGATGAACTCAAGATTGAAAAGGCCCACCGAGTATGGGTTTTAGGAAAACAAAACTTCTTATTACAACCATTCTTCTCAAAAAGAAGGTTGACGTGGGATGAGAAGGAACCGGGGTTTGTAAGGTTTGCCAGGTGGGCCACTATGACCATGGCCAAGATTTCTTGCCCTTCTTTAGGCATGACCAACCTCGTAGTGTTTGCTGGTGTCGGAGTTGTCGTTCTTGCTGCTGTATCCGCATACGTGTTTTTTTCCTCTCTTCTTTTTCTTCCTTTAACCTCTCTCGTTTTTTGCGGATCGCCTCTTTCCGAATTGGGCACCTAATGGCTAGGGCCTTGAGGTCACCCCCACAATTTATGCACTTTTGCACCCTTTCCCTGCACTCTTTCCAACCGTACCCGATTTTGGCACAGTTGGAGCATGCAAGGTCGGCGGTTGTGCAGTCTTTAATAGCGTGTTGTTCGACTGCATTGTACTTGAAGCAGCAGTCGATTTGTATGTAATTTTCTTTTTCAATTTGTTCAGGGATGATTTTCAGGTAAAACCCGAGCAGCCCATCGTTTTTGGCTCGGTTTGCCAAAACGATGCTACTGAAGACTACCTTCACCATTCCGCTTCCTGTGATGCAGGCCCACTATGGTTTTGCCGTGAGTTCGTTTTTGATTTCTTCACAAGAATTTTCTGTGATTTCGGGTCCAGTCTCCTTATTATAATGGTTCGTTGGTCCGAAATTTCGTTGCGGTATACTGGCTTCAAGGCCAATCTTTTTGAGATGAGCTTGAGCCTCGTTGGAGACCAGCCTTTGACGTCCCCCATTGTGCTGCACATGGTTGCATATCCATGGGGAGTGTCGAGGAGTCGGATCAGCACCACGTTGATGTTTTTATATATTGTTTGAATCAATTCCATTTTTACAGGATTTGATGCCCCCCACCTATGGTACGGAGGGAGATCCTTTTGTAGTCATGTGGGGGCTTCCCTCATGTTGGGGCCCCTCTTCTTGTAACTCTTTATTAAAAGAGGACGTGTAAATAAAAGTTTTTTCCTTCTCGCACGGATAAAATTAATACTTATTGCGCACTGACTTTATCCACTTGGAACTCGTTAATTTTTCTGGCAGAAAGTAAAAGAAAACGGTTTTTAAAGGGTATTCTTTCGCCTTGGTTAAACGTAAAGTTAGAGGAAATGAGCCACTCATGTAAGTGAAATTTTTAAATAGTTTTAATGTGCGATTCCAGCTTGTCGCTTGACTGTTGATGGCCGGCTTATCTTCATTTATTAATACGGCTTCTAAGATGTTAAGCCTCACTTTATTAACCTCTTTTTTTTAATAATGGTGTTAGTAACGAGCATATATCTCGTTAGGTTAATCTTATGGGCACTCTCCATATGGTTATTAAGGCCCTCCGCTTTGTCGATGCATAGGTAACCGTTTCGAAATTGTGGTAGTTGTCATACCGATATATTTATAGTTTTTATAAAACTTACAGTCTTTATCGGGGCAGATGAACTCGCAAACTATGTTGGTTGACTTGAGAGGTTCGAGGAGTTTAGGCAGATGTTATTTTTCATCAGAAGATTGCTGGCTTTTGTTGTTTTATATTGGATCATGAGTTGGATTTTATCGGTTTGATTTTTAACCTTGATGTTAATAATCTCCTTGATGTTTTTTCATCTATTTTATAGGCCGTGTACATCTGGTTTCTGTAATACACTTTGTTGTTGTTGACTTCTTCATGATTACTTCCAGTTTTATCCACATGTTTTGTAATGGTTATTTAAAAATAATTAAAGTTTTTTGTTGATTATGCTGTTTGAGAAACCATTATTCACAAGTATTTGCTTTACTCGTGCAATCTCTTGGTGGAAATGTTCGCACGTAGAGCAGCATTTATATGCTCGGCGGATGTATGAGCTGATTACGTTTATTTTGTACCTTTCAAGGCATTCACTTTCTGCATTAAGGCATTTTCCCATATGCGTACTTTTCGTTTGTACTTTCTTACATCACTAAAGTACCGTGCATGCATAGAAAACAAAAATCCAAATCTCCATTTTCTTGAAAATCCTCATTTAATTTTCATTAAAATTACACAGAATATTCTTTGAACTTTTCTTCTCATAGTGTTCAAGTTTCATTTCATAGAACAGTGGATAAGAGATGAGGACTGTAATATGTATCTAGAGGATCCTTTAAAAACTATAGAACAATGAATATAAATGCAACCCTATCCAGAAATCAACATATTATTTCATATACAATTGAAAAACATAATAAAAAGCAGTATGCAGACCATTTTCTTAAATGACTTGAGTGCATGTTCGGCAGTTAAATTTCAACACAAAGTCACAACGTTAACACGTGATTTTATTTCATTCTTCTTCTAATCGTTGCCAAAGATGTTCAACCTTCGTCACTTTCTGAACTATAACTTTCTAATGGAGTAACTTTCTTAGATTTTCTATCGGTTTTAAATCAAGGCTCAATGCAGACCAGGAAAATTAATCTTCTAAGAGAACCACTAACAGACTAAATATAATCAAGGGTGAAGTGGGATGGTTTGTATTGTTATTACTAACCGCTTTAAGCGGTTAGTATAGCAATAAGTAGATATATTCACACTCTCTCTCTCTAAGAAAGTAGAGGGAGAGGTGACGCCCCCTTGTCGCAGTAAAAGAGCTTGTGTGTATCTTTGACTTTTCGAGCTATGTTGGTGGGGGTACCTCTTATGGGTACCCCTGGTAGGGCTTTCCTTGTTGATTTGGTCGGAAACGAGGATCCAGACTAAGTGCGTCATTCTTTCCTTTTTCTACTCTATCCTTCTCCATTCTACTTTTATCCTATCTCTCCCACTTATACAAAAAGAAAAAAACAACAAAAAAAGAAGCCTACTCATATTATGTCACTCTTTCACTTTTTTCCCTCTATCTACATATAAGGACCTGGCAGCTACCTCATGCATCAGAAGAGAGGCTTTGGAACCTCTATAAATAACGCCAATCGACGCTCACTGGTTGCGAGAGACTAGGACTAGAGGGGTGTTAGGCGTTGGGGCACGATAAATGGGATGAGGGTATTGCCCTGTTAACTCCTTCCCTGGCGCGTAATTATTGAACGTTCCCAGTGCCCGTAAAGGGTGCCTCTGGTAGCATCGGTCTGAAGTGACGGTCCTTTGTTTCCAGGTTGGTTGCCAGGACAATAAAAAGCCTTGGTTCGAGTCTCTTGGTGTGGCGGGATATCTATTGAAAGCTACTCCGAGATCCTGGCCGTCGTAAAGGGAACTAGTAGGAGTTTAGTATGGGTCTTGTTCCATTGTTCACCTGGTGAGAAATCGATGGCCCCTTCGGGGACCATCAGTGCTGCTTGGTTGGGAGCCACGGCATGCCGAGGTTTGACGACTCGGTCGGACGAACAGCAGCACATGGAGCGTGCCTTCTGAAAGATTCGAAACCTCTCTGATGGATAGGCGGGAGCGACTCACGCGGGGAGAACTCACCAACTCCCTTTTTTTATTATTGATTGGTCACGAGTTTTCAGAGAGAGAGAGAGAGAGCGCTCAAAATGACAGGCAAAAAAGGACCCGTTCGTCTAAAACACAACTGTGCAACATGCCAGTTAGAAAAGTTGTGCGTTGACTTTCCGAAAGGGCTGCTACTCAAAATGCAGCCCTGAAAGTATCTGCACTACTTGCATATTGACGCGAGAGGTCGAGAAATTGAAAGACCTATATAAAGCCTCAGAGGAGAGAGCTAAAATCCTTGAAAGAAAGTTGGAGAAACTTGAAGCCTTTAACGCAGCTCAGATTCGATGCCTAGAAGAGGCGCCGCCCACTGACGTGTCGGAATCCCCTGGTACCCAGGCGGAGATTCCGGCATCATCTTAGGCTCAGCTAGCTGAGGCGAGAGAAAAAGAAGAAAGAAAAAACGAAGAAAAAAGAAAAAGAATAAAGTTGAAACAAAAGTAGAACCAAAAATAAAAGAGGAAATTAAAGAGGAAAAGAGGAGGCCTCTTCCACAAGGGAAGACCCCGTCTTCAGAGACCAAGTGTCCGAAGGTCACCCTCATTGGTGACTCGCAAACACGAGATCTGAGGCCGCTGCTAGTGGCCCGCCCTCACACTAGCGTGAAGGTAAGCTGCCTGTCAGGACGGGGTAACCACAAATTCAGAGTAGAGGCAGAGAAAGCTTAAATTTCTGAGAATTCAGTTGTCGCTCTGATGGTGAGCGGCAACGACCTCTACCTCAGAGGGGCTAAGGTTGGCCTTAGTGGTAAGACTATCCAAACGGTGATGGGAGCCGTGGATGACATAGGGCTTAAAACCCGCAAACGTGTGGTGGTTGGGATGCTTCTGAGAAGAGGTCCATCGCGAACCGATCACGAGAGAAACGTCGCAGTAAACAGAAGTTTTGCGGATCTCTGCACGGCAGAAGGAGTCTTCTTCGTGGACCTCTGTCGGACCTTTATCGGTAGAGACGACCTCTACCAAAGGGGGGTACATCTCTCCTTTAAAGGAAAGGCCTTTCTCGCCAACCTAATTCAAGATGTCGTGGAATGCACCCAAATGAGCGTTTGAAACAGAGTGAAAGGGTGTGACCACGAAAACAGAGAAGCCGGAAAACAGAAGAGCGTAGGGAGTCCTACATTAGGGGACTCCCTTAAAGTTCTTCTTTTTAATGCGACGTCAATCAGGAATAAGTTTCTTGAGCTCCGTGGCATCGTAGCAACAGAGGAACCTGGGATGGTGGCCATAACGGGTCGTGGATAAAAACCTCAAGCCGAGACTTTGAAGGTGAATTCACGATTCCCGGTTACCAGCTCTTCCTGAAAGAGAGGCCAGACAAAGTGGGTGGCGGTGTGATGTTGTATGTCAAGAATTCTCTCAACTAGACGGATTGCAACATCGTATCCGTACATGAACTACTTGGTGTTAACCTAGAGATAGGTCTTGCCAAAGATAGGATCCTGGTGCTTTATAGACCTCCTGCCCAACTCATTGAAAAGGACAGAGATCTGTACCAGCTACTAGGAGAACTTGTCGAAGACAGAGTGTGTATCCCTCTAAAATGTCCTCGTCGGTCTTCTGTTCAACCAAAGTGGTTTAATCGAGAAACAGGCCAACTGCTTAGGAAGAAGAGAACTGTGTACTGGTAATCGAAGATCTCGGGTGACTTTGACGAATACCGTAGGCTATCCAGGAGAGTAAAGTCCAGCATAAGGGGGGCTAAGCGGTCTGAGGAACTCCGAGTGGCAAGACTCTGTAAAGAGAATCCCAAGGAGTTTTTTAGATATGTGAACAGCCGTAAACCAATCCGTCGAACGATTGGCCCCCTTATAGAAATGAGGAGGGGGCATTAAAGCACTTAAATGCAAAAAATGCTTGCCTCTTCAATGACTACTTCTCTTCAGTGTTTACTGAAGAGTGTGGTCCCATCCCCTAGCCAATGGATTCCTACTCGGCGGAAAAGCTGAAGGATATGGACTTCACCGAAGGGAAAATAAAAAAGAATATCACTGACCTAATGACGAATAAGTCACCTAGCCCGGATTGGTTTCTACCTAAAGTGTTAAAAGAAGTGCGCGATCAAGTGTCACGACACCTGAGCGCAATCTTCAACATGTCAATCCGGACAGAATGCGTTCCTAGAGACTGGCGTAAAATGGAGGTGACTCTTATCTTCAAGAAAGGAGACCCCAGCCATCTTTCAAACTACCGACCTATCAGTCTGACTTTGATAGTCGGTAAACTCATGGAGAGCATGATGGTGGACAAAATGACGTCGTATTTATAGTCAAAGCTGCTACTGAGGAATTCCCAGCACGGCTTCCGAAGGCAACGGTCATGCCTGATGAATCTTGTGGAATTCTTCTACTTCATGTTCAGTGAGCAGGGTCGGGACAAGGCGGTGGATGTGGTGTACTTAGACTTTCCGAAAGCCTTTGATAAGGTACCACACCGCCGCCTTCTCCGAAAAGTGCGAGTGTTGGGCATAGACGGAACAGTATCCGGCTGGACCAAGAACTGGCTAAATGGCAGACGGCAACGGGTGATGGTGAATGGATAGGCTTCTAAGTGGGTGCCCATTCCCAGCGGGGTGCCTCAAGGTTCTGTCCTGGGACCACTACTATTCATCATCTACGTCAACAAAATGGATGGTGACAAGGTTGCCAAGATTTCCAAATTTGCCGACAATACCAAGCTTAGTATGAACGTTGCACAGGATGGAAATACTGCCCGCCTACAGGAAGATCTTGGCAAAATTGAAGAGTGGTCGAACACGTGGCAAATGCCTTTTTACGTGAACAAATGCAAAGTGATGCATATCGGCCACAGAAACCCCCAATCTCAGTATATCCTTAAGGTCACTGCTATTGAATCCACCGACACTGAGAAGGACTCTGCTGTAACAATCACTAGTGACCTCAAGTTCTCGATCGAGACAGTGCATCGTGTCAGACAAGAAAGTTTAAAGGATGTTATGGTACATAAAGCGCCAGTTTGGATACCGTAACAAGGAGATAGTACTTTGTCTGTACAACTCCCTCGTTCGGCCGCACCTAGAGTATGCCATACAATTTTGGAGTCCCTCGTTTTGAAAGGATATCGAAAGGTTGGAACGCGTATAAGCCAGGGCAACCAAGCTGATTCCCTCTATCCGACATAAAAGTTAGGAGGATAGACTAAGGAAATTAGATCTGTTCTCGCTGGAAACCCGGAGACTGCGTGGTCAGCTCATCGAAGTTTTCAAAATACTTCGAGGGTTCGACAATGTTGACTAACGGGATATTTTCACACTGAGTGAGAGCAGAACGCGCAATCACGGCTTCAAACTTGAACTGAAGCGTTACAACCGCAATCTGTGTGAATTTTTTTCACTTACAGTATCTGCGGTAGGTGGAACGCACTTCCAGTGGAAGTTGTCAACAGTGAATCTGTTGACCAGTTCAAGTCAAGACTAGACAAAGTCTTGAAAAGTGGCCGTTCAAGGACGCAAAAAAATTAGGCAGTCATGTGCCTGCTCGATTGCTCTTCCAAAGGTACCCTCTTTGAATGGACCTTAAGGTCTCCTAGGGTACTTCATTTCCCTGTTACTCCCCTGTTACTCCATCGGACACACCTGGCAGAAGCTTTTAATCCACTCTATTCAAGAGGGCAATCGAATCGCCATAAAAAGAACTGTATAAATTGCTAATTTTAACCCTCACTTTTGCCCTAGCAGTACACTGGATCGTTTTCATCCACCCGCGCGGGCACGCTATATCTGAATATAGTAAAGATACCTACAATGTCCGAATTGATAGTGTATTGGATACATCCAGTAGCTTGGCGTGGATGAAGAGCGTCTCCAGACGTACTCTATCTTGTGTTAAGGTGTCTATAATTGCTGTGACGAACTCATACCATCATTTCATACATTACAGGTTTTACTCACTCTTACCACGTTTACTTTAAATCTCTATAAAATTCTTCTGCTGTAGTCTCATAACCTGCCATCTTTATGTATTCTGGAATTAAACTTTCCAGATAATGTACCATAGCTAATGCAATTTGTTATTGAAGGTCAAATTGCAGTTCATTTATTTTAATCAACTAATAAAACAAATTTAGGCGCCTATCTTCAAGCCTTCATTGTCATTAACTCAAATATATTTTGTAAAAAATAAACAAACAAGTATATCTTTGTAAGCCCAATATTTTTAAAGGAATAAAAGTTTAAAATCTTGATGCCATATGAAATATTATATCGGCATTTATGTACAGATACCTCATTACTAAATAAACTAAACTAAGCCAAATGTTTAACTACTACGACTAATTTCAGAGGGAGATGGCTCAATAGATAAAGTTGGAGAATGTTCCTTAAATTTCTCTTCTTAAAGTTTCGAATTAGGCAAGTTTACTATTTTTAAACAGTAATATTATGAAATGGAGGACTGGTAGGGATTGCCTGGACGGCAGGGTAGAAGTGACAAAAATAGTATTGGTATAATTGGAAAAGTGCTGTGACTTTACTGCGTAGTAAGAGTGAGGCCACGTTTGAAATGAAAAGAGGGTAGTTTAATCAGAAGGTAGACCTTTTATTTAACTCTACCAAGGAGACAAGTAAACGATGAGCCAACTCAAATGAGATATGCTGATGAGAGGAAGAGGATGCTAAATGAAGATATAAAGAGTAACATTATGCAGCTACCGTGGAAAAGTAAACCTTTTCTTAGCTTCAAACAATTCTGTACAATTTACCGTGCTTTGTGATTTGAAAAGCAAGAAATCACAACTACTTTGACCGAGGATGTTGGCAAGCATTACTGCATGGAGTTTTGAATTTTTCTCCTTGAAATCGGCCAAAAGCATCAGTTCCATGTTCCCTTAAACAAAATAGAGAATTAAATTAAGAGCATAAAATTAATAAAATATAATGAATATTTAAGAAAAATTATCGATAATTTTTCATGAAATAACAAAAACTCATTCAGAACCAAGAAAGCCATCTACAAGTTACAAATTCACAATGGCATAAAGCAAGGAGCTGAAGGAGCTCCGTTAGCGAAGAGTTGATATCTAAGAACATTCATGACTTTCCACTGGCTGGTGTTAACTGAAAAATCTAGGCTGAGACTAAAATTTATTGACTAAAAAAATGCTAACTTATGGTTAATGTTACGCCCCTTGTTTTTTATACTAATGTTCGTAACATTGGAATTAAAAGAGGAGATGCCAAACCTCTACAGGAATGCTGAACAAAAAGGTGTTTTATCTGGCATTTAGACATTACAGTCTGGAAATCCTATTAATAGTAGTTTGGGATAAGCTATTTGGGAATGTAAAGAAACCACAAGGATGCTGGCTATCAACAGCAAATTTGGAAGGTAAAGAAGAATAGTGAAGAAACATTTCATTAAAAACTAACAGCAGAAATGATTCTAAGAGCAAACTTTGTACATGGAAATACCTAATTTGAGATCATTGTTCTCGCAAGAATTCCTCCTTGAGGTATACAGTCTACTACACCAGGCGCCATCTTGCAAAATAAATGGTCAGAAACCTGTACTCCATGAAAATGCTGATATTTGCAGATCAATTCGAGTAAGATGAAGACACTGTATAAAAGATGAAAAGAAAAATCTTCCCTTGTGCAGTTCTACACTCCTGTATTGATAATGTAAATGCCTGCTGTAGATATGCCTGTGATCTATTTCTAATGCAGAACAAGTTGAAATAGAATCAACCCGACCCAGAGCTGTCTGATGCAGTTCTTAATAAGATGGATGACCACAAATGGTACCTGACTTAGGAAGTCGTGACATTTGCTCTGTTTATTAGTGGATCGAATGAAACACTGAAGCACGAAACTGCTGCCAATTCACATGTCACTGAGAAGTCATGTAGCTTTAGAACAGAAGAGCAACTATTCCAGAGAGTCACAACTACATAAGACAAACCTTGTTGATATCATTTTCCATGATCAAATTTCCTGCTTTATATACTAAACATTGGATCCCAGTGGCTACACGTGAGGTCAAGATGATAAACGGCTTGGCAAATATCAGAACAAGAGATACCAAGTAAAAGCACTATCACATTCAAGCTGGCCAAATCTATATCGTTGAAACCTTGGGTCTGGCCCAAACGGTGTACGTCGAAGCAGACGAAGAGTAACCTCTGCCGTCTCTTCCTTCCCCCAAAGCGGAGCCAAACTCCGACTTGGACATAAACCCCAATCTCGTCCCTAATGTGAGGGCTCAATTGCTTGCCTTATTGGAAGGCTTTCCCTTACCATTCTATCGTCGTTTTGTGCCGAATTTCGCTGCCGTAGCCTCGAACCTTAATGACATTGTTCAGAGAATGGCCCCAGATCCTGTCAATTGGCCCACTTTTGCGGAAAATCTCTTCCACCAGTTAAAGGACAAACTAATCTCTGCCCCTATTTTAAGATTTCCAAATCCTAATAAAACATTCGGGCTTCATACAGATCCCTCCCAGGATAGCCTAGGTTTTGCTCTCGTCCAATATGATGACGATGGAGTGGGATATCTTGCAGGATTTGCTTGTAGGAAGCTGTCCCATCATAAGAACGCGTATGCCACTATAGGGCTTAAAGCGTTAGCGAGGTGTGGTCTAGTCGTAAGTTCAGCATGTATCTCATAGGTAAAGAATTTACTGTCGATAGTGAACACAAACCCCTAGAATCTCTAAAAAACTGCAAGAGCCGAAATGGCCGTTTAATGCGTTGGAGCCTACCACTCATGGAGGACCAATTTCTGATCATGTATGTTAAATGCACCGACAACTGCCTAGCCGATAGCTTGAGTATGAATCCAATAGAAGACTCCGCTCCAACAACCTGGGTGTATAGTAAAATTTGTGTTTGACTCATTTTGTAAATACTAGTTTCCTTTTTTTTGCCTTGTTGATGTTGTGTGTGCGTATGTATAGATTTGGTTATCTAGGGTTACAGATTTTGAAATCCCGTGTAGTCTTATATGTTTTTTTTCTCTCTGTTGGTAAACGTTAAAATTGTAGTTTTATAAGATCCCCTCCTGAGGAAATTAGTTGTAGACATTTTTCTCATCCCAAAGTGCGTAAAAATATCTTTGGAAAGGAAAAAGTGTAGGGGGATCCGCTGAAATAGTAGTATTTCCCCACCTCACTCTCTCTCTCTCACTTTCACTTTCTCACTCTCTCTATATATATACACCACAGGGTATAAAATACACCACTGCATAATTTCACAACTTTCGGGAATCGATTTGAGTTTAAGCTTAGACATTCTTCTCTTGAAATTTATATGGGTAGTTGTGCAAGAAGTTTTTCGCCCAGTAATCAGACATTCTCTTGCTCGACAACAGTTATATGCTCACTAGCGTCATCTAAATAAATATTCATATACATAATGAGCCTTTGATCCAAGAATATATTAGATATAATAAAAATAGAGTAACGTTAGATTTGAAATTGAAACTATTTTTATTTTTCTAGTATTCCACTTAGGCTGCTCTGCGGTGACTGAGCTCCATAAAGCCCATTAAAATGGGCATCATATTTTAACTAATAAAATTAGGCAAATAATGTGGTTTGGACCTCAAATCACTAATTTCACAAATTAAAAGAAGCCATTATGTATCATTTTTACCATCACTTATGAAAAGAAGTTCCATATGCTGCAATATATAGACTATAACTTACCTAAGTGCAGACATTTTGGAAGAAGCAATGAAGAAGGTATTCTTCCTTCCTTTATTCAGTTGTTGGTTATAAAGGGTGTAAGAATATTACTCATTAGCTGAGAAAGTTAGGTTTTATTTCCCTCTTCTAAGAAAAAGATCGTAAATTTTCGGGTAAATGAATCCAAATTAATGCTTCTAAAAAATAAAAAAAGCCCGCATATTTAAAAGGGTTCCATGCATTCGTGTGTTGATAGCCTCTTTAAAGACCGCCTCGAAAAAAATCATTTCATCTCTCAAATGGGTTTGACTTCTTTTATTTATTTTGTCTTTATTTGGGGAAATTTTAAATTACCGCCTTCTCCGGCTTGTAAGGTGGAGTAAAGTGTGATATTTGAACTGTTTATAAAGGTAATATTAAAGGATATAAAGGTGGTTTAGTAGGCCAAGCACTTGCAAATAGGAGGTTTTGTATACAAAAGATTTTGCAAATTTATTGTATTAACAGTCTTCCTATTTTGCTATTGTCCCTTCTCTTTTCCCATTAAAAGAACACTATTATTTACTTCTAATAGTATTAATTTCTTAGTCAATAAACAAGGTACTTAATGATAGACTTCACCCTCATCAACTTTCAACTAAATTGAAGTGGTAACAAAGTTTGGTGAAAACAAACCTCTTAATATTCAGAAGTAATACTAATTATTAATAAGTTTTAAATAATATACGATAACTCTAAACGAGTCTTTTTCTCTCTCTCTCACTCTATCTTTCTCTCTTTCTCTCTCTATATATACTCATATATCCCACAGGATATAATTTACACACTTCAATAATTTCACAACTTTCAGTAATCGATTTTAGTTCAAGCTTAGAAATTCACTTGTTCAGTTGTTCCAGAATTCTTACTCCCAGTAATCAGAAATTCTCTTGATCCACAACAGCTATACCCTCACTAGCGTGGTCTACATCAGATTCTTTCCCTTTCTTCTGAGGGCTTCAAATCAATTTCGATGCATTTGCCATTTTCTTTGTAAGCCAATGAAAACAGGTACTTAACTGCATCTCCCAAATCTCTTATCTATATGAAAGAGAAAAAAATATCAATGGGAAAAAAAGCAAGAAAATGATCAGGTGTTTTACCCCAGAATACTTATTAATATTGAGTAAACACCTATTTATCTTAGACATTATTAAGAAACATTTTTTCGGATCCTAAATGTATATTCCTATACATACTGACCCTTTGGGATAAGAATATATTAAATATAATTAAAATAAAGTAACATAACTATTGAGATTGAAAATTTCTATTTTTTTTAGTATTTGCTTGGGCTGTTGTCTGCTGACTGAGCTCCCTACAGCCCATTAAATTGGGCATCATATTTTAACTTTTACAAAAGGTAGAGAATGTGGTTTCCTCTCAAATCAATAATTTCCCACATTAAAACATGTCTTTATTTATCATATTTATCATCACTTACTATAAGAAGTTCCATATGCAGCAATATATAGACAATAAATTACCTAAGTGCAGACATTTTGGTAAAAGCAATGAAGTTGTTATCCTTCCGTCCTTTATTTACTTTTTGTTTATAAAGTGTGTAAAAATATAACTCATTAGCTGAGAAAAGTTTCGTTTTATTTACATCCTGTAACAAAAAGTTCGCAAATTTTATGTTAGACTGCATCAAACTGAATGTTTCTAAAATATAATATTTATAGCCTATTTAAATGGGTTCTATACATTCGTGCCTTGATAGCCTCCTAAACTTAAGGCTCGAATAAATAAATTTTTCTCTCAAATGGGTTTGACTACGTTTAGTTATTTTAGGCTTGATTTGGGGCAATTTTAAAGTTCCACATGCTGCGGCGTATAAGATGGAGTATAGTGTGATATTTAAACTGTTTATAAAGGTGATATAAAAGGATATAAAGGTGGCTTAGTAGGCCAAGCATTTGCAAATATGAGATTTTGTATACAAAAGTTTTGCCAACCTGTTGTATTATCAATCTTTCTATTTTGATATTGTCTCTTCTCTTCTTGCCATAAAAAGAACACTATTATTTTCTCCTAAATTTATTAAATTTCGTAGTCAATAAAAAAACTACTTCGTGGTAGAGTTCGCCCTCTTCACCCCGTCGACCAAATTGAAGTGGTAACAAAGTTTGGTGAAGAGAAACCTCTTAATCTTTAAAAGTAATATTAATTCTTAATAAGTTTTACTATAACTGAAAAATGAAAGAAATATAGAGTTTTCTTTATATAAAACAGAGGCTAGGAATTAACTTTCTTTCAAAACTTCGAAATAACTCCGATGGAGAAAATTTGATTATTTACTCCCGACTCTCTTTATCTCTCTCTCTCTCTCTCTCTTTCTCTCTCTCTCACTCTCTCTTTCTTACTCTCTTTCTATATATACGAGTATATACCCCTCAGGGTATAAAGTACACCACTGGATAATTTCACCCCTTTTGCCAAATCGGTTGGAGTTGAAGCTCAGACATTCTTCTCTTGAAAACTAAAACAGGAGATTTCGTGGCATCCTGTCAATACTTTAGACTTTTTAGGTGAATAAATATCTTCCTCGGTTAGAATTATTTTTTTCATAATTTTCTATGCTTATCTTGACCTTTTAGGCCATTGTAAAAATATGAATATTTACTCGCGTTCTAGTAGGTGAACTACGCCTTCCCATGTTTTTTTGTGACTTTTCCGTTTCATATCTGACTTCCTAGATTTAAATTTTTCAAGAATAATACCTGACCTGCTAGGTTTACTCGTTATTTTTTATGATTATGTAAATCATTGGGTTTAAATGCGATCTTGTAGGTGAATATGTGTCTTTCTAAGTTGCCGAATTTCTTAGGTGCATTGATGACTTTTAATGCTGAATAATGAATCCATTTTTATAATTTTTACATTTAACATATTTTTAAGTTAATTTATAGCTTCCTATGTTATCTTTTACTTAAAATTTTCCCCTACCTATGCTTAACTTAATCTACTCTCTCCTAGTAAATAACCTGGACAACTTCTAACCTAACGCATTCGAACTTATGAAGAAAAGTTCTTATGGGACTTTTGTATCACTTTTTTCTTGTCTTTTTTTTCATTTTGAAGTCCCGACTAAAAATATATAAGCAAACCTGATAGTTTACAAAATGGATACTTTCTTTCCTTATGGCAATATCTTGCATCTATGCATGTGTACTCAAAACTAGCTGAAGGGAATTATGGGATGTTTCCAAATAGGTTTAGCTGAGAGTTTTGATTAGGTTATTAAATAATTCTTAGTTAATTAATGTCTCCTTAGGTTAATTTATTAATGCGTTAATATATGACTTTAATCTAAATAAGATAACACAATTTAAATCTTATTAAGGTAAATTTTAGGTTAAGTTATGACTGAGTTAGGTAATGTATGACTCTTTGATTAATTCGAGGCTCGGTTCATTTTAATATCTTTAATATTATTTTATGATAAGAGATATGGGGTTAATTTGTGGCAGAATAGAGTAATATTTAGGTTAAATTATGACTTCATAGGTTGCACTTCGATTTCTTAGGTCAATTTCTGACTTCATAGGTTAATTGATATTTTCTTGAGGCAATTAAAAACTTCTTAGGTTAATCGAAGAATTCTTTGTTAATATATTAAGTTCACCGGTTACTTAATGATTTCTACGGCCCATTTAAGCCTTCTCAAGTTAAATAATGATTTCTTAGATAAATTTGTTACTTCATAGGTTAATTGATTATTCCTTTGTCAATTTATTTATTTCATAGGTTATTTGATGATGTCTTAGTCAATTTAGGATTTAATAGGTTAATTCATTATTTTTTTTAAGTCAATGCATTACTACATTGGTTAATCAACTTCAAATATAGATTCCATTATCATTCATCGAATTCTAGTATGGATTTAAATCTTCTAAAGAAATCCAATTTTTTCTTAAGGAATCAATATCCTCAAAAAAGAAAATCTGACTGAAATAATTTAAATTTGTTTCGTTTTTCTCACATTTCAAATCCAAAAACTTCGTTCCAAGTAATTTTTACTTTTTATTTTGTTTAATTCAAGCTGGAGTGGTAGAAGTCAGGGACCTGATTACTTGCCTCGGAGTTTGTTAGGAATACCAATACCAATATTTGTATATTTAGTAAGCGTTACTCAAAAACTAAATCATGCCTCTAATTGAAGCTATTATCATAATTTACATTCATTTTCATCACACTGCTGAGAGAAGCTTCATTTCATGGCCCTGGACTTGTTTTCAAGTCCAACAAGGGGGGCCAGATGCCAGCATGGTGGCAGATGTAGGTTGGTAGTTAGTGGTCGTTAGTTAAAGGAGTCAACGCTGGATATATATTTATATTTATATATATATATATATATATATATATATATATATATATATATATATATATATATATATATATATATATATTTTAGGGCATCGAAAATCTAACTCGGTACCTTTTGATTTAAAATCCATGATGCTAACCCCTACACTACCGAATCCCTTAATGGGAACTAAAATGGTACCAAAATAGTCGTCACGATAGTTTGGTCAATACGAAAATGCAAACACTAAAGAGACCAAAAGAATATTGTATTAAATCAAATGAATATATAATAAACCGAGTTGCAACGAAAAATGCTATCATGAATTTTTGAGTACAGAAAATATGCAAAATTAATTAAAATAGACACCCAGAGAACATAAAGCTTGGAATATCCCTAGAGTCATGACATGTCCATCAGATAGTGTTGAAAAGGAATAATTGCAGGAAGGAAAATAATAAATATTCACAACTGTGGAATAAATGTGTTTTTATTTCAAAGCTAATGCACATATTGCATCAAACAGCTGGGAAACTAATTTAAATAAAAATAACAAATTTCCTCTGATCAAATTACTGAGAAAATTGACAAGAAAACTTATGAAAAATTTATTTGTAAATTATTTTTTAACATTATAGACATATTCTTTCCTAATTATTTGTCTCCTTTACCTTCAAAAATTTGCTGCAGTTTAATTATTATATCGCTATTTGCATAAGCATTGCGTAGTGATAGTTCAGCTTATTAACCTACGGGAATATGGATTTACAGATCTAGGTCAAAATATTGTCGGATTGAAAATACCTTTCCGAAAATTAGTAATAAATATCGTTGTAAAATATATCTATAGATTTCTTTAATATAATAAATAGAATTTCTTATGTAAACTACAATGGTGCTAAAATAAATCTCTCCAGTAGCCTAATTCCCAAAGCCAATAGAAAGCGAACTTAAAACTCCAACTTAAATTTAATTTGAAATATGAACAGTTTTCAAAAGGAAAAGCACTTACAAAACTTTCGTAACAAACTCCGAGGCAAGTAATCAGGTCTTTGACTTCCACCACTCCAGCTTGAATTAAACAAAATAAAAAATAAAAATTACTTGGAACGAAGTCTTTGGATTTGAAATGTGAGAAAAACGAAACAAATTTAAATTATTTCAGTCAGATTTTCTTTTTTGAAGATAGTGATTCCTTAAGAAAAAATTGGATTTCTTTAGAAGATTGAAATCCATACTAGAATTCAATGAATGATAATGGAATCTATATTTGAAGTTGATTAACCAATGTAGTAATGCATTGACTTACAAAATTAATGAATTAACCTATTAAATCCTAAATTGACTTAGACATCATCAAATAACCTATGAAATAAACAAATTGACAAAGGAATCATCAATTAACCTATGAAGTAACAAATTTATCTAGGAAATCGCAATTTAACTTGAAAAGGCCTTAATTGGCCGTAGAAATCATTGAGTAACCGGTGAACTTAATATATTAACAAAGAATTCTTTAAATAACCTAAGAAGTTATAAATTGCCTCAAGAAAATATCAATTAACCTATGAAGTCAGAAATTGACCTAAGGAATCGAAGTGTA
Source organism: Ceratothoa steindachneri (assembly GCA_963969495.1). Lineage (NCBI taxonomy): Eukaryota > Metazoa > Arthropoda > Malacostraca > Isopoda > Cymothoidae > Ceratothoa > Ceratothoa steindachneri. The sequence continues at coordinate 157,097,067 of OZ018322.1, read as the reverse complement.
ACGTATGAAGTCATAGTTTAACCTAAATATTACTCTATTCTGCCACAAATTAACCCCATATCTCTTATCATAAAATAATATTGAAGATATTAAAATGAACCGAGCCTCGAATTAATCAAAGAGTCATACATTACCTAACTCAGTCATAACTTAACCTAAAATTTACCGTAATAAGATTTAAATTGTGTTGTCTTATTTAGATTAAAGTCATATATTAACGCATTAATAAATTAACCTAAGGAGACATTAATCAACTAAGAATTATTTAATAACCTAATCAAAACTCTTAGCTAATCCTATTTGGAAACATCCGATAATTCCCTTCAGCTAGTTTTGAGTAAACATGCATAGATGCAAGATATTGCCATAAGGAAAGAAAGTATCCATTTTGTAAACAATCAGGTTTGCTTATATATTTTTAGTCGGGACTTCAAGATGAAAAAAAAGACAAGAAAAAAGTGATACAAAAGTCCCATAAGAATTTTTTCTTCATAAGTTCGACTGCGTTAGGTAAGGAGTTGTCCAGGTTATTTACTAAGAGAGAGTAGATTAAGTTAAGAATAGGTTAGAAAAATTTTAAGTAAAAGATAACATAAAAAGCTATAAATTAACTTAAAAAAATGTTAAAATGTATAAATTATAAAAATAGATTCATTATTCAGCATTAGAAGTCATCAATTAACTTACGTATTCGCAAATTCCCGTGAGTAAACTTAGGAAGTCAAATATGCACCTAAGAAATTCGGCAACTTAGAAAGACCAATATTCACCTACGAGATCGCATTTAAACCCAGTGATCAACATAAGCATAAAAAATAACAAGTAAACCTAGCAGGTCAGGTATTATTCTTGGAAGTCTCAAATCTAGGAAGTCAGATATGAAACGAAAAAGTTAAAAAAACATGGGAAGGCGTAGTTCACCTAATAAAACGCGAGTAAATATTCATATTTTTACAATGGCCTTAAAGGTCAAAATAAGCATTGAAAATTATGAATAAATTAATTCTAACCGAAGAAGATATTTATTCACCTAAAAAGTCTAAAGTATTGACAGGATGCCACGAAATCTCCCGTTTCAGTTTTTAAGAGAAAAATGTCTGAGCTTCAACTCAAACCGATTAGGCAAAATGTGTGAAATTATCCAGTAGTGTACTTTATTCCCTGAGGGTATATACTAGTATATATAGAGAGAGTGAGAAAGAGAGAGTGAAGAGAGAGAGAGAGAGAGTAAGAGAGTCGGGAGTAAATAATCAAGATTTCGTCCATCGGAGTTTTCTCGAAGTTTTGGAAGAGAGTTAATTGCTACCCTCTGTTTTATATAAAGAAAACTTTATATTTCTTTTATAATGGAGTTATAGTAAAATTATTAAGAATTAATATTACTTTTGAAGATTAAGACGTTTCTCTTTACCAAACTTTGTTACCACTTCAATTTTGTCGACAGGGTGAAGAGGGCGAACTCTACCATGAAGTAGTTTTTTTATTGACTACGAAATTGAATAAATTTAAGAGAAAATAATAGTGTTCTTTTTATGGCAAGAAGAGAAGAGACAATATCAAAATAGGAAGATTGATAATACAACAGGTTGGCAAAACTTTTGTATACAAAATCTCATATTTGCAAATGCTTGGCCCACGAAGCCACTTTTATTTCTTTTAATATCACCTTTATAAACAGTTTAAATATCACAGTATACTCCATCTTATACGCCGCAGCATGTGGAACTTTAAAATTGCCCCAAATAAAGCCTAAAATAACTAAATGTAGTCAAACCCATTTGAGAGAAAAATTTATTTATTCGAGCCTGAAGTTTAGGAGGCTTTTAAGGCACGAATGTATAGAACCCATTTAAATAGGCTATAAATATTATATTTTAGAAACATTCATTTTGATGCAGTCTAACATAAAATTTGCGAACTTTTTGTTACAGGATTTAAATAAAACATAACTTTTCTCAGCTAATGAGTAATATTTTATACACTTTATAAACAAAAAGTAAATGAAGGACGGAAGGATAACGACTTCATTGCTTCTACCAAAATGTCTGCCCTTAGGTAATTTATTGTCTATATATTGCTGCATATGGAACTTCTTATAGTAAGTGATGGTAAAAATGATAAATAAAGACATGTTTTAATGTGGGAAATTATTGATTTGAGAGGAAACCACATTCTCTCTTTTTTATTAGTTAAAATATGATGCCCATTTTAATGGGCTGTAGGGAGCTCAGTCAGCAGACAACGCCCAAGCGAATACTAGAAAAAATAAGAATTTTTAATCTCAATAGTTATGTCACTTGATTTTAATTATATCTAATATATTCTTATGCTGAAGGATCAGTACATATGTATAAGAATATATATTTACGATCCGAAAAAAATGTTTGTTAATACTGTCTAAAATAAGTGGGTGTTTTCTCAATATTACAAAGTATTCTTGGGTAAAACACCTGATCGTTTTCTTGCTTTTCTTCCCATTGACATTTTGGAGATGCAGTTAAGTACCTGTTTTCATTAGCTTACAAAGAAAATGGCAAATGCATTGAAATTGATTTGGAGCCCCCAGAAGAAAGGGAAAGAATCTGATGTAGACGACGCTAATATGGGTATAGCTTTTGTGGAGCAAGAGAATTTCTGATTACTGGGAGTAAGACTTCTGGAACAACCGAACATGTAAATTTCTAAGCTTGAACTAAAATTGATTACTGAAAGTTGTGAAATTATTGAAGTGTGTAAATTATATCCTGTGGGATATATGAGTATATAGAGAGAGAGTGAGAAAGATAGAGTGAGAGAGAGAGATAAAAAGAGTCTGAGTAAATAATCAAGATTTCGTCCATCGTAGTTTTTTCAAAGTTTTAAAAGAAATTTAATTGTTAACCTCTGTTTTATATAAAGAAAACTTTTTTTTCTTTTATTATAGAGTTATCGTATATTATTTAAAACTTATTAATAATTAGTATTACTTCTGAATATTAAGAGGTTTGTCTTCACCAAACTTTGTTACCACTTCAATTTGGTCGAAAGTTGATGAGGGCGAAGTCTATCATGAAGTACCTTGTTTATTGACTACGAAATTAATACAATTAGGAGTAAATAATAGTGTTCTTTTCTTTGGAAGAAGAGAAGGGACAATAGCAAAATAGGAAGACTGTTAATACAATAAATTTGCAAAATCTTTTGTATACAAAACCTCCTATTTGCAAGTGCTTGGCCTACTAAACCACCTTTATATCCTTTAATATTACCTTTATAAACAGTTCAAATATCACACTTTACTCCACCTTACAAGCCGGAGAAGGCGGTAATTTAAAATTTCCCCAAATAAAGACAAAATAAATAAAAGAAGTCAAACCCATTTGAGAGATGAAATGATTTTTTTCGAGGCGGTCTTTAAAGAGGCTATCAACACACGAATGCATGGAACCCTTTTAAATATGCGGGCTTTTTTTATTTTTTAGAAGCATTAATTTGGATTCATTTACCCGAAAATTTACGATCTTTTTCTTAGAAGAGGGAAATAAAACCTAACTTTCTCAGCTAATGAGTAATATTCTTACACACTTTATAACCAACAACTAAATGAATGAAGGAAGAATACCTTCTTCATTGCTTCTACCAAAATGTCTGCACTTAGGTAAGTTATAGTCTATATATTGCAGCATATGAAACTTCTTTTTGTAAGTGATGGTAAAAATGATAAGTAATGGCTTCTTTTAATTTGTAAAATTAGTGATTCGAGGCCAAACCACATTATTTCCCTTTTTTTATTAGTTAAAATATGATGCCTATTTTAATGGGCTTTATGGAGCTCAGTCACCGCAGAGCAGCCTAAGTGGAATACTAGAAAAAAGAAAATAGTTTCAATCTCAATTCTAACGTTACTCTACTTTTATTATATCTGTAGGATCATGAAAAACTTTTGTTACTACTTTATAAAATAACTGGGTGTTTTCTCATTATTACACTGTATTCCTAGGTAAAACACCTGATCGTTTTTTTGCTTTTCTTCCCATTGACATTTTTTTCTGTTCCATATAGCTAAAAAGATTAGGGAGAGGCAGTCAATTACCTATTCTTATTTCCTTACAAACAAGATGGCAGATACATCGGAAATGATTTGGAGCACCCAGAAGAAGGAGAAAGAATCTGATGTAAACGACGCTAGTGAGGGTATGGCTGTTGTGGAGCAAGAGAATGTCTGATTACTGGAAGTAAGACTTCTGGCACGAAAACCGATATAAATTTTAAGAAAAAAATATCTAAGCTTTAAATAAAATTGATTATTGAAGGTTGTGAAATTATCCAGTGGTGTACTTTATACCTGTGGGGTATATATATAGGGATAGAGGGAGAAAAAGAGAATTCAAGAGAGTGTCAGGAGTGAATAATCAAGATTTTATCGATCGCAGTTTTTTCGATGCTTTGAAAGAAAGTTAATTGGTAGCCTCTATTTTATATAAAGAAAACCTTATATTTCTTTCATAATGGAGTTATCATATATTGTTTATAAGTTATTAATATTTAGTATTACTTTGAAGATTTAGAGGTTTTTCTTCACCAAACTTTGTTACCACCTCAATTTGGTCGACAGGGTGATGATGGCGAAGTCTTCATAGAAGTAGTTTCTAAATTGCCTACGAAATTTAATTCTTTTAGGAGTAAAAAATAGTGTTCTTTTCATGAGAACAAGAGAAGGGGCAATATCAAAATAGGAAAATTGATTATACAACAGGTTTACAAAACTTTTTGTATACAAAACCTAATAATAGTGTTCTTTTCATGAGAACAAGAGAAGAGGCAATATCAAAATAGGAAAATTGATTATACAACAGGTTTACAAATCTTTTTGTATATAAAACCTCATAATTGCAAGAGCTTGGCCCACTAAGCCCCCTTTATATCTTTTACATCACCTTAATAAACAGTCAAATATCACACTATACTCCATCTTATACGCCGGAGCATGTACTTCTTTAAAACTACCCCAAATAAAGATATAAAATAACAAAAAGTAGTTAAACCCATTTGAGAGATTAAATTTATTATTCGGGACGGATTTTAAGGAGGCTATCAACGCACGAATGCATAGAACCCATTTAAATGGGCGGGAAGTTTTATCCTTTAGAAACATTAATTTTGATTCAGTTTACCATAAAATTTACGATCTTTTTGTTGCAGGATGTAAATAAAACGTAACTTCTCTCAGCTAATAAGAAATATTCTAACACACTTTATAAACAATAAGTGAATGAATGTAGAAAGAATACCTCCTTCATTCTAAAAACTAAATTCTCTGCACGTAGGTAAGGTATTGTTTATATATTGCAGCAAATATAACTTATAGTAAGTGATGGTATAAATGATACATAAACACTTGTTTTAATGTTTGAAATTATTGATTTGAGTGTAAACCACTTTCTGTACCTTTTTTATGAGTCAAAATATGATGCCCATTTTAATAGGCTCTATGAAGCTTAGTCAGCGCACAGAAGCCTTAGGGCAATACTAGAAACAAAATTTCAATCTCAATTCTTATTGACTTTATTTTTATTATATATAATATATCCTTATCCCGAAGGGTCAGTATGTATATGAATATATATTTAGGATACAAAAAAAAAGGTTGTTACTAATGTATAAAATAACTGTGTATTTTCACAAATAACAATGTATTCTTGGGTAAAACACCTGATCGTTTTCTTCTCTTTAGACATTTCCTTTCTCTTTCATATGGCTAATATATTTTGAAGAGGCAGTCAAGTACCTATTTTCATTGCCTAACAAAGAAAATGGCAAATACATCAAAATTGATTTAGAGCCCCTAGAAGAAGAGGAAAGAATCTGATGTAGATGACGCTAGTGAGAATATAGCTGTTGTGGAGCAAGAGAATGTCTGATTACTGGGGGAAAAACTTCTGGCACAACCACCCATATAAATTTCAAGAGAAAATTGTCTTAGCTTAAACTGTGTATTTTATACCCTGTGGTGTATATATATAGAGAGAGTGAGAAAGTGAAAGTGAAAGAGAAAGAGAGTGAGGTGGAGAAATACTACTATTTTAGAGGATCCTCCTACACTTCTCCCTATCCAAAGATCTTTTTTGGAACTTTGGCATGAGAAAAATGTCTACAACTAATTTCCTCAAGAGGGGATCTTATAAAACTACAATTTTAACGTTTACCAACAGAGAGAAAAAAACATATAAGACTACACGGGATTTACATATGTGTAACCCTAGATAACCTAATCTTTACATACGCAAACACAACATCAACAAGGCAAAATAAAGGAAACTAGTATTTACAAAATAAGTCAAACATAAATTTTACTATACACCCAGGTTGTTGAAGCGGAGTCTTTAATTAGATTCATACTCAAGCTATCGGCAAGGCAGTTGTCGGTGCATTTAACATACATTATCCGAAATTAGTCCTCCATGAGTGGTAGGCTCCGACGCATTAAACGGCCATTTTGGCTGTTGCATTTTTTTAAAGATGCCAGGGGTTTGTGTTCACTATCGACAGTAAATTCTTTATCTATGAGATACATCCTAAACTTACGATTAGACCACACCTCGCTAACGCTTCAAGCCCTATGGTGGCATACGCGTTCTTACGATGGGACAGCTTCCTACTACCATATCCTGCAGGATATTCCACTCCATCGTCATCATATTGGACGAGAGCAAAACCTAAGGTATCCTGGAAGGCATCTGTATGAAGACCGAAGGCTTTATTAGGATTTGGAAATCTTAAAATAGGGGCAGAGATTAGTTTGTCCTTTAACTGGTGGAAGAGATTTTCCGCAAAAGTGGTCCAATTGTCAGGATCGGGGACCCTTCTCTGAACAATGTCATTAAGGTTCGAGGCTATGGCAGCGAAATTCGGCACAAAACGGCGATAGAATGGCGAGGGAAAGCCTTCCAATAAGGCAAGCAATTGAGCCCTCGCATTAGGGGCGAGATTGGGGTTTATGTCCAAGTCAGAGTTTGGCTCCGCTTTTGCGGGAAGGAAGAGACGGCAGAGGATACTCTTCGTCTGCTTCGACGTACACCGTTTGGGCCAGACCCAGGGGTTCAACGATATAGATGTGTCCCTCGCTTGACGGCGGACAAATGGGGCCTTTCATTTCGATTGAGACCCGGGCGAAGGGCTCAGTCACTCTTGGGGTCTTTTGAAGGGTAGCGGGGGCTACAGGCTCTTTGGAGCTGACCTTCTGGCAAAGGTTACAGGACTTGCAGAAGTTAATATTTGTATGAAATATTGGTCAGTAATTTACCTTTTGAACTGTTGTAAGTATCGGACTTGAATATCTCCCCCGTTAATTTCTTTAGGAGGGGATAAATTGGAGAAATTAAAACGTAACACCAGCGAGAGGGCCAAGCGGACATATATATATATATATATATATATATATATATATATATATATATATATATATATATATATATATATATATATATATATATATATTAAAATCCCTCTTCGGAAAAGAGCAAGAGAAAAGAACAAGAAATTGAAGTGCGTTAGAACGGTAGGCGTTTTACTAACAGTCAAATTGACGAAGGGCTCTGATCTCCCCGCAAGGTGTGTAGCTGACTGGATTTGCCCGTCGTAAGAAAGCTGTAAAAGGCCATTGAGCAGCTCTAATAAGAAACTGGCGCCAGGGAAACTGCGGAAGAAATCTATTGAGCTGATTGGTTGAACAACTCGCTAGGCAAAACACCCAGTTAATCGCCGAACTCTAAAAGATCTGATTACCTACGAGGTTAGGACGCCCTCGGTTAGAGCCCCAATGAGCGGTTTAAGAACAAGAGACCACCGAGGAGATATAGTGGGACGGTTGTCGGTGCCTATCATTGAGAAGCAGACATGGGCTCTACGGTATCACTCCCCTCCCCCTCGCGCTTCCATTTTTGCCATTACCTCGTGCTCCTTAGTTGGGGCGGTCGCCGGGCTATAAATAAACCCCGTAAGTAAGGAAACAGAGGATTCTGTTAGAGACGATAGAGGATTAGATTTTTGTGATCAGTCCCTTACACTGTTTCGTACTCGACTTCTAAGATTTACAAGTTCATCTTATCTTCTTATCAGTGTTATCCTGATTCATCCCTCGCAGACTTAGCAAGAGGCCTGGCTGGATCGAAATTCCTAAGTGTAAGATGGAATTTCGGGAGCAAGATAAAAGAAGTTATCAGCTTACCCTTGTGGGACTCTTAATTAGATATCTCATTAATTTGGAATGAAGAAGAATTGATACCCCAGTAAGCCTCCTTTAATTACTTTCATGATCACTCCATATATCAAAACCCATTTTGGTAACTTTGCGAAGGAGACGAGGTTACAAGAAGAACTCGAGAGCTACAAAGAAGAGTTCTCTTTGAGCCAGAATGCACAACCCCTCTTTCTAAAGAATGCCTTGCCGTTTCTTGAGATAAAGTAATCACAGAAAGTGCTTATAAGCTGAGAAGTCTAAGGTCGTCTCTTAGACTTATAACCCTGTGACAACCTCCTCATCGTCCCCTTCATCGTTATAACAGGACACCTGAATTGCTCCTTCGTCGTGAAGTCTGGTGTCTCCGGAAGACTCGCTGAAAAACTCAGTATAGCGATATCCGCAACCCCTGTTCCGATCAAGGTCATGTAAGTCCTAATGACCCTATATATTTTGGGAGTTAATTAGGATTTTTAAAACTATTCCAAGTTAACTAAAGGAGAAAGAGTATTCCGTGACTTTTATAATATTTTAGTTAGATTAGGGGGATTAAATGGTTATTTAACTCTGTAACTTAGTGGCTTCCAGAAATTAGCTATCTGGCAATTGGTTTGTTTACGTGAAGCCTAATATACTTTGATCAGAGCTCTCGTCAGGAGTAGGCCAATAGTCGAATCATGCGATCCATTTTGAACTGAGAAGATTTCTTGGACATATAAGTATTTGAGTTATTTGGTAAATTAAAAGATATATATTTTGGTGAATTCTTGGTGTTTTACTGGATCTGTACGTGCTGACTGCCTCTTTCCTTAAAACTGATTAAACGATGTGCTACTCTCCTAATTCAGTAATTAGACTCCTTTAGATGAATCTGGAGTCCACTCAGCCAATAGAGGAATTATTTCCCTTCATAAGTAGTGTCATATTAGCTAATTAAATGTCAGTAAGCAAATAAATACTTTGATAAAAAGGTATTGTATCGTAGTAAATATTAAACGGCAAACAGTGGAAGAATAATTTTGAGATAAAAGTGGTGTCAGGTCTGTAGATTTCTGTTAGAAAGAACCCAACAGCGTCTAATCAAGGGAGAACCAGCACGTAAAGGGACAATACCCGGAATAATAGAATAATTGACGAAAGGAAAATTGGTAAAGTTAGGGGTGGAAACAATCTGAAGGTAATTGTTAGGCTAAGGGGTAAGTTCCGGTGGTGAAGTAGGTCAAGCTCGATTTACAACAAAGTAGATGACTGACATAAGCGCGATGGAAGCAAGGTCAAAGCCTCAGACTGGAAGGACCCGAGTTGAATTCGTATATTCAGGAGAAGGAGAGAAACGAAACAGAAGAAAGAAGGGAAGAACGTAAGATGAAATTGGAAGCCGAAGAATGTAAAGTGAAACTGGAAGCTGAGGAAAGAGAGAAGATAAGAGCCCATGAAAGAGTTCTTAACAAAGACCAGTTAGAGGTGCAGTCAGTGCCATCCAAAACCGGAGTTTCACCAGCGGCCAGCATGAAACTTCCGGAGTACAGGGACGAAGAAGAATTATGCTCATATCTCTCCCATTTTGAGAAAATATTCAAACTCAATAATTGGGACCTAGAAGAAGATGAGAGAGATATCATAGCTCTACCCTTAGAGGCGACTGTGGACTATTCCACTCTCAAGGCCGAACTTCTCTCGGCAACAAACCTCAACCCGTAAGAATATAGGATGAAGTTCAGGAAGACCCGAATAAGACCTGGACAAACTTACAAACATTTTGGCTTTGAGCTTCCTCGAAGCCTACTGTTTCGGATGTAATCCACAGAGGTAGAGAATGAGGTCACCGCGGTCGTCGACTTCATTCTAAAAGATCAATTTCTAAGCACACTACCCCCAGAGATCCGTGCGTTTGTTAGCGACAGAAAGGCTTCTACCTTAAACGAGTGCCTGGACGAGGCTGATCTCCAGGCGGTGAATCATCAGTTATATCCGAGGGAGTACAAAAAAGAGAAAACTCCCTCCGCAAAGTAAAATGGGCAGCCCCCAAGGCATTTGTAGTAGAAGCCCTTTAACTTCTCAGCCCTAAAAGTAACATATAAGCCAAGTTTTGGAGGAGCAAAGAGTCAAAAAGGGGTTAGGGTTCCCCAAGGGTCACACCCTAATACCAGCACTTATCCCATGAAACCCATTACCTGTTGTACCTGCGGGATATTAGGTCACCTTAGTTTCCAGTGTCCACAGAACTCCAGACTGAAGGAGACCTCAAGCCAACAGGTGCAAAACTTGACTGCCGCGCTCTTGGCCGGACAATCTGATGCTCCCTCTCTCCCAGCGCCAAGATCTGAAGGCCGCGAACAACTGGTGAACTTTCTCTTCAACAAAATCTCGCTAGGCGGCCAACAATTCCATGATGGCGCAGTAAACCCAAACCATCATTTGCACAAATACCTGCCTGTGGCCCTGTTCGCATGCAGAGCAATGTCTCACGGGACACTCGGATTCTCGCCCTTTGAGCTATTATACGGGAGATATGTGGAAGATTCCATGAACATTCTTAAAGAAAAACTCATAGCTGCGCCTATTCTCCGTCTACCGAATCCCAACAAGACCTTTAAAATTGGCACCAACATAAGCAAAAACGGATCGGTGGAGTATTGCTTAAAAACTAAGATGACTAAACTAGCTATCCCATAGCGTATGTCGGTAGGAAGCTTTCGAGTAGAGAAAAAGCCTACGCCACCGTCAAAATCAAATCTTTGGCTATAATATGGTCAATAGGTAAATTCAAATATTACCTAATAGAGCACGAGTTTAAGTTGGATGTGATCATAAGCCGTTGTCATATTTAAGTAAAAATAAGAGTAAGAATGGAAGGCTCCGATAGAGTATCAGTACTTCGGTCACTACATAAAAGAGTCCGAGAATTCAATGGCCGACTTGTTAAGTCGGAATCCTATCGAAGACTAAGGTGTATTCAGACTAAGATATTATAGTAATTTTGATCGATCTAAGATAGGTAAGGTTAGGCATATAAGTGTAATATAAATTGTTAATTTGTAGAGTTGTAATTAAGAAGGGGCGAGTAACCCCATAATTGTAAATAAGAATTGCACAAGCTGGGACATTCATGTATGTATTAATGTATGGTCAGGCGCAGACGTTATCGAGAAATTTCCTGGTGAACTCGAAGTTTATTGTATGAAATATTGGTCAGTAATTTCCCTTTTTGAAGTGTTGTAAGTATCGGAATTGAAAATCCCCCCCCCGTTATTTTTTTTAGGAGGGAGCTAAATGTAGAGAGATTACAACGTAACGCCACCCAGAGGGTCAAGTGGCCATATATATTAAAATCCCTCTTGGGAGAGAGCGAGAGAAAAGAACAAGAAGTTGAGGTGCGTGAGAAGGTTAGGCGTTTGCCTAACAGTCAAACTGCCGAATGGCTCTGATCTCCCTGTCCGGTAGGTAGCCAAATCGATCTGCCCGTCCCAAGGAAGCCTCTAAAGGCTATTAAGCAGCTCTAATAAGAAACTCGCCCCATGGAACTGCGGAAGAAATTTATCGAGCTGATGGTTGAACAACTCGCTAGGAAAAACACCCAGTTAATCGCCGAACTCAAAAGATCCAATTACCTACGAGGTCAGGAGGCCCGCGGTTGGGCTACCACTTGTATCTGGTCGTTTTCTAGTGAAAATAGGCAGTACTGCCTATGTAGGAGGGGTTTACTACCTTGTTCTGCCAGGCCAACTAAACTTCTCCCGTCACGTCCCCGGATATGTTACATAACACATTTAAAGATTCAGGCCGTCTTGTAAACGAATATTAGTAGTTATTAAGAGTTTCCAACCTGTCGCATCTCTCTCTCTCTCTCTCTCTCTCTCTCTCTCTCTCTCTCTGGCTACTCAGTTTGGAGCTGCGGTCTTTGGGGTGTGATTGTCAAATGGAATATTTCCGGTCAATGTGTGTAAGAGAGTCTATACAGAGTAGGACCCTCTTAAATTTTGAAAGACCGATATGGTAAAAATGGGAGCAGTTGGACTCGAGATGTATCCCACCACACATTACTTTTTTTTTATTTGCTCACAGATGTTTTAGTGCAATCGTGTTTTTTCGAACACAAGTAGAAGCAAAATAAATAAATCTCGCGGCACCTTGATATTGATATGTAAAATGAGCCTAACAGTACCTCCTTATCCGCAGGAAGGAAATCTCCAATTCGAACAACTGGTAAGTGGGTTAGCAATTTAGAACTTACTGAATTGCCTTGTAGCAGGTCCACCTTCACGGAGAAAAAGGTTAACCCCTCAACTATTCCTTCTCAGGGCCTTCCAAACTCTTTCCAATTTAAAAAGGGCTTCCCTCTCTGCATGTCTACGCGTAAAGAAGTTTTCCACCTCACTACCTCCCTGAGAGTGATCCTCGAGTGTCTCTCTAGTTAGTGAAGCAGCCCCCTACCCTTCTCTTCTCTTTCTCAATGGTCCACCTGCATGTAAAGAAGCACGCGGAATTTGCAGCCAAAGAAAACAACTCTCGATGGAAAAAATTCAACAAGGTTCTTCTTCCCCTTAGAGAGGCACGGTGAGAAAGGGGCCATTGAGCTACGAATCACTCCAAGAGGGTGGTTAGCTGACCGTAAACCAGTAGCGAGCATTTTGCAAACATTTCGTGAGCTTTGCGAGTCCAAAATCGCAATACCCAACAACCTGTGGCAGGAATGGCAAGATAGAGACCTTCCGAAGGTCGCAGGCAATCCAAAGGCTCATAGACGAAAGAATCTTTCTAAAAAGCAGAAAATAACCCAGTTATAGACCACCACTAAGGCTAAGTTTCATCCACGGATAATCTCCTATGAATAAGATAAATAAAAAAACTTGCAGTAAATCATGGGATGCTCTCCTTCCAAAGAATTTCAGGGGATGTATGAGTCATCTGCCGATTCGCCGATTCTCTCAACTAATGGAAACATGTTGCTCAAAGGACACAAGATCCATTAACTTCAGGAATTAGTCAAGGTTCTCAGTATGGAACAGAACCATACACTTTTTGAGGAAGAAGTCTTCTGGTAAAGGCACCTGACGCTTACCAGAGAGCTATTGTGAATGCGCTTCTGATGATGTACAGGTGATGCGGCAATCTACCAAAAACTTCGTAAAATGAGTAGTCTACCGAGGAAACTCCTCAAAAGAGTTACATACATAGAGTTACATAGATGAACAGGACACAACAGACATTGCGTTCCAAACTAGGTTGCCTGAGATATAAGATAATGAGGAAGATAGTAACTACTTTAAGAGACCGTTCTGTCTGTAGGGGAATCGTCACTTACCCCCCCCCCCCCCCCACCCCACCCCGTTCACTCTTGGTGGAGATACAAGGCGGTTACCGCAAAGACATCCGGCCCAGGCATCGGCGAGTCAAAAGCATAAATTTTGACTCTAAAGGTCAAAATTTAAGATCCCCAGGAGAGTGAGATCCAGTTTCACGTCAAATAAGAAATTGGAGACGTGTTTCTCCCAATCTCGAAGGCTAACGAGGAGCCAATGTTTGACTTCGTGGGAAAAACCGTTGCCCAAAAGAACTCTCCTGGGGCCGTCCTCAAGCCCCTTTCCCCCCTTACCACTCCCCCAGTGAGGTGACAAGGTATAAATGAGGAACTCTGAGGAAAATCAGGGTTGTATATGTCAGTCTCCAGGTGACGAAGTCTTCGGATCAAACCGAACTACCGAGACTGGAGAGGTAGTGTACTTGGCTCACCAGACCAAAAAGTACCGTTCAAGAGAGGCAGGGCTTCCTACCTTAAGGGGCTAAGAAGAAGCTCATCTTCGAGCTGGTCCCTGGTTATCAAACCAAACGATAAGTTAACTTTGTTAAGTTCAACTTACTCTCGCCAGAGACTCCTCATATCCTGGTGCACCTTAAACACCAGGGGTATTCCTCGTCCTTGAGGAATTAATAAAAGAAAAAGGAAAAGGCTCCCCTTTGAGCCCGTTACTCCGTGGCCGTACCGAACTCCTAATTTAACTTGGTAAGGAACCAAGTTCAAATTATTCTCGTCAGAGAAACCTCCCTCTGTTATACTCGCCCTTGAAGAAGACTAGAACTAAGAATAAGCTTATCCTCGAGCTAGTTTCCGGTTACCAAACCGAACTTTAAGTAACTTATTCTCTTCAGAGAAACCCGGTCTCATCGATCCTCGCCCTTGAAGAAGACCCTTCCCGAGCTCAGTCCTCGTCCATGAGGAAATAATTAACGAAGGAGGAAAGCTCCTTCTCGAACTCGTTACTCGGTGGTCACATCGCACTCCAAGTTAACTGGATTTAAGAACCAAGTTTGACTCACTCTCGCCCGAGAGACCACGACTGCCTAGGTGTTGCATAAAGCACCTAAATTGTTCTCGTCCTGAAGAACCGCCCCCCCCCCCTTGAGGCGTAAAATAATTTAATTAATTCTTTTTTATGATAATATTATTGCTGTAGTTAATCTTTAGATGTTGTGTATTCAATGGTTAAAGTTAAAATATAAGTTCATTTTGGGAATTAGTGTTGTTTCTCTTATATCCTTACGTGTTTCGGAACGGCTCTGTTCGTTAAGATATTCAGATATCAAATATATATTAGACACTCTTAGAATAAAAACAACAAGGTGGGGGAATTCTACGACACGGTCCATTACAATAGAAATATCTTTATAATATATCCTAAATTCTAACTATATACAATACTTCGGGTAAAGCATAGATAGCAAAGATGAAGTCAATCCACCACCCACCTCTTCCATCCGTTTCCGGGCTTAGAATAGTGAAAATAAATACTTAGTAGTGCTAGAAAATAGACACAACCAGGAAATTTTAACAGGAGAGCAGGAACACCTTATTTTAAAACTTTTTGACCTATTGGACACTGCTAGTACCGTTTGGAGATGCAAATTTTTTGTAGGATATTTTAAAATTTATTTATTCATGTACATATGTAGGATTTATGTGTTCTGAAAAAGATGACAGAAACGTATTTACATTTTATATAGATGTAGAATCAAATTATCTTACTCATCTAGGCTTAGAACATGCTCTTTCTTTTTCTTTTTATCAACAGAGTGTCTTGTCAGAGAGAGAAAGATGTACAGGAAACATGGGAAAGATCCCGAAGTGAAATTTATTTAGGGGAAATTGGGTTAACCTGACACCTGAATGTTCGAGAGTTAGTTAATCGCTATAAAAACGCTGTTAGTCGGGGATTTGATTCAAAGTATTTTTCTCTACGGCATTTGAAAGTATCTATGGTGTTGCAGTCTATTACCTTACGAGGAAGCCTATTCCATAAGTTCACGATTCAGTTAAAAGGGTTCTTAGATTCGTGCGAATTAAAATGATTACCTATAATTTTACAACCGTTTCTTATCGTGTAATTTGACTGGTCGATAGTGAAATATTTATTGCGATCCATATTGTATATGCCTTTGATAATTTTAAAGACTTGAATTAAGTCCCCTCTTAATCTACGGTGATTTAACAGAAAGAGATTCATTACTCTAAGTGGCTCTTCGTAGGTTTAATTCCTTAGAATTGGTATCATTTTAGTGAGCCTTCGTTGGACCTGTTCTAATTTCACTATATCTTTCTGATAGTACGGGCACACATTACAGACGGGAGATTAGGCTCCCTCACCGCTCTCCTCTACTTGGAAAGTCTGACCATTCCAAATATCGATGTAACGCCAACCGGGGTGGTGGAAGCCCAATACACATACGACATGATGTCTCCGTTTTCTTGGCATTAAATATCACATCTGAGGCAGTATTATTGCAACTACATATCATCTAACCTCGATGTAGAATACATCTGCTGGTCGTGCACTGTGGTAGAGGCCTAATCTCCTACTAAGGGATTTTCAAAGTTGGGCACCAGTCACCACTCCTCGGCTGGGTACACGTTCAATACCATGGACCTGCTTCTTGCATACGAGTTTGAAGAGCTGGAGATCCGTCTCCTTATTCTAAAGGAATTAACCTATCACTCTCTGAGAAATGTTCATTTTTCTTGCATTTATTTATCATTATGCTCTCCGAATCCACACCCTAATTTTGAGTGGTAGGGGTCAAAGACCTTCATAGTTCTCATCACTTCCCACTCAAATATATTTTGCCTATCTGCTGCCGACTGTGAAATCGCCTCGGAATTACTTGGAACTGGTGCGGTGGTCCGCATTTAAGGTAAAGAATGACTTACAAGATTCAGTCAGCAAGGTAAGGATGTTTGATGATGTTGCTCAATTCTTCTCCGACAGCTTCAATTCTAGCCGTTTTGTGCGCTGATCTCTCTCTCTCTCTCTCTCTCACTCCTTGATCATCTTAAATTGTGACGTCATGAAAGAAAAGCGATATCTCTATATGTGCTACAATTAACACCTAAATATTTTGCCCCCGTGAAAATTTCCTAAAGCGAGAAATAGGTTCTGATAAGTTTCGAAACACACGGGCCGGATTTCTTGTCGGACATATATTTTTCTTGACAATTCCGGATCAAGCGAATCTCGGCCAAGTTCTTGCATGTTGCATTCATAAAATATATCGGAAGTAAACCACAATTCTTACCCTATCTTCTTGGCTGAGTCCTTCACGACCGCTTACTCTGCATTCTCTAGCCAGTATACTACTAAGACAGAATTTGAAGTACGTTTTGGGCTGGCTGAATGCCTCAAATTATATTTCATTTGAGAGGTTGCGAACTCTTCAATGACCTGTGTTCAATAGGCGAGCTGCGTTCCACCCTTATTCGTATTTGTATATCCTGTAAAGTCCAGAAAAAATCTTCTGCCATGTTTTGATATATGATAAAGAGAAGCATTGCCTATTTTAGCCATGTTCAAAAGTATCCGTACAAACGGAATCTTCCCAAATTGCTGACGAAAATCTACCGTGCTTGCTTTTTGCTTCGCCAGCAGATACCCACTACTCCGACCAGTTTCTGCCAAGTTGATGGAAAAAATTATCAAAGATATGTTTTGTAATCGTCAGCGCCACAGTGCGGCATTTACAAGTTACATTCCACATCCAATGGTCTGCTTTGGCTGAAACAATGCTATATTCACAGCATTCCTTCGTGAACGGGACTTCGCCACGCTGGTGTTTGAGGGGAAGAACGCTTATGATATCGTATTACAATACGGTATCATGTAAACCATCCATATTATGAGGAAAAGGGAATTCCCCCGAAACCTCTTTTCTGAGTTCCTGCCAGACCGTCGATTACGCGAACGGATGGTGGGAGCTTTCTCCAGTCATATAAGCCAGGAAGTGAGTGTTTCTCAGGAAAGTATCCTAAGTGTTCCTTTTTACCCAAGGGAATAGACACTAGCAACTCCTTGTTGACGTAAGACTTTCTCCCTATCATGTAAGTAGACGACCTTTTGATCCCTTATGACGAGCCCCAGATGCCTACATTTCGGCGTCCATGTGGAATAAAAAAAACTCTAAACAGCATCTCTTGCTTCATTTAACGGCAAAGGTTTTGCTTTTCTATGGCCACACTAAGGTGCGTGTCATTTTGTCATCATCCATTGATTAACTCAGACAAAATGTTGGTCGGAAATGGTGGCGTTTGTCTACGGTAGAGTTGCATTGCTTCTTTGTCTTGTATTTGACCAAAAACTCACTTAAGAGGCGCATATTCACAGGTTTAATGTCTTTCGTACCTAAATATGAACATATTTCTTTTCATAAATTTCATCACTTAGGATGCATAATATTAATACTTTCCGACATTTACCAGTCATTTATTCATTCTAAGCGAGACTGCATAAGCAAACCTTAAGCATCCAAAGCCGAGCGTGTATTACAAAAGTTGGAATAGATCCATCACACTGCTCTCCGCTTTGCTACCGTTGCTTTCAGGATGTACCAAGTAGAGAACATCACTGCCGATGCTGGTTAGCTGCCGCCAACCCTAAAGCCTACAGAGTTTATTATTAGTTTTTGCCTGCTCGTCCACCGAATCCCTTTGCCTCTAGGAGCGCTCACTTCGTCTGTGTCAGATCACAACAGTGCCTTTACCGAAGTTAAGGTAAATCATACACTAAACGTTTGGGGTTTAGACCTTACCCAATTCTTCGAGAGCTCGTTGTATCTTCTGACCAAGTAAGCAGTCGCCAGATAGGTTACTAAATTTTAAAAAAAATGTATCTTCTGAATGAAGGTGCTGCTGGTTATACCCAGGACGTGATCATAAATGGTAGCTACTTTGTAAGTTTTGGGGTACGCTTCTGCCAACAAAGCATAGGGAGTACTACGTTCAGAATTCTTGAAGCAGGCTCCATTTCACGTAGGAGTAGGGCGAGTGTACACGGCTGGCTCTTAATCCGATCAGGGGATCAACTTCTACGCTTTCTACCGATGGTTTTATAATAGTGGGTCTCTCCATGGCGCTACTTCCTACTTTAAATCCGAGTTGATCAGCTAGTAATAATACAACTTTGGATACGATAATTTACGTGCCGTCCGTTCTCGGTTAGGAGAATGTATTGTGATTTATACCAACTCACAGCGAACTGAATACCCTTCAGGCATTAAAATCTTCACATCCAAGGGTTTGCTGTATTTTTGCCGCCACAACTGCTCCGAATGGGTGGATCTCTAGATTATGATCAGATGTGTTCATGGAAATGCAGAAGTACGACGAATGGACAATCGGACCAGCATTTGCTCTTTTCCACTCTGACTATATGGCCTTTCTTTTTCTCCGTCTGTCTTTCTTTTCCATCTCTCTATTAAATAAGTAAAATAAATCTTTTGACAGCGAAAATTTATTTTAAAACACAGGTGAGTGTTATTGTGATAGAACGGGTTGAGGCCGCGTAATTTCAACTACAATCACATGTTATTTAAGACCACGAGGCTACCCACGTGCATCTTCGCTTTGAAGCCTGGCGCCTTATCGCAGCCACCTGAGTCAATGTTTAAACAAGGAGGTTTATCTTCCCCCGTCGTCCCATGCGCCGACCTCGCCAGATTGAGTTAGGCTTATAGGCAGATAAGGCATTGTTCCCAGGCTCAGCTGTGCATTCTCTTAAAGCTCCCACCTAAATGAACCCCACGCTAAGGAGATGTCCTGACTATTTATATGGAAACTTATCCACTAAGATTGAGATTGGAGATCCAGATTTTCGTCGCAAAACATCACTACGACCAACTCTCACCTTGTGCGTCAAGGGACCTCAACCTCGAGATTCACCATCACTTGTCCAGAAGAAGGACAATATCCCTTGAGTGCCAAGGTTCGAGCCTTCGTGAAGCCAAGTCCACAAGGCTTCCCCTGTTGTTGAGAAAGAGAACAACTTTAGAACAGCCATTGTTCTTTTGAGCCCGTTCGCCAAGAAACGGTTCTCACCCTTTCACTGTTGTTGAGAAAGAGAACAACGTTAGAACAGCCATTGTTCGTTTAAGCCCGTTGACAAGAAACGGTTCTCCCCCCCCCTCCCTGTTGTTTAGTAGAGAACAACGTAGAACAGCTATTGTTCGTTTGAGCCCGTTCGCCAAGAAACGGTTCTCATCCTTCCCTCTTGTTGTTCAGAAGAGAACAACATTAGAACATCCATTGTTCTCGAGCCCGTAGACAAGAGACGTTCCTCCCCCCTGTTGTTCAGAAGAGAACAACGTAGAACAGCCATTGTTCTTCAAGCCGTTCGTCAAGAAACGGTTCTCATTCCCCAGACGCCACGTTAGTATCATTTAATTCCGCCCCCTTTGGCTGGAACTCACCAGCGGCCTGAAAAAAAATCCTTCACGTTGCCTTCCTCTGCACAACAAGTATAATTACGTAAGCCGAACGTTACCTCTGAGTATTCAATTCTTTTTTCAACCTTATCCTGTGCTTTAAATGGTTTAGCAAACCATCCCCTCCATTTAACTTTATATTTGTTTTCCCTTTTTAAATCTTTTAATCCTCGGATTAGCTCGAGTCCCCACGACCCTTTCCATTCTCTGTTTATGTCAATATTTTCCGTTTTGTGTGTTGTTGATAGTTTTTTTTAATAGAACTCTATTTTATTAATGATAGCAATATTATTATCCTTGAGCTCAGTCCCACTTCTTAAGCATATCGAAGATACATAATATCGGCCAGCCAGACATCCACGCACTCTAAAGATATTTAAAGAAGTTCCCTCAACGAATAGTTATATATGGTATATCGTCGAGAGTCCATTCTACGACAGTAATATACAACGGAAAATAAGTATTTTAGAACAATAATTTGGCAATAATATACAATAAACGAAGAATCAAGCTAATTTTATTGAATGCATAGTAAAATCCCGCTTCCTTTGGTTGTAGATAATATTTTTTTTGTGAAAAATGTGACTCGAAAGGATATTTTCCCCCTTATTTTTACTATTATATTCCCAGCTTCGCCATTGTACTTCGTTTGTTTTTCTTTTGACTGTTCTCTCTTAATCCTTGCCCTAGTTATTTGTTGGTTAATTGTTGAGAGAGAACAATAAAAAAAAACGAACGAGGCCCAATGGTGAGGCTGGGAATATAGTAGTAAAAAGAAGAGAAAATATATCATTTCTCGAGTCGCATTTTTCTTTTCTTCCTAACGGTTTTCTTTGTTTAACAAAAAATACTGAGGCTATCCGACAATCCCTATTTTTTTAATCCTTGAGTCAGATAGCTTAAGCCTCTTATGGGGCATAAGTAATTTATGCGTTTATTAGTAGATGAAAAACCATGATTAATTTATATATATGTGAAGAGGGATAGAATACATAAACAGAGATCGGTAACTAATATTAAAAGAATGAACGAAAAAAATGTAATAAGGTGTTGAGTTTGCAACTGTGTATGGACTTGCGCGCGTGTATGAATGCCGTTGTGAGCGAATTTGTATGTATACACCTGTTAATGCTTGCTTGAGTGTATGTTATACATATATCTGAGAATGTGGCTGGTTGGTTATCCATTGAGTAAATAATAAAATTGTAAAGAGCTTTGTTTTTTTGCGGGCATCTTTGTTTGTAATACGGGGATACAAGGAATGCTATCATTGGTTTACATTATGGAATAAATGATATGAGGAATGTTGTCATTGATCATTTCCATTCTTTAAGAGGTTTAAGCGATGTGTTTAGAAAAGGAAGAAAGAAATGGAATGTATGACGGAATAAGCAAAGAGAGAAAGAGATAGGAAGGAGATGTAGGATAAAAGACACAGGGAATCGAGTAGGAAGGAAAAATAAGGAAACAAAAAATGCTGGAAAAAAAGATTGGGGAAGAGTGGAAGAAATAAAATAAAATAAATCGATGCACATAATGGTGTAATAAAGAGAGAGATATATAGGAAAGAGAAGGGAGGTAAGAATAATGAGGGAAATATAAGAAGGCCTCAGAGACCAATATATGTATATAGAAGGAGGGGGGAGATATTCGAGGGCCAGTTGGTATGGATCGGAGAGGAGTTCGACCGCTCTTATCTTGAATTACTCATACCTGCACACAAGAAGAGGAAGAAAGAAAGAATGTGAGAGATAGAAATAGAGAAGATGAGAGACGTAGTCAATTGGCTTAGGCACCAGCTGCCCGTTCTGATACTAACACTAGAGAGAATTAGATTGTTATTAAGGCTGGCCTGTACAGCCTGTTGTTAGGACACTCTCTAGTTACGGACCTTTCCTTAGCCTACACCTAGTCTAAATAGTCTTGTCGAGGAATAGGGTAAGGGGTGGTTTGGAGTTTCACCCGACTCTAATATATATATATATATATATTACTGAGGGTTAAAAGAATTCATCTTTTATACCCGAAACTCAGGAGAGGTTCACATGACTTCGGAAGTAGATTTGATGTCACCGCCCTTCTTAAGGTGAGAGCTGCTTGATTATCTCCTCAATTTCGTCCTTTGTAAACTTCCAAAAACCACCTGGAGCCGTGATGGGCTCTCATCTATTAATACCTAGTCCGGGAAGGAATGCAGTGATTAGCTGAAATGGCCGGCGGGTTCTTCCGGTAGGAGGCGACCAGACATTGGGCCAGAAGGGGAAGGTTTGATTTCGCACCCCGCCCGGAAGGGAGGTAGGGAAACGTGAGAGGATTAGGCTATTCTCCTACATCCCTACCCATCCTGAGGAGACATTATTCTGAAGTGGAACGAGAGATATTGTCACAAGATATAACCTACTCGCCATTACAATCCATAGGCAAAATAAGATCCCAGGAAACATACACACGTGAAACACCCCCTAAAAATTAGCATAATGAAGTGGCACTATTTCGCGACAAGGTCTTAGAAATTACAGGAATAACTAGACATACCTAAAAAATAGAAAATACATATATACAAAAGAAAAAATAACAATGGCCGGACAGTTGCGGTTAGTCGCCACAACTAGGGCCTTCGTCTATCCGATTGCGTGATAAATTATCAGCAATGATGTTATCCGTTCCTTTTACGTAAGAAACATTTATTGCCATTTTGACAATAAAAGGGACCATCTCATAAGTCTGCCGTTCTGACTTTTACAATTGTCCAAGTAGGCTAGTGCCCTATGGTCCGTTCGACAGTAAAAGGACTACCAATCAAGAGCATCCTAAATTTTTAATGCCCCAAATTATTGCTAAAGCTTCAAGTTCAAAAGTAGCGAAAGCTCTTTCGCGAACCAACAGCTTCTGGCTCACGTATGCCACTGGACATTCGGTCTCTTCTTCCTCATATTGTAATAAAACGCACCCAATGCCGAGATTAGAGGCACCAGTTCAGATGCAAAAATTTTTCTGGAGGTAGGGCAAACGGAGGATAGGAGCGGAGACCAATTTTTTCTTTAGCTCGCCGGAACTCGCAGTCACGGCGGAATTCCATAGGATGGGTCTGGTGCGCCTTTTTAAGGTCATTTACGGGTGAAGCTATGGAAGCAAATTGAGAAATGAACCGCCGATAGAAGGAGACGGAGCCAAGAAACGAATGAAGCTGTTTCTTAGTTTTAGGGAGTGGCATGCCTTCTATTGCCTTTACTTTGTTCTATTGGGTGGTTAATTCGCCCTCTCATACTTTGAGCCCTAAGTAAGAGATAGTGCTATAAGCAAATTGGCTCTTGGACGGTTTGATTGTCAATCCATGAATCCTAAGTCAGTTTAGGAGGTTGTTGTTGTCCGAGTGGAATAAGAGCAGAACTTCTTCGCCTGGTTTCAATTTTCGTGACTTAGCTTTAATATCAAAATACGTCCGATACTTCTCTAGATTGATCTCGGAATTTTTACACGGCAACCTCCGAGCATTTTTCTAGCCTGTCGCGCAAGTCCAGAACAAACGAGTAGGAGGTATTTAGTTCCTCATCCATTCGAGAGTTCGTGAGGAGCTCCTTGAGAATGCTTAGTGGACCTCAGACATTGCGACCCTAGAGAAGCTCGAATCGGGAGAATTCCAGAGTTCGGTGGGGAATCATCCTACACGCATATAAAGCTCCTGGCAGGTACCAGTGACATTCCTGGGGCTGGTCGTTGCACAGCTTTTTAAGCAAGCTTTTTAAGACAGCGTTTAACTTTGAGCACATACAGTTTGCAGAGGGGTGAAAAGGCATGGTGAAAATGGACCTAATTTGGAGCAACCTACTCACCTGCTCCATTAATTCGGACGTGAATTTACGGGCCCTGTCAGAAAGGACCTCTTTACGGATCCCTATCGGTGGGAAAATATAGATTAATGCCTCGGCACACGAGATGCTATAAAATTTTTTGAGAGCAATTACTTCGGGAAACCGGGTGGCCCAATCGATGAGGGTAAGAACGTATGAGTGTTCCTCGGTGGAAGGAGTGTATCGGTCCAATAAGATTGATGGTAACCCTGAAAAATTGTTTTGATATAACTGGAGTCTTCTGAAGGGGGGCCGGTTGTACTCGTTCTTTGGCGGTGACCTTTTGACATATATCACAGTTCCTGCAAAACTCTGCGATTTCCTTTTCTGTACCAGGCCACTCAAAATACTTAAATACGCGTTGCGAGGTCTTATTATGGCTGACGTGTCCTGAAAACATACCTTCATGTGCTATTTGTAAAATCTTTGCAACGTAGGCCCTAGACACGCAAAGGGCTCTAAATGTAAAGCCCACTGGATCCGGGGAAGTACGAAATAGCAAAGCGTCTTCAATCACATACCTCACTTTTTGGTCTCCACGAACCGATTCTGTCTCTTCTCGTTTCGCCTTTTCCAATAAGGGCTAAATGGAAAGGCAGTATTTTGGGGCCTTGATGAGTTGGGCATTATTCATTCCCTCGTAAATAGGGAGTACATGGGGGCTTAAGAGACGCGGGTCGGCGGGCGTCTCTATCAGCCTGAGCCCGGGTGAAGAGAGCTTGCAAGACAACAGTTTGGAAGAGCTGTGCGCTGTTGCCAACTAACACTGCGCAAAACTTAATCGGGGCAGCTACGACGCCGGTTCACCCCGTAAAATCGTGGCATATTACTTGACAACGGACCACTGGAAATTTATTAGCTCTTCCCAAGAAATCGTGTACGATAGCAAATTTCTTATGCTGTTGGTCCACGGGGGTAAGCAGCTTGTCCGATACCACTATACAAGTACACCCTGTATCTTTCAGCAGAGTGGATACTCTACATCCATTAATGGATCCCGACTCGAATTTGAGTCCCCAGAAGAACTGTTATCAAAATAAAAGTTCACCTGGTGCTCCTGACAGGTTGATGAATATGGCAGAGGCGAAGTTGCAGTAGGCTGTTCGGCAGAGAAAGTTGCAGAGACTTGGTGGGCCTGTTGTCCAGTGGCAAAGCGAAAGCGTGAGTTTTGTGGACACTGAGATTTTTATTGACCAGGGGTTTCGCAAGATAACCATACAATGGGGTTACTCCGGTAGCGGTTACTCGACGGAGCATTAATAATTGGGGGTTTAACTTCTTTTTTGCTTCTTATGGTGGTTACCTTTGGGTTTAAAGTGGCCTGGGACTTTTACTAAATGAGGAAGTTTTCTCGGTTGTGATTAGCCTTTGTTCTTAGGGGACGGAGGAATGCTCTTCTTTTGCTCCTTAGGATAGAACTGATGATTTGTGGCGTAGAGAGCAGCTTGTTTGAGGCACTCGTTAAAGGAAGAGGCACGCCTATCTCGAACAAATGCACGGATTTCCGTAGGGAGGGTGTGCATTAGCTGGTCCTTAAAAAAAATTGAGCAGTGAATTGTAGTCGCCACCGACTTTAGCCGAGTCCAACCAAAATTAGAGGTTTTTCTTCAGGATGAATCCGAACTGTTTATACGTCTGTCCTGGCTGGATCCTACCCGATCGAAATTTTTGCTTGTAGCACTCGGGGTTTAAATTAATCGCGGATAAGAGTTTCGCTTTAAGAGATGAATAATCTATTGTGGCTTCTGTTAGGAAGGCAATGAAGATTTCTCTGAGACGAGAGTTGAGCGGCGGGAGCAGTTGGCCTGCTCCTTCAGTTTCAATGTCCCACCCATTGACTTCGAAGATCTTTTCGAAATAGGTTAAGTAAGTGCAAAAGTCATCTTGATCACAATAAGGGGGAAGCATTAATGCGGGACCCTGAGGTTGGTGACTTCTGGACCTGATGGAACTGACTTCGACTTGATTTCTACTTAACTCATGCTCCTCTTGACGAATTTTCTCCCTTTTTTCTATTTCTTCTTGTATTCGTTGTTCTCTTTTTTCCTCGCGTTCATTCCTTTGTTCGTTCTGAACGTATTCAATTGATTCATTACCCAAAAGGCCTAAAATTTGTCCCTGTTTATGAAACATCTCAAATGTGGAGGAAGACATCTTGAATACACTGTCGGATCCACTGATTCACCAAAGAGATTTACGACTTAACCGCAGATTATACGGCAGTGGCAAATAATATACACAATAATAAAAACAAATAAATAAAATACAAATAGTTACTATGCTGTGTAAGATGCTACCAGCAATGGTTATCGACGGTGGCCTAACCATTTATATATTGTATACCGACAATGCCAAAAAAAAAAAAAATTACAAGGCCAGGGGGTCAATTCTTATTTCACCAACAAAATTTAAAATGTCTTATCATTTGTTTTATCTAACCTTGGGCGCTTGGCAAATAGAAAGGGGGAATTTCAAAATTCACGGCTTCGAAACAAACCGCACACCTAATGACACAAAATTTAAATATGATATAATATATACTGTACAAGGTGTCCCAGAAAAAGTTAACCGTAATTTGAATTACTATAACTCAAAACATATTATAGATTTTTAAGTCATAAAAAACAAAACAAATTTAACAACTATTTATCTGTCGATTCTAGGAAATTTCATTAAATTCCCTCTTACGATGTTGATACACTAATGGGTTAGGTGGAGGCTATCAAAATTATGTTTAAGCAAGGAAGTAAAATAATCAAACTTCCAAGTTTAAAATCAACAAATATATTTAAATCCATTTTTAACAAAAACACCTCTTCATATAGGTAATAAAAATTCATTTTTTAATTTTCTAAGCACCGTTTCCTTCCACATGTCCTCCATTTGTTCCCAAGCACAGTTGCGCCTTTGATCGTATTGATTGAACAACGTTTTTGATTAACTTGTGGTTTCCGTAAGACTATTAAATTCACGTGTGATACTATCTCTTAACTGGTTGATGCTTTGTGGTGAAGTAGAATACACTTTATTCTTTGGATATCTCTATAAGAAATAATCGCACGGTGTTAAGTTAGGAGATCTTGAGGGCCAATCAATTGCATGATTTAGGGCGATAATGCAGTCGGCAAACTTTTCTCTTAGTTTTGTTCTTACAGCAAGCTGTCTATGAGCTGGTGCGCGTCCAGAATCCACCCAAGTCTATTGAATTGATTGCCGTACATCTGGAAGAGTTCTGAGAAGATTCTTTTGTTGATCATGTTCGGGTAGGCAGCACCATTCAAGTTATTCTCGTAAAACAATGGGCCGACAAGATAGCCATTCCCGCTTATTCCGATTTACAGAGACACTTTCTGCTGACGAATACGTATGAAAAAGTTGAATGCTGGGGGTCGGTTCAGCAGCGCATATTGCCTAATATTATGTCTATTTACGTTTCCATTCATGAAAAAGGCTGCCTCGTCACCAATCACAATGTTATCAAGAAACGACCAGGTTTATGGAGAAGCCATTCAACAAATTGTCTACGACGAGGAAAATCAGTTTCAAGAAGTTGGTGTCTTGCATACATCTTATAGGGATGCGATTTGAAGTCATGTTTAATAATGCGGTTAAATGATCACTTTTACAATTGTAACCCATTCTTTCCTACTGATACATGTGGATTTTGAAGAAGTGTCATCTGAACATTTTTGATATTTTCTGTTGTTCTTATGGTTCTCATTTAGATATAGGTCGTTGGTATTTGCGAACATTTTTCCAAATTGTAGGCTTGCTTGCTGGGTGCCTACCTGGAAAACGTTGTTCAAATGAATTTTGTACTTGTTTGGTACTTGCACTCTTAATAAAGTTCTATGGAATTAAACTTTTACACAGAAACGTTTTGATTTGCTTAGTAAGCAATAATGATGAAACCATACCACAGCGTAGCTGAAAAACAACTGTATAATGGCCTAGGCTTTGCTTGAAGAATTGCACAGTGACCTAGGCTACCTAAGCTCCCTAGGCTTCTCTTGAAAGTGCACGGTGGCCTAGCCTTCCTAGGCTTCGTTTCATTATTTTACTTCCTTACGTAAACATAGTTTTGATAGCCTGCACTAAATTCATTAGTGTATCAATATCATAAAATAAAATTTAATGAGATTTCTAGAACCGACAGATAAATATTTGATAAATAAAACACCTTTTTCTGAACCAAAATCTCTAATATTTTTGGAGTTATACTAATTCAAAGTACGGTTAACTTTTTTCTGGGACACCTTGTATGTCGAGAGAATAGGCTGAGGGGTGGTTGGAGTTTCCCCCGACTCATATATATATATATATATATATATATATATATATATATATATATATATATATATCCTATTATCACTAATGTGGTGGGGTCGTTGTACTACTCATTAGACTTCGTTCGGCCCATGCCCTGAATGGTTTTATTGAAACAGAGTGCTAAGAGGTTGGCCTCGGTTGGATTGGAATAAACTTTGCCAGCAAGCGACATAAAGTAGGTTAGAGATAAAAACAATATGAAAATAAAATTTTAATGAGCACTAAACAATAAAAATATATATATACAAATAGGCTTCTGTAAGAGATAAATTAATAAGTAATGCTCGGATATCTCACTTGGCTTGTAAATAACTGTTCACTATGTAAATCACTATATACTTTTAATGTTGGTAAGCTTCGCGGTGAAGTTGGGGAATGTGAAAGGGAAGGGTTACCTTGGAACCTGATGTTCGGGTGGTGCTGGTGAGTGAACGTGGTGAGATAAGGGGTGGAGACGATGAGGTAAATTCTTCAGGGACCAACCTCATCTGACAATTCCGTTACGATTCTGCTGGAAGAAGGCGGTGACGGGATCTCTCTGTTAAAGAGGGTTCCACGCCCGTGAAATCAAAGGAATCTTGGGTACCTCTGTGGAGGGGGGGGGGGGCAAAGTGACCTATCGACGCGTAGAGTCACGGAGAAAAGCCGAGATGTAGTTTTCTCGCTTAGGGAACCGGAGAGAGGCTGTTTGCAGCTTCGGCTATGAAAACGTGAGTACGAGCATGGGTCCGCACTGAATTGCAGACCAACGGGGTTAGGAGCCTCACAAACAGAGACCGATCTTTTCTCTGAACACTTGTTGTTTCGACGATTTAACACAACACCGAAATAGATGGCAATTCCTGACCCGCCTGACGCTGTGCAAGCTCTACCACCGAGGGTTAAAAAAATTTATCTTTTATACCCGAAACTCGAGAGAGGTTTACATGGTTCCGGAAGTAGATCTGATGTCAAGCGCCCTTCTTAAGGTGAGAGCTACTTGATTATCTCATCTATTTCGTCATTTGTACACTTCCGGAAACCACCGGAAGCCAAGATGGGCTCCCATCTTTCGTTAACCAGTCCGGGAAGGAATGCGGTGGTTAGCTGAAATGGCCAGCGATTCTTCCGGCGGGAGGCCACCAGACATCGGTCCAGAAGGAAGAGGGTTGATATCACGGCCCGCCTGTAAGGCAGGTGTGGAAACTTGGGAGCATTAGGCTATTCCCCTACAAGTTTGGCATATTCCTAATACATCTCCAACTTTCACATCACATCTGACAACACAAAAACCTAAACTCTTATTCTCTGATTTGGCTTTGATGAGAGAAGAGACTCGTTAGCCATTATAGGCAGCTCTTCTAGGAGAAGGCAACTCAAAAATCTAACAACTCTTCTCTTGTCTTAGATATTGCCGCAGCCTTTGTAGCTGGGTCTTCCACTTTCTTGGATATGGATTTTCTTGTAAATTGGGGTAACCTCACGCTCACTATTCTATCAGTTTCCTCTTCCTCTTGTTTTTTTTTTTAAATAGTGTGTTTGACAGGCTTAGTAGAAGGTCTAAGGATGCGTGGTGGTTTATCAAGAGGTTGCCTTATCTTTATCTTCTTTGTCTTTCTTTTTTATTTCTTCTAAAGTACTATCATTACTATCCTTCCTCCATGTCTTTTAAACCTAGGGATATATTTGACCATGCTGAGTGTCGCGGCAACTCCCAGTTGACCAGTTTATTTCCTTACATTTTTTTCTCTGATGAATGAAGATTTTTCTATCTCTTTTGCATATATTGTTCCTGTTACTTTTTTTGAAGTTCTCATGACATTGAACTTAATCTTAGGCCGCAAAATTGATTCCAGAAATGTCGAATATTAAATATTATATTGCAATGTTCGTGGACTATATCTTCTTTGTCTTTCTTTTTTATTTCTTCTAAAGTACTATCATTACTATCCTTCCTCCATGTCTTTTAAACCTAGGGATATATTTGACCATGCTGAGTGTCGCGGCAACTCCCAGTTGACCAGTTTATTTCCTTACATTTTTTTCTCTGATGAATGAAGATTTTTCTATCTCTTTTGCATATATTGTTCCTGTTACTTTTTTTGAAGTTCTCATAACATTGAACTTAATCTTAGGCCGCAAAATTGATTCCAGAAATGTCGAATATTAAATATTATATTGCAATGTTCGTGGACTATATGAGAATAAAATGGACTTGGACGTAGCTGCCAATAAATTTGACATCCTATTTTGTTCTGAGACCTTTGTCTCTGATTTGCCTCATATTTCTGAATTGTTAATTCCAGGATTTAAAAAAGCCTGTTTTATTTAAGCGTACTGCCATGCCGAGAGCCCATAAAATGACTCTGTATTTTAAAGAGGGTTTTACTGCGTTTCATAGGCCGTTATATGAATGTGGACGTGATGAAACACAAGTAGTTAAAGTCTCTAGTACACTTTTAAATCTTTATGTATTTTCCAGCTATAGGAAACCGGATTTGGATGAGTCTATTTATAAATCTGTGTTAACTAAAATGGCAGCAGTTCAACAGGCTAACCCTAACTCTCGCTTTATTTTCGTTAGTGATTATAAAGCTCATCATACTGATTGGCGGAACTCTGTTAGTGCTACAGGTAACCATGGTGTAGCTGCTTTAACTTTTCAAATAATTCTGGATGTGAGCAGCTTATTAATGAACCTACACATCAATATGGCAACCCTGTAATAAATTAATAATTTAATTTTGCCCTATTTGATCAGTGGAGATGAGATTCCGGTGTATGATGTCTTTGAAGACTCTTTCGTACTCCTTATATCCTGAATACATGGATGCTTCGGAATAAAGGTTTATTGTGCCTGTTTTTTTAATTTTTTGCTTCGGGTTGTGGTAGAAATCTATCCTCTGTTTAATGACATAATTAACTGATGTTTGGGGGTATACGTTTTTGACGAGCAGCTCAGTTACTCTCTTTATTTCTGTATCAACTACTGTCCAGTTTGAAGGCTCTATTGATAAATGCCTTATTTACGGATTTTTTTGTATCCGTTCGGAGATTCTGACGCTCCGCTCTTGCAGAAGGCTAGAATTGTTGATTTCACGTAAACTTCATTCGTAAAATGTGTTTGTTGAGACCTAACGAGGATGTCGAGAAATGGTAAAAATGGAGTTATTTTCTTCTTCATGAGGGAAGTTGAGGGATGAATTTTCCTTGAAAGTTTGAATAAGGTTAAGGCCTAGGCTAGGGTTATCTGCAATATGTCATCAATATAGAGAAGAAGAATGCATCAAGAAAGAAGCATTCTTCTTGAAAATGACATCTTACACTGTTCCCATGTAGAAGTGGGCAAATTGAACAGCCAGTGGGGTCGCATCATCACTCCGTAGACTATCACGTACATATAACCATCAGGCCGTAGAAAGGCGCCTCTTTGGTATAATATTTAAGGAGTTGTCGTAGAATATCTTTAGAGATCGAGAGGGGGTTATTATCTTCAGTGTGGCAGATTTTCTGACCAATGAGTTCAATGGTTTCATCTGCCGGAATGTTGTTAAACAAGGATTCGGCGTCCATTGAAGACATAGACCCGGCAGTCAATGGAAGGAGACTACAAACCTGCCAAGGCGCTCAGACCCATCATCAGCCAGAGACCTACGCTCAACTATAATCTAGCCAGAGTCCTCAATCACTCATTACCCCTTTTGTCTCATCTGATTACAGATTACGTTCGACGTAAGACTTTCTTAATATCCTCGAAATTCCCAAGCCAGCCGGGCTCATGTCTTCAATAGGTGTTGAATCCTTGTTTACTAACTTTCCTGTTGATGAATCCATCGAGCTCATTGGCAGAGATAATATAACACAATGAGGATAATAACCCCCTCCCGGTCTCTAAAAGGATTCTACAACAACTCGTTTAGCCTTGTACGAAAGAGGTGCCTTTCTACGGCCCTGAAAGTTATATGTACGAGCAAGTAAGATAGTTATCGACGACAAATGTGGATGGCTGAGGCCGTAACTATATGGAAACGGAAAACACAAATTAGCATCTCCCTCCAGCCAGAAAACAGTTTGCCCACTACGTGAGGTCTCAATGCCGCCCTCACTACAACATAGCCCACCACCTTTTGATTTGCGTCCTTTGCTGATCATTTAATTTTTGTTTCCCCTTTAATTTCGCCGATCCAAAGATTCTTTAATCCTTAAAATTTCTCAAATTTGATAAACTGAAACAAATAGTCCTACGCTTACGTCTTGATGAAGGGATGAAAAAGTGTAAAGTGGGAGTAGATTGGATATAGTTTGTTAGGTAAAGGGGTGAAAATGAAAATGTTGGGTGTTATTCGTAGTCACTAGGTGACTAGCTATCTCTTGAATTTCTTATTTCACATTATTTCCTCTTGTTTAGCTATTGTTTTGGTGAAGGCTTTCGCGCATCTATTATATTTTTGTATATTACTTACTGTTTGAATTTTTTGCCCTTGTTTATCACTATTTGTTACCTTAACACCTTGTACAACAATTTCAACTTATCTAAATATTGGTTTTGTTTCTTCAAGTGGTTTTCCACTTCGGAAGTTTCACCTATTCGTTCTTCTGTGCTCTAGGGGTATATCTATTGCTCTCTTATGTGCTTGATCAATTATCTGATCCAATCTGTCCCTGACATTTTTTGCTCTATTGTGCAGAACTACATTGACTGGGTCCATCTCTATTTCCTTATGTAAATCTCTCTGCCTCTGATGTTCCATTCTTTTGGTATTGGTTTTAAGCAGGATTCCACTGTTCTAAACTCTCTGC
Organism: Ceratothoa steindachneri; assembly: GCA_963969495.1. Taxonomy (NCBI): domain Eukaryota; kingdom Metazoa; phylum Arthropoda; class Malacostraca; order Isopoda; family Cymothoidae; genus Ceratothoa; species Ceratothoa steindachneri. The sequence continues at coordinate 157,064,145 of OZ018322.1, read as the reverse complement.
AGCTTTACAATGTTCGATCTATGCCTCCTATTTAATGGTATTTTTTCCTACAAGAATAATCATTGGCACAGTGAGTTGTATAGATTGTTTTGTTACTCTTGTTCAAGTTTCTAAGCTGGTATATTTTGCTCAAGCCTGATTTCGCAAAACCCACTCTTTCGGTCGCATGCTTCTTGTAGCCATTTTTCGTTACTCTCATACCGAGAACTTTCCTCCCGTTTAGGTACATATATACTACACAGGAAATCTTCAAAAATAAGATAAAACAACTGCCATCCGAAAAAAATAATCTTATGTCAAGATCTAATAATTTTTTCTATTTTGATCTAAACATTATTCTAGCTTTATAATTTTTGTCACTTTTGATTTGTCCTAAAACATATTCTTATGTTAGATAACAATGCACAAATAAAACACATTTTTTTAAAATTTTCACTCTTTGTCCAGAAGATGACCTTTAAAATGTTTGAAAGACATCTTACCTAACATAGCTATGCCTCTTGCCAGCATTTTTCCCACCCATCGCTTTCTGTAAAGAGAATCTTGAACAGGTGAAAAAGCTACAGCGCAAGCTTAATCAAGCAACCATCACTGTCGATTTTAACAAATCTTAAATATATATATATATATATATATATATATATATATATATATATATATATATGCACGCATCAAAAGTGAACTATCTACAATTAGTTTGTAGCGTAAGGAAAAAGAGATTAAGTAGACGGACAAACGTAGTATTTTGAATCCTGTCTGCCCAAGAGGACTGACGGCTAATGAGGGAGAGGTAAATGTTTGCGCAATTGCTGTAGTATCTTCTCAAGGCTGGTCCTAGAATGGAGCTCAACTCTGATAGCAATCCGATGCCGCAGTAGGGTGTGTCGATTTTGGGAGTGATTTCACTAAAATGAAAATCGAGTAATTGTGTAGCAATTTTTGATTTCCTTTAAGCATACAAATTTATAATATACCAAAAAAAGTTCCGAAAAATAGCTCCTAGCTACATAAAAATGGCATCTCAATTTATATGTATTAATAAAATAATAAGAAAATAAGTTCACCCTCAAAATATTACCGTCTATAATTTCAAAAGAGTTTTTAGGTTTGCACGAAGCATTTACCTTTCATCCAGCCATTAGGACGCAATATGCATTTGGAAGCGAAGATCGTGTTCCTCATGAAAGCTGGGTTCCATCTGCATCTAGGAATTATAAACACTAGAGAGATAGACTGCCACACAGCATTTATAATACCCACAAACTTCATGGTGTCCCCTCTTTTTCGAGTTAACCGCGTGGCTACTGGCTAACAGCTCGCACACACAACCTTAATAGGTTTCATAACTGTAGACAAAGAACTCTTATTCATATTTATATCCGGTCCGGAATGAATTCGTACTTCTCCATAGCTAATGCGTAATCCTTAAAGAAGGTTTCGACATTAATTTTGTTGGAGGCCACAATCCTGGCACTTCACATGCCTTCTGGAGCCTTCAACACAAGGTTGGGATGATGGTTCATGAAGGGCTAGTACCAGTCTCGCGTTGCCATTCTGTTCTTCTCCCAGGTATCAGGGAGGGTCTGGCTCCCACAAGCTTTAGCATACTGGTATACTATCATTCGCACCTATTTCATGGGCAGGCCATAGAACATCTTCGCAGCTTGGATGCTATATTCCACCTTGTGCACTCCTGTTTTCGGGTGAAAACCCTATTAGTATGGAGCTGCACAGGCACATAAGTGACCCTGTCAGACAACTTCTTGGAATGATTAAAGGTATCCTGTAACAAAAGAAATGAATTAGGACTTAGAAGGATCTTGCTAATAAAATGAAAAATATTAATAAATCTAGGCTACTACAAAATAAAGTAAAAAAAATGAAATATGGTTACAAAAATGCTGGCAGACTTGCCTCATAAAAGAGAAAATTTTAAATGAGTCTGGAAACACAGAGTGAGGAATTAAATGCCAGTCATTTGATGTAGCCTAAATGGGATGAATGAATGTTTAAACTTAGCACAAGAGTTGTTTTCTTGACCTCCAATTCTTCAGCGGACGCTTTAATGCTGCAATTGGTTGCAACCCAGTGCTTGAATGCAGCCTCAAGGTTGGTGTGGTCGAGCTTCTGGCCACTTTTCCTGATATAATTGCGAGGCATGATGATCAGGTTTCCAAAAAGGCAGTAGGTTAGATCTGAAAGAGTTGATTACATTAGACATATGAATAGGTAAATTGAACCCCCCAAAAAACAAATTTCTTGTTTTTAGTTTAAAACTTACTCTTGTGTATTTTATTTTATCAATTAGCTATATACTACAGTATTTTTTACAGTCTTTAAACCCTTATTGGTATTTTAAATATTTTTTTTAAATCCTAGTGATATAAGGGTACACCGACCGACTTGCCTCAAATATATCCGGTGGTAAAAATCTTTTTTGCAAATTGAATATTAATCCTAGAGTCATTCTAAAAACCTATGTCACGTATATAATAGTTATGTCATGTGCTTATAGCATAATGCCACTGTTATCGCATCATAATTCACTAAATATCACCTTCAACTTTACACTTAATAAAACACTGCTCTACTTCTTTCAAATGCACTAGTTCACCACCGCCATATATTTTCATGCTAATATATTTATTCAGTAACTTTTTGTTATGTTTTTCCAAGTATTTCAATTTATATTGAATTTTTAAAATTCCACGCATCTGTGTTCCACCACATGTTAGCGGTCGATGTTCGCCTGCACCACCATTTTTTTTTACAACCATGTCATGGTGGCCACTTTGAAAGGACACACATCATTTAACTCGATAACATTTGAATATGGCTAAATATCGTAATGAAACTTAACTCAAAACAATTACGCCATATTCACCGACGTGAGATACTATATAAGAACCGTGAAAAATAACAACAGACATGCGAAAAATCAATTTTCTTACCTGGTAAACACAGAGGTCATTGTGACGGAAACCTGTTGATCGCATGTTGTTCACTGAGGATGAGTGATGGGCTGATGGTGAGGCGCGGCGGGCAATTTGAAATAGTTATCTCACCGAAGCATTCAGGCGGTATTCCCCCTCCTCGGCCTACAAAGTTGGTATATTTATATATTGTCGAGGTTTAGTGAGTGGGTAATCCCAGTCCCACTTCATGGACATATATTTTTATTACCGCACCGAGGTGAAGCGGAGGTGAAATGTATCCAATACACCTAATTCAACTACTTCCGGTGAAAAATAATAACCCCGGTGCGTACCATTTGATCAGAACTAAGACGATGATCCCCTGAGTGTGTCCACACTCAGTAAAAGCCAGTCATCGGTGGACCGGTGTAATATTGAGAATTAAGCCGAGTGGATTGCTTATTAATTACCAAAGAATCGTCCAAAATAGTTTAACACACAGGTACAAAAAAAATGTTTAATGTACATTAATTTGAAAAAAGTAACAGCGTATATAAATATAAATATACGCAATCTTGCAATAAATAAATGTGTCTACAAAAATGTCGTGGAGATTATTTGAAAATTACTCACTGGGATGCTTGCGTCTTAATGACACCCGACAGAATGAATCGAATATTATTATTGAGTTAAACACTGAATTAAGCACTTCTAATATTTGAGGTTATGGGCTCGGGATGCGAATTCTAGTTCATAAATAAACTGGTGGAGTTAGGGGAGGGGATAATTTAATTAACGATACCTTTGAGTTCGTAAGTATTTTTGCGAAGGACGGTGGAGATATTTTTCAGGTGACAAGGATCGCATCTAGTCTGGTCGTCCGAGGTTACCGAATGAGAGGGTAATCCTTGACTGGCGATATACTGATCCTATGACGGATCACGAAGGTGAGCCAAACGGTGGCTCAAATTGGACTTCTTCCTAGAAGTGCCTGTCCGATTATTCGGCTCCTGGAGTGGGTAGCCAAAACATATTACCTAGCTACGTATAGGGTAATCCGCAGAGGGTGGTCTTGTATAACTCCTGAATCTAAAGGAGTTCGGTCTGCGAGAAGTTTGGCAACTACAAGTACCGTGACGGCTACAACCAATTCCCCGAGAAGTTACTTTCTTGCAACAGGCGAACTGTCTCTTATGTAGATCGAGCTCCACCTCACAACGTAGGTCAGAGGTCTTCCGCACGAATGCAGGGAGAAGTTTTCCTTTTATTTCCCTCGCGAGCAGAAATCAAGAGAGAGCACAGAATTCTCATAAAATTCGCATCGCCGCGCGAAAGACCTTTTTCATCTGTTAGCAGACAGTATAAGTCTTTCACACCTTTGAGCCACCTCGCAGTTTACGATGTTGCGAAAAGGGGCGATAGAGAATCCGAGGCTGGTGCATCTGGAAATACGAGAGGAACACGTAGCTTCTGTTGGAGTATTTCTGCGTAGACTTATGTACGCGGTATTTCGACCTTTATATATATATATATATATATATATATATATATATATATATATATATATATATATATTTATACACTGATTCTAATAGGGGAGTTAGCTCAATATACATAAGACATTTATAACATAACGATTTATAATAAGTATCTTTTATATGTTATCCTTGTATAATAGCAGCTAATATTCCCAAAGTATGTTGCGAGGCAGAATAGTCTCCATGTTGAAACTCTCACATATGACTATCATGGGAACTCTATAATGCCTTGTATCGGCAAGCCAGACGTCTTCCCGTACTCCGGGAGACGAGTTACGTTTCCCAGAAACCCGTCATTCCTATATTTTTTAATCTTTTTTTAGGCATTATATTGCAGCGGTGTAATATAATGAAAGAAAAAGAGACTAACAGATAAACACGCCTCGTTACTCTGTAACTTTCTTGCGTTTATAAACTATGTACATATATATATACTGTGTGTCATAATTATAGCATTTGTCTAGCCGTAGAAAAGAGGATGAGACCCAATTGTTTAATAAATTATATATTATTGTATATTATATTACACAACATTGCATAATGATAGACCCGGCCGATTTTGTTGGGTAAAGATATAGGTACTGACTTATGATTCTCAGTCAGAAATTATATAATATTATATACATTATATATAAACATATATGTCATATCCTGATAAAAATAGATAGTGGAGAAAAACAGATATCATTTTTAGTTACGAGCGAGTCTAGTTGCGAGCGAGTCTAGTCGCGAGTGACATTACATCTCACTTTGTCGGTCGGTCGGTCGGTCAGCCACCGTATACAGAGGACGTCTGAAATAGCGGATAGATTCCTGCGTCCAGACAAAATGGAGATATCGCACAAACTAAGAATACCATAAACGGACATCTTACCAAAGTGACAGACAAACGGAGCATGGATGAACAAGCAGGGGTCGTGTACTGAATCAAATGTCACGAATTCCTGGCGATATATAGAGGACAAATGGAAAAGAAACTACGAAATAGAATTGTAGAACACCATATAGCCGCCCGGAGAGACGATGCACTATCGCCAATTTCGTCACACTAAAGAGATCAGGAAACGAAAATATTGGGAAGCTCAACAAATAAGAAAAGAAGATAGTTCTTTGAAGACTGGTTCTCCAACTAGTCTGGCATAAACAGACACATCGATATTCCAGGCTACTACAACAGTCTTAGATAACATAGCTTTTATTTTAATTGGATTTCAATTTATCATAAACTTAGAATTTGGTCTTAGTCTATATTAACACATACCCTGCTTTAATCAAATTTACTTTAGTCGATGTGATACGCCTTCACCATACCCTTGCCATCTTTAATTAATATTCTTCGCCTTGGGTAGCTTGACGCTATTTTACCAGCCGCACCCCGGCTGTAAATACATGTGTCTTTCTCAACTAAAAACAACAGAAGTACATTGTCTCTGAACAAATTAACACGGCCAAAGACGCTAATCTTGCTCATCCCTTTGGCTCGGATCAGGAGGCAAGCGAATCGGAAGGCCATAGAGAATGCCTACAGCCCCGAATCCGTGCAAGGGTCTCTTCGACCTTGAGGCAGACTCGACAGCAGGTTACCTACTCTGACCCCTCCCCATAAAATACCTTTTTTCCCGGCAAGTTATTACGGTAATGACTTGCTAAACACTCCCTTGCTCTCCCCTCACCTGACTTCACCCATCATGTGACACCGCACTCATAGCTCGCTGCAACTACACAGTTTCCTTATGAAGACATAATTGCAGGCTTAGGAGAAAGAAGATTTGAGGATTAGTCCACTGCGCAACTCGAGGTCAGAGCCCTGCATAATTTGGGCCAGAGTTACCACATGCCCCTCCCCCCGCATGTTGTAACCCTGGCCCAAAGTATGCATGCCCTACAGGAACCGTCCAGGACCACAGAATGGATCTTTACACCAGTCCCTGTGAACGCTGGGCGTAACTTTGAATATGCGAAAGCCGTTGGACGGGTCAGAACCCTTGTAGTAGGCTTTGACTTGGCACCGCAATTAATTAAATCCGCCATGCTTATGCACCCACTGAGGAGCCCTTCCAAGTCCATCCCATCTCATCATTTACATCATCTCTCCTAGGTGTCATTCGCGGGGGCTACCACACCCGCGAAGGATTCTCTCGCCGTAAGTTTTCGCAAATAATGTAACTCTAGCCATTGGCTCGAGGCTAAATTTGCTACACAACACCAATAACAGGTGTAGACCTACCTCCTAAACTATACTTCAATTAGGTAACACTCATGACACACCCATTACAAAAATTTTCCAAAAATACATCGGGAAGATACTCGTTTTCAGATCACCTGAAGACGCACTAAAATTGCATGAACAGACAAAAGACTCACTCACTCAACTAGACCACTACACGAAACTACCGAAAAAAAGGTACCAAGTCCGTATACTAAAGACGAAACCCCTATGGCTTGCTTTCACTACCCAATACATACTGGCCAACTTCAGGCTTGAGTACGGATAAGAAGTCATTCAAGACTTCTATTTATAACGAAACTAGGCAGTGGGCGGTCATGACATTAGCCGAAGCACACACAAAGAACACCCTCCTAGACTAAGGAATCAAGATCTGTAGTACCTTCACACACCCACACAACATAGAAATGCAATTGAATATAAGACTCCAGCAGTGGCAGCGCTGTTAGAAGACCATCCCTGAGACACACACCTGCCAAAGGACCCAGTATTCTCAAAATGCAATGTACGGGGTCTCCATTACTCCAACTGCACATCCACAGACACAAAATGCCTCAATTGTGGCAGCTACCATGTCGCTGTCAATCTTGAGTGCCCCTACCTATCGAAGGCACGAGCAGATGCCGTTTCGTGCTTGGCTGAATCAGCGACCAGAGCCTGAGGGTGCCCTACTCTCAAACAGTTTTTGGTTATTTCCAGTTACGCACAGAAGACACAGAGGTAGCTGTGAAATCCACTCTGTGGTTCTTGCCGGGCCGTCAGGGTATAGTGGTTAACCCCCGCAGGTTTTTTTATATGGACCAGATCTAGGATGGCATGAATTCGGGTTACACAGTGGGTTAATCATCAACCCTCCTTTCCCCGACGCCTGCTATTATGCCTTTCTAAATGACTAGCATAGTTGCAGCGATCTATGAGTGCGGAGTCACATTCACGACGCGAAAATCGGCGATGTGGGTTATTTAGGCTGCCATGTTCAGTGAGATCGCCGCTGGCTATATGTCAGGTCTGCCTCGTGGTTCAAACGCACACTCGCAGTTATTTTTGGCGCAAGACGTTCCTTCGGGCTTGCCGATTAACTTGCTTCCTGATTCGAGGCGAATGCACGAGCAATAAAATTTGTATTAACTCTCCGAGATCACAACAAATTCCTGTTTTGGCTGAATCGATCTTTGTATAGAAAGAGGAGGATTCATATAGGTAAACAATAGATCATTTAGTCAGAGAGGAGCGGTGCGGAAATCACTTATGAGGGGATAGGAGGAGATTAAAAGGTCGGTGGCTGTACACCGATGTGGGATGTTAATAGACGTGTTGTATTACTGAAAGTGTTTCACGTGATTGAAGCGGTGGGAGAGGAGGTCGGCCGGTGAGGGCACCGGCACCCATGGAAACATGTACATATACTAGCAATTCTGTCACATTAATATTGTATAGGTAAAGGTTTGAGATAGTCTCTAGCAGCGGGGTACCTGGTTTTCCACGCAGCATTATACCTGTGAATTTGTGTTTATATGGGTTCTCTTTCCAGTTTTCTTAACTGTCTGGTCAGTCCTTCGTGTTTGTAGATGTTTAGCGGCACGAGCCTGTTGTTTTGAGTAATGTGGACATTTTATTGTACATCGTGTAACGACAGGTGCGCCTCAGAGCGGAGTTCTGGATGCACTGTCCTTCCCACTGCGTTCTGAGACTCGCAGCTAGAAGTGTAATTGGCACTTATGTTAACAGTGGTCTGAAAAGCGTTGTGAATAGGTGTAATTGTAGTTTTTGGTTGGCAGGGTAAAATCTGTGAAGATTCTGGCTTATGTTCTTCGGCCTTGCCTGTGTGATGGTTTGGTGCGTGTGGAATCTTAGGAACTTGTCGAATGTAGCCCCTAAGATTTTCTTATGGGGTGTGTAAGTGAGTATCGTTGGATTTGTATAGTCGATACCTTGTCTGTGAGAATAGATTTGTATGTTGTGCATGTATGGATCGCTAGCACTAAAGAGTGTCAACTGTGTTTTCTGTGGATTTGTATTAAAGAGCCACTCATCCTCATGTTCTGTCTTTTTATCCAGTATCCTTTGTGCATGGCATGCGATTACGTCAGGTCTACGTTTGCAGACGAGAATTGTCTTGTCAAAGTTACAGGAAAGTGTTTATGTGTGTTGCAGTCTTCTGGTGATCGTGGGGTGGCGTTATTGAATATAATGTAGATGGTTGGCGCAAGGACGCTGCCCTGGGACATTCCTGGGCGTGGCGTGAATGGGCGTGATGTAGTGTTGTTTATCTAATAAAACATCTACTATCTGTGATGTAGTGGGATAGATCCTTTCGTACAAAGAGGTAGCTCGGTGTTGTTACCGAGTTTCAAACGGAGTCTCTCGCGCCACACTTTATTAAAGGCTTTCTCCACTACCTTACATAAGGATAGTACCTTTTATCCTGTTGGTCGTACTCTCTGTATCACGTCGTGAATGATGGTGATAAGTGCGTAAGTTTACAAACCCGTCCTTAAGCCCTTAAGCCACACTGCAGAGGGAGAACCAGTTCATGTCCTCAAGGAAGTTACGCAGGTGCTGTTACCATACGCTAAAGTATCTTGCCTAAATGCTCTAAAAGAGCAATATGCTTTTAATTGTTGGAGTGTGAAGGGTCTTTGTTTTGCTTGTGAAGTAAGATGTTGTTTGATGTTGTGCCTGCCTGAAGAAAGTCATCGGAGGCCAATGGAGAATTGTAGAGTTGTGTAAGTGTGGGGTGGATTGTATCGGGAGTGTGGTTTATTAATGTGGCGTAAAGGCCGGAGAAGCTAGGGGCGCGTTTGGGTGTGGATTATATATTATGCTTTGTTGCCTCGACGGTGATGGGAGTGCTAAATGTGGTGGTGCTGTCAAGCACATCTAATTATATAAGGTTGGTGGATTCCAACTCATTGGCATTAAGCCGGCACCACTCCTGGCCTTCTTGGAAATGCTTTCGGCATGTGATTTTGGCTGGTGGTGTGTATGGACTGTGTCCCAATGAGACATGAAGTCATCCAAGATGTCGTTAGTGTCAGTGAGTATCTGGATGTTATTCGCGAGGGTGATTAATTTTTGTGGCTCTATGCCGAACATACTAATATGAACCGCTAGAAGAAGGAAGGATCAGCACGACGAGCCTTTTCCGCGATACGTATTATTTCGTGCCACTGAGGATTTCTGTCCACCAGCAAACAACGAAGAACATGGATACGTAAAAGAGTAATATTTTTTTCTCGTGGGCCTCTGTTATAGTGAGTGGTGTATAGTACAATGAGGGCTTGAGTGTGTATAGAGTATGTAAAGTGTCTAATGGGTCTGTATGTTTTTGAGGTGGGTGTCTTTTCCGTGTAGTTTTAATTGTATCCAATAGGGTAGCCCAGTCTAAGTCTAGGTGGCTAAGCTTTGTGTCATTTAAGTTGCGGCGTGTGTTGTCCGTTATATGACAACTGAACTCCGCCAGTTAGTGTTTTTGTTGTCGAAGAGGGTGGTATGGATATGAGTATGGCTGATAATGATATCATCAAGCATATTGGTATGTGATCCGATAGTATGTGGGAGCCTGGTACAATGTGAGTGTGGAAACGTGTAGCATGGTCATTGCGTAAGACCACGTCAAGAGACGAGGTTCCCTCGCGGGGACCAAAAAATGTGTGGAAGCAAGACCGATGTGCTTGGAACGAAAACGCTCTTATAGACCGGCAGATTATCTTCCTGCAAGATTTGTAGTGTTGGGGCGTAGCTTGGGATGGTGGGCATTCTAGCCCCCTATAAAGAATAGTTGTAGATTATGATTGGAAAGGGCCCGAAGTGGGATGTCTATGTTAAGTTGTAATCGTGTAGGGCTATAGTGAGTTGCAATAATGATAAGGTAACAGCACCTTTGTATTTTGTAGGCTAGTAAAGAGTCGTTGCGTGTGTTTATGAGGGAATACTGTATGGAACGCTTGACCAGGATAGCAAAGCAAAGCTACGAAGATCAAGGTGTTAAGTGTGTGTGGTTGCCTGCAAAGCGGAGCCTGTTATTTAGAGGGGGTAAACTGGTTGAGTTAATCAGTATGATGTTTCATTTGAGAAAGACACATGTATTTGTAACCGGGCTGAAGCTGGAAAAGTGGCGTCAAGCTAGGCAAGGTGGTGAATATATATGGTAAAGGTGGCAAGGGTATGGTGAAGGGTGCATCACATCGAGTAAGGTAAATTTAATTAAGGCATGTCATTTGTTCATAAATAAAGAATAAGAAAAAATTATAAGTTCAAGATAAATTAAAATGCGATTAAAGTGAAAGCTACGTTGTGCTCTGCTATTTAAGACAGTTATAGCAGCATGGAACTTTCATGTTTCTGTTAATGCTCGAGTCGTTGGACAGTTCCTTGAAGCTTGGTTCTCTAACGTATCAAACCCTAATAGGCACATCTATATTCCAGCCTGCTCAAAAGTTTTATATAGCAGAACCATAATGTAAGATTCATTCTAATCGGATTTCAATTTATCTTAAACTTAAAGTTTTTTTAGTCTTTATTTATTAACACAGTCATGCCTTAATTAAATTTACTTCATTCAATGTGATACCAACTTTATCATACTTTTCCAACCACTTTCCTAGCTTAACGCTACTTTTCTATCCGCAGCCCGGATACAAATACATGTGGCTTTCCCCACTGAACCAACTCTCCAATTCGAGGCCCCACAGTACCCACTCCTATTCCTGACTGTTCAGACTACCAACACTATTCCAACTGTCCACACCCCAACTTCTACTCGACTCACGAAAAGGACATCCGCGTCCTGACGCACAAACCTCCAACCGAACGCAAAGCGGGTTAAAGCCATTGCGGCAGCGACCTCTTTTTGAATGACTGTTATGAAGTAGAGAACGTAAGGCAGTCACTCGCGCACCGTGCTCTCAAACGGAATAGGTCGCTGGAGCATAGTGCAACTTAACGTACGCAGTTGGTACGGTGTTCGCCTTACCGTCTTCAACTGGGTAGTGAACACAAATCCCCCTCAGAAAATATTCTTGAACTCTACAAGGTTACATACCAGAAATTCTAGGTTTGCATTTCAATCTACCACACATATTTAACACCAGAGGCGTAACAGATAGACTCAGCAATCATAGTTAAACACCCTATACAACATACTCTTATAAACAAAGGAGGTAAAGTCCATCCAATGACCTGCGGCGTTTTGTGATAAGATAATAAATGCACTTGCGCCACTTGTCTCTGAGGCTTTGAATTCCCAACAACCAGAAATCTCCCGACTGCTGTTCAATCCACTCCTGAACGGCTAGCTAGACATCTTTATCGTCCCCAACCGGCGTCTACAAAGTGCAGCCTTGAGCTAGAGGAATAAAAATTAGTCACTAGGGGCCAGATCTGAACTGTAGGGGGTGTCGTAGAATGCCGAGCTAATATATATTTATTTGTTTTATTAACTTTTAATAAACCAAATAACTTTAAATTGAAGCGTAAGTTCGTGCCTCGGTGATCGCTTGAGGATCGGGCTCTAAGAGTGCTAAACTTAATTTTTATTCTAGTGAATGAATAAACTGGGTTTCTTTCTTAACCTTATCGAATATTGCCACTTCAACTCGTTCGAGGATAATTAAAACATAGCATTTACTAAAGAAAAATAGACATTAATGAGCATAACCCATCTCTCTAAATAACATTCAATAAATACGGATCTAATACACTTAAAAAGAGAAAATGGGATTACTGGGTGAGCTCTCGCAGCTCGCTTCGAGATAAATTTTTACGGGAGGAACAATTTTTAAGTTAACAGTTTTGTCCTTAGTCAGACATCCAATAAACTAATTTTTATGCACGGGGACATAAATAACAAGATTATTTTTTACTTACATAAGGTAATGGAGATTAATACCAGTTTCCAGTAAGGATATCTTCGGGGATTTTGTTCACTAGATATCGTTCGTTGACTTGCCTGGCGAGTTGACGGGTGACGTCACGAGGGATTTCGAGTTGGCGTAAGAGAATCAAAACAAAGACGCCAATAAGGCAGGTGGGTTCTCGTACATTTATGACCTTGAAAAGGTTTCTAATCTTGGGATACGTTTATATTCTTTTCTAGCGATTTTGGGTCTCGCTTATATAATTTCGATTTTTGGATAAGAAATCTATCTAGTTTGGAGTTGTCAAACTCAGATAGAATAAGATTTGGAGTCCTCAATCTGTGTAGGTTGATACTCACTAATCTTGGAGCTCAAACGGCGCCGAGCTTCCTTGGTACAACCTGGTATTGTACAAGGACTGCAAATTCTCCTTAACTTGCAATAACTTTGTACCGGTGATTTTTGAGTCTTCTTGTCGAACTCGAAAAATCTTCTGTCAACCGGTGACTTTCTTGTCTCTTCGGTGAGAACGAAAAAAAAGCCTGGTTTTCACGGGTCATCCGGTTATATACCCAACTTACTCCCGCTGAGGTAAGTGGGAAAGGGAATGGGGGGGGGCCTCGCAAGGTGGGACCTCAGGTTGGTCTGCCGCACTTTTGCGTCTTGTGGCTCGGAGAGGGGGTAATTCGAGATCGCCAGTTTGCACTTTTGACTGGGTTGTTTATAAGTACACCCTCGAAGTGACTGCCTTTTGCGCTGAGGTCAGGAATCAGTCTCGTATCACTTACCATTTTGCCCGTTTTCCTATGTTACCGGAGAACCTCGAAGGGGCAAAGCTAAACCCAGATGTGTTTAGTTTTTTTTTCCTTAGACTAGATACATATATATATATATATATATATTATATATATATATATATATATATATATATATATATATATATATATATATATATATATAATATTCTCTTATTATACCTCTACAGTGGAAATGGTTGAGCTTCTCGAATCCGCACTCGGGCAGGGAAGCTTGTGCAACTCTGGCCTTGTGGACTTCGATCATGGGGCGTGAGGTTTATAGGGACCCAACGGGCAGGGACCTTGGTCAGGGGAAAATTGTCGTGGATGATGTTGATAACACTTTCATGTGATATTGCAAGTTCTCGCTCGATTTCTTCGAACTTTACCCGTCGATTTTAGAGGATCTTCCTATCCATACGGGCCACATTATCCTCGTTGTTCACGTCTGACGGGCGTCCTGGACGGGGGTCATCTTCAAGGGACTCACGACCATGGCCGAACTCCCTATTCCAGCGAGCAATTGTTTCATAGAAAGGGGCGTGTCGATGTACACTGCAACCATGCGATCATGGATCTCTTTTGCATTCTTGCCTTCTTTGGTCAAAACTTTCATCACTGCGTGGTGCTCAACCTTCTCCATTGTTAAAAAATGTGTGACTGATGATCTACGATCAGCTACTGCTTCTTAAATAGACGAGGCATGAGCTTTCGGCTGCAGATCCTGACTTGTTATAACTTGTCCTAACACCCCCACAAACAGCTATCTCCCTTCTTCCGTATTTGCCCTATCGATTCGCAAAACCTATTGACCGCCCCTCGTAGTTATTGCATTGATGGTTTTCCATGGTTCAAATCACTTTCAATGCTTTTGAATGCCTCAATAGGGATTTTGCCAATAGATTGCGCCCCTCAGCACCAAATTTTTTAGCAGATTTAAAAACTCTATGGTGAATCTTCCTATGTCCCATGGTCATATGGATCATTTCATTGCTCTAAATGTCACAATAGAACTTTACTCATTTTTTTAAAAAGCGACGCCTTGACCTGGGGCTTCGCCGCAGGTAACAAAAGACGACTTCTTTAGATCATGCAAAATTGACTGAGATACTGGCCCAAACCAGGTTGCCACACACTACAGACCACTCCACCTAAAGCTATACATAGATGGCCCACTTCGCGCGCTATTAAACCCTAATTTCCCACTCTTTTTCCTCTGGGACTTAAGCGCACATAATCTTACATTTCGTCAAACACAACAAATGATGCGGGAAGATACCTGCTCCATGCCTTACGGCGTTTTTCCCTGAGAGCACATTAACCAGCCTTTCCCACGTTCTTCGGACCGCGCGGCTGGACATCGAACCAGGATGTGGTCCTCTCTAACTAACACGCCACAAGATTCAGCACTCACATAGTCCCGGGTGCCCAGGTATTAACCGAACACATCCCCATCTGTCTCCTACTAGCTACGTCTATCTAGTGGTACGACCAGGTGTGCGCGGTTATACGCACACTGGCCCACTGGCGGACCGAAAATAAGGCTCCATATGTAAATGGTTCTAAGAGTGCTTTAAATACACAGTTGCTAGGCCAAGGGATTTTTAAAACACAAGGACTAAAAAATATACTTTAATAGGACTAAAGTTTATATATACATATGGAGCAGGTTAAATGGCAATGTAATTAAATATTGACGGTTCGAGGCTAAGATGATTAAAACTGTCAATTAAGTTTAAACCGAGGGATAATTAATTAAGTAATGATTTTACAATTATGCTGGTTCTAGAGCAAAGGGGATCCTTGAGGTTCGGGTCGGTAAAGTTGAGAGGAGCGTCACGAAGCAGGGGTTAAATCCATTTTACCTTGATGTGCGACGAGTAGGATCAGGTAGGTAAGTTTGACCTTCAACTACTTATGGGCGTCTCATGGGACGTTCAATTCAACTTCGAGAAACTGAAGTTGGAGAACTCTTATCCTTAAGAGGAAAACGGAGGGTGCTTCGGGGATGGCTTTTCCGATCCTTAAAATCCGAAGACGTGGTCAGAAGGGTTAAAGCGCGCCTAACTATCTACACGAACAACAAACACTGAGTGACGAATAGCTCTCCCTTAGCTCTTAGACAATCACTCAATTCTTCTCTGGACGAGAATGCAGTCGATTCCCTTTCACCTAACGCAGACGTTCCGGCTAACTTACTGGACGGCGGCTTTAGATCAATCTCCATGTGAACTTCGGAGTATCGAATATATACTCCAAATTATCTAGACGTGGAGAGAGATTCATCACCAACAGACTTTCTTAATTGCCTTAGGTCGTGATACCCTCTTAATGCTCTTTCCATTGTGCTCATTTTTGCAGTTTATGGGGTAGACGAATTTAGAGCGGTCAACACCGAACTGGGGAAGTCATAGGAGCGTGGGGGGGGGGGGGGTTTCCACACTCTCAAATACTAATCTCTACACGGCACCTATACGAATACAGTAACAAGAAATGTAAAAAGTTCGAGAACCAAATAACCACACACATACCACGTACCCTTAACTTCCAGGGGACCATGTCCTATCAGGTAGATAATCACTGGAAGGTTCTTATGGGCATTATAGAAAGACCACGCAACACAAACATGCCACGCCAAACATTCAAATGCATAAAACACTTCACCTTCTCAATTAATTAACAAAGACTTGTCACAATATATAACAACCACTACGGCAGAGGCCCAGGAAAACAAAATATTACACTCCTTCGTGCCCTCATCCTACAGTGTGTGCTGCTAGATCGGAAACGTAAGTGTGGCGAAGCCATCCGAATCCAGAGGATGCTCGATACGCTGACCCTTTCTTTATTTAGCGGAGGATCAGGAGAATGTGCACACAGCCCCTCTCAAGCTCATACAAAGAATGCTAAATAACCGTACGCTCAGGTGCCATTGGATCAAGTCGACACATATTCAACCCAAACCACACGCACATGAGCATTTCCACGAAGTCCAGGAATTGTATTGGCTCCATGCCAACGAACTAGAACCAGACCCCCTGTTCGAAATCGAAGTGCTTGATAACCCAACACATTAACAACTACAATCACCAATGGATAAACAAAACATTACATCAAAAGCACACGAAAACGAGCCCCTGGCCCGTGCGGCATTCCAACTACAATTGTAGATCACCTGCCAGAAAACTTCTACTGAACATTAACACACCTATACAATGCCTTCCTAGCCTATGAATATTTTCAAAAATATTCAAGGCCTCACACAACATTCTACTGCTCAAACAACACACAGACTCAAAACAACCAAAGAACTAGAGCCCTATTGCTCTCTTAGAGCACTTAGTCAAATACTACAACTTATGCAAACACCCGCTCCCGGAGCATTCTGAAGGAAGCTTCGTCCCAAGAAGGGGTGGGTCTGTCGGATCAATGGACACCATCGTTAACGACATCATCAAAAATTAAGAAAAGGACCGCCATAAAAACACACTATCAGCAAGGATGTCGAAAAGGCCTTTGATAATATGTGGCATGAGGGACTCTATTGGGAATTCACTAACAACACAGAGTTGCCTCTCTGCACCAGAGGGCTCCTATTGCAATACCTTAAAAAAGGAAGTGCTACATACGATGCAACAACACAATATCTCGTCCGTTCAGACCAGGCGCTGAAATACCCCAGGGTAGTGTGTTGCACCTACACTCTTTATAATATAAACGAAAGACACTCCACGCCGAGAAGCAAATTGCACACATACATACACTTTGTAAACTTCCTTGGCAACCTCCGAAGCTCTCAGTATGAGAAGCTGGTTGATGAGTTGATGGAGAAATTCCGCAAACTTGCTGTGCTCATGTCAGTATCAATGCACTTCCTTTAGTCGAGAATTATGAATATTTCAATCAAGAACAGGTTGAGCGGCTTAACAAAGGTATTTGTATGATGAAGGAAGCTTACTGAGAGCATTGGAATGTCAAATTTATGGCTGACTACTGATGGTGCCTAGAAAAGGATTTGGTGTCTGCTAGGCACAATCAGAAGTCTCTGAAGAGAACATTAATCCATAGGAAGCGTTTCATGTATTTTGTACCCTGCTTAGTATCAATTAGAACATTCTGTAAGCCTTCTGTGTATAAATCGGTACAAAATTTACTATTGTGTTTACCTTGTCTATAGATAGATCGGAATATTAAAATTTCATGAATGTGCTTATATGTACCTCAAAAACCTTATTTGATTAGATAAGATGAGCATGATTTTTGGATTCAGGGCAAAAAAAAGGTATAAAAACAAGTATTATTTGTTAGAAATTTAAGACAACGCAGACCAGTGTAATCTTTTACGTTTATATGACGAATTTAATTAATGTACTGCGCAAGGCTCTTTTTAGGAGTGTCAGATTGTGAGATATTTGGGAGCACCAATGATTGCGCAGCAATTAGTAAGGATACAAAATATAGATCCTTCCAGTGAAGTGTTTTATAAATGAGCTCTAGCGATTAATTCTTTAGTAAACGTTGACTGTTTTAATTCTCGGACTAGTTGTACCATATGTTTTTAGACGAGAGTAGAGTATTTGAGATGCATCAGAGATTTTGTTGAAACCATATATATATATATATATATATATATATATATATATAAGGGAAATTCACATGACACGTGATATACAATGTAGGTTGTTAATAGCGCAATTAAATGAAAAGTGGTATCACAACCCAGGAAATCGCTGAGGAATATCTTACGCGACGCGTAAAAGCTTAAAATAGCAAATGGGATAGTCATAAAGTAAAAAAATAGGGAAACTATTTTAATCACTATATGAAGGTGAATGAGTGAGTTGTATTCTGACCTGTGGCATCAAGTGCTCAACGCTTTTAGAACCACGAAGCTCATCGACTGTGCCACCATCCTCAACCCCAAGGAAAGTTGATTCAAGAAGCCTTTTGAATAACGGAGTGTAAATTTTATCCAGTGCTATAATTCGTTTTCTAGTAGAAGAGGGGGAAGGGCCTGCTTTTTTTGCTTATAATAAGGGAAATTCACATGACAGAGGATATACATTGGATTCTTTTAATAGCCAAAGAAAAGGAAAACGCTGAGGAATATATTACGAGATCATTAAAAGCTTAAGAAAGAAACTGGATATTTGGAAACTGAGAAAATATGGTAAACTATTTTAAACGCTATATGATTTGTATCTTGATCATCAAGCGCTCATCGCTAATAGAATCACGACGCTCATAGCTAAACGAATAACGACGCTCATCAACTGAGACACCATAATTAACTCCTAAAAGGGTTGATTCAAGAAGTCTTTTGAATTCGTAAGTGTAAGTTTTTATTCAGTGAGAGACAAGTGTTTTCTAATAGGAGGGGGCACGTCCTCTTTTGTTTAAAATAAGTGAATACCACTTGTCGTGGTATGACATTACATTATATCAATACTATATTATACCTATCAGGGAAGGACCAATAACTTGAAAGCGAACCGAAAAAAGGGACGGAAAACCACGAGTTCAGACGGGCTGAGTAGCGAGAGAGTGCAACGAGGTCAGGTAAATTATGGACAATGGCAAAGCTCAAAAATATAGTTTTATTTACACAAAAATAGTAAGAGAATTAATGGGGGAAAATTACCTCAGAGAATTAACAGGCAAAATCACATCAGTAAATGAAAGGGAAAATTGTAGTCATAAATTCAGGCTATGAAGTTAGAACTTAAGGTATTTCCGAGGAGACTATTCAAATGGAGGAGGGGAGGGGATTAACTCAATTGGGTTACTAAAAGGGGGACTAGGGTTGGCTTACGGATGTCTTCTGCACTTGAGTTGAGGTCGCTTAGACTTCAACGTGGGAGGTTGGAGTGATGACGGTTCTCCAAAAGCAAGGGGGTGGGGTAACTTCCGTTCCAGGGGAGAGTATTTCGGCTACCCAAAATAAGGAGGGCTTCGACAGGAGTTAATGAAAGAAGTCGGGAAAATAACTCGGGGCGATCGTTCAGTGGAATTACCTTCTGGCTGGGGCTAATTCCAAATACACAAAATAGTCCAGCTGTCACTTTGCTTTGTTGCTAGCACTTGACTTGGAACCATGGGGAAATCTTCTGGGTTCTGGACGAGACTTCTCAACTCTGTGTCTCTTTCGGGGAGTTGAGCGTTATTTATGTCCGAGGCTCTCCCCGGAGTTGGGGGTTAGCGGGAAACAGCTCTACCCTCGAAGGGCCTCGAATCTTCTTGCAGAGCTATTTTAGCCCGCATAAAGGTGAATCGCGGGGGACTCGATTCGAGGCTACCGCTTGTGGAAGGGCAGGGGTTAGACTTACCACTTTAGGCCTAGCCGAGCCTTCTGCTGCACATGGGAGTTCTTTTCTCCCTCACACATCTATCAACCGAAAGATGACGCTTTACAGAGCAGTTGCGTAGGAAAGGATCATCCGAACCCGTTAAACTAGAATTATCAAATGTCTAGGGAAATTCTGACCTGCTACGAGAGGTGTACACACAAAAAAAAACTTAAATCTAAGCTCACCAGAGAATTTACAGGCATAAGCCTTAAACAGGTCGATTATAGAGAATTTAACTAATACAATTTTAAACAAAAGAAAAATCACAGGAGAACATTAGCGACATTTCAGTGGAACCAAAAAAAGGATACAATTAAATGAAGGCATAAATATGAGACAAAAAAACTTAACAATTTACTGGAGCCAAAACAAATTATAATTAGGAACATTAATGATATAATATATATATATATATATATATATATATATATATATATATATATATATATATATATATATATATATATATATATACAATTCACGTGGAAAACCTTCGCTTCCGCCAGACTATGGATTAGGTAATCCACGGGTCCTCTAGCCTCGAGGACGGGGTAGGGTCCCCTTCACTGGCTAAGGATTTTGTTGCCCCCCGTGGGAAGTAGCACCAGCAGCTTCACGCTAGGATTGAATTTTAGTTCTCGTGACTTAAGATCCAGTGAGGTCTCACACCTCTCAATAAGTTCTTTTTCACGGGATACGAGACTCGTTTGTTGCCTCGGGTGGAATCACGCTCGAGGGCTTTAGTTTTCTCCCAAAAGGGAAGAGAGTTGCGCACTCCTTCTGGGCGCTGGAAAACTTATGGCTCCAGAGGGCTTCGAACTCCGGGTCGATAGGGGTTTTCAGAAGAACAGGTGCCCGGGATTTCAGGGCTGCCTGTGTACAGGTAATCACGGGCTGGGCCACGGGATGGTTGTGAATTACGGGGTTCTGACCGAATAAAACGGAGCAGAACTGGATTGGAGCCGTTACCACTTGTGCCCAACCGGACATATAGTCACACTCGATGTGACAAAGAATTACTGGGAAACGACTGGCCCAGCCAAGGTAGTCGTGGACCACGGCAAATTTCTTGTGATTGGGCCAAACAGGGGGGAGTAGGTCCTCAGACACTATAATGCAGGTGCACCCGGTGTCACGCACGAGGGTGGGTACTCGGCGACCGTTCACAGTTCCGTTCTCGAACTTCAATCCACCAGGGTTGTTCTCATTAAAGAGAAAGTTCACCTGATGGACCGGGTCTTTGGCGGGCGAGAGAGGTTCGGGAGTTTTCTGAGGCGACGGAGGAGGATCAGGGGCAGCCCAGATATGGTGTACTTGGTGAGAATGAGTTGGCCGGGAACTCCGCAGGTGTACCAGACGATCGGGTTCTTTTGGTACGGCACAACCGGGGGAGAAGAAACTAGAGGCCTAACGTCTCGGTGTTCCGATGGATTTAAGTTTCTTGGCTTCGAGGGACTAGGAACTTTGGTAAATCTTGGAACCAAACTAGGGGGGGTCTTAGGGCCATAAGATTTAGATTTGGGGGGTGATTAGGAAGCCTTTTTAACATCCTTAGGGTATAAATCGTGACTACCCAGGTAGACAACGTCCTCTTCCAAGCACTTCTTGAAAGTGGCGCAACGCTTATCCTTAATGAAGGCGCGAATTTCGGGAGCCACCGCAGCTAAAAGCATATTCCTAAAGAAGAAGTCCAGAAGGGACTCGTAGACCTGGGGAATCTTGCACGCATCCAGCCAACAATGAAGGTTTCTTTGGAGGATGTATCTGTGTTGTCGAAATATTTGGCCAGGGCGGATCCTTTCCTCGCGGAATCGGGAGCGGTAGAATTCGCTTTTTTATGAACAGCGGCTAACAATTCGGACTTTATCGTGGAATAGTCCAAAGTTGCTTCCGGGGGAAGGGATACGAAGATATCCCTTAACTTGGCATTTAGGAGGACAAGTAAGTGGCGACACCATCCTTTTCGAGATCCCATCTATTGATCTGAAAGATTCTCTCAAAATGGGTGAAAAATGACCCAAATTCCTCTCCATCATTTAAAGTGGGAAGGTGGACTAAAGGAGTTTGCGAAATTTCAGCTCGGAAACCGATGGACTGAGAATCCATTTGATTTCGGCTCATTTCCAACTCATGCTGCCAAATTTGTTCACGTTCTTCCATCTCCATTTCCATCTCCAGTTTGTTCTCCTCCATCTCCAGTTTGTTTTTCTTCATCTCCAATTCCCTTCGTCTGCTCGGTCATTCCTCTCTGCTTCTTGTACGTAATTTAGCAGGTCTTTGCCCGAAAGACCTAACATTTCACCCTGACTCTTGAATTTTTTTAAGGATGACACTTCTACGTAGTTAACTGAGGGAACACTGATACGTGAACGAGCTAGGACACTACCCACGCGAAACGATTACTTGAATATTCGTGAAGGCCTTGTTTACAAAAAAAATTAAGATACAGCCACCTACCTCTGCTGTATCTAAGCGGAAAAAAATTAAAATAGTCCTACCGGAATTAGGACACCAAAGACCTTAACTCTTTTGGATTAATAACCAGGAGAGTCTCCCAAATTCGAACACAATAAAAAAAATTTACCTGGGGTCCAACACAAAATCTAAATACATTACGTTCCACTGCTCTTCAAATAACTTAAATTTGCCTTCTGCAAGTACAATACAAAAATTGAAATGAAAGGGATGTACGTGAATAACAAGGGAACTTCTAATGTCGAAATTAAAATGACACGGGTTCGTAAAAACTCCAACACACTTGACACCAGATTTATATAATATGTATATTAATATATATATATATATATATATATATATATATATATATATATATATATATATATATATATATCGTGGTATGACATTACATTATATCAATACCATATTATACCTATCAGGAAGGGACCAATAACTTGAATGCGAACCGACAAAAGGGACGGAAAACCACGAGTTCAGACGGGCTGAGTAGCGAGAGAGTGCAACGAGGTCAGGTAATTTATGGACAATGGCAAAGCTTAAGGTTATTTAAAGAGACATGGACAAAAATATAATTTTATTTACACAAAAATAATGAGAGAATTGATGGGGAAAATTACCTCAGAGAATTAACAGGCAAAATCACACCAGTAAATGAAAGGGGCAATTGTAGTTATAAATCAGGCTATGAAGTTAGAATTTAAGGTATTCCCGAAGGAGACTATTCAAATGGAGGGTGTGGATTAACTCAATTGGGTTACCAAAAGGGGGACTAGGGTTGGCTTACGGATGTCTTCTGCACTTGAGGTGAGGCCACTTGGACTTCATCGCAGGAGGTTGGAGTGATGACGGTTCTCCTAAATCAAGGGGATGGGGTAACTTCCGGTCCAGGGAAGAGTATTTCGGCTACCTGAAATGACGGAGTGCTTCGACAAGAGTTAATGAAAGGAGTCGTGAAAATCACTCAGAGCGATCTTTCAGTAAAATTACCTCCTGGCTGGGGCTAATTCCAAATACACAAAATAGTCCAGCTGTCACTTTGCTTTGTTGCTAGAACTTGACTTGGAACCATAGGGAAATCTACTGGGTTCTCGACGAGACTTCTCAACTCTGTGTCTCTTCCGGGGAGTCGAGTGTTATTTATGTTCAAGGCTCTCCCCGGAGTTGAGGGTTACTGGGAAACAGCTCTACTCTCGAAGTGCCTCGAATCTTCTTGTAGAGCTATTTTAGCCCGCATAAATGTGAATCGTGGGGGACTCGATTCGAGGCTATGGCTTGTTAAATGGGGGGGGGGAAGGGTAGGCTTACTACTTTAGGCCTAGCAGGGCCTTTTGCTGCACATGGGAGTTCCTTTCCGCTAAAGATCTTTCACGTGGAGATTTCCTCACACCACATAACACGTGATACAACAATGGATCTAGTTAATAACCCATGCAAGGTAAAAGTCGTATCACAACACGATAAAACACTGCTGAGTATAATGCGTGAACTATTAAAAGCTTAAACAAGTTCTGCTGACCCAAAAGTCGCGTTCTCTTCTTATTCTGATTTAGGACCTTAAACCTTTAAAACTTTCAATACTTTCTGGAATAACCTGGAAATTTTATAATTCAAAATAGCATGTGAAACAACATAAAGTATCAAATTTCGTTAGAATCGGCTGAATAGATATGATGTTATTGCCAAAACAAAATAAAATCCGGGCTAACCTTGGGAAGATTTTGACAATTATATTATTCAAAGCTGAGTTTAAAACAATAAAAGGGTTTTGAATTTTGTTAAAATCGGCCGAATAGTTGTGATGTTATTGCCAAAACAAATCATTTCCTTTCTAACTTTGGTACGACTTTTGCAATTATATCTTTCGGAAGAGAATGGAACGGAGCATAAGGATTTCAAATTTAGTTAGGATCGGACTAATAATTATGATTTTATTGCCAAAACAAAATAATTCTAAGTCTAAACTTGAGAGCGCCTTGGCAATTATATCTTTCGAAAGAGAATGTGAAGGAACACAAGTTTGCCAAATTTGGATAGAATCGGCTGAATAGTTAGGGTGTTATTGACAGAACAAAATAATTCTATGGCTAACCTTAGGAGGACTTTGACAATTATATTATTCAATAAAGAATGTATAACTTCATTGGAGTTTCAAATTTCATTAGAATCAGCCGAAAACTATGGTATTATTACAAAAACAAAATAAAGCAAAACGCGGACCGACCGACATAGTGAGGTGTAGAGTCACTGGCGACTAGACGCGCACGAACAGTAGCAGACATCCTCATGCATTAACTGCTTAATTAGAAACTCATACACTCTTTTTTTCCTGACTATCGACCTCGTTGACTTCGAAGGATCGTTTTCAATGATGCCCTGAATTTCTGCGAAAATAGTGTGGGTTTCTTCTCATATCAGAACGCCTAGAGTTAGATTACCGAAAAGCCATACCCTCCTAATCATAGCCTGACTAATTCAACGTTTTCTTGAGCCTCTCAGTCACTAGGCTACGATCAACATCTCTAATGTGGAAATGTGGATGCTATCTGAGTGGTTAGTGCAGTGGCATGAAAAGCAAAGAGCGCTCTATGGTATAGGTTCTAACTACATATTTTTCACTTTCTTTGATGGACTAAACTTTATATTATTTTATTCCGTTTGCTACCTCTCTTTTCCTTATTTCTTAAACTATGTTTGATCCTTGTTGAGTCTTATAAACCTACTACATTGCTTTATATCATCTTTTCTTACTTTTTATGGATTATCAGAGGTAGGTTTGCTTTTATACAAACTAGTCTACTAAACTCGAAGTAAAACCAATGCTAACATTTCGCGATACCTTTGGCCTCACTTTATGGGATAGTAAGTTTGTATTATTATTTTTACTTTAATGTGCCTTATCATTGAATGCTGAATATAATAGCAATGCTTTGGGGGTTCAGTAATGTTAGCCCTCAAAGAGTTCACGTTAAATATATAGTGAATGAACAATTAATTTGAACCTGTGCCAAATTAGTTTCTATTTTTTCTTTGGGAAACCTTATGTCAAAAAAGACGACACCTATGGGAAAATTTTAAAAATAATAG
Source organism: Ceratothoa steindachneri (assembly GCA_963969495.1). NCBI lineage: Eukaryota > Metazoa > Arthropoda > Malacostraca > Isopoda > Cymothoidae > Ceratothoa > Ceratothoa steindachneri. Next base: position 157,038,901 of record OZ018322.1, on the reverse strand, counting down.
TGGTAAAAAATCATATTGTAATTGGTGAACAATTGGATGAAAAACTATATTCAACACTTCTACACCGAATCATAATTTATATGAGATAGGCAAGGCTCCACGTTTGGGGCAATGGTTTCTTCAAGACCAGTCAGAGGTACACTTGCAAGAAAGAATTAAAATTTCTTCATATCTACTTTATCGACTAAACAGTGAACTATTTTTTGTAGAATATTTACAAGAGTCGAAAAATGGGCTATGCACAATTATATTAACCCAAGAAAGAATAGAACCCATTTAAATGGGCAGGGATTTTAACTTTTAGTGACAGTAATTTTGTTTAAGTTTACCAAAGAATTTAGGTTCGTTTTGTTACCGGATGTAACGAAAATGTAACCTTCCTCAACTGATGATTAGTATTCTAATACACTTTGTAAACAACACGTAAATGAAGGAAGGAAGGAGACCTACCTCATTGCTTTTACCAAAAGATCTGGACTTAGGTAAGTTATTGTCTATACATTGCAGTATATGGAACTTCTTATAGTGAGTGATTGTAAAAATGATAATTAAAGACTTGTTTTAATGAGTGAATTTTTTATTTGAGCGGGAAACACATTCTGTCACTTTTGTTATCAGTTAAAATACTATGTCCATTTAAATGGGATGTATTGAACTCAGTCAGCGCACTGCAGTCTAAGGGGAATACTTGAATCAAAATATTTTTGCACTCTCCATGCCTATGTTACTTTATTTGAATTATGTCTGATATTTTGACAAACCAAATCAGTCGCACTGAACCTTAATCTGTATGAGAAGCATCAATTTTTGAAGAGCAAGTGAACCTTGGCCCACCGAGGAGAAAGAAGCAAAAACGCTCAAAGCCTATTTATGAGTGGAAGAAATGTGAATGTCAGGTTTGTGATGAAGTACATAAACCATCTATTGTAAAAAAATTGGCAGATGAAGGATTTTACACCTGTGGACATATTCAGATACTTTGGGGAAAAAGAATTTATAACAAACTGTTCTCAGCATATTAAATTTTGGAAAGATTTATGTGTTACCCAATAACAACTGAACCAAGTATTTAGCATCTTTTTTCTCTCAAGTTATAACCCAGTTCCAACCTCACTGCTGTAGTGGGAGTAGCAGGTGGACACCTAAAATCTGGCTGTAAGTTTAGAATGAGAATAAACCTATTTTATGAGATCGTGCAAAACCTGCACTTTGTGGACAACTCAAAGAAGCCTTTCGATTATAGGATCTTTACGATTTACACTCTTTTTGTACATTTCGAAATGCTTTTTATGGATATCGCTCATTCACTTTGTACGACATGGGCTATTGATGAAGTCATGGAACCATATTATGGGCGACATGATTTTAAACAATTCATTAGAGGAAAAATCATGAGATTAGGCTCCAAGTTTTAGTGTTTACGCTCTCATGAAGGACTGTTAATGAATTTCGGCTTGCATATAGAAAAAGACTGGGTTTGATAAAAGAATACCCGTGGGTGGATCTTTTGTTTATGCATTTGCCAAAAGAACAGTACCTAAGATTAGCAGTGGATATGTTGTCAACTTTTCTACTACGCTGCCTCTTCTCGTCATTCCAGGAGGCTATTATTAGTGTGACAGGTACAATTCGTAAAGACAGAGTCAAAGATGTCCCAGTGTCAGAAATCAAGGAAAATGAGAGAAGGCAGGCAAAGCAGTTTCATGGAAAAGAAAAGAAAATTGCTATTTATGCATGGAATAACTACAGCGATGTTAGGGTGGAACAAAAGAAGTGTCATTGCATCTCTTTCAATATGCAAGGGCAAACTTTGGTCGGAAAATAAAAATAAAAGTGGTAATAATCCATCAGAAGGACATTGTAAACCTTTACAACATAGAAATGGGAGGACTTGGTCTGTTTGATCAGTTTAGAGGAAAGTATAGAGTTTCATTTAAGAAGAGAGTGTGTTACTTTTCTCTTTTCCGCTTTCTCCTAAATGGCGCAATTTTAAATGTGTAGATTCTATACAGAAAAATTCACAAGGTGGCATACATAGAGTTTCTGAGGGAAATTTTCGATATTCTGCTAAAACAAACAGGGAAACCGGGAGGACTTTTGCCTCTAACTTCACCCGAGCATCTACGCTACGGCAGAACGAATCATTATGTTGTGATGGGAGATACTTAAGGCCGGTGTGGTGTGTTTAAGACAAATTTGAAGCCTAAATGCTCCATATGTAATGTGGCACTGCACATCCATTGCTTTGTTGAGTATCACACAAAGAAATTGTGATTAGTATTTTTCACTCAATTGATGTAAAAGCCTTTGTCAAACCTCTGATTTTTGACTGTATATAATATACAGTCAGAATTTATTAGTTTCATAAATTTATGCTTCAAATCTTCAAAATACATACCTATATAGGAGTAAGCCTTTCTGGAATTTTTTTTAACTGTTAAGAATATTATTATAGACTGTTACTTTATATTTATGCAGCAGATTCTTGTAATAATTTAATTATCCATACAATATTTTGTTAAAAATACTCTCTCTCAAACAAATATATATTAAATGAGATGGTTCAACCTATAATTCTTTCATTTAATCCAGATCCATCAATAAACTTAGCCTATCAATGCAGAGTGAAGAAAATTGAGTCACACCAAGAGGGAGTGCTCCATTGAGCCCATTTATATAGGTGTGCCATATTTCCTTATTGAAGGAGCAAAATTGAAAAGAACATAAATAATTCTCAGTCTTAAATTAAAATTGTAAAATTCTATTGGAACAAACCAATTTGGATGATAGGGAAGAATGGTCTGTGTTAAACGTTCTAGCGTTAAAAAACGATAACTAAGGTGAAAAGGTGGAGTTATGCTAGTAAGATACCTTAAACGTTTTGCTGGTTATACATGGCCTAATCTATTTTTAACTTCCTGATATAAATTTATCGTCACCAATCTATCCTCTAAGAATATACCAAAAGATACCTTTTACGCTTTTGAGTACGTTCTACGTTTCTCTGTATCGAGTTCGTTTAATTTTGTAAAAAATTGTAAAATCATTTTCCTATATAGAGAAGTTCGACCACATTAATTTTCTAAAGTAATAGTATATCTAAAAATGACCTGACATTACATTTCACTCGTGCAAATAAATTAATATTATGCAATCAATATAATAAATCATAACTTCGAGTAGATATTTTTTATATGCATTTCTGTTCTATTTATATGCAATAAATTATTGCAAAATTATTATTTTTTATTAAGTTTCTAATAACTTGTTACTTTCGCAACAATTATTCATTTTGGAATCGTCTTTGGTTTTTCGCGATCGTCTATTATCTTTCACTATCGTCTTTAATTTAAATATTTGACTCTGTTACCGTTTGCTCATTTCGCCATTTTTACCTACCAATTCCTTGAAAATGTTTCAATAAACGAGAGCGCTCGGGATACTCTGTTACCTGCTTCCTTGAGGGATTTATGTGCAGATTTCATTAACGTGTTTCAAGCCGCATCTGAAGCCGTGAAAGCGGAATATTCTTATTTTTTGTAAATATGTTATCAAGACATAAAGATTTTCCCTGACAATCCAGAAAGGAAACATTGTCAGAATGTTTTATTCTCCTCCCTCCTCTTCCCTCCCCCTTCGCAGATGCTACCTTGATTCTTGCCATTCCAGCATTGAAGCTGCTAAAATGCAAAGATATTTTCCAATTTTGGATTTGTCCTATCGATGCTCGGGGGGACACGTCACGCAATCATATTCTGGCGTAACTTTTTCATTTCTGTTTTTATTGGGGAGAAAAATGGCCCTCTTCTTTTCATGAAAGTAAAGTGTTCGGATGTTTGTCATGGGTAATTTTGATACTTTCAACAAAACAGTAATCAAACAAATTTCAAGCGTTTTGGAGAAAAGTGGTCATTTGGTAACTTTTTATCGGCATTGTAAGAGATATTTGACATTATTTTGATACTTTTAGTCTAATTTCTTTTATTCATTTGCTAATCTAAGTCATTTCTATTATATCTACTCAACCCCAAATCCCGACCTTTTTCCCTATACAGGAATGCAAACAGTTTTAAATAGAAAAATTCTTTAAGGATTCGTGCATTTAAACTCATTGAGGACTGCAGAGATTAAAACAACGGTGCTTTTCTTATATTCCTTCTCTCTAGAAATAAAGAAATCAAATTGGTGCTGGTATGTCCAGAAAGATATGACCAAGGAAGGAAATGTGATTTAATTTCAACGAGGTAGAAATAATACACACCCTTTTATTGGTTTAAATTAAGGAAAATTAAGGAAATATGAGAAAATAACTACTTAAAAATTATCAATAAGAGATGATCAACGTGTACAAATTTAAGATGGAACTGGCAAAATTTTCTCAGTTCTAAAGTATAAAGATAAATTTCTGCGCTTTATTAATGCAATGAATAATTAATAGTTTCTTAGAAATGAGTGAAATTTTCCTCACGAATTGTTAATAATAGACTACTAAAACGATGAAACAAATTTGGAATGGATGAGGATACTGTTACTAGAGGTGCTCGTGGTGGTAGCCGTAAGTTAACTGAGGTAGATGACAGACAGCCGAAGATTAATACGTTGAGAGTGCAATTACAGGTCTACGGAAGAGACAGAGGCAAAACGTCGAAGCGTTGTTGACTGCAACGGATAGACGTCATCGGGAGAAAAGACCTTGAGGTCAGCAAACGACTGCAGTTAGAAAATGGGAGTGGTTGACTGAGCCCTGGAGAAGTTTGCACGTGAGGTAACTACAACCTAGAAGAGTCAGCAAGCCAAAGTCATTCGCGATTACAGACGATTGATAGGGCAAATTTAACTTATTGAGAGTATGACTTTAATAGTTTGGAATTAAGGGAGAAATCATTGAGTCGAACGGAAATATCTTGTCTTGTGTGGTGCAAGGTTTCCCTGATCGTCAATTTTGTTATAGCCTGCTGTGAATCTGATATGACTGGATGTTTTTTTCCCATTAAGGCAGGTTTGGCATCCTTCTATCAGGTCGACGTTGGGGTCTCCTCTCTCTCTTCTAATGTTCATTCTCTAGGTTTTAGTAAGAGGAGAGAAATTTAGCGTTTAAGCAGCCTAGTGGCAAAAACTCGAATCTTAGGTAGCAGTGAAGAAGTAACCAAATATCGCCTTTTGCTGGCTACCGCTATCGCATGAAATCTGATTTAATTTGGTTTATTAGCTGCAGTTATACAAAAACTAATGTCACTGAAGTTTATTAAACCTTTATATTAATAATATAATACCTATCATTGAAAATAACTGCAGGCTAATGGGAAGAAAACAAATTTTATTCCTGTTTTAAAGAATGAACAAAAACTGCGAAAGATTTTGAGAAACCTTTTACAATATCTCTGATTCTTAATTTCTTTAACTTATGATATGTGTGAGTAATTGAAATAAGTTATATTCCTTAAGCGTTAAATCCAGTGAATATGGCAGATATTGAAGAACCTCTTGTTATAAAGAATGTCAACCAATATAGTTGCTTTTCCAGAACGAGATGCTATCGGAGGGGATACAATCGCTGTTTAATGTGTGTGATTTGTTTTTACCATATTTAGTATATACAAGCATTTTCTGCATGAGAATGAACTCCAAAAATCCATTTTATTGCCTGCGCATCACTAATTACTTTAAAAAATCGACACAGTTTAGGATAAAAGAGAAAATAAACTAGATCTAACGTTATTTTCTACCATTTTATCATGATTAATCTTTACCTGGTTGTCTTATTAAACAATCGCGGTCAAATACGTTCATTATTTAGCAAACACTCTAGTACAAATATGATTACAAATCTGAATTACTCCTTTTTACGGGACAAAAATTGCCTCAAAACTTTACTTTGAATCCGAAACGATCGGTATGTTTCACATCTCCTATCGTAGTTTCAAAGAAATGTCTCCAATAGATATTTAGCTCTTCTTACCCTTTATGGGGGAACACTTATTCTCATTGACCCTGTATATTAAGGTAGTGTACACTATTTTGTAAAATTAAGAGAGTAACTTTGTCGCACTCTCATAATAGAGGACAATTCTGTGAATAATAGCGAATTTAAAATGAAAATATAGGCCAAATTTTAAGTCCTAAGAGTTTCGCATTTCGTCCATAAAAGAGAAATATTGCTTTTACATAAATTGCTCTTAGAAAATTGTATCCTTCGATTATCTCTAAAATATAGTGGCTTTGATGTTCATTCGGTAAAGTACCTAAGGGAAAACTACGTAGCATATTTTGCTATTTTAATTCTTCTGGGCAGCGTTAAGAGATACTGAAATGGAATGTAAGAATGATTGCTTCAGTAGTTTAGGATCTTCAGCCACTGCAGTACGAACCTCGAAAAAATACATTTTTCTTCCCCGCCATTTTTTAGGAGCTCTATCTTTAAAAAGATGTATTTAGAGAAAATATAAATAATTCCTTCGATCATCAATTACCTCAAAAATGTATTAATATTGATGTAAGAACATTAAAAGGCTAAATAGGTTCATGCCATTGTAGATTTATGTCATATTGGACAGTTTATTGCCTTCAAATTTCTAATCATTTTTTTGCCTTAATAGCTTTAAATTAGGCATTATTGATAGCTTTTGAAAAAATGGCCTTAGAGTTATAATTAATTCCAAGAAAGGTTCCGTGTGCTTATGTCGATCCTTTTGTTCCGAACATCTGAGTCGCTTTCTTGATTTAGACCATTTCTCTTTTACACATATTTTGATGTTCGTTAATTCACCTATTAATTTTAGTTGAGATACCTATAATCTACATAGGTTAAAAATTATCTCTTTTCTCTCTCAGTCTCTCTGCGCATTTTTCTTTATCTCTCCTTCTCTCTCTCTCGATTGCCTAGCACATTTCTTGTTTTTTTATACTAAGTTGAACTTATAACCGAGTATTTAAGTTAGTTTTTAGTCATATTAATTGGTGGGTAATTCACTTTAGCCTAATTCACTATTCTTAGCATCGATGTCTTAAGCATCGCCTGTGTAGAAAAGGAGAGTTTAAAAGGGTGGAGTGTAATAACCTTCATCACTCTGTCCTTTCTATGCCGGCCAAGCAAACGCTCTTTATAAGGGCTATAAAATCCTCTGCCACGCCTTACGAGATCTATCCAGGACTGTTTGTTTAAATCTTTCCGAGGTATAGGAAAATAAGGACGAAAAATATACAGACATAAACAAGATGGGACAATTTTATGGCACCGGGTTTAATTGCTTCTCCCTAAATAATCGAAGGGAGTAAAATAAACGAATTGGTGAATGTTATTAATGATTTGCAACCATTCATTTGGGACAGCCGAGTGCTAGCAGAACCCGCAACGAGCTGTCTCTATAGTTCACATCTGAAGAATTGCGTGACCTCAACGCCTTATCTGAGCTTAAAAGATTAATATCAGAACACTTCCAAAAAGAAGTGAAAACCAATTCTACTAAATATTGAGCTATCAGTTTAATTTCACTTATTAATATGTTCATAACATCTAAAGTACCGTCCAAACTACAGAACAAAATACCAGAATCTAAATTTTCTTAGAAGTACTCTTTTAATTTAAATAAAAAATTGCTTAAATATTTCCTCAAACTTTTCCTTTATTTCTTCATTATTAAGAACCATTGGCGAAAAAAGTTATGAAGAAAGGTTGCACCCAAGTCTAGAGAAAACAATAGTGACTTTAACCCTACACCTAAAAATTTATGTTTTTATGTACAAACTCCCCTAATTGTGGTGGTAGTGAAGTTTTTTAGAATAGGAAGATGAGTTAAGATTTGCAAACTATTGAGAAAGCAGGTGCCAAGTGGAAGAGTGAACAAATGAAACTGGCGGGCATTTGAAGGCATTTTATCCGTCAAAAAGTGTAACTTTACGCATAATAAAGATCTATGAGGACACTGGGTCATGACAGTATCGACAAAACATTGTCGCGTATGCAAGGGAGGGCAATGAATGACCGATTTGACAGATACATCAGGCTGTATTTCAGATCAAGTTGCAAACAACATGAATCTGATGGTGTCTTTCAGGACAGTAACCGTCGTTTGTGACAAGTGAAATTTATAGCACGCTCTCATTCCTGCTCAGAAACGACTCATCTCCTCAAGCGGCTAAGTGTGCTATCGCTACTAGTATGTAATATGGAGTGATGAAAAGTAGGAAAGATTGTTTTTCAGCCGGTAAAGCAAACTTAATTTGTTCGGAACCGATTGGAAGCAGCATGTAAGGCGAGGTACAGGTGAAAGATTGAATTCTGCTCGCCCGTTACCATGGCAGAGTTAGCCCTGCGTGTACAAGAATCTGATCCAGGAACAAGCAATCCCCTCTCCAGATATAGGAAGCACATGTGCGTGTGTTTATGCGGGCTAAAGCTTTGCACCTGGCAAAAGAGATGGTAAGGTAGTGCTAAAATTATCCCCGCACTGATCTCGCCTGCGGAGCGCCCTGAGATAAACCTTAAAGAATACCCATGGAAGATATATGATGACAAGGGTATGGTTCCGGACAGAAGATTGATGACTGGCAAAGATTAGTATAAGAAAGGTATAAGATTACCCTCCAACAGTGTTAAAATAATTTAGATCAATGGTGTGCATAACCTTTTATTAATGTAATAAATCTTATTCATTAACCCCGAACAATGCGATAAATTAGTGAAGTCCTGCATTTTTCTTATCAATTTTGCGCAATTATTTATGTGATAATTATGTTATTTTCTGGTTATGGCTGCATTTTCACTCACCTTACCGCTCTGTAATTTTAGACGCATCATTGTTTCAAATATGTCATTTACTTCATAACTTTTATATTCTATGTTCTAGGGAATAAAAGTTGGAGAATTTAAGAGGCTAATTTCAAAGAATATTTGGTGTATTTTTCTTAAAAAGAAAACACCTATTTTCCTTTCAAAACCTATCCAAAACACCATAAAGGTCAAAACCCTATAAGTAAAGTTTGAGTGTTTGCTCTAGGTTCTAGAAAATACTATTTATTCTTCCAAACTTTGGTATATTTAAGGAGTTAATCAAAGAGACCAAGAAACACTTCAGACCCATCAAATAGTGGAAGAGATGGATATCTTATCGAGTCATTAAATGCAATCTCACAGAAATTTTGCCAATAATCCAAATTACCACCTCAAAACCGTCAACCAATATTTTCACTTCGTTAATCCACTGGAATCGTACTGGCAAGACAAAAATCTACATGGTAGGATACAAACGCAAATTTATTCCAGGTTATTTAATACAGTTCATTTAATTAAATAATTACCTGAACGCAATTACAACTCAATTTCATTTTTAATAAAATAGTATACTGTTTATTTTCATTATATTGAAGATTACTTAATTTCTATAATAACTGCTAAGCTGTCTTCGAAGCGAGAGCGAGAGAATAAGAACTTACCGAAAAAGAGCAAAAAACCGTAGAACAAGTGAAAGCGTGAGTTATTAGGCAGCGAACGGTAGCAGCAAATGTGGCTTCTCTCTCATGAAGTCGCTGCCATAGACTTATAGTCAACTTCGTAGTGATATAGTGCGGTTCACCTCAATAATAAGGAAAATGTCCAGTTAACAGATTGCAGGAAGCAAGGGAAGAGAGCGGTTTTTGCGTGTGATGTAGCGAACCTAGAGTAAGAGCTAAATAAAACCATCGAATAAGCAGAGAAATAGCAGAAAACTTTAGAATCGGTTTTCGTTGAAAGAGTACTTGTGGTTTTAATTTCGAAAGTCCTCAAAGTGGCAATGAAATGGGCTGAGGCTACTATGGGAGCAAAGAAAATGCTAAGATATATTGACATGAATTTTATTTTTCTCAAAAATATATTGTTCTACCTCCTATACATCTCATTTCCTTGATCATGGTAAGTACGTACTTAAATTTTTATCTCACTACCTGAATACAGTGGTTGTGCTGTTAGAAATAGTGCAACGCTTGGTAGCCAAACTAATTCCCGAGATTATGAATAATCTTTAGGCAGATATCCTTCGATCGTTAGATAAGAGTGGGGAACAATGTATTCGGTAAATTGATAAAAGTACATTCTCCTACGTAATTTAGCATAGTGAATTCAAATCTGAAATCAGATTCTCTCTAAATGTTAGAGATATTTCGTAATATCAATAACTAATATTATACGATAATTTTCATTTTATCACGCCTATCATCCTGCCCTGAAGTAATTTTGAATTATCCTTTTGCGTTATTTATAGTAAAGCAGGTTTTTTTGCACAAACAATTTATTGCATATGATAAGAAACTTGAATTACACATTAGGATTACAAATACTGTAATCAAATAGATGCTAATTTATTAATGAACGTATATCAGGTTCGAGGACCTCTTTTTTTATTTCGATCGGGCAAAAATTTGCGTTTGTAATCTTTCTCTTATAAGTCTTTTCTGGCTGATCTCTTCTATTCGTCCAGCAGTAGTCCGTTCTCATATGTAAATCCCAGTGACTTTGGTACCCCTCTTCCATCGTCATCAAATCCTGATGAAAGAGTTCCCCCTGTTCGTCGCTCACGGCTTCCAGATTCGCCAGGAATAAGTCGATGTGAGTTCTGGGAAATGCAGCTTCACACTCATGTTGCATCTCAGATCACGATATGCTAAAATCATATTAGTAACCAGATCCTCGTAGTTATGCGCTTTTTTGTTTCCCAAAAAGTTACGAACAACGGCAGAAAATGAGAGCCAGAATGCCTTCTCTTTTTCATTCATGGTGTTCACGAATCTAGAATCACTCAGAAGTCTTTGTATTTGGGGACCATGAAATACTCCTGCTTTTATTTTTTCGTATAACAAAAGAGAAAATGCCGATACTATGTACTGAAAACAATCATTATCAGTGCTCAACGCATTGAAATACCTCTTCTGCAACCTCAGTTTGGGATGAAGTGAAGGGAAAACGATCTTCTCTTTACTTATGATTGGCTCATTAACAATGTTTTGCATTCCTGCGTCCAAAGTTTCCCAAAATGGCCAATCTTTTTGATACCAGTATTTGTCATGGGCTCGACTGTCCCAAATACAGATATAGCATGGAGACTTTGTATGTCCCTTCTGCTTGACAAGGAGGAAGTTGACCATCTTAAGGGCTATACATATGATCCAATTGTGTTCATGGTACTTAAGTAAATCCATGACCATTCTTATTTCATCGTGAGTTTCTCGCAGGTGGATAGAGTGACCGAAAGTAACTGCACCAAAGTCCTTGCAATTATGCAAAAAGACACACTTGAAGCTACGCTTGGAGCTATGCAAAAACAGTTTCCACTCAGCAGGGCTATAGGTGCCTAGGCCCAACTCGGTAAACAGACGAGGAACATCATGGCAGTATACAAATTGTTTGTCTTCAGAGAAATACTTAACAAATATACTCTCCATTGTTCGGTAATATGACACCAGTACCGACCTTTCCCTCAACCTGGAGGCTCAAAGTTCTGCAGCTTTCTTGGAGAGCGCCAAATCCCGTATCATTCTGTCGTGGTATAGGTTCCTATATACCATACCTATATCTATTATATCTGATTTTAGAGTGCGCGGGATTTCCTTTTTAATACCTTGGGGTCGGTTGGGTCCGATTAATAAATCGGATTCTTGTAGGTGAGGTGTAGTACAATAGAGCTACTTTGATTCTCAGTATTGGATGAGTGTTTAAGTCTTACTTGTTTACAGGGCTATTACACGGCTATGATGTGCTCAAAGGTTGTAAGTAAAGGAGTCGACAAAAATACACTTGAATACATATTAATAACTCTGGTTAAATGGTAGAACAATAAAGGACATATAATAATACAAATATTTACAGTGCAAGTAATAAGATTAGCTATTTAAAATGCAATAAAAATGGTAGGTTGAATGAAATTAAAGTAAAGCTTTACACGGCGACAAATTAAGCATGGTCATAGTAAGCACGGATATAGTGAGCACACAATGAAAATGCAGGGGGAAACGGTAGGCAGCAATTACAAATTTGGGTAAGCTAAAATATTCGTTACAATACCTTGTACAAAATGTAGGGGGAGAAGATGGTCGTTTCCTGCGAAGTGGGGGTAGAGGTTGAATCACTTCGACGTGGTCCAGGGTCAACTAGCTCGGAGTTGAAGTATTCCTTTGAGATGACGTGGGGGAGGGGGGAAGAGAGCCTTCGAGAGATGAGGCTGCGAATTTTTTCGGTGGAATCCCTTCGAAGAAAACGGAGGGTGAGATTCTCAGAGACGTCAAACGGTTTGTTTAATCGAGTATGCGTAATTAAAGAAGTATTACGCAAAGTTTCATTTTCACTGAAGCCTTTTGGGACAACACTTGGTTCTTCTTTGCAGATGGAGACGTTGCACGGAGTCAGACGGGTACTGTTCGGAAATAGGGATTTTTGACAAATCCAGGGTGGATATTTGTTTTATCCAAAGAGAGATATTTGGTTTTATCCCGCAAAGTTTCCTTGCCTTCCGCGTATGAAAACCCGAATCGAAAAGGAGTAAGATAGTCTGCTCTTGTGAGCTTTTCTCGCACACCAATCTCGTCGATTCTTGGCGACACCGGTATATATCTACGCCTGAAGTGAGGGAGCTTACCCCATAGAAGGGGGTGGACTATCGTCCATCGTTTGAATAGTGCGACCGCGGCGATCCCAGCGTGGCCGGAAGAGGGGGGGATGTGGGGAAAATACTTGTCTAAATACTCGGATTGATAAGGGCGGCATTCCATCAGCCCGCTCCTGTTGTTTCTCACGATTTTGAGCGGGGGAAAATTGTCCTAAGCAACAACGAGGTCCATCACGTGGAGACAATGCTTAAAATCAACTTTATTTTTCCCATGCTGTGCGTGTTCCCTCAGAAAATTAAAAGAGCATCTGATGATGAATCTGCAGACCCGGAATCTATTCCGTGGACGTCCATATCAGGTACATCATTTTCATCCTCGGAGGAAGCATATCCACTGAAAATCGGAAGTGGTAAAGACTCAAAACGCGGTACTGGCCAGATCGCCGCGGGAATGTTGGGGTAGTCGATCTTGTGCCGATTTTCCTTGCCAATCCCTTTAGTATTCACCAGACAGAAATAATAGTCCGAAACATGATCCTGTGGCTCTCGCCACACCATTAGGTTTCTAAAAAGAAGACCATTTCTCTTTCCTTTCGTCTACGCACGAATATGTTCCACACAACTATGAAAAACAGCATGTGGGGCCTACTTCTTATCTTGATCGCCAAAAGGAACATCAAAATATGCCTTATAAGGGCGGATCACAAAGTTTACTATATTGTACCTTTGACGAACTATCATGTAACAGCCACATATGTAGCGGAAGGTGTCTGGATCATTAACGCAATTTCGTCTTGACAAAGCCATCACTCTAACATGAGACCTGAAAAAAGAAACAATAATGTCAATACTTTGCACAATAACACTTATTACTATCTTACTACTATGTACTGTGAAGTATTTGCTTTCTTCAAGCACCCTCTCTGTCCGTCCGGAGGGCAGTTTTCTGGTAAACGAGAAAATAGAAATTACAGAATAACTATAGAATATAAGTAAAAATGGATTATATATTTGAAATCTATATTGAAATCTAAGTCATCAGAAAATGTTATTAAAATTGTTCGCCGGTGTATTCTTTCTCATTAGTGGTCAGTGGAGATATATCAAAGACATTAACAAACATATGTATACTAAAGAATATTTTCGAAGGGACTTTGTTGCCATTCTGTATTATAACTGAAAAGTAAGCGATTGCTTATAAAATTGAGAATGTTTATAATACTAGGTTTTAGTAATGCTAATTATAAGTTAAATTTCAAAATGAGTAATAGAGCAACCACTATTTAAATTAGATTTAATTGGTAAACAAGCGCTATACTAAAACAATAGATCAAAGTTTCATTAGCTATGAAATCACACAAACGTGGAATATTTAACTTTACCAAGTAGTGGAAAGAATGTCTGATAATATAATGGAAAATCAACTAGACAAGTATTTTTTAACATAAATATTACATAGTAAGTATCTCATATGATAACATTCACTAGAAGAACAAGAAAAGTAATGAGGAAAAGGGAGAAAATTTATGCAAGATATTATTACCCTGAAAAGCGTTTGTACAAATGATTCTCCGATTTTTATTTATCATTTTTCAGACGCTTTGTTCTTTCCACTGCTAGCAGGCTATAGTGTACTGGAAGAAAATGACATTTTCAATAACTCGTAGGTGGTAAATGTGTGCTGCAAGGAGTGCGTTCGCTTAAATTGAAACTACATGAATCAGATAATCTCCCAGATTAGTGCGTATTGGTGCGTATGAGAGGATGTGAAATTGCATCAACCAGATCCATGCCTGGATCAGTTCGTATCCATGTTTATCCGTAAATCGAAACTTCATAAATAAGATACACATGCCTAAATTAGTCTATATCAGTGTGTATCTGTAGATTGAAACTGCATAAATCAGATGCACACCCAGATCAGTGTGTATTTCCCGTAGTCGTGGACAAAATGCACAAAAAATTATTGAAATCAAAAAGCGTGATTTTCTTTTTGGTACACTAGTAGCACATGTGTATCAGCAGTACTCGATAAATATGTATAGAATTGTAGGAGGCATACCACAATTTCTCAGTAACCTTCATCACTTTAGCCTCCTGTATTCTAGGATTAATCTTTGCAGTTATAGCGGAAGAAACGGCTATTCTCTGTTTCCTTGTTTTTCTCATTCGTCTTTGTATATTGTGGCTTTCATGCTTTTTTGTTTATTTTTTTATTGTTAATTTCGCATATGTTGTCGAGTTTACTTGTATTAATTAGTAGTATTTTAATTTTACTCTTTCCGCTTTAATTCACCTTAACTTTAATCTTTCCTCAATTTCATTATATACTTTTAAATTTACTTAACTTAGCTTTGTGTTTTTATTTCACTATTTTTTATTCACTTTTAAAATTTCACTTTTCGTCTTTTAAATTTAACTTTGAGTTAGTATTTTACATTTATCGCACATTTCGTTTAATTTCACCTAGCATTTGGCTTATAATTTCACTATTCTTTATTTACTTTTACATTTTATATTTTTTCACTTGTGAAGTTGTATAAGTGACTTCAGATTGACTTTTTTGCTTATCATATCCGTTGTCTTGTTTCCTCGTTGTGTTCGGTTTTTTGGGTGCTAGATTTTATCTCTCTATCGGGTTTGGATTTTTGAGTTGGTAAATCTCCCCGTTTTCAGCTTACTAAATTGGGTTCTTTTTTCTAACTATTGACATAATTATGTAAATTAACACCCTACCTTTTCAGCTCTTACCCCTTGAGAAATCGAGTATTGTAAAGGGTTTCTGCTATGAAATTAGTTTACTTTCATTTTCATTTTCTCCTCTCTTTTCTTGATATTAATATTTAGCGGTTTCTTTCCTGCTTTTTGATATAGAGTTATTTAGTTTCTTTTCTCTCCTCACATCACGGTTTTAATAATATATAGAACTCTATTTTGAATCCTTGGTAATTTCAGCTTGTTCGTCTTCATTTAGCTGCTGATTGGAATATATGGCTACACTATTACCTCTCTTCCCAATGGCATATAAATTTTATTATCATTTTTCTTGCTTAATGTCTTTAGATTTGTAGTAGGTTTAGCATCCGTGTTGTTTCGTTATTTTCCATTCTGATATGGGATTTTTCTACACTCTTTGATGTTTTTTTAATCCTAAGATTTTACCTGCCGGCATCTCTTGTTCTGTATTAATACTTCAATAACTGCTACCTTGTTCCTAGATAGCTGTACTATCGTGTATTGTCTTATGTTTGTTCTTATTTTCTCTCCCTTTTGTAGGTGCAAACGGTAGCGAGGATAAAAATATCCTATTAAAACCACTTCGCAGCTTTTCGACCAAATAAATTTCCCGAAATCCCCTGAAATAAGTTTTCTCACTCCATTCACAACTGTTGATTAGATGAAAAAAAGATTTGGCTGAATTTGGTTCCCTTTCTCTCTTTATTGAAATAAATATAAATAAATTAACAGCAGGAAAAAGAAATTAAGATTGTAAAAAGCTAATTTACATCCTTGGTCTCATGCAAGCAACGTAATCTCTTTAACATTAAACCGATACGCAACATTTGTGTGTGGGGGAATGGTTATTAAAAACTGCCACGGCTGTAAAAAGTTTTAATGGAATAGCCTTTTATTTTCAAAATTTCTTGACACCTTAATTTATTAATACAAATTTAGAGAGATCTGTGTATGAAATATAATATTTGCGTGTATATTAATCGTTCTCGCACTATCGGCCGGGTATTCATTTCCTTTTAGTGCCTCTCTCTTTATATCTTGGATTTTATACGTGTACCAAATGTTCTCTCTTTGTATAACATGTATTTCTTCTGTGTGTAATGTTTTCTCTCTTTTATGCCAAATGTTTCTATATGTGAATATCCATTACAATCTAGTGTAAACAAATTGCTCCTTGTGTATGTTATGTATTATGTTTCCATATGCCAACTGTTTTATGGTGTATTATAAGGGTTCTCTTTGTGTAAGTCATGTATTCTCTCTGTGTATACCAAAGTGTTTTTCTGTCTATGGCATGTATTGACTTTTGGTATGCAAGTATTCTATCTGTGTATGTTATGCATTATATCAGTATATGCCAAGTGTTCTCTTTCTGTATCTCATGCATTCAATCTGTCTATGCCAAGTGCTCCGTCCCCGTATACTAAGAGTTCAGAGTGTTATTCATGTCTTCTCTGTATGCCACGTGTTGGTGTGTATGTTGTTTATTCTATTTGTATATGCCAAGTGTTATCTTTGTGTTTATATATCAAGTATTCTTTATGTGTATGCAATGTATTCTCTCGGTATGGATCTAAACCAAATGATATTTACAAAAGTTGCTTATTGGTATTACCGGTTAGGTGCAGAGATATATGGAAAAAGTTTCACCAATTTAATGACGTAATCTCCCTGAATTTCAAGTGGTATCTCCTTTGCTAAGCTTTTTGTCTTATCGCTGTGAGGGCGTCGGCAAGTGAGTAGCTACTTCTTGCTGAGCATTATGCAATTGATATTTGAAGAATATCGATGCCCTTCGTTTAAGATATCAAAAATAATCATATAATTATAGATAACATTACAAAGAATCTAATCTATGCCTTACTTGGTACATATATTTCGGTATACCTGTAACCTGTAATGAAAAATGTCGATATGTACATAATGAATCCAATACGATTCCACGCCTGTCAGAACAATACTTCTTGTTTTTTGTGCATATTTTTTCCTGTAAGTGAGATTTTGTATTTACTTTTCATTATTGGGGAGAAGGGATGAAACTTGTCCTTTCTTAGCAGAACTGCTTTCGGTCAAATGACTTTGGGATGAATTCAGTAGAATTACAAATCTGTCATTATCGCAGATATTAAAGATTTTCAAATGAAGGACCCCTTATCAACACCCTGTATTTCCTTGCAAGGGATCAGTGAGAGAGGGAACTAACATTAAAGAGTTAATATTTCAGAAATAAATATTATATCATATTCCGTCAAAAATTGAAATGCCAAAACATCATTTTACATTTAGTTTTGAGAAGAGGAAGACCAATGTCAGCATCTATAATTTGAAAGTGATTTAAAAGACGTCTGCATGAAAAGTTGTAAAGTTTGGGGAAGTTTAAAATTAGGGAAGAATAACCAAAATAAAAAAATATAGGGGAAGAGACAAGGGCACTAAACATAGCTTTAAAATTAACTAAAATGCTTCCGCTTGCAATTTGTAGCAAAAAAGGAAAATAAATTCAAAACGGTGAAATGCATCGTAATTATTCAAATTCAATGCATACAATTTAAATTGAATGACGAAAATATGTGATAATAAACGGTGTGTGACTGGTTTCAAGGCCGCGAAAAAGATGGATTTGTTAGTGAGAATGAGAGAAATGGGCGATATTGTGGCATTTGTGGGTGTAAGAAAGGAGTGTGATGGAGTGTGCTTAAGTCATTCTGCCAGGTAATGCACGTTGAATGGACGTGATGGTACACCTTAAACCCTATCTTAGCAAAAGCCCAGGGTCGGAATAAAAGGATGGGAAACGTTTTGGATGGAGGAGATGGGGTAATTATAGAAGATTAATGGGTGTTACCCTATCTTATTACAAAACTACTCATGAAGGAATATTGAGTGATTTGATATGGAATGGATTAAAATGCAATAGGAAGATACTCAAAGATTTGTTACGGACAGAATCTAATACATTCAGAGCCGCAACTCGGGGTAACCAAGGATTAACTTCCCAAAAAAGGCCAACTAAATCGATGCAAAATCTGCATTAAAAACTATGTCCCTTTTTTCTACACAAGTACATAGCAACATTTAAGTAAAAAGCTATTAACGTTGTGATGACCCTTCATATCACATCTCTGGATCAAAATAGTGGGAAAAAAGTTATTCATCCAGCCGACGTTATTTCGACAAGGAAAAGGCAAATATTGAAAATTCTTTCGACAATTTATATTAATAAACCTAAAATATAGCTATAAAGAATATGTTAAGTGACAACATATCCTGCTGAATCATTATCATAATATGTTTTAAATAAGGAATATAAAATGTTTTAATACAGATATGCATATAAAAGAGAAAGTTTCTTTGTTTACTGGCATGGTATAGGAAAGCAAACATTTAAACTTAGAGGTTTGAAATAACTTAATAATAACCAACATTTTAAAATAAAAATAAAGATTCTATTTATTTTGTATTAAGTGCAGCTTTTAATGATTAAATTGAAAATTAATTACGAAATATTGCTTAGTGTTACGGGTGATTGTGCCACTCAAGATATGACCTTTCTCTTGTAGTCGTTTGCTGCTAAAAGAATGCGAACACCATTGTAGCCGAAACAGATGTTCAAGACAATTACAGACCAAGCTGAAACATAGGCTGCTCAAATACAGGAAGAAATGTTTACACAAAGTAAAGCTAGATTTCAAGCTCAAACTTAAAGAGCCTAGAGAGTGAAAAACAATGCTAAGCCAGAAGGCGCAGATAATCATCAAAGCAAAATGAGTTATAGACAATAAGGAACTTCTGAACAATGTTACCGTGGAGGAATAGAGTCTAAGAGGATCTGGATGTCCACCTTGAACCCATAGAAGAGCTAGGTGGCCTTAACCTTGAAACAAAAAACTATTAAACTTTATTTTTTGTAGCATTCTTTAAATAACTTTGAATGACTCTCTGCCATCATTAAATCCTTAAGCCTATCTGCACTCTCTTATTTTGATAATTATTAACCACACACAGGCTGACGAATTTCTCCCCCATTCTGATTATCCCCTCCAACTGGTCGAACCAAGCCATTATATATATAAATATATATATATATATATATATATATATATATATATATATATATATATATTTGATATATCACGCTATATATATAAATATATATATATATATATATATATATATATATGACGAATTAAACCCCATTCTCCAAGGATAATTTAATTCAGAACAGTTTCGGTGTATCTCACACCCTTGTTCAACTGACACTGGATAGAAAATATAAGAAAAATGCACACAAACATAACACAATGGTCAGGTCGTGAAAGATCCCTAGCTTTTTTGCCCCATCCCTTTACTTGTGGCTAATCTGGGGAGGAGGGTTAGGCCTAAACATATTAAAGGGCTAACATTTGGCTATTTTGTTTATTTTCTTTCTTATTACTGGATTAAAAATATTGACCCTCAGATAGATTTAAATTAGGAACTGAGGATATCAAGCTCGATTCTACGATTCTTCTCTTAACATAGTTAGCCGATTTGAATACCATTTTACTATCATTGAAATTGATTGAATGATTCAAGTCTCTAACATGGCAAAATATTCCACTGCTCTCAAAGCCCACTCTAATATCTCTTTTGTGTTCGTACAATCTCTTGTCTAGATTTCTCCCTGTTTCCCCTATATAAACTTTATGGCAATCGTTGCATGGTATTGCATATACTCCTATGTTATGATGTTCTTTGGGTTTCCTGGCAATCATCAATTGGTTTAAGGAATTATTATATTTAAAGGCTAGATTAATACCCGCTTATCCAAATATGTACTTTAAACTATTTAATTTATTATTAAATGGCAATGTTATACATTTGTTGAAGGCATTAGTGCGGGAAGGCTTATTACCATAGAATGTTTTCCTAGCTGCAAAATGGGGAGACAATATGAACCAATTGGGGTTATACAAATTAGAAAAAATGGTCCTGATAATGACAATTTCTTCATCTAAATAGGAAGGATGACATATTTTGTATGCTCTAAGGAAAAGGTTAGAAATTACCGATTTTTTAACAGTATTATCGTGAAACGAAAAATACTGTATATAGGCATTCGAGTGGGTTGGTACTCCTGAATTGTTTAATTAAATATGTGCTTTTCAATATTCTCTTTAATTTGTTGTTGAAATTGCTTGTTTTGTTATTAAGCGGATCACCTCCCTATATGTATGGGCTCCCAAAGACCCACAAAGAGTGATGTCCCTTACGCCCAATCATTTCCAATATTAATTCTCCCACTTATAAGCTCTCCAAATGGCTCGCCAAGCATTTATCTCCAGCAGTTAAAAGAATCTCATCTGCACACATAATGAACACTCAAGATTTCGTTGAACGCCTCAACCACTTGCAATTACCGGATGGAAAACTTGTGAGCTTTGATGTAAACTCTTTGTTTCCCAAAGTTTCGGTTGACCAAACCATGGGCCTTCTGCGGGAAATCATGCCTAGACTTAATTTGGATCTTCCTATTTCTACGAGTAAATTTATCGATTTAGTTGAATTATGTCTCTCTGACAATGTGTTTCAAGTAAATAATGAGTTTTATAGACAAATATTTGGCCTTAGCATGGGAAATAGTTTATCTCCGATATTGGCATGTCTCTTCATGGAATATTTTGAGACTGAACTCCTTCCCACAATTTCTCCCCCTAACTTTATATGGTTAAGATACATTGACAATGTATTTTCTGTATGGCCTAATGGCCATGATTTTGATACCTTTTCCAATAATTTGAATAATTTGCATGTCTCCATCAAATTTAAATATAAATGGGAATATGATAATAGATTACCCTTTTTAGATGTCCTGATTAATAAAGATCACCATAAATTAAAACTTGACGTGTATAGAAAAACAACCCACTCGAATGCCTATATATATCATTTTTCGTTTCACGATAATACTGTTAAAAAATCGGTAATTTCTAACCTTTTCCTTAGAGCATACAAAATATGTCATCCTTCCTATTTAGATGAAGAAATTGTCATTATCAGGACCATTTTTTCTAATTTGTATTACCCCGATTGGTTCATATCGTCTGCCCATTTTGCAGCTAGGAAAACATTCTATGGTAATAAGCCTTCCCCACTAATGACTTCAACAAATGTATAACATTGCCATTTAATAATAAATTAAATAGTTTGAAGGACATATTTGGAAAAGCGGGTATTAATCTAGCCTTTAAATATAATAATTCCTTAAACCAATTGATGATTGCCAGGAAACCCAAAGAATATCATAACATAGGAGTATATGCAATACCATGCAACGATTGCCATAAAGTTTATATAGAGCAAACGGGAGAAATCTAGACAAGAGATTGTATGAACACAAAAGAGATATTAGAGTGGGCATCGAAAGCAGTGGAATATTTTGCCATGTTAGAAACTCGAATCATACGATCGATTTCAATGGAAGTAACATGGTATTTAAATCGGCTAACTATGTTAAAAGAGGAATAGTAGAATCGAGCTTGATATCTTAAGTTCCTAATTTAAATCTATCTGAGGGTTAATTTTCTTTTAATCCTGTAATAAGAAAGCAAATAAACCAAATAGCAAAATGTCAGCCCTTTAATATGTTAAGGCCTAACCCCCCCCCCCTCCAGATTAGCTACAAGTAGGGGATTGGGGGAAAAAAGAGGGGATCTTTCACGACCTGACCATTGTGTTATGTTTGTATGCAATTTTCTTATATTTTCTATCCAGTCTCAGGTGAAAAAGGGTGTGAGATACACCGAAACTGTTCTGAATTAAATTGTCTTCGGAGAATATGGTTTAATTCCTCATCTTTTCTTGCGATAGTGCATTAATTTTCATCATATATATATATATATATATATATATATATATATATATATATATATATATATATATATATATATATATATATATTGTAAAATCTGGTGTCAGATTCAGTAGGGTTTTTTAAAAGGTCTTTAAAGAGGTCTTTTAAAAATTTTCGTCTATTTCTTTGTATTTTGTTAAGGTTTAGTAGCGTTCAAGTTATTTTTTGATTCGTGAAACGATCCTCCCATATTTAATTGTTATCTGTGTCTCTCTAGAACCTGAACGTTGTTTTTAAATCAAATTCATTGAGACTTAGCTTCTCCTTTGGGTCTTTTCAATCCCCAAGAACACAATTAGTACTCTCAGCCCTTCTTAACCCGTGAAGGCTTAAATTTTGATTCAACACGCTTGTACGACTTAATCTCTCAATGAATAGCTATTGAACATGCTTCAGAACTTAATCCCCCAAACAATACCTTATTAACATACTTTACGAGTTAATCTCACATGACTCATTGAATCTGTTGTAATAATTACTAGTCAAATACAATAAAATCCATTCTACCTAAAAGTTCAGACAATAGCGGCGATTTATTCATGAACGTTGATTTATCCTTGATTATTTGTGTACGGAGGAGATGATTAACATTTTAAATTACCCAAGTAGTGTAACTCTAACTGTGTAAACTGCGTTGGAGTTTGAACGTGGATATACAGGTATGATCTAAGCGATCACGGGTTCAACATTTCCAGCAGCGTCACGAGGTGGTCACCCATTGGCTACGATTAAGTATGCACGAATGAGGAAAATTGTGATAAATTGTTTGAATGGGAGAGATGTACAAATTTACCTATATTTAAGGGCTGCCAGCTGTGCACCTTAAAAGGATTGCCCAACAAAGACTCATGGTCAGTATAAATGTGTGTCTTCCTCGTATTCTGCAGTGAATATATCGTCGCTGGTAGTTTATTACTTGAGGGACAATGGTTATTTACGAAAGCTTTGTATAATTCCCCAGTTGTGCAATGTTTATTATGTGTGTATACATGGTACATATCCAATCACAATTACACTATCATTTCTCTCCTTACTTCACTTAAAACATTAGCAATCTATTACGGAAGCCGACCAATGTAGTTCTAAGTTCACCTATGGAGGAACCCATTCACGATAGTCATATCCGCCCCCACCCCATTTTTCACCCGAGTGCCGAGCGCTGATGCCTTCTGGCTTGCTAGCACCTTTATTCTGATCTTTTCTGTGAATTTCAGTAATTTTGGTAACCGATAGCTGGATCTCGTCGACGAGGGGAAGGACAAATGGCTAAACTTACTACAACAATTTCATTCATTGACAGCATTTTATTGTGAATGCAAAAGTAGAAGCAAAAATTAAGAGATTTGATAATAATACGATGTGATTCATATCTCGGGTGGGTAAAGAAAAGTTTAAATATTTCAAGTAAACACACCTCAGTATCCGGTTAGCCAATAGATACGATATTTTAACACAACTTAAAATCTCGGCCTCAATCAGTATGTTTAAAAGTTGATCGTCAATTCTGTCAAAACTATTAGGTATTTTGTACTCTGAAACTTCATTCGGTCTAACTTAACTCTTCTAGCTAAGCTGGGATTATTATCATATTCTGTTCCCGTTACTGCAATACCGTGGGCAGAGGCATGGAGGTAAGGGCAAGGCATCTCATCGTGTTGAATAATTTTGACGAATGAGTAAAATGAGGAGCAATCAAAGTGGACACCATTATTGGAGATGAGTGAATCTCCAATACTGCGCTCCTTATCTGACCCTTTTTGGTTCGCTTGGTATGAGTTGATTAACCATGGCAATTAGTTTAATATGAAAAGGAATCTACTATCTAACTTTTTGTGTGAAATAGTTGACTATCTCGCTCAATTATTTGTTCTGTACAAAATGGCACTCTCGGTAGGCTCATAATGAAGATAACGGGAAAAATATATTACCAAAACACATTTCCGTCTCGATAGCCTAGATTTTTAAGTAAATATATACGTTGTCTACCGTTCACGTTAAATTAGGCAAATTTACAAATACAATCAGTTTAATTGAGAAGAACGCTGTTGTAAAGTCATTGAAATAAAAAGTGAATACCTAAATAATTCATCACCTATTTTTATGAATTGTTCTTTCATATAACTTGAAAGAAATTTCAACACATTTGTTTTAATATCTGCTTGATAATTCTTAATACCAAGAACTTTGTAGCAGTAATCTATGTAATTACAAAGGCTCAAGTGCATTAAAATTTCCTGTAATGGACAGATAGATAACTTGGTGTTATCACTAAACATGAATTTACATAAATAACATGATCACATAAAAGATAGCATTACGATCATCAAGTCAGGATCTTTATCACCATATTGTACTCACAAAACTACAATCTACAATATCAGAAATCATTCAATAGCGCCTATGTTAGTTTTTATTCTCATGAATTGCCGATAAAGTATCATTTCGTTAAATTGTAAACCAAATTTCGAGGTTCTTGAATTAATTTTTACATATATTTTTATATAGTTTTTAATTTGATTTATTTACTTAAATTTACCTTCATCAACAACGCCGGCAAAAGTTAGATTGAGAAAGAGAGAGTAATAAAGTTGAAATGAAACCGGATATTTTCACATACTATTCGAAGTCCTGAAATACCGTTAGTTTCTCCAGTAAAGCAGACTGGTAGTTAACATAATAATGAATTATTATTATTAGAAACGATCAGTTTGTTAGTAGATTTTTTTTCGATTTCTTTCGACACGGAATAAGTAGAAAGAGCAAAGAGTAGGGCTGACTTGAACGAATATTGATATTTCTACCCAAGACTTGGCCGTGATATCGATGAATTCGGAGCAGCTTTCTCTCCCTCCTCGATGAGTCTTGGGACGATGAATTAAAAACAATGGTGATGCTCTCTGAATTATTCATTCCTTTTATTAGCATGTAAGAGGAGTGATTCTTCGGAAATCTATATAAACTTAGTTCGACAAGCGAATAAGCGTTATGCTTGAGAGAAATCAATACCTATCGATCCTTTCTCTTCCCAATATATTTTTTTATTATCTGAATATTACATTCGCAATGCTGTAGAGAGGGTTGAACTAAGTTCTATATCACCCAGAGGATGAATCCATTCTTTCCTCCATCCTGTTGAGATATTAGGATTTTCTTTTGTTGATATCTCTTTCCTTGAATTGTTTAGGATAGCGATTTGTCAACTTCTTTTGACAGAGAAAAAATTGACAAAACGAAAAATTTTTCGAAAGAATAAAAATTAACATTGTCATATTATTTAAATAGTTACAATATAATTGAAATATTAAAGCAATTCAATATCCTCTATTTCTAAGAATACAAGGAGAAAATGAAATTCATGCACTGCAACAAATAAACATGTATTCTTTAATTTACTTTTAAATGCTTTGAATGTAAATTCAGCTATTATTTTGTAGTTACGATTAATTCATTTAAAGTTAAAGTAGATAATTACTTGTCAGGGCACCATATCATTAAGACGCGATGCAAAATCGAAAATCAAATAGAGTGAAATTACACTTATGATACTGAACAAGCTTAATACTGCACCGCATGGTCTGTGTAATTCTAAAATTCAGATTGAGTATTTGCCTTTGATTCAGCAATTTTTTCTTTACAATTTGCCTTTATTTCTCTGCATCTCAAATAACCGGCTAGGTGACATGCCAATGCTGTGGAAGGGAGATATGTATGGGAAAGTTGCGAATCCTCCGGGTCCTATCACACCCTTTCGTATACTTGAAGTATGAATCACATTTTCACTTCTAGATTCACTACCTGCTATACAAACATTTCTTTAAAAAATAGCTAGCGAATATTCCCACGACGGTTTTTGTTGCCTTTTAATATGAAATCGAAATTTCTTCCTTTCAATACCATTCTTCAACTTACAGGGCACACCTGACCTCCTTTTATAATCAATAAATGTAGAGAGGGTGTGATATTAGTGGTTCATTTAGGTACGTGCATTGTATGGGTTCAATAAATCATAATAACAGATCTCAAGAAAGATTGACACGCTCTTTATATCCCAAAATTTACTAATGATCTCTTACACAAGGCATTCTTATGTTTTTGACATCAAGGCAAGTCGTTCCTGCCATTAGGAAAATAAGAGACACGAACTCTTTTAATCTGTCGGAAGAGAAATCCCTGTCATAAGAAAGGGCGTTGAATCAAATCCTGGCGAAGCCATTAATTTGTCAGGTCTTTACTCTCAGCTCATAGCAAAGTTCAAGTTTCCATTTCCTGTCATATTCCCTAGTTTAGTGGCTAACACTCGCGCCTTTCAAACATCAGGTCGCAAGTTTGAATCGCAGTGGAGGCGGTTGCTTTTGCATAATTCCTAAAGCTCACTACTCACAATTATGTCTTACAGAACTCATAGTGTGTATGTATGTGAGGTTGAAGTGAGGGAGAAAATAATACCATATCTAAAAAAATGAAATTATTTACGCTACAATTCTATTGTATAATATTTACACAAGATATTAATAAAGAATTATCTTCGTCTTCCGCTTCTCTCTCACTCTCTCTCTCGAGAAAGGGCGACATATTTAAAAGACAAATAAAATTAATTTTACCAAATGCTCAAATTTGAAGAAATAAGCTACTGTAATTTATTGTTTTAAGTAATACATAAAAATACAATATGATAGAAATCATAAAAATTGGGATAGAAACAGATAAATAGGAATTTCTTGGGGAAATTAGCAACGAGGAATAAGAATTTTTTTAGAAGCGCCGTATATTTGGGAGGAACAGTACTGTTGGAGTCTGCTAAGAGAAGAACTAAACACAAAAATGCTTGGCCTGGTATCCAATAATATAAGAAGTGAGGGAGTGATTATGAAGCTCGAGTCCGCAAAATTTTAAATTAACTTGGCTATAATTTTCTTACCACCATCCTAAATTGAGAACGAGGATGATCGTCTCTTAGAATGATATTCTTATATTGTATGAAAAGGAGGATCTATAATTGTTTAGATTTCAATTACTTGAATATTAGCTATGTAACCAGCATCTTAGATGAAGGAGGTGAAAGAGTGCTAATTTTCGTTCAAGAAAAGATTATTTTTTACCTGCTGAAGAACTTAAGTTGGGGAAAAACATGCTAGATTTAATTCTCTCCATACAATTAATATCACGGTTTGAAAATGATACTTTCGATGCTTTTCGTTAACGTCTAAGATGAATAATCTGGGAAAATTATTTTCATAATAGAACAGTACAAGATATATTGTATTTTGCACTAGAGAAAAAATTACTCGCTGTTGATTCGAAATCTCTTAATTACGTGCGCAGAAGGCATAGCAAATCATAGAGAACTCCTTGGATTAGTAATGAATTACCAACCTAACTCGAAAGTGTAAAAGTGTAACAGATGTTATCAAAGTTTAGATAAAACAAAACCCAAGTAAATAAATAAAGTTATTTTTGTATTATCGTAGACTGGCAAAGTGCAGTGTTAGGGTAACGAAGAAAAATTACGAAAATATTTGGCACTAAACTCAAAAGACCGGCCGACACGCTTGTATAGTTACCTGAACTGTAGTAAGACCATATGGGAGATAAACCGATTAAAGTTAAGAGGGTCTTATGACCGACATGTTCAAACAAATTGTTATTATTAAATGAGCCATTCGCTAGCGTTTTTACTGTGGTTGATTTGTGACAATTATCAAACCTAGGCGAGAAAATATATTTCAGAAGTAATTACGTTATTTTCGACATGAAAGTTGATGAAGGGAAAATTATCATATATATAAACCAGGCAATGGCTGCTCCCTCGGCTACTAAGATTAAAATATGAAATCTAAAAAATAGCAGCCATGGTTAAATTTCTAAAAATTTTCTGAACTTAGCCAATTATAATAAATTTAAAAAGGAACTCTAAACTAAATTATCCCCCTTTAAAATATCACGTTGCTAAAATATAAGGTTATAGAATAGGATATATAAAAATAAATTTTCTGAACTTCACCATTTTGTTTTTTGATATTATAAATGTATTATTAGAAATAACTTTGACAAAAAAACATAAGTCATAACAACCTAAGATAAAATTATTATTTAAATAATAATAAAATTACCTTCTTAAATTATAGAGCGAGTGATGAAGTTGATGACGTTGACAAGATGAGCAAATCAAAGGCACCCACACACAATTAGATTTACCCAACCTATCTTAAAGAACTAAAACTGAAATAGAAGAACGCTGTGAACGGTTTTTAACAATGCGATCAAGGAAGGGATACATCCGATATAGTTTAAATGTGCTAACATCGTCACCATGTAAAAAGCGGGAGAAATCTGACCTTGCGAATTTCCGTCTTATTAGCCTAATTTTTTCCTTGACATACAACATTGATTCTGGCAGGGACGTTAATACTCGTACCTAACAAATCTACTAGAATTTTCCTTAAAAAGATTTAAATTTATGACGAAAAATAAACAGTAGATATATTATTTAGAATTTTAACAGGCCTTTGATCCTGTACCTAATGAAATGCCGTTGATGAAAATTAGGGAGATCAGGATAGGAAAAAAGTCCATCATCTTTTATCAGACCTTCCTGCATAAAAATAGACAGCTGTTTAATCCAGTTTGAATCCGATTTATGATGATCATTCACCAACTGTTTCCATTCTACTCACTATTTCTCTTTCTGTTGCGTTTTTAAATCTGAAATTGATAACAGCTCTTTGCTCTTCTAGATTCCTATTATGGCTGACATGTTCTGTTGCGGAAGATTTTAGGGTCAGCTTATCTTTAATCAGATGGAAAATCTTAAAGTCAAAATAGTTAGTTTTATTTCAATGGCTGACTCTTTGCAATTGTAATTTGACCAGCGTGGGTAGTAGGCAGTATTAGGATTGATTCACGACAAATTTCACTATCAAGCAGCAATTCAGGACCTTAAACCCATAATGAATTGGTTAAGTATTTTTTAGAAGAATCGTCACTCCCCCGTTCTCTCGCAGTGAAGTAACGAGGCGATTACCGCAAAAACACCCGCCCCTGGCACCGTCAGGTCAAGCGCGTAACCGCCGCGCCGCATCACTCGTTGCTATGAAAGACCAAAAGTTTGTAAAATGTAAGATATCCCCCAGGGGAGTGAGATTCAATTTCACGTCAAGTAAGAAACTGGAGACGTGTTTCTCCCAAGCTCGAAGGCTAACGAGGATCCGTTATAAGACTTGGTGAGAAAAACCGTTTGGCATAAGAACCCTCCTGGGCCCGTCCTCAACCCCCCCCCTCTTACCACTCCCCCAGTGGGGTGACAAGGTATAAATATGAAACACCGAGGAAAATCCTGGTAGCATACGTCAGTTTCCAGGTGACGAAGTCCCAGGATTAAGACCCCTGGCTACCGAGACTGAATAAGTAGAATACGTCAGTCTCCAGGTGAGGAAGTCCTTGGATTAAGACTCTGAGGCTACCTAGACTGGATTGATAAAATAAGTCAGTCTCCAGGTGACGAAGTCCTTGGAATAAGACCCCGTGCTACCCAGACTGGATTGGTAGTTTACTTGGCTCGCCAGACCAAGAAGTACCCTGCAAGAAAATCAGGGCTACCTACCTAAAGGGGCTAAAAAGCAGCTCATCCTCGAGCTAGTTGCGGGTTATCAAACCAA
Source organism: Ceratothoa steindachneri (assembly GCA_963969495.1). NCBI lineage: Eukaryota > Metazoa > Arthropoda > Malacostraca > Isopoda > Cymothoidae > Ceratothoa > Ceratothoa steindachneri. The sequence continues at coordinate 157,009,043 of OZ018322.1, read as the reverse complement.
ACGTTAAGTTCACTTTGTTAAGTTCAACTTACTCTCGTCAAAGAGACTCCTCATATCCTGGTGCATCGTCACCACCAAGGGTATTTCTCGTTCGTGAGGAATTAAGAAAGGAAGAAGGAAAAGGCTCCCCCTCGAGCCCGTTACTCGGTGGCTACACCAAACTCATAAATTAACTTAATTGAGGAACCAAGTTCAACTTATTTTCGTCAGAGGAACCCCCCTCAGTTATACTCGCCCTTGAAGAAGACTGGAACTAAGAAGAAGTTCACCCTTGAGCTAGTTTCTGGTTACCAAACCGACCTTTAAGTTAACTTAGTCAAGTTTAACTTATTCTCGTCAGAGAAACCCCCCTCATCGGCCCTGGGCCTTGAAGAAGACCATCCCCGAGTGCAGTCTTTGCCCATGAGGAATTAAGTTACGAAGGAGAAAAGCTCCCCCTCGAGCTGGTTACTCGTTGGTCACACCGAAATCTAAGTTAACTTGGTTTAAGAACAAAGTTGAACTTACTCTCGCCAGAGAGACCACGCCTACCTCGGTGCCGCCTAAAGCACCGTGATTGTTCTTGTCCTTGAAGAACCCTCCCTGAATACTGTGTGGACCCCCATCTGCTACCCTCGCTAAAATTCCCTCGTGATCCCGCCCACCTCCATCTGGCCGGTCAGCACGCGTCGCGGTGGCAATAACATTCCTGAGGTATTTAAACTCCAGTAGAGTCAATGAGCCTAAATCTTATATATTGATGTGTGTAACGAAATTAACCAATTTTAGAGGGGCAAGCTAAGTAAAATAATTATTGTTTATTTTTTCGGAGGTTAATGGTTAATTTTTGTGTATTAAATTGTTAAAGTTAAAATATAAGTTTAGTTTGGGAATTATTGTGCGTTACTCTATATCCTTACGTGTTTAAGACGGCTCTTTCCTCTAAGATAACAATATTAGCACTCTTAACACTCTTAGAACAAAAAAGGGGGGGCATTTTACGACATATCGTATTGATTGTCATTGTGTTAATGGGTCTGATGGAATTAATTTAGATTCAATATCTCTCCATGCGTGCGTCTGCAATAAATGTTTATTTACATCTAGCTTGTACTGAATGTAAGGCTCACATCTGTTTATAAACACTAGCCATTAGAGAACGATATTGCTATGATCAGTCCAGGCGTTAACAGTTATTTTAATACTTTCATTAAGCGTGGATATTAATTCATTAATTAATCTAGCTTCGAATAAATTCGAGGATAGTTTCAATTTGTGGATTGTTATAGACTTTCTGACTATTTTCCCCTTAGCTATGATATTAAACGATTTTTCACAAGTATTAAATAGACAGATGACCCATAAGCCTTCGTTTTCCTATCTAAAAAGCAGTCGATTTTAATAATTTCAGATCATAAAGTTTGCCGGGGAAAGGTAAATTCCAAGCATTGATTCGCGTCCCTTTTACTTTGGGAGTCAGTCTCCAGAGGCTGATTCCATACCATTTTACTCTCTAACAGACCTTTGATAAACGACCTTGTATTAATAGCCATTTAGATCTTAAATATAGGCCATAACTGTTTAAAACGCACTTTTAATTTTGGCTGCAAAGAAGATTTGTTGATTAGGAAAAAGTAATTTACCATTTCCATTTGCCTAATTTAAGGCGCTATGAAGAAAGATTTACAAAGGTGGGAATTCGAATACAATCCCCTCAAATTTGGACATTCATTTTTACGTGACTCAAACCTCTTTATAGGAATAGATCATAAGAAAATGTACGGGCAAGTTCATCTAAACATTTAACTACTTTTCCGCATTAACTCAATCACTGAAGCATTGAAAAAAATTTGCTGCTAGAAGAGCCAAAGAATGGAACTCGATATCGAGATGTTAGTTCTATAGAAATGGCGAGCAAGGACGAGAACAAAGGCGGCGTTTTTTTAATATGCAAATTCCTGCCGAAAAGATCAAGAAGCATATATTTCATAACTTATAAATGTGCTACCCTGGTAAAAGATGTTGGCACCAAATGGAACGAGTAGGGACACAGGCACACTCCCCCAAAGAAAATGCCTAAAGTGTCATTGATACCACAGCGCTCTGTTGTTGAGCTGCCCGAAAAGAAATAAAATAATAAAGATGGAGAAATGAAAGAAATGAGAAGCAAAGGCAAACTCATACGTTGACATTATTTGCCGAGAGGAAAATTCCAGGCCTAAACTGGGATAATCCTATATATCGCGGAGAGACGAATACTAATATCTTGACATGAATTATACAAGATCACCTGGCAAACCATACATCACCAGGAAAATACGGATGTATTTTGAACTTTATTTTACAGGAAAACGGCTTTCATCAGGTCTAAATGCACGAGACAAATACCCAAACACATTAGGTGTATTGAAGTTAAGCCTGGTTGTAAGAAAGAATGGACGCAAAAAGGAAGTTGAAGCTGACAAGTCCTTTTAGTCTGGAATTGAGAAGAATGAAAGAGAATCAAAGGAACCAGGCAAGAAGACTAAATTAGGGACAGAAGAAGAGTCTACAATCCTAAGCCATAACAAGGAAGGGAAATACTCAATAAACACTTGACAAATCACGAAGCCTCTGCGAAAAACAAAGCGCTGAAATTAAGTAAGCAAGCATCACATTAGGAGAGCGAAAAATAGCAGAGATCTGCAAGATATAGAATAAAAAGTGAGGTCTCAACCTGTCAAAGAGACAAGGAGGAGAAACAGATAAAGGCTCACATAGAAATATACATAAAAATAAACTGTAATTCAGGCAAGACGATACTGGCGATGGTGCCTCGAAAACAACACTGTATGGCAACATATTAAGTATAATTAACACAAATATTATCCTCTTTACTGAACGTAGCTGCATAAAAACAGAAAGAGACAACTTGAAAATAAATATGAAATTAAGAGATACTGACAACTTCTTACACCCATGAACAATACGATTCTGATACTATTGCAATCAGGAAAAAGAAGTTCACACGTTCTCGGACATCTTCAATCATAGAATTCCGGCCATTTTTCTCCAAAAATATAATTTCCTTATGCACGAATTCGGTTACAGTACTACTAAAGGATTGAGACGTCTTAAGATATGTTATTTGTCAGACACATCTTCAATGTTGGGTCAAGCGAACTATAGCTTTTTTTTCTATTATTTAATTAAATCCGAAGTCCTCTCCTGTAGCAACTACGTAATTTAATACAGACACAATTCGATGCAACTCAGAAGGAAATAGATGAAGCTTTACAGCCACTGTTGTAAGCCCTGAACAACGCATTCCAAAAACGCCACACAAAATCATCTTGCTATATAGATGAACGCCAAATAATAAAAAGATTACACAGTAAACTAGAAGTTATGTACCAAAAGTATAGAATAAGACGATATTTAAAGGTTATTAAAAGAAAAATGCTTGAAATAATAGAAGAACTTGTGGAACTCACAAATTACTCTATTATTTCAAGCATTTTTTCTTGATTTGCCTTTAACTATCGTCTTATTCTGTATCTCTGTTACATAACTTCTAGTTTCCGGTGTAATCTTTTTATTATATGATGTCTATCTATAGAGTGAGATAGATTTTTCGCGTTAGGTACCAAAGAAGTAAAGGAGGAACATTCACACAAAGAGTTCAGGATAATTGTAAAGAGAATGAAAGAACAACCACCTCGTTATAAAAAAAGAAATAAAAAACAAGGTCAATAGACTAAGTTGCGTGCTCTGATTTATTTAAACAATTTTGTCGTGGAATAGACAGACTGTATATTTATATATAGGTGGGTACTTTTTGGCTTGGGCCCAAAGTTAGTTGAAGACCGAGAGTAAAAGGAGAAATTGTTAGGAGTCCAGTGGGGATGGTTTATTGTTACTTTTCGTGGTCCTTATAAAGAAATATTTCAGAGTGCAAGTTGGCCTGAGATTTACAGGTAGCTGGTACACGCTGGGTTTGCAAAACAAATAAAATGAGGAAAATATAACTTTACTAACAACAAAAGGATATTTATATCTACATAGAAATTGGTATTAAATTGAGTGGTCGCCAAACGGTGTAAAAGATCTACACGCGACCTGGTAAGTTAATTAAGGGATTAAAGAGGTCAGATACAGTTGGTAATTTAAAGGGGGATTTTAAACTGGGGCGTTTACACAAATAATGGAGCAATTAAATAAGCCACATTTAAGATCAAACTGCAGGTGTCAACGGTTACGACTTGTCAGTCCTTGCCGATGCACTAGAGCAGAGTTCACTTATTTCGAAGCTTGCCGATTCACTATGGCAGAGTTCACTGATCGATTTAGCTTTCACTTGAATCCAAATCGTCACTGGGGGGAGAGGGGGGAGAGCGTCCTTTAGCTCGTTCTTCGGAGTAGGTGGAAGTCTAACAGTGCTGCTCTCTAAACTCAGTCGAAGCGTTATATAGGCGCCTGGTGATGAGGCTCCAAATACGCGCGCGATCTTTGGGGGAAGGGGAAATCTTGATAACGATCGTTGGAATGTCCAACGGGGTCCAATCTCCGGATCTACTTGGGTACAGAAGGGCACGTGGCCGCCATTTGACCTCATTCTCCTACATCCCTCCCATCCAAAAAGATGGCACTTTCGGTGTTTGGGAAGAAAGGTGACATCCCCTTAGAAGAATTAGTGGTCATGGTGTAAGCGGAAGAGAAAAATAAAATGAACGGAATTCCGGACCTGTCGTCGAGCAGGTCTAAAAGCTAATTCTACCTGACTGCTTGTACATATGAACGGAAAAGGAAATTAATTATTGCCCACCATAAGAGCAATAAAGGGGACATAATTAACAAAATAATAAAATAAAAAATAATATTTATACACTAAGCTATACAAAGCAAAGAAAAAGAAAAAAGAAAAAAATGAATGAAATGGAAATTCAAAGATACATTTTCCATAAGTGACAAATGGATTATGGTGGTAAGTATACACATCATTTGGCGCCGGACCAGGTTTTCTAGATTCTATTTTCATATATAAAAGGGCGGTGTGCATCATAGACGTACACATCGAGAAAAAAATAGGGACATAAAAGAAATAATTGAATATAAGCTAATCTCTAGCTGGCGGTTATAATAATTACAAGGTGAACAAATAGATATAAAACAATTGCAATTAAAATTTGGAGGGTTTAGAGCTCGCTAATAAATTTCCCTTTTTCAAACAAGTGAAAATTTTGGTCCATTAAATGAATCCGTTCAGCATCGAAAACAGTCACGGGATTTAATTTATGAAAATCTGCATACATGCGGTAGGTGTTATCTGATTTCGTACCAGAACTATTGAGGAACAATAATTTGTCGTTGAGAGTGTAAGAATATGGGGGTAAGATCTTGAATGAGCGGATTTTGATATGATTCGTCTCTTCTGCAGGAGGGCCAGTTTAGCACGCCCTTTCGCCTTGTTTTTCTGGCTGATGTCACAGGATTGGCAGTATTTCGAAATGCCAACTGCAGCACCACGTCAGTAGAAATAGTGGAAAATCCTCTGACTAATTTTATCGTGGCTGAAGTGGCCAGCAAACACGTGATCGTGGGCCATGTTTAGGACCAGGGGGACCTGTGAACGGGGAACACAGAGGGCGTGAGTCTTAAGGATGATGCCATCCGAACAAGTGCGATATAGGAAGCCTTCTTTTACGATATAAGAGGTTGTGTTCTTATCGCGGACTGAATCCTGCTCGAGGCTCTGAGATTTTTCCCACAAGGAAAGGAGATTTGGGCACTTCTTCTGTCTTTGAGCGAAGTCTTCGCTCATAACGCCGCTGAAATCCGAATCTAAGGGAGTTTCAAGGGCAACGGGCATCTGGGTTCCTTCTCTACGTGGGCTTACGTGATAACGGGCTAAGCCACAGGGTAAGCTGAGACTTGGAGGCACTGTCCTACCAAAACGGAACAGAAGTGGATAGAGGTTGACACGACTTTAGCCCATCCGGAAAAGTACTGACACTCGAGGTAACAGTTTACAATGGGAAAGCGTTTTGCGCGTCCCAAGTAGTCATTGACTACCGCAAACTTTTTGTGGTCGGGAGCCATCGAGGGAAGAAGTTCATTCGATACTATGATATAAGTTCACCCAGTATCGCGGACGAAAGTGGAGACTCGGAACCCATTAACGCTTCCGTTTTAAAATTTAAGAATTCCTGGAGAATTCTTCTCGAAGAGGAAATTTACATGGTGCCCTGGGGTACTGGGAGACGAGATTGGATCTGGGGATTCTGGTCGCGATTCGAAGGGATGCCGAGCAGCAGTAACCTGGTGGACTTGGTGAATTGGATTAAAACAGAGTTATGAATTTGGGGGGCAATTTGGGCGCGTGTGGCCTTCGACACCACACGCAAAACATATAATTGGCGTACGGGGTAAAGGTGACGCCGGGAGATTAGTTATGAGGGGCTTGATGTCCCGGAGTTCTGATGGAGGGGAACTTCTGGGCTTAAAAGTCCCGTAACCTTGGCGAATTCTGCGGAGTTCTTAGGAGGGTGCCGCGAGTTATTAGATTTATTCTTAGGAATGATGGGGGAGGCTTTTTATTTTCCTTCGGTCTAAGTTATGGCTCGCCGCATAGATATCCGATTCTTCTATGCACTCTTTGAAGGAGTTGCACCGACGATCCTTCACAAAGAAGCGGATCTCTGGTGTGAGCGATGCCAGCAACTGTTCCCGTAGAACAAAATCTACCAGGGACTCATAATCCCGGGGGACTTTCAATGCGTCTAACCAAAAATTAAAAGTACAGGAAAGAGTATGTCCAAAATGACGAATATGGAAAATGAAACAGAAAATAAAAGATAACAGAGTAGGGGCAACTCACGCAAGATTGCCAAGCTCCATAAAAATAAATGGCGAGGAAGAAGCTATCTATTCATAAGAAGTAAGTTATAAAGATAAAAAATAAAAACACAGAGAAAACACAAAGGAAAGAGCCAAATATATTAAACTTGACCAAACCAAAAAGGAATTTCAACCGTACTTGAGAATAAACCGAAATGAGAAAATGCACCGGTAAGTGACCCATAACACCCGATTATAACTGAACTGAGACGGAAAGAAAAAACAAAGATTCCCACAAATGACCACACGATGTAGAAAGAACCACAAACAAAGAAAAATAAAAACGAAAATAGCAACATATAAAATAAACAGAAACTAAGTCACACAAACTTACAGAAATAGAACTCTTACAACAACGGCTCACGTACCAAATAATATCCTATCTATCACACAATAAAATTAATAACAAAAAATAGCGATTAGCCTGGTGTCCAGTCACTTTGCATATCTATCCTAAGCTACTACTTTCTTCTTAGTTAACCATAATCATCACTTAATAATCACTCAATACTTCCATTCAGATTGTTAGATTCATACTAATAACTAACTTGAGTAACGATTATATTGGACGTATAGCGAGGATCTCGTTAATTAGTATCTCCATATAGCTGAAGTGTTCCGTTTTAACCCTCTAGCAAAAGAAGGTCCACCTAGATCAGATTCTTAGCTCTTAATCTTATTCCTCATTGTATCCCTCTTCCACCCTCATGCTTCTCTTGTCATCCCTTCTCTGCTACCCCCCCTCCGCCCCCGACCTAATCCGACGGGCTCCAATGAGGTCGACTAAGATCCTTTTAGAATTGGGGGGACGGAGACCTGCCGTCGATACCTTTAACTCCCTTACTCTCTTTATTTTGACTCGACTGATGCCGATAATACCCTTTCTTCTCACTTTTCTCTTGGCGAAGATCTCTCCTTTGAAGACACCGACAAGATCGCCTCGCTGAGCCTCTACTTTCCTACAAGACTCCTCGAAGTCGCTGTCGCCGTCCGATCCGTAAACCCCCTTTTTCCCCTTTTAATCTTGTGAGCACATTTGTATCTGAGCAGGTAACTCTAAACTAATTGATAGAAATAGGACTTTCCCACTGGTAACGATAAATCATTATCCAACCTTTAATTTTCCTCTATATCATTTTAATTTGTAAATAAAATTTATATTTCATTATGTTTATCTTTAATTAACCTGAACGTCACTCTAAGCCTTGTTATTTAAATCTCGCAAACCTTGAACTCGACCTGGTTAGTTAAGCGTATTGACCCCGCGCCTCAACCTGACCTTTCTAACCCACGCAATAACGTAGCGTTCAATCATTGGACGGTTCGTTTCACTAGCCTAAACTCTCCCCCTTCATACTAATAATAGATATTATATAATATAGTCGGCTATACCAAGACACAATAGTTGAAAGTGTAGTTGTGCTATAACTGTTCATTTATGATGATTAAGGAGCTCATAATGATTAACTAATTTCAAATTTCACCAAGAGCAAACCATAATTTCTGCACAAAACATTTCACCTTCCATTTCACCTCCGAAGGAATTTTGTGCGGAAAAAGCTCGCGAGCATTTCGAGCTATTAGAAATAGCCAAATACCATTTTTTTATTTTTTCCCAATGCATTATTTTAAAAAAATGACTTATTTATTAATACAGATAAATAAAGGTCTATATATTGTATCGTAAGGAAACCACAAGTCAGAACTTTGAGGTTGTCATATAGAAATCATTAGAACGAACATTTTTACTATCGTAAGTGAGAAAAAAACGAACCATGAAACTAATTATAAACATAGATATAAGAGAGGATTAAAAATAACGTGCTAAGATCGGCTCAAAGATTCTAGTTACGTTTAAAAAATGTTGTCGGGTTCCCATTTATCTTAAACTCGAGCTTTAATTAGAGGATGGGAATTCTGAAATTTGAGCCGAGCCAGTCAGTAATGAGATCGGTTCGGTTTATACGTGGGCATTTCGCCTCTTTTATTTCCCCTTTTTTTTGTTTTGATTTTTTCCATCATTTTTTTTACTTTTGGGCACTACGCCTCTTAATTTACGCCATTCTTGTTTTGTCGTTATCCTTCGTTTTTTAGTTTTGAGCACTTGGCCTAATTAATTTACAGTTTTCTTGATTTGTTGTTTGTCTTCATATTTTGTAACACTTTGAAGAACTTAATCTGGGCATATTTGCTCTTTTGTTTTTATTGTCCATTCTGATTTCAAGGTCTTAATTTTGTATCATGTTCTTTGAAATGTTTTTTTGTGTAAATTAGGCGTGTGTTTTCTCTTGCACAGTTTTTTCGCTTGTGAATAACGATGTTCTCTAGCCTGTGTGTTGTCTATTTGGGGTATTTTATCTACAAACCTATTTCACCACTATGAACCCTACCATACATTTTATCACTTACTCCATAAATAAACAAAAAAGCGAAGACTGTAACGACTGACATATGTAAATCCATTTCATCATTCGAAATTAATTGCATATATTGGCAAAAATGCCTAAAGCAAGTCAACACGCTAATTCTCGAAGTGGCTCATATAATGTCATCAGACCTTCTAGCCATTGCCACTTTCAGATATCCCAAACAAGATAATTTAGCCTATATTTCTTTTCTCAAGGTGAGTGACCTTATATTTGTATGAGGGAGAAATGGCGACATTTTGAAAAAGATTGAGGATCGAGAAGGAGAAAAATTTCCTTGATCAATTTTTGACCTCCAAACAAATGAACACGCACTTCGTCATCAATTCTATACCGTCGAAGGACCTACCACAGGCAATAATTCTTTCAAGGCACCAATAGAGGAAGTCTTTGTCAAAGAAATTCTGATGACAGATGAAGTGCTGTCGGATTTGTCCTCTGATCAGAAATACCTTTTCCTCGTCACCAAATCGATTCACAGCAGAAAATTGATCCGCAACTGTAAACATTGAAGCCAGGACCCATTTCCCACTCAAGTTGGTTGACCTTTGCCTGTCGCTTCGTCCGAACCTACCTCTCCAAGCATCATTTTAAGGGTAAAGTTAAGAAGAACCTGCATTTTCTCATCTTCTACGTCGTCACGAACTACATGCCTTGTTGGTTTCTCATCAAAACTCGACCACACATTTCACGAATCACATTCTTTAGAAATCCAATGTCCTCGCTTTCTTTCTCAATCAACGCGAAATAGTAGTGTTCCCTTACATCAAATCATGAAAATCTGCTGTTCTCTCTCCTCTGTGAGGATGATCCAAATCTCCCTGCAACCGCCGTTCACAAAATTGTGGACTTTAGCCAAGGAAGCGATGTTGGTGACAAGACCTTGAGAAAATTTGTTCGTCTTACCAATAACTTCAATGTGAACTCAACACCATTGCGGAAATCAACGATTAAAATTCTGTTACGATTTACGAGTCTACCCTCTCTTGCGATCCGACCATGGCTGAACTTCATTCAGTATTTGATTGTCAGAAAATTTGAATTGTTATAGTTCCCAACGCATACCCAAACGGTATCGCGCCAGTTTCGCAAATTAATAAGTGCATGCTGTAAAATCGCTGGTCATGATGAACGAGTTCGGCATATTAGCGCGAGAATAGCTTACAGATTTTTTTTGGAAAGTTGGCACGAGAAAGATTTGGGAAAATGATTTGAGAGTTATAATCTCTATTTCTCATAGTGACCGCGATAATATGCATTTCGTCCTTTTTGCGTCAATTTCTATTATCAAAACTTAATTTTTTATGTTATTAAGTAAGAAAAAGGTAGGCATTCTCGGTTTTTAGGCCCATCTCCAATGAGCGCCTTTGAAGACAGTCACGTGACCAACGATGACCAATCACAATGCACTATATTGATTTGATTCTTAAATATGGTGATAATGTATTACTAAAAATAGCTCTATTGTTGAATTAGCCGGACGTATGTTATATTTTTTTTACCTGTTGCAATAAATTAATTCTTTTTTAACTGAGTTTTTACTACAACTTTTTATCTTTAAAATGGGCCTAATTCACACCTCTCTATTGTATAGTTACATCTAACCACTTGCATCAAATATGTATCAAATTAAACACTATGAAGCAGTTTTATGTCTTCCTAAACTGCCTGTGATTACTTGACTCCTAATCTTGCCTAATATAAATATTTCCCCTGGCCTATTTAAACTCGAACCTGTTTTAAAAAAACTTGTACTAAATGAAAAAACTTTATAATGCAGCCTGTTGTCACTCTTTATTAGTGTAATATCATTTGCATTGACTCCCCCACCACGTGTTTCTTCTATGATCGTGGATTAGCCCTTAGCCCTAAATGTTTTCGCTCAAATGCTAATCCTTTAAAATGTGTTTTGTTTTTTCACTCACCATTTCCATTCATATACAAGGCGTTGTTGTGCGTATATCGTTTGAAGGATGCATATGTCTGTTATTTGTTGCCTATTGTTCTGTTTATTGGTAGTTTTTTGTCTTGTTTTTGTGTTTTCCATTGGTTTGTACTATGTGATGGGTGTTCCGTTCGTATCTTTGTACACTATATTAGGTTGTCTTCTCCATTTTCTTGCTATTCCTTGAAAATGAACTTGTAAATATAGTTCGAAAGTGCTTGGATTGAATTTTTAATTTCCTGTGGGTTAATTTTCATATTATTTCTTTCCTAACATGCCATTTTGTGAGTTTTTCATTATGTATATATTTTGAGGAATGCCTGTGTAGACTAGCTCGGCGCATAAAGTTGTACACAAGCACGGGCAGGCAACTGAAAAAAGGCCGCTTGAGATATGTTGTGTAGTTGTGCTATAACTGTTCATATATGATTATTAAGGAGCTCATAATGATTAACTTATTTCAAATTTCACCAAGAGCAAACCATAATTTCTGCACAAAACATTTCACCTTCCATTTCACCTACGAAGGAATTTTTTGCGGAAAAAGCTCGCGAGCATTTTGAGCTATTAGAAATAGCCAAATACCATTTTTTTTATCTTTTCCCAATGCATTATTTTAAAAAAATGACTTATTAAATAATACAGCTTAAATAAAGGCCTATATATTGTATCGTAAGGGAACCAAAAGTCAGAACTTTGAGTTGTCATATAGAAATCATTAGAACGAACATTTTTACTATCGTAAGTGAGAAAAAAACGAAACATGAAACTAATTATAAACATAGATATAAGAGAGGATTAAAAATAACGTGCTAAGATCGGCTCAAAGATTCTAGTTACGTTTAAAAAATGTTGTCGGGTTCCCATTTATCTTAAACTCGAGCTTTAATTAGAGGATGGGAATTCTGAAATTTGAGCCGAGCCAGTCAGTAATGAGATCGGTTCGGTTTATACGTGGGCATTTCGCCTCTTTTATTTCCCCTTTTTTTTGTTTTGATTTTTTCCATCATTTTTTTTACTTTTGGGCACTACGCCTCTTAATTTACGCCATTCTTGTTTTGTCGTTATCCTTCGTTTTTTAGTTTTGAGCACTTGGCCTAATTAATTTACAGTTTTCTTGATTTGTTGTTTGTCTTCATATTTTGTAACACTTTGAAGAACTTAATCTGGGCATATTTGCTCTTTTGTTTTTATTGTCCATTCTGATTTCAAGGTCTTAATTTTGTATCATGTTCTTTGAAATGTTTTTTTGTGTAAATTAGGCGTGTGTTTTCTCTTGCACAGTTTTTTCGCTTGTGAATAACGATGTTCTCTAGCCTGTGTGTTGTCTATTTGGGGTATTTTATCTACAAACCTATTTCACCACTATGAACCCTACCATACATTTTATCACTTACTCCATAAATAAACAAAAAAGCGAAGACTGTAACGACTGACATATGTAAATCCATTTCATCATTCGAAATTAATTGCATATATTGGCAAAAATGCCTAAAGCAAGTCAACACGCTAATTCTCGAAGTGGCTCATATAATGTCATCAGACCTTCTAGCCATTGCCACTTTCAGATATCCCAAACAAGATAATTTAGCCTATATTTCTTTTCTCAAGGTGAGTGACCTTATATTTGTATGAGGGAGAAATGGCGACATTTTGAAAAAGATTGAGGATCGAGAAGGAGAAAAATTTCCTTGATCAATTTTTGACCTCCAAACAAATGAACACGCACTTCGTCATCAATTCTATACCGTCGAAGGACCTACCACAGGCAATAATTCTTTCAAGGCACCAATAGAGGAAGTCTTTGTCAAAGAAATTCTGATGACAGATGAAGTGCTGTCGGATTTGTCCTCTGATCAGAAATACCTTTTCCTCGTCACCAAATCGATTCACAGCAGAAAATTGATCCGCAACTGTAAACATTGAAGCCAGGACCCATTTCCCACTCAAGTTGGTTGACCTTTGCCTGTCGCTTCGTCCGAACCTACCTCTCCAAGCATCATTTTAAGGGTAAAGTTAAGAAGAACCTGCATTTTCTCATCTTCTACGTCGTCACGAACTACATGCCTTGTTGGTTTCTCATCAAAACTCGACCACACATTTCACGAATCACATTCTTTAGAAATCCAATGTCCTCGCTTTCTTTCTCAATCAACGCGAAATAGTAGTGTTCCCTTACATCAAATCATGAAAATCTGCTGTTCTCTCTCCTCTGTGAGGATGATCCAAATCTCCCTGCAACCGCCGTTCACAAAATTGTGGACTTTAGCCAAGGAAGCGATGTTGGTGACAAGACCTTGAGAAAATTTGTTCGTCTTACCAATAACTTCAATGTGAACTCAACACCATTGCGGAAATCAACGATTAAAATTCTGTTACGATTTACGAGTCTACCCTCTCTTGCGATCCGACCATGGCTGAACTTCATTCAGTATTTGATTGTCAGAAAATTTGAATTGTTATAGTTCCCAACGCATACCCAAACGGTATCGCGCCAGTTTCGCAAATTAATAAGTGCATGCTGTAAAATCGCTGGTCATGATGAACGAGTTCGGCATATTAGCGCGAGAATAGCTTACAGATTTTTTTTGGAAAGTTGGCACGAGAAAGATTTGGGAAAATGATTTGAGAGTTATAATCTCTATTTCTCATAGTGACCGCGATAATATGCATTTCGTCCTTTTTGCGTCAATTTCTATTATCAAAACTTAATTTTTTATGTTATTAAGTAAGAAAAAGGTAGGCATTCTCGGTTTTTAGGCCCATCTCCAATGAGCGCCTTTGAAGACAGTCACGTGACCAACGATGACCAATCACAATGCACTATATTGATTTGATTCTTAAATATGGTGATAATGTATTACTAAAAATAGCTCTATTGTTGAATTAGCCGGACGTATGTTATATTTTTTTTACCTGTTGCAATAAATTAATTCTTTTTTAACTGAGTTTTTACTACAACTTTTTATCTTTAAAATGGGCCTAATTCACACCTCTCTATTGTATAGTTACATCTAACCACTTGCATCAAATATGTATCAAATTAAACACTATGAAGCAGTTTTATGTCTTCCTAAACTGCCTGTGATTACTTGACTCCTAATCTTGCCTAATATAAATATTTCCCCTGGCCTATTTAAACTCGAACCTGTTTTAAAAAAACTTGTACTAAATGAAAAAACTTTATAATGCAGCCTGTTGTCACTCTTTATTAGTGTAATATCATTTGCATTGACTCCCCCACCACGTGTTTCTTCTATGATCGTGGATTAGCCCTTAGCCCTAAATGTTTTCGCTCAAATGCTAATCCTTTAAAATGTGTTTTGTTTTTTCACTCACCATTTCCATTCATATACAAGGCGTTGTTGTGCGTATATCGTTTGAAGGATGCATATGTCTGTTATTTGTTGCCTATTGTTCTGTTTATTGGTAGTTTTTTGTCTTGTTTTTGTGTTTTCCATTGGTTTGTACTATGTGATGGGTGTTCCGTTCGTATCTTTGTACACTATATTAGGTTGTCTTCTCCATTTTCTTGCTATTCCTTGAAAATGAACTTGTAAATATAGTTCGAAAGTGCTTGGATTGAATTTTTAATTTCCTGTGGGTTAATTTTCATATTATTGCTTTCCTAACATGCCATTTTGTGAGTTTTTCATTATGTATATATTTTGAGGAATGCCTGTGTAGACTAGCTCGGCGCATAAAGTTGTACACAAGCACGGGCAGGCAACTGAAAAAAGGCCGCTTGAGATATGTTGTGTAGTTGTGCTATAACTGTTCATATATGATTATTAAGGAGCTCATAATGATTAACTTATTTCAAATTTCACCAAGAGCAAACCATAATTTCTGCACAAAACATTTCACCTTCCATTTCACCTACGAAGGAATTTTTTGCGGAAAAAGCTCGCGAGCATTTTGAGCTATTAGAAATAGCCAAATACCATTTTTTTTATCTTTTCCCAATGCATTATTTTAAAAAAATGACTTATTTATTAATACAGCTTAAATAAAGGCCTATATATTGTATCGTAAGGGAACCAAAAGTCAGAACTTTGAGTTGTCATATAGAAATCATTAGAACGAACATTTTTACTATCGTAAGTGAGAAAAAAACGAAACATGAAACTAATTATAAACATAGATATAAGAGAGGATTAAAAATAACGTGCTAAGATCGGCTCAAAGATTCTAGTTACGTTTAAAAAATGTTGTCGGGTTCCCATTTATCTTAAACTCGAGCTCTAATTAGAGGATGGGAATCCTGAAATTTGAGCCGAGCCAAGCAGTAATGAGATCGGTTTGGTTTATACGTGGGCATTTCGCCTCTTTAATTTCCCCTTTTTTTGTTTTGATTTTTTCCATCGTTTTTTTTACTTTTGGGCACTTCGCCTCTTTGATTTACCCCTTTCTTGTTTTGTTGTTTTCCTTCGTTTTTTAGTTTTGAGCACTTGGCCTAATTTATTTACAGTTTTCCTGATTTGTTGTTTGTCTCCATATTTTGTAACACTTTGAAGAACTTAATCTGGGCATATTTGCTCTTTTGTTTTTATTGTCCATTCTGATTTCAAGGTCTCAATTTTGTATCATGTTCTTTGAAATGTTTTTTTGTGTAAATTAGGCGTGTGTTTTCTCTTGCACAGTTTTTTCGCTTGTGAATAACGATGTTCTCTAGCCTGTGTGTTGTCTATTTGGGGTATTTTATCTACAAACCTATTTCACCACTATGAACCCTACCATACATTTTATCACTTACTCCATAAATAAACAAAAAAGCGAAGACTGTAACGACTGACATATGTAAATCTATTTCATCATTCGAAATTAATTGCATATATTGACAAAAATGCCGAAAGCAAGTCAACACGCTAATTCTCGAAGTGGCTCATATAATGTCATCAGATCTTCTAGCCATTGCCACTTTCAGATATCCCAAAAAAGATAATTTAGCCTATATTTCTTTTTGTGAGGTGAGTGACAGTATATTTGTATGAGGGAGAAATGGCGACATTTTGAAAAAGATTGAGGATCGAGAAGGAGAAAAATTTCCTTGATCAATTTTTGACCTCCAAACAAATGAACACGCACTTCGTCATCAATTCTATACCGTCGACGGACCTACCACAGGCAATAATTCTTTCAAGGCACCAATAGAGGAAGTCTTTGTCAAAGAAATTCTGATGACAGATGAAGTGCTGTCGGATTTGTCCTCTGATCAGAAATACCTTTTCCTCGTCACCAAATCGATTCACAGCAGGAAAATTGATCCGCAACTGTAAACATTGAAGCCAGGACCCATTTCCCACTCAAGTTGGTTGACCTTTGCCTGTCGCTTCGTCCGAACCTACCTCTCCAAGCATCATTTTAAGGGTAAAGTTAAGAAGAACCTGCACTCTCTCATCTTCTACGTCGTCACGAACTACATGCCTTGTTAGTTTGTCATCAAAACTCGAACACACATTTCACGAATCACATTCTTTCCAAATCCAATGTCCTCGCCTTCTTTCTCAATCAACGCGAAATAATAGTCTTCCCTTACATCAAATCATGAAACTCTCAAATAGAAAATGTGCTGTTCTCTCTCCTCTGCGAGGATCATCCAAATCTCCATGCAACCGCCGTACACAAAATTGTGGACTTTAGCCAAGGAAGCGATGTTGGTGACAAGACCTTGAGAAAATTTGTTCGTCTTACCAATAACTTCAATGTGAACTCAATACCATTGCTGAAATCATAGATTAAAATTTTGTTACAATTTACGAGTCTACCCTCTCTTGCGATCCGACCATGGATGAACTTCATTCAGTATTTGATTGTCAGAAAATTTGAATTGCTATAGTTCCCAACCCATACCCAAACGGTGGAGCGCTAGTTTCGCGAATTAATAAGTGCACGCTGTAAAATCGCTGGTCATGATGAACGAGTTCGGCATATTAGCGCGAGAATAGCTTACAGATTTTTTTTGGAAAGTTGGCACGAGGTAGATTTGGGAAAATGATTTGAGAGTTACAATCTCTATTTCTCATAGTGACCGCGATAATATGCATTTCGTCCTTTTTGCGTTAATTTCTATTATCAAAACTTAATTTTTTATGTGATTAAGTAAGAAAAAGGTAGGCATTCTCGGTTTTTTAGCCCCTCTCCAATGAGCACCTTTGAAGACAGTCACGTGACCAACGATGACCAATCACAATGCACTCTACTGATTTGATTCTTAAATATGGTAATAATGTATTACTAAAAATAGCTCTATTGTTGAATTAGCCGGACGTATGTTATATTTTTTTTACCTGTTGCAATAAATTAACTCTTGTTTAACCGATTTTTTACGACAACATTTTATCTTTAAAATGGGCCTATTTTACTCCCCTCTATTGTATAGTTACATTTAACCACTTGCTTTAAATATGTATCAAATTAAACACTACGAAGCACTTTTATGTCTTCCTAAACCGCCCGTGATTACTTGACTCCTAATCTTGCCTAATATAAATATTTCCCCTGGCCTATTTAAACTCGAACCTGTTTTAAAAAAAACTTGTACTAAATGAAAAAACTTCATAATGCAGCCTGTTGTCACTCTTTATTAGTGTAATATCATTTGCATTGACTCCCCCACCACGTGTTTCTTCTATGATGGTGGATTAGCCCTTAGCCCTAAATGTTTTCGCTCTAATGCAAATCCTTTAAAATGTTTTTTGTTTTTTCACTCACCATTTCCATTCATATACACGGCGTTGTTGTGTGTATATCGTTTTAAGGATGCATTGACTCCCCCACCACGTGTTTCTTCTATGATGGTGGATTAGCCCTTAGCCCTAAATGTTTTCGCTCTAATGCAAATCCTTTAAAATGTTTTTTGTTTTTTCACTCACCATTTCCATTCATATACACGGCGTTGTTGTGTGTATATCGTTTTAAGGATGCATATGTCTGTTTTTGGTTGCCTATTGTTCTGTTTATTAGTAGTTTTCTGTCTTGTTTTTGTGTTTTCCATTGGTTTGTACTATGCGATGGGCTTTTCGTTTGTATCTTTGTACACTATATTAGGTTGTCTTCTCCATTTTCTTGCTATTCCTTGAAAATGAACTTGTAAATATAGTTCGAAAGTGCTTGGATTCCATTTTTAATTTCCTGTGGGTTAATTTTCAGATTATTGCTTTCCTCACATGCCACTTTGTGAGTTTTTTTATTATATATATACTTTAATGTATGCCTGTGTAGACTACCTTGGCGCATAAAATCGTACACAAGCACGGGCAGGCAACTGAAGAAAGGCCGCTTAAAATATGTTCTGAGAGGTTAATAGAGAGTGCAATATAGGATTGACTGGGTTTCGACTAATGGCTTGCCAAGTTGCAGTTCCATGGTTATATAAAGAACTAGACCTCAAAATATAATTTTAATATATATTATAAAAGGGGCTAATATATATATATATATATATATACATATATATATATATATATATATATATACAAAAGGGATGAACGAATTACTTAATAAAGGTAGTTAAATGAATTATGTGATGATTAACGAGGTAATCTGGGAATAACAATACAAGATGGCTTTACGTTCAACGCGGGCGAATTAGAGGCGGGATAGGGTGGAAGACAACGGCGCAGGTCTCCAAGAAGATACTTCGGGGAGTCCTGACGAGAAGGACTCAAAGATTGCGTGTGATTGCTTCGTGATGAAGAATGAGATTTTCTCTGCTCCAGAGAGACGTAATCTCGACTCTGACAATTCTTAGATCGGCAGGGAGTCTCAGTCTCGAAAGAACGGGAATGTTTAAAGGGTGGTGAATATGAGAGAGCCGTTCAAATCTACGGTAAGAAAGGGACTCGATAGCTTTCCTATGGCCAGGTCTTCGACGAGGTACGACTTGACACGGGTTAAGGGCTTCACCGGAAACAGACAGGCAGATTGAACGGAGTGAATGGCGGGCTTTCAATCCTTTCGAGAAATGCTGATTTTCAGGTTAAATAGTCTGGTGGCTAGTTCAATAGATAGCCCCAGGGCCTGGCGGTTCCTAGAGGATTCTCGGCGCCAGTATATGCAAACACATTTCATCATAACGTGTCGGTTCAGTCGGTGAAACTTGCATCGTGATATGACGTAGGGTTAATATGGCTGCCCACGCGGATAAATAGACAAGCCAGACAAGCATGGGGTAAAGACACGAAGGCTGCGCACGGTGTTATCTTAGGTGAGGGGGGGGGGGAGCGAGTGGCGACCGAATGCAAACACAGCTGTGACGAGTGATTCAGCGAGGGACTGATTCTTTCCCGAACTTTCTAAAATTCTTACGCTAGGCGCACGTGGTCTTAAAAGAAGAGAGGGGTATTTCCGAGGTGGCTTCCTCTCACGGTAGTCCTTCTTGGGTATCCTCCGAAGATGACGCTTTTTTGATGCGATGAGGAGGGTAAAGGGTATCTCTAAACATGGGAGGACTTGTTTATGTGAAAATTTTCACCTGAGTCTACAGTTGTACAATAATTGCGGAAATTTAAATTTAAGTTGACACAGCAGTCACTAAATGAATGAATGACTTCCGTTTAATCCTTGGCGCAGGGTATATTTAAAAAGGGTATCGTCGATAACCAACGCAAAAAAACACACAAAGTAAATAAATGCGAGTTACCCCCCAAATCAAAAGGATTCATTCATAAAAGGGTAGTGAAACCATATATATATATATATATATATATATATATATAAGAAAGAAAAATATTAAAAAACACAAAATTTGACATGATAACCAAGGAACATAAACATACACTGTTAAGACGGAGTTCTAGAATAAAAAAAACGACCACACATACTCGATTATGTGCCCGGGAGTACAATGCTTAACACAATTTACTTCCCAGGGGAAGAATCTTCGACTCGATTGCTACTTAGACAGTCCGCAACACAGTTTTATGTCCCTTCAATATACATAATTCGGAACTGATATTCGAATAGAAGTGAACTTCAACGTATAAGCCTTTTGTTTTGGCTTTTACAATTCTGTAAGTAAGCTAATGGGCGATGATTGGTTTCGATTAAGAACTCCTTACCTCACAAATATGTTTGAAATTTCTATATAGTCCATACGATCGTTAGAGCTTCAAGTACTATGACTGCATAGTCTCTTTCGCATGACGAGAGCTTCCGGCTACTTTACGCAATGAGGTAACTGTTGCCGTCTTCTTCATACTGGAGCAAGACGCAACCGATGCCTTCAATACAAATATCCGTTCGTATCCCAAAAGGTTTGTTCGTGTTCGGGACTCTCACTATGAAAGCTGATGTTAGTTTTTCCTTCAGCTGATGGAAGCTGGCGGTCGCTTTGGGGTTATATGCGAGGGAGTCCGGGGAATGTTTCTTTAGTAGTGAGCTAATGGGAGGGGGGGCGCTAAGTCGGCGAAATTCGTGACAAAACGTCGGTTAAAGGATGTCGACCCGAGAAAAAAGCGTAATTGCTTTTTAGTTCGCGGGAGGTGCATGTCGGTGACGCCTTTACCCTTTCTTGCTGATGGGCCATTTGATTTTCACCAATGTGGAAACCTGAGGTATTTAATAGTGCTGTAGGTGAAATAGCACTTGCTAGGGTCTATAGTGATGCCGTATTAACGAAGGCTATTTCTCTTCTTGTACTATATATATATATATATATATATATATATATATATATATATATATATATATATAAATATATATATATATATATATATATGTATATATATATATATATATATATATATATATATATATATATATATATATATATATATATATATATATATATATACATATACTATAATATATGTAGAATTATTACTCGGTGATTTGTTAAATTATATTTCTTTGAGTAAAGCAAATATAATGCTTTCTTCTACTATTAAACAAATTGTTAATTCGGACTTGCAGATAGTGGGTTGTGTGAATGAAATTGTGGTGTTACTGCGGTATCAAGATTTGAGATTTAGCTTACACGCACACACACACACACCTATATATATATATATATATATATATATATAT
The DNA here is from genome assembly GCA_963969495.1 of Ceratothoa steindachneri. Taxonomy (NCBI): domain Eukaryota; kingdom Metazoa; phylum Arthropoda; class Malacostraca; order Isopoda; family Cymothoidae; genus Ceratothoa; species Ceratothoa steindachneri. The sequence goes on along the minus strand of OZ018322.1, from coordinate 156,987,788 downwards.
ATATATATATATATATATATATATATATGTGTGTGTGTGTGTGTGTGTGTGTGTAAGCAAAATCTCTAAAAGCATCGAAAAGCAGAATTTGAAAAATGCGAGCTAAAATGTGTTGAATGTAGGCTAATGAAAACGGTATAGTGGCGTAAACATCAGGAATCTGACAAAACTCGTGAATCTTAATGTTTTGTTCTTGAGACCGCAGTTACACATCACAATTTCATTTACACAACCCACTTTCTGCAAGTCCGAATTAACAATTTGTTTAAGAGTAGAAGAATGCATTATATGTGCTTTACTCAAAGAAATATAATTTAACAAATCAACGAGTAATAATTTTACATATACTATACTATAAACAAGTAAAGATGATACAAACTTCCCCAGCCCACTTTTTTAAAACCGCCATCGCTTCATATTATCCCTTTTAATTAAAAGACATGCCTCGACTAATAAAATTATTCACCTAAATCTGAAGGCAAACGAGATTATCAGCAAGAATATGTGTATCTCTCAACCTAAGCACGAGAGATCCGTCTCTCAGCTGCTCAGAAGATCAGGTTAGCCTCTTAGATAACATCAAAGGCATTTCTTCTTCGGCGAAATCTTAATGTTCAAATTTAATAACATGAGTGATGCAGCCTAATTTACTAAAATTATTTTTCAGCCAGTCCGGACGAGGTAATATATCTTCCTAAGTGAAGCCAAGGGACTGAATATAGTTCTGAAAAGGAAGCTTTATATATGTATATAGCCTCAAATGAATCCGGAAGATACATATTATCTTTAAATGAAGCCACAGAAGAGAATATTAAGTTACTAAATGAGATATCTAATGATCCAAACCTTTCCACACTAAAAAAAGAATTAGGGGTTGGAACAAGCATTTAATTGAAAATGCAATCTTTTCTCTTATACTTAATCTGAATGATAAAATGAAGATAATTAATAGAATTTAATGTTCTCATATAAATAATAATGTTAAGTAAGGGGCATAGAGAAAAAACTTAATTGATTACTGCAGGAACAAATTATTTAAAAGCCCTTACTTATGAAATAGGAAATCACATGCTAACACCCAAGAGAATATTTGACCCCCAAAGTATTACAATTTGCACTTGAGATACCCCAACATAACAAAGGGAGATAAATATATATGCCCAACTTACAGCACATGTAATTAAAGATGTATTGGCCAAAAGGAATCAATAGTCGCTCAAAATGATGCACGAGATACCTCTGACTAGTAAAGCAGAGCAGTCCAAGGTTTTGACATTTCGAAGGCTATATGCAATGGCGCCAATGAGTGTGATGCCCCAGGACCACTTCACTTAGGCTGGTACATCTATTGTGGCAACTGCTAAAATCCTAGTAAAGTTTAGTAATACAAACGTATTTAGGTCTAAAATTTACCCCTATCGTGTTCTTAGAACCTCAGGTACCCCACTTTTTCTCGGATTATTTACGTGCCTTACATATTGACATGTCCCACTTGCTCTACTTGTTTAATATCTTAACAGCGAGAATATCTATTATAGGTGTGTGCGCAAGTGTTTTTTTATTTAAAATCTCACCCCACGTAAGTAGTGCACTCATATTTAAAACCAAACACCATTTTAAAGGAGATTGCTGGGTGGAGTATATTTTAAGATATCCGACCAGTTGCCCACAGCTAGTTGCTCTGCTAGACAAACAAGCAAAGTACACAATAGTCTATTATCAATTTTAGGTATTTTGAAGCCTTTTTTTCAAATAGGTTGCTTTATGATGACGGTTTGATCGATATGTGGTCGATTCTGGACACTAAATCTGTATGCACTACCAAGAGTATCGATCTGCCTTTTTTTTAAAGTGCTTAGATTTCTCTTCTACCTTTTGGTGTATATTCGGTCTAGATCTTTATTTTAAATTATTCATTTTTTTCTTTTTCTCTGTATTTTTTTCTAAATTTGATAAAATATATTTATATTTTTAAGGAATTTGACTAATAAGTTTATTACTAGACTCTTATCGGCAAGGATATTAGGGATGGTTATGTGGGTCCTAAGCATCGGATCCTTTGTTAGAAATATTTTTGTCAGTGTATTAGTAGGTGTTTAATCGTTATTCTGGTGTTATTGTAGTGGTAGTGAGTTTGAAAAATGGCAAATGTGCGTTAACTATATATGTATGTACAAGATGCAGTTTCTCGAGCACTATTTCTTCTTTTATATCTACCCTTGAGAAAGATAGCCATGTATCTGTGTTAATTTTAATTTGTTGTAGGTGAGGGTGCCCGTTGGTTCGCAAATTAATATATATATATATATATATATATATATATATATATATATATATATATATATATATATATATATATATATATATATATATATATGTATATAAAACCCCAGCTTAATATAATCATTTTATTACATTACAGGATTAGATTCGGTATCTACTAACATCTTCAACAGTACAATTAGAAGCTTGCACACAAATAAATTAATATATTAGAGCGAATTGATTTTAATTATGCCAAACTAGTCTATAAGTCTGGTAATTATTACAAGAGAAGCATATTTGAGTCAATATTGATTGAACTAATTAAAAATTACAACATATCTGATGGCTCATTTAAATTTAATAAAGTCATTCAAAATTCTCTCTGAACGAAACTTGCTTCGACAAATAATCTTAAATTTACTTGTTTTGAAATCTATTTCCCTTTGTTTCCTCCCTCCTTTGTGATCCTTCTCCCATTCGCTCCTACTTAAAAGGTTCTATGTTCAGTATTTTCATTCTACGGTTTAAGATGTTACTATTTACTTAAAATGGTATAGTAATGTAATAAACTGATTCTATAAAGTCTGTTTCTTATATCATAAAATCAATTCACGGTATTTTAAATTTCTTCTGCATATACATTAGCGGCCTTAATATAAGGGTAAATAAGAACAACTGTATTTAAATATTTATTACAGACGTTTAACAAAACGTTGAGACTATATATTATGCACATATATAGATATATCTAATATCTATCTTACTTGAAAACTTCGAGTGAATAGATTAAATTAAGCGCTGGGTTTTGTGTTGGTGCAGCTAACGGAAGGAACGCAGTATTGATATCAGCAATTAATGGTTTCAGTAGAACCTATGCGTAACCTACACCTATTCCTTTGATCATAGCTTCTAAGCTCTTAGGTCTGTCTACCAGTAATAATTATTATATATATTTTTATTTTAAGAACCTCATTACCAGTAGCCTGCCTTGCTTGCATGAGCAGACCCCCTCCCGCTTTGACAGCAATCTTGTACGGATAATTATTAAAAGTGAATTTTTAGCGAAAAAGTGAATAGCGTGACCCTACTTGTTAGTAGTAGCAGGATACTTTGGAATTCAGTGGACCACTTGCTTTTCAAAGTGATATACGGTTAAGGAAGAAATCTTCGCTCCTTTGTGGACACGGAGATCAAAACCCTCCCCGGCCCACCCGCTTGCCAGGAAAAAAAGTCATTTGAGGTAAAGTAAAAAATTTTTTGGGGACATTGAACCCTCTTTTTCTTTCTCACCTCTTTCCGTCTAGAAACAAAACAAAAAGTGAACACAGTGAACACTACAAACATAATAAACTGTAACGCATCGTAAGATGCACATATCATGAGAGAAACCCTACGAATTACTCTTCGGGTCCTCTCGGAGGGCCCGAAACCCGAACGTGAAAAGGTTTTTGAAACGGTTTATGGATCCCTACGAATTGCGTTAGTACGACTGGTAGACTTAAACAATGGTTACTCGGCTATCTGCGCGAGGGAGGCTGATTGTGAAGCCTTGACCTCCGGGAAAGCCGTTGAATGCCTTAAGAAAATCAACCTCAGACCGCAAACACCACCACAAATAAGGACCCACCGCAGTTTAATCTGCAGGCGCCTTGACCCCTGGGTTGGGAGCCACTCGGCTGACGAAATCAAAAGGGAAATTGAGAACAACCACGACTGGGCAAAAGTAGCGGAAGTCTTCAAATTTAAAACTTACACTCATGTTTTCAAAGTGGTATTCGAAGATACGGCTATGGCTAAGAAGGCAAAGGATAATGGACTGCTTCTCTTCAACGTGCGAGTTTGCCCAGAGCAGATGGAACGTGAGGAGTTTGTTGATTTGCAAATGTGCTTCAGGTGCTACAAATACAACAAACACACCACGTCCAACTGCCCTGAAAACAAAGACCTTAAATTGTGTTCCATTTGCGCCGGTCGTGACCATTTTTGGCGCGAATGCAAGAACAATACCACCAAATGTCTTAATTGCTCAGGCCCTCACCGGACCATGTCTATGGCATGTCCGATTAAAAAGCAGGAATTGAGCAATCAAAGCAAGCTTAAACGTGAATCGGAAGAGAATAAAGCTAACTCCACCTACGCTAAAGTAGCCAAAGCCGCCATCGCCGAATCAAACAGTCAAAATCAGAAACAATACCTACACATCGAAAATGAGCATTCCACGAAAATTATGTGCTGCATATATTATGCACACATACAAAATATAACACGCCCCGGTACTTTTGCCACAGAAGTTAATCGCATGCTCGTGAAAAACGGGCTTAGCGAGATGTGGTTCCCCGATAACCCCCCTTCAGAGGAGGTTATAAGAATAACCGTTGCTCCTCAGTGCCAAGAGAAGTGCCAGAAGATTCAGACCCCAAACACAGCCATCTCACGGGACCCCCGACTGAACAAACCAAAAGAAACACAAACACAAAAACAGGCGCCACTCACCCCCAAAAAATCCACACCACAAGAAACAAATACACACACCCCCACACCCACACCAACAAAAGAGGCAGTCCGACCCAAGGAGACCAGGTCCCCTAGGTCAAGGAAGATCTCAAAAACTCGCGGCCCACGGTCTACCTCCTCATCCCGAGGAAGGGAGCACCAGCTTAAGTACCACTCAAGAGGCTTTAACCTGAAATTGTACGCCCCTGAATCTGCCCCATTCCCAACTGAATTGGACTCCCGTGAAGTGTCGGAAGGTCTTAGGACCGGAAGATACAAATGGGAATGCTCCGACGAGGTACCGGAGCGACAGGTTGAGGAAGCCCTCTCTCAAAATAAGGTTAAGCTGGCCACGGACTGTTTTTACACAATCACCGACACTGAATTTAGGAAAAAAAGAAACGGCAGGGAGCGCACCCCGCCCAATACACCACACGGGGTCAAAGTAGATCGCGAATAAGCGTCTACTTTAACTCCATACACTAAAAGAACCTACATTACTCAAAATGACCAACAGACTAACAGTAATACAAATGAATGTTAATGGATGGGACGGAAAAGGTTCCATCTACGGCAACATTCTACGACAAAGTGACCCCGACATTATACTAATTAATGAACACGGAATGACTGAACATAAAGAAATTAAAATTTTTCAATACGACGTCATTAGCAAAAATCATAGTCAGGAACGGTATGACGGCTGCGCAATAGCCGTCAGAAAAGGTTTAAAGTACAAAAGACTACCCAACTTAGATGAATCTTACCTTGCCATTGAGGTAGGCACTACCCTGGGGGGTCTAGTCGTGGCCACGGGGTACCAACCCCCAAGACGCGGCTATGTACCCCTGCACAACCTTCTACAGGTCTTCAGCCATAAGAAAAATGCAATCTTTGCTGGAGATCTGAACGCAAGGTGTGCAGCGTCAGGGTATACTTCCTACAACAATGCAGGTAGAAACATTGAAGTCCTACTTGACAGAAATTACGGGACGAGAATCGGACCAGAATTCCCGACATATATTACAGGCTATGCAGCAACGAAACCTGATATTGTTTTATCCAGTATCAGGTTTCCATATAACTACTACATTGAACCAGGCCCCATTATTCCAAGTGACCACCAGGCAATTAAAATCACAATTAGCGTAAACCCCATTCAGATTGCAATCCCAGAACGCAAAAGCTATAAGCAGGCGGACTGGGAAAGCTACAAAAATTATCTTCTAAATTATACCCCAGACCCTTTAATTGACGCTAATTTAGAAGAAATAGATGAAGAGCTGGATAAGATCACCGACCTCCTTATAAAAGCAGATAAAAATAGTATTCCCCGCATTAAATATAAAACCCTTCCAGCTCCTATTTGGACCCCCCCATGAAAGCCCTGGCCCAAGAATATAGGGACCTGTCCGATGTAGTAGCACTGACAGGCCCCAACCACAATATCCATAGACGCATAAGACAGATAAAAGACGAACTTCAGACACTCATTACAGACGAACAAATACAGGTATGGAACAGACTAATTGAGGGACTTGACATAGAGAGAGACTCACGGACCTTTTGGCAGACATACAGACGTTTAAAAGGACAACCCCCTCAAAAGAAAGTTGTACTCAAACATGCGATAAAGAAATTGACGAGAATACAGAGATTGAGGAAATTTTTAGGACATTCTGGTCCTCAATCTTTAAAATTACCCCCGAAGAAAACGACAACTATGACCTCGATTTCGAAAATAACATTATCCAACAACTAAACACACAAATACATAAAACCTCCCCTCATCACTGTGTGTCGCAGGAAAGAGCGATGGAGGGCTATGGGAGTAAAATAACTGCCCAAGAGCTCTCCATCGTACTAAAATCCTTTCGTCAAAGAGCACCGGGTACCACGGGGCTGACCAGGGAAAATTTCATTAAGGCCCCGCCTAATGTTCTGAGTGGGCTACTTAACATCATGAATGCCGCTCTGAACACAGGCTATTTTCCCGACCAGTGGAAAGTGGCCAAAATGATCTTCCTTCCCAAATCGGGAAAGCCCCCGGACTGCCCCGCAAACTTCCGTCCGATATCTCTCTTAGAATTTGCTGGCAAAGTCTTCGAGAAGATATTGGCAAACAGGGTCAACTCTTTTCTTGATGAAGCCAACCTGCATAACGAGCAACAGCACGGCTTCAGAAAGAAAAGAGGGACTGACACGGCACTAGCCGTTATTACGGAAAAGCTTGCAAAGATCAAGGCAAGTAAAAGGCATGCCGACCTGGTGCTCCGCGATGTCAGAAAAGCATTTGACAAGGTTTGGAAGAGAGGCTTGCAATTTAAGATCCTGCAAGTAGGCCTCGACCCCATTCTTGAAAGGATCCTATGCGACTATATAATGGAGAGGAGAGCGTATATACAGATCAAAGAGCACAAAGGCCCCGAGTTCGAGCTCGAATCTGGGGTCCCACAAGGGGGGTGTCTCTCCCCCCTTTTATACAACATATATACACGTGACTTACCACAACCTCTTTGCGAAGGTACGATATACGTTCAGTTCGCTGACGATATATCGCAAATTTGTACAGCCGCCTACGTTCACAGGGAATTTATGGCGAGAAATACGGCTAGGGAGATTTCCAACATCAACTCTTTCGAGAGAAGATGGAAGATTTCGACCAATGCCCAAAAAATCAAAATAATTCCCATGTTTCGCAAGACCTTCAACGATATCCGGGTAGAGGGGGAGAGAATCCCCTACTGCTCAGAAGGGACGGTCCTGGGGCTCAAAATCACCACAGGGGGATACAAGTGTCATATCGAGCGGACAGTCGCGAATAGCAAGAGAGATTTGAGGGAGTTTTATAGGTTCATGGACCTTACTCGCTCAAATAAACTCAAGATATTCAATGCGTGCATTCGTTCGAGACTCTTGTACCCCCCGGTGCCGCTGAACGCGAGCGCCATGACCCACATTGCGAAACTACAAGTCATCCAGAACAAAGCGGTTCTCCTTATTACAAATACCCGAAGAAGAGAACATAAAAGACAAAGGGAGCTCCACGACTCGGTTGGATTAACTCCGATCAATGTGGCGCTCCACGAGAGAGCTAAGAGGATATGGCAGGCCATTGGCGCCCGCTTGACCCCTGAATTCTCTCGTACACACTTAGAAATCGAAGCAGACCGACAAAAAAGACCTTTTAGAAGTAGTAAACTACAGACAGACAATGACGTAATCCCAAAATACACCAGACAGAACTGACAAAATACGAAGTAATTCGCAGGTTCCTTTAGAATATCCAATTCAAATTAAAAATCACTTGAAAAACGCAAAAATAAAGTAAATTTTCACTTTCACTTTTTCAAAATCATATTAATTAATTAATTAATAAATAAATACCCCTCAAAAACTTTTACTAAAGTCATAGCGGGAATAAAAACCCCGCCAAAAATAAAGGCTTGAATGCCTTAAGCAATCAACCGATCAGTAGGATCGTAACCATAATTAAATTAAACATGTTTAATTTAATTATATAAACTATGGATTGTAATTCATAGTTTATCAAAAAATACACGAAACAACCACAAAGAACACAACTAACCGTACATTGACAGAGCTACCCTTTCACCAGGGATCTTTTTATTCTTTCTCCTACACACTATCTATTCTTTAAACTCACCCTTTAACCACTTTACTCTCTTACTATTCTCTCTCTAATTCTACCTATATTTCATCTCTTATTTTGTCCAATGTCCAATCCATTACCAGTAAGCTAAGTTCAAATTTAGAAAATTATACTAAATCCTCGACATCACAAGGTTATATTTAAAGAATAAAGGTAAAATCAAGAAAACATTAAGTAACTATTCCCAAAATGTTATATGTTTGAGAGGAAAAGAAATTTATTATTTTTCCAATTACTGGAACGCTTTTTCTCGTAGAAAAAAAACGATTATCAAGAATAACTTATTCTGAGTTATAGACTTAGAGGCAATGAAAAGCTCTACTGAATAGTTTTCAAGTTTTACTATCTATATAGATTTTATTCATAGCATCAATTACACTAGACAACAAATTTAAACTTTTTGTTTGTTACAGAAATGTGAATAAGTGTTTCGAATTAGTTCGAGGGCGCTGAATCTGAAAACCAAATTCTCTATCACGTCTAGATTTTGTGTAATGAACCCTCCCCCCATATGCTATTTGTTCGAATTAATAAATAAAAAAAAATTTATTTTGTAATTTTTTAATTTGTAAGCAAAAATATTTTAAAAGCGGGGGACCTTCCTTCTTTATTCTGGCTTAGGACAGACAGTGTACATCATTAGCGAAGTTAGCCCCCTCCCTCCCAAGTTATTAAGATTTTATTATATTGATTAAATAGGTTATGCACTTAAAGTTTAAAGAAACTTTGGTGTAGCCTTCTCGTTTTTCATTTGTGAGACTTTAAAGTTTGTTTTTGTAAACACCAGCAATAATCCTCCATCATATTTGGATTAAATTTTCCTTGGTACCTCGTCTCGATAACCAAAATTTATTGATGAAAACGTTCACTATGTTCGTCACTAATCGCTCCCAGATTTTCCGGAAAAAAATCGAGATGAGAATGCAGAAAATGTATTTTAAGTGACATTCTACATCCCATCTTTTCATAGGCTTCCAGCATATTGTTTACTATTTCTCGGTAATTTGGAGATTTAAAATTGCCGAGAAAGTTTTCAGTTACTTCCACAAAGGATGTCCGAGCTTTGGGTTCCTTTTCATTGAGACACGAAGTGAATGAATCATTAGAAACAACTCTGCGAATTTGTGGTTCAGTGAAAACTCTAGCTTCTATTTTTGCATCAGTTAATGATCCTTTGAGATTGTTTTTCAAATATTGAAAGCTTTCACTTCTTTGATCCATACACTTTACAAAATCTTTCCTTAACCCTAATTTAATGTGAAGAAGTGGAAGATGGACTTTAATGGATCTACTAGAGCATAATATTTAACATTATGTTTGCCAACAATGTGTTCTTCTCTGGCTGGCTATTCTCGCTTATTATAGTGATTTAAGGGCTCACACCATATCATGGGAGCAGAAAATGGCATTGCCTTCTTCTTCCCATTTGAGCAAGCTGTAAACATTGTGTTACACTGCGTGCATCAAATATGAGGGGCCCAATCTTTATCCTGCCCCCTTCTTTGCATCCAAAATAGCATCTGTAGGCTTTCTTCATCGTTACTACTCTTTCTATTTTTTTCCGTTGTGCCACTAGTGTGAAATGCTCACAAACATAATAAAATATGTTGGGGCTGTTTACACATCCGCGTCTAGAGCTTGAAGCCATGACAAAAATTCAAATACTAACTTGAGCAAGCAAACGATACAGAATGTGAGATCCTTATCATAAGGTTCTTATCAGAGCAATATTTTGATAAACGTGTAATCTTTTTTACCTGTTATCAGTTATCAGTAGCAGAAAACCTATCACAAATAAGTATATATTAATCTAAAAAAAAACCCCAGTAATTAGAATTGAATGATATTTGAGCTTCCATATAGTCTACTTTATATATATTAAAAATGTTAATATATATTATATATATATAGGAGAAGATGGGGTAAAGCGCACTACTTAACAAAAGAACGAGGCTTGAAAACACATTTATATAATTTTGTCGGGCTTTAGGGGTTGTGGTGGTGCTTTGGTGTGTTATGATTACAATACGCACCCTGGTCATGGTTTTTGGAGGCAAAGATTAAAACACGGAATGTTCAAATAAACTATTTTAATGCCACAAAAATAAAAAAAGACAGGAAAGATGGATCCCAAAGGTCCATCTTACCCCTCTGAATGTATGCCACAATCTTTAACTTTAAAACAAAGAAACATATCTTTACTGGCACAAACTACTTTAAAAAACATTTTCCTCATCATCTTGTATCCAAGTACATTGACCATTTTACTCCTGTATGGAAGCTTCATAGCACTATACCATAACATACGAGGGGGGGTCAATAAGTTTTGCAAATCGGTAGGGTAAAACAGAGGAAGGCGGATGGCTGCTTGTGGGGGTGTTAGGACAAGTTATGATAAGTCAAGACGTGTAGCCGCACGCTCCTGCTTCCTTTATTTAAGAAGCAGTAGCTGGTTGCAGATCGTCAGTCACAAATTTTTCAACAATGGAGAAGGTTAAGCACCACGCAGTGATCAAATTTTGACCAAGGAAGGCAAGAATGCAAAAGAGATCCATGAACGCATGGTTGCAGTGTACGCCGCCACCGACCCTTCCTATGCAACCATTGCTCGCTGGAATAGGGAGTTTCGCCATGGTCATGAGTCCCTTAAAGATGAGCCCCGTCCAGGATGCCTGTCAGACGTGACCAACGAGGACAATGTGGCCCGTATGGAGAGGAGGATCCTCGAAAATCGACGGGTAAAGGTCGAAGAAATCAAGCGAGAACTTGGAATATCACATTGAAGTGGTATCATCATCACCCACGATAATTTGCCCATGACCAAGGTCTCTGCCCATTGGGTCCCTAGAAACCTCACGCCCCATGATCGACTTCAACGTCGTCAAAGTCCACAACGCCAGAGTTGCACAAGCTGCCCTGCGCGAGTGTGGATTCGAGGAGCTCAACCATCCCCCCTACATACCAGATCTGGCTTCTAGCGACTACTTTTTATTCCACCAGCTTAAGGCTGTACTACGTGAGCGCCGGTTCGGAGACGATGAAGATGTCCATCTTGCCGTCCAGGAGTGGATTAAACAGCAGTCGAGAGATTTCTGGTTGTCGGAAATTCGAAGCCTCAGGGACAAGTGGCGCAAGTGCTTTAAAATCGAGGGTAGTTATAGGGAAAAATAATAAAACACTTTTCCTCATATCTCGTTTCCTTATATCCGAATTGCAAAATTTTTTGACCATCCCTCGTTAAGAAACTGTTTAATACCTGCATAGTTTACGCCAAAAAAACTCTTCCTCATCTTGCCTTCCTGCGCATTGCTCATGTGTCCATCTCTTGCAAATCGCACAACAATTCCACCCTTCACCCCTCCGAGAATTACCAAATGTTTCATTGCATACAACATACAGTTGATTCTCCCACACTTTCTCTGTGACTTTCATGAATCCAGGATGATCAAGCTTCTGCTTGCCCTATTGTTTTTTGTTTTATCATACTTTTGTTAGGTCGGTTTTATGATACTAGAGTTTCTGGTTTCTTTTTACTTTTCTCTCTTGCTTTTTTGCTAGAGTGAGTTCTTTTTCATTATTCTTCTGAATTTGTGACTCTAGCTCTTTCTTATATGAGGATGCTGTCATAATAAGAGCTCACTCTTGAGATCTGGGTCTCTTTTTTTGTGTATTTGTGGCCACCTTTGACAGGGGAATTATTTCCTTAGGTGAAATACCTGGCCAGAACAGGTTTCAAGTCACGTTTGCTGCTACAGGTTAAGGCACAGCACTTGGGTATTCTGGTTCTTCACCTACTTCCAATTCAGGGTCATTCTCAGTAGCCATGATTGGAAGGGTGCACGTTATTCATTTCCGCTGCATGAAATGCATTATAGCGAACATCTCTTGTAGTCAGTCCCCCAAAATTTCCTATATCGATAAAATGTGATTAACCAACTATGCTTCTTATGCAACACTGAATACCATTCTGATATGGTCAAGCATCTTAAGAATGAAAGTGATGCAATTTGTTAGAAGTTCTAATGAAAAGAAATATGAAAAAACATAAAATATTGCAGAAAAACAAACAGCAAGCATTAATGACAAAGGTTAACAGGAATCAATGCATAGGTCATTCAAAAAGGTTAAAATTTCAAGAAGTGCTAGACAAGATAGTTAACTTTGGCATGTGCTAGACAGTTTCTTACCTTTGTTAAACCAATTGCTATCTTATTTTTACTTTTGACACAGTGACCGAGAGAGGTTTTGGGCACATTGTATTCTTTTGATGTTTTTTTTCAAACTCATCTTTTTTTCTCTAACTGCGGCTATTACAGTGTTCATAGCTGCCTCATTCCATTCCCCTCTACCACTGACTCTCATCTATTTCCAGAGCATATATAAATAAAATGTTAAGTGATTGTGAAGTATTTAGGGTGAGGGGTAAGACAGAACCCCCTAAGTAAATATTCAATCTCAGATATTTCCAAAAGAATCATTATGTTTTATATAGCAATTTAAGACACATATCTATACTGTACACATAAATGGGCATATGTAGCATAAATAATAAGTCCTTATAGCTAATATGTCAATGCAAACAATCCAGTATCTTACCTTGTACGAATAACATTAGCACCATGAAAAACGTAACTTCCCCTCCTGAGTGCAAATGGACTACTGAGCGTGACTTCTGCCAGCAAGTACATTAATTAGGGATGACGTGAAGAACATCTAGCAGCCACAATCTGAACCTTGTCCTTTTCGGTTGGGATTAGATGGGGGGTTCCATCTCACCCCATAGGTCCGTCTTACCCCACCTTCCCCTATTATTAATATATATTATTAATATATATTATTAAATATATATATATATATATATATATATATATATATATATATATATATATATATATATATATATATATATATATATATATATATAAGTGTGAAAGTGTGAAATGGCTCGAAAAGGAAAATTCAAACTACACAAAATCTAGACGTGATATACAAATTCTAAAGACAAATTTGTAATCAGCGCCTAAAGATCATCTAGAATCACATATTTTCTGCTATGTAACAACAATCGTGTTAGCGGATATAATTTTCGAAACATCTGTTAATCATTTAAGTTCAAATATTTACTACACTAAAGCTCACATCTCTCTAAAAAAATGCAAAACAATTTAATCTAAGAGCGATCCTCATAGACAGCGAACGAAATTGGATTATCCAGAATAATTTATGAAACAAATCAATGTTGTTCTTTTACCAGGCTGAATGGAGGAAAATTTGCGATGTAGCCAATCTTTATACAATTTTACGGTTATATACCTTGAATTGCATTTTGGATTATGCATTACTTTGATATTTTGTATAAGGGTCTATAAAAATATATTCCTAATCATTATAGAGGTGTGTATTTATCTTTATTAGTCGTCAGCATTATATCAGATAAGCTATTTTTAAATAAAGGGAAATAAAGTGTGTTTTCCTTCTGTGCTTATGGCAACATATGATAATATTCGAAAAATAATTTACTAAAACTCTTTTGGAGAATTGATTTATTGGGTTGAGGAATAAGTTTTCGTGGTTTTATCAAATTTATTCATTAGCATTATCAATTTTAGAAAAACTTCATTTTTAATTGATAACAATATTCAATTTAATCAATAATGTATTCTCCGTTGTTATTTACGACTTCTTTCCAACGTTCGACTAGTTTTTCGATGCCCCCGCAATAAAAATCTCTGGATTTTGACTCGAAGAATTCGTCTAACAAGGTTCTTAATTCCACATCAGTATTTGAACGAAACGCCGTGCAAATTCTTGGAGAGTGAACAGATGGAAATCCGATGGAACCAAGTCTGGTGAATATGGAGGATGTGGCAGGATTTCCTAATTAAGCGTTTGGATGGCTTTTTTTGTCATATTGGCAATGCGAGGATGAGCATTGTCGTGTTGCAGAAGGAATCCATAACGTCGATGAGGACGCTTTTCATGAATAGCTTCAGCGAGTCGATACATTTGTTGAACTTAGAGTTCTGCATTGACAATCTCGTTGATCGAAAATAGCTCATAAAGAATGATGCCTTCACAATCCCACCACAGACACAGCATCGTCTTTCGTGGATGAAGTCCTTGCTTTAATCGCGGAAGTGTTTTTTTTATTGGGGCTAAGCCATTGTTTTCGATGGTTCATGTTGACATAAACACACCACATTTCGTGGCAAGTGATGATACGGTGAATAAATCTGTCCTTATATCCACGAGTAGCCTTGTGACGAGCAAGCAAACCTGTGGCAATCGTGGAGCGTTGAAGTTTGTGGCTTTCGCTCAAAGCGTGCGGAACCCATGCACCGAGTTTTTTAACTTTTCCAATCGAATGAAGGTGAGGCAGTACAGTTTTCTGATCACATGTCAATTGTACAGCCAATTCTCTTGTCGATTGACGAGGATTTTTATGAATAAGGTCGTTCAATCAATCTTCATCCAAATTAATGGGGCGACCAGAACTTTCTTCGTCACTAAGATTGAAATGACCGTTTTTTAAACGTGAAAACCACCATTGAGCTATCCTTTCAGATAAAGCATTTTCTCCATACACAGCAGAAATATCGCGACGAGCTTTGGCTGCGTTTGCATTGTTCCCGCTTTGATTGAAAATGAATAACAAGTGTCGAAAATGCGCCTTTCTTTTGACTTGACATTCCATTTTAAGGGTACAGAACAAAAATTAAATTAACACAACTTTTAAATAAACCGCAATGACTTATTATTCAACTTCAAGACGTAGCCTAAGCAAAAGCCTAATAGTCTACGCTATTAAGAGAGGTAGCCTAACCTTTGCAAATTTTGCTCTCATTATTTATTATTGTTTCTTAATATGCGCAGAAATTACGTCAATAAAACT
The DNA here is from genome assembly GCA_963969495.1 of Ceratothoa steindachneri. NCBI lineage: Eukaryota > Metazoa > Arthropoda > Malacostraca > Isopoda > Cymothoidae > Ceratothoa > Ceratothoa steindachneri. Next base: position 156,972,465 of record OZ018322.1, on the reverse strand, counting down.
TAAATCAACACAACATTAAAAAAATGCAAGAACTTATTCCTCAGCCTAATAAGATTTGGCAGATGAGGTGCCTAATCTTAAATTGATCGAAACGCAAGTGCTTTATCGTGAATTGAACGAAACTTAGATGCCTATTCTTGAATTGTATTTTTTTTTTACTTTACTTTAGAAGTTCTTTTCGTTTATCGTAATTTATCTTAACTTCACTAAATTTTGTTGATAAAATACCTGTTTTCACATACCAAACATGGATGGAGTCTTATTGGAATAAGCAGAAACAAAAAATTAAAACGATGAGAGGTTTCCAACGAGCTTTTTTACATAGATATTTGTTTAAATTTATGTAGTAGGAGAAGTTTTTGTCAAACCCATTTTAAAGCTTATGCAATCATATAACTGATGATCTTTAAATGACCATTTAAATATCTTTCTATTTAATAAAACTTTACTTAGTAATTTGCAATATTTTTCTTTTCCCTTACAAGTCACTTTGTGAGTCGTTAACAGATGCCTTTTATTGTATTGTGACCTAGCCAGGGGACTAATCTTCAAATGAGTAACTTTAGGTGCTTTATCTTTAATTGAACAAAATGCAGGTGCATATGTTTGATTTGGGTGACTTTAACTGTCTAATCTGTATTGATCCCTTTATTGTTTTATTCATTTACCCAAGTACTAATTAATTCCCAACCTTTATTTTTGAAGCTTTATTAATTTCAATCCCGAAAAAGATAATCCCTTTAGCCATTTATGACCCAAGTTTTTTTTAGAAATAACCGCTATTGGGCAACTGGTATAAAGGCGCATGAATGAAATATTTCACAAATTATTGTTCAGATAAAGTTTCTTAGCTACATATTTACTATCTAATTTCACGCAGCTATTGAACGAAACACTGTGAATAAAGTAATTAAGCTCTATGAAATCTAATGAGACTGAGGAAAGCCAATGGGTCGTAGAGGGTTAAAGTGTCATAAATTAAAATCAACTAATTGGTCTTAATTTGCAGCAAGAGCGAAGACATAAGAACCAAATAATGAAAGATGTCCGAAATTTGACCTTGCTCGAAAAAACTAAACATAACAAACTCAACAAACCCAAGTCAACTGACCTGTGAGTTTGTGATCTGCATAAATATGTTTGAGCTCCGCCTTTACAAAAGCAAGAGGGTTGTGGTAAGCGATTAGAGAGTGAGATAATATGTTTTCACTTTGGCAGAATTCCCCCAAGACGTTATAGTAAACTTTGTACTCACTTTAGTTCTCCATGAAAGTTGCCCACCACGTTCCTGCTGAGAAAGTGGTAGCATTTGAATTCAAAACTTGCTTTCATGACATTTCTATGCAATCTTTGGGGTGCAAAATAGCCCACTCTTTTTCCATTTGTTTTTCATTATCATCCTTTTTCAGCCAATTCTACCCTCAGCGCAGGTCACCTCTACCGAAGGAAGAATCTCCCTCCAATACCGTTATGTCTAATTAATGAAGAGCTGTATCCTTTTCCTATTCCTTGGCCAATTAGTCTTTCAATGAACCGTACCAATATACCTGCATAGAAGAGCATGTAATGAGAAACTTAAGAAAAGTGCTAATATCAATGCTAGTAACTCAAAAATGATAATTGTCACCAACGATTTGTTTCATGTCAAAAATTACCATAAATGTGGAGTCGTCATCTTTTCCAATTGAAAATTTTCTCACGCTTCTTCTTTCATACTTGTCTCATCCGCCATATTTTACTGGTGGCTGATTGGTACTCTCATTAATTTAACTTATTTACAGAAGGTTTTCTTCTTTTGGATTCGCAGTTGACTTTATTAGTTTTATTCGTTCGAAGCTGTTCGTTTTTAAATGTTTCGTATTGTTATTTCGTTAAAATGTCGCAGATATGAAACTAGTAAAGAATATACGGACTTTGGTGTGACTACATCAGACAAGGATTCGTTGCTTAACATTTATTCAGCTGGCGCAGGAGTAAGAACGTCCACTTAGGGGAAAGTTCTTTCCTCTTTGATCCTGCATGAAGTTGATTCAATTTTGACCAGACTACCTTATCGGCTCTTATGATACTTAGGAATTCAACCATTCATATGCTTTACAGTTCATCCATTTGCCTTTAATGATAAGGGCCACAGTGTATTGTAAGTTTATATTGGAAAGAAGCTAACTAGATGTGCAAGAGATTGTGGCTTATAATACTCAGATATAAATGATAAATGTGATTCTAAGGATTTATGCATTTATTTAATATTCCGTGAATAAGTTGAGGCTTTGTTAAATAAAGGCCTATCTCTTTGTATCCACACTTTTACTCTTTATGTTAGTCCATCCTTCGTAAATATAGGCGAAAGAAATTAAAATCACATTTTAATTATTTCCTGGCGTAATGTATATGTGCTATTCCGTACTTCACCAAGCAACGTGGCTAATACTCAAGTTAAAATGCGGTTGCTCATCTTTACCAGTCGTTTTACAAGTTTTGGGGGTCACTTGGTGTCCCCCGATCTTTTTAAATAACTTACAATTGTTCTTTAGTGATATGTCCAGTATAACTCTCAAACATTAAGCACAATGTTCGCTGCAATCGGTGCGAACATGCACCAATTGCGACGTGGTAAAGTAGTCCCTTTGGGTAGGAAGGACGTCGTGAATAATTTGAGAGTAAGTTGTTGTTACAGTAGAGCAAAAATGGTAATTGGTGAGACTGTTCGATTTAATTCAGTTTTATTTAGATTTAATCAAGACGTTTTTGTTGCTTTACTTCTTTTTTTTGTCGAGTTTATTTTCTATGCGTTGATTTATTATTAAGATGACGCAATAATAATCATATAGTTGAATTTAATGAGCTAAATTTAGTATTACACTCCGTTTCACGAACATCTCATTCCCCCAAAACTTCCTATGTTTTCCAACAATTACCTAGCGGGATATTTGTTTTTTCGAGTGTTTTATAGTTCTATAGATTTTTCTCCTTTTATTTGATCAATCTGGTAGTCTGCTTAACCTATAATCCAAAATAATTCTCCTAAAAAATCTCATTCTATTTTCCAACCAAATTTCATCATTAAATATCCGTCTTCTCTCCTTCCAAATCCTTTGAATTTCTTCTTCAATTACTCTTTTTTTCCCCGATTGATTAGTTTCCCACATCAGACGAGGAACCCCCCCAAAATAAATTTGATAAAACCTAAACAATTCTCTAGCTCGTTAAGGGATGCGAAAGATCCTAATGAATAGACGGAAATATTGGAAGTGGAGTCTGAAAGTTCTCAAGTTCGAGATATAACCATAAATTTGGATTTGTGGAGAAGAATTAAACGCTGCAAATAATGTAGTACAGAATAGAGAAAAATGGGAAACAAAGAAACGAAAGAAAGGTTAGCAAGAAAATAATAAAGAGGGCAGTGTACATTTTTAGGGATCCCTAAAAATATTGTAAATAAAAATAGGAAGCAAGAATATATGTAAACATGAATGAAGTTTACATTGTGTAAAGAAAACAATGTTTTAAACCAAAAAAAAGGGTAGGAGTATAAAAGAGGGATCATATCATTGTAGTTTGAAAATGAATATCTACAAAGAGAACTTGCATCAGTTGATGAAAGGGTGTAGCTCAGGATAGTTGCTGTGGGCTTTAGTCCATAATGCTATATTATGTATATACCCTCCTTCCGGAAAAGTTTTTTACAAATCTCCTACATCCACTAACATTTTATAAAATTCTTCTTCATAATTTATAAACATAATCTATACCATATATCGTAAATAAAGCTTTGGTTGTTTTTCGTATTTTTTTAGATTAAAAAATAATCACCGGAATCTCCATACAAGTCCCCTAAAATTTTAATTTTCCACAATCTTTTAATAAGATTAAAAGATATGGTATGCCAATGAGAATGTTTTTAATTCGCTGGGCAAAGTCTTAGAAAATCCTTATCCAAAGTTAAGTTTTTTTTTCTTTTGGATTCTTACCAAAAACTCAGAATGCAGGTGAGCTCATTAACTACTCGTACTTACATTGTAACTTGAATCTGTTTGAAAATCACCTAAATATTAATTACTAACCTAATTATTCATGGATTCTTATAAACAATTTACATTATTTGATAGGAAGTTCCAACGATGTTCCTTTATTTTACACACCTCAGTAACAAATTTACCTAACTTAGTTAACCTAACCTACGATAAAATATTTTGCAAATTCTAACCTAGTTTGTGACCTATATAAAACCTACCTAAAAAATTACCCTACCACAAAAATATTTGTCTAAAAATAAAGCAATTTGGAGGTCATACGCTAAAGCTATTTTGTATTAAGGTAATTGTGGGGAAATCGATATCACACGATAGAACCAGATTTTGAGTTTCGGTCACACCAGCGTCAAGTAGCTACGCGGCGTGTAGGCCGATACTTTAACCCCTCCCCCTCTTCCCTTTTGACCCACTGGCAATCAGCCTCGATATTCATCGCCAAGAAAGTCAGAATCAACAGATTTCGTAGCCCGTTTTCTAAACAAACGAAGGGGAGGGGAGCAGTTAGAATAAAATTGGATAAACAGGCTTAATGTTCCCTCTAAGATTTGAGATCTAGTTTCGCCTAATAGGCTAAATTGTAGGAGCTGCGACAAAAACCAGTAGATGCCGTTAGGGCTAAGGGACTACCCTCGGAAATGTAATGATCTAGGAGAGAGGCATAAACATAGGCACTCTTCCCCTCCCCTTCCCCTACCCGCTGGTGCTAGGGGAGGTATATATACAGCTAGCTGGAGAATAGACTCTCACACGACGACTCTGCTCTTCCGACGATTTCTCTTCAATTCCTTACTATCTCACAGATACAGGAGGCAAAGCCAATAGCAAATTTCACCGACGCCTCTCACTAAGAACATGTAATTTTTTCTTCAAAACACCGTGGACGGTATAATTTCTACATCCATCTACGAGATTCAGCAAGGCCCCCCTTTTCCCCCACCCCCTGCATAAAAATACCTTTATTTCCTTGGCACTTCATAGTGGTATGATATGCTAAAACCTTGCCATCCCTTCCCCGCCGTGACTTGGCTTTGTGTACGTGACTCTACACATAGAGCTCTGTTGCAACTATGCCGTTCTACTTAGAGAGGGCATAATTGCAAACTTTGGGAAAAGGAGGTCTGAGGCTTAACCCACTGCGGAACCCAAAGGAAGGAGCAAACCCGGATTGGAACTCAGTTACCAACGCGGGAAGGATTAACACCCTACCCTCCTGCAACGTCCAAGACTACAAAGAGAGACTCTACCGTCTCTGTGGGATGTCGGAAGTAACTGAAAAATGCTCAAAACCTAATAGAGGGGGTGGCACCCCGACTGGAGTCAGTTGATTCTGGCTTCAGTCACCATTAAGTCCGCCATTTTTTTACAGCCTCTAAGGAGCCCAACCAAGTCCATACTCACTCCTCATTCATCACCACATCCGAGTCATTTTCTTGGGGTCGTTATAGGCGGGGCAGGGGGATCCCATACAAAGAAAAAAAGGAAGAGCGAAAATGACATAAAATACATCCTATCTTACACTCCTACACACAACAGACAAATGATCCAAAACTTTCAATGAACACACACTTCTAAACCTAGCTGCTACACACGATAACCCCATCAGAAACATAATAAAGACACACACAGGCCACAAACTCGTCTTGCGTTCACAGGAGGACGCAGTTAAGTTCCACCAACACGCATCGGACACACGTGCCGCACTAGACCTCCAGACAAAATTAGCCAAGGCTGTACGGAAAAAACACCAAATACGAATCGCAAAGACTAACCCCCTATGGTTAGAGTTCTCCACTGATGAGCTCCGCACATACTTCAGAGAGAAGTATGGGGAGGAGGTGATCAGAGATCTATTCTACAACCACACAAAACAATGGGCAGTGATCAGACTGTCCGACGAACAGAATAAAACACTGCTGCTAGACCAAGGCATTAAGATTTGCGGCACCCTAACGACTAGCACATACACAAGCAACATGCACTCCTGCCCACTCTGATGGGTACGAACACCTCTCCTCCTGTACACACCGGCCATCATCCTCGCCACGCTCCTGCCCCCTCCGGCCCTTCTGTCCCTGCAACTCTTGCCACTGCACCCTCCTTACCTGTCCCTCTGCCCACTGCTCCCACCTCTCTTCCGACCGCCTCCTCTGCTCCCTCCACAGTTTCCACTCCTTCCTGCTGTATACCTAAACTCCCTCCTACCACAAGCACTCCTCCTTCAGCCACCTCCACTACCCCCCCTATTGCTACCAACCCACCTTCCACCGTCCCCAACCCTCCTCTCACAGCCTCCAACCCCACTCCCACTGACATCACAACCTCCATCTCCCCAAAGCCCACCATGAGCTCCACCGTCCCAAGCCCACCATGAGCTCTACCTCCTCCAAGCCTACCACACGCTCCACAACACTTCGAATTAAACAAAAAAACTCCAACATGACCCCCGCCCCCCCATACACACAGCCACGCGTAAAGCTTATCCCCCACCTCATGCTGTTGCTTCCTCTTCCCATTCCACACCTCCTTCTTCGTCCCAACCAAATCTCTCTCCCAACATCCCTCCCCTCTCATATTCTGCATCTCCCTTACTATCTCTAGCGCCTCCATATACTAGCTCGACTCCCTCCACCTATACTCCTAACTCCCCCCCCCCTTCTAGACTCTACTCGCTCCAACCCTGCTTCCACGACCGCTATCTCTAACCCTCTCTCCACAGGACACATTCTTCCCTCCTCCATGGCCTGCCCACCCAATAACACCACTGAAAACCTCTACAAACCACAGCCGACAGGCGTAAAGATACTGGCTCTCCTCTACGCCTCCTGGGCAATAATCAAGGAGAGGGGAACGGTCCCGTATAAATCAGTATCAGGCGCAACACACTCACGAAAATAACCCACGATAATAGGTCGCCTCAACATGACAAATAAACGTACGCAGTTGGCACGGTATTCATTATACTGTTGCAACTGGGTGCTAAACATAAAGAGACTTGAAATAATGCTCTTGAACTCGACCAGCCTATATCATCCCAACAACAGACTCCGTATCTATCTCCAAAAGCACCGCACGTAGGATCAGCGATCCTAGCAAAGCGCTCTATGTATCACTCCCTAATTCAAACAAAAGATGACTCTTTCTTAGCGGACGACAACCGTTGCACAAACCCTTCCTTCTTCTGGTAGCACGTAAAATGGTTGCTAGGCAATGATCCACCCAAACCCTTCACCCTCCAAGTAAACAACAAAACAATCACAGACACTAACGTCATCCTCAACGCAGTTTGGTCCCACTGGGGCACAGTAAATACACATAATCCAGCTAAAACATACGCGCGAAAACAATTACAGGAAGTCAAGGAGTGGTCGCGGGCCCACCGCACGAGCTAAGACCCGCCCCTCTGAGACGAATAGAGCTGCTTGACTGCACATATACACTGACCACTCCCATCATCGTCGAGGAAACAAAACACTACATTAAAACAACACCAAAACGTGCCCCCAGCCCTTCCGGGCTACCAGACACATTAATACACAACCTCGCCCAAACATATACCCCACACATACACACCTATTTAACGCCTGACAAGCCTCAGACCACTTCCCTGAAATATTCTGTCTCTCACAACATACTTCTACACAAAACGAACAAAGACCCCAAACACCCAAACTATTAAAGGCCTATTGCTCTATTAGAGCAACTAGGCAAAATACTCGAACGCGTGATCAACTACCACCTACTGGAATACCTGGAAGAGGAGGACTATTTTGCCCCCCACCAATATGGCTTCAGGAGGAGTTAGTTCACTCAGGCAGCTGTGACCATCGCTCAAGACAGAATACGGTGAAAACGCCAGGTACATCAAAAGGCTCTGTCCATCAGCAAGGACGAAGTGAAAAGCTTTGATAAAGTGTGGCAGGAGAGACTCCGTTGAAAACTCGCCAATAATACGGAGTTAACTCTTTGTACCAGAAGGCTCCTCTCGCACTACCTCACTGAACATAGATGACAAATAAAATACAACAATACCCTCTCACAACCCTCCACACCACGCTTAGGCGTTCCCTAAAGAAGCGTACTGGCACCCACACTTTACGTGATGTACACAAATGACACCCCACGCACATCGAAAAACTGCTGTCACACATACTTAGTGTCTTTCGTGGATGACGAGACCATTCTTGTCAGCAGCCGTGAACCAGACGAGATCGCGCTCCACGCACAAATAATACTAGACGGTAAGACAGATTACAAGGATCAATGGCTGAGTGCCACGAATCCTCAGAAGACACAGATGACACTCTTCGGCGCAAGAGATCACTTCATGAATAACCTACAAATCTTCTCATACACGCCAGACATGAACCATCTAAACCCAGTAAGGCTCGACTACACACAAAATACAAAAATCCTTGGGGTAACTTTTGACACGACCATTTGGTTCAATATATGTACACCAGAACATAACACTTTCAAGAGCCTCACGTACAAACACATCGCTGGACAGGTGCTGAATAGTGCTAAATGGACAAGCTTCAGAGTGGGTGCCCATTACTAGCGGAGTGCCTCAAGGTTCTGTCCTGGGACCACTACTATTCATCATCTACGTCAACGACATCGACGGTCACATGGTTGCTAAGATTTCTAAATTTGCCGACGATACCAAGCTTGTTATGAACGTTGCAAAGGATGGAAATACTACCCGCCTGCAAAATGATCTTCGGAAGATTGGGGAGCAGTCTTATACGTGGCAAATGCCTTTCAACGTAAACAAATGTAAAGTGATGCATATCGGCCACCGAAATCCACAGTCACCCTATATCCTTAAGGGCACTGCTCTCGAATCCACCGACACTGAGAAGGACTTGGATGTAACTATCATCAGTGCTTTGAGGTGGAGAAGAAATCCCAAAGGATGTTAGGGTATATAAAGCGACAGTTTGGATATCGGGACAAGGAGATAGTACTGTGTCTGTACAACTCCCTCTTCCGACCACACCTGGAGTATGCTGTACAAGTCTGGAGTCCTTAATTTATAAGGGACATCGCGAGATTGGAACGCATGCAAGCCAAGGCAACCAAACTGATTCCCTCTATCAGATATAAAAGTTAGGAAGATAGATTAAGGGAATTATATATGTTCTTGCTGAAGACCCCACGACTACGTGGTCAGCTTATCGAAGTGTTCAAAATACTTCTCGGCTTCGACAAACTGGACTACTGAGGTATTTTCCAGTTCATTGGGGAGAGAACAAGAAATCACGGCTACAAACTTGAACTGAAGCGATACCACCGTGATCTGTGTTGGAAATTCTTCTCATACAGTATCTGTGGTAGTTGGAACGCACTTGCGACGGAAGTTGTCAATAGTGAATCTGTTGACCAGTTTAAGTCAAGACTAGATAGAGTCTTGCGAAATCACCGTTAAGATTCTCGTGAGTGATCTTCGAGGTTGCCAACAGACACCTTCGAGGATTGCGCCAAAAGTATGCTCCTTGTATTGACCGTAAAGTCTTCTAGGGAATTATTTTTCTTGTAGCTCCTTGTAGCTACCCTGCGGGTAAAAAACTTCAGTTACACCTATACAAAACACTCGTGCGATTTTTTCTCGAGTACGCCCCACTGTCACTCGTAGCCGCGAGTGACACGTGACAGCAGAAGGCTCAGCGCATTCAGAACTCTGCTTTGAAGCGCGCTTGCCGCTCTTCCTTGTACACGACAACAACAAATTAGCACCTATCAATATATACGCTCACACCAGACTCACAAAACAACTCGGAAAACTGGAGAGAGACCCCTTATTCAGCGCAATACATGTAAAACGTTATGCGATGGCACCGCGATACCCCACCGCCCATGACCAGCCACAACCCATACCGTTCTTCCCACAATCTAAAAGCATTACGAATAACGCGTTTCCGACTAAACAGACACGCTCTCCTTTCTGACTACCCTCCAACCGTCGTCTAGTCACGAACATCTCGAGACCCACCCAACCACACCAACCATTGGTGTCTAGCCCCCGACCTACATATAAACTCTTCCTATCCACTGTCATGTTATTTCCGCACCCTTTTCCTCTTGACTGCCTATATTATTCAATGATACCTCTTTGTCCTTTCTATAAACACATCATCATCATCAATAGACTACGCATTACAGGCTACCACACGTATCTATCTCAACCATCGCCGCACCTAGGATCAGCGATCCTAATATAGCGCTCTATGCACCATTCCCTCATTCAAACACAAGTTTACTCTTTTCTAGCATGCAAGGTAAAAACAAGCTCCGGCCCCATCCTATTGGCCACACGATTCAGAGCACCACACCTAAAATTAAACATAGAAGTCACAATCCAGGCTCTATCAAACCACAACCTTCCTATTTTCTTTATGGGGGACCTCAACACCTTTCACCCAACACTACTTTATAACACTACGAATGATGCAGGAAGGGACCTGGCAGGTGCCCTGTGGCGAGATTGCTGCTAGCACATCAGCCAGGCCTTCCCAATATTCTTCGGTCCTCGGTGAGGTACCACAAATCTGGGCGTGGTCTTCCGCAATAACTGCGCTACACGCTTCTACACGCACATCTCACCGGGTCCCCACCTACTCTCTGACCATATACTGATGTGCCTTATCATAACCACATCTCTCATACCCATACCCAAACCACCTCTCTTCGACTACTTAACACGAATTGGAAAGAATTCAAGAGACACATAACAGATAAATGCCGCCAAAACCTCGACATAGGCCACACCAATCCAGCCATGTTAAACGACCTCTGGTGCTCAATCTTAAACATTATAACCACAGCCCGCGACCTACACACACCACACAAACATACACACGCATAAAATATTTGATATATTTCATACACACTCAGAGACTCATCACACAGTAAAACAATCACTGTATTAGAGGCCCGAGACAGCACAACATCAATCACCTACGAGCCCGCATCCTACAGTGCGTGCAGCTAGATAGGAACCGGCTATGGCGAGAGGTCGTCTGCATCGTGAACGAACTTCGTTGCACTAACCCCTCCTTCTTCTGGCGGCAAGTAAAAAGGTTGCTAGGCACTGATCCGCCCAAACCCATCACCCTCCAAGTAAACAGCCAAACACTCACAGACACCAACGTCATCCTCGGCGTATTTGGGTCCCACTGGGACACAATACATACACACAGCCCAACTAAACCACACGCGCGAGAGCACTTCCAGGAAGGCCAGAAGTGGTATCGAGCCCACCTCACGAGCTAAGGCCCGCCCCCCCTTATACGAATGGAGCTGCTCGACTACACATCGACACTGACCACTCCCATTACCGTCGAGGAAACGAAACAACACCAAAACGTGCACCCGGCTCCTCCGGGCTACGAGCCATACTAATTCACAACCTCCCTGGAAAAATATACCCCATACTTACATACCTATTCAACGCCTCACTAGCCTCCGGCTACTTCCCCAAAATATTTAAAGTCATTTACAACATGTTTCTACACCAAACAAACAAAGACACCAAACACCAAACAAATTCAGGCCTATTGCTCTATTAGAGCAACTAGGCAAAATGCTCGAACGCATGATCGACTGCCGCCTACGGGCCCACCTGGAAGAGAGGGACCGGTTTTCCCCGCACCAATATAGGTTCAGAAGGGGCCGGTCCACTCAGGTGGCTGTGACCATTATTCATGACAGAATACAGAAAAAACGCCTAGGACATCAAAAGACACTCTCCATCAGCAAGGACGTATGGAGGCCTTTCATAAAGTGTTGCACGATGGACTCCGTTTGAAAGTCGCCAAGAATACGGAGTTAACTCTCTTCACCAGAAGGCTCCTCTCGCACTACCTCACTGAAATGAGATGACACATAAAATAAAAAAATACACTTTAACAACCCTTCACACCACGCTCAAGCGTTCCCCAAAGAAGCGTACTGGCACCCACACTTTACATGATGTACACAAATGACACCCCACGCCCACCTGAAAACTGCTGTCACAAATAAACAGTGTTCTACGCCGATTACGAGATCGCGCTCTACGCACAAATAATACTAGACGCTAAGACAGGTTAAGAGCATAGATGTGTGATTACCACGAATACGCAGAAGACACAGATGATACTCTTCGGCGCAATAGCTCACTTCCTGCATAACCTAAAATTTTCTCACACACACCAGGCATGAACCATCTAAACCCAACAAGGCTCGACTACACACAACATATAAAAATCCTTGGGGTAACTTTAGACAAGACCCTTAGGTTCAATATACACCAGAACATAAAAGCAAGAACCTCATGTACAAACACATCGCTGGACAGGATCTATGCTGCGGGCAAAAACTTCGGTTACACCTATACAAAACACTCGTGCGACATCTTCTCGCGTACGCCCCAATGTCACTCGTATCTGCGATTGACAAATGATAGCAGAAGGCTGCTCAGCGTATTCAGAACTCTGCTCTGAAGCGCGCTTGCCGCTATCCCTTGTACACGAGAATGTCCACACCACACGACAACACCAATTAGCACCCATTAATACATACGATCACACCAGACTCACAAGACAACACTTTAAACTCGCCAGAGACCCTTTATACACCGCAATACATGTAAAACGGTATGCGATGGCACCGCGATACCCCGCGGCCCTTAACCACCCACAACACATACCGTTCTTCGCATAAGCTAAAAGCATCATGAATAACTCATTCCTGATAAGCAGAAGCGCTTTCCGTCCTGACCGTCCTCCAACCGTTGTTAAGTCACACGGGACGGTGACCGCAAGAACATCCAGGCCCAGCACCGTGGGGTAATCTCGTAACCACAGTCTCTCGCCACTCGTCTGTATAAAAAACCGAATGGTTTTAAACTGCAAGATCTCGCCTACGAGAGTATATACAATTTCACCTCAAGTAAGAAATTGCAGAAGCGTTTCTCTCAAGCTCGAAGGACAACGGGAGCCAAGGAAGACTTGGTAAGAAAAACCGTTGGAATAAGAACCCTCCTGCGGCCCGTCCACAAGACCCTTAATCCTACCCATACCCCAGTGGAGTTACAAGGTATAAATAACAAACACTTGGGAAAACGAGGTAGAATAAGTGAGTCTCCAGGATACAAAGTCCCCGGATTGAGGCCGAGCTACAAAGTCTGGATAGGTGGAATACGAGATAGGCTTCGCTCTCGAGGCAGAGTGAAACTAAGAAGAAGATCATCCTCGATCTAGTTCCTGGTTAACAAACCGACCTTTAAGTTAACTTGTTTAAGTTCAAATTATTCTCGTGAGAGAAACCCCCTTCCTGTATCTTAGCCCTTGAAGAAACCCCCATCCCCCCCGAGTACAGTCCTCGCTATGATGATTTACGGAACGAAGGAGAAAAAGCTCCCCCTCGAGCCCGTGACCCAGTGGTCACACCGAACTCTAAGTTAACTTGGTTTAAGAACCAATTTCAACTTACTCTCGCCAGAGAGACCCCGCCTACCTTGTGGCTCCTAAAGCAGCGTGATTGTTTTCGCCCTTGAAGACCCCCCATTGAATACAGTCTGGACCCCAGCTGCTATACTGGCCAAAGTCAGTGGTGGCTTTCAAGTTATTCGTTAGCATCCTCCATCTGGCCGGTCGGCACCCATCTTGGAGACAATAACATTCTCGAGGTAAAGTGCTCATTGAGTTCAAGGTCAGACTCAAACCCCTTTCCAAGTGGTATCCACAAAGGTAGGTGCGGCCAGTATTGGCCGTAAGTATTTTGTTTTTTTTAAATTGAAGTGAATGGTGGGACAACCATCACTCTAATGTCTAGTAGATCAAGTTAGAAAGCCATACGGAGTGAGATAGAATTGCCTAAGGCGGCTGCGCCTCGCTTCTTTCACATATTGAAACTCATGCTGCCCATGTGCATCCTGCGAGAAGAGATTAGCATGGCGTTCTTATTGCATAACATTTCCAGATTATCTTCCCCCTCTCCAAGTTTAATAAAGGATGTTCAATCCCCCGTTTGCCTGCAGGCGTCCTTCTGGCCAGATTGAATTAGGCTTATGGGGAGATAAGATTGTTCCAAGCGCTACCGGGACATTCCATGAAAGTCCCCCATTGTCCCCTACCCCGAGGGGCTGGCTCCGGCTATTTATGCGATAGAATTTCGCGTTTGAATCATATCCCGATTAACTTCGCGAGGCATCATGTCGATCCGGTTTTCCTTGTGCACCTAGGAACTCTACCCTGAGAACCCCCTTATTGTCCAAAAGAGGACAATATCCTAAAGTGCCAAAGTTCGTGCCCCTCGAGACGCCAAGTCAACAGGGCCCCTCTGTTGTTCAGAAAGAGAACAACTTTAGGAACAGTCATTGTTCTTCGAGCCCGTTCGACAAGAAACTGTTGTCGTTTCCCTGATATCACGTCAGTGGTAATTTAATTCGCCCCTTTCAACGTTCTTCAAGAGAACGCTTGGTTACACCAATAACCTGAATTGTTCATCCAGAACATCTCCAGTATCCTGTCTCAAGGATCGCTCGTACATCCGAAGCCCCACTCCGCTCTCACTCCTTGAAGTCAGTCCTTCCCTCCTCGTTAAGGACAACCCTGTTAAAAACCCCTCCTCCTGGGAAAGAAATCGCAAGTCGTACCGAAGCCATTCCTTCAAATCACCTCCCTCTGCACGACGACCTTATAAATACGGAAGCTACGAATTGCATTTAACTATTTAAACTGTGCCAACGTAACTCCGTGCTTTAACACGGATTTAGCCACCCCTTTCCCTTCTTGTTTGTTTTGTCATTTTAAATCCCAACAAATCTTAATCCTTCGCTGTGTCAAATTTATCCCATGACCTCTTTCATTTCATGTTTTTCTCCCATTTCAATCCCTGGTCATGAAAATATTTTCCATGTGTTGTTTTGTTAGATTAATTAATAAAATTTTATTTCATTAATGTTTGCAATATTTTTTATCCTTGAATTCCGTTCCACTTCCTAAGTATATTGTAGATAAATAAGCCCTCTCCAGGCCTATTTATTAACGTAGAGTCATTCTTGGCCATCTGATCAACCCTGCACTCGAATATAGAATAATCCCCACAAAGAATATCTATATAGTATATCGTTGGTAGCCTTTTCTACCACATATATATTTTCTATTTAAATTTGGTTGTCAAGTGTGTAAGGTTTAACACTATATCTTTGCAAACACTGGTCTCATTCGAGTGAAGCATAGTGTTAAACGTTATAAGAATAAAGTATATTAAATCCCCTCTTTTAAAAGATTGCTATCCCCTTTTGAAAACTTAAGAAGCTGGAGTAGCTCAAGGAAGTGGTATAATAATTTATTCTTGTGTATTTTTGTGTTTATTTTAGTCATTGCTTATCTAGGTCGTCAAAATCAATTTGGAATAGGTCATTGCCCATATTTATGTAGATAGGCCAATTCTCTAGATCGCCTACTTTTTACCGCAATGGAATTTAGTTGGTTGACTACTGCCTCCTAAGAGCAAATATGACTCAGTTTAAAATCTTCAAAGCGCAAGGAAAATCCTTGGAACTTTCCGGAAGAGAATTAATTGAGTACATCCGAGAGGAGCAACGAACAGAAAGAGAAAAGTTAGAGAAATAAGGCAAACAGAAGGAGAAATTCAACGAGAAGAGAGAGAAAGCTATATTCAATGAGAAGAAAGAAAACGAGACGAACGAAAAAGGCAAGCCGAGCTTCACCATTAGCTTGAAATGACACGCGTTCAAGCTGAAACACAATCAGTGAGCGCACGTTCACAAGCCCCGTCCAATCCCCCACTTAAGCTCCCCAATTTCAGGGATGGAGAGGATTTCGGAGCATTTTTATCGCACTTCGAAAAGATCCTTAAAATCGACAACCTAGACTTGGAGGTCGAAAGCGTAGTGAGGTTACTGCCCCTCTTAAATTTCAAATTGCGCGACATCTTCATTTCCCTAACATCGGAGTGTTCAATTGACTACAGTACATTAAAAGCTGAATTATTGGCCGCTGATAATATGACTCCCAATTTCTACAGACACGAATTTCGAGGAGGTCGTATTAAACCCGAACAGACGATCCGTCAATTCGAATACATTCTACAGGGGAATTCTGTTTAGAATCCTCAAAAGTTGCTCCTGACTACGAGTCCTTAACAGACTTTGTGTTGCGGGATCAATTTTTGGCGTCTCTCCCGAGGGAGATCCGTGCGATCGTCAAGGATTGTCGGTGCCAGTCCTTTAAAGAATGTAACAAAGAAGCGGATGTCTATGCTGCTAGCCATAATTTGAACCCCAAGGAGAATAGAAATTCTCATCAATCCCCCTACCAGGAAAGAAGGAAGGATTCGTGCCCCTTCACAGGAAAGCCAACGAAGATTCCGGGCCCCGTAAAACCCCAAAACTTCTTCCGCTCAAACCAGCAATGGGATATCAAACCTCCCATTAATATTTCTCCACCCTCACTCTTCCAGAAGCGACCGATAATATGCTTCACCTGTGGTGTAGAAAACCACACGAGCTGGAATTGCCCCCAAAATTCTAGGCTTGAAAAAGGACTAGCCTATTTAGTACACCAAATAAAGGCCACACTGGCTTTCCCGGGGGTACAGACCCAAGGATCAACTTCTCCTTCTCCGTCAGGGCACAAGGTAAATTATATTTTTGATAAAAGATCCCTGGAAACTTTAAAATTTGAGGAGGGCAGCGTGAACGGCTGCCGAGTATCTACCCTCGTCAGGGACACCAGGTGCATTTGTTTCATCGTTTTCAACGAGCTTCTTTCCCCAGTGGACCCTAACCACGAAAAAGTTGCGGTGGTACATGAGAACCTTGGGCGGGCGAACCGATTCCCCGTCGTTAAATGTTACCTGCAGTGTCAGTATTTTGATGGCTGGGCTGATGTTATTTCGGCACCTTTAAAGTTTTGTTCAGTACTTATAGGGCAGAGCCCTCAAGTAAGCTCCGACCCTGTGTCCCAGGCCGCCCTCACTCGAGCCAGAGCGAAAAAGGAGGCACAGGAGCCCGTCTCCTCAGAACCCCGATACCGTCCGAATTCTCGGAGATCGTTAACTATGATTTTAGGTCCGCACTAAAGGAGTGTGACACACTAACACCCTTATGGGATAAGGCCCAAAACAATGACAAGGAGACTGTCGTGGACCCAAAATAATAAGGTATCTGGAACAAGGTGGTCTACTCTACCGATCCGCCGAGGACAGTAATAACGCCGTTACAACCATCTTATGCTTTCCACGATCACATGTATCTATAGTGCTAAAAATAGCTCATGACAGCATCTTTTCCGGTCACTTTAGTCATACTAAAACGGGCCAGCGTATCTTGAAGTATTTGCAATTGCCGGGTGCTTCAGCTGACATCTCAAAGCATTGTTAATCATGTGATGTGTGTCAAAAGACGTCCGCTAAGGGGTGGGTCAAACCTGCTCCCTTACAAAGGGGACCAGTCATCACTGAACCCTTCTCAAAAGTAGCCATCAACCTGGTTGGCCCCATCCACCCCCCTTCGAGCGAAGGGCACAGCTACATTTTCAATTTGGTTGGATTTTGCTATCGGTTTCCCCGAGGCAGTCCCCCTTCGCCGAATCGATAGTATTTCTTGCGCCGAGATCCTCATTTTAAACTTTTCAAGGGTAGGCATCCCCAAGGAAATATTCTCTGATAGAGGACGGCAATTCACGTCCGAGTTAAAGGAGTACTTAGGAAAGCTGCTCATAGTAAAGCCCCTTTTACCACCCCTTTCTGGTCACAGACAAACGGAATGTGTGAAAAATTAAACGGAAATCTAAAATCAATTATTAAGAAGATTTGTGCCGAGTAGCCCCGCGAATGGCCCCGATATCTCCCAGTCGCCATATTCGCCTATCGAGATTTTCCTCATCGCACATTAGGCTTCGCACCGTTCGAGCTCCTTTATGGACGTAATGTACGCGGACCACTTAGAATTTTAAAGGAGATACTAAGCAAGCCCCCTTGGAACAAGAACTACAGTCGTAATACGCCTATGTCTTAGCTATACGCCGGAGGCTCGAGAAATGCGCGAACATCGGCTATGAAAATGCCGATGTCAATTTGAAAAAATATAAAACCTACTTTGATGTCAGGTCAGAAGAGAGGAAATTTAAGCCTGGTGATGAGGTACTCCTGCTCCTTCCCACGGCGAGTAATAAATTACTGAGCCAATGGAAAGGTCCGTACTCGGTCTGCTAGGCACGAGGACCGGTAGATTACCTCATTGGTACCCGCACAGGCGATAAACTCTAGCACGATAACTTATTAGAGAAATACCACCGACGCACCCCTGGATATACGTTCTAGGCACTGGACGAAAAATCAGCGCTTGAAGAAGATTACCCCGCGGAGTCCCTTAATGTCATTCAGACAGTGTGCATTCAACCTAATGCCGATTACCCTCTTCCTTCCCTGCCAGGCGAGTCTTTTAAACCCTTTGACCTGGAAATCGACGCGTGGCTGACACCACATCAAAAGAGTCAGCTACAACAATTACTATGTCAGTTCGACGACGTTATTTCAGAGAAGCCTGGAAGAGCTACTAGATTCGAGCATGACATTAAATTGACGACCTTGGAACCTGCCCGTTCAAAACCCTATCCCATGCCGATTCATTTACGCCAAGCTTTTAACGCCGAAGTAGATAATTTGATTAGTTTAGACATAATAGAACCTTCCACCTCTAGTTATTGCTCCCCAATCGTCATGGTCAAGAAACCTGATGGCTCTTATCGGATGTGCATAGACTGCAGGAAGTTAAATTCGGTAAGTGTGTTCAACGCCGAGCCCATCCCGTTGAAAGATCAAAACATCCACCTTTTTGAAGACGCTAAGTTCATCTCAGAACTTGATTTGTTCAAGGCGTATTACCAAATACCCCTCCGGCCCGATGTGAAAGCATATACCACCTTTGTAACTGAGAAATCCTTAATGCAATTTAAGCGCCTTCCTTTTGGCCTCGTGATCGCTTGCAGTAACTATAACCGTCTCACGAGAAGGTTGTCAGCTGGGCTTCCAAATATCTCCTTTTATTTGATAACGTCTACGTCGCTACTCGTGAATGGAGTATTCATCTAACTACCCTACTAGCTCTCTTCGAATGCCATCAATGCCCCATCAAATGCCATTTTGCCCACGACCCTATAAAATACATGGGTTTTAAAATAGGACAAAGCCAGCTAGGTCCACAGGAGGACAAGATGAAGGCAATCGCCGACATGCCCCTCCCGAAAACTAAGAAACAATTAAGATCATTCTTAGAATCAGCATCTTACTATTGGGAATTTGTCCCAAAGTTCGCTGCAATCTCGGTGCCCCTCAGCACCCTCTTAAAAAAGAATTCCCCCAATCGACTATGATGGAATGAT
Source organism: Ceratothoa steindachneri (assembly GCA_963969495.1). Lineage (NCBI taxonomy): Eukaryota > Metazoa > Arthropoda > Malacostraca > Isopoda > Cymothoidae > Ceratothoa > Ceratothoa steindachneri. The sequence goes on along the minus strand of OZ018322.1, from coordinate 156,953,036 downwards.
GTCGCTATTTCTCATTTTAACCAGCTTAAAAGTAAGCTCATTTCTTTCCCCATTTTGAAGTGGCACAACCCGGAAAAATCTTTTGGGATTAGGACAGACGCGAGCAACGAGGGCATTGGGGGTGTACTCATCCAATTTGAGGATGACGGAGCGAGTCATCCAGTTGCATACGCTAGTCGCAAGCTATTACCCCGCTAAAAGAGATATGCCACTATGGAGATGGAAGCTGTATCTATTATTTCAGTTATTGAAAAATTTAAAATGTATTTAATAGGAAAAAAATTTCAGATAGGAACTGACCATCGCCCGCTGACCTATATTCGGAATGTACGACACTCCAACGGCCGAATTATGCGCTGGAGTCTACTCTTGCAAGAGTATCAATTTAAAATAAATGATATGAAAGGTTCCGATGATCAGGTCGCTGACGCACTCAGTAGAAATGCTTTACCGAATAGTGCATATTAATTTATAATTCGTAGGATTAGGATTTCCATGTATGTATGTATATACCGTCTTGTACGACTTCATGGATTCTCATGTAATATAATTAGTTTAATTGAATGTAAATGTCAGAATTTCGTGGCTCAATGTCTATTTTTTTTCTTTCTTATGTTCGTACATTTGTACCTATTAATCTACGCATGAATTCTTTTGCTCCATATGTATTTTTTGGGGGGGTATTAACCTATTTGTAAACGCTCGAAATTAGCAATTTTCAAAATTTTTTATTTCATATCATTATTACGCCATGTATGAATTTTATATTATTCTATTGTTCCCCCAAGTCTCTTTTATGGCTAAGATTGTATTAAGTGTTAGATTCCCTTATAGTTAAATGATCGACATAATCATAGGTATTGATGTAAATGGTAGCTTGGGTGCATGGAGGTCGGTCGATGGAAGAATGTAAGTTCCCCCTAAACGGAGCTCTATGGTTGTCCCTTCTCTCTCCTCTCTCCTTTCGAAGTGACAACTTCCCCCCCAGAAGAAAAGGGTGTGATAGAATTACCTAAGGCAGCCGCGCCTCACTTCTATCACATATTGAAACTCATGCTTCCCAAGTGCATCTTGCGAGAAGAGATTAACATGGCGTTCTTATTGCACAACATTTCCCGATTATCTTCCCCCGCTCCAAGTTTAATCAAGGATGTTCAATCCCCCGTTTGCCTGCAGGCGTCAAACTGGCGAGATTAAATTAAGCATATGGAGAGATAAGATTGTTCCAAGCGCTACCGGAACATTCCATGAAAGTCCCCCATTGTCCCCTACCCCGAGGGGCTGGCTCCGGCTATTTATGCGATAGAATTTTGCGTTTGAATCATATCTCGATTATCTTCGCGAGGCATCATGTCGATCCGGTCTCCCTTGTGCACCTAAGAACTCTACCCCGAGAACCCCCTTATTGTCTAGAAGAGGACAATATCCTTAAGTGCCAAGGTTCGTGCCCCTCGAGACGCCAAGTCAACAGGGCCCCTCTGTTGTTCAGAAAGAGAACTTTAGAACAGTCATTGTTCTTTGAGCCTGTTTGACAAGAAACTGTTGTCGTTCCTCTGATATTAGGTCAGTGGTAATTTAATTCCACCTTTTAACGTTCTTCAAGAGAACGCTTGGTCACACCAATAACCTCAATTGTTCATCCAGAACATCTCCCGTATCCTGTCTCAAGGATCGCTCGTACTTCCGAAGCCCCACTTCGCTCTCACTTCTTGAAGGCAGTCCTTTCCTCCTCGTTAAGGACAACCTCCCTAAAAGCCCCTCCTCCGGGAAAGAAATCGCCAGTCGTACCGAAGCCATTCCTTCAAATCACCTCCCTCTGCACGACGACCTTATAAATACGGAAGCTACGAATTGCATTTAACTATTTAACTTTGTGCCAACGTAACTCAGTGCTTTAACACGGATTTAGCTGCTCCTTTCCCTTCTTGTTTGTTTTGTCATTTTAAATCCGTCTAAGTCTTAATCCTCCGCTAAGTCAAGTTTATCCCATGACCTTTTTCATTTCACCTGTATCTCCCATTTTAATCCCTGGTCATGTAAATATTTTCCATGTGTTGTTTTGTTAGATTAATTAATAAAATTTTATTTCATTAATGTTTGCAATATTATTTATCCTTCGGCTCCGTTCCAATTCTTAAGTATATTGAAGATAAATAAGCCCTCTCCAGGCCTATTTATTAACGGAGAGTCATTCACGGCAAACTGATCAACCCCGCACTTGAATATAGAATAATCCCCACAGAGAATAGATATATAGTATATCGTGGGAAGCCTTTTCTACGACACGGAGAAATTATCGAAGTCTTTTTTGTGTATTTTAAAATTCCTAGTATTTCTGTGGTTCATGTTTTTTTTTTGTGTAGTACATCGTTAAATTTAAAATATAAGTTTATTTTGGGAATTCATGTTTTTTTGTTATATCCTTACGTGTTGAAGCGGCTCTTCCTTTAAACAACAAAATTAGCACTCTCAAAACAAAGACTACTTCATCAAAGAAGTATATCACGACCACAAGGTATACCACGACAAAAGTTATGTCAGGTGTGGAGTGATCAAAAAGGGCATTATACGAAAAAAGTGGTGTCAGGTCTGTAGTATATTTAGTTGAAAAGACCCAGCAGCGTCCAATTAAGGGAAAGCCAATACGTTAAGGAATACCAGGAATAAGAGACTAATTGACTAGAGGAAAAATTGGTAAAGTTAGGGGTGGAAACAGTCTGAATGTAATTGTCAGGCCAAGTGGTAAATTTGTTGTCGGAGTGTTATTACAATATTACAATTAGCATAGTAGTGGGATTAATGGTAAGTTAGGCTGCGCGCTACCTGGTGAGTGGCGGCGTCATTACCTGACAGTACAACAAGAAAAAATCGACGGACAAACACAAAATGGATCCGGTCGAAAGATTCGACCAACAAGCCCAAATTCTGGGATATGAAGGCGAGGATATGGATGCCTACGACCTGTCAGAATTGAGAATAGTAAAAGAAGAAGAAGAAGAAATAATACAGTTTGATAAAGAAATGGAAGAAAACAGAAGAGAGTAGAAAAGAGAATACGAAGCAATGAAAATAAAATTAAAGGAAGACAGAATACAGTGGAAAATAGAAACATAGGAAAGAAGAACACTGAGAGGAATTAAAACAAACGAAAGAGTGATACTGTTGAAAAGAGAAGCAAAAGAATTCAGAATAAGGATAGTAAGGAAAGATGAAGAGAGGAGAATAAAGATAAAACGAGAAGATGATGAAAGACGAATAAATTTAAAAATGGAAAGGGAAGAAAGAAGAACCCGACAGGAAAGCGAAATAGCGAAAGCGGAAATAGAAGCAGAGGAAAGGAGAATCAAGAGGGAAAATAGTCAAAAGAGAGAAGAATAAAGTTCAAAAAAGTAGATGAAAGAAGAATATAGAGAGAAAAAAAACCTTGTTCAATCTGCAAGAGAAGAGAGAGAAGAAAAGGAAAGATTGCTCGCACTCGAACGTGCATCTACCGAGAATCAGATGCAGGTCGAGGAAGTTGTAGCTCGGCCTCTACCTAAGAAAGGACCATCGATGGAAACCCAGCTAAATGGGGTAAGGATGGAAGAAGTAGAAAGTAGGGATGAGGTACCAGCAGGAGTACCTAAGGAAGAACCTACGAGGAGAACCCAGTCAAATGAGGTAATGATGGACGAAGCAGTAACTAGGAAGGAGGTACAAGCAGGTGTACCTGAGGAATTACCTTCGAAGAGAACCGAGTCAAGTAGGTTGATAAGGAAGAAGGAATGAGGTGTTAATGCGATACGCCCAAATAAAACTAGTCAGATAGTAGACGCGGATGAGTATCACCTACCCCTAGTAGTCTTCTCCCCGAACGGAACGACAGGAGTTACCATTAAAACTATAAGTCGTAGTGAGCTCAAAGCCCATTAACGACCCGGCAAGGAAAATTTTATTCGACCTCCGGAGATCGAACCCAGGCACGATCTCTCCGTGTACCTGGTTAAAGGAGTGCTATGGGACTTACGCTCCCATCATTTATGCAACTCTGCCAAATGGGCTGACGAAGGAAGATAGAAGTGTCGAGGTGGTACACCCATGTAAACCGATTTTAGAGGTTCGAGGAGGATAATAAGTATCCCCTACTCCAAGAAGTCTTCCCTCAGAACGAAGCATCCACGGAGTTACCACTAAAACTCCAAGTCGTAGTGAGCTCCACGCCCATTAACGACCCCGGAAGGAAATTTTTTTCGACCAGCTGAGATCAAACCCAGACACGATCTCCCCGTATACCTGGTTAAAGGAGAACTATGGGAACCACGCTCCCATCAATTATGCCAACTACAACAGGCCCCAGTAAGGAAAATTGTTTATAAACAAATTAGATCGAACACAAACTCGATCTCCAAAGGTACCTTGTTAAAGGAGGACTATAGGATCCCGCTCATAGCATTTATGCCCCGCTGCAACAGGCCATGAGAGTAAGTTTAAAAGTATCCTAGTACCATAATACGTGTAGTTCGCATAAGTTTGAGTACTACTGCCATTTTGTGACTTACTTGGGTAGACCCCATAAATCGAATGGCCGACTCAGGCGAGGTAAGATAATGGTCACAGAGCACCATTTAAATATTAGCTACATCAAAGAAGCCGATAAAGTACAGCCGCTCTATAAGCTGAGACGAAATACCCTTGAGGGTTATGTCAGTACCTAAGAAGCGTGAAACCATATTTTCATTTATTTTTTGTGTTAGTAGTTATCGGTAGGATTTAAGTTCTTAAAAGCTTAGACATGTAAGGAAGTAGCTTGTTTTCTGTTTTGTTGTGTGTAATCGATAAATTAAGTTTTTGTTATTTATAAGTTAAATTGTATTACAAGTATGTTAAGTTGACTGTGTAACATACCCCCCCCCCCAGTAGGCTCGCGAGGTGTATTTCAACCCAATGCTTGTGAACGCGCGCTCGAGTTTACAGAAATTAAAGTAAGAGAAGGCTCAAGGATATACAACTTTGATGAACTCCACTCGGTTGAGTTAGTTGTTTTGAGTCCTCTGCAATTATTCCCCCCCCTTCATTAAGTTCTTCGAAGGAAGGGGGGTAGGGAAATCGTCACTCCACCGTTCTCTGCCAGTGGAGCCACGGGACGGTGACCGCAAGAACATCCGGCCCTGGCACCGTGGGGCAATCTCATAACCACTCGTCTCTATGAAAAGCCGAACGGTTTGAAACTGCAAGATCTCCCTTACGAGAGTATATTCAATTTCACCTCAAGTAAGAAATTGGAGACACGTTTCTCTCAAGTTCGAAGGCTAACGGGAGCCGAGGTAAGACTTGGTGAGAAAAACCGTTGGAATAAGAACCCTCCTGCGGCACATCCACAAGCTGCTCCTCCTCCTCCCCCTACACCAGTGGGGCGACGAGGTATAAATACCAAGCACTTGGAAAAAACGAGGAAAAATACGCAAGTCTCCAGGCTACAAAGTTCCCGAATTGAGGCCGGGCTACCAAGACTGGATAGGTAGAATACGTGAGTCTCAGGGCTACGAAGTCCCCTGATTGAGGCCGTGCTACCAAGACTGGAAATTAGATTACGTGAGTCTCCAGGCTACAAATTTCCCGGATCGAGGCCGGGCTACCCTGATGGAGAGGTAGAATACGTGAGTCGCCAGACTACGAAGCCGCGGCAAGAGAGGAAGGGCTACCATGCGGGCTGAGAAGCAGCTCATCCTCGAGCTAGTCTCTGGTTATCAAATCGAACGTTAAGTTAACTTGATCAAGTTAAACTTACTCACGTCAGAGAGACTCCTCGTATCTTGGTACATCCTAAACCCCATAATATTCCTCGCTCTTGAGAAATTATGAAAAGAAAAGGAAAAAGGCTCCTCCTTGAGCCCGTTACCAGGTGGCCATACCAAACTCATAAGTTAACTTGGTTGAGGAACCAAGCTCAACTTATTCTCGGCAGAGACCCCCCCCCCCCCCCTCCGCTATCTTAGTGTATCCCAAAACACCGAGATAGGCCTCGCCCTTGAGGCAGACTGTAACTAAGAAGAAGCTCATCCTCAAGTTAGTTCCTGGTTAACAAACCGACCTTCAAGTTAACTTGTTCAAGTTCAAATTATTCTCGTCAGAGAACACCCCCTTCTCTATCCTCGCCCTTGAAGAAAATCCCTTCTTCCAGTACAGTCCTCGCCCATAAGGAATTACGTAACGAAGGAGAAAAAGCTGCCCCTGGAGCACGTTACCCGGTTGTCACACCGCACTCTAAGTCAATTTGGTTTAAGAACCAAGTTCACCTTACTCTCTCCAGAGAGACTCCGCCTACCCTGGTGCCTCCTAAAGCAGCGTGATTGTTCTCGCCCTTTAAGACTCCCCCCTCATTGAATACTCTATTAACTACCGCTATCACACTCGCCAAAGTCAGTGGTGGTTTTCAGGTTATTCGTCCACAAACTCCATATGGCCTGTCGGCACGCGTCTTGGAGGCAATAACATTCCCGAGGTAAAGTGCTTTTTGAGTTCAAGGTCAGACGCAAACCCGTTCCAAGGGGTATCCGCAAAGGTAGTTGCGGCCAGTGAAGGCCGTTAGCATTTTGTTTTTTTTTAAATTGAAGTGAATGGTGGGTCAATCATCACTATAATACCAAGTAGGTCAAGTTAGAAAGCCATACGGAGAAATGATTGAAGTCTTTTTTGTGTATTTTAAAATTCGTAGTATTTCTGTGGTTCATGTTTTGTTTTTGGGTAGTAAATTGTTAAATTTAAAGTATAAGTTTATTTTGGGAATTCCTCTGTTTTTCCTTATATCCTTACGTGTTGAAACGGCTCTTCCTTAAAACGACAAAATCAGCACTCTTAGAACAAAGCCTATTTCATCAAAGAAGTATATCACGACCACAAGGTATACCACGACAAAAGTGGCGTCAGGTGTGAAGTGATCAAAAGGGGCATTCTACGAGAGTACGAGATACCGATTGTGTGAAATATGTTATTGCATCTAATTCCACCAAATATAGTATTTGAAATGTAATTCACAGAAATCTACCCTCCCCCAAGAAAAATAACATGGAAGTGGTCAATATTGCCCTACACTACAGAAGCCCAAATCATTATTCCACCATGGATCTATTCAGGTATCACGGAGATGAGAAAGGCCTCTTCATTTACCCAAGAAGGACTAAAATAACATCAGAGTTGTTAGAATCAGAAGGGATACACTTAGTGCTTTGTGATCACTTCGGTCTTCGCTTGTGCACAATTGAGTAGTGGTTATCATTTAACTTGAAAGGATCCATGAAAAAAAACTAACTTCAAAATCAGAGTAATGGAGATTCCGGACTTCGTACAATCATTCCCCCAATTAATAATACTTTTACCGATATAAAATAAATGTCACAACGATAACAAAACAAAATATTTCTTCCAATTTTCGAATGGAATAATTTGATGGAAAAGCTTCGATCTTTTATTAATATTAAATTTTGTCAATACTTTTCCTTAATCATAAAAAGCATTATTTATTTAAATAATTTAAACTTTTGGTATTCGATATAGATTGTAGGAATTTTGTCGAATTCATTTTTTATTTGTATATATTTTTCGCTATTTTGGATAAGAAGCGCACATTTTCTTCGATTTTTTAAAACTTGATTTCGATCAAATGATTTTTTCTTTTCTTTACTAAGGCTATATACGCTAGCTTCCCCCAAAATCAGAACAACTGTATTATTATCACAACATCTTGCATAATGTTGCTAGAGAAAGCTGTCTCCAAAATAAGTGTACGATACCCACAAGTAAATTTTATGCAAATTTGACGCAATAACCAGGAATTTATTAGCAGATAAGCCATTTACTAGAAAAATTGAAGTGTACAAAATGATCCTTACGACTCGGAAGCAAATTTATTTTTGAATATAACTATTATATTTTCAATGGAAACATTAGTACAAGTAATAAGTAATTAGTAGTTAGTTTGGAGGTGTTTATTCCTTATGATATCCTGACAACAACTGCCACAGAAACGAACGAAGTGTTGACGCTTTTGTTCAGTAATCTCTTGGTCAATTGATCTTCAAGACTTTCCAAGAATTCGTAAACTGCTTTGAATTCCTCTCCTCGGACTCTTTTCTGCTTCTCTTAAAACATTTTTTTATGTGATCTAGACTGGAATCTTTTCATTCCTGTTCACATCAGTAATGTGCTCTTAGTTAGTGAAGGTCTTCACTAACTCGACCTTTTGTGCATCAAATTTACAAGTTGGGCTTTTGAATGCTCGTAGTTGGGCAGAGTATGCTGTGGCAACAATTCCTTGTACACTTGCCCATTCAATGTGTCTCGTAATCTTAAATGTAGCAGAGTATCTTCTACTTAAACCACGTCCCAGACCATGGTACTTCTTTCGCCACCTTCACCGTATTTTTAATGCAATTGACCGAAAATATTTCGCCTGCTCAGCGAGGCACTAACCTCTCTTCATTGGATCGTAGCTAATTGCACTTGGATTCGTCACTGAAGTGGAATTTTCTTTATTTATCAATCGTCAATGTAACGTTATCAGTGAGGAATAAAAAACGAGCTTAGTCGTTCTTCAGAGTGATTAATGGCTTGACAGGAGGGCGAGCGTGAAGATTGCCCTCTTCCAGACGAGTGGAGGAATTGATGACCAAACCCTCACTAATCTATCGCAAACCTGCTGCATCCTTCTAGGAAACATCTATTCTTTATAATTGGGGTAATGGCTCGTTCTTCGTTTTTTTTAGGTCTTGCTTGACATACCGTTTTAAAAACCTGTCACATAAAAACCTGTTTTATCATAAGTTGAACAAATATTATCGAGCGATTGACACTCACCGAAATGGATGCATTAGAGAGATATTTTTAGTGGCGCAGCTTTACGATCATGAGGCGGACAAAGAGAAGCGTAACAGATTCTTTAGGCATGTTAGCTTAGCAACAGTTAATGTACAAGAGATTGAATCCAAGTTTGTTGTTATGGAACCGATGTTGGTTCTCTCAAGAAGAAACCAAATTTTGGAATCATTGGGGACCCAAATTTTTCTAGTAAATTGCTTATTTGCTGGTAACTTTTGTTTACTTCTTTAAAATTTGTATACCATTTAACCATAAGTAATTCATACCTGTAGGTTATTGGATAAAAATTTGGGAAACGATTCTCTCGCAAATCTTAAGGAAGATGTTTTGATAGCAAAACAGGAATTCTGTTCATTTGGAACGGTTTCATATCATTCACGTCCCTTAACAGTAGAATTCACCAAAATCCTCCCTTAAAGGCAATTATCCATTAAATCATGGTATTTGGTTTTATTCTTTAAAGTGATTTTAAAAACAGCACAACTTAGTTCCATGTATTCAAAATTAAATAAAATATACTTAAATCTAAACCTTTTTTCATATCATTCCTAAATCTTTTTGAATCGCATCATTGATGTGATTCTGGCAATAAAACTGCTGTTTGCTCAGAAATGGCAAAGCAAGAAATCATATTTCACTTAGCTTATTCAAAAGGAATTTCAAATTTTGACGGAACGCAGTTGCCTAGGCGTTAACGTATCAATGGAGAAGTGTTTAAGGACCTGTCATACAAAAGGTTTATTTTTGACGACAAAAGTGAGTGAAACAGATACGAAAATTAATTTCAAATCATTTAATTTGTGCTTATTCCAGCACAAGAATTGCAGGCATTATTTTCCTAATGGCATATGGCGGAATATATTCTCTTGAGAGCTTAAAAGTTCATCAAAGTTGAAACTCGGGTAAGGGTATTTGATTTGAGCAGCAATACCCTCTAAGTTTTTCAAGTTTAGATCAAGGGAATGTTTAGTGTCTCTGATAAATAAAGGGCTTCAGTACAGAACTTAATTTGGTTTTCCAATGAAAAGATTCGCTGAAAAAATTTCTTTTTTTGTAAAATTCGTAATTGATCACTATTTTTAACTGCCAGAAAAGTGTTAGTTGAATACCCATGACAAAAAGTACTTGTAATTTCAATATTTATTTTCATGAAACTTTGTTATTGCTGATAATTATTCCTTATAATGTGCTATTATTAATTTAGCAATATTTTAAATCTATACAGTTGGTAACACTGCTTTATTAATTATCACCCTTTGGCAAGATGGCGGAGCGTCGACATATGAAGTAGACAATCTAAGTTTATAGTGTATATTACGCTTATTTATAATTACTTTGGTGGAGAATATACATATATATTTTTTAGAACTTTAAGACTTATATTTATGAGTAAGCATAAAGTTATACCAAAATAAATATAATAATAATACGTATAAGACTTTTATTTACGCGGTGAATAATAATACTACTTCGGCCTTACGGCTAAGTTACCGTTAAAAATCAAGTTAGGATATTTCCAGTTTTTTACGATTTTTTAAGCACGATTACTATAATTAGTCATATGCTCGGCTTATTAAGGTGTAAGCAAGATTAAAATTTCTTTTGATGTGGCTTATATTATATATATATATATAAATATATATATATATATATGCAAATTTTGTTGAAGACCATTGTGTATTTTGGCTTAGTTAATTTCCTTTGGCAACTTTCGTTTCTTCTAACTCTCTTTTTTATTCCATCTTGTAGATGGTGGATCACTTGTCCAGTATTCATCTCTTTTTTAAATGAATGTGTTTGGTAAAAAACAAACTAAAATGCTAAGCTTTCTATCTTATTCGATCATCTTCGGAGCGTTATTGAATTTCTTGCCTCCTTTACCGATGTACTGAGTGGAGTGAGGATCTGGCAGAAAGTAAAGTGAAAGTGATGAGGGTATTTTCACCTTTACATCTATATACAATCCAGTTTATACAATGCAAAAGTAAATAAATATTAAAGTTAAAAAGTCTTGAGAATGAAACTATAGTTGAAAAGGGAAAAGATTTAGTGAGAGGCAAAGATACACAAAAAGTGAAATAGGGCCTCCTGGAATAACTAATTACGCAGGAGCTCAATTTTTTGGTAGTTTACATCATTTTTGCATTCAATTTGTACACCACTGGAATGGTTTTATATTTACACTAATACTTGAGTTTATTATTACAATCTTTGTTTGATGGTTCACTAATTCTCACTTTTGATTAAATTTCTCATGCTAACTTTATTTATTATATCTATTTATTTCTTTTAGTTATCACTTCTAACTTTATTTAGTATTTATTTTACCATTCGTATTTGTTTACTATATAACTATTCGCACTACTATTGCTATATATTCTTCAGTTTATAATTTATTTAATGATTTTATTTAATGTACACTTACTTCTAAATTATTGAGTACACAGTTCGCACTTTGTTTTTGCTGAATTTATATTTCATCTCTTTTCACTCTTTGAACTTTTATTTTAGTTTTATTCACTATCTGAATCTTTAATTCTGCTAGTTTCTAGATCCACAATTCACTGGTACTTTCGTATTAACTATTATCACTTCATACATTTCATGTTTATACACTGTTAATTATTTGAATTTTACTTTATTGTTTGTCAATTTCAACACTTTTTACAATGAGTTTATCTCTGAGGTCTTCATTCCGCGCTTTATGTTCTTGTATGTTGTCCAGTTTACTGTGTATAAACTCGAGGCCGGAATATACATTGTTCCACTGCACAGGAGGCTTTTAATTTCCTTTGGAGACCACGGCCCCTCAAAGGTCCCCTCAAAAGTCCTATAATCCCGAAAACTAAGTTCACTTTTTCCCCGTCGAAAAAATGTCTTTTTTCCAGGACTTCAATTTTTTCCGTTAGAGGCACTCCGGGATAACTTTGGTCATCTTCCGATTCTTCGTCTGTTTGTATTTGTTTTTTCTTCTTCTTCTTGGTTTGCTGTTGATCTTATGTTCTTCTTCTTTTTCGGTAAATTTTCTTTCGGGCTATTTTTTGTGTTTTAGGCGTTTTGTTTCCTTGCTTTGCCTTCTTCCTTCTCTTTTTCCTGGCTTACGTCTTCTTTTGTGTTTGTGAGTTGATATTGATGTTCCTTGTTTGGAACCGTTACATTTTTGGTGTTCTCCGTCTGTATGTCATCGACGAACTTGATGTTTAATACATCTTGAGATGCTGGGTTTGGCGGAAACTGCAACTTCTTTTCGACTCCATTATGTTGTAGCATGTTGTTTTGCTCCTCCGAGAAGCTACCAAGGCGTGCAAGGTTCGCTAGGTGGGCGACGATGACCATTGTCATTATTTCCTTGCTCTCGACCTGCATGACAAGTCTCGGAGTTACTCTTTCCGGTGTTTACGTGTTTATTGGTGCCGATGCTGCTGTGGCGTAGGAACCCTCTCGGGCCTTTGCCTCCTTTACCTTTTTTAGCTTTTCTCGTTTCGCCCGTATCATTTCTTTGCGTAGAAGGAATCTCATGTCCAGAGCCCGATCTGTCCCTCCGCAATTCACACATTTTTCACACTCTTCTTGGCAGTCTCTCCAACTGTAGCCAGTTTTGAAGCATGCCGCACATGTTTGCTCTTTCGTCGAGCATTCTTTAGACGAGTGACTCTCGAGCGCGAGGCAGTTTTGGCAGTTTTCTAGCTAAATATATTCCTCTGCCTCGATCTGATCTGAAGCTACCCATAGGTAGAACCCCAGGAGGCCATTCCCCATCGCTCTCTAAGCCATCTCACTGCCGTTAAAGATGATTTTAATTAACGTCTTTCCGATTTTTTCCACGTTGTCTATCTTTGCTTATGACAGTTTGGAGTTCAGTTCGGCTTTGATATCCTCGGTGGAGTTCTCCAAAAAGAAGGAGCCAACTTTCCTTTGGATGACAGTGCGCCTCACTAGTAATTCGTCGGGGGGCTACTGCTTCTAGCCCTATCTTGCGAAGGGGTTCTTTAGCTTTTTCTGAAACAAGGACCTCAACATCCTTGTTCATCCAGCAAATCGCAGCCCACCCCTTTGGTGTTTCGATAAGACTGGTGAGCTCAATGTTTATTTCTTCAAATATCGTCTCAAATACGGTTTGCCTGCTATTAACCGGAGAGGGATTCGCTTGTTGTCCTGGGGGACACATGTCCCCTTACGGGTAGGGCTGTCCTTCTTCCTTCTGGTACTCTCTTGCTTCTTAGGGAAATAGATATTTTCTCTTTTGAGTTCGGTTTTCTGAGTTGTAGAATTGTCTGAAGGACAATGATAAATTCCCAAGTCGTACTCGTACTCTACTTAAGTGTAAAGTGAAAGAAAGCTACTTTTACTTTACTTTTGTTTATAGAAAGGACAGAGAAGGATCGCTGTGTGTAATACAGGCGATTAGGTAGTCATAGAGGAAGGTTGCAGAAATCATTTAAGAAAAGATAGCAAGAGTTGATAGGTTGGTGGCTATACACCGATGCGTGGTGTTAGTGTGGCTGCGTTGGTCTCGTGGTTTTGACTGGACGATGGTTGGAGGCAAGTGAGGAGGGCAAGGCTCTCTGCTCAGTCGGAAACGCGTTACTCATGATGCCTTTTGGTTATGCGAAGAAAGGTACGGGTGGCAGGTGTTCATGGGTCACGGGGTATTGCGGTGCCATCGCATACCTCCTTACGTGTAGTGCAGTGTATAATGGGTTTATGGCGAGTTTCCCGAGTCGTTTTGTGATTCTAGTGTAAGCGTATGTGTTGAGGGGTGCTAATTTGTGGTTGTTGTGTAATGCAAACATTCTCGAGTACAACGGAGAGCGTCAAGCGCGCTTCAGAGCAAAGTTCTGAATGCGCTGAGCCTTCCGCTTCCAAGTGTCACTCGCGGCTAGGAGTGACAGTGGGGCGTAAGTAAAAATAGGTCGCACGAGTGCTTTGGAGAGGTGTAGCTTTAGTCTTTTTCTCGCCGAGTAGAACCTGCACAGCGATGTGTTTGTTCGTGAGGCTCTTGCTTGTATTATGTTGTGGTGTATATTGAACCTGAGTCTTGTCGAAAGTTACCACGAGTATTTTTGTACATTGAGTGTATTTGAGCCTTGTTGGGTTTAGGTGGTTCATGTCTGGTGTGTGTGAGAAGATTTGTAGGTTGTGCATGAAGTGATCTCTAGCGCCGTAGAGTGTCATCTGTGTCTTCTGAGGATTCATAGCAATCAGGCATTTATCCTCGTAATCTGTCTTATCGTCTAGTATTGTTTGTGCGTCGAGCGCGATTTCTTCTGGGCCTCGTTCGCTGACGAGAATAGTCTCGTTATCGGCGTAGGCCACTGTGTATGTGTGACAGCTGTTTTCGGGTGTCGTTTGTGAACATAATATATAGTGTGGGTGCCAGTATGCTTCTTTTGGGAGCACTTGGGCTGGGTGTAATTGGTCGTGAGAGGGTATTGTTGTATTTTATGTGGCAACCCCGTTCAGTGAGGTAGTGCGAGAGGAGCCTTCTGGTGCAATTAGGTAACTTTGTATGGTTGGCGAGTTTCCAACGGAGTTTCTCGTGCCATACTTTATCGAAGGCCTATCCACGTTCTTGCTGATGGAAAATTTCTTTTGATGTACCTGGCGTATTTTTTTGTATTCTGTCGTGAACGATAGTCATGGCCGCCTGAGCGGACCGACCTCTCCTAAACCCGTATTGGTGGAGGGAGAACCACTCCCTCTCCTACAGGTACTCACGTAGGCAGCAGTTGACCATTCGTTCGAGTATTTTGCCAAGGTGCTCTAAAAGAGCAATAAGCCTGTAGTTGTTTGGGTGTTTGGGGTCTTTTTTGTTTTGTGTATGAGTATGTTGTGAGAGACTTTGAATATTTTAGGTAAGTGGCCTGAGGCTATTGAGGCGTTGAATATGTGAGTAAGTGTGGGGTATATTTTTGTGGGGAGGTTGTGTATGAGTGTGGCTGGTAGCCCAGAGGGGCCGGGGGCGCATTTTGGTGTTGTTTTAATGTAGTGTTTTGTTTCCTCGACGGTGATTAGAGTCGGTAATATGGATATGTAGTCGAGCAGCTCCATTCGTATAAGGGGGGGGGGGGGGGTAGGCCTTAGCTTGTGAGCGTGGGCACGACACCAATAAAAGAAATTCCTTGAAGAGCTCTCGCGCGTGTGGTTTGGGTGGGTTGTGTGTGTGTACTGTGTCCCAGTGGGACCTAAATCCGTAGAGGATGACGTTAGTTTCTTTAAGTGTTTGTTTGCTTACTTGGAGGGTAATGGGTTTGAATGGATCAGTGCCTAACATCCTTTTTACGTGCCACCATTTTCTTTTAATAAGAGGTCAATAAAGCGAGGCCTAACATCTTAGAAACCATATTAATCAATGAAGATAAGCTGGCCATCAACAGTCAAGCGACAAGATGGAATCGTACATTAAAAGTATTTTAAAAATTCCACGCACAAGAATGGCTTATTTCCTCAAACGTTACGTTTTACCAAGGCGAATAAATACCACTTAAAAGTTGTTTTCTTTCACTTAACTTTCTGCCAGATCCTCACTCCAATCAGTAAATCAGTAAAGGAGGTAAGAACATTTGAAAACGCTCCGAAGATGATCGAATAATATCGAAAGATTAGCAATTTAGTTTGGTTTTTACCAAATACATTCATTTAAAAAAGAGATAAAGACTGGACAAGTAATCCAACATCTACAAGATGGAATAAAACAGATAGTTAGAAGAAAAGAAAGTAACCAAAGGAAATTAATTAAGGCAAAATACACATTGTCTCCAACACAATTTGCATTCAAGAAAGACTGCTACCCAACTACACTAATTAATATATATATATATATATATATATATATATATATATATATATATATATATATATATATATATATATATATAAATATATATATATATATAAATAAATATATATATATATATATATATATACATATATGAGGGTATGAAACGTACATACTCGCATGTCGCTAGGCGTTCGTGGGAACGAAAGATATTTGTCGTTTAAGTTGACCTTCGTCTCCTGCACCTCCCTTCCTCCTCTTCCGACATTCTACTGCCCTTCTCCGCCTTCCCCTTGACCTAAGTCGTTAACCGTGCCAAACATCCCTAACAGGAGACAGGAAGTCTGACGAAAGAAGGTGTATCTTACAGAGAAGCCTAAATTCTATTTGCCTTCTTTATGATATCATGGAGATTGTACAGAAGGCGCCGTGATAAGCGAATTGTCGTATAGGAAATCCCTCTCTCGATTTCACACAGTCTGTGGTATAAATGACAACGCCATTCATCCCTCGCCAGAACTGTTCTAGACCTACTCGCGTAACCCTCACGTTTAACGAGAGTCGCTGTTGTAACGTATCGACTGCCAACGCGAACCGCTCAGTTAACTTAGTCGCTGTCTCAAGTAGTTCCTGACGCAAATCCCACCCCGCAGAGTCTGTGACTAGAAGAATATGCTCTGTTGCTCAACGTAATTTGAGAAAGAAAAAGAAACAACCAAATAGTTACTGGAAGTAACTATTTGTTAGTGTTACATCCAGAGGGCAGTGAACTAACCGGAACTGCTGTCAGCAGCCCCGAACCCGTCGTCTTATCACCCCCTTTCCCTGAGAACTTGTGTTAACGGCACCCGAACCACCCTGGTCTGGACCTGAGTAGTCGTAGCTCTAATGCATCACAATTAATGGTAATCTGTAAACCCAGGTTCCCTGTATTCTTAAATTACCTATTTAATTAACAGTGATTGATACTCTCATTGTGTCATCATAAATCTAGACGCTTAACGTCAGTGTTATCCTCCCATCCTTTTTTAAAAAGATCCAAGTGAGTCATTCCCTGATATTATTATTTATAATTGCTGTCAACCCGGACTAAGCCGTGTTTAATATTTAATCCTTATTTACCTAAATGCCCGTTTAACTATTGCTACTAATTATTATTTTGGTGTAAAGTAAAGTTTATTTTTGTATGTGTGTTTATTTGTGGCTCCTCCTTTTTGACGTACCATTGGCAAGACTTTAATTAAGAATCTTTTCGGCTAATTTATTCAACCTGTATTATGCACTCTTAGAATTTAACAATCCCAAACCTCCCCCCAGTAACAAGTGGAACTTTTATAGTGAGAATCCTGGCCGTGGCACAATCCGCCTCTAACCAGCCTTCGCACTTTCAGTAGGAATTAAAGCCTTTATATATATATATATATATATATATATATATATATATATATATATATATATAATGATCGTAGATTGAGTCATAGGGTCTCAATACCATCAGCGTAAACAAAAGCGGTGTGTCCAGATCACGGACTAGAATAATTATTGGACCGGACTCTGAGCAATTTTACGACAATATATATATATACAGACATGATTCATCTATATCACAATGAAAGTAAATGATGATAATACACTTATGGAGTATTTGGATCAATAAGATTAAATGCATTTGAATATAGGCTTTCCCAATGAAAATATCGATAAATCTGATGAATAAGGCGAAGGGGAATTGCAGCACTAACCAGGAACTGCAGCACTGAGGACAATTTGAAATTTAAAAGTAAATTAAGTAGGAAAAAGAGCTGTTTGTGGAGTAAAGAATAACCACATTGTAGGGTCAACCGTTAGTGGTCACGGCCACCTGATTAAAGTAGCAAGATTTTTTAAAAATTGTTTTTGAATGACAAATTGGTTAATCTGATATTGGTCAGGTGGCGATCATGTTCCGAATAATCTTTCCAAGAGCATTAGGAGAAACAGCTTTTTAGCCATTTTACACAATATCCATTTCAGTGATAATACTATAATAGAAGAAAAGGATTCAAAAGCCTAACTACAACCACTGTTTGAGTTTACTGCAAACCGTTTGGAATTCAAACGGATGCTTATATTGAAGGCATCGGTTGCATTTTGCTCCAATATGAAGAAGATGGCAATAGTTATCCCATTGTGTTCACCAGCCGGAAGCCCTCGTCACGCGAAAGGTATTTGCTAGTCAAAGAATTTGTGATCGGAATTGATCAGACCCCATTGGCTTATTTAAAAAATTGTAGAAGTCAGTACGGAAAGCTTATGTGATGGAGCTTACTTCAATTGGAATACCAGTTCGGAATTTTTTACATAAAAGGCACAGAAAACTGTATTTTGCATACAGTCTTAGTAGGAATCCAATACAGGATCTTCCCCCTGAAAATTAAATCGTGTTAAGCCCTCTTTCCCTCCCTTAACCTTGGGAAAAAAAATGTCGCCTTCTCTGTTACCGTAAGTAATTTTGGTGTTATTATCTGCTCGATGGGTAACCGTTGCTTCTCAGTTAGTGCTCCTATACCCTGGAATGCTCTTCCTGCCGAAGTCTGATGCTCTCCCACCCTTGCTACTTTTAAACATCTCCTGAAGACTCATATCATCAGAATTGCCTTCTCTTCCCTGCAAACTTTCTCTACACTCGCTACACAACCTGCGCTCTGTGAGGGCTAATAGCCCTGAAGTGTGCATTATAAATAACTATTATTATTATTACTCCCGTGTATATAATTGATTCTGTTTACCCGCCCCTATTTTTAATACTAGGACTCCGTCCTATCTGGGTGAATTCTTTGATCTTTGATCTTCCTGTAAAAATTGCTTTTTTGTGCTTATTTGTTTCCTGTATATTTTATATTCCGGTTGTTTGTTCTTTTGTTTGTCTTGGATATAGTTCCACTGCCCTTCCCATGAATGAGCCTTTACTTAAATTGATTTTTTTGTGACATGCATTTAACTATTTCCTGTATTTATTTTTCGTTTTTTTGTTCTTTCTTTAACGCCGATACCTCTTTTTAAATGTTCGGTGTCCGGAAATAAACAGAAGCAGTTTTTTTCCTTTGGTGACCTCTGTGTCGCCTCAAATATAAATGCCCGCTAGTGTTTTACATCTGTAGACTCAGGTCAAAGTTTTTCCTATACACGACCCCTCCCATGTTTGTGCATGCCGGTTTCCCTCCCTTACGTATCAGGAAAATGTCATCTTCGGAAAGGAAGGCACAGGTGTGAGAGGATAGCCCTCGCAGGACGAGCTTGAGAGGAACCCCATCGCTCCAAACTACGTGCTTCTTAGCGTAGAAATTTTAGAATTACCGAGAAGGAAGCATTTTCACGCTAAGTCGACTGGCCCGGCTGTATATCGCTTAATCGGGTCACACATCGCTCTCCTCTCCTCACGATAACACCGAATTCTCGCCCACATGCCTCACAGGTATTTCCTTCCCCTGCGAACGCGGCCGTATAAGCTCAACTCCATATCCTGAGGCAAACTTCGCTGTCCGACCCAGTTCGTTATCTCGAAATAGGTTTACATAGACTGACGTCGAGAATTTTGTGGGGACGGCCATGCCCTGGGTCTATCTAACGAAACAGCCTGCTGGCTATTTAACCCTGCGTCAGCCATTCCTTGAGGAGATTGAGAGTGTGCCAGTCCATCCGTTCAGAACGTTTATCTGTTGCCCGCGAAGTTTCGCAACCCATGTTTGAGTCGTACCTCATCGTTAAGATCTCCCTAGCAGATCGCCCATTGTGAAGCTTTTGCCCATGTTCAGAGGAAAGCTTATCGAGCCACCTTCTTCCCAGAGAAGTGCGCGTCCCCCTCCTCATCTCACACCCCCTTTCAAGTTTCACCTTCCCCGTGTCTGAGACTCCCGGCAGTGCCGCACAACCGTCTCGTATTGTATTGAGATTCCATCTCTCTACAGCAGAAAAAAATCGCATTCTTCAACAAGAAGTACTTAAACCCCCTTCTAAGAATCCTCGTCTTCAGAACTCTCAGAAGTATCTCCTCGAAGACCTGTGCTGTTGGTTTTCTCCCTCCGAATAACTTTACGCTTCAAGGTAAAGCGATTTTGCTTTCTAATCCCCTGATTACACCGACCCCAGGTCACCGTCGCTTGCATCCCTTTTTGAATTGACTCCCAGCTGAAACATAAATAATTTCCATTATTCGAATTAACTATAATTTTGCACTCCCGCTTAGCTCTGTCACATTGTAAACTGTCACGATCCATTTAACTATCCTTATAAAGCATAATTTGTTCCGCTTTTTGTATATATATTACTCCTTTATTATTTATATTAAAATTTTATTTTGGGGTCTTGTTCCTTATAAATCCTTTAACTGTAATTTGGCAAGCCATTAGCTAAATCTCGGCCAATCGTAAACGCACTCAAAATCTAGGAGGAAGCCTTCTATTCCTTTAATTGCTCCAAAGCGTATGGCAGACGGCCTCGGGTCGACTATCTGCCCGTGCATGTGTACGTGCCTTTAAAACAAAAGGGTCTACACAGGTATAAATCGACAGTGTCAATTAACTTGTTTTCAGCACTGCTTCTGCTTATTCTTTGTTTTGGCACTGTCTCTATTTACTATTTTATTTTGGCCCTATGTCTATTTCCTTTTTTTTGTCGCTGTGCCTATTTAATCCTTTTGAGTGGCACTGCACTTATTTATTTGTATGTCTGGCACTATGTCTGTTAACTTGTTGATTTGCCACTTTGTTTTTAATTGTTTTGAAACTGTACCTGTTTACTTGTTGTTTTACACTATACATGTTTACTTCTTGTTATGGTCCTGGGCCTGTTTCCTTCTCGTTTTGGCCATGAGTCTGTCTACTTGTCGTCGTAGGCCTGGACCTGTTTACTTTTAGTTTAGCCACTTGTTGAGGGAGGATATTTGTTTGTCATTTTCCCTTTTTTTATGATACTTGCTCTTAGCCAGTCTTTTCTAAACCTATAAATTTGTAGGAAACTATGTATATATATATATATATATATATATATATATATATATATATATATATATATATATATATATATATATATATATATATATATATATATAAATATATATACATATATGTTGGCTTTTAATATTTGTACACAATTATTTATATTTATTTTCTTTTATTGGCCTGCAATGTTTCGGGGTTATTTTTAATATATTACATCATTTTACAAATTTTCGAGCAGAATTGTCCTTTTCTTTCTTATGGTTGGATGTGGACAGCGAGCGGCGGTTCCTTAGTATATTCATTAGTCTCCTTTCAAAAAAATCTTGTGTTATTTACGCCTAGCGTCACTCTAATTTTGCTAATTTTCAGTTCCGATCCTATACGAACAAGAAGTCACTTGTACCCGTGAGCACCGACCTTTGGTAAGAGGTCTCACTCACATCATTTGAGTACCATACTAAATTTAAAGCCTTCTTTCTGCTTCTGAAATGAATGTGCCATTAATTTAATTCTTACTTCATTTTGTACAGTAAGATTCCTTGTTTCGTTTCATAGGTACGTTTTGCTTGTATCAATGATTATTACAATGTGCTTAAAATTTTAAAAGATAATTAATTCACATAGACCCGGGCCATGCATCTAACTTTTAGAGCTGTGGGAAATTTGAATAAGAGTGGTGCAATCGTCTTCAATGTCCCAGTGGTTCATTTCTAAAATTTTCTCAAAGTGAGTTAAGTAGGCACTGAAATCCTCGCCTTCCTTAAACACTGGCAACTTTATTAATGGGGTTTGGGGGATTCATTCCTCGAGCTAATGGAAATGGTTTCCAATTAGTTTTTGTGACGAATTCTTTCTCTTTCTTGCATCTCTCTCTGCTCTCTTCCTCTTTTTTCTTCAGCTTCTCTCTGTTCTCTTTCTCTTCTCTCTTTAACTTCTATTTGCTCTCTTTTTCTGCCCTTTCATTTCTTTCTTCCTCTTGAATATAGGCAATTAGCTCCTTGCTGGACAACACAAGGATCTCTCCTTGCTGTCAGAAACGTTCAGATGACGAGAGTTTGCTGGTTTAAATGTGCACCTGGCCGATAGGCGCATCCAAGTAACTCACGAAAAAGATTATGGGGCTCTTGCGATCGTATCAAGAGTCCTAACGGAGAATTACTCCCACAACGATTATACACAACAAAAAAGAAAATGAAATAAGTTTTAATTCCAAAATTGATCCCTATATGACCAGTAATTATAAGACCTTTTAATCCTGCAAGCACGGAGATTATTATAGGTTTCGGGAGAGATCGCCCCCCTCCCCCCCTCAAAGGAAAATACACGAAAATAAACTTGAAAAAACGGGCACCGCAATAAAATGATCAATCAAAGTCAAAAATAAGAAATTGTTCCACTGTTTTTGGATATTCTTGAACGAACTTCGCAAACTGGTTACTAAACGACTTAACACTTGGAGACTTGAAAATAAAATGGGTTCCTTCAATACAAAATTTCCAATATATATATATGAAGATACACCCATAAAGGAAAAGTGAAAAACGATTCAGGCGCATTCGTCTTTATTCTTAAAGACCTTTTTAAAGAATACACAGGAGGCTAGACATACATTGCCTTAAATAGTGGAAGGGAGGATTAGACTACCAACTTCTGAACCTTAATTAAGGGGTACAAAATCCTGTGATAATAGTGTCTAGCATGAACAAACCAGGGCTGAGATTGAAAGTTGGGAACGCGTAAATGGAGATACATTCTAATATATTTCTCGAAATATAATAACTGCATATTTTGACTGGTTTGGCACTGTTCCAGTTAATGCTATGGTTAAGATTGTACATATGTAGGAAAAGCAAAGATTGTTCACTGCAATAACGTACTTTGGCTTGTGGTTACTTAATCCGGACATCTAGTTCTTTCCCATTGGGTCCATAATAACATTTTTAGCAGTTTTTGCAGCCTATACATATAATCAACAATGCCAGGTCGGGGGAATGAATTTTTGACAAGGATAGGATACATTGTAGTCTTGTACTTACAAATAACATTTATGTCAGAGGGCTAAATAAACGAGTTATTTAAATGAAAATATGGTTATAGGGTAAAACTTAGAGATATTAATGTTAATATCCCTAAGTTTCAGACCAAAAACTTATTAGTTTTACCCTATAACCATATTTTCATTAAATAGTTAAGATTCTATTACCAAAACAAAATAATTCCAGGGTTAATCTAGGGGAACTTGGCAATTATATCATTCGAAAGAGAATGTGAAACCCCAAAAGGTTAGGTTTTATGGCTGCAGTTTGTAATAGAGCAGGATTTGAAGTGTCCTGGGCGTTGGGGCTCGAATAATGGGAAAATTGCTTCTGCCCCATTAACACCTTCCCTGTGCCTAATGCGATAACAACCTCCCTCCGTCCATTTTGGGTGCAAAAAGCTATACTGATTAACCCGGCGCATTTACTTGTTTTGCTGCAAGGCCAACTAATAGTCTCGTTTTTCTTTTATGGGCCCCTTACAAAAAATCTTCAGATCAAGACCGTCTTGTCGACGATTGAAACGATCTAATAAAGAAATTCACCATGTCACTCTGCATCTCTCACTGCACAGTTGGGAGCTGCAGACTTTGCGTAACGACCGTCCACCTGGTAACTTATGTTCAGTGCGCGTCACAGAGCAGATGCAAACAGCACTCTTTTACGGACACAGGCAGGAGGACTTGACAAAACCTAAGAACTCTGACGGGATAGGTAGTTGGCAAGTTTTCACAAAAATTCCGACTATATTTAGAATTGCACAACTTTGCTCTACCTTTGTGTTGGGTAATTGAAGTAAGCTTCGACGAGAGAGGCCAGATTTTTTGTGGGGCTACCCTCTCACTATTATCCATTAGTAAAGGGGTTTGCCCGTTAATACTCTAGTACCTGACCGCGGGAAGATCCACCTCATTATAGTAGATGCTCCCTTCCCCTCTTTTGGTTTATTAGTGCTGCGGGCAATATTTCTCTACCTAAGAGGAAGATTCGCCCCCTCCTATGCCTATTGGTGAGGCGGCTTTCGGTTCAACCCCTTCCTTATAGTCTCATTTGGCCCTCTACACTCCTCTACTAGCAGTAGTTCCTATTTTCCTTTTAAAACAGTACTCCCTAAACGCTGTAAACAGGCGGTTAAATGAGACAAACCACTATAGAGGAAGTACAGATAGCGACGAACGTCAAGCCGTGCTTGCCACTATATTACATTCGCGTGTTCTAATTTTGTTGGAGGTGGCATACCTGTTGTCATTTCTTAATTTTTGGAGGTCGGCTCGCCAGCTCTAATGGCATTTGTACTGACACAATAAGATTAGAGTCTCGAGTAAAGATCCTCGACACCTTGGGAGGATTGATATTTAGAGGTCCCGTATCAGGTGAAAATAGTCCCCTATGTTCCTCAGGCTTGATTGTAGGCTCTTCCTTAGGCCGAACACAAACATGTTAGTATTGTCCCCGAGCCATCTTCCGCTCCAGTGCATGAACTTCATGTGAGGGCATGGGCCTCCAGGAGGTCACGATGAGAGCTGGAAACTTTTACTTTGGTTGATACTCACTTGTTAGCTATGTACTGCTGAAACACGTGGGACATGGATGAGGATCAATCGTTCAGCTTTTGGGGGCCGTTCCGAGTGGTGTAGACAGCATGGTTCAATCCCCTCACCCTGTATGTACTGCCATATCTCTCAGGACATGGCGGAGGATAAATTCTTAAGCTTTGGGGGCCTTTCTGAGGGTTGTGGTATAGAAAAAGGGTTCCCTCTCATCCCTTCGCTACTAGAAAAACAAATAAGGAGGAGGTAAGAGGAAGAATAGGGTTCCTCTCCCTGCAGGGAATTGAACGAGTCCTTATTTGTTTTGTTAGGTGGCAAAGCCAAAATGGGTCGTTTGGCCTGTTGCTAACCGCGGGGAGAAAAGCTGAAGTTCCTATGACGTCCTGGCTCATTAATAAGTTCCTACCTGTTGTTTTTGAATCCTCTGGTTCCAAGCGGATCCAGGATATCAGGTCGACTGATAGTAGCATCGTGGTCAGTGTACATGTTTCAGTTGACAATTACTTTACCTAAGCTGAATTTCAAAGAGCCCAAAGGAAGGTTTATGCGAAGATTCAGTGAAGTACTCATTAGAAAATATAAAAGAAGAACTGGCTGACAAGGCTCAACGTTGAATGTGTGATGAGAAAACCGAAAGAGGGGGTATCGATAAGTAAACTTACACCATTCGTAACGTTCTATCGTGATGGGTTCCCTTAGTCGGTGCATCTTGGCTGGTATAGAAGAATCGTCACTTCCCTATTCTCTCGCGGTGGAGTCACGAGGCGATTACCGCAAAGACATCCGGCCCCAGGCACCGTCGGGTCAAGCGCGTAGCCGCAGCGCCGCACCACTCGTAGCTATGAAAGTCCTATAGGTTAAAATGCAAGATCTCCCCCAGGAGAGTGAGATTCAATTTCATGTCAAATGAGAAATTGGAGACGTTTTTCTCCCAAGCTCGAAGGCTAACGAGGAGCCGATGTAAGACTTGGTGAGAAAAACCGTTTGGCATAAGAACCCTCCTGGGCCCGTCCTCAAGCCTCCCCCCCCCCTCTAACCACTCCCCCAGTGGAGTGACGAGGTATAAATAAGGAACACTGAGGAAAATCTAGGTAGAATACGTCAGTCTCCAGGTGACGAAGTCTCCAGATTAAGACCAGGCTACCTAGACTCGCTTGGTAGAATACGTCAGTCTCCAGGCGACGAAGTCCTCGGATTAAGACCGGGCTACCTAGACTATATTGGTAGAATACGTCAGTCTCCAGGTGACGAAGTCCCCGGATTAAGACCGGGTGACCTAGACTGGATTGGTATAATACGTCAGTCTCCAGGTGACGTAGTCCCCGGATTAAGATCGGGCTACCGAGACTGGACAGGTGGATTACTTGGCTCACCAGACCAAGAAGTACCCTGCAAGAGAGGCAGGGCTACCTACCTTAAGGGGCTAAAGAGCAACTCATCCTCCAGCTAGTCCTTGGTTATCAAACAAAACGTTAAGTTAACTTAGATAAGTTCAACTTACTCTCGTCAGAGAGACTCCTCATATCCTGGTGCATCTTAAACACCAGGGGTATTTTTCGTCCTTTGAGGAATTAAGGAAAAAAGAAGGAAAAGGATCCCTCTCGAGCCCGTTACTCGGTGGCCACACCGAACTCATAAGTTAACTTGGTTGAGGAACCAAGTTAACCTTGTTCTCGTCAGAGAAACCCCCCTCCGTTATACTCGCCCTTGAAGAAGAAGAAGACTGGAACTAAGAAGAAGCTCATTCTCAAGCTAGTTCCTGGTTACCAAACCGGCCTTTAAGTTAACTTACTCAAGTTTAAATTATTCTCTTCAGAGACCCCCCCTCCCTCATCGATCCTCGCCCTTGAAGGAGACCTTCCCCGTGTTCAGTCCTCGCCCATGAGGAATTAAGTAACGAAGGAGAAAAGCTTTCCTCGAGCTCGTTACTCAGTGGTCACACTGCACTTCAAGTTAGCTTGGTTTAAGAACCAAGTTCGACTCACTCTCGCCAGAGAGACCACGACTACCTTGGTGCCGCATAAAGCACCGTAATTGTTCTCATCATTGAAGAACGCCCCCCCTCCTCCCTGAATACCATGTGGACCCCCCCAGCTGCTACCCTCGCCAAAAAGACCTCGTGATCCCGCCCACCTACATCTGGTGAGGCGGCACGCGTCGTGAGACAATAACATTGCTGAGGTATTTAAACTCCAGTAGAGTCCGTAAGCCTAAATCTTATTTATTCAAGTGTGTAGCGAAATTAACCAATTTTAGAGGGTCAAACTAATTGCATTAAATATTGTGTATTATAATATTTTGGATATTGCTGTGGTTAATGGTTAAATTTTGTGTTTAAATTGTTAAAGTTAAAATATAAGTTTATTTTTGGAATTATTGTGCGTTTCTCTATATCCTTACTTGTTTGAGACGGCTCTCTTCTTTAAGATATCATTATTAGCACTCTTAGCACTCTTAGAACAAAACGGGGGGGCATTCTATGACAGTTGGTATCGCTAACGCGTCAAAGGCATTCGTGCCAATGCAGCATCGTGGATGCCATTACTGCTACTCTGGACATAATAATTAAACTTACAGGCCTGCCAATTCGAGTTAACCCGAAATCTAAGCCAAACTATCAAAGGCATTGCATTATAAATTAGTACGTTTGTGAATTACGTCGAGCTACACTCTGCTTCTTCAAAGAAATGTTTTTCTTAGCTTTTCAAGAAAGAAAATCTGGTCGTTTTGGCTGCGGACCGAATCTCCTTGAAAAAGGCAATTGGTCATGTTGCGTCATCAGCTACTTAAGATCACCACGTGTCTTTAATTAAGCAGTTACCCTCTTCTCTTGGGTTTTCTATCCTTACTTGTACGCAAAGTTTAGGTGCTCATACTGAGCCCTCCCCTGATAGCGCTGTCGTTTCAATTGGGTCACAACTCGCCTCGGGTAAAAGCATAGCTTCTTCCTTCGCGCTGATTCACTGTTTTTTTAAAGCAAATAGCATGGCGCCTCTACCGAGCCGTTCAGCTCCCAGGAGAATATCCCTAGGAAATTGGTTAAGAGAGCCTTACCGAGAGTTTCTAAGTGTCGAAGAATGCTATTTTGTTGTTTTAAGGAAGCCGGTCGCATCCTATTAATTATGCAATACAACAATACTTCAATATTGGCAGAGTGAGCTTTTTAAGTACTTTATGGTTGAGAGAGTGTCACAGCATTTAATCCATTTTTTTAAGGAAGAGCCGTATCAAACACGTAAGGATTTAGTGAAACGCCCAGGAATTATCCCAAAATAAACAAATATTTTAAATTTAACATTTAAGTAAAAAAAAACAGTAAACATATTTATATCCACCTACTAAGATAACCGAGGCTAAACATATCGGCAACTGGGCCTATAACAATATCTAATAGTGACAAAAAATAAAAAAAATAGGCTCCAAGAAAAAAAAACAATTGCCAATTAATCATTTTATCGCGAAAATTTTAGATTAGCGTTAAACATCAAATTAAATTACACTCTTCTACTAGAAAATATGCCGGGGTACACTCATTATTGTTTCTACTTGCGTTAAATCGGGTAACGTAATAAACTCATACTAACGCAATACGAATATAATTGTTCATTCTAACTTACATGACAGAAGGAATCAGAGGTTGCCGGATGTCACTGGAGGGCTTTTTTCGACCTTCAGAGAGTTGGAGTGGCCGATGGTAGAGTCTCTTCGAGATAGGATGAAGGTGATAAGGGGGGGGGGGCGATGTCAACTTCTTATTGAAACTTTGCCTCCTCTTACGTTTGAAAGACGGAGAGAGTTGATGTGCTCTCTAGCTCAAGGAGTCATCTTTTGGATGCTCTTTAAGCCTATTTGTATCCTAATCTTTAAAGGCGGTTGCCCAACTAGTTTTTGAGTATACTAGGGGATTTCTACCATACTTAACAAATGGAACCTCGTTTGGGGATTCGTTCTTCTCCTCGCACTCTTACCGAACTTGCGCTGTGAGAGTCATTCGAGTGTGAGCGGGTTTTCTTTTCTCCATTCAGACTTCTTCTAAGTCTGTAAAGGATTCTTCGGTATGGCGCCCATACAAAACTTATTTCTATGTTAATTCGGCACTGGTGGGGGAGGATACAACTTCTCGAACTCATCCTTTATCGTCTCTCCTCGAATAATCTTGACTGGCTGCAGGATCAATCTTCGTTCTCAGCGAATAATCTCTTTACTTTTCTTCAGGGGCTTATTTATAGGTTGGCGACCGCCCCATCTAAGGGGGAAGGGCCGAGGCTGCAGAGGAGAGAGCGAGGGGTGACGCCGCATCTGGAAGGGCTAGGAGTGAGGAGGTTGGCACCGAGGTGCCCAAGTCAGCTTGTTAATTAGAGACACCACCAACCGTCACCATCCTTGGCGTGCCTTTTGACTGGCACTGCTTTTTCGGGATATAACCACGGGCCTATGGATCTTGTAGATAATTGGATCCTTTTGAGCTCCGTTTAAGAGCCTTTATTGGTCACTTTATCAACAGCAGCTCTCTCCTACTACCTATGTGGCGGGGAGATCAAACAAGGTAGGCATTAGACTATTATTCGCCAGTTAACAGTCCCATGACTCTCCTCATATGGCCTGCTTTCTCCACCGGGTGGGGGGAAACTTTAATGTATACGTCTGCCTGGCCCTCCGAGTGGCTTTATGTTGTAATTTGTCTAGATTACCTCCCTTCTAAAGAAATTAACGGCGGGTTGGGTTGCATGTGCTATACACGAAGAGTCATACACAAATATCTTTATCAAAGCTAATCGACCGATAGGGGTAACGCTCTACTCGCGTCACTCTTCTTCATTATTACAACGTGCACATAATTACAACATATCATAAACTCTTCTACGAAATACAAAAAAAAACAACTATACCATTAGAGATACATTAATACGTACAAAACACACAAAAATTCTAATCCTGAAACAAAAAAAAAAAACATATGTAAACTATATTACCTTGGTATTGCATTATGGCTAATGCTTTCTGTATTCCAGTCGCATACGTTGTTTCCCACATCGAGAGTTTTCGACAGGCATAAGCTATGTGGGACGAATCTTCGGTAGCATGGGGCGGACTCCAAGAACGAACCCAATTTATTCTTGGTTCAGGGTAGCGGCATCTTAATTATGGCGTCTACCTTATCTTGTTTTGGGTATAGATCATTTTTCCCAATTTTAACTCCTCGATCAGAGATGGCCTTATAAGCGAAATGGCATTTCGACGTTGGCACACTTAAGCCAGGCTTGCAGGGTTGCTTTAGGGCGGAGTGGTGCGAATGTAGGTGTTCTTCCCGTGAGGGGTGGGCACGTACACGTTTTCGACACAGAAGGATGCTTCCTTCTAACCATATACACATTTGCTTACTTCTACTTCTCTTTTAATCTTTATGGATCTATTTTCTATTGAGTTTTCATCTCGGGAGTCGGGTTGATCTTCATATTCATCAGGGAGGGGAGTTAGATCTTTTCGAAATTCTTCTTTGATCTCTTCTTTCATTAAATTCTCTTCAACAACGTCCTTTTCTTGAAAGCAGTTTGGTACTCCTGTTTCAGTCAATGCATTTGGCGTTGAGTTTTCTTCTATGGATTCAGGTTTATCTTCATATTCATCAGGGAGGTGAGTTTGATTTTCCGGAAATTCTTCTTTGATCTCTTCTTTCCTTAAACCCTCTTCAAAACCGTCCCTTTCTTGGAAGAAGTTTTGTACTCCTGTTTCAATCAATGCATTTGACCTTGAAATTTCTGTCACTATCTTTGTCTACTGAGAATTATTTTATTCATGGTTTTGATCCAGCAGAGATTCTGGACTTTTATTTTGAACCAGTGTAGATTTATCAGGAAAAACTTCTTCTTGAAATGTTTCTTTGATTACACTTTTATGAGGAGAAACATGCTTGGTTAAAGCTTGCTTATTAGGCATATGCTTTACATCACTTTCTGAACTTTCTGTCACTACCATTTGTGTGGGGACAGTTTCTCTACGCGCCGCTTTATCCTCCAGGGGGCTGAAAGTCGGACATTCTTTTTTGCGCGTTTGCGAAGGCTTGGGAATTCAGCTATTCGTATTCTGGGTGATCCAGAGGAGAAAGCGGGGTCAGAGGCAAGGCTCTCTTAGCTGTTAGTGCTAGTTCCCTTTCTATCTTTATTTTCCATTTTTCTGCTTCTTTTTTTAGCTTTATTCTTCTTTCTTCTTCTTCTATTTTCCACTGATTTTTTTCTACTTCTATTTCTTTATCCCATTGTATTCTTCTTATTTGTCTTCTCTTCTTATATATATTCTTCTTTCATCTTCTTCTTTTTCTATCCTCATTCTTAATTCCTCGGCTTCTTTTTTCATTAGTATTTTTCTTTCGTTTGTTTTGCTTTTTTTCGGTGCCCTTATTTCTTCTACTTCTATTTTCCCCTGTATTCTTTCTTCTTCTATTTCTAATCATATTGGATTCTTTTTTATTCCATTTTACTATCAAACTCTATTATTTCATCTTCTCTTTCTATCCTCAGTTCTTCCAGGAAGTAGGCAACCAGATCTTGGCCTGTCAGTCCTAAAATTTGGTCTTGCTTGGGGAATCTTTTAAACGAAGACATATTGGCTATTTTCGTCGAAACCTCACAGATGTAACGAACATTGCGTATGCATTTTTGACTCAATTTAGCTTTCCTACTCTAACCTTTAGATTGATTCAACCGCTGACTTTACCAATTTTCCTCTCATCAATTATTTTATTATTCCTAGTATTCCTTTACCTGTTGGCTCTCCCTTAATTAGACGCTGCTGGGTTCTTTCTCATAAAAACATACAGACCTGACACCATTTTTGTTGAGGTATACATTTGTCGAAGAATGTTACCTTGTTTTTTTTTAGGAAGAGCCGTATCAAACACGTAAGGATTTAGTGAAACGCACAGGAATTATCCCAAAGTAAACATATATTTTAAATTTAACATTTAAGTACAAAAAAAAACGAGGCTAAACATGTTGGAAACTGGGCCTATTACAATATCTATTCATGATAAAATATAAAATAGGCTCCACGTAAACAAACCAATTGCCAATTTGTCATTTTATCGCGAAAATTTTAGATTTGCGTTAAACATCAAATTAAATTACACTCTTCTACTAGTAAATATGACGGGGTTCACGCACCATTGTTTCTACTTGCGTTAAATTGAGTAACGTAATAAACTCATACTAAAGCAATACCAATATAAATGTTCATTCTAACTTACATGACAGAATGAATCAGGGGTTGCCGGATGTCACTAGAGGTCTTTTTTCGTGCTTCGGAGAGTGGGAGTGGCCGATGGTAGAGTTTCTTCGAGATAGGATGGAGGTAAGGGGGGAGGGGCGATGTCAACCTCTTATTGCAACTTTGCCTCCTCTTACGTTTAAAAGACGGAGAGAGTTGATGTGCTCTCTAGCTCAAGGAGTCATCTTTTGGATGCTCTTTAAGCCTATTTGTATCCTAATCTTAAAAGGCGGTTGCCCAACTAGTTTTTGAGTATACTAGGGGATTTCTACCATACTTAACAAATGGAATCTCGTTGGGGGATTTGTTCTTCTCCTCGCAATCGTACGGAGCTTGCGCTGTGACAGTCACTCGAGTGTGAGCGGGTTTTCTTTTCTCCATTTAGACTTCTTCTAAGTCTGTAAAGGATTCTTTGGTATGGCACCAATACAAAACTTATCGTTCTATGTTAATTCGGCACTAGGGGGAAGGATACAACTTCTTGAACTCATCCTTTATCGTCTCTCCTTGAATAATCTTGACTGGCTGAAGGATTTATCTACTCGAACTGACCCTCTATCGTTATCAGCGAATAATCTCTTTACTTTCCTTTAGGGGCTTATTTATAGGTTGGCGCCCGCCCCATCTAAGGGGAAAGGGGCGAGGCCGCAGAGGAGAGAGCGAGGGGGTAAGGCCGCATCTGACATAGCGAGGAGTGAGGAGGTTGGCACCGCGGTGCCCAAGTCAGCTTGTTAATTAGAGACACCACCAACCATCACCATCCTTGGCGTGCCTTTTTACTGACACCGCTTTTTCGGGATATAGCCACGGGCCTACGGATCTCGTAGGTAATTGGATCCTTTTGAGCGCCGTTTAAGGGCGTTTGGTGGTCATCTTAGCAACAGCGGCTTGCTCCGAATATTTATACGGTGGGGAGATCAAACAGGGTAGCCAGTTAGACTATTATTCATCAGCTAACATTCCCATGACTCTCCTCATGTGGCCTGCTTTCTCCGCCGAGGGAGGGGGGACTTTAATGGATACGTCAGTCTGGCCCTCCGGGAGGCCTTAGGCTGTAATTCCTTTACACTTAGACTGCACTTGAAATTAGGATAGCACGAAGGGAACCTCATCTTCCCTACTTCGGACTAAAATGCCTTAAACTTCAAGCAACCCAAGGCCCCGAAGCCGCCAGTTTCTCCAGATATTTAGCTGCGAAGGGAGAAAAAGATTCGAATGGCGAGCCCAACTCCCCTGAGATCGTTATCAAAGGCGCCACACCAAAAGCGATGTGCAGATTGACTGAGTATAGAGAAGCTCTAATTGAGGATTGCGAGCAAGAGATCTTTGGCTTCCTATCTGCATTGGTCGTCAATTGTTTAAATAAATAAACTTATCCAGCCTCTGACAGTAAGGGCATAGTCTCCAAAAGTAGGTAGAAGCAATTTTATTTATAGCCTATAACTAGGATAAATATGATAAAATTAAATGAAACTGCAAGCACAAAACACAATAACTAAGATTATAAAACAAAAAATTCAGCAAGAATATCAAATCATTATTAGTTGTGGGAGGGACTCCCACTCTCTCCAATGCCTGAATATGCACCTGTAAACTTACCAAATAATTTAAAATGAAGGAATCTAGCCTCATCCAACGACTAGGAAATTCCACAATCAGGTATACAAAAATCCGTTCCGAGTACAAGCTAAAAGGGATAGCAACCGTGCTTGCCCCAGTAGCAGGACAGGTAACGTACGAGAAAATCTTCCAGAATTTAACATTCGCTAAGAATAGGACGGACAGTCATGGGTGCCTATAAGTTTTTGAAGTAAGGTGAATGGTAGCACTCTATCAAACAGCAAGGGTTTCAGTGAGTGTTTGCGACTTTAATTCCGAAGTGACAGAAAACGATCAGAAGGCCTCAAAGGTAATTCTATGAGAACAGTCGCGGCGAAATGATTTTTACAAACAGGCAGAATGGAGTACAATGAAATTCTTGTCTGATCTCTCACTCCTCGTTGAAACCTTGTCACTCTCATCAGCTAACTTATTTCGCCAACTTCCCAAAATGTCCAGGAACCAAGCCAAATATAAACTCGACAAGATTGTGGCTCGCAAAAGCCGTGGTGTTTTGGGAAACTGCAAACCTCGGGGTGGTTGAGAAGATTACAATACCAATAGAGGACTTTCCGCGCTCTAATAGTCTTTATATATCACAATCCCTTTACGAACCAGAGCAGAGTCGTGACAAATAATTTTAAAATGTGGTACCTCTCACCTTACCCTAAACTTGAAAGGCTTAGAGTATGTTTGTCATCTCAGGGCTGTATAGGCACCGTCAAGGTTTGCCTTGAATTAAATGAGATACCTTGGCAAATAAGAAAGTGGCTAGGCTCGCGATTACAAGTCCATAGTGCC
Source organism: Ceratothoa steindachneri (assembly GCA_963969495.1). Taxonomy (NCBI): domain Eukaryota; kingdom Metazoa; phylum Arthropoda; class Malacostraca; order Isopoda; family Cymothoidae; genus Ceratothoa; species Ceratothoa steindachneri. The sequence goes on along the minus strand of OZ018322.1, from coordinate 156,919,177 downwards.
CTGTTTATGGGGGCGGGAAGTGAAATCTATCCATGCATAGACAAGGAGAAACTTTATAGGGGACGTGCGTAAGTCATTGGACGCCAAATCGAGTTCACCTTACGCAATTCATGCTCATCTGTAGAATTATATATCTTACATTCTTACTTTAGCATAGTAAAAAGAACGGAGCAGTCGAATAAAAGATAAGTCCACCTCTCTGTGCCCCCAGTAATGAACTCTAGAGAAGAAGAATTTCTATAGCGAGAGTACAAGAGACCCTGAGTCTGTGAGTATGATCGTACAAAGAGAGGAGTCGGTTATGAAAAAGAAAAATTAAAGGATGCAACTCTAAAACACACATACGAGCCCCCATTTCTGAAAATTTTTAGGCAGATTGAAGCTGGGGATGACAACAGAAAAGCCCTAACTTAATATGTGAAAAAAATAAAAAATCCGCTTGCTTTAGCATAGGGAGATATGCGTTTAAGTGTCTAGTTGGGTGACACTCTAAACTCAACATCTGCTTTGCACCAAGGAGTCGAACTGTAATCTACGTAGAGCGTACCGAGAACATCTTACTTCGTTGATGCGGAAGACAAAGATAGTGTCACCGATTAAACATGGCTACATAATGTCATCTTTTTACCTTAATGAGGTGGATAGGACTTTCACCTATCTTTAACCAGAATCCAACATGTCGTAAGAGTTAAGACATGAAGATTTGAGAGGCTTCTTGTTCTCACGGTGTAGTGGAACTCTATGATACCATCGTCATCGTCGAGATAGCCGTATGCCTTTTTCAGATCAAAAAACAAAGTGGCAAAGAGCTTACACCAAGTAAGACTTCGCGGATTGAATTTTCCCAGCAGGAGTTAAACACCCAACGTTTAGTGGTACTTGCTAAAGCCGCTTGCTAATGATGAAAGCTCTTCTCTCTTGTGCAGGTAAAAAACTAATCAAATATTGCTCAATTTTTCCAGTAACTTACACGCGCAGAATATTAGAGAAATTTGATAGTAAGTACACAGGGGAGAGAGGTCTCTCCGTGGCTTGCGAAAACAAGTACAGTACCAATTCACAAGGAGTTATTATAGATTTTTTTAACAAAGCTAGCTGAAAGGCAAATTCTCAATCTCCAAAGTACTTCTTAAAGAAAGTGTCAAAAGAAATCGTAAGATTATAAGTACAAATGTGCATTGAGTAGATCACCTTAGTAACCATTGAAACACTTGAGCAGCAATTAACCAGGAGAGATGAATTTATGACAAAGAAATAATTCAGAAGGTAAAACATGTAATTGTAAGGTACTTGGATCCATGAATCTGTAGAACTAAATGACTTGGAGCGTAAGAAATTAATCGTTACATATATCCTAACTCAGAAAGCAATTGCTGTATCTTTTGTATTTTAATGTTTTACTTTAACAAAAATATAAAATGTACTATTGATTGAGTTTTTGTGTTCAAACAACTCACCATTTTCTTTTTCATTTCCATGCGATATCAATTTTATATTTTGGCGATTGTAAACTAAAGACAAACGTTTTCTTAAGGCCTAGTCCGGTTAAAAGTTAATGTTGGTAATAATTTACGTAAGTAATGCTTCCTTCCTTTATTCACAATAACTAAATTTCTTTTAGTTTCTAACTTATGACAACTCCTCCAATGATTTATATTTTTTATTACTTGTCTTTACTATAGTAATGTTAAGACTCATTGACGCTGCATAGATTAGTTCTTAGGTTAGCTCCTCTCTTGGCTTGGTTGAGGCGTGTATATCCTAATACATTCATTTCATTGCATTTTAAAATTCCATTTCATTAGTTCAGTGAAATTAAAAATTTTACGTATATTTTATTTAAGGATTTATATGATACTATTTTATATATGTTTTGTTTGCCTTTGTCTAATTAGGTTACGTATCTTCCACACAATTTTATCTCTTTTCCTTTCTTTCTGACCCTCCTTTAAAAACTTTGCGCCCAAGAAACCTAATATGTTTGTTTTTTCCAAAATAAATCAATAATATTCCACTTGGGCTCCTCGAGTTTCTATTTTCAATAACTTAAAGATTAAAAATTTTTCCTACATTAGAGAAGAATGAGAATATCTTTTGTGGGCTGTTGGCCGATATTGGTTCTTGCCCTAAACAGAGATGAGGAGGGAAAAAAGCTCATTCTGTATTACTCATATTATGAAGTTATCAATTTCTTGCTCAGCCAAAAAGTCTTACGCATAGTCGTTTGCTTTAGTTACTATTTAAGAAAAGTTCCACTCATTATTCGGTTGAAAATCAATGATCTTTGAAAAAGAAGTGTATAAAAAGTGAGCTTTAGAGAAACGTAAGCAATCGAACAGGGCCAGAATTAAGAAGAATATTTTACTCCCTCCTGGTGCTGAGAATTTCATTTGTTTGCTCGTTCGGTTACCAGGTCACGTACCTGCTAGGTAACTTCACTAATTATTGTAACAACCAATTTTATAAGGTTTATGGTAAAAATGTAGCCTCAGACATTCTCCTTCACTTTGTGATAGATATTACATCTTTCTATAATGTAATTAACATATAATTTAGGTAGTTGTAATTTTCTTTGTGAATCAGAACGAAATGTAGCCGATCAAAAAGCAGAAAATTAGAAGTTACAACATGGGAATTGTAAAATCACATAAATTATGTTCTCGCACAGAAATAATCGAGGTAAAGGCTACGCCTTAACTGTGTTGTAGTGAAGCGTGTAGAGTTGTTGAGAAGGATAGTTATGAATTTATTGCTAAAACAATATACTTTCCGGGCTAAATTTGTGAGGACTTTAGCAATTTTATCTTTTGAAATAGAATGTAAAACAACATAAGGTTTTAAATTTCGTTAGAATCTGCCAAATTGTTACATTATTATTAAAAAAAAGGAAAACTGAGTCCGACCGACATAGTAAGATGTAGTGTCACCCGTGAGCTCTAAAAATTAAAAAAAAATACCCGCGACTAAAAAAGTTACAACTTTCTAATAGCTTATTAAGAAGCAGAACTAAATTATATTAAAATATATATCTTTTTTAATTAAAACTTTTTGTAACACATCATCTATCGAATAGAAAAGGTAAAAAAGCATAGGATTCTCTATAATAGTAGAACTTACCATACCATACTCTAGCATAGCTAGAATAGTATAGCCTAGCCTTACATAGTATAGCTTAGACTGCAATACTATGACTTAGCCTAGAGTAATCTAGCCTAACCTAGCAGAGGAGGTATAGTATAGTCCATCGTAGCCTAGAAACCATAGTAAGGCCTGGTCTAACATAGCCTAGTACAGACTAGCATATATAGGATAGTAAAGCTTAACATAGTATAGCTTATCATAGTATAGCCTAGTCTAGAATAATATATGTAGTATACCATATCCTAACCTATGTAGTATAGTTTAGAATCTGTCGTAGAATGGACTCTCGACGATATACCATATGTGACTATTCGTTGAGGGAACTATTCATTTATATTTAGGGTGCGTGGTGTCTGGGTTGAGCGATATTATTTATCTACAATATGCTTAAGAAGTGGAACTGAGCTGAAGGATAATAATATAGCTATCATTAATAAAATAGAGTTTTATTTATGAAAATTATCAACAACAGACAAAACGGAAAATATTGACATAAACAAAGAATGGAAGGGGTCGTGGGAAATCTAGCTAATCCGAATATTAAGATGTAAAACAGATTTAAAAAGGTAAAACAAATAAAAATTAAAGGGATTGGATGGTTCGTTTAACCATTTAAAGCACAGGATAGGGTTGTCAAAATGGTTGAATACTCAAAGGTAACGTTCAGCTTACGTAATTACATGTGTTGTGCAGAGGAAGGCGAAGTGAAGGAATCTTCGGTCCGCTGGCGAGTTCCAGCCGAAGGGGGGAGGGGAATTAAATGATACTGACGTGGCGTCTTAGGAATAAGAACTGTTTCTTGGTGAACGGGCTTGAAGAACATTGACTGTTCTACGTTGTTCTCTTCGGAACACCAGTGGAGGGGGAGTGAGAACCGTCTCCTGTCTACGGGCTCAAAGAACAATGGCTGTTCTAATGTTGTTCTCTTTCTGAACAACAGAGAGGAAGGGTAAAAACCGTTTCTTGTCAACGGGCTGAAAGAACAATGGCTGTTCTAACGTTGTTCTCTTTCTGAACAACAAGGGAAGACTTGTGGACTTGGCGTCTTGAAGGCTCGAACCTTGGCACTCAAGGGATATTGTCCTCTTCTGGACAAGGATGGTGGATCTCGAGGTAGAATGCCCTTGGTGCACAAGGTGAGACTGGATCGTAGTGATGTCTCGCGAAGAAAATCTGGATCTCGAATCTGCTCTTAGTGATAAAGTTTCCATATAAATAGTCGAGACATCCTCTCGGCGTAGAGGACAATGGAGTGGGGGCTTCGAGGAAATGCACAGCCGTGCCTGAGAAAAATACCTTATCTGCCCATAAGCCTAACTCAATCTGGCGTGATCAGCACATGGGGTGACGGGGGGAGGGGGATGATAAACCTCCTTGGTTCAATATTGACTCAGGTGGCGGCGATAATGCGCTTGGCCTTAAGGCGAAGATGCACGTGGGTAGCATCGTGTTTCTAAACAACATGTGATAACGGTTGAAATTAAGCGGCCTCAAACCGTTCTATCACACCCCTCCATTCCCGGGGGAAGTTGTCACTTCGAAAAAAAAGAGAGAAGGGACAAAGATAGAGCTCCTTTGTGGGGAACTAGTTTTCTTGTACCGATCGTACCTTCATGCACCTAACTAGTATTATCTCAATACATTTGATTATTTTGATCTTTTAATTAAATATGAAACTAACCTTTAATACAAACTTAATCAATAAAAGGGGCATGGAGCAATGAAATGATATAAAATTGGTACATATAGGACAAAATAATTTATACGTAATTTAGTGGAGACAAATATATATACATACAAATAAAATAGACATTAGGCGTTACAAAATTCAGACATAGACATTAACTAGTTCTATTACAAGAGAATCTAATTTAAGTCGTACAAGACTGTATATACATACATGGAGATCCTAATCCTACGGATACAATTAATCTAGGCTATTTGGTAACGCATTTCGACTGAGTGCGTCAGCGACCTGGTTATCGGAACCTTTTATATAATTTATTTTAAATTGATACTCTTGCAAGAGTAAACTCCAGCGCATAATTCGGCCGTTGGAGTGTCGTACATTCTGAATATAAGCTAACGGGCGGTGCTGGGTTCCTATCTGAAATTCTTTTCCTATCAAGTACATTTTGAATTTTTCAATAACCCAGATAATTGATAGAGCTTCCTTCTCTATAGTGGCATATCTCTTTTTGCGTGGTAATAATTGGCAACTAGCATATGCAACTGCATGACTCGTTCCGTCATCCTCATATTGAAGGAGTACACCTCCAATGCCCTCGTTGCTCGCGTCGGTCTTAATCCCAAATGATTTTTCCGGGTTGGGCAACTTTAAAATGTGTTCAGAAATGAGCTTCATCTTGAGCTGATTAAAATGGGAAACAGCGACATCATTCCAACGTAGACGATCGGGGGGGGGGGTTCTTTTTTAAAAGAGAGCTGAGGGGCGCCGAAATTGCAGCGAAATGGTGGACAAATCGCCGATAGTAAGAAGCTGATCTTAGGAACGATCTAAATTGCTTCTTTGCAATCGGGAGGGGCATGTCGGCGATTGCCTTAATCTTGTCCTGTTGGGGACCTAACTGGCTTTGTCCTATTTTGAAACTCAAGTATTTTTGGTTTCGTGGGCAAAATGGCATTTGCTGGGGCCAATGGTGAGGCCATTTTCGCGCAGTCACTCGAAGAGAGGTAATAGGGTGGTTAAATGGTGACTTCATTCGAGAGTAGCGACGTAGACATTATCGAAGTAAAAGGATACATTCGGAAGTCCATCTAACAACCTTCTTATGAGACGGTTATAGTTGCTACAAGCAGTGACGAGGCCAAAAGGGAGGAGCTTAAATTGCATAAGGCCTTTCTCCGTTGCAAAAGCGGTATATGCTTTCACCTCGGGCCAGAGGGGGATTTGATAATACGCCTTGCACAAATTAAGTTCTGAGATGAACTTGGCGTTTTCAAAAAGGTGGAGGTTTTGGTCTACCAACGGGATGGGCTCGGCGTCGAACACAGTTACTGAATTTAACTTCCGGAAGTGGATGCACATCCGATAAGAGCCATCAGGTTTTTTGAACATAACGATTGGGGAACAATAACTAGAGGTGGAAGGTTCTATTATGTCTAAACTAATTAAATTATCAACTTCGGCGTTAACAGATTGGCGTAAATGAATCGGCATGGGATAGAGTTTTGAACGGACGGGTTCTAAGGTTGTTAATTTAATATCATGCTCGAAACTAAAGGCGCATCCAGGCTTCTCTGAAATAACGTCGTCGAACTGACATAAGAGTTCTTGTAGCTGACTCTTTTTATGTTGTGTCAGCTGCGCGTCAATATCCAGGTCAGTGGGTTCAAAAGCCTCACCTGGTAGGGAAGGAAAAAGGTAATCGGCATCAGGTTGGATGCACACTGCCTGTATTACATTAAGGGACTCCGCGAGGTAATCCTCTTCAAGCGCCGATGTTTCGTCCAGTGCTACGAACGTATCTCCGTGGGCGCGTTGGGGGTACTTTTTTCTTTGGGTCCACGGACAGTCTCCGTGTCCTGGTTTTGGGCCTTATCACCTAAGGGGGTTAGTAATTCACACTCCTTTTGTGCCGCCCTAAAGTCCTGGTTAAGGATCTCCGAGAAATCGGATGGTATCGGAGTTCTGATGGGGACGGGCTCCTGGGCTTCTTTCTTAGCTCGGCCTCGAGGAAGAGGAGCCTGAGACACAGGGTTGGAACTTACTTTGAAGCTTGGTCCTATAAGTACGAAACAGAACTGTATGGGTGCTGAAATAACTTCAACCCAGCCATTATAATATTGACACTGCAGGTAAAATCTAACGACGGGGAATTGGTTCGTCCGCCCAAGGTAGTCATGTACCACCGCAAATTTTTCGTGGTTAGCGTCCACTGGGAGGAGGAGCTTGTTGGACACGATGAAACAAGTACACCCTGTGTCCCTGACGAGAGTCGATACTCAGCAGCCGTTCACGCTGCCCCCCTCAAATTTCAAAGTTCCCGATGAACTTTTAGCAAAAATAAAATTTACCTGGTGGCCTGACGGAGGGGAAGAAGTTTCTGCTTGGGTCTGCACTACCGGGGAAGCCGGGGTGGCATTAATCTGGTAAACTTGGTGGGCTGGTCCGCTTTTAAGCCTAGAATTTTGGGGGCAATTCCAGCTCATGTGGTTTTCTACACCACAGGTGAAGCTTATGATTGGTCGCTTCGGGAAGAGTGATGGAGTTTAAATCTTAATGGGAGGTTTGGTGTCCCGTTGTTGGTTTTGGGGTTTTACGGGGCTCGGAAACTTCGTCAGATTTCCTTGAAAGGGGCGCGAATCCTTGCTCCTTTCCTGGTTGGGGTGTTGGTGAGAAGTTCGATTCTCCTTGGGGTATAAATTAGGCTTGCGGCATAGACATCCGCTTCTTCGATAGACTCTTTAAAGGTCTGGCACCGACGATCCTTGACGAACGCGCGGATCTCCGTCGGGAGAGACGCCAAAAATTGATCCCGCAACACGAAGTCCGTTAAGGACTCGTAGTTAGGATCAACCCTTGAAGATTCTAACCAGAGTTTAAAATTCATCTGAAGAATGTATCCGAATTGACGGAACGTCTGTCTGGGTTTAATACGAAATCCTAGAAATTCTTGGCGGTAGAAATCGGGAGTCATATTATGTGCGGCCAATAACTGAGATTTAAAGTTGCTGTAGTTAATTGTACTTTCAGATGGTAAAGATATGAACATTTCGCGCAATTTACCATTTAACAAGGGAAGTAATCTGACCACACCTTCAGCCTCCAGTTCCATGTTATTGATTTCGAGGATCTTTTCGAAGTGGGCTTAAAATGCTCCAAAATCCTCTCCATCCCTGAAATTGGAGAGCTTAAGTGGGAGATTGGGGGGGGAGGGCCTTCGGAACGTGAGCAGGTTGATTGTATTTCGGCTTCTACACGAGCTATTTCAATCGGATGGTGAAGCTCAGCTTGTCTTTTCCGTTACTCTCTTTCTCTTTCTTCTCGTTGGATTTCTCTTTCTCTTTCTTCTCGTTGGATTTCTCTTTCTCTTTCTTCTCGTTAGATTTTTCTTTCTCTTTCTTATCGTTAGATTTCTCTTTCTCTTTCTGTTCTCTGCTCCTCTTGAACGTACTCAATTAATTCTTACCTGGAAAGTCTCAAGGATTCTCCTTGCGCTTTGAAGATTTCGAACCTGATCATCTTTGCACTTCGGGGCGCAATAGTCAACCAACTAAAATTCCTTGCAATAAAAATTATGCCTTCTAGAGAGTTAGCCTACCTAAATATCGGCACTGATCTATTCGTAATTGGTTTCTCGATCTAAATAACCAATGACTAAAATCACACAAAACAAAACACAAACAAATTATTATAACAGTTCCTTGAGCTACTCCAGCTTCTTAAGTTTCAAAAAAGGGGAAAGCAATCGTTAAAACAAAAGGCAACTACTATACTCTATTTTTATATCGAATAACACTATGCTTTACTCGACTGAGACCAGTGCTTGCAAAGATATAGCGTTAAAACCCACACATTTGATCCTAAATTTAAATAGTATATATATATATATAAATATATATATATATATATATATATATATATATATATATATATATATATATATATATATATATATATATATATATATATATATATATATATATATATATATATCGTAGAATGGACTCTCGACGATATACAATATATGACTATTCGTTGAGGGAACTATGCATTTATATTTAGAAGGCGCGGTGTCTGGGTTGAGCGATATTATTTATCTACAATATGCTTAAGAAGTGAAACTGAGCTGAAGGATAATAATATGGCTATCATAATAATAAAATAGAGTTTTATTTATAAAAACTTTTAACGACACACAAAACGGAAAATATTAACATAAACAGAGAATGGAAAGGGAAGTGGGAAATCTAGCTAATCCAAGGATTAAGATTTGAAACAGATTTAAAAAGGTAAAACAAATAAAAATTAAAGGGATGGGATGGTTCGTTCAACCATTTAAAGCACAGGATAGGGTTGACAAAAAGGTTAAATACTCGAAGGTAACGTTTAGCTTACGTTCTCATTCTGTTCTCTGCTCCTCTTGAACGTACTCAATTAATTCTTTCCTGGAAAGTCCCGAGGATTCTCCTTGCGCTTTGAAGATTTCGAACCTGATCATCTTTGCACTTGGGGGCGCAATAGTCAACCAACTAAAATTCCTTGCAATAAAAATTATGCCTTCTAGAGAGTTAGCCTACCTAAATATCGGAACTGATCTATTCGTAATTGGCTTCTCGATCTAAATACCAATGACTAAAATCACACAAAACAAAACACAAACAAATTATTATGACAGTTCCTTGAGCTACTCCATCTTCTTAAGTTTCAAAAAAGGGGAAAACAATCGTTAAAACAAAAAGGAACTACTATACTCTATTTTTATATTGAATAACACTATGCTTTACTCGACTGAGACCAGTGTTTGCAAAGATATAGCGTTAAAACCCACACACTTGATACCAAATTTAAATAGTATATTATATATATATATATATATATATATATATATATATATATATATATATATATATATATGTCGTAGAATGGACTCTCGACGATATACCATATATGACTATTCGTTGAGGGAACTATTCATTTATATTTAGAAGGCGTGGTGTCTGGGTTGAGCGATATTATTTATCTACAATATGCTTAAGAAGTGAAACTGAGCTGAAGGATAATAATATGGCTATCATAATAATAAAATAGAGTTTTATTTATAAAAACTATCAACAACACACAAAACGGAAAATATTGACATAAACAGAGAATGGAAAGGGAAGTGGGAATTCTAGCTAATCCAAGGATTAAGATTTGAAACAGATTTAAAAAGGTAAAACAAATAAAAATTAAAGGGAGTATCGGCTGAAAAATTATTATGTTATTGCCAAAAAAGAGTAATTGCCGGGCTAACCTTGGGAGGACTTTGATAATTATATCTTCGAAATAGCATGCAAAACAAACATAAAGGTTTTAAATTTTGTTAGAATCGGCAGAATAGTTATGATGCTATTGCCAAATCAAATTATTCCTGAGCTAAACTTGGGAGGACTTTGCCAATTTTAGAATTAGAAAGAGAATGTAAAATACCATAAAGGATTACAATGTTATTACAACCCACTCCCCTTCCTTCTAAAAACAAACCTGTGACCAACTGAGCAACCGACCGACCGCCGACCGACTGACATATGGGATGTAGAGTCGCTCGCGACTAGACTCGCACACGACTAAAAATTAGCATATTTACAAACAAAATTGCTTACTTAATCATTAAATGTGCAAAATATTTGCGGGGCAAATTTCAAATCGGCATGCCTAAGCTATAATATTAGGCTATAACTGTTTTTAGTCGCGGGCGGCTCTATATCTCACTATGTCGTCGGTTCCCGTTGTGCTTTTTTTTGTTTTGGCAATAACATTGTAATTATTTGCCCGATTCTATCGAAATCTGAAACTCTTATGTTGTTTTTCATTCTGTTCCGAATGATATAATTGCCAAGGTCCTCCCAAGTTTAGCCCGGGAATTATTTTCTTTTAGGCAATAACATCATACCTATTCTGCCGATTCTAACGAAATTTGAAACCCTTATGTTGTTTTACATTCTCTTTCGAACTATATAATTGCTAAGCTCCTCTATAGTTTAGTTCTGGAATTATTAAAAGTTTCGGAGGTCCTAAGGTCACAAATCACAATAAGTGAGAGTACGCGACTTTGGTCAGCAAACCATGTTTATTATCTCTTTCAGTCCTTATTTAAACTTTACACTTAGAATTTAGTTTATTATACCCCCTATCCCAATGGTTTCATTTGAAATTATAAAATTCTAATAAAGCCTTTTTTAAAGGATTCGGTTGAAATGAAAATATAGTTTTTCGTAAATTTTCAGATAGAATTTGGATTCGTAGATTTGTTATCACTTTAATTAAAAGATAAAACTTACTGGTATGATAGCTCGAAAGAATGTTAGCGGCAGCCATAATAAACCTACTACTACAGAGAATAAAATGATTAAAGCAGAAGAACTTGTTTTATCTTCAGTGAATTAGGTATTTCACATTCTTCTATTTAACGAATTGTAAAACAACAAAAAAAAATTTAAAAGATAAAAGAATTCTTATTTTCCTTCGTGATATTAATGTAAGACAATGTAGAAAAAATTTAACTTACTCTACGATCGCTATTCATCTTAAGATACAAAATATTTTGTGTTTACCGACGAAAAGGTTTTCCCTTTGAAGTGCCAAATAACAGTCAAAATAACAGAGTTTATGGATCAAAGAAAACGCATTTTATTATGAACTTTCAAGATTTAGAAAAAATACAATGGCTTCTGCGAGTGTGTCATGGAATGGTAAAACGAGGCTCCATTTTATCGAAATAAACAAAAGCCATAGATATAACACTTGTTGGAAGTAATTTGAAAAGCAATAAGAAGTACCACAAGTACTAATAAACCTTCAGAAAGAATTACAAGCTGAGTTGGGAAAGATAGTGTCAGAATTTTTAAAACCATGGTTACAACCTTGCCACGAAGAATTATGGTTTTAATGAAAGCTAAATATGTATATTACTCGTATATGAAATATTTTATAGTCATTTATATTATTGACCAAGAGTGTATATATTGTAGAAAGTCGTAGAAAGAATTTTACTGAAGTCCATAGTTTTAAAATGATATAAGCTTTAAGAGCTTTTTTAGTAGTGATAACATTTTCCAGATTAGTGAGGTTTGTTTGACTGTGATCATTAAATAACTTATATGCGAAGACTTGTACGTTAGATTGTGAAAAAACTTGCTAATAATTGATATGTGATCGGTTATCTCACTTGCAAGTGTTCGAAAGTTGGTGTTGGAAAGTTTATTTGGCCTTTTAATATCAAAAAAACATGTTATGTTTTAAGAGGGATTAGGTAGATTGTGCATGAAGAGGAAGAGAAGGAAAGCTATAGAAAAGATTAGTAAAAAGCGAATTCAGCATTGGAATTAATAATTTTGTCCATATTTAAGACCTAAACAAATATAGTGAAATGGGAGGGATTGAAATCAGAATGTATAGTACAGAGGTGTATGATACATAAATGTTGGATGGTTTAGAGATAAAATAGTGTTGTTCAAGGTGATGGCATATATTCAAAAAGTACATCCACAAAATATACAGGAAACAAAGTTGTAAAGATCAGATTAAACTAAATATTTATATATTGGCTGAATATCTATTTGAGCAAATAATGCAATCTCGTTGCTATACTTGTCCCAAAGAGTTCATATTCAGCTGAAAAAGACATATTCCTGTTTAAATTGTAATGGCCAAAGTTAAATGGAATGAAATTAATTTACTTAGCTGATTTGTTCTTAGTCATTGGTTTTCTTATGGAAACGGCATAATGCAGGATTTTAATTTTTAATTCTTTAAGAGAAATCTCAATTACGTCAGAAATGAGGTTGAGGTCGCAAAGTAGGACTTAGGGGCGGATCCTGTGTGAGCTGTAAATCGTTACAAAATGTCCTTCACTATGTAACGAGTTTTGGATTTTCGCTCTTTAAAATACTTTAGAGCTCTCTCCGATTAAGATAATTACATCATTCTATTGTGAAAGTTTAAAAGATTGTTCTGTAATCATGGGTGAGTGGGGGCGATGTTTGCTTAGATTACGTGAAGCATGATGGGTAAGGTGGAATATCGGAGTTAGAATTGTTGGCTGAAAAGCGATTCATCTTCCAAGGGTGAGAGGAAAATATATGACCCAGATTGAAGTTGAGGTAAAGGGAAGAAATTAAAAATGCTCCTAGTATAGAGAAGATGGATGTAAATGTTCGAATCCTTTCATCAAACCAATAAAAGTCTGGTACTCTGTATCTAGAGTTGGCGAAACTGCGATACGACTACCCACAGTGTGAGGCTGTAACTTATGTTTCATACTTGAAGCTCAGACAAAACTTAAAAGATTTTACTCTAAAATTTATCATAAAGATTAAACTTTATCTTTAGCGATGAAACCTAGTTTTAGGATGCTATACTTGAACAGCGAATATGCTGCCCAAAATTAGCAAAAATGCTAGTTAATTAGGACTGCTAACGTAAAGCATAAGAAATATATTTAGTTTTATTATGATTTTTCATTGCTTTATTAAGTGAAAATTTATATATATATATATATATATATATATATATATATATATATATATATATATATATATATATATATATACATATATATATATATGAATCCATTAAACCACATTGAAAGAAAAATTATTCCGTTTTCTCTTTCAATGTGGTTTAATTATATATAAATACATTAACTTCTTGTATGTTACAAAGGAAAGGTTTCTATAAAATTTACGCGATTTTGGTACTGAGAGGCAAAAGGTTAGTTAGCCAGCTACGGTATAATATTTTTTAAATGATTGGAAATCAACATCTCAAAGGAGACATTTTTGTTATCCTGAGCTCGTTGCTTTTCTTGTAAATCCAACCAAAATGTTTTTGCTGATGGCGTTGACCTACATTTGTTCACAATGTAAATATTTAACTCTCCCTCTGTTTGGATTTGCTCACTAACAACCTTTGCATCAAATATTCTCGATTTTTCTCGCCCGACACCGGCCGGACATTGCTTCCCTCTACCTGCTTATTTTATGCTTGTTTTGTTTGTTGTATTTTATCTCTTTTGGTTTCATGAATTTTTGGTTTTTGGTCTTTTTTTATATTCTTTTAATCTAGCCTAAAATTGTATGTATGTAAAGTCATTACAGCGAAATTTATCCTAATAGGCAGTCGCCAGTTAGACTCTTAAATTTGGAGTAAGGTAATAATTGTTTGATCAATGGACATATTTCTAATATTAAGACTATTAATTTATTAAGTAATTGATTTTTCAGGATATGAAAACTATTTTTTAATTACTAGGTGGAATTATGAAATTTTGGAATTTTTAGTAATTCTCGAGGTTAAGGCCTCCACCGCTATCCTAAGCCCTTTGTTGCATTTATTCTCTTTTTTCCCAAAATAGGCAAAGTGATATATTTATATCTATATCTATATATCAAAGATATTTTTATGCCATTTATCTATTTTAATCATCAAAGGTATTTTTTATGCTATTAATAATAGAAATCAAAACGCTTAACACCTTCATTTTGATGAATTCATCTTTTGAATTCTATCGATGCTGTGAATTTTGGAATTATATATATATATATATATATATATATATATATATATATATATATATATATATATATATATATATATATATATATTTATATTTATATATATATATATATATATATATATATATATATATATATAATTAAAATATGACTTTTAAAAGCCTAAGCTAACCTAACCTAGAAGATAAGTTATGTTCGGTTTGTAAAATTAATATATATTAATATTCAGAACAGCCTCTTCTCGCTTTATGTGATATAAAATGAAATTTGGGGACTTTTGTTGGGTTGCAAAAGCGATTATGATCGTCATTAACGCCACAGTTTCCTTATCATCATCACTAACTATAATTTAAGAAGGAAATTTTGTTGAGTTTTTGAATAATAATTTCATCTTAGTTTGTTTATGACTTATATTTTTTATCAAAGTTATTTCTACTAATTCTTTTATAATATCAAAAAACAAAATGGTGAAGTTCAGAAAATTGATTTTTATATATCTTCTATATCTATAACTCTATATTTTGAAAGGGAGGAAATTTAGTTTAGAGTTTCTTTTTAAGATTATTATAATTGGCGAAGTTCAGAAAATTTATAAAAATTTAACCATGGCTGCTTTTTTTTCGATTTAAAATTTTAATCTTAGTAGCGAAGCGCAAGCTTTCCCCGTAGGGGAGGGAGAGAGTGGCGAAGCCATTGCGTGGTTTATATAGGTAAATCTTTAGAACATCCAAGCGAGGAGTTTTTACGCCTAAAATTTTTTTTCCTACTTTTGTATTTGAAAGGAACGCAATTAACTCCGTAATTCAAATATTCTTAATCAACTTCTAATATAAAACAAATCGAAAGATAGCATTAGAGCTAACGCTATGCTTTTGATTTGACAATTCTACGAGATGATTAAAAACGTGGGTGAGTGTGGGAGATTAACTTCCACCATAAAAGGGGATTTTATGTAGCTTCGCCAATCCAAATTAGCATAAAATTACATTAGAATAAGTTATGAAGCCGAATGTCAGTGCTTTCAAGTGGGTTGACGGGCGTCCTGAGGCACCTCAAAATAATGGAATAGAAGCTTTTATAAAGAAAACCATGCAATGGCTTTGCCACACCCAACTACGGGGGAGTTTGCTCTTCGCTACTAAGATTAAAATTTAGAATCTAAAAAGAAGCAGCCATGGTTAAACTTTTTTAACTTTTAAAGTTTGTTTATAAAAACTATTTAGAGGCAGATTTAGGGAAGATATCTTTTAAACAAACTATCAATAGGAAATTTCTTTAACAGTAAAATTCCTATCTCTTTAGAGTTCAGCAGTGATAATGTTTATTTAATTAAATGTCCCCGTTGTACTGGAGCCTCTTACATTGACAGCACTGTCCGGTCTCTTGGAGTTAGGTTCTCTGCTCATATGGGAACTAGTTGGCGCAGAAACAAAATATTAAATAAAAAGGAAAAGTTATCTATTAGGGAACACACCATTAGCTGTAAAACTGACATTTCAATTGAGAATTTTCAAATATTAGCCTTTAACAACAACAAACATTGCCTAAGAACCCTCGAATCTCTATATATCAAACACTACAAACCTACACTCAATGAAGATTTAAGTGCAAAATCATTATTAATTAACTAATTTTAACTACAGTTTGCAGATATTATCCAAATAAGTTTATTAAAATTTATAAAAATGAGCGATCTATCTGATTTCCAAATAGGTCTGATTGTCTGAGCTTAGATGGTAGGTGCTACCATCACTAAAACGGCTAAACTGGTTGGCGTATCGAGAGGCACAGTCTCAAAAGTAATGACAGCGTATAAAAACAAAGGAAAAACGTCTTCATAAAAGCAAAACTCAGGAAAGGAAACCAAAACTGCCTGATAGGGACCGTAGGGCTCTTACACGGATTGTTACAAAAGAACATAAAACTACAGCTACAAGAATTACTGCAGAACTCGATGATCACGTCTGCAACACTGTCTCAACAAAAATTGTTCGCCGGGAGTTGCATATAACCGTATTCCACGGGAGGGCTGCAATCCGAAAACCACTACTCTCAGAAACAAACGTTCGAAAACGTTTAGAGTGATTTAAAAACCATCGGATTTGGACAGAAGAGCAGTGGAGAAAGGTCCTCCTTTACCTTATTTCCCACCTCAGGCCGTGTATACGTTTGGAGACAACCAAAAGATGCATTTTATCCAGATTGCTTGCTCCCAACTGTTAAACATAGAGGAGGCTCTGTAATGATCTGAGTGCCATATCTTGGAAATTCGCCAGCCCAATAGTTTCCCTTCATGGTAGAATCAACAGTCAGGAATATTTGAGTATTTTAGCTAATCAGATCCATCTTATGTTTCAGGAATTGTTTCCGGATGGAAATGCCATCTTTCAACATGATTATGTTCCTATTCATGCTGCTAAAGTTGTAGCTGAATGGCACAAGTAACATTCCAGTAAAGTAGAACACCTTATCTGGAAACTACAATCCCCAGATCTCAATATCATTGAACATTTATGGTGCATTTTAGAAAAACAAGTACGGAGTCGATATCCCCCACCATCATCCTAGCCTTAGGGACACCATAGTTCACTTTAGTTATCCGAAATAACTTGAGAGGAGACTAATTGACTAGTTTTAGTCGGAATGCGTTGTACTGCCTCGACGAGGAAAGGAAACGTGTAAATATCTTACTATTTGGGGTGGGGGTGGGGAAGTTACCAGAATTAGACGCTCGGGGAAGATTCTCCAATTATACGCTCAACATGGGCAGATTCTCATGTAGACGCCTAAGGAAAAAACCCATATGTGGCTGATACTGTGCGCTTTTTTTGGACGAGTCCTTCGATCGTGACGCCATCGTTCCAAATACGATCCTAGCTGCCCTCCGGTATGACGACACCGTGTTCTATCGCTCGAGGATATGCGCCGTCAGTGGATGATTCCATGGACGTTTTAAAAGAGGTCGCAGAATACCTTCTGTATTTTCCGGGCTTAGTTCACTAACACGACCTGGGACTTTCTCCAATGGGAAAGGGGGTACGTATTCGGGAGCTTCCTTGGGCGGATTATGACGGAATATTTTGACGAATTAATTTTGTGACGGAGAATATATAGGCGTTCGTCGAACTCCTATATTTGCTAACGCAAGCGATTAATCTCTGCTTCACCACCTCAGCGTTTATAGCTCGGCGGCAGGGTTTTGATGGTCCAGCTGAACCGAAAAAATTCTCGGCTAATCTCTCCTGAAGTTTGTCGAGGTGTGAAAAGCATTGCTCTTTCCGATAACTTTCGTTTCACACGACTCCTTTAAACAAAATCTTACTCGATCTTTCTTTCTTCGACAATATATATATCCATCATTTTAGTCTCTGACAAACTAATGAATACAGAAAGATGCTTAACCTTAGGACAAAGAAATTTACAATTCAGAAAGTAATCAGGGAGCTGAAATGGAATGTCAAATTTGAGCAAAGTCCTGATGAGTCTTCTGCTTATCAAAGGATTAGAGTTATAATGACCCTCGGAAAATGTTATGTGTGGCATTTTCTTTATAAGAGATTATTCTCTTAACTATCTATGTATATAATTATCATAGTTTTTAATAACATATCACTTTTTAAAACAAAGTAACCTAATCTAGAGGTTATGTTAGGTTTGTTTGTTACTTATTTCTTTTATTTTTGGCTTATTTTTAGATGTTAGAATGATTCTACCATATTCTACAATATAGAGCTGAATGTGAGACTACGTGAAAGGAAGAGTCCTCCTCAGATTCAGTAACCAGGTCAAGTGTGCAAGTCTGCACCCCCCGCTGTTACGTGGGGATGTCCAGGCATAGAATAAAGTCGCAAGTGCGCTTACTGGAGCCTTGAATACGTTGAGGTGGCATGGTTATGGTTTTCAGCCTGGTGACAAGTAATTTCTGCATTTCCCTCATTGATAGCCTAATAATCTATGTGGAAAAGGCTACTTGGGCTACGCAGTACACAATGCATTATGCATTTGTACGAAAAGGCCCATGGTTACCCTTAGTCACCAACGGCCACTCACTGCTGCTGAGAAAGGCCAGTTATACCATAAGCTCTTTAGGTTTAGTCCTTTGGAAACTCCTTGGAGATCTCACTGTAGCTCCTTTACCAGTGTTGCTTCTGGCTCTACGTAAGGTTCCACTCTGTACTATGCTACCCTTGACTATCTGTCGCCACGCCTCTAATCCCCAAACTTGCGTGACTGTGTATACGGTTGACTCCAACTCCTAGAAAAAGTCGGCTCTCATGCCCTATCGCCTCAGTTTGAAGTTACCTGTGCCCCTACTGTGCGATAGGTGAGTCTCTACTGAGTAGCTGACAGCAATACATCGCTCTGAAATTAAAATAGCGGGTCATACCCTGTTCAGAGACCGGATCTTTTGCGACTCCGAAAGCGCACTAAGAGCTATCGGGGACTTGGAATCTCCACCCTACCCACTGTTTCGCGGTATCCGTGATCCCACAGTTGCCGCTAGTTAAACATGTCAAGATTATCTTTTTGTGTGTTTCTTGTCATTTTGAATTTCAAGAAATGAGCGTGCCAACGAGGCCGCAGAAAGAGTGCGCGAAGACTGAACGACCAGAGCTGTGTTTTACTCCTCCTCACATCGACTACATGCAGCTAGTGTGGCAACCTTTCGGGGTGCTTGACAAAAAAGATTGGAAACGGCCGATGAAAACCTAAATTTGGGTTCCATTAATCCGCGAATAATCTGTTGCACGTACCCAGCAAAATATCGAAGGTTTCTGTTTGCTAAATGTCATTTTTGAATTGGGCTACCTTGCAAAACGCACCTCTATTTGGTGGAGGGCTCTCCTGCACCTTACTAAAAATACTGCTCTGTTCCCCAGACTATTCAACATATATCTATTAAATGGCCCTGTCTAGGGCATCTTCTCGAACTTATGGACTACCTGTCTTTTTGCAGGAGGCTGGCCTGCTTCATTTTATGTGACTCTATCTGTAGTAGGTCGCACTATCCTGCGCTAGAGATTCTTGGGCTTGAACTCTTACACCGGAGCGGGCTTCTTTTTTTGTTTCTTAATTTTTGTCTAATATTTGAGGTTTGGTTTTGGATTTTGTTTTATTTTGGTTTGGCGAATTTTAGAGTAGCCTATTACTAGCTTGGAGTTTGAATTGTGGCGATTTATGCCTTCGAGAGCATTCGCTAGATAGGTGCTTTAGAAAATATATTCCAATTCATTAAGATTGAGATGATGTGAACAATTTTGATCGCTACTCTAACTGATTCCGGAAATAGTTCACGGGATCCGCAAATGTGAAAACGTTGGAAATCACTGCAAAATATAATCTTTAATAATTTTACTGAACTATCCTTTTGGGCAGGGAGTTCGTTTAAAGTTTTTTTGTGAAATTATTTAATTGCTAGAAAGGGAAGGGGAAACGCGCGTGTATTCAATTGTTTTTATAGGAACTGGAAGGATATTACATGAATGTTTCTGTAGCAGAATGAGGTCAAATGGCAAACCCGCGCAATTCTGTATCCACGTGATCCTGAGATCATTGCATGGAGCTGTGAAAGCATGGCTGAACCAGGGTAAGGATGCAGCATACGCCGTTATCACACACCACAGCTGTATTTGCCTGGGGGACCGAGTTTCTTTATCTCCGACGGCCACCTCTCAGCAAACATTCTTGACTTCCATCCGAATGATCGAAGTCCATTGGACATTCCATGCCAACGTTATCACAATTCGCCCTTTCCCCGAAGGAGTCACCGACTTTTCTCTAGAATCGCACGCGCGTCAGGAGGGCCATCACAGCCACTTCACCAGGGGTCTTTATCATCCTTTAATTCAGTTTGGTGAGCAGCACAGTTAGACTTCCCACCTACTCTGGGGAACGAACTGAAGGACGCTCGTCCTCCCCCCACACCAGCAGCGATTTCAATTCGGGTCGAAGGCTAAATTGTTCCATTAACTCTGTCATAGTCAATCGGCAATTATCGACATCTGTGAAATCTGTCATAGTCACTCGTCAAGTATCTGACGAGGAAACCCAACTCCAAAGGCTCTACGATTGTTCCCTTATCTGAAGCAGGAGGTAACACGACCTATTCCGTCGCGTTCATCATAGCCAAACCGGCCTCTTTTCTACAACGAGCACGTAACGAATTGTAACCGTTGCCGCCTGTAGATCTATCTAGAATCTGGCTTAGCCCATTGCTCGATTAAAATCCCTCTTTAAATCACTAAACTAAATCTGACCTCTTTAATTCGTTTATTCAACCACCTGTATCTTGTGTGGACATTTAACCTCATCTGCGCGACCACTCCGTTTAAACCAATTATTTATCTAAATATGAATATCATTTTGTTGTTTATAAAGATATATTTTTATCATTGTCTTTCTTTTGCAACCCGAACGCGTACCCGTTACCTGTTAATCTTTGGCAAACTTGCCCTCTGAAATATTTCTTTTAAAAAGGACGCCGCAAAGTTAATAATAAACAATCCCGACTAGACTCATAACAATTTCCCCATTCACTAACGGTCTTTAACCAACGTCGGTCCAAAGCCCCAAAGTACCTAGGTATATATATATATATATAGAGAGAGAGAGCCTGGTCATTCAACGAGAGATACATATATATATATATATATATATATATATATATATATATATATATATATATATATATATATATACATTACTCTATTATAAACGCTGGTGATCAGGTGTGTTAGGGTCTTTAAAAGGTCTTTGGAGAGAGTTATTTAAAGGCAAGCCTTTAACTTTATTGTAATTTTCAAAACTAAGTACCTTTTGAGTTTCAAAACAAAACAAAATAGGAAACAACCCTGCGATATTTATTTAGCACCTAGTGTTCTTATGTGTGTTTGGATCGACAATCTTTAATAAGAAAATTGTGTTAAGCGACAGAATTTCTCCCACGGTTACTTTTATCCCCCATTGATTAGTAGAGACAGCCCTTCTCATCTCACGAAGACTCTATTATTTTTTTATTTATTTGTTTAATCGTGTATTATTTGAGTATTTGTATAGCAAAGCTTCCGCATTTAAACAAGCATATTCCTCCGTGTGTCAGTAATTTTTGTGCCAAGCCTTCTTCGTTCCGTGCCGACCGCCTATTAAACCCCTTTCCTTCGGAAGCGTACGCCCCATGTTAAGAACAAAATGTCGTCGTTCAAGAGATTTAAATTCCAAGGAGGATCCCTCGTTTTAAGTAGCAAAGACCTTGTCACTTGTATACAAGAAGAAGAGAGAAAAGAGATTAGAGAATTAGATAAACAAAAAGAGATTAGAGAATAAGCTGAACAAAATGAAATTAGAGAGAGCGAAGAGTGCGTAAGAATTCGTTAATATGAATTAAAATCA
Source organism: Ceratothoa steindachneri (assembly GCA_963969495.1). Classification (NCBI taxonomy): domain Eukaryota; kingdom Metazoa; phylum Arthropoda; class Malacostraca; order Isopoda; family Cymothoidae; genus Ceratothoa; species Ceratothoa steindachneri. Next base: position 156,897,406 of record OZ018322.1, on the reverse strand, counting down.
CATCGTGATCGGCTCGAAACCCTTTTAGGAAATTCCCATGTAGGAGCCCCTCAATCTGCTGTCGTTAAACTCTCCACGTTCAAAGAAGGAGAGGACTTTGGATTTTTTCTCACTCACTTCGAGAAATTTTTGAAGTTAATCATTGGAACATCGAGACTGCCGGTGTCGCTAAGCTTCTTCCTCTCCTTAGCCCATAGGTGTCGGAGCTTCGAGCTAAGGAGAGCATGAAGCTTAGCGACACCGTCCGTCTCGATCTCTCAATGATTAACTTCAAATTTTCTCGAAGTGAGTGAGAAAAGATCCGAAATCCTCTCCTTCTTTGAACGTGGGGAGTTTAACGGAGGCGGATTGACGGGGTCCTCGGAAGCTACAATAGGTTACTCCACCCTCAAATCCAAACTGCTTGCGCCGTAAAATATGACGCCAGACCTCTACCGTGCCAAATTTCGCAAAGTCCACTTCCAACCAAATATGACCTTTCGTCATTTTGGATATATTCTCTCCCGTAATTTTATTTTTTTGTAGAATTTGTTCTAAGGGATCGATTGCTGGTGTCGCTAACACCAGAGTTCCTCTGCTTTGTGAAGGATCATCGGTGCAACTCCTTCAAAGAGTGGATAGAAGAAGCAGATATATATATATATATATATATATATATATATATATATATATATATATATATATATATAAATATATATATATATATATATATATTTATTTAAATATATATATATATATATATATATATATATATATATATATATATATATATATGCGGCGAGTCACAACTCATACCCCAAGGAATATAAAAAGCCTCCCCATTCATCCTCGAAGAATAAATTTAATAACTCGCGGTTTTCCCTAAGAACTCACCATAATTCGCCAAAGTTACTGGCCTCTTTAAGCCCAGAAGTTTGCCTCTTTCAGAACCCTGTGATGTTAAGCCCCTTATATCTAATCTCCCGTCGTCAACTTTTCCCCGTTGGCCAATCATAAATTTTGCGTGCGGTGTCAAAGGCCACACGCGCCAAAATTGCCCCCAAAATTCCCAACTCCTTAGTAATCCTATTTAACAAGTCCACGAGGCGAATTCTGCTGCCACTCCTCCTCCATCGTGACCAGAAACCCCAGATCCAATCTCGTCTCCCGGTGCCCCAGGGCACCATGTAAATTTCCTCTTCAACAAGAATTCTCCAGGAAGTCTTAAATTTCAAAACGGAAGCGTTAATGGGTGCCGAGTCTCCACCCTCATCCGCAATATCGGGTGTATTTGTATCATAGTATCGAATTAAATTATTCCCCCGGTGGCTCTCAACCACAAAAGGTTCGCGGCAGTCCGCCACTACTTGGGACGCACAAACCGCTTCCCCATTGTAAACTGTTACCTCGAGTGTCAGTTTTTTTCCGGATGGACTGAAGTCATGTCAGCCCCTATCCAATTATGTTCCGGTTTGGTAGGACAGTGCGCCCAACTCTCGTCTAACCCTGTGGCTCAGCCCGTTATCACGAGATACCAGGTAGAAAAGGAATCCCAGACGCCAGCTGCCCTTGAAACTCCCTTAGATTCAGATTTCAGCGGCGTGATGAGTGAAGAATTCGCTCAAAGACAGGAGTGTCCAAATATTCTTCCCTTGTGGGAAAAATCTCGGTGCCTCGAGCAGAATTTGTTCAGCGGTAAGAAGATAGCTTCTTATATCGTGAAAGAAGGGTTGCAATATCGCACTTGCTCGGATGGTGGTAACTCTGAGACTCAGGCCCTCTGTGTTCCCCGTTCACATGTCCTCCTGGTCCTGAAAATTGCCCACGGTAGTGTGTTCTCTGGCCATTTCAGCTACGATAAAATTGGTCAGAAGATTTTCCGGTATTTCTAATGACCTGGTGCTGCAGTTGACATTTTATAATACTGCGAATCTTGTGACATCTGCAAAAAAAAAAACAAGGCAAAAGAGCTTGTTAAACCAGCCCCCTTTCAGAAGGTACCAATCATATCAGGACCTGTCCCTTCAAGACATTACTCACTTCCAATTCATTTAGGAAATGCCTTTAATGCCGAGGTTAACAACCTGCTCAACCCCCATATCCTTGAACCCTCCAAGTCAAATTATTGTTCCCCAATAGTTCTGGTGCGTAAACTAGTTAACTCTTACCGCATGTATGTAGATTTTCGCAAATTAAATTCCGTGACCGTTTACGATACTGAACCTATTCCTTTAATTGACCAAAACCTTCACTTGTTCGAAAAGGCAAAATTTATTAGTGAGCTCTTCACCAGCTAAATTTTAATTGTGTTTGCTCTGTATCCATTTCTCCATCTAGAGATTAACTTATATTTCAATTATTTCTGTTTATGTCCTTATTTTTCTCGATGTGTACGTCTAGGACGCACATCGCCCTTGTATATATAAAATTATTATTTAGAAACCTGGTCTAACACCAAAATAGGGGGAAAGGGGCCATTGTAATCCTTCTATCATTTATGTAAAATGTATCATTTAATAATAATTTCATTCTTTTTTTTGCTATGTATAGCTTAGTGTATAAATATTATTTTCAGATTTTTTTAATTACGACTATGCCCCCCTTAATGCTCTTATGGTTAGCAATAATTAATTTCCTCTTCCGTTCATATGTACACGCAGACGGGTAGAATTAGCTTGTACACCTGCTCGACGTCAGGTCAGGAATTCCTTTTTTTTCTTTTTCGCTTACTCTGTTCATAACTCGCTTGGAATAATCCGCTTACCCAAAGCATTCGTCTTAGGGGATGTCACCTTTCTCCTCCAACTCCCCCATCTTTTTGGATGGGACAGATGTAGAAGAATGCGGTCAAAGGGCGATCACGTGCCTTTCTCTATCCATATGATCCTGATATCACTGCATGGAGCTGTGAAAGCATGGCTGAACCAGGGTAAGGATGCAGCCTACGCCGTTATCACACGCCTCAGCTGTATCTGCCTAGGGACCGAGTTCATCCTCTGCCACGGCCACATTTCAGCAAACATTTTTGCCTTCAGTCCAAATGATCAAAGTCCGTTGGATATTCCAAGCCAACGTTATCACAATTCTCCCTTCCCCGGGAGGGGTCGCCGAATTTTCCCCAAAATCACACGCTCGTCTGGAGGGCCGTCACAGCAACTTCACCAGGCCTCTATATAATCCTTAGACTTAGTTTATTAAGAAGCACTGTTAGACTTCCTACCTCCTTCGGCGAACTAACTGAAGGAAGCTCGTCCCCCTCCCAGGGCGATTTCGATTCGACTTGAAAGCTAAATAGATCCGTGAACTCTGCCATAGTCAATCGGCAAGTATCTGACGAGCAAAATACACACTAGTTAAATTATTGGGTCAGTAACAGTAAAAGAGAATAGATCTTACATTCTCACCCAGTAAAATCTGAATTGAAACTGAGGCACATAACTAACAGTTGCCACAGCAGGCAAAACCATATCGGTGTTGCCTTCTTTTATTTCAACAAGTTTGTCCTAAAATGAAGCAAAACACTAATATTAAGTCGTCAAAAATTTACAATAATTATTTCACATTAAAATATATAAATAACCTCATTATTGACTCATTAATAATTTTAAGTTACCTTTTATCAGAAAAATTACGAATTTTTAAGAAATCCTTAATAATTTGATCATTAGTGTACTCTAAATATTTTAACATGGAAAGTAAACAATATCAAGAATTATACCTTATAAGATTGCGTGTTGCCTAAACATTTGACTGTCAGTTTGTGGGGAAGCTATGCATTAATAGGTAAAACGACTATCACATTGTGAGCTTCGGCTCTTGTTTCCTATATGTATCTAGCGGAATCTTCCTTCTTTCCTGAGTTTAAACACGGTTGAGAGATTTGCTCTAGCACATACTTACGAACACTCAAAGGAGTGTTCATTTTAGCGGAATCGAACTATAAACTGACGCCGGCTATCCAGGTTATGCAATATATACCGTGAATATGCAGAAATATATTGACGAACAAGTTTAAATATTTATTTTTTATTGCTTTCGACGCTGATTTGCGAGTCACAGAGAGATAGAGAATAGAGGGCGGGCAGTCGGCCGAAAAGAAATTAAGATATGCTTCCGGGCCCTAGCGCTAAAGTTGCACTGTCCATCCTGATCATTAGTGGACTTAAGTATGAATTGCATAATAGACATTCAACAGGGAGAGAATATATTCAGATTAGAGAAAATACATAAAATAAAAATAAAAGATATGTTTAATTGAGTTAATATTGATATCAGTTTGGTAGTTCACGATATTCTCTTTTTTTCCAAATGTGGATCTTTGTTGGGTGAGCCAATTCTAGTGAAAATAAGGACAGCGTGCTGTTTAGTAAAGCTTGAAAGAGCATAGAATTTGTCTACTCGTATTTCTACTCTTAAAAAAGAACAGGCAGAAATAATGAGCTTAACCGTGCAAGATACGATTATGTTATGTTCGTTATTTGTGTACATAATTGGTTTAATAGGTGAAATTACCCAATTATTTTAGATTAAATTATTACCCTCATCATGTGTCTACCTTTCTACCTTTGATAAACATATTCCCGAAACAGATTTAGGTATACACTGTTCTTTTCATTAAGCTAAATTTTACCTTAATAAATTTCTTATAAAAGACTTATAACAACTAATTAGATAACTATTAACTATAAAATCGCATATTTTACTTATGTTGACATCCTTCTATTTGTACTGATCTATTTCACTCGCATAACTTGTATTCTGCCTCCATGAAGAGAGATTGGATAAAAGGATTCTTCAGCCAAATTATATTTTTTAAAGGTTTAGAAAGAAGAGGATCGATACTCCTCGCATCATGGAATCAAATATTTTAAAACTCTCCAAAGTTGGTGTGATTTCACTAGTTAGAATAACCAAGCCATTAACAGCATATCTGCACAAATTATTTGTCATATCTTGCCATTATGATGCACTCATAACAAAGAAAACATGTGTGTAGACTTAGATGATAAAAAAAGAACATAAACAAAAAAAGTCGAGACCAAAAGCAGCTCGATTATTCTGTGTTTGCTGTTAGAATTAATACATGTAAATTATCAAGTGAACAAATAATGGGAGTTGTATTGAGGTTATTTCACATAGTATTTGAGGAACTTGCCAATATTTTTCTAAAAGAAAAGAAATTAACGAGAGGAGAGAAATATGGGAAAAATGTATACAGGAAATAGAAATTTATAGCCGAGGATCGAAAAAAGACCCACCCCCAAAATAGTGCTACCCTTATAAATCAATCGTGGTAAAAAAAAATCGCCACTATATTTCTCCTGTAAAAATAATTTTTATTTCCATTAGCAATATACAAAAGTGCCACTGTACTGGCTGATGTGCAACACTTAATTATGGTACGAACGCTTCTCTGAACTTTGAGAGAAATGTGACTGTAAAATGAAAACACATGCAAATTCTGCATTCAGGAAGTCATCGCAAAAATATCAACCGACTTGAGAAGTAAAACAAAAATAAATATCATTAAAAAAATGTGAATATCAGAATCAATTATATATATTCTCATAGTGTTTATAAAAAACTTTAATACTTCACCTGATTTTAGTAAGTAATTTTTTCAGTAACATATATCCGCGGTTTAATTTGCCATCAATGATTTAAGTATTCATGTGTTTGTGGAAAATTGGTAATTTTCAGGCTAAAGCCTAATAATTAATGTTTTTTCTAAATATATATATATAAATATATATATATATATATATATATATATATATATATATATATATATATGTATATATATATATATATATATATATATATATATATATATATATATATATATATATATATATATATATATGTATATATATATATATATATATATATATATATATATATATATATATATATATATATATATATATATATATATAAATATATATATATATATAGATATATATATATATATATATATATATATATATATATATATATATATATATATATATATATATATATATATATATATATATATATATATATAAATATATATATATATATATAGAATCCCAATGAGACGAAAATGGCTGGGGTCATCTTTTTTATTTAGCGGCAACAAAACGGCCCCAATAGGGTCATCTTCTTAGGCACCATCTTCGCTAAAAAATTGCTTCAGGTTCGGCCTTTAAAAGTATACTAGAAGTTTGTTCGTAGACAAAACTGCTCAGGTTTTCTTCCCATAATAGGAATATATATATATATATATATATATATATATATATATATATATATATATATATATATATATATATATATATATATATATATATATATATATATATATATTGATAATCATTGCTTCTAGAGAGCGAAAATTCAAATTTAACAGAAATTCCAATGCGAGGAAAATATCGGGCGTCATCCTTTATATTTATTGGCGACAAAACGACCACAATACGGTCATCTTTAAATGCACCATCTTTCCAAAAAAAATTGCGTCGAGTTCGGCCTTTAAAAGTCTTCTAGAATATTTTTCCTAAGGTAAGGCGTCCTTGTGCGCGACCATTCTGGTTGCGCACCACCAGGTTTATATTGAAACTAACGGAGTTCTTCACACGAGATAAGTTACAATGCGGCCATGATGAGGATTATCTTGGTTAATGTGACTGGTGGCGAAAGAAAGTAGTGGTGGATTCATGGAAATCGTCCCTAAATGTGAAAGTAAAGCTCCTCCCTAGAAGAAAAGGCTTTATGTCTTAACCCCTATTTAATTATTCGAATGTGGAGTACTTTTTCTAATCTTCCACTTATAGGAATAAAAATTACTATGCAAAAAGACTTAGTAAAGCGCAATAAAATCTATTTTCACTCTAAAACAAAATATTGCTTCTTGTCGAAGCTCACCATTTGTCCAAAAGAAATAATTTATATTTTTGTTCAAAAGTTCTTCAATGGGATTTACTTAAAATTTAAAAACTTAACATATCTATGAAGATTTTACACGGTTTTAGGTGGAAACCAAACCCTAAGTGCTATTTTAGGAGGGGCCAAATAATTCAATTAATATTATGAGTTTCTCTCTCTGTTTTGCATAGTATGTGTGCCATGCAGGATTTTGAAACAAACAGAAAGATCATAATGAAGATAAATAGCGATCTTCTGGACAACACAGGCGGATATTTTGCGGAAGATAATGTGCAAAAGGAACGGTAATAATCAGTGTCGTAGAATGGCTCATAGTCTGGTCCAATAATTATTCTAGTCCTTGATCTAGACACACCACTTTTGTTTAAGTCGATGGTATTGACCCTATGACTCAATCTACGATCATATATATATATATATATATATATATATATATATATATATATATAGGTAGGCTTTAATTCCTACTGGAAGTGCGAAGGCTGGTTAGAGGCGGGTTGTGCCACAGCCAGGATTCTTACTATAAAAGTCCCACTTGTTACTGGGGGAAGGTTTGTGATTGCTGAATTCTAAGAGTGCATAATACAGGTTAAATAAATTACCCGAAGGGATTCTCAATTAAATTCTTGCCAAGGCTACTTCGAAAAGGAGGAGCCACAAATAAACAAACGTTCAAAAAATAAACTTTACTTTACACAAATATAATAATTAGCAATAGTTAAACGGGCAAAATTAAGGAACAAATATTAAACACTGACGTTAAGTGTCTAGATTTATAATGACTCAATGGGAGTATCAATCACTGTTAATTAAATAGGTAATTTAAGAATAGAGGGACACTGGGTTGACAGATTACCATTAATTGAGTTGGATTGGAGAGACGACTACTCAGGTCCATACGGGGTGGTTCGGGTGGCGTTAACACGAGTTCTCGGGGAGAGGGGGGGATAAGACGACGGGTTCCGGTTAGTTCACTCCTAAACGGATGTGAAACTAATAAATAGTAACTTCCAGTAACTATTTAGATGTTACTTTTCTTCTCAAGTTACGTTGAGCAACAGAGCGTATTCTTCTAGTCACAGACGCTGCGGGGTGGGATTTACCTCAAGAACACTTTGAGACAGCGACCAAGTTCACTCGGCGGCGCGTTGGCAGTCGATACGTTACGGCAACGACTCTCGTTCAACGTGAGGGTTTGCGTTACGAAAGTAGGTTTGGGACACTGCTGTAGAGGGATGAACGGCGATGTTATTTATACCGCGGATTGTGGGAAATCGAGAGAGAGATTCCATTCACGACAATTTGCTTATCGCAGCGCCTTCTGGACAATCTCCATGGTATCATAAAGAAGGCAAATATAATTTAGGCTTCTCTGTGAGATAGGCCTTCTTTCGTCAGACTTCCTGTCGCCAGTTGGGGAAAGGGTGGGAGGGAGGGAGAGAGTAGACGAAGGTCAACTCAAACGACAAATTTCTTTCGTTCACATGATTCTCTAAGGCATTCGTGTATGTACGTTCCATACTCTCACACGCCTACCTATTTCGCGGAACATTATTCCGGCATGTAATAAGGAATAATGGGAAAATTAACTTCACCACGGGAATTTGTAATTATCTTCCTCGACTCGAACAATTGAGTCGTTAATTTTATCAAAACCGTTAGGAATTTACCTTAGTATCTAATGGCTACAAAATACTACTGCTACGTCTGTTTCTCTAATTTACATATACAAAACAAAACAAAACACATACAGAGTAGAGGTAAGAAATAATTATTTATACAAAGAGATACACAAGAAAAATAAATAATTGACTATTAATCGCTATCTGAAATAGGGTTTCTCGAAAGGCTATCTGCGAGTACATTGTCAAACCCTATTAGATACCTGATTTCATAACGGTACTCCGCTAGCAATAATGACTAGCGCATTAGCCTGCCGTTTCGGTTTTTACAAGTTTTTAAGTAGGTTAACGGTCTATTATCAGTCTCTATGATGAATGCACGACCTACCAGATACATTATAAATATTCTAATCCCCCAAAATAATCGCTAGAGCTTCCAGTTTTACCGTAGCGATGCCCTTTTGTGAGCCGTCAGCCGGCGACTCACATAGCTTATAGGAGCGGCTTCTTGGTCCTCGTTCTATTGGAGTAATACGCAGCCAATACCCAGTTGAGAGGCATCTGTCCTTACGCCAAATTTCTTTTGAGGGTTCGGCAGTTTTAAGATTGGGGCGGAGACTAGCTTCTCTTTGAGCTCTTCAAAGTGCGCTTCGGCGTCGGGGTTCCACTGTAGGGTGTCCGGGAGTTTCTTTTTTAGCAGATCGTTTAGAGGAGCTGCTACAGAAGCGAATTGGGGTACGAAGTGGCGGTAAAACAAGGCGGCACCGAGGAAAGACCCTGATTGCTTTTGGGTGCGCGGTAGGGGCATATTTACAATAGCCTTTACCTTCTCTTTCTGTGGAGCCTGATCACTTTCGCCTATATTGAATCCAAGGTATTCTATGTATTTATAAAAAAAATGGCATTTTGAGGGTTTAATCGTTAAGCTATGATGCTCTTAGCGTTCTAAAAGCAGGCGACGGACAAGATATGGTCGTTCCATGAACGTGTAGCCACATACACTTTATCAAAATAAAAAGAAACGTTTTTTAAACCGTCTATTTCACGGCGCATTATGCGGTTGTAGCTACTGCAGGCAGTGACTAGGCCAAAAAGAAGACGAGTGAATTCCATTAAACCTTTGTCTGTAGGAAAGACTGTTAGTTTCCTCGCTGATGCCTTTAGGGGGATCTGATAATAGGCCTTACATAGGTCTATGTCAGTGATGTAGGCGGCTCCTTGGAAAAGATGTAAATTTTGGTCAACTAGGGGGAGAGGCTAGGCGTTGAACACGGTGACGGTGTTTAACTTCCAAAAATCTACGCACATCCTAAAGGACTGGTCTGGCTTGTGGACCATGACTATTGGGGAACAGTAGTCGGAAGTAGATGGCTTGATAATCCCTACTTGCAAAAGATTTTCGACTTCTTCATTGAAAGCGTCTCTTAGGTGCTCCAGTATGGGATAGGGCTTACATCACACAGGTTCGAGCGTAGTGAGGGCTATATCATGTTTAAACTGAGTCGAGCATCCTGGTGACTCGGAAATGACGTCACTAAATTCTTCCAAAAGCGCCAACATTTGGTTCCTTTGCGCAGGGGGGAGGTCGGAGTTTACATCCAACTCGAGGAAAGGTTCCTTTATGAGAGCAGCTTGGACGGGAGGACGGGGAGGGAACAATCTTCGCTTAAGTCTACGCAAATTGAATCAACAATATTTAGGGGGTTGTTTAGGTGGACGGCGTCAATTACCCTTTCTTCGTCGAAGGCGACTATATTATTTATACAGGCCCGTCTATGATACTTTTTTAGCATGTTTATGTGATATAACTTATGACCTGCGGGTGTCTGTATAACATAATCGACCAATCCGTGGGTTTTCTGAATGGGGTAGGGGCCTTTCCATTGGGAAAGAAGTTTATGGGCGTTTGAGTGGAGTAAGAGTAGAACTTCATATCTGGGCTTCAGCTTTCTGTGTTTGGCCTTTAGATCAAAGTATTTCCGATACTTTTTCCTATTAATTTTGGAATTTCTGACTGCTATGTCAGAACACCTTTTTAATCTTTCCCTTAGTTCGAGGACGAAGGAATAAGTGTTTCTTAATTCTGGACACAAACGGGAATTTGTCCATAACTCCTTTAAAATACTGAGGGGCCCCCGTACTTTTCTCCCGTACAAGAGCTCAAATTGGGAAAATCCGATGGTCCTATGGGCAATTTCGCGGCATGCGAATAACGCAACTGGCAAATATCGGTGCCATTCTTGGGGTTGTTCCATTCAAAGCTTCTTGACGCTTTTCAAGGTTGCATTGAACTTTTCGCACATGCCGTTTGCGCTTGAATGGAAGGGGGTGGTAAAAATAGGTTTGATTTGGAGCAGGGTGTTCACGTGTTCCATGAGCTCAGAGGTAAACTGGCGGCCTCTATCTGACAAGATTTCTTTGGGCAATCCTACTCTAGAAAAATGAAAATAAGGGCTTCAGAGCAAGAGATACCATCGATCCTTTTTAGAGCGACAGCGTCTAGGAATCGGGTAGCGCAGTCTATCAATGTTAGTACATGCGTATGACCTTCGGCGGAAGGGGGGTGAATTGGCCCGATGAGGTCGATGGCGACTTTCGAGAAGGGCTCCGAAATGACTGGGGTTCGTTGCAGGGGAGCTGGGGCTATCGACCTTTTGCAGTGGTTTTCTGGCACAAATCGCACGTTTTGCAGAATTTTGAAATATCTTTCGCTGCACTGGACCAAAAAAAGTATTTAAATACTCGCTGAAAAGTCTTGTTATGACCGAAATGACCGGCCATGGGATTTTTATGTGCTACTCGCAGGATTTGGTCTACATGTGTGCGCGGAATACACATGACCTTGGAAGGTGGGTCCAACTGATCTCGCGAGGTGCGAAACAGAAGAGAGTCGTTAATGATGTACCTTATGGGACGGTTCCCTCGAACGATCACCTCTTCGTCCTTTTGGGCCTTTTCCCGAAGGGATTAAAGTAAAGGGCAGCTCTGCTGAGCTCTGAGGAATTGTGCATTGCTCATTGGGACCTCTAAAGGAGCCTCTGGGGTGAAATGGCGTGTTAGGGAAGAGGCCTCGTGGCTAGCTTGCGCTCGAGTGACGACAACTAGAGTCCCTTAACTCGGGGAGAGTAGTGCGCTCTGGCCAATGAGTACAGAGCAAAATTTGATAGGGGCTGCCACTACGTCGGCCCAACCAGTGAAATATTTACACTGTACATGGCAGCGGATTACCGGGAATCTATTTTCTTGACCCAAGAAGTCGTGTACAATTGCGTACTTCTTATGTTGGGGGTCGACAGGGAGGAGCAATTTTTCTGCCCCTACAATGTATGTCCCCTCTGTGTCTCTGACGAGTGTAGACACTTTACAGCCATTGATCGAGCTGGTTTCGAAATTTAGTCCTCAGGGTGAACTCTTGTTGAACAGGAAGTTCACTTGAAATTCCTGTGGCGATGGAGACGAAGGGGATGACGTAAGCGCGGCCAGCTGTTCCGGGGGAAGGGTAGCGGTTACTTGGTAAACTTGTTGGGTCTGGGTGGGACGTAGGCTGGAATTCTGTACACATTAGGACTTATAATGGCCCGGGAACCGCAGGGCTAGCATATAACCTGCTTATTCTGGTGCTGGTTATTGTAGGGGGTATTGAAGACTGGGGGTCTACTGTCTTCGTGGGCTACAAAAGGCTTATTCTTTGGCCTGAACGGGGCTGTGGTCTTTATCAATGGAAGGGGTTTCCTTTGTTGGGACTTCCATTGACTAAATTTATTCTTCGGGGACGGGGAATTATTCTTTCGGGTATCCTGTGGGTATAGGCGATGATTTGTTGCATCGAGATCAGCTTCCTCGATGCATTCTTGAAAGGTAGACGCTCGGCGGTCTTGCACGAATGCTCGGATTTCCTGGGGAAGGGTGGACAATAGCTTGTCTTTTAACATAAAGTCAATCAGGGCCTCATACTCCGATTCGACTTTGGAGGATTCTAACCAGAACTTGAGGTTTCGCTTCAGGATATATCTAAAATGTCGTTAAGTTTGACCGAGCTGGATTTTAGCCGATCTAAACTTAGCGCGGTAGGACTGAGGGTTCAAGTTGAAGGCGGATAGTAATTTGGCCTTCAAGGTGCTATAGTCTATTGAGCTTCATGTGGTAACGAGATGAAAATTTCTCTTAAGCGCGGACTAAGCAATGGGAGCAATCTACTGAATCCTTCGGATTCTAGGGCCCATCCTTTTACCTCGAAGATCTTTTCAAAATGTGTTAGGTATGAGCACAAATCTTCTTCGACTTTATATTGGGTAAGTTTCATAGCGGGGGCCTGGGTTTGATGATCACGGGATCCAACAGAACTGACTTGAACTTGGTCTCTGCTTAATTCCCTTTCATGTTTTCGAATCCTTTCTCTTTCTTAAAATTCTTCTTTTCTTACTTCCATATCTAACACTTCTTTTCTTCTCCTTTCTTCCAATTCTTGTTTTCTTCTCCTTTCTTCTAATTCTAACTCTTCTTTCTTACTTCCATTTCATACACTTCTTTTCTTCTCCTTTCTTCCAATTCTAACTCTTCTTTTCTTACTTCCCTTTCACGTGCTCTTTCCTCTCGCTGTTCACTTTGGACGAATTCTTTTAGTTCCTGTCCTCTGAGAACGAGAGCTTGTCCTTGCTTGACGAAAACTTCGAACAATTGTGAAGCCATTGCTGCTCTTGCTGACGCAACTGGTGACTCATGAAAGAACTTACGCACCTGTTAAGAGAATTATAAGCTGCGAATGTTCCTAACCAATACAATCTAATAACTAATACCAAAAATAGCGAAGATTTTTCTAGCTTTGTTTTTTCTATCTGGAAAGGGTTATTAATGGTTATTATTCATATTCCTTTGGGCAATAGACTTTAATTATTAAAATTTACGTTATTTTATTTGCTCTTCCTTGGACGTTGGCAAGTTTTAGGCTATATGAGTTCGCTTATTCCAAAATTTAAACCCCACACCTGACACCACTTTTATATATGTCGTAGAATTGCTCATAGTCTGGTCCAATAATTATTCTAGTCCTTGATCTAGACACACCGCTTTTGTTTAAGTCGATGGTATTGACCCTATGACTCAATCTAAGATCATATATATATATATATATATATATATATATATATATATATATATATGTAGGCTTTAATTCCTTCTGAACGTGCGAAAGCTGGTTAGAGAGGAGTTGTGCCGTAGCCAGGATTCTCCCTATAAAAGTCCCACTTGTTACTGGAGGGAGGTTTGTAATTGTTGAATTCTAAGACTGCATAATAAAGGTTGAATAAATTAGCCGAAGGGATTCTTAATTAAAGTCTTGCCAAGGGTACTTCGAAAAGGAGGAGCCACAAATAAACACACGTACAAAAAATAAACTTTGCTTTACACAAATATAATAATTAGCAATAGTTAAACGGGTAAAATTAAAGATTAATGATTAAACACTGACGTTAAGCGTCTAGACACCCTCACAATAAGTTTTGCTAAGGAACCAAAGAGAAGAGTTACCATTCGTGGCCCCAAGGAGAGCCCTTCTTTCCACGTCAGTAAACTGTAGCTTGAAAAACCATCGACCATTTTTGGAGAGACAAGAATGAAGCATTTTGAGTGATAAACGAGTAAGCATAAAAAGATGCAGAGTGATTGTGATTAGAAGTGTGCGTGTGTGTAGTGACTTGTGCGGATGGAACTGCGTCAGACTCAGCCCCTTCTTTGTGCTTGGGATGAATTTATCTAACAGAGCTGAACTGTTCAGCTCTCCTCGGGAATCGAATCCGATAGCTAAGTGGAGAAATAAGCGCCTCATCTATCAAGCCGCGAAGGCTCCAAGGTTACAAATGTTCGCCGAATCAGCGAAGGAGAGAAACTTTCTTGCCCCAAGGGAGGACCACCCATTTCCTGGCGAGAAAATCGTGGTATAACTACACCATTGGTCTCTTTCTCGATGAAAGAGTGATGTGTCTGTGGGCGCGAAGGAAGTTGGGAATTGAATAGACAGGGTTTTTAAGTAATGAAGGCCGTATCCATAGCTGTCCTTGCGTGTGTCTCAGATTAGAAGCTTAGCCGGTTAGGCGGCACCCTTCTGCCCTGCCTTAGTTGGTATAATATTGGTACGCTGGGTGCTGCCGCCCTTCAGATGTTGTATCGAGTCTGACGCTTACATGTATATAACTCGTTCCATGTACGTTATATCGTACGCTTAGCCAATAATAATAGTATTATAAGGTTGTATGATGCTCTATATAATCATGTGCCTCCATATAACACCAGTCCTCCAGGAGAGCGTCTTGGCTGCGTTCCCTGTCCCTATTATCACATGGTACAAAAATTTAGCGACTATCCAGAAAATTGTCTGTGTAACCTGGGCGGATTTTACTATCTCTTTGATATCTCGGTTCTCCTTTACATCAATATACTTCCTAACCAACAGTTTTAATGTAGCTGCAGCTACAACAGATGTATCTTTAATTTTTATCTTAATCCACCTACAGTTGTCTTTAGGGAATTCTTAGGTTGTATTAAATTTTGCAGTTCATTTCTTTCGCTTTTCTTTCATCTCCATCAACAAAATTTGGCTGGTTCTCATCTTCTAGTTGTAGTAGTAGTAGTAACGGATATCCTAATGGACTAACTGCCTGAAACGCGACTCTATTTTGCCCTTTTCCTCGGCCATGAAGCTCATTGACTTATTTTGCTCGTTGTCCGCGCCATTTCTTGCCCGTATCAGAAAATGACTGATATTTCTATTTTTGTCGAGAAGCTCATGTTCTTTAAATGATGCCGTTAAGTCTTCTCTTCGTACCAGAAGACTAATAGTTAGGTTTACGAGCCACCGTACACTCGAAACCATAGCCTGACTCATTCAACTCTTCTCTGGTTTCTTACAGAATCCTCGGATTCACACCTATATAATTTGAGATATTTGTATTGGGGCTCATCTCTTCTAAATATTTAGAGGATTTAAATCAGTCATGAGATTGCTTCCTTCACATGCGATGTAAACATAATTCCACTATTATAGTGAGAAGAGAGAAAGGACGACAGGAAGCATGCATGGACTGAAATCAAAGAGATCAATGGCGACAAATGCATCCCACTCTACCCAGTAGGTGGTAATTAATCCATTATGATGATTGCCATTTGAGAAAATGACTGATATTTCTATTTTTTTCGAAAAACTCATGTTATGCAAATGATGCCGTTAAGTCTTGTTCTGTAGCCTCATTGCCGCAAAGATGTTTTTCACTCCTGAACTTGTCACCCTTTTGCCTGCCGTCCACATTCCTGGTTAGCGGGTGTGTGTTTTAGACCCATAAGAAAGAAGAGCTACGCCAATAAGATTACATACGCAATATGTGCATATTTCAATGTAAAGCAAGATCGACGCTCTTTTGAAACCGTCAACTGTCTTTACTTACCTGAAGAACACCTTTTGCTGCGGTGTACAAATATGTCATAGTGATTCAGGGCAAGTTCAACTACGTCTATTTTTCCTCAGATTCGTGAATTTGTAATCGTAATCCTCAGTCCCTATCTCAGTCGCAGATTAATTATTAGCAGCTTACCATGAATCTTCGACCAGGATTCTGATCTAATCGTAATCCAAGTAAGCTTAGGCATGCTGCCCTGGGCTGACAACTGCATTTCGCCCTCTAGATAGAGTGAACCATTAAACGATCTGTTTCCCGTAAGCGAGCTGCATTCAGCCCTCGATCTATTCGCAGATTGTGCCCAGGCAATATTTTTGATGCCATGTTTTGGCATGTATCAAAGCGAGGCTTTGCCTTTATGATAGGATAGTTAGAAATAATCTTATTGGAGGTTATATTCACAGAATCTTAGGGCATGGCCATAGTGCTTGCTTTTCCCAACGCAGCGATAGCTTATTCCGGTCTGACTATTTATGGCCAGATCAGAGTAGGCTTTCGCTTGTGAAGTTGTATGAATCTAATGCTATGGAAAGGTAGCTTTTATTTAATTCAAACAAGGGCAACTGACTCCTGCTCAGTGCAATTTCTGCAAGTTTCATTTAGCTCCCGATGCCTTCTTGCTCCACTTGAAGAGAGCAATCTGCGGGGAATCTCTTTATTTTTTTTATATTAAGCAAGTACTTTTCTACCTGGAGAAGGATAGATGGTGATTTGGTGTCATATTAACGCCCAGAATATGAGATCGTCTTATTCGCCTACCAGTATGAAGAAGCCAAGTCAGTCACATTGGTGAAAGAGAAAGGTGTCTTGCATCGACTATCTTCAGTATCATTTGATTTACTTTGCTGCGAGAATCAACAGTATCACATTAGAGCTACAAAATTATGCTTTAGCTACAGTCTGAGAAGACTCTTCCATCCCTTTTAATATATATACCAAAACGCTTGTTTTTATTAATGGACAAGACTAAAGTCTATTTACTTCTTTTGTCATCATAGCCAGCATTTTAAGTTAACATGCTCTTAACTGGGGGAAGGACTGACACCATCATTTTCATAAATTTAGGAAAGAACGAGCGGAAAGAGATTTTGCAGTAGTTTGCCCGGTCGCCTGGGTTCATGTTTAGTTTATAAGGAATTTAGTGAACAGCAGTGTGTTTGATGGCAGATGGTCCTACATCTAATGTGAAGGAGAAAAAGAATATAGAGCCGAATATGGATTTTTTTTAAAAAATGATTTTAAGCTAAACCAATGAAGGCGTCTCGCAGGAAAAATAGTAAGCAGCACTTTTTAAGAAGGTATTAAAAATAGAGGAAATAAAAATGTGTCAAAGATATACATATAAGAAAAAGATAAAAAAGATTCCTTATGGGCATTAAAGCTGGGAGTTCATGCAATACTCTTGATGTCAAATGTAGTATAATTTCAGATTTCATACTAAAATCAAGAAATGGAAAGGTTTTTTTTAAGAGGGAATGAAAAAGTCAGTTTTTCAAGGAACAATTGCCTGATAGGGGTTATGTATATTTCAGCGCCTGGCCATTTTAGTGCAAATACATCTCAGCACCAAATCATTTCATCTAATCAATGTTCGCAATTATAACGGACAAAGTGCCATATTTGTACACATGTATACATTCGATCATGTAATTAATTGTGATAGTGATCGCTATATCTCAAATTGTAGCATTACCGTTACACTTAATATTTTGGAATGTGTTTCCATAAATTTTTTGGACAATTTTAACATAAATCACGCTCGGTCTCTTCGCCTTAGATCCGATCGTCATGTATTAATTAAAATAGAAAAAACAAAAAAAAATTTACTTAACGTTCCCTAGTCCTGCCCAACTGACTTCAACCCAGATAAGTAAATCCCTCCTCTCACATATAAAACCTTCCAAATGCCTCTATTCTCATTCTAAAAGAGGTCTTTGATAAAAAAGAAGAAAACGCTTGGAATCATTTTTTCATTTGGTTTTCACGTCATTATTTGTGCTCAAGAAACGCATAAGGTACTCAAACGAAATGACCCCCCAGTCCCCAGCAGCTTCTAAGTGTTCAAGGGGTGCGAAGAATCGCTAGGTCTAAATCAGTGAATAAACTTACAAACACTGACGTCAAGGAGCAAAGAAGATACAAAGACCGAGAAGAATTGAGGTTGTTTAGGACGAAAAATTTAACTGATAGATAGGCACTATTTACCAGGCGGATGTTGATGATGATGATAATGAATATATTACTGTAACATTTGAGCGCATATATAATTAGTAAGTTTTGTATCATAATGAATGCTGGAATTGAGAAAACTAACAACACTTATTTAACCTCGTTTATTATTTATAAAGTGCAAATCAGACTCTTTTGTATATGTTTAGGTAAGTAACATACTTGACAGTTACATGCTAACAAAGCAAATCTAAGCACAAAAGTGCCAAATTTTGAAAAGGTTTTGGAAAGTATTAATATTTAGCCAAAGTATTAATTTGAAATACTAAAGAAAATAAAATAAACAAAATATTACAAAAGTTTAAATTTCATTTACATATGGTCCATATTTAACATCTTAATTTTTTGTACAAATCAATAACCTTTTTAAAAAATTGCGCCTTTGTAACAGATCACCTGCAATGAAAATCTATTTATTCTTTGAGTTTAATACATACTAAAAAGTGGCTTAGCATTGGAAACATTTCCTAGACAAGTTTTGCATAACCAGTTTATGTTGTTTTACATCCACTTTCGATTGGTATAATTCTCAAGGTCCTTCTAAGGCTAGTCCGGGAAATATTAAAAGAAAACTAACTATGGGTCGGATTGTCCCACTCGTTGAAGGTTTTGAAGGTTGTAAGATCATATGATCAAAGTGTGAATAATTAAGAGCATGCGACTTAGGTCTGTCGACCTTGTTTCTCATCTCACACACATAATCTCTTTTGAATTGTATTTTAACATTGCTCTCACTCGCGCTTTTTTCTTCTTCCATACCATATGGGAACTACTATACACTAAGAGAGGTGCGAACACTCTAATGGAAGAGCCTATACCAGACTAGTAGACACAGCTTTGGAATTCTGACCTCGAGGTGCCGGGTTCAATCCCAGCGATCGCATACAGAGGAATTCAGCGATGACTGTATCTGGCCATCTCTTGGAGGATGCGTTCTACACATTCATTGACGTAGGTAGCTTTTGAACGCGTCAGCATATAACCACTCAGAACACCACTCCGATGTGTTTTCTCTTTTACACAACGCATGTTTAGACTATTTACCGATACAAAACTCTACCCTGAAGCACAACGGGTGATCCGATGATCGCTGTATGGTGTGTAAAACATGAAATACTTTGACACGCATCCCTAAAAGAGGACCAGCCTTTCGTGTCTTTTGACTCTCCAGGGATTCTCATACTGAGGTTTGTGTTATATACCCCTTTGGCCCGAGGTTGCGTAGACACGTTGCAAATGCACATTACAACTTTTTTTGCCTTCTTTCAAATTAATTATTATTGACAAAAATGGTTCCCTAATAATAATTAGTAGAGAAAAATAAAAATATATATATTTAACATGTTTATTTCCTACTGTTATCACTATGGACGCTTTTGAAATATTAAATTAAGTCCCGGCTTGTCTGGCCATCTATACAATTGGTTCTCGTATCCTTACGTCTTAGGCAGCAAACGCTACAACGTTTTAGAGAACGTTCTAAAGAGCCTCCTGGTTTTGGAGGGATCGTTACTAATGCATGAACCACCTCATCTCGCTTTTTTGTTGTCCTACTCTCGAGTTATTAGCAAAAAAACTTTCAAAAACTTCTTTGTTATTCAAATTATAATAAGTAAAAGGTCGTCAACCAACTTCTCAAGGAAGTTCCGCATTTTCATAGCTTTGTTTATTGATTTTTTTATACAGTGAATATATCACTATCGTCACTATCCATGAGTTCCTAATCACTATGACTATTATCTATGTAACTATCAGACATTGAAAATGTTTAAAAATTTAAAAAACTAATATATTTTTTTCACAGATCAAATTAGTAGGTAGCACTATTTCGCAACTGACTCGTCATGTGATCATTAGGCTCCACCTTCTACATCTGTTAGAGGCCTACTCAAATTACGTCACAATTATCAAGCAGACTCAACTAAAGTTTATATAGTATCACACAGTCAGGCTCCAAATTTTATTTAAATCCATTGGAAGCGTTTATTTTCTAATAAGTTCGGCTGAGCCTCACCAAAATACGTACTGGCATATCATGTGACGCTCGCACAGTTGTCATCGAGGGGAAGTGGTTTATGATTGCGGGAAATGAGCCTACCGATAAGTACCCTACAGTTCGCGAGGACTACTCCACCAGACGAGCGTTTAGCGTTTTATCACCCTGACTCCCTGGGAGGAATCAGATCAGCCGTCCGCGTAGTCTGGCAAATAAGATGGGAGACGATCAAGGGAAGCCTAAATATGCATTCTACCGCGCCGCAAATGTTCCCGTAAATCAAATCTAAGAATCTTCGGCAGCTTCATCTCACTTTTTGTCGTCTCTGAGTTAGGCAGATTCGTGAGGTGCACCGTAATTTGATGGAGGACCTCCCTTGCACCTTAGCCCGATGGCTCTTATAGTGATGTGTGCACCTTCGGGCACCAGAGGGAGGCACGCTTCTCTATAACACCTAAGTATGCTCCTCGTTTTTTATTATTCTTCTTTTTATTATTTTTTTTATGTTATAAGACCGATTTATGTTTCTTTACATAATGTAGCTCAGGATTCGGCTAATGTTTGAAACATGTGTGACTATTGCTTTGGTGGCACTTGGCAAATAGTAAACTTAAAAAAGTAAAAATAACAAACGCCATACATGGTAAATTATGCGCTGTTACACGCAGGCTGTCATTTTATCTGAGTGAGTTCTCAACGGTGCCTATGGCGTCGAGAGAAACCAGTCATACCCTAAGCCCATTGGGTATACGGGTAGGAAACTCTTTCGTGAGATTGAGATAGGTAGCTTTTGGAATCTTGGTACCTCTTGTTATGCCCAGGAGGCCACGATACCGATCCCAAGGCTACTACAACGACGGCGGTATTCAGTTTAAAATTTTGGAGCAAAGTTCATGTCACAAGGTATTCGCACCAGTGAAAATTCTCGCTCCAAATCCACTCTCTGTATCCCCTCTCTTTTGAGTTAGTGGGCATCTAACAGGCGCATCTGTCTTCAAGCCCTAGCTAGTTGTAATATTCTTCTCAGTACGAGACAAAGCATGGTGTCCGTTTCGGAAACCTATCATAATTCTTACCCACTCACAATTCGCTCTGAGTACTCTCACGGCAGTGCAATCTTTCCACCTCCGTTTTTGGTATCCGTGAAGCCACGGCTGCATTGAAATCAGCAGATGTGCAAATTATTTTCTGCTGAGTTCCTTGAAATGTAGTGGAATTGCAGTCATGAGAACGCCAATGAGGGTGCCTAAAAACTTTTAAAAAACTTGGAGACAATTCAAGTGTTGAAATGTACCTGGATTGCATTGATGCGCCGATGAGGCTGCCTAAAAATTAAAAAAGAACTTGGAGATAAGTCAAGCGATTCGCTATTCCAGGATTGGGTACATTGTGGGAATAATGTCAGTCACTCGTGCTTCCTGGCAAGGAAGTTATGAGACGGCAACGTGAACCTACCATTCAGTGATATAGGGGCGCGACTGTACCCCGGATCTATTTAAGAATGCCTTGCAACTTCAGGTCACCTTATGGCACCTTCTGTCCACTCCGAATTGGACTCACTCTCAATTAGATGGACCTATCCCATGAATATTACCGCGATGACTGATAGTTCCTCCAGACACAGTATGACTATCTTCACGAACGTTACTTATCCCTCTACCCGAAAGAGCGGGGACGGTACCTCTTGATCCTTTTATTCACCATGGATTCATGCAAAAACTACTCAAGACTGACTGAACTTTAGGATTAGGCTGTCATATTCCATTATATTTAACTTTTTCTATTGATCTACTCTATTGTTTTTTTTTAATTATAATATTCCGTAATTTTCAGTCTAAGATATTTTGGTTATCGATTAATGTCATGGTGGGAAGTCGCTATAATGGTCCCCTTTAAGAAAAACAGACTTTTCGCATCAATTTATGGTATGTATCTGGATATGTTTTGGTATTGGTATCAAATTATTTTATTGCACTATATAAACTAAACCTTGAACCTGATAAAAATATGTTAGACTTATGTAATTGAATAAAAGGAAAACAATCTGGGCATTTTAACTCGTATACCAACGAGATAATGTAGAGAGTAATAGAAAAGAAAGAAAGGAATAAATATAGGGGGGACAAGAATACAGGAATATCTTGAAGTAACACGGAATACTATAGCAACCTCCGCTAATATAGTCAAAGTGTGCAAAGGTACAAACGTTAATCTCCAATTATGACGGTGTTAGAGTGTGATTGATCCAGTTCTTAAGGGACCCACGAGTTTTCTAAAATGGTCAACCATTGTTGGACCTCATACATCTTCGACACCATGAATAGAGCATAAGAGAAAACCATATCTTAGATAAAAGCTGCAAAAGTTACTTTTATAATTGAACAATTTGATGGCCAATTTTACAACATAATAACCGGAAACTATATTTAATTATACATAGCCTAATTACTAGTCACAAAGGTATAAGGTTGAACTATTTGTGTAGCAAAGGCTGCAAAGGTTCCTACAATTCGAGGGAATTATTTCAATTTTCCGTGTAATCTCTGAATTCCTACTCTGTTACAGTTGTCTCTTAAAAGAAGTTCCTGGTTAACCTGCTGCTTGACTTTAAAATGTCAGTTCGAAAAATTGATGTCTCCTCTACGTGATATAAGACATTTTTGCCCAATAAACTTTTTTTAAACAAAGCTCTTCTTTACTTTATATGGTTTTATAATAAGTAGTTTGTACAGCTTAGGTGAAGAAGTCTTTTGATTGGGGGGCAATTCCTACTTGTGATAAACTTCGCGTAAGGATAAATTTGATTTGTGTCTTCTGTGTTTCTGTATTTTGCTTAGTATTAATTATACTACATATTTAGAACGATATTAGATACAAAATAGTTATGATTTTTGCCTGAAACTTAAAAATTTTTGGTTCAATTCTGAATTTAGAAAATATATTATTTTATTAATTGTTGTAGAATAACCTTTTAGGTCGCGTAATACTTTTGTCGAAGTATACCATTTTGTCGTGATATACTTCTTTTTTTTTGAAGTATGCTTTTGTCTAAGAGTCCTAATTTTGTACTTTTTAAGGAAGAGCCACTTCAACACGTAAAGATATAGGGAAATGAACAGGAATTATCCTAAAATAAACATATATTTTACATTTAACAATTTACTATACAAAAAAACATGAACCACAGAAATACTACGAATTTAAAATACACAATAATGACTTTAATTAACTTGACCCTCTAATATTGGCTAAGTCGATGCTCACTTCAATATAAAAAAAATAAGCTAATTGTCTCTACTGGAGTTTAAATACCTTGCCTGATCTGGCGGCGGATTTGAGTTTGACCTTGAACTCAATGAGCCCAGGCACCACAGGAATCAGGTGCGTCCTTTGTCGCGTACTTCGACCTGATTGTTGGAGGTGGACTAGATGACTTGGCAGTCACAAGGTACTTTGGCGAGTGTAGCAGATGGGGGTCTACACGGTATTCATGAGCGAGGGGGGTTCTTCTTCTTCACGTGCGAGAACTATCACGGTGTTTTACGAGGCACAAGGATAGGCGGGGTCTCTCTGGCGAGAGTAAGTTGAACTTGATTCTTAAACCAAGTTAACTTAGAGTACGGTGTCACCACCGGGTAACGGGCTCGAGGGAGAGCTTTTTCTTTTTCGTTTCGGAAGTCCTCAAGGTTGAGGACTATCAAAGTGTTTTGTGCTACACCAGGATAAGGGGGAAAGGGTTTCTCTGAAGAGAATCAGTTGAACTTGGTGCGTAAACCAAGTTAACTTAGAGTTTGGTATGACCACCGGGTAACGGGCTCGAGGGAGAGCTTTTTCTTCTTCGTTACCTAATTCCTCAAGGGCGATGACTATCCCTGGGCTTTAGGATTAACTTAGGAAGGAGAAGTCTCTCTGACGAGAGTAAGTTTAACTTAAACAAGTTAACTTAAAGTTCGGTTTGGTAACCAGGAACTAGCTCGAGGATGAACTTCTTCTTAGTTCCAGTCTTGGTAGCCCGGCATCTATTGCCGGGGACTTCGTAGCCTGGCGATTCACGTATTCTCCTTCGTTTTTCCCAAGTGCTTGGTATTTATACCTCGTCCCCCAACTGGAAGTAGGGGTAGGAGGGGGGGGGAGCTTGTGGAGGGGCCGCAGAAGGGTTCTTACTCCAACGGTTTTTCTCAGCAAGTCTTAACTCTGCTCCAGCTGGCCTTTGAGCTTGAGAGAAACGCGTCTCCAATTTCGTACTTGAGGTGAAATTAAATATACTCTCGTAGGGAAGATCTTGCCGTTTGAGCCGTTCTGCTTTTTATAGAGGCCAGTAGCGAGGGGCTGTGGTTACGAGTTTGACCAACGGTGTGGGCCTGTATGTTTTTGCGGTCAACGTCCCGTGTCTCAACTAGGAAAAAACGGGAGAGGGACGATTCCCCTACACACCTCCCTTCGAAGAACTTAATGGGGGGGGAGGCGACTCCAGAGAACTCAAGACAACTAACTCACCCTAGTCGAGTACAGCAAAGTTGTATATCTTTGAGCCTTCTCATACTTTAAGTTTATTTAAACTTAAGCGCACACGCGTGCACGTACACAGGCATGGGGTCGAACTAGACCTCGCGAGCCTACTGGGGAAGTATGTTACACAGCACAATTTAACATACTCGCAACTCAATTTAACTATGAAACAACTAAAACCTACTTCATCGATTACACGCAACAAAACAAAAATAAAAATACAGGCTACATCCTTACATTCCTAAGCTATTAAGAACTTAAATCCTACCGATAACTACTAACACGAAAAATAAATGAAAACATGGTTTCACGCTTATTAGGTACTGACATAACCCTGAGTGGTACTTCGTCTTAGCTGAAAGAACGGCTGTACTTTATTGGCCCCTTTGATGTAGCTAATAGTAAAATGGTGCTCTGTGACCATAGCTTCATTGCGCCTGAGTCGGCCACTTGATGTATGGGGTCTACCCAAGTAAGTAACAAAATGGCAGTGGCACTCCTACTTATGAAGACTACCCGTATTATGGTAATTGGATACTTTTAAACTGACCCTCATGGCTAGAGCGGCCTGTTGCAGTGGGGCATAATTGCTGGGAGTGGGGGTACCATAGTCCTCCTTTAACAAGGTACCTTGGGAGATCGAGTTTGTGTTCGATTTAATTTGTTCAGAAACCATTTTCCTTACTGGGGCCTGTGGCAGTGGGGCATAATTGCTAGGTGCGTGGATCCCATAGTTCTCCTTTAACCAGGTATATTGAGATATCGTGTCTGGGTTCGATCTCCGGGGCTCGAATAAAATTTTCCTTGCGTGGCGTTTAATGGGCGTGGAGCTCACTACGAGTTGGTGTTTTAGTGATAACTCCGTGGATGCTTCGTTCTAGGAGAAAACTACTGGGGCTAGGGGATACTTATTATCCTCGTCTAACAACTCAATCGGTCTACCTGGGTGTACCACATTGACACTTCCGTCTTGCTCCATCGTCACCCCCTTTGGCAGGGTTGCATAAATTATGGAAGTGTGAGTCCTATAGCACTCCTTTAACCAGGTACACGGAGAGATCGAGTCTGTGTTTGATCTTAGGGGGTCGAATAAAATTTTCCTTGCGGGTTCGTTAATGGGCGTGGAGCTTACTACGACTTGGAGTTTTAATGGTAACTCCGTGTACGTTCAGTTCGGGGAGGAGAATAATAGTGGTAGAGGATACTCATCCGTGTATACCATCTGACTAGTTTTACATGGGTGTACCGCATTAACACTTTTTTCCTCCTCCCATATCAACCCATTTGACTCGGTTCTCTTCGTAAGAAATTCCTCAGGTACACCTGCTTGTACCTCTTCCCTAATTACTACTTCGTCCATCATTACCCCATTTGACTGGGTTCTTCTCGTAGGTTCTTCCTTAGGTACTCCTGCTGGTACCTCATCCGTATTTACTACTTCTTTCATCGTTACTCCATTTGGCTGGGTTTCCATCGATGGTCCCTTCCTAGGTCCAGGCCGAGCTAAATCTTCCTCGACCTTCATCTGGTTCTCGATAGATGCACTTTCGAGTGCAAGCAATCTTTCTTTTTCTTCTCTCTCTTCTCTTTCAGCTTGAGCAAGTTCGTTTTCCCTCTGTATTCTTCTTTCATCTACTCTTTTTTATCTTTATTCTTCCCTCTTTGGACTCTTTTTCCCTATTTATTCTTTTTTCCTCGGCTTCTATTTCCGAATTTGCTAGTTCGCTTTCCCTTCGGGTTTTTCTTTCTTCATCTTCTATTTTTATCTTTATTCTTCTTTCATTATCTTCTATTTTATCTTTATTTTCCTTTCTTCATCTCGTCCTTTCTATCCTTATTCTTAATTTTTCTGCTTCTCTTTTCAACAGTCTTATTCTTTTGTTTGTTTTACTTCCGCTCTGTATTCTTCTTTCCTCTGGTTCAATTTTCCACTGTATTTTGTCTTCTCTTCTCTGTCTATCCATATTTTCATTCTTCGTAATCTCTTTTCCACTCTCTTTTTTCTTCCATTTCTGGATCAAACTGTATTATTTCTTCTTTTTCTATTTTATATAAGCCAATGGAAAGGTTAAATTTATCACATTGGCTTATAAAATCACATTCAAAGACTAATAGTTAAAGAAACTAGTTCTGACTTTTGTTCTTAGTTTTTCTATTAAATCTTTAGTTTTGTAGCCGCCTTTTTTTTCAAATTATCACTACTCTGTTATGTACATTGTATTTTCCCCACTTTTCGCTCCTCGTGTCTTATAATCCCCCTAGTTAGGCTATCTCCATTTCTTTTAATTACTTGTAAACTCCATTTAATTTTTTCCTGCGGGACATTGCATTCATTTGCTACCCTCATGTGATACTTTGTGAGATTTTCATATATATATATATATATATATATATATATATATATATATATATATATATATATATATATATATATTCTACCTTAATTATAAGCTAAAGTAATTAATTTCACGTTAGGAAGCAATATTTTTCCATCATTGAAGGCGTAAAGACGTTTGTCATAGAATGGACTCTCGACGATATACCATATATAACTATTCGTTGAGGGAACTTCGTTAATTATTTTTAAGAGTGCGTTAATGTCTGGCGGGCCAATATTATGTATCTTCGATATGCTAAGAAGTGGAAATAAGCTCAAGGATAATAATATTGCTATCATTAATAAAATAGAGTTTTATTAATAATAACTCTCAACAAACACAAGACGGAAAATATTGACATAAACAGAGAATGGAAAGGGTTGTGGTGGCTCGGGCTAATCCAAGGATTAAAGGATTTAAAAAGGTGAAACAAATATAGAGTTAAAGGGATGGGATGGTTCGCTAAACCATTTAAAGAACAGGATAGAATTGACAAAAGGGTTAAGTACTCAAAGGTGACGTTTGGCTTACGTAACTTTATACTAGGGGTGCAGTGGAAGGCGACGTGAAGGAATTTTCGGTCCGCTGGCGAGTTTCAGCCGAAGGGGGGGGAGGGGATAAGATGATCCTGACGGGGTGTCGTGAGAATGAGAACCGTTTCTCGACGAACGGCTTGAATAACAATGGCTGTTCTACGTTGTTCTCTTCTGAACAATAGGGGGGGTGAGAACCGTCTCTTGTCTACGGGCTCAAGAACAATGGCTGTTCTAATGTTGTTCTCCTCTGAAAAACAAGGGGGAAGGGTGAGAACCGTTTCTTGGTGAAGGACTCAAAAGAACAATGGCTGTTCTACGTTGTTCTCTTCTCTGAACACCACGGATGGGGGGGGGGGGGTGCGAACCGTCTCTTTTCTACGGGCTCAAAAACAATGGCTGTTCTAATGTTGTTCTCCTCTGAAGAACAAGGGGGAAGGGTGACAACCGTTTCTTGTCAAAGGGTTCAAAAGAACAATGGCTGTTCTACGTTGTTCTCTTCCTGAACAACGAGGGGGAAGCCTTGAGGACTTTGCGTCACGAAAGGCTCGAACCTTTGGCACTCAAGGGATATTGTCCTCCTTCTGGACAATGATGGTAAATCTCGAGGTCGAGGTCCCTTGGCGCACAAAGGGAGAGAGGGTCGTGGTAATGTTTCGCGACGAAAATCTGGATCTCCAATCTGATCTTAGTGGTAAAGTTTCCATCTAAATAGTAAAGACACTCCCTTGGCGTGGGGGTACAATGGAGTGGAAGCTTCGAGGGAATGCACAGCTGAGGCTTCGGAACAATTCCTCATCTGCCTATAAGTCTAACTCAATCTGGCGAGGTCGGCGTATGGGGACGAACGGGGGGACGATAACCTCCTTGTTTAAACATTGACATCCGGTGGCTGTGATAAGGCGCCAAGCTTCGAAGCGAAGATGTACGTGGGAGCATCGTGGTTTTAAATAATATGTGATAGGGGTTGAAATTAACGACTTTTCAACCCGTTCTATCACACCCCTCCATTCCAGGCGAAGTTGTCACTTCGATAAAAAAGAGAGAAGGGACAACGATAAAGCTCCGTTGTGGGGAACTCGTTTTCTTGTACCAACCGTACCTTCCTGCACCTAACTCGTATTACCTCAATACATATGATTATTTTGATCTTTTGATTACAAACTTTATAAAAAAAAAGGCATGGAACAATGAAATGATATAAATATAGTACATATGGGAAAAAATAATTTATACCTAATTTAATGGGTGCAAATATATATACATACGAGAAAAAAAATAGACATTGAGCGTTACAAAATTCAGAAATATACATTAACTAATTTTATTACAAGAGAATCTAATTTAAGTCGTACAAGACCGTATATACCTACATGGAGATACTAATTCTATGAATACAATTTCTCTACGCTATTCAGGAATGCATTCCTACTGAGTGCGTCAGCGACCTGATTATCGGAACCTTTTATATAATTTATCTTAAATTGGTACTTTTGCAAGAGTAAACTCCAGCGCATAATTCGGCCGTTGGAGTGTCGTACATTCCGAATATAGGTCAACGGGCGGTGGTCAGTTCCTATCTGAAATTTTTTTCCTATCAAGTACATTTTAAATTTGTCTATAACCCAGATATTTGCTAGAGCTTCCTTCTTTATAGTGGCATATCTCTTTTCGCGTGGTAATAATTGGCGACTAGCATATGCAACTGGATGACTCGTTCCGTCATCCTCATATTGAAGGAGTACACCTCCAATGCCCTCTTTGCTCGCGTCGGTCTTAATCGCAAAGGATTTTTCCGGGTTGGGCAACTTTAAAATGGGGGCAGAAATAAGCTTACTCTTGAGCTGATTAAAATGGGAAACAGTGACATCGTTCCAACGTAGACGATCGGGGGAATTCTTTTTTAAAAAGAAGCTGAGGGGCGCCGAAATTGCAGCGAAATTCGGAACGAATCGCCGGTAGTACGAAGCTGATCCTAGGAATGATCTTAATTGCTTCTTAGTATTCGGAAGGGGCATGTCGGCGATTGACTCAATCTTTTCCTCTTGGGGACCTAACTGGCTTTGTCCTATTTTGGTACCCAAGTATTTTATGGTTTCGTGGGCAAAATGGCATTTGCTGGGGCAAATGGTAAGGTCATTTTCGCGCAGGCGCTCGAAAAGAGCTAATAGGGTGGTTAAATGGCGACTCCATTCAAATAGCTCTTGTAGCTGACTCTTTTGACGTGGTGTCAGCTGCGCGTCAATATCTAGGTCAGAGGGTTCCAAAGACTCGCCTGGTAGGGAAGGCGGAGGGTAATCGGCATCAGGTTTGGTGCACACTATCTGTATTACATTAAGGGACTCCGCGGGGTAATCTTCTTCAAGCGCCGATGTTTCGTCCAGTTCTACGAAATCTCCATTGGCGCGTTGGGGGTTCTTTTTTTCTTGCGGTCTACGGACAGTCTCCGTGTCCTTGTCTTGGGCCTTATCACCTAAGGGTGTTAGTAATTCACACTCCTTTTGTGTCGTCCTAAAGTCCTGGTTAGGGGTCTCCAAGAAATCGGACGGTATCGGGGTTCTGATGGGGACGGGCTCCTGGGCTTTTTTCTTAGCTCGGCCTCGAGGAAGGGCAGCCTGAGACACAGGGTCAGAACTTACTTGGGGGCTCTGTCCTATAAGTACGGAACAGAATTGTATGGGTGCTGAAATGACTTCAGCCCAGCCATCATAATATTGACACTGCAGGTAACATCTAACGACGGGGAATTGTTTCACCCGCCCAAGGTAGTCATGTACCACCGCAAATTTTTCGTGGTTAGGGTCCACTGAGGGGAGGAGTTCGTAGGACATGATGAAACACGTACATCCTGTGTCCCTGACGAGAGTCGATACTCGACAGCCGTTCACTTTGCCCTCCTAAAATTTCAAAGTTCCCGATGAACTTTTATCAAAAAAAAATTTACCTGGTGGCCTGACGGAGGGTGAGAAGTTCTGCTTGGTCTGCATCACCGGGGAAGCCAGAGTGGCATTAATCTGGTGAACTTGGTGGGCTGGTCCGCTTTTAAGCCTAGAATTTTTGGGGCAATTCCAGCTCATGTGGTTTTCTATACCACAGGTGAAGCATATGATTGGTCGCTTCGGGAAGAGAGATGGAGGAGAAATCTTAACGGGAGGTTTGGAGTCCCGTTGTTGGTTTTGGGGAAAGAATTTGGGGGATTTTACGGGGATCGGAAACTTTGTCAGCTTTCCTTGGAAGGGGAGCGAATCCTTCCTTCTTTCCTGGTTTGGGGATTGGTGAGAAGTTCGATTCTCCTTTTGGTATAAATTATGGCTTGCGGCATAGACATCCGCTTCTTCGGTACATTCTTCAAAGGTCTGGCACCGACGATCCTTGACGAACGCGCGGATTTCCGTCGGGAGACGCCAAAAATTGATCTCGCAACACGAAGTCTGTTAAGACTCGTAGTTTGGATCAACCTTTGAGGATTCTAACCAAAATTTAAAATTCCTCTGAAGAATGTATCCGAATTGACGGAACGTCTGTCCAGGTTTAAAACCACCTCCTCGAAATTCTTGGCGGTAGAGATCGGGAGTCATATTATGAGCGGCCAATAACTCAGCGTTTAAGGTGCTGTAGTTAATTGTACACTCAGATGGTAAAGATATAAAAATTTCGCGCAATTTACAATTTAACAGGGGAAGTAATCTGGCTACAACTTTAGCCTCCAGATCCATGTTATTGATTTCGAGGATCTTTTCGAAGTGGGCTAAAAATGCTCCGAAATCCTCTCCATCCTTGAAATTGGGGAGCTTTAGTGAGAGATTGGGGGGAGCTTCGGAACTGGAACTGGCGGACTGTATCTCTGCTTCAACACGAGCTAATTCAATCTGATCGTGAAGCTCAGCTTGTCTTATCCGTTCCTCTCTTTCTCTTTCTTCTCGTTGGATTTCTCTTTCTTCTCGTTGGATTTCTCTTTCTCGTTCTTCTCGTTTTTCTTTTTCTTCACGCTCTTTTCTTTGCTCCTCTTGAACGTACTTAATTAGTTCTTTTCCGGAGAGTCGCAAGGATTCTCCTTGCGCTTTAAATATTTCGAACTGAGTCATCTTTGCACTTAGGGGCGCACTAGTCAACCAACTAAAATTCCTGGCAACAAGAATTCTGCCTCTATAGAATGAGCCTACCTATATATGGGCACTGACCTATTCGTACTTGGTTTCTCACTCTAAATACCCACTGACTGAAATCACAAAAAAAACACAAACAAATTATTATAACAGTTCCTTGAGCTACTCCAACTTCTTAAGTTTCAAAAAAAGAGGATAGCAATCGTTAAAACAAAAGGGAACTAATATACTCAAATTATTGGAACGAATAACACTATGCTTTACTCGACTGAGACCAGTGTTTGCAAAGATATAGCGTTAAACCTTACACACCTGATTCCGAATTTAAATAGTATATATATATATATATATATATATATATATATATATATATATATATATATATATATATATATATATATATATGTCATAGAATAGACTCTCGACGATATACCATATATAACTATTCGTTGAGGGAACTTCGTTAATTATCTTTAAGAGTGCGTTAATGTCTGGCAGGCCGATATTATCTATCTTCGATATGCTTAAAAAGTGGAACTGAGCTCAAGGATAATAATATTCCTATCATTAATAAAATAGAGTTTTATTAATAATAACTATCAACAAAGACAAGACGGAAAATATTGACATAAACAGAGAATGGAAAGGGTCGTGGGGGCTTGGGCTAATCCGAGGATTAAAAGATTTAAAAAGGTTAAACAAATATAGAGTTAAAGGGATAGGATGGTTCGCTAAACCATTTAAAGCTCAGGATAGAATTTTACAAAAGGGTTAAGTACTCAAAGGTGACGTTTGGCTTACGTAACTTTATACTAGTGGTACAGTGGAAGGCGACGTGAAGGAATTTTCGGTCCGCTAGCGAGTTCCAGCCGAAGGCAGGGGGATAAGATGATCCTGACGTGGCGTCTTGGGAATGAGAACCGTTTCTCGATGAACGGCTTGAAGAACAATGGCTGTTCTACGTTGTTCTCTTCTGAACAATAGGGGGGGTGAGAACCGTCTCTTGTCTACGGGCTTAAGAACAATGGCTGTTCTAATGTTGTTCTCCTCTGAACAACAAGGGGGAAGGGTGAAAACCGTTTCTTGGCGAAGGGCTCAAAAGAACAATGGCTGTTCTACGTTGTTCTCTTCTTGAACAACGAGGGGGAAGCCTTGAGGAATTAGCGTCACGAAAGGCTCGAACCTTTGGCACTCAAGGGATATTGTCCTCCTTCTGGACAAGTGATGGTAAATCTCGAGGTCGAGGTCCCTTGGCGCACAAAGGGAGAGAGAATCGTAGGGATGTTTCGCGACGAAAATCTGGATCTGCAATCTGATCTTAGTGGTAAAGTTTCCATTTAAATATTCGAGACACTCCCTTGGCGTGGGGGGACAATGGAGTGGGCTTTTCGAGGGAATGCACAGCCGACGCTGGGATCAATGCCTTATCTGCCCATAAGCCTAACTCAATCTGGTGAGGTCGGCGTCTTTGGGCGAACGGGGGGACGATAACCTCCTTGTTTAAACATTGACATCCGGTGGCTGTAATAAGGCGCCAAGCTTCGAAGCGAAGATGCACGTATGAGCATCGTAGTTTTAAATAATATGTGATAGGGGTTGAAATTAACGCGTTTTCAACCCGTCTATCACAACGTTCATTGATGTAAATGCCTTATTAGTTTCTCCTTTCAATTAGAACCAGCCCAAATAAAGAAGAAAAGGGATTGCAAACCTATAATTTTTCCGAATACGTTCCTTAAAAGCCTTGAAGTTTTCTTTCGAAATATTAAATGATTTTTGAAATATAAATAAAGAATATAATGCAAGCATAATATCTCAATTACTTTAACGCTTGAGGTTTTATTTTGAGATGAATTTAAAATTTGGAGCAATCAAAAGAAGTAAATTAGTTTTACGTATCCAGATTTACTTCATTTTGAATTCACTGTGGAATTATTAGGCCTCGTGTCAAATCTGCACGTCGCTTGAAGTAATTAATTTCACGTTAGTAAGCAATATTTTTCCATCATTAAAGGGGTAAAGACGTTCATTGATGCGAGGCAACACTTGATAAGGCTCTGTATCAGGGAGATTTTTATATGTCTGTTATGGCGCGGTGTCATCTTGAGGGGGATTTTCTTTCCTGGTAAGGCGGACGTGTCCTCCAGCATGGATTGAGTTCAAATTTCGAAGAATCTCTTCTGGTAAAATGGATTTCATTTTAACAAACTGTTTTCTACAACAACAGACCTACATGAATTTCATTGAGAATGTTAGGGATAAGTTGAAAAAATGGTTAAAGAGAAGAACTTGTTGGAGTTGTGGATGGAAATAAAAATCGAGAGAGTGAAAGACCTCGCCGAAACACTACCACGACGAAAAAACAAAACGAGTAAAGACGATGGCGGTCCTACAAAATATTAGAGTCTGCGACTTTGTGTTCAAGGCTTTGTAAAAAGTTAGTAACGTTAGGTTAGTTACAAATGGGTGGAAGTGAGAGAGTCAGAGTTATCTAAGGACGAGAGCACTTTGGGCGATTTTGATATTAACAAAAGAAACGAAAGAAAAATGTTCCGGTCTAGCTTTATTTCGCTCTATTCCAAATATTATCATTCGTCGAAGGTTGTTATTCAATTAAATCTATTAAGTTTGTAAATTTGTTTTCGATTTTATTCGTTTACATCCATTGCATTCATAAAATAATTAATAATATGCATTGAATTATTTATTTTGTCTCATGTAATTAAAAAATAAAGAAGTATGTAATTCAAAGCAGGAGAGTTCTGATATCCCATCAATACTTTGATAATACTAAGTAAATAATATAATAATAATGTTAAAATATGCTGACTATTACTATCAATCATAGGGGTCAATTTTTTTCAGGGTGTGCGGTTATATATCTTCAACACAATTTCACTTCATCTAACTTTACCACTTTCTTATTACAAACATTCTGGCGGGAATTACCTCGTTGGATTTCTCTTTAAATTTACTTCTCATTATTTTCTTTGTTTCCCGTTATAGGTATTATCTTCGTTATTTGTATTATTATTTCCTTAATAGTTGGTGAAGAAATGATAGTAAAAGAGTGGTGAGGTAAGAAGAAATGAAAGTTTATGGAAATCATATTTTCTCAAGAAAATAAAAAAGGCGACTATGTACTTGTGTCATTAGAGGTAATATTAACAAGCAACTATCCTGGTCTTGCTTCCCTGCCACAGTAAAGTTGAAGAGGGGCACCAGATTATATGAAGGCCTCACTTATTTTTTCTTTTTTTTAATTTCCCTAAAACTTTATTAATTACTACAAAACTCAAATTTATCAACTCATTATCCTTTTGACGCATCATCATTGTTTTTCAATAAAGTTAAGAAATAGAAAGTTCTACATAACTCTCATCGATCTGCTAGA
Source organism: Ceratothoa steindachneri (assembly GCA_963969495.1). Taxonomy (NCBI): domain Eukaryota; kingdom Metazoa; phylum Arthropoda; class Malacostraca; order Isopoda; family Cymothoidae; genus Ceratothoa; species Ceratothoa steindachneri. The sequence goes on along the minus strand of OZ018322.1, from coordinate 156,862,285 downwards.
AAGATTTAATTTTTTAAGAACATTTATTTTTTTTTAAACCAATTCACTTCCTAATTAATCCATCTGTTAGACACAGAGACGAAAACATTGTTCTTCAAAATGGTCCTTAAGAGAAAGTAACCGTAGCTAAACTTCTCAGATTTAGACGACGAATATCTTCGAGTTGAACAAAAGAATGTTATTTTTTATCCTAAAATGTTGTTTTATTTGCAAAAAGATATTCGCGGAAATTAATTTTTTACAGCGTTTTTTTCCCATAGTTGTGAGTGTTTGGGTGCAGGGTTAAAGGAATGCTAAAAATGTATTATCAGAATAATCAACCGAGTTTTGTCAGTATAACGTTGCTTGAAAGAGAGAGAAGCATTATTTTAACCATAAAAAAGTGATGTGTATTTATAAAAGACTAAAGACTTGGACAGAATCAAGTAAATTAGATATTTTCTTTGACATCCTTAATATCGAGATATATTTTAGTAATAGTTAAAAATAACATAAAATTGAAATGAACTAAGTAGGTGCAAATATTTGATGATATTTAAAACAAGAATGAACACAAAGTAAAGACAACTTGAATAAAAAAAACCACTTAAAGGGAAGCTAATACCGACAGGAGAGATAAAATTATGAATGGTACTAGAGACGATAAAAAAAGGAAAAATTAGAATTTATTTATATGATGAAAAGATTTATCAAAACAATAAAAAACATTTACTTAAAATAACAAGTACCCGAGCAGACTTCGACTTATACTTAATTAAATAAGTTATTAAGAGATCTGTTCCTATCTTGCCCAAATGAACTGATAACAAATATCCTTTGGCAAACTTACGTTTTAAGAGGCCTTTCGACTTAGCCTAACTACCTGTTTTTCAGATGATATTTCATCACCCCTAAGCATTTATTCATCTACATCTTTCAGTGAGAAGGTAGTAGAGATTACGTTTGTATACAATATGAATTATTAGTTGTATTCTAATACTGCACTAGGATTCACTCACCATTATCCAATTTCTTGATTCATTAAGGTTTAATGAATTTGCCAACAAGTGGGTTTCCCACAGTAGAGTAAGGATTCTGGTAGAAACAGACTAGGGATAATTACATAAATGTAAAGAATCAGGTATAATATCACATGAAAGAGTTCGTAAGAGGAGCATGGCATCGAAATTTTGAACTTACGCATCTTAAAAGAGGGTAAGAACGGCTTCGCTACAGAAAGATTACTATGTACAGCGAATGAGGTTCATTACCAGGGAAGTAAAAAGATTAGAAAAAATGAAATAATACACAAAAGGAGATTTAAAGGAACGGATTTTAAACAAAAGCGATGAGAATAGAATGTAATTTGCTGGAATGGCAACGTGTTTAAATGGGAAATAAGAATCAGGAGCATGACATGCGATGACGAACATTGTAGACATAATATTTGGAAATTTATTACCTATTTAAAAAAGTAACGCCAATGAGACTATCGCTTAAATGGTCTTGACTAGAAGTTTCTTAAGAAAAGTGGTTAAGTTAAGGAAATTCAAAGCTGCTTCAGGTAGATTTCCCAAGTAATGTTTTCCGAATTCCAGGGACAAGTAGAGTGGACATATCTAGCAATGATCATATTCCAATGTGTGGCTTGATCTGGGATCTCTTGGAAGAGATATGAAGGGTGACTTCTTTGGGCGTGAATTACGCTTCGGTTCTCTCACATTTTCGTTTAGCGGATTTCGTGCATTCAAAGGAAGATCCATAAGGATGGCTTAGTAGTAACATGAAAATTATTAATAACATTAATATTATTATTAATTTGATTAATAATATTGTAAGTACTAACATTGTTAATGTTGTTATTATATACGAGGGGCAGTCAATAAGTTTTGTGAATCGGTAGGGCAAAACAAAGAAAGGGGGGATAGTTGTTGGTGGGAGTGTTAGGACAAGTTATGACAAGTCAGGACCTGCAGCTGCACGCTCCTGCCTCGTCTATTTAAGAAGCAGTAGCTGATCGCATGTCGTCAGTCACAAATTTTTCAATAATGAAGAAGGTTGAGCACCGCACATTGATCAAGTTTTTGACTAAAGAACGCAAGAATGCAAAAGAGATCCATGAACGCATGGTTTCAGTGTACATCGACACCGCCTCTTCCTATGCAACCATTGCTCGCTAGAATAAGGAGCTCCGCCATGGTCATCAGTCCCTTGAAGATGACCGTCGTCCAGGACGCCCGTCATACATGACTAACGAGGACAATGTGGCCCGTGTGGAGAGGAGGATCCTCGAAAATCGACCGGTAAAGCTCGAAGAAATCGAGCGAGAACTTGGAACATCACATGGAAGTGTTATCAACATCATCCACGATAATTTGGCCATGACAAAGTTCTCTGCCCGTTGGGTCCCTAGAAACCTCACGCCCCATGATCAACTTCAACGTCGTCAAAGTGTACAAGGCTAGAGTTGCACAAGCTGCCCTGCGGGACTGCAGATTCGAGGTGCTCAACCATCGCAGCTACAATTCAGATCTGGCCCCTAGCGACTACATTTTATTCCGCCAGATCACGGCTGTGTAGTGTGGACGCCGGTTTGGGGACGATGAAGATGTCCAGCTCGCTGTCCAGGAGTGGATTGAACAGCAGTCGGGAGATTTCTGGTTGTCGGGAATTCGAAGCCTCATGGACAAGTGGCGCAAGTGCATTGAAGTCGAGGCTAGTTATATTAAAAAATAATAAAACACTTTTCCTAATATCTCGTTTTCATATATGCGAATTACTAAACTTATTGACCGCCCCTCGTACCTCAACACAAATAAAATCCTTTCCTACAAGAGGATTGTAGAAAAACTGGTAAGCTAATGGATTTGTAAATATGTAGAAGTTAAACAACCAGACAAACGAAAGAGAAGATTGCTTGGCACGCTCAGAAAGGTGAAAGCTTAAATTTTAAGTGAAGTTAGGAACTTACATTTAAAAATTTTATAGAATATGAGGTTTGAGTCTGGAATTGGAACTCAAAGAATGTAGATCTAAGCTTTTACATACACCTCTCACTGGTATTTTCCTTCTCATCGCGAAATAGGAGAGTTAGAAGGTAGTTTACATAATTTACACTATGAGCCACCTTACTACGGACCACGATATATCAAGACATATTAAATTATTAATTTAATCTAAACTATTGCCAGAAGTAAATTAAGGAAAAATAAATTAAATTATAGTTTTAATAAAATATTCAACGTGACCCTCCATCCTGATTTACGACATCTTATCGTCAGGTTCTCATCTTAGAACAAGTGACGTCCAGAGACTAACAGAGACAAAAACTAATATGATATCCTGTGTATCATGGGAAATCTTGCTACAGTTGACATTTCAGGATTGTGTACCTTCTTACACCCCAAGACCAAAAGTTTGTCCTCACGGCCCCACTGCCTGTAGAAATATCTACGGCTATATATCTTCCAAACATATTCACTTCCTCTATCTTCACTTTCTCTTTACAACCTTTGTGTGTAATTCTCACCCATTGGTTTGCGCTTTGAATTTGATGAAAAACAAACTACCAAATAATTCCCTCTTTCAACACTGTAGGTCTTCTTCCTTATTTACATTTTCTGCATGCAGCGCAGATACTCACTTATTTGCATGCAGATGTTGTTGCATCTCTGAAGCTGGGTACTGAGGGGATTCTATATTATACCTGTAGGATTGTATCAGCCCACTAAAAGACTACCTATCCACCTCATGGTGGATCTTGTGGGTATCCTAATTAACTAAGCGTTGCATGAAGAGAAAGGATTTCAATAAACATCTTCGATTAAAATATCTTTCGAGAAATAACAATGTGTAACATGATTTTTGTCTTTGGGTAGCAACTGTTATTTTCTATTTGCTTGTGTCTAGAATACATGAAAAAACTGCTATTTATTTCAAACTTTGTTTTTGTGTCCAGGATAATGAAATTTATATGACATTTACCTATTCGCTCTGGAAGGAAATGGCGAATTTGAACTTTCATTTGCATAAAGTATAAATAAAACGTGATACAAACATTGCATTTATTTATTCTAGAATTACATAAGTGAGACAACTAAAATATTAGAAATGAGTCGTTTTCTGTGATTAACGCTTATACTGTAAATTACTTTCACGAATCAGCCCCCAAATATAGTCTTCCATCAGGTTTTCACTTTACGATCCTTGATAGCGGCGTTAAAAGTTCAGTAAATCCTGGTGAAAGCGCTCGCCATGCTCCTCGGAGTACGCTTCTATGTTCTCATTAAATTTATCGAGATAAGCGTCAAGAATATGGACTTTCAGGGACATCCTACAACCCATCTCGCCGTAGTTTCTCACCAATTTCTCGACAAGCTCTATATAGTTCTCGGTTTTGTGATTACCCCGGAAGCCCAGAACCAAAGCAATAAGCCTGTCCCACGCTGATTTTTCAGTCTTCGTGACCTTCTCGGGGTACTCCTTGCACTCCATAATCTTTTTTATTTGTGGCCTGACGAAGACCTTGGCTTCCACCTATGCTGGAAATAGCTTAGTAAAAGAATCTTGGAGATACTTAAGATATCTAGAGCTCTGAAGAATTGTTTCATAAGGCCCAATTTTAAGTGCAAAGCAGGAAACAATACTTTTCTAGGATAAAACAAAGTCTCCTATTTAACATTGTTTCTCCTCACACCAAGTTACGTCCGTTGTGGCCAATAACGCTGATGATAATGTGCCACAGTGACCCTGCTGTCCCAAGACAAAGATAACAAGAAAACTTGGTAGAGCCGCCTCGGAGACCCATCAAGAACGCCACATTTTGAAGTCGCCGATAACCTGCTAAACGTATCTTCATATTTCAATGCATCTGCAAGATCTTGACAGTGCTGTATTCCTCTTTGAGCTGGAACGGATGAGCAAGAGGAAGAGATGGATACATCTTCCCGTTATGAAACAGCACTACTTTGAGGCTTTTGGATGAGGTATCAATGAAGAGGCATCTCTCGTTGTGGTTACAGGTGATTCCGATTGTTTCAAACAGACCGATCATATTGTGACAAAAGGTTATCTCATCTTGACATGTGAAAAAGCTTAAAAAACACTCATAACCTTTTCTCTGACCTAAAATTTGCACACTGTCATCTGACAAATCCCACAGTTTTAGTCTTCAAGTCAAAAACTAGGCATTGGACATTGTGAGACCAAGATCTCTGACAAGGTTGTTAAGATCTTTTTGGTTGAGGTACTATGGTTTATATCCTCAGTTTTCACCTCTGTAGTCTGGATCAATGACTTCATCCTCTTCTTAACTGCCTTCCTTTCTAAAAACTGCTACTTGCTTTTTGGAGGCCTGGATACGGGGAGGTCAAAACTTTGTGGCCCTGGCGCAATAGATGACTAAAGGTCTTGATATATGATGACAGGCGCATCTGTACCTGTTCGACGTTTGAAAGGGTTAACCATTCAGAAGAATCAATTGCTTGAAGAGTCAGTTGGTTCCCTCCAAATTCGTTGGATTGCTAAATTCAGAGCTTTCTTCTCTCCTCTGTAAGATCCTCTAAAAAAGAAAAGTGAAAACATAAGTATAAATATACAAATACCTTTTACTTAGCGTTATTAGAAATGTTAAAAAAATCCAGTATCTAACTAAATAAAATACATTATATTTATATATATGCTCCTAGAAATGATGAGTGACGATTTCTGCGCTATGACCGCTATAGTTAAACTGATCCGTTGAGTAGGCATTCTTCGTATTTATACAGTCATCTACGCTGCCAAAATGTTCTATAAATTCTTTAAACATATAAAAATTTCTAGAAAGCTCTACAGTTCATTTTACACCAAATTAGTGCTGAAACTATGTGGAATGTAAGAGAACTGTCATTGCTGTCCAGATCGCAAAAAAACAAAATATATGTGAAATTATAGCTATTTCTACTGTATTACTCTTTTATAACTTTTTAAATACACTATATCAGGTTTATACCATAACTGAAAAAAACATAACATTTGAAACTTTTTATAGATTTGTACTATTTCCATCAAAATAATATTTATCATGAATGGACTAGTTTGAAACTTCGATGTCCTAGCCACAAATGCAAAGTTTGGGAATTAAAATAAATTGACTCTATCGATTTTATAGAGCCACAAACAATTAGGAAATAACAGCTTTAACCCAACGACAAGAAAAAGTGCAATTTTGTTACACAGTTTAATATAACCCCAAACAAAACAACTTCAAAGAAAGAAAATGAAAACATCCAAAGCTGTGAGACCCCAAAACTATTTCAATTACCTTAAAGAATTAGAAAGGTAACAAACTTAGCACCTAATTGAAATATTTAAAAATTTTGAAAAGCGAATAGTTCTAAGCGAGTTTATGAAGACATCTCCTTTCTTAGAAACCTGTTGACGCACCTAAGAGATCTTTATTGGCTCACGACCCCCAAAGTTTACATTCCTAGCTCACGACCCCTCAAAAAGTCTATCCTAAATTATGACCTGGGCAGCAAAATATCTTCTTAGATAACGATTCTAGAGAAATTTATTACATAGATTACCACCACTAACCACCTTATTTATAGATTACAAAAATAAAACAAAAAGAAACAATCAAAAAAGAAAAGGTACAATGAAAAAAAGGGTTCAATTTATTAACAGCCAACACGAAACAAGTATAAACAAGTAAATTTGAAATAAGTATGTACATATATAACGAAATATAACTACTATTATTTTAGTAATGGGGGAATAAAAGAGAAACAAAATGACTGCATAAATTATCAAACCCGTTCGATCCGAAGCGATCATGCCACCTAAATTAATATAAAAAAGATTCTAACATATCGCGTCTCCATCCAAGCATGCCTTTTAAACAGGCTGTGTTTATTCAGGTAAGATTCAAAAGCTTGTGTATGCACCGTAGTTTCGCGATCAACAAATATATTAAATGATTGATATTTTTAGGGTAAATTAATAGTCTTAGAATAGTTAAAGTTTGTGCTGCCAAGTATAAATTTTCTGTTTATCGTATTTCAGTTAACAAATTTTCATGTAAAAAATTTAACTTGCATACTTGAGTTAACAAATTTTATGCGATAAAAATTTATATTATATATATATATATATGAGAACCTCTTTACCAGTAAAGATCAGTCACTAAGCGCTACTCAAATCATTATCCCTGGCATCAATGTGAATGAGGTAATGAAAACTTGTTGAGGTGTTATGGCCCCATGTAAGCAGAATGAAAGGAAATTCGATGTTCTCCACTTTTTATTTCCTACTGAAAGATAATTCGTACAATTGGTGTAATTATTTAGAATTGGAAATTCATTAGCGGGAAAAGAAGGAAACCTGCGGTAAAAAGCAAATTCATTTCAAACTATGAGTTATGGGTTTTCAAAAAATACCAAAGCTTCAGGCTCCATATGAAATATTTAATGGTTTTTCTCAAACATAAATATATTAATTCATTTGCATATATCCTCGGATAAATAATATTTGACCTGTAACAAATATTTAATAATTTTTTTTCTTTATCTGCTTTTTTTAGCCTCCATTTGGCGACTGTCTTCACGGGCTGTTTTCCTATAGCCTAAAAGTAAGCTAAATAAAGAAAAATTCTTAATCTGCCCCTAAAATATTTTGATGTAAGGATTATATAAATTTTATTTCCTATATGAAATTATTTTGTTTGTTTGTCAATTAATATTTATACAAATGATTTTGCATTTGTCTTTCAATTAGTTAATTTGAACAGTTTTAATAAATTTATAAGAAATATTTCCTAATAATTGAAGGGATGGAATATTAAATTTCAAATTTTTACTTCCAAAAATTTTATATTTATAAAATTATGAATTTAAAATATCTGAAAAGAATTTTGTGCAAAAAGTGATTGTTAAGAATTTTCATAATTACTTCTATGAATTTTCAATAAAATATTAATAATAAAGTTCATTTTATGTTTTCTCATTAATTAATTTTTCTCGTTGAATTGTTTTGTATTTATATCTGGTTTATCTTTATTTCTTTTTATTTTAGTGCAAAGCCTCCCACAACGGGGAGGGTGGATCCTTATACACTTCTATATCTGGCATTGAAGTGAGCTGCAGGCCCTTCAGGTCCAATTTGCCTAATATTAGGTTAAGCCGACCCTGACCTTTTACCCTTTTACTTTTCACATTCTTTACAAGCTCCACCATTTTTTCCGGCGCGAAGCTAATTTCGCGTGCTGGTCGCCGGTCCGCCTTCGACAAGTGGCCCCTAGCCTGGGTGGGCACAGGGAGGAACCCCTCCTAGCTCCGAGTGAGGTAAGAGGTTTAGCATCCCTATAATCTTTTCCAACATTTCTCCTTTTCATTACGCCATTTTTCCTCTCTTGTTATTCAGACACAATGCTGAGGAGAGGGGTTGCTGATGAATGATGCTGCAGCTATTATCTGGAGGAACCTGTTTGCCCTTCATGTACCAATGAGCGCGACTTGTCCTTTGGCCACAAAGGCTGCAGGGAAATCTGCGGCCATATATCATCTACGCATTTTCATCTTCTCTAACTTTACCACTTTTTTCACGGATGTCGTTATAAATATTCTGTGAGATACGCCCTTGTTACGCTTTTACCTTGAATTCGAAGGAAAAAAAGGCGCTTATGCGTTCGATCGTTGGCGCCAGATGGTAACATGACAAGTAGAGAATCTTATTTACTTTAACTTTGCGTTGTTTGTTAAATTATTTAGTCTTAAATATGAAATATGTCTATTCAAGGGATACCCCCACTTCCACCCCATTCTCTCACAAAAATTAACCTTTGAAATAAAATCTGAAAAAAATCAGAAAAAGATAAGTTTCTAGAAAAAGGTTACTTCCGTTAAATTTGATTTCCTCTCTCCCTCCTTAAATAGTCTCCTCTTTGTCTACTTCGGCTCTTTACCAGTCACACATTATCCCTTTCGCCGACTTCATCTCTTTCTTGCCAATCCGCATCTCAGAATTTCTCATATAAATGCTTCTCTTCGTTTTCTTTTATTAGGATTTATCCCTTTTAAACATCACTTTGTCCCTAAAGTGTGGTAGGCACACATCAACACCAATAAAGTACTTTTCACACTCAGAAGATATATGGTGCATTGTGTACAATGTTCTCGATTAAATTTTCAGTGACATTTCCCGCTGCCTCTCCCCTCCAATAAATTTAAGGTTTAATATTGAACTAAATTCCTATAAATTTACAAACGTAGTTTCGCACTCTTAGTGAATTTTAACATTTTAGCGATCACCTAAATGAGCTTCTTAATCAAAACTTAAAAGGAAAAGAAAATTCTTTAATTTCTCATTTTATCCGATTTGGGGTTGATAAAAGAAATTTAGCATTCCTTTGAAACTGTCTATGGAGATTTTTATTGGAAATTCAGAGATATTCGCGAAAATTTTAGAGTAAATTGGTTGTAATAAAATTTCCATACGTAAAGTAAAATATAAGTTTTTAGTAAAATAACTTCGGGTATTTAGTAGTAATTAATGTTTTGATAATAGCCTTTAAGCACATATTTTGAGAGGAGAAGAACGGATTGTGACTCGCAGTTGTATAAACGGAAAATCTAAATCACAAATCTGAATCAAAGTATCGCCTTCGAACTGCATTAAGATAATTGGACATCCGAGGAATTCGTGCTACTACGGTATAATAAAAATTACATTGTAATTAGGTTAGTAGGCCTAAGTCAGTAGAATTACGGAAAATATGTTATAACATTTAGTTTTATCACATGTTTTCCGTAATTCTACTGACTAAGGCCTACAAAGCAATAGAAAGTGCCTTGTTATATTTAAAAGTTTATATAGATAAGTTTTTATCCGATTCAATCGTCGGAGAGATTTTGTTAATTCACTATAAATTAAAGAAAAATGCCTTAGCTGCTGCTATGTTTGATGGGGGCAAGCCAAAGCCAGCGAAATTCTGTCGAGTTTTAAATGAGAAAAATTCTATAATACTTACATAAGGGGAAATATCTGCGAAACTTAATGACATGGATTATACCACGGAGAGAAAAATGAAAAGGCACATTCTAAATGGGGCAGCTTCTCCCCCAAATACCCTATATCATAGTTTAGAAAATAATAGCAAACATCATTGATTCATGTAGATACACCCACAAAGGAAAATTGAAAAAATATTCCGAGCGCTTTCGTCTTTTTTCTTAAAGACCTCTCCTTAAAAAAGTCTTTAAGAATAAAGAGGAAAGCGCCCGGAATCGTCTTTCACTTTTCCTTTGTGAGTGTATCTGCATAACTTTGACTAACATGCACTTTTTGAGGTTTTTTCATCATTGATTCATCTTGAGCATACAAAGAGAATAAGGCTCCCAAGTTTTGTCTTGTGCGATTTTAACATCAAAACGAAGCGAAATAGTGTATATAATCTCTACTAATTCTATAATATTTTATCTCTGTTTAAAAAAAACATAATTGCCACATATAAACAATATTATGTCTGGATTGTTCAAACACATACTTCAATGAGCAGTCATTTTAAATGGAGAAGTTTATAACCCAGATATCATCAAAGAACGATTGAAGCAACACTAGAATATTAGTTCGTAATTGAATACACGAGTTTTTAACTTCAAGTATCAGAGTTGGTAAATTCTATTGAATAAACTTTAAATACTCTTTTTTATACTTGGTAAATATTTTCCAATATATTAAAAAATGGGTAATTCTAAAAATAAACAATCCCACTGTTTAATTAAAATTAATTTTAACTTTATTCTATTGGCCTGACTCAATTGTCTGTTGCTATTTATTTGGCGTTCAAAGCACTATTCGAGTAATTACCATCATAATGTATTGTTTTGCCAAACACTAAGCTATTATTTAAAGTTACAATCATGTCATAAACATCGAGGAAAAATGAGTTTCATTGCATCGATTCCAAAAAGATATTGCCAACGATGATGCTAAATTAACCACGGTATAAAAGGCTAAGGGCAGTACGTTATTTAATCAAGTTTATTTTAACTTTAAAAAAAAATATTACGAGCAGTTAAATTTTATTTTTATCGAATTTGGAAATTTCTTTGGCATCTCCATATCCTAGCAGTTAAATCTAATTCAGAAAAACTTCCGCACCGTTCTCAAATATGCTCTCTGCGATTAGGTCTTGTATTTGTGAAAAATCAATTAAATACTCAAACTGACAATAATATTCGAGCTAGAATGCAATGACAGTTATTTCAAAACCATTATATTTAGCAGTCATTTAGGATTAAAGTCTATGCCACGGCCTGTCACGAAGCCTCGCTTCTTTTTGGGTTCCTTTTCGACGAGAAAATAGCGCACAAAAGGTATGAACTTAGTAAAAGCAACTCCCCAAATAACTTAACTTAAAAAAAATAAAGAGATCTAAACTACCTATACCCCTACCTAACCCAATCATTCTTATGGGGGTTCAACACAAGATATCAATATCAAGATGGCTGCCACTTTGTTTCTTTATATCTCATAATTAGAAATAGGCGAGCTATAATTAGTGAAAGTGCTATATAGTGTATATCTTTGATATATATATATATATATATATATATATATATATATATAAATATTATTTTATTTATAAATAGAGATATTTATTACAAGGCGCCTTTGATTGAGTTGGAGTTATTCATCTGTAGAATAAGAAAAAATATTTATACCAATCCATTTTCTTGAATAAAATAAATCAGATATTCAGCGTCAGCTGATTTTATGATCTTATTGAGTTTATAATACAGTAAAATAACGATTCGGGATTTTTGGATATCAATACGCGAAGGAGAAAAAATACGCATTTTTATATCCGAGGATAAGAGAATACAGTGGTATGGGCACGTGATCAGACGAGAGAATGAGTATGTAGGAAAGATGGTGATGCTGATCGACGTGGAGCGAAAGCGTAACTGAGGAAGGCCGAAAAGACGTTAGCTGAAAAATATTAGAGAAGACCTGGAAAGAAGGGACCAACAAGAGAAGAACCGCAGAACCGGAGCGAGTGGCGAAGGCTTGTCATAAACGCTAACCCCACGTAAGAGTGCGAAAAGGTAAAGGGAAATAAAAATTATCGTGAGCCGATATGAAACTCAATTTACATCATTCCTCTTTTTAGCTAAACCTGCTCAGTATTTTCTAATACTTTATAAGAGGAATACATTTATGAAATTGATCTTTAATTTTAATTATTCTTATGTTTTTGCTATTGGTTAATTACGAACTTAACTGATTAAAACTATATGCACTTATATTTAATATTATTAGGAGTATGTCCGTTTTGCCTGTTTCTTCATTAACTCTTAAAAATTAAATTCAAGATGAAATATGAATATTACGTTAATTACCTAAATTTAATTTATCCATACATTTTAGTATTAAGAATTAAATAGTAATAACAATTATTACTTATATAGTGCCGTCATTTTGTTAGTAAGGTTATACTACTAGTATAATTATACCTTTTTTTAAACAGTTTGAGGGGTTTAACAGTAATTTGTAATGCACATATAAGAGTTAAGTGGCAATGGAAAAAAACATTCTTCCCGCTTCTTCTCAATGTATTTCATTTTAATCTAATATTCACCTGTTTATTTATTTATTCTGATTGAATATCATTTATAATTAAATTTTAATTCTATTTAATTTTCCAATATTAGCTTTGAAAGAAAAGCTAATATTGATTCTCTTCGATGAAAAAAAGGCTTAATTTTATCGGATAAAAATAATATTCTCTAAAAGTCGTTCCAAAGTGAATGAAGAGTTTATTTTGATCTTGATCCGAATTCATCGATGAGACGAATATTAAACCAAATGAAATTTAGACAGAATTCTCAACTTCATTATTTTAGACTAATATTAATATTATATTTTCACATTATACTCTATCTGATTTTAAGTTTTCCAAAGTAACGAATGGTAAAAGTTAATTTATTAATTCTTTAGAATTCAATCCTTTGCCTATGAAACTTGAAGGAGTTTTAGCAAAATGATTTAGGTACATCATCTTCTGCTTGTAATTGAATGTGAAGTATAGAAAATATTAAGTGCATGTAAGGAAAAAAACGAAAGAAGTTATATAAAATTAGGATAAAACAATTGAAGAAATATTTTGTTTAAAAATTTATAACTTCAAATAGTGAGAAAGAGAAACAACAAAATCTTAACAAAAAATTGATTGAAATAACCTGAAGTCTTGACAAGAGTGTTTCTATAAAGTTTTCATATATAAAGGAAATTAAATCTTATAAGTATATTGACTTAGAAAATATTTAATAAGTGATATATATATAATTTTAGGCTGATCTTTAAAATTACTTGTACGAAAAATATTAAATTCGTTATGGTATAAAAGGGAAAGAAACCACAAAGATCAGTTAAAGGAACGCTTTCGAAGAGCAATTGCGTACATAAATATGTACATGTGATGTGAGCCTAGATCACTATGTAAAAGATATTTTAATAATAGAACACGAGACAGGCATCATGCACTGCGAATGGGTAATAAAACAATAGCGAAACGAAATTTAAAGAGGTAATGAATAAATAAAATATAACATGGATGAAAATAATTGGTAATTGCATAGACTAAAAACCAAACTTGAACTATTTAGATGTTGGTAGTATTATTTTCCTTTGTTAATAATTTCCGTTAAAATTCCAAATTTCTGAGCTAAAATAATGGATTTATTTATTGAGGAGACTTCAATTCTTCTCCTCCTTGCAAAGACCAATAGGCCCTCCAAATCAGGTCAAATAACAGCAAGGTGAATAAATATTGCGCATCAAATACATTTTTGGATTAAAACTGGATTTAGAAATTAACTACTAGAATTAGAAGAGCGAAATGTCTACATGTACCTAAAAACTAGTAGAGGTAAATGAGGAGTGGAGAAGCCGCTCCTTTTGTCCCAGGCAATTTATTTTAACAACAGGAATTTTTGGATGGGTTAAATATAAAGAAAGGCATGAGGAGAAAAAGAAGAGTAAGAGAACGAGAAAAGAAAGAGAAGAAAGGTGAGGATGAGGAGAGGAAGAAAAATAAGGAAAGAAGAAGTAGTGGAGAAGAAATAAGTGAAAAGAAGAAGAGGCGGAGGAAGGAGAAGTTTAAGAAAAGGATGAGGATAAGAAGAAGAGTAAGAGGAATAGAAAGAGTAAGAGAAGAAGAAGAGACCGAAGAAGAAGAAGAAAATTACAGGAGGGAAAAGGAGGAAGAGGAGGAAGAGAAGAAGAGATTTAAGAGCAGGGGAAGAAAATAAAAAAGAAGGATAAGAATAAGAAAGAGGAGAAGTTGAGAAGGAAAGAATAAGAATAATAATAATAATAATAATAATAATAAGAAGAAGAAGAAGAAGAAGAAGAAGAAGAAAAGAAGAAGAAGAACTACAGAATCTAGGACCAGCAAAGACCCTAAGGTCCGCTCGAGGCTAGTCCGCTACACTAAATCAAAAACTACGATACACCCTTATCTACGAGTGTATCTCTAACATGCTATTTTTTTATTTTATTTTTATTTTAATACTATCTACTGTACACACTTATCTACATGTGTACATTATCGTGCAATTTTAACTAATCAAACTAGGGGTCGGGGGAGATAGAAAGTTTTTCTTCTCATCTTCCGCAGCCACTCGACTGCTAGTGGTGAAAAGCTAATTTAGGGATAGAGACTACTTATAGGATAGGCGGAAAAGAAATGGGACATCTAAGCTACACATGCAGAGAATCGCCGGCATCATTTTTAGTCATCATAATTTCATATCCTTAAACCTCCGCTCCAAACTCTCTCTCTCTGCAAGGACGTTTAAATTCACAGTGCTCAACTACGTTATATTTAAACTATTCAAATGCACGTCGAGACGATTTTTGAACATATTAACCGAAGTGCTATCTACTACGTGGGTGGGCAGCCGATTCCAATTTTGAGTAACTTTAAATGTAAAATAGTTTTGGGCTATACTAGTGTTAAAACGCTTGTTCACTAATTTTACCCCGTGCTGACGAGTATTTCCCCTATGATCCAGTTCGAACAGATTGCGAAAGTCAACGTTTGAGAAACCCTTTAGTATTTTAAATACTTCTATTAGCTGGCCACGTAATCTTCTGCGTTCTAGCGATGGCAAATCTAAAGCCCTGAGCCTTTCCTCGTATGATCTACATATTCCTCAGCTCTGGAATTAATTTCGTAGCCCTACGCTGCACTCTTTCTAATTGCGCGATATCTTTCATTAAATATGGAGCCCAAAATGGAACAGGAAGAAGAAAAAGAAGAAGAAGAAGAAGAAGAAGAAGAAGAAGAAGAAGAAGAAGAAGAAGAAGAAGAAGAAGAAAAATTCAATAATTCCCGGTTGTTAAAAGAAACAACCGTTTAAAGAAAGAAATTAAGAATAAATTAAATTTTGCGAGGTGTGGGTTAATAATTAAGAAATAAAGTATTCATTCTATTTAATTATTTTTTTTTTACTTTTGAAGAGGTTTAATTGCTATTTAAAATGAATAAATAAGCATAATGATATGAAACCGAACAAAGTGTTTTCGAAATCTTAATAGCCTCGCTAACAGCCCAAAGGTCAGTTAGTGAGCGCAACGAAGCGCAAACTCCCCCGTATGGGGAAGTGGTGAAGCTATGGCTTGTCTCCTAATAATTTCCTTATACTCTATTTAAATTTAAAAAGTATGATGATTTTATAAGCGTAAAGACCACCAAAATGTTTTATCAGAAGTCATTTTGAATAGGTAAAAACAATCCTATGAATCTCTTTCCCCTCCATTTCTATTTACTCTAATAATTTGATTTTGCTTTATTCTTTTTTAGAGGCAAGTAGCCATTTCCTCCTGATAAAGATTAAAATTTAATATCTTCTTTAGAAATATATTTGATAAAACTTTCGATAAATTTGATTAAATTTACCATTGGTAATTCTTTTGGTTTTAAAAAATTATCAAACACTCGATACTCATATTATTTCAGAACTTCACTATTTTTTTTAACCTTAAAAGAACTCTTAGAAATAGATTTGCTAAAAAGTTAAAATATATCTATGCCACGACCGAGCTTGGGAAAAAAAATATCTATTAGTTTTCAAGCCCTGCAAAATATGTATCTTGCTCTTAAAAGAAAGTTTTATGGATTAGGCTAATTAAAATTATATGAAATAACAGGAAATCCCTTTTATCATATCATTCTTATTTAAAAACTTTCATATTTATAGCCTATCAAACAAGGCGGGATTTTGCTAATCATCTCTTCTTAATATATATATATATATATATATATATATATATATATGTTTATATATATTAAGTAAAAAATTAACCTTAGAAACAGATAATAATATCTTTTTGCTGAAAGTGTTGTGATGATGAGAATAAACATATTGTTTTGTAATTCTATTCAATAAAGTCTCCTTCAGCTTAAATAACGGCTTCTATGCGATATCTGAATCGCCTTCATGCTAGGATCAAGTGGTTCTTGTTCATATGGGACATCACTTTGGCTATGGAGGCTTTTAGAGACTTTTTTGTGTTATGAAGGTGTTCATAAACCTCTTTATGATCTACGTTAGATACATAGTAGTCTAATGAATTGAGATTTGGGAAGCTAGGAGGTGAAAAGTTAGGTGTTATGTGGTCATGAAAATTTTCGAAATCCAGTCGTGCTTTGCTTGAGCCTTGTATGATGGCGCTGACTCTTGTTAAAACATATAAGGTCTTCCATTGCGTACATTGTCGACCCATGGCTCAACCATCTTTGGCCTCTTACTCCTTGCAAACTTTGTAGACGAAGGATCTAGCGACTTTTAAAAACCATGCTATTTCTAAATTGCTATGTTCAACCTTTATAGCCACGCTATCTGTGCGCCTCTTCATTTCTTGTGTAGGCATAAGTGTCTGCCATTGTTAAGTCTGAAATATAAAAAATATAAAGTCAAATAATATGCTTTTATAGTAAAAATAACAAGTCCTCAAATACCTTACGCACCATATATATATATATATATATATATATATATATATATATCTGTGTATTTTGGGAGCAGCTTCAGGTCTATATATGTTTTGTTAAAGACCGGGTTGTATTTTGATTTTATCCATTCTATTTTGGAACGTTCCAACCGGCGAATGCAGTTTTTTATTTGTATCTGATAGGAGATTAAAGATCGTTTGATGAAGATCCATTTAATTTGGTGTCGAGAATTTTCTTTTGTAATTTGTCAAATTCTTTGTTTAAGTAGCCATTATTGATCAGGATATGTTTTCATCAATTTAATGGCTACTCAAACAAAGAATTCGAAAAATTACAAAAGAAAATTCTCACCTCCAAGTTTGAGATAAAGGAGGTAAAAGAAAAAGTTAACTAATAGCACTCTACTACATGAGCTAAATAACTCATGCCTAAAAAAGACAAAAAAATACTACAAGATATCATAAAAAGTATCACTATCAAAGAAAATAACAAGTTATCCTTACGAATTTATTATAAAAACACAAAAGTAAGTAACTTCTTAATGAAAAACAACACCCGTGAAAAGCAATCGATTTTAAAGGCTATAAACATATATATATATATATATATATATATATATATATATATATATATATATATATATATATATATATATATATATATACAAATGTGGTACTGCAAACCTCATCCAAATAATCAATATATAGGTATGACCACTACTACCATCAGTCTCGGCGCCTAACGATGCATTTGCAAGAAGGTGGAATAAAAACAGACTACAAAGAAAATCATAACGCACAAATTATAAGAGCAACGCTGGTAGAAAACACTACCATACACCATACTCAACAGAAACCCTGACCTTTACCGCATGGAGATTCTGGAGGCTCTTCTTATTAAAGAGATAAGTCCCAAACTTAAGACTCAACACACCAGTACCGAGCGAGTACTTCACCTTTTCTGCAAAAGGACATGGTACTTCAACCTTAACTATAAAAGCACCAAAGAAGGAAAATCAATTTCATTGATTTACTCAGTCTATATGCTTGTTTACTCACTGCGAACTGGTAAAGGATATCTCAGTTAGAGGAGGAAAATTTTTAAGTAGGACCTATGAACGCCTTTCTTAAGAAAACATCTAAGAAGAAATACATTCGTTCCTGGGGCTGAATGAGCGAAGTCGCCCCTCCCCCCCCGAAGGGGTTGTTCTTACCTTTTCCAAATTTGTTGCTCTTTATTCTTACTTTTTACTTTAAACTTACTTCTCACTAGGACTACATAACTTGATCACCGGCAAGGTCTGAGTTACAGTTGGTAGTAAGGTATAGTGAACCCTTGCAAGAGACCCACTTAGGGGGCCAGAAAAGGGGGTCCGATTCTCGGTCACAAGCAAGAACCTGAGTGTGGATCACCTGTGCTAGATAGGTAGGGTTGACCAAGGAGAGTGCAAAAATTGGAAGGTAGGCGAGATAGAACTAGGAAAGATAGAGGAGCTCCTCCCCCTAGTGGAGACTGGATCAAGTGTCCGCAGCTGAAGATCGACAGAAGAACCCCTTTCTTCGGAGCGGGGGGAACTCCTATGGAAGATGGGCCCACCGGACTTCAAAAGGCTTTCCCTGAAACTCACACCCAACGGAAGGAATAGATCACAAAAAAAGTAGTGCAATGCATATTTACTGATCTGGAAAAACCAGAAAACAAAGACATAGAGAAGTTACTATCTTCTGAGGGGAACATTACGCTAAGGAAGTTGGATTTGAAAGCAAGGGTACCCCCACAAATTACGGCTAACTGAAGTGACATCTGTCGAAAAATCGAGTGTTGGGTAGGAGATCACTCATGCCAAGAAATAAAAGAAGAGCTTCAGGAGAGGCAGAAATGGCTAAAGATAGCAGAGGTGGTCAAATATAATGATCACACTCAACGGTTTCAATGCTTTTGTGAATCTAACGAAATGGCTTCGAGGATCATTGACCAAAGACTTCTCCCCTTCTACATAAGAATTCCATCAACCCACATACAAATAGACATCTTCACAAGCATACATATATGCTTCAGATGTTATTTGTTGGCGGAACATACGGCTCAAAATTGCCCCAATAAAGACCTAATCATCTGTTCTGAATGTGGAGCTGAAGGCGAATCTTGGCGTTACTGCAACAACACATATAAGAGATGCATTAACTGCCAAGGGAGACACAGAACTATTGCCATGATCTGTCAAAAAGAAGAGAAAGTATAAAGAGAAAAGAAACAGAGTCAAACAGAAATAATGCTAACGTAAATAAAAATTTATACGCAACAATGGCAAAAAGTGACCAACAAGAACCGGCAACACAGATAAATTTAGATACTACTCTCAACGAGAAAATACTTACTTGTATATTACATGCCCACGTGATGAACATAGCTAAGCCTGGAAGTTACGCAACAACAGTCAACAGCATGTTACAGGAAAACGGACTCGACCCGATGAAGTTCCCCAAAGAGGTCTTCTCATCGGCCATTTACAAAATCAAAGTCATAGAAAGAAAAGACAAAACATTAATTAATCTAAGAGGCGAAAGGAAACCAACAAGCAGCAGAAACAAAAGAAAACAAAAACAGCGATGACTCAGAGACTGAAAATTCCGACGACGACACAGAGCAAGAGTTTACACTGGTTACTCGCAGGAAAGCCGAAAGATTTAACAGATCTAATTCCGTGAGTAAAAGGGGTCCATCACCCAGTAATGAATTACCAGAACGACCGTCGAATGCAGTCAGCAGAGTGGGAACCAAGAAGAAACGAAAGATAAACCAATAAAAGAAGAAGAAACACCAATAACTTAACAGATAAGACAAAAAAAAACGGAAAACGAAGAAACGAACGGAAATGGACAATTGGATTATGGATATGAAGAACATAAAAATACTACAAATTATCACATGTGGATGGAAAGAAAAGAAAATTATGTACGGAAACTTTCCTTAGAAAGATTGACCCAGATGTTAAACTAATAACAGAAGATTGAAGAAACACAGAAAACGAGAAATTAAAGATATGGAACTACAATGTTATTAACACAAATCCTTCAGAAGAAACATACGTCGGAGCGGCAATAGCTGTCAATCATGGATTGCAGTACAAAGCAATACAAGGATTGGAGGATGCATATTTAGCTATAGGAATTAAAATGGAATTAAGCGACATCATGGTCACAACTGGATAACAGCCACCCAGGTGCCCCTAATTACCGTTACAAAACTTTACTAAACTGTTCAACTATAGGATACCGGTAATTTTGATGTGTGATTTAAAGGCTCATTGCGGGGCTTCTGGGTACAGAAATACAAAGTCGGAAGAAAACTTAACATGTTAATCACTTAACGTATACTGCAAAGACTGGGACCTAATTACCTTACATACTTACGAAGGGAACACGCAACAAAACCAAATATCTGCCTAGCTAACCTCAATCTACCCTTTAACTATTTTATGGAACCATTAGATATTCCTTACAGTGAATACACTGCGACTTTAAAGCACATAAATATGAATCCTATACAAATCTCTTCGAAGAAATGAAAGGCATACCATAGAGCGGATTGGGATAGGTACAAAGAATTTCTTCATACATACGTACCCAGCCCGTTCGAGGAAGCCACTCTAGAGAAAATCGACGGGGAGTTGGATAAGATCAGAGAAGAAATTAAAAGGGTGGAGAAGGGCACCGTCCCCATTAATTCGTTCCAGACCATTAAACAATTTAGGTGGACACCAGAAATGGTGACGTTGAGCGAGGAGATTGACCGGGCGGCAGAAGATATAAGAAGATTCGGAACATCAAGAAAAGCATACAACGCACTAAGGAGACAGAAAAGAGAACTAATAGCACTAATTTATTAAAAACAGAAAGAGAAATGGAATCAGCACATCGATAAAATAGATGTGGAAACATCCACCAATAGAATTTTAGAAACAGATCAACAGATTAAAGACACGGAAAACAAGGAATAAAATGAAAATTAAGGATGCAGGGAATAACATTTTAGAAGAAGAGGAAGAAATAGTGGAATTATTTAGAGAGCAATGGACAAATGTATTCAGAATTAGCCAAGAAAAGAACGAGGACTATGACATTGAACTCGAACATCAGATCGTGGACGAACTCAATGGGGAGATCGAAAGGACATGGCCCCTTCCACTTTGTGGAGGAAAGGAGAAACAACAACGACGGCATAGACGCAATCATTACATCCGAGGCATTAAAAGAAACCATTAGGACAGAGTGCCCTAGGCAGTTCGGGACTCACCAGATTAAATTTCCTTGAAGTATTCCCGAACATACTGGATGGAGTGAGAAACGTCTTGAAATGCATGCTTGAGCACGGGATAGTTTCCTGATGAAGTCAAAGTTGCGAAGATGATGTTCATACCCATCCAGATACAAATACTTTCATTCGCCTGTTGGAACGTTCCAAGATATAAATGATACAATAAAAATACAACCTGGTCTTTAACAAAACATGTATATATAAATATATATATATATATATATATATATATATATATATATATATATATATATATATATATATATATATATATACATATATATAGATGTAAATTAGCTAAAATTTCAACAGGAAAATGAAAAGTGGATTCCAAGTTTCTCATATATATATATATATATATATATATATATATATACAGGATTTGTTAAAGTCGACAGCGATGGCTGCTTGATTAAGGGTACGTTACAGCTTTTTAACTTTTTCGATGTTGATTATTTCAGAAAGCGAAAAGTTGGAATAAATGATGCTAAATAGTATTTGTTAACTTTTTAATCTCTCGATTTTCATAAGTGACTATTTCTTGATCGGAAAAGGATTGTGGAAAATCATCGTTATTTATTATTTATTATTTTCCCGCGAAACCTTTCGACGTAATGGTCATTATCTGGTGCTATACAAGTCGTGTTTTTACGAGAGAGGAGTGAAATTCCTGCTTTCGAAACCAGAGCTAGAGAGAGAAGTAGGCTATTGGTTTAGGTGGAAGTATTACCATATAAAGAGGGTCTGGAGCAGAGCATTGAGAAGCTGAAATATGAAAAGGTTATTCGGAGAAAAACGTAAGTTGCTTGGCGATAGTGTGGTAAAATTAATTTATTAATTTAATGTTATTATTAATTAATGAAAGATTGAAAAGATCGAACTTCATTTTCTCCCGGAGATAGCTAAGGACATTTACTAAAACTTAGGCATCCATCTACTACTATCACGCTGATAATATTTTCAAGAAAGACACCTAATTCATACATCACCGAGCATTGGTTGCTAAATTTGAGTTCTTTTCATTTAGACTCAACAAACTCAAGATTAAAATCATTTATCTTGAACTTAAATTAAATTGTTCACTCTTTAAAACCTCATCCAAAGCACTATCCATTAGTGTTCAATCGTCACAAATCACTATATAATTCAAACATTATCCTATCACCTCCCATTAAGGCACCAGAAATACGAGTTAAAACTTTGAAAAACCCCCTCAAATTTATATTTCCCTCATTTAATATAAAGTGCTCTGTATTCAAATACCCAATTTAAGTATGTTTAAAGCCGCTCTCAATCCACGAATTGAATACAAATTGTAATTTAGGTGGAATAAGTAATAGGATGGAAATATCCCAAATTCGGGAACATTATAATATATTCTCCATTTTTCTTAGAGGGCTCTAATATATGGGTACTATGCAAATATTTCACTCAACTATAATTGCTTAGTCTAAAAGAAAATAATTTTATTATTCTCTTGAATTCCTCATGTACATGTGGTCGAGAAAACGATCTCGTCTTCTCTTTCGTGGTTACTCGGTTATTTATCAAAAGCAACACAGTTTAACAGAGCAAACATCATTTTAAAAGTTCTTACATATTCTCTCATCTTCAAATGGATCTAATCTTGAAGCTACTATCATTCTTCTATCCAGCCATGACCCTCCTGCTACGTACTTCATGGTCAAGACATTATACATTTCCACGCTTAACTGAACCACTTCAAAAGCCCTAAATCTAAATTACTCGCAATAGAAACAATCTCCGATTCATTCTAAGAAATATCCCTCAAGATTATATCAAATTCATCCATTCTGTTCCAATTTACAATGGCAAACACTACCCATCCAGCCGAATCTAACTCATTGAAATAAAAATTTAGCCTCACTTTCATATTTCTCAATACCTCAGTCGCCAATTACACTCCCACATCCCCATTATCCTAACTCTCACTAATCATTAAGTTATAAACACTTGAATATCCTAATGCAATTTTCACTGTTAACTGCTAAATAATATGAGACCTTATTCCTCTACTCTCCAAAATAAAGATCCTTTTTCGCTTCTTATTGCACAGAACACTTATTTAATTTCTTGAATTTTAACCCTCCCCAGAATTAACGAAACCAATGTAATATACTACTCAACTTTCTTCGAAAAGGATTTGGACTACATGTCAAGTTCAGGATTGGGTCCTCTCATCGTTTCCGAAGCAACCATGATTTATGAGAATCACCACGCTATCATGAGGGATTACAGGATGCCCTGAACTTTATTTAGACTTTGCCAAAAATACCCGGGATGCGATTTTCCAGCAAGAAAATGCTCCATTTCTTAAGTCTGCGTTAAAGATACAAAGATTTTGTGATAACGATATAACCTCAGTCTCAGAATAAAATCCACTGGTGATCCTGTGACATGTCCTGTAAGAAGAGGGAAGAGGGCGTCAGCTAGCCTGCCTGCAATGAACAACTAAAGGTAGTCATTTATCAACAACGAGTGAGACAGCATCACAACCGTCAAGTGTCCAACCATTGAGGAGAACATGCAACGAAGAATAGATGATCTCATGACTGCCACAGGACTCTGTATACGCAAATCTACTTCTTGCATCAGTTTAGTGATACTGTAATTTTCACAAAGCTTCATCTTTTCATCTTATTTGTTGATATTACGTTTTGTCAAATTTTCTATTTTGTCCATTCTCGTTGATTATTTGGGGCATATATAACTTATTGCTATTTATTAGTAATTGTAATATTCATATTGATATCCAAATAAAAAAAATACGACCAAGCAATTATCTAATTTTAAAATATTTCGGAGGTTTACGATAGTTTTTATCCCAGCCTCACATAAAGAAGAGATAAACAAAGGAATAGGCGGCCTGCAACTAGTCTACAACCTAAAAGCACTCATTATAAAAAAATATAAGTAAGATCTACCAGGCAGTTATTCAAACTAGGATTGTGTACCCTACAATAGCTATGTACGTATACTATCTCTAAAAATAATCTACTCACCTATATACAAATGCTACAAAATAAGGGAAAATATATAATACCCCACCGAAGAAGAACTAAACTTAAGTTACCGAAATACATGCATAAGGAAACAAAAATAAAAACTTATCAAAATAATTTTAAAAGATCATAGAAAGTCAATTAAGAACTCAAAAACAAATAGGCATATAATTAACTTAATTTATAGCACAATAGGAATATGATATGTTCCCTATCATACCCAAGACCTCTGATCGAAAGAAAAAAAAAATTCATATGAAAGAGGAAGAATGCAAAAAAAAATTCCCATGAAACCATGAAGAATGCAAAAATCCTGCTAGACAACAGATCATGACATTCAATTAAAATATCAAAGATTTAACCAAATGCGACCATAGGAAATGGAAAGGTAATAAAGAGTATGAAATATAAGTACCCAAGAAAGTGATAAGAAAGTATCTTGAATAGGATAGGATAATTAAAAAATATAAAGGTCTGCATACCAAATTATTCAAACAAAGTAAACTATATTAAGGAAAATTGAAAGCTAAGTATAGAAGATAATAAGACATATTTTTGACCTGCTAAAAATTGTTTAAAACCCTATCATAGCATAACAAAAAATACATATAAATACATCATTAATAACGAATTGCGTGATATTCACACGTACGAGTATTATCATTTTATTTACATGGATTTTGAAACTACAAATCGATACAAATAACAGAAGTTAGCCTGATCTCCTGGCAATCCATCAACCATTTGCAAATCCTAAACTCTCAAATATCATTCTTTTAAACTTCTCCTATCTTTTAGAGGTAGGATCTATCTAAATATATGAGAAATAGTTCGCTGTAATGAGGAATAAATAGAAAAGGTTATTAACTACTCACAACGTGTTTCGGAAACCCCGTCAAAATGTAGGTCCTAAGACTGCCTAGATCAAGTTTTTTGCCTCTCACTATAGTTGTAGCTATATTATCTTTACCTTTATTTTTATTATCTTTCCCACTCACTCCTCCCGGAACTCGTCAACTAAGAGAAAGGTATCAGATGACTATATTAGAGTAACTGAAATTCACTCCATTCCCCATCCGCCAGGCTGCTCCTATGTGAGACAAGTGTGGTGGTGGAATGAGAGAGGTGACTCGGCCATCTGTATCCTATATTCTCACTTCTATATTTTATTTTAATTCTTTTTATTATGAAGAAGTTTGTGACGAGCAAAACGTGAATAAGAGGCTTCATACCAGTCCGCCCTCCCCCCTTAATACACAATCTATTTATATATAGAGAATAGTACCAAATGGTGATCCACTGAGTCTTGCGAGACAAAAAGATAAAAAAATATATATTCACATCAAGTTTAGCTGATACCATGGTTACAACGGTAATTGATTAATTTACTGAACTTTCTTCAGTATGCTTTATCATGCTTAGGACAACAATATTAAAATACTAAGTGCATTGCCTGGAAATTCACTATACTTTAATCCGATCGAGAAGATGTATGCAATCCTTACTAGACGTGTGGACAGGCATGAGCTAACAAGACTGCAATAAACTGTTAAAGAAATAATTGATGATATGTCAAAGACTTATGAGAGAAGGTAGAAATATCAAATTTGATTACATTTTTATTAACAAAAAATAGCAAAGTATAAACTCACGTGCGCACTGATACAGCGATTTGGGAGTAAAGTTAGTGTGGAGATTACACTAAAAATGAAATTTTATGGAAGTACAAAGTAAGAATATACTGTCTCTAGTTCTTTCTAGTTATTAGGAAGGAAAACAAATCGATTAAAACCTTAATTTGTTTGACCCATTAACCTCGGTTACATGAAAGTGTTGATAGGTTTGATAAATTTAGAATCTTAAGTCTTTTTAAGCTTGTTGGAAGATATCCAAGCTCAATTTATGTTAGGCCCCAGTCACAACAAGCTAACGACCTGTTTCCGACCACCTGCGACCGAAAATCAAGAAATAGGTTGGCGACACAAAACCTAAAAAGAGGTAGTCTCAGGTGGTCGGCGAGTAGTTGTTGACCGGTGGGCTACTAGTGGCCTACTAGTAGCACACTAGTGGGCGTCCGGGTTGCGATCAGTGTAGCTGCCACCTGGCATCGGGCGCTAACAACCTACGAGTAGTTGGCCACTGATGATCCACCAGTCGTCCACCTATCAGCCACTAGTCACGACCATCAAACTTCGGGCTGGTCTCCGGTGACCACCTCTCGTTCGCAACGAGTCTTCGTTGGTCGCTCACTATTCAACGATGGGTGGCCCACCAATCGGTGAGCGGTTGGCGAGCGGTTCGCCAACGGTCGTCAATTCATAAGGATCCTATATATAGGGCAGCTTTTGGTGGCTCGGCACACATCTCTGTCTACCTCAATAGAGTCAACACCATGAGCACTCCACTAGTACCTCACCAACTAGTGATTCTAGCACAACTCGCACTTCAAGAACAGCAAGATGTCATTGCAGTTATCTTCCTCCTGTATCGCCTGAGGCAACTGTTGAAACGCACAAGGCCACGGTATTAGATGCTCCCCTGGATATATCGGCATGTACAGTACGATCCGGTTTGATTTGTACTGGTGGTAGAGTGGTCGGCCGCTAGTTGCCAGATGTCGTGACTGCAACAAAGACTCACACTGAGACCAGTGGCAGATCGATTGCCCACTATTCGCCAATCAATGGGCGATCACTCGCCCACCAGTGAGCGATCAATCGCTTGGTGGTGGGCGACTGTTGGACGACGGGTTGCCCACTACTCAGTTTTGACAGCTCCTGATTGGTTGCCGACCACCTGCCACCACGTGCGTTTGATCGGCCACCACCTACGACTGGACGCTCACCGGTTGGCGACAATCTTTTTTAACGGTTAATTGTCGCCAACCGATCGAAAACCAGTTGTCGTCCGATCGGCCACCAGTGTTCGACCAATCTTCGTCTGGTGGACGACCTCTGAAGGAATCTATGCTGTTCAAACTGGTTGCAGGTGGTTTTCGATGTAACATCGACAACCAACAGATATCAATCTTGCTCGGCCTATCAGCTACGACCTGATTAGCGACTACCAGCGACTTCCAAAGACTACCTGCACCTGGCTTGCGACCACCTGGTCGCCGGTGGTCGGAAAAAGTTCGTAAGCTTGGTGTGACTGGACTCCAAACCTCAATGCTAACAAATATCTTTCATGTTCTCAAAATGGGAACGTTGGCAGGTACAGGTACCGATAATGAGTGAAAATTAAACAATGCATATAAATAATTCCTCTTTATTTTTAATGAAATGTTAGGTACAAAATCAAGAATTTTCAAAAACTTACAATAATTAGCTTACATTTAAAACAAAAATACTCTTAGAAAATAGCTATTTGATTATATAAGCTCTCTTTCCTTTAGAAATATTTAACAATGAACAGTTCAATTTTTCCTTTCCGTCCTACAAGCGCAGATGTTTTTATTAGCAAGGTTATTTATAAAATTACTCGTGAATAAATTATCAAATAATAGAATGTGAGAGTAGTGTGAATGAATTGTTTAATGATGGGATTTACAACATGAGCACCAAGAGAAACTGTATGCCTAAATCCTTTGCAAAATAAAGTTCTAAATTATATATGAACCCATTTGAGCTACAGAGCATCCAAAGCTTATAGCCAAACCTGACTGGTTTCTTCTTGTTGAGCGGCTTGAAACTGTAAAGTCTTCTGTATGCCAATATTGACTCAACTATACTAAGGATTTGGTGAAAAACCCCGCACTGCTGACATTTTTCTCTTAACATATTTAGAATAGAGAGGACGTTTTCAAACTTTGATTGAGCCAAATTATTATTGGCAGCAATAAGAAGATATTTCTTGATTGCTCTAAAATCGCTCTGTACTCTTTGTTTTTTAATATAAGGGTGCTTCTGTATCCTTGCTTGTTGGCTAGTAGTCATCTTCTGCTGGAAAACGATGATATTTATGTCATTATTAGCAGCAGTCCCAGAAGTGATCCATCTCGTGTTCATTCTAGTGAAAGCACTGGTCATTTTTGACTCGTCTAGCGTGCAGGTTCGTTCGATCGACAATATGTAAAAGTATTTCGAGTGATAAAAATCTGAAAAATTGAGAAGATATCCTCACCACTGTAGACTGCAACGCAACTTGGTGTTTGCAGAACATAATATGACCCTAAAGAAAGATTTTCTTTTTTTCTCCATCATTTTTAGTCTTTATGAGTGATAATGCTGCAATCAGAACGTTTTTCTACCGCGTCTATTTTCACTTCACCTGCAACTTTTTCCAGTTTCTAATCCTTATCAGGAATATTATCACCTTTTTTTCATCACTGGCAATATCCTCATCCCCACTGACTAGAGGAAGGATGACAATATCGACATCGCCATTGGTATTATCGCTTCATTTATTTCACTTCCTAGGATGAAATGTTGAGTTCGATGTGCTGACGACCTTGAAGTATAAAGAAAATGCATTTTAGTCAAACTACTCAATAAATAATATACAATCATAATTATTTTTTTTATTTATTCGCATTTTTTTCCTTTCCGTATTGTTTTGGGTTTTCGATAGTATCAGAGCATATCGGGGTAATTTGATTACAATTGGTTTCTAAAGAAAAAGTATATGTATAATATTAAATATTATATATATATAATGAATATAATATTATGATATATATTAAATAATTATCAAATATTATATATGAATAATAAATATAATATTATGATATATATTAAATAATTATCAAATATTATATGATATAATATTAATAATAAAAAGACACTGCTCAACTATTGTTCATTTTTATACGTAACTATATTGACTTAATTACAAAATCTGTATACATTATTTTTATAAGAGCACATACGTATTATTTACCCTAACTTAAATTAGTTAAAACAATTGTAATTGTATATAAGCGTTAAGGAGTTTATATTTGAAAATATTATGGTACATCCAAAATTTCAATAACATACCTGTAAAACGAATTAGCTTCCAGTCTTGAAATACACTTAGACAGTAAATAATCGCGTTTATACCTATAAGTATACAGTCACGATAATATCTAACAGATTAGAATAAGTTTCAACACGATTTATTCGGATATGTAAAATAGGGTATATTTTGTTACCAACCACCGACAACGTTCACATTTTAGAACATTAATTACAAATTACTTTTAAAGTGATTTTAAACTTAGTTTTATATAAATTATTGATCATTTGTTTGATCAGTGTTTCAAAATTTGGCTTTAATATATATTTCTTCCATATCACTCATTCACGTCCATTTACAATGATAATATTGAAAACATTAAAAAATAGCAATTTTGACAAATTCTATAAAATATGCTATGCTGATTAATTAATTTAGGATTTAAATTTTATGAATATTGGTTCTTTTAGCTTTCAAAAACCAAACGAAACTATAAATTACTTTAGACTATTGTAATACTCTATTTTCCATCTTTATTTGAGTATAACTAAAGATAAGGAATAATTCGTAAATGCGAGTAATTTTTTACCTTAAATTTAGAATAAACTCATATAAGTTGGAGATACAGGGCTTTGCAAAATTTCTGTTACACTCGTTTTTTATCTTTCCAGAGGCTTATTTGTGATATAACCCCGTCAAAGAAACTTAAAGTTCTACTTTTCCAGCTTGTGTCATTAAAACATTTTTCTATTGTGTGCATGTCTGTCTAGATGGAAGTGAAAAGAATCGAAAAGTTTGCTCTCCTCAGCTCCGGCCAAAACATGTCAGACACTGATAAGCGGCACATCGCTAGTTGGATGACATTCATAGAGTTTCGGAGAAGCTTAAAAACCGAAAATATCTAAAAGATTGAACTCGTTCAGGCACCCCTAAAGTTATCAACCTGTCGTCGCCTTCTCAACGAAAGAAAAAGTCATGGCAATCGATTTCTAACTTTTTCTAATAAAAAAACTTCGTGTTCGATCCAGTCATCAACAAGTAGAAGTAATGTATGGTATGTTTCGACATGGTCGTCTCCGAGAACAGCTACGTACTCACGACTAAGTAGCCGGCATCTGTGATGATGCCAATCGTCTTGTTGTAGAAGAAGGTGGTCTCCGACTTTCAGCAGGACGATGCTCCGGCCCACACAGCAGAAACCGGGCAACTTCTTATCGAAAGATTTGGCCACCGCAATCGCACTACCTCAATCCTCGAATACATCGGGTGGATGTATTTTGAGGGCAAGGCTTTTAATATCCACCACAGTAACGTTGATGAGATGAATTCCTCCTTAAATTTGTGTGGACCAGCATGAGGAAGGACTTCGCCCACAACGTTTGCCTGGCCTTCAGGTCTTGCCAAATTGGTTAATATTTTAAAGTAAACATATATTGCTATGTTAAAACAACACTAACGTGTCGAAATTTTTAAAAACCTTCATTGTGCCTTTTAATGAAGGGGTTCAAAAAATGAAAACAGTAATGTAGCAATACCCGGTATATAATAAATGACCTTTCTCGACAACAGTATCAATAACGGAGTTGTGCATATTTTTGCAACACAATTGTGATTTTATCATGTAAATAAGAAACTTATATAGAATAGTATAATATGTAGAATTGTAGAATTTTTTCTTAGCGATTTTCTTCGTTTACCCCTTAATTTTAACATAATTACATGTATATTTACACGTACCTTTTATATTATTTTAATTAGAATTTATACATATAAGTGTCGTAGAATTGCTCATAGTCTGGTCCAATAATTATTCTACTCCTTGATCTGGACACACCGCTTTTGTCTAAGTCGATGGTATTGACCCTATCTCTCAACCTACGATCATATATATATATATATATATATATATATATATATATATATATATATATATATATATATATATATATATATATATATATATATATATATATATATATATATATATATATATATGTATATATATATATATATATATATATATATATATATATATATATATATATATATAGATAGGCTTTAATTCCAACTGAACATGCGAATTCTGGTTAGAGGCGGGTTGTGCCGTAACCAGGATTCTCACTATAAAAGTCCCACTTGTTACTGGAGGGAGGTTTGTGATTGTTGAATTCTAAGAGTGCATAATACAGGTTGAATAAATTAGCTAAATGGATTCTTACTTACATAAAGTCTTGCCATGGGTACGTCAAAAGGAGGAGCCAAAAATAAACACACGTACAAAAAATAAACTTTACTCTACACAAATATAATAATTAGCAATAGTTAAACGGGCAAAATTAAGGATTAAATATTAAACACTGACCTTAAGCGTCTAGATTTATAATGACTCAATGGGAGTATCAATCACTGTTAATTAAATAGGTAATTTAAGAATAGAGGGACACTGGGTTTACAGATTACCATTAATTGTGATGGATTGGAGAGACGACTACTCAGGTCTAGACGGGGTGATTTAGGTGGCGTTAACACGAATTCTCGGGGAGAGGGGGGATAAGACGACGGGTTCGGGGCTGCTGGCTGCAGTTCCGGTTAGTTCACTGCTAACTGGATGTGACACTAACAAATAGTAACTTCCAGTAACTATTTGGATGTTCCTTTTCTTGCTCAAGTTACGTTGAGCAACGGAGCGTATTCTTCTAGTAACAGACTCTGCGCGGCGGGATTTACTTCAGGAACACTTCGAGACAGCGACCAAGTTGACTCGTAGGTGCGTTGGCAGTCGATACCTTACGGCAACGACTCTCGTCAACGTGTGGGTTACGCGAGTAGGTTTGGGACACTGCTCTAGAGAAACGAACGGCGATGTTATTTATACCGCGGATTGTGGGAAATCGAGAGAGAGATTCCATTCACGACTATTCGCTTATCGCAGCGCCTTCTGGACAATCTCCATGGTATCATAAAGAAGGCAAATAGAATTTAGGCTTCTCTGTGAGAGAGGCCTTCTTTCGTCAGACTTCCTTTCACCAGTTAGAGGGAGGGGAGGGGGACGGGAGAGAGGAGACAAAGGTCAACTCATACGATAATTTTTTTCGTTCCCACGATTGTCTGGCGACATGCGAGTATGTACGTTCCATACCCTCAAAATAAAATATAATTGGAATGGATACTTTTATATATAATGAAATATTCCCACACAGACTGTTATTTAATAAATTCTAGCCAGAAAGGACAGTTAGAGGCCACAAAAATATAATTCCCTTGAAGGACACTTACAGCTTGACTTTTTATGTAAAAAAAGATTGAGAGACCTTGTAGAGAAATGGCTACATTACGCACCCTGGAGGAGTATAGGTACATTAAAGACCTACCCCTTCATAAGGAGAAGCGTGGAAAAGGTAGCCGAAGAATAATTATAACTGCTTACCCTGTTTGATCTCCCCACCGCTGTGGACAGTTGGAGCTAACATCTGTTTTAAGGCGACCACATAAGGTCCTTAAACGAAGCTCTAACGATCCAATTACCTACGAGACCCATAAACCCGTAGTTATGGAAAAAAAAGCGGTGCGAGTCAAAAGGCACGCCAAGTAGCGGTGCAGTTGCGAGCCTCTAATTAGCGAGCTGACTTGGGCACCCCAGTGCCACCTCAGGAATTCTCGCTCTCCCCAAATACTAACTCACCATTCGCTGTCCCCCCTTGCCTCTGTTGCCTGGTCCCTTTCTCCTTTAGATGGGGCGGCAATCCGCCTATAAATAAGCCCCGCAAAGAAAGAGAGAAGATTATCAGAAGTCGATGCACCAGAGAAGGATTAGTTCGTGAAGATCGATCCTTCAGCCAAACAAGAAGATTAGAAGTCGATACGCCAGAAGAAGGGTTAGTTCGTGAAGATCGATCCTTCTGCCCTACAAGACTATTTCCGTTAGAAACAATAGGATCAGATTGAAAAAATTGATCCACCACTTTTCAGGCCGTATTAACCTAAATAGTCAAGCTTTATATCGGTGCCATACCGAAGAATCCTTTACAGACTGCGAAGAAGTCTGACTGAAAAAAAAGCAAAGCCGCCCACCCTCGAGTGACTCTCACTTCTTAAGCTCGTAAGAGTGAGAGGAGAAGAACCAAGCCTGAACGAGCTCCCGTTCTTTAATTACGTTGAATAACCGGCCCCCTCCTCGACGAAATTTCAACCATCATACACTACACTTCAAAGCGAGAGATAAGTCCTCCAGCGACATCCATCAATCCCTATTACCTCCTGTCATTTAAGTTAAAAAGAACATTTATATTCATATTGCGATAGTAGGAGTTTAAAACGTTTCACGTTTTAAAGGGGAGTAGAAACCATTGTTCTTGAACCTCGATCATATGTGCTTGTAGACGAGAGTACGTTAATTTAATGTTTAACGCTAATCAAATAGAGTCGCGATAAAAATACTAATCGGCAATTGGTATGTTTACGGGAAGCCTATTTGTATATTTTTGTCATTGTATCCGTGCGAAAGATCTTAGATGCCAAAAATAGAAATGTGTTAACTGTTGGTTGGTTATAGTTACGTGTTTCATTTAAAATAAATGTTTATTTTGGCAGATATCTGATGTTTCCTCTTATCCTTATGTATTTAAAATAGCCAATTTTTACGAGTCCATTTCATCCAACCACTAACGGAATCTGCAAGAAATTAAACGGGACTCTCAAAAATATATTGAAGGAGTTGTGTTAAAACAACCCTACACAGTGGCACAGATACCTGTCTGCAGCCTTTTTCGCCTGCCAAGAAATACCTCATCGGACGTTGGGATTCTCGCTCTTTGAGCTATTATACGGGAGAAATGTGCGAGGTCCTATGTGTATTCTTAAGGAATTATTTTCCAACGCGAAGCTCGAACAAGAAATCAAATCGTCTTACGCCTACGTGATGGATATGTGCGAGCGCCTAGAATACTGCTCTGGCTTAGCTCGAGAGAACGCCGAGAAAAATTTAGCCAAATACCGGGACTACTTCAATATGAAAGCAGAGGCGTGAAAATTAAAGGCAGGAGATGAAGGCTTATTATTACTCCCGACCGAAAATAATAAGTTATGGGCCCAGTGCAAGGGACCGTTTGAAGTAATCGAGGCACGGGGTCCAGTCGATTACTTGATAGATACCCCCACAGGGCGAAGAACCTATCACATAAACATGCTAAAAAATATCACCGCCGCGCGTGCATAAGGAATATTAGCCTTCTAGACGAAGAAGAACCGATGGATGCCGTTTACCCGAGTACGCCCCTGCAAGTCATACACACCGTGTGTGTGGAACAAGACGAGGAATACAAACTTCCATCGCTCTCACCTACCCCGGAAGACCCTCGGGTGGATTTAAAGATAAATCTTCCCTTAGAGATTCAACAGAAAGCGGAAATGTTGAACTTACCTATGGAATTCCCAGAAGTCATTTCTGAAACCCCCGGATGTGCCAAGGATTTCATCCAGGAAATAAAACTAAAAACTAATTCATTGGTTCGAAGCAAACCATATCCTCTACCGATCCACCTACAAGAAGCCTTCAATAAGGAAGTCCGGAATTTATTAAAATTGGGAATTTTAGAGCCATCGGAGTCCGATTATTGCTCCCCCATAGTAATGGTTAAGAAACCTGATCAATCATTTCGGATGTGCGTGGACTTCCAAAAATTGAATTCAGTGACCGTTTTCGACGCCGAGCCCATCCCGCTAATAGATCGAAATCTCCATTTATTTGAAGACGCTAAATTCATCACCGAATTGGATTTGTGTAAAGCGTACTATTAAATACCTCTCGCTAAGGAGTCAAAAAAACTGACGGCTTTTGCGACTGAGAGAGGTCTGTTACAGTTTACCAGGCTACCCTTCGGACTATTTCCAGCCGGTAGCAATTATAATAGAATGATGAGGTGAATTATCGCTGGCCTAAGTGACGTTTCGTCTTACTTCGACAACGTGTACTTAGCTACCCGTACATGAGAGTTACACTTACACGCCTTACGCTCATTGCGGAAGAAATTGAAGGAGCAAGGTCTAACCGCCGGGCCGACCAATTGTTATTTTGCCTACGAATCCATTGACTAACTGGGATTCAAAATAGGACAAAAACACTTGACTACCCAGCAAGAAAAAGTGGACGCTATAGACAAGATGCCCCGGCCGAAAACAAAGAAACAACTCCGATCGCTTATGGGAGCCGCCTCATTCTATAGGCGTTTTGTGCCCCACTTTGCTTCCATTGCGGCCCCACTGAATGATTTGTTAAAAAAGACAGCGTCAGACCCTGTCACGTGGAACCCCCATGCTATAACTCAGTTGGAGGTTCTAAAAGGAAAACTCGTAACTGCGCCCATTCTTCGCTTACCAAATCCCAACAAGATCTTCGGCATTCGCACAGACGCTAGTCAAAACGGGTTAGGCGGAGTATTGCTTCAATACGAAGATGACGAAACAGCTTATCCCATAGCTTATGTCAGTATGGAACTTTCGAGTAGAGAAAAAGCCTACGCTACAATCGAAATCGAAGCTTTGGCCATAATATGGTCCATAGGTAAATTCAAATATTATCTAATAGGGCGCGAGTTTAAGTTGGAATGCGACCATAAACCGTTGTCCTACTTAAGTAAAAATAAGAGTAGGAATGGAAGACTCCTGAGATGTAGTTTACTCTTGATGGAGTACCAGTACTCCATTTACTATATAAAAGGGTCCAACAATTGTATGGCCGACTCTTTAAGTCGGAACCCTGTCGACGATTAAGGAGCAGCCCCACTATTGTATTATAGGAAAGTTAATTGAAAATCAGTAGAATTGTAATTAAGTAGGTGCGAGTAACCCCCTAGTGGTAGGTAAGAAGATCCTAAGTTGTCACAGTAATATAGGAATTAATGTAAGATCAGGTAAAATGTTATCGAGGCATTCTCGAGTGAATTAGAATTTATTGTATAATATAATGTTCCATAAGTTACCCATGTATATTATTGTAAGCGTCGGATTGGAATAACCCCTCCCTCCCCGTTAATTTCTTTAGGAGGGAGGTAAATGTAGAGAAAAAAAAACATTAACCATCCTGGAGGAGTATAGGTACATTAAAGCCCCCCCCCCCCTTCATGAGGAGAAGCGTGGGAAAGGTAGCCGAAGAATAACCATAACTGCTTACCCTGTTTGATCTCCCCGCCGCTGTGGACAGTTGGAGCTAACATCTGTTTTAAGGCAACCACATAAACTCCTTAAACGAAGCTCTAACGATCCAATTACCTACGAGACCCATAAACCCGTGGTTATGGAAAAAAATGCGGTGCGAGTCAAAAGGCACGCCAAGTAGCGGTGCAGTTGCGAGCCTCTAATTAGCGAGCTGACTTGGGCACCCCAGTGCCACCTCAGGAATTCTCGCTCTCCCCAAATACTAACTCACCATTCGCTGTCCCCCCTTGCCTCTGTTGCCTGGTCCCTTTCCCCTTTAGATGGGGCGGCAATCTGCCTATAAATAAGCCCCGCAAAGAAAGAGAGAAGATTATCAGAAGTCGATGCGCCAGAGAAGGATTAGTTCGTGAAGATCGATCCTTCAGCCAAACAAGAAGATTAGAAGTCGATACGCCAGAAGAAGGGTTAGTTCGTGAAGATCGATCCTTCTGCCATACAAGACTATTTCCGTTAGAAACAATAGGATCAGATTGAAAAAATTGATCCACCACTTTTCAGGCCGTATTAACTTAAATAGTCAAGCTTTATTTTTGGTGCCATACCGAAGAATCCTTTACAGACTGCGAAGAAGTCTGACTGAAAAAAAGCAAAGCCGCCCACCCTCGAGTGACTCTCACATCTTAAGTTCCGTAAGAGTGAGAGGAGAATAACCCAGTTTAACGAGCTCCCGTTCTTTATTTACGTTTAAGAACCGGCCCCCTCCTCGAAGAAATTTCAACCATCAGACTCAACACTTCAAAGTGAGAGATAAGTCATCCAGCAACATCTGGCAATCCCTAATACCTCTTGTTATGTAAGTTAAAAAGAACATTTATATTCATATTGCGATAGTAGGAGTTTAGTACGTCTCACGTTTTAAAGGGGAGTAGAAACCATTGTTCTTGAACCTAGATCATATGTGCTTGTAGACGAGAGTACGTTAATGTTTAACGCTAATCAAATAGAGTCGCGATGAAAATACTAATCGGCAATTGGTATGTTTACGGGAACCTATTTGTATATTTATGTCATTGTATCCGTGCGAAAGATCTTAGATGCCAAAAATAGAAATGTGTTAACTGTTGGTTGGTTATAGTTAAGTGTTTCATTTAAAATACATGTTTATTTTGGTAGATATCTGGTGTTTCCTCTTATCCTTATGTGTTTAAAATAGCTCTTCCTTAAGAACAAAACTACTGAATTAGCAGTCTTAGACAAAGCCTTCTTTATCATAGAAGTAACTCACGCACCTCAAAGCATACCACTACAAAAAGGGTGTGAAAGAGTATAGTGATCAAAATATAGGGTCATTCTACGACAGACGTCTTGCTATGTATATCTACACCCCATTTCTCTTGCTGCTTCACTTTGCAGAGCGAGGGAGTAGGACCGTGAGGCTAATGCAGTGGTTTTTTGCTTGTAGTTTCCCTTTCTCTAACTCTGCGAACGCAAGCTCTCTGAATGAGTTGTCCAGCACGAGGGTAAAGAAAGACAGTGTTAAATATAGAATGAGTTAGAATGACAAATAGTTTAGGAGTCCGTCGCAAGTTGACATCTTTATTATGGTAAATGGATATACCAAAAAATTGTACTGCATTGTTGTTAAGATTTTCATATCAATATCAATATACCAGTGAAATATTGAGGAATAAATAGCAATAAGCTAAATATGACCCAAACAATCAAAATGATACATAGAATAAAATACAAAATTTGACCAAATACATAAGATCGGTAAAATATAACAGATAAGCAGACGAAGCACTGTGAAAATTACAGCATGCACAAACTTATACAGGAAGCTCAGCAGCGTATCTAGAGTCCTTTGGAAGTAATGAGAGCATGTGTCTATGCTCTTCAGCAAGGTACACTCCCTTAGAGGTTTGGTGCTAGCCCACTCTTCGGTAATGATGTCTTCAATTACTCATTCGAAGATGACTGATGACATCCTATTGAAGCTCTTAACCTGTCAGAGGCTTCCCAGTGGATTTATTTCTGTAGCCTGAGACAGACAGTTCATAGTTGTGTTATTTCTGTCTTGAACCACTGTCTGGGGTATTGTCCTGCTATATAATTACATTATGGATGTTTTATGGCGATGTGCCAGGCTAAAGAAGGTATGTAATCTCTTAGGGAAGCTTGCTATTTTTTATATTCATGGTTATTTCAATCTGTGAGAGGAGCCACCACACGACATGACCTGCAGTACAATGCTATTGCGTAGCAGCCATTATACAATACTTTTGGCCCTATGCACTATCGATTTCATTGTTACCATGGCCTACTGCTGAATTTAATTTCGGCTGAGGTTGAGAACAACTACAATGAATACCTCCCTAAACCATTCGGCGTCGCTTCTACTAAAGGTTAATCAACCCCTTCTGACGGGATTTACATGGCTTTCTTTCTTGTGCAAGAAGTAGTCTGCAGCTAATCCTGTCCAGATTTCACCTATCTTCTAGGTAGATGTATATATTATAGTGTATAAATGTCAAGAATTGCTTATACCCATCCTAAATGGATTAGTTAAATTTCTATAATCCTTCTTAATATCACATAATATAAGTAATCCCAACTCAATGGATATCTAAACTTACGAAATTTCGATCTCATGGTAAGGCTAAGAATCACCTTCAATAACGTACGGCATGACAAGCTATCAACTGCGATTTTGGCTATACTGAAGTGCATGATTTTCTGGTTTATTTTACCAAAACTAATATCCTACACTACTGCTGATATCAACGCCAACACTATTACCAGAATGTGAATAACCTCGACAAGGTAGATCGCATCGATTTCTAGGCGTTAAATTTGATGGACGCTTCGCCTGGAGGCAAATACTCCAAGAATTAGAAATTCATGTACTCGAGATATTCAAATTCTTTGCTCTGTGGCAATCAGCACGTAAAGACTAATATGAGTAATAACCTCATAGAGTTATACCATTGTTTTCTTCACTCTCTGCTAGACTAGAGGCGCGATTACTATTCTAAAATCCGTTTGTCTACTGAAGAAGGTCAACTCTATCTATGACAGTGATGTTTGACTGGCGACTAGTAACCAGTAACTTAGGCATCTCTGCTATAGAGAACCTACTTGTAGACGTGGTGTAGATGCCACTCGCTTTACATCGTACACAGAGAAAAATGCCCTATCGGTCCTCATTCAACGGGAGTCGATCTCGATTCAGTCGTAGGAAATTCGTTGGAGAGTTTGACTTAAATTTCGTCCTGTGCGGCCCAAGCTTTTGCTGAAGACACCATTGTGGCCTAACTATCATTATAACTTTTCGCCATTCCTCTACTCTTAAAGCTCCCGCAATAGTGCGAGTATTGGTTCATATTTCTTGGAGCATGCATCTTGCTTGTCCCACCTGATTCGCAGGAGTCATTGGCTTCCATAAAACCTCCCCCCACCTGTTTGAATCCAAAATAGCTCTTCCACGTGTTGTGCAGCCTCCATGGTAGCGCTGGTTACAAGAAACCACTCGGTATGGACTATTACACGCTTCGTCACTCCCTAATTACCTTTGGCATATATTACTGATATATTGCGAAAGGAGAAATTATCCCCGAGTGGTGATCGCTTTCGAGCGTTTATAGTCACTCTGGGGTGACTAGTTTATGGAGAGGTGATATTGTGTAATTTTCACAAATTGACGTCACTTCTTCAACTCCTATGGACACCAATTCCTGGTGAATATCATATTCAGTAGGTTCTGCCTGCTGCAATCTGGCTAATGGACTAAAATTTTCTTTCTTGATCGCGAGTTGAAATATAAGTATTTTGTAATGCTAATTAGTATTAATATGAAAATCAAATCAAATTAAACAATTGATGATTTTTGCTTGAAATTCAGAAATTTATGTCTATCCATGAGGGAGGTAACACTTTTGACTGCGTGCATACCTAGGAATGCTTGAAGAATTGAATTGAGTGAACTTAGGTGAGCTTAAGTCATTTTGTGAAAGGGGCTCAATGGAGTTATTAGGGATGAGAGTGAAAAAATGAGGAGTTTTGGCGCGGAGCAAGATCATTATATTCCTCTAGCCAACTAAGAGTTCTTCTTAAGAAGATGGATCTACTTCACTCAGTTTGCGTTTTTACTGGGTAGAAAGAGCGTGAAGAAAGGAGTATGATTGCGAAAGGTAAGGAAAATTGTCCTGTCTGATAGGATGTGATGTCTGGTCAGACTGTGATATTCGTCATGAGGGAGTAAGTGCAGTCTCTTATATTCATTTGCTCGTACTCAAGCAGATTGTTCAAGTTCTTCATGACATGAAGAAATATGTGTGTCCTTTTGTTTGTTTTAATCGATACTGTGAGAAAAATATTCCTACGGGGTTGAGATGGAGGGTCAAACGATTTATCAGGTAATATTTATGATTACAAATGTAATAGAGGTTTAAAATGTGTATTTTTTTCAAAAAGATAGGCAAGCTAAGTCCCTGTGAGAGCGCAGGATATTTCCCTTTTTACTCTCTCAACCAATCGAAATAGACCTCATATATTGCGCCTCAAATGTAAGCTAAGTACTATTGAGTTCTTTGCATTCGCTATTTTGTATTAACCGTCACTACATTAGTGTTCCAAAGTCGTAACAATGGTAAATTGTTTTTAAAAAATGGCCAGGTTCTCTGCACAGACTGAAAAACCAAACCATCATTTTGCTATTCTCCGCTCCAAACACATGGCAAGAACCAGATAAGTTTTTCGAGTTGCATATCAAATAAGATTGGAAACAACAGACAGGAATTTAAAGTTGCGTGTCATTGCGCCTTGAAATTTTTCGTTGAACTATAGTCCAAGTCTATTTCTATCGTTTGCGAAATTGAAATAATCGAGAGACTAAGCCAGGTTAGATTGAGTACTCTCCTGACTCTTTCAGCAAAGGGGGCTTGATCCAAAAGTCTAAGCGATGCTTTGCGCACGGTATTGGCTCGGTACTGGAATTAGTTGTGGCACCTTCGTGCTTGATTATTTATGTTTTTTTGAGTTTCTAGTAGAAGTAGAATTCTAGAAAAGGCATATTACACCACATGGTGATAAGGTAATATGTGGGCAATTTGATGCCTTTAAAAACAATTGTCTAATTCTCTACGCAATCGTCCATGCCACTTTTTGGTGGCGGAGTCCTCTTCAGTCCATTACTCCAGGATGTAGACTGACCTCAGAGAAAGTGTTAGTCTCTTTTCTGTGAGTTTCAACATTAACAACTCAGTGGTGGCAAATTATTTTACTAAGCTCTACTCAGACGACTTTTTTGTGCGGTTCCGATGCCTAAGCCAGAGCGTCTATCAATCATAATCGGAACAGCACCTCTTGCTATGCCGAAGCGCATGGACTTCGTTTTGCTCTGCCTAAGAATAAGGTGAAGAACTTTTGTAGAATACCACGAACAATGGATTCCATTGCATCTGCTTAGGTATCTCAAATGTGATTGTGCCGTTGCACGTCGCCATTCGTACTCGAAGCATTTCTTATTTTGAGCAAAGAAACTCCTTCAACTGATCGATATAGATCTCGGGTTTATCTCGCCCCTGGATGTGACCAAGAAGCCACCCTAGACTGTACCACCTGTGAGCATTTGTCGCTACGAATCTGCTTCCAAAGCTTAGACAGCAGAATAGTATTGTGTTCGATCTTTATGGAGCCCATACCCAGTTACGTTGGTGTGTTTACACGGTATACGAAACATTCCAAATCTATAAGGGGGTCGAGTTTAATCCAGGTCTACAAGATGCTGCAAGTGTCCTCACGGCCGAGCTGTTACAATACACCAACTATGCAGAGATTATGCGATGTCCCAAGTTTGAGAGAAAATTGTTACCTGGTCTGCTGCTGTTGCTAACCACTGACCATTGTGCTTGAGACTAGTTCGGGGATATACAACTGCATTGCTTTACAGCTTTGGGAGAGGCTGCCATGTTCTACTCTATATAGCTTTCTGGATGCTGGATTCGTGCTTGAACATGGCTTCATCACTACTTTCCGTTATATTTCTTTATTTGTAATATGTTATTTTGTATTTTTAATTTACCATAATGATTGGCTGCTTATTTTGGGGACATCCATGGACCCTTCAGCGCTCTTCGGTGAAGAATTCTCCTTAATAAAAAAACAAAAAATGTCTTGGTTTCTTCGATAAAAACAGGGCTCTTCGTCTGTGCCCCCCTTCCTCCTGCGCGAAGCTTGCCTTTGCAGTTTAAAAGGTTTGCTACCTCATATAAACGTAAGAACGCCCACCTCAAAGTTACACCGCCAGCCAAATGAGTCGATGAAGATGAAGAGTCTGGCTTTTGCACTAAGCCCAATCAAGTCCATAATCTCTCGAAGGCAGTTACATCAAAGCGCAACCCGCAGTCAAAAGTTACGAGAGATCTTTCTACTAGCCATCTGCGGCCATTTTAAGTGGGTTTTTTCCTCGAATAAATCCCGAGCCGCTGATCTTAAATAGACCTTGGGGCAGTTTCTTTAGTAGAATTGCCCTAACTTCAAGCAAACTGTAAGGTGCTGTGGAGGCTCGTTTTTTTCCGTTATCTTATATGTTTACAGTAAGTAAATCATGCTTGCTGCGTCCTTCCTGCTAACAATATTGGTGAAAAGGATTTTTGTGAGCTTTCAACCTCAGGATGTTTCTAGCGTAGGCACGTGAGAACTTTACACCCGATGTGGTCTTGGTTCTCTACTTGTCTCTAACTCCTCCGTGAATACAGTCGGATTTCAGATGCACCTAAACATAATATTTTCTGTTGATTTCTTATACGTTTTTTACTCAGCATAATTGGAAGAGTTTGGAAGTCCATCACGTCGAAATAGGGTTGCCGACGCTCTTTCTTTTGTTTAGGAACCTGCACGGTAGAGATACCCTTAGGTGAAGAAATATTTTTTCAATTCCATGGGGCCAGTCCTAACAGACCTCTTCAAAGTGTTGTATATAGGAGTCTAGGTAGGCTTGTATGCAGACGAACTTATGATCTTTTTTGGTGAGGCAGAGCCTGGAGCACGTAGTCTAAAAGGTCTTAACTGCTTCTATCACTATGTCGTCACACAAGGGTTTCTTTTTCATTGGCAAAAACCAAAGTTGAGTAATTCTGTCAACCACAAATAGATTCTGGGGCATAAGACATGTACTAAATAATATAAAATTGCCAGAATTCTGAAGTGCCAACTTAAAAATTCTATAAGAAAGTATAAACTAAAATCAGCGTGGCAATTTTGCTTATGTAGCACATAGATTTCTTTCTCTTAAAGAGTTAGAGATAAATGTTCTGAATGTATATGGGAATACAGATCACTGACCGAGAACCACTTTTCAGGAAAAACAAGCTGAATTTAGGTAGGTAGTCGATGACCTTCATATTAGTGACCATTTTT
This sequence comes from Ceratothoa steindachneri, assembly GCA_963969495.1. NCBI lineage: Eukaryota > Metazoa > Arthropoda > Malacostraca > Isopoda > Cymothoidae > Ceratothoa > Ceratothoa steindachneri. The sequence goes on along the minus strand of OZ018322.1, from coordinate 156,818,458 downwards.
TCCATTCAAATATCTTTTTATGTGCCGCTGCCGCATGTGATGCTACTTAGGTGAGGGGATGCTAAAAGAGGGCGTGGTTGCTGCATTTCAGGAACTGATTTATGATGGTTTCACTCGAAGAATTTAATACAGTTGATGGGACCAGGTCTTCCTCGGTAACATCATCGCCATAGCCATACTTACCATTCATAAAACGTCTGGCTATTACGCACGCCATCCGCTTCATTGCAGGCCTGCTGAGTGTGAGAGGGTGTTATAACTGTCCCTCTAAATATTTCGATGAGCTTGGGGTAGGTACAAGTATGATTTGAAGCCTTTACCCCGCTATTTTTATCGGAAGACTACGATTGCATATGTGTGAAGGCTAGTCAAAAGGATAGGAGGCAAGGTCTCGCAAAACACCCTTTTTCTTTAGGACTAAGGGAACGAAATCTCAGACCCCGCGAGGTGAGGGATTCATTTGCCACCGCTTCTTCTTATATTTCTCTCTGTGATGCTACTCAGCTAACATTCAATACACTTCGTGATATCACTGAAAACATATAAGAATTATTTAACACCAAGAATTATTTAACGATATGGTTCCGTCGATTGAGTTGCTTTCCACTCTCTTCCCAACGATATCCATTATGACATGCTTTGAGATCTAAAGTGTTCGCTTTTCGCATCTCTCACTATGCTGAAGTCCAAAGGAGCAATTCTGTCGTCATCAACGGCTCTACCAGACCTAGACTAGATCCTAAACGGGACTCAATTGAAATGGAGTTTATGACCGGCCACTTGAATATAGAGCAAAATTTCGCCCCCTTAGATTTTGTTATAACTGCGCTATAATAATAGATATTTATAATGCGCACTCCAGTGCTGTTAGCCCTCCCAGAGCGTAGGTTGTGTAGCAAGTGTAAAGAAATTTTACAGAGGAGAGAAGGCAATTCTGAAGAGATAAGTCTTCAGGAGACGTTTAAAAGTAGCAAGGGAGATAAAGAATCGGCCTTCGGCCGGAAGATGATTCCAGATCCTAGGAGCACAAACTAAAAAGGGACGGTCACCCATAGAGCATAGGACAGAACGAAGGGTGTTTAGGTGGGGAGAGAAGTTAGACCGGAGTGCCCGAGGATTTTGACGATTGGTAGAGAGCAGAGGAGAGATAAGGTGGAGCCTCGAGTTTTAGGGCCTTATAGGTGATGAGATGATTTTTATAGTGTGTACGGAAGTGAATATGTAACCAGTATATAGCTCCTGTAACAGAGGCATGGAAGAATAGTACAGAGGGCGGCGAAGGAGGAGCCTGGCAATATAGTTTTGAACTAGTTGTAGGGGGCAAAGTGACGAAGAAGGGAGATTCACTAGAAGAGAATTGTAGTACTCTAAGCGTGTGGTGACGAAGGCAAGAATAGCAGTCTCAAGGCTTCGTTGATCAAAATAGGATCAAACACGTGAGAAGATGCGAAGGAAACCGAGGGAAGACTTACAGACACGATGGATGTGTGGTTTAAACAAGAGATGCTCGTCGAAAATAGCACCAAGATTACTGACGGTATCAGAGAAGGGGAAATTGGTTTCCCCAAGATTAAGAGAGGGCAAAAGAGCTTTAGATTTCTCCATCATCGAATCGGTACCAACAAGAAAAACTTCAGTTTTATCGTGATTAAGTTTGAGAAAGTTGGCATACATCCATTCGTTTATGGAGGTGTAGGCTGAAAAGAGTTTGGTAATTAATGAGAGAAGGTCACAGTGGATGAGTAAAGGTATATCTGAGTGTTATCAGCATAGAGGTGGAAGGACAGGCCCAAATCCCGAAGAACGGATGCAAGAGGAATTAAGTAGATGCAGAAGAGGAGAGGACCAATGACTGAGACCTGAAACACCCCAAAATAAATGGGCATTGGCTTGGAGGAGAGGTTATCAAGCGCGACCGACTGAGTGCAGGATGAGAGGTATGAGTGGAACCAATCAAATCCAGTGCGCGAGAGAGCAAGGAAATTGTGAAGACGACCAAGGAGGACAGTGTGGCCGATGGCATCAAAAGCAGAGGAGAGGTCTGGGAGGAGTATGTAGAATGGACGTCCACCCCCTATCGGCTGCTCTACGTAAACCGTCTGCAACATTACGAAGAACGGTTTTAGCAGAATGCTTCGCTTTGATCCCCCACTAGTACATTTCATCTATTTTGCAGTTTAAAATATGGTCATTAAGGCGAGATAAAACCACTCTCTCGAAGACCTTAGAGAGGAATGGAAGCTGTTAGATAGGGCGATAGCTAGATGGTTCAGAGGGGTTAAGATGTATTTTTTTAAGAGTAGGACGAATTGAGGCATGTTTAAAGGAAGAGGGAACCACCGCTGGCGCAAGTGAAGTGTTAATGAGATGAAAAATCAGTGGGATGACAGTAGGGAAAATTTAGTGGTGAATTTGAGTGGAAAGACGTCATTAGTGAATCAAGATTTGTTAGAGCGTATTATCAGGGCAGTTAATTTCTCAGAGGACGCCCGAGTGAGGACTTTAAGTGGCAATGGTCAAGGAGAACAGTATTGGCTTGTTTAGACGACTGAGGTAATACGGCGCGTAGGTTAATAACTTTATCAGAGAAAAATTTAGAAAGAGTAGAGGGGTTGATGGAGGAGAGGTGGGGGAAATGGGGCTAAGCGAGGAGAGACAAGAGAGGAGCCGAAAGATAGTCCGAGGCTCATTCTTGCTCTCAGATAAAAGTTTGTGTGAATGAGCCTCACGCGCTGATTTTAATTTGGAAGAATAATTTGAAGTAGCAAGGCGATAGGCAAGTAATAGGAAAGTCGTGTCCTGGCCACCAGAACGTGCTTTATGAAGGGCTCGCTCATGAGCACGTAAGAACCTCCTTGAACGAAGGAGTTCCATGGTGAACCAAGGAACGCGGTGATGGCGGTTTGAAGAAGGAGTGATAAGGAGGGCATGCGCGTCAAGGCAGGCCATTAATGCTCGGTACAGTGAGTTTAAGGTTTGGTCAGGTGAAGCAGTAGTATCAGTAGAAGGTAGGGCAGAAACAACGTCGTTAAAGAGAGAAGTATTATCAATTGACTATAGTAGCCGAAAGGAGTAGGATCTAGTGACGAGTGAGGAGGTAAGCGTTAGTGAGTATAGAATTTAAAGTTGACTAAGAAGTAATCTGAAATCGTATTAGAAAGCTCCTTTATTGTTAGATTAGAGATATGGAGGCTCGAGATGACTAAGTACAAGGTATTACCATGTATGTGGTGTCGGGGATGACACATGTTGCGTAAGAGAGAAAAGGTCGATGATGTCAATGAATGCACGGAAAAAATTCAGTGTTGTTAAGAAGATTGAAGTCACTGAGAATAAGGAGCGAACCAGTAGAGGATAGGTCAGAGAGAAGGTGACTGAAGTCCTCAAGAAATAAGGACGGAGACAAGCTGGGAGGGCGGTAAAGGACCACAATAGTCAGAGCTGGCAAAGCACGTGAGACAGCAATGAGAATCTTAAATGAGGCTAGAGGGAGGGAGGAGAGAAGATTTAGAGAGAAGGATGAGCTGGAAATCAGTGCAACTCCCCCCATCATGGTGGTTCCGAGTAACATGCAAGAAAGAATTACCCGGAGAGGTTGCAAGAGCAGTGCATGAATCAGAATCAAACCCGAGTCAGGTTTCTATAAGGCCGAGGAAGGAAACCCCAGTGTAAACAACGAGGTCATGGACATACTCTGACTCATTGGTCAGGCTGTTTATGTTCAGAAGAGACGCCGATAGTGACTGCTAATGAGCACAGAAGAAGAAAGGGGGAGATTTGGAGGTGTTGGGTGAAGGAAGAATGGTAGGACGAAATAGGTTCCTAAGGGACGCCGAAAGTCTCGACCCCCTTCTAGTCGAGCGAGTTCTGAAAAAAAAACAGTTCCCTTTATCTTCGCGTATGTAGTTGGCGGAAGACGATAGTTTAAAAAGTTGATTGAGAGGAGTGAGTCCCTATCATACATAGTGGGGGAGAAAGGAGTGAGCCAAGGCGAGAATTATGAAGAACGCAGAGAACGGAAAAACTTAACCCTAACTTAATTCAGAGAATGTGGAAGAGGGTTCGCCTAGGCGATGCTGGTTCTCACAATGACTATATGGCAAGAATCAGTTAGCCCTTCCGGGCTAACTGAGAAAGAAAAAGCGAAACAGACGAAGGGAACTTAAAGATGCAAGTCATCGCACAAAGACAGTTCCCGTAGAGATACCCCAGAATGCTTCGTCGGCTTCAGGTTGCTTTCTCTCTTCTTCGAATGGACACTCTTGCTGGACGCACCACTATTTGATGGACCGCTCTCCTGTCACTGACATTTAAAACTGGGCTGTTTTCTAGAGTATTCGTCTCATTTCTCTTGAGTTTCCCATGTTGGGAAATCCTCTAGAATTTTAGGTGTTTCATCTGAACCCCTCTGTGGCGTTGGTTCTCTCTTTTTTCTTTCCTCCATTGTATACTTGACAGTAACATTTTGCTCTTAACTGTGCATTTTTGCCTTTTCTAATCTTACAAATCTTACTAATGCTAATGTACTCTTTCTACACTTCTATAATTTAACGATAGAACCCATGGAATTGGCAATAAAAATATAAAAAACTAGCACCAAACTTGACAACTATAATATGTTAAAATTTAATCTTTGAGTTAGGAAAAGAAATTCAGGTAACTAGACTTCAAATTTATCATACTATGCTAGTATAGAAACAAACTTGCTTTCGACTATTTCCCTCCATAAAGAAATAATAAAATGGCACAGCATTACTTATGGGATGATCTAATAAATTAAAGAAATCTACCAAAATGAACGGAAAGTAGCTAACCAAAAAAAAGTAAAGAATAAATGTATAAATAATAAACAAAATTGTAAGTATGAATGTATGTAAATCGGAAGCTAATAAATTAAATAAGAAATTCGACAAAGCAACTTATTAATGAAAAAGATTAATTGATAAATGAAGCGAAAAATACAGTAATAGAAGAGGGGATAATAGTAGAGAAGAGATCAAAGAAATGGAGGATAAATAAACTGATAAATAATGGGAGAGATAGTTCCTATATATATTCAAAGACATCCAGCACCTTAGAAATGCTTCATTTTTAAAGGTACTGGGTGCTCAATTTACAAAAAAAAAGAAATGTTTAATAAAAAAATCAAGAGAAAACAAGCTATAAAGAGAGCCCAAGGGTAATCAACAACGCCCTGAAGTACAAACAGTTTCCAATTCCTTTATGGCCGAAGAAGCGCAAATCACCTATTATTCTGTACACGTCATATTTCCAATGTTTTGCCCCACTGTGAAAAATTATTTACAAAATTCTGATATTACATAAAAAAGAACAAAACCTCATCCAAATCCATCAATCAACTTTACTTCTGTTGAATTCAGGACTTCCTTTTAAACATTTTCGGCCAGTACTCGATATTTCGGCTATTCCGAAATTAATCTTCGGCAATATGGCGCTTGAAAGATGTGTCTTAACCAGAATTTTCTAAACCTCGTTTTTCATTGAGAAGATATTTATAAATTTTCTTTTTTAAAGAACTCTTGGATTGATTCTTGATTTGTAAAAGAGACAAGTAATAGCTCTGGACATGTTATGAACGAATTGTCTAGACTAGAACGGAATTATTAACTTATTTTTAGAATGAAATTTAAATAAGAATAATTACAAGATGGAGCTGATATTTTACTTGCCAGTAAACGTTTTAATACTAGGAGTAGATGAAAAGAGTTTTTTGAGAATTAGTATAATGTGAAAGTTGGTGCAACTGGAGGTAATAAATATTGGATTTGTTAGTGCTAAGAGGAAGTGACAGATCGCAAACCTATTAGCACAAGCAAAGTTAGTTGAGAGTGTAAACATAAAATAATTAAAGTGATGCATATCATTAGAGAAATCTTAAAGCTCGTTGGGTAAAATATTATGAGGTGGCTGGTCATATTGAAGATTAGCAACATGGTTATAGATATGTAAAGAGAATCTGCTTTAAGAAAGTTGTTTGGGAGAGGTTTATTTAAATATCTGTCGTATAGACTCAATCTAAAAGACTCATCTCCGTTTGGCGAATGGTGGCTCTCACATTATTTGTTGATCAGGTGGAGATGCCGCTCACTTTACAGTGTTCACAGTGCAATATTTGTTTGTTTGCGTCGTCCAAGCTACTTCATCGATCACCAAAGGTTCGTATTTCGTCAGCAGCTGATTTAGTCTGTGATTCTTCCGACGTGAGACAACAAATGTACCTAACTCATTCCGATTTAGGGCTAAAAAAATCCTTCCAGAGCTTGGAGAAGTTCTTTAGGCTGGTAAGGCCGATGATACTGACCAGAATGCAACCCAGGAGATTAAAACCTCCCCGGGTTTTTTACGCCGCCTCTGCTCTCCAAACTTTTACAGGTCTAAGTATTAAGTCTGCATTTCTTGAAGTAAATGTCATGCCACTAGATATGTGGTAGTGTCCACAGATGAGTTAAATCGGAAAAAGAGGAGGGGCTCGACTTCCCAGACATTTTCCGCTGGGATTTTCTAGGGGCTGCGTCCACCACTCAGTTCTGCTAGTTAAAATTCACTGCTCAATACGAGAAATTACTCACCGTGTCGAGTTTTGGACTAAATTTGTTTTAATAGCCAGTCACAAAACACGCTGTTCCCTTAGAGGATTTAAATCTCCACACCTGGTTCTCAATTTCTGTAACTCCCCTGGTTTGATGAGTCCTGTGGATGTAGAGATTTTCTTATTCTTTGTTCCTAGGCATGTTTGGATTTCGTGCAATGGGAGCGTGATGAGAGTGTCAAAACTTTGCAGGAGTGGATCAGCGTTTTGCTCATCCCCACTGCATAAATGGCAGGAATCACGTGGGTTATTTGATAAAACTGTTAAATAAGAGAGAAAAGGTATCATGGGATTTAAAAATGTGTGCCATTGCGCCAAGCATTTTCCGGTCACCTAACCACTAATGCAATGACGGTTTCAGGACGTCTGCTGTCAAATTTAACCAGTCACTTTCGTGGGGCAATGCGGTATTTGCAAGAATTCTCTTCTGAATTTTTTTTATTCTGGCTCCTATTTGCGACCGAATAGAGTTCGGCATATTCTCGTTGAATGCCCCAGTCTGGTAACTTGCCGGCAAGCTACCTGTTACTAAGCCAGAACGATTAGGGTCGTTGCCGAATTTCATGTGTAATTTGGGTGGGTTCAAACAATTCTGAGTTGGGAGTATTGGACTTTCCAGAGGAGTGGGGCCTCCTTTATATTATTTAACCTTTCGTTGCTGTTTGCTTCCTGAGCCTCGTGAGGAGGGATCGTCGCCATATTGCATCTGAATCTCTTCTTTGTTTATTTTTGTGTCATGGATTTATTCGTTATTTTTTAAATTCGCTTAAAGATAGGCTGGAAGAAATGTTTGCGGTTTCTGCTTATTTGGACGGAGCCAAATGAGACCTCTCTACATGAAATTAAAATGGGACAGATTCTCTTTTATTTCGAATCAAGCTTGTCCCTCTTCATGGCGTGCATTTGTATCTTCACTTAATGGGGGGACCTGCAAGGCTAGGGTGGAGTGGAATAATGAGAAGCGGGAAAACATTATTTGATGAAATTTTAGGCAACCTCCGCTCTTCTTCTCTACAATCGCGATTTCAACCTTCTCCTGCTGTTTGACTAACCCAAGAACATTTTAAACACACACACGGTACCTTTTCTTAATGTTATCGACTAGATTTCACTTTCAGAGGAAGAACGCTATAAGGAATTGTGTTCTTTGAGATGGTTGTGTTCAGCTCTAAATCCAGGTGGGATATCCCTAATGGTCCGTATGTTATCAAGAATACCTTACTTCAACGTCCACCTGATCGAGGTTTGCCATCTTGTTAGATTTCTCAACAGGATAAAATTGCAGGTTTCTTTCTACTTTCCTGGAGAATAACTATCATTCTTGCTTTCTGGAAATAGGAGAGAGATATAACGACCTCTGCTGGTTTCCCTCCAAATTCACTAATCTTTTAGGTTAACCTTTTTTGGATAAATTGGTAAATTTTCATTTATTTCCTGGAGAGCAGAGGCCACCTATCTTATGTAACATTACCTTAGTTTTACCTTAGGTCAAATAACTCTGCTCCAGCAAAAATATGCAATCTGCGAAGGTTTCTTTAGAAGACAGCGATAGGTTAAGTTAATATTGTATTAGCAGAAGGCCTATAAAGCTTAGTAGTGATAACTTATGATAAAGTTCCCTATATCATAGGTAGAGGGACGCGTTTCCATTTTCCCTAGATATAAATGGGTGAACCAGTAGGCTAGGATAGTGAACAGCTACTGATTCCTTTCTTATCTCTTCGGAGAAGGCTCACATGTAATAATATGTCGTTGAATGCCCCCCCTTTTTGTTCTAAGAGTGCTAAGATTGCTAATATATTGATATCTAAATATCTTAACGAACAGACCCATTCCGAGACACGTAAGGATATAAGACGAACACACAATAATCCCCAAATAAACTTATATTTTAACTTTAACCATTGAATACACAACATCTAAACATTAACTACAGCAATACTCTGAATATTATCATAAACAAGAATTAATTAAATTAGTTTGACCCTCAAAAATTGGTTAATTTCTCTACACACAACAATAATATAAGAATTAGGCTTACGGACTCATCTGGATTTTAAAAGGCCTCAAGAATGTTATTGACTCACGACGCGTGCCGTCTGGCCAGATGTAGATGGGCGAGATCACACGGTCGTTTTGGCGAGGGTAGCAGCTGGGAAGTCCACACGGTATTCTGGGGGGGGGGGAGAAGGTTCTTCAAGGACGAGAACAAATAAGGTGCTTTATGCAACACCAAGGTAGTCGTGGTCTCTCTGGCGAGAGGGAGTCGAACTTGATTCTTAAACCAAGTTAACTTGGAGTGTGGTGTGACCGGGTAACAAGCTCTAGGGGGAGCTTTTCTCCTTCGTTACTTAATTCCTCATGGACGAAGACTGAACTCGGGGAGGGTTTTCTTCGAGGGCGAAGATAACGGAGGGGGATTTCTCTGGCGAGAATAAGTTACTTAAAGTTTGGTTTGGTAACGAGGAACTAGCTCAAGGATGAGCTTCTTCTTAGTTCCAGTCTTCTTCAAGGGCGAGTATAATGGGGGATGATTTCTCTGACGAGAATAAGATAAAATTGGTTCGTCACCAAGTTAACTTAGGAGTTCGGTATGGCCACCGAGTAACGGGCTCAAGGGGGGAGCCTTTTCCTTCTTTTTTTCTTAATTCCTCAAGGACGAGGAATACCCCTGGTGTTTAAGGTGCACCCGTATATGAGGAGTCTCTCTGTCGAGAGTAAGTTGAACTTAACAAAGTTAACTTATCGTTTGGTTTAATAACCAGGGACTAGCTCGAGGATGAGCTACTTCTTAGCCCCTTAAGGTAGGTATTCCTGTCTCTCTTGCAGGATACTTCTTGGTCTGGCGAGCCAAGTACACTACCCATCCAGTCTAGGTAGCTCGGTTTCAATCGAGGACTTCATCACCTGGAATCTGACGTATACTACCACGATTTTTCTCAGTGTTCCTCATTTATACCTTGTGACCCCACTGGGGGAGTGGTAAGGGGGATAGGGGCTTGAGGATGGCCCCAGGAGAGTTCTTATGCCCAACGGTTTTTCCCATTCGGTGATGTTATTTCCATTTTTTTAAATTTAGCTTGAATATAGGCCTATTTTTGTTCCGATATCTATGCCATCGTTATTCTTGATTAGATAAGATGACTGTAACAAAAAACACATATATATGTGTATATATATATATATATATATATATATATATATATATATATATATATATATATATATATACATATATATATATATATATATATATATATATATATATATATATATATATATATATATATATATATATATATATATATATATATATATATATATATATTAGTGTAGATGGGTAGCAGTCTTTCCTGAATGCAAATTTGGTTAAAGACCATGGTATATTTCGCCTTGATCAATTTCCTTTGTCAACTTTCTATTCTTCTTACTGTCTATTTTATTCCATCTTGTAGATGGTAGATCATTTATCCTATATTCAGTCTCTTTCTAATAAATCCGTTTGGTAAAAACCAAACTTATATTGCTAAGCTTCTGATCTATTTGATCATCTTCGGAGCGTCTTTATGTATTCTTTCCTCCTTTACCGATGAAGTATGGTGGAGTCAAAATCTGGCATACTGAAAGAAATTAATTAATTAATTAATTAGTGAAAGTGATGAAATTGTGTGGCAGGTTTATAAAGGTATGAAAATGGTTTCTAGTTTGCCCTGGTGTTAGGGCATCACTACCATTCTTCTCATTTTTCTTTTTAATAGTAAAATTTTCCTCCGTCATTAATTGTGCTGACTGTCGTTGACAGCCAGTTTCCTCCATTATTATATATATTTTATTCTATTATATTTAATTAATTCAACCGTCGTAGCATTCGAGCCTTTCAAAGTTATTTAATATGCTGAATATCTCTTTAAATTTTGTTGTTTTTTAAATTTATTTCTTTCATTTGGGCACTTCGCCTCTTTTTGTTGATTTGAGTTATTTTGATTAATTTTATTTGATTAAGATTTGGGCACTTCGCCTCTTTTTGTTGATTTGAGTTATTTTGATTAATTTTATTTGATTAAGATTTGGGCACTTCGCCTCTTTTTATTTTAAAGTTTTAATTAATTTTTTAATTATTTAATATGGGGACAGCACCTCATTTTATTTAAAGTTAATTAAGTTTTAATTTATATTTAGGGGAATTCTTTGATATGGGCACTTCGCCTCTTTTTTATTTAAAATTTATTAAGTTTAAACTATAATAATGAGGGCACTTCGCCTCTTTTTATTAGAATAATTTCTTATTTTGTGTGATTTTTTGTTACGAGTCGAGTTCAGTATGGTCACATTAATTTGATTTTGTGTACTACTAAGTATACATAGGCAGTAATACTTCTCTTGCGCAGGTTCTACTGCTTGGGAACAGAGCCGTTCTACCAATTGCGCGTCTTCTATTTCCACGTATGTTCAGGTTAAAGTTTATTGTCGGGAGTATCTCTCGGTGTACTTTATCCCTTGTCTTTCTCCCTAGCCTTTGGATCTCCGTATTGACCGGCTTTAGTCCGATTCTTTGGTGTAGAATCGATTGGCGAATACGCTCGATCCTTTGCGTGCCAGTAATTAGCAGAGTGGCTTTATTCTGTACCCTCTGCATCATTCTGAGAGATGTACAGCTTGTCATCTGCGTGATCACGGCCGGGTACACTAGAAATGAGCGTACCAAGACCATGTACAGCTTTTTCTTGTTTGGCACGCTGATGCTTTGGAAACGGTAAAGTTTCCTCAGCTCTCTTTTGGCTAGGGAGACTCTGGTATTTATGTGAGCCTTATAACAGTTTTAAAGAGTTGTAAGCCCAGGACTTTTCCCTCGTTGGAGTACGGATAGAGTTCATTGTTGACGATGACATCGTCTACTTTCCGGCGCTTCATGGGAATTATGGAGAACTTTTGGTGGTTGGTCTTAATTTTCCACTTCTTCTCATATCGGTTGATATTGTCGATTTCAACAGCTGTCGCCCTCGCCTGACTTCCAGAGTTCCTGAATGAACTCAAGACGATTTGGGTGATGTGATCTGCGTATTGCAGAGACATCGAATCGTACCTCACTGGAGCATGCAGGTCAATTGTGTACACTAGGTACTGCAAAGGGCTGAGACAGCTGCCTTGTGGAACTCCCTCATCAAGTTCGAATTCGGGTCCCTTGCAGCCCTCGATCGCAATTTGGGCTCTTCTATCCGAGATATAGTTGCAAAGGACCCTTTCCAGGAGTGGGTTAAGCTGGAGGTTGAGGATCTTGGACTGTATCCCTCTCAGCCAAACCTTATCGACGGCCTTCTTTACATCCCGCAGCACCACGTCTACATACCTCCTCTCAGCTTTACTGCAAACAAGTTTTTCCGCTAGGAGGGCGAGGGCGGTTTCCGTTCCTCGTCCCTTGCGTAACCCGTGCTGCTGAGGGTTGTGAGCTCCCAGCTCGGCTAGTTGTTCGAAAAGCCTGTCAGCTAGAAGTTTCTCGTAGACTTTCGCAACGATCTCCAGCATGGCGATCGGCCTTTAATTTACCAGTTGATCAGTGGGTTTACCTCCCTTGGGTATGAAAATCACCTTAGCAATCTTGAAACCTCCTGGGAAGTAGCCCGTATTCAGGGAAGCGTTATAGATGTTTACAATTCCCTGAATGAAAGGCTGTGGGGCATTAAACAAGTTGTTTCTTTGATGCCCTTCCAGCTTGGTGTCTTTTGTTGGAAGGGTCTTACAGTGGCCATGACCTCCTCTGGTGTTATGGGACGGCCGTGGTCCGACATCTCCCTGCCTTCCTTGACTCGTTGTTGTATGTGCGTGCGGTGCATTTCCTGATTCAGTTGTTCGATTAGTTGGCCCTCGAATTCCGGGTCGAACTCGTCCTTTTCTTCAGGGGTGATCCGGAAAACGTTTTTCCAGAAGCTTCTGAACCTGTCTTCTATATAATTTCCATTCTCCTTTATCCGAGCCTTTGGTCTGGATGTAAGTCCCTTTAAGTTCTTGACTTGGCGCCAAAACTTAGCGGGGCTAAGTTCGCTGTCGACTTTGGCTATCAGGTTGTTCCAGATTACCTCCTGTTGGAGGTTGATAGCCTCTCTAAGCTCTGTGCTTAGGCGTCAAAGGAGCGAGCTTCTTTCCCGGTTAGTACGCTCCCATCTTATTTCCTTGTACACTTCCCTGTGAACGCGAGCGATATCTCTCATCTCCTCTGTCCATCTGGGCTGAGAAGGTGTTTTATACGCTGTTATGGGTATGCTCTCGCGATCTGCATTTAGTATGGACGTTGTTATCTTGTCTAGTTCCCTGTCTATCTCCTCTAACGACGCCGCGCTGAGGTCAGCTGGTGCATATTGACTGAATCGTCTCTTGTAACGATCCCAGTTGGCCAGGGCGTAGTTTTACCGGAGAGGGACTAGGAGCTCTATCGGTGCGAGAGATAATGTGGTAAGTATCGCTATGTGAGAACTTGAGACTGTTGGGCCTGGCTCACTATGGTATTTGAATGAGAAGCCTTCACTTGTTAAGATTATATCGGGCTTGGTTGCTGATCTGAAAGTGATATAGGTTGGAAAATCCGTTCCTATTCTTTGGATGTTTTTCTTCCCATGATCAGTTCCAAGTTTCAGCCTCTATCGTTGGTACTACCATAGCCCGCCACACGGCATCTGGCATTGAGGTCTTCCCATAAGAATGCCATTCTGCGGAGCCCGAACAGTGTGTAGAAGTTACTTAACGGTAGATATGCTCGGCGAGGGGGTTGATAGGCTGCGGCTATCACGAAGTCTCCTCCAGTGTATACAGCTCGATCGCTGCAAAGGACTCATCAAGATCTGGTAGTTGTTTAAAGGAGTGGTTCCTCTTGACAGGTATTGCAGCACCATCGAACCTTTTCTGGGAATGGTCCTTCATGACTTCTCTGTAGCCCGGTATTTTCATTCGACAAGCTGTGGTGTCGATACCGTGCTGCGTTATAATAATTATTTCGGGATCAAGCACTCGGAATATGTTTCCCTATGCCGTCGCCTTCTCCTCCCATCCATTCACGTTGAGTGTCAGAATCCTCATTCTGTTGCTTACTCTCTCCATCTTCGTTTGCCTAGTTTTTCCGGGTGAAGTTCTTCTTTCTGAAGTCAGCGTTTGAGATCTGCTCGCAGGTGCTGTGATGTAGGGTCACATTCTGTGTGAGCAGAGCTTCTTCCACTGATTCATGTTCAATTTCGTAGTCGTACTCCCATTTGTATATTTTAGACTTTATACCTTGAAAAATATTCCTGGCTTTCATTTCCTCGGGAAAGGGAAATTGATCACAGGCGTAAATTTTCAAATTAATGTTGTTTGCCCAACAATCTTTTATTTTTCTTCTACTTTTTCTGGGTTTCTTGGGATTGTGTTGCTTCGGAGTCTGAGGAATCTGAGAATCCTGCGGAACTATTGGTGTCCGTACTGTTTTTCTTCGACGTGGTTGCCTGGCTCTGTCTAGGCGCAGGAGTTGTTGCCTCGACTACTTGTTTCTTTTCCTTTTTGTTTGACACTTTTTTGTTGTTGTCTAGCTCTGCGAGTTGTTGTTTTAGAACCATCTGTAGATGCAGTACATCCCCGGAAGGGGGGTTGTCCAGGAACCACATTAACTCTGTCGCAAACGTGCCCGGGTGAGTTAGGTTCATAATGTGCGCGTGAAGGATGCATATCATCATTTTTGTAGAGTTTTCATTTTGTATTTTGAGGTATTTCTTTTTGGTGTCTACCTTCAAGAGGGTTGCCTTTGCTGCTTGGGCGTAGGACGTGTTTGCCCTACGCGTTTCCTCACTTTTCTTGGACTCCACCTTATTCCTTATTATCTCCTTTATTGCGGGACATGACATGGTCATGGTCCTATGTCCCTGGCCCCAGTTCACGCACTTTTCTGTGTTGCTTTTGCAGATGCGCCAATTGTGCCCCTTCTCGCTGCATTTAGAGCACGTCTTTTGAGGCTCTTTGCAGTCCTTGCTGGCGTGTGACTCCATCTTATAGCATTTGAAGCAGACTTGGACAGGAGTATATTCTCCTTTCTCAACTTGCTTCCCGCTAATTTTGGCATTAAACATAAGAAGGCTTTGTTCGGTTGCCTTTTGAGCTATGGTTGTCTCCGCGAAGACTACCTTAAACACATGGGTGTACTCGCTACCATCCCTTCTGTTCTTAAATTTTATTACTTCAGCTACCTTGGCCCATGCTTGCCGAAGCTGGATTTCAACACTTATTTCTTCCGCGGAGTGTTGGCCTATCCACGGGTGGATTCGACGGCATACCACGCTCCTATGGGCCAGGATCTGTGGAGGTACTGCTGGCTGCAGCCTAATGCCTCGTAGGACTCCAACTGCCTTTTCCTTCGTAATGTCCACAATATCTCTCTCCTTTTCGCCGATCGCAATCTACCCCGAAGCTATGTCAAGAAGCCTCACCAGAGCAATGCCCAAATTGCCAAAAACAGCCTGGAATACGGTTTCTCTGCTAGGCTTGGGCTGCCCGTCGACAACCTGCAGAGGTATTCTGGTCGTATGGTCTTTGGCCATCTCTTCCTCTGGGGTTTGGATATCGATGTTGTTTCTAACTCACACACGGACTGTTGCATGTCCCCTTGTGGTCTGGGCCGGCAGCTACCCTCAGAGAATAGAGCAAACTCTTCCCCAAAGCGTCCAAGCATCGCCTCGTAACCGGCGGTGTCTTCCGTAGAGTTTCACGGTGGGCTAATCCTCAAACGTCCCCAATGATGTCTATCAAAGTGGACCGACATAGTTGGAGCGAGACTAGATGAATGGCAGATCAGTTCATTTCTGCTTCGCATACCGTCGAGGGAGGGGGGGAGGGTCAAAATTAAGTCGTCTAGGAGCCGGTCAAAAGAATATCTTCTGTATGGTCCCCGTATTGATGGCAAGGCAAATCTTGGCGTTTTGAATCTTCCTACCTCAACCTTTTCCTCCTTTACCGGGTAAGAGATGTAATTCAGCGTCGATGATGATGATATATTTATTGGAAAAAGTACAATTATTTTATACATCAAATAAATAAATTTACATAATGCAAAAATATATAGTCAAAAGTGGTGAAAAAATTGAAAAAATTATAGTTGAGGAGAGAAAGAAGTAGTCGAAGGCGAAGATACATAAAGAGGTTTCTCCTCGAGAAATAAACGCAAGAGATCAGCTTTTTAACACTTTACGGTTTTAAGTTATACCCACTAACAGGGTTTTAATACATAAATTAATTCTTTCCACTAATTCGGTTTTAATTTTTATATTAAATTTTGATGACTAATTATTGGTTTATATATCACTCTTTGATTTTATTACGTTTTATACTTCGTCACTTGAGTTTAAGTTAAGATACTGTTTCACTTACTTCTATTTATAATATACTTAATTTTAATTCACTGTATTTACATACTGATTAGTAGTTTTAATTTTATGGTTTCCTATTTATACTTTTCGTTAAATTTTAAATTGTTTAAGTTGATTTATCACTTGAATGTTTCATTTTACGTACTTAATTCTATTTATAATATACTTAATTTTAATTCACTGTATTTATATAGTGATTAGTAGTTTTAATTTTATAGTTTCCTATTTATATTTTTTGCTAAATTTTCACTTGTTTAAGTTGTTTTATCACTTGTCTATTAATTGTCACATTTAACTATTTACTGATTTATCTATTTAACTTGTTTGTTTAATTAATTATTTGATTAATTATTTACACTTTAAACGTTTTGCACTATTATTTAGTTATTTTCGCGCTTTACACTTCTTACCACTTTTTATTTTTAGTTTATCGACGAGGTCTTCATGCCGCACTTTATGTTTTTGAAAGTTGATGAATTCACTGTGTGACAACTTGATTCCGGAATGTACATGGTGCCGCTGCATAGGAGGCTCTCCATTTCTTTTGGGGACCAGGGTCCCTCAAAGGTCCATTTGAAGTCGCCGGGCCTAATGCCCTTTACCAGTTGGGTTTGATTGATTTTTTCGGGTCTACATCCAGTAGTCCCGAAAACTTTTAGTTTTAGTTCTTCCCCGTCGAAAAAACGTCCCTTTTCCAGGACATTGACTTTGTCGGTCAGGGCACCTCCAGGGTAAGAATCATCCTCTTCAGATTCTCCATCCATACTCTCCTCTTCTACTTGTTTAGGGGGTTTGCTGCTCTTCTTCTTTTTTGGTTTCTTTTCCTTCGGGGTGCTTTTAACTTGCGCGGTATCTTCTTTTATTCGTTCTTGGTTCCCATCCTCTTCTCGGTTGATGGTTGGTTCTTCTTTCTTTCTTATTTCTTTGGGGTTTTCTGATTGCGTTTCATCAATGAACTTGACGTCATAGGATGCTGGGTTCGGGGGGAACCACAACTGTTTCTTTACTCCGATGTTTTTTAGCATAGCGTTGAGCTCCTCCGAAAAACTGCTGGGGCGAGCAAGATTCGCCAGGTGGGCAACTATGACCATCGTCATAATTTCCTTGCTCTCGGCCGGCAGGATTAATTTCGGAGTCACTCTTTCCGTTGTTGGTGTGGCGCTTCCTGGAGTAGATGCCGCGGTGGCATATGAAGTTACTTTTGTCTTTTCCTCCTTTTGCTGCCTGAGCTTCAACCTCTTGTTTTTTATTGCTTCCTTGCGTAGAGGGCATCTCATGGCCAGAGCCCGATGCTCCCCTCCGCAATTTACACATTTAGGTTTTTCTTTCTGGCAATCTCTCCATCCGTGACCGGTTCTGGAGCATGTCGCGCAGATTTGTATGTTAGACGGGCAGTTTCGAGTCGGGTGGCTCTCGATGGCCAGGCAGATTTGGCAGTTTTTTATGAAGATATACTCTTCTGCCTCTATCTTCTCTAGGGCGACGCGAAGGTAGAAGCCCAGGAGGCCTTCCCTTAACGCTCTCTGAGCCATCCCGATGGTAGCGAAGGTGACTTTAATGAGGGTCTTGCCTATTTTGTCTACCCTGTCCACTTTTGCCCATGACTGTTTGTCATTCAGCTCCGCTTGTATCTCTTCCGTGGTGTTTTCCGAAAAGTAGGGGTAAACTCTCTTGAGAATGACGGCCCTCCCCACGAGCAGGTCATAGGGGACTACCGCTTCGAGCCCTATCTCGCGGAGGGGTTGCCTGGCCTGGTCTGAAACAAGGGTTTCTACGTCCTTGTTTTTCCAGCAGACTGCCGCCCACCCATTTGGTGTCTCGATGAGACGGGTGAGCTCAATGTTTATTTCCCCGATGACTGTTTTAAAGACCGTTTCCCTTGTTGGCCTTGGTTTCCCTGTTATTAGATGGAGGGGGATCCGTTTGGTGTCCTGGGGGGCGGTGGGACCCATGTCCCCCTTTGGGTAGTGCTGCCCTTCCCCCCTAGTGTGTCTCACTTGCTTCTCGGGGGGGGTGAAGAATCACTCCACAACCGTCAAAATTGAGCGGTATGGGCGTTTCGCCGATTTTTTACCCAATGTTTTCCTCCTTTATCAGGACCAGATGGTTAGGACACTACGCGCACAAAACTCCTACTCTACTGGTACTCTACTCTACTCCGTCAATCTCTGATATATGTTTATTTGAAAGAAAGCATAAGACATTATTATAAATTAATATATATAATGTAATCAGTAATAGTGTTGAAAAAAAAAGGAAAAAAAATATATCGCTGAGAAGGAGAAGGATTCTAGTAGAAGGCAAAGGTACATATAGAGAGGTTCTCCTGGAGCATGTTACGCAGGAGTTCAGCTTTTTATACATTAAAGATTTATTTTAACATTTTAAATATTACCCAGTAATAGGGTTTAGTTTATATAATCTAATTTTATTTTCTATTATAATGTTTGGTTTATACTTGCTTATTTATCCAATTATTTAAATACTTATTTCTTACTTTACATTCTTTTTACCTATCGGCTTCTATTACATTTGTTTATAATTATATAGCCACTTTACTCATATCCACTATGTTATTATTCTATATTTATTTTTGCTTTTTGCTATTTTTTACACTTATTCTTATTTAATACTAGACACTACTTATGCAAACTTCACTACTTAGTACTTAGCGTACTTTCACTTATTATTACTAATTAATTTGGTAACTTATTAATAATGTATTCACATTTATCTATTGGTTTATTCTTTACTACTCACAACTTAGTTGTTTATGTATTGAATTTGTACACTTTTTTAATTCACATATAAATTAGTTATTTATGTAACTATATTTATTTGTTTATGCACTGTTTTTGATTTTATTATTATTTACTTAATGACTTTATGTATTAATTTATGTATTAATTATGTATTAATTTTAATCTTTCGACTCTCACTTTCACTTTTTATTGTTTAACACTTTTTATACTATATCCGACGTCTTCATCCCGCTTTTTATGCGTTTGAAGGTCGCCGCGTTTACCGTGTGAAGGCTCGTGTCTGGAATGTATACGGTTCCACTACACATTAGACCTTCGATTTCCATTGGGGACCAAGGCCCCTTGAAGGTCCACTTCAAGTCCCCGTTACGAATTCTATGAACCAACTTCATTTGGTTACCTTTTTCAGGACGCCGATTGATGCTTCCGAAGATTTTCAGGTTGAGCTCCTCTCCATCGAAGAAAAGTCCTTTTTCAAGGACTTCGGTTCTTTCGGTGAGAGGTACTCCTGGGTATCTTTCGTCATCTTCTGAGCACTCGTCGGTTTCCGTACGTCCGTCTTCTTCTTATTTTGTTACTGTTTTTACGTTCTTCTTCTTGCGTTTTGATTTCTTCGGGCTGCTTCTGGTGGTTGCTGGGTTTTCTTTCTTGTCTTCTTTTTCCATTTCCTGGCTATCATTTTCTTTATCTTTTGTGGTCTCTGGTTGTCTTTTCTCTTCATCTTGTTTGGGCTTTTCCTCTGGAGTTTCCGTCGGTTCTTCCACAAACTTAATGTTGAGGACATCATGAAACGCTGGGTTCGGGGGGAACCACAGCTTCTTCTTTACTCCATTATGTTGGAACATAGTATTTAGCTCCTCCGAGAAGCTTCCTGGGCGTGCAAGGTTCGCCAGGTGGGCGACGATGACCATAGTCATGATCTCCTTGCACTCCATCGGCATGACCAGTTTCGGAGAAGCTCTTTCCGGTGTTATCGTTGTTGGATGGGCATAAGCTGCTGCGGCGTAGGATCCTGCGCTTGACTTTGGCTCCTTTTCCATTTTCGACTTTTGTCTTTTTTCCCGAATTTTTTCTTTGCGTAGGGGACATCTCATGGCAGGAGCCCTGTGTTCCCCTCCGCAGTTCGCACATCTTTCTTTCTCTTCTTTGCATTGTCTCCAACCGTGGCCGGTTCGAGAGCATGCCGCGCAGGTTTGCTCTTTTTGGGGGCACTCCCTCGTCGTATGGTTTTCCAAGGCGAGGCATTTTTGGCAGTTTTCCAGAAATATGTACTCTTCTGCCTCAATTTGCTCGGGAGCTACCCTTAGGTAGAACCCCAGCAGACCGTCTCTCATAGCTTTATGCGCCATTTCTCTTTTGGTGAATATAATTTTGATGAGACTCTTCTCAATCTTCTCCACTTTGGAGATCTTGGCCCAATACTGCTTGTCTAGCAGCTCGGCCTTATTTTTCAAATGAATTCTTCTATTTATTCAGCCTCGCCTAAACGTAACGTCAAAAGAAACAAGCTAATCCGGTGAGTGGAATTTTAAAACAATTTTAACGTTCTATTCCAGCTCGTGACTTGAGTGTTGATGGCCGGCTACTCTTCGTTTATTAAGATGTTCAGCCTCGCTTTATTTCACTCTTGAAGAGAGTTTATTTGAAATCAGTGAAAATAAGCGACGCAAATATTGCCGATACGTAGACGACATCTACAACGTCCAAAATGAAAAACATCTAAAGAACATCAATTTGAAGAGAACTCCGTGTTAAAATTCACTTAGGAATTGAACGCGGCCAAAAAACTCCCATTTTTGAACGTTGAGGTACAAAACCTCAATGGAAGCTATACCACAAAAGTATATAGAAAAGATAGGGACTTTGGAAGATTCCTCACCGCGGATAGTAAATGTCCTGAAGATACAAAAAAGTGTGATTGGCTCATACATCCGGCGAGCATACAAATGCTCCTCTACGTGGGAACTTTTCAATCAAGAGATCTCCCGCGTAAAACAAACACTCGTAAACAACGGTGTCCAGAACAACATGATTGAAAATCAACTCAAATCATTAGGAATCAAAAAGGTGGTAGTTGTCACGCTAATATATTTTAAGTTATTATAAAGCTTGCGGTCTTTATTGGGGCCATATACTCGTATACTATGTTGGTTGACTTTAGATTCGAGGAATTTTGGCAGTTATTGTTTTTCATTAGGATATTGTTGACTTTTTCGTTTTATGGTATATAATATGTTTAATTTTGTTCATTTGATTCTTTTACGGCCGTAGGCTAAAAGAAATTTGAAATGCACTTTTATCAGATGTGTAGCTTCACAATTCTTTATAAATTTATTATATGCAAAAGGTTAAATATAAAATAATTTAAAAAAAAATAGGGTTTTGCTCAAATGTGCATGTCACATTTGTTTTAGCATACGGCCGTTAATCTCTATGAGGCCACCTCTTTCTAAACATTTGTTAAAATTTCGTTAGCAGTCCCACCAACACGTTTCTAATTTCTTTTAATTGCACTGGATACACTAAATCAGGATCCGGAGATTTACTGGATTTTAACTTACTGATATAAAAATCTTTTTGTGCTTCAAAGAATTCGATATCAGTTAAAAGGTTATTGAAGTTCATTAAAGTATATCACGTCGTTGGTTCTGGTATATAGTGTTTGTCTTTGTTTATAAATACCGAAGTAAAAAAGTTATTTAATATATTGCCCACCTTTTCTATATCCAAAACTAATTTGTTATTATCATTTTTTATTGGTCCTAGTGTTTTCTTCAGCGGGTTTGTATTGGAGGCATAATCGAAAAAATTCTTAGGGTTATGTTTAGTTTATCTGGCAAGTTGAATTTCCTATTTTTTTTTAGTGCTTTGTATTTCCTTCTTACATTTTTTGCTCCTCTAATTCTTTTAAATGCTCGGTAAAAAGGGACCAGCACTGATTAACATTCCCTAACGTTCCATCCGAATTGATCTCTCTAAACTTGCGGTTGAAACCATTAGAGTCCGCACGTTTAAAATTACGCAGTTTATTATCATTATTTTCCTAGTTGCCATTTATATTAATATCGAACTCTATTGATTTCTGATCGCTGCAGCCTGTACCTTCCCCAATACTAGTACACGAAATAAGATTAACGTTGTTAATTATAATAACGTCTAGGATATTTTTCCCTCTGGTTAGTTCATTGACTAATTGTATTAAGTAGTTTTCTTTCATAAACTCCAATAGCCTCAGCATCTTTCCATCTGCCTTTAATGATTTATAGTTAATATTTCTACAATTTAAATCGCAAATTAATAAAGAGCAATTATTCAGCGATTGTATCTATAAAGAGATATGGAGTGTTTTGGGGTAGATTAAATATAATTCAATGAAAGTTAACCTACCTGTGTCTGCTGAATTTTTTATTAAATATTTTACTAATTGGGCAACTAGCTACATACCTTTCAGCTATCTTATTGTTTGCTACTGAAATTCTCACCTGGCATTATTTAATGTTCTTTTAACGTGTATTGTCTTATGTATTTTGAATTTAATTTAAGCAAGGATTAAGAGTGTTGATGTATCTGAAAACACTTATTTACAATCAACCGAACAAGGAGAGAAGATGATGAATCCGTGAACTTCTCGTAAAGGAAAAATACAAAAGGCCATTAACAAGCGACCTTGAGTACCCTGCCGGTATTGTAGTGAATATTAAAAATTATAATCATAACTTCTTTCTCAGCATCTTCTTCCACTCAGAACGTAGCGTCGATCCATGTTCCTGATGCGTCTCCCACACAATTCGTGTTTCGGCGCCTTCTCTTCCAACAGTCACTTTTCTCTGGGGTCGCGAATGATTTTGTCCATCTACCTTTGCTTCTGACTCCTTTTCTTCCTTTCTTTATTTGCCTTTATTTCCATTACACTCCTGCCCGCATATTTCTTATCACATGTTCATACCAATGCTCTCTTTCCATATGCTTTTTTTGATATTTCTCTCTTTTGTTGTTACTCTTATGTTTTCTTTTCCGATCTCATCTAATTTTCTCACTCCATACATCCATTTTAGCATCCTTATTTATGTTACATCAAGTTTCTTCTCACTGGTCGGTCTTACCACACACTTATAAACGTTCCTCTTAACCTTCTTGCTCATTCAGCGTCCACATTGGATCCCTGAAACCTTATCCAGTTTTTGCAGCGAGACTGCATCCTATAAATAATTATTGTATTCAACTCACCATACTCTGCCGCCACCGATACTAGGTATTTAAACTTGCTCATCGTTCATCTCTTTGTATCCTAATTACAGAATATTGTTCATCATTGAACCTTAGGCACTCTGTGTTCTTCATGTTGTTCTTGATCAGATTTTCTTACAAAACCGTTTCACATTGTTCTATTCTTATCACCACCCCTTTCCTAATTGTGCTGCAAGGAATTATATCTTCTGCTAAAAGCTTGCACCAGGCAGGTTAAACCTTAATTCTTTGGGCCAACACACTATGAGAAGTTCAAAGAAATTTAGGATTAAAGAGGATCCCTTATGATGTAGCCCGACTCCAGCTGGAATTCAATCCGTCAATTCAATGATGTTTCTAATTTGAGTCCTCGCCCCTGCATTCTTGCATATTCTTTATTGTCCTTACATATTTTTCTGGCACTCATTTCTCCTTCATGCAGCTACACATCTCCCGTAGTGAAACTCAGTCATACGCCTCCCCTATGTTTAGGAACAGAACCAGAGGTCCCTTCTCTTTTTTCGGTTCAAATATTGCATCAGTGCCCTCTCTCTCTTTCGCATAAAGGCAACCTGGTCCCTTCAATATTTGTTTCTTCCCTAGGACTTCTCGCAACGATTCTCTCTCAGGTATTCATGGCATGTGAAAATTACTTTATCTCTCGAGAGATCTAACTGTCTTGAACGGGCCCCTTTCTCCTTATTGATAGGCACAATATCACGCCCCACCATTTATCTTGCATTTATTCCTGGTCATGTATATTTTTAATTAGATCCTTCAAAAGGAATATTCTTTCCTCTACCAAGCACTTCAACACCTATACTAATATCCCTTTCGGCACCACTCATTTAACTTTTTAATCTTTTGGAGCACAAATACTACTTCCCCCTACTTATTTCCAGAGTTAAGCCTTCATTTGGGTCATTATCTACAGAGATTACCCTCAGATTCTCCTCATTCAGTATGTTTTTGAAATTCTTCCTCCACTTTTCCTTGATCGTAACTTGATCGTTCAGGACCACAGCGCGTTCATCTTTTGTGTTCTTTATCTGAGAGTAATCTTAGTTGACTAGTAGCAGGCCTTCTGTATGTTTCAAAAGTGACTTCTTCAACGTCTACCTCTTGATCATCGGTGTAAGTAGTCTTAGCCTTAATGTTATACTGCTCTTTGGTATGCCGCTACGCTTTCTCCACTTATGACCTTACACTTCTTTAATTCTTTCAGATGACATCGTCTACATATCAGGAAGTCTATATGACTTTCTCTTCTTCGGGTCCTATAGGCACAGACTGGGTTCCATCTCTTCAAAGAAACTATTACCTATCTCAAGATCAAAAAACCATTTCAAATTTCACAGTGCTGTAGTCTTCTTCATTCCTTTCTTTCCTAACCCAGCCACCGTGCACATTTCAATAACTTTTGTATTTCTTCACACATGTCCATTTTCCTCTAATAATTAATTATTCCCATTTATGTGTTTTACTAAGTTTCTGATCTTTCTGTCCACAAAATATCTCATTTTTCCTTTTTATCAACAGCCAAATTGAGGATCATAAGCCCATATGATGTTTAGCACTGTTTCCTCGATGCTTAACTTCACACTCATCACTCTATCAGTTCTCCTATTTACGCCTACTATGTTATCTCTAGAGTCTTTGTCTATCACAATCCTAACGCCGTCTCTGCCTTCTTTGTTGGTTACACTGTAGAACAACTTGAAAGTACCTCCAAGTTCTCCAGCCTTGTTTTTCATTTCGTCCCGTCTCCTGCATGCTAAACACTGCAACATTCCTCCTCTCCATCAGGTTTACCCATGGTCCCAATCATGGCCCTACATTCAGAGTTTTTACTTTCATGTTGACACGCTTCTTTAGCCACATGCCTTTCTAACCTGGCACCCTTTGCTCATTTCTCACAGGTGCTAGGCTATGCCCCTTTACGTTAAATAAGGGGTACGCCATATCATTAATCAAGACTCTTTGACTTTACTTCATCATTGTTTATGCTTTTAACATAGGATTTACTGCCAGATTCCATTCAGGCTCAACCTCTACTCCGATTTATACATGCTTGGGACCAGCACTGATTTGATCTGACCTGACCCACCAGTCGCTGGGTGTAAACTATAATGACTTTTTTATAATTACACTGTGAGCTCTATCTATTTTTAACTACATGAATTAGTTGGTAATGCGATCTAGAAGAGCCAACGCACGCCATTATACCATATGAACTGAAAACACGAACATCCGCGAATCTTCTTTCGAAATATACGAAAATATAACAAACAATGCTATTGGTTAGGTGTCAAAAGAGAGATCGCCTGCAGATATAACAAAGCCTGCTATCCACTAACTAGTCAGGCATAATCTTGTAGGATATTGCGAATGGCGCATAAAGATTAAAATTTCGCAAGCTAAAAATATATTTTCGAAAAGTGAATAACTACGTTATTATTCAATTCCGGAAGTTGAAAAAGGTATCGATGAGAATTTTTTTAAGAATTAAAGACAGTTGTTTTTTAAAATATAAAAATGGTGATGATTTTAAAACGAAACTTATACATAATAATAACCAAGTAAAGATATTTTTATGTTACAAAGTAAGAATTACAAAGAATATCCATTTTTATTTATTTACAACAGAGCATTTTATCCCGGGAAAAGCCAGGTAACTATGCTAGTCTCACATAAATAGTGCTTTTGCATTTAGGATTTATATAAATATATATATATATATATATATATATATATATATATATATATATATATATATATATATATATATATATATACACGAGGGGCGGTCAATAAGTTTTGCAATTCGGATATATATATATATATATATATATATATACACGAGACACGGTCAATAAGTTTGGCAATTCGGATATAAGGAAACGAGATATGAGGAAAAGTGTTTTATTATTTTTCAATATAACTACCCTCGACTTCAATGCACTTACGCCACTTGTCCCTGAGGATTCGGATTCCCGACAACCAGAAATCTCCCGACTGCTGTTCAATCCACTCTTGGACGGCGAGCTGGACATCTTCATCGTCCCCAAACCGGCGTGCACGCAGTGCAGCCTCTAGCTGGCGGAATAAAAAGTAGTCGCTAGGGGCCAGATCTAAACTGTAGGGGAGATCGTTGAGCTACTCGAATCAGCAGTCACGCAGGGCAGCTTGTGCAACTCTGGCCTTGTAGAATTTGACGACGTTGAAATTGATCATGGGGCGTGAGGTTTCTAGGGACCCAACGGGCAGAGACCTTGGTCATTGCCAAAATGTCGTGGATGATGTTGATAACACTTTCATGTGATATTTCAAGTTCTCGCTTGATTTCTTCGACCTTCACCCGTCGATTTTCGAGGGGCATCCTCTCCACACGGGCCACATTGTCCTAGTTGGTCACGTATGAGGGGCGTCCTGGACAGGGTGCATCTTTAAGGGACTCACGACCATGGCGGAACTCCTTATTCTCGCGAGCAATGGTTGCATAGGAAGGGGCGGTGTTGAGGTAGGCTGCAATCATGCGTTTATGGATCTCTTTTGCATTTATGCCTTCCTTGGTCAAATATTTTCTCAGTGCGCGGTGCTCAACCTTCTTCATTGTTGAAAAATTTGTGATTGACGATCTGCGATCAGCTACTGCTTCTTAAATTGACGAGGCAGGAGCGTGCGGCTGCAGGTCCTAACTTGTCATAACTTGTCCTAACACCCCCACAAACAGTTATCCCCCTTTCTCTGTTTTACCCTACCAATTCGCAAAACCTATTGACCGCCCCTCGTATATATATATTTATATATATATATATATATATATATATATATATATATATATATATATATATATATCTATATACGAGGGGCAGGCAATAGGTTTTGGGTAGTCGAGGGTAGTTATATTGAAAACTAATTAAACACTTTTCCTCATATCTCGTTTGCTTATATCCGAATTCCAAACATTTTTGACCGTCCCTCGTATATGTATATATATAATATATATATATATATATATATATATATATATATACATATATATATACATATATATATATATATATATATATATATATATATCGAATTTCTGGTACTTACTCGTTAATTCAATAAAAGAATACCTCCCTTCAGCCAGTTATTTCTAATATTGCACCATTCGCCCTTATCCAAGGTCATCCCATCTTTCGTAGTATGTTGCCTCCTAAGTTTATAATAAAATATATTTTCTCTCATACTTCGCTCTCGAGGGAAATTAGAGCAAAGTATGGTCATATTTATGATGTGAGTTTGGAGAGAATGCAAGTGAACTAATTGTATCTTCAAAAGTGTCCTATTTTGAATGAAAAATTAATGCAAAGAACAAAAATTAGGGAACAATGCCACGTTATAAACAAAACTCCACGAAAAATAAAAAATAAATTACAATTACCTGCATTAAGTTTCCAAGTGATCAAAGTTAACTGCCATTATCTTTTACCGCATCCTTAAGCAGGTTCCGAATCTTGCCAAGCGTTCCTTGCAATGTCCCTTGGAAGATCTCCGAAAACCTCCTTGATCTTGGCCAATGGCTCGCTCATGTTTTTGCAGGCAGAGCAGTTGTCCTATTTATCAACTGAACTCTACTAAAAGTAATCCATATGATTACGATCCCGGTAATTATTAAGTCAAAGGTTAGCGCTGGTAAGATTATTTTGCGGTTTCCGACGACTTCTGAATATTTCCGGGGCTATGGCTTTGAAACAGTAACCCTCTCTAGCAGCGACTTATCCAAAATCGCCAGCAGCTTAGGATATCCTTCTGAATTATGCCTAAAGTTTGGCTCAAATATGTGGTGCAGCATTACGTCACGCTAATTAGAGATACAATAAAATACAATTCCAGTTAGGGGGAACTTGGTCTTCATGATACATGGAATGTTTGTAGGCTAGCAACCTGTTGTTCTAGATAGTTTCAAACTGGCGCCGGAAGTTCTTTTTGACTGAGAAAAACCAGATCGTTCCCTGCTCAACAAGATATTTAAGTGTGCTCAGGAATTTATTGTATTTTGGCAAACAGTTCTTCTTGACCTTGCTTGTTAGTATTTGTCAAATGCACCTCTTATAAGAGTGGTAGCAAAGGTCCCCATTCAGTGCGGCTACTGCAACGTCCAAATTTCTTGTTAGAGCACAAATTCTTTTGATCGGGACTTCTAACACCTTCATCTGCAGTTGCTGGATAAATCCCGCAGTGCGGATGCAGTTAGATCTTCTGTTGTGTCGTCAGTTTCTGCTGGCCACAACTCCGTAGACTCCGTTGCTGCTGTCCCTTAGACAGCAGTCTTCCATTGTCATTTCGATACCAGGCGCAAATCATCATGATACATGTCAATCTTTTCCAATATTCAGAGACTTTCACCATTCCATGTCAGCTAACCTTTACTTTTTTGTAGACTAAAACTGTATTCTGTTTGCTCTCCAACTCCGTTTACTGTTCCCCAATACGTCAACATGTTCCTGAAATGAGGACACATTAAAAATCATCCAACTTGGACTCGAACAATATATATATATATATATATATATATATATATATATATATATATATATATATATATATATATATATATATATATATATATATGTATATATATATATATATATATGTATATATATATATATAAATATATATATATATATATATATATATATATATATATATATATATATATATATATATATATATATATATATATATATATATATATATATATATATATATATATATATATATATATATATATATATATATATATATATATATATGCATATATATATATTGAGAGAGAGAGAAATTACAGTCGCCTAATACAAAGCTTGTTGATACCAAACTTATTTAATGTCCAAATAATAAAGGAATTTCAGCCTAATGCGATTCTCGCTTCCATGACAAAAGATATATGTAGTATATTTTCTTCGCACTCGAGGGAAATTAAAGCAATGTATACTCGAATATATGATATGAGTTTTAGGAAAATGAATATTTAATCAATCCTAGACAACAAACCCCTGCCTATGTTAGGGGCCATTTTCTAAGATTGAGCTTTTTGTGGGGTCAGTATTTATGAATGATCTCGTTGGTGGTCATTACTTACGAATGAATATTTTTAAATAGGTAATAATAAATAATAAAAAGTTTAGATAAAAAGATAAATAAAGATGATACTTAGGATTGAATTTGGTTACGATAATATGGATTAGGTTAGGTTTGAATATCTTAAGGTAACTTAATCAAACGTAACCTATGTGGCCAAATCTATTTGGTTTGATTGGATATGAAAATCCTCCATCATACTTCCCTTTTTTACTCTTGGGATTAATATTTTGATTTGTTGTTAATTTAAATGTGTTTGTTTAATCTTTTTGTGTGATTCATGGTTCTTTAATAGTTATTTTACCGATCATTTTTTTAAATACACCAATAAGTTTCTTGTCGATCATTAATTATGTTTGATATTTTGAGGAGTCACCCATGAGAAGTGAAATTTCTTGGGGCTCTTGAACTAGGAATGGTGTTCTCGGGGGTCGTTTTCTTCGATTAAATCTGAATTTCTACTGTAAATATGAAATATACTTTAAACAGAAGCTCACTGCCTTTCTTCAATTTAAACGAGTTTTCTTATAGCAAATAGAGACACTTGCTTTAGGCAGTTGACGTCAAATTTCAATAAATTCAGTCTGCCATTAGATTTCCGCTCAAATAATTTTAAATTCTTTTCATCCCTTTAGCCTCCAAATACACCAAATGGGATACTAAATTGCAACATTCTTAAATAACCACCAAAACTTTTGAAATGTTCAGATGGTTGATTTTCTGCTCTCTGGGCAAATAAAAACTCATCGTCTTTCAAATCCGACCAATCAGGTTTCTGTAGGGTCTCCGCCTTGCGGCACTAGAGCGTCGAAAAAGCCAACATTTCATCTGAATTATTTTAACATTCGATCTTCTTACGCCAATACCAATGGAGGTATGTAAGTTTCTCATTGCTTAACCTAAGCTAACCTAGCCTAACCTAACCTAACCTAACCACAAAAAAACAAAGAATTTTAAAAAATGCACAGGAGTAAAGATATCATGTATTTGCCTGTAGTTTAACATCCTAAGAGGATTTTCCAAAATTTTCAAGAAAAGGCAAAGTTAACCTTAAAGGGATTGACAAAGGACAAAAGATTTGACTCAAAAATTTGCTGAGCAATAGTTTTATAATTTTGCGAATATAATTGGAATTTCCTTTGCTCTATTTCATCTTTCAGATAACAGCGAAAAGCCAATAGTCTATTAACCAATGGCTAAAAAAATATTATGCTAGAGTTTGACTTGTTAATCATAATTTAAAAATTGAGGTATGTTGCAGATTCTGGATTACTAAATGTGAAACTGCTCTGGTTTCATTTCATTTTGAATTACTTTCATTACGTTAATTTAAGGGAATACCACCCAAATCAAAGTAAAATTAGTCTCAATTGACCGAACGGTTTCCAACAGACAGATTAGTGTGTAACGATAGATTTTTAATTCAGAAGAGCTAGATCTAGCAGCATTTCTTATATTTATTTAGTTTTATGACCTCTGCCAGAAATTGTTAAAAGCGTTTTGTTAGGAAAATGTTTGAAGAGGAGACGCAGTGAGGTGCTAAGGACAAATGATAGTAATAATAATTATAATAATAATATGATAATAATAATAATGATATAGATAATGATAATTATAATAATAAAGTTTGAAACTTTTAGTTATTTTTAATCATAACTTTGTCACTTTTGTTCTGAAGCTTTTTTCCACCTAAACCCTTACATGTCATTTTATGGTTTCATTTAACCATAATACCGATTCAAAATACGATATATTTGTCGTGGTTGTTACTCTCTCTCTCTCTTTCAAGCAAACCATAATATGTTTTAGAAAAAAAGGATAATTCTGAAATGCTATGAATCAATATTGCCCTATGGGAACACACGGCTGTAATTCCGATTCAAAAGATCACAACTCATAATTATTAGGCAATAAATGGCTGAATTAAGTTTAATATAAAATTAAGGACTTAAACTACATTATATTCTAGCGCTAAAGTTGGTTAGTTTGCCTTAAAAATCATATATATACATTTGAGGTACATTCGACAGAATATAAGCTATATAAATACTCATTGACATATTTTTTTGGTTATAATTCACCTGGTTTTCAGACGTACTCAATCGGTAGGTTACTTTTCAACTGTAAAGAATCTAAGCCAAAGAGAGATTCCATAAAATAGCTTCGTTTATTCTATCATTATCAAGTTCGAGTTTGAAATAAAGATTCAATTTCTACGTGTATTTATATGTTCATTATTGCTCCCAAAGCTCAGAATGCCTGTATTTCTATCACGTCTTTAAAACATTTGTCAGAGAAAATTTAAGGTTTCCAAAATTGGTGTACGATAAGCTGCACGTCTAAACTCCATATGTGCAAAAGTTATGCAAATTTATATAAATATAACGAAAGTTATCTGCACATAAGGAATTTACTAGAAAAGTTGATAATACAATAGACAACGGAAACAAATGTGCATTGGAATATAACGAATAGAACTATTGGATACAGTTAATTGCTTGGCGCAGATGAAGGGTGTCCCCATAACCTTTTCGTTTTATATCGGATAAATTTTCTATTGCTATAAGTAACCCTTTAACATTTTAGCTAAACTTTAAATCAACAACTGACATTTTATGTTACACGTACTTCTTTATATGCTTGCTAGGGAGGTATCTAGAATAGAATATACAATTCTTTAATAGCAGGCAATTAAAGTTGGTTGGTGTATTTAAATTTACTTGCCCTAACAATTCATAAATAAAGCACAAAAAAGGGCTCCCTTGGTAAGCTGTGGCGACATTTCTAAAGATATGTTGCTTCTTATTAAATTGTAAGAGTACCTAATTACTGCGAAGTTTGCACCCCTTTTGCTGTTTCTAATTAAAGAGAAGCAATAATAATTATCAGGATAATAATTTCGATCAAAATGCATTTATAAAAACGAATTAAATATTCATGAATATGGTAAAGGGATCCTAAATTATATTCGTAGCTTGTTAAAATTTAAACATCGTTTATTCAGGGGTAGAATAAATAAATAACGTCCCAATAGACTTTATCTTCATAAAAAAAACGATCAGTTTAGTTGTTATCCAATTGTTCTTGAAAGGTCCCCCTTTCATTAACACTTTGTCTCATGAATATTTGTAAAGATTCATAAAAATATTGTATTAGAAATGGTTAAAATGGTTATGTATTCCTAATGAAAGTTTCATATTGATTTTCTCTAAAAAAATAAGTATTATTTAAGTAAAATAAATGTTACCGTTTGGTGCAAAATTTTAAAAAACTTTCCGTCCAGTTCGAAGCAGATGAAAATTTTATATTTGATGCATTGTTTGTGACTGTAACCTTTCGGACACCAGCTGCACCTATTTTATCTTCATTATGCAAAGGAGATTGAACAACTACAACAAAAAGAATTTTTTGATGGTACTGCAATGGCTACTAAGGTTTCAGGTTATTAGGCATCTTGTTTCTAGTTCAGTAATAAACAACTTCTTTATAACATATTTTAAGAAGCATTTTCTTCTGCTTTCAAACAAGCCACTTGTAATTTTTGCCTGAATTTCACTTAGAAGCATGCATTTTTTGTCTTAAGAGTGCAATTGCTTGTATTGTCTGCGTTAGAATAACCATACAATCATCACTGTAACCTTTATAGGATTTTAGAACATTAGCATCTGCCACTTCTTGATTCTGAGTTTATTTTGTAAAGGAAGAAAATCATTTATTGTACTCATCCACCATTTGGCAAAAATATATTTCAATATAGGCTTTATCGTTTGAAAAACATCTTTTGAACGTATCAACAATGGTAACGTCCATTAAGTCTTATGCCACTTGAACAATAATTATATTTGCTAAAGCATCGACCTTCCCATCATACGAGCCTCTTTCTTTCTGATTTAGTAGCTCTTTCTCTGTACTGGTCTTTTGAGCTCTTACCATTTTGGTTATCTTAATGGTATCCAATGCAACTATACCAGTAGCCCTCACATCTTATATGAGCTTGGGAGATATACAATAATTACTATAACTTCATTTGAAAAATATTGGTTTTTGGAAGATTGATACACAACCTCATAAAAAGTTCCCCTATCATTTCTAGTTTTTAAGACTGATCAGAACTTTTCTAGTGTAAAGTTCAAAAGCATAATTTCTACCCGAAACTCCCTACATTGAAAAGAATTTTAACCCCCCTTCATGGTCCTTTTTGGGATTGTAGTTCTTTAAATTTGAATCACTCGTTGTGATTTTTTGCTCAGGATCTGACTAATGTTTTTCAGGTATAAACAATGGCATTTACTCAAAAGAGAACCAAAAATGGGTGTAGTTTTTTTTTAAATTATCATATGAAGAAAAGTTGAGATCTGGTAGGTTTCTGTTGTCGTTGAAATGTCAAAAGCCTGTTGGGTCTCAAAGTTATTGACTTCTCTATGTAAAACTTGTGTAACTTGAATTAAATTGTAGTGAGATTTCTAGTAAATTGTTTATTGGGATAAAAGAGAAATTCCCATGAATAAGAGATTATATGAATTTCTCTATCTTATTTTTATCAGTTTGGAGTAACACAATTTATATTATTTTCAACTTGCTGGTGGATACAATAAATGCTGGTCTGCTCAGAAATTAATTCTATAAGTTGTCTGAAAAAACTTGGAAATATTGTAAAGGCGTTAGTTCTTTATTGACATAACGGTTAATCTAAAGAAAATATAAAAATGTGATATCTCAAACCACGCAGATAAGTTCCCATCTAATGTTTCATGATGTGAGGTGAAGACATTGAGAGGAAATTAGATTTACAGGTGCCAACTACAATAAAATGCATGATTTTAAAAATATTATTACTTGACATACTTCGTATCCTACCTTAAAAACTTCTCATATAAGCATTTTTACACTCGTATATACATTTCATTAACCATTTGGCTGCTAATCGGCCATATATGGATAGACTTTAAAATGACGGTTGACTGCGAATCGGCCATAAATGGAATTGATTTAATGTTTCTTCTACTATTGCGCGAAAGATTGAAATTTTTGGTAAGTAGTTTTCTCTGGCACTCTTCTATAAGTTATCATGTTTGAAATATTTCCATTGCAAAACAGTACCTCTCAGAATGTCGAGTAGTTAAGTTAAGCAATTTTGCAAACCAAATTTAAAGGGCCAAATAGGTGATGAGTCGAGTGACCCACTCGAAAATGTAGACTCAAATAACCTAAGAAGTATATCTAGTGATGATGGCTGTCTCACTGAACAATTATTTGAATTTGATAGTGATACTATACAAGTTTTAGACAAAGAAAATAGTGAAAATAGTGACAATACAGACGAAAATTAAGAGTCCAACCCTCGGCCACGAAACGAATGCGGCGTGCCACAACTTGGCCTTGGGCATCTGGCTCGAATTTCCTACCTTGATTATTTTGAACAGTTTATGGACGATGATGTGATCAATATGATTTGCACACAATCAAATGCATATTATAAATTTTGGAAGCAAAGAAATTCATGCAAACCGAATTGCCGCCTTTCCACCTTCAAAGAAACGGACGCCGAACAAATTCGTTTGTTTTTTAGTATTTAGCTTCTTATGAGTGAAATACTAAAAAACAAACAAATTTCGTCGGCGTCAGTTTCTTTGAAGATCATTTTCGGTTATTCTCAGATAGGTATAATAGCGGCAGTAGCTACCAGTTGGCGGAGTGCTCTCCCGCACCAAACTGCCAGACTAAGTAGCCCAACAGACTATTCACCACTTTCATGTTAAGTATCCCAGTAAGTGCGATATGTGCGCACTTTACATCTTCCTCTACCAGATGAGTGAGAACCTTAAAACATGATCGTTGTTTTCATTACGGTTCGTGTACACCGACCAGCAGCCTCCTGTATTTTGGAGGCAATATTTATGATTGCTTGGAAATTTTATTGACAAAGCTTCTTGCCCTTGGCAAGGTACTTTGATTATTTTCAAAACGCAAGTTAAAACATACTTTGATATGAAAAAAAATCTATCATTTATTCATCTTAAAAGAAGAAAATTGTGATGGAATTTCTTGGAATTATAGGATTATTTGACACGAATGGTGTTACTTACTAAATTAAATGTTTCTTCATCCTTCTCAATCCAACAAAGCATGAAAAATCTAAAAGCTACGAAAGAGGAATGAAATTATAATTCAGAAAGAACTAATATAATTTGTAAGATGCAAAGTAGCAGGAGAATTTTCACTTAACTATACAACTGAAAAATAGAGTCAAGGATCTAATTTAAAAAAAAATTAAGGATCTCAAGAGATTTTGTGATGACTTTGAATCAAAAAGTTAGTAACATTTTTCAGTAAAATGCATGTGTAAGGAGATGAATCGCAATATTGGATTCTTCCTATAATGTATTTTGTTCACTATAAAAGAAGAAGGTCGAAGGGCGACCAGGTGCCCTTCTGTGCACAGGTGGTCTCGAGATCACCGCATGGAGCATTGGAAGCGAGGCTCATATACGGTGAGGATGCGGTCCAAGCCGCTTTATTGCACCCCAGCTGTATTTACTTAGGGACACATTCTTCTCGTCTCGCATGTCTCCACAGCCATCTTCTCAAACTCCGGCTCAGATCGAAGCTCGTCGAACATTGTAAACTATCTTTATCATGGTTTCCCCGATGGAGTAGCTGCCTTTCACAAAGATCGTGCGAGTAGTGGAGGATCCCCTAGCCAAACCTCACTATTCTATCATCCGACTCCACGCCAATTATTGTAATTTACAGGTAAAACTCGAAGACTTTTAAATAGTCTCTACAACTAATACCCTCACTGATTTACGAATCCTTGAATCCATATATATCTTAGATAGTAAAACCACACTTAACGACCAAACTTCACCTTTCCCATTACATATTACACGTTAGATGGTTCCCTTACTTTACTACCTTCTTTGTTTAAATTAATCTTTCCCTTACTTTGCCACTTTCATTTTAATTTGTGTAATGTTGCTATAACCAATGCAATTCCATCAATTATCATTATTGTATCATGACTTATACAAAAAAGTGACTTATAAGACCATTCCCCTTATGTTACCTATCCAATGTCAATTAGAATTACTTTGTATTAATTTTTATTAGAATTACTTGGTATTTATACTAAATATAATTCCAGTACCCAGAAAATGAGGCTGGCCCTCGACGTTGGTTGAAATTAAATGAAGAAAGAAAAATGCATTTCTTTTCTGCTGCCCTGGTTCTCTTACATATATATATATATATATATATATATATATATATATATATATATATATATATATATATATATATATATATATATATATATATATATATATATATATATATATATATATATATATATATATATATATATATATATATATATATATATATATATATTCTATTATCACCAAAACGGAAGGGTCATCGTACTACTACTTATACTTCGTTCACCCCGTGCCCTGAATGGGATTATTGACTCAGAGTGTTTAGAGGTTGGCTACGGAGGAATTGGAATAAACTTTGCCAGGAAGCGAACCAAAGGAAGTTAGATATACAAACAATATGGAAATAAAATTTTAATGAACGCAAAACAAGAAATACATATATATATATATATATATATATATATATATATATATATATATATATATATATTTATAAGGTTCTTTGAGAGATAAAATAATAAGTGAAGCTCGGATATCTCACCTGGCTTGTAAATAACTGTTCACTATTTATATCCCTATACACTTTTAATGTTAGTAAGCTTCGCGGTGAAGTTAGTGAATGTGAAAGGGAAGGGCTACCTTGGAACCTGATGTTCGGGTGGCGCTGGTAAGGGGAAGGGGGCGAGATAAGAAGTCTTAGAGACGATGAGGTAGATTCTCAAGGGACCGACCTGATCCCCAAATTCCGTCACGATTCTGCTGGAAGATGGCGGTGACGGGAGCCACTCGTTAAAGAGGGCCCGATTTTCGTGAACTCCGATGAATCTTGGTGCCTCTGGGAGGGGGCGAAGTGACTTTTCGACCCGTAGGGTCACAAAGATAAGACGAGAAGTAGTTTTGTCGCTTATGGAACCAAAGTGAGATTGTTTGTAGCTTCGGCTCTGAAAATGTGATTACGATCATGGGTCCGCACGGACTTGCAGACCAAAGGAGTAAGGAGCCTCCCTAACTGGTTTTGATCTCTTCTCTGAAGACTTGGTGCTTCGACGATTTACCAAGACACTGAAATCGATGACCATTTATGCCCTGCCAGATGCTAAGCAAGCTCTCCTCCGAGGGTTAAGATAATTCATTTTTTATACCCGAAACTCTAGAGAGGTTCACTTGGATCCAGAAGTGGATTTGTTGTCAAGCGCCCTTCTTAGGGTGAGAGCTGCTTGAAAAACTCCTCCATTTCGTCCTTTGTAAACTTCCGGAAACCCCCCGGCGCCAAGATGGGCTACCATGCATCGATAACCAGTCTGGGAAGAAATGCGGTGGTTAGCTAAAATGGCCGGATAGTTCTTCCAGGGGCAGGCCACCAGACATCGGGCCGGAAGGGGAAGGTTTGATATGGCGGCCACCCGGAAGAGAGGTAGGGAAACGTGGGAGCATTGCGATAGTCTCCTACATATTTATATATATATATATATATATATATATTGTGATAGAACGGGTTGAGGCCGCGTTAGTTTCAACCCCTATCACATATTATTTAAAACCACGATGCTCCCACGTGAATCTTCGCTTCGAAGCTTGGCGCCTAATCGCAGCCACCTGAGTCAATGTTTAAACAGGGAGGTTTACCTTCCCCCCGTTCGCCCCCATACGCCGACCTCGCCAGATTGAGTTAGGCTTATGGGCAGATAAGGCATTGTTCCCAGGCTCAGCTGTGCATTCCCTCGAAGCTTCCACTCCATTGTCCCCCTCGCCATGGGAGTGTCTCGACTATTTAGATGGAAACTTTACCACTAAGATCAGATTGGAGATCCAGATTTTCGTCGTGAAACATCACCACGACCCTCTCTCACTTTGTGCGCCAAGGGACCTCGACCTCGAGATTTACCATCACTTGTCCAGAAGAAGGACAATATGCCTTGAGTGCCAAAGTTCGAGCCCGTTGACAAGACACGGTTCTCACCCCTTCCCTTGTTGTTCAGAAGAGAACAACGTAGAACAGCCATTGTTCTTTTGAGCTCGTTCGCCAAGAAACGGTTCTCACCCTTTCCCCTTGTTGTTCAGAAAAGAACAACATTAGAACAGCCATTGTTCTTTTGAGCCCGTTTGCCAAGAAACGGTTCTCACCCTTTCCTCTTGTTGTTCAGAAGAGAACAACATTAGAACAGCCATTGTTCTTCAAACCGTTCGTCGAGAAACGGTTCTCATTCCCAAGACGCCACGTCGGGATCCTTTTATCCCACCCCTTCGGCTGGAACTTGCCAGCGGACCGAAAATTCCTTCACGTCGCCTTCCACTGTCCAACTAGTATAAAATTACGTAAGCCGAACGTTACCTTTTAGTATTTAACACTT
This sequence comes from Ceratothoa steindachneri, assembly GCA_963969495.1. Classification (NCBI taxonomy): domain Eukaryota; kingdom Metazoa; phylum Arthropoda; class Malacostraca; order Isopoda; family Cymothoidae; genus Ceratothoa; species Ceratothoa steindachneri. The sequence continues at coordinate 156,779,839 of OZ018322.1, read as the reverse complement.
TTGTCAATTCTTTCCTGTGCTTTAAATGGTTTAGCGAACCATCCCATCTCTTTAACTCTATAGTTGTTTTACCTTTTTAGATCCTTTAATCCTAGGATTAGCCCGAGCCGTCACGACCCTTTCCATTCTCTGTTTATGTCAATATTTTCCGTTTTGTGTATTGTTGATAGTAATTATTAATAAAACTCTATTTTATTAATGATAGCAATATTATTATCCTTGAGCTCAGTTCCACTTCTTAAGCATATCGAAGATACATAATATCGGCCCGCCAGACATCCACGCACTCTAAAGATAATTAAAGAAGTTCCCTCAACGAATAGTTATATATGGTATATCGTCGAGAGTCCATTCTACGACATATATATATATATATATATATATATATATATATATATATATATATATACTATTTAAATTTGGTATCAGTTGTGTAAGGTTTAACGCTATATCTTTGCAAACACTGGTCTCAGTCGAGTAAAGCATAGTGTTTTTCTTTATAATAATAGAGTATAGTAGTTCCCTTTTTGTTTTAACGATTTTATCCCCTTTTTTAAAAGTTAAGAAGCTGGAGTAGCTCAAGGAACTGTTATAATATTTTGTTTCGTTTTATTTTGTGATTTTAGTCAGTGGTTATTTAGATCGATAAACCAAGTACGAATAGGTCAGTGCCCATATTTAGGTAGCCAAATTCTATAGAGGCATAATTCTTGTTGCAAGGAATTTTAGTTGGTTGACTAGTGCACCCCAAGTGCAAAGATGACTCAGTTCGAAATCTTTAAAGCGCAAGAAGAGTCCTTGGGACTTTCCGGAAAAGACCTAATTGAGTACGTTTAAGAGGAGCAAAGAAAAGAGCGTGAAGAAAAAAAAAAGAAAGAGGAAGAGAAATCCAAAGAAAAGAAAGAGAAAGAGAAATCCAACGAGAAGAACAAGAAACAGAAAGAAAAATCGAACGAGAAGAACAAGAAAGAGAAAGAGAAATCCAACGAGAAGAACAAGAAAGAGAAAGAGAATTTCAACGAGAAAAAAGAGAGGAACGGAGAAGACAAGCTGAGCTTCACCATCAGATTGAATTAGCTCGTGTTAAAGCAGAGATACAGTCCGCCAGTTCCCGCTCCGAAGCTCCCCACAATCTCTCACTAAAGCTCCCCAATTTCAAGGGTGGAGAGGATTTCGGAGCATTTTTAGCCCACTTCGAAAAAATCCTCGAAATCAATAACATGGATCTGGAGGCTGAAGGTGTAGCCAGATTACTTCCCCTGTTAAATTGTAAATTGCGCGAAATTTTTATATCTTTACCATCTGAGTGTACAATTAACTACAGCACCTTAAAAGCTGAGTTATTGGTCGCTCATAATATGACTCCCGATTTCTACCGCCAAGAATTTCGAGGAGGTCGTATTAAACCTGGACAGACGTTCTGTCAATTCGGATACATTCTTCAGAGGAATTTTCAATTTTAGTTAGAATCCTAAAAGGTTGATCCGAACTACAAGTCCTTAACAGACTTTGTGTTGCGAGATCAATTTTTGGCGTCTCTCCCGATGGAGATCCGCGCGTTCGTCAAGGATCGTCGGTGCCAGACCTTTAAAGAATGTACCGAAGAAGCAGATGTCTATGCCGCAAGCCATAATTTATACCCAAAGAAGAATCAAACTTCTCAGTAATCTCTCTACTAGGAAAGAAGGAAGGATTCGCGCCCCTTTACAGGAAAGCCGACGAAGTTTCCGAGCCCCGTAAAACCCCAAAACTTCTTTCCCCAAAACCAACAACGGGACTCCAAACCTCCTGTTAAGATTTCTTCTCCATCTCTCTTCCCGAAGGGACCAATCATATGCTTCACCTGTGGTGTAGAAAACCACATGAGCTGGAATTGCCCCAGAAATTCTAGGCTTAAGAGCGGACCAGCCCACCAAGGTTACCAGATTAATGCAACCCCGGCTTCCCCGGTGGTGCAGACCCAAGCAGCAATTTCTCCCCCTCGGTCAGGCCACCAGGTAAATTTTATTTTTGATAAAAGTTCATCGGGAACTTTGAAATTTGAGGAGGGCAGCGTGAACTGCTGCCGAGTATCGACTCTCGTCAGGGACATAGGATGTACGTGTTTCATCATGTCCGACGAACTCCTCCCCCCAGTGGACCCTAACCACGAAAAATTTGCGGTGGTACATGACTACCTTGGGCGGACGAACCAATTCCCCGTCGTTAGATGTTACCTGCAGTGTCAATATTATGATGGCTGGGCTGAAGTCATTTCAGCACCCATACAATTCTGTTCTGTACTTATAGGACAGAGTCCCCAAGTAAGTCCCGACCCTGTGTCTCAGGCCGCCCTTCCTTGAGGCAGAGCTAAGAAAGAAGCATAGGAGCCCGTCCCCATCAGAACCCCGATACCGTCCGATTTCTCGGAGACCCCCAACCAGGACTTTAGGAGGGCAGAAAAGGAGTGTGAATTACTAACACCCTTAGGCGATAAGGCCCAAGACAAGGACACGGAGACTGTCCGTGGACCCCAAGAAAAAAAGAACCCCCAACGCGCCCATGGAGATACCTTCGTAGAACTGGACGAAACATCGGCGCTTGAAGAAGATTACCCCGCAGAGTCCCTTAATGTGATACAGATAGTGTGCAACCAACCTGATGCCGATTACCCTCCTCCTTCCCTACCTAGGGGAGTCTTTGGAACCCTCTGACCTGGATATTGACGCACAGCTGACACCACATCAAAAGAGTCAGCTACAAGAACTATTGAATGGAGTCACCATTTAACCACCCTATTAGCTCTTTTCGAGCGACTGCGCGAAAATAGCCTCACCATTGGCCCCTGCAAATGCCATTTTGCCCACGAAACCATAAAACATTTGGGTTTCAAAATAGGACAAAGCAAGTTAGGTCCCCAAGAGAACAATATTAAGGCAATCGCCGACATGCCCCTTCCGATTACAAAGAAGCAATTAAGATCGTTCCTAGGATCAGCTTCTCACTATCAGCGATTTGTTCCGAATTTCGCTGCAATTTCGGCCCCCCTCAGCCCCCTTCAAAAAAATAATTCCCCCGATCGTTTACGTTGGAATGATGTCGCTATTTCCCATTTTAATCAGCTCAAGAGTAAGCTCATTTCTGCCCCCATTTAAAGTTGCCCAACCCGGAAAAATCCTTTGCGATTAAGACCGACGAGTCCAACGAGGGCATTGGAGGTGTACTCCTTCAATACGAGGATGACGGAACGAGTCATCCAGTTGCATATGCTAGTCGTCAATTATTACCACGCGAAAAGAGATATGCCACTATAGAAAAGGAAGCTCTATCAATTATCTGGTTCATAGACAAATTCAAAAGGTACTTGATAGGAAAAGAATTTCAGATAGGAACCGACCACCGTCCGTTAGCCTATATTAGGAATGTGCGACACTCCAACGGCCGAATCATGCGCTGGAGTTTACTCTTGCAAGAGTATCAATTTAAAATAAATCATATAAAAGTTCCGATAACCAGGTCGCTGACGCACTCAGTAGGAATGCGTTACCGAATAGCATAGAGTAATTGTATTCATAGGATTAGTATCTCCATGTAGGTATATACCGTCTTCTACGACTTAAATTAGATTCTCTTGCAATATAATTGGTTAATGTATATGTCTGAATTTTGTAACGCTCAATGTCTATTTTTTTTTTGTATGAATATATATTTGTACCAATTAATTTACGTATAAATTATTTTGTCCCGTATGTACTAATTTTATATCATTTCATTGTTCCATGCCTTTTTTTTATTAAGTTTGTATTAAAGGTTATTTTCCCTTATAATCAAAGATCGAAAAAATCATATGTATTGAGGTAATACTAGTTAGGTGCAGGAAGGTACGGTTGGTACAAGAAAACGAGTTCCCCACAACGGAGCTCTATCGTTGTCCCTTCTCTCTTTTTTTTCGAAAGGACGATTTCCCCCGGAATGGAGTGGTGTGATACAACGGGTTGAGGCCGCGTTAGTTTCAACCCCTATCACATATTATTTTAAACCACGATGCTCCCACGTGCTTTTTCGCTTCGAAGCTTAGCGCCTTATCGCAGCCACCTGAGTCAATGTTTAAACAAGGAGGTTTATCTTCTCCCCCGTTCGCCCCCATACGCCGACCTCGCCAGATTGAGTTAGGCTTATGGGCAGATAAGGCATTGTTCCCAGGCTCGGCTGTGCATTTCCTCGAAGCTCCACACTCGATTGTCCACCTTGCCAAGGGAGTGTCTCGACTATTTAGATGGAAACTTTACCACTAAGATTAGATTGGAGATCCAGATTTTCGTCGCGAAACATCACCACGACCCTCTCTCACTTTGTGCGCAAAGGGACTTCGACCTCGAGATTCACCATCACTTGTCCAGAAGAAGGACAATATGCCTTGAGTGCCAAAGTTCGAGCCCGTTGACAAGAAACGGTTCTCACCCCTTCTCTTGTTGTTCAGAAGAGAACAACGTAGAACAGCCATTGTTCTTTTGAGCCCGTTCGCCAAGAAACGGTTTTCACCCTTCCCCCTTGTTGTTCAGAAGAGAACTACATTAAAACAGCCATTGTTCTTTTGAGCCCGTTCGCCAAGAAACGGTTCTCACCCTTCTCCCTTGTTGTTCAGAAGAGAACAACATTAGAACAGCTATTGTTCTTGAGCCCGTAGACAAGAGACGGTTCTTACCCTTCCCCTGTTGTTGAAAAGAAAACAACATTAGAACAGCCATTGTTTTTGAGCCCGTAGACAAGAGACGGTTCTCACCCCCCCCCCCTGTTGTTCAGAAGAGAACAACGTATAACAGCCATTGTTCTTTAAACCGTTCGTCGAGAAACGGTTCTCATTCCCAAGACGCCAATTCGGGATCCTTTTATCCCCCCTCTTCGGCTGGAACTCGCCAGCAGACCGAAAATTCCTTCACGTCGCCTTCCACTGCACAACTAGTATAAAATTACGTAAGCCGAACGTTACCTTTTAGTATTTAAAACCTTTTGTCAATTCTATCCTTTGCTTTAAATGGTTTAGCAAACCATCCCATCTCTTTAACTCTATATTTGTTTTCCCTCTTAAAATCCTTTAATCCTCGGATTAGCCCGAGGACCACGACCCTTTCCATTCTCTGTTTATATCAATATTTTCCGTTTTGTGTATTGTTGATAGGTATTATTAATAAAACTCTATTTTATTATCGATAGCATTATTATTATCCTTGAGCTCAGTTGCACTTCTTAAGTATATCGAAGATACATAATATCGGCCCGCCAGACATCCACGCACTCTAAAGATAATTAAAGAAGTTCTCTCAACGAATAGTTATATATGGTATATCGTCGAGAGTCCATTCTACGACATGTATATATATATATATATATATATATATATATATATATATATATATATATATTTATATACATCAGTATAAAATCTGATATGAGGTGTTTAGAGTTTAAAACGTTTTTAGAGAAATCTTTTAAAGGCATCTAACTTAATTCCGCACCAGGGTAAAGTAGGGGTGAAGTGTAGCCAATACACCTACCGTAGCCACTACCGGTGAATAAGAATAAACCCAGTGCTTTCCTTTTGGTCAAAATTAAGATAATGATTCCCTGAGTGTGTTTGTGCTCAGTAAAAGCCAGACATGGGAAGAGTTATGTAATATCTAGAATTGAGCTCAGTGAATTGCTTATCAATTAACAAAGGATCGTCAAAAATAGTTAAAACACACAGATACAAAAATAAATCTCAATATACATAAATTGGAAATGTGAAATATCATATATCTATCTATATATATATATATATTTATATATATATATATATATATATATATATATATATATATATATATATATATATATATATATATATATAAATATATATATATATATATATATATATATATATATATATATATATATATATATATATATATATATATATATATATATATATATATATATATATATATATATAAATAGGAATAATCTTCGCACTGAATTGGTAAGTCTATATAATGTCGTGGAGATTACATTTGAACTCTACTCTCTAGGATGCTTGCCTCTTAATAGCACCCGACAGAATAAATTGAATAATATCACGGAATTAAACACTGAATTAATTATTTGTAATACTTGAGGTTATGAGCTCGGGGAGTAAAGTCTAGTTAACGATTAAACTGTTAAAGTTAGGGGAGGGGATAATTCACTTTAACGATACCTTTGATTACGTAAATATTTGGAGAATGACGGTGAATATCTTCTTCTTCTGACGATGTTCACACTCGGCCCAGTCTTCCGAATTTGGGGGGGAATTTTAGACCGGTGTCCTGATATAATGATCCTAGGCCGGATCGGGAAGGTGTGTCAAACTGTGACTCAAATCGGAATTCTTCTCCTCGAAGTGTCCGTTCCGATTATTGGCACCAGGATTGGGTAGCCAAAAATGATTACCTAGCTATGTCTAGGGTAATCCACAGAAGGAGGTCCTGTTTAACCTTTAAATCTGAAGAGGAGGGGGGGGGGGCAACAAGTTTAGCACCTACAAGTAGCGTGACGGCTTCAACAAAGTCCACGAAGTTTCTTCCTTGCAACCAACGAACTGTTTCCTTTGTGGGACTAGCTCCACACACAACGTAGTTCTAAAATCTTCTGCTCAATTCCTGGGAGAATTTGCTCTTTTATTTCCCTAAAGAGCTAAAGTCGAAAGAGAACACCGGATTCTCATAAAATTCTTATCGTCGCGCGAAGAGACATTTCGTCTGCCGCCAGTACATGCCAAACATTCACACCTCAGCGCCATCCGAACTTTTCTCGTCTCAAGTCGTAAGTTTATGACGGCGCGAAGAAACTTGGGTCTACGCCGGCTGGTAGGTGTCTTTTAAGGCAGACATTTTCCTGTATGGCCGGCCGCAAATTTGGTTCTTTCAAAGGCGCGAAAAGGGGTGAAGGGGATTCGATGCGAAAAGGCTAATTTAGAATAATGTGAGAGGGACACGCAGCTGTGTCGGTGTATCTATGTATGTACTAATGCATGGAGGTATTTAGACTTCTACATCCCTACCCGTTTTGGTAGACATTATTCTGAAGTGTAACAAGGAATATTGTATACCTTTAACATTTGCTACAAGAACAACAAAATAAAAAAAAATCGGGAATTCAACGAATACAGGAACAACATAAAATAATGAACACACGGATTACTGGTCATATACATATAACTACTGAATAATTAAGAGCTGATGTCAAAGTACAAAAAAAATAGATGATTATAATCGATACATTAATCCGGGTAGTATGACATAAGAATGACATGCAAAAAAAAAGAAAAATAATTTTGAAATTAATCACGACAGTTATAGAGCGTATCAGATTATCAATTTTACAAATATAATATATGAATAATTAGTGAGTGGACACTAAACCTTCATCGAAAAAAGAAGGAGGGGCGGGCAATAAGTTTTGCAATTTGAAAATAAGGAAACGAGATATGAGGAAAAGTTTTTTGTTATTTTTAAATATAACTACCCTCGACTTCAATGCACTTGCGCCACTTGTCCCAGAGGCTTCGAATTCCCAACAACCAGAAATCTCCCGACTGCTGTTCAATCTATTCCTAGACGGCGAGCTGGACATATTCATCGTCCCCAAACCGGCATCCACGAAGTGCAGCCTTGACCTGGTGGAATAAAAAGTAGTCGCTAGGGGCAAGATCTGGACTGTAGGGGTGGATGGTTGTGCTCCTCGAATCCGCACTCGCGCAGGGCAGCTCGTGCAACTCTGGCCTTGTGGACTTTGACGACGTTGAAGTCGATTATTGGGCGTGAGGTTTCTAGGGACCTAACGGGCAGAGAGCTTGCTCATGGCATAATTGTCGTGGATGATGTTGGAAACACTTCTATGTGATATTTCAAGTTCTCGATCGATTTTTTCGACCTTCACCCGTTGATTTTCGAGGATCATCCTCTCCACACGGGCCACATTGTCCTTGTTGGTCACGTCTGACGGGCGTCCTGGACGGGGCTCATCTTCAAGGGACTCACGACCATGGCGGAACTCTCTATTCCAGCGAGCAATGGTCGTATAGAAAGGGGTGGTATTAGTGTACACTGCAACCATGCGTTCATGGATCTCTTTTGCATTCTAACCTTCCTTGGTCAAAATTTGATCACTCCACGGTGCTTAACCTTCTCTATTGTTGAAAGATTTGTGACTGACGATCTGCGATCAGCTACTGTTTCTTAAATTGGCGAGGCAGGAGCGTGCGGCTGCAGGTCCTAACTTGTCATAACTTGTCCTAACACCCCCACAAACAGCCATGCCCCTTCCTCTGTTTTGCCATACCGATTCGCAAAACTCATTCACCGCCCCTCGTATATAGATATAATACAGATTATTTACAAAGACTCACTCAGCTCCTCTACCGGGTTCCTAGACAAGCTATCCGCTAGTGCATTAAGTGATCCCTTTAGGTATCGGATATCATCTTCATATTCAGATAATAACAGGGCACATGTCATGAGTCTCAAAATTCTGACTCTTACAACTTTTTAAGTACGCTAGGTGTTTGTGATCCGTTTCTATGGAGAACTGTCTACCTATCAAATATATGCGGAACTTTTTTACCCCAAACATGATAGCTAAAGCTTCTAGCTTCACAGTGGCATATCTCTTTTCCTGATTGAAAAGCTTCCGACTTACAAAAGCCACCGGGAACGGCACTTCTGCCTCGTATTGCAGCAAGGCGCATCCAATTCCATGATGATATGCGTCGGTCTGGATGCCGAATTTCCTTTGGGATTAGGTAATTGCTGGATAGGGGCAGTCAATAGTTTCTGTTTGAGTTCGTCGAAACTAACAAGAGCCATGGGGTTCCACTTAATAGGGTCTGGAGATTTCTTTTCAAGCAGGTCATTTAAAGGGAAGGCGACACACGCGAAATGGGGACAAAACGCCGATAGAAGGAAGCTGGTCCTAAATAAAATCTGAATTGCTTCTCTGCGATTGGGAGCGGCATATCGGTTATTGCTTTTATCTTATCCATCTGTGGGGATATGAGGTTCTCGCCAATCTTAAACCCTAAATACGCAATAGTGCTATAAGAAAAATGACACTTGGAGGGCTTAATTGTTAAGCCGTGAGACCTCAGTTAATTTAAGAGTGGGCAAAGACACGCGAGGTGTTCTTTCCATGTACGCGTGGCTACGTACACGTTGACAAAATAGAATGTAACGTTTTCTATTCCTTCTACAACTTTTCGCATAATGTATGGTCACCTGTGGTATTTCTTTAGCATGTTTATATGTTAAAGCTTATTACCCGATGAGGTCTGGATGACATAGTCGACGGATCCATAGACTTTTATTACGGGATACGGTCCTTTCCACTGTGAAAGCAACTTGTTTGTGTTTGTTGGGAGAAGGAGAAAAACTACGTCTCCGGGTTTCAGTTAACGAATTTTAGCCTTTGTATCAAAATAGGCGCGGTAATTATCTAAATTGCTTTTCGTATTTTGGACGGCAAATTCTGACCACTGCCTCAGTCTTTCTCGCAGATTTAGGGCAAAAGAGTAGGTGTCCTTAATCTCTTCTTCCACACGAGGATTATTTAGGAGCTTTTTCAAGATATATAATGGGCCTCTGACATTTCATCCGTAAAGGAGCTCGAATGGGGAGAAACCAAGGGTCCTATGGGGAATTTTGCGGCACGCAGAAAGGGGGACCGGTAAATACCGGGGACATTCTTGGGGCTGCTGATGGCACAGATTCTTGAGGACACTATTCACGGTTGTGTTTAATTTCTTGCACATGCCATTTGCTGCAGGATGGAAGGGCGTCGTGAAGATGAGCGTAATTGGGAGTAACGCGTTAACGTATTCCATCAGTTCGGAAGTAAACTGTCGGCCTCTATCTGACAGCACTTCCTTGGGAATCCTAACTCTCGAAAAGATGGTGATAAGAGCTTCTGCACATGTGATACTGTCTATTTTTTTTAACGCGATTGCGTCAGGGAACCGGGTCGCGCAATCGACGAGCGTGAGGACGTATAAATGTCCCTCAGCGGAAGGGGGATATTTCAGCTCTATGAGGTCAATAGCAACCCTTGAGAACGGCTCTGCTATAATCGGGGTCTTCTGTAAAGGGGCTGGGGATATCCGTCCCTTAGCTGTAGTCTTCTGACACAGGTCGCAAGTTCTATAGTATTCAGCTATTTTTTTTCCTACTCTGGGCCAAAAGAAATATTTGAAAACGCGCAGAGACGTATTTTTATGACCAAAGTAACCGGACAATGCGTTTTAATGTGCTAGATGCAATACCTTAGGAACATGGGGGCGTCGAAAAAAAGTAATTTTGACAAAGAAGCTTACTGCGTCCGGGGAGGCGCGAAAAAACAGTGAGTCTTCTACGAGGTACCTCACCTATCGGTTTCCTCGTACTATCTCGAGGTGCCTTCCTCTGGCTTTTTCCCACAGGGGTTGTAGGGAAGGCCCCGGCGAACTGAGCATTATTTAGCTTCTTAAACTCAGGGCTGCACCGGAATCTGAACGGTGCCAGGGGACGGTTTTCTCGGCCTGCCTGGGCTCGGGTGGTGACGGCTTGGGTAATCTCTCTCGGGGAGAGTTGCGCACTTTGTCCAACCAGCACTGCAAGGAATTTTATCAGGGCCGCGACCACGTCAGCCCAACCAGTGAAATAGCGGCACTCTACATGGCAGCGGACGAGAGGGAACCTGTTGGCGCGTCCCAAAATGTCGTGCACTACCGCAAGTTTCTGATGCTGGAGTTTTACGGGGTGGAATAGCTTGTCTGACACTTCGATACAAGTACAACCGGTGTCCCTAACTAAAGTGGGCATTTTGCACCCATTAATCCAGCCAGTTTTAAACTTGAGTCCATCAGGAGAACTCTTATTGAATAAGAAGTTGAACTGGTAGTCCTGATCTGACGGGGTTGCAGGTTGCGTGGTGGCTACGGCCATTTGCTCTGGAGAAAGGGTGGCAGTCATTTGATGTATTTGCTGACTTTGGGGGGATAGAGCCTTGAATTTTGCGGACACTAGGATTTTATGTGCCCCGGGGATCCGCAAGAGTAACACGTGATAGGGCTACACCTGAAGGTGTTGTTTGAGTGGGTGTTAAAGACAGGGGATTTTCGGTCTTCTGGGGTCTTCTGGGATTTGTTCTTGAACTTAAAATGGGGAGCAACTTTTACAAACTGAAAAGGCTTGTCATGTGGATGTCTTCCGTACCAAAACTTGTTCTTGGGGAAAGGAAGTTACCTTTTCTGCTTTCCTTCGGGTATAAATGATGATTTGCAGCGTGAAGGTTTGCTACATCGAGGCAATCCTGGTATGTGGAGGCCCTTCGGTCTTGAACGAAGGCTCGAATCTCTTGGGGGAGTGTACTTAGTAATTGATCCTTTAAAATAAAGTCGATAAATGCCTCGTAGTCTTTTTCGACTTTAGCTGTGTCCAGCCAGGATTGCAGATTCCTCCTCATGATGAATGCAAATTGTCTGTATGTCTGTCCTGCTTGGAGTTTAACTGACTTGAACTTCGTTCTAAAAAACTGTGGGTTAAGGTTTTTAGCAGATAGAACTTCTGTTTTTAAGGTGAAATAATCGATTGTCGCTTTATGCAGCAATGTGATAAAAATCTCTCTCAGGCGAGAGGAGAGCAAGGGAAGAAAGGCGACTTACCTCATCGGCTTCAATATTCAATCCATTTACTTGGAATATTTTTTCGAAATGCGTTAGGTACTTAATGAAGTCCTCATTTTCACGATGAGAGGGTAGTTTGAGAGCAGAGGCTTGAGGTTGTTGACCCCAGGAACCAATTGAACTTACTTCCACTTGGTCTCTGCTTAATATACGTTCATGTTGGCGAATTCTTTCCCGTTCTTCGAGTTATAATTTTTTCCTTTCCAAATCTTCCTTCCGTTTTTTCTCTTCTCTCTTTTCTTCGAGTGTAGTCTTTGCTCTTCTCTCTTCTGTTCTCTTTTATTCCTTTGTTCATTTTGAACGTACTCAATGAGTTCCCGACCTTCCAGTCAGAGATTTTGTCCTTGCTTGTGGGATATTTCGAACGATGTGGAAGACATTTTATCCATCCAAAGATAAGAGTATGAACTAGAAGAGTTGGTATAGCGTAACGTGTTAAAGAAAGGGGTTATTATAGTTCGCTACCAAATCGTGGTAAACAAGAGAAAACAATTAATAAAATAACAAAAAAATACTAGATAATCACCCTAAACTAACTATTTTTTGGGAGCCCAAAACAAGAATTGCTGTTAATGTTGGAGTATTTGGACTAATTTGGACGTTATCAATTGTTTTATTAAAGTTTTGAGGTGCACACAACTTTATAGATGTTGCATTTAGTGATAACCCTACACACCAGATACCACTTATAGATGTCGAGAGTTAGTGAGTAGGTAATCCCAGTCCCACTTCCTTGGCATCTATTTTAATTCCACATCAGGGAAAAGTAGGGGTGTGAAGTGTAGCCAATATACCTACCGTAGCCACATCCGGTGAATAAGAATAACTTCGGTGCTTCCCTTTTGATCAAAATTAAGATAATGATTCTCTGAGTGTGTTTTCACTAAATAAATGACAGTCATGGGGGAGACTTATGTAATATCGAGAATTTAGCCGAGTGGATTGCTTATCAATTGCCAAAGGATCGTCCAAAATAGTTAAAAAACACAGATACAAAAATAAACCTCAATATACATAAATTTGAAATGTGAAATAGAATATATATATGTATAAATAGGATTAATCTTCGCATTAATTTGGTAAGTCTATATAATGTCGTGGAGATTACATTTGAACTCTACTTACTAGGATGCTTGCCTCTTAATAGCACCCGACAGAATGAATTGAATAAGATCACGGAATTAAACACTGAATTAATCATTTGTGAAACTTGAGGTTATGAGCTTGGGATCAAAAGTCTAGTTAACGATTAAACTGTTGAAGTTAGGGAAGGGGATAATTCACTTTAACGATACCTTTGATTCCGTAAATATTTGGAGAATGACGGTGAACTTTTCTTCTGCTGACGATGTTCGCACTTAACCCGGTCCTCCGAGGTTACCGAATGTGGGGGGTAATTCTAGACCAGTGTCATGATATATTGACCCTAGGCCGGATCACGAAGGTGTGTCAAACTGTGACTCAAATCGGAATTCTTCTCCTCGAAGTGTCCGTTCCGATTATTGGCACCTGGATTGGGTAGCCAAAAATTATTACCTAGCTAAGTCTAGGGTAATCCGCAGAGGAAGGTCCTGTGTATCCTTTGACTTTGAAGGGAGGAGGGGGTCTGCGAGAAGTTTAGCACCTACAATTACCGTGACGGCAACAACAAATTCCCAGAAGTTTCTTCTTTGCAACGGGCGAACTGTTTCCTTTGTGGGACTAGCTCCACACACAAGTAGGTCTAAAATCTTCAACTCAACTCCATGGAGAATTTGCTCTTTTATTTCCCTGAAGAGCTAAAGTCGAAAGAGAACACCGGATTCTCATAAAATTCTTATCATCGCGCGAAGAGATCTTTCATCTGCCGCCAGTACATGCCAAACATTCACACCTCGGCGCCATCCGAACTTTTCTCGTCTCAAGTCGTAAGTTTATGACGGCGTGAATAAACTTGGGTCTACGCCGGCTGGCAGGTGTCTTTTGAGGCAGACATTTTCCTGTTTGACCGGCCGCGAATTTGGTTCTCTCAAAGGCGCGAAAAAGGGTCGAAGGAAATTCGATGCGAAAAGGCGAATTTGGAATTAAGGCGGTGGAGACACGCAGCTGTGTCGGTGTATTTATTCATGTACTAATGCATGGAGGTATTTGGACTTCTACACAACCCTTTAACTTTCTTGTAATTTACAAATCTGAGTACCGTTTGAGTTGCATAAAAAACAGTGATTAACCCTGCCATATTTTTTTATCTCTCAGTGTGTGTGTTTGAACCAAGGTTTTTTATTAGAAAACTTTGTTAGGAGAAAGAGTTTCTTCCACGGTCACTTTAATCCCCGACGCATTAGCAGATTCCGAGCCCTTCTTATCTTACGAAGGCTCCTTTTTTTAACTTGGGGTTAATTGTGCATTATATTAGTGTATGTATTTGGATTGAAAAGCTGTGGCGTTTAACCAAGAGGATTCGTCTGTGTGTGAGTACTTTGTGACTCAAGTCCTTTCTCCGTCAGTGACGTTGATTCTAATTCAAGGTATTATTCTCAGTGCTAGAGTTTTTTTTTTAAATAATTAAATTAGCTTCTACTCAAAATTTTATTGACACCATTTGTTTTGGCTTTCTGATTACAGTGATACTTTTCCCCAATTTCTACACTAAGCAGTTGAACAAGAGCGCTCATAAAATTCTTCCAGTCGTAAAGGGCATTCTCTACCCTCTTCTTTCTCGCATAATATGAATTAAATTTTATTAAAAAAATTAAATATCGTAATTACATGATTTACTAATAAAAAATAGCTGACTATTTCAAACTTTTATTCATTAGAAAAACGCATAGAAAATTCAGATACATGTTCGAACACCAATGGAATGCGCAAACTTACAAATCCCCGTATAATCCTAGGCCTGGTTTCAAACCATTTTCTCTGACCTTAAAAAAGTTAATTACTCTTTATTCCAAGAAAAATAGAAAAATTATAACAAAAATATAATTATATTATGGACAGATAGTTTATTAAATTTAAAAATTTTAAAATCTTTCTCACAGTAATATTTGTTAAAACAGGGATAAAATTTGTTCGCTGAGTTTTCTCTTCTCCCTTTTTTTGTGTGAGCACAAATATGACATCTCCTCCTTGATTTTATAGGCTTCATAAAAAGCCTCTCAATGAAACGCAGTGATTTATATTACCTATTTGCTCATTTGGTCCCAAATTATATTTATATTTTTCAATCATGTGTTACAACAGTTTTTGAAAAGTCATGAAGTGACCTATCGACACTCTCCCAATGCTTATACATAAAATAGGCATTGATCATCCATTAGTCTAACTTATGAAAAAAAAATTGCACCACCTAACAGATTTTCTCACATATTCAATTCCACTCAATAACACATCACTCATATCTACAGAACGCATCTTCTTATTATATTCAATTAGAGCTTTAGGTTTCCATACAACATTTCCATCTTTATGTTTTTACCACTATCACACATTTGTTCATCATGTACTATTGTAAGAACGTGTACACTCCAATTGCCATACCATTTTAGACAGAGAATGTTATTGCACTTTGCAAGTGACAATTTACCTTTCTTTAGTTGCTTTAAATTTGGGCATATATTTTCTATTTTGGCGAACTGTTCCACAAGCGCTTGTCTCTTTCTTAAATAAGTTATCAACACGAGCAGGGATAGTGTAACAGTTGTCAGTATAAAAAATATGTCCCTTATTTAAATAACTTTGAAGAAGTGTCATTAACACTGATCCACTAATGTCTAAATGGGGTTAAATAACAATTTCAGTCCCCTTTCCGATATAAATAATTATATCTAGTACATAACCTGCTTTGCTATCACACAACACAGATACGTTTAGTCCAAATTTGTCTTTTACATGGGATGTATTGGCAAAATACAGTCTTCCTTCCCATAGAAGAAGATCTATGACAATCTTAAAATGGGATAAATTTTTTCTCGAAATTATTTTTCAAGAGATTAAGTGCAGGTTTATTTTTTTAATTTTCCTATTTTATTTCTAGTGTTATCATTAAAATGCAGCAATCCTAATATCTGAAGGAAGCGATCCTTCTTCATCAATCTTCCGAACATTTTTTGCTCATAGATGTCATCCTTTGACCAATAATCGTTTATTTTGTTTTGATTATTATATCTCATCAAAATAATTATGCAGAGAAATACTCGAATTCAATATGCGTTCTTTTCCATGAAATTGGATAGGCGACTATTTGGTTTGTAAGTAAATTTTTTTTTAATATATTTATAGTAACTATTCCTTTCCTTGACAGTGAGATCTATTAAAAAATTATCAATATATTGTTCGAAATAATCAATTTATTTTTCATTTTTTCCGATGGGGAATACTGTTGTTAAACCTGAATGCGTGGAATCGAACGGTTGCAGGGATGGAGAAAAATTTGGCCTTGAAAGCCATTCACTCGACAACATGTGTTAATTGTTGCCAAGCTCTTGACGTGTTCGTTTCCGTGGCTGTTTTTATCACTCTTCTATTACACTCAAATTTGACCTATTCTCTTCATCTAAATTATTAAAATCGATGTCAGAACTTTCTAATGATAAAACTCGAAGTCCATTCATTGTCACTCAATAGGCTACTTAGATTGTCACACTCGACATTCTAAAGAAATTGACTCGTCTTCATTAAACGTTCGGCATTTAAATCGGAGTCGCAAAATTGTCGTACATTAAGCCTCGTAATTTGGGGGGGTAAATAACTAAACAAATCTAAAACATTACTATTTAATTCATGTCAACATATAGCTAGTTGTCAGAGAGAGTAACTGGCCGAATATTACGTACATCGAGTTAGTATAGAGAAAGAGAGAAGGTAGAAACCATATTTGGATCGTGAGCAGTTAACTGCCGTTTCTGAGAGAGACCATATAGAGACCAGCAGCAGCCAAAGGGTTCAATCCGTATTTCGCGCAACTTACATCCCGTGTTTCGAACAAAATGTCCTCGTTCGAGAGATTCAAACTCCAAAGTGAATCCCTCAGCTTGAGGGGCAAAGACCTTGTCACCTAGATACAAGAGGAAGGAAGAAATGAGAAAACTTATAGAAGAGAACAAGAAAAACAGGAAAGAGCTGAACAAAAAGAGATTAAAGAGAGATCTGAACAAAAACAGATTAGAGAGTAAGCTGAAAAAAAAGAGATTAGAGAGAGTGAATAGCGCGAGACAATTCGCCAAAATGAATTGGAGTTAAATTGCGATCGGCTTGAATCCCTTTCAGTCAATTCCCGTGCAGATGCCCTTTAATCCGTTTATATGAAACTCCCGACATTCAAAGAAGTAGACGACTTCGGATCTTTTTTCACTCACTTTGAGGAAATTTTGAAGGTAATCATTGGGATATCGAGACAGACAGTGTCGCCAAACTTATTTCCCTTCTTAATTCTCAATTATGGGACCTTTGTTTTTCCCTTCCCTCAGAAGACACGGTGGATTACTTCTTCCTCAAATTCGAACTTATCGCGGCGTATAATATGACTCCTGATTTCTACCGCGCCAAATATCGACACGCACTCATCGAACCAAATATGACCTTCCGTGATTTTGGGTATACTCTTTCCTATCATTTCAATTTCGTGCTAGACGCATCGAAGGTCTCCCACGATTATTAGTCCCTGGTAGACTTCGTTGTAATGAATCAGTTGCTGGCGTCGCTACCACCAGTGATCAGCTCGTTTGTGAAGGATCGTCGGTGCAACTCCTTCAAGAGGCCGATATCTATGCAGCGAGTCACAATCTATACCCGAAGTAAATAAAAAGCCTCGCCCTTCATTGACCAAGAATAAAATTATTAACTCACGATTCCGTCCTAAGAACTCCTCCAAATTCGTCAAGGTTACGAGCCACTTTAAGCACAGAAGTTTACCTCCATCGGAGTCCCGTGCTGTTAAGCCCCTCATCTCTAATCTTTGGTGCGCTATCTTTTTCCCTTAGGCAAGTTGTATGTTTCACGTGGGGTGCCAAAGGTCAGCCCCACCCGAACTGCCCCCTAAATTTCCAACTCCGTAGTAATCATATTCTCAAAGTACACTAAGTGAATGCTGCTCACGAGACCCTTTCATCGCGACCAGAAACCCCAGCTCCAATCTCGTCTCCTAGTGCCCCAGGGCGCCAAGTTAATTTCCTCTATGACACGAGCTCTCCGCGAGGTTTGAAATTTGAGAACGGAACCGTTAATGGGTACCGAGTCTCTACCCTCGTAGGCCAAACAAGGTGTATCTGTATCGAGGTATCTAATGAACTTCTCTCCCCTCTTGCCCCTGACAACAAAAGGTTTGCGGTATCCATGACTACCTGGGAAGTGCAAACCCTTCTCCATTGTTAACTGTTACTTGGAGTGTCAAACTTTTCAGGATAGGCTGAAGTCGCGTCAGCCCCTATCAAATTATGTTTCATTTTGGTAGGACAGTGCTGCCAAGTTGCATTTAACCCGGTGTATCAGTCCGTTATCACGAGAGCCTAGGCAAAGAAGGATTTCCGGACGCCCGCCGCCCTTGAAATCCCCTTAGATTCAGATTTCAGCGTCGTTATGAGGGTAGAATTCGCTCAAAGACAGGAGTGTTCAAATCTCGGAGCCTAAAGCAGGCTTCTGTCCGCGGTAACAAGACAGTCACTTATATTGTAAGAGAATGCTTGTTCCATCGCTCTCGCTCGGATGGCGTTAACCCTGAGATTCACACCCTCTTTGTTCCTCGTTCGCATGTCCCCCTGCTCCTAAAATTGCCTACGATAGTGTTTTTTCTGGCCACTTTAGTTTCAATAAAACGGCTCAGAGGATTTTTCGTTATTTGTACTAACCTGGTGCTGCATTTGACATTTCTGAATACTGCCAATCCTGTGACATGGCAAAATGGCATGTTAAACCGGCTCTCCTTCAGAATAGACCGATCATATCGGAACCCTTTTCCCGAGTCGTTATAGGCCTTCGTAGCCATATTCTCCCCCTTTCTAGCAAACGGCATAGTTATGTTTTTACTCTTGCGGACTGTACCACGTGTTTTATCGAAAAGAATAGACAGTGTTACGTGCGCCGAAACCTTAGTTTCCCTTTTACACTACTTTTCACCGATGCGCAAAAGGAGTTTGTGAAAAATTTAATGCGGCTTTGAAATCAATATTAAAGAAGTTTTGTGTCGAGCAGCTCCGTGAATGGTATCCCTTTTTACCCGTGGCTCTATTTGCATACAGACTGATTCCCCACCGTACACTCAGATTTGCTCCCTTCGAATTAATCTACGCACGTAACGTGCGAGGTCCCATTAGCATCCTCAAGGAGTTATTCTCGAACGACAAGTTAGATTGGGGAATTCAATCTTCTTACGTGTATGTTTTGGATCTTTGACGAAGATTAGAAAAGTGTGCTGAGATTGCATACCAAAATGCCGAGGTTAATTTGGAAAAGTATTGGGCGTAGTTTGATATCAAATCGACGGAAAGGAAATTTTAGCCCGGTGATGAGGTTATGTTGCTACTTCCTTCGGAGCGCAACAAGCTTCTGAGCCAATGAAAAGGCCTCTTCCAAATTCTTGAAGCGCAAGTACCTGTGAATTATTTACTTAAGAACCCTAGAGGGGAGAAGCTGTTCCACGTCAACATGTTAAAAAAAATATCACGGCCGCGCGTGTATCAACAACATTGTTACCATCAACGAAGAGACAGATTTGAAGCCGACTACACGAGAGATGCCCTGAGCGTTATACAGGCCCTGTGCGTCGAACAAGATAAGGAATACCCACTGCCCACCACGCCCGGCACAAGAAATTCACCACCCGCCAGCTTAGATAACAATAAGCGGCTAACTCACGACCCAATTAGCCAGCTGCAGCTTATTTTAATTAAGTTTGAGGACTTTATTTCCAAGAGCCCTGTGTGTGCTATTAATTACGAGACTGATATAACCCTCACTACCCAAGAACCTCTTCTCTCAAAACCTTACCCCTTTTAAATTCACCTGAAAAATGCCTTTAACGCTGAGGTTAACAATCTGCTCAATCTCATGATCATTGAACCATCCCCGCAAATTATTCTTCTCCAATAGTTATGGTGCGGAAATCAGATGACTCTTATCGCATGTGCCTAGATTTCCGCAAATTAAATTCTGTGACAGTTTTCAATGCGGAGCTGATCCCATTAATAGACCAAAACCTTCACTTGTTCGAAAAGGCAAAATATATTAGCGAGCTTGACCTCTGTAAAGCGTATTACCAGATTCCCCTCAAAAAGTGCATAAGAAAACACACTGTCTTCTCCACCCACAAAGGCCTTATACAGTTGCGTGGACTTCCTTTTAGACGGCCTACAGCAATTGTAATCGGATAATGCGCAGAATTTTGGACGATTGGATAATGTTACCTTTTATTTTGACAACTGTTAAGTTTGCACCTGTGACTGGGACCAGCACTTAGCTTGCCTTCAGTCGCTCTTAAGCTATTTGCGAGAACAGGGCTTTAAAATAGGCCAGGGTAAGTGCCACCTCACCTACATTTCGATCCACTATCTGGGCTTCCACATTGGAAACGACCATGCTAAGCCCCAAAAAGACAAGGTCCGGGCGATAGTTGATATGCCCTTCCTGGGTACAAAGAAGCAGCTTCGTTCTTTCATGGAGTCTGCCTGATTTTATAGGAGGTTCGTCCCCAATTTTGCGTCTTTGGCCGGACGGAAGTTCGAGCTGCTCATTTCTCCATCAGCTAAAGGGATAAATTGCCATATACCCTGATCCTCAGGTTGTCTGACCCCAATTGGACCTTCGAGATCCGAACGGATGCGAGCAACGAGGGCATCGGTTGTGTCCTTCTTCAGTACGGAGACGATGGTGAGATTCGCCCTGTGGCCTACGCGAGTCGCAAAATACAACCACGTGAGAGGAATTATGCAGTAATAGAAAGGGAACCTTTAGCTTTTATTTGGAGCTTTCGAAAGTTCAAAATGTACCTGGTTGGCCTATAATTTGTTATAGAGACCGATCACCGCCCGCTGGCATACCCCTGTAACATTAAACATCATAATGGCCGAGTAATTAGATTGAGCCTATTATTGCAGGAATTTCAGTATCGAATAATGTATATAAAAGGGTCGGAAAATTGTATCGCCGATACCTTTAGCCGTAATTCTGTAGGCGACGACCCCTGCTAAATTGTAATTGTAATTTTTCCATAGCCATTTGTCTATTTTCTATATAATGTAACTGCCAGCTAATATAAGTTAAAGGACAATTATTTATCGGTGTTCTATAGTTATCATTTGGGAGGGGGGGGGGGCGTACGTCTTGAAAGCACAGCGCCCATGTTTATATAAAATTATTATTCAGAATTCTTGTCCAGCATTACTACATCTATATGTATATGTACCACCCTATTCTTCTTGTCATTTGTGTATGATGCATCTTTGAATATCCATTTCTTTTTTTTCTTTGCTTTGTATAGCTTCGTGTATAAATATCCTTTTCATTTTTTAAATTGCGTTCTCAGTTACTTCTTTTATGGTTGGTGTAAACCTGTATTAATTAATTTCCATCCCGTTCATATGTACACGCAGTGGGTTGGAATCAGTTTATACACCTACTCGACTTCAGGTCAGGATTCCTTTTTCTTACACCCCTCCCCCACGTTGACCGCCCAAGTCATTGGTCTTAAAGGATGTAACTTTTCTCCCCGAACTCTGAAAGTTCCATCTTCCAGGATGGAGGGATGTAGAAGAATAAGCTAGAAGAGTGACCACGTGCCCTTCTGTACCCACGTGGTCTCGAGATTACCGCATGGATTGATTAGAAGCGAGGCTGATGTACGGCGTGAATGCGGTCCACGCCGTTTTATTGCACCCCAGCTGCATTTACTTAGGGACACATTCTTCTCGTCTCGCATGTCCCCACAGCCATCTTCTTGCCTTCTGGCATAGATAGAAGCCTGTCGAACATTCATCACCATCTTTATATCGGTCCCCCGAAGGAATCGCTGTCTTTCTCCAATATTGTGCGAGTCGTGGAGGTTTTCACCAGGTCATCTCAGCCTACCGCAACCGCCTATATAATCCCCTGACTCGGTTTAGCGTGAAGCAAACCAGGAATTTCCCGCCTATCAGCGCGTACGAGCAAATGACACTCTCATCCTTCGCCATCGGAGACACCGGCGATTTCAATTAAAGGATGAAGGCTAAATCGACGTCCGTGAACTCTGCCATAGTCAATCGGTGAGTATCTGACGATGATTTCCATCTACGAAGGCCATACTACGTGTATTTCCTCATCCGTTCCGTGAGGTAACACAGATTCCCCATTACAGTCATCGTATCCCGACCGGCCCTTCCGTTCAAAGAACACTTAAGCAGTTGTAATGTTTGACGCCTTCAGTTTATTCTATAATCTGGTCTACCCAAATCGTCCTATCCTTTGTGTAATCCCATATTAATCCCTCCTGTGTATCGTACCGACAGGTAATTTTTACATGTATGATAATTCCCTTTAAACTCTGTACCTGTACATATTTTAAATTTATTAATTTGTTAGTAAAGGTATATTTTTGTCATTATCTTTTCTTGCAACCCTAAACGAGTACCAGCCTCCTGTTAATCTTTGGCCAACTTTCACTCTGAATTATTTGTTTTGAAAGAACCCCACAATTAAAAAGTACACCATCCCCATTGAATTCCTGTTTACGAACCGGCTAAGGTCGAATCTTAAACAAACTTCGACGCCCACCCCATAAGCATATATATAGTTAGATAGAATCTGGCCATTCCACAACAGTAACCATTTTAATTTTCAAAGAATTTTGGGAAGTTTTAAAGGTCATGAGGTCATATGGTCATAAAGCTATAGGTCAGAATAACTAAGGGAAGGCGACATAGGTTTGTTTGCCTTGTTTCCTAACCATGAAGAAGAAAAAATTCAGAAATATTGGTTGAATTATGAAATTTCCTTTAAAATATAATTAGCGACGAGGAGAAAACAAATGAGCTTTTTATTTTAAGCAAGAAGGAAATATTTGAAGATACTCGTATTCTATATTAAAACCTATTATATTAATTAAAAGTTTTATTACCATTCATTTAATTATTCCCTTAATATTTTTGCATTATTTCCAAATTGAGTGTATTGCACTTGATCCATAGGCATTCAGTGAGGACCCTAATTAAAGAATAATTAAATACTTTGATATTAACTATTAATATTTGAATTAAACTTGACGTAATACTTCGGGTTTAACTTTATTGACATTGGATTGATTTATTGCTCGATACTTTAATATTAACTGCATTGATATTTTTATCTCTATCGAATGAGTAATTTTATTTTCACTATGTTATCATTTGATCGAGATTGAATATTAATATTTAAATGACTCGTCAATTATTACTTCGAAATTAGGGGGCTATTTGAAATAGTTAAAACAGTTATCTTTTCATCAAAAATCATCTTAATTTTACATCGATTGTTGAGATTATAAAAGGGTCGTATGCTAAGAAAAATGCGAAATGCACTTTTATCAAATTTAGTGTAGCTTCACAATTATTTATAAATTTATTATATGCAAAAGGTTAAAATTTAAAATACATAAAAAAAAAGGTGTTTTGCTCAAATGGGAATTTCACATTTGTTTTAGCATACGGCAGTAAGAAGCGAAATCTGACCACAGAAACTCCGAAAAACATTTTGTGAAAGTTGAACTGTAGAATAATTAATGAAAATAATGAAATATATATTGAATGAGGGGTATAACGAGGATATTAACTAGTACTGCTGCGAATATTTATTTACATTAACCTTTAGACATTTTATAGCAATGGAGCAAAATAAATATTAGTAAACGGAACCAAACTCTAATTCTTATACCTCAAGTAATTTCATAGTTGATGTAACGTTCATGTAACCTCATTCCTAACCTTTCTCACTTTTACACTTGCCCTTAATTGGCTAACTTCTGTGCGAGCATGTTTTTAAAGAAGTAATTTGATGATGAGGCCGTTCTTTTGTTTTTAAATAAAATTCATTACAGTCTAATTTAATAACATTATCATTTAAATCTAAAGATGCTGAATAATTTTTTCGACATTAGCGAGCTTTAAAATGCAAGGATAAGATGATGTTATTAAGAAAAGATATAGAGATATAATTTATAGTTTGGATTCATGTTTCAGAATAACGAGCTTCAATCATCAATTCATGAATAATAAGAGAAAACTGTGAAGGGTTGCTACTCATATGCCACCAGGAAAAAGGCAGCTCTTCTAATTACAATAATTGAACTATAAATTCCTGGTCATGATCTAATATCAAACTGTTGGTTGCTCACTAGAATGTGAGAATGGTGTTATATTCCGGTTGATAAGTTTTTTCGCGAAACGTATTTTAATTTCGTGAAATTAAATTAAGCATTTATATTTAGTATAGTAAGTGAACAAAAGTTTGACTAATCTTTTGAATTTTTTTGATGGGTTATCGCTATTAATACAGAGTATTTATGCGTTTTTTCTATTTTACCTAATTCAAGATAGGTAAATAATTAAATGTTACTAACACCTAATTGAGCTCCGTATGTATGGAAGAGAGAAATTAAAATTATTGAACTTAATGTGTTACAGTCTAACAACAAAACCACCTAACAAATAACGATAAATCGAAATTCTATTTCTAACTTTGGTTCCTTTTCAAAATTTATTGGCCTAAAATTAAAATGTTTAAATGTGACTTTCCATCAGTAACTGTGTATACTTTTCTCGTAAATCTAAATTTTTTTCCGGGGAAAAATTAGAAAGTGAAGCGATGATATCAAATTTAATTTATTTTCAAGGAATATAATACAACTCATTCTACGAAATATTTCTTCTAATTTGAAAAATAAAATTAACAACTTCTCTTATTATGTTATGTAGGAGTATTTTTACCTCTACAGCCCTGGTCTTCATAATTCTTTTTCAAGGAAGAGCAAATGGAGGTAACTTCTTTGTTTTTAGAATTCTAAATATTTTGAGAAATTGTTTAGCTTACACTAATATTTATTATTTATAAGGAACCGAAATAATTCGCCAGTCATTGTAAATATATTTTAAATTTCAAGCGCTATACCTATTCTTTTTACTAGCAGGATCAATCTTCTCGCAGTGAACCTAGTTGTACATTGAATTAACAAACCAATTAAAAATAATGTTTACTATATTAATTATGACAATTTCTATAATAGTTTTCAACTAGAGAAGACACAAAATTAATATTTTTTATTATTGAATAGGTAAAATTTAAAATTATGGATTAAATTTATTTCAGATTTTGACCTATTTAAATTAAATTCAATGTTAATTGAAAATATTTAAGTAATAGTAATTGTTATTATTATTACTCTCATTATCTCATTTTTTCTCCACTGTCTCAATTATCTTCTTCGTGTTTTCTTCTTCATGTGTCTTTAAGAAGTGAAAAACGACGATGTATCCGTGTTATCCAAACAGGACCACAATATTTAAGTAATAATTATTAAAATTTAAAGGGAACAACATAATAACAGCTTGGTCTAATTGAATTACAAAACTTTACTATTTAAAATCAAGTTCACTCTCAATTTTAAATATTCATGAATTAAAATTTATAACAATAACCATTATAATAATTTATTATTAATGACATGGCAATATTAAAAAGTATGAGGTATTTGATTTTCTTGACTTCAACCCCTTAAGATGAAATTTCCTTTTACCTGGAAGTCCCTTTAACGCATCTATTAACCTTATTAATTTGTCTGCTGATGTCATCTGGTATGAATATATTAATGTGTATTAAATTTTTGTTTTGCTTTTATCATTCATATTCAAAATGCATTTAATTAACGTAATTAAATGGGGTGAATCTCCTGTGTATGGGAAGCATGGAGGATACTTGTACACTCTTCTTTATCTTATCGTAAAAGAGCTTTAAGCCCGTATAAGTGGGCTCTAATCTACGTACTACAGCTTCAAAAAACATTGTCTTATGAAAGCAATATTGAGTCGACTTCTTAAGGACTAATTTGCAGTCAAACTGGTTGATCCACACGAAACTATCGAGTGAATTATTCTATAGAATATAAGAGTTATGCGTGACGGGGGAGAAGGGGGAGAGTTTGATAAACGGTTTAAGCGGAGAATATGGCAGATACTTGGGTCATGGTAAATGAAAATAAAGCCTAATAGGAGGAATGTGCATGATATATACAGAGTATAATCAAAGGACCCTCTTAGGCTGATAATGAGAACTAGCATGATGAAATGGTTGAGTCGAAATATGGGATATGTAAAATTATGAAGATAAAGCTTAGATTCTGACGCGTGAAAGTTTGCTTAGTGTCGTAGATTTATGTTAGAACACAACCCTAACACCAAATTACTCATACCGAGGGTGAGAGGCCAAACGGACCATGACCTATCTGACGTTCAAATGACCTTGAGCGCACTCGAAGGGCAGATGACGCAGGCTTAAAACGGGGGGGAAGGGGAGCTTGCACAGGAGAGTTGCGTGTTGCGGTTACCTTAAATATTTGGTTCGAGAGAGTAGTCCGTTCTTGTTAGACACGGCATAGATTCAACAATAATAGCCTCTTGACAAACTACTATTACGTGAGATGAACGTAGATCTTGCATTCGGGTTTTGAATACCGAATCGAGAATTTGACGAGTCGCGTTCGGGTAACGGGTACCAACGAATACGAGGATGACTCTCGCGAATTCTAGGAGAATACACGAAAATTGACGGGTTCTGCAAGAGTTTACGCAGAATGAACGGGGACGAAGAGGATAGGAGATACTTGCGGATACTCGGGACGCAGGCGGTTACTGACAGCTCTACAAGTCTGGCGTTGGCGTTTTATAGGGGTGAGCCGGATGGTCTTTTCCCCGCACCACAAGGGGGTGGGTTCCATTGGATAGACGCTCCGTCAGGCGAGATGGACTTTGGCTGATTCACACTGTCGCAAGATAATCCCCAGCGAGACCCTTCGTGTAAGCACATCTCAGGCTTTTGCGAAGTAGGGCCTCCAGCCCACCACGCCCTTCGCGATTTTGCCCCTCTTTAGTGTGGATTAATATAGGTAGCGCAGGTGTGTTTTCTCTCTCTCTCTCTCCTTGAAAGGGACGACCGCGCGCGTCTTTTCCCTCTCTCTCTCTGACACTTAGTTACTGAAAATAGCGGTCATTAAAATATGAAACAAATTTAATTAAATGATACGTTATAATGGCAAGCGAGTATTATGGGGGACGAATAAATCTGAAGATAAAGGAGAGAATGTTAAAAATGAATAATGAATCATGATGCCGAATTTATGACGAAAAGTGAGTTTATTTCAGAAGCCTTGTAGGGCAAATACAGATGCCAGTTTTAAGCAGATAAATGCTTTTAAGAAACGGAAAATATGGAACAAAATTTGTTAAATTAAGAAAAATACTAGATGTATTTGGAAGGAAATTAAATTAATTTCTCTACATGAATAATTTATTTTGGAAGAAATGAGGAATTAGGGAATTCAAGAGAGAAAAAGTAAAATTAACATAACAACATAATTTCACGGATGACAAAAGCCACCTGGGCCTATCAAAGGTCATCCGCCTCCGTCAAAACCCGCCCACAAAAAGCACCATCATCAGGGGAAGACAAAATCAAAGTCCCCCACAATATAATATAACAGATGACAAAAGCCACAAGGGCTCATCATAGGTCATCCAAGTCAAATGGCCTCTTTTTTAAGGTACCCAAACTCCCAGGAAAACTACATGCAGAGGATTGCGTCCAGAAACAAGGATATCACCAATCAAGGCTTGTCAATAACGAAATCATGCAGATATAGATATATACAAACAATATTAATATATACAAAACTTAGGAACCATCACAACCTTCCCTCCCCATAAACTCATCCAACCTATTCTTAAATACATTTATATTTGGACTACCTACTACCCTCCGCGGCAATTTGTTCCAGAAATCTATCACTCTAGTGGTGAAAAAATATTTTCTTAAATCTAACCAACACCCTTGCTTTTTAATTTTCAAGTGGTGACCTCTAGTCCGATTTCCATCATCTAACTCAAAAAACTTGCTAACATCCAATTTATCTATCCCAGAAAAAATTTAAGAAGAGCTCAATCATATCCCCTCTCACACACCTCCTTTCGAACAAGAACATATTCAATACCCACAGTCTATCTATATATTCAAGGTGCCTCAGGGAAGGAATAATCTTTGTTGCCCTCCGTTGCACAGACTCAAGAAGGTTAATATCGTGTCTAAAATGTGGGGACCATGCCTGTATACAGTACTCTAGATGTGGCCTAACATAAGAGTTATAGAGTTTAAGAATAACCTTCTTACTTTTGTAACTGACATTTCCCCCTAATGAAACCCAGCACTCTATTTGCCCTATTTCTTGCTTCAATACACTGCTTAGAAAACCTTAATGACTTATCTATTACTACTCCTAGATCTTTCTCATCCTCTACTGAGCTCAGCCAATGCCCATCTATTTCATAGGTAAGTTCTCTATTATCTTTTCCCATTTTAATAACTTTGCACTTATCAAGGTTGAAAGTCATTTGCCACTTATGTGCCCAGGATAACAATTTATTTAAATCCCCCTGCACTTTAAAATTATCATCAATATCTTTACCTACAGCTGCTAATTTAATATCATCCGCAAAAAATTGACACTTTATTATTAACTGCCTCCCCAAGATCGTTTATATAGATGACAAATAATAATGGACCAAGAACTGATCCCTAAGGAACCCCACTGATAACATCCCTCCACTCTGACTTTACACCATTTAGCACTACCCTTTGCTTCCTGTCTTTCAGCCACTCAGCTATCCAATTTGAAACCCCCCACATATCCCAATCATTTTTAATTAATAAACTAATCTCCTATGTGGTAGCTTATCAAATGCTTTACTAAAACCCAAGTAAATTACATCCACATTCTCTCCCTTATCTACTTGATTTGTTACGAACTCCAGAAAGTCTAGTAAATTAGTGAAACATGATCTACCTGATCTAAACCCATGCTGAGCATCGCTGATTAACCCTCTCCCTCTCTAGATGTTGGCAAATCCCTTTTTTAACTATTTTCTCAAGAATTTTACAAACTACAGGAGTTAGGCTAACCGGTCTAAAGTTATTTGGATCCTCTCTACTACCCTTCTTGAAAATGGGGACTACATTCGCTCTCTTCCAATCATCAGGTATTTTTCCATATTCCAGTGACCTAGTATATAACTTCTCCAGAGCTATTGAGATACTTTCTACCCCTTCTTCAAGTATCCTAGAATGAATATTATTAGGGCCGAAGGCCTTGGTAGTATCTAACTCACCTATTAGTCCTTTTATCGTCTTCTGATCCACACTAATGGTAGTAAACACCTCTTTCCCTGATCCACGAGTACTATACATAAGACTATTTAGTTTCTCCTTTGTAAATACTGATGCAAAATGACCATTTAGTACCTCAACTATTTCCTCATCAGTTTCTCTCACAACCCCTTCATATTTGATAGGTCCTATTTTAACTCTGCCAGACTTGTTATTAATTTTATAGTAACTAAAGAACTTTCTAGGATCTTTGTTGCTATCCTGAGCTAATTTAATTTCTGACACCCTTTTTTTCTACTTTATAATCTTATTTAACTCATTTTTTAGCCATTCTATAATCACTTAAATTTTGAATATTATTTTCTACCTGTAATTTTTGATATGCCCTTTTCTTCTCGGAAATTTTTCTAGCTATCTCCTGATTCCACCATAATGGTTTCCTACTTTTGTTCCTAATGGCCTTCATTGGGATATATTGTTCTTGGACTACATTTATTATATGCTTGAAAGTATCCCACATCCCATAAGCATTTTTACCTCTGAATTCTACATCCTAGTCTACAAAATTTAGCAAGCTTCGGAGTTTTACATAATCTCCCTTATGGAAATTTGGAACTTTTACAGCATTCTCGGTTATTTTACCCTTCTCAATTCCCAAGTTAAAACGAACTATCTGATGGTCACTGTTTCCCAATGCTTCCCAACAGTCAATTCTTGAACTAAATGATCACTGTTAGAAAGTACTTAATCTAATATATTGCCCCCCCTCGTTGGCTCATTAACAAATTGATTCAAAAAATTATCCTCAAAGCATTCTATGAACCTGCCACTTGTTCTATCCCTACCTATCATATTTTCCCAGTCCACTGAGTTTAAGTTGAAGTCCCCAATAATAACTGCATCTGTGTCACATCCCTTACTTATTTCCCTTATCATTAGTTCATTCATATTATCAGTCTGCCCAGGTGGTCTGTAAAAAGCTCCCAAATGCACCATTCTATTTTTACTGTACCTAATATCTATCCAAAGTGACTCAACTCCATCCTGCTTTATTAAAGTATTTAAACTTGAAACAATGTTATTTTTTTATATAGATAATTATTCCTCCACCAATCCTACCTGTTCTTTGACTAATGTACATATTATAGCCCTGTAAATCAAATTCACTTATAGTGTCACTAAATTCTATTTCATTTACCCATGATTCAGTAACACATAATATATCTATATCCTCATTGCTAATATAACTAAACAGCTCATCCTTCTTGTTTCTAAGACTACGAGCATTTGTATAGAAACAATTTAACCCCCTTATCCCTGAAGCACCTCTTCCAACCTGAATGACCTCACCTCTATCGCCTTGAACCTATTTCTGTTATCTGCCAAGTCCATTCTACGTTCAGTACTATAATGTCCTTTCATAATTCCCTGAACACTATTAGTATCTAGTTTCCCACCCGCAAAGACCTAATAACACGATCATACTCCTCCCACAACACATTTACCCCCCTCCTACTCAAATGCAGTCCATCCATCGCATACATTTCATTTATTCCAACAAACCTATTCCACACATCCACAAACATGACACCTTTTATCTCACACATCCTCCTCACATAATCATTCAACCTAATCGCACGAGAAATCCATTCTACCCCAACATCCATTGTTGGAAGCACACCCTGTCACAACACCTTTCACTCTACTTTCTTTCACCTTTTCAATCAACCTCTTGTACCTCTCACGTAACTCACATGCACCCACATTCTTCACATCATTCACTCCTACATGTGTAATCACAACAGCATCCCTTGCACAGCCAGACACCAGCTCCTCATACCTATCAGACAGATTTCTCACTCCAGTAACCCGGCAAACACACCTTCAAACCATTCAATCTACCTGCATTCAACTTCCTATCTAAATATCTAACTCGCGAATCACCCATCACAAGCACTTCAGTCAGACTACTATTCCTAACCCCCACAGAACTAACTCCATCCTCACTCCTATTCTCATTCAAACTACCAGTCACTCTACCTCCACCCCCACTCCCGGTTACTTCCTTTCTTAGGGCACTGAATCTATTAGTCAAGCTAATAGGTTCTGTGTCCCTCTGACTCACACACCTATTCTCCCCCTGGCTAACAACCTCAACAGAGCCAACCCTATTCTCACAAAGAACAGGAGAAGCCTCCCTAGCTTCCCGTTTCCTAACCACTCTTTACTGTCCCCCATCCTCACTAGGCCTATTTCTAACTAATCTAAGGTGGCTAACTTCTCTATTCCTAGAACTATCACATCCTACTTCCTCCACCGGCCCTCTACTTTTCACCTGAAACATCTAACTGGCCTACCTCACCACCTAACCTATTCCCAGCTCTAGGCCTAACATTAAGTTCCCTCCTGAGCTCAGCAACTAACCCCTCCAGCCTACATATCCTGTCTAAATCCTGCCTTCTCATCCCCTCTAAATCTACAATGCATTCACGCAGCCCACATACAACACATGTATACCCTTCACCTAATACACCACAACCAATGCATACATTCCAACACTCATGCTCACTTTCATCCCCAAACTTTATCACTTATTCAAACAAAGAAAGAACTTAAGTAGCAATAAGAAAAAAGAAGAGCAACTTAGCTTTCGCTGATTGTAGTGAGAGAAAAAAAAACAACAAAACAAACAGTAGAAAAATCTGAAAAATAATTCAACAGACTGAGAGCTCTATGAAACACGTGCTTCCTGATTGATCATGTTTCCCTTGGTCAACATGCTGCCTATCAGTGGAGCGAATAATTTGGAAGCGTTTAAAGCCAGCGGGCTCGAAAATGGCAGGTATCCTCTGAATGAGGGGCCCCGATGTTATAGAGTCTCCGCCCTGCGCTCTTTTCGACATAGTCATAGTCGGGTGCTCCGGACCCTGGGAGCAGAGGGGTCGGATGTGCTGAACTTGGCTTGGTCGCTTACCAAAGTGGCAGCAGACCCATCCGTCGCTGCAGCTCCCGTGGATGGAGAGGAGCCCCGAGGCTTTTTCGTCCTTTTCCTGTTCTTTTTCTTTTAAGGAGGAAGAGCGGGAAATAAACCCACTTCTCCCCTCCGCAGGCAAAAGCCCGTAGGTCAGATGGACCGGCCTCAGCTAGGTCCTTCTCCGAGATGGAGAAGGTCCTGGTAGCCACAGGGGCACCGGTTCCAGAGATCCCTCCACTCCTTGTACTGCCTTGGAAACACGGGCCTATTGAGGAGGACCTTGCATAGGGGTGGATTCGGGCTTGGTGCTTGGCGCAGAGCCCAGATTCCATCCCATGGAAGGCCCTACCGTCTATCTCAGGAAGGGCCTCCAGTTGGCCATCCCCTCCCAGCACATCGCAGGTCCCGTTGGCAGCGTCACTAGTCATGAGTAGAAAGGCACAGGCCTTGACCCCGGCAAGGTTCAATATTCTGGCCAGCAGGACTTTTGAGGGAAGCGAAAGAAGGGGGCTTGCTATCCTCTCCCTCCTGCGGGGGTTTGCCCTACTAAGTCGCTTCACTAGGGAGCGGTCGGCTATGGGCTGCCTGCTGTCTTTCTTGGCAGTCACCTTGGAAAGAAAAGGGAGGACTGCCGCTGGAAAAAGAGAGGTGCCTGAAAGCACCTCCAGAGAAGAGGGTGAGGGGAAGTCTCCCTATGCGTAGTCATAGGAGAGGAGTAAGCCTCGTCTTCGGGTTGAGAAGTTTGGAGAGTGCCCTGCCTAAGCACAGGGAGGGGACCTCCATTTTTTCTTTGGAGCTGCCCGAGGGCGGCTCCGTCGATGTAGAAGGGGAAATTAACGGAAGATTTTTTTTTTCTCATCATTGGGCATGGTGACCTAAATTATAGATGGGAAGCAATAGCTCATCACCCCTTGAGGTAGCCCGCACTGCAAGGGGTGCGTACAGGCCTGGCACAGCCAAGTGCGGCCATTCAGGACCAGCCCTCCCGCCTGGTGGCCTGGCATTCCATCGGCATGGCGGCTCTACCTTAGACACGGCGTAAAGTTGATAGAGTGTGAAGAGGAAAGGAAAAGAAATGTGAGAAAGCTATGGGTGAGGATGAAGCAGGTTGTTAAAAAAAAACCTCCCGAACCAGAGCTCAGGGGTTAGGAAACATTGTCTCCTTCCCCTCAGCCCTGATCCTGGACGGTTGGTTGACAAGAAGGTCAGCATCTACCCTGTGAAATTAGAGGCCGACCAGAGAAAATTGTCAGAGAGGTTGTATGAAAAGTGACGAAGTAGGGGAGAAATACAGACTATCTGAAGGGAGGAAGACGGGCTAAGCAGGGTCTGGCTCGAGCGCTGGATCCCGTCAGCATGGCGGCTAGAATGGCAAATCGCCATGCCCCTTACGGAGAGTGCAGCCTTGAACTGGCGGAATAAAAAGTAGTCGCTAGGGGAGAGATCTCGACTGTTGGGGGTAATGGTTGAGCTCATCGAATCCGCCTTCGCGCAGGGCAACTTGTGCAACTCTGGCCTTGTGGACTTTGACCACGTTGAAGTCGATCATGGGGCGTGAGGTTTCTAGGGACCCAACGGGCAACGACCTTGCTCATGGCCAAATTGTCGTGGATGATGTTGATAACACTTACATGTGATATTCCACGTTCTCGCTCGATTTCTTCGACCTTCACCCGTCTATTTTCGAGGATCATCCTCTCCACACGGGCCACATTGTCCTCGTTGGTCACGTCCGACGGGCTTCCTGGACGGAGGTCATCTTCAACGGACTCACGACCATGGGTGTACACTGCAACCATGCGTTCATGGATCTCTTTTGCATTCTTGCCTTCTTGGGTCAAAAATGTGATCACTGCGCGGTGCTCAACCTTCTCCATTGTTAAAAATTTGTGACTGGCGATCTGCGATCAGCTACCTCTTCTTAAATAGACGAGGCAAGAGCGTGCGGCTACAGCTCCTGACTTGTCATAACCTGTCCTAACAGCCACACAAACAGCCATCCCCCTTCCTCTGTTTTTCCCTACCGATTTGCAAAATTTATTGCGAATCTTATCTTACTCAATTTATAAGGACTCTTCTTTAATATATATGGAAGCGTTTAATTATAAATAAGTCTCATTTTCCGTTCTCTAGTAAGTTAATCCTGGCCGTCATCTCAGACCAAGTGTCTGTGGCGAATTCATTTAATATATATATATATATATATATATATATATATATATATATATATATATATATATGTGTATGAGGAATTATACCACATTCTCCGAAGACAATTTAATTCAGAACAGTTTCGGTGTATCTCACACCCTTTTTCAACTGAAAAAGGGGTGTGAGATACACCGAAACTGTTCTGAATTAAATTGTCTTCGGAGAATGTGGTTTAATTCCTCATCTTTTCTTGCGATATTGCATTAATTTTCATCATATATATATATATATATATATATATATATATATATATATATATATATATATATGTATATATATATATATATATATATATATATATATATATATATATATATATATATATATATATATATATATATATATATATATATATATATATATATATATATATGTTCATACAGCCATGACCAAAATTATGGTGCAGGTATGTAAAATTGAGGAATATGATTGAAACTCATTTATTTCATACTTAACATAAATACATTAACATTTCTGCCTATATTCTATCAATAATTAATATTTGATCTTTCCTCCCTTTGCTTTTATAACCGCTCTAATGCGTCATTGCATAATGTGTATATTTTTTCAATGATAAACATTGCTCAGAGAGGGATTATTTTAAGTCAAACTGGCAAGAAGATTGAAATAAAAGAGAAAAGGTGCTAAATAAACATAAAATGTAAAATGAGACCAATTATTTAGAAAATCGTGATAGTCAAGTCGCAAAAGGTGTACAACTCCTTGGGAAGAGAAATTGTTGAAAAGGGACATCTTTGGCCGAAAGGAAAATACCCTCCTTTGATGTAGCTGCTGAGTTTCGGGAAGCAAGAAAGAAAAAGATATCAAGACGCAAGGTGAGAAAAATATTATTAGAAACTGGGCTTAAATGATGTATGGCTAGCTAAAAACCGTGGCTGTGCTGCCATAGGTGAACGAGAAGAAGAGATTATCTTGGGCAAAAGAGCATGAAGATTGAAATATGTTCTCCACATTCGTTTCCACCAATTTATTACGCTTGTACACATTTTTATTGAATACCAAATTTTAAATGAATACCAAATATGATCAGTAAAATTTGTATTTTTCCTCAGATCTTTGGAAACCCTGGATCTGTTTATGTTCGTCAAAGAGTTGGGAAAACTTATGATCCGAGATGTATTATCCCATTAGTCAAATTTGGAGGTTGCATTGTAATGGTACGGTGCTGTATGTCGTCTGCGGTGCCAGGATTTTTGTTCACTTCCGAGGGCAGAATGAATTCCAACCCCTACATCAGCATGTTATCCCAGTTTTATCAACCTTCTTCAGGGAAAATCTTTAAAGATAAGATACCAGATGGGGTAATCTTCCAACAAGAAGATGGTCCATGGATAATGAGCGTTTAAATTGTGAGCGGGTAAGAAAATATGGTATAAACATCCGTTGGAGGTCTTTAGCTTAGAGAGATACTGGGGTCGATAGGGTAACGTTTTGGGCGAAGTAGAGTCACTGTCCCTGCTAGCTTAACGGTAAAGCATCTGACCGGCAATCACCAAATACGGGTTCGAGTCCCTGCCATAAATTTCAAACTTTTTCTCTGGCGTTATTTCTTTCTTCCTAGTAAGGATTGCTTTCATTATGCCGCCCTTTGCTTTCTTTGATTTTAAGTGTTCTTCCAATTTCCCTTTCACTTACCTTTAAAAAACTTCTGTCTCATTGGTCATCTGCGTCAAATTTCCTTTTCTCTTGTAATATATATATATATATATATATATATATATATATATATATATATATATATATATATATATATGTATATATATATATATATATATATATATATATATTCGGGAAGCTCGAATAAAAATGCTGTGGTCATTATAAAGCAAATATTCATGATCGACTCTTCTTCATGTCTTAGGAGCAAAGAATTGTGCACCACGGACGAGCATATTTTTAAGCAATCTCTCTAACACTCTAAAAATAAGTGTATTTATTAATTGATTCTTATAATCATAGTAATTATCGTTTGCCTTTACAGAAAATGGACTCTTTCTAATTGATTGCCAACCTAATCTATGCTGGATACATTTCAGATGAAATTCGAGAATCTCGAGACGAATAATGCAGTTAGTATAAAGTAAAAATTGACAACCGAGAATGCTTCTAGCTCTTTTTTGCTAAAGATCGTACCTCAACAGAGGATGAAATTTCCGAACAATATTTCTAACACTCCGAAAAGAATTGTATCAATCGTATCTTATATAGCATCCTTCGTTTGCCCTCCCCAAAATTGGCATCGATCTTATTGATTTAGAACTTTATCTATTCTAGATACAATTCAGATTAAATTCGAGAAACTTGAGACAGATGGGGCGGTAATTATGAAACAAAAATTGGAAACAAAATTTGTTTTGAGCCCTGCGGGCCAAGCATCGTACCTCACCAAGCAAATATATTTTCAAAGAATGTTTCTCCTACTGCAAAAAGAAATGTATGACTCGATTCTTATATAGCAATCCTCGTTAACACTCGCATAAAATGGCATTGTTCTTATTTGATTTCCAACGTTATCAATGCTAAATACTTTTCACACGGTTATCTTCTCTTTTCCCGTTTCATTAGCCCCTCATTGACGTTGACAAAGTGGTGATCGACAGCTGCGGTGGATCTTAACTGATATTGCTACATTTTTGATGATGGCATCGTTCTTATTGATTTCCGGGCACTTTAATAATTCCTGTGCTAAAGATACATTGAGGCATCTGGCTACTCGTTATGTCTGGGGCTGCTTCTCATATAATTCAACAAGAATGCTCAAAACTCTTTTCATGAATACTTCTTTGAACTCAAAATTCTAACAAAACGAGCTTCATCAGCCAATTTTTCAAACATTTCAGGGCCAATTTTGGGATAATTTCTGTATTATTTAGCATAATGACGCGGCTTTTCACAAAACATAACTTATAACAAACTCCTGGCTGAAAATAACATTGAACTTTGAGACTTTGGCCCAAGAATTTGCCAGATTTGAAGCCAATAAAGAATTTGCGGATGATAATCAAAGACTTTGGATAAACAGAACCCATCCAATTTTTGGCATAAGCAGTTGCTTATTTAACAAAAATGTAGCAATATCAGTTAAGATCCACCGCAGCTGTCGATCACCACTTCGTCAACGTAAATGAGGGGCTAATGAAACGGGAAAAGAGAAGATAACCGTGTTTATCTTGAGGACCATCTCCTACTGCTACATGATGGCTCATTTTGGCTGGTGCTTGAAAAAAGACCTGCCGTCAACAACCAAATACACTAGAAAGTCCTATAAAAGAAAATTGTTACCAGCATGAAAGTTTCAAAACTTTGTTTTGTTTTATGTTAAGTCATTTATATCGTTATAATGTAAATTTTCAATAGTTTTAACTGCATGTATTTAGGAAAATTAGAAATAAATGTTAACGCATTACTTCATTTTTAGTCGTAATTTTGAAAAACTAAAATGGCGCATGGGCTGTTTTCAAGAATCAGGACCTGATAAAGCCAAACTAAGGTGAAATTTGTTTTCAGCGCACAAAATTTAATAAAAATCAAGTGTCAGATATCATTCAATAAACTGCGTGCTCCCCAGTGTTAGGTGTAAGCACAGATAAGGAGTTGGTGAGGTGTGGGGTACAGTAGACTTAGACGGGCAAGCAGAACTTGTCGCATGAGTGGGGGGAGGGCAGGGGCAAGAGGACGTTACGATAAGAGGCAGAATAGCCATGGCATGTACGAATCTGCGTGTACGTATTGCCACAAAACAATTTTTGTTAAGTTTTCATTATCGGTGCCACTAATAGGCACCTCTTGAGCTAGTCACCAAAGCGTTCTTGACCGCGGCAAATCCAAAATTGGATTTAGGCTATGGAACAAATTCTGGAGAAAGAATGGAAATATAAAAGGTGGTTGTTAGGGAATGAGGAAAAGAGGCATAATTAATAGTCTAATTAGGGACAGGTCGTCGTTCCTCTCATATTCAGGGCATCGCCGGCCCCCACCCATGCAGCTACGAGACAGGAGATGACCGGTGTTAGCCTGCGAAAACGCTGCCAACCAAGGCGGCATATATATATATATATATATATATATATATATATATATATATATATATATATATATATATATATACCCCATATTTCCCATCCAATCTGATTAAAGCTTATATTTAACGGAAAACCTTACAAACATCCTCGAACCTTCAAACCAGCCTGGTTGATGTATTCAATTGAGGTCAACTCCTTGTTAACCAACGTTCTTCCAGAAAAAATCAACCACACCAAGTTTAATATCACCCTTTACTTCTCTGAAGAGATTCTGCGACGACGCCTTCAGGCTCACACCAAAGAGGCGCATTGTATGGTCCTAATGGCCACATTTATTTGCAGATCGATGGAATGGCGATGGGCTCTCTACTAGGTGTTGAATTTCACAACTTTTACATGTAAATCGTGGAGGATGCCATTTTCAAGAGCAATCCACACTTGAAACCACCGACCTTTGGCCGATTTATTGATAACATACTCATTAATGCAGATAACCATTGCCTTTCCCTTACCCATATTCAAATATTCAAGGAAAATTCATCTCACAACTTTATAAGGTAAAATAAGAGAAAACAAAGGAGAAAATGTCCTTAATCTAGTAAACAGAATTAAATAAAGAGTCCTAAGGAAATATGTTAGCAAAAGTAACAAAATCAATTGCCTTTGTAAAGTTGCAAGGCAATATTTAATTAAGATTTGAAGCATATTTTCAGTCTCTAACACTAACGCAAGAAGTCAATATAATCGCTTTCGTAGAGAGAAGTAGGCAAAGATAAACTAAAATGTTGAGAGAGTTGATGTGAAGAGAATCGAGCGTTGGCTCAAAGGGA
This sequence comes from Ceratothoa steindachneri, assembly GCA_963969495.1. Classification (NCBI taxonomy): domain Eukaryota; kingdom Metazoa; phylum Arthropoda; class Malacostraca; order Isopoda; family Cymothoidae; genus Ceratothoa; species Ceratothoa steindachneri. The sequence continues at coordinate 156,740,722 of OZ018322.1, read as the reverse complement.
CAAGTAATTATTTCTTCTTTTTGAATTTGGTATGACTGGAGCATGTTGAAATAAATGGCATCTTTATCGTAACAGCGATCAGGAGCTCATAATATTCTACGAGTTTCATAGAACAATAGTTTAAAATTTACTAAATCAAAATGGAGAGCCTCAGGAATTCCCAAAGCATTTTTATCAAAAGTGATGCCCAAAGCTAAGACTTAACTGTTTTAACAGCAACGATCACACCTTGGTTGCATGCAAACAACGAAAATGCTTTATTTGCAAAAAGTGTTGAGTTGCTCTTCATGATCTACTGTTTTGAATTCCATTGCAAATAGAAAAATAATAATTTGTATAAGTAATATATTATATTCTTCTTTTGCCAACTATGATAATGAATAAAAGGTCTACCTTTGTTCAAATAAAATAATTCAAAATGTCTACTACTCATTCTATTTTTCTATGAGAATTGGTTCTCTAATTCCCAGAGTAAACAATAAAATCAGGAAGTTTATGCATTAGTTATTATGGTAGAATAAGCAAGTAAATTTGTATTATTTTTAATTAAAAAGATTTATTGGAGAATTAACGGAATATAAGATTATGTGATAAATAATAAAGCCATTGGTAATTTCATTATATATTTTTCGTTCAGCTTAGGGATATTCAAATTTTAATATTGAATATATTTAATTTTTAACTTGAATCATATTTTTTTTCATATTCCTAAGATCATTAATAATTTCGTAAATTTATAATACTGATATTGAAAAAAAGAAATATTTCATAAAATTATTATAATTGTGGTATAGAATAATTTTCATGCTCGTGTCAGTACGCGTTACCCAAATAATTAGTTGATAAATATTTAATTTTGTGTCAGATTTGATTAATATCGAGAGCTGTTAATATAGTAATATATATTTAAATGTAATTTATGTAGGGTTTGAAGCACTTATTTGCATATAAATACATTGTAGGAAATTTTCCTTCTCTGTCTGGCCAAATGAGTAAAATAATCAAATAGCATAGTATATATAATGTCCATATTCATTGTGTTGTGTGTATTCAAGAGAAAAATAAATTGGATTTATGTAGATTCCACTATATCCTCCTGATATTTTCTGCATTGTGCGTAGAGCTACAGATTTATGCGTAAAAAATTATTCTAGCTTGCATTTTCTAAAAGGTTTAATGCCATTTTTACTCTTTGTTGGAACTACACATTGTCAAAAAAGGGTGTGGATGATTTAAGAGAGATTCAAAAGAAGACCCGAGGGAGAGAGCGAGGTGTTTCTCTTGACAGGGCTGTCCTGCAATTTGACTTCTCGATCGTCAAGCTGGAAAAAGCTACACTATCGAGCAAAATTAGATAAATATTTTCCATTATTAAAATAATTTTTAAAATATAACTAGGTAATGAAATTTCCATGGAAAATATAGGCATGTATTTAATATATTTTTTAAGGATGTCATATGATCCAATCTTATATCCTAGAAATTAAAGTAAATAAAATAAAAAAAAATGAATTAAACGAGCAAAATAAGAGAACGATCATTCACAGCAATGATTAGCATGCAAATGCACAAGAAATGAAGCAAGATTTGAGAATGATTATTCTCAAAACACTAAGTATAAGGTGTTGAAGCCTTTATTTTTTATTACTTCGACAACACAACGACTACAGGACCTCGTTAGTTTATTGTAAAATTTTGGTGTTAACTTGTTTTATTCTTGCTCAATTTTCGTCCATATATCCGTCATAGTTATATATTCTGCTCTCGAACTTTGTCCCCGATGATCTTCCAGACTTTCTCACTTTGTTTCCGGTCCAGGCTCTGAGCTGACCCCGTACTAGTTTGATATCTTCTTGTTCAAAATGGTATTTAACTTGCTTTTCTGTATGTCATGGCGCGCTGTGTTGAATAAATCCTGCTGTCTGGTTCAAAGATGCTCGGAGTGAAACTATATCATGTACGAAGTTTAGTTACACATTCGCATTTACTCTTCCAATTATTCGCACTAGCGGAATAATTCCTTCTGACGAAAACATCCTCCATACCATGACGCTGCTTCCTCCATGCTTGGATGACTTATTTACACATTTTGGGTTGTCTGTCTTATGCAACGAGTCTAGCAAAGGGTATGCCACCGGATCGAACTAAAGTAAATTTAATTTCTCGGCTGAACATAATTTTCTCCCAATATTTATCCCTTTAAACACATGAGCTCCACCTTATTCTAGTTTAGCCCTCTGTTTCTTCTGAATGATAATTGGTTTGGTAGGTAAAGAACGAGCCTTTTGACCAGATTTATTGAGCTGACGGGACACTGTGAAATGGTTCATTTTTGTGTCACTATCGTTGCTATCATTTAGAAAAATTCCTACCGCCTTTTCAAGGGGATCTTTCATATATACTATTAGCTCGGATGGTGGTTATGCGTGGTCGAGTGAAATTTCCAGGAGATTTACAGATTTAGTTTTAATTTTATAACTTGAGAACACGCGAAACCACACTCTTGGACTTCTGATTCAGTTAAATAGCTGAAAGAGTCCTCCTTGAAATCTTCAAGCGAACAATTTCAGACGAAGCTTGGGAATCACTTTCCCGTGTTTGGGCATCTCTGCTGATTGAGTACGACAAAATGGCTGTTGTCAAATTCTTACCCACTGAACAAAATGTTATCAGATGATTTCAAGCAATTTCTAGAATATTCCTGAGAATATTAGGGTGTTTATTTAGTACGATTTCTTGAAAATAGGATTACATCATGTAAAATCTTCATAAAATATATAAAAATATGCCTCTATGCACCACAAAAATTTTCTTTACCTACTCATCATATCTTTGAAAATATTTTAATAAAGGAAAATAATTCTCTTATTGTGATCGGTAGCCTAAGTCCGGCTTGAACTAAAGTTAGTGTCGCATGTTTGATGAACGTTGGAGGTGTGTTGCATGGCCAAGATCGCGGAAATGCCAGAGTGCCGTTCCGGTTTGACGTTTTAACTTACATAAACATAGCGATTGTGGTTCATTGGCTCCAGGATGAAGTTTAATGACGAATTTAACCTAAAGATTGATGAAAGAAGTGTTCTGTGCAGAAGGTGTACCCGCATGGGCTTTAGTTAAGAGGAATTAGTGAAATACCTCTGTCGAACATGAGAAAGGAGCTGTCGGACTGTTAGCCAGCTACACTGCAAGGGATCTTAGGTAGAACGTACTGCACCTCATTAAGGAGTTAGATCGAGAAGTAGAGAGAAAAAGCAGGAAGTTGCTCCATAATTTCACTCTCTCTCTGTAGCGTCGCTCTTACGTGAATTAAGGAAGCACCTGGAAGCGTCTTGATGAGAGAAAAATTAGAAGGATTGAGCAGACAATTAACAGAGGCAATACCCTCTTTTTTAGAAAAGAACTGTAGAAAAGACTTTTACTTAGCTCCCCCTAGCTGAGTATTCAAGGCCAGCATGCCCCAATAGCAGTCGTGAAAGAAACCTTGTTATAGATTTCATTATGCAACAAAAATATCTGAGTTGCTGTAGCCAGAAGGGTTCTACAAATATGTGTGCGAGGAAGAATATTTAGCTTTCAGACACCGAAGAGATATTTATAATTAATGAGTAAGACACCCTACTCTTCTACCTCAAGAAAGCCATGTGGAAGTCGAGAAAGACGCTCTAGGACACGGGTCGCCAACCTTTTTGTATAAAAGGGCCAGAGTAACATTCAAAATTTAGATGAGGGCCGCCTATTAAAATAATCCATACTCTCGAAGAAATCTCAGGTTTTTATACTATTTACTAGTATAGAAGTTGGGCAAGTTATTGATGTATTGGTACTATTGCTATAAATAAAATACAGATTGAATCAAACTATAAAATATGTATTAGTAGCATTAATATTTAGTGTACAAAGAAAAGCAGGGTAAAAATAATCAAATTTAGCTCACGTTTAATGAGACATTTGATGCTGCATCTTATTTGCAAGCTTATCAATGTTAGTTTCAATATTTATAACAGAAAGCCTCAAAATTTGGTGGAGATAAGTCATCAGTAAGCCTTGATTGAAGTTTCTATTATATTAGTTTCATTTTTAAAAAGGTTTGTTCGCAGATATAGGTACTACCAAATCTGAAAAAATAACTATAGCAAACTTTTTTAAATCTGAATATCCCTCGGGTAGACAGGAATAAAATTCCAAAAGGCTATTTTCTTTAAAAATGGTTTTCAGTGCATCACTGGCTTGCAGTTCAATTATTTCCTTCTTTTAAGTTTCTGCGACTTCCTCCGCTGATACAGTGAAAGGATTTTGAAACATATTAATTTCTACCATATGATCGTGGAAGTCCTTGAATCTATTTCGGAAGTCCTCTTTTACGAGCTTAGTTGCCTCGTTACATTCTTTTCTTGAGGCAGGTGAAACATTTTTTGTTTCACTCAGCAACTCAGTGTAAGTAGGAAAATGCCCAAAGTTTCTTTCATTTTAACAGTTTCACAATAAATCTAGCATATTTTTAAAAGCTTTCGCATCGGTAAACATGTCTGATACCAAACTTTCTCTACTTTGCAGTTTTATGTTAAAATACTTAGATGGTCACTTATATCAGACAAGAGGACCAAACGAAAGACCCAGTCAGGATCTGAAAATGCTTCTTGAAACTTTCATTTCTCATTCAGAAATATTTCAATTTCCTTACGAAGCGCAAAAAACTTCTGAGAACTTTTCCCTTTACTGAGCCACTTCACTTCAATATGGTACAATACATCACCATTCTTTGAATCTATTTCAGATAAAAATGTCTGAAACTGTCGATGGTTCAAACCATGGCGTTTGATGAAGTTAACACTTGATACGACGACGTTCATGACATCTTCATATTTAAGGACCTTACTGCACAGTGTTCGTTGGTGAAAGATGCAATGAAACTTCAGAGGAGGGATGCCCTTATCATTAACAACCTCAGTGCAGATTTTTCAACTAACCCAGATTTACTTCCCACTATGTTTCTTGGCCCACCTGTGGTTATATCTTTGAGCTTGGATTTTTCCTGCCTGAGATACTTCCAGAAATAAATTTTATGTCGTAGTACCTTTATTAATTGTAGGGCTCACAAATCTTCCACAATCTGAAAGTTGTTGTCAACACCTCGGATAAAAATCAGAAGTTGTGCGGTATCCATAATATTATTGCTTTCATCCAAGGCTAAATAAAAATATTAAAACTGCTACTTCTCTTAAAATGTTGAAAATACGTGTTCACTTAAATCTTCCAGGCGCCTTGTGATTGTTGAAGCTGACAAACATTTTGAAAAGGTGACAGCCTCTCTGGGCATATTTGTTTAACCGTTTTTATCATACACTCTTTAACAAATTCTCCATCGGTGAGTGGTCTTCCTTTTTCACATATATACTTGGTGACCACATAGCTGGCACGCACGCATGATACTGTTTCACTGGTTTTGCTTTTAAAGAAAGTTTGCTGTGCATACAATGATTTGTTCAAAGCAGATATCTTGTTTGAGCACACATCACGTTGAAGTGAAATATAATTTTTTTTTCTCTGTTTCGTAATCTCCTTTGACATTAAATGCCTTTAAGGTCTTTATACTTTCGTGGCATATAAGACATCATGCACTATCGTAATATGAAATAAAAATAGTAGTCAGAAGTCAAACTCTCATTAAACACACGGCCCTCCTCGTCTATTTTTCTCTTTTTAGGGTTAGCTGACATAATGTGAAATTCCTGTAAAGGGGAAAGTTTACATTTTATACCCCCCCCCCCAAAAAAAAAAAAAAAAATAAAAAGCATTTTTCTCCCAATTATAGAATATTGCTCTCCGCTTTCAAATCCCTACAACAGGTTAGGTTGCTCTTTTTTGCATATTTAAGGTTAGGTTACATTATTTGTTTACAATAAATTCAAAATGTGTTTTTCTTATGTAATTTCATGTGTACTTTTCAGATCTGGGTTATATCGAAATAAGGTCAGATTCGGATTCTCGCATTTTACGATCATTTTTTTTTTTACCAGATCGTCCCGTAATGCAATAACTTAACACCACGGGTTGCAACATTAGGAAATGAATTATAATAATGTAGTTACAACGAAAAAAAAGTTTGGAAAGTTTGTAATCTCATGAACATTTCTCGGGAGGAAGAAAGCCTTGGCTATCAATTGACCAATGAGCGTACGACTTCTTTTTATTAGCCAAATTTGACCAATGAGAAAGCTTCTTTATTGTTTTGACCTGTTTTCTACAGATTTTAAGGGTAACCATTTTAAGAGTATGATGGTGCTAATTATAGGTTTGATTATTTTGTTCAATAAAAAACCAGAGTCGATTAACTTGTGCTCGTTCCCAATATACTTCATTCAGACCACTCGCAAGGCTATTTCTGGTGTTTGAACGAGTGTTTTTGACACAAACGAATTCTAGTGAAGCCGGAAGCCACGGAAAATAACATTTTACTGGTGTGAGGCTAGCTAGAAGCATGATCAAAAAGTAGAAAACAAACGAGGATGATTACGCCTTTTGTGCATCCGAATGCGAACAAACTAACGGGAATCGCTAGCCTAAAAGTTAATAATGGAATGTCAATAGGCGTAACCTCAAAAGTTGGTAATGTGGGGGTCGGGGGGTTTCAAACACTTATATCAAGGTCCTGCCCCTGGTCATTAGGCCCACCATGAATGCAAAGTGCAAAGTCCTTTGGTTCTTGGAGGCTCAGTATTTGGTGGCGAAGACATACCAGAGCGAATACAGCCTGGTGCTGATGGGCGTCGTGGCTCTACCACTCTACCACCCAGGGTAATAAGGTAAATTCTATGTTAAAACTACAAAAAATATCGTAAGAACCTAATCTAAAAAAACTAAATAAGTAATTATGGTCTATTTCCACACGAAAGCCAAACTGCATGAATTGAGGAAGACCAGAATTATAAAATTTCGATACCGATGAACAAGTATCGAATAACCGCATGAAAGCAAAGGGAGTGGCAATAGCCTCTTGGGGCATATTATCGGAATAAACAGATATTTGATAGGAAGCTCGAACCAACAAGAGACGGAAGAATGAGGGGAGATGAGAACGAAGAGAGACGTGAATTTAGATAGTTACGGTGAGGGTTAGCTTTCTGGTAGGCCCTTTTAATGCCCTTAAATACCCACAGCCTTGAAGTTACTAAGTGTATAATTAGGCACTAAGTGGAGAGGAGAAGCCCATTGAGACAAAGACATAAGAGGAATCGCAGCGAGTAGCATAAATTTGAGCATCTGTCGTATTTTATAACGTAGATCTGTGGCTAAACAGTTGTTTATATTATATGAACACCACAATAATTAATCGTCCTTACCTCCATAGTGAGAAAGCAAAGTACAGGGAACTCTGGTCTTGCAAAGTGTTAAAATTGAGCCTCGAATATAGAGAAAATAGAAGAAGACAAGCTAGAAATATGATAAAGGGGAAAAGGAATCACATGTAGTGCTAGAGGCATTGATTTTATCAAACTTGGCATTTACATAGTCATCCACGAGTTATTGGGCAAAATGCTAATCAAGAGTTAAGATATGACAGTTTACCTCAGTAATAACGAAAGCTAATCATGAAGCTTGACGGCAGGCGAGGTAGGCCTGAAGTTTTTGCTTTTCATAAAATTTTAGGCCGGGAGAATTAGCCGCATAAAAAACTACATGAGAAGGTGGGAAAACATTTCCGAATTATACAGGAGCAACATGAATGCAGAACTCATCGGACGAAATTGTGATTTTAAATGGTTGAATTATTTTCTAACTATAAAGGGTAAAATGGGAATCACTTTCTACAGGTATACGAATATTTGCTTCTTAGATGCAAAAATTAAGTATAAACAATGAAGAACAACGATGCATGACGTAGGACTAAACGCGGGGCAAATTAATGAAGGAAACTAGAACAGAAAAATAATCAAGATAATTTAAAAATATTCAAGAATTTAAATTATCGTAAATTGATATCAGTTATAGTATTGAAGGTTGCACTCCAATTTCACACACACACGCAAACACACACGCACACACATTCACGAGCATACATTTACATGACCTTTTAATAAACACGGCCTCCCTCCCCCCTCCCTTCCTGATTGGTTTGACGTCAAAATTTTCACGCACGGTCTTCACTCCCAATCTCACAACCTTCCCACTCTCCTCAAAGAACATCCCAAAATCTCTGTAGCAGGTTTGAATATTCATATATTGTATCGTATTAGCATCTCAGCGGAGTTTCCACCTAACTCTTTATATTCACTCCGCCTCCGCACTTGTTTTTACTCATTTTTCGCTAAACTTCTCTGTGTGTCACAGGTTATAAGATGATCCTCCATCCATACACCGTGTCACACCCAGACTTAGTAACTATATTTTAACCAAAAATGTGTGTGGATCAGATTATAAATTTAGCTCAGACTATTCATTAACGGTTGATTTCTTCGAGCATCTTCGTCCTCTTATCCATGAACACCCAATTTATCGGTTATAATTTCTGTATAGTGGGTCAGTCCAACCACCTTTCAACTACAATAACAAAAAATAAATACTTGAAAATTTCCAGATTATGGATTTAGACCATTTACTAATTGCTAAAAATTTAAAAAATTATGAGAAGGTTTCCATGCCAGTTTTCTATAAGGGAATAATTTTTACACGAGAATGATTTTCATTTTGATATAAAGGATGTGCTTGCGTATGAGGGTACGAAGTTCCATCCGGTTAAATTAGTTCGACATTTAGTTTGACATTTTGTCGTCGGAACTCAGTGTAATGAGATCGTAGGTAATGTTCAGAACATCAGGTATTCCTTGTTGATGAAAATCTTTATCATCATCATCGTCTTCTTTAGGTACACAAGTTAGAGCAGAATTAGCTGTGTGTATAATTTTACCGACGACGCCTTCATCGCTGAGGGGTTGGATAAAGAGGAAAGGGTTGGTTTGTTTCACTAGATTCGCTTTCATTTTAGAGGAGGAATAAACATCACTATGTTTCTCGATTATCTAAAAAAAAATCTAAAAAATATTGTGTATATTTATCTGCAAGAATTCATACACTCATTATTCTAGATGACTTAATGCAGAAGATAGATGTAAATATATCAGAGATATTCACAGTGTCCTTCCAACATAAGAATATCTCCATATTACTAGAGGCACCAAATCTATTTTATAAAAATTATTTCATGTACGATATTACCTTATATTGTCACAATCTAGTCTTCTTTAACCAGAGGAGAGACATCTTCTAGACAAATTTATTCGCTAGACAAATAATTCCTGGGGAAAGAAACAGCTTCTGAGACATCAGTCGGGGAAACAATACGATTTACAGTACTGAGAGGAATGTTTTCCAAAGAAATCGAAAGCGTATCCCATACGTTCTCGATTGTCCCTTTCAAGAAGAAAAATCCACCATAGAAGGCATGGATCACTAGTAATTTTTGTCAAATGTGTATGGAAAATGCGTCTAAATCTAATAAAAGGTAATGTTCGGATGAAATCATTGGAGAAAAAAAGGATATCACGATTCAAAGGGTTGATACGTATGTTAGCTCGCAAGCCAGGTCATATACATCTAAATAAAAATCAATTAATCAACACGGAGGATTGTTTCCACCCATTTTATTCTCTGTTTTAAAAGCTATCCTCTCCAACCTTCTAAGAGGAAAAAATTATTAATGTTTAACCCGAAAAAGAGAGAGAATGCATTTCAATTTAAGCCCATGATCACAAGAAAAACCTTTTTGCTTTCGAGAGAAAGTTAACTACTATACTAAATAATTCACACATCCCACCAGATAGACGTATTATACTTTACCAGAACAAGTTGGAACCCTATTTGAAACAGTTCAATAAGGTTATGAACACATAAACACATCTACCGTTAAAGTTAATGAGAGTGACAAGGAAAATAATGAACGGTACTGATGAAGTAATGAAAACACTGAAGCCTAATGTTCTTGAAAGAGGTAGATTAATTTATCAGACGCTAAAAAATACAGAAAGATTCCATAGTGGTAATAATGGGTGATTACCAGCGAAAGTAAAAGACTTGCACTTTGTAACATTATCGACCTACTCAATGATTTAGAAAGAACGTAGGAAAATTGCCACCCACCTTTTGGGAGAAAGTACGAGTAAAATTAATATCTACTAATTTTCCTAAATCTATGATAAAAACTCGCAACGTCGGAAGGAGTTAGAAAATATTACTCACACATCAACTTCCTCTACATCAAGCTCAGTGATTCACGCAAACACACGTCGTACTTCTCTTCATCACAATCAGCGAAAACTAAGGAAGTGGCTGAATTATTAATCAATTTCAGCAATAAAAAATGGCAACTAGACTGAATAATTAATGGTTTGTAAAGAGTTAAATGGCAAGACCGCTGATCTTATAATACGAGACAATACATGGAAATTAAAACAGCGTTAAAAAAAACCTATCCTATTGGAATTTGTCTCAGTGTGTGTCCAGTTTCACTGGAATTCTTACGCTTAAGAAGCTATTTCTCGATTCCAGGTAAAGCAAATTATACAATAAGAATATAAATTTAATATATTCAGCCTTTTGAAGATTACTAGAACAAAATCCGGCTATGTTAGAGTGATCTTTGAAAGTACTTTCAGGAGATATCTCTTTAATGATAAATTATTCCCTGGTGAGAATGAGTTCTAGCTTGTGTTTGGGGTAATACACATGTTTAAACATGTTTAAACATGAAATTTCCACTATGTAGATTGACCGATGAAGGACGACGGTGTAAACAACTAAAGTTGTAGTGCAGGCGAATTCTAACAGTCTATTGCCAAGTATACATTTCGTTATTTACTTGAAAAGGGATCTAGAGTTCATTCCTACACGATTTAAAAACGCGCTGTACAATGAGTATTTATTCAATATTTTTCTAAAACTTGAAGAACAGTTTCGTCAAAGTTTTCGTTAGAAAAAATGTTTGCGGAATGCGGTTGATTGCTGTTATCTTGCATTCAATGATGGCCTCGATGAATGTTGAAAACTTCGCACTGCCATCACAGAAGCTGAGTATTTAAAATAAATGTGTCGTTTGATGAATTTCATTATTTTTTCAACATGGAAGGGAACACTATCGAATTTGTGAAAGAATTTGTCCTCAGCAATCTTTATAACGACGTGACCATTACCTATAAAGAAACTTTAATAGAATATCTATCTATCAATCAGTCTCACCATGGAAGTCCAGAGGAGGGAGTCTCACCAGCCTGCTTCATCAGGACTTGAAAGAAGAAAGTTTAAGTTCACCTCAGATAAAAGTAATTTTTTATTACATACATCAACAAGATTCCTTAGCAAATATGTTTATTGAACTTCTAGATCATATAAAAAAAAATTATATTCATATTCAAAACTATAAATTTGGATTAAAAATACACATTGATAACTAATTTTTATCCCTTGTGTAAAAGAACAACCTTTGACCCACCCCACAAAAGAAAAAATAAACGGAGACCACGTGCTTTAGTATCGCGCTATGGAAGACGTCATTTCCTGTCCGAACATTCTCGAATTTTCGACTCCTGAGCACGTTGGGAAAATATTTCCCAATCCTGCGAACTCGTCCCCACCCCCCCTCCGGGTGACGAGGTGAGAAAGAGCCGCGCTATCGTGCACCTAGCTGCTAAATGATGAATCGAATCCGCCCCCGGATTAAGATGTCTGGACCTTCTGGCTCCTTTCTTTAAACACCCCCTCTTGTCTCCAGAATCGGGCATACAAATACTCGGGTTATTCTGTAGTTCGAAGAGTCTAGCCAGCACCTCAAGGCCGTCCGTATTGTCTCGTCCCGTGAGCGTTCGTCGGACAGCAGACTTCTTCACCCGTGATTCTACCTAAGTCAATTGGTAGCTTCTGTGAAAGGTTATCCTTTGAATTTGCTCAACAGTCTTCCTTGGTTTAATCAAACCGAAAAAAATCTCCATCGATTACCTTTCAGGAAAAAGAAGTTTCCTCTTTCAGTGGAATTACGAGAATTCCCACATTCCCCATCAAACTTCATCTTTAAAGATTGGCTATCTTCATCGGAAGGTTGGTTTGGATCGTACCCCACCTAACTCATTCGGATCGTTCCCCACTCGCCTCATCGCAAGAAGGACGTTCCTCGAAGTTATCGACCCTTAAGACTGAAACCCTCTCCATTATTAGTTTTATCAAGTTCCCCCTCTTGGTCTGAGCCTAGTTACATTAATCAATTAATTTCATTTGAGAATCCCTCATTATAATAATTATCAAGAGACTCCTTCAAATTAAATAATTCCCCTTTGCCTATTATTATTCTTATTTTGATTTGTGTAAATAAAATTATATTTTTGTTGTTTCATCTTTAACTAAACTTGAACGATACTCTCGGCCTATTCAAGTAAATCTCGCCAACCATTAATGCCCTCTATTTGATTATTAAGGATTTCAAACATATCCCCTTAAGTGTGACCTCCTAGTCGGTCGTTAATCCGTGCGTTGCAGTATTTGATTAAGTCACCCACTCCCACATAATATAGGAGTAGTGTATTGTATAGAGCGTTGTACCACGACCCGTTGCATCTCTAATACCGTTTTTCTGAGCGGATTACCCAACTCTTTTGATTCAGAGAATCAGAAAATATTTTGAAAGTAATAAAGTTTCGGACGTCCATAAAATTCTAATTGGAAATGTGTATTTTAAGCTAGAGGTAATGTAAAATTGTATTTTAACATAAGATTTCTTTTATTGAATAGTTATATAAGAGTAAACGTATTAGATATTCACTTAAAAATGAACCACCGATTGTTACGCTTATATACATAAAATTGTGTTTCAACATTAGATGTCTTTTAGTGAATAGTCATATAATTTGGAAACGTATCAGATATTTGTTATAAAGGATTGGTCGATTTTTACGCTTATACATATACATCCCCAAGTCTTCCAATTTCTTTTGGTGGGGTAAATTGGATATTATAATCTATACAAAAGATCGCTAAAAGATCTAATGTTCAAAGCTTTCTCTCATGTATGGATAGTTATACTCTACAGAAACTCCTGCGATAAAGATTCAAGACAAAACAAGTAAAAGCACAATGTTCAAATGTATGTTCGTGTATGTGCGTGGGTGCGTGTTTGCTGAAAATCAGTATGGTCACTAAAATCGTAGAATATTAATGTTTATCTCCTTGATTATAAGGCGCTAGGTCGATTAAAAAAGCTCATAGGTGTGTATACTCGTGTATGTGTGTGCGTGTTTGTTTGCAGATAATCAGTATCGTCACTAAAATGGGAGAATAGTGTTATTTCTCTCCTTGCATCATTAAGCACTTCAAATTATTTTCACTCGAAAGAATAATCTTTAGATGCCATACATTTTTAATTACGTCTAGACATTATAATCTTTGATTAATCTTCCGATATTTACTGATTTAGGAATATTCAAACCACCTTAAATTGTTTGAAAAACTCAGTGACCGAGAGGTGTCAAGGAGGGCGAGGAGTTGAGGGGGAAAGGGGAGAGGGGGAAGGAGGAGGCTGGCCAAGTCCACTAAAAAGGTTACATGTGTGTATGCTTGTGTTTTTGTGTTCTTGTGTAAATGTGTGCGTGTGAGTGTGTGTGTAGACTCAGGGTTGAAGCTTTAATACTACTGATATCAGCTAATATTAAGATAACCGCAACAACAAACTTATTTTAGCGATAATGGATTAATGAATTCTTTAATCTATGGTGAGTTGACAGACTTGTTCGTGGGTATTACCAGAGGAGTAAATAAAATGAACTGATTCAAACAATTAAAAAAAGTACCATTTATACATCTCGACAGACATCTACGAAACACTCAAGAGTATAAATAAGTTCAATTCACAGCACACAAATCATACTGTGTTCCTTGAAGCAGAATGCAAATATACAGGGAAGCAGAACGTGGTTATTCACCAAACAGGACTCACAATCTCTACTCTTGTACCTATGTCACCATGGTAACTGTACCTATGCAATTTTATGCGTTAGAACAATCATATTAAAGCGTTGCAGAGAGAGCAGGAAAAATAACGGAAAAACTATTCTTTTAATAATGGCACTTATAATAAGAATCGATATTTACAATATTTATTGCATACAATATTAAAAAAATTAAAATAAAAATTTCCAACCAGATCTTTTCACTTAATAAGAGATCCTCTCATTTCATACCAACTGGCATGGAGATGCCAGTTGATATGATATGACGATCTAGCTTCATGCTATTTGGTAAAATTTTCTTTCGCTTTTTCGCGGCTCAGAACAAACTGAAACTTTTCCTTAGGTTAGGCACGGTTTGGTTCTTTTTAGGTGGTTAACTCGCAAAGCAACCGCTGCCTTATTGTGTCCCCAAAGATGTAACGAGAGCCATTAGCACAAACTCCATTGTCAAGGTAGTGGCGTTTGGATGGTCTTTGGCGAGGACACGCTATGTCCGCGTTTATCTTCCCGGGGGGACCAAGACTAAATTCGTCAGAATAGAGAAAATGTCTATAGGAGTGTTTGTTGCTCTAGATCAAGGAGATCACCGCTTGAAGGCGAGGACGGCGCAAATTGCCACACAACCAGGACGACTCAGTCTATGGATATCTTAAAATTTCTGGACTTTTGTGTGTGGAGCATGGTTAAGAGCGAGACTATCAAGTCCCTTTGCACTAGAAAGATGGGATTTATGTCCAGAATCACACTTGTTTTCAACCAGCTAAACAGTGAAACCGTCGACCAGGCCTTCAGTAAGTCCAAACGCCACTTCGTAGTCGTGGTTAAGACCGAAGGGGAATTAATTGAATAAGTGAACATTACAATCCTCCAAGTTTTTTACATATAAATTTGATAAATATGTATATCCATATAAATGAACATTCTATGTTATTTTCTTATATGTTCATGGTAGGCGCAAATTCTCAATCGCACCTTTTAGGCGTGTAGGTATGATTTCAACATCTCTTCCAGATGACTGCGGCTCTCATTTCGTCCAAAGCGAATCTCGACGGTTCCTATGCCGATCAGAGAGGTGAATCCTGCCGTAATCCTTTGGAATCTAAGATTAAGAAGGTCCTTTTAAGGGTATTTTTTTATATTTCTAAGTTACAGCGCCACCGATGGTTCGGGCAAAATCGCTAACATGGAATATATCATCCTTTTACCATTTGTTCAAACGGCTTTGCTTTAAATAATTCTAAGACATCGCGAGTATTGCTTTTACTGTTCTTGAAGCTTATATCGCCTCTCACTTGAGTCTAGCCATTTTTGAAAGAAGACTCTCCTTTACAAGAGTGATTTGTGTTCCATCTAATCACGCCAGCTATTGTAAATTGTGTTGTCTCTTCCGAACACTGCATAGGCCTTCACTTCCGATGTCGGGAGAAATAAATCACTCAGTAGTGAGAATACCTAGTGAATCACAGAGCGCGCTAATCTCCTTAGGTGCATTAGACTCACCGAATTTCCTAGAACACAGTATTTGTAACGCAATGTCTGCGGCGAGCCTGCCGCATGTTAAGACTGTCTACCTCTTGGTTCTTATTCATTTTAGAATGGCAAGGATTGAACTAATTGAAATGTGAGCAGGGATTTGTACACAAAGTCACCGAATGCACCTACATTTTGTTTTCTTCCACCTTTACTACAGAGCAAGATTCAGGAAAGCTCATCAAGTCGCATGGTTGCGAAGATGGATGATGGTTCGCGTGAATTTAACGTTGCGCATCATTGCCTCCTTATTTTTCCTATGTGACTACGCTTTTATGATAATAAGGGAGTGGATGGTGTAACAGGGAAGATGCCCCCCCGACCACACTCCCACAAGGGAAAATGGTGTTTTGTCATCGGTCGTCTTTTGCCTCTATTTTAAATTTCCAACTATATTCTACGCGCATGTTTAGATCCAACAAAAGGTAAAAGAACGCGTTGAACTTTATTGAAAATAATTCTTAGGGAGTGATCCCAAGAAATGTTCTGGGACGACGGTTTGGTACCCCTAACTGTTTCCCTCTTTCTGGTTGTATGTTCCACTATCATGCTACTTTGCGTACGCTACCTGTTCCAGTGCCTGGATGAGCGGCGTCACTACCTCTTGCTCTTGGTGATAAAGTTGTTTCTTATGTGCTAGGATATGATCTTTATTATCTGTTTTAGGAGAGGGCGAGCTTTTTCCACACTATCTAACATTTTCTTTCTCTGATGGAGGATTTTATTAATTTATAATATCATCTGGTAAGCACCAGGGCACAGCCGCCGATATTATCCTGTTATAGGCAAACACCCCTTTTGGGCACCGAAACTTAACTCGTACTAAGTTCTTAGGGGGTCATTTTTGTTTTTTGTTCTTTTTCAACTTAGCTCTAAAAAGGGGCTTTTAAATTTATTTTCTGCCGCAATGTCGTCGTAGTTTACAGGAAATTATATACATACATAATTAAAAACGCCAAAATAATTGGAAGACTGGTACTTTTAAAAGCGTTGATTTGTTTATATCATTTTGGGGGTTACAATTGAAAAAAATTGAAGTAATAAATGTCTGTAAAATAAGCTAACCAGACAAAATATGGCAATTGTTAAGATTAGCAGCCCCTGATTTGGGGGGCTACTTTTCTAGCTATTTTTTTGTTTTACCTAGAAGAGAATAAAAAGTACCGTTTTTTGAAACACTTTCTAAATGTTAATATTCTTAATTCAAAAGCAAAACATTAAATTTATATGCCAAAGTCAAATACTAAATGTTGTTATACCTATAGTTTTTATATCTTTAGTTTCGTTTCGTTTTTTTACGTCGAGAATAGAAATTAAAATTTTTTTTTAGCAGTTTCTATATGGGGGAATTACTCTCCATATCACCCGCTTTTTTGTGTGGGGATTGCATCCCCACCTCCCACGCTAATTAAATAAAATAGTAATATTCTTAATTCGAAAGCCAAACATGAGATTTCAAAACGTATAAATCACTTACCTCAAGCCAGTGAGTATAATTTGGCGGCGGCGACTCAGATTGCGTGGAAACTCTCTTTTATGCAGGGATATTTTTTGATGAAAAGGGAGGTTGCGAGATACCTGTGCATATGGGCCTCTTTCCGTCCATAGTGGGTCACACGGTCTCTCTTATCTTCCCAGACTCTCTCAATGATTTAAGTGTTGGCTCTAGTCTCGGGATCCACGAAATTCCGGGAGTGGTTGACGGTCAGATGAGTGTATCCTTCCGATGAGAGATTAGAATAAGTCACTCATGCGTCAGCTAGCCCCGTGGTTCCCGACAAAATCGAATTTATAATCGCCGTCTTGAGAGTTTCATCATTGTAATTTTTGAAGGAACAAGGAAAACTATCTTCGATTCGGGTTTGAATTCTCCAAATACCCACTGACCCTTTACTACACGAACATGGCTTCATTTTCTTTTGCCAAACTTAGCGATGTGGATAAAATTGACGAGTAACACCACCAGCGAGTATTTATGCGAACAATTAATTGTTTGCATAAAAGCAAAATCCTAAAAAGCACACAATATATTTAAAAAAAAGCTTTTTATATGCACTTTGTTTCAGAAAACACAATTCAATGCCAAAAGGAAAAAGTTATTTTATTTAGTAAAAACAAGAACACTACGTCAAAAGACAAAATAGTGGAAGGCATAGAGTATTTAGACTAGATCGATAATAAACCTCACAAAAAAATGAAAATACCCCCCCCCCCTAAAACATACTTTTTACCATCTTTACAAACACGAAGGAAATCTTAGGAAAAATAAACGGTTATAATTAGGCAATGAGAGTGAATAATTCAGTTCGATCTTTGATATTCGGATAGCTGAAAAAAAAAAATTAAAGAGCAAAGTATCCCCCCAAAATTCCGCCTGAAATTATGGACCTCTAATCTTAACAATTATCCAAAATATTCGTCATCCGGGATGAAAGAATACCTAATAGCGTGCATTATCTCCATGAAACTGGATATCACCAATGTTAAGTCACTCTTGCACCAAAGAAATCTGAAATTCTTCCAGATTTCGTGGATGCCTTCCTTGACGTTTGACACCTTGTTCGAGATAGTCCGATAGACTTTTAGTTTGGTTCTGATCCGGTGATTTTGAGACCCAATACATATGTATGATTGATTCTGAATTTACGTTCTGTCAGTCAATCACGTTCCGCATTAATTGAAGAAAAAACGACAAAACTTGGTCGTTTAGCAGCTTGATTTCGGCATACTGATCAAAATTGTTTTTGTTCCAACCATATGACCCATTTATGCATAATTGAAACACCTCCAGTGCATCACAAAGACTCATATAGCACGCAGTAATCTTTGAACGCCTCATGAGGTCTATCATGAAAACGACACCAGACAACATTCACATACAGGCAGAACCGTAATTCATTTGATTACTTAACGCGTATTCAGTCTTTCAAGATCCACTGTTTGTACCATCTCACCAACTGTTTGTTGGATACCTTTGTGGAAAAAAATGAACAAAGGTCGTTTGATTGCCAATCGGCTCCAGATGACCATGCTATATAGTTCCGTGTAGCGTAATCTTTCAAGAAAGTGTGTCGAAGGATTAGTGTGTCGAAGTGATTTTTAGCCACAAGTCGTGAAACAATCCGGCGGTTGCGCTACGTCAGTATCGTCGTTTGGCCACAATTCTTGCAGGAATTTCCACTGGGCCTGGATTATAGCCAATGCAGTTAGACTCAAGTGGCACTGCTCGTAGATACACCTGTAAATCGCTCTACATCCTTCACAAAATGAACTATGGCGTTCCAAAATGCAATTATTTCCTTTAGCTATTCAGTAAATCGCACACACTTTCAAAAAAGTGTGTCGAAGGATTAGTGTGTCGAAGTGATTTTTAGCCACAAGTCGTGAAACAATCCGGCGGTTGCGCTACGTCAGTATCGTCGTTTGGCCACAATTCTTGCAGGAATTTCCACTGGGCCTGGATTATAGCCAATGCAGTTAGACTCAAGTGGCACTGCTCGTAGATACACCTGTAAATCGCGCTACATCCTTCACAAAATGAACTATGGCGTTCCAAAATGCAATTATTTCCTTTAGCTATTCAGTAACATCTGCTTTTCGCCCCATTTTACATAAGTCATATGAGGCAGACACGACATCCTACAGCTTTTCAAAATCTATTACTACCGTCACACACTTCGCAGGTAGTAACCACTCGATTCTCCTTGGTCAATAGTAAATACGTACATCAGTATTTTTTATATCATGAGGCTATTTTTAAATGCATAATGATTAAAGTTTTTAGTATACGAGTACCCGCCTAAACATCTTATCTTTGGGGAAAATTTTACTATGCGCCATAAAAAAATTCGAATATGACTCTTTATCTACCAATTATTGAATTTTGTTATTTATTAATAAATGACCAAATTGAAGCCTGCACATGCCGACCTGCATCATGTCTTGGTCGTAGAACGAATCATACATACCCAATGTGCGTAAATGTTTATTTGCCTTATCAGGAGTAAATTAAAAAATAAAAATCAATGAGACCCTGGTTATTTAATGCGAATTCAAAACGATCCAAAGCAAAAAAAATCCGTAAATTAGTATACCTCTTAACCTAAAAAAAAATAGCACCTTCTTGGATTCAATTTAGAAACTTGACGCAAGAGTAAAAACGATTCACGCAAATGGTTGCTGCTAGCTACTATGTTCGAGTTGTCAGAATTTTTAAAAATTTTAAAAGAAAATTTATGCTTAATTGAACTTGTCAAACTAGTTGCTTTAGATTTAAAATTTTTACCACTGGCGCAGAGTAGAGAAGCAAATACGTAAGTACTCTCTGAAAAATCAATTCGGCAAGTCTTTCCTTGTACCTTCTTAATAGTTTATATTTGGCTTGTATTTATTACATCCTGGTTCATTGATAAAGCCCGTATTTCTCAAGCGAAAGGTCGCTGAGCATATAGGTAGTACAGGCTACATGAAATATTTTGTCTTTAGGGGACGCGTTAGGAAACCTTATTGATCTCATCTCTAATCATTTATTTTCAGTAGCAAATTTTATTACTATCTTTTACCATTATCACAGAAAAGGCGCAATTAATAAGGCACAAGAGGTCAGAATCCATCCTTTCCCTATTATATCATTCAGTGCTTGATTCCTGACGCGATCCCACCGAACCCTAAAACCTAAAATTACGAATCAAACCAGGGTTGACAACTTTTTTCAGGTTAGCCCTAGATATCAACTTGCATTGGGCCAGAGTGGTAGCTTATGGTACAAAACCAATCGTGATGAAACAAATTTTTAGATGATAAAGGGCTTCTCAGCTCTGTAATAATCACGACTAAACTGTACCTTAATTAGAGCGAACAAATCAATTCGGAGCCTAAAGAGAGAATTAATTAATACTCATACCAGGCAATGGCTTCGCCACTCCCTCCTACAGGGGAAGGTTACGCTTTGCTACTAAATTTAAGATTTAAAAACTAAAAAAAAGCAGCCATGGTTAAATTTTTATAAATTTTCTGAACTTCATCAATTATAATAATTTAAAAAAGGAACTCTAAACTAAATTTCCCCCCTTTCAAAATATCAAGTTGCTAAAATATAGTTATAGAAGAAGATATATAAAAATAGATTTTCTGAACTTGCCCATTTGTAATTCTTTGGGTTTTGAAAAATTCACGCATAATTTTGATACTTATATTTATTTCTAAACTTCACCATTTTGTTTTTTGGTATTATAAAAGAATTATGAGAAATAACTTTGATAAAAAATATAAGTCATAGCCAAACTCTATTGCTTTAGAGTACATAGACAAATCTATCATCATACATCAAACCACCCTCAAGGTGGTACTCAAAGAAATTTGCTCTGTTATATTTTGTGGATTCATCGATGGCTAATCAGAGTAGGTTGAATCTTCAAGCTAACATAGATTGCGTTTATGAAATTATAGCAAATTTAGATCGAATTATAAGAGAACAAAATGTATAAGCACTGGCTTACAGAATAATGAAAGAGGTAGAACAGGAAGAAGAACACACTGCTGAACTTTAAAATAGAGGGGACATTAACATTTACTACAGTGTTTAACAGAGTTTTCACACTAGACAGAAAACGATATAAGGCATCAACTGTGAATGAGGCTGCTATGGTGTTCAAGAATGCTGATGGAGAGCAACCATTTGAAAGAGATTTCAGAGTGTATCCAAGAATGATGAAGATAACAATCGCATATACTCGTATCTTTATATATTTAGCCATAACTTGGATCAAATGTCCTACGCTTTATTTTATCCTCACGGCGAACCTGGGTGGTAACAGAATTTGCTTGTCACAGAAGAAAGACAAAAAAATAATGGACGTAACAATATCACCATGATACAACATAAGATAGAAAAACTGAGATAAAAGACGATTTCAATCCGATTCTGCACAGTGGCAAGTTATTCCATCAGTGAATTGTTGATAGCCACATTCAAGTTGAAGTTAATAATTTAAACTCCGTAATATAATATCAAGGTCAATTGCGAATTTAAGATTACAAATACTTAGCACATCACATCGCGAATAATTACGAAGATAAAGTTGGGCGCATGGTGATATTGCCATCATCTTTCCAGGGATCACCTCGCAACATGAAAGAACGCTACCAAGATGCAATGTCTATGGTATCAAAATATGGTAAACCGAGTAATCGTTAAGATGAGTGGCCGCTGATTTTCTGGGCTACTTTTCTATCACCCTCTTTGTTCTAACTAAAGGAGAATAAAAAGTAACCTTTTTTGAGGCACTTTCAAACTATTAATATTCCTAATTCAAAAACAAAACTTGAGATTTGAATGCAAAAGTCCAATACTAAATGTCGTTATGACTATAGTTTTTAGATCTTTAGTTTCATTTCGTTTTTATACAGTGAGAATAAAAATTAACCCTTTTTTAGCAGTTTCTAAATGGGGGGCTTCGCCCCCATTCCCCCTTGTTTTTTGTAAGTAGAATTTCCCTCCCACCCTGCCAATTAAAAAAAAATAATACATTCCTAATTCGAAAGCCAAACATGAGATTTCAAAACGAGAAATTATTTACCTCAATGTGGTAAGTATAATTTTGAGGCTGCGACCCAGAATCCGTGGAACCTCTCTTTTATGCAGGTATATTTTTGGATGAAAAGAGAGGTTGAGAGATACCCGTCCATATAAGCCTCTCTCCGTCCATAGTTGGGCACGCGGTCTCTCTTATCCCTCCAAACTCTGTCGATATTTTGAGTGCTCGCTCTAGTCTCGGGATCCACAAAATTCTGGGAGTGGTTGACGGTCAGATGAGTGTTTACTTCCAATGAGAGATACGCCCATCCGTCAGATACCACCGTCGTTGCATAAAAATCCACTTTTTAATCGCTGCCATGCAATAAGAGTTTCGATATTGCGATTTTCGACGGGAATGAGGAAATCTCTCTTCGATTTGTCCTGGCCCTACGAGTGGCGCTGAGAGACTTTCAAAGTAATATAAGATAACCTCAAAGCAGAAACTAAACCAATCGACGAGGCTCTTCCTGGTAACTTCAGTTTGCTGTGTTATTTTGTCCAATGGTATACAGGTTTGCCAAGTACCAAAAAAACGCAATAACGCTTTGTTCGAGAGTAAGATGCAAACCGGCAAAAAAAGTCCCCTTCCGAGCGAAGATTTTTAATGGGCACCTTCGCGCTTGCACCCAGCGGTAACAAAATATTTACAGCCACGGAAATAAACATCTTTAATAAATGTTTCATCCGATTTACAAATAGGGCACTCGGTTTTGTTTCTTAGTAACTGATGGCTAGCTACAAAATCGTTGGTTTTCTCGGGATAAGTAAAAATCATACCTAGATGGTGGACCGATAGTGAATATACACCGCCCGAACTAGTCATTTCGATAAAACTGACGAGTAACGCCGGCGCATGAGTATTTGTACAAGACAACATTATTAGTTTGCATACAAGCACAAAAAATCAAAAAGAAGCACAAAACCTAAAAAAAAATTAGACTTCATTTAGGGGAACACAATTCCTTGACAACAGGAATAAGTTATTTTATTTATTACAAAAAAAGAACACTACGTTAAAAGACAAAATAGTGGCAAGCGTAGAGTATTTAGACTAGAATGATAGTATCTTCACAAGAAAAAAATAGAAAATACCAAAAAACATTCTTTTTCCATCTTTACAAAAACGAAGGAAAGCTTAGGAAAAATAAACGGTTATAATTGTCAATGACGGTGTATAATACAGTTCGCTGATTGGTCAGTCGGATAGCTGAAAGATATTAAATAAAGTAGCAAAATAGCAAAAAAAATCGCGCTCAAAATCAGGGGCCGCTAATCTTAACAATTACCGTAAACCGGACCTTTTCATTATGATGACTTATGATCCTTCATGGCCGGAAATAAAAAAAAACTTTTGCCCTATTTAAAATTTAGCTGATCGACCAGATTTAGTAGCTCGAGTATTCAAAATAAAGCTCAATTCATTAAGTGGCGATATTGTTACGTATTCCTGCTTTGGAAACGTTCGTGCATACTGCTATTCTATTGAGTTCCAGAAAAGAGGAATCACCCACGCCCACACACTCATTCTTTTGGAAAGTAAAGAATTATTTTGTGACCCTGAGGAGGTTGACCTAATATGTAGTATCCTCCAAAATTCCTGATTCTGACCTTGAACCTACACTATATGAAATTGTTACAAAATCACATATTCACGGACCCTGTGGTGCAGATAACCCAAATGCTTGCTGTAAGATAACAACCAGTGTTCAAAAGGATTTCCAAAAGAATTTCGGGACATCATTGATTGTACCGCAGAATCTTATTCTTTGTATAGAAGACGTCATGGTACAGCACATCAAATAATGACCTTCTAATTAATAACAGATCATTTGTACCATACAAAAACATCTTAGTTATAGGTACAACTGCCATATTAATCTTTAAATATGCTCCTCGATCAATACCGTAACATATACATATTTTAAATACATATACAAAGGCTACGACTGTGTTCAAATAAGATCGCACTCGGCAATATAATTTATCTTGATGAAATAGTACAATACGTTAATGGGCAATACGTCAGCGCACCAGAAGTTATGTGGAGATTAATAGAACATAAAATGCACAACAAATCTCATGCAGTGGTTTGTTTTCCTCTCCACTTGGAAAATCGGCAGCCAATCTACTTTAAAAAAGGCAATGAAAGAGTATCTATGGAAAATGCTTAACAAAAAGACACTCCAGTTACAGCCTGGCTTAAGTTAAATCAAACTGACGTCAATGCCCGACAATACACGTATCCTGAAATTCTATCATTACGTATTTGACAAGAAAACATCTTCTTGGAAAAAAAAAATTCGCGGAGCACACAGAATAATATCGCATCTATATACTGTGCATTAAATGAATAAGAAAGATTCTATCTAAAACTGCTCCTGCTGCAAGTCAGAGAACCAAAGAGTTTTTTAGAAATTAGAAATTATAATCGAATAGTTAATAAAACGTATAAATCTGTGACCGAAAGTATAAATTTGCTGAACATTGATGAAGAATGGACGCGATATCTACAGGTAGCATCAAAAGTAAGGATGCCAGTGCAGTTACACGATCCTCTTACATTATTTACTCGATTCGAGCAACACCTTACAGAAGACATAATTTCAGCTGGAGACTAATATGAAACAGCTCGCAATACATCTTTCTATATCAAAGAGAAAATCCTTATTCTACTTGGCCTACTTTGCTAAGATATTGGATTGCCTCATTACATTGCTATTCGTGAGGACCGAAATGAAAACTCTATCAGGAATTTAACTCTTGACGAAAGGATTGTTACTTTAATCGACCTACAGCGACACGATTTTCATGTTATCGTCCAAAGCTTAGACAAAATTGATTCGTATCATCGATTCTCCTTTCTAGATAACCTCGCAGGATCAGGGAATATCTACCTGTATAACATGATAATTGTTCACTGCAATGCACTAACAAAAGTCAGTACTTTCTTATACACCAAATGGCATTACGGCTGACTTGCTCACAAAT
Source organism: Ceratothoa steindachneri (assembly GCA_963969495.1). Taxonomy (NCBI): domain Eukaryota; kingdom Metazoa; phylum Arthropoda; class Malacostraca; order Isopoda; family Cymothoidae; genus Ceratothoa; species Ceratothoa steindachneri. Next base: position 156,715,642 of record OZ018322.1, on the reverse strand, counting down.
GCTCGTATAGTCCACACTGGATTTCGCCTTCCAATACATATTCTAGAAACTTCAGTATCATCAATGAAAATTCCTTGCGAAGATTCTGGAAAGATATAGAATTCATCACTATTAATTATAGACGAAGCCTCAAAGCTCTCTGGCCAAACACTTTGTATTATTGAACTGCTACGGAAAACAATCATGAACAATGGTAAGCCATTTGATGGTAAGGTCCTTCTCTTAGGTGGCGCGTTTAGACAGACAGTTTGCGTCATACCGAAGGGCTCTAACGCTGACATCATAGAAAATTGCATAAAACTATTACCATTGTAGCAATTTGTAACAATGCTTTAACTTACAATAAATATGAGAGCCAATAAAAATGGTGATTTCACTGAGTGGTTGCTGAACTTTGAAGATGGGCGACTTAATAATGACATAGGACTGGATCGAACTATTATTGAAATACCACAAGAAATCCCCGTAAGTGAAAACATAATACACGCAGTGTATGGAAATTTGCTCAACATTAACAGTTATGAAAGATATATCTAAATTGTTGCTACTAAAATAGTTCTGATACCAAAAAATATTGATTTTCTGCTCCTGAACAATAAACTACCAAATCATCTACCTGGTGAGGAAACTACTTACAAAAGCATAGACACAGTTATTTCAGATGATAATGAAAAAATTGTTAACTATCTTGTAGAAATAAATCTTAAGCAAAATTTCTTTATCTGGTGAGCAACAACACGAGTTGATACTTGAAATTGGCTTCATTGTAATGCTAATTCGTTACATAAACACAAGAAAAGGAATGCTTAATGGAACTAGATTAATAGTGAAGTCACTTCAAGAGAATTTTATCACTGCACAAATTTTTACTGGAAGTAGAACTGGAGACACAGTATTTCTTCCAAAGATTGATCTAACCCATTTTTATTCCCACACAGAATTAGAGATCTTAGAAACATGAAGGTAAAGATAGAAAAAAATTATCTTCAAGGAAAGCCAAAACAAAATTCAAATAAGATTTACACAAAAAATGATGTTCTGAATGGATTATTGGAGTAATCAATGAATCAAGTACAGTGCTTATAACATTATAAATGTATATATATATATATATATATATATATATATATATATATATATGTAGATATGTATATATATGTGTATATATAGACATCTTACGTAGATATGGTTATTATAATATAAGCTGACTAGACGTGATCTGAGACTGTATCCTTTTTTTTATTTAAAAAGAGTTTCTAACTTAAAAATAATGTCGTCATTTTTGACAGCATGGGTAGACTAGTATTAAATATTGACTGCGTGCATCATTTGACTTTATTTATTAAAAAAAATGTATTTGCGCTCTAATTCGTAGCATATTTCACATTTGAATTATGAAACAAAGATATTAATACAACTTTTGTTTTTTTATTTTCTTATATGAAAAAATATAGTATACTCAAAATCTTTGGTCATGACACTATGTGTGAGTGAAATCAAATCAACATTATCGCGACTACAACGTGGAGGTAGTGCTTCATGTACTGTCTATTACTGTACTCTAACTCGAGAAATGGTCCCACTCCAAATATATTTTTCTCAAAGATCCTTATTTTGATTAAGTTGCGGATATTATTAGAATATCATAAATTCTCTCTCCATGATTAGCTTATAGTTGACACTCCTATTACAATTTATGATATTGGTAATGATAACAGAAAATCCTCTATCTTGTTTTTTGAAAGAAAGTGGATAAATGATAAACTATCAGGATTTGGATCTGATCCACCCCAAAATTGAATCAACTCTTCCTTGGCCCAAGGCAAACCCAGCACAACATTTTATCGTAAACCTTAAAACAACTTTGTTGAGATAACTTCTATGCAATCAGATAGAAAAAGAAAGAAATGTGGGCGATCACCTAAATATCGCTTGTGTTTGTTAAAATTGCGCGGATGCAAAAAATTCAGGTAATGTTGCATGTACTGTGATCAACTAAGCTAATTGATTCAAATGATTATACATTAATGCATATTCTAGTGTAAATAAGGTCAACCTGTTTACAATTAATACTCCAAAATCTAGTTTCTGTAATGCATTGATTGCTATTCATTTTGTCTCTTCTTACCTTCGTTGCGACATGACCCTTTAGAATGTCTTTGCGATGATAACAGTGGATCTTCAAATATTCGTAGCAGGATCATGTTTAAATGAAATTTATTTCCTTATGAACTTATCTTTGCTTACAAGAATTAGTTCACTTCTCTGGTGCTATTTGGGGTAAGTTGTTGAGTACTCTAAAAAATGCTCGATTTTATGTGCATTATTTTTCAAGCAGAGCTGGTATTTCATTCTTAGTATTCAGAGATTTTTAGAGTTGTTAAATAATTCGAATTCAATATCTGTTCCGCATTTTTCGAATATTTAACAATTGAACCCATGATAAAATTTTTAATTAAAAACATGCTCGCATTTTTTTCCATGTGTATATCCTTAATACTTTTCAATTTTATTCATTCCCTTAGATTCTTCTTTCCCTACAGTATTTTGAGAAAGAATTCAGTAAATCCACAAAAAAACAATTATATCTATGACAATTCCTTGTCCCTAGAGCTTACGCAGCTGTTCTTGTTTATCATCATCAGTAACTATAATTTTGGGACGGGATTTTTTGGAGTATATGAATAATAATTTCATCTTAATTTGGTTATGACTTAAGTATATTTTAAATTTTTATTAAGGTAATTTCTAAGAATTTCTTTAGAATTTAAAAAACAAAATAATTTAGTTCAGAAAAAATAAATAGGATTATTCAATGTTTTATAATGTTTAAAAAGAAAATGAATTAAAATTGGTGAAGTTCCTAAAATTTATTAAAAATTTAAGTAAGGCTGCTTTTTTATTTTATCTATAACTATATTTTAGTAACGTGATTTTTTGAAAGGGAGAAATAGTTTAGAGTTCCTTTTTAAAATTATTATAATTGGCGAAGTTCATAAAATTTATAAAAATTCAACCATGGCTGCTTTTTAATTTTTTTTAGATTTTATACCTTAATCTTGGTAGCGAAGCGCAAGCTTCCTCCGTAGGGGAGGGAAGTGGCGAAGCCATTGCCTAGTCTTGAATATATAAATCCTAACTAAAATACAGGTCAAAAGGTTTAATGACGTGCATCCTTATTAATTTCTCTAACAATTCATATCTAATGGATTTCAAGTAGCGATAAAATATCATGCTACCGTGAAATATATTTTTTATTGGGAGCCCTAAAATCACAATTGCTTATGGTGATGACACTTTGAAATAAATGTAGAAAAGCTTTTTTATTATTAAAAGTAGAATAATAGCAAGGTGGCATATGAATATCGATAATTCCTTTGAGAAACTAGAGTTTGGCGAGATTTCTGAAACAAGTGAATTAAATCCTAAAATTACGAAGATTTAATACAAGGTCTGCTCACCAAAATTCGCGTGCTCTCACTTAGTCTCATTTATGACCTTATGACCTCTAAAACTTTCAATAATTTAAAGACTAACATTAGGAGCTCACATGAAGTTATATCATTTGGAAAGGAGTGTAAAACAACATAAGGGTTTCAAATTTCGTTAGAATCGGCCCAATAATTATAAAGTTATTGCCGAAACAAGTTATTTCATGGCCTAACCTTTGGAGGACAATAAAAGTTATACTATTCGAAAGACAATGTAAAACAACATAAGAGTTTCGAATTTTTTTAGAATCAGCAGTTAGTTACAAAACAATAAAAAGCAAAACGGCGACCGTCCGACCGACCAACATAGTGAGATGTAGAGTGGCCCGCGACTAGGCTAATACCTGGTATTTGCCACGAAGATCGCATCCTCCAACTTGAGCACTTTGTCAATAAACCTCATCAGAAACTTTCTATTGTCGATGTTCACCTGTTTTTTTTTAGTTATCAAGTAAATACTGATAGAAACAAAAGATTCACTTACCTTCCTATAAAAGATAGGTATACGTCACACTCTAAAAGCGAAACCAGCACATTATTATTGTCAGAGAGGAAGAGAGAGAGATTTACGCGGACAAAGAGGCATAAGGGGGTATCTCACGACCGAACGGACCTTCCAACGGCGTCTTTCGGGAAACGAAGCGAGATGAGTCAACCTGGAGCCCGGAACCCAAATCAGCGAGAGAGCATTAAGCCTTTTCCCGTCGCGCCTTGAATTGGAGTGTGGCCAAATTCCGACAGCAAACAACATCGCTTCGGGAGATGTTGTATATATTTCCCAGCGCAAAAACGAGCAAATTAGTATTCAACCAGGAGGCAGGCCCTGCTCACGCAGTATCCAAGCAGTAATCGATAGGATTCATTGGAACCAGCTGAAAAACAGAACGCACCACTTCACAATCGACTCACTGTTACCCTAATGACTCTCAGGCAAGAAACCAGTTTTTAAAGAATTACGGCAGTCAAGGACATAAACACTCATTCTGGAATAACACGCTTTGCTCTGTGCCCTGCAAGGATAGTCCCTCGAACAAACACTCAAGTGCCCCTCCCCCTCTTGGAAAATCGTTAGCCTATTCCTTTTTTTCTCTCTCACCGTCAAAGAGCCGTGACGCATTCCAACTACGAACTTCACCTCATCATCTCCTCCCGTTTTCTTTCGGGTAAATATTGTGCTACTCATAGCTCGTGTAGAAGCATTTCATCATAAATTAATTTCCTTTGCTGAACAATTAGTTTTCCCATGGTGTATAAATTATTGTTAAATTCTGTTATTTGCTTGTATAATAGTAAAGATTAATTTTGTTTTTCTTGTTTAAATCCCAGAACCACATTAAAAGCCAGTAATCTATTTTCTAAGTGGACCATCGGAATAATCGCACTCGAATGTCCCCCACACTTAAAAGCGGCTCTCCCCGCGTCTAGGGAGGGAAAGCGAAGGTCAGTGAAAACTACCTGACCTACGACAATTTTTATCAGTATCCTATACGTGCCGTCAAAAATGAAAACACTATTTAGGTAAACATTTTTATTACTATTACTATTCAAATGATAAAATTTATAAGAATAATACCATTTGATTTCTCCCATAATTACAAATTATTTTAAAATTATATATTTTTCTCCATTCAAAAATGGCCTTATGTTAATAATTTTTGTTGTATTTACACAATTAATTTCATTACTAATGAGCAAACCTTCTTGACATATAATTTAATTCTCATTTAACTGACGTTATAAGATAAATTTTTCGCTTTCTGTCAATTGACGCATTGTTTAAAGAAACTTCAAGGAGTTTAAACAAAGGGAATTTTCTTAAAGAAAGTGGAAGCCTTTGATAATAGAACAAAAATGCTTATGTAGCTCTGTCCGTGGGCGATTTGTTTTGCTTATATAAATATAAGTCATTTGTTTCATTAAAAATTTAAGCCAAATCAGCATTATGTAGCATTTAGTCAGGGTAAAATTTGAATTGGAAAAATGAAATTTTCCTCAAAGGAGGAATTTTCTCAAATTCCTCGATAAAATAATTTGGAAAAACCATTTCCATGCATTATTTATGTGTAGGGTAAAGTTTGGACTAGAGTTGATTTTCCTGGTAGATATTTTCAGACTTTTACGTCCGTAAAATCAGTTTACCAAGGTTGGAACGCACTTCCATTGGAAGTTGTCAACAGTGAATCTGAGGACCAGTTCAAGTCAAGACTAGAGAGGGTCTTGAAAAGTGGCCGTTTAAGGACGTAAAGCATTTGAGCAGAGATGTGCCCGCTCGACTGCTAGTCCAAAGGTACCCTTATCGAATGGGCTATAAAGTCTTCTAGGGTAATTTCTTTCTTTCTTGCTTCTTGTTACTCCTTGTTTATAACGTCGCTAAAAAATTAAGCAAACTCAAGTGGAAAACTTTAAAAGATTTCAATACTTTTAGTATCAATTTTTAATTTATTGTCTTATGAAATTTCTTGAATATCAAATAATTTTAGTGTTGTATACTCGTATCTTAAAAATACTATTTAGCTAAGTGTTGTTTATGTGAGAATTAATTAAAATCATCTTTTGCATAAATCGGGTCTTGTCGTAACTCAATATGGTAATGTAAAAAAAAGAGGGGATAGAATCTGGAACAACTTTTACAATGATTTCCATTTTGATTCCTTCACTTTATATTGTTTGAATAGGATTTAACAATACATTTCTCTCTAAAAGAGAGGCAAGGTGGGGAAAGTGGTTCAAAATTATTTTACTCAAACGCCATTCATTAGAAAGGAACCAACTCTAAATCCCCAACGCTCCTATCGTACCATGTCTTATCTTCTAAGGTCTGGTTGATCTTTTACCTAACAAACTATTGTTTGACTATGAAAAACTATGCTTTACTCACGTCGCAAGTAGCTCTCTAGAATATTATAGTGCTCGACCTTTCTCTCCTACACATGATTACCAAGCAATTCACACGCACGATTATCTCCATTCGATAACATTATGAGCAAATTTATACACCTTTTAAAAAGTATGCGCCAATGTAAGAAGCATACAACCACTTTTAGGAGAATAACAGCCGATCTATACATCATTTCCCATATATGAAATATCCCTACTCTTTTCAAATCACTCCATCGCATAATTGCCAGAGCCTCAGTACTCTATTAGATCATACACAGCAGAATGTATAACCGCTAATTTTACGCTGTAACAGTCTCTTCACAATCTCAACAGACATTATCTATTTTAAAATCAATTAAACTACCATAATATAAATTTGGATCAGATGTCCTACAATCTATTTCAATGGCATTGTATGCGTTTATTGGAATTTGAGTCAGTAGTGAATGTTACCCCGTTTCTCGCCCATTTTACCCATATTTTTTTGTAAAATTTAGTTATTATATTGAACCACTCGCATCGTGGTGATGCCATTGCAACCCTTACTCTTAGAGAATAGAAAAGTCTGGGAATTGTAAAATATTTACTTTTTCAAATGAATTGGGAAAACCATATGTCAGAAATTGCCGATAATTTATGAATATCTTTAATGAAATCTTAGAATTTTTCGAAGGATCCGGAATTCCATCTCTTCTATTATGATGAGAAATTGGGTTGTCGTTCACAATTGTGTATCACTGACAGCACTTAAGTGAAAATAGGCACAAACGTGCGTCATGTTGACGCATTTTGCATACATTAAACAATGATAATAATAAGGCTTATTATGTAAATTTATATGTCGTAGGATTTTGGTATGCATGGATTTTGTAATGTGATTTCAAAGTTGCGAATCTGTTTAGTTTTCTTAATAGTGTTTTAAATGGGAACCGATAGCTGATTGTAGGTAATTTTCCAATTATGTGAATTTTGATATTTCGTTATTAATTTGTTATTATTTTGAGGTAATAACGAAGATACACAGGGAATATTAACCAAACAGTTTCTGAGAAATTCTAGAGAAAGTGGTGATGCTAAAGTTAGTAAATATATATTTAAATCACATATATAATACGAGTTGTGTAAAAAGAATGTTCCTTTGGACGGTAAAAAACTGATGTCGTACGACTTCCCTAAACTTGTCTATCCCTTACAGAGCGTCCATAGATAATTATACTTTTTTATTATAGTCCTGAAGATGCCTCAGATATGTTTCCGCTGGTGTATGCCGTATCCTCTCTCCTTTGTAGGTGAGTCTCATTATGGCAGTAGCCTCCTGCCTCTTCTCCATACAGATGGTAACATTTTAGAATGAAAGATTAAATAGGTGTGTGCCGAATATATCGTGGAATTAACCAGTTTTATGCAGCCTGAGCTCTAGTGTTTGACTGGTTTCTGGTCCCATTCTTTGGAGGTGACAAACAGGTAGAATTGACACTTTGAGTTGAAAAAACTGTGGACTCTTAGTCTTTGTTTTTTAAATGTTTATTATACTTAAATTTCCGCATTAGACAGTCTTTTGTGTCCAGAAACCTTTTCAATAACGCTGACCAGTGTGTTTATATTGATTGGCTTATGGCCTGCTCAAGCGAAGGGAACACTCTTTAAGCGAGGATAAACCATATTGGTGTGATTAGTTTTATGATTGATATATGTCTCCACGTTATATAAATATTTTAAGGATTCATAAAAATAATGGACTCAGTAGATTATATTTCATATTAGAGGATAACATAATTTGATTTCTTTCCAGGTACATCAATGGTTGCGTTAAAATAAGAAAAAAAACAAATTGACAAGTAAGACTAATATTATCCTTATGAGGAACTATTTGCATCAATTAAGGGCAGTCAGGGGAGTGAACCAGGTATTCGAAAACATTTTCCATTTACTCACTATTTCAGAACCAGGTATTTAAGAAGACTACTCTAGCAAGCCAAAAATGTCCCAAATTTCCCATCTCTATTTCTGCCCCAAAATGTCAATTTCTGTTATGAGATATTAAATAAAAGACACACCATTCATATCATCTCTACCCTTAACTATGGTGATTCTGAGCTTATCAACTTCTTAACCGTTGCCTCCATTTTTAACTCTGAATCGACCTCTGCATATTGTTTCTTTGCCTGCCACCTCTATAGTTGCAACTGTCCCACTTTTCTTTATGGCGTCCTAAATTGATGTGCTCTGAGTTCAAAGATTTGATCCGATAAAATTGAAGAAATTCTTCTACAAACTCGATTTTCTCTGCCACTACACCCACCGGATACACTTTCCAACACCAGTGTAGAACTACCAGGAGTGGCGGTGGATGGGTATTATTCCTGATGACTTTCTCTGCCACTCACTAACTTCGATCTACCTCCCTCTACCAAGTTCAGCAGCTCTCTTTCACAGACCCATGAACTGCTATCGCTAACCATTTTATTATTCAATTTGATTTAACTCTTCCTTCCCAATCTAATCTCCTTATTGATCCTCTTGCAGGGTCACACCACCCCGTGACACACCTCCTTAGCCCCACCTTCCAATATTAATTGCCGCATCACAGTCTCCCCTTAAAAGCTCACCTCCACACTTCGCTCATCGAAAATATCTACTCTCTGCTTGACAGTTTTGCATACATTCTGTAGTTTTCATTCTTACCCGTTATTCTACCTCACATCTTGGGTATCCTCAACGCCTCCATTTTGCTGCTAGGTAAGTTGCCTTCTGACTTTAAACATGCAGCTGTGAGTGCAATCTTAAAAAAACAAAATCTTGACCTCAATAATCCCTTAAATTATCGTGCAAGCTCTCAAATTGCCTTTCTATCTAATGCTCTTGAGAGGATAGTACTCGTAGCTATCCCTTACACTCAACACATACACTTTTCTAGCATCAAACCTGAATTGGCTCTACTACATGTAAATTAACGAATCTACCCTGAGGCAGAAGCTAGGAATAATTTAATTCTCACGTTTTTCGATCTCTCCTTATCATTTGACACCGTTTACCACTCCCATTCTTCTCCACCGCCTTTGTGGCTCTCTGTTTCTTTGTAACTGATCTAAACTGGTTTCGTTCTTATCTCTCTTCTCGTACTCATTCGGCTCACATCGTGGGCGAAGTTTCTCAGTCCTCTGTTGTGTCCTATGGTGTTTCTCAGGGCTTTTTCCTTGGCCCCCTCCTATTTCGTATGTATATTTTCCTCTTCGCCTTCTTCTGCGTCGCCTAGCTCTATCAATCCATTTTTATGCTGATGGTTTGCGAGTATTTCTCTCCTCCGCCCCAAACTTGTTTGCTGTGAAACTCACTATACTTTTCTTCTCATATGACATGAAAACAATGGATATCATGTAACCTCCTCAAAAACAACAATAAAAAGATTGAGGTTTATTTGATGGGCACCTCAGCAGATGTCGCTCGCTGTCAAACTTTAGCCTCGACTCTCAATCTAAGTGGCTCCCCGAACGTCTTCTTTGACAACGTTAGAATTTTAGATGTTTGCTTCACAAGCAATTCGATTTCAAATCCCATGTTATGTACTAATATCAGCAAATAATGCCCTTTCTGCTTTTGAGATGGCTCAGCTTTGGTTGACGGATACTTTAACGATAATGTCACTCCTCACATGTTGCTTCTTATGTCTTCATATTTGAGCGATTTGAATAGAAACGTTTACATTGTCATTAAGAAAGACAACGCCTATTTACCTAAAATTCTGATGATTCTTTAAAGCCTGCTATCGTAGAATTTATGGACAACTCGTATGAGAACCACCTGATTTGGGCAGCCAGTCCCTTTTTATAAGGTCTGAGGGCACCATTGTAGGGTTATACCAATACCTATACCGATTTCTCTCGAAATAAATCATTTTCTAAGTTTGATTATCTTTATTTTACTTAAAATTAGAACTTCTTAAAATTCTGCAAGAGAAGAATTATTAAGTAACGTTTTCCTATTTTTAATTCAAATTTTCTTCTTTTCAAGCTCAACCGTAGCTGAAAGGGATACTTTCGGTCTCAAGATCACTCTGGATTGGATATTATACTTATTAAAAGCTTAATTAAATATAAGCCTGCTCCAGGATGTTTATTTAGACTTCTGTTCTAAAGTTCTATGTAATCTAACTTACTTTATCATGTCAAATTAAATATAATTGGAATAAAAGAGACCAATTTCTAATCCGTGACAACCTGGGCCGAAAAGAAATATTATAAACATACACATATAAAACTACTCAAGGTGCGAACTAAGACATCCAAGGTGCATTATTTTCTACTAAGTGTGGTAATTACGTCTAATTTACAAACTCATCTATTTAACTTAACTGCTATATTTTAACTTAGGCCCGATTGTCGTAGAATGGACTCTCGACGATATACCATATATAACTATTCGTTGAGGGAACTTCTTTAATTATCTTTAGAGTGTGTTAATGTCTGGCGGGCCGATATTATGTATCTTCGATATGCTTAAGAAGTGGAACTGAGCTCAAGGATAATAATATTGCTATCATTAATAAAATAGAGTTTCATTAAAAATAACTATCAACAAACACAAAACGGAAAATATTGAAATAAACAGAGAATGGAAAGGGTCGTGGGGGCTCGGGCTAATCCGAGGATTAAAGGATTTAAAAAGGAAAAACAAATATAGAGTTGAGGGATGGGATGGTTCGCTAAACCATTTAAAGCACAAGATAGAATTGACAAAGGGGTTAAGTACTCAAAGGTGACGTTTGGCTTACGTAACTTTATACTAGTGGTGCAGTGGAAGGCGACGTGAAGGAATTTTCGGTCCGCTGGCGAGTTCCAGCCGAAGGGGGGGGGGAATAAAAGGATCCTGACGTGGCGTCTTGGGAATGAGAACCGTTCTCGACGAACGGCTTGAAGAACAATGGCTGTTCTACGTTGTTCTCTTCTGAACAACAGGGGGGGGTGAGAACCGTCTCTTGTCTACGGGCTCAAGAACAATGGCTGTTCTAATGTGTTCTCTTCTGAACAACAAGGGGGAAGGGTGAGAACCGTTTCTTGGCAAACGGGCTCAAAAAGAACAATGGCTGTTCTACGTTGTTCTCTTCTGAACAACAGGGGAAGGGGTGAGAACCGTTTCTTGTCAACGGCTCGAACGAACAATGGCTTTTCTAACGTTGTTCTCTTTCTGAACAACGAGGGGGAAGCCTTGGGGACTTGGCGTCACAAAAGGCTTGAACCTTGGCACTCAAGGGATATTGTCCTCCTTCTAGGCAAGTGATGGTGAATCTCGAGGTCGAGGTCCCTTGGCGCACAAAGTGAGAGAGGGTCGTGGTGATGTTTCGCGACGAAAATCTGGATCTCCAATCTGATCTTAGTGGTAAAGTTTCCATCTAAATAGTCGAGACACTCCCTTGGCGTGGGGGACAATGGAGTGGGAGCTTCGAGGGAATGCACAGCCGAGGCTGGGAACAATGCCTTATCTGCCCATAAGCCTAACTCAATCTGGCGAGGTCGGCGTATAGGGGCGAACGGGGGGACGATAACCTCCTTGTTTAAACATTGACATCCGGTGGCTGCGATAAGACGCCAAGCTTCGAAGTGAAGATGCACGTGGGAGCATCGTGGTTTTAAATAATATGTGATAGGAGTTGAAACTAACGCTGCCTCAACCCGTTCTATCACACCGATGAATCCGAAACTTTTAATTTTTCACTGGTGGGAATAAGACATATTGTGAGAAAATGATCTACGTAAACTTAAAAGACTTTAAATTTTAAACGAGAAATCCTTATTACAATTTAACTTTTTTAAGCTCATCATATCGCTCACCAAATTTAAAGAGAATTTAGAGAGAGTAAAGATTTCAATTTTAAATATATAAATTTATTCATTGTATATCTAAATCTATATAAAACTAAATAGTTAAGAAACGTTGAATAGAACAAGAATATTTAAGCTAAAAGAAAATAATTTATTCATATATTAGAAAGGAGATTAATTTAACACGATCCCGTGTTTTTTAAACAGTGCCATCATTTAAGTGGCTGCTATCGCACCATGAATATTCTATGCTTTGTCAGCATTATTAAATTGCATCCTGTATTTTGTTGCCAATTTACTCTATCGTCAACGTACTTTCCTATAAGTGGTCATTCATTCCCTGTTGCTTATCCAAATTCTCAGAGGTAGATTGTAAGGTTGCATGAAAATTTATTCTTCAATTCCCTAACAAAGTTAAAAAAGATTGTATAAAATTCAAACCCTTGTATTTAAAAATTTATAATTCTGAATTAAACCAATAAATGTAAATAATTTAATTGGCTAAACCTAAGATATTGGTATTTAAATATCTACCAACCACTAAACTTCTAGAGCGGGGTGGCCTAGAACCTTTGGTAAATAGAAAACAATAAAAGCGATTATAATTGAAGATATCAACATAAATTTTGAGGTAAAAATTTACCTAAACCGCAAGATTAATTTAACTTCTTAAGGCTATCACCTTGCGGATAAATTTAATAATGATATTGCTTCTTACTTTGAATTAATTTTAGAAGCTTCCACTCATAAATTATTTGTTATAAAAATAGAATCAATTAATGAAGCTATGTGTTAAAATACCCCATTATGAATTTTGTTAAATGGTTCTCCATCTGCTAATTACCCAGATGAACCTAATTTTCAAAGGGATAATTTAAGTTTTGTCTGGTCAATAATTTGGCTAGTATTACACTGGTCAAAAGATTTTTGTTGCATTGATATCAAACACTTGGCATTATCTACTTTCTTGCGCTTATTTCAGATCTAAAGTTATTTTATTCTCAGTTCTATACTTTTTTGTAAACATGGTATTTGAAAATCTCAAAATTTCGTCATCATCACATTGACGTCGTAATCTATCAGGAAAAATATGTGATGAATTATGTTAAAAGACTTATTAATAGAGCTGGTTAATCAAAAAGAAAATGCAAGATAGTATAAATCTATTCAATATCATGATTTGAAAGACTTTCCAAAATAAACAATGGTTATATTTTATATAAAACTGAGGAGGCAAAGTTCAAGTACAGGCTAATCAGGCATGAATTTCCGCTTGTAGCTCTTGTCACTGTGGGCTGTCTTAAGGCATTCTCGTTTAATGATCCAGCAGTAATCTTCCATCATATATTTGTCCGATCTCCCTTAGTAACGTTCTTACATGATCTTGAGGTCCTGATGGAACCACTCGCCTTTCTCGTCACTTATGCTCCTAGATTGTCAGAGAATCTCTCAAGATGACTGTACAGGTAATGGAGTTTGACACTCACTTATGTTAAATCCAAAATCGTGAAAAGCTGACAACATATTAGCTACGAAAGTTTCATAGTTTGCAGCCTTTTTATTACGGAGAAAGTTTGCCATCACCTCTACAAATAAATGCCATGCAGTCTTTCCTTTGTCGTTTATCTTTCTGGAAAATTCTCGGTCATGTACAAGTGTACGAATCGGTGGTTCATCAAAAACACCTGCCTTGATCATCTCGAAGGACAAACCACGGAGGACAGAAATATATGTGTTGGAAGCATTCACCATCAGTATTCAACGCTTTGGCAAACTGCTTCATCAAACCCAGCTTGATATGGAGCAGAGGAAAAAAAATGATCTTTTCTTGACTGACAATTGGATCGTTGACAATATTTGGGATACCTGCTTCCAGAGTCTCACGTATCGGCCACTCATTCTGGTTCTAGTGCTTTCACTAGAGCTCGGCTGTTTCACATGCAAAGATGGCAGGGATACTTTGTAAACCCTCCTTGTTGACCTAGGAGGAAATTGACCATTTTGAGGTCCACACAAATTTTCTAGTTGTGTTCGTGTTTTTTTAGTAGGTCAATGACAGTTTTAATGTCCTTATATTCCTTTTGTAAATACACTGAATGCCCAATTAAAAAAGCTGAATAGATATTACCATTATGAAATAGAACACACTTCAACCTGGGCTTAGAACTCTCTAGAAATAATCGCGTCATATAGATTGTATATTGGCAGCCCTAATTCCTAGAAAAGATCTGAGATATTATGACAATAAACAAAGTTATTTTCCTCTACTAAAAATGGTACAAAAACCTGTTCCTGATTTTGGAAGTATGAAACTTTAGTTGTATGGCTCAGCTAATTATTTTCGTGCAACCTGGCTAACACTTTAGCTTCATTTTTGGAGAGACTCGAATCACGTACGAGGTCATTCAGCTCTGGCTGGTTAAACTGTTGAAGAGTTAGTGAATCTGGGGTCTCATAAGAGGGATCACCGGATTCTGAAATTATTTCTTAACTTTCTTAGTCACTACCAACATCTTCAGAAGGATTAAATCGTTTAAAAACTGCGATTGGGAACTCGATAGAGGACACAGTAGGTCGGATTGCTAAAGAGATAATAGGATATGAGATTTTGTGTCTATTTTTCTTGCCAATACCCTTTGTATTGACCAGACAAAAATAGCAGTCAGTTATGCGATCCGTCGTTCTCGCCAGGTCATGGGAACTTCGAAAGGTAAACCCTTACGTTTCCCATTTGTCCAGTCACGCAGCACTTCCTCGCAGTTATGACACACAGTAAGTGGAGCCCATTTCTTGTCTTTGTCACCAAGAGTAAGTCCAAAGTACGCTTTATAAGCACCCCTCACAAATGATGTTATATTAGGCCTTTGAAGAATAAGCGTAAAGTATCCACAAATATGACAGGGAGCGTCCGGCTTGTTCACATATTGACGTTTCTTTGTAGCGATGATCAGATCTGAAAAAAAAACAACAATTTTAATATCTCTGTTGAGAACATAAACGTGTAAGTAAGTAATTTTACTACAAACGGCTAGAAGGTAAAACTTAAAATTGCATGAAAACTAGAGCATGTAGAACGGAACTGTTTCAGATATGAATTTAGCAGTTCAAAACCAGTAAAAATAAGTAAAAAAATCTGATGCAAAAGAGATTTTGAAAAGGTTTATTGACAAATCTTATTGATGAACAACATTCGGATAAAGACTTTAAAAAAAATTTGAGCAGTGTGTAGGAGTTGAGAATGAGGGGCTGAGGGTTAATATACCTTGAAATAGCTTAAAAAAAGTTTGATCGAAACTTAAAATATGCAGTAATTAGGCTTAATTCAACCTTGAAAAAATCAGAAGAGAAAATCTATTGTTATCTTATACTGAAATTTTAAATAAGCAAACTGAAGACTACATCCTAAAGGAAATTCTTCTAACAGATGATCTAATGGAAAAAGGTTCTTATTTGCCACATTTTCCACTTGTTAGATTAAATATGTAAACAACTAAAGTTAGGATTGTGTTAGATTGCTTAGGTAAGCCAAAACCAGAGAATATTGCAGTTAATGATGCAGTAGATGAATGACCATCATTATTGCCTCACTTGGCAAAACTTTGTTTAAAGCTCAAGCATGCTAATTATTTAATGATTGGGGATATTGGAAAAGCTTATTTACAAATTAAATACTTAATTGAAAATTACTTCCAAACCTCCAAAATACTTAGCCTTAAAAATCCTAATTATCCACCTAATAACTAAAATCTAGTTTGTTACACTTATAGCAGAGTAACCTTTGTAAAGAAAAGCAGCCCATTTTTCCCCATAACAGTCGCTCAACCATATTTTTAGGCTAGAAAAAGAATCAATCTCTCCATATATTTCTTAAAGATTTTATAGGAATCATTTAATTTTAATTGCTGATAATCTGTCTGACCTTAAGGTTTTATATAACTATAGTGTTAATACCTTAATAAACTATAACCTAAGACTTTATTAATGGAATTTTAACTACCCTGAAATTCAGGAACTTTTTAATAAACATGAAATTAAAGGTTTTGAAGACGCACAAGCAACTAAAGTTTCGGGTTATTGTTGGAATAGAGATAAGGACTCGTTTTATTGAAAAAATTATTAATTAAATCATAAGGATAAATCGAAACGAGAGGGCCTTAGCTCAGGTTAGTCCTTCTTTTACTCCATAGGGTCTATGCTCCACTTATTTTTAAGGTAAAACGATTTATTCATTAGCAGAAGGTAGTAGGTAGTAAGTGAAATTGGTATGAACAATCAGAAACTGAAAATACTAAGGAATGGAATAAACTTTGTAAAGACATCATTATAGTTCAAGACCTTAGCTTTCCCAGAAAAATTTCCAATAATTCCCAACCACTTAGGGAAGATCTTAAACTGCACATTTTTTGTGATGTTAGCAAAGAAGGATATGCAGCTTGCTGCTATTTTTCAAACCATAAAACATCTGAACTAATCTATGCAAAATCAAGAATAACTCTGATCTCAAAAAATTGGAGCATCTGCAATTTTGAGCTATTAGCTATTTGTTTAGGGGTAAAGATTTTAGATTATCTTAGGGAAATTTATTTATCAGAACATGTAAGTAATCAAATATTTTTTTAAATAATAATTTGGACTGATTCACAGATAGTACTTAACTGGGTTTCTCAAGAATGTCTAAAATTAAAATATTTTTGGGGTAAAGAATAGAATCAAGGATATTTAAGAATCAATAGAAAAATGTTTAGCATGAAATTGAACTTAGCGGGAAAAGAAAATCTTGCAGATTTACTTACCATAAGTGTATCATTTAAGAAATTTAAGAAATTGTTTGACTTTTACCTACAGGGTCCAGGCTTCTTAAAAATGTAAAATAAATTGCCTCATCTCACTGTTGTAAATCCTTGACAAGAAAGTTTACAAACCACTATCAATATTACTCAAATTAAAACTAAAAAGGTGGAATAAATGAACCAATTCTTAATATTGAAAGTTTTTGTAATAGGAAAAAACTTGTTAGAATAACATCTTATGTCTTTAGATTCATTGAAAACCTTAAATCCTATATGACACATGAATATAAAACAAACTTAAACCAATCTCTAGGAGAAAATATTAGTTCTGTTGAACCACATCCTCAAACTCATAAAGGAACAGCCATCAATTACTGGATCAAAATCGCTCAATAGATGCAACTTCAGAAGGAAATAGAAGCCTTAACTAAATTTTATATTGGACAAACGATTGATGATTTACCTATACTCTTAAAATATTTCAAACTTTTTTTTATAAAAATGAAATTATATGAAACATGGAGAGGTAAAAAATATGCTTCCAATATAAACTACTCTGCTAGGTACCCATGTTTATTGCTATAAGATTCTTATTTAGCTAAATTAATTATAACAAAATGTCATATTAAAGCCAATCATGCTACAATAGGTACAGTTTCTAATTTACTTAGACAAGAACTTTGTATTCTCAAGAACTTTGTATTTACTGCGAAACGTACTTTGCCAAAGCATATGAAATTCCAACTGTAGGACCATTTTTTGAGGAAAGATTGAAATTTGAAAAGCCATTTGAATCGACTGCTTTGGATTATGCTGGTGCAATTTCCCTACAAGGTGAGAACTACATATATCATAAAATTTATCTTCTTTTATTTACATGTTGTACCACTAGGGTTATTAGCATCGATATCTGTAATGATTTGACTGGTAAAAATATTCTCAAAGAACTGTATCATTAACTTATTCACTACTAATGTGCTTAATTTCTGATATTCAATCCACTTTTAAAAAATCTGAGGATTATCTAAAAAATTGGTTACAAAAGAATCTTGTTAGCCAATTCATATCAGATAATGGCCTTTATTGGAGGTTTACTGGATTCTTATCTTCACAAACTTTAGGAATAGTAGAAAGAATGGTAGGATTAGTTAAAAAAGCTTTATATACCACCATAAAAGGTAACAAACTTGTTGCCTCAAGTATTCAAACTAGCTTAAAAGGTATTAAACTTCTTGCCTCAAGTATTAAAACCTTTACTTTAGAATATTGCAAATCATTAATTCAAGACCTTTTCCTTATGTTAGCTCAATTGAAGATCCTTCAACCTTTAATGTGTTAACACCATTTAAGCTAATGTATGTATATGATCATACTAAATTTAATTTCTTGCTCAGGGAATCAAAGAATATTGTAGATTGCTTAGATCCCAATTATGTGTCATCCACAAAAAAGAGAGAACAATATATATAACTACTTCCATCACGCAATCAAACAATCAGAGGAACTCAAAGATACATGGAGCTCTGAATATCTACTTGGCCTCAGAGAAAATGAATATAGTCAACATAAGCAGCCTATTCAGAAAGTTCCTCATCTTGGAGACATTTGCCTTTTAGACGAAAATTAAAATAGTCCAAAGTTCTTTTGGAAAACTGGTAAAATTTAAGAATTACATCTTTATGCAGATGGTACTATTCGCCATGTTACCATAAACTGCAACTGGTCATCTTTCTAAACGTGAGATCTATAGGTTATTTCATTTAGAAATTTCTGAGTCTCCATCTTTAGAGCAACTTAATCAGAATAAGGAGATATCTCCTTCTAACAAGGTAGAGGAACATTCAGGCACACAAACATCTCGTCTTTCACGTCAAGCTGCTCTAAAGTTTCGAGAAGAGCTACAAAACAAAATCTTAGCTGAGGTTCTTTAACTATGTATTAAAATTATGTTAATAATGTATATAAAAACATTCTCTTAATGAAGACGCATTTTCATCTCTTTTTTATTAAAGGGAACTTTGTTAACACAATATACCATTTTTTCATTCATTTGAATGCCTTGGAGATTACCTTACCCCCATTTTTAGAAATATTGCTTACGGGAGTATTTAAAAATTTATAATTCTGAATTTAAACCAATAAATGTAAATAATTTAATTGGCTAAACCTAAGGTATTGCTATAAAAATATCTACCAACCACTAAACTTCTAGGCCGAGACGACCTTCAAATATTATATCACAACAAAAAACTCTCTCGTTCAACCATAACCTACTTGGAGCTTACTTTTAATTTAAAAGTTTTTTCTAAAAAGAAATCTTACTTTAAAATTAATATAATCGAAAGATTGAGTTATCATAATTGATAAACTAAGATATATAGCGTACCTTAAAATACTTTCAAAGGGTAACGTAAATATTGTCATTCATTTAAGCCTAATAAGGAGCAGGAAAAAGAGGACACATCTTTAATATTTGTTCCTGGTAAGTACATAGTATATATTTTTTCCAGGACTTAAGCTCATTGCATTTCTCTTGTAAATAGGCCCAAATTGGTAGGTGAAATAGTCCTTCCTGGAGTTAGGGCATTGGGGACTTTGAGGCTTTTCCTCATATAGTGCCCCTTAAGAACCTCCGCTGCTTCATAATTAAATAACTTCTCAAAATTATCCCTTTCAATTTCGAGAAAAAAATATCTATTAACTTTACCTATTATTTTTCAATTAACTTCTTTGTTTATATACAATTTTCTTAAAGATAATGGAACATTTAGCGAGACAATCTGGGAGAAAGTAATTTGCTCGATATCCTTTATAGTGGGCATGAAGAAAAAAATATAAAAACAATGTTTATCGCGAAAGAAATATTAGAAAAACCTCAGATTAAAAATTAACAGAGTTCGCGCTTTTTTACTAAAATTAGCACATGCCCTGCATCCTATCTGGTAAACGAATCGCCTTTTCATTCTAAGTTTATTGTAAAACCATCATTTTGGGAAAGTGCAGTCAAGGCATTAGTTTTACTATTTAAAGAACTGTTGTCTGATTTAGGTTCGAACTTATGTATATTCCAATTCTCCCAGCAGTGAGCTTTTATATCCTCTCATATGTTTTCCTCTTTAGTAATTATTTTCAAAAGGCTTTGTTGTTTTTTACCACTTTCATGCGAAAAATTTAATTCATTTTTATATAAGCTGTATCGTATCCAAACAATAGTAATCGAGATCGGTCATTTTTAACACAAATCAAAATCTTAAGTAAGAGATTTATGCTAACGAAACATTGCATTTCGATAAACAAATATCATTGGTAAGAGAAAATAGGCCTGTATATGTAATCTATAATATAATAAGTATAAAACTTTATGCAGCTACCTTTGTTAGACGAATAGTTAGAGAAGCATTTTATTCTGCTTGTGGCAAACCAACCAAGATCTTTGGAGGTAGTTCTATTATGCAGTGAGGCTGCATTTCATCATCAGTGCCAACGAAGATATTTTAATCCATGGAAGAAAACTCCACCACTTATAACACTTTTGTGTCACAGGTTGTATACAAGAATCCTTTTCAGAAATTGAATGGCACAAAACTAAGAAATGATGTTATATTTCTGCAGGACAATGTTCTAGGCCATAGATCTAACCACACTAAGAAGTGGTTTAGAGAAATGAGGTTCATCTCATTAGAGTGGCTGATAGAATAATTTGGGGGATTGATTAGATAAACAATACAATAGAACTTTAGGAAAAATTACAAACTGTGTGTATGGAAGAGAGTGTCATAAATTTGTGAAAATTTGGTGAAATCCATGTCAAGGGTAGTAAGTATGGCAAAATGGGGCAAACTATTTATGTATTAAGTAATTAAAAATATATAAATATATGTATATACTGAATTTATTTACAAAAAATATTTAATTACATAACAAGAATGATTTCCTAAGGTGGCTTTATACTTTTGGCCATGAGTGTGCTCCTAATAAAGGCCAAACTATTTTGAGTGTTAAATTGAATGAATCGAGGGATATATTTTCGTTGTTTTTGCAAAATTATTATAAAACCTTCCTCGAAACATTCTTCCCTGTGTTTTTTATTATAAACTCTTATCATATACACAGATGAAGTTTAGTATTGAGAGTTGTAAATTTATAGAATATTGTAATTCTCTTTCTACTGTGTGATTTCCACTTTAGTAAAGCCTTTATCATCTTAAATTAATATTAGTAGCTTTAAATAAAATAAATTAGAATTATACAATCCATACCAGATAATATTTAATAAAATATTTCATGAAAATGTAAACTCAAAGAAACATCAAGCAAATTTCGTCAGATGGATAAAAGTCCATCAGGAATAAATTTAAAGACAAATTAATCCTTTCGGCAGAAAAGGTGTGGATCCCCTCCATTCAACTTGATTCTCAGATTATAAATAACCAGCAGTTGGGTACCCGTCGTCGCATTCGGTTTTGTACGGATATCATTTCGAGGCCAATTTGTATTTCGGCACTTTGAGAAGTAAATATCATGAATACGGCGTTGGATTTCTGTCGTTCGAGGCAGAGGTTCTCACTCAACTTGGGTGGACACAAAATTTTCCGCCGCATCACGAGTTGGCCGACCAGTGGACATATATGCTGATAGTCACACCTGTGGGTGAGTAGTCATACATGCACCATTATGCCCATAGCCAATTACAACACCGCTATCATAGATTTGCCTTCCGGTATTCAAAGTACAATAGACTCCGTCTCTCCTTTCCCTCTGTACCCTTCTGATAGACTCCAGGTGGGTTATATGAGGTTATCCATAACGCTATAGAACTAACAGAGCACGAGTGCCTCTCAGCGTCCCCGTAAGGATCAGAAAGTGTTCCACTATCACCAGTGGTGGGTGATAAAAGAGATACCACCGGAATCCTTCCTCATTCAATTCCAAGACCATCATTTTGATTCCTTTCTGATCTCTATTCGCTTTTCATTATCCTGTAGGGGGATCTCGTTAACCATGGGAGAGCCAAATAGCGCTATTTATATACCCGTGCAGGATTTATTAGGGGTATATCCTACGCTGCAACTCTTATCCAGATCTGAGAGATTATATCTTCACTTTATTGATAGGGAGATATCATTAATAAAGCGCTATCTGGAGAAAAATGAAATAATAGGGGAAATTGAAGTTTCCTTTTAATAAAGAGAGGAATGCGAGGTTAACATTATTCTTAATTAATAATTTATATTTCGTTATTTAACATATTAATGTAGTTATATGTGAGTTCTTTCCGCTGTTTGATCTAAGATTTAAGATATTAAGAGTCTTTGGCAATTTTCCTTCTCATGTTTGTTAGTTAATGAGCAAGTTTGTTTTTACATTTTTATAAATATTTTACTTTAGGGTAGCAATCTTTATTACTAACTATCCACAAAGAGTTTTTATAAATTATGAGGATTTACCTCGTGATAATAAAAACTCTGGACCATGTAAAGTTCGGTAACCATAGTGTACCCATCTAAGGATTAGCTAACCCAGATATTTAGCTTGTAAAGAACCGCAACCCCTTTACTGAACTTGTGAATAAAACCTTCCAACACTTATGATCAATCAATCAAGCATAGTCAAATAAGAAAATTATTTCTAAAATAAAAAAAAGCAAACGTCCTACCATAAACCGTTACATTAAAATTTATTGATCAACAATAACCCTGTAGAATAAATTCTTGAAGATATAAATGTAAAAATCTTCTTTTGCAACCTTCCATATTCTTGAAAGCTGATTTATGCCTTCCGCAAAATCTTTCATTTCATTGTATAAGTACACTTGTATGTGGGTCCACAAAAGATACAGAATGGTTGATTGTGTGATGCTCAAGACCCAGAATCACATAGGATGCATTCCACTGATCTTCCCTAAATTAAGTTTGCCTCGTTTATCACTGTAGAACTAGTGATTAAAGTGAGATACGAACCACGAGTATTTAAGTTCATGGGAAGCATATTGCAGCCACCTGGACGGCGACACGAAACAGACTGCATCCTAGGATTTAACACATCTGATGTGGCTTATCTTCGCTAAGAACGGAACTAGTGTTTCCACTCAGCTAAGCCCTAGCATCTCTAAATTGAAGTTCATATTAATGTACGTTTTGATATTTTTCAAAATCTTGTAGTTTATCTCTTTAGCTGTATTAGAAAATGACGAGAAGCTAAAACCATACGATCCTCTAAACACCAGCTCGATTAAGAATAGAGAAAACCTTTTTTAAAGCAACATTTTAAAGGAGCTAAATTACCTGCCATTAGTTCTAATTTGGAAATTTATGGCAAGAACTGCTAATAAACACATACCTATATATAGGGTAAACAAGATTTTGAGCTAAGAGAGAAAAGTTCATGACCATGGCATTTCATAAATAAAAAATATATTCAATTTTAAAATTTATTCAGTCATGAATAAAAAGATATTATATTTATAATTAACAATGTCATGAATAGGAAAAAGTATAAAATATTTCGGCTGTTAATTAGTACAATGACTTCTGAGCAACATGTCAATACACAAGTACCAAGATTACAATCATGCTGAATTTAAATTGATTTTATTTTTTGGGCACATCTATGTGTTCACCTAAGCATGCAGGAATCTAGTTTAGATATTAAACTCCACCTGTGTTCTATCAAAATCCTCTTATCAACACAGAAATAATTAGTGAGGATCTACATTTTCAATAAAATTTTCTCCTTTTCCCAATTAAAGAAAAGGACGAAAAGGATACAGAAAACGCATTCGTACATGTTAAGTTTTGTTTTAAATCATTACTACTATCAGGGTTTTTTTCAATTTTCTTATTATCCTTGTTCTTCATTGAACGTTAACAAATGTTTTTCTACTTTCTACTATTAACATTTGATTGATAGTTTTCAATCGATTTTTAAACATAATAGGCGTTCTCAACTGTGCTTCTTACTAGAAAATATTTACATTGAACTAAAAAATTTCACTTCAATTTGGAAAAAAAATGTCTTTTAAATCCCCAACTAGATTGAAAAATCCACATTTGTGTTATTTTATAACAGAAATAATTGGGAGTAATGGCCTTGTTAAAGATCTTGTATATGAATTTAAATCCATTTTCGATGACTGTTTGCTATGTGATCCATCTTCAACAATAATATTGTATAATTAATATTACTGATTTTTTTTTTAAACACTTCATTAGTTTTCCATGTAATCTCTCCCAGTTACGA
The DNA here is from genome assembly GCA_963969495.1 of Ceratothoa steindachneri. Classification (NCBI taxonomy): domain Eukaryota; kingdom Metazoa; phylum Arthropoda; class Malacostraca; order Isopoda; family Cymothoidae; genus Ceratothoa; species Ceratothoa steindachneri. Next base: position 156,691,423 of record OZ018322.1, on the reverse strand, counting down.
GTGACCTAAGATCGAAGTCATTCTATTTATATATCCATAAGCTCGAGGAATAGTTTAATTGCCATAGGTTATAACAATTACAAAAACAATGCGCCTTTATTCAGAAAAGAAGAGAAAATTTGCCGCATTTTAGAAAGAAGTTAGGACGATCGATTTATTTAAAGATAGCTTGATTTCTTTCGAATTAAGCATGAAGTTCTGAACACACTATCCCAGGTCATTAATATCCACATCTTCTAGATCGCCCTAATTATGAAGTTACTGTGGTTCTAACCCGGTAAGCAGTCGAGAATGTAATTTGCTTAGTTACTGGACATATAGGGGTCGCAGGAAAAGAGAGCGCCAGACTGTGCGCACAAAATTAGCGACAGGACCATCATTTTGATCCTTCCAACTCAGACTGCATGGCAGAAATCAGCACAGTTCTTCAGGCTTTAAGTCAAAGAAGAGGGAAGACCGCAGAACGAAAATTGTGCCACAATTTTTATTATAATTGTAATATTTTGCAGGATAGTTCTTTTCAACATTGATGTATCATATTCTTGGAAATATGCCATTTGAGAGTGGTAACATAAAGGTTGCTGAATGGTAGCATGTGAGTGCACTTGTAAGAGAATTATCAAATGTTATGATTTATCTAAAACATCAATAAGCGCAAAAATTGAAGGAATGATTATGCACTTGAAAAAAATGCTCGCATCAATTCGACAATCCAGAGGCTCAAGAGCTGGAAAGATTTTGATCTGAGGTGGAAAACTTTGATATGACAAAAGACAATCCGATCTGGCTTTCTCATTTGAACTTGATACATTGCAAGCATCGAGTTCACCTCGTTCACGCTGCAATGTAACTCCATACTCTATCCCAATAAATATTTTAATTGAGCTGGCAAAATGGCATAAAATTATGAGTAGCTATGTTATTCAAACTAGTGTAGTTGACAAAGCCTAATTTAATATCTAATGGCGAAGATTCATATTTACTACCAATCTCTCATTTACTGTCACTGCAAATGATCAGTGGTGTCATTCTTCAGTACGGAGACGACGGTGAGAGTCTGTGGCCTAAGCGAGTCGCAAAATTCTCCCACGGTAGATAAAATATGCAATGATAGAAAAGGAAGCTTTAGCTATTATTTGGAGTGTGCCGAAGTTTAAGGTGTACTTGGTAGGCCGAGAATTCGTTATGAAGCGGAATACCACTAGCAGGCATACCTCTGTCATATTAAACATCATAATGGCCGAGTAATGATGAGATAAAGCTTATTATTGCAGGAATTCCGATATAGAATAATGTATATAAAAGGGTCGGAAAATTGAATCGATGATACTCTTAGCTGTAAACCATTGGGTGACGACCCCAGATAAATTTTAATTGTAATTGCTCCATCGTCAACTTTCCATGTTGTAATTATTGTAACCCCCAGCTAGAGATGAGCTTTTATTTAATTATTTTTGTTTATTTTTTATTTTTCTCGATGTGTACGTCTAGGACTCACATCACCCATGTATATATAAAATTAGTATTTATAAGCCTGTTGCAGCAACCCTATATGTGTATATGTACCACCGTAATCCTTTTGTCATTTATGTAAAATGTATTATTGAATATCCATTTCATTCCCCTCTTTATCTTTCTTTTGCTTTGTGAAGCTTAGTGTATAAATAGTATTTTCATTTTTTTAATTATGTCCCCCTTAATTCTCTTATGGTCAGCAATAATTAATTTCCTTTTCCGGTCATGTGTACACGCAGTCAGGAGGAATTAGCTTGTATCCCTGCTCAATGTTAGGTCAGGAATTCCCTTTTTTCCACTTACCCCGTTGACCACTCTCGTGAAAGACTCCGCTTCCCCAAGTTATTCGTCTCAGGGGGTGTCACTTTTCTTCCCCAACTCCGAAAGTGCCTTTTTGTTTTGGATGGGAGGGATTTAGCAGAATAAGGTCGAAGGGCGACGACGTGCTCTTCTGTACCCACGTGTTCCTGAGATCACCGCATGGACTTTTCAAAGCATGGCTGAACCAGGGTGAGGGTGCAGCCTACGCCGTTATCGCAACCCAACTGTATTTGCTTAGAGACCGATTTCATCGTCTCCCATGGCAGCCTTTCAGCCAACATTACTGCCTTCCGTCATAAGATCGAAGTTTGTTGACTATTCCACGCTAACGTTATCACAATTCCCCCCCCCCCCTCCCGAAGGAGTCAAACCTTTCCTCAAAATTGCACGTGTGTGTGTAAGCGGCCACCAAAGCCACCAAAAGCTACCTCACCTGGCGTCTATATAATCCTTCGACTAAGTTCAGTAAGCAGCACTAATAGACTTCCCATCAACCACATCGAACGAGCTGAAGGTCGCTTACCCCCCTCCCCCGCGTGATCGGAAACATCGACGATTTTAATTCAAGAAAGAAGGCTGGCAAATCGACATCCGTGAACTCTGCCATAGTTAAACGGCGAGTATCTGACGAGGATTCCTATCTCCGAAGGCCATCTACGAGTGCTCCCTCATATAAAGCGAGAGGTAACCCGACTTCCTCCTTCGCAGTCATCGTATCCCAACTGGCGACTTTCCTGCAACGAGCACGTAAGCAATTGTAACCGTTGTCGCCTGCAGATTGATCTAGAATCTGGTTTACCCAATCAATCCACTCTTTGTGTGCGCGCCCCGATTTAAATCCACCCTTTAAATTGCCGACCTGAATCCCCATTCCTCAATCTCCTAATTAACCCACCTGTATCTCGTGTAAACCTTCAACTACGTCTGCACGACCATTCCCTTTAAACCCCATTTTGTCGTTAGTAAAGGTATATTTTCGTCATTGTCTTTTTTTTGCAACCCCAACGCGTACCAGCTACCTGTTAATCTTTGGCGACTTGCACTCTGCACTATTTGTTTTAAAATGGACCCCGCAAAGTTAATAATAAACAATCTCCACTTGACTCATAACAATTTTCGCATTCACTAACGGTCTTCAATCAACTTCGGCCCAAAGCCCCAAAAGTTCCTACGTATATATATAGAGAGAGAGAGAGAGTTGTTTACTTCAAATTTTCCACAGGGTTTCTTTTACCAGGGCAATAAAATCCATTTTGATAACTTACACAATGCAAATGAACAGTAGCAAATTTAAATAGAAATATGAACAAAATAAAAATAATTCAAAAAGTATTTTAATTTGTATTTTTCAAGGTTTTGAGGAGTGGATAATTAATGCCAACCGTATATGTAATTATTAAAATAGAAAACGCTATCAGTGCTGCCTATATTTTTGCATTCAGATAATATTGACTCCTCTACGGGACCAGAATTTATTTACTAAATTTTGCTGATATTAATGACTCAAAAATACAATTGTGGCCCTACACTAAACTTCGTGTATAATGATTGTGAATTTGTTTAACTACCTGAGGAAGCTTGTTTACAAAGTAAAACAGTACTATAACGAGGCTGAAAATAACCACGGATTGCCTATGGTAAACCACACCAAATTTCCGGTTCTTTGATGATTATGGGCGTGGTCAGAAGGGAGGAACAGGTTATGCCTCCTCACATGTCTATGGTCTAAAGGTCAATGTGAACGCTTATACTGAGGTGCTGGAGAGCTTAGTCAGGAAGGATCGAGCAAGTGGTATTTTATGAGTCTTTTAGTGTTTGTGCACATATTTATCATCTCTCAAAAAGGATTTTGGTATTTAAAGGGTTAAAGGGAAACTTTATCCCATAATTAATATTAAGTTATAACGAAATATTGTTTCTAGAAGAGTAAGGTAAGAAGACACTTGGACTAAAATTCAGCTTTGATTGTTCTAGCGTTCATTTGATGTATCTTATACAGCTCATTATACAAGTAGCCAACCACAACACAACATTCTTCTCCAATTCTGAAGAGAATCCTGCCAATCAAGTCAACATCATCTTGGATAAGGACAAAAATAGAATACTTCACTACAATTCACCCAACCCAAAAAGAATAATTTAATGGAATCTCCAAACCCCTTTGAAGGTCTGCTTAATTAGGGGCCTCCTAAGCTTACGCTTACATTTGAGATTAGTTTTCATACACCGGATCATACCACAGACAGATCATTTAATTAACTCGCCGCTGAATCTTAGAAAATGGCCTTATCTAACCCACTAGAAACTTTACTTATACTGGGAGATTTTAAAATCCCTACCATTCACTCTTTTATCTGCAACTTCTTGATATTTTGTACCTTAGTCTCGCTCTCTGAAATTTTTTCATGACACACTCACAAATGAAAATAGATTTACCTACTCGCATTCTCATTCGAAATTAATAGCTTAACCAAAAATTACACCCATACAGCTACTATTTACGACCACTTTCTAACCAGGTTTGTTTTCTCTTTATCTTGCACTTATTCGTTGCATAACTCTTCTAACAATTCTGATCATCTTCAGCTCTCTTCTATTCACCAAGAGATGAGCGTAACCCTTCGAGATTTTCCCTGATACGCAAAACTAGGTTCAACGTATAATGGGCACCTCTCACGCGTTTACGATTTTTTCAGATTAAATAAATAAAATGTCCTTTAACATAACATAACATAACATAATTTCACGGATGACAAAAGCCACACGGGCCTATCAAAGGTCATCCGCCTCCGTCAAAACCCAGCCACAAAAAGCACCATCACCAGGGTAAGACAAAATCAAAGTCCCCCACAATATAATATAACAGATGACAAAAGCCACAAGGGCTCATCATAGGTCATCCGAGTCAAATGGCGACGATCTAAAAAGAAGGCAGTGCTCTTCTTATATTTAAGTCATTGCCACCTTCCACAAATCGGGTTGAGTTACGAGGATGTTGTAGGAATATATTTTGTTTGTTTTGCTTAGTAATTTAACGAGTCACAAGTTAATTATTTTCTAAGAAGCAACAAACAGTGAGAGGATGAATTTTTTTTATTATTTTCTAAACGAAGGAGCGTAAACCAACGAGGGTATGAGTTTGCGAGGAGTATAGGTGTATGCAAAATAAATATAAAATCTTTCTTTAAAAAAAGGGATCCGGTTTCAAAGAGTCTTAAGTGATAAATTCTATACATATTTAAATTTCCTGGGTCTTTCCAAGGGAAATACATCGGAAGCTCCGTCATAACTCTGAAGTCAAGATTCTTCTTCAATATGGAGATAATTAATAGAACGGGTAAGATAATTCAAATCAAAGAAAATTCCACCAAAAAAGATAGCCTAATAAAATCTATAAGCGATATTATACTAGAAGATTATAAATTTTAAATTCGCATAAATGTCCCATTAACCTTTTCTGATCTTAAAATTACTATACATAAAACTGCTCTCTCCGACCTTAAATAGTGTTTTGTCCTCAGTTATCCGCCTACTTTCTTGAATTTTGGGGGATGAGAGTCGCCCGGCGTAGTTTGGTGTATGTCAAGGCAAACTTTGATCATTATGTAACCCTTGCGTTGGCTAGGTTTCTGATTTTGTACACTGAGTTTTGATAATTGTGCTTTAATTCTCCGTACAAACTTCATTTACAATCAGTTTTATATAAACATTAGATTCATAAATGCGAGCGTTCTCTAATTAAGAGGTTACAGTAATTATACACTTGCTAACTAATTTAAATATTTCAAAATGTTCGCAGTCTTTCTAATGTAAATTTAAGCCCCATTTCTATTTTTTTTTATTAAACTCTAGTTAAAGCTAAAATTAGCTATCAAACTTACATAAGTATTTTTAGAATTGTACTTTCTGAAAACTGCATGACATTTTGTTCGGTTATTTTTACTTTAGGCCTTAGAAGATGACCGTATTGTGGACCAAACGTCAGCGTTAAATAACAAGGATGACGTCAGCTATTTTCCTTTCCTCGTCTTAGGAATTCTGCTAAACATTATAATTAGTCTTGCTTTAAGTAATCTTTATCAATATATATTTATATATATATATATATATATATATATATATATATATATATATATATATATATATATATATATATATATATATTTGGGGAAATTCCACGTGGAATTTCTTTTCCAGCACGGAATTGACGTCCATGCGCTAAAGAAAATTCTAGATTTTGGTCAGACTTAAATTGGTAAGCCTCCCCCCCCACATCCAAAGCAGTAGCCTCGAACCACGTCCACCTCAGACCACCTTTTGCCGGGTTAGAATCGCCTGGGCGTTAAAATTCAAGGCCATTCAAGAGTAGCGCTGTTTACCCACCCCTGCGGAGGAAGCCTCGGATATATAGGGCTCATCTTCAATGTGGGAGACACAGAGTTGAGAAGTCCCGCCAGGATCCAAAAGGCATTCCCCTAGTTCCAAGTCAGGTGTTAACAACGAAGCAAAGTGTGTTGGAATTAGCCCAGCCAGTGAGGTAATTCCATTTGACGATCACCACCGAGCGATTTTTTAGACTCCACTCATCAACTCCTGTCGAAGCCCTCGTCGTTCCTTCCTCGTCTTCGGTTGGCCGAAATACTCTCCCCTGGACCGGACGTTACCACCCCCATCCTTTGAAAAACCGCCATCACGTCAACTTGCCGCTCAGAAGCTCAGAGTGCCCTCGCCCTCACGTTTATTGCCTGCAGGAGACATCCGTGAAACCTTAACCTGACGGCTCACCCGGAATCCTCCATAAGCCAACCCTTCTCCCCCTTCAACAACCTGTTTGAGTTAATCATCGCGATTGGAATAGTCTTCTTCTGTAATGCATTAATTTCTAACTTCAGAGTCTGATGCATAACTCTGCAATTCACCCCTCATTTACCAATTTAATTTTGCCCGTTGATTCTCTTATTTTATGTAATTAAAATTATATTTTTGTACATGTCTCTTTAAATAACCTTGAGCTTTGCCATTGCCCAAATTTTACCTGACTTCGTTTTGCACTCTTTTCTCGCTGCTCTGCGCATTGAAACTCGTAGCCCCCCCCCCCCTTGTCCGTTCGCCTTTAAGTTATTAGTCCCTTTCCCCCATAAATATCATATGGAGGATTAGCAAAATGCAGCAATAATCATTCTCCATAAATGATGATCAAACAGACTTTACTGAATACAAGGCAATCAGCCTTCTCTCATATATTTATAATCTCTTTGCATAAGTCATTAACAACAGACTGCAAAACCAAATAGTTAACCAACAACCGAAAGAATAAGCTGGTTCAGAAAAGGTCTCTGAACCAAGGTCACATGGATTATCTGAAGCAGTTCATTAAGAAAGCTTCATATTACAATATACTTCTATACCTGATATTTTTATTGGTATAATACCAGCTAGTATTTGATACAATATAAACAGCAGCGGTCATAACAGCTTTGAAGAATCAAGGTATTTTTCACGTGTAGATAAAGATCATAGAACACTTATACCAAAGTTACACATCCTACATTATATTGGATAAGGATTCAGACATCTTTCAATTACAGAAAGGTGTAAGAAAAGGAGATAATATCTCATCGAAAAAGCATAAATATCATGTTTGACGAAATATCGAGGAGGCTTAAAAAATAAACAAAGGCATCAAAAGCGATGTGAAATAGCTTCATCATCTGAAATTATCAGATAAACGTGTACCTATAGCTCATAGCCTAGGAGAAAAGGAAACAATGCTTTAAGAACTTAGCCATGAAAGCAAAAACTTTAGGCCTCAAAATAAATCATGCAAAAAACAAAAGTTATGACAAACCAACTAGAGGTCGACATGAGAGTATTAATAATTGAAAATGAGAAAATGGAAATGATATAAAAATCTATATATTTTAATCAATAAATTACAATCTCACTGAGGAAAGATCAAGAAATCCAATACAGAATCACTCTAAACTAGAAAGAATTTTGAAAGGTTAGAATGGTCTTCAAAAGCAAAATGATCATAAACCTTAAAATAAAAGTATACAACCAATGTATAAACCTTAATAATACCTATGGATCACAAACTCGAATTCTAATCAAAGGACTTACGTAAAAACTCAAAACAAGACAAAAAGCTGATTAACGAATTTTGGGACAAGTTGGCGTGAGCGAAAATTAGTCATTTGGATATCTGGACAAACCAAACTTCACGATATATTGGATGCTATAAGATAACTGAATTAAAGCTAGAAAAGCCAACCATCTAGCAAGATTACAAGACTATCGATTGAGCAGAAAAATCAACGAATGGACTACATTTTATAAAAAAGAACGACCGAAATTATTACCAAAACAAGATGGAGAGATGATCTTCAAAGAATGCTAAATTTTGGAAACAAACTGCACAAGACCTATAAAACTACAGAGAGTTGAGAAATGGTTTCTCTCAACAGTGGTAGGCAAATGCCCAAAATGATCATATATATATATATATATATATATATATATATATATATATATATATATATATATATATATAATGCATTTCGGATTTCCCTATGGTTAATAGTTCTTACCTAATAGAAAAACTTAATACCATCCCTTACCCTTCAGACTTCAACCTTGTTAGCTTTGACGTTTGCTCCCTGTGGAGGAATTCCATGTGGACTTTCATTTCCAGCACGGAAGTTCCATGTGCTGGAGAAGATTCTGTTAGGCTTAAATTGGTAAGCCTACCCCATATCCCCTTTCACAAGCGGTAGCCTCGAACCGCGTCCACCTCGGTCCACCTTTACAGGGGTAAGAATAGCCTCGGCAAGAAGATTCGAGGCCATTCGAGAGTAGAGCTGTTTCCCACTAACCATCCTCCCCCGCGGGAAGAGCCTCAGACATATATAGTGCTCGTTTCCCATGAAGCAGAGACAGAGTTGAGAAGTCTCACCCGGCCCTAAGAATATTCCCCTAGTTCCAAGTCAGGTGCTAACAACAAAGCAAAGTGACGGCCGAACTATTTGTGTATTGGAGTTAGCCCCAGCTAGTGAGCTAATTCCATTTAACGATCGCTAACGAGCGATTTTTACGACTACACTCATCAGCTCCTTTCGAACCCCCCTCGTCCGCTCTTCGTTTCAGGTGGCCGAAATACACTCCCCTGGACCGGACGTTACCACCACCCCTCCCCTTGTTGGAGAATCGTCATCACTTTAACATCCCGATCAGAAACTCCAAGCGGCCTCGCCTCACGTGCAGAAGACATCGGTGAAGCCTTATCCCAACGTCTCACCCGGAATCCTCCGTAAGCCAACCCCTCCCCCCCTTCCCGTCAGCCATTTGAATTAATTCCCCCCATTTGAATAGTCTCCTCCCGTAATACATTAATTTTAACTTCATAGTCTGATTCTTAACTACAATTCCCCCCCTCATTTAGCAGTGTAATTTTGCCCATTAATTCATCTGATGTAATCTTGCACATTTATTCTCTTATGTAATTTTGCCCGTCAATCCTCTCATTATTTTTAGGTAAATAAAATTATATTTTTGTATATGCCTCTTCAATTAACCTTGAGCTTTGCCATTGCCCATATTTTACCTGACCTCGTTGCAATCTGTCTCGTTGTTCCGCCTGACGATACTCGCGGCGTTCTGTCCCCCTTGTTAGTTCGCCTTTAAGTTATTGGTCTGTCCCCCATAGATATAATATGGTATTGATATAATATAATGTCATACGACGACACTCCCTTTTCACTAAAGTTCCGGTTGATGATCTATTCCAGTTTCTTAAAGATAAATTGGGTAACGTTGAATTACCTATATCGCCTAATTTATTATTAGAAATAATCTCCCTCTGTACCAAAGACTGCATATACTTTCAATGGTTAATTCTTTCGCCAAAAATTTGGTTTAGCTACGGGTAATTGTTTATCCCCCGTTTTATCTAACTTATATATTGAATTTTTCAAAACGATTTTCCTCCCCTCTATTGTAGAATTTCCTATAATCTGGTTTGGCTATATTGATGATATCCTTTGCTTGTGGCCCAATTCTGAAAAATATTTTTCTTTTTTTGAACCAACTTAATTCCCTTGCACCTTCCATCAAATTTGCTCTTGAAATAGAACATAATGGAAGTATTTCTTTCCTTGATTTATTAATACACCGCACACCTTCTGGTTTCAAATTCTCTTTTGATGGGAAACCAACTAATTATTCTTCTTAAATTCACTTTTACTCCTCTCACCATATTAACATCAAAAGATCTATTTTTATTTCAATGCTTCTCCGTGCACTTCGTGTGGTTAGTCCTGAATTCTTTTACTCTGAAGTTTCAAAAATCTTCGATATCGGACATAACCTTTGCTATCTTTTTCATTTTCTTGATAAATGCCTCCAGTTAGCTAAAAGGTCTTTTTATAGTTTTGAACCTCGCGCGCCTTTTAATAACAACAATACTCTTGTACTTCCTTTTAATCCATCCTTTGCTTCTCTCCCTAATATTTTAAAATCTCTAGGCATTTTTCTAGTAATTAACTATAATAATATTATCGCTAAACTATTAGTCAAGAACGCCCCTAACCCTATTGGTAATGTATATTGCGTAAAATGTATCGATTGCTCTAAATATTACTTTGGCCAATCAGGTAGATGTTTAAAAAATGAATTTCTCAGCATAAATATAATGTCCGTCACGGGGAAGAAAGCAGCTCATTTTAAGTTCATATGTCATATCTTAATCACAATATTGATTGGAATTATGCTAAAATCATCTGCCATAATAACGATACAATTTCAGGAATTATCATTGAATCGACCTTTATTAGCAAATTCCTAAATTTTGATTTTAGTCCTGGCTTATATAAACTCGATGGTTATTTTATAAAATTATATTCACAATGTACAGCCGAGACTTTTAATTTGAGAATAAATATATATATATATATATATATATATATATATATATATATATATATATATAAATCTTAATAAACTATTTAATTTTATTTTGTGTGCATGTATGTAGCCTTATGTTTATGTCTGTGTATTTATTTCTATTTGAGTCAATTCTTTAGAACATGTGTACTTAATATACCTTGTTTTTAAATTCTGACCTCTTAGATTAATCTCTCGTTAACATTTTCACCCTCCTTGATTGCTTAGGCGGTATTTTAATCCTCTTGTCAACCTTTAGTCTTTTGAATTTACCTGATTTAATAATCTTAGTCTGTATTTATCTTCGCTCCTCAAAGGTTTCCATTTCATATTAATTCATTTTGTTGATTGGTTTTTCGCTTTTTTGTGGGCGTTTCCTCTCATCATCCTTATAAATATTACAATTTTCAATACTTTTGTTATTCTTCGATAAAGAACTAGAAATAAAGTTAGAAAGTACTTGGAATCCTCATATTAAATTTTTGCCTGTGGGCTTTCTTTCATATATATATATATATATATATATATATATATATATATATATATATATATATATATATATATATATATATATATATATATATATATATGAACGCGAAAGAATAATAAAATGAATCCAGAAAACCGCAAGAAACAGAAAACAGGATCAGTTTTCTTCGGAAATGTTATTTCTTAATTGGCAGGGGTGGAATTCGAACCATGCACACTGAGGCCACGAGCAACCGCTTTGGTCTCAATTAAGCCGTCCCTTAGATCACTCGGTTACGTGGAAGAGAAAGGGGGTGCACGTTGCGAGGCGTATACGTATTTTTAGGAATAAATACGTTGGCTACATTTAGGATGTTCATCATAGTATTTTAACTCCTTGATACAAACGTTTCCGTTAGGAGCCTAGGATATTAAATTAAAAATATACAAACATGACTATTTTTAGAATAGTTATCCGATTAAATACAGTAAATCATATAGTGAATGTGATGCAGCAGTATCATTTTTTTTAAAATGCAGGAGTTTTAACTAATAGAGAGTGGGAGATTTGTGTTTTAGTTTTTTAGTTTTTTTAAATAAAAACTGAGATAGACGGTTTGGGGCGTCTGTCTTCCTTGTACAAAATGGAGATAAGAATAAAAATTTCGGAACGAAACGGTGGGTTATTATGGAAGTGGTTTGGGCGTGTGTCGTTTGTGGGTGTTTAAAAGTGTATATTACAATGATGGGTAGAACATTTCAATGTTTTACTCAACACCATAAATGAATGTGATAAGTCAATCCTCGAAAGGAATTAACAGACTCCAACAGCTACCTGAAATGGACGTACCACGTTTGCTAGTCGTGGTTGACAAAGCAGTTAAACAACTGAAGAATGCAAAGGGCTGCAGGATCTGATGGTGTCTCCTCAAAAATATACAAAAATGATGGGGAATCGTTAACTAATGTTCTTCATAATGTTTTTACGACTTTTTAGTCAAGTTCTAAGATTCCCTCTCAATGGCGCAAAGAAAATATCGTTAAGATATTCAAAAGAAAAGTGGATAAGGCGTTCTTCGCAAATAGCACGGGTGTGACCCTTTTGGATGTTGCTGGCAAAATTTTGAAAAAAATACTCCTTTCAAGACTATTAGCATTCATATTTGATAGAGTTCTTCCCGAGTCCCAATCTGCCTTTCGAGCAGATAGGAGTACGGCCGACATGATCTTCGTCTGCCCGCAACTTATCGAAAAATGCCTTGAGCAACGACAATCCTTCAGTGTCTCTTTCGTCGACCTAACTAAAGCATTCGACATAAAAAACAGGATCTTATTATTCATGATGCTCAGAAGACTTGAATGTCCACTCCAAACAAGAAAATGGAATCAAAATTAAGTATAGGTTCGATAACGGGCTGGTCAATATACGTAGGTTTTCTGCAAGAACTAAAGCAGAGCTAACATCAAATGATGAAGTGCGGTATCCAGAGGATACTGTCATGGTCGCTCACCATTCAAGACAACTGCAAAACCAACTCTTAAATCTCAGCGAAGCCTACAGACGAGCTGGACTCAACATAAGCGTTAGGAAAACTAAAGTACTCACACATTTAAGGGAACCAGAAGCCCCCCTTCCAATAACCATCGACAACGATCATCTCGTCGAGTCAGAGCACTTCACATATCTCGGGCGCATTTTATCAAAAATGAAATACTGGAAATGAAGCTTGGACAGCTTATAGGCAGCACATAGAAGCACCGGAGGCTTTCCACATACGTAGCCTCCAGAAAATATTAAGAATCACATTGAGGGGTAAAATAACCCACAAAGAGATCCTATAAAGTACAAGCTGCTGCTGTATAGAGGGGCGCATTGCAATAAGATCACTCAGGTAGGCAGGAAATGTGATCAAAATGCCAGCTAACGTCTTCCTTAAGAGAGTATTATTTTGTGAACTCGAGCAAGGCACCAGACTAGCAGGTGGACATAAAAGTGGTAAAAGGATCATCTAAAACGCACTCTTAAATCTTGCAATATCGACCATCGCCGACTGGAAGAACTATCTGAAGACAGGGCAATTGACGACAAACTGTTAAACAGGGTGTCCAGGAACTGGAAAGTGCAAGACTTGACAGGAGAGATCGATTTCGTGTAGAAAGGCACCGGCAGCAACCAGACCTTGTCAACAATAAGGACACACCCCATAACTGTGAAGTCTGCCAGAAAGCTTCCGGACCAGGACAGGATTGCTAAGCGACATTAGAGGTCGCCGTCGAGCCGACGGACAACCATATGCAAGTGAGTAATAGTGGTAAAGATCTTGTGTCTGAGTTTATGGTTGGGGTTTGTAAATCTAATTTGAAGGTATTCCAGTGTTTAAAGTTGGCTTTCAGTGCTAGCTGTGTCTTTAGTTGAGCTGGGTTTATGGTGTGGATGTCTTGTTTCATAATGTAATCAGATAGATAAGAATTCGGAAGTATTGATAGGGACTTCATTTCTGTTGTCCAATCCTAGATGTGCGCAAATGCGGGCATGTAGTGTGTATATAAGTTGGAATTACATCTCGAGCTGATGAACTCATTTATAATGGATAATCGAAGCAGCGTTTGCACTTTGTCTTTAAATTTGAAAAGATTTCGTATCTTGCATGTGTTTTGAAAAGTGGGTATAAGGTGTGTGCTTAGCAGCTAACAAGGTAATAAACAGGGCCTACCACAAGCAGTACAGCTTTGTGCACCCAAAAACAGCCACAGGGAGCTGGTCAGTCAATTTCACGTATGGGGGGGAGGGATTATTAGGGCAAAACAGATATTCCTAGTATTCGCGTACCAACGCCTATTTTCCTTCAAGACCTGAGGTCTTGCAGCTTGCAAACGTTAAAGGGCATTGTTTATAGAGGTTCCATAGCCTCTCTTCTGACACGGCATGAGGTAGCTGGAGAGATCTTTCAGCCTAGACAGAGCAAAAGGAATGCTAAATTAAGTGAAGAGGAAGCGCACTCATGACTTTCTCAGGACTAATCTGAGTTTAAGTCAACCCAGTGACAGGGCTTCCCTAATTTACAGTCATGTCGAGCTCTGCCAGGTAACAATTGTAACAGCCTCACAATGATGTCTCGGCGGGGTTAACTATTTTCAGGAGTTTCAATTTCCCATAATTTTCACTTTCATAACTCAACAATTTGAGAACCAAACTCTTTCCACATTTTTTTTCCATTTCCAGTACGATTCACATTTGATTTGGCCGTGGTTGTTTTTTGTAAACTTGTATCCAAATTCAATCTAAAATGTATCATGAGGTCATCGCAGCTTTGGCTACATTCCATTCGATATGGAATGCCTCTGTTAAGAGCGGAAAACGGACACAGCGCTCCACTTGCGTCGCATATTGGACAATGGAGAACTGGTAACATGTCATAGGGTGTGTTGCAGACCCTATGACTCCAAGGACCCATATTTCTAAGGAGAAATAAGCAGGATGGTCGTGGTTCTATACTGGTATTAGGTTTATTTATATTCACCTGGCTTAGGTTTGATTCACCAAAACAATGCCATTGACAAGTGATCGCTTTTTTGCACTTCTTGCTGACCATTTTTAGTAATTCATAGACTTCAAGTACCTTAACGAAAATGGAATACTCTGATAGAATAGTGAAAGGTGTCATCGGGCTAAAGTTATCTACTAGAAATTTCTGACGAATGATCTGGCCAAATATTTCCTCCAACATTATTCCAAACGGTCATTTATGTCACGTGATGGTCATGTTTATTAGCACCAAGATCTGGTATCTACAAATATCATTGAAATGTGTACACCCATGTTTTACTTATCGCAAAGGGTCTTTTTTATTTCTTAAATCGATGAATTTGCCAGATGATGCAATTTTACCGATAAACGGACTACTATTCAATTCCAAGGGCCAATCCCATAACTTTTGATACTCCTGTTTATACATATCTCTGTTTCATATTTCACTTCTATCCACTCTGATCTTATTTCCTCCCCTATTTTACTCTCTTGGACTCGACTGAGTGGATCTTAACAAGTTTGTTGGTCCCATGTTTTATTATAAATTCGGATTAGATTGGGTTTGAAGATGAAGGTAAAACAGTAGTTATATTTTTGGGAATAACAGCAAGAAAATAATTTCAAGGCCAAATTTCGGATAAGTATTCGTCCTCTCCGAATAGACTACGAAATATTTTATAATTCCAAAGATTTTGACTATTCTTATTCTCTAGATTTTTTCTTTTTTATTGTGTTTATAAACTTATTCTCATTCCTTTTACCGTTCAAATAACTTCTTCCTTTTTATCCTAACAAATTTATTCTTAAAATATTAAAATGAAAATATTTACATATATTTAAATGAACAGAAACATGACAAGCAGGAGAAAGGCAAAAAATATGAATTCAAAATTTATAAACCAGCTGAAAATCTCCCTTATATATAGTTTTAAGCACAATAGTTTGCCTACTGAAGGGGCATGTTTATCTTTGCCTAATTTCCTCCTTTACTTGGGAAAAAATAAAAAGTAAAGTTTTCTTATGTGCTGAGAATATAAAAGGATGACATTTTTGATGTCAACCCAAGGTTTAGAATCATTTTTCTATATGTAATGTTCTATGGGAGGTTGTTTTTAAATCTTTTACATATTGTAAGTATTATCACTTATTGAAGAGTTATTTTATTTAGGGGGTGTTATATGTACGTATATCTTATGTTTATAATTATTTTGCATCCTGTAGTCTGAGACTTGTGGAAGATAAAGCCAGTTTTAATTTTTAGCTTGGAGTTTTCTTTGAACAATTTCAATACACAATTATAAGGTTAAACTGTATTTTTACCATGTTCATCTGGCTGTTTAAATCTCTCTCTCTCTCTCTTTCACGTGGCAAATGCCTTTTAACGTGGGCAAATGCAAAGTGATGCATATCGGCCACAGAAACCCCCAATCTCAGTATATCCTTAAGGGCGCTGCTCTTGAATCGAGTGACACTGAGAAGGACTTGGGTGTTACTATTACTAGTGACCTCAAGTTCTCGAAACAGTGCATTGAGGCGGAGAAAAAGGCCCAAAGGATGCTAGGCTATATTAAGCGCCAGTTTGGTTATCGGAACCAGGAGATTGTACTGTGCCTGTACAACTCACTTGTCCGACCGCACCTGGAGTATGCCGTACAATTTTGGAGTCCTTCATTGCGAAAGGACATCGCGAGATTGGAACGCGTACAAGCCAGGGCAACCAAGCTGATTCCCTCTATCCGACATAAAAGTTATGAGGATAGACTAAGGGAATTAGATCTGTTCTCGCTGGAAACCCGTAGACAGCGTGGTCAGCTCATCGAAGTTTTCAAAATACTTCGAGGGTTCGACAATGTTGACTATCGGGATATTTTCACACTGAGTGAGAACAGAACGCGCAATCACGGCTTCAAACTTGAACTGAAGCGTTACAACCGCAATCTGTGTGGAAATTTTTTCACTTACAGTATCTGCGGTATGTGGAACGCACTTCCAGTGGAAGTTGTCAACAGTGAATCTGTTGACCAGTTCAAGTCAAGACTAGACAAAGTCTTGAAAAGTGGCCGTTTAGGGACGCAAAACAATTGAGCAGCCTTGTGCCCGCTCAATTGCTAGTCCAAAGGTACCCTCTTTGAATGGACCGTAAGGTCTCCTAGGGTACCTTCTTTCCTTGTTGTTACTCCTTGTTGTTCTACCTCTCTCTCTCTCTCTCTATCCTTTACTTCTACTATTCTATGTGTAAGTGGCAGTAGATTTAAGGCCAGATCACCTTAGTCTGGGCCGTAAGGCCCGTGTGATCTGTGTATCTATGTAACTCTATGTAACTATCTCTCTTTCTCTCTCTCTCTCTCTCTATATATATATGTATATAAATATATATATATATATATATATATATATATATATATATATATATATATATATATATATATATATTTTATATATATACAGGATGATTGAAAAGTTACTCGCTATTTTAAAACTCTTGTAATTTATACTCAACTATATTACAAGTGATGAATGTATATGAGAAAAAACTGCATAGCATGGATTTTTATTTAAAATTCAATATGCGCACCATCATTCGCCACCAGGTTCTTAAGCCACCCAGAACCACATCAACTGATTTCCTGAGGAAATCTTATGGGATGGAAGACATAACTTCTTGTAATTGCCCTTCAAGCTCTTCCAAAGTCGTTAGTTTAGTAGAGTAGAGTTGCTCCTTTAAACAACCACAAAGAAAATTGTCGCAGGGTGTTAAGTCAGGACTAATTGCTAGCCAATCTTGCGGACCACGCCAATCCATCCATCTCCCAGGAAATTGGACATTAGGCCATTCACGAACAACAATAGCAATAGTATCCCACCGATGTGGAATGCCGCTTCACTACTCCAGAGGATGTTTTAAAGAGATAAGAATAATCTTGATACCAATCCAACATCACCTCCTCAAAATCCATACGAATGTCGCAGTCTTCAGAAGACAGTGATTGACAGTAATACGGCATACAAATACGTCATTTAAGCTCCCTTTTTAGCACAGTTCGCAGCACAGTGAAAGGAGAACCCACTTTCCATTGGTACTTGTTGAATTTACATTTTTCGGCTATGAGTTAATATCTCCTGAACAACTTACGCTACCTCCTGGACACTGGATTTGGAAGGGCGACCGTTTCTTCAAGTATTAGATACAGATCCTGTAGCTATGGGTTTTGCATAACAATTCTTGATCGCATTAGCGTCAACTTGAATATGTCTTGCTTTAATGGTCCGCCACGATCTTTGCAGTTGAACAACGGATCTCTAAACTTCGTAACGTGACGCTCCGGTAGGGTAAGACGTCCATCCATGTTTGTAAGGCTTTCAAATTTCAAACAAAATTATATAGAACAAAAGTGACTTAATTCCCATACATCATGGAGCATACGCACAAAAATTGAAAAAATATTATAATATGTAAATTAAAGTATAAGTATTTTAAAATAGTATAAGAGTTACTTTCTAATCACCCTATATATATATATATATATATATATATATATATATATATATATATATATATATATATATATATATATATATATATATATATATATATAGGAGGGTGGTCAAGTTTTGTAGAGCTGCGCTGTGTCGTTTCCTCTTTGCACTAATTGTGCACACGCAATTTCTTTCATAGATTTTCATTTCGACTAACTTCAGGACTTTGAGATCACCTTATCATGAACCTCATGCGCAGTTCCATCTTTGGTTATCATTTCTTAATTTTTAAGTAAATAAAAACTCTATTATCAACATCAATATAATGCACAAAGAGATTATATTTTTTATGGGTAATGATAGTTTACAACAGATTACACGACCACTATATAAACGGCGTTTGTAAAAATTGCCTCTATTGTGTGTTAATTATGCTATCAATAAAGTTCTCTGTAAACTAACCTCTCATAATTTACCATATTGCCCCTTTAAAAGAAAGTGCTTGCTATTTTGTAGCTTTAAGAATAGTTTAGATTACATATTCTTTGTAACTATATAGGGTAGTAATAGATATTTGTTAACTTTAATTTTTTCCCTTCGTGATGAATAATATCTGACAATTCACTAATTAACAAGACGATTTCACCCCTTTTTTAAAATGTAACAATGACAGATTGATTAACCTATTACTATACTGAAATGTCAGACCAATATAGATTATGAGACTTCACCTTTGTTATTTTCGTCGAAATATTATCCTAAAACGACTGAGAATAGGCAACAATGGTAGATGGTTCAAAGAGGTCAAATTTTGTGCTTGAGGAATCTTGCTTCTTCATATAACGACAAAGACATGAGCAGCTTAGTAAGTCTGCCAGCTGTCCCAAAATAGATTACACGAATGGAAGAGACAGGAAAATAGCTGATTGATGTAAGTATTATAATTTTTTTTATTAACATATTACTAAGATAATACTGCCACATCATTAGCTAATTTATGCCTAGCATTCATTTGTTTATCCACTATTTATAAGTGAGTCTCCTTACCCACAAATATTATGTAAGTGTCAGTGTGAGAATTAAATTATACAAACCAGTATATCCTTGGTTTAGGTAACGACTTAGATTTTCGATAATCAACAACTTATCTGCTTCACAGTCAGCAATGATAATAAACATAAGCTAAGAAGGCAAGTCGAGTAAAAGAAAGACAGTTATAAAAATTAATTATTCTTCCGCATAATAAGAACTATATACAAGGGATCCAAAAGTTTCCTCGCAATGTAAAGATGGTTAAGTAAAGTTTGGAAACAATTAAATGAAATTTCGCCAAGCAAGCAGTGTTGCAGACGCTCCTCGAACTCGTGGGCCCTCAGATCCAGGAAATGATTTTTAGGAATACTGAAAGGTATAAAGACAGTTAAGTCAGTAGGTCCATTTATTTAAGTGTACAGCACACGAGATTCTGCTTAAGAAGTTTAAGTCCTTTCCATATGAGCTATGCAGAGTGCACTAGGAAAAAAAGAGCGTGATCACCAGAACTATCATCCTGCGAAAGGTGAGGCCATCCATGATGTAAACTTTTTCACCCCTAATGCAGGGTTTTATATATACGGATAAATTAACAGCCTGAACACTTGTCTATGACTAACTGAAAACCCTAATGAACTCAAACAATATCCTCTACACCAGCGATTCCCAACCTGGGGCCATGGCAAATTTCTGGTGGCCACAGAAAATTTTGGGAAGTGAGGGGGCCTCAGGTCCAATGAATGGGGCCACAGAGCTTCATTTTCTTATAAAAATTTTATAGTAATTCAAAAATTAGATAATTATCGGCATTTTGACAATATGGCATATTTGACTCTATGTAGTTCTCCATAATCTGTTAATCAAGTGACAAGCAACTATTCACTGGTTAGTAATCCTAAAACGTTGAGTTTCTTTTTCTTCGATATACAACAACGTTGTAATGATTTATTAGATATATGTTTGGCAGCGTTGTATCTATGTTCCATACCCGCCGCACCAATACTCGTTGCAGTTGCTTAGTCAGTCAGTCTGTATCCATGTTCTAAGTTATACCATTGTTTCTGCTCCGTCAAAATCTTGGTTGTGTGCAGGATTTTCTTTTATTTTGGTGAGTATCTTTTCAATGATCATAAAATAACTATTATTATATGATTTCTATAAACATAATATTTCTAAGCTTTATGCTACTAATAAAGATATTTTTACGTGCACTCTTAACCGGGTCG
This sequence comes from Ceratothoa steindachneri, assembly GCA_963969495.1. Lineage (NCBI taxonomy): Eukaryota > Metazoa > Arthropoda > Malacostraca > Isopoda > Cymothoidae > Ceratothoa > Ceratothoa steindachneri. The sequence goes on along the minus strand of OZ018322.1, from coordinate 156,670,915 downwards.
TATTTCAAATAGTTATAACATCTCTACCGATTACTTTATTTCTCTTTAAATTACTTGCTAACTACATCATCATCGCACGCTTGCATTGCAGCTGCGAAGCGTTGCTAATACGAAATGTTTATTGTTTCAATAAATATTACTTTTTGATGGTAATATTTGCTTACATTTATGTCCATTAAGTGGTTAAATTGTATCATAAGTATAATGCCAAATGTGAATACCAGCATTCATAAGTGTAAAAGCTATTAACTGTTTCTTAAGGCGAAGTGGAACAGCCCCCGCCCTGCAGCTTTGCAATCTAAAATTGAGTGGCATCAAATAGGGTTAAAATTATTATGTAGTGGTTAACCGTTGTAGACTGTTACCTAGTAAGTAAATAATATCATATTTTATACATATATTCTTGAAAATATATATCCGTACAGTATATACAATTTAGTTCAATATAAATTACATTTAAATGTTCAAACATTTGCGTTTTTGTGTTCTCATTAATTATTTTATTTTACGTTTTCAAGGAAATTAGGAAAATTTCGTTTTATTCACAGCTCAATATAATATATATATATATATGTATATATATATATATATTTATATATATATATATATATATATATATATATATATATATATATATATATATATAAATCTTTCAAGAGCGTGAAAGAATGATGAAAATGAATCCAACAAACCGCTGCTTCAGTGTGCACGGTTCGAATCCCACCCTTGTAGGGAATTTTTGCGAATTAGAAAATATTATTTCAAAGAAAGATTTTGCCGTATTCATATATATATATATATATATATATATATATATATATATATATATATATATTTGTATTCCACAGAATACCCATGGCTGATAAGTTGAAAAAGAAATGTCGACAATACTCAAGAGAGTTTTTAGCATACGGTTTTATACAATCTCCAAGCAATATAGTAAAGCCAATGTGACTTATATGTATGACAGAGCTTTCTAATGCAAGCATGCACCCAAGTAAGCTTCTAATACATCTGGAAAATAAGCACAAGATAAGAAAGACAAAACCTTAGATTATTTTAAGAAGCTCCATGATTATTTCCAAGGAAGGAAGACCATTGATTCTATGGTTAGCCAAGGAAAAGCTAAATTAGACAAAGGTTTAATTGCATCTTAAGAGATTTCCAAGCTAATAGAAAAACTAGAAAACCCCATAAGATTGGTGAAGATTTGATTTTGCTCGCAGTATATGTGGTAATTTCTACTGTTATTCACGGGAATTCCAAACAAATTACAGAGGTAATCCCGTTAAGCAACAATTCAGTATCAAGACGCATTTATGTAATAGCTAGGGATGTAGAAAAGGCGCTTAAAGAAGAAATCATAGCTGCCAAGTGTGACATATTCTACCTTTTTGGTATATTTGACAGGCTAAACAAGCTGAAAAAACAGCTACAAGGTAAAAATACAAATCTTTTAACTTCCAAAGAGGAAATCAGCTCTTTCCTTGGAAAACTTAATCGGTTTAGGATTAATATTGGACATAAGAAAATGTTACATTTTCCAACCCTCGCCACTATTGAAGAGGAGCTGCATGAAGATGATATTTTAGTGTACATTGATCACTTGAAAAAAAATGCACGATGATACGGAAATTAGGTTCAAAGATCTCTTGGAAATGAACATTCCAAGCTGGGTGTTAGACTCATTTAAAACAAATGCCGCTGATGTTGACATCATACTGCACGAAAGACTTATTGAGTTGCAGAGTAATCAAACTGCTCAAACTAAATTTAAACATGGCCTCAATAACTTATGGAAAAGTAGTGAAATTACAATCAAATTCTCATTGCTTTGGCAGGAAGTAAAATTATATTCTATTTCCTTTCCAACGTCTTACCTAGTTGAGTCAGGTTTTAGCCGAGCTTCTCACTTACTATCAAAAGCTCACAACCGCTGATAAATTGTAACTAGATGTAATCTTCTTATGTCTAACAACCATGAACCCTAACATTGAGAAACTTGCGCAACTATACCAGCCACAAGGATCTCACTGAAAAAACACACAAAGAAATCTAATATGATATATTTTTTTTATTTTGCTAAAGTCTTCTATTTTTTGAAGTCAAAAGGTAATAATTTTTTAAAGATTACTTATTTTCTCGGTGTCCATGGAAGTTTTTCGTTTCTTTGCTATATCAGAGAAATAACGTATGATCCTAAATGGTTCTTTTATTGAACCCACAAAATATTTTTTCTGTTAGTAAAATAGAATAAAGGATAATATATGTACAATTAATGAACACTGATATTTTTATGGAAGGTAATATATTACTGAAGTACCATTTTTCTGCTAATAATGCCAAGGTGGCCGCAGAAATAGTAAAGATGCCAAGGGGGACCATGAACTGAAAAAGGTTGGGAACCACTGCTCTACACGATCAGAAGGTTGGGGTATGGGGTGCTTTAAATCATACTTGTTTCTTTGATCCATTTATCCTTGAAGACAGGATAAACACAGGACATTACCACATTCATATTCTAGGAACCATTCATTGAACCCAAAGATGAGCCTGAGCTTGAAAAAGGATGGTTTCAACAAGATAGGGCAAATGAACACATGGCCCGTGCATCACTACGGATTTTAAAAGAATTCTTTGCTGATCGCATAATTTTCCTTGTAATCTGTTCTGCCTGGTCTTTGGACCTCACACTCCTGGATTTTTATCTCTGGGCTACAATGAAGGGAGGAGTGTACAAGAACAATTCGTGCAATATGGGTATGTTTGAAAACTCCAATTATCCAACAAACCGAACAGATTTCCTCCAACCACTCTCTAGAAATGTTCGATAATATGCAGTGACATGTGCAGACTTGTATTTAGACTTTTGCGAGACATTTGCATCATTTACTGTAGAAAAAAATGCAATATCGTAAATAAAAGTTCAGTTTGATTAAGCGTATACTTAAGCCTTTTTCCATCGCCCAGTGACTTTTCGGATACCTTGTACTTGAATACGATGATCAGCCTAATAATATTAAATGTTAAAAGATCTAGATTATAAGACTTATTAATGTCCTCAAGAGGAATTTTCTTTCAAAATGTAAAATGTTTCTCCTCTACCTAAAGCGCGCAAGGCACGGGCATTAACTACTGAGCAACAATAGACTGAAAGGAAACGCAACTTGAACTATCTTAAGAGCCCGAGGAAAGACATGCCAAACTGCAACTTAAGGTCATTCTAATAAATAATTAGTAATATATGTAAAGTATAATAAGGATTTTAGGGGGAATTTTTTTATATTTAATTTGTTAATGTAAATAGGGTACAGGAATAAGTTGTAAATAAGATATAATTTTATCTATACAAATAACAAAATAATTTTCTCGCATGTTAGAATGAAAAGTTAAGGATAGCCATAAAAATACTGGATGTTTTTAGATATTTGATATTATATAAGATGAAAATATCTCAGAAAATACATTGTTTAGATAACTTAAAATGAACAGGCTTAATAGTAAAGAATGTAAGATTTATTCTGTATAATTCCAATGAGGAATGTGGGTTCCATAAACGATTTCCCACATTTAAAATATGTCACCACCTGAGACACGGCAAACGTCAGTTCGGTAGTCTAGCTTCTGCCAAACACGTTGCAGCCGGTTTTCGGTAACAGAGTCCAATTCGGCAGTAATTTTCGTTAATAGAATCACCCAGAGTATGCTTACAATGAGGTGAACTCTCGCCTGTTGAAAAATGAAATCTTTATGTTCATTTGTAGCTCATTCATTAATTAGAAAAGTTCAGAAGTATTTGCTGATAAACATCGCAAACACAATTCCCCCAAAGAAAAACGGACCCTACAGACTATTTTTCGAGATGGCTCAGAACACATTTGCTTATGGTGAGTCCCTTTCCTACTCAGCCATATATAGCATGGTGATTTTCTTCGCCTCAGTTGAGAACCTTATGATTATTGACTAGGCCATTCGTATGAAATGTTGTTTCCTGGAATTATGACGTTCATCAAACTCCTCCTTCAAGTTTCTCTTGCATATCAACATATGATTGTTTGCGCTTTTATTCGCTTCATCAGGATACACAAAGCTGCTGTTGGAGGAATCTTGATTTCAAGGCATGCTCTTCTGAGAGACTTTAAACTTTGCAACTCAACCGTCTATATAAATGCTGTTGGTTGTCTTATTTGGAACTTATTGAGCTATCTTCAAATCTCCAGTGCTGTTGGTGCATTTTTATAAAAATTGCATGTTGCCCACTCTTGTTCGACTGTGTTTGAGTATAGCGTAACACATAAAAGACTTTTTTCCTCCAGTAAATGGAATTTCTATACTTGAAAATATGAAAGCATTAGCTATAAGCTGTGACATGTTTCTACACATGATGTTAAAGGTTGAGGTCAAATGGCAAAGTTATTAGATTGCGAAATTATATCAAATTCTTAAAATCACTGCATAAAAATAGCAAATTATTAATGCCAATATTTTTTCACACCAATGATTAATAATTATATAAATATATAACGTAAATCTGCTGGATAGAGGAAAAGTTGGGGGAAATTTGACCTTTTTTTGAATCCAAACTGTATAAAAATATTTCAAGAGTTCTGCTTGTATTGATTGAAATAGGAAAATAACGTAAAGTTTTCGCTAAATTTAATTTACTTTATTTATAAAGGCCCTAATTAAAATAATGATCAATAAATATGCCCTAAATATAAAAAAGGTAAATTGCCCTTTCTAAATTTTGAAATTCAGCATAAAGTGTAAAATGATTAATTGTGTCAATTGTATAGAGTTGGTTTTTATAATTAGTGTAAAAATATCTTTATTTCCATATTTCATGACGAAGTGTGAAGTAACTTAAAAAATTATATAGCTATATCAGAAAGAAAAGAGTAAAAACATCAATGATTGGACCATTAAGGGATGAGAACGAGGATTTTATAAACGATTAAGAAGAGATGAGTAACATCTTTAATACATTCTTCACATCAGTATTCACCACAGAAGCCCGAAGTAGTATCCCTTCGCTAAGGCAAATAGGTGTTTAAGGTGCTGTACCACATATCCTCGTAAACGCAAACGATGTGCTAAAATTCTTGGGGGAGCTAAACTCAAACGAATCAGTAGGGCCAGACACTATTTTACAAAGAGTTGTAAAATAAGTTTAGAGTGAGCTTTCCAAACCACTCGCCATGCATATAAATAGATCCTTGTAGACGAGCACCATGTCAGAACCATAAGAAACTCGTTAATGTAACATCAATATTTCAAAATAGCAGCAAACCGATACATGGCAACTAACGCACAATTAACTTAATTTTATTAGTGTACAAAATTCTTGAATCACTCATAATGAATAGAATTTTGAACTATTTAGAGGTAAACCGCATTCTTATTTATACCAAACAGGGGTTTCCTAACAAACACTTTTGCCTCTTAAACCTTTTAGACTTCTTCCACGATATTATTTATCTATACGCTGAGTAAAACCGTTGAAATCCTAAACCTTGACTTTGAGAAAGCCTTCGACAAAATTTCTTACAAACGTTAATAATAAAATTACAATCGCTAGAATACAGGGCTGCATTCCAATATAGATTAAGAAGTCGGTAAGCACAAAAAGGCAGAGAGTAGTCATAAAGGGCAAGGCGTGAAGGTGGCTCAATATAACTAGTGGGGTTTACGCACCTCAGTTTCAAATCAACAAATATTAACTACAGATATGAAATTTATAATCTAGAAAAGTTAGCAGGCTGGGCCTAAACTTGGCAAATGTGCTTCATAGCGGATTAATGCAAAGTGCTCCACATAGGAAATCAAAATGAAAGGATGTTATTCAATCTATGGAACACAATTGAAAAGCGAAGAGAAGGAAACCGATTAAAGAATAAGAGTATCGAGTAACCTAATACTCATTCAACAAGAGGGAAAGTCACTCCAATGACCTGTGGCGTTTGGTGATAAGATAGTTATTGCATTGATGGTTTCCATGGTTCAAATCACTTACAAGTGCCCTTGAGTGGCTAAATGAGGAATTTCTCACTAGATGGCGCCCCTGGCGCCATATCTGATGGCAATTTTGAAATCTCCAGGGTAAATAACCCTATCCCCCATGGGTCATATGGGTCATTTCATGGTTCTAAAAGGGTACAATTGAACTTTACTTCTTAGGAAAAAAAAGCGACGCTTTGACCTGGTAGTTCGCCACAGGTAAAAATGCCTCTAAGTTACCAAGAATGCGGACAAAATAATTCACTTTATAGGATTTATTTTTACTATAAATCAATCGCAATTAGTACTTACTATCGAGAGATCTTTATTTCGGCTCTCTTACTGCAAAAAAGATATAAAAAAAGAAAGAAGTCAAGGTAGAGTTACAAAAATGGTAGAATTTCTAAAACACAAGCCATAGGACGAGATTTTAAAGAACTAACTCTATTCTCATAAACCTAGCGTAGATTAAGAGACGAACTAATTAGGGTATTTATAATCGTCAAAGGTATAGTTAATATGAAAAAATCTCCCAAAGTGCACGTGAGTCAAAGTTATGCAGATACACCCACAAAGGAAAAGTGAACATAAATGTTATTTTTAAGTATGAGACTACAATTTATCGCATCCTTGTCAAAAATTCCCTCCCCCAGACCTGGCATTGTTTATTTGACAGGCTGCAACAACTGCCAAAAATGTCATTATGGACGAACTGGGAAAGAATTAGATGTCCAGGTTAAGCAACATCAAGCCAATATACGAAATCACAGTGAACAATCTGCGCTTTTTCTACATATGTACAATCTTAACCCTAGCATTAACTGGAACAGTGCCAAACCACTCATAAAATGCAGTAATTATATTTCAAGAAATATACTAGAATGTATCTCCATTAACGGGTTCCCAAATTTCAACCTTAGCCCTGGTTTGTTAATGGTAGAACCCCATTATTACTACATACATAAAATCTCAAATAAAGTTGTTTCTGGATTTTGTAGCCCCTAATTAAGGTTTAGAGGTTGGTATTCTAATCTCTCCTTCCACTCTTGAAGCCAATGTATGTCCAGCCTCCTGTTAATTCCTTGAAAAGGTCTTTAAGAATAAAGACGAAAGCGCTTGGAATCTTTTGTCACTTTTCCTTTGTGGGTGTATCTACAGTAAATATGAATTGTAACAAGTACTTTATAATCGATCAAACTAATTATACAAGTGGAGATGAATGGGAAATTGTAGGTAAACGGTCTAACTCTCACGTCTCTATAAGAATTTATTCAACTAAATAGTCAATTCATGGAAATGTCTACCTCGTAAAGTTATTGAATACACTACAGTCAATTCGTTTTAACCCAAAATAGAGAAACACTTTGCTTCAAACCTATGATGGCCACCATCATAAGGGAGTAATATGTATTTGCTTGCTTTTCATCAGAAAAGCGAACATTATTGATCAAGGTCGTGATGTTTAGTAAACTAGCCTTATTTATTCTCTGCGTGAAACTTCGTAAGGATCAAATGGTTTATTGTTGTATGCGTTTTCTTTTGTATTCCCTCGGAACTTAGAATTCTGCGATTTACCTGATTACTATACCCATAAGCCCTGAAACTTGCGACGGTTAGTAGAGATTTCATTTCATATTAAAATCAAAATTCCTGATCAAAATGGCTAAATAATTGCATGTAAGGAATATACGTGCCATCAATTCAAACTTCATATAAAAAATTAATCAGCGACAATCTAAAATCGTAAACTAAGATTCCTAAGAAAACAACAGAAAATTCCGTCCTCCCTTAAACAGTACTCGACCAAAAAAAGGCATGTGAAATACCCAACTGACATTAATGCGAAACACTAATGACAACACTGCGAAAAAAAATGTTACAAGAATTAGGATTATCCTGAGGAGTCGAGAAAAATTATTATATCGGCTAATGATAGATTTCATAAATGACTGCCTCAAAGGGCTGTGCCAAGTAATTAAAGTTTAGTTTGAAAATTACTGAGAGACATTTCAGGATCAAATCATTTTACCACGGTATTCCCTTAACCTATTAATGCCGACAATTTATTTTTTAAGTTATTGATATTATATTTTGGAAACTTCATTTTAAGGTAATAAATAAAGCATATAGTCCTTTATAATTATTTTTTTCTATTTACAATGACAAATACAGGGGTGATGGGAAAATGAAAAAAGTTTATCCTTAATACTTATTAGGAAAACATGCTGACACATAAATATATTATGTTGAATGATATGGCTCTATGCATACAATATGGAGTGGAACATGACATTTTTTGCACTCATACTTCGTTCTCCCTGCGCAATTCTTACATCTTGAGTATTTAGAGGGTAGAGGTCCTGGCCAGTGATCAAAATGATCCTTCCTTAATTCGTCTCCTGCCACTTCCCGTATCGTGTTATTTGATGGTCCAGGTCTTTTTTTGTCTATTTCATGTTGCTTTAATGATTGAAGCACAATTTTTCTTAAAAATTTCGAAAGTGAAATGGGATTTTCAAATTTTCTATAGAAAAGCCAAGCGTTGACAGAAGAACAACAGATACTCCAGGAAAATAATGGCTACCACCATTTGCGAGATCGAATTCGGATGCGGTAATTCGCAACGAATTGATCAGTTAGATTAACTCCACCCATATGCATACTATAAACTCCAGTGGCATTAGGCACAGGAACTACAATCTCTTTTTTATCAACTCGCGATCATCGGGAGCACTTTGATTCAGGATCAACACCAAATTTATTTGAAGCAACTGTTACCACCTTATTGTATCTCCATTTCATTAAAATTTGATCAATAGTACATACCGGCTTAACATAACCTCTTTCCCTTTTCTCTAGCATTTTGGAAGCTGGTAATGGTGCATTTCCCAATCTTCCTTCTCTTATAGTAGCAGTTTCAGCAATACCACTGTTTGAGAGTTTATTCAAAAGAATAAAAGAAGTAAACAAGTTATTAAAATATAAACACTGTCCAGCCCTTATTTTTGCGCTTTTAACTAAACCCAACACAACAACTCCACCTTGACCTAACCCAGTTACAGGAAGTTTTGTTGATCTACGACAATAAGGTTCAGCATGAAACATGTATCCATCCGAACCAGATAGAACCCACAGTTTATATCTAAACCGTATTGGCTTTACCCTGATAAGCTGTTCCGTGCTGTGATGCCCATAATATAGCAAAATTATTAAGCCTTTTCTTCAGGGGGCAGAAAGGTTACCCCGACACCACGTTGTTCTTTATCTTCAAGGATGTCGAAAATGTCATTGACGTCCAGCCTACATACTCTATATACATATACATACTACATGAATATATATATATACATATATATATATATATATATATATATATATATATATATATATATATATATATATATATATATATATATATATACGAAAGGGTAGGAGTATAGAGAAATTAATATATATAAATAAGTATTACTTCTTAAATATTAAACAACAATATTAGGCAGACTCATTTGTCATGTTCTCGCTTGCAGCGAATATTTGTAAGAACAAACAAGTCGATTTCGTACGTCTTCAATGTTAGCAGAAAGATCGAGGAAATTGTTCGAAATGAGCTAGAAAATTGAGTATTCAACTAAGAGGCAACAGTAAATAAAAAAAAACATGTTCGACTATCTGACGTCATTGGAACGCCCGACTTCGTCGCTGAAATCCACATCATCCACAATGGTTTCAGAAAGTCACTGACTGCCATTGAATGGACAAAAGAGAGGGTAAATAGCTTTGTAATGACATGAATAGATTAGGTAGTTTTCTTACAAGATGAATAGGAGACTATTTCTTTTCAAACCGATGAAAGTAAGTGACTCTAGCACATCCAGTGAAAAAAAACTGCCAAAACCACAATATTGTCTGCTAGAACACTAGGTAGTTCGTTGACGCAGCCAAGAAAAATCATGGTCATCCTTGTTGTCCAACTGAAAGTGACGTCCTGCCACCCCACATCTTCAGCTTCAGGCTGAACACTGACGGCTGCATCCGCGTTCTAAGCGAGCTAGTGAAGCCCTGAATAAACCAGTTGGTAGTGCAGAGAAGTTCTACGCTTGAAAGCAAGAATCTGCGCTCTACATTACAAGCCGGAAGACCCAATCCTGGCTGTCGGAGAATTTATTCGATCACAGTGAATTTGACATTTGGACTCCTAATTTGCCTGACTGCAACCATTTTGATATCTTTGTGTAGGGCAGAGTGTAATAAGTGATAAACAAATCCATCAGCAATACAGAAGAAGAGCTGATGTCCAGGATTACTAGGGATTTCAAAAGTTTAAAACGAGAATAGTGACCAAGGCCCGTGGCCGGTTCCAAAATCGCATGGAAGCATACAAGGAAGCCGCAGTCGATTATTGCGCGGAGGCGTAAACGTTTCTCTATTCAGAGAAAAAGATGCTCGTATAAAATTTCGGTTGCTTGTCCACGTCTGCTGAAAGACATTGGCGAATATGTGCTCTCCAATCTGGATCGTTTTCGCTCATTTTTCGCAGTACATTGCTGCTGTTACTGACACCGATTTCGACAGGAAGTCAAAAAGTAAATTTCTCTAGATTCACCGCAAAGCTTGTCAATATAGCAGTAGGTGTTGCTTTGTTTATAACTGTCTATAAGGATACTAAACCTGGTTTGTTGCACGCAAATTTCTCCTTGAATTTACTAATCAATCGTCTAACTGAGGATTTCGGCGATTAAACACATTTGCCACCTCTCCAGTGCTTCACCTATCTATCAGCAGGGTGTTCCCATTTCCCTCTCACCGTTTCAACATCGGTCTATAACTGTATGACAAACCATACAAAAAAAATCATAAATTTTTTTTCTATGGTGATTCACGTGCTGAAAACTGTAAACAAAATACTATAGTTTAAACAGTATTTGAAAATTTTCTATTTGGGATAAAAAAAAGGACAAAGGAATGGGACAATTGATAACATTAACTTAAATTCCGTTTAATTTTTCGAAATTTCTCCGGAATATTAACCTCATCTGACAAGAGCTAAAAAGGAACAATATATGTGACGAAAATTCTTTCACAGCTATTCAGTTTAGATGAAATAAATTATGCAAAAGCACTTCGTATCTCTTTTACAATCATTTCAAATGTAGTTAGATTCCCAGACTCCTTCATACAAGGAAAACCAGCCCAGGTTAAACATATATATATATATATATATATATATATATATATATATATATATATATATATATATATATGAATCACAGTAAAATCTATTACTGCCTTTGGTATGCAAAAAATACCTATTTTGTGTCGCTAGTAAACTCAATTTTCGCCTAAACCACTAATATGTTTCACTTAAAATAGCTTCGACTATCGTTAATTCGTTTCGCTCATATATGTATGCAATTATACCCCTGGCACCGGGAAGAAAATCAGGACCTCCTGGCATCAGCTCCTTTCCTTCTTCGCTCTGTTGAGGCTGTTGATATTTTCTAAAATGCGGGCTTTCTTTGCCTAAATTTCCACTCTACTGATCTAGTTTTTGCTTACTTTGCTATCACCCCAACTCCCGCATATGTAAGGTATCACGGCTACAATGCCTGTATAAGAATTTGCGGCTATATTTCCTCTATATTTAAACTTTTTTCACATATCATTCCTTAGCAATCTTATGCAAGTTCCTTTTATTTGATTTTGCTTTAAATTTGAAGGAATAAAATTCAACATAACACAAATTTTTATTTAATATATTATAATACATATTTTTCATATTGTATATATAGTTGTGAATGGAACAACTCAAATAAGCTTTCTCCTTTTCCAATTAAATTTTTCAGTAAAGATGAAGAAATTTGTCGAGAATTACTTTTATATTGGATCTTTTCTATTTGGCGGCAGGTGGATGTTTTGTACCAAATTTTCACCAATAATGCAGTTTTGAGTGCTGAATACGAATATAACCTTTACTTTTTGTAGAAATTAAAGGAGGTATTATAAAAACAAAATTTAGTGCGCACTAGTTTAGAAAATTATTCTACAAACAATTTTGATTATATACTGGGGGATGTGCCCCCCAGACCCCCCTAATTGATTGAAACTCAGAATCATCGTAGGGGGGTCCCCCCGCAATGCTAAACCTCCCACGAGCAGTCCCCTGAAATTTACTCCAAAAAGGTGAAACATATCGGAACACGGCGGTACCCACCGTGAGATGCTCGATTCCTACTTATGTGAATTTATGTGGCGAAAACGCAATAGAAATGAAAAATTAAAAAAAAAATATTATGGGAAACTTATATCTAAATACAAATGAATGTTTGAAGAAATAATAAAGGGAGTGAACAATAATATTGGGGAATCATATGGCAGTTTAAGTGCATTTAATTTCTATTTCGTTTTTTCAAAATTAATCGGACCAACCAAAATTTACCGTTTTGAATTTTTGTTTAGATACTTCCTTTCATTTCTCCAAAAAAGAAATTTCATATTCGTATTCAGCACTCAAAACTGCATTATTTTCGAAATTTGGTACATAAGATCCGCCTGCCAGCAAACAGAAAAGACTCTTTATATTGGTAGTATTGTATTTACAGATAAATTGAGGTCATCAGTTAGGTTTGATTATCCTTTAGCTGTTCTAGTGGATATTCTAAATATAAGCCATTGATAGTAAGAGGGATGTTTCCCGTCCTTCTCAGATATTGACGAAATATCCTCAAAGATACTTTCTCGCAAATAAGTCTCAAAGTAGACGGAGATAATCTGGATTTAATTTAATTCAGACCTTTCGATTTTACTCTGCCTCTAAACTCCGGTTAGAGATAGTTGTTTTTAACGCTTCAAAATTATCCGCACCTTCATCTCTTTTGTAGCACTCATCTAAAATTCCAATGTCGTCATTTTTCGCTGAAATCCAGTTAAGACACAAAGCCGCGAAAAGTTTGGAAAAAGGAGACAACCTGCATCCTGTTGATGTGAAAATCGATTTCCATGCAGGAATAGGAAGAAAAGACATGTATATCTAGATGGTGGTTCTGCAACTCACTCCTTTCTCCTCAAACCTGGCGCCCCTATGCAATTAAATTTTTCACTGAACAGTAGCAGAAGGAAAAAGAAGAGGTTACTCTGCTTTCGAATGGATCAGTTAACTAGATTAAACCACAGATTAATAGTAAATGCCTAATGTGCCTACTCTCAGAAGCTGGAGAGAGATCTTTCTACACAAGATACTTTACTCCCAATTTCGAAACCTGTAGTAAGATCTTTCAACCCAGTCTGCTTTACTCAAAATATGAGCTTAGAGTAAGATCTTTCCATCCAGGCTTCTTTACTCCCAATTTCGGAACCTGAAGGTAGATCTTTTAGACCCCCCTGCTTGACTGTCAATTTTGGAACCTAGAGGAAGTTCTTTCAATCCAGGCTGCCTTACTCCCAATTTCTATATCATACTGTGAGTGCAACCTAATGGAAAGTCGATAAAGGTTAGGTTAGATTATTTCGTAGATATCGCAGCTCACCTTTCCCCATGTCTGTCTAGCTTCAGTATGTTCCAACCCACAATCGACGGTCGGCTCCTTAAGAAATTGCTGCCTGCTTGTCTTTTTTCGCATGCAGAATTTTGCACTGAATTTTTCAATTTTAAGAAGAACCATTATTTCATTTGTAGCTTAGGAAATATTGAGATTGTCAAGTCTGAGTGGACTGAAGAACACGCACCGAGCTTTTTGTGCAAGTAAATGGTCTAACACTCTATGGCGTGATTAACACAGACATCACTTTAATGGGTCTTACCACGTTCTACATACAATAATATTTTTATCTCTTATAGTGCAGTATAGATTTCAGAACTGGAGCTCGAACAGCAACAAGATCCTGACCCTTTTATCTTTCTATGCAAAGCATATTAACATAGTAGTCATTAATACAAGCAGAGCTGTGCCCAAATAGGGCTTGTTTAGACTCGGTTGAGTCGTACCCATTTTATATTATTGAATTCAAATTGACAGTCATTTTGGGTCACTTGTCTCCACGCCATAGAGATTCTACACTAAGCTGCTTTTCGCTTGTGGAGTGATGATAGGTTTAACGTATGTACATGTTTAACAGTTAATTTCTTCGTTCATAACGACCTACAGGGCGTTGTTTACTACTATGCACCTAAACTGATATTCATTAAATTTACCCTTAAAGATAATGTTCATGCTGGTTAAGGTGACATGCTACTCTCTTCTGTTAGTTCAAAATGCATGATATGCTAGTCCGTGGATGATCTGCTCCTCCACCACAATACAACGGCTACAATTTTTTCCGAAAATAACCAATACGATGCGCACCCAAACGAGCGACGTCAATCATACCATGAAACTTTCGGATTATGGAACTCCTTTGAGAGTATAGCGTAACTCTCGGGCTGGTGGCGGCGATGGTTATTAATATGATACCGGCTAATTATGTTTGTCACAACGCCTCTGAAAACAAAGCATTTACATCCCTGGAACTATTACATTCACATTTTTTAGATATAAAGTTTGTATTAGGGACCGCAAGTCAGAAATTTCGAACAGCGAGTTAGCTTTTATGCAACTCCATTTTACTTTTGGAGCCGGATATGGCCTTTCGTGCAGTGCAGATGTTTTCCTGCCAAAATGATTGTAAAATACAGTGTTATATGTGAAGTTACCTCATATGTGTTATTTGGAAACAGTTACATATGTAATGAAGATGGGTTGTCACCTTAAGTCATTGAAATATCTTCAAGCTTTTCTCGCACTCTCCATAAAGCTACGCCTACTTCACGTCGGTAGGAGGTGGTAGTTTATTCTGATTAGTTCTTCATCATGCGGATGTGTGAAGAACGAGCGCGCTGTTCAAGAGCCTAGGCTATATACCCAAATTTATTAACCGTACAGCCTTTCACCATTCCACGTTTTGAGAAAATGACTGGGATCGGGTCATCCTTTCGGGCTGCAAGTGAAATTAGATAATAAACGTTGCAATGAAATTTAAAGATACGTGAGACAATGGTATCAACTGATTTTTGTTGTCTCCGAAACTGACACGGTTCCTGGATGCCACATCATCGGAAGGAGCGTTCCATTAAAGTGTTTTCTGAATACAGCTTGCTAGCTGAGACTCTAGGTCACATTTTGCGAGAATGTTCTTGTCTGGGTAGGCAGTTGCTCAGTACCTACCCCGTTATCGTGACGTGCAGGGTTGCTATCGTCTCTCCTGGTGCTGAGCTAGGCTCTATTGCGTGGGGGTAATGGGACCTACACTTGCCTTTCAAATATTGAGCCTTTATGTTGGGTTATGATTATTTTTAACTTATGCTTAATTATACATAGATCATTATCCAATTGGATTTGTGATTAATAATTTATTTTAGATTTTTATTGTGTATTGAGGTGAATGTACCCTCTTTGACAGCCGAGAAATGAGAGATTTAATACTATAATTAATTGCATGCGTCAGTTTTCATCGTCACCGTTAAACATAAAGGATCTAGAAACCATCCATAGTTAAAATGACTAAGAACACAAGCATGGTAGTACTGTGGTTTACTTCCAATCACCGAGCAGGGAACCATTTCTATGCCCAAGAGGGTAAACATTTCATGGTCATGAAAATATGAAATGAAAATCTTTAGAAATGTTCCGTTAAATAAAAAGTGAAATCTTATTATTTACTTAATCCTTTTTGCGTCAGATTTGTCCATTTTGATTTATTGGGGTTAGACGTTTTATGATTGCTCCTATCTTTCTCTATTATACGCCTCGTTTTCTTGCACTTCTAACATCGCTATGTCTTCCTCTATATTCTTCTTCCATGTTTTCTTGAGGCTACCACTGGGCTTTTTTCCATCTACCTCCAACTCTCTCACCCTACCGAGTGCCTCTTCTTCATCTCTTCACTTCACATGTCCAAACCATCTCAATGTTCTTCTCCTCAGAACTACGTCCAGCTCATCAACACCACACCTGCTAGCTACCTCTTCACACCAAACTCTGTTCCTTCATGTTAGACCAGCCATGTACTTCAACATTCTCTTATCACAGCTCATGAGCACTTTTTCCAACCTTTGTGGGAGTCTCCAAGACTCTGATCTATAAAGTAAGACTGGTCTGGCATATGCATCATAAACCCTTCCACGGTTCTTAAGTAGGATCTCCTTCTTGATAAGTAATCCTTCCACTTCTCTCCAACTCCACCACGCTCCGACCACTCTGCTACTAACTGCTCTCTTCATACCTCCCTCACCATCCAGTACATCATCCAAATAACAGAAATTTTTAACTTCCTCCACCACCTGTCCATCAACAACAATGGTGTTTTCCACTCTAGCGACAGTGTTTCTCCTCCTTCCGCACTTTGCACAAACAAAATTTTGAGCTCGATTAATGTTCTTCAGGACTAAACGCCTATGCACCCACTTGAAACATTCAGAGCACATGATGGAGTTAACTCCAACTTCCTTCCCACAAATTACACAAGGGTACCTCCCCGACTGCACCACCTCACTTGCCTCTCCAGTTATCATTATCTTAGTCTTACCGATGTTAACTCTCAATCCTGCTCCCTGCATTGCCTGTTTTCATCCTACAAACATTTGTTCCACTTCTTTACTCTCTGCTATACAAGAGTTTCCAAGGATCATCTGGCCTACACTCTCTAGTTGCTTCCTCCATGACCAGTATGAACACTAGTAGACTCAGAGCTAAATCTTGGTGTACTCCTACTTCAATGCTGAACTCTCCGAAAAACCTCCTGCTACACACACTCTTGATTTTGTTCTAAGATACAATTCCATGTGCGAAAAACGATGGCTAGAACAGAAAGTAGTGTTGTTAATGGGAATTTGTGTGGCTCCGCACAAGGATGAAACTTTCTCACTGCATGCCTGAATTTAGAAAAGCCAGCCTGATCAAGGGAAGGTTCCTGCGAATGGCGAAAATTTTTGCATCCTCTATCCTTCGAAATTGAGGCAGGATCCTTAGCGTGACAATCCAACGATTTACTGAGAAATGCATAATTTGATTAATCTACCGCAAATGAGATAATATCGAGCTAAATCGACGAATCACTTATCTGAAGTGGGTTTAGTTATCAGAATAAATATTCAAGTATTCGATAATGAAGGTACTAGATTAGCTGCAAAATATCTTCAGTTATCCATATTAAGATTTTCATATTACTTTAGGTTTCTAATAAGTATATATTTCCTTTTTAGGAGTTAAGATTTAATTTAAATTGTTGTAAAAATACAATTCCTGGCCAAAATAAAGGACTTTCACTGAGTTTTGATACATTGTATGTTTGATACATTGCTGGTTCATATCGTAGCAAATGTGGTAGGAATCAAATTCTTTACGAAAGAGACAGGTGCTCCTTAAAGCCTTTGTCAAGAAAGATCGGCGTTGTTCGACGCAGAAGTTAACCAGCATGTTCTATGAAGAAATATACGCCGTGAATTGAGAAAAATGCATATACACAGCTGCGCCTCAATCAGGAAGCCACTTGTCACTGCCACAAATCGGAAAGTGTTGCAGCAGTTGTTTATGATAACACGGTCATAATGTGACTTTATTAGCAAGGATTACAGTTGTGAAGAAAGAGCATCTTGGAGTTTGATGTGAAGGCTGGCACTTACAGTGGATCGATGACGACAGCTGAGGGAAATATTCAGATATAATCATTTGCCATAAAAAGAGACGCATATTTTTTCGAACGCTGAATTGAAAGGTAAATTATTCTGAAAAGAATTTAGGATAATAATGAGAATTGAATTTGTCAGGAAACTTATTAGAGATTTCCTACAAATAAAGTTAGAGGAGAAAAGCATTAGAATAAGAAAACCAGAAAAGAATAAATTAAATAAAACATAAGAGTTGGATATGCAAGGCAATTAAGACAAATCCATTCAGTTAAAAGTGTAGTAGTTATTTTCTCATTTAAAATATAGCTATACAGTTCACGAGGTAGAGAAATTGCAGGTCATTGGAGGTGGTGTATCCCAGTCGCTGGAATATAGGACGCCTGAAGAAAGTGTCTTTGAGGGATTTGAAGTAATTCTAAAACAAATAAAGACGTAATTAGTTCCAACCATTTACCATCCCTATGAAATGCTCATGTTATTTTTAATTATGAAGAGTTAAAGGAATATCATTTGGCGATTGTTTTGTTGGACAGAAAAGAAATTTGAGGCGACACTTAAGTAGAGTGACCCAAGTAGTTAACACAAATGAAGCTAACAAGAACTTGTACATACACCGAGATGTATGAGAATTCGCCAGGTCAAACCATATCTTGTGTCTCTTTCATCTTATACTTCCAACTGATTGATGCTATTATCTATTATAGCATAACACACGATTCTGATTTAGGCTGAGAAAATATGCGCCATCATAGGGCAAAGTGTTGTAGTAGTTGTTTATGGTAACATGGTGATAATGTGACTTTATTAACAAGGACTACAGTTGTATGGAATTCATTTCGGTTGCTTCAAATCAGAAGGCTTACAGCACTTGTAAAGAGAGAGCATTCTTGGATGTTGATGTAAAGGATGGCACTTACAGTGGATCGATGACAGCAGCTGATGGAAAGATTGAATACCATGAAGGTGCATTTCCCATAAGTGGAATAGTGAGAGATGCCAAGGATCGCCATAATGAGGGCTTCCAGCCGTCTCTGACTCCTGTCAGATTGCAATATATAAGGAAAGTTAAAATATTAATAGAATATATATATACATATATATATATATATATATATATATATATATATATATATATATATATATACATTGCCGGCCAAAAGATCCGATGACCATAAGAATTTTACCTTTTTTTTTACACAATCTATATTTTAAAGTATTTAAACCTAATCTATGTACATTCTTACCTTATTCTAGTATTTCGTCATATGTCCTTTATTCTAATGATTTGTTTGAGACGTTCTGGCATCTATTGGATCAAATTATGGTACATTTCTTGTGATATCTCAGTGCAGCAATCCTTTTTGATGGTTTCTGTGAGGTTGTGGATCGAGCCAGTATTGTGACATTCGACCTTATTTTTTTATAATAAGCCATAGGTTCTTGATCCAATTGAGATATTTAATATTATCAAGCCAATCTAGAACACCAATTTCAATATCATTAAGCAATTTACAAACGATTTTTGCCTTGCGAACTGGTGCTCCATCGTGCATAAAGTTTTCTTATGCAATGCCAGTGTCGAAGGAGATTTTTCATTTAGCATGGCTAAATATCGTCCACCAGTGATGGTTGTGTTCTTAGGAAAAAAATATAGTCCTAATACAAAAATAGCTAAAGCAACCCCAAACTATCACATTTGGAGGGTATTTCATTGTTTTCATGGTGTACTTAGAGACCATCCTACCTGAGCCACGTGGACGGTGCACCATTCTTGGACAACTTCTGAATGTTAAAGAGGAGGATTCATCACTGAAGAGTACTGTTTTACAATCCTCAACAGTTGAATGGATGTGCTTTTTACAAAACTCACCTCTTTTCTTGCACCTTTTGGCATTAAGGAAAGGTTTCTTGGCAGCATGCATAAATGCCAACCCTAGCTCCTTTGACAGCTGATATCGAATTGTGCCCTCAGATACATCTTTAAGCAAATTATCATGCTAAGACTTAAATTCTTTTCCTACGAATGTTGGTTTCATTAACGCTGCATGTTTTATTAATTTATCAGTAAGCAAATTCGCCATTTTAGGTCTCCCACTACCACATTTTTGGACTGGAGTACCAGAAATATTATCACTTATATGGCAGCAAACCCATAAATTTACAGTACTTTGAGATACCTATCTCTAAATCTTTTGCCATTTGTCTTTGCGATATTCCAGCCTTATGTAATGCAACAATAGCAACTATTTTCTCACTTGATAGTTGTTTTTTTCGCAGCCATTATATGATTTCCTATAATACATCACTTTTACTAAAATGAGTTGTTATTTTGTGAACACACAGTATGCGCTGGAAATTAACGCCAGGTCCACTTACAACCGCTGCTAGCAGCCAACTGAGGTAACAGAGCACCAGCAAGCCATATGATTGCTCTACAAAGAGCAGTTTACCTAAAGTCTATATCTACATTAGAACATATTTTATATATATATATATATATATATATATATAATATATATATATATATATATATATATATATATATATATAATATTCTCCACATGGCTAAAATTATGCTTTAGATGTTAAAAGGGCTGATGCAAAATATTGATTAAATTGGTGAATATTTAGAGGTCTCTATGTGTCTCCATATTTTTAAATTTCAGTTAAAATATTGGAACATTTTAATAGTAGGCATTTATTGGTTGTTACTAATAAACTATCATATATTTGTCATTGATAACTCATTCTTTATGAATTACAATAATTCGGAAAAAAATCAAGATATTGCATTATCTGAAAAGTGGAATGACATTCACATACTTGGCGTATGATGCAATAATAATTGTTGTTTCAGCCTGTTGATTTCTGAGCCCATTTGTAAAGTGATGACGAAATAACGCACCCTCGTTTCAAATGGTGATGTAATCACACCATTTCCTACATAAGTCAGCGAGGATTGATTAATTGTTCACTTGTAGTTTGAATTTTAACAATTGACTTAATACAAGTTAATACAAGTGCTGGTTTATGCAGGTATATATATATATATA
Source organism: Ceratothoa steindachneri (assembly GCA_963969495.1). Classification (NCBI taxonomy): domain Eukaryota; kingdom Metazoa; phylum Arthropoda; class Malacostraca; order Isopoda; family Cymothoidae; genus Ceratothoa; species Ceratothoa steindachneri. The sequence goes on along the minus strand of OZ018322.1, from coordinate 156,650,206 downwards.
ATTATTTAGGTAAGTAATATACTTTGTTTATTCAATGCATAGATAATTTGCAGTTTTTTATCAATATCAGGACTAACTTAAAGAATATTATAATTATATGTTAACACACTTTATGTTTATATTTTAATTCATAATATATATATATATATATATATATATATATATATATATATATATATATATATATATTCAGTAAGAAAGACAAAACGAAGAAGGCGGGTTCCATCATTAATTCCAACGTTTCGGGTTATTACAAAACCCATCTTCAGGAGCTAAAAACAAATTCTAAATGAGTAATCTAAGCCTAAAAACATGAATAACAGCACAAGTTCAAAGTTAAAAAACACAGATCAGAGAAAAACACAAAAACGGAGGTAAATATATAAAATGAACGTTACGTTAATGAACACACAAAATAGTGAGGTAAAGAAAATATTTGTAAAGAGATACTATCAATTAAGGACAAACAAAGTAAACGTAATATTACAAAATTAAACAATTGAAATGAAAAAATAGAGAATTGGATACAAACAAAAGGTAAAACTAAAATATAGACACTGAAATATTACCTTACATGGTCGGATCACAATGACGAGTGAAAAGAGAAAGGAATTCAAAGAATGAATACAGCTTGGTTAAGTTATAAACAGAGGAAAAGATGACGTATCTTCATTTAAATTTAGGTGGTTGTATTTAATACAGAGTCCTGTTTTCTTTGCTAGCTTTGCCATCACGTCCCTATTTACTAATATTCCCCTTTAGGCAACTATAAAGATTATTTTGACTTAAGCCTTTCCAGATATAAATGCCCTCTTTAATGGTTTCATTTTTTTCACAATTTTCGCAGTTATTGCATCTAGCTGTCAAGGACAACTATTTCACTTTTAATGGCGTGGTTTATCATCAAATTGAAGGTGTTGGGATGGGAAACCCACTAGGTCCGATTTTTGCAAATATTTTCATTAGGAACTTTGAAAATAGACTCTTCCCTGATTACCCTTCTCAATTTCGTCCCTTATTCTACAAAAGATACGCTGACGATACCTTTGCGGTTTTTTCTTCTGGTTCTTGTTCAAAAAGGTTTTTCGATTTTATAAACAATTTACAGCCTAATATTAGTTTCACTCAAGAATATGAGATTAATAATATGTTGCCAGTTTTAGATGTTAATGTCTCCCGTACCCCTTCCGGCATTCAAACGTGTGTTTTTAGAAAAACAACTTTCACAGGGCAGGGTTTAAATTTCTTTAGTTTCTGTGATTTATCATACAAAATTGGCGCCTTTGAAACACTCCTCTTCAGAGGTTTTAATTTGTCTTCCACTTATTTTAGTATGCATTTTTTAAAAGAATACTTTGTAAAAAATTATTACCCCTTAACTTTAGTTGAAAGCTGTATTAGGAAGTTCCTCTTCAGGCTTTATAACACCTCCACTTCTTTTAATGTCCCAAAGGAAATCAGGTATGTCTTGTTACCAGACATCAACTTTTGTAATGACCTTCTGCGAAAACGTTTAATTTCCAATTTTAGAAAATTTTATTGTCAAATTAATTTTAAACTTATATTCATTAATAGCAACAATATTGGTAATTTCTTTAAATTGAAGGACAGTATTCCCACACCATTTAGATCGTGCATTATATATAAATTCATTTGCCCTAGCTGTAAGTTGGAGACCTATATAGGGAGCACAGTACGTGCTTTTCAGTCCCATTTTTGTTATCACATGGTAATTAGCCAAAGAACCGATGAAACATTAAGTAACAAAGAGTTTTCGTCCATCAGGAAACATGCTATTGATTGTAAAACAGATGTGTTCTTAAATGATTTTTGTGTCTCAAAATTCGCTAAATCTATTTCATCTCTCCGCATTAAAGAATCACTCTGTATTAAATACAACCAGCCAAATTTAAATGAAGACACGTCATCCTTTCCTCTGTTTATAACTTAACAACCAACCAGCTGTATTCATTCTTTGAATTCATTCCAGTTTTTACTCGTCATTGTGATCCGACGATGTAAGGTAATGTTTCAGTGTCTATATTTTAGTTTTACCTTTTGTTTGTATGCAATTCTCTATTTTTCCATTTCAATTGTTTAATTTTGTAATATTACGTTTACTTTGTTTGTCCTTAATTGATAGTGTCTCTTTACAAATATTTTGCTGTTCTTACCTCACTAATTTGTTTGTTCATTAACGTAACGTTCATTTTATATTTTTAACGTCGTTTTGTGATTTTCTCTGATCTGTGGTTTTTAACTTTGAACTTGTCCTGTTATTTATATTTTTAGTCTTAGATTACTCATTTAAAATTTATTTTTAGCTCCTGAAGATGGGTCTTGTAATAACCCAAAACGTTGGAATTAAAGATGGGACCAGCCTTCTTCGTTTTGTCCTTCTTACTGAATATATATATATATATATATATTTTTTTTTTTAATTAAGCATGACTGCCGTAATTTTTTACAAACACAAAAGCCTATCTATTTATGTCAAATAAAAGCTTTTTCTTTCATTAATATTGTATATTTAGATATTTTAGAGTATAAAAAATTCCTTTTAAGTATAACTAAATGGACGAGAACCGTGAGTTCACTCAGTTACAATAATTTTTTATTTCTGTTGTTTCAGATTATGGCTGGAAGTACTCGTTCATTTTCGGCAGTCTGGCTTTTAGGACATCCTGCTAGTGAGCTTTCATATGTGGTGATATGCTTCGTGTTGTTCAGTATCATCATCAATCAATTTTAAACAAAGTTACGACCTCACTTACCAAAAAGTCATAAAAGTATCAAAAGAGCGCGAATTCCCATACAGCGAATAGACTTCTGCTTTAGGAAACTCTCAAGGTTGTATGAAGAATACCTTTCTTTGAAGAAGAACCACAAAACCGAACTGTACTCATGTAGAATGAAAGAGCGTAGTTTCGAATCTACTCTTTCAAAACTTTTTGTCATAGCCTCAAAAAATGCTTTAAATGTGGTAAAAAATGATGAAGACCGCTAATTTCTGTTGAGGCAGAGAGAGAAAATTTTCTCCTGCTTTATGTCGTGCCGTGACAAGATTACTTTAGCCAAGGAATCCCTCAAAAGATATCGATATGAGAAGGCTTTATAATACAAAGAAAAAGTATATACTTCTAGAAATCAAGCAGAGGCTGCTGCTCATGCAGATTTCGAATCATCATCATCTGAAGGAAAAAGTTTAATTGCGGCTGGCAAAGAGTTTTGTCCACCTTCTTCAAATAGAAAAAAAACTGCACAATATAGTCCCTCAAATTCAAAGAATATCTCTACATCTTCATGTGTGGCTGCTGTTCTTTATTATGCAAATATTACGGATAGAAAAGCAATAATGGTTGCTGGATCAATAGCACACGCCTTGGGTCAGGATAATGCAGCTATGACACTTTCCAGGAGTTGTATTCGACGTTACAGAAAGCAAGTAAGAGAGGTAACATACAATAAAGACAAAGCTTCGGTGTTTGTTAAAGGACTGACCCTTCTTCACTCGGATGGAAAACTAATACCTGTTATTGATGGGGCAAAGGAAACCGTAGAACGAATTGCAATAATAGTTTCTGTAAATGGAATGGAAAAACATCTTAGTGTGCCAAAAATAACATGAGGAACAGGAGAAAGACAGACTATGGCATGCATTTCATCAATTAATGACTGGAATCTACGTGACGAAGTTCAAGGCCTTGTATTTGACACAATTGCATCAAATATAGTCCCACAAAAAGGAGCCTGTACCATAATTGAGAAAGTATTAGGAAGGGAGCTATTTTGGATTGCGTTCCGTCATCATATTTTTGAAAATATGTTATCATGTGCTTGCAATATTTTACTTAGACCTAAAGTTTGTCTAAAAAAGAGTCTCTCTCCACGTTCTAAAGAACAATGGTCGTCACTTAAAAAGGATTCTTTTTTAGAGGCGGATAGCAGTTTATTCGTCAATCCAGTGATGCATAATCTTCGAGGAGAAATGGTCCCATATTTTCAGGAAGCTCTGAAATCTCGTCAGTTGCGTAACGATTATAAGGAATTGCTGCGACTCAATCTTGTCTTTCTTGGGGGCATTGATAAGACAGAAATTACATTAAGAACCCCAAGAGCAACTCATCATGCACGCTGGATGGCTAAGGGTATATATGTCTTGAAAATATACTTGTTTAAACATCAACTGAAACTAACGGAACGTGAAAAGGCCAATATTACAGAGTGCTCGCTTTTTATTGCTTTAGTCTACTCGCATTTTTGGAATGAAGCCCATTTTGGAATTAATGCTCCTTTACATGTCACTCTGCTTCTTAAAACATTGCAAAAGTACCCAAATCAGACAATATCTAAAGAAGCAACCACAGCCCTTCACAGACACCTTTGGTATGTTGGAGAACCTCTTGTTGGTCTTGCATTTTTCGATCATAGAATTAATGTTGAAACCAAACAGAAGATGGTCTCCAATCTCCAACGTAATGAAAACACCAAAGTTGTTCACCGATTGTATCTTACAAAAAACATTGAGGATTTGGACTTGCATGAAGTGGTAAGTCAACAACTAATCTAATCTTCAGTCTCCTATTGAAAGATGGATACAAATTTGCAGAGGATACATTCCTGAAGACTAACCCAAGTTCATGGGAAGAGAATACATGCTTTCAAGAATTTCAACGTCGAGCGATTAACTTAATGGTTGTTAACGATCTAGCAGAAAGAGGTATTGCACTTATCAAATCGTATAATGCATCTCTAACAAAAGATGAAGAACAGAAACAGTTGCTTCTCAGACTTGTGGCAAAACATCACAAATTTTTCCTCATGTTCAAAAGGATCAATGTTTAATCATCAATTTTAGTTATAATTTGTGTCAAGAAGGAATCATTTGCCATTCAACTAGTATTTGCAAAGACAGTTCATTTCTATCCCCAAAGTTAATTTACCAGCAGACTAATAAGTTAAGAGCATAAGGTACCCGTCACTCCCGACGGATTTGCATTAGCTAAAAGGTGAAATGAAGCGTCCTTTAATGGATGCCTAAATTCGCTGGCTGATGAAATGGCAAGTTTGCGGTCTTGAAAGTTGCACGCATCACTTTGCGGACAATCTTTTGGTGATTTGCTGCGTTTGTATGCACCTTTACATAGGTTCATTTAGCGGGGCCTAAACCAAGAACCCATCTTTATGCATGAGTCCTCTAAACATTAAATAGAACTAATAATTTACCAAGAGATTTATACCTAGTGGTTGCAGGGAAATTGCTTTTGACTGGAACACTGTCATTGTGAGTTTAGTTGATGCCTATTTTTTGGTGATATCCAAGAAATTCGAGTCAATCTACGCCTAATTGTCGCTTGTAGTGTCAACTTTAAAATATAGGCCAGTAGGCGGTCGAATACCTGATTTAGATGTATTAGATGGGTTTTTTGGTCTGGAAAGGATAACCCATGAAAGATTGGTCTAGACTTCGTTATCAAAACGCCGAAACATTTGTAAAGACGAAGTCAAATCAAGTAGCATTTCCAGGAAAAACGTACCGGCCAATCAGCGTGGTTACTCACGCTTTTTTTACACCTTACACTTCCATCGTATCTTTAAGGAAGGAAGGCTTTTAGCATATCAAGTTTTCAATATACGTTTACACGTGCGCTTTGAGCCAGAAAATCCAAGACAAACGGAATTAGTTAAGTAGCAGCTTTAGTGACTCTGTTTGAGAGAGAGAGAGAGAGAGAGAGAAAGAGAGAGAAAAAAGTCACGGAATTCGTACATTTTCCTTAAGTACCTACCCTCTTTAGAAAGCAAGCCCTCTTAAGTCGAAAAAAGGCCCTAAGTGGTGCAAGAAACTCGGTCGTAATTTCCCTTTTATATATCAAAAGATGAGTTGTTAGGTAGGAATGTGCAAATTTCTGTAGACTCTGTTTGAGGCATAGTTGTGAAACTGATAGCGGTGGAAAGTTTGAGACTTCAGCAAGAGAGTCTTTGGCGACTTCAGGGAGCGAAGAGAGGCATAATAGAAGTAATGTTCCCCTTGGATAAAGCAAGAAATTTTCACTGTTTTTCTTTCAGACGGAAGTCACGTAGAGACAGGCAGCGATGAGCCTCACCTTTCAACTTACAGCGATACAAAAACGAACTAGTTGACTCCTTCGCTTGTTTCCCAGGGATGAGGTAAGAGCCAAACCTACCCGAGGACCGAAAGTGTGCAGTGAAGCCAAGAATCTTACCTCGAAAAGAAATATTACCCTGCTTGTCTTTAGCCAGATTCATGGACCACCATGATGAGTCTCTCCATCTTGTCTTCTAGCGATGAGCAGGCCTAGGCCTCGTTCGACTAGCGCGAACCTTGTTATGTCTATCTATTTTATACAACGGTGGCATTAAATACTCGTAGCTCTAGCAACCAAAGGAATCCCAATCTAAGACGGAATCGGTTGTTAATAAAATGATATCATGAGACCAAGAACTTGTACCAATGAAGAGAGGTGGCAAAAACTCCTTTCAGGGCAGAATCGCAGGAAACAAGTTCCGAACATACTGGAGAGTTAAATTTAGCTTGAAATATAAAGATATCACTCACAACAGTTTGAAGGGAACCAAAGGATAGGTCGACTAAAAAGAAGCAACGTGAAAAAGAAGCCATGATATCCGACGTCGATAGAAACATAACTTTGTCACTGTGAAAAAGAGAAAATTTAATTAGACAAATCAACAATGAACTAAACTTATTTGTTACATCAAAATAATTAACAGGTATATAAGAAAAACTATTGCGATATTTTTTCAAAATTAAAATATGTAACTACATTGGCATAAACAGATGGCAAGAATATTCCCAAAAATGAAAAACCTTTCGTAGTACATGAAATGGGACCTTACAATAAATTATTCACTAGGAAATGCAACAAATTACTTAAAAAATATTTCTTTCAAACCAAATTCAAAATCACTTTTGTCAACCCACTTTCCATACGAAGTTTCTTCTTGTCAAAAGACAAACTTCCTCTAGAAATGAGCAGCCGTGTTGTTTATGCTTTTACTTGTACTTGTTGTTTGCAAGGAACCTATATTTGTAGTACGGTTCGCTCATTGAAAGAGAGGTTTTGTTCTCACATGGGAATAAGCCATTGCACTGGAAAAAGTTTGTCTGAGAAGGAAGCTTCTGTAATTAGAAATCATATTATACAATGCAAGACAGAATGTTCCATAGATAACTTCAAAATAATTGGTCATAATAACAATGAATATAGTCTAAGAATTTTGGAATCCCTACTAATACGTACAAGATCTCCTACACTCAACATAGATAATACCGTTGTTCCCCTTCTCATTTCTTAATTTTAATTACCTCATTCAACAACCAACCAACCTTCTCTTATATAACAACCAGCAAATCAAATTCCTATCCTTCTTTAAGCCACATCCTTATAATTTCTTCACTTTGTGATTTCTCCTGAACTTCATTGGTAAGCAATATTATACTGTAATTTTGTACTTTTGTGTTTTTGCTTCTTTTTTTTCGTGTCAATAGTGATTAAAATTAGATTGATAATTTGATTATCTTGCCTTTTAAATTCCTGAGTTATCAGTAATCAATATTATACTGTAATTATTTACTTTTGTTTGTATTTTGTTGTTGTTTTTTTCGTGTCAATAGTGGTTATATTAGATGGATAATTTGATTCTCTTGCCTTTTAAATTCCTGAGTTATTTTCTAATTTTTCATTTACCCACATAGTCTTAACCTAATTATTTTTAATATTTTTTAACTGTATTAGATTAATTATGTTTCAGAACCTGAAGATGGGTGATACGCCCGAAACGTTGTTCTATAAATAAATCACATGTACCTCAGCCTCCTATGTGTCCTTACCTTCACCGTGAAATTATATATATATATATATATATATTTAAATTTTCTGGGTGTTCCCAAGGCAAAGATATCGGAAGCTCCGTGAGAACTCTGAAGGCAAGATTCTTTTCCCATATGGCTATAAGTAATAGAACCGGTAAGATCCTTGAAACCAAAGAAATTTCAGCGATAAGAGATCACGTAATAAAGTGTAAAATGATATCTCCTTAGAAAACTTTGAAATTCTAAATTCGCACCAATGTCCCATTACCCTTCGAATCTTAGAAACACTTTATATAAAACAGCTCTACCCGAATTTAAATAATGATCTCTCGTCGGTTCCTCTCCTTGTTACCTGAATTCGTTTGGATGTGGGTAGCGGGGCGCCGTTTTGTTGCTTTTGTCGGCCGGAGCACGTAACACGCTCGTTGGCAAGGTTTCTGATTTGGTATATTAGGTTTTGCCAATTTTTCCTTCTATTATTCGTTTAAAATTCATTTTAAAACAGTTTTATATAATCATTAAATTCATGAATCAAATCTCCCTTACCTTAATAGATTTTAGCAATTATACACTCGCTAACTAATTTAAATATTTAAAATCCTTCCCTAGTCTCTCTATTGTAAATTTGAGCCCCATTGCGAAATATTCCTTTTAACTCTAAATTTGCAATTCAAAGCTAATACTAGCTAGTAAACTTCTAGATCTAAATTTAGCAGTGTGCTCTCTTAACAGTGCAAAATATTTCGTTTCGTTTTTTGTATTTTAAGCCTAAGAAGATCACCGTATTGTGGTCGAAACGTTGCCGGTAAATAAAAAGGATGATACCAGCCATTTTCCTCTCCTTGGGATTTCAGTTGAACATTAAATTTAGGCTCTCTAGAAGCAATCCTCATCGATATATATATATATATATATATATATATATATATATATATATATATATATATATATATATATATATATATATATATATATATATATATATATATATATATATTGTGAAATAGACACCGACCGTACAAAAGGTTTCTTTCCAAAATATGAGTTCAATTCAGTTTACCTTTGGCATAGAAAACTGGTCACCTTTCTCTTCTTCCCGCGACTCCGACGTCACTTTTGTTTGCTAAGTAAGTTTAAGTATATTTTACGTCTCTAATGTAATTTTTACGAGTTACATTATAATCAACAGCGTTCTTGAATATTGCGTGATTCCGCTGATTATGGCTTCCATTGTAAATATGATCAATGGGAAGGAAAACGAGCATGATTTCTTAACGGTGATCAGCGTGGGGATTTCTGTTTACAATTTACATAAAATGACGCTTAATATACGCACAGGCTATACAAAATTTGCGAATTCGTAAAAGTTATACTAAAGAAGTTTCGTTTTAAAACTACTGAATATAGATCAAGAAACATTGTTCAGTATTTTAAATGTTAAAAGGCGACTAAAAAAATAATTTAAATACAAGATATCGAAAGGCAAATTTGACCATTTTTATAAGTGGTTGTAAAAGAAAAACCTCTGACTCTCCCTGCCCAATTTATCGGAGACCACGAGCTATTGTTATCTGGCCATGGACGACGTCATTTCCTGTTCGAACATTCTCAAATTTTCGACTTCTGAGCACGCTGGGAAAATATTTCCATATCCTGCAAACTCGTTCCAAGCCTCACCCCCCACTCCCGCTGACGAGGTGTAAAATCGCCGCTATGTCTCGTCCGTCGCTGGTAAATGATGAATCGACTCCACCTCCGGATTAAGATGTCTGAAGCTTGTGAATCCTTTCTCCAAACTCCCCCTTCCCCTCCAGAATCAGACAAACAAATACTTGGGTTATTCTGTAGTTCAAGGAGTCCAGCTCTTGCACCTCAAGGCCGTCCTTCTCGTCCCGTGAGCGTTTGTCAAACAGCAACCTTCTTCATCCGTGATCCTACACAAGTCAATTGATAGCTTCTGTGAACGGCTATCCTTTGAATTTGTGCAACAGTCTCCTTTCGTTTAATCGAACCGAAGAAAATCTCCATCAATTACCAATGAGGAAAAGAAATTCCTCTTTCAGTGGAATTACAAGAATTCCCACATTGCCAGTCGAACGTCATCTTTGAAGTTTGGCTATCTTCATCGGAAGGTTGGTTCGGATCGTGGCCCACCTGCCACAATCGAATCGTTTCTCACTCGCCTCATCGCATGAAGGACATTTATCGAAGTCCTCGACCGATAAGACTGAAACTCTCTCCTTATTAGTACTATCAAGTTCCCCCTTTAGATCTGAGCCTAGTTACATTAATCAATTAATTCCATTTGAGAATCCCTTTTCCTAATAATTATCGAGACTCTTTCAATTTCAATAATTCCCCTTTGCATATTGTTATTCTTATTTTGATCTTTATAAATAAAATTATATTTTGTTGTTTCATCTTTAACTAACTTTCAACGATACTCTCGGCCTATTCAAGTAAATCTCGCCAAACATTTATGCACTGTGTTTGATTATTAAGGATTTGAAACCCAACGCCTCAAGTGTGACCTCCTAGTCACTTGTTAATCCCTGCGAACAGACCTTCAACGGTACGCGTTGCAGTAGGTGATTCGCCCCATTCGACTTACTGTATGGCCGTAATGATCGAGTCTCCCATGCTATTTTTAAGCAACTTTTCACCAATCTCCGCCTGGATAACGCAATCCAATCCTCCTATTTTTATCTCCTAGACTTGTGAAAGCGCCTCGAGATATGTACCAACCTCGCGTACCAAAATGCTAACTAAGGTAAATTTGGAGAAGTATTGAACTTATTTCGATTAAAAGGCTAAGGACAGAAGATTTAAGCCTGGCAGGGAGGTGCTGTTGCTACTTGCTACGGAGAGTAACAAACTCCTGACCCAGTGGAAGGGACCCTTTTCAAGTTTTAGAGGTAAAGGGACCAGTGGATTACCTAATTCGAACTCTTTCAGGAGATAAGGTTTTCCACATCAATATGTTAAAACTATCATCGCCGTGCGTGTATCAACAATATTGTTGCCCTCGATGAATAGTCCCCTTTGGAAGCGGTGTATCCCGCTTACCCCCTCAATGTCGTGCAAGTAATATGTATTAAACAAAATAGTGATTAACCTATACCATCTTTACCCGGACCCATGGAATCATTATCCCCCGTGCTGGATCTCTCCGCCAGGCTAGCGCCTTTTTAAAAGAGTCAGCTTAAGCAATTGCAAAATGGATTCGAAGATGTCATCTCCGAGACCCTCGGTTGCTCCAATCAAGTTGAGCATAACATCGTCTCTGCTACTCAAGAGCCTGTTCTCTCGAAAAATCAGATGGGCCCCCAGAACGAAAAGCTCACAGTTATTATCGTGATATCCCTTCTCCACAAGAAGGAACAGCTGAAGTCATTCGTGGGATCGGTCTCCTTTTGGCGTAGATTTAACCTGAACTTCGCTTTTATTTCCGCCTCTTTAAGTGCCCTCCTTCAGAAAAGATCCTCAGATCCCCTTTCATGGAATCCCGAAACGACTGCCAGATTCCAGATGCTCCAAGACAAGCTAGCGTCTGCCCCCATTTTGAGGCTCCGTAATCGCTCTAAACCCTCCGGCATGCAGAAGGGTGCGAGTGATAAAGGAATTGGATGCATGCTGCTCCAACATTTCGACGAAGGTGAAAGCCATCCAGTGGCTTACGCGAGCCAAAAGCTACTGCCCCATGAACCTATTTACTCGGTAATAGAACGGGAAGCTTTAGCTATAATATGGGGTATTACCAAGTTTAGCATATATTTAATAGGGAAAGAGTTTATTGTCGAGACTCACCATCGCCCTTTGTCGTACCTCCGAAATACTAAGAGCAAGAACGGACGTATAATACGATGGCTTTTGATACTCCAACAATATCAGTTCAAATTTGGTATATACCTGGTACAGAAAATTGTATAGCTGATAATCTTAGCCGGAATCCACTAGCCGACAATGCTGGCTAATCCACTAAATTATAGGTCGCCTGCAGACCCGTGAGCTAATCATGTATATATTATTTTTTATTTTTTTCAATCTATACAGTTATCTCTGGTCTCTGTAGATACATACTTATTTATATAATGGTTTTTTTTTTGTGTGTGTGTTGTATTCCATTACTCTTTTAGACAAAATTCTAATTTGGTTACTTAATTTAAATATTTTTTATTTGTCGACCAATTTACATTAAGGTTTGCTCAAATCAATATCATAGCCTTTTTGTAAGCCTGTCGAAGACTGGTCAGGTCACCCGTTTTTTTTTTGCTGCTGCCTTAATAATAATTCCTCCTATCCAAATTTGTGATGTCCTTTGTTCTTCCCTCTTTCTCAGCAAAGTTCCATTCTATGGAAGGAAGAGGTCTCAAAGGTTATTTTTTAAGGGGCTATGTGGCGACTGCCTACTTAGGCATAAGTCGCCGCAAACAAACAGCCTAGATCTAGGCTACTTTAAAATAAAAATTTGAAAACAAAACAACGATAAAAAGATAGGAAAATTATGAAACAAGCTCCGGCGTCAGGGGAAGATCCCCCTCCACCCGGCGTAGGAGCGTGCGACCTAGAAACAAAACAATAATAACAAAAAAACAACAACAAAACCTAGTAAAATAGAAGAGAAAAGGCCGGCCTACCCCCAAAAGTCTATCAGTCCCCCAGTCAAGGTGCACGCACTCGTCCCGAGTACAAGGGACAGGTAACGTGCGCGAAGATCACCCAGACTGGGACATTCGAGAGGAATGTGCCGAACAGTCTGGGAGACGACGCAGTCGTCAAAATAGGGCGCAGGCGAGAACTCCATCAAATAGCGATGCGTCATACGAGCGTGTCCGATTAGCGACCTGAAGCCGCCGCCGAATTGGGGGATAGGTTCATGGGAACAGTCGGGGCGCAATGGCATGCAACTGTAAGTTTCCTTCGATTGTCTCCCATCTTCTTTGCCAAGCAGTCCGAAGAGGTGCCCGTATTTCTGCCATGTAGTCTGTGTGAGGAACAGTGAAACGCTCGTCCGGTCGCAGAGTCCTCGCGGACTCTTTGGCGCCTTCATCGGCGCGCTCAGTCCCTGCAATTTCTACATGTTCAGCAACCCAGCAGAAGATAATCTCGACATCCATCCGGCTCGCCAAAACCGTGGCGTCACGGATATCGCGAACCAGAGGATGCGGAGATTCCAATGCCCCGAAAGCACTCAGGGCGCTTTGTAAGTTGCTATAGATCATAATCCGGTCTCCGAACCATGGACTTCGCGTAATCCACGGTACCGAATGGTGTATTGCAACCAGTTCGGCTATGAAGACAGACACAGCGCTTGGCAAAGCCCCGCTAACTTCAAATAGAGAGGACACGGCCTGGAAGCCGACTGCCACTTGAGATATGAAGCCATCTGTATACACTGGCACTGTTTTAGCGTGACACGAGGTGTGCTCCAAAAAGGTCGAACGCAATACTCCCAGCGCCGTACAAGCTTTGGGAGCAGAGGCGTGGCGACAAATAGCGAAATGAGGTACCCTCCAGGGTAGCGTCCTGGGCAGAACCAGGGGCGCCACCAGCCCAAGAGCTATATCTAGCTCTCAAAGAAGTTTCCTGGCACTAAACCAAAAGGGCTGAGGGTATGACTGGCGTCTCTCGGTGGCATAGGCACCCGCCAGATCAGCTGCGGATACAGTGAGAGCTGTTGGCGACTGAGGGAGGAGCCGGGTTCGCGCGTACAGGCGAGAGATGCACTGCACGCGGCGCAATTTCGAGTGGCATCTCCCCAGCATCGACCAGCAGGCTCTCAATGGGGGAAATGCGCAATGCACTTGTCGCAAGGAGAAGGCTGGTGTGGTGGATTGAATCCACCTATCGCAATAAACACTCGGCTGCGGATGCATAAAACTCGCATCAGTAGTCGAGCTTCAAACGAACAAAGGATCGATAAAAAAGTAGGGCAGTAACCCTATGAGCGCAAAAAGCTCTGAACGTCAGGGAACGGACGATTTTCATGGCGCGGGTACAAGAGACCCTAAGGCTGCGAATATGAGCCTCCCACGTAAGGCGTCGGTCGAATACAAGACCAAGGAAACGGTGCGATTCAACCAAATTCAGGCGCACCCCATTAAGAAACAAATCTCGGTCGGGGTCGAGCCGTGGATGGCGGCAGAAGTGCACCACCATAGTCTTGGCAAAAGCAAACAAAAACCTGTGCGCATCGGCATAGCGAGAGACGCGGTTCAATGCCTGTTGGAGTCGACGCTCCAGGGTTGGCATCTGGGCCGCAGCAAAAGAGATCGAAAGTTCGTTCACGTAGAGCGTAGCGAGAACATCTTCCGGCAGCACGGAGGTGATACGTTAATGCTCAGGACAAACCGTGAGACATTGAGGCCCCTTTCCTGCGGGACATCCTCTTCTTGCTCCTTTGGGCCAAAAAGGGCACCCCCCACCCGTAAGCAAAATCGACGATCTCACAAAAATTTAGATATAAACATAGGGAGGCGTCCCTTCGCCCCCATTGTGTGGAGAGTCTCCATGATACAGTATCGCCATGCGGTATCATAGGCCTTCTCCAGATCGAAAGTCACCGTGGTGTAGTGCTGTCTACGAAGGAAAGCCTCAAAGACAGCATTTTCAAGTACAGTCGGAGCAGAGCATCCGACGTGGAGTAAAACTTGCGGAAGCCGCACTGTGCATAAAACATAAGACAGATGGCCTCCGTTGTCCAGGAAAAAGGTTAATATAACATTTACCAATTTTTCCATTAACTTGCCCACGCAAGAGGAGGAAGAAATTGGGCGGAAACTGGTCGGAGTAGAGTGATCTTTTCCAGGTTCGCGAAAGGCAAGCACAGTAACAATTCGCCAGGAATCTTGGATAAGACCCTCCACCCAGATCCTGTTGAACAAATCTAACAGAAAGGCCATGCCTCGCTCACCCAGGTTTTGAGGTATGGCTTACGGGACATGGGCGGTTTACGCGCAGGAAGCTAGAGCGGAGCGCAACTCACTCACACTAAACCAGTCGTTGAAGTGTTCTCCGCCTCTGGAGGTAAAGTCCAGCCGGCGGCCTTCCGCGACATCACAACGTGCATTGAATGCTGGCGGAGCAGCATCCCTTCTTGAGAATGAGGAAAAAGCGGTTGCAAAGGATTTCGCACGGACGCGGGTTTGGAGATTGCGGTCGTATTCTGGTGGAGAACGGGAGAGGGGTCCTGCAAAAACTTGCTTCAAATCCTTTTGACTCGCTTCCACACCTCTGCTAAAGGGGTCTTCCCATTAAGTGAAGACACGTATGCCCGCCAAGAAGAGCGGCGGGCGTGCTTCGAAATATACCGGAACCTAGCCCTAGTCCGAGTAAATTCTGCGACAGTGAAATCGTTCGGGTGTCGCTTATAGCGCATGTAGGCATAACGCTTCTGTTTGAGGGCCCTCTCACACTTGGCCTGACCACAATGGGAGTGGTCGGCGTGCAAAATGGCCAGACGTTCTGGGAATAGTAGTCAGGCCGGCGGCGATGAGGTTGCCGGAGAAGAACTCAACGGCCTCATCTAGCGACATAAACTCCTCGACTGAGATAGAGAATTTAGTCATTTCCTGAAATGCAGGCCACCGCGCCCGCGCCAAGCAACACCGAGGTGGGCAAACAGGCAGCAGTTGCCCTGAAAATGATATTTAAGAGGAAAAGTGATCACTATCATAGAGGTCATCGACCACCTCACAATCAAATTCAGTCTGTGCATCCAAAGGGCACAAAGTAAGGTCAAGGCAAGAAAATGAAGCGGTTCTTGGACAGTGATGCGTAAACTCATTCAAGTTTAAGACACTGATCTCAAGCTCTTCGATCAGATCGGCAAGTACTTGTCTCCTGGGATTTATTGAGTAATCTCCCCAGAGAGGATGCCTGCCATTCAGATCTCGAAACAAAAGAAAGGGCCCGGCTACCGTGCCACGACGCGGCGGAATTCAGTTGACGGTGAAATATACGCAGAAATGATAGTATACCTCATATACAGGTGCAGCTGTACAGCCACTGCCTGAAAGGAGGTATCTAAAGAGAAATAAAGAACGCAGACATCATGATATGTGTAAACTGCGCATCCCCCAGCCCAACCATCCCGTAGCGGGAGAGTCGTAAGACCCTTATACCCCGGGAGGGCGGGAAGGGGGCACGCGCCTAGCATGGTCTCCTCCATAAAAAAGCTAACGGTGAACGGGACGAGACGAGCCTCCGCAGCTCCTCCCAGTTGGCCCGGAGTCCATGGCAATTCCATTGCAGGAATATGCCATCCAAGCTTAACTCGGAAAAGGCGCGGGGGCCCTCCTCGAACAGAAGACCCTCACGGGAATAGCCTGACTCTTCCCGGAGGCAGAATCCCGAGCGCTATTGGCCGAACAAAGTGCTGAAGTCGATGTCGCCTTCAAGGACTTATTGGGTTCGGTTAAGCTCGCCATTTAGTCTTTTCCTCCCTCCGTTTCGCAACCTTAGGCGGGCGTTGCGCTCCGGAGGCAGGGGGCCCTCTTTTCGAGGAACTGCCGTCTCTGAGCCACTCGGTTCACCACTAGACGTGGGCGAAGGAGCCGAAGCTCTTTTGTTGCTGTCCTTCTTTCGGGGGATAGCTTTAGGAAGCCCAGAAGATGGCCTTGCGACCATCTTCAGGGATGTTGCCTCCTGTGAGTCTAATGACTCGCTTGAGGCGCGTGGCCGTTTTGCCTTACGGGAAACGGTCACGCTGAGGAAAGTGGGGGGAGCCCTGGTTTTATCCGGGGCTGGAGGTGAGCTCTTTTTGCCGCCAGCTTTACCAGGGGAGTTCCGGGGTTAAGTAGAACCCACAGAAGGGCTCCGAATGGGCGCGGAAACAACCGTGCTCGTTGGCCTGAATGTGCCCGAAGCAGAGGGTGCCTTTCTAACTATTGAGGTATAAGACGTCCTAGGCAGGCCTGGGCGCGCCAGGACCAAGTCCTTAGTCTCGCGGAGTGAGAGTCGATCCTGGGCTTGAACGGCCATGATTTCTTTCTCAAGGAGATATCCACCACATAGCTTCTAAGAAGCGGGGTGCGGCTCTCCGCAATTGACACACTTGGCCACACACGATTTAGAGTTATCGTGTGCGGCCTTGGAGCAATTTACACAGACTTCGGGTGACCCTGAATTTGAACGTCTACAAGAATGATTCGTATGGCCGTAGCGGTGACAGTAATAGCATCGCCGCGGCAGTGGGACGAATGCCTTCACGCGGTAGCGGTACCAACCGGCACGCACCGACTCAGGGAGCTTGTCAACGAGTTCTCTCGCATAAACTTCTCCTTCCACAAAATTCTTCGTAGAGGGTGGCGTCACACTCACCGGGGTGCCATTAAGTGTCAGAAGACCATTTATCTTGGCCGCCTTGGAGGTAGCCGCCGCATCCACCAAAAGGCTCCCGTCCGAGAAAAGGGTCCCTTTCGGGTCTCTTCCAATTATTCTAACTCTTGCTCTCCTCTGATGGATCATCTTGCCCGTGGCCAATATGCTCCCATCAGTGGAGCGAATTACGAGAAAGCGTTTAAAGCCAGTGGGCTTGAGAACGCCAGGTAGCCTCTGAATTAGGGGCCCCAACGTTATCGAGGCTCCGCACCTGGGTGGCAGAGGGGCCTGATGTGCCGATCCTGGCTTGGTCGCTTGCCAAAGTGTCAGCAGACCCATCCCTCCCCGCAGCCCCCTCGGATGGATAGTAGCCCAGAGTCTTTTTAGTCTTTTTTTGTTCTTTTTTTTGGATTGGAGGGCGGGGAATGAACCCGCTTCTTACCCCTGCTGGTAGCAGCCCCCTAGTCAGATGGAATGGCCTCAGCTAGGTCAGTTTCCGAAATGAAGAAGGTCCTGGCAGTCGTAGGGGCGCCAGTTGGATGAGATCTCTCCCCTCCTTTTACTGGTTTGGAAACCCAAGCCGTTTGAGTATGCCTTTGCATGAGGGCGGATTCGGGTTCAGTGCTTGGCGCTGAGCCCGGATTCCCTCCCATGGAAGGCCCTACAGTCTCAGGCTGGGTTGCCTCAAGGACCATGTCTTTCTCAGGGGTGGCTTCTAATTGGCCATCCCACTCCAGGACATCGCAGGTCCCGTTGGCATTATTATCACTAGTCTAGTGTGGGGAGGCACAGGCCTTGACTCCGCTAAGGTTTAATATTCTTGCCAACAGGTCTTTTGACGGAAGCGAACGACGGGGACTGCCTTCCCTCTCCCCATTAAGGGGGTTTGCCCTACCGAGCCGCTTCGGTTGGGAGCGGTCAGCAATGGGCTGCCTGCTTGCTTACTTGGCAGTCTCCTTGAAAAGAAAAGAAGGGATAACTGCTGGAAATAGTGAGGTGCCAGAAAGCACCTCCAGAGAAGGGGCTGAGGGTGAGTCTCTTACACCCGTAGGCGTAGGACAGGATCCTCTTCGGTTAGAGAAATATGGAGGGCCCCCTGTGCAAGCCCAGGGGGAAGGACCTCCATTATTCCTGTGGAGCTGCCCGAGGGTGGCTCCGACGATGGAACTGAGGAAATTAAGGGGAGATTTTTTTCTTCTTCATCATTGGGCATGATGACGTTTTTTTAATTAGGGATGCTACAGCTCATCACCACTCGCAGTAGCCCGCACTGCCAGGTGCCGCCATTCAGGACCACCCCTCCCACCTGGTATCCTGGCAGTCCATCGGCATGACGGCTCCACCTTGGACACGGTGTGAAGAGGAAAGGAAAAGAGATTTGAGGAAGGTATGGGTCGGGATAAAGTAGGTTGTTAAAAACCAACCACCCTAGACCGAAACTCATGGGTTAGGGAACATTGTCCCCTCGCCCCTCAGCCTCGATCCAAGACGTTTGGCGGAGAAGGAGGTCAGCATCCATCTTGCGAAATTAGAGGCTTACCAGAGAAAGTTGTGGGAGAGGTTGTATGAAAAGCGACGAAGTAGGGGAGAAATACAGGCTATCTGAAGGAAGGAACATACGCTAAGCTGGGGCCGGACGGAGCGCTGGATCCCGTCAGCACAGCCGCCAGGATGGCAAATCGCCGCGCCCCTTACGGGGTTCTCAGGAAAAAGGGACATTATGTAAATATTGATTGCGCGAATCAAATGAGTGTATTAATTAATAAAATGGGTTTGGGCTTTAATTTCTTCATATTTAACCTTCAAATAATAATACAAAAATAAAATTGAACTTTGCATTATTTCTATTAATTTTCTTATATGAAAAAATATGATAGTCTGCAAACCTTTAGCCATGAATTTATAAATCTTCAATAGAACACATATGGAAAGAAGTACCACAATTACAAATAAAATAAAACTATGTGAAAAATTACAACGTTGAGTCGGAATTATGGGCGTAATTAAACCAAACTGTATCAATAAACTACCAAATAATTAAAAATTAATAAATCGGTATATATGTATAAGATGCTTGGTCGGTTCCTGCGGCCAGAACGTTGTTCGCTCATAACTAACGGTCATTCACACATTCGCGTAAACTGTTGGACGAGTGCAGTGAAGCATTTACTAATTGTAAGACTATTATATAATAATATATGATATGGAGAGTGCGCAAAGCTCCTGAATCTCCCTTCACCTCCCCAAATAATAATAATCAGTAAGTAGAAGTGGGGAGATAATTTGTGCCGCAATATAAGAAATTTTAACACTATTCATCTGTATTTATTAGCGACAGGAATTTTTAGCCATGGCAACAACGGGTACCTACTAGCATATAATATATACTGAGTTTCTTTACCACAAATGTCAAATTACAATATATTACTTATTCAATAAGGTGCTTTATACTTTTGGCCAAGTGTGTTGACCTGGAAACTTTGTGGAATAACTGTTGCTAACACTCCCTTTACTTTACATGAATTTACATATAAATGTACTGACAAGATAAGAAAATTACACTGTTATCCCTATTTGGGGAATTTTACAACAACAAAATTCCCAAGACAATCCTAGCAAATGAATAATAAAATCCCTCTCTGTTTATTAATAGAGGCAAATGCATGCAAGATGTTTTATTTTTCAAGGAGAAATGAGACACTAAATTTTATTTTTCTGTGAATGTCGTTTTTCATTTTCCTCTATTAAGAAGCGGAGATGGGATTTTTTTATTAATGTTCAGGTGAGATATTATAATTAATTCTTACTATAAAACGCTTTTTTTATGTTTGTAAAATATTTGCTAGTTTTCATGGCATTCTCTCAGCCATGCTTTCAGAGAGCTACTGCTAGTGATTTTTAATAAGAAAACCAAAATAATAAACTATTAATAATATTCAATGAAATAAGAAACAGTAGTAAGGTTAATTTTATTAAACAAATTGCCTGAGACATGAAATAATGTCATTCAATTCACCTGTAGATAATAAAGAATACAACCACGTATTTTTTAAAAGTAAAGCCTGTTTTTCCGTTAATTAAAGGGATTCCATTAAACTACAAACGGATTCTTTAATTAGTTAATTTTCTTCAAGACGGCCCTATTTATTATATTATAAGGAGAGAGGCTAGATAAGGAAAGTTGGTAAAACTCACAATACTTTAAAATTAAAATTGGTAAGGGGTGATGTAACTTCTACACATTTCCCTTCTCCAACTTAAACCCTCTTACCATGAAGATTTTTTAATTGGTTTCTCTGATAGATTTCCTCGTTGGTTTGTTTTATTTTGAAAATTACGTAATTATTTGGCTTTGCATTGCGAGGTATTTGAATAAAAGAGCTTGGACTGTGAGAGAAACTATCTCAAGTGGGCAATACTCCAATCCAACCTTGAAAAGGCTTGTAACAAGACGGTATCAAATTTCTAGTAGCGCTCTTCGAGGTTATGGGCCTTCAGAGAACGGTTTGCTAAAACTGAGGAAATCTTGATCAAAGTAGGGGAGATTCTAGGCATACTTGAAGGTGCCAGCTATTATTATTAATGGTTGTAGGGCTTATCTTAAAAATAAGAAGCAAAATTATCGAGAGCATATCTACGAGAAGAATTGTATGGATGTTTTCCTTTAAAATAGGTGAGGTGAAGGTGAGTTAAAATGCGTTAAATGTATGTATATAACCAGTCTGTTTACGAGGAAACTCTTTTTGGGCACACAGGGAAAATTACAGGCGATAGTCGAGGGACACCCTATTGAGAGGAAAATGATGGTAATATAAATTGTAAGAGTCAGACCATAGTTTTAGAATAAACATTATAGGGGAAAGAAAGTGTTCTAGATATTGTAATCGAGTGAAAAAAATGTGATTGCTAGATGACTGCTGCGTGAGTTATTTCGACCGTAATTGTCGGTATTAGGTCCTTTGCTAGATATTCTATGTCTTACTTTTCCTCGAGATCACCTAGCCTTGGTTCTTGCCTTTTGTCTCCCACTTAGGGACTACGTGGTCTTTCCAAGCTTTTGGACTTACACTCTCCTTAGAAATCTTCAGAAAGCAAAGTGTATCTGAAAATTATCCTTAGAAAAAAATATAACTATCACCTCCCATCACAATTTCGTAAGAACAACTAGATTATGAACTACAAAGAAACCTCCTTAAGTAGGTTTATGCTAGAGAGAGTTTAAAACAATTCGTAGAAAATATCAACTCTCCTAAAAAGATTTATTCTAATATTCATAAAAAGTAATTTTTTAAAGGTGAGCTGCCTAATTCGGAAATGTAAAGTCCCATGTATAGTGTAAATATGCAAGGATGAGCACAATGAGATATAAAAATTTAGTCGATAAAATCCCATCACCTGAACCTCCGATCAGAGCGATTATAATTAGATAAAATGTTTTTACTAGTTTGTCAAGATATTAAGGCAATTCTTAGAAAACTTATGAAAACTACTTTTTTGTTTAAATTGTTCCAAAATTGCTGCATTAAATATGCCTATCCAAATTTTTGCCCAATATTTGAGCTGCCGTATTGTCTTGTTTTTTATAAGCTAGGACTGCGAAGGTCTTTTTAACTTAATATAGCCTGTCGAAAAAAGAGAGATCGAGTAAGATTTTTTTAAAGGAGTCGTGAGAAAAGAGAGTTATCGGGAAGATCAATGCCTTAGGCCCGTCGGCAAACTTCCGCCGAGATTAGCCGAGAGTTTCTTCCGTTCAGTTGGACCATCAATACCCCGCTGCCGAGCTATAAACGACAAAGCAGTGAGGCAGGGCTTAATTGCTTCCGTTAGCAAATATAGAAGTTCCGGCGAATGCCTATATATTCCACGTCATAAAATTAATCGTGGAATTATTCAGTCAGAATCTGCCCAAAGAAGAGCCTCGAAGACATACCCCCCCCCCCCTTAGAGAAGATCCCAAATCGTGGTGGTGAGCTATCTCTAAGTTGCTCCCGAGTGAGCCAAGCCCGGAAAATACAAAAGCTATTCGGTGGCCTCTTTTAAGGCGTCTGTGGAATTATCCACTGACGGCGCATATCCTCGAGCGATAGAGCATGGTGTCATACCGGCCCGCAGCTAGGATCTTATTTGAAACGACAACGTCAGGATTGAATGACCCGCCCAGAAGAAGCGCACCGTCTCACCCCCACATGAGTTTCCACCTTTGGTGTTAGAATTACTGCCTTACTTTCAATGTTTACAAAGTCGGAATATTGCTTGATAACTATTAGCTGAAAATGCCTGTTAGTCATTTTTGGACAAAATTTGTACAGGAGATGAAAAGTGGATTCTTTATTGCAACATTAAACGCAAAAAAACAATGCTTGATCACAAAAAAGTATCGTTCCTCTTAGATATTGATCTTTAACACCACAAGTCTATGCTTTACATTTAGCTGAATGTGAAAGGATCCATTCATTATGAGATCACAAATAAAATCAAGAAGTTATTGCATACATACCTATGTATGTAGATCTTCCGAATTTGCATTTGTTTGAATGGAACTCTTGAAATAAAACATCCTTTGCTGGTTAACAGAAAGGTTATTCACATCCTTCGTAGCAATGCTTATCGAAACGTGGCAGGTCTTTTGACCCACAAAATAATTGTTTTGTTAGTTGGAAAGTTAATTTTAATCGTCGATATTCTTCCAACTTTGCACCAGCTGATTACTTATTGGTGAACTCTTGAAAATATGGCCTAAATGACAAATTTACTCGGATATAAAAGAGGTTGAAAAGGATTCAAAATTATATAACGAATAAATTCTCCTTGAAAATGGCACAGCAATTTCAATGATGATGAAAACTACTTTTTTAAATAATTGTATTTTTCTATATTAAATATTATTTAGTATATTTTTAAGAATAGTAAACAGTATTTACTTGCTAAAGTTTTAAAGTATAATAGGAATGATCAGAATTATTAAGTGCTTCCTTTCACAAGGGCCCTAACCCTAAAATTTTCCTAATTTAGTAAATATGTTTAAGATTGACTAAGTCCCGAAAACATTTTATAGTAGGATAAAAAAACTTAATAGCCGTTAATATGACCTAAGAACAAAGGAAAACAAAGGGGTGAGAAATGCTACAAGCGCATAAAAACTACTCCTTTTTTTTCCATAAAACTCAACTGGCTATATTTACATAGAGTTCATAACCTCATACCTTCTCTTAATGTATGTCACTTGGAGGGCATTTATATAATAAAACAATCGATGCTCAAGAAAGAATAGTGTATTGTGTTTAGCCCACCCTAAAATAATCCTAAATTTAGTCGTAAAACTTTTCTTCCAGGAATATTTGTGATAAAATATTCAATAAAATTTACCCTTTATAAGCAAAAATACGAAATAATTATCGACTTCATTCAAATTCATGAACATTTTGGAAGAGAAATGAAAATCTATTTAAAATGGCATTGACTCATAACTCAACTAAGAGTATCTCATTTAAATGGAGATGGCATTTAATAATTAGCCTCATTCCTGATTGATCTCTCCTACATTAGCCCTTTGGTATTAAACTTCTTTTAATATTTCACTTTTTTGTAACAATGATTCCACAAAAAGATGATGAAATTTAAAAGGACGAAATATTGTTTTTTTTCTTTGTTCTCGAGGAATAATTAATAGCTGAGTTTGTCATAGATCTATATCATAAGTCACCTAGAAAACTGCTTTATTTTTCTGTTTTCGCAATTCTGAATAATGTCAAGACATACGACTATCGGAGAGAAACTGAAAAAGAGTAAATGTTTGCAGAATATTTTGAATAATTCCATATTAACTTTGCACAAAATATATACAACGAAAATAAAGGAGACATCTTTGCAAGAATGTAAACCAAAAGTAATTCATAATTTGGTAAAGATACGGAATTGCCAACTGTTTTAAAATTGTACATCTAAATTTTAACAAAAACAACTATGTAAATTGGGGAGCAGGACAGTTCCGAACTCTCCTAGACTTCTCTCGTTGAGCAATATAGGTATACCCCTTGGTAGCATTACAGTTTGATAGATACACCCCTCAAGCTACAATGAAAGCCTCGCAGAGATTCAACCTCTATCGCTCATGAAGTTTAAAGACGTTATATTACGTTTTTAAAGATTAATATCACTAATTTCATTTTTAGGCATTTAAATATATTAGGTATAGGATCTTCCCTAGTATTAGCCCCAATAATTTATGTAATCTTCAATTGCGGTCCCAAAGACGACTTATCGGGGACTATAAGTGTGAGGGGAAACAGAACCAACATAGAATCCAATACTTCAAAAGTTCATCAATGAGTCTCAAATGTTGATAGGCTATTCGAGCCTCATTGGGCAAAAGGTTGATAGAGACAATACCCAAATAACTTAGATTTATTTCCCTGCTCAGAATCTTAAATATTTTTAAAGGGTAAGGATTTGCTTAAAAGTGTTAAAAAGATCGGAACAATGCCAAAATGGATTGAAAAAAAAAATTACATGGATGAATAAGCTTACAAAACAAAGGGAAAGGCTAAAATTTGGGGAGCTTTTGCTATCAAATTCTTTCCATATAAAGATTTCCCTGAGTTGCAATGGGCGTCTCTTCCTTGGCAAATGGAGTGTTCTCTACTCGATGATTGTCAAAAAAACAGAACGGACGCTTCTCAGCGCCTAATCAGGCCTCAATGATGATTGAACTTTGGTGGGATTAAGCTTGGCAGCTATTGTCTTTCAGATCTTTATTTAAATTTTAATATTTATTCTTGTGTTCTGATAAATTCCAAAAATGCATAATAGAAGCAATATATAAAGTTGAGGGACGGGATGGACACAATCATTTAAAATGTTCATAGTCTAATGAGAGACATCTTTAAAGAAGTAATGGATAGAAGAATTTCTTATTATTATAACTACTCCTATTAGCCTCTCTCAAAATTTAGGTTTCAAACTCTACTCTTTGGATTATATTCGTTTGAAAAATTACCCTATAAACTCACTTTTCAAGAAAAGATAGAGTATGGCATAAATATGAGCATTAAAACCGTTCATCGCTTACTAAACAGAGAAAGAACATGAAACGAAAGCTGAGAATGATGACCAGAGACGCGAAAACATTTAAAAACTCTAACGGTCTCGTATGCCCAACTTCCTCAATTTGTTCTGATTTAATATAAAGTTCAGGTGCAAAACTTGTCAAATTTTGTCGAGTTCAGCTTTTCAACTCTTTTGACTTTTAATAAATACTCAGGTTTTTACATAATAGATATGTGATAGTGTTGTTCGGACCCCTTTATTTGGCACCCAATGACATTTCGATCTGTCTTGGTTCAAACCACTGGGATCTTTCGTAGAAGCTTTTCTTTGAAGCTTAATTGCCACCACTCTTTGTTTCCCCCGGTGTTCTTGGGACCATATCTGCTACATTCAAAACCTTTGTCTATAGCAGTATTTTGAAGAGCATAGAAACGTACCTTCATTTGAGATTAAAGTATTTGCATTTATATAAATTCGCCTGCGAGTTAAGCAGTTTAGTAAATCCTTTATATAATCTATGTAGAATTTTTTTTCTTTTACATATAGTGTATTCTTGATATTTTAACATTCAGATATACGAAAATTTTGGGGAAAAAACAGAATAATCAGTACCAGAAGAATCCGCGGAACAATACTTTCCGTGGAGACCGCGCAGGCTGCTAGATAGCACGGGTCTTCCCTTAGAGCATAGATAGTCACTATATCGTGTTTCTTGTCTACAATATCTGGAATTTTAAATTGCAAATTTGTACATGATATAGTAAATTAAATAATAATTTTATTAAAACCTCATTGGATTCGAAGGGGCAAGTGAGAAAATCAATAATGGCAGAAATTAAGAAATGAATCATAAATAACTGAAAATAATGCGCCAAACTTTAATACTCATACTAGAAACTCGTTAGTCAAAGACCGGCGCATAAAATAGAAGTTTGATATGTAAACTATTAAAATAGTAATAGCTAGTGCAGATTACTTATATTTATGCACATGTGATTCATTGTCTATGATAAGAGTGCATTTATTTACAAATAGGCGCTGGAATGGATTAAAATAAATTATATCAAAGTCCTAAAAAAATTATACAATTGGGCAAATATTTTGTTTTATTATTATAAAGGTAAAGAATGTTAGGTTTTATGGCCATATATTAAAAAAAATCCTAACACAAATAATATAGTATTGTACATACCTATAGACCAAACACATAAAAATTTAATATTGCGCACCTCACACACTTCATAGCTACTTCAGTTAAAAAAGTACCCTACTTTTGAAAATGGTAAAGTTGAGATCCCAAAGCTTTGAGAGACTTGTGTGCCCTCTAATCCCTAATGCCTGAAGGAATATCTGCGGCTATATGTCTTCCACACATTTTCACTTTGTCTAACTTCTCCACTTTCTGTAGAGATCTCTCCTTATCAAGCCGTTCCGCTATAGAGTAAAGGCACCCAAATTTTTCTTGGCTTTTCGGTCCACTATAAAACAAGAAGCGATGAACAGGTGGCGTCATGGGTTTGAATCCCATCCTTGGCCGAATAGAAATACAGTCTTTAGTACTTAGTTTCACATATGTAAAACCCATAAATAAAAAAAAAGACTCATGAACGAAAAAAAGAAAATTTCCAAGTTCAATTTTAAAATTTTATATTTTCCACTTTTCTCAATACCAATTATTTATTCTATCGTAGGAAACTATGATAACAAACTTGGAAAGACGTAACCAATAAAAGCCGTTTTTGTTAATTGCGAATGGAGAGTAACCCATTAAAAATAATCTAAAAGGTAAAAAAACAAAAGTGGTGAAAAACCAAAGAGATAAATAAAGATTACATATTATATCTAATTCCATAAAACTTCAATACTGTGATTTGAACACAGATTTATAAACCTCTCGAAACAATTTTGTATTATGATCCAAAGTAAAAATTTAATCCTTATAAGTATTTAAAATGAAAATCGACAGAAAAAGCAAAGAATTATCGCACCATAAGACACATGAAGGTTGATTAGACCAAAACATCTTTAATAGACCCAATTTCTTTAAATTTTATAAAGATTTACAGAAAGGTACTTTTCTTGAAGATAAACCAATCTTTTCTTTTATGGCAGAAATTCAGGATGGATTTCAACGAACAGATTGCCCGAAACACATATGTATACCTCGTCTATACTCTTGATCTCAATAGAAGCAGACCTATGTTAATCGACTTTTCTATTAATCATTCGCAAATTCACGCGCAAAAGCCAATTTCAATGTTTATTGATCGGTTTAACCTGTTTAATTCTCGCATGCGTATTAATACTTTATCATGCCGTTGCTTATCACTATCATTAACTAGTCCCTGCAAGTTTGATATCATGAAAATAACCTTACAGCAGACGGCAAAGTAGAGTTTCCTTGTCTATGCTATACGTTCATAAGAAAGGACAACGTTGGGGAAAATGAGATTATGTGACGATAGTTAACTTGCTTACTGCTCTGCCTCGTAGCTTATGCACGGAACAAACAAGCTTTCCCGTTTGTCCTTCGGTGACCTCAATGTAATCTAGAAGGTTCTCATCGAACCAGGAAGGAGTCCAGGTTATTTTATTCTTCGATTCCTTCACAGGCCCTGAAAATGAAGAAACTTACAATGAAACAACCAGATTTGTGGCACATACCTACTACACTTTGATAGGCTTGTGCGCCTTCCCATCGTGCACGCGTTTACTCATTTTTCCAACTTAGCAATCTCTCTTTCACACACCCACTAACTTAATAAATGAATATGATGAAAAGTAAATATAGCCTCTCCCCTAGAAAATATTTAGAAAAACCTTTTTATTTTTAAACAGGTGATGCTAGAGTAATATATTTTTTATTTAATGTAAAACGGTGTCAGCTTTTTCCGCAGAAACATTGGAATGAAAAATATCTAAAGGAATTGATAAAGATAGCATTGAAATTGTGTGAAAGATGTATAGGTATTTACTTAAGAAGTTAAACCAAAGGGAGGGGTGGCACGCAATCATCCAGATTTCAGCTTATGCAAGGGTGTCGTGGAGCGAATGTGAGTGTGTGAAAAAGGGCCATTCTCCCACCCCTTTTCTAAGTACCCTCTCCCTCCCTCTGTAAGAATGTGTGTGTGAATGTGAATGGGTTTGGTTTTTGTTTGTTTGTTTTTTTATTGATTAGCATGTTATTATAATTTTTTTTTTTTCTTATCTTTCCAGGCGCCATAATTTGGAAAGATAAGAGGGCAAGCACTTGTAAATTACCCCTGTAATTGAAGCTATAACTGTTATTATTATTATACCAAAGGCCATTAGTATAAGACAAGGGTTCCAGGCCATGTTCTGTCCTATTTGATTGTGTATAAAAATAGTTTAGCTTTAACGAAGGAGGGCTTATTAGAGCTACACAACTCGTAACAAGGTTACCTATCTTAGTCCAAGCTCGGAGGTGCAATTTTGAATACAAAAATTTTGTAAGTAAAGGGACTGTATAACGTGAGCCCATCTTTTGTTGTTTATTGACTGTAGTAACCCAAATTTTATTTGGGTTGTTTGATTCTTATTGTTCCTAAAATCAATTAATAATAATTATAAGTGGGACTTATTTATTTTTTCCTATATATATATATATATATATATATATATATATATATATAGGCTCATTGGGTGCACATTTACCTATATTTTTGTAAATATTGTATTTTTTTCGTGTTAGTAAAGGACTGTACATACAATCCGTTTCATTCTCCTTCGATTTCTCACGTCCGGATTAGTGTAGGAAGTGGGTTGGATCGATTGGGGTTAGTCTAAATTTTTCGGCCCGCTACAAGGGTATGTCTCAGGAAACAAAAAGTACAAGTATTCGTTAGTGACACGACAACTCTAATACAGCGACATCATTATGCAAGATAGAACACTACCTTTGTAAAAATAATAATAAAGACTCCGTAAAGAGTATAAAGGATTTTAAATCAATATTTTCACATTAATGTTTAGTCTAAGAGGCTACATTAATTTTTTTTATACCAACACTGAATGAATTTCATAATGTTAAATGAAACTTTTAAATTAGTTAATTTTCCATTTTCTCATTACTCTTATAATTAATGCAATATTTGACGAGGGAAACATAGAGATTTAGGACGATTTAATCCAAATACCATAATTTAGAAAGAAACTTTCAAAACATCAACACTTTCCCAAGAGAATTATTGTTGTCTTTGACCAAAGATGGAGAGGGAAGGAAAGGATTAACCTCAGCTTTTATGAAGTCCTTTATTGGCGTTTCGCTCGTCTCCACCTTCTTAAGAATGCAAAGAATTGAGCGCAACGATGGGATAAATACCTTTAGGTGAACATAAACCGTCACACCTGAACTCGTCGTTAATTGGTCAACTTTATGTGAGTAATTTTGAATTTTTCAGGATGAGTGGAAAATGGCGGAGAACCACCTGTTGTGTCGCGTAGCAACTTGTAAAGAAGAAACCACAATGGGATTTGAGTTATTCTGACATGGATATGAGAACGAATTCCATTGACTTTCTCCTACTTCTCTTTGCATTTGAACCACTTATGTTCCTCCCCACTTAATGTAGTGGTCTGAATCTCGCAGGTGTTCAAAATTCTTCACTTCACTCCGAATTTTGTTGACTTCATTCTCTAAATTTTACATTCAAAATGGCTAGCCAAAAGAAAAATCGATTGATAGCATTCTAGTTATTAAGTGGGCATGTGTTCCTCTCTTATGTGAAATAGGTTTTTATGCATAAATAACTACATATATTCATTAATATTGATAAAAGTTTTTAACTTCGTCCTTCAAGCCAGTCTTAAGAAAAACGCGGCCCCACCTAATTGTGGTAACGTTGACGGAGCCTACACCACATGATGTAGGATGAATCGCTCTCACCTTTAATCTCCCAAGCTTTCGGAAGGATGAGAACTCATTTTTATCGTGGGGAAGAATGCAAAAACAACAACTAGTTATTGTATTTCCAATAGGTCATTTTAATAAACCAGACATTTTGCATTTGTTATCAAACATTTTCTAGACATTAACACTTCTACTAAGTTTGATATTCTCCACTTTATTATTTCTTATGCCGTGACAATGGGAAATAAATCTTTGGTATGTTCCAGATGAAAAAAAATCGATAAAGATATACGATAACTTTTTCCTTAGACCTAAAATAGATACGCCTCAAACTATCCGAGTAAGTAAAGAAGCTATTAATTCTCATATGGTGCTGCCGCAAATTAACATTCTAGCATTAGTCCTTTTAGCTATTTAAAAGTTATATGAGTTTATACTCCACGGAAAGTACAACTCATGTTTCTGTCTCTAGTTATTTTATATAAATCCATACTGGAAAGAAATAAATGTTTCATCCACACAATCCTAGTCCTAAGATACAAATGAGCACGGTTTACTTTACTAAGCAAAAAATTATTTTTTTCAGATAGCTATTATTAAGCAACTCGTGAGTCTTAATTGATTATTTATATATATATATATATATATATATATATATATATATATATATATATATATATATATATATATATAAGTTTTTGTTTGCTTTATAAAAGCTGGCTTATGCTTTATCCTATTGTGACTGCGAGAAGAGCTCCCTCCGAGGGCTTAATGAAGATATTAGTTAGCTACTACATTGCCTTATTAACAGGAAAATTACTATTGCGCTATTGTAAATAGTTCTTGATTTATAACACCTAGCGAGAATGGATAAAAGTAAATGTTCCATTCTCTTAGAAAGCAAGGATAACTAGTAAAATAGCTGATTGATAGGCAAATCTTTGTTTGTTAGAGTAGCATGCTTATGCGTCATCCTCATAGTGACTATGAGAAGAGCTCCTTCCCAGGGCTTGATGAGGAGCTAAATTAGCTACAATATTGCCTTCTTAACCGAATATTTCTTATTGTGCAATTGCAAATAATTATCGATATATATAAATATAAGTGATATAACAAAACTCCTATTGCACTCGTTATAACTGTCCTCAACAAAAGAAAAAAATGTGTTTAAATTGTAATATTAATCAATGTCGCTGCTCTCGGCGAGAAGAGGAAGCCGTGCTCACGTTGCGGACTAATTCCTACCTCATGTTGTCCCACACTGGGTTGACGGACTTCAACTCGTCGACGTTAGCGTGATGGACTTTGAAGACCTTGCCATCGACATGAGCACATAAGTTGTAGTTGAAATTATTGATGACGGGCAATTGCGGCCGCCAAAATCCTTCCGAAAGAAGTTCATGTTCGAACTCACCCATTCTTGCACGGTCTTGGATGAGTGGAATGTGGCACCATCCAGCGGAAATAGATACTGTGCCTATTTTATAATCTTACTTACTTAGGGCAGGGCGTTCGTGGTCCAGATTTTCCTATACCACTGTAATACAATAAAATAAAAACGGAAATGAGAATAACCTTTTCTAGGGGTATTTTTTGCGTAAATCATGAATATAACATCCGTCTCTTTCTGCGACTCTCCATTTTCTCGTAAATTACCATCTTACTTACGTTATAAACACTGATCGTTCCGTAGGGATTAAAGGCAAATAGGATTGGGCCAAAACTGACAACTTTAAAAGGCATAAACGGATTTGATATAATTTTAATAGGCTGTTCTTAAGGTATTTGTCAAACTAACCTATGAAATTTATTAAAGTATAATCAATATTTTTTTCTAGTCATATGGGTCCAAATCCGTGGCAACTCATACATAACGGTTGATAATTTTGTAAATATATATATAAATGCCTACTATTTTTAGTCTTTTATTTAATATTTGTTGCTGTTATTATATATATTATTTTTCACATTCTAGATTTGTTTACTTTACAGTAGACAGGGCTAAAATGCCTAGAGTATGCAAGAATTCCTCAGACAGTTACTATTAAATATGTAGATCAGTTACCTTATGACAATGCAAGAGACAGTTGATTAAACATGTGAAGAAACTTTATGAGTTGTACTTTGGATGTAAAGTAGGTGAAGAGGACAAACACTAGGGTACGTCACATATATTGTGTCAGATGTACAAGTTCCCTTCCTGCCTTGGTGAAAAGTAAAGGGCCTGGCCCTGTTTGTCGAACCAATCGTATGGAGGGAGTCAAAGGACCATTAAACGGATTGCTAATTCTGCTTAACAGAACTTAAAATTAGGTATTCAATTTGTTTTATTTCCTGGTCTTTAATATATTTTCAAGAGATGTATCAATTATAAATACCAAAATACATACTATGTTGTATTTCTACTATTTCTGCAAGTGACAAAAGCCTGTAAAATTCATTTTTAGTCTGATTTTATTTTATTTCACTGCAGGTCGCAACAGAAAAGGCAAGAAATCATTCATGTATCCAGATTTTCATCTGCTATTCGCCCAGTTTGGCATTAAAATGAAATTTATGTAATACAGCCGCTCTCTAAACTACCAAGCAATGACACAAGCAAACGAGATGATTCGGAATCTCAAGATACACCATATGTGGCACAAATTAAATCTCACAAGAAACCACACCAAACCACCCAACTGAAACTCAATGATCTAGTTCGTGATCTAACACTTACTAAGCAACTCCTGGCCTCACGTCTGCAACAATGGAACCTGTTGAATGAAAATGCTCCAACGACAGAATTTAGTAAGTGTTCTACAGAAATTCTTTGCTTTTTCAAACAACTTTACTTATTTTAATGATATCATAGGCCAATTCAATGCCCTTGAGCTGACCTATGAACCAAATGATTGGAAGTTATTCATCGATGCATCTATTCACAGCATAAAAGCGGTTTTGTTGCAGATTGGGAACACCATGCGTTCATATCTAGTGGCCAACTCAGTCAGTTTAAGGAAGAAATATGAGAACCTTGCTTTTATTATAGGCCGCATAAGTTACAATTAGCATTAGTGGATAATTTGTGCTGACTTTAAAGAAGTAGCCTTACCTAATGGGCTGCAAACTTGATACACAAAGTTTATGTGCTTTCTTTGCAAGTGAGACACTAAGGTCAGATCATAATATTAGGTACGGTCAGAAGGGTCACCTCAGGAAGTTATGACACCTGAATCCCATAATATAATTCATGAGCAACTAGTTAAGAAGCAAAAAATCTTTTTTTCACTACTATATACAAAACCAAACCTATTGAAGCAGTTTAACAAAGCACTGCAACATAACAAGCCATGTTTCCATTAACTCAAAGTGATCTTCGCTAATATAAGTGATTCAAGATTAGAGAAAGCATATTCGTATGCCCTCAGATTCGTCAAATTATAACTGATGAAGACTTTGAGGTGACAATGAATGAAACTAAGCTAGCAGCCTGCTATGCATTAAAAAGTGTATGTAAATGTCTTATGAGAAAGCAGCAAGGGGCCAAGCGAGAGCCTATAGTGGATAGCCTAATCAAGTGCTATCAAGATCTCGAATGCAATATGTCACTGAAGATAC
Source organism: Ceratothoa steindachneri (assembly GCA_963969495.1). Lineage (NCBI taxonomy): Eukaryota > Metazoa > Arthropoda > Malacostraca > Isopoda > Cymothoidae > Ceratothoa > Ceratothoa steindachneri. Next base: position 156,616,517 of record OZ018322.1, on the reverse strand, counting down.
ACTTTCTTCATTCTCATCTGTCCTTTTCCCAAAGAATGAAAGAGATGTGAGTGATGAACATGAAGAGAGGTTCCATCAAATTATAGCGTTTCTTTTTGACGTCATATATTTCTGGTGGCACCCACTTTTAAGATAGGTTAGGGAAAGTGTATGCCATCCCACAGGTTGTAAAAGTCTCAAATTATCAGGCATTTTTCGAAAAGGACCTGTCCTTCTTAGGTTAGCATTGGTAGACTAACTTAAAAACCTCGATTGGATTAGAAGACTTTCATTACATTAGTCATTCGCTCCACCTAAGTGATATACTATTGTTAAGCTAATTGAATATTAGCTCTACCTCCTCCCATATAAATTTTGTATAAAACTCGTGTAAACTTTAAATCAGAGAGACATTCTGAGCAAATCTTTGATTTTGAATAAAGTTAAGGACATACAAATCCTTTTGCTCCTCAAAAACTAGAAAGTAGACACTCCAGGTGCTGTTACCACTCAGGGCTACACATGAAGCATTAAGTCGAGTTTTTCTGACCATTTAGCGTCACACACCCTTCTACTACGAGCGAAACTCCTGCAACAATCATCATTCAACGTCAAATTTTACCGTGTACCAAACTACCAGGCAGTACTTACTCAACACGAAGTATTCAATTGCGCCGACTACCTGATCCCTTGACTGTGACTGTGTGCCCCATCTACCAACTGATGGTCATTGGCGCCATAGCCATAGTAAAAGGTTAGAAGAGAGAACGGGAACAATAATCTGTTTTTGGCCACTCCTTGACATCTCTGTTAATTTTTTGTCAACTTTGACGTTGCTGATGCCGTAGAGACTAGTTAATCACATCGGAAATTTGATAATTTTAGGGATGAGCAACTATATCGACCAATTACCTAACTCTTAAGCCTATGGCGTTAATGCTTCTTTGACGTCTGTCACTAATTTAAAATGAGAGGTCATCTTTCAAACAGTACCATCTACTTCGAAGATGTTTTTAATTTATAGCTATTCATTGGACTCAATAATTATTCCTTGCTTTCGCAAATCCATCGAGGTCGATTATGACGGATGCCCGCAGTTGAGGGCATCAAACCTGCACTAGGTTTAAACGGCTAGGTGAATTGAACTCTCCATACAGCCTCTCGGAAGAATCAGATGTAGAGACTCATGAGAGACTTTTACGAGTGTCTCCACTCACGTATTTTTGTACAACTATCTTTTCTCCTCCAGAGGAGATACAATTTACGACCATAACATATGGAGTTTCGAGCACATTCTTTTAACGCTCTACATAAATGCTTCTAGTAAACAACAAGACAGTAAAATATTTTAAATATTTTACACTTCTAGTCCTTAATTTTCCTTCAAAACAATAAAACCCAAAATGCTCTGCATACCTTCAAGCTCGTGTTTTATTCAAATAAGAAAGATATACTCCATTTTTCAAGGGATTAAATATACATTATAGCAGCGTCAGTTTGATCTTATAACAAGAAACATATGTGTATGATGTCCTATCTCATTTTTGTAAAAAAATTTGAAACCACTTGAGAAGTATTTTAGTAAATTTGGGAGTGAAAGTTGCGAGTTTTGCTACTCGTATGTCAAGTATTTCTGTCAACAATTGGAAAGCTAAAATTATAAAATTTATCTGAACCAATGCCTCTTATCAATGCTTCCTATTATCAACATATACTTCATAAGTGTCGTCACTTGGAACTATGAAATACTCCTTGCCTGCCAATCTGAGCGCAACAGATCCATCAAGGAAGAGTAGAAGCCATTTTATTAAAGAAATACCAAAATTATTGATATATTATTACTAGAAAAGTCACGACATATACTCTAGTAACCTTTTTGGGAAGGATTTATCGCTAGGAATTAATTTATTACAGATAACCCTCACATTCTTTTTTATTAAGTAGAGATGAAGAAATTTAGCCAGTAGTCAATAATTTTGATATAGAGCCTGCATTCAAAAATTTAACGGCACACTCCCAGATCACGCAGCCAAGCAGAATTGTTCATCTTTACTGACTCCTTTATCCACCGTTTCTATGACATCCAAATGTTATCAACTGTCTCCGAAGTCATTAGCAGTAATTAACAAGCAAATTCGGACGCTTATCTCCAATTAATACAGACCTTGACTAGAAGACTGCAGTTGAATCAAATTTGTGTAAGGAACTTCTCGTGTCGACAGTACCAGGAACATAAGCAAAGCCGCATTGGATCCCGCGTTTTAACTGATATCTTGAACAAGTACAGCGCGATTAGAAGGAATCCCTGAGAGTTATATCACCAAATAACTAGGTGGCCGCTCTTCAACAATTTAATTCTTTGCCTTAGGAATTCATTGGAATGAAGTTCTTGGATCATTAACTGGAGATTTGATCTATGGTGCTGAGATATGAATTCCAGGCGATTTTATTAGAACTGCATCAATTCCTATCTCTCCATCTGATTTCTATTCCAGGTTTATTCGCAAGATGAAATCAATATCAGCGGCATACACTGATAAAGGCTCAGTTGATTTTACCTAGAATTTGTAGTCATTTAATTTTGGTTCGGCTATGGGAAGTAAAATATCCTTATAAATAAACCTTTGTCCTTGCTTTTCATGATGGTATGAGAACCTTTAATTTTTATGTTGTTCGAGAGACATACCAGGAGGATGAATTCACCATTAATATTCGGCCATGGCCTGAAGCAAAATACCTTACATAAGCATAATCGGTTATCAAACAACAAAGTTATGGCGGTTGCAAAAGTCCTTTTCTGCCATAAACTAATATATAAAATTCAGCTCTGAGAATTTAATTTGAATTAAATAAACATGTAAGAACACGTACACATTACTTTTGCAAGTCCCTGCATGGGCACATCTACGCATAAGTATCTTTCCTCGTTTGGAGTCAGAATTATTTTCCCCCGTACAATAAGTAGTCTAGGCACGGACTTATGACTATCTAAGCCTGTCTCATATAAATGCGTCAGGAACAGCTAGGCAAAATTTTCACTCAGCACAGCTCTAAATACGCGCTTACAGATATAATTTCTAATCAAGCCTATACATCTCCCATTTGGCGAATTTAGCCCCTATTACCATAAAATTAGGTTTTAAGAAATGGATATAGCAGCTGAGTGCAGCTTTATCTTTTGCGACAGTTGATTTCCTAAGGGATTTAGGCCCATAGCATAAAATTACAAAGACTCAAGCATGTTAGGTCAAGACGCTTCATCATTACAGGGAAAGAAGTCGTATCTTTAGAGACGTCTTTGCGAAACTATTTCTATGGTTTGTCCCTTACTCCTTTCTTCGCCTTTATAAGCCTCGCCAAATACTTGAACTGTGTCCTAGCCACCTTCCTTTTTCTGTGACATCTAACTCATAACAATTGCCCATGCCTTTCGCTCGTTAGGCTATATTTGTGTTGACTTGGTTTGAACAATCTACGAATCGTCTTTAATTTCCCGAGGCTAAGATATTTATCGTGACGTAGCACCGCTGCTTGGGGCGTCTTATTCCTCAATTTAAAAAAATAAACCACCTGTTCATTTCCCATTCAGGCCTATGAGCACCGTCTCTTACACGCGCATTCGCAAGACTTCTGCGAGCTCTATGACCTCGAGCTATAACATGCTAGAGCATACGGCACAAACGATGCACACCTAGCCTCGCCTAAAACCAGGGCTCTCCTTCCTCCACAAGCGTGACCGTTTCCCGTAAGACAAACCCTTAAATGTTGCAAAGTGGCCGTCCTTGGGGGTTGCTAAGGCTGCCACCCAAGAGGAGAGCAACAAAATTCAAGGATCTGCTATCAAGCTCTTACCCAAGGCATCACTGGATGGTTCAGAGAGAGTGGATCCTCCAAATGAGAGACCCTAGGCTCCGTAGGCGTCTCACCTGTAAAGGTTCAGATGTTGAAGGAGAAAAAAAGATCGTATAGCAAGCCAAACCTGCCCCGGTAAGTCGTCGAATGCGACCACGCTTTAATAGCCTTGTTTGGTGAACAGCATCCGTTTAGCTTACGGCTATTTTCTTGAGGGTCTTCTCTTTGAAAATAGATCACTCGTCTCTAAGGAGCTAGGCCTGAATGGCATATTCTTTCAATAGAATTGGTGTGGTCTCAAGATCAACTGGAAGAAGCTGCGGAGGCTCGTCACTTACCGTTTTCTCTTAGCTATCTTTTTGCAGGAGACCATGCTGGCGGCGTGGTCCCTGCCCACCCTCTTGGGGTAAAAGGGTTTTTGCGACCATCTCACTACGGTATGGGTGCCGAGCAAGAGGATCCGCCAGTTCCGACCAGCATTATCTCTCCGTTCTACTCTTTGCTTTAAATCACTCGTTTTAGGCATTAGTAGGGCAGCTGCACTTGGATAGGAGTTATAATTTAGTTCTACGTACATTACACTATTAGCCGACTTCTACGCGGGGGACATCTGCGGCATCCTAGCCCGATTGTCAATGCACTTTTCTCCTGCTCAGGGATTTGAATGATAGACATACAATCTTGTGAGACTACGTAATTAATCCAAAACGTCAGGTCCTCGACGTCCTGTTCTGCAAGCTGGAGTATGCACATCACTGCCTAAGAACCGGTTCTTTTTCCTCTCGTAATATATCACTGTATTCTCCGGATTCACAGCTCGATTTGGCTTGGGAGGTGGTTAATGAACTACATGGTAGTAATTATTTTCCCATTTAAATATCGTTTTCTGGGCCGCTGCCGCCTGAAATACCCTCCCGATTGTGCTTATTGCAAGCGCAGTCGTACGTATTTGATGAACTGAGTGATTTATCTCTCCAAGTTGAAGAGTTTGAATCGTTGGCTGAGGCTGTTAATTTCTCCAGCAACCTCATCGCCATGAGCATAACTACTATTGCTAGAGCCTCTGGCTGTTTTGCAAGCAGAAAGCTGCCGTATTGTTCAACCGTATGTAAGATGGCCCTCAAACAGGAGCGTTATGTCTATATTAGCTATAAGTACAGTCACTGTCAGTGAACTACATTGAGCTACGGCTAGGTTTCCATATCTTTCGAAGCACGCCTGCAACCCATCCTGGAGTAGATACGTGTCTTTACTTAACGGGATTAGGTGTAAGTTCTCGCGGGTCCTATCTCCAATTATCCAGGGGAACGGAACCGCAATCTCAGTCCCGGGTCCATTTCTGAGTTCTTCATGACCGTTTTTTTTCGCATTCCCTCTCCAGGTCAGTACTTAGCCACCATTCACTGCACGAGGTAATGTCGCTGAAAACCGCCAACTGGACTTTAGCTCAATAGATGGAGAACCATTTTAGGACAGGTTTACATTTCGTGAGATTCTGTCTACTCTACATTCATGTGCGGAGACCAAACTCGTCCTAAGATGTTTGGTTTGCCATTGTTAGTTAGCTAGGTTAACGAGGCATGGTTATTCTCTGAATTTGTTCAAAGGGATCTAGACAGAGGTTTTCTTCCTAGAGTCGTGAATAATGGCTACTGTGTTCGCTTTTGGAAACTTCAGAGCGATCACTCAAAATCGGCTGGTTTCCACCCAAACCCTTTAACCTCCAGTGAGGGAAAGTTTATGGACAAAATGCTAAATGTTAGATAAGCCTTTGCCTGGACAGTGAAGCATCCCGTTTTATGCTAAGTGCAGGTTCCGAACGTTCTGCTACACGTCGAATGGTCTGCTTCTACTTGAAAATGCCATTTGGAGGCCATTATTTGTAGCTAGCACTAAGCCACGGTGTTTTTTTATCTAGAAAAAGCCTTTGAGTACACCTGGCGAAAGTGGATCATGGAGAATCGTCACACTATGTGGATGAGGAGACGCCTCTGCCCTAATGGAGCAGGAAGAGGTTTTCCCGCAGGGAGGTGCATTAAGTGTCACCTATTGCCCTTAGCCTCAATGTATCACGTCGTTGCTGACGGAAGATGTTCTCGCTACCCTCTACGGTGACGTCATTTCGATCTTATTTGTTCAGCCTAGATGCCAACTCTCGAGCGTCGACTTTTACAACCATTGAACCGCATTTATCGCTATGCGCAAGCAAACAGGCTTCAATTTTCCTTGGCCACGACTAAAGTAGTAGGCTTCTGCCATCATTCATGTCTCCATTCAGACTCGGACTTCTTTTAAAATTGGGTTTGCCAGGAAGTGGTTGATTCGCACCTTTTAATTTATTTTTATCGACGCAGGGCTCAACTGGAGGCTATTTTCGTAGCTTTAGGGTCTAATGTACCCGAGAAATGGACATTCTTCTTTCAGGGAAGTTCACCACATGGATCGCTTACTGAGCTACTACTATTTTGCTTTTAGATAGATCCTTTGTTTGTTCGAAGCTTGAGTAAGGATGCGAGTTTTATCCATCCCCAGCCGCGGAAGTCTCGCAGAAGATGGATTCAATCCACAACACAGATCTACGCTTGGCAACTGCTGCCTTCAGCAGGTTTCCCATGAAGAACAATGGCTCTCCCTGCATCTGTAGCCGATTTAAACTGCTTCTATGCCGCAGTGATACGCCCTAAGCATTTGCGCTCTGGGTTCAAGGAGTGCCAAAGCTTCAGCAACAACATGATTATTGCCTTGGCTTTTGTGGAGCCTATTTTATGTCAAGAAGCTTCCGTGCTTGTGTTTACTGACTCAAAGTCCCATGAGGGGTCCAGTTTCCACGCTGCAACCCCTCTGTTTGAAGTCAACGGGCAATCTGGTTATGATATCCACGTCAGTACTGGAGATAAAGCATTGTGCACGGTTTGGAGATACAATTATGATACTTAGCGATCCACAAAGCTCCATGACTGCTCTCAGGCGTCGGACTCTCTACATACCGTGATTTTCTGTATCCTTATCGCCCCGATTGTAGCAAGCAGACTGGGTGTTAAAATTATCTTAAGATGGATTACTGGGCATCTACGAATTGCAAGAAATCAGGCGCCGATGAGAGCTACAAAGGACTGGGCTACTGAGGACTGGGATATCAGACCTAGGTTTGGATCTTGCCCACACCCTCTAAATCGCAGGGAATAGGTCAGCACATCAGGCTGCGGGAGCGTGCTTCCTTCTTCTGGCTTTATACTTCTTACTTTGTTTTTGATTTTTTGTTGTTTTTTTACTTTGTATTTTTGGTTTGTTAAATATTTTTATTTGTTTTTTAATCGATCCAAGCATTAGGCTGTAACGTGATTTTGGGGAATTCCCCCCTGGTAGACAGACAGAAGATTTGGTGTAAAAAGAATCTAGAGTCAACTGCTCCCTCATGGAAGTAATAAACACACTAAAAATTGAAAAACAATAAATAGCATAAAAGACTGCTGCATCTTCCAAAAAGCAATCAAATCACAATCAGGTGCGTACGGGCGTGAATCCAAAAGCAGAAAGAAGTGGTGGCAACTCCGCCTGTCAAGTTTCTGGGACACGTATTGCATGAGATGCCACACGAGAATAGGACATTCAGCAATAATGTGACACACAATCTAGAAAAAAAACCTCGCATCTTTAGTATAATGGTTCCATAAACCGCTTCGTCAAATGGCGGTAAGTCCAACCAGTGTGTTCAAAACAGAGACGATAGAAAATGAGTTAATACCGTGGACGCTTGAGGAATAGGTCGAAAGAAACCCGAAGCAATATTCTAATTTCTAGGATATGCTGCTCGCAGGGCTGACTTAATCCATACCCTAAAATGGGACAGATTATAAGTGAAAGTCCAGACCGGCTTTCAGTTGGTCAAGACAGCCCTTCCCCTAATTAGGCGTATGTCCATAACAAACTAGAATTCCACCCTAAGTTTATTTGTACATTTTCTAGACTCACAGCTAGTCCAGCCTCACAAAAACCGGGAATTAGGGGATGAAGAAATTGCATTGCCTCGTTGTCGCATATTGCTATTCATTAGTCGCTTGACACTAAAAATGTGGCGCACCAGTAGGCTCAGAACCAACTTTCAATACCAGAGTAGAATATTAGAAATATTTAGTCCGTGAATACAGGCGTAAGTCCAAAAAGATCATATTGCTTCAAATAATGGGGGGGTGGGCATAAAAGATAATTATTTCTTCCCGTGTGACAAGATGCGTGCACAATCAATTTATAACCCGATTTCTCCTGATACTGTACATATTTGTGTTCCTAGGATTTTGAGACGGGATCAAGAGTGGTATCCTACACGATTGCGGAGAGGAAATTACACCTAAATATTGAAGAAATTTCCTCTTCCTGGGCAGGAAACCTTTAGTGCATTGTTGACGTCCTTAGGCAAAATAGGCATCATCTACTTTAGCTATAAATCATATGAGAGTAATTGGAGACAAGGAAAATTGTTGAACACGCGCGTTGGGGAAATGCCGGAAACACAAGGCGCCAACAAGAGATCAACGTAGTTGATGGAATCTACTATTGCCAAAAAACTTTATGGTACAGTAGAATAAATCTTTTCTCGTAATTTTTGTTTTCTTTGGAGTAAATAACAATAAAATGACAATAAATTAGCGCTAACAGCATCTCATCCATGGAAATTGGTACCAGGGATACATCCTACATCGTCAAATATTTTATTTAAATCCACTTGAAGAAGTTGTTAGTTCTCTTTTCAAAGAGAAGAACTTGACTGAGATGGCCGTGGGCCGCTTAGAGCAAGAGTTCCTTCAGCTTCTAAATCTTCCTTTGTTAGACTTTAAAGTGCACCTTCCTTGCCCTCTCCTATTACTTGTCTAGTAACATTATATAGGAGCTTAGCTGTTTCCTTCTTTGTGATTTGTTCATGGAGGGGTGGTGGGAAAAAGCGAGCTCTGATATTAGGCATAATTTGGCTTGATCCAGTTTTGTAATAAGCCAGATAGGAGAAGCATCCAGCCGAGGGAGATCCAATAGAAGCGCTTTCAATGGGCACAAGATCTTATGCGCTCGTGCGTCAGGAAGTGCCAGAAGCGGATGATGCGTTTCTTAATTCCGAGACACATGAGAGGCCTGATTACGTATATACAGCGACACGACTCTCTGATTTGCCTCTCATTACGAAATACAATAGAGAGAGTGAAAGGCCTGTGTCATCTTTTGGAAAATATATGAATTGCTTTGTTTGATGAAATGGATAGATCCACCAGAATTGATCCTCACGTTGTATCTGAAACAGATTTATCACCCACAGCTGGGACACATTAAGAAAATTTTAGATTGATCCTTCTTTGCTTGCCGAAGGATATATGCTGTTACATGGGTCAAGCGCTGGTAATAATAGCACCTCTGTGGTAATGGTATAAAAGCCTTCACACGATAGCGATACCAAATAGCACCCACCAGCCCAGGGAGCTAATAAATTCCAGAGGTTTTTTCCTAGTTAAATTAATACTGTTTTCCATAGTACAAATTGAGGGAAAAACTAAATGTAATTATCCTACATCATATTAATTACGGTAGATGTATATAATTGATACTTGTGAACAAGAGATTCTTTGATTGAATATCAAAATATTAAACCAAAAATGTTTTACCCACTTCACATATGATATAGATTTGAACCCATGTGCTAGAGTTCTATATCCCATAAAACTTATTCAAGGAAGTAAGAAATTAACTGTAGTTGTTTTCCAGCTATAAATGACCTGCCATCCATTGTTAATAAATATGATATATTTATTGCCATCAAATTGACTCAAGTACAACAATATTTTAAAGGATTTGAGCATCGTACACCTTCGGAAGATCAGTTGTAGAACTACGAGTAAATGGTAATAATGAAATTCTCAGCGAATACATCCTATTTACCTATTTACTTATTTAATTAACTATATGGAAACCTACGCTAACCATAACAAATTTCCTAGCACCGGCCTCTCCCCAACATGCACCAGCGCAACAGTGTTTTTTCTGGTCTTCTTTTCCATTTTTGCCATGGGGCTCATCATCTCCCGATTGTACGATCCGTGTAAGTAGCCGAACGTTCGAAAGGCAAAATAGTCTGCTATTAGCTATTATTTTTGTATATCAGTTTATATTTATTCCTCAACCCATTTTGCAACCATATGATGTACTTCAAATGAAAAGTCAATGCTACCTCCGCTTTTTTCACCTAAACAGAATTATATGTCGTAATTTAAGGCGAATTTTCAGATAATCATTCTCTATATTAATTAAAAAAAGTAATCCTTTCGTAGAACCCGTTAGGGGTAATAAATATAAAATACAGACTTATTTTATGTTATAATCTCTACACGCGTGCGACTGTGGAAATTGGATGTCTTGTCTATAATATGGTTGGGGGATTATTTGGAATTAAATTGCCAAAAATATTCAAATATTCATGGAGAGAAAAATATAAAAATTTAAGTCTCGATTTCTTTAAGTGGGTGTGTTATAGCTACAAACATTTTCTCACGAAATCCAATGCCAATCTTTGAAAATATAATAAAAGACCTAGGACATAGTGTCCTTTGGTCTTTGGTCATTGTAAAATCACTCTACGATCTGAAAATTGAAAAAAAAAACATGAATCAATATATTCGAAATAAAAGATGTCTTTGAGAACACAGTTATAGAGGAGCAAAAGAAGTAAAAAAGAATGTCTCTAATGAAAGAAAGATTAAAATCAAGGAGACATTTTCTTTTCGCTTGAACCGCGTGCCACCATGTTCTCAAATCTTATTTTCGGTTATGTAAAGTGTAAGTTTATTTGGTGTAGTTATTCGGCTAATGGACCTTCTATACGGGTTCGATAAGGAACGTTTGACATATTGTATACAAAAATTGTGCCTGATGTATTGGAAAGACTCCAATAAGTTGACCGCACATATTAGGAATTTTTCTCTAAGAGGTAAATTGCGCTACCACAGCCTTTATACGTTTGATCTGTTTTGAAGTTCAGGAATATAATTTATTTCGTTGTATTGATGCTGGAGACGTTCCAATATTACAATGGACTTATGTATGTATGGGATCCATATTTCTATTGCATACTCAGAATGTGGCTCTACAAGTACTTTGTATACTGGAAGAAAAATATCTTTCAAAGTAAATGCAATATTTGAAGTTATGTATCATAGATATCTTTTGGCTTTTGTGGCGCTACAGAACCTTGTCTCGTAAATTTTAGATCGTTGAGGTTCAAACCAGACAAATCCTTTTCATTAATGACTATGTTTAAAGGTTCACTGCCACATTATTATCTCTTGTGAGATAATTTTGACATGTGTGATTTACATACATTACACTTTTCCACGCTGATTTGCATTTGCCATCTTTCCGACCATTCGATTAAACACAACTAGTCTTTATTCAACGTAGGGCAGGCACTAATGGTATATATATATATATATATATATATATATATATATATATATATATATATATATATATATATATATTAAAAAAAGTAAGGGTTTGAGTAAGATTCCTAAGGAACGCCACAAATAAACAAAGCACAGTAGGATCTACTTTCGTTTATATTAAGAGTCGTTTATGCACTACGGTGTCCAAAGTCCTTTTAAAGTCAAGATAAACTACATCCTCAAATTAATCTAAATCAACCGTTATGATTTTCTGAAAAAAACAACCAAATTATTCAAGTAAGTTCTGCGTCAAATGCTATAATGCGCATCATATTTATTCATCTGCATTTGCTCTATGACCTTCTCTCTCACAATTTACACTTCAATAAGCGGAGTTTTCCAGGATCCGTCTTTATTTCTTTTTTTAAATTAGTATTATATTTACTCCTCTGAACCCTTTAGGAATTTTCGCTCGCTAATGAATATTTTGAAATTTATACAAATGAATTCTAATAGTTCGCTTTCTAACTCTATATAAATACTAATTCCACTTTCATTTAAATTTATCGAAACTTGAAAGAATAGATTCTTCATTCAAATTTATTACGTGTGTTATTGTATGGAAATAAATGATGTCTGTCTTATTAAAAAAACAGTACAAAGTTTTCGATTAAAGTCTCCAATACGTGATATGGATCGTTCCTAAGGACGCTCTCGCCTTTTAAAGAATTATTTGTGATATTCTTTGATCCCGCTTGAAAAGGTGACGATTATAAAGGTATCGGCTTTGATTCTCAACAGAATTACTTGATTTCGAAATGTTATACAATTTATTACATTCCCTCATACACCTGAACTAATCTTTTTGCATCCATACGTGTAAAGTCCACCATTTTATTATTTGTAGTAAAAAATTAACGCTTAAATACAATAAATAATTTCATGAGGTTTAAAAAAGTAAATTTTATTCCCAATTGAAATGTTTTAAGCGGGTGTTAAAAAAGTCAAAATTTGAAAGATTAAAAGTTAAGAACTCTCCTCAACATTTCATAGAATTTCAAGATTGAATCAATTTAATTTGTAATCGCTATTCTTTGGCGTTTAATCATCATTAACTGGGTGAATGGGCTAAATTTGTCGATTTGAATGCCTCGTTTTTCCGGAAAGGTTTTTGGGTGTCTACGGAACCGTCAATGAGGTTGGATAGGAACATAGTATATTTATAGTAAAAAAAAAACGTTAGATGATATGAAGTAACGGAAGCAATTAATATATACTGATGATTCACACCGGTATCAAAATGCAGATGTTGTGAATGATGCTGAATGTTCTGTGAACACTCTAAAGGGTTGTAAGACGTGACAGGGAGAAAAGCAACGAAATTATCAAGCCACACCCAGCATAAAGGGACACAAAAGTCCGTCTGACCGCGCCCAGAAGACGCAATCCATCCAACAATCTAGAATTAGGTCGTGGAAAACCCGAATCAGGGAATCAGAGCGTTGGCGAGAGAAGTTGGTGTTGTATTCGCCACTATTAAACTGACCCTGAATGAAAACCATCTCTACCACTCGGTAATGGGGAGAAAATGACAAATTCTGACAGCCAAGGCCTAGCAGAACCACTTGACGAAGTGAAAGAAGATTTTTAACAAGCTGAACGATCTTGGTGATCAGGTAATGATCTAGTTCTTCTCAAAGGAAAATAGCTTCTCCCATTACAGGTTGCACAGCATCCGAGCAATAAGTTGCCTACCTAAAATTTATTCGACGTTCCATGAATCATGAAGATAATGTTTCCCCAACTGTGATGGTTTTTCGATTTCTCCATTCAGGGTGACCTCATGCTGCCTCACATCTTTGATCAGGGTCTTAGGGCTCAATCTTGACAGCTAGGTGGCACTGCTAGAGACTCTAGTCAACTCTGGCTAGATATGGCTGCACCGGTAAGGCCATACATCGGGAAAGAGTTAGAAATGGTCACGGAAGAATTTCTACGACTTTACCAGCATCCTTTCTGGCCTCATAAATCACATGATTTCAATCCCATTGATTAAGATGCAGTGTAGAATACATCGATTGATGTGCTTGCAACATCAAGAACGAGCTGCTGGCCAAGATCATTTAAGTGTTCGAAGTTCTTCCCATCGACTAAGGAAGGAATGCATGCGACAAGATTTGAAGACATCTTCAGGCCCCAGTAGAAGATGAGGGGGGTTACTTTGACTAAATTGTTACCTCCAAGCCATAATTTATTTGCTATTATTTAATTTTTAAATTACAGACATATCGCGGTGTTTTTTCGGGTTTGTAAACTGTAAAACTTAGCCCGAACACCCTGTATCTTATCAACAAACTGATTTTCTAATACTAAAAACTAAGTCAAAGATATTCTGTTCGCATGTCGCCTCTACCACTAATTAGCATACGAAAGTGTTGTTAATAAATAAAAGAAGTCAATTTTCTTCATTATCAACTCTTTCTTTTGAAAAAATCTTCCTTAAGAAAATTTTAATAACCTCATACAAAATTTACATTTATCTAATTACGAGTAGGTTTAAACCTGTTTAAAAAGAATACTTTTGTGCTCTTCCGTTTGCCTTGTTGTCTATGTGCAAAGGCATAGTTTAGTTTGATACTCTTTATTAAAAACTCGATAGCTATAATCTCAGACTTAATATTTACATTGATATTTTTATTATTGCAAACTAGTTCCATTTTGAATATACATATAAATTAAAGCCTCCACATTTTTCTATAGACCGATAAATTATTCATTGTTCACCGCCTTTTTCTAAAAAAAAAACATTACATTATTTTCTAATTGTCTGCCGAACCTTTCGGATGCAATACAAGTGGCATAAAGAAGAAAACAAGAATGAACGTTGAAATAAAATTGATCCCGAATGTTAAAGAAATGTAAAACTTCCTGCTAAATACAACCTTTAAACAATTATCGATGTCGCTTTCAACCATCTTGGAAGAAAGCTATAAGAAAGTTTCCCGAGCACGTACTGCTTCCTCTCCTTTGAGCTTCAGTTAAGGAATCCGTTGGAAAAATGGTTTAATTATGGGTTGTGTAGTCTGTGCTATTAGGAAGTAAAAATTACTAAAAATAGACAAACCTAATTGTGTATCTATTAGCAATAGAGATATAGGGTTAGTTATTTAGTAAGCTATGAATGAACAAATATTTCGATTCGGCCGACTGGAACAAAGATGAAACGATCTATAAAACTGCAAATTATCTGTAATAGAAAAAGTTTTATTTACTCGAAAATAAAAAGAGTATTGTATTTGTTTTGGGGAGAGCATGAATTTGAATTCATAGAAATCCGTTACAGATTAGGGCCCGAAGAAAGCAAGATCTACTGACTCCAAAAATAGGGCAAAATTGTTGTAGACCAATTGAACTGATGCGATAGTTTGATATGTTAATTTTTGTAACTAGACCTTTACTAGCTCTAGATCCAAATAAATGGGAAGGAAAATAAATAGAAAAATAAATATGTTAAAAACTAAAGAAAAACAAATAAAAAGCAGATAATTAAGTAACACTACACTCGTAAAACTAAGAATATATGGTGTAGCTCCTTTCAAATATGATGGATGAAAAAAATCAAAGTAGATGTTTGCAACACAAATTGGCTTTTAGCCTCCGGCCAACACAATAGACAAAGTGAAACAAAATTAACTCATTGGACACTTACCACACAAATTTACAGTTATAAACACGGATTTTTTAAATATGATTCATCACAAGGTTTGTTTCACCCTAATATAACCTAACCTAACTAAAATTAACCTAACCTAACCTAACGTAAGCAACCTAATCTAGAATAGGCTAGGTTAGCTTGGGTTAAGTCAGGTCAAGTTAAGTTAGGTTATATTCGGTTTGAAATCATCGGGATGCCTCATCTTTACAAGATCCACCAACTGTTGAATAAAGGATACAGGATAATATAAATTAATGGCAAGAAAAATCCTTAAATCGTTTTCGTGATTCAAATGAAGCTGAATCAATGCCTTTTAAATAATCGACTTAATTTCTACACTTAAAACGTAAAATATAAAACTGTTAACTAAACTACAAAACAAAAAATAATATTCACCGTGTAGTTTGAAATTCCTTTCATAATATCGTCTTGTCAGTTAATAACACTCACAAAATTAACCTATTCTACTATCTCTATAGATATAATAAATCCAACAAGAATCATTCGCTTGTAAGGCAACCATCAAAGAGTAAAATAAAAATTTAGTTTTCATTCCCTCGTGTGTCAGTTAATAACCTTGTTATTATTTAGGGTTAAATTGGACTAGCAAAAAATTCAAGTCAGTCCCAACAAGTGATATCGCAAAATTTTCGATCCTTGACTGATCGTTTTACAAGGCCTTCTCTCTCTTTGGGATTGCTTAATATGTGATATTATGTGCTCGCACATCAGGAATCTAGCACCGATTTATGGATTTGATAAAGCGAAGTCATTTTTGAATTCCAGCAAGTTGATAGCGATAAGGTAAATTATGTACACAATGTCTCTTTAGCTCCATCATTCGCAGTATTTGTACGTGACCTGATCCTACTCCCTACACTAATGAGAGGTAAGAGACACTTAAGCGATATTTAATCAAGCGTCCCATGAATTTCAATTGCCAGCGTTTACGGCAGTACTAACGCAGGGCACCTCACTGACAGGATAGTCACTTGTCTGCTTCTTCGAACGAAGCAAGTAACTGACTTCATTAACGCTTTTGGTCATTGATAATCTACTTCGAAAGTTGTAATCGCAATTACTTCCCACTCAGAAGCAGCATATTTTGTTCACTCTATTTCATAACGCCGAATTATACCATTTTTATAATACGGCATGAACCCTACTCAAATTATCAGGCAGCGCATTAGTCTCAGTTAATCTCAACCACCTCAAGATGAGTCCAAAATTTGAGGCACGAGATATCGCAGCTCTTGGCATCTGCCAACACTAGAGTTGAGAGAGCTCCATGTCACACTCTCATTATTGCTCCAGCAACTATTGTCAATAGCATTACTTCACCTCAAAAGATTGATTATCGCTTCTGGTAGCATCAAGGAATTAAACTTTTGATTCTAAAGTATATTTTACTTTGTTTCCTTTAGAGAAACTAGGTATCACCCCTCACTTGCGTTAGGGCGTGTGAAGGGACTATAAGGAAAGCCACTCGTACTCGTTTATTTTGTCACCATACTTAGTTTTATGGTAGATTCTCAGTCAGACAATATTGCCTTAGGAGTGACTTCTCTTGGCCATAATATGACTCACCTATTTCTCTAAATGCCAGCTGAAGTGGCGGTCCAATCGTAACTTACTGCGAAAAGCTGTTCGCACTAACTTTAAAGTTTAATGTTATTTTCCTGGAATTATTCTTATGTCAAATTCTTATGTTCAAATTCGTGAGCCAAATTTGAACTCATTAAAACCTATTAGTTAACCCTAATGATTTTCTCCAAGATAATTCTTGTGAGATCTTATCAACAGATAACCCTTGATTCGAAACCAATCTAAAACACCGAAAATATTACTCTTATCAGCATATTTGAATAGCGTGTTTTAAAAACCGCCATCAAAATCGCCTAGAATTAGAAGGGTTCCCTGTTTCAAGGTTTCAGCCTTTTTTGACTCATGGCCAAAAGTACTGAAACTAATATACATTTTTATTTATTTATTTATTTTTTAAATGTACGTGCTAAAAATATGTATCTTAGTATTAGCTTTAAATGAACGTTAAAATCGCCTCTTGGTAACGTCCCAGCTCATGGATAGGGTTGCCTCCAGTTCCAAGCTTTTTCATGATTGAAAAGAGGCAGGTGGGAACGCTTTTCAGCCTACACAGTGAGGAGGAGGAATTTTACATAATCTCAATAAGAAGAACAATACGAATAAGCTCCACATATGTAGAAAATACAATGAATATATTGCTAGAGAATGGGACAAAGGGATATTCAATGATGAAGCAGCCTACAGCTTGTTTTGAGCTTATATAAGGTCCCTCGTAATGAGGAGAAATTGGTAACTCATTCACGGGTCCTATGTCTGAATACTGTGAAGCAAAATTACACTCTTTCTATCTGGGGCTTCTTCTCATCTGAAGGAAGTGAAGAACTAACTATTTCGCCAAAGAACACGGCCAGTTTCTCAAAATGGTAAGGAAACTTGCTTCATTAGCACATTTTTCCAAGACTCCAGGACCAATTTATGGATTATAACTGCATGTTTCAGCATGGCGGCCCATCTTTTCTAAAAGAAAAGAAAAAAGTTGTGTTTTTAAAATTACATCGAAATTTTGGGACTTTGACCGGGAAATTTGACAGATTTTAACGCAATAGAGAATTTGGGGGCTTAATAGAACTGGCAGTTGAAAACACTGTACAACAATGAGAAAAAAACCGGAAATGAGAATAACCTTTTTTAGAGTTATTTTGAGGTGAATCACGAATATGACATCTCTGTCTTTCTGCGACCCTCCAGCTTCTCGTAAATTACCATCTTACGTTAAATATACTGATAGTTCCGTAAGAATTGATTGCAAAGAGGATTAAGCCGAAACTGACAACTCAAAAAAGTTATAAACGGATTTTAATATAATTTGAATGAGGTGTTCGTAAGCTATTTATCATCCTAAACTATGAAAGTTATGAAAGTATCCTTAATATCTTTTTATTTATATTGGCCCCAATCCGTGGTAACTCTTACGTAACGCTTGATAATTTTCTAACTTACGATAAATGCTTCCTCTTTTTTACTTTTTTATTTAATATTTGTTGTTGTTACTATCTATATTATTTTTGACATACTACAGCTTTTTTTCTTAATAGGAAATAGAGCTACCATTCCTAGTAAATCAAAAATTTTTCAAACAGTTTCTGTTATACATGTGGATCAGTTACCATTAGGAACAATACAAGAGATAGTTGACTAAACATGTGAATAAACTGTTTGAGCTGTACTTAAAATATAAAGTGGGTGACCACAACAAACGCTGGGCAACTCATGTATGTTGTTCCAAGTGGACAAGTTCCCTATCTTCCTAGGTGAAAGGCAAATGGCCTGGCTTCATGTTAGGTGTACCAATGGTCTGGAGGGAGCCAAAGGACCATTAAATGGATTGCTAGTTCTTCTTAACAAATATTAAAGGTGGCTAATCAATATGTTTTCTTTCCTGGTCTTTAATATATTTTTAAGAGATGTATCAATTAAAAATATCAAAATACATACTATGTTATATTTCCACTATTTATGCAAGTGATTAAAGCCTGTAGTATCCATTTTTAGTCTGATTTCATTTTATTTCACTGCAGGTTGCAACAGAAAAGGCAAGAAATCATTCATGTATCCAGACTTTCAGCCTGTTATTCGCCCAGTTTGACATTAAAGGGCAATTTCTGTACCACAGCCGCTCTCTGAACTACCAAGCAATGACACGAGCAACAGAGATGATTCAGAATCTCAAGATACACCAAACAACCCAACTGAAACTCAATGATCTACTCGTAGTTCGTGATCTAACACTTACTAAGAAACAGAGTGAACTCTTGGCCTCACGTCTGCAACAATGGAACCTGTTGAATAAAAATGCTCGAATTGCAGTATTTAGGAAGCGTTCTACAGATATACAGCAATTCTTCACTTTTGATAACTACTAGACTTATTGTAATGTTATCAAGGGTCTATTCACTGCCCTTGAACTGACCTATAAATCAAATCAATGAAGGTTATTCAGAAATGCATCCCTTTAGAGCATAAAAGTGGTTCTGGTTAGTTGCTCATTTAGTAATTTCAAGTGATACATATGAGAAGCTTTCTTTTATTATAGACCTCATGAGTTACAAGGAGCATAAGTAGCTAATTTGTACGGACTTGAAAGTAGTAGCCCTACGTAATGGGCTACTAACTTGATACATCATGTTTATGTGCTTCTTTCGCGAGTGCTACAGTAAGGCCAGATTAGAACATTATCTACGCTCAGTAAGGTCACCTCTGAAAACTATTACTCCTTAATGCCATAATATAATTCATCAGCCACTAGTTAAAAATTAGAAAATCTTTTTGACATCATTGCATATAAAACTATGCGTAATGAAGCAATTTACTAAAGCACTGCACCATAACAAGCCATGTTTCCAGTACTACAAAGTGATCTTTCCTAAAATAAAGGATGCCAAGATTAAAGAAAGCATATTCGTATACCCTCATATTCGTCAACTTATAGCTGATAAGGACCTCGAGGCGGTAATGGACGCATCTGAGCTTGCAGCCTGGCATGCATTCAAACATGGAGATTCATTATATATTAATGAATTAATTACAATGGACTAATTTAATTTGACTTTGGGAGAGAAATACATTTATGATATCGTGGAAATCGGTATCAATTGCATAATTATTAAATCGGCACTTTACAAGAAAATCTTAGGTGATGAAGATTTTTGTTATCATATTAAAATTCAGCATACTCGACTTCATAATAAAATGCACATGAGATCTATGTTTTTCTCTTCACACTGAAATTTGTTGCACAGTGTAATCAGAAACCATCTTATAATGAGCAACTGTGGGTGTTTATTGAACAAATATAGAGAAATATCAGACAAGATATCACAAAATTGGTCTTGAATTACTAAGGTCATCATTGTGAATATTAACTGCGCGCATCATTTTACTGTGTTATTAATATAATGGATTTGAGCTCTATATTTTTATATTTGATCTTAAAATTATAATACTAGCAAACAAAAATAAAAGGCTACGTTCGATTATTTCTATTAATCTTCTCATATAAATAAAAAGGAATCTCAAAACTTTGGGCCAGGACTGTACGTATTTTAATGGTATCCTCCTTGACCGACTAGAAAATTGAATCCATTAACGAATTAATACACACCGACTACTTTCATGTATTTAGGTGAACAACTCTGGATTGTAATCTTCTACCGCCGTTTTATTCCTCACTGGGCGCATCTTTTAGAGTAATAAGATGCGCCTCTATGTGAAAGATCTTGTAAGAAGAATTCTTACTCTACGTGGACGGACGATGGATTTTAGAATTTCAGCGATGTCAAAACAACTTTATTTCCTCCCACACGATTAGACGATATAGAGTTTTAGGTTGAACTTTTGTTGGATAGTTTAGAAACTAGCAAAGAAGCGGAAAAAAAATTCCATTCAAACTAGAACTTCTATTTATCTTCCTATTGATTATACATGGACACCATCAGTTAGAAGAGTAAACTATTACCTTTTATAAAAAACATTGAGCGCTTTTTTTAACGAAGCAGATTACTTGAAAGAGCGATTCCCATACGAATGTTAGTAGCTAGTTTATATCTAGAAAGTATTTGGAACTTTTAAGGTGCACGAGAAATAAATATCGCAGAAGTCAAGTTAACTTCAACAAATGTGAATTATCATTTATTGACAGGAGGGTACAGCGATTATATGGACACTTCGATTCACGAAATGGGTATCCGTGAGCACTCAAGGTCGCATTAATTTGAAGAATTAACAAATTTATTCCGATGTCTCCACTGGATATCTACTCCCTAATATTCCTGTAGCCTTTTTCTTGGGGTGATTTTATGCCCTACATTACCTTGATCATCAATAAATTAAATTCTCATTGTCAGAGATCAGAGAGAGAGAGAGAGAGAGAGAAAGAGAGAGAAAGGGGTGGGAGAGGAAGATGCGCGCTGCCGCGGCTTCAATGGAGAGAGAGACAATATACACCTGGTTGACCCTTTTTTTCTGCGCTAATAGAAGTGCAAAATCATGAGACGCTGTAGTTGCCAGAAAAGCCACGACAAGTTTCAGAGCCCAAAAGGTCCCATCGGAAGTTGGCATAGTTTTACCTCACCGAATTACGAACCTTCTCGCGATCGTGCTAATAGGGTGAGACTATTCTCGCCAGCTAATCCATCGGACCCTTGAACCCCCCCCCCCCCTTTGGACGGAGGGAGGAAAACATCATTTGAGCCTACTATAAATCCTCCGGCGCCAGATTTGGAAGGCAATATCCGCCGTCTGTTTGCCCCATCATTATCCTCTGCCTACCCCCCGTCATTACCCGCTATTCGCCTCTCGTTGGATTCTGCGAAATTCTCGAAAACTCCTCAAGCTCCGGGTATTCTCTATTAATTCGCGTGAGTCTACCTCTTACTCGTTCTACCCGCTCCTCGAATGCAAGGCCCCCAGTCTCGATTCGTGTTCTAACTCGAAAGCAAGATCTAAGTTCATCCTGTAATAGTCATTGTCAAGAGACTATTATTTGAACTTTGCGCAAAGGCAAAGATTACTCCCTTGGACAACGCGCAATTCTCCAGTGCAAGTGCTCTCTCTACTACCCTTCTACAGTTTAAGCCCCCATTAGCGGCTTCATATACGCTCAAGGTTATTAGAGCGACCCTCGGTCAATATTATTCTATTTTTTGTACGCCGACCGTCCCCGCATATTAGTAAAGTTATTTTTGTACCCGTTTTTCTATTGTCCCTGAACTTCCAAGATATCCGACTATTTGGCTAAATTACATTCAGTTAATTTTCACTATGCTTGTAGTATAAATCTTCCACGCACATAGCCGTCATCGAACTTGGCTGAGAAACGCAGAAAGAGTTTTAACTTGACCCTATTCTCCGACACTCAAAGAGAAACTTGCATTAGCATATATTTAGCCTGAGAGAGAACTGGACGTACATTTTTTAGCACAAGATTACATGCACACAAAGCTCAAAAGTACAGCAATACACCAGTACTACTGAAAGGTTCTTCATCCTAACTAACGAAATGTTACTGAAAGTTTATGTCAATATAGTAAGCCTTATTATTTCCTGCAAGCACCAGGTCGATTAGTTGACGATGAGAGATATTTTTCCTCCTTAGGGAGAAGCCTTTCCCATGGCAGCAATCAAGTCCCAAACGATCTCCCAGGTATTCAAAAGTTCTTGAATGGTAAAGTATTTGGTCCCTTCAACCATTATCATTTATGTGCTAAGAACTCAATCCTGCCTGTGGCTCAAGGTACAGCTATTACCAGTTTCTAAGAAATATATGTAAGGTTCTCTGTAAAGAGAAGACAGTCAATGATATAGGACTTTGTAGGAATATATTTTATTTGTATTTTGCGGTAACTTACAATACCTAATTACAGTAATTTCTAAGAATAAACAACCAAAGAGAGCATGAAGTCGTCAGTAGTGGTGTATGATATGCCAAGTGGTAAAGGTAGAAGTCGAAATGTCGCTCTGTTTAGGTGCAACGTCAATATTTTCGAAAATAAGAAGCGAAAAACAATGACGAATTGAGTTTGTGTATACAAAGATTGTCTGAATGTGCCGAGTGTTAAAGTTAGGAGAAGTGAAATACGATGAAGATAAGTCAAGATGACCCTACTGGTGGCAGTAGGAACCAAGTGGCCTCGCAACTCTCCAGTGCATAACAAATTTTGAGACTGAAGGCTGATGGATAACCATGCTAGAGCTAATATCTGGAGGATTGCTGCATCGCCGGCACGAGACACTCAGGAGGAATATCTGTCAGGAGGCTGGGAATGTCCGAAGAGTTATGCTTCGACGTTTCTCAAAGGGCCAATAGTCTTTTCTTTATATTACTTGGTCACTCGAACCGTCTTTGACACTTTTTCAATTCCCTAAATTCACTATTTTGAGATACTCTCATCAATAACCTCTAGCGAAGTTACTGTTGTTGGTTATCCTTCTTAGTTTTACGTAAATACCACTCTATTATGTACATCATTATAATACCCAAAGATTTGTAAAGGCTAACGATATGGTTGTTATAGAAAAAAAATTATATATATATATATATATATATATATATATATATATATATATATATATATATATATATATATATATATATAATTTGAAGGATGAAAGAAAAGACGCTTCAAGGCAATTTTCATTCATCCTTCAAATTTAATTGAAGCTCCATATGAGAAGCCCTAACCAATATATATATATATATATATATATATATATATATATATATATATATATATATATATATATACAGGGTGTGGTGGGTACCTATTAAGTGCGCGCATGCCTATTTTTCTGGCGTCGGTTCTCACATCATCATAGCAGAGTAGACTGAGCTTGTATTCGTTTGTTAAGGAAGTAATACCATAGGTGATTTTAATCTTCCCCAAAATTAGAAAAGTCAAGCCGTGATGCTTTAATGCACGGCGAGGGATCCAATGCAAAGATCTCCGGGTGGTTGGGTACCTACCTCTCCAAGGACGGCTCAGAGGACCAGAAAAGAGCTTGATGAGTCAGTCTGTGTATACGAGGGCACAGTGGTTTGAAAGCATCACTTTATGCATTCTAATACTAAATGAACCGGTTAACTTTTCGCGGAGATCCAAGCCATCATTATCAACAATTCCAGAAGGTCAGTGAAGTCCATATCTAGGTACAAGGGAATATTAGTATCTCATCAGACATTTAATGCATGAGAACTTCCAATCGTAGTCAAACGACGAGATTGTCCCATCCTTTCTCGCTGAGGAGGAAGGAGAGGCGGAAGGAACTTGTTGCGAAGCTTGTTAACAAAGTAAATCATACCCTGAAGCCTTGAAAGTTTTGATTCTTCTCAGACGAGAACAATTATTGCAAGGACCAGAGGGTGACGTCGCAAAACAAGCGTTGGATAAAAGTTTCACCCAAAGATGTCCGGAGAGTCATGAAAAGCAAGTTTCCGCTCGATATCATTTTGTTTAAGGTGCTCAGTAGCGAAGGCTACGTTATGCCCCCGTTCATCTTCCCAGAGGGCTAGACCAAGTTCCTGGAGGAGTTAGTGTTCCTTTGGATTCAGGACATCACCGTATAAAGCAGAAGGAACCAGTCTTGACTGTCAGATGATTTTTTTAACCACAACACTCACAACATTCGGCCCCTTAGCTCTCCAGACTACAACTCCTATATTATTATTTCTAGATCGTAGTTGAGAGAGTGAGAATAACAACTCGTCCCATTGTACCACCAAGAGAGAGCTTAGGTCCAGGATCACAACAGTTTTTCCACAGTTTAACAGCGGGACCTTCGGGAAGGCCCTTTGCAGGTTCCGAGGCGTTCTAACTGCCGCTGTTGAGCCCGACGCCAATTACATTGAATAAAATTTATCTGTCTAGATGAACCCTGTTATCATTTTTATAGTGAAGTTAAGCGACAAATAAACCTCCGCACCCTATATATGTATATATATATATATATATATATATATATATATATATATATATATATATATATATATATATATAATATTTGAAATAGTTATTAGAAACTTTGTGAAACAACTAGTTGAATTTTAAGGCCAATTAGAATTTCTAGGCTGATGATCACTAATAGTTAGATTATTCATTACTATATTGTTTTTTTATATCAAATACAACTTTTATTATTTTTGTAATTGAGAATCTGATTAGCAAAATAATGACAAAATATTGTATAAACTGATTTAGCGACTTATACGTAGAACATGGAATTTGTTGTATGCCACAATCTTCAACGCTTTCGCATTTATTCTAAACTATTAATGTTTATATTGATAATTATTTGGTTTGTCAAAGGATAATAAATTTTTAATGTTGTTTTTGATATCCAGTCCACCTATCCTCTTTCTCTATTAAAGCTCTTAACCTTTTTGTCATGGATAATACGTGGTTGTGAAAGAATGTTTCCCTATTTTTACAGTGTTTAGAATGTTTTCGAGTGTAAGCCATAAGTTTTTGTGTTTGTCATATGTAGCTCGTTATTCCAATTGTTAAAGATATTGACGCAATAGTTTCATTCAGTTTAAGGCACATCCTTTGCCAGAACAATAGAGTAGCTGTAAATCATCTCTTCTTTAAAACGATTGTTGGACTTTTCTTGCAGTATATATCGAGTATGGGTCAATAACGAAAAAAAAATCAGTGAGGTTGGAAAGGGATGATTCGTGCCCGCATGTGAAGGGAGGAAATTTTTCCCAAAATGTCTAGGTCATTTTCCCTGTAAATCTTTCATCGATTTGTACGAAATCACAATACAATGAAGCGAAATCCCTCAGCACATATTAAAGGTCACGGAGCTCTACGCACCACTTCATAAATGTTCCACTGTTTGTATCTGTAAAAGAAAAAGGGAAGATGATTTGTAGTTGGATTTAGCACACCAAATGTATTTGATTAAAAAACCCTTCATTTATCAAATAGTCTTCACACTTTCAAAAAATATTAACACACAGCTGTATGAACTACTTTTCGCAGGTCTTTGTGCTCTTACTAAACCACGGAGAAAATATCTTAAATAATTTTTAAATTAGAGTGTATTAAAATGACTTTTAACTAACAGATCCACACAGGGTGAAGTCCAAAATCAATAACAATATGAGATGCAAATTTTACCAAATAGTAATTATATGTAGAGAGAAATGAAGAGAAATATAAAGAAACAGAGAGAAACAAAGAGATTAAAATAGAGTAACAAAGAAAGAAACACAGAGCTCGATGAAAGTGTTTAGTCTCGATTTTAAATGTAATAAAGAAATGCTAATTATTAATAAAGTATACGATACACCAAAAGGGATATTTGCCCCCAAAATATAAATATGCTTTTTTAAGCGTACCATAATTTCCTTTGCCTCACTGTAAATGGTATATTTTCTGACGCGTGTTCAAATTTTAAATTCAAGCATTCAGAAACTGCCATGCAAAATTAAATTAATTGTATTTTACCAATTTGGTTACCTTAGCCACTTGCTTAACTGATCTAGAGTTTCAAATATTTTACGAATGGGAATGTTGTTTGTTTATTAATAAAATGGTAGAAGCCTCATAAATTTAACTGATGAATTTCTCATATAGATATTTATTTTAGTGAAAAGATTATGCTGATGAACTATATGAAATAATCGTTTCTTACCTGTTATTAAGATGCCTAAACAAATGTCTGGATCACAAATCAAATCCTTCTAGATATGAAAGCGAGCAAACGAGAGTCGACGAGCAAGGCGGTCGATTATTATTCTTTATTTTAGGCCTGTGACTCTATGATGGATTCAAGTTTGGAGCAAACATGTTCTGACATCGTTTCTGATGCATTCAATCCTAACCTTTAACACATTTTCACAGCACTTGTGAACGGGTTCTCATGTATTGTAATACTAATAGCCTCAAACCTACTGTAGATACACTACCCTGATGCAATACTCTTAGCAAATATCTCTTTGTATTTCCCGGCAACACTGGTTGCCCGCTTTCTTAATTTTCACAAAACCATATTACGAAATATAATATAATTACAGAGAATCATTCATTTTAACAATATTGGTCATAATTTTACCCTTTTAATTGAAGCGCAAAGATACAGGGACTAAAACTCACCTCCTATACAGTGGCTGAATTTGGATTCAAATGATTGAATGCTGTTTTTTCGTATTTTTTTACACGCAGATTTTTTAATAAATCTGCAATGATTCAAATAGGAGAATAATTATGTCTATCATCTATATTTAAAAAACAATGAAAAAATTACATATAATCCCAATTCTTTAGTGTAATCCACACTAAGATACCCTTCCATCCACCAACATTTCACTTCACGACATAAACAGTAGGAACTTCCACCCATTTGCCGAGCTATAGAGCAGGAAGATCTTAAAGTTAGGTTTCCTGTCCTACCCAAAGACAAGCATTGGGACAAATTATTTTCTGGTCAGTTACCGGCTTACTTTTCCCCCGACCGTACATGGCAGTCATCGCCTTAAGTCACATTTTTGGTAGACCCAAAACAGTAGAAATGTTTTAGGCAGAAATAAGACTGCTATCTGAGTAAATATCCTCTAGGCGCATAAGGGTTGGGCAGCCCCTCCTAATTGAGGGAAATAAAATCGTTGGCATACGCTCTTAGACAGAAAATCTTTTGAAACTTCGCCTAAGGAAGTCGATCTCCATCTCATTCTTCAAACAAACATACTTTCTAGTTATTTTCCGTCTGGAGTAATCAATCTCTCCTACCTCTATCAGGTCGCCTCAATCTCGTTGAGTCTCTTAACCCACAGACCAACTTCCCCTACGATGGGCCAGATAATTTATACGCGGTGCAGTGCATTGAGTAAAGGCTACTAAAATATCATATAATTTGACTAAATAATCAGTTCCATAAAAACCGCTTCAGTATTGATATTTTGTGAGCGTTTGCAAAATATATCAGCGCATTCTGATAATAGCCCAAGCTATAATCAAATAAAATCCACAATAATTTTTCGTAATAAATTCTTTAGTAATAAACTCTTGCATATTTGTTTCGGGTATGTACTCTATAGAAGTAATAAAGCAACAAAAATCAATCTTATTTCTTGAATCGACAGCCAAGTAAAATAAACATTTATTATTCACTCTGATTCTGTCATTGCTCTCATTTGTTTATAAGTAAAAATGACAGACTAAACTGACAGATTGATCACAGTTGCCTAAATTGGGTAAGGTATTTGCCGATCCCGATATGAGAGATTGTAGATTTGAAGAGAAGTGAATTAGTTTTATTACAGGAGAAGGAAGAAATATATGCGCGCACTAGTTTGATTGAATATTCTCCTGAAGTTAGTGTGCGTGGTGATCATCATCAAAGAGATTAACTTTAACGTGATAAACTCTATCACCTCTTATTTACTTCCTTTCAGGCAATATAACTTGACTTTCAAAACCTGCAGACACTCTTGGCATTACGATATACTGAAATCCGGAATGAAGTTCCGTTTTAGGCTGCTCGAAACTTCAGGAGACGCCTTATTTGTTACAGCATGAAATTCACGGAGTGCGTACCTTATGCAGGCAGATAGGGACTGATTGACAAATGGAGAGATAATAAATAGAATTCTATCCCTACATATTTTCAGAAAGAGAGGTAGAATGGGCGGTTGAGCCCTCCACTAAGACTACGAAAATGAAGATTGATATGTAAGGGGTGGCCCCTACGGGTACTTTCCGGACATGAATTGCCACATAAACATAAAAACTTAGTGAGGTTAATTTTGACAAACTAAAAGTAACAGTCATCAAGATTGTCCTGACCCGGAAAGCCTACATCGCCCTGTGTACCGAGATCCAAGATGTAGATATGATTTTCTCAGCAGATCGGCGTAGGTCCGACAAGACATTGGACTAGAGGCAAAGACACTGCTTCAAGTTTTGGCAAACTGCAGAGTATTCTGAAAGAGTGTAAAAGCGTTTAAGATTTTTATTTTTCTAAACTGAGATCGAATCAAAGCAAACATCGGGAAAAATAAAGGACTTAATAGAATTTAACCAACACAGTATTTAAGATTGTTTCTGAAAACAACTCATGACAAACAAGGGAACTACAGACAGACTTCTCCTTTATTGTATGAGAATAACATGAAGAATTATTGAAAAAGAAAATTTATAAATATGAAAATATCAAAGCAAACATCGTGTAAAGTAAAGAACATAGTAAATTTAATCAATATTAGTATAAAAGAAACTTTGTGAAACCACCGAAATGAAGAACAAGACAGCTAGAGACGGACTTCTCCTTTATTGTATGAGAATACCATGAAGCAACTTAATGAAAATTAAAATTCTTAAATATCCAAATATGCTTTAAGTGTTACGAAATAGATTACCTCACAATCCACACACACACTAAAGTAAATAATAAAAATGTTTTAAATTTTTAGCAGAAGAACATTTTGGGCGAGATTTTAATTCAACTATTAGGAAGTGCTCAGTTGCAAAGAAGGCCACTGGATTATGGCCTACTGTTTCTCTAAAAGAAGAGAGATTCACAAAAGCAAGAAGATGAAATGAAAGAATCTAAAGTAAGGCTTAATATAACGTATGCAAATGCCAGCAAATAGACGACATGGGTTACTAACAATAAACACAATATAAATCTAGTATGATGCACAAATGAAAATAATGACGTGTATTATTCATGATCATATAATAATTGTCCAACTAGGAGTTATACAACAAAATTGAACTCATTGCTTAAAAATTACGGTTTATCAACGATAAAATTCACCAACGACTCGAACTCGGCAGCTACCTACAACAGAGCTTTTGTAAACATTGCCTCCGATGAAGAAACTATCAGCGAAGAGACCTCCGCACGATATCCAAAGAGAACCCAAGCAAAAAAAATACTAGGAGGAAAATTAAGAAAACAAAAATTCCAGTGCAAAGAGCGAAATTTTACAAATATAAGAGGAAGTACAAGAACCAAAAGCAAGAAGCATGGCAGTAACGAAGCCCAAGGAGGCTAAAACATCCTTAGAGTAGATAGCGAAAAGAGAAAGTAAAAGAGGAAATTATGAGCAGAAAAATGTGGGACGGAAAACTCACAATCCTCCAGTTTAACACGAATAAATTGATTAGAAAACACATTCAATATTCCAATATATTAAGGAAAACATGATTTTGACATAATCCTTATTTCAGAATACGACATCAATGCAAAAAATGGGATTAAAAGATAGAACTACATATGAAGGATTAGCTACCGACCATACCAAAGAAACATGTAATGAGGCTCACTAGTCATTAAAAGAAACATTCCATTCAAGAGGAAGGAAGAACTAGATCGTTTGTCGCTGCAAAATCACCATCAATTTTGGAGATCTAATACCGAATTTTCTCCTCATCTCCACTAGAATATTCGGAGATATTTTGTGTCCCATGTGGTGACGTAGGTTACAGTCGACCAGCAGATCTGGGCGCTGTTTAGAACTATCATCAGAAAGACATATCGTTCCAAGACTTGGCTGTAATTTCCCTACGATTATTATGGGAAGAGTGGGGACAAAGCTAGATAACATTTTAACAGAAATCAACGTTAAAATTTAACTAATACATGAAAGCTATAATGGTAACTTGCAGTAATCATACATATATTTCTATTACCTTCAACAAGAATCCGATCAAAAACAGAGTAGGAATCAAAAGAAAATACAGAAACGAAAACTGGCAAAAGAAGGAAAAAAATTCTGGATCAATATATCGTCAAAGAATTGGAGGTCGCAACACCTCAACAAATCGACAAAGAACTAGATCGAGTAACGAACTTCATAAGAATATCGGACGAAGCAGCGATACCAATAACTCCTTACAAAACTATTAATAATTAGAGATAGACCGAATAAATGAAAAGTGTATAGAGAGATATTGAAATGGAGCAGGAATGGATTAAGAATACTAGTGCCATGCAAAAACAGAATGGTCATAATAAGATTGTGAAGAGAATAAATCCAGATAAAATTATATAACAGCAAAGAACAAAATTAGATGAGGCAGGGAAGGAAGTTGATATCCAGACCTCACCAAAGAATTATTTATAAAATTATACAAGGAATTATTAATGAAGAGTAAAAAGAAGTTAAAGAGATCCTCAGAGAAAACCGGAGGAACATCTTTATCATACCCGAAGATGAAATGCGAACTTCGACAATGACTTTAAGAAACGTATCGTTTTAGAAATAAAGGAAAATCAGGGGAGAACACATTTTGCACATTAGATGGAAGAGCACAGAAATACCCTCGTCATAAATCGGGTAACCATTACCAAAGATAAAATAGAACACGCACTGAAATCATTTTGGCAGAAAACTATGTTACTCAGGGCTAAAAAAAATTAACTTTACGAAAGATTTAAGCTGTGTGATTCGGGAGAGAAAATAATTTTTAATGCATACCAGAATACAAGTTACTACCCTGACTAATTCAATGTAACTAAGATGATCTTAATCCATAAATCAGGAAAATCATCATGCGCAAAAAGGCTTTAGACTGACTTCACTTTTATAATTAGGTAGAAAATTACTAAAAAAAATTATTAAATAGAAGGTTCATTGAAATCTTAGAAGAAAACGACTTATATAACAATCATCTTTACGGTTTTCTAAAAATATGAAGCCAAGAAATTACAATATGGTCTATCAGAGAAAAGATGGCACATGAAATAAGGAATTATAACTAAAAAGATATGCAGAGACCTCTCAAAAGACTTCGACAATGTTTGGCTAAGAGGAATGCAATAAAAGATACTGCAACTAAGTCTAGTGAAATCTTAGAGATTCCGATGTATAGAAAAGCATATATGTTCATGAGGAAGAACAAAGGGGAGTAGATTTGAACTAAAAGCAAGGGTCCTCCAATGAGGAGACTTAAGCCCCATCTTCTTAATATATACAGGAAATATACCAACAACGAGTAACTCATTTTATATTACCATACAGTAAGGGGATGATTGAAATCAACTGGTAAAATTTCCGTACAGAAACGCCACAAAGCAGGGTTAGAGCGATGGCGAATGAATAAGAATAATACACGAGTTTGAAACGAAATGAAATAAACAATTAAACTGGAATCAATTTAAGATAGTATTAATAGGAAGACACCTATTAAATGTGGAAGTCAAAGGAATACGATATCCTTACTCAACCGAATGCCCAATTATATGAATAAAGATTTCATCCCAATGGATATAAGAAAGACATAAAACAAACAATATAGAAAACAATAACAGGCAAAATAAAAAGAACCTTTCCCCTTTACTAGTACAATCTTGATTGCTTTACCCAGCTTCTTTATTGCAGATATTATTGAACAGTCATAAAGGTAAACTAAAAGAGATACAAAACCAGACAATGTTCCTCATAACAAAAGCCTGAAGAATCGAAATGAGAAAACAGCAACCATACATATAAGTATCAAAATGCAAGTAATAAAAAAGATTGTGGAGAAAAGAGCATTCAAGATGAAAGAAATTTTATTAAAAGAATAGGAGATAACACCTTAAATATTCTTAAAGATGATAAAAGGAGAACACCGAACCAAAGATATACGAGCTTCGTGTATAAACTGGAAGAAAAGAGCAAAAAAGAAAGATATGCATAAAAAATGCTCACTCAAAGTGTGAAAATAGGAAGGAGAAAGAAGAAATACTTCCAAAGGAAACACAAGAATGTGAACCTAAATCAACAATTTGAATAACAAGCTAGGTCTTCAACCTCGAATGTTGACCTAATACTGGATACAAAACAATATATGATCGCTTATGACACCCAGTATGACCAATGAGGTTTGTGCTGGTAGATACAGAAGTATAGTACTAATCCATGGCACCTTATATCTGAGTTAAAAAGCAAAATAATAAATATAATGGTTTGAACGCATTTATTTATTTCTAAATCAATATCCCTAAATAAAAATTATAAATGACTGAGTCACTATAGAGTGAATAAAAGGTTTGACAGTGGAGACAAGAAATGAAGAAATAATAGAGATAATACGAATATCCCGTTCTCATTTTGATCGAGAACAGTAAACGAAAAAATAAATATGAAAGAAGAATAGAAACCGTTCTTTTTTCGGATTACAATTAATCCTCAGGTCCTTCTAACCTATTACACTGTATATAAAAAACGAGTGGGCTGACAAAAAGCACCCTTTCCCTCTTCACCTTAACTTCTTTCACTTACATAGTCTTTTCCTCATACTCTCATTATCTCTGTGGCCACCTGCCCTTTTTCTCACACAAGGAGTTATCAGAGGGGTGGGGTTACCGTTAACGGAGGACTAATTTCTTCTATTTTACTATGCATAAAAAAGAGTAGAAATAGATAGACTCGCCCAATTTTGTGTTATGTGCCGAGTAAGACACAAGAACTTATTAGGTGAAGAGAGTTTTCCATTCGAAAATTTTATTTAATCAACTAAGTTGTACAATTATATAGTTTTGAAAAGCAAAGCATTTCTTAGTTAAATTAATCTCTGTAACTTTCATATATGGTAGGTTTGTTCAAAGTTTCATCCCAATAAAAAATATTTAATCCAGCTCCACGATTCATTTTACCTTAGAAGAAATTACTGATCACCTTTACCCAGCCGACAATAGGATAAAAGAGTTGCTTTCAACTCTTGTAGAGTAAGTGCCTTGTGAATACCAGGCATTCAAAGTAGAAGAAAACAAGCAGCCGTCAAGCCGGGTCAAGAAACCCATTTGTCTGCTTCAAGGGTGGTACCAAAATTCAGTGACAAATCACCCTTGGTAATTATACCACTGTCGAAGAGGCTTGCCCAGTTCTGCTACACACAGTTTTTGATCTTTCGAGTGGTGTTCGTATATGTTAGAAAAGAAATATGTGAAACAACTTAAACTTCTACTTTTTTAGCACGTGTTATTGAAATGGCTTTTCCATTCTGTGCAGGTGTACCAAAATTAAATTGAAAGAAATCGAAATCTCCTGCTCTCCCGAGCGCGGGCCACAAGGAGTTCGACTTCACCAAGCGCCTCAAAGACAGACTGATGATCGTCACGAAATTGCAGAAAAGCTCAGGAACGAAAAAGACCTCAAAGTTCGATCCCGTTTAGGCAGACCTCTATGACATCTGCCGTAAATATTTTTTTACTCCCGGAAACGAAAGTGGAAATTGTTAATAGACATTCATTTTAATTCAGTTCCTTGTTATATTAAAGTAAGTTTGGAGTAGTAATAATAATCACTTGGTTAATTAACTTATAATAAGTCGTCTTCGTTGAGTTTTGCGAGAGTGTATTGTTTCGAGTTGCCACCGAGCACAGAGGTTGGTGTCCCGAGAAGCAGTTTTGCTGCCCTGCTACTACGACTCAGTGTCAAAACGTTAAATATCTACTAAAAATTCCGCAAGTTATCAAGTTTTAGTTCATACGGCGTACAAAGCCGTATGATAACAATTTAGTTATTTTGATTAAGTTTCATTAATATTAATGGATAAATAAGCCATTATCTCGCTCCAAGATCAAGATTAATCACCATTTCACAGGCTTAGTATATATTTAGCTGTCATTTATTAATAATAGCTAACTATTAGGGTCCTTTAGGAATATTATACGTAGACACTGTGAATAAGATATTAATAACCGTTACCTTATCTTAGAGCAAGTAAGTGAAGATTTTTATTTTTTTACTAAGTTTATATTACAGCCATTATTTTTCATTTAAAATCTAATTTAATTATTTTTCTCGCAATTTCTTGTACAAATTGTTCCCAGTGACAAAGTTCATAATTAAAAATTAACCAGGAAATTCGTGACATGCTCCCTTGAACCAGATCTTAGTTTACTTATCTCCTGTAACTTAATGGTACCATAGCTTAAGCTAAACTACATAGGCGAGATTTATACCAATATTCATGGTACGAGGGGCAGGCAATAAGTTCTGCGAATCGGTAGGGCAAAACAGAAGAAGGGGGATGACTGTTTGTGGAGGTGTTAGGACAAGTTATGATAAGTCAGGAACTGGAGCTGCACGCTCCTGACTTGTCTATTTAAGAAGCATTTCCTGATCGCAGATCGTCAGTCACAAATTTTTTAACAAAGGATGCGGTTGAGCACCGCGCAGTGATAAAATTTTTGACCAAGGAAGGCAAGAATGCAAAAAAGATCCATGAATGCATGGTTGCAGTGTACACGACACCGCCCCTTCCTATGCAACCATTGCTCGCTGGAATAGGGAGTTCCGCCATGGTCGTGAGTCCCTTGAAGATGACCCCTGTCCAGGACGCCCGTCAGACGTGACCAACGAGAACAATTTGGCCCGTGTGGAGAAGATGGACGGGTGAAGGTCGAAGAAATTGAGCGAGAACTTTGAATATCACATGGAAGTGTTATCAACATCATCCACGACAATTTGGCCATGACCAAGGTATCTGCCCGTTGGGTCCCTAGAAACCTCACGAAACCTTACGCCCCATGATCGACTTCAATGTCGTCAAAGTTCGGAGGAGCTGCTGCTCCTGTACAACCAAGACCCGGAAGGATTCGATTCACGCATAGTGACAGGTGATGAAACGTGGGTCCATCACAGGTATCCCGAGACCAAGTTTGAAAGCATGGCCTAGAAGCACAGCGGCTCTCCGACCTCCATCCCCCATCAAGTCCTGGACCCAACCCTCAGCCGGGTAGATTATGGCCACCATCTTCTGGGATTTTTAGGGAGTGTTAATGGTGGACTATGCACCCCGTGGAAGGACCACCACAGGCCAATATTACGCCGAGGAACCGGCTGGGTGGAAGTAGTACATCCGTCAGTAGCGGTGCAGCAAGTTGACACGCGGTGTCCTGCTCCTCCACGACAATGCCCCTGTCCACAAGGCCAGAGTTGCACAAGCTGCCCTGCGCGAGTGCGGATTTGAGCAGCTCAATTATCATCCCTACAGTCCAGATCTGGCCCCTAGAGACTACTTTTTATTCCGCCAGCCCAAGGCTGCACTGCGCGGACGCTGGTTTGGGGACGATGAAGATGTCCAGCTCGCCGTCAAGGAGTGGATTGAGCAGCAGTCGGAAGATTTTTGGTTGTCGGGAATTTGAAGCCTCAGGAAAAAGTGGCGCAAGTGCATTGAAGTCGAGGGTAGTTATATTGAAAAATAATAAAACACTTTTCCTCATATCTCGTTTCTTTATATCTGAATTGCAAAAATTATTGACCGCTCCTCGTATAAGAGGAATTATTTCGATAAATTGCTAGCAACTGTGATAGTACACCACGAGTTTACCATCACTAAATTTATAATAAATTTAAATTAGTTCGCCCTCAATAATTCCCACTTTCGTTAATTGAATTTAAATTAGCATTGCTATGTCAATAATTTATAAGATTGCAGGTCTTAAATCTGTTTGTACAACCTTAAAAACAAGGGTGTACGATGAATTACAAGGCGTTAGTTGTCACTACGCCAAACTCCGAGTATGGAGTCAACAATTAGAAAAATAAGTAGATATAGTGATCCGATATTACGAAGAGTTAATAGATGCTATGAGTGATGAAGAAAGAATAAGCGAACTAATAGAACAACGAGCGGAATATGAAGGAGAAATACAAATTATAATAAATGAGGTGCAGGATTGTATTTATAGGAAACAAACGCTATCAATCTTTGCTAACTCGACTTCTATAAAACTCCCTAGTATAAACCTCGTGACCTTCTGTGGAGAGGTGGAGGAATGGGAGGGATTCTGGGATCAGGGTAAAAGTTCGGTCGATCGTTCTGACATTAATCCGGTTGACAAATTCAATTATTTAAAAGGTCAATTGTCGGGAAATGCACGGAAATTAATGGAAGGTTTGCCGAGTGAAGAGAGCAGTTGGGACCGTGCAAAGGAAATACTTATAAACAATTATCATAATAAAAA
Source organism: Ceratothoa steindachneri (assembly GCA_963969495.1). Taxonomy (NCBI): domain Eukaryota; kingdom Metazoa; phylum Arthropoda; class Malacostraca; order Isopoda; family Cymothoidae; genus Ceratothoa; species Ceratothoa steindachneri. The sequence continues at coordinate 156,580,043 of OZ018322.1, read as the reverse complement.
ACGTATAGTAGAAGAACTTTGTAATAAAATAGTAGACCTAAAAGCTGCCTCTTTTAACTTAGCGTCTTTGAGTGAGTTTAGAGTAAACTTGGAAATAATAATAGCCAGATTAAATAATACTAAATGTGATTTTGACGGTTGCGAACCAATGATAGTAGCGGTGGTTAAAAGAAAATTACCATTTAAAGCTATAGAATATATCCAAAACCGAATGGATGAAGATTATCTAGAAATATAACAATTAAGAGACGGGTTGGGAAAGCTAGTAAATCATTTAGGTTCCCATAAAATGACCGCAACGGATGCTAACTTACCGTCTGCTGCAGGAGTAACTAATAAATGGAGTAGGCCAGAAGCAAAGGTATACGAAGTACATGAGGAAAACCTCTCATAAGTACAGATACTAAAGAAAGTTTCCCCTCCAAAATCAAACCTGTAAATAATTATAAGTGTTTTCTGTCAAGGGCAACACATATCTAATGAATGTACTGTATATAAAACTTATGATAATCGTATAGATAGAATAAGAGAATTAAAATTGTGTACGAGATGTAGCGGTAAACAGCCTACAGAAAACTGCCGAATAAAACTCAATAAGTTTTTAAAGTGTAAAAAGGCGTTTCATCATTTAAATTTTTGTGACGAGTTGACAACCATTGAACAGACAGTTTGTGCTGTGCAGTCCTCAAGTCGTAAATATCGACCGCGTTGCCAGTGGGGAAATGCTCCATGAAGGCTAAGGAGCGAAAATATGCAGTTAAAGTACTGTATGACCAGGGTTCACAGTGTACCTTTATCAGTGCACATCTCGTAGCAAAATTGAATTTACAAATAAAGAAATGAGTAGAGTTAAGAATATCTGGGTTCACGGGCGAAATGGACAGTCAAAAGTATGGTATAGTAAGATTCAGTATTAAAAATGGGAATATATTTGTAAGGTTGCGAGTGCTAGTGTTGGATAGATTACCCTGAAACATCAAGATTGATGGGTTGAATAATTGTTTAACACACCTAGTTATGGGTGGAGTAAGGATGTCTGATCCATATTCGGGAGATTTGATAAAGGATGTGGATTTATTGGTAGAATCAGATTAGTATAATAATTTGGTAGAGGGCATGGTTAAACTGAAAGGTATGACTTTCCTAAAAACAAAGGGAGGCTCAGTATTGTATGGAAACATCCCTAATAAATACCTGCCCGTTACTAAGAAAGCACAGGTAGCTTTAGTGACCAATATAGGTGTACTACCGTCCAATAATTGTCCTGATCTGTCAAAATTGTAGAGTTGGATACAATAGGAATTCAACCTAAAACAATTAGTTATGAAAAACAGGCATTGATAGATCAATACAAAAATACAGTACAATTCAAGGATGCAAAGTATTGGGTTAAACTGCCCTGGAAACCCGACCACCAAAACCTACCAAACAATTACAAATTAGCTAAAAACAGGCTAAAAGCAAGTTTGAAAAACTGAGGTCCAACGCTAACATTATCAAAAAATATAATAATGTTATTCAAGAGCAGGTAGAGAAAGGATTTATAGAAAAGTTGACTAGTGCTGAAGTAACTAAAGACACGCATTACTTACCCCACCTACCCGTAATAAGGGAGAGTAAAACTACTTCATTAAGAGTAGTATTCGACTGTAGTGCGAAACTAAAAATTTGTACTAGTCTAAACGGTTGTCTATACACGAAACCCACTATAACGGATAAATTAATGGACGTTCTGATTAGATTCCGGACAAATAAATATGCTTATAGAACATATATAAGTAAGGCTTTCCTTAGAATAGGATTGCAGGAAGAGGGTCGTAATTTTAAAAGATTCCTTTGGCCGAGTGACCCTTTAGAAAGAGATAGCTCAATAGATACTTATAGATTTGGAGCTACTATTGTTCGGAGCTACTAGATCACAATTCCTCCTACAAAAGACATTAAATCATCATTTGAATAATCAAGTGAAAAACAGTAATATAGCTGAGCGCATAAAGTCGGCGCTGTATTGCGACAATTTGTTAGGAACGGAGGAAGATGAAAGGTCGTTAATTAAATTGTATACTGTTACTAAGGAGTTGTTGGAAGAAGCCAATATGCCGTTACAAAGCTAGATAACTAACTCGGCACAGTTAAGCAATATAATAGACAATGATGGAGATGGAAATGAAAAATATTGGGAATAAATTGGAATTATAATAAGGATACTATTTCAGTAAATAACGTTAAATGGCATGCGGCCACGAGTAATAGAACGCCCTTAAGTAATATAAGTAAAGTATTCGATCCCTTGGGATTGATTTCCCCGTTAATTACTCCAATGAAACTGCTAGTCCAGGAAACTTGGAGTAGAAAGTTGGGGTAGGATAAGGATCTATACATTGAAATTATAAATAAATGGGAGGAACTGAGCTTAGAAGCGAAGGAGTTGGATACTATCGAATATCCAAGGGCGGTAATTCACAATGGAGAACAGTATGACCTTCACACATTTTATGATGCTTCACAAAAAGCGTGCGGAGCCGTAGCGTATGGTACAAATTATAGATCCGATCCCATGTTAATAATCTCTAAATCCCGCATCTCACCTATGAAAGAAAAGACCATACAACAATTAGAATTAACGGCCATGTATGTGGCGGTGAAATTAAGTAAATACTTAAAAGAAGTATTGAACGATGTTAAGATACAAAGTAGTATATAAGGGCTAAGATGGTGTGGTAAGAACAGCAAAATTAAAAACTATATTTGGTAGCATAATGCGCACCATTAATAAATTGTATCTACTATAAATTAGGTGTAATTATAAAATAACAAAACATGAATCGCCTAATACCAAACCTTCAGAATTAAAAAATCTTGATACCGAACCTGAAATCTTTAATAAGAAGGGACCAGTAAGTACACTGTCTCAAGAATCCAGGACAGAAAAAAGGAAGAAGCGATATGCCACCATTAGGTCGCAATAACAGTGGCAAACATTGAAAGACCTTGGTGACATCTAACTGTTTCTTGCTCTGGAGAATGAATGGGCTTTAGAATAATTCTTCCGTGAGTCTGCGAATCGTAAAAAGGTGAGGAAATGACAGGGGTGAGGGGGTTAATCAAATATGGAGTTAATATTGTTAATTGTGTTAATATTTAATGGAATCAAGATTGGATTAATGAAAATTAGAGACGCATGATTAATTTATTGCAATAACTTTTATTCTTCTCTTCGGCCGCAGGATGTCGTAAATATTTTTTTACTCCCGGAAACGAAAGTGGAAATTGTTCATAGACATTCATTCTAATTTAGTTCCTTGTTATATTAAAGTAAGTTAGGAGTAGTAGTAATAATGACTTGGGTTAATTAACTTTTAATTAGTGGTCGTCGTCGCGTTTTGCGAAAGTGTTTTGATTCGAGTTGCCACCGAGCACAGAGGCTGGTGTCCTGAGAAGCAGTTTTGCTGCTCTGCTACTTCGACTCAGTGTCAAAACGTTAAATATCTACTAAAAATTCCGCAAGTTATCAAGTTTTGGTTCATACGGCGTACAAAGCCGTATGATAATAATTTAGCTATTTTGATTAAGTTTCATAAATATTAATGGATAAATAAGCCATTATCTCACTCCAAGATCAAGATGAATCACCGTTTCACAAGCTAAGTATATATTTAGCTGTCATTTATTAATAATAGCTACCTATTAGGATCCTTTAGGCATATTATACTTAGGCACTGAGAATAGGATATTTAATAACCGTTACCTTATATTAGAGAAAGTAAATGGAGATTTTTATTTTTTTACTAAGTTTATATTACAGCTATTATTTTTCATTTAAAATCTCATTTAATCATTCTTCTCGCAATTTCTTGTTCAAATTGTTCCCAGTGACCAAGTTCGTAATTAAAAATTAAACAGGAAAGTTGCGATAACATCAAAATTTTGGCTATAGCAAAGGTCTACGAAAGTGATCCAAAGCTCAAATTAACTGCATTTGACAAGAAAAAAAACCATCTCGGTGGCCACAGTGTCCAAAGCCTTCGAAGAGGAAAGCAGCTAAAGCTTGATCTGAGTGGAAAAGCGTCTCCTTACCGAACGTAGGCGAAAACAATGTCGGAGCGCTGTTCTCGCCTTCTCAACGACTTGAAGTTTCATGGCAATTGAATTCTAAATTTTTCTGATGAAAAGACATTCGACTCATCACCAAGCAGAATCACCGCAGGGTAAGCTTCATCCATGACGCCTCTGAGGTTCGCTAGACGTACAAAGCTAAGCACCCGACCTCCCTGATGATGCTTAGCATCGTGGTTCTCGGCTAGTAACAGGCTCACCGCGCCCGATTACTGGGTTAGAAAGTTCAATAAGAAGATAGATAACATCTTTCAGAGGGAGGGTGTCCCGGACAACGCGGCCATAAACGTGCAAGAGTGGTTTAGGTCAAACATGAACTTCTGGTCGGACGAATTCTGGCTGTCACAGTTGCTGTATTTTAATCCCCTCGACTACAGCATGTGGGCGATGTCCACCATAGCAATCTTGACGAGCTGATGTACTCCGCCAAACGCGTGTGCGCCAGCATAAGGAAGAACTTCATCTGCAATGTGTGCACAGCCCTAAGATCTCGGTTGGAGCGGGTGCTTGCCGCCAAGAGCCGTAACATTAATAAAATATTACAATTTGAACACATATTTATATGTTTAAACAATAAAAACTTGTCTAACTGCACCCGAGATATTATTTTGACCTTTATAGAGAGCGTCGTAAGGAGTATAAACGATCTTTTTCAATAACCGATAAATTCATTCCTGTTTCAAAGGCTCCCACAGAAAGATATCACAATGGGAGAAACTCAATCAACGACGGAGCTACCCGATTTTACCGTGTAAGGCGACAAGAAGCCTCGGAAACTATACGCAGAGCATTCTAAGTGAATGTCGAGACGTATGCCATGTAGTACTACTTTGCTATAACCATACACCTTCCATATCATGAACATTGATTAATTCTCTGACTTTTGGACTTAGATAATTCTTGATCAGTTTACAATAACGCTCTGCGGTTAACAAAAGGAAACTCACAAACCGAAATCACCTCCATACTATCAGACAGTATGTTTCGGACTGTGGACTTATTGCCGGTAGAGTTTTCCAGGGTTACTATTCGAACAGTACCTAAAGTTCTGTTTGTTGACTACCTGCTATAAATTAAAATCAATTTCATCACTGCAGATCAAATTAAGGGGTGGAGAATGTCTCCACAAAAATTTGTAAAAGTTTCATAATCTTTCTCACCACTCAACACCTGCACGATCATTATTTTGTAGGGATGTATGTGGTTTAAAATTATGCGGCCAATTCGATGACACATGTAAGGCAGCCGCAGGTTTTCGTGTAGAACGACTGGGATACTGCTGTATCAAAGCTCTAAAAATTGCACCATTTTCCAAGCTTGTTGCGTTGCTATGTCGGCAGTACTTTTTTCTTTTAAAGCTGACCCTGTTCCTCTAAAGATTGAAGCTCAACTACGATTATTTTCATCCCTACTCGGATCATGAAACTCAAGAGCAAAGTCTATACGTAAGGCAAATTTCGTCATTATTACGGATTTACTATTCTTGATATACTCATTGACACCAAAAACACAATGCTTTCTCTCCATGCCATATTAGTACCAAAAGGTGCATAATCCCACAGACCTGAAGCGACTATGCACATTGCTGTAGCTCCCGCCCAAGCTGAGTAATCCCCTTCCCAATTCGGGAGGTCTTATTACCGCAGCCTGTAGCTCATCACAAGAAGATAACGCATTTTCATCATTTTCTACGTGATTCTGCTTAGTTGTATAATGCGCAAAATTAATTATAAATTTTCGCTGACAAAGCCCTTAGTGTAAGTATTGAAGCACTCTTCTGATTTCAAATTAGACTGCATTTCGCGCTTTGCGGTCTAACGTTATCAAACATGGTGGTGGCTAGGCATATTTCTTTTACAGCATAACCAAATCTTCCTGCCTATTAAAATGGATGGATGCATACCTACGATATATTTATGCACTATTCGTACTTTTAAAAATTAGAATTAAATATAACAAAAGCGCTGTCGATTGCGTCGTAGGCCTTTATCTGGAGAAATACAAAATTCTTTTTTGCTTTGAGCATATTGGAAAACTTAGTTGAAAGGACGGTTGTTGCCCCCATAGAGATTGAAAACATTTATAGCATGTTCGGGCAATAAAATAGAATTAAGGACTATTTTCCTTTTGTCACTGAGAGAAAGAGGGAAAACTTCTCAGTGTTTTGTATCCTTTCCTGTTATCCTGAAGCAACTTTTCCCTCGAAAGCATTTCACTTTAAGTAGGCATCACACCTGAATTTCCATAATTGGAGCGAATAAAAGCATGAAATGGCAAGATGCTAGCTTCATTCTATTCCCTGCATTCCTAATCACATGTCTTTTCACACGCTAAGATGAGAGAAGGAATGACTACTTCAGAGAGGCTTTCTCTCTGTATTTGAATCCAGATCAAGCTCGACATTCTCCTTTCTGCACTTCAATGTTAATTATAGTCACTCTCACTACATCTACAAGCAACACTCTTTAAATACTACTTTTCCATTGCCTAGAAAGTTTCCACTTTCGTTTCCCATATAACTTCACTGAAATCGAGTAACATTTATTTACCAATGACTCAACATTCATTAAGCATAATTACTAATACCTATTTAATTCCCTTTCCACAATGCCTCAAATCTAATAATTGTATATTATTTATGATTAGATAATTTTCTTAGAATAAATAATTGTCTAGAGGACTAACATTTATTTTAGTTAGGATACTTTTAATTAATTTGTCGAGTAATGATTCAGGAAATAAATTAAATTTACAAAATTGTTTGAAATAAGATATCTCTTTATGAAAATATTTCCAGTCAGAGCACATTCTAAAGGCAAGGTTTATTCTACAGCTTACTAATGTTCGAAACGTTCCCAATTATACATATTTCCTAATATATATTTCTATATATATATATATATATATATATATATTTATATATTTAAAGGCCCAGGGAAATGAAAACTGGTATCACAAACCGGAAAAAGGCTAAGGAAAATATTACGTGAACTATTGAAAGCTTAAGAAAGAAAATGGGAGATATAGAAACGGACAAAATATGGAAAGCTGTTTTTAACCGTTATATGAAAATGAATAAAGGAGTTGAATTTGAACCTTTGTCATCAAGCGCTCATCGCTATTATGACTACAACGCTCAACCTCACCTATGTGTGTCGTGGTCATAATAGCGATGGGTCTTTGATGACACAGGTTCGAATACAACTCCTTTATTCAGATCTGATGCAAATGTTCTATGTATTTGCCTTACATTTACCATACAGACCTTTTAAATATGTGTGAAAGTCAACCGCCATAATTTCTACCCTGTGAAAGATTCTATATTTATCTACAGTCTGGTCATGTAAATCAACTCTCCCATCTCAAAGTTATAGTTTGAATTACATGAGGTCAAGGAACAGGAATATGATTTTCTTAGACTTCGTTTACTTTAACATTATCTAGTGATTCAATCATATCATGGTTTGTTGCATTCTTTACTTCACTATTATCTTTCCTCTTTCTTATCAAAGTGGAATTGTTCTTTTTGAATCTCTCTTTCTTAATTTCAATATTTGAGCGAAGCTAATGTTTATCTATGCGATTTTCACTCACCGTGTTCGTGGCTTTAAAACAACTTAGATCTTTTAATTTTACCAAAAGCTCAATCATTTTTAAAAGTCTTCAAAATCACATAAAATGCATAGCAATACCATTCATAACTACGCGAATTGAATTGATCAGGGGAAGTAATTTAGACATCTTATCTGATCAGGGAAAGCAATTTAAGCATCTTATCTGATCAGGGGAAGTAATTTAGACATCTTATCTGTTTAATCAATTGTAGAAATATCAGTTCCAGGATTGATTTTCTTGAATTCTTAAAATCTATCGCAGGACATACACTCTGAAACCCAACTCATAGGTACATCTTCATCAAACGCTCAATAGAGTATTAATCAATACAAAAAATGATTTCACTTAGAAAAAGAACCCATTTACATAGATGTTTAGTTAATCTAATCCAGGCGCAAATTTTAATATTTTTTGGGTGAGCAAAGTTTATATAAGAAAATACTCCATCAAATTATCATGCAACATTATTTCAAAGGTTTTATAGGATTATGATATTTTTGCGATCGCCCTTCCTACCATTTGCATTCTCCGAATAAGATGATAAATAATTTTCATTTCCTTCTTCTACTTCACTTTGGAGGTAAATTTTAGTAAATGAAGGTAAATTTTCGTCCTCTTTACTGCTGTATTCAGTTATGGTATCCCAACCAGTCACACTGTCTTTAACTTGTACACGACCTATATAGGAAAGAACGCTACAGATGAAGCCTTCTGTAGATTATGATTCATCCAGTCACATTATCCGTATATGCAGATGTAAGAATATATATACGTATATAAATATTAAAATATATTATCAGGTACTTCAGCAGGGATATAATTGATGTCTAATATATCATAATAAAATTCTTCTTAGGCAGTTTTTTATCAACGTCAGGTTGATCAAGATTCATTAATTGAATTTTCAGTGATTTGATAACTGTTTCAGTGCAATTATATACGGGGCCAATTATTATGTAACCAATTTTGTTTTAATAATTACTTTTTTTAATTCTAGCAGTACTGTGCAGTAGTGTATAAATTGTGCTATAAAAATATAAAGATTTATGGAAACACAAATTCAAGTCAATTTTTATGGAATACACGAATAAGACCACATATGACACAATTAGCCTAAAAACTAGCCATGTATCTTTGTTTCACGAAATTTCAACCTTGTAATATCAATATTAATTGCGCCGTCACCATTTCTTTAACTATACTAAGGTAAGTACGATGTGAGTTAATGGTTTAAGCTACTTTAAAAAAGGCTCGATTACCCTCGTCAAGACTATTTCCCAACGCATGTAATATGGCTTTTTATACTCTGGCACAAAGCTTTCCTTCACGTCTCGTCATCCGAAAGCTCATCTTTTTGGCAGAAAAGTGAAGAACATGTTGCAACGCCGTGGTCAGCAACATCTAGAAAAGCATGATGCCATTCAAGATTACGCAGAAAAACAAACTTTTTAAGAAATGATGAGAAACGAAGATTGTTAAACTATCAGAAACTAAATGAAGCATCATTAAAATTCCGTAACTAAGTTATTCAAAACTTTTTCCTGACTCAGTTTATGTTTTAGCCCTTAGAAATTTAATGAAGTTAATCAAAATCATTTCAGGACTTATATAAAATTATGTAAAAATATATGCATACCATTAATGCGATGTCTGAGAGACTTACTTCTTTGAAGAGAATTTATCGATTTGATAGGGGCCAAACGTGAGTGTGATTATGAGGCAAGCTTGTGTATGCAAGCTATTTCTTTCTTTCGAATTATTTTCTGTCAATCATGAAAAATTCTTTTAAATAAATAGGCGAAGGGGAATTGGAGGAAGTTTTAATGGCGGTTTCGCTTTGTTCCCTGAATTCACGCCGAGTAAATTTATAAAATATGGATGGACAATTACTGAACTGCTAAACTGAATTCTCGATACCAAATTTGATTAATTGCTCTTGTTAATGTGTTGGAAACTCATTAGACACAACGAGGGCACTAATTTGCGTTATTACGTATTCATTTTCAAGGAAACTGAGTGTCATATTTGTAAGGTAGTATAAACATGGTTTGGAAAGGCTAAATATATGCTGCTTTATAATTGACACAATTGTCTCAGAGAAAATTCTTTTTTGAAAAGGGGGAAGGATTGTTATGATTTTTTTTAAGGCATTCTCTCAGGTATAAAATTAAATTGTAATCTCTTTGAGATATAACTCTGAAGTGCAATATGAAGTTCATTAAATTTAATCAATATAACAAACTTTATTTTTCAAAGATTCTTCTCATTTTCGATGAATTTTAGCAAATCTAAATTGCATTTTCAAGAACTTCTTTCACTTCGTTCGTAGAACAAAAAGCTGTTTAAAGAGCTTTTTTTCCCTCGAGAGCAATCAAACCAACGAATCCAAGAACAGCCAAACATGATATGACATATCTTCTCACACAGAATTTTAAAAAGACGTGAATCTACTCTGTGTGACCGGATGTAATTTATTGTTTTCATAGCATCAACCAGTGATTTATGCAACTGAGGCCCTCATTGTTTTATGAATAAACTCTTCTAGTAAATTATGCACCAGTGCCAACTAATGTCAGAAGTTACAGCTATTCGTCCGAATATCCTGATATATTACCATCATTATATCAGTTGCTCCATCTTTTCATATACTTCTACATCATTCCCAGGACAGCTTTGCTTCCACGTGGATAGATTGAGGAAAAGCGTTGAAAGGAGTTTTGCCAGTTTTATGTTCAGGTAACAGTTTGCATAATATAATTATTTCTATAAACCTACTTTCCTTGTCACCATATCTCGCATATACATGTAACTGTGCATTATTTGCAGCCTCCATACTCTCTTCAATTCCGAAATAAAACTGCCTTCAACTTTAATATGTGTATAACTTGTTGTTAGACATATTCTACCATTTCATCATTTCTACTTTATCTAAAGTATATTAGCTATTATCTGACCACCAGGGATTAAGAATTACACAGAGACATGAATTCTTTGCTTTAAATGGCACGGGAATAAGTAGTTATTATGAAGTCTCTGGTGTTGTTGTTGATGTGTGGGAAAATATACTAGTGCTGTTCTAATGTTTATCATATTTTTTCATAAAATTATATATATATATATATATATATATATATATATATATATATATATATATATATACATATATATATATATATATATATATATATATATATATATATATATATTTGAAATGAATAACTCACAAAGTAGCACGGAGGTTCGCAATGAATGCAATGTCCGGCAGGAAAAAATAAAAAGGTGCTTCCAAGTACTTTCGAACTTTATTCAGTGCCTTCTTAAGGATATATATATATATATATATATATATATATATATATATATGAGCTAGTAAAAGATAAAGGACCCCCGCTAAGAGAAGGAATCACCAATGAGGAAGTAGGAGAGGGACGGGAAAATTCACTTTAAGATTTAGCTAAAACAGGTAGCAAGGTCAAACCAGGAGTCGAAAAGAGTCAACAACAGAGCTAAAAGAGTTAAAACGATTAACGGATAAAGCAAAGGAGCCAGAAGAGAGAAAGAGGAATAAAATAATGTTAATACAAAATAAATGCAATAATTAGATCGACATATCGGGTGCCCATAAAAATGAAAAGAGCAAAAAAAAGGAACATAAGACAGAACGAATTTTATAACATTGTGAACTAAAATTTTTTCTATAGATGACTCGTATTTAAAAGCAAATTAAATGTTAAAGTTTTTTATAAGACGAGAAGGTCAATGAAACAGACAGAGAAGGGTAAAACCGAAATTATTTAACATTAAAAGAGATAGCAGGAGCTGTATTATAGAATGTCTTTTTGCAGAGGAAAGACAGCTTAGAGGAAAGGGATAAGGGGAACATAATTTATGGCCAATTTCAAAGATATTTATATATATATATATATATATATATATATATATATATATATATACGAAGGGCGGTCAATATGTTTTGCTAATCGGTAGAAGAAAACAGAGGAAGGGGAATAGCTGTTTGTGGTGGTGTTAGGACAAGTTAAGACAAGTCAGGACCTGCAGCCGCACGTTCCTGCCTCATCTACTTAAGAAGCAGTAGCTGATCGCAAATCGTCAATCTCAAATTTTTCAACATTCGAAAGGTTGAGCACCGCGCAGTGATCAAATTTTTTGATCAAGGAACGCAAGAATGCAAAAGAGATCCATGAACGCATGGTTGAAATGTACACCGACACCGCCCCTTCCTATGCAACTATTGCTCGCTGGAATAGGCAGTTCCGCTATGTTGTGAGTCCCTTGAAGATGACCCCTGTCTAGGACGCCCGTCAGACGTGACCAACGAGGACAAAATGACCCGTGTGGAGAGGATGATCCTCGAAAGTTGACAGGCGAAGGTCGAATAAATCATTCAAGAACTTGAAATATCACATGTAAGTGCTATCAACATCATCCACGACAATTTGGCCATGACCAAGGTCTCTGCCCGTTGGGTCCCTAGAAACCTCATGCCTCATGATCGACTTCACCGTCGTCAAAGTCGGCAAGGCCAGAGTTGCACAAGGTGCCCTGCGCGAGTGCAGATTCAGGAGCTCAACCATTTCCCTTACAGTCCAGATCTCGCCCCTAGCGACTACTTTTTATTCCTCTAGCTTAAGGCTGCACTGCGTGGACGCCGGTTTGGGGACACGATGAAGATGTCCAGCTCGCCGTCCAAGAGTGGATTGAACAGCAGTCGGGAGATTTCTGGTTGTCGGGAATTCAAAGCCTCAGGGACAAGTGGCGCAAGTGCATTGAAGTCGTGGGTATTTATATTGAAAAATAATAAAACACTTTTCCTCATATCTCGTTTCCTTATATCCGAATTGCAAAACTTATTGCCCGCCTTCGTATATATATATTTGCGTTGGAATTTATATATGTACGTTTACTTCGATGTTTTTGTACATTTTGATAGATGTGTAATTCTCTGCCTCTATTTATTCTCCTGACCTCCTTTTTGCTCCTTTTGTGATCCTATCTTCTTTCCTATCTGTTTTTTGGTCACTTTCTATCCTCTGAGCAGCCTTTTTATATTTAAATTTACCTGGCATTAATGAGTTTTGTGGGTATTTATCTCTTTTTTGGTCATTTATCTCTTCTATTTTTCTATAAGCCGTTATTTCATTACACGATTAGTTTAATAGTTTATTTTAGGTGTTCTTTCCCCTCTTTCCTTTAGTGGTTGGCAGAGCTTTCTGTAATTCCTTTTACCCTCTTCAGTACTATCTATAATTAGGATACACTCCACTGGAATTTATTTGGCTGGAGAGGGTTGCTGCTTGAAAGCCTACATCGGTAGAGACTCAGAAGTGGTTGTCGGGAACTTCTACGGCTTCACGAGCCTAAATTTCTGGCCTTCTAGATCCCCTAATTGTAATACCATAGATTTCTATGTGTGAGGCGTAGCTGAGAAAGACACCAACCGCTCTGCCTGCAACGCCAAGGCCAGGGTGGAGGCCAAGATTAAGGAGCTCCTCAAAGTTCTTCCTAAGGATTTAGACCTTATTTAAGAGCCGTCGTGAGGTCACCGTAGAAGCTGATGTCGGATAATTCGAGTAATATTTTATCTTTCAGCGATAATCTAGTTGAAATTTAAACAAAAATATAAAATACATTTATTTTGGCTGAGAATTTGTTTATTTTTAGTGCAAACACCAAATTTAGCCAGAAGACCCTTTATATACTAAAGGAGTCACTTATGCTTTTAGCAAGAACTACATAAAACAAACTAAATGAACCTTTACAAAACACCTTTGGCCAAATGTAGGCAAAAGTTCTAAAATGCATTAAATTAAAGCTGATCTGTCATTTCACGAAATACTTCTTGAACAAGAGTAGTAAAGACAAAATTGAACGCAGGATAGAAATTGTAAAGGTTATTTGGTGGAGATTTTCTCTAACTTTCAAATCATTTGTCTGTTGATGTCTGCCTATTTTAACCTTTTCTCTACTCAGTCATTAGTTTTTCAAATCTCTCCTCTTATTCTTTTAGTTGAACTTCACTTTTACAATTTAATAACTATGAAGTCTGGATAGTCAATCTTTGGTGAAGGGTTTTTTCTTCCGCTTCATCAATTTATGATAATTATTATTGATCTTAATATTATTATTAGTTGTAAATGATATTAATAAAAGGTAACTAGCAAAAGCAAGCGAAATCATCTCCTCTAGAAATTTGGAAAAGCGACATCCATGAACAAAGTGGTCAAGAGGAAACGAAATTACGTGCAAGAATTCGAGCCGTAGATCCGGTTCCATTTTTCTAGGGCGCAACTACCATCAAAAAAGCGATATTTGTGTAAGTGTTAGAATAGAAACCCGTAATTCTGTGTGAAATCTTCATAAATCGAATCTACAAAAGATGAAACTATTTCGAATTCCTTTTCTTCCCTGTCCGCTAACATCTCATAGACTAACTAAATGAGGGGAATATTCTTAATTGGACTTTTCTTTAGTCCATAAGACAGATAGTGGAAAAGAATTACTTACCTACCCTCTCTCACTCTTTACCACCTAGTGTAATATCATCATCTTACCGCACAGTAATTGCACTCGTCATACTTCCTTGATCTATCATAATCATGACTTTGCTTAGGCCCCCTAGAAAAAAAAACACCCTTAATCCTATTTTAATTACTATTCTCCATTTCACTCACATATTTTTAGTATTGTGACCAATGTTAAAAACATTTTAAAATGGTGATCCATTATTCCATTTGCATATACGATAAGCAGAAAATGAGATATGCTTCCATTACACATCACTCCTGTTTGAGAGAAAATCGATTACTTGGCGAAGATCCCTCACTTTCCCTTCCTATAGTTGACACTTCAAGATATTTGGTCACCTTTGCTTCATTTGACAACGTTATCAGGTCTTCAGGTCTTCTCCTTGTACAGGAAATGCAGCATTTAATGGCACGTCATTTGAAAACGAGCCAAAGCATAGATAACGAATTTCTAGACCCAATACTTATCAAATTTCAATATATTTATTTATAATATTTGCAGCGCACGAAAGAAACAGGCTGTCTCTCGAATGAGAGATAATAAGAAACGAATGGAAAAAATGAAATAAAAAAGGATATAAATAATTAAGTCTCCGCAAAGAATGTGTGAAGTATTTATCAATTCATCGTGCCCATAAATGTGAGGAAAATAAAAACGCATTTCAAACATAGATAACGAAAATAGGCAAATACACAGCTAAATATGGAACTGTATGGCGTGATTTCATATAATACAAATCAAGTATGCTAAGTATACTAAGTTTGGTTGTGGTTTTTGAACTGAAAACACCTGTAAAATAAATAGACACGCCCTAGTCCCATTACATATTGGACTAATAAAACTATGTCTTCCACAGATACTCACTTCCCACATTTTATCACTTCTTTTACACGTTGGTTGCATTTCTCTAGTTTTGAGTAAACACAAAGAAATAACTTGAGCTTAAATCGCAGTTTAAGGAACACTTTCACCAAGCAGCCTCGTTTTGAAGCTTAGATATTTTAGTTTCAATTCAAACACACCAACCCTTATCACCCTACATGATTTTCTTTGAAAGAATGATAGAGTAAGGTGTAGATACATACATATATTGGGGAAATTATAGGAAATACTAGAAAGGATTACGTTCAAGTTACACGCTTTTAATAATATTCAGCGTATGTTTATATAGGTAAATTGGTTCTAACTTTCCTATAATGTCCAATTATGGATTATTTTTTATCGAAAGAAACCCCTTGTATTTATGTAGAATGAGTGTTAGTGAGATTTTCATAGGGGCATGTATTTGAAGAGAGCGCTAAGCTTATAAAGTTACAAAGCTAGTTTATAGAACTTTAATTTTTAGTAATTGATTTTTTCGGTAAATACGAGAAAAAAAGTCTCTAGTCCTGCTTTTAGCCTGCCTTGTATTTTAACTCCACTCGTCATTAAAAAAATGGGTACCGGAGATCTTCGCAAGTTAGTGCATACGGCGATGGAATTCTATAGTCCAAGCACGGGTCCGATCCCATCTAAACTGGATACAAAACCTTTTGCGGTGTTATTAACTGCCTGCCTAATGCCGGATAAGGTGATTCTCACCCTAGTGTGGTAAGTAGCTCCAAACGCATCCTAACGCGCAGAATACATTCTCAACACAGGGTTATTTCCCTCCCTGCCTTCAGAACACAACATACCACTCTATTCTCTGTGTTGGAATTCGGGAGATGAAATGCTACTGTCTCTTAAGCTATGGGGCGGCTCCTATGCATATACCCCTACCGTAGAACGGGAGCCAACATCCAGCGCCAAATTTGGTAATGAAGAGTTCTACTATCGCTGGTGATTGTGAAGCTCTTAGAAAAAGACGCTGACAAAGTCTTCCGTAATAAAGACCAGCTCTTGCTACTTTTGAGCATACACGTGAAGGTCATTCTGATTTTATGCGCATTTCAATATCTGGTATGGGAATCTTGTCCATGTAGCCAGAGACGATTATAGCTACATACCAAACGTACTCAAAATATAAATCAACGCTGATATAGCAAAGATTATTTGGTTGCTGATGGTAACTATATGCCACACTAGCGGATCTCTGGCGCTAAGGGAAAGATGATAAGCAGAATTTTGTATTTTTCGATTGGGAACTTGAGTTTCCCTTTCTCGATGCTCACCTACGGCCACATCTCCTATTATATCAATCACCTTCATCAAATCTCAACCTATTATATTTTGTTACTAATTTTTACAGTTCCCACCACATATGGTTGTTGTGGAATTAGGGTCAAGTTAGGATAGCCGTGCCCTTTCCTCTCATTAGCACTCCAAATAAAATTCCTCATTCGCTTTTTGGCTCCTGAATATTTTCTTTTATTTTCACTTTCCCTCTCCCTTAAATATATCTTATTTTAGGAATCTATTTTATATAACCCTATAGCGTTGTTGCAATTGTGTTTTAGCTTATTAATATAAATATTTTGGCGGCTTTTCTCCTTGAACCTATTTAATATCATCTTCCTAACTGAAGATTTTCTTTTGTAGTTCATATAGGAAACATATTAGCCTATTGAACTCGTGCTGTCCACATTGGTCCTCAAGAAATTTGAAGGTATCTGAGGCCACCCGTGACCTGTTCCACACCCTCCAGTTGTGTAGGGTTCAGTCGTTCAGATCGATACAGACAAAGCTAGCTCCAAGCATTCCTATGTGTGCAATTAGTCTAACATTTCAGTTCTACTGTATTTCAATGGCGCGCAGTCAACCTATGTGATCTCCTGCCTCTTTTAAAAAGACGATATTAAATGCCTTCTTGTCGACTTCATGAAGGTCATTTATATCAAAAGTGAGCTGATGCTGGTGGTTTCCTCTGACAAAGAGGAAACATTTCTATTAACTTTGAATGTTTTCCTAGGTTCCTTTTTCCCCACCTACTGAAGGTCAGAGCATCACATTTGATAGTCATCTATCTAGCTCTTAAGGATGATATCGCTGATATCTTGAAGCTTTCTCCTAACTTGAAGCCATTATTTGGATATTTCCATCCTTACCTTCATTACCGTCACCGAAACCTATTAATTAGTCAAACTCTCTTCTCTTAGATCCTTCGTTACCATACTTCCACCCATTCACCTTTTTTAAAACTTTGCTAACCCTTTTTTCTTTACCCAAGGATGCTTATCTCTTGCAAGCACCATATTCTAGAACCTCCACTAGCTTGCCTGCCGTTATCGAATCGCTTCTAACTTCTTCCGTCTTTTTTTAAAGATCTTAAATTCGATGCCATATTTAACATCTTAGCCTTACTAAACTTACGTATTAGGGACAACCAAGATCCCTTTTTTTGTGTCATGCCCTTTTACTTCCTGTATTTCGAAGTTGTCCTTCCTGGATTGTGTCTTTTACTTTAACAACTTCACTGCATATGATCTGGAATGATCGAATTAGTCATAACCGTCCCTACCCAGCTCATGGTCCCTGCATGCCTAATTTGAAGATGTCACTAATATCATAGTTCTAATATCAGAGTTCCTGTTGATATTAACAAATCGAAATATTTCATTTGCAAGTCATTGTGGCCAATGCCACCCTGAAGAGCACTTTAGTTATCGCCTGAGTTTTCGGAAACGACGCCGGAGTATATGAAATTCATGTCAATACAAGGCCTAAGCTCTCTTTGCCCGTTGTTCTTGACTTGGAAAGTAAGGCATTCGGGTTGCTTCATAGAAGAGGAAATTGTTCATTCGAGGACCCTTCCTCAACAGCTATTTTGGGCAAATAAAAGCCGACGCAGTTTGCTGAGTTCAAGACCAGTGCTTTTATAATGGCCGGATACTATATCAAAATCACGGTAAATTAAAGATAATAATAGAATAATCACAGGAAAATGGCATGATTCCAAGCTCTCTCGATTTCTTAAGCAATGCTTTATTGAAATCTCGTTTTTAGTTGAGCTACATTGGGGATGGAAGGAAAAGATAAAAAAAAATAATTATCAATGGAAATTCACACCTTAGGGATTCTTCCAAGTTTTCTATATTGTGACAAAACCTTTTTAAAAAGTTAATTGTTTCCTTATATACATTTTTTAAAGAAAGTTTCTTTCAATTTTGTACCATTGTCATTATAGAAATATTTATATAGTATTATATTTCATTTAAGTTGTAAATATTTTAATAACGACAATATAACCAGGATGCTAATAATTATGTACCCTTAATGAATTTTTTTAAAAATAAAATGCCTTTCAATTACAGCTGAGCAGTCACAAATAAGACTGCTTTTTCTTTGAGACTGAGCTTTAAAGCGTTAAAATATGCAGCAATAGATTAGCGTTAATAGTGAATATTCTGGCTAAACCTAAAATTAGAGACAAAACTACAACTTTTTAATTTAAAAATGACCTATTAGTGGAAACTAGAACAAACGAAGATAAATCTAGGGCTTCTAGGATCCTTGTTAAGGGTAGGATTAACCATACCCTATCATCGTCCAGCAAGAAAAACCTAAGGAATATTTTCAGCGCAAGAAAAAATCACCAAATCCGGCATATGTTTAGATGTTGAGGTTAAATTTTGGAATTACCTTACAAAATATGAAGAGGCAAAAAAGTTATGTGATGTCCAAAAACATGATTTTTCTAATAAAAAACAATAGGTATAAGAACCAAAGAAAAATGAACATATTGATCATTTTGGGGGTTTGCTGCACAAAATTTTAGATCCCTTCAGAGATGATCTCTAAAGCGTATGCAAATGCAGCATTAAAGACTGTATACATACATTAGGATAAACTAAAAATATTGAATAATGAAATATCCAAACAACTATATATTGGTTTTATATTTTGGAGATGACAGTAGCGAAAATGGATATTTTATAATAAACATAACTGCTTTTTACACCAAAGTACCAATAGTGTGTGTGGATCGGTGCCGTATTGGATTACAGGATCTGTTGTAGGTAAGCTAATCAATGTATGCACATATATCAATGCAACCTAAAACTGATTAAAAATACTATGTATTTTCCGTTCATTAATAAAGATATATTGCTAAAAAACACACCTTCAATAGTATCTGCAAAGTATCAAAGGCCTTTATCCACGAAGGATTGGTGTTATTGAGAAAGGCCTGATTTTTAAATCCATTCAATAACACCTTTAAAAGAGATCAAGCAGCAGAGATCAGAACTATGAAAATCAAGTCCGTGCAAACAATATTTATTTAGTTAGCACCTCAATATTATATAGCAATATGGGTACCTTCGACATTGAATTTGATCAATAATACATTGGATACTGTTACTCTCATCGATTTGTGACTGGGAACAACTTTAATGTAAAAAACGTCCTAAAAAAAAGATTGATACGAATTTTTAGATGAAATCCTTGACAGAACGAATGAAAAATGATCGTAAAGCATGTAAGCTTAAATATGTTTGATAATAGCATGTAAAATGAAAGTGTAACTAATAGCATGACAGAGGCTAAAAATTACAACCTATAAGGATCATGATGTTTATAAAAGAGAGACCTTTTTAAAGGCCAAATCCTAAT
The DNA here is from genome assembly GCA_963969495.1 of Ceratothoa steindachneri. Taxonomy (NCBI): domain Eukaryota; kingdom Metazoa; phylum Arthropoda; class Malacostraca; order Isopoda; family Cymothoidae; genus Ceratothoa; species Ceratothoa steindachneri. The sequence continues at coordinate 156,560,234 of OZ018322.1, read as the reverse complement.
CTAATCAAACTTCGCCTGTTGGAGAAATTTAAAAATCAGCAGAGTATCTGAGGGGCCCTGGCTATTACTACCTCTTTTTAGGTTTCTTTTCTTAACGAACAGTCAGGTTAAGGCAGTTTAGTTAAAAGGGAAAATATGCCAGATACATTTTATGCTGATTTTTATAGGTTAAATATATTTTATGCTCTATCGCTCATATCTCCTGGAAAATGAGTTTCTTTAGGTATTTTATATCGACCATGCATTTTGGGGGTTTCATTACCTGTACAACATTTGCCTTTTGAAATAGTCTTACGGAATAGGTAGAAGTAACAAGCTCATCCTCGGTTACCTAATTCTAACGAAATGCAAACTATTTAACCTAACCAAACTTAGCCTTACTATACAAATACTAACCAACTTAACCATATCTAACCAGGTTTTTAATGGCAATGCTACCAAAGTCACCATAATCACACAAGATCAGCTTGTGTGATTTTAAAAAAAATTCCTCACCATGCTAAATCGTTGGGAAAGTATTTTTTTCTGAGAGATTATTCAAACCACCGTATACATACATTGTATGCAATAATGCTACCTTTATTTGAAACAAAAAATTAAGTCCCTGAATTAGTTTCTAGTTCAATCACACTGTTTTGAACGAATATTCGTCCAAATTTTTCAATCTGCATTTGCATAATTTGTATCTCATCCTAGGGATCAGTCTAAAGGGACGTTACTAAGCCCTTTCTTTGCTTAGTACTAGAGTAAGTACTATAGGTTTATGGAACAGTAGTCATTCTAAGTTCCACTCAAGGCCTAACCGAGGAAAGAAATCGAAGGGAGGAGAGATCAGTTTAGATGGAAAGAGAAATAAAAAAATCTTATAAATCGATTAGAATTTAGACTCAGTATTGATTTCTGGACCTCCCTTATAATACGTTCATAAGTTAATATTTATTAGACTTATTCATAGACAGATTTACCAGTACTTTTACCGACTTACGACGGTGAATCTATTCCAATTTGTGTAATTCTATAAGAGGTGAAATTCGGTGTTGTCTTTTGGCAAAAAGATCGATGGTCGTATTCTTCGATGTCACTCGGTTCTATCATATAACTCCAGCATTAACTCATAATTCCTGACTCTTAGTGATGAAAGAAGCTTCTAAAAATTAATTGCAATAAAAATAATTGTGTTTGCCCAATAATATTTGATTTCCTTAAAAAAGCATGGCATCCCTGGAAGAAAATGGCAACCCTGGTTCTTCTAGAAAATGATGAAGTTAATAGAAGGGCAGATGTATGGAAGTTCAATAGCCAATGGGATTCTGATTTGGGATTCATTACCCGCAATGGTGCGCAATTCTTGTGGATATTTGTAGTACAAAGAAGGAATTTTTAAACCAGTTGATGAAGAAATATATTGAGGAACCTTCCTGGTCCCTCTTTTTAGGGTTAATGACCCTTGTAACAGCAAACTATAAAATCCTTAATTAACCGGTGTTGAGAAAAGAGGTGCTTACTCCTGGGCACTAAGAACTGAACGCCCCACCACTCTCCATAATTTCCAAAAGAGGAGAGTACTAGGTTCCTTAAGCCCGTAGCGAGAGCGACTCACCCGATATTTTAAAAGCGGAGACTCATTGAGACCAGAATGATTCGGTAGAGGGCCCCTTTAACGAGCGGCTAGAGGAGAATACTAATTGGGGAATTGGGAAACAGAGGATACTAAGCTCTCCGAACAACTCCAGATTTCGAATATTTTGCGAGTGTCTTTCCTGAAGCTGGAACCAGGAGTGAATTGAGCATATGTAAGAGAGTTGCGTCACCCTCGCTACTTCCTATCACTTCATTTCATATTTTATTTACTCTAACCTCCTCAAACTTTGTACAAGCTCTTTTAATTTCGTTCAGATGTCTTCGTTGGTGTTCGCTTTTTTTATAAATGCAAATTGTGTCCTCGAAATGGAGTATAAGAGAGATATAGGTGAATAATTGTCATTATCCTTCGGATATAAAATACTAAATATTCCTGAATTATTATTATTTATTCTGAATAGATTTGAAGACAAAAGGCGAATCTTCTTTTTGGGTGTAATGTATTGGCAGTGTATTGTAACGATCGTGCGCTTGATCATAACGATATATTTTAATTAAAATAAGTTACTAAATATTGATACATCTTTAATTATTAGAAAGGAGAAGAAAACCACTCAAAATTCAGGGGCTTTTTTTAGATGTTTTTTTTTATCTCGAGCTTCTTCGGGGTAATGAGAAAGTGGGGTACATTAGGCTCTTATATAAGTATGGAACTTGGTTACATTAGGTTCTTTACCTATATAATTCCCTATTGTAGCTTAGCTATGGCTTAGCCGAGTGAAAATAACGCTTCCATTCTTAGCGAAGTTAAGCCAAATCGGTTGTGTTTAGCGGACGGATTGAGTCACGTTGCGAGTCGACTTCACGGTTGCTGACTCGGCAGAAACATATTATCTCAAAATATGCACCTTGCCACCTTATTGCATAAAATGAATAAATTTACTAAAAAATAGAAAGAATTAATCATTATTATTATTTAAAAGGCGCTGAATAAGGAATGTATGGACTTAACCGTTTCTTCTATCGCAAATAGTTTCCTTTTCTGCCAACTCAAATATGGAACGATGACATTTTTACTTCCCTTATCTTTGTTTGCTGTCACCATGATACCTTCTACAAAATCTGTATATCAAAGATGTTCTTTAATGTTTTACTATTTTGCTATATTAAATTAACCTGAAAGGTTATCAAGGATCATAAGATATACATACATGACTTCATTTCAATAATTCCATTAAGGTTTTTAGGACGTTTGTAAATACCAGTCAATTTGTTAGATTTATTCACTTATGGAGCCAAAGGGCCTTTCAACGATTGCTACTTCTGCTTAACAGATATTAAAGGTGGTTATTCAACGTATTTTTTGCCTTGGTCTTTTATATCTTTACAAGAGATGTATCAATTAAAAAGATCAAAATATATACTATGGAGTACTTTCCCTATTCCTGCACGTGATCATAGGCAGTAATATCCATGTTTTGTCTGATTTTATTATAATTCACTGCAGGTTGAAACAGAAAAGGCAAAAAAATCCATCATGTATCCAGATCTTCAGTTATTTATTCACCCAGTTCGTCATTAAAGTGCTATTCCTGTGCCACAGCCGCCCTCTGAACTACCAAACAATGATACGAGCAACTCAGACGATTCAGAAGCTCAAGCTACACCATATGTAGCACAGCTTAAATCTGACAAGAAATCACACCTCATCACCCAACCGGAACTCAATTATCTAGTTCGTGATTTAACACTTACTAGGCAGCAGAGTGGACTCCTGGCCTCACATCTGCAACAATGAAACCTGTTAGATGAACATGCTCGAAATACATTATTTAGGAATTGTTCTGCAGATCTACAGCAATTCTTCACCTTCCCAGGTTGCACATTGGGAAAGCCAAGCCTTCAGTGCAAGTTGCTCACTCTGCTCATTTCAAGGTAGACATATGAGAACCTAGCCTTTATTCTATGTAGACAGCATGGCTAATTTGTGTGGAGTTGAAATTAGTAGCCCAACTTAACGATCGACAAACTGGATACACCAGGTTTGTGTGCTCCTTTTGTAAGTGGGACAGTAAGGTCAGATCAGTACAATATGTACTCTCAGAATGATCACCTGGGGAAAGTACGACGTCTAGATTCCATAATATAATTCATGAGCCACTATTTAAGAAAAAGAAAATTATTTTGCCACCGCGCTTATAAAACTAAGCCATTTAATTAAATTACCAAAGCATTGCATTATAAAAAACCTTGTTTCCAGTATCTCAGAGCGATCTTCCCTAAAAGAAATGATGGCAAGATTAAAGAAAGCATTTTCATAGGGTCTCAGATTCGTCAACTTATAGCTGATGACGACTTCAAGGAGAGAATGGATGAAATTGTGCTAGTGAGAGGTTCCATCAAAATAAAACGTCAATGGAAAACAGATATAAGGGAAAATGGAGCCCTACTCTATTGGCTAACTTCTGTTAAAACCTGAAGCGTGCCACACCTGAAACGTCTTACAAACGAAGAAGTAAGCACTAAAATGTAGTTTATACATTATATAATGCTATAAAACGTGCTGATTCGTTAAACATTTATGAATTAATTCCAATGAAAACATTTAATCTGATTTTGGGAGCGAAATACATTTATGGTATCGTGAAAATCGGTATTAATTGTGTAGCAGAATGAAGTCAAATGGCGGCCACGAGCCCCTCTGTACCCACGTGGATCAGATCACTGCAGGGAGCTGGTGAAAACATAGCTGAACCTAGGCAAGGAGACTGCCGACGCTGTTATCACTCGCCCGAGCTCTATTTTCCTAGGGACCGATGCCATCGCCTCCCCCATCCCCCCACACACAGCCTCTTCTCCGCGAGCATTTGGGCTTTCCGCTCAAAGATTGGAATCCGTTGGACATTCCAACTATTGTTATTAAGATTTCCCCTTCTCCCGAAGGAATCGCCGACTTTTCTCCAAGATCGCGGGTTCGTTTGGAGCCTCCTCACTAGCCGCTTATATAACCCTTCCACTAAGTTTAGAGAGCAGCACTGTTAGACTTCGACCTTCTCCGACGAACGAGCTAAAGAACGCTGTCCCTCTCCCCCCCACCGGCGATTTCGATTCAAGTGAGTGCTAAATCGATCCATGATCTCAAACTTAGTTAATCGGCAAGCTTCGACATCAGTGAACTCTGCCATAGCCAATCGGCAAGGACTAACAAGGATTCCAAACTCCGAAGACGACAAGTGCTCCCTCGTATAAAGCCAGAGGTAAACCGACTTCTTCCGTCGCATTCACCGTTATATTTTCGTCATTGTCTTTCTTTTGCGACCTTTGCGCGTACCAGCTACCTGTTAATCTTTGGCCAACTTGCACTCTGAAATATTTGTTTAAAAGGACTCCGCAAAGTTAATAATGAACCATCCCCACTAGACTCATAACCATTACCCCTTTCACTAACGGTCTTCAACTAACTTTGGCCCCAAGCCCCAAAGTACCTGCGTATATATAAATATATAGTCTGGCCATTCCACGACCAATTGTATGATTATTAAATCGGTAATATAAAAGAAAATGTTAGGGGATGGGAAATTTTTGTTATCAGATTCAAATTCAGAACACTCAAAATCATAATAAAATGCACATCAGATTTGTTTTTAACATTGAAATGTGTTTTACAGTGTTATTAGTCATCATATTTTGAGATGTTTGCCGTGATGATTTCGAGACTACCAGATATCAGCCTTTCTGATAGTCAGTATTTTGAGGTGTATGGTGCGAATGTGAGGCAAAGTACCGTAGCTTAATAGTCGAGGTCAATGGCATGAAGCATGGACTTGTTCTGGTGATTGCAATAGTTTCTCTTGTGATAGAGTAATAATAGGTCCTCGATTCTAAATGTGTCTAAGGACCTAGAGTGTAGGGTTGTTTCACTTTCAAGCTGCATTTCTGACGTGTCAAGAATGACAGGTAGTTGGCTAAGGTGTGGGTCCATTGATAGGTTCCTATCTTTTGTTGGCACTACTTTTCAAGGCCGAACCTTCTCTGACTCTGAAAACGATTAGTCTCTTTGTTACAGAATGTAGCTCACACGATTGTTTAACATATATGAAATTTGTGCTTGCAATATTTCCTCTCTTTTATCCTTAATTTTCGAGAAATCTATCTCAAAATAATCTCAAGCAGATGGATAATGCATGTATCTGACAGATACCATAAAAGTTTTATGGAAAATAGAGATGTACTAGAAAGATATTATATCGTAGGAACCTCTCACTTTTGCCAAAAATGTTCCCAATACTAGAGAATTTACCAAATAATATATATCATATTTAAATTTGGGTTGGGTTAGAGTTGAATGAGGACTTGTAGAGTATCAAGCTCAGGCGAATGGAGACACTACTAAAAAAATCACTGAATAAAAGTTTCGTTTCAAAAATATTTTCGCAAATTTGAATATTTTCACTTTCAATTTCGTGATTAAGTATAAAAAATATCTTTGCAATTCATTGCTTACATAATAAAAGGTTTATTATATACATTTATTGTATGAGATATCACTCCGCTTTGTAACCTCCTAAAGTTTCCTTACTCGCATTACAGCTTGAATTTCTCTCCTCCCTATATTAGTAAAGTTTCCCCTAATCATGTTTTCAAATTAAGGCTTAGGGGCATAATATGACATCAAACAAATAGGGCAAAACATAAACGAGGTTTGGAGAGAAAAAATAATCAAACTATTCAGCGAATGAAGCATCCAAGGAGTGGAAGAGAATTTTAATTTTCTGCGGTAATGATTCGTTTTAATGAGTGGGTGCGCAAGGGATTTAGGATAATGAAAGAAATATTATGGGAATGGAATGTGGGGAGAGATAGAATTTGTCAACGGAGAGCAATTTTAACACACTCTATTCAAGCCCACGAGGCATGAAGGGAAATTGCTCCACTACCAATTGCATTCCACGCACGTCTTTCCTCATACACCTCGGTAAAAACGAACCACTCTTCTTTCACTGTCCTCCCATCCTTTTATTTATCGAGATGAAGTGTTTAAATTTACCGACTAATATAGACTTTATGAACAAAGATCGGACATTTCTCTAGATTGGATCTGTTGAAAAGTGTATATCTGTTCGTTATATCTGTTCGTTAAATTGTGAGCGGGTAAGAAGATATGGTATAAAAATTCCTTGGAGGTTCCTAGCTTAGAGAGATACTGGGTTTGATGGGGTGACGCTTTGGGCGAAGTAGAGTCACTGTGCCTGGTAGCTCAGCGGTAGAGCATCTGACCGGCAATCAGCAGACCCGGGTTCGAGTCCCGGCCAGGAATTTCAAACTTTTTTCCCCTGGCGTTATCTCTGTCTTCTCGGTAAGGGATTGCCTTCATTGTGCCGCCCTCTGCTCTCTATGATTCTGGTCTCCTTCTAATGTCCCTTTCTCTTACCTCTAAAAAACTCCTGTTTCTTGTCTGATTGCTCATTCCGTCAAATTTCTCTTTCCTGTACTATATTGTAATATAGTCTGCAATGCAAGGTTTCTGCACCTTTATTTCTGTCTTCAAAATTGTTTTGAAAGGCAGAAAATAAATATGGCGAAAGCACTGTGGTGGTTGTTATCACCCGCAGAACTTGCATTTGCTCCTTCTTCTATATATATATATATATATATATATATAAAGCGTGACTCACAAAAAGTTATTCAAAAACTATTAGAGAGGTTATGGTCATATAAAGTTCGTCTTTTCTAACAACTATTCATCTTTCGTTAGGTAAAATCTAATTTAATTTTCCTCATATTTATATTCAAATGGCTTTGGTGAAGTGAAAAAAGGGATTCTTCTAGGAAGTGAAATAATGACACTCCTAAATTGAAAACTAATAAATTTCTCTCTTCATTTATAATGAAAAACCTGTACATATGGGTAATATAAATTACCCTTATGTGTATATATATATATATATATATATATATATATATATATATATATATATATGTGGGTATGTGTGTGGAGTAATGGAGAACTTACTGTTTTTTACGTTAAAATTGTTGTTTTGAAATTTAAATAGTAATTTGGGTATATAAATCGTGGAAGAATGAGAGAAAAAAGAATTTCTCCCCACCGACTTACCCAGTTCCTCGTTAACTGCTCTAAATTCGGCGCCCCTATATACTGCGAAAATTAGAACAATAGAAAGACCATTAAGTGGGCATCGTGATTTCGCGCTATAGAACCTTATCACGACCCAAGGCAATTAAGGATGTCTGTGTGTGATGAGTCTCTCTTCCCGTCTAGATAATTTCAGGGTATATATTCGACAGTTCAGAATTCACAGTATGTTAATGGTAACGTCTTTGTAATCGAAATGGAATCGACTACATTCTCGTCCAGAGAAGAATTTAGTGATTGTCGAAGAGCTAAGGAACAGCTAGTCGTCACTCAGTGTTGTTCGTGGAGAGAGTTAGTCGCGCTTCAACCTTCTCACCACATCTTAGGATTTTAAGGATAGGAAAAGCCATCCCCGATGCACCCTCCATGTGCCTGTTAATGATAAGAGCCCCCCACCCCCCACTTGGGTCGCCTGAGGTTGGATTGCATGTCCCATGAAACGCCCACAAGTTTAAGGTCGATCTTATCTAACTGGTCCTACTCGCCGCACATTAATGCAAAAGGGATTTAACCCCCGCTTCGTCACGTTCCTCGCACCTTTACTGCGTTGAACCTCAAGGATCCCCTTTGCTCGAGAACTTGCACAATTGTAAAATCATTACTTAATTAATTATCTCTTGTTTCAAACTTAATTGTTAGTGTCAATCATCTTAATAGTGAACCGCCAATATTTAATTGCATTGCCATTTAACTTACCCTATATGTATATGTAATCTTTAGTCCAATTAAAGGAGATTTTTGTCACCGTATTTGAATACTACTTGGCCTAGCAACTGTGTATTTAAAGCACTCTTAAAGCCATCCCCAGGTGGAGCTTAAATTTCGGTCAGCCAGTAGTCCAGTGTGCGTATAACGGCGTACACCCGGTCATAGCACGACAGAAAACTGGTGTCAGGTGTGTAGAGTTACATAAATATATAAATATATATATATATATATATATATATATATATATATATATATATATATATATACATATATATATATATATATATATATATATATATATATATATATATATATATATATATATATATATATATATATATATATATATATATATATTTATATATATATAAGAACGGGTAGAAAGGAAAGCACAGAGAGAAGCAGAAGAGAGAGAACAAATACGTTACTACGAGACAGAATTAAGACGTAATCATGTTGAAATGTCTTTGTGGGATCAAATTACCATCAGCCACAACCACCCTCGTTAAAAAAAACTTACCGCTTATAAAGACGGAAGAAGCAGTTTGTTCTGATCTGACCCCCTCTGAAAAAGACTTCGAAGTTAATAATTGGGATTTAGTATCAGATGGAGTTGCCCGTCTACTCTCCCTCTTAAACACTCGTCTGCGTGAAATCTTCATTCGTCTCCCCTCGGAAGGAACCCTGGATTATTCAACCCTAAAAGCAGAGCTTCTCTCTGCTATTAATATTAATCCAGCCACAATTTACAGTTTTGGCTGGACTCCTCACAAGTGACTAACGACTATGAGTCATTAGTCGACTTTATTTTAAGAGATCGACTCAAGGCTACCCTTCCCTGAGAATTAAAAGCCTTCGTAACAGATAAAAGAGCTTCTTCGTTTAAAGAGTGTGCAGAGGAAGCCGACCTTCACACTTCCACCCACGACTTATATCTCAAGGATATCAAGGAGAGTCACCCTTCGCCCCCCAAACATAAGTTTGAGCCTAATAAATTCCATGCTATGAATAATGGTAGCTTCATGAAGATTCAGGCGCCCCTTAAGCCCTAGCTTCATCCTCAGCATAAACAAAAAGACGTAAAGCCTCCAAAATTTCCTTCTGTGCCGTCTCACTACCCGCGTAAACCCATCGTATGCTTTACGTGTGACACCCCTGGTCACCTTAGTTATAACTGCACCTAAAACTCGCAGGAAAGGACCACCCTTAATCAACAGGTCCATCAGGTAACCACCCTTTCTTCGCCCTAACTCTTCTGCCTCGTCATCGGAGTCACCACATGCTCCTTCTCATTCTGAACAACAAGTAAATTTCCTCTTCAATAAAATCTCCCCAGGTGGACTCAAGTTTGAGAATGGCACGATAAATGGGTGCCGAGTGTTAACCTTTGTAAGAGACATGGATTGCACATGTATTGTAGCCTCGGACAAAAAGTTGTGCCCAGTAAGTCCCCAGCATGAAAGATTTTCGATCGTGCTACTAAGTTTTCTGTGGTAAAGTGTTACATACAGTGTCAGTCTTTCACAGGATCGGCCTATGTAGTTGCTGCCCCGATGAAGTTTTTCTCTGTTGTTATCGGACAGGGGGCGCAGCTCTCTCCAAAACCCATAGCTCAACCAGTGATCACCAGGGCCCAAGCTGCGAAAGATACCGTGGCCCAGGTACCTTTAATGTCCTCGTCAACCCCGGAGGTCGAGTTATCCAGCAATGATAAGTTTACGGAAGCTTAAAAGAATTGACCTTCTTTGCAACCCCTGTGTGAAAAGGCTATAAAAAACCAGGCCCCAAATCGTTCGCCTAGAAAACTGTGCACTCCCTGCCTTCACGAATTTTGAGGTGAATTTGGAAAAATACAGAACGTATTTTGACATCAAATCCAAAACACGGAAATCCGAAGCAGGCGACGAAGTACTACTTCTGTTGCCTTCTGAGTCTAATATGCTCCTATCCCAGTGCAAGGGACCTTTTTCGGTTGTAGAACCAGGAGGCCCGGTCGACTACTTAATTCAGACCTCCTCAGTTAATAAAGTGTACCACGTCAACCTCTTAAAAAGGTACCACCGACACGCGTGCGTTATTAATGTGGTCCCTTTAGACGAAGAATTCGTCTTAGAGGCAACTTACCCGGTTGAACCGCTCTGCCTCGCTCAGACGGTCTACGTGGAAGCAGAGAACGAATACCTTTTGCCATCTCTCCCTTCCCCCAATCGGACTCAGCCCCCCGAGCTTGATTTTAACCCCCGTCTCCAACCCATCGAGAAGGTCAAGAACCAATAATAATTAAGCCTCACTCGATTCCCGTTCATTTATGCCCTGCGTTTAACGCCGAAGTAGAAAATTTGCTCAGGTTGGGGAACTTCGAGCCTTCCTCATTTGACTTTTGTGCCCCGATTATGATGATCAGAAAGCTGATCAATTATTTAGGATCTGCGTCGATTTTTGCAAATTAAATTTAGTCACCCAGTTAGTCAAAACTTACATCTTTTCGACGATGCAAAATTCATCCTAGAAATTGATCTCTGTAAGGCCTACCATCAGATTCCACTCTCTGAATCTCCTAAGCGCTTTACATCTCTTGCTACAGAGAAAGGCTTAATGCAATTTACCCGTTGTTGTCGTACAACCACTCTATACCATACACTACTCCTATCTTATGTGGGGGGGGGACTTAATCACCTATTACAACATGAACAGTCAAAGGACTGTTTGCAGAGATTAACGACCGACTAGGAGGTCACACTTGAGGAGTTGGGTTTCAAATCCTTAATAATCAACCATAGTGCATCGATGGTTGACGAGATTTACTTGAATAGGCCGAGAGTATCGAAAATATAATTTTATTTACAGAGATCAAAATAAGAATAATAATAGACAAAAGGGAATAATTTAAATCGAAAGAGTCTCTTCATAATTATTAGAATGAAGAGTTCTCAAATGGAATTAATTGACTAATGTAACTAGGCTCAGATCAAAGGGGGTAACTTGACAATACTAATAATGGAGGGGGGGGTCAGTCTTACGTGCCGATGACTTCGATAAAGATCCTTCTTGAGATGAGGGGTGTGGGGAACGATCTGATTAGGCAAGTGGGTCACGATCCGATTAGGCAAGTGGGTCACGTCCTGAATAAGGCAGGTGGGGCACGATCCGAACCAACCTCCCAATGAACATAGCCAAACTTTAAAGATGATGTTTGACGGGAAATGTGGAAATTCTCGTAATTATACGGAAAGAGGAATCTTCTTTTCCTCAAAGGTAATCGATCGAGATTTTCTTATATTCAATTAAGGGAAGGGAGACTGTTGCGAAAATTCAAAGGCTTGCCGTTCACAGAAGTACCAATTAACTTGGGTAGAATCACGACTGAAGAAGTCTGCAGTGTGACGAAGGCTCACGGGATGAGACGATAGAGGCGGCCTTGAGTTGCGGACTGGACTCGTCGAACTACACAATAACCAGAGTATTTGCATGCCCGATTCTGAAGGGGAAGGGGGAGTTTGGAGAAAGGAGTCACAAGCTCCAGACATCTTAATCCGGAGGCGGAGTCTCGATTCATCATTTAGAAGCAAGGGCGAGACAGAGCGGCTCTTGCACACCTCGTCACCGGGGATGGGGCGGGGGTCTTGGGACGAGTTCGCAGGATTAGGAAATATTTTCTCAACATGCTCAGGAGTCGAAAATTCGAGAATGTTCGAACAGGAAGGGACGTCGTCCATGGCGTGATACCATAGCACGTCGTCTCGGATAAAATGGGGGGAGGAGGCTCAGCGGCTGTTCATTTACACCCGTCTTCCCTTTGGTTTGTTAACTGCGTGTGGTAACTTCAATCGAATGATGCGCCGAATTGTAGACGCCCTAGTCAGTTTAACATTTGATTTTGACAACGTGTACGTTTCCATTCGCACATGGGACCAGCACGTACAGTCCCTTCGCGCTTTGTTAATCCGTTTGCACGCGCACGGGCTCACGATAGACCCGTCGAAATGCATCTGGGTTTTAAGATCGGAAAGAACAAGATTGTCCTCCAAGAAGACAAAGTAAAAGCCATAGCTGAAATGCTGCTTCCTCGGCATATGTTAAAGAAAACCGTACCCTGTTCTGTCAGTTGGACACCACCACCGTGTCTAGCTTCAACCATATAAAGAAGAAACTGATATCTGCTCTTATTTTGAGACTCCTGAATCCAAACAAAAGTTTGGGATTCGTAGTGATGCCTCTTGTAATGGTATAGGTAGTGCCCTACTGCAGTATGAAAACGATGCAAGTGGATATCCCGTTGCGAGCAGGAAGCTGTCTGTCCGCCAGAAGGCTTACGCAACCATTGAACTCGAAGCGTTAGCTATAGTATGGTCAATCCGACATTTTAGAATTTACCTTGTAGGAACCGAATTCTTAATTGAGAGTGAACATAAGCTATTGTCGTATCTTCGTAATTTCAAGAGTCACAATGGATGACTAATGCATTCGAGTCTGTTGTTTATGGAATATAAATTCCGTATTGTTTATATCAAGGGTATTCAAAATTTTTAGTGGATGGTTTAATTAGAAATCCTCTAGAAGACCCTATTGCCATGAATTATAGATACCATTAGCGTATATCCTGGTAAATATGTTTGCTGATTTGTTTTATATATAGGTATATTGTTTGCAGTGTTGTATAATTATCCTTGGTTTACTGTGCCTTTAATAATGTTTCTTTTTTTTCTTTTACTTAGATACTCATTTTGTTTTTTGGCTTAATTTTAATTTTCGGTGGGTTTTTTTTACCGGGACGCCTCGTATGAAATAATTATTATTATTTGCTAACTCCGCTCATGTCCGAATTTTGTTTGTATCTCGTTGCACTAATTCAATTTTTATAAAATCTCATTCTTGAAGTAAAATTAGTTCGAGACATTTTTTTCGCGTCCGACTTGTGGGGAAAAAAATGTATTCCTGGAAAGGGAGGAGTGTGGAAGAACGAGAGAGAGAAGGAATTCCCCCACTCCCTGACTTCCCCAGTTCGCCGTTGACCACTCTAAATTCGTCTGCCCTATATACTGCGGAAATTAGAACAATGGAAAAACCATTAAGTGGGTATCGCGTCTTCGCGCTTTAGAACCTTATCGCGACCAAAGGCAATCCAGGAAGTCTGTTAGTGATGAATCTCTCTCCCCCTCTAAATAATTTCGGGGTATATATTCGACATTTCAGAATTCACAGGCAGATTGTGTCTGAAGCCGCCGTCCAGTAGGTTAGCCTAAACGTCTTCGTAGTCGAGTGGGAATCAACTACATTCTCGTCCAGAGAAGAATTGAGTAATTTTCGAAGAGCCAAGGAAGAGCTAGTCGTCATTTTGTGTTGTTCGCAGAGATAGTTAGGCGCGTTTCAACCCTTCTTACCACGTCTTCGGATTATAATGATCGGAAATTCCATCGTTTGTCTCTTAAGGATAAGAGGCCCCACCACCTCAGTCTCCAAATTTGGATTAAGTGTCCCGTAAGACGCTCACAAGTTCAAGGTCGAACTTACCTACCTGGACCTACTCGCTGCACATCAACGTAAAAGGGATTTAACCCCCGTTTCGTCACGCTCCTCCCACCTTTACCGCGTCGAACCTCAAAAGTTCCCATTTGCTTTAGAACATTAATTATTGTAAAATCATTACTAAATTAAGTATCCCTTGGTTCAAACTTAATTGATAGTGTCAATCATCTTAGTAGAGTACCGTCAATATTTAATTGCATTGCCATTAAACTTTCCCTATAAGTATATGTAATCTTTAGTCCTATTAAAGTATATTTTTTGTAGCCATGTTTGAATATTCCTTGGCCTAGTAACTGTGTATTTAAAGCACTCTTAAAGCCATCACCAGGTGGAGCCTTAATTTCCGTCGGTCAGTAGGCCAGTGTGCGTATAACGGCGTTCACCTGGTGTGATGTCAATAAAAAACTACTGGAATTTGCTTTATATGCAATCAATTCTGCTTGAAAACTGTACGAGTTGGTAATTGTCTATTGATTCCTCGATAATGAGGATAGTTATTCCACAACGTATTTTGCCAGTTTGTAGGCAGGTAAGCTATACGAGGCCAAAATGGGGCGTAATAGGATTCCAGGTTTATGTATTTTGGTTAAACAATACAGTTTGGCTAAGCAAGAACCTGTGGCATGTAATTTAGAGTAAAGTTCATGACTGATATTCAGTCACTGTTTACAAACATACCAGTGAATGAAACAAAGACTAGTATTTTAGACATAATTTTTAAGGATTCACCAAACTTGCATAGTTTCAGTAAATCAAAATTCAGTTCCTTGTTAGACCTTATTTTTGGTGGGTCGGTGTTTACCTTTGATGGCCAGATTTACCAACAAATCGATGGAGCTGGTTTGGGTCCCCAATCGACCCTTTGGCAGCAGAATTTTTCATGACTCATTTGGAGGAGAGGATCTTTTCTGACGTTCCGGATTCATGTAGACCAACTTTCTATAGACGTTTTGTAGATGACTCTATAGTTATATTTAAACAACGAGATCATGCTTTAGAATTTCTTAATTTTGTAAACACCATCCCCCCCAGTATTAAATATACAATGGGAACTGAGAGTGATAACACCCTCCCCTTTTAAGATATTTTAAAAAGAAAAAATCAAAATAATCTAAAAACATCAGTATATAGGAAACCGAATAATACGAGGTTAAGATGAAACTTTTTTTAGTTGGTTAGATTTGAAATACAAAGTCTCATCCATCAAGACCCTTCTTCACCGCGCATACAATCTCTGTTCATCCTACAATTTTATAGACAAAGAATTTCAGTACCTTAAATCTTTCTTTGTGCAAAATGGTTTTCCATCTTTTATCGTAGAAAACTCAATCCGCACATTTTTATGTGGACTGTATCAACCAATCCACCTTGAGATAACTGTAGCAAAAGACAAACATTATTTAATAATGCCAGAGCCGGAAATTGCACATATTGCTAAGGAAATACTTCTCTCAAAGAAAATTTCAAATTGTCTTTGTCAACAAAATAAATATAAAATCTTTCTTTACAATAAAGGATCCGGTTCCAAAGAGTCTTCAGAGTTCGATTATATACTTATTTAAATGTCCTGGGTGTTCCTAAGGCAAATATATCGGAAGCTCCGTGAGAACTCTGAAGGCAAGATTCTCTTCCCATATGGGTATAAGTAATAGAACCAGCAAGATACTTGAAACCAAAGAAAATTCAGCGATAAGAGATCACATAATAAAGTGTAAAAGTGATATCTCCTTAGAAAACTTTGAAATTCTGAATTCGCACCAATGTCCCATTACCCTTCGAATTCTAGAAACACTTTATATAAAACAGCTATCCCCGAATTTAAATAGTGATCTCTCGTTGATTCCCCTTCTTGTTATCTGAATTCATTTGGATATGGGTTGCGAGGCGCAGTTTTGGTGCTTTTGGGTCGGCCTAAAGGACGTAAACCGCTCGTTTGCAAGGTTTGTGATTTTGTATATTAGGTTTTTGCCAATTTTGCTTCAATTATTCGTTTAAAATTAATTTTAAAACAGTTTTCTATAATCATTAGATTCATAAATCAAAGCGCCCCTAACTTGATACATTTTAGCAATTATACACTTGCTAACTAATTTAAATATTTAAAATCCTTCCCTAGTCTCTTTATTGTAAATTTGAGCCCCATTTCGAAATATTTCCTTTAACTCTGAATTTGCAATTCAAAGCTAGTACTAGCTATTGAAGTTCTAGATGTACATTTAGCAGTGTGCTCCCTTAACAGTGCAAAATATTTTGTTCGTTTATTTGTATTTTAGGCCTAAGAAGATGACCGTATTGTGGTCGAAACTTCGCCGGTAAATAAAAAGGATGATGCCAGTTTTTTCCTCGCCTTGGGATTTCTGTTAAACATTAAATTTTGGGTCTCTAGAAGCAATCCTTATCAATGAAAGTGGTCGCTTTATTATCGACAAAATCCCCCAGAACGTAGAGGCCCAGCATGGGGACGAGAGAGGCTGGATAACAGTCTCCAGATTCCCGACTAGGTCCCCGTCCAAAGTTCAAACTGGTTCTGCAGGAGAGCACCACCAGTGCCTACCAGACGGTGACGGAGCTGGAGAGAGCACACACTGGCCGGCATATAAACATTCGCCCCACTCTCAACAGCGAATACGTCCTCACTTCGAAGGACGATAGGTCGGAGGCCCTGCTGCGCCGCCTTGCCAAGGAGGTGGGTTGAGTGATCCTGCTCAACCCCAGCGTGAGGAGGCACAAGGTGAGGCTTCAACGCTTTCCCACCACTATCTCCCAACATTATCTCCAACGCCGAGGGGGCCCACCCAACACCCTCTCCACCCACTGCACTCCCACAACCAAGATGGAGGCACAGAGTGATAGCCCCGCCCACCCAGCTCAATCACCGGTGCCCACGCTGAAGGTACTGCAATAGAATCTGCAGGGCCTCCGCCCAAAAAACATCAGAAGCTGCAATAGAATGTGTAGGGGCTCCACCCCAAAAAACATCAGGAGCTGCAAACGGTTTTCCAAGAAGACCTGGACGTGATTCTCCTACAAGAGACGCTTATGCCCGACTGCTTTGAATGGCGAGCCGCAGGCTACACCCTCCATTCTCTCTCTCCATTCGGCTAGTGACGGAAATGGGCGTGGCTGTGCAGCCCTCATAGAAAGCACCATCCCGCACAAGAGGATCGCCGCAACCGTGTACTGTGGTGACGGCGTAGAGGTCCTGATACTGGAGCTTCAGCTAGGGCCGCTCACTCTTACGGTATACAATATGTACAGGAGCCAGCGATACCTGCTGGATGCTGGGGAGCTGCTCTCCCTCGCATCCCACTCCAGCCTCCTTGTGGAGGGCTGCTTCAACGCCCACCACCCCGTGCTGCACTCTGTGTCACCCACTAACGTGACTGGCGCCACCTGGCTGACCTGCCTGAAGAAGTCCCTGACGCCGACTCCTCAACACCGAGGAGGCCACACACGTCCATGGGGCGCGGCTTGACTTCACGCCACCTGGCAGGTCAACCCCACCCTCACCAGCGACCACTGCGGGACCCTCACCATCCTCACTGTGGCCCCACCAGCTCCTCCTCTCCCACCGCCCCAGTCAAGAGGGCGGATTGGGCAAAGTTCCAAGCCGCCCTTGACGAATAGTAGTCCATGTGTGTCTCTTGTGGACTTGCACCAGCGGGAGAGGGACCTTACGGCAGCCATAGAGAGTGTAGAAGACGCGGCCATGCCCAGGACAGCCTCTAACCACCGCCGGCGCCCGGACTGGTGCTTTTATAACGAGGAAGTCTGGGAGCACAATCACCGCGCCAACGTCCACAGGAGGCTGTACGAGAAGTGCCCGACCGCCATCAACCTTCATCTCCTGCAGGACGTGGTAGCCCGAGCGAAACAGGTGTCCCTGAGCGCCAGAGAGGCAAGGTGGCTGTAGTGGTGTGCCTCTTTCAGCCAACACACCTCCATCAGCCAGCTGTGGGGGTGCTTCAGGAAGGCCTCAGGCGCTGCCGCGACACGCCCAGCTGCCCACCCATGCCCACAGCAAGAGGCAGATCGGCTGGCGAACTGCTTTACAGCGAGGGTTTTCAGTGAGCAGCTCCCTCCCCACACCCACCACCTTTAGCAGCAACTTGGCCCACAGCGCGACGAAGAGGTCAGGGAGGCGCGAGGCCAGCCGCACGCGACCACCAGCCTTTCACGCTCGAGGAGATGGCCAGGACGAAGCGTGGGCGTGACACAGTGGCGATGGCCGACAGAGTCCGGTACTCCATGCTGGCGCACGCTGGGCCCGCCTGGGATGCCGCGCTGCTAGCCCTTCTGAACGCGTTGTGGTTAACAGGCCGTCTCTTGCCCTCCTGGAAAGACACTGACATCCAGCCCATCCCCAAGCCGAAGGATCACACTACTTCAGGCCAATCTCCGTCCTGAGCTGCACTGGAAAAACAGCGGAGAGGATGGTGCTGAATCGCCTACAGTGTAGCGTGGAATCCTTCACCCTCACGTGTTCGGCTACACAAGGGAAGTAAGCACGGCGGAATGTTCCATCGCCCTCTTGGCTTACGCCAACAACCAGCCCACCATCGCCGTCTTCTTTGACCCTGAGAAGGCTTTCGAGATGTCTAGCCACCGCGCCATACAAGACGCCCTTGTGAGGAAGGGCATCCGAGGGAGACTGCTGGGCTGGCTCCAGGACTACCTTTAACAGCCTCGAGCCCGTGTGAAGTTCTAGGGTCACAAGTCTCCCTACCTTACCTTCGAGAATGGGACGCTCCAGGGTGGCATCCTCAGCCCGTTCCTCTTCAATGTGCTGATGGAGCAGCTAGTAGCGCTCATCTAACGGGAAGGAATTATCCTTCTCAGCTACGCCGACAACCTGGCCCTCGTCGTCATCAGGCGCGGCGACAAGCTCGCACGGGCTCAAGAAGCGCTGCACATTATCACTGCCAAGTGCAAAGAGCTAGAGCTCAAGATCCTGGCAGAGAAGTCCCAGCCCATGGCCATCAAGACTTCCACATCTGCTGGCCAGCAGCTGCGCGCCCAAGGAGTCGGGCTGACCTGGACCGAATCATACCAGTACCTCGGAGTGTGGGTAGACAGGCGGCTGGCCTTCACGCAGCATGTCACGCACCTGAGGAAGCAGATGCAGGCCCGGCTGAATGTGATGAGGGCCATGACACGGCCGAGTGCTGGTGCAACCTTCCCCGTCCTCCGCCTCTACTACCTGCAGGCAGTGCGCTCCTTAGTGGACTACAGTGCACCAGTCCTTGTATCGCTACCCCGGCAGCAGCAACAACGCCTGGAGGTGGTGCAAAACACCGTCATGAGGACCATGTAGGGGGCACCGAGGTGGTGCAGTGCCTGTGTCATGCAGAGCGAGACCAGCCTGGTGCCCCTCACCACCAGGGTAGATTGCATTGTGGCCTTTCGGGTGGCCAAAGTGCTTCAGCTAGACGTGGAGGGTGTTGCACAGAGGAGACTCTGAATGGTCGTGGCGCATGGCATCGAATACCTGCGTAACAACAGGTGGCTCTTAAACGTCAGCTTAGCAACCAACACCCTCCAGCAGGCATGGAACTGGCTGTGGCGCGACCTCGACACCCCCAACCCCGCCCACGTTCCACTCCCACCGTGGGAGCCCGCCCCCCCGCCACCAAATTCAGCGCCACACAGCTGCCCGCTAGCAAAGCACACTGCCTCACCGAGGAGCTGCGTCAGCACGCCTTCAGAGCCATGTCTGAAGTCACGAAGACAGGCAGCGCAGTCTACTTCACTGACGGCTCCGTCGACCCCGATAGCGGGAGGTCCGGCGCCGCCTTCGTCACGAGCGGCCTGACGCAGGCATAGAGGACATCAGACCTCTGCTCCACCCTCCAGACGGAGCTGGTAGGAATCCAGCACACCTTCCAGCACGCTCTGCTCAGCCGGAAGGCCACTGTGGTGATACACACGGACTCTCGGTCGGGGCTGCAGGCGCTGAAGCACGCCGACGCCCACGCCCACATCAGAGACAACATCCACCTCACCACCACCATCCTGTGCACTCTGCAGGACCTGGCAGCTTATGGCAGGCGTGTCCAGCTCAACTGGATTCCCAGCCACGTTGGCGTGCGCGGCAACGAGGCTACCGACGAGGCTGCAAAGCGAGCCGCCCACGGCCTCACCATCACCTAGACCGCGCGGCCCATCCTGCAGCAGCTCAAGGTGCAGGCCAAACGCAGGGCCGCCCACAACGCCCACCAACAGCACCAAGAATGGGAAGCAACTAAAAGGCAAGTGGCGTGGTATGCTGCAGCCGCAGCCTATCGCCCAGTGAACGCATCCTTTCAGCAGCCCAGAGCGAACGGCGTGCTGCTACAGCATGTGAGGCTGGGCTAATCAACGCAGGAAGAGCTGCACGGCGACTTTGTGTCAGGGAGGTGCGAACACTGCGGCGGCCGCTCGCGGCACCCACTGGTTTACTACCTCCTTTCCTGCTCAGCCACCGCCCGCCTCAGGCCAGAGCCAGCGCCAGCCCCTCTCCCTGTAAGAGGCGCCCTACTGAGGCCGCAAGATGCAAGAGCCGCCCAGGTGGTCCACCCCATCCAAAAAACGAGCTGCTGGAGGTGCTAAGAACAGTACCCCCTCCACACTGATCGCCGCCCGCGCCCAGCCGGGCAACGGGTGCTGAGGACCACCACCACCCACTTGCAGCAGACAATACCCGCGTGGGAAGCTCCGCCGCATTTTACTGCACGCCAACACTGGCAGGCTTTCCGCTTTGTGTAATGTGTACGCTTATATTATGTGTATTTATATGTATATTATTATATCATATTATTATTGTATTTGTATTAGATCATGTATAAATGTACACCATTGCACAATAAACCTATACAAACAACAAACAAACTTTTTTCCTCGCCTTGGGATTTTTGTTAAACATTATGGTGAAATAAAAAAAAACTCATCTCTGACAGTGATTGCTTCGCATTAACATCCATCTGGCCCTGAAAGAGATGCTGACCATCTATCAAAGACGTGGAGATGCAGTCAAGATGCCTGATAACTGTTGACTCTGAAGGGAGACATACCTACCACTGAGAATTCAAGGAGTTTGAAAAACGGAATTTTCCGCACAGAATTTTGAAAATAATGACCTAATATCCAATTTACATGTACTTAGCTTTATCAATATTTATTATTCAATGCACAGCAATCAATTTTAGTCAGATTTAATTAATAAATGGTTTTAGAAAACGATGTTTTTTATCTTCAAACCTATCTTGAATGTGAAATTTTAAACTTAATCAACCAAAAATACCACAATAATGCGGTATATTTAGTTATAAGATTGGATTTTTAAAAAATCAACTGACCCTTCCTAGGAAACGGATGTCCTTTTCGGATTCAGCGGTCAACTGGACCTAAATTATTTGAAAAAGCTTACACCCCCTAATTATATTTTGTTACCCAGCGTGATCTGTTACATCAAATATAGTCAAACATTAATAATTATGTTAATTTGTTAAAAAAAATTCCTTTCTTTTATAAAAGTTTCATTGCGAATTATGTTCCTATTTTATACCACTTCTCTCGTTGGTTTCCCTTTCTATAATCTCTGTATTCAATTCGTTTATAATTTAAGATTTATGTTTCATAATTTTTTGGAACATATATTAGAAATTTGTTATCTACATATTTTAATGGAGTTTTTATTTATTCTTCAGCACTGATGATAAGATTGGTTATAATCCTGAAATGTTTGCAAGAAATGTTATGAAGCGTCTTCAGTTCTGTCCTGGTTATACTGTTTATACTTCGTCTGAAGTTTCCATCAATTCGTTCGTCACTTCTATTATATATGTATACATATATATATATATATATATATATATATATATATATATATATATATATATATATATATATATATATATATATATATATATATATATATATATATATATATATATATATATATATATATATATATATAACATATTTATATATTTAGAAAATTAAAAGAAAAAAGAAGTATAAACTAAATTTTTAGACATAAGAACCATTAAATTCAAAAGGCCATTTCAAATAATGACACCGTGCCTCTAAGACATTTGAGATGATAAAAAAACAGGGCATTTTATGACATTGATAAATTAAGAATCGGATATGCTTAGTTCAAGACTGTAAGGAGGTTGCAAAATAATTCTCGCCAAGTTGAGAATGTCAAAGGAGTGAAATGAGTAGGGGCGTTATCCTAATGCTCTAGTACTCTTCTCTGAAGTTTGCTGTGGCAATTCAATGCTAAAATGTACTGAATTTTGTTCAAAATACTTTCATCTGAGGTATTATTGATGGTTAATCGCATTTTGGGAAAGTTACTTAGTATCATACCTTTGGCATTACAAAAACCAGTGCTCATCACTTTTCCTCATGATCGTTCAGACTTTGCTTTGATGGCTACTCTTTCAAATCTTGCTAACCGTTGTTTAAACTGCTTTTGTTCATTCCAGATCATATCATTAATTTAAAATTCAGGCCCGGTTAGAATCGTTTCCAAACCAATCATCGGAATCTTCATCACACTTTTTCAAAATTTCCAGTGAAGGAGTAACACTCTTCAGCTGATCTTCGCGCAAATATTTTAGCAGCCATCGAACTAAAAGCTTTCTAAGTTTCAGTACCTCGATCAAAAATTAATACATATACTTATACATATGCATATACATACATAAATAGAAGGCATGAATTCGCCACTGCCCCCTACGGGGCGAGCTTGCGCTCGCTAACAGCCATTTGGGCTGTTGGCCTAGGGCATATTTGACCTTTGAAACCACTTTTTCCAATTATCTTTTATTAAGTTTTCTTTAATCTTTATTTTAACGACCTTTAAATTCTTTTTAAAGTAAGTATAAAAACCTTTAAACACAATAAATTCTTTATTTGTTAATTAGAATTAACCCACACCCTACAAAAATTAATTCATTCTGAATTTCTTTCTTTTAAAAACTGGGAATTCTTCAAATTTATTTTCTTCTTCTTCTTCTTCTTTTTTTTCTTCTTCTTCTTCTTCTTCTTCTTCTTCTTCTTCTTCTTCTTCTTCTTCTTCTTCTTCTTCTTTTTCTTCTTCCCGAGCTGAGAAACAGGCCCTATGAGGAAAGACTCAGGGCATTAGATTTGCTATCTCTCGAAGGCAGAAGATTACGTGGCCAGCTAATTGAAGTATTTAAAATATTGAAAGGATTTTCAAACGTTGATTATAGGAATTTGTTCGAATTGGATCATAGGGGAAATACTCGGCAACACGGATTAAAATTAGTGAACAAGCGATTTAACACTAGTATAGCCCAAAACTATTTTACGTTTAAAATTACTCAAATTTGGAATAGGCTACCCACCCACGTAGTGGATAGTAGGTCGGTAAATATGTTTAAAAACCGTCTCGACGCGCACTTAAATAGTATAAATATAACGTAGTCTGAGCACAGTAAATAATAACGTCTTTGCAAAAGGAGTTTGGAGCGGAGGAACAACGAGAGTAAAAATGATGCCAGCGATTTCTCTTGCATGTGTAGTTTAGATATCCATTTTCTTTTCCGCCTATCCTATAACTAGATTTTCACCACTAGCAGTCGAGGGCTGCGGAAGTTGAGAAGAAAAACTTTCTATCACCCCCCCTTAGGTTGAAGTAGTTAATATGCCTGACATTGTACACATGTAGATAAGTGTGTACAGTAGATTATATATTTAAAAAAAAAAAAATATATATATATAGCATGTTAGAGATACACTCGTAGATAAGTGTGTATCGTAGTTTCGGATGTAGTGTAGCGGACTAGCCTCGAGCGGACCTTAGGGTCTTTGTTGGTCCTAGATTCTGTAGTTCTGTAGTTCTGTAGTTCTTCTTCCTTTTATTCTTCTTTTTCTTTCTATCTCCCCCGACCCCTAGTTTGATTAGTTAAATTGCACGATAATGTACACATGTAGATAAGTGTGTACAGTAGATAGTATTAAAAAAAAAATAAAAATAAAATAAAATAAAAATAGCATGTTAGAGATACACTCGTAGAGAAGGGTGTATCGTAGTTTTTTATTTAGTGTAATGGACTAGCCTCGAGCGGACCTTAGGGTCTTTGCTGGTCCTAGATTCTGTAGTTCTGTAGTTCTGTAGTTCTTCTTCTTCTTCTTCTTTTTTAATATAGAAGGGTACAAAATCCATCATGAGGACCGACTAAATGGAAGAGGCGGTGGAGTTTTCGCTTACGTAAAAGAGGGGATAAATGCGATATCGATGGTCGCCAAGACCGTAAATATGAAGAGCGAGGTTCTGTTAATTGAGCTTGAGTGTGCTAAAAATAATAAAATTAACTTAGCCGTTACCTATCACCCCCCATCTCTAATAGAATCAGAGAACATACTACTCTTTGAGTGCCTTTTATCCATGGTGAGAAGAGGAAAAACAATAATTTGCGGAGATTTCAATTACCCTAACGTTAACTTTACAAACTATACTTCGGATAAAGTTGGGGAGAGATTAGTAGATTTCATCCAGGATAATTTTCTTGTGCAAAAAGTAGAGGAACCTACGCGTGAACAAAATATACTGGATTTGTTTATTTCAACAGAGGAAACTGGTAGAAAACGTTTGCGTGGGTGAGCATTTGTTGACGAGTGACGAAAATGTAATTAGGTTTTAAATTAATACGAGCGTTGAGGTAAAAGAGAGTTCACAACTAATCCCACGATTTGGGAGTTGTAATTTTGAAACCTTCCGTAACCGGATTAAAAGGATAGACTGGGAAAGATGTTTTAATAATAAGACAGTACAAGGAATGTACTTGGAGCTACAGCAAAATGTGCTCACGGTGGATTCCGACCTAGTTAAGTACGTTCGTCGAAATAATGGAAAGTCAAAGAGAGCACCGTGGGTTAGCCCTTTAATAATTAACTTAATTTGGGAGCGTAATAAAGACTATCAAAGTTTAAAAAAAAACGAAACGACAACAAATCGGGAAAAATACGTAGACGCTCAAGGGCTGGTAAAGCGGGCCATTAGAGAATCTAAGTTGAAATATGAAAAAGACCTTGCTATAAATTCGAAACACGAACTGAAACGGTTTTACAGTTACGTTAACAGTAGAAAGCCCATAAAGGGTTCAATAGGGCCGATCAGAGGTAAGATAGTGTTATGACGGACGTCCCAGAACAATTTGCTAAAATATTAAATGAACACTTCTCGAGTGTTTTTACTATTAAAGACGTGACGCAATTAGGAACACTAGGTGAGGACATGAATTTTGAAAGACAAAATATCCTATACAATATAAATATAAATGAAGGGGAGATTCTCTCGTATATTAATGAAATGAAAAAGTCGAAGTCACCCGGGCCCGATGGGATGTAACCAACACATCTTAAAGAACTAAAAAATGAATTAGCAACACCACTCTGCACGATTTTCAATCGATCAATAGAGAAAGGCCTAGTTCCAATAGAGTTCAAGCGTGCTAATGTTGCGCCAATATTCAAAAAAGGGGATAAAACTGAGCCTACTAATTTCCGTCCCATCAGTCTAACCTCTGTAATTGTAAAACTCTTAGAATCGATAATTACAGATAGGTTGGTAAGCCATTGTGAAACAAATAATTTAATTGCAGACTCCCAGCATGGATTTAGACGGGGGCGCTCGTGCCTACCCAATTTACTCGAATTCTTTCATAACATGATTTGCATCTATGATGAAACTAAAGCGGCGGATATAATTTACCTTGACCTTAAAAAGGCCTTTGATACAGCTCCGCACGAAAGGCTATTGATGAAAATTAGAGCAATTGGGGTGAGGGGTAACATACTTAAATGGATTAGAAACTGGCTATTAAATCGTTCACAGCAGGTTGTTGTAAATGGGGCGTGTTAAGACTGGGCCCTAGTCACCAGCGGGGTACCACAGGGGTCAGTCCTGGGCCCATTATTATTTATTGTGTACATTAATGGCTTGGATAATGGAGTGTTTAGTAGGATCTCTAAATTTGCAGATGACACAAAGCTAGGAAGCCGTGCTCTTATGAGACCCGATGTACAGCAAATGCAAAGGGACCTTAATAAAATTGTGGAATGGGCGGATAAATGGCAAATGGGCTTCAACATAGGTCATGCATTTAGGATGTCAGAACTTAAAAGTAGAATACCATATAAAAGACCAAATTCTCGAATCCGTTAACTTAGAAAAAGACCTGGGGATTTTAATCTCGGGGGACCTTAAAGTATCAAAGCAATGGGCAGAAGCTTGCAAAAAAGCAAACCGAATGCTAGGATATATTGCTCAGAATTTTACTTTCAAATCGAAAGATATAATCATGCCACTATACAAATCGCTCGTGCGCCCACACCTCAAATATGAGGTTCAATTTTGGTGTCCTTCCCTAAATAAGGATATAGCGCAGTTAGAAAGAGTGCAACGTCGGGCTACGAAACTAATTTCTGAAATCCGAAACAAACCGTACGAACATAGACTACGCTTATTAAACCTACTATCACTTGAAAGTAGATGATTACGTGGACAATTGATAGAATTATACGATTATAGTACCATATCAGGACATGGGAGTTACATGAGCCGAGGCAGGGTAGCTCCTACAAGGGAACATTAGCTTGCTTTGAAACCCAGGGCAATCCCTTTCAGTATGTGTAAATGACAGACATCCTGTACATAACTGTAATTCTATAACTCGTCTTTGTCTAGCCTGGTAATTGCTATATCCTTTGCAGTGTAAAGAAGAATTATTTATAAGATAACAGAACTTACACCCTGACTGTGTTTTTTATTACCTTGCAAAATGCATAAGGGGACTTAAGTCCTTCCTGTTAAGTATCAAACTTTGAGGTAACACTAACTTCTTTCTCTGACTCCACTTTAGTTGAAGGTACCAGGCTTTGCTTACTGGTCTGAGTATGAAAGTTTTCCATAGGTTGGAGCAATTGATTAGTTTGACTGAGGGATAATTGTTGCCAAGTTCTCGGCATAATTCTTTGAAGAAAGGCAAGAACAATTTATATCTTAACTACATTGCTCATTAGCTGCTTTCCGGCATTATTTGCGAAAAAATCCAAACCAAGCTTCCCTAATTCAGCCAATTTTGATTTAAGATGGGAAATGAACTCCATATTAGATTCCAAAATAGAAAAAGCTTTCCAATTAACTATACCAGCTAAGGGTTCATTGATTAAAGGTCCCTATCAAAGAATTCCTCCTCTAACAACTTCTATGCCACCCCAAATTTTCATCATCTACCGGAAGGTTTTCAATTAAAGCTAAAGCTCTTCCTTGAACATAAGATTTGAAATACACTAATTTTAAAGAATTTGCGACATCTAGAATACTATTTAAAGCATTTTCGAAACTAGTCTTAAACCTAAAAAGGCCAACGAATCATTATTGTTATCACAAAATTAGGTTATTTTAAGCTTAGGTACTTTTAGTTTAAAGGGAGAGCCGCTTGGTAATTTATTCTGATTAATACATCCCTCACAATTTAATGTTTTAGGGGGTAAACTTCTTTCTCCCAAAAGGGATGTCAGCATTGCCACTTCAAAAACTATTTTATCATTATAGTCAGTGTCTTTATTGACTTATATGGTAAGTTCTTCATCAATGGTATCCTTCCCAACACCTTCCATGTTGCAAATAAGTCGGTTATGTTGTGAACTTTGACTTTCTTAAATAGGCAAGGAAAGGTGATTTGAAGTCAGAAATAACTTTTTGGAAATAAGGCACATTTAATAGAGACCTATGTCTCTTCAGAATATTGTTTAATCTCTTGTAAGAACCTGCCTAAGAAATTAAAGGGTAAAAACACTCGTGAGTACAATCAGTAAACAAGGTAAGTAAATACCAAAATCAGTGAAAGCCACTAATAGACTTCTATTCAAACTATTCAGTATAGCTAATATTAGGCATTAACATAATATCACGGTAACAGGAATAAAACCTTCTTCTGTTGAGTAATTTGCATTCATTTGGGTTGAAAAATTCTGGTGAAAAAATATAAAATAATGAGTTAACCAAACTGGGCAAAATTTAGGGTGGATATATTAGAACAAACGGCAAGGCAACACAAAGGTAGGGCTTGTGTTCCACGTTGGCCAGTGCGAAATTTCTACAACATTCTTGATCTCAGATGTATCGAATCAGTAATTATTAGTTTATCTAGAAAGTTCTAATTCTAATCAATAAATTATATAACTTGAAAAGAAAGAAACAAATTTCTAACAAAGCTACTTTCCCTAAAGATCTACAAATATACTTGGCTAGCCTAGTAAGGATCACTATTTTTCTTAACAAGCTATAACTTGTTGCATAAGTGCGTTCTTAGCTCAATTTCTCTTCCATGAAAATTCTTATATTTTTAAATAATTCTTTTCTTTTTAAATCAATAAAATGGGAATAAAAACGAGTAGGTCGTAGAACAAAATAGTAGCTATATAATTGATTAAATTTATATAAATATATATATATATATATATATATATATATATATATATATATATATATATCATTTCATACAAAGGAGCAAAAACTTTGCGTAGGAATTTAGAAAGTTTATAAACAAAGACATATATCAACAATTGCAATACAAATCTCGCAGGAGAACACATTATTGCAAGCTTGTAAGTTTGAGAAAGTATTTGCTGTTCTTCAGTGAATCGACTGAAAGCCTCTTAATTCTGACATTTTTAATAGAGCGACGTCCACCTCATGGAAACAGCGATGAATTTTACTTTTCAAGGAATAGCAGACGCTTAAAATGACATTACGAAGTGAGTTACTATAACACAATTATATTAGTCTAAAATATCACTACAGAATTATAACAGAGAGTATCTATTAAGGCTTTGTTTTGTTACTTAATAAGCAGCGCTGATGAAAGTTTATTTTGTTCTAACACATCACACCTTCTAATATATAATGTATAATTATATCAAGAGAGAGTCACGGTTTGTTATTAAAGTATAAATCTTAGTAGAAATTATAAATTACTCATACCGACTTAAACAGTATACCCAATCATTATTAGCTCCCTATAATTGAATGCCATACACTAATAAGTTTGTAGTCGTTATCTCGATCGCATCAGCCTTAAATTTCTAGTTTTAAGATTATGCAGGAACCATAAATGCTTACTTTAGATTTTTAAGAAGAGCTCATTTCCCAGGAGATAAAAGTAAAGATTTGATTAGCCCAAATTATAGCTCATCACATCTTATCAAATAATATTAATTTTTCACCTTGCTTAACAGTTTATTATTTGCATATGTCATTAGGAAAAGTGTTGTCTTCCTTGTATTGTAGTAAGACAATCCAAAACATCTCGTAGTTTCCAAGCATTAGTTCAAGATTTTCACCAATCTAGATATTCTTGCGAAGATTTGTCAAAAGGTTCAGAGATGGATACTAATAATTTAGGAAAATTATGCATGAACTTCCAACAAAAAGTCATTGAACCCCCGAATTATCTGAGCTAGTGGAGTTTAGGTTTAAGATTGGCAAGAATAATTATTCCTTATTTGATGCCATCTCTTCCAAACATGTTATCCTTGCTTTCATTGCTGAGCATGATGCGACTCTCAAAATTTTCTTTTCGTTCCATGAACCTTTGTTTGGTAGAAAGGCGAAATACAAATCGACATTGTTTTATAAGAGCTTGGTGATGGTTTTGCCCCTCTCTATATACTTAATATTCTTATCTATAAATATGTGTAAAAACAAATGAACCATTACCAAGTACTGTCCGGTTTCTAAGCCATCACAAGTGTCGAACAATAAGATGAAAAGGTAGGTGGGATTTTTCCAAGGTATAGCAGCTCATAGATTTACCTTTAAAATTCTTGTCTGAGATGATGAGTAATAGGGAAAGTTTTAGTCTCTACATCGTCTTAAGTGATTAATTTTATCGTTTGTTACACTCTATTACTAAATCCAAGATTAGCTGTTATTACATCTTTATAATTTGCGAAAATGGCGTTACAACGTTCTTTAGACCTTCTTATAGAACTAAGTCGACGAGAAGATAGAATCTTGATCCTATAGTTCGAATATTCGAGGTTAAGGCTAACCTGACACTTTCTTTTGTGCTATATTGGTAACAGCGTGTACTAAAACATAATTACTTAAGTGGTAATCTTTTTCCCATAAGTTGAACTCCATGGCTAGCAACTATACTAAAATATTTCCTTAGAATGTTTGCTTGGTAGAGCTTAAATTTCCATCGAAATTAATTGGGTAATTTACATCGTTTCCTTATTCGAAAACCTTGAATTGGGTTTCAAATAAGATATAAGCTTCTAATTATCTAGAAGCAGTAACAACAATACTTTTTCACGAGTTAAGGAACCTAGGACTCAATATGTCAAAGGCGGTTACACATACTTCCAGATTAGTTTCTGCGTTAGCAGCTGCAAATTTAGCCGATCAATCAACTCTTTCTCTTAAGTGAAGTATTTTTTTATAAATATCTCTTACTTGGAGTTAAATCCATCGTCTTTCCATAAAAAAGGAAAAAAGGCGAGGAGGACTTTCACTTTCTAACCATAAACTAGAATAAAGCTAGAAGAGGCAATTGAACTGTTTGGAATTCTTCGCTGAGAAATGAAAGCACCTGTAATATAGATATGCAATTCATTTGACTGATCTTTCCCGAGATTTTATCTCTTCAAGATACCACTCAATGCCTCGCGCAATTATTTTGAACTCCAGTGTAATCAGTACATCTAAAAAAAAATCTCTTAAAGAAGTGGTGAAGAGAGTGCAAGTGAAAAGGTTTAGAAGATATATAGCTGCAGAACCTCCAGGAAGCATGGTTGCTTGGAAAGAAAGAATCGGGTGTTGGTACTTTGAGGACACACAAACCTCCAAATATCACATGACACCTTATTGCAGGTATGTGGAAAAGCCAGTAAAGAAAGTTCGATTGACAAATATTTAAGACATTTTTCCTAGAACGCCATTTGCCACAATCCGAAATAACTTATTTTGAAATACCTATTGTCACGGTATAGCCAACTATATAATAAAGTATCTAGTATTAGTATGAAATGGGAGCGCTTAGGCTATTAAAGCGAACCGTCCAATGACTGAACGCTACGTTGATGCGCAGATTAGAAAACTCAGGTTGAGGTGCGGGATCAATACGCTTAACTAATCAGGTCGAGTTCTAGGTTGGCGTAATATGAATAACGAGGTCGAGAGTGAGATCCAGGTTAATTAAGATAAACATAAGAAAATATTAATTTTATTTACAAATTAACAAGGATCAAAACGATATAAAGGAAAATTAAAGGTTGGATAATGATTTATCGTTACCGGTGGGAAAGTCTAATTTCTATCAATTAGTTTCGAGCTACCTGCTCAAATCCAAATGTGCTCACAAGATTAAAGTGGGAAAAAGGGGGCTTACGGATCGGAGGGTGACAGCGACTTCAAGAAGGCTTGAGGGAAAGTAGGGGCTCGGCGAGGCAACCTTGTAGGCGTCTTCAAAGAAGGAACTTCGTCAGGAGAACAGTGTGAAGGAAAGGTATGGTTGGCACCTTACTTCCGGGTCTGTGAAGGCGTAAGTTCTAACCATAGTTGGGGCTCGAGGGGGGAGATGGAATCATTGGTGATTTTCAGGAGATTTTTGGCTACCTCAGGGTAACTTCGATGGGGCTGAGTATTTCTAAGACTCGAAGGAATAATCGGGCACAGCTGTTTTAGATGACAGCGGGAGCAGAGGCTTCCGTTTGACCATGGATGCCTTACCGGGGAGAGAGTGTCCAGCCTTTGGTTAGATACCACAAAAACATCTACTTGGGACGAGGGATGTCTTCTTGCGAGCGATCCTTGTTCTTTACTACAGTTGAAGGCAGCTAAGAGGTTTAAATATGGAGAGTCTCCTGATGCAAAAGATCAGGAATAACCTCCACTTTGGGGAATTCCTGGGGGGCAGCCGAGGTGCCAAGCTGTTGGCGATAAACATTTGTTTTACCACCTTTCTCTATCTTCGCAAGGAAACTTCTGGAAATTATGATCACATAAGTGATGTTTTCTAAACTCTACTTTGATCGTACGATGGGGGAGGATCCCATCTTGGCTTGCTTTGCTATGTGACTCTCGGCCGCGTGAGATCTGGCTAACCATGTGGCTTCCAGCAACGTGTTAAGCATTGCAAAGAAGGGCGGGGAAAGGGTATCCTTCTATATCTCCTCTCTTCCGAAAGATGGCACATTTCCTAGCGAAGAGAAAGAAAAGGAAATCCCCAAATTTGAAGGGGATTATAAAAGGGTCGCAGGGAAACCTGACCTAAATTGACAGGTGTACATATTAAATGGACCGATCTGAGCTAGGCGTATAATACAAACTATTTAAAATTACTATAAACATCCTACTCTAGAGCAGCGCGTTTAGGTAGCATTACTGTTAAGGAGTTGCGTTTTAGGCTATCAACCACGCAGTTGGCTGAGTCGTGAATATAAAAAACTTTAAATTGAATATGTTCCTAAATTAAAACCCACAGCATTATTAGCCCGTTTTCACTCTTGGATTTTTTTTATGTATAACAATGGGCGGTGGTGTTTCTATGACAAATTCTTTACCAATTAGATCATATGAAATTGGAAATTGCCCCTATAATCGCTTAAGCCTCTCCTTCTATTACAGAGTAGTTTTTCTAACGCAGTAATAGCTTTCGACTCGCGTATGCCACAGGATGGCTTTCTCCGCTATCAGCGTACTGGAGGAATACGCATCCGAGACCTTCGTCGCTGGCATCCGTAAACTGTAAGTGGCATTGTGAATCCAAGGACCTTTTCTACAACATTGCGCACAGGAGAGGGGGGGGGACAGAAATGAATGCAAAATTGGGGATGAAGCTTAGGTAGAACGAAACGGATCCCATAAATGACCGGAGCTGCTTCTTACTGCGGGGTAGGGGCATTTCTACTATGGCCGAACCTTTACTTTCTGTGGGCCCATTCAGTTTTTCCCGATATGGAAGCTGAGGTACTTGATGACATCGTAAGCATCACGTAGCCGAGTCAAAAGGGCTCGGAAGGCGATTAATTGCTGGTCCCATGTAGTGGTAGCGACGTATAGATTGTTAAAGTAAAATGACACTTCGGGCAATTTGTCCAAAATTCTTCGCATCATCCGGTTGTAATTGCTGCATGCATTTACAAGCCCGAAGGGGAGGCGCTTGAACTGCATGAGGCTTTTGTAGGTGGGAAGCGCCGTGTATTTTCATTCGCTTTCACGGAGGGGAATCTGGTAATAGGCTTTGCAGAGATCTAGTCCTGAGATGTACTCGGCTTCCTCAAATAGATGAAGGTTCTCGTCGATCAGGTGGATTGGTTCTGCATGGGAAACCGTCACAGAGTTTAACTTTCTGAGTTCTACGCATATTTGGAAACTCTAGTCGGGTTTCAAACCATGACGATAGGGGAACAGAAACCCGATTTGGAGGACTCGATGATATCGATTTTGAGCAAGGTTTCCACCTGAGAATTAAAAGCCGGCCTCAGATGGATTAGAAGAGGATATGGCTTCTAACGGACAGGTTATTGCGTAGTAAGAACGATGTCATGTTTGAGGTGTTTTTCACGGCTGGGGGTTTCAGGAAGGACGTCACCGAAGTCGTTCAAGAGCTGCTGCAGCTGACTATTCTGGTGAGGGGCTATACCGGGGCAGAGGTCTATCGCCGGGGAGGGATATTCTGGGTAATCAGGTAAAGAAGGGAGGGTTGTGGCCATCTTGTTCGATGCAAACCACTCGGACAACGTTGAGGTGATCATAGGGGTACGACGCTTCCAGGGGGAACTCTTCGTCAAGAGGCACAAAAATATTACCATTCGCCCTGCGGTAGTATTTATTCAACATGTTTACCTAGAATACCTGATCTCCAGAGAGGGTCCGAATAAGGTAATCCACAAGACCTTTGGCCTCGAGGAGGGGGATAGGACCCTTCCACTGACTAAGAAGCTTGTTAATCTCCGTGGGAAGTAGCAACGGCACTTCAACATGTTTACCTAGAATACCTTATCTCCAGAGAGGGTCCGAATAAGGTAATCCACAAGACCTTTGGCCTCGAGGAGGAGGATAGGACCCTTCCAATGTTACTCTCCGTGAGAAGTAGCAACGGCACTTCATCACCAGGCTTAAAATTTCCTTCCTTTGATTTGAGGTCGAAATAGGTTGTATATTTCTCCAGGTGCACATATACATTCTTATAAGCGATATCCACGCTAACCTCCGGGCGTTTCTTAAGGTCTAGGAGGTAGGAGTAAGAGTACTGAATTTCTCTATACAGTTGGGGGTTAGCAAAGATTTCTTTTAAGATGCAGAGGGGGCCTCGCACATTACGGCCATACAATAATTCAAAGGGGGATAAACCAAGGATCCTGTGGAAGATCTCTGTATGCAAACAGTGCTACAGGCAAGTAGCGGTACCATTCTAGGAGCTGTTCGAGACAAAGCTTATTCGGAATGGTCATCAGGGTGCAATTTAATTTTTTGAAAATGCCATTTGCAGCTGGGTGGAAAGGAGGTGTAAACAGGGGCTTTACCATTAGGGTTTTTTCGACATACTCTATAATCTCGGAGGTAAACTTTCTGCCTCTGTCGGCCATCACCTGCTTTGGGATGCCTCCTCGGGAAAAATGGATATTAGGGCCTCAACACAGGTGACACTTTCAATCCTCTTAAGGATGACTGCTTCGGTGAAACGGGTGGTAAAATCTACGAAGGTAAGGACAAATATGTATCCTTCACTGGATTCGGGGATAATCGGAAAAATAAAGTCAATGGCCACTCTGGAAAAGGGCTGTGCTATAATGAGGCTTTGGTCGAGAGGGGGCTGACTTGAGGCGCCCTAGACATCGCACGATTTCCAGTAATCTGCTATATCGTTGGCTGCACCTGGCCAAAATAAATACTTAAATACCCTCAGGGCGGTTTTGTTATGACTGAGGTCTACGGGGAAGAGGCTATCGTGTGCGATCCTAAAAACTTGGGGGACACACGATCGGGGGACACATAAGGACTGGGATACGGGGTCAGTTCCTTCAGAACAGGAGCAGTACAGAAGATCATCCCTTACGACGTAGGATACCTTTTATCTTAGCGGGTTTAATCTTGTGCCTGATTCCGTGCTTTTTCCCCAGAAGGAAGGAGAGTTGCGCACCTGTTCTAGGCGTGGTCAAAATCTTCGCTCCGGAGAACGTCAAACACCAGATCGACAGGGGGTTCCAAGGAAACAGGAGCCTGGGCTTCTTTTGCGGCCTGAGCACGCTTAATAACGGGCTGTGCCACGGGGTCTCGGGTGATCTGGGGGCTCTGACCAATTAGAAGCGAGCAGAAATTGATTGAGGCCGCTACAAATTTGGCCCAACCAGTCAAATATTCACAGTCGATGTGACATTTAACAATGGTGAAGCGATTCGCTCGTCCTAGATAATCGTGAACCACTGCGATTTTTTATGATTGGGACCAACAAGGGGGAGTAAATCTTCAAATACGACAATACGGGTGCAGATGGTGGGCCGAACAAGGGTCAACATGCAACATCCATTGACGGTTCAATACTCAAACTTTAAACCGCTGGGATATCTTTTATTGAAAAGAAAATTAACTTGGTAACCGGGGATGCTTGTGGAGAAAAGAGGAGTGGGGGTTTCCAGTTAAGGCGATGGGGGAGCAGGAGAGGCACTAATTTGGTGCACCTGGTGAGAGGCCGCAGTTCTTAATTGTCAATTCTAGGGGCAGTTTGTACGCATATGCTCTTCAATTCCACAGGAGAAACAAATTATTGGCCTTTGGGGGTACGATGATGAAGGGGGCGTCGTAATCAGGGGCTTGATATCCCTGGGTTCCGATGTAGGGAGATTTCTGGGCGTCGATGGGCCAGGGATCTTTACAAATTTTGGGGGTATTCCGTCTGGGATTACCAAACTTGAACTTAAGGGACGACGGATGAGGCTTCTTGATGTCCTTAGGGTAAAGTTATGGCTAGAGGCGTACACGTCTGCTTCTCTCAAGAACTCTTTAAATGGGGAATAGCGCTTGTCCTTCACAAACGAGCGTATTTTTGAAGCCAAGAAAGTTAAAAGTTGGTCTTTTAATACAAAGTCCAGAAGGGATTCGTATTCGGGAGAGATTTTACATGACCCAAGCCCAAATGGGAGTTTTTTTTGAAGGATAAAACCAAATTGTAGGAAGGTTTGTCAAGGGCGGTTTCTCTCTTGACGCAAACGACCACGGTAAAAGTACGGTCACATATTTACGGCGCCCAGGATATCGGACTTGACGATGGAATAATCTACGGTGGCTTCAGACGGGAGAGAAGTAAAGATATCGCGCAACGGGGTACGAGAAGGGGGAAGTAATCTGGCGACACCATCTGACTCGATAAACCCAATTATTAATTTCGAAATCCTTTCTAAATGTATGAGGGAGGAGCCGAAGTCCTCTCCTTCCTTGAAAACTGGGAGCTTAACCAATGGGGACTGCGGAATCTAAGTCCAAGATCTAACCAACATTGCCTCCAATCGATTTCGGCTTAGTTCGAGCTCGTGTTGTCTGATCCTCTCTCGTTCTTCCATTTCGAGTCGTTCTCTCTCTCTCTTTGGGCCTTCCTTTGTTCTATCTCTGCTATTCTCTTTTCCATCTCTTGTTGTTCTTTTTCTAATGCTCTTCTTTCCTCACTCTCATTCCTCTCCTCTTCCTCTATATAAGAGAGGAGATCCTTTCCACTGAAGCCTAACGACCATCCTTGGCTTTGGAATCGTTCAAACGAAGACATCGTCTTAAGGCATTAGCTTGGAAAATGTGGCACGCAAGCAAGTTGGTCTATTTGCGCGTGAAAAAAAGGTTTCGATAATATTCGTAGATGCTAGCCTGTACACCAAAAAATAACTAAATTGCGGTAGAATTTAGAATAAACGGTCCTTCGTGACTAGTGCGGTTTTGAAACCCTTAATCCGTTGTAGGGATTAGCTTTGGATTCAGCGGCGCTGATTCCTAGAAATTTCGCAAACAAATTAATCAAGTCCCACACCCTAAAAATTTTCTAATTAAGCTGAACGCAATTTCGGCCAGAATAAAGTACAATAACAAAAGAGGAACACGAATAATTGGAGGGAAATTCTAAAGGACTTTAAAGGTATCAGAATAATAAACTTATGGTAAACCAACACATGACACTAGTTTTTTTTAATTATATATATATATATATATATATATATATATATAAATAAAAAAACTGTAGAGGACGTAGTATTTATTAATTCAAGACTAGTTTTGACATGGAGTTTGTCATGCCAGCCACAGTCGAACACTAAGAATACATGCAATCACACCAAACGTACAATATATATATATAGTTTACAGAAATCCAATTGCAGTTTCTAATCAGGGGGTGTGACTTTAAGTTCATTAAGGATATCTTTTAGATTAGATCTTTGACGTAGATGCTGCATTCAAATTGCCTCACCTAAAGGATAAAGTTGGGGATTTCATCTATAAGGGTGGATTCAATGACCTTTCTTTTGCAGAAGTCCCTACACGGGTTGATTAGTTTGTCTTGTGGGAAGTCTATCGGGTGATTAAACTTATTACTGTGTGTGAAAAAACTACAGGCTCTGTTTCCACGTTTAATCTCTCCTCTGTGTTCATACATTCTCATATCCAGATTTCTTCCTGTTTCGCCTAAGTAAAATAAAGGGCAGTTAATTTATTTACAAGAGATTAAATAGACTCAAGCTTTGTTTGTTCCTTCTAAGATTTGGTGGTAGGGAATGATATTTAAATGGTGTAATGTATTTAAAAGTGGTGCGGTTAGGGGAAAGGATACTATTTAAACCTTGCAGTAATGGAGCAAATGAAGGGGAGAGGCAGTTTCTTTTAGTATTTGGGTTCCTACTTTTAGAGCAATAGAAGTTTGACTTGGCCTTGGATAAGCATTCATTGATGATATGGAGGGGATATTTTTGTTCTATAATTTCATCGGACAAGAAACATGGGTCACAGATTCTAAAACATATCAAAAAACATAGACATTGCAATGGCTTTTTTAATTTTTATATCATGACAAGAGTAAATATGGTTGTAAGAATTTGAATTAGTGGTTTTACGGTATACAGAGAAGGGCGGTTGGTCATTTACTCTTTCAATTTTAACATCATTGGATTTAACAATTGTTCTGATATATATATATATATATATATATATATATATATATATATATATATATATATATATATATATATATATATATATCATGGCATAGCCAACAATATAATATAATATTTATTATTATTATGAAGGGGGAGAGCACAGGCTATTAAAGCGAACCATCCAATGACTGAACGCTACGTTAATGCGGCGATTAGAAAACTCAGGTTGAGGCGCGGGGTCAATACGCTTAACTAATCAGGTCGAGTCCGAGGTTGGCGAGATTTGAATAACGAGGTCGAGAGTGAGATTCAGGTTAATTAAAGATAAACATAAGAAAATATAAATTTTATTTACAAATTTACAATGATCAAATTGATATAAAGGCAAAATTAAAGGTTGGATAACGAGTAATCGTTACCGGTGGGAAAGTCTAATTTTTATTAATTAGTTCGAGCTACCCGTTCTGATCCAAATGGGCTCACAAAATAAAAGAGGGGGAAAGGGGGCTTACGGATCGTAGGACGACAGAGATTTCAAGGATGCTTGAGGGAAATTAGGGGCTTAGCGAGACGACCTTTTAGGCGGCTTCAAAGGAGGAATCTTCGTCAGGAGAAGAGTAGGAAAGAAGGATATGGTTGACACATTACTTCCGGGGGTGTGAAGGCGTAAATACTAACCTTATCTGGGGCTCGAGGTGGGGGGGATGGAGCTGGAATCCTTGGTGCTTCTGCTTAGAGGGATGGCTAACTTAGGGTAAATTTGACAGGGTTGAGTGCTTCGACGACTCAAAGAAGTAATCCGGCGCAGCTGCTTCAGAAGACATCGGAGTAATATGCTTCCGTTTGACCATGGATGCCTTACCGGGGACAAAGTGTCCAGCCTTCGGTTGGGTATGCACAAAAACACCTACCTGGGACGAGGTATGTCTGCTTGCGAGTAATCCTTGTTTTTTACTACAGTTGCAAGGCGCTTAAGGGGTTTAAATAGGGATAGTCTCTTCATTCGGGAGATGGGGAATAACCCCACTTTGGGAAATTACCAGGGGGTAGCTGAGGCGCCAAACTGTTGGCGATAACTCGTTATTTTACCCCCTTTCTCCATCTCCGCGGGAGAAACTGCTTGAATTTACGACCGCGTAGGGGATGTTCTCCACACTCTACTTAGACCGTATTATGGAGAGGAGTAGAACCTGCTTTTGATTCGTCATGTGACTTTCGACCGCGTGGGGTCTGACTAACCACAAGGCCTCCAGCAACGTGCTAACTATTGCAAAGAAGAAAAAAAACGGGGTATTCTTCTACTCCTATATATCAAACGATGCTAACTAATTAAGGCTTCTACCATATTCATAGTAAAAAGCGCGAGGAAATCTCTTTTGGCAAATCCATGCTCAAATAAATGTATTTATGGCTATGAAAGAATTGGAATGAAGCACTACGCTGTCACTTTGTGAGAGGTAAAATTATTTTTTTTCGATTCATTTACTAAAGGGTTCTAAAAATATGCATTTAAATGTGAGGAATTCAAATCTCCTGTTATTTTTCTGATTGCTAAAGATTTAGCTTGGTAAATTTAAGTTTGGCAAAATCCTTATTAACTGCTTTTAGAAAATACCATTTATTAATTTTAACTTCTCAAAATGCCAAGGAAAGGTAGAGACATTTAGTTTCTCTGCATAGGAAAATATCACCGTAATCATAAAAGATAAAATCATTACATACAACATTAGAACCTGATAACATCAGTCACAAAAAATCATTAAACAAGTTGATTTATTCTTGGACATTAGCCGTGGACTTGTTTCATCAATATCATTGAGAATTTTTAGATAATAAACAACTTTTTTAGCAATCCCCCAAATTTCTACTAAAAGGCCAGTCCTCAACCGATTTGTTAAAAAAAATTAGGACAGCCCAATTGTTTTGAAGCAAGAGGTTGTTTGGTACCACAAAGTTCCCTAGGTGCTTCTTGCCAAAAATTTCCATAGTCGATTTTGGTTTTCGTGTTTGGAGCTGAATCTGCTGGATTCTTCAAAGGCATCTCTCATTTTTTCCTTTGTCTTAAATAAAACACCATCATCAAAAAGAGCCAGCGCAATTAACTCTTCTGAAAGATACGAGAGATGGTTTTGAAATTTATTCAAGGCGGCATTGGCATCTTTTCATTTGTTCTTTGGTAGCATTGAATCTATTTAAGAAGAATCAAATAATTCTGCTGGGCACTGGTTTGCTTTGGTGCAGAAAACCAGCGCTTTGCATAGATTGAAATGGCAACTTGCATATTTCTTCCAAATTTTATACTTCCTTTGATGAAATTTTGAATTGACTTTTGAACATGAAAATTTTCTTGAAGTATAAAAGTTTTTTCATCCATCTAGCTATGTGGTATGCCCTAGTTTTTATAATTTCACACCATTAGCATGAGTTTCTCTAATTATAATTATTGTTAACTCTAAAGATCCTTGTAATCTTCTCGAATTTGTCTTTCTTTAATAAGTTCTGTAGAAAATTTCATTATTACATCTTATCTCTTCTCGAGGATAATTTTGTAAGGTGGCAAATTTATCTTGTTTTATGTCATTCCATGATTTTTTTAATCATTTGAATAATGGAATATCAGGGTTAGAAGAAGCTTGAAGAGTAGGCTCTACCACTGCCTCCAAAACAATATCAAATATGTGATGTCACCCCGAGAGCTACAATAAGTCTCTCTCTAATCTTTGCTCAATTATTGTGCAAGCTCCTTCTTTACAAACTGTATCTGAAGAGGTTCTGTCTAAACACATACATTCCATTTCACTTTATGCGTGATTTCCAAGTCAAGAGCATCATTTTATGAACTGTTTTAGTGATACTGTTGCCAGTTATTTGAGGAATTTTTGGCACTCTAAGTAGCAGTCTTGTACCACTGCTTGATATTAAGATTGGCAGGCGATCCACGAATTCTTTTCCTGATATGTCTTCAAGATGTTTTTCATCCCAATGAACTATTAAGGGATTCTCAGTCTGAAAATGTGTTTTCAAGTTCTCTGTAAATGTTTTTCTTGATTTTTTATATTTGAACGGATACTAGTGTAAGTGACCTTATAGTCTTCAGGTTTCTCTCCTCCACTCGAAATGGTAGAAATAATAAAGAGAGCAACTGGGCGGTCACTTCTCTTGGCAACATCCAAAATGCAAATAATATTTCCGTTCATATTTTTATTCTTTTTCTTTGGAGGACCTTTCGATGCTGAGGGTTTTGGTTCATGGTAAAAATCTTCTAATTCTGTTTGACTTGAAGCATTGCTGGAACTAGTGCTTTTTGCATGAACAACTATTTTATTGAAAGAAGATGCTTGTCGTCCCTTTTATATTATATTTATTACTTGTGCAAGAATACTTCAAGTTTAAGCGGTTGTTTCTTCTCATTAATTGTATTCATTATCCCTTTCCTTTCCGCTCTCTGGAGACGAATGTACTATTTATTTTCTTCATTGGACATTATTTCATTGGCATTTCCATAAGTAATATCAAATAGCTCATCTAGACTTTTCTTTCATTTATTTTATTTTATCTTACATGTGAGGACTTTTTGTCTTTGCTATTTCTAAGTTGTTTCTAGTCATCATATAATCTATTAAGTTTCATTACTGCATTACATTTATGAGTCAAATCGATTACATCTGTGATAGTTGTTATAGTTAATCCATTCGAAATTTTTGCAATTTGGTAAATCAGGAACATCGTCGCACAACCTTTTCTTCCGACCTCAAGCAGCGCAGTAATTCATGTCACGTGCGCCTTTTGCACTACCTCAACCTCTTTCACAAATTGGTCAGCTTTTAATTCTTTAGTGAAATAGAACTTAAATTTCTCTTACATAATCTATGTGGATTGTAAATGTTTGTAACACTCAAAATAATACTAAAAAATATACACCTAAAGTAAGGAAAAATAGCCAATGAGTAATTAATAAGCATTAGAGAAGAATTGATAGTTTACTTTAATTTTCAATAAATCTAAAATATTCAAGTGCTGGGCGCAACCTCTCATCAATATTAATTTAACTAAATCTTTTTGCTACAATGTTTTTACATGAAAATGAATTTATTAAGATAGTATCCTGATAAATATTTGATGGGCGTATTTAATATATATATATATATATATATATATATATATATATATATATATATATATATTCCACAAGGTTGCTTCTAAGAAGACGTAATTTAAATTGCAGTAGGAAGGATACAACCATCAGTGACCTTCTTATTTATTCCAAGCAACGTTTCGGATTACCTAATCCATCATCAGGCTAAAGGGATAAACACAATTTGTGAGGCGAACAAATGTTAACTTAAATTAAAAGCAAATAATTAACGTAGTAAACCTATAATATTAAAATTATTACTAATTACAAGTACATATACATATAAGCTCAAAGAAAAGGAGAGGAACAAATTCATACCTGCTGTCAGCGAGTCAGAGGAATGACTAAGGAATTTACCAAACCGGGACACGATTATGGGTAGTTTGTTGTCGGTAGAATATTAACAGGTCTAAAGCTAGTTGGGTGTGGCTATAACCTATAATGGGTGGCAGGTCAAGCCTGAATTAAACGTGGGCGAATGTGTTTTTATGAAGAGAGATTCCAGAATTCTGAGCTGGATGTTGCTAAGAGAGATAACCCAGAATCTCAAAATTATTGATGTTGGCATCAAGCTTACACTTTATAATATAAAGTCGGAAAAACATTTTGGTACAGTCTTGAAACCTCTTGATTCAGAGGACCGAGATCAGGTGTCCTTAGGCACATTTATCTTTGCAAACTTTGGATGGAAGGATTCATTTAATATTTTGCCTATGACTCTGTTGACCAAATCTAGGTGGAATGAGTTGGACACGCAAAAACTTCTTAGAACGTCAAATTCTAGGTTCATTAAAGCAAAGGAGTAGCAAAACCGTATGGCTCAATGTATCAAAATATACAAACTGTTCATTTTAATTTTTTTTGTCACAAAAGCTAAAGAAATGTAGACCTAATCCAGAATATGTTGGTTTTCTTAAGATGGACGTGCAGAAACCAGTATATGTTT
The DNA here is from genome assembly GCA_963969495.1 of Ceratothoa steindachneri. NCBI lineage: Eukaryota > Metazoa > Arthropoda > Malacostraca > Isopoda > Cymothoidae > Ceratothoa > Ceratothoa steindachneri. The sequence continues at coordinate 156,517,028 of OZ018322.1, read as the reverse complement.
TTTTTTAATTAAAATGTCCAAAAAAGAAATTAGAGTTTTCATCTTCACTCTCAATTGTGAACTTTATATTAGGATGAAGTATATTAAAAAATTGGAAAAAAACTTAAAGTCTCATTTTCAGATTTAAATAGTGCTTAGGTGTCGTCAACAAAACGCATATAAAAAGCGGCCTAAAAGAGGAGGGACTTCCTATCTAACATCATCCACCTGACGATAGACGGAGCCATTGAAATTAAATATATTTTCTTTAGAAGCAAGGAGTGACAATTGTGAAAATTGTTGGCGATTGAACCCATGAAACACCGCGGATGTAGAGTAAGAAGAGAAAGCTTTATCCAAAATAATTTTGAGGACCTCTTCAAGTGGAACATTTGTAAAAAGAGACATCACGTCATAACTCACCATATAGCCATGTCCATTTAGTTGAAGCAGTTCAGTGGAAAATTCATAGATATTTTATACTGTGTATTGATTATATGTAAAGTGTGATAAAAGTAGAACACAAAAGTTGGCAAGAGAAAATGTCGCCATTTCAAAACCCACCAGGATCGGTTGCAATGTTATTCCCTCTTTATGGATCTTTGGTAATCCATAAAGTTGCCCCAATGAGGAACCAGATACATACAGTTTTGAATAAATATCCTCTGTTAAAGAATTTGAATTTTTCAAGCTAAGGAGAAAGCGGTTATTCTCATCTTCTAACTTACGAACAAGAGTAAGAATAGGTTCAGAAAATCTACAGAACTTAGAGGAATTCTCAAGGATAGAATTCTTTTTGTTAATTAAATCGGCTTTGTTCATAAGAACAATTCCATTGCTTTTATCAGGTCTCGTGATTGTTAATTCTTTATTTCCTCCTAGCAACTTAAGAACTCGAATATCATCAGGTTTAAGAAATAAGAAGCAGAATTTGGGTTTCCGAAAAAAAGAAAAGACTTCATGCGATAGTACAGGAAATTTCTCCTTAAAAAGCTGGAATTAAAAAAGCTTACAAAACTTCAATGCTAAAGTGAGTAAAAAGACCTCTTTCTGACAGCAGGTATGAATTTTTTCTTCTCCTTTGCTTTGAGCTTATCTGTATATTTACTTGTAATTATTAATAATTTTAATTTTATAGGGTTACTCTCTTAATTATTTGCTTTTGATTTGTATTTAGTTTAAGTTAACATGTGTTCGCCTCACAAATTGGGTTTATCCCTTTAGCCTGATGATGGATTAGGTAATCCGAAACGTTGCTTGGAATAAATAAGAATGTCACTGATAGTCGTATCCTTCCTACTGCAATATATATATATATATATATATATATATATATATATATATATATATATATATATATATATATATATATATAATATGTATTCTTATATCCTTCAGTCACATAGAAGAATAGGACAAATAAAACGTAGTAAGAAATGGGGGGTACGTAAAATCAAATTTATTAAGGAGCTGCATGCTGCCTGCAGAAACAAAATCAAACTTTAACTTTAGTTTTTTTTCAGCACTAAGCAGTAAAATATATAAAAATATTATAACGATTATGTAGTTATTTCTTTTATCTTTTAAAGTATAATATTTCATGGAAAATGCAATAAAGTTACGTATCCAATAATCTTTATTTCAGTGTTTTCTTTTCTAAATAAATATTAAAATGAAAGTTCATTCTTTTGCTTTAGGCAATAGTTTATCAAGTTAAAAGCACATAAATATTAAGTCGTAAAAAAGTTATAAACCTTATGCTCCTACTTAAATCATCCTCGTGGCAGAAACAATGAATTGTCATCTTCTCGTGGCTACGAGATCTTGAATCAATGGTAGGGTCCGGTTTAGATTTCTACCTCATCTTTAAGACTCTTAATTCGTGTATCCTTTCTAAATCTATTTCGTTTGACTTGGCTTCAAAATCTTGATTTTTTTTAACTCTTTATCATGATTTTTATTCCTCTTTCCCCTGTTTTTACCTCTTTTTCTCTGCTTCACTTTTTGCTCTCTCCATTTATCCTTTATTATGAATTCTGAAATATATTGACCTTTTAGACCAATATCCCTAAAAAAAATAATGAAAAGTTTTACGACAGAGTATTTAAGACACTAACTTGCCTAGATAGCTAACTTTACTCTGTGTAAAATAGGTTGGAAGATGAAAGAGAAAATTAGATAAGGTTGGCAATCCACTGAATTATTTTAGTAGGGCACAATAACCGCAAGGCTTATAAAAATTCATTTTATTTTTACTAGCAAAACAGACAAAAGCGAAAAATTGAATAATGTGAATAATAGTAATAACAAAACAAGCGTTAATGAGCAAAAGATATCCAACAAAGACAAAATGAAAATATTGAGTCAATAATAATAATAATAATAATAATAATGATTTTAGAGGAATTGCAACATAAAGCCTTCCGGAGGGCCGGGTGGACATATACATTAAAGTCCAACCCCTTTTGTGGAGAAAGCCGGAGAATCGAGCCCCCATGAGGAGAGCCGTGGGAATGGTATCCGACGAACAACAGTCTAACTGCCTATCCTCTTTGATCTTCCCGCCGCATAGGTAGTTGGAGCGACCATCTGTATTAAGGTAACCACCAAAGGCCCTTAAACGACGCTCAAAAGTTCCAATTACCTACGAGATCCGTAGGCCCGTGGTTATATCACCAAAAAGTGATTCCAGTCAAAAGGCACGCCAAGGAGGGTTGCGGTTGGTGGTCTCTCTAGGTAACAAGCCGACTTGGGCACCTCAGTGCCAACCTCCTCACTCCTCGCTCTCCCAGATGCAACCTCACCACTCGCTCGCCCCTTCCCCCTTAGATGGGACGGTAGTCCGCCTATAAATAAGCTCTTGAATGAAAGAGAAGAGATTATTATTCGGTGAAAACGATATAGGATCAGTTCGAGAAGATCGATCCTCTTCCAGTCAAGGTTATTCGGTGAGAACGATTTAGGTTCAGTTCGAGAAGATCGATCCTTCAGCCAGTCAACATTATTCGGTGAGAACAATTTGGGATCACTTGGAGAAGATCGATCTTTCATCTAGTCAAGATTATTCGGTGAGAACGATATAGGATCAGTTCGAGAAGATCGATCCTTCAGCCAGTCAAGAATATTCGGTGATAGCGATTTAGGATCAGTTCGAGAAGATAGATCCTTCAGCCAGTCGACATTAGTTGGTGAGAACGATTTAGGATCAGTTCGAGAAGATCGATCCTTCAGCCAGTCAACATTATTCGGTGAGAACGATATAGGATCAGTTTGATAAGATCGATCCTTCAGCCAGTCAAGATTATTCGAGGAGACCGATCCTTTCCCCCCAGTGCCGAATTAATATAGAACGTCAAGTTTTGTATCGGTGCCATACCGAAGAATCCTTTACAGACTCTGAAGAAGTCTGACTGGAGAAAAGAAAACCCGCTCAACCTCGAGTGACTCTCACAGCTCAAGCTCCGTAAGAGTGAGAGGAGAAGAACCAAACCCCAACGAGGTTCCATTTGTTAAGTACGGTAGAAATCCCCTCGTATACCCCAAAACTAGTTAGGCACCCGGCGTTAAAGAATATTTCTATTATTATTATATTTCTATTATCCACCTTATACTTATTCACCTTTGTTACTTTATTTTATATTTTGACCCTCTAATAACTAATATTACTATTTATAATTACTATTATTTATAAATATTTATAAATATTCACTTCCAATACTTATTCACCTTTGTTACTTTATTTTGTATATAGTCACTTTAATCAAATATCATCATCATCATCATGATCACTAACTCTATAATTTAAGAAGGGGATTTTTTTGAGTATTTGAATAATAATTTCATCTTAGTTTGGTTATGACTTATGTATTTTTATCAAAGTTATTTCGACTAATTATTTTATAATATCAAAAAACAAAATGGTGAAATTCAGAAATAAATATTCGTATCGAAATTTTGTGAATTTTTTAAAGCCCAAAGAATTACAAATGGTGAAGTTCATAAAATTTAACCATAGCCGCTTTTTTTTAGATTATAAATTTTAATCTTAGTAGCGAAGCGCAAGCTCCCCACATAAGGGAGATTGGCGAAGCCATTGCCTGGTTTTATTTATTATTATTTGACTATTTATGCATTTACTTTCTTTTGCGTTTATTCACTTTTACTAATTTATTATTGCACTTTTTGCCTTCACTTTGAAATTTCCGAGGTTTTTTGACCACTTTTACTTAACTTATACGTCTGCATTTTAACTATGTGGACGCTTTCTAGTGGGATGTAGAGGATGACTCCCTATATTAGTCCTTCGATTTCTTTTGCAGAGTACGGTCCCTCGAAGGTCTACTTTTACTTGCTCCGCTGAATACCTCGCAGTAACTTCTCGAGTCTTCTTTCTGGGGCTTGTACAGAGATGAACTGAAGATCTCAAGGCCGACGTCCTCCCCGTCAAAGAGATATCCTTTATCCAGTACCTCTTGCCTTGGAGCGACCGGCGCAACTTTTTCTCTTTCTTTTAATCTCTTCTTCTTCCTCCTCTGTTTGCTGGGATTCCTTCTCCCTTATTACTGATTTTGTTTTTTTTCCGTTTTCTTTGTGCTTTGGTTAGAGCCATCAAGTTTGGAATCTTCTTCCTCGTTAGTTTTTTCTTTTTCTGTGAGCAGTTGTTCCTTTTCCTTCTCTGTCTGCTCTTCTATAAATTTTTTATTCAAAATTTCTTCAGAAGAGGGGTAGGGGAGAACCATAGCTTTTTCTTTATGCCGTTCATCTGCAGAAGGCGATAATTTCCTCTACAAATGCACGCAGCTTTACCAGATTTGCCAAGTGGGCAAAGATAACCATTGCAATTATTTCATTGCTTTAGCTTTGCAATTGCAATTTTTTTGTACATGCTGGTTCTTCATGGTTTGTTCGAGTTGAGTTAGACAGCGCTGCTTCCCCGTAAGTTCTTTTTCTTGCCTCGTTTTCCGTTTTCGCTTTTTTCCTCTTTTTAGCCGAATTCCCGCCTTGCGCACCTCATGGCCAGGGACCTGTGGTTTCTCCCGCAGTTGATGCACTTCGGTTTTTCTGTTTGGCAGTCCTCCCACCAATAACCAGTTTTGGCGCAGTTAGAACAAGCTTGTTCAGCCGCTTGGCACTCCCTCGTTGGATGGTTTTTCACCGCGACTCATTTGAAGCAGCATTCAAGTGGTATAAACTCTTCTGCCTCAAACTGCTCCGGAGCCACCCTTAGATAAAACCCCAGGAGGCCAGTTTGCGTTTTGATTTTATAGAAGGTATTAGTAAAAGATTCAACCTCAATATTTAAGTCATTGACTTGATTTAAAGAATGTAAGTTGGAGTAAGTTAGAAATTATTAATTAATTAATAGATGTTTGTTTGTGATCGTTAACTGAGGTATTGACGATGTACTTGCACTTAATTGTAAAACAAAGATGTTAAAAATATGAAAGTGGTCATTAATATTGGTTGCAATTATTTTCCCTACAACTTGAAGAATTCGAAAAGAAATGAGTAGCATGTTTTAGAAGGCGAAAGATACATGATGAGATTGAGTTTCGGATTAAAAGAAAGAAAGAGAATCGAGTTTGAGGGATTGAAGTCAAAAGGTACAGTAGAAAGAGCGTCATTCTAATGAAGTTTATGATGTTTGTATGGCACTCCGTATACTTTTATAATAGCTAGGTTTATATAGTTAACAGAAAATATAAATTTATTTTAAAAATCGGCTATTAAAGAAACTATATACAAGATTAATGCCTAATCTGAATCTCCTACATATCTGCTGTCCAATAATGTGTGCAAATAGGGTGTATCCATAAATATCAAGAGAAAAAATTAAAAAAACTAAGTTCCAATAAGAAATATTATATCAGTTTTCACATCTATTTTCGCTTAGAATGCAAGTAAGTGGTCGCTATTTTGGTTGAAAGATCGTATACTCCAATGAAAATAAATTCTCTCTTAATTAAGAACGGGAAATGTAAAAGGAGGTGAGGTGAGATGAGATTAGGGAAATTTTTCTTTGTCATTAATTTCATTTTGGAGAACGGCAGCTAGTAAGGGAAGATATACTTTAAATTCCTTTTTATAAATCTCAATGACGCTAAATATTATTGATTCGTTACAGAATGTTCTCTCCCTATTTAATGCTCTCTAGTTTTCCATTATTGATTTTGAAGATTCATTGATTTGTAGATAATATTATTATTTAAATTGAGTTTACAGTGGCTTTTTAGTGTTAGAGAACTGAGGAAAGCTTGGTCTTTTAATAGAAGAACTCAAAGAATCGGAATTCTTGCTAGATAGCTTTGAGTTTGATGGTATGGAGTAGAGGACCAAAGATTTAGAGTCATCATAGTCTGTTTTTAAGTAAGCTATGGTGGTAAAGGGAGGAGAGAAAATATCAACCACTACCAATATACCTGGCGTTGTTCAGGTATAAAAAAATTATCTTGAAAAAATTAAAAAGTTGGTAGGTATAAGAATGTAAGTTCATTTTTCCTTTTGAGTATTAGGTAGTGTATCATGAAAGAGGATAGACGTTTCTTGTTCGTTGTTTAGGTTAGCAAGGAGGTGGGTGAAGTGTCAGGCAAGCGTGACTAGGGAGGTGGAAGCCACATACTTTACAGCGCACATCAAGCGGATGAGAAAGAGTTTAACATAAACAGGTCGTGTGAATGCTGAAACTATATATTATCGCGTCTTTTAAACATTACATAAACATTACATTCGCGGATATTGTCTGTCAAACCTTAATTTTTCCAAGGGAAATATTGGTGTTTTAATTGCAAATCATAGCCGAAATAACGGTTCCCCCAAACTAGAAATAGCAAAATTGAAATCGCGTTTTATAAACAACAAACACTGTTCTGCTGATTCCAAATCTGCAAAACTTTCAGTCTGACTTCAATAGTTTTTGACTTATGGAAAAGCAAACATCTTTCGTGCTTTTACGACTGCTTTATAATATATGTATATATATATATATGGAAAAATATCCGAGAAAAATTGGTGCGGTTAAGATAATGGCATAATTAGATAACTGCTCTGCTTCAGGTCTAGCAAGTGATCCTATCTTCCTTGAAATGGAAGACAACAGTTAGGGATGGCCTATCCATCAGCCCCCCAAAAACTGATTACAAAGACACGCCTTTATGTCGTCCTGCTTACCGTCACAGAAAACTGTTATTATTAATATATTAACAGCGTAGACTTAGCCAAAAGGCTCCAGGTGCGGCCGAACGAGGGAGTTGTACAGACAAAGTACTATCTCCTTGTTACGGTATCCAAACTGGCGCTTTATGTACCATAACATCCTTTGGGCTTTCTTCTCTGCCTCGATGCACTGTTTCAAGAACTTGAGGTCACTAGTGATAGTAACACCCAAGTCCTTCGCAATGTCACTCGATTCAAGGGCAGTGCCCTTAAGGATGTACTGAGATTTGGGGTTTCGGTGGCCGATATGCATCACTTTGCATTTGTTCACGTTAAAAGGCATTTGCCACGTGTCCGACCACTCCCCAATCTTCCAAAGATCTTCCTTTCAGCGGGCAGTATTTTTATCCTTTGCAATGTTCATAACAAGCTTGGTATCGTCGGCAAATTTGGAAATATTGACAACCATATCTCTGTCCAAGCATAGAAGAGCGGACACTATGGCTGAGAATAGAAGCTGTTTTACAAAAGAATAATTATTTTCATACAAAAAACTTATCATTTCTAATTAGTAACATTGATTACCAAATTTAACTGTGCATTTCATTAATGATCTATAGCTATTTATATTACTCGTACAATTGTTATTTGTTACCAGTATAACTTTTCGGCATCTGAATTAAAATTCCATTGACTCAAAAAGATGTGTCTGAAACCAACACTTAATTATTTGCAATAGGGACCACAACCCGTTTTACTGATAAGCAAAGACGCCTACTACAAGCCACCAGTGTTCATCGCCAAAAGCACGAGTCAGCCACATTACTCCCGCCAGTAACAAGTTTTATCCTCCTACTTCTTGCGTGTTCGTCTTTTGTGTCTCTTTATGTTATGATAGCCCCAATTTATGCTTTATTTCATTCATCTTCTGTCTTTTAGGAATATTTCCTGCCCTTTTAAACTATAGATCTGACATTCTTCTTAATACATCTGCCCTCCGTGTTTTTGCTCGTAAGCAGGTATTTCTTTCGTACTCCTTCGACATTTTTCCTAACATAATCGCCATCCATTTTTTCCTGATTTATCGTCAGGTCCAGCGTTAATTTTGAGGTTTGTTTCACTTTCAACTGTAGAGATGAATTGATTATATTTTTATATACATTTCGTTTAAAGCTTACAGGCATTTCCATTTTGAAGATGGACCAAAGCTCTCCAGGCCAATTTTGTTCTACTGATTACCTTTTCCTCGCTCCAATCAAGAGTGCCGCGCAGGCCGAGAGATAGCTATTATTGTAACTTATCCTTAAATACCTTAAAAAGGAAATTTGCAAGATTTTTAACACCCATATTGTCTAATTTAAGATTCCTTTAAACCTTCATTCAGAACCTATTAATTAAAGAGGGGAAACTACAGGTCACGTAATCCGCAGTATTGACCGTTATTTTCATCTGAAATTTTATTTTCAGCGCTACCTTGAGACAAATTTGTAATAGCTTGTCATCTTGGATAGTAACTCATATGGATTTGATGATAATAATGATTATTCATCAATTAGGCGACGGTGAATGAGGCATGATAGATTAAACCCAATCCCATTTTGGTCTCGCTCCAAAATCTTAAATATCTCGAGCACGGGACATAAAATCTTTCTGGAAGATATTACCTTCCTTTCTTATTCATTTTTTTTATTATTCACCAAGTAGAACCTTTATGAAAAAGTGTATGAAAATATATATTATATATAATATACTTAGTGTTTAAGTCCACAGCAGTGGCAGCATTATGAATTTTAACTTGTATTCTCTTTATTTTTCTTACAAGTTTTTCGTCCGGGTCTTGTAGGCGAGAAAAAAACATTCGACAAAATACATATTTTATTACGATACGTCTTTCAACCGTGGTCGGTCATCTCCAGGGAATAAACAGAAATAGAATGGTCCATGATCCATGATGTTTAAAGAGAGAAATTGGTGTGGAAAGTTAGAGAAAAGATAGACAGAAGTATGTGTGATTAAGAGAAAGAGAGTAATTTTAAATATTTATATCGATTCTTGCGATGAAAATGATTTAGCTTTCAAGCCCTTTTTTCGTTTTTGGTACAGCAGTTCAGTTAATCTTGGATAATTACCGATGCAGTTTCTCTCTTGACTCTTTATATTTGTGTTACTGATTATTTAAATACCTTATTATGGGTGCCTACTTCGGATGTTTTTATATTACTTTTTTAATTATTTAAACTTTGTAATTTACCCCTTTTTAATAATTTATTAGGTATTAGAGGTTTTCTATTGTTGTGTCGAATTCGGAACTTGTTTTTCTTTTTTTCTATTCATGCATGTTCTATAGGGATCTTTTTCTTAAGTTATACTTGTCTTGTTCTTTATTTTTCATTATTGTCTAATTAAATTAGGTTTTATCTTCCTTTTTATTATTTCTTTGGTATATATTGGTATTATTTCTATCTGGATCTTTAACTGACTGCTTTTGAACGCCCGCTTAAAGTGCATGTTTTAGGTATTCATGATCAGGTAGTCTTAATTGGTTCGTGATTTCTTCTGGTATAATTTGATGTATTTTATCCCACAGAGTGATTGCACGCTTTTGTAAAGTTACGTTGATCGGATCTTCATTGTTTACTGCATGTAGCGACGCTGAGGGGGGACGGTCCCAAAGATTTACATTCGCCCTGTTCTGTAACTTCCGTGCTTACCTTAGCGTTATATCACTCAAAGTGTACAGGAGCAGCAGCCTCACGAGCGCTAGATATAGTTTCTTTTTGTTGGAGGATGACATTAATTGGAGCGCCTTTTTGGCTCCAGCGAACTTCTCCTTGAGATGTGTTTTATATCAACTCGTTGTTATTTTTAGGCCTAGTGCCTTACCGTCTGTGGAGTATTGGCAACGTACACCCTTTGTCACAACTTTCCTCATTCGTCTGCGCCCTATCGGAATTATTATGAACTTGCCGATGATCGTCTTGATTTTATTCTTCCTTTCATAGTTGTTGAGACTAGCAATTTCTCCTCCTGTCTTGTTGGCAACATCTATCGGATTACGGTAGTCGCTCGTCACAATCTGTGTGATATTCTCTGCCAGTTGTATGTATTGGGCAAAATTGTAGGCAGGATGTGGGAGGTCGTTGGTAAATATCGCGTATAGTGTGGGGGTCAAACATCCACCCTGTTGCACTCCTACTTCTAGGTTAAAGAGCTCACTTTCGATGTCATTAACGCTGACCATGGCCTTACGTTTATCAAGGTAGCTGCACAGCATCTCTGTCATGCCGTTCCCCATACCTAGGTCGTACATTTTACTTTTCAGGCCCGGCACCCAGACCTTGTCAAAGACCGAGGCGACGTCTCTAGCTACGTTATCTACATTATTGAACCTGGCCTTTGTAACAGCGATCTTCTCTGATATGAGGGCTAATACAGTTTCGGTTCCGAGCTTTTTTCTAAAACCGTGTTGTTGATCGTTATATAGGACATTAATCTCTAAATAATGGGTTGAGGAATAAGTTCTTGCGGTTTTATCAAATTTATTCATCACCATTAACAATTTTAGAAAAACTTCATTTTTAAATTGATAACAATATAGAATTTAATCAATAATGTATTCTCTGTTATTATTTATGACTTCTTCCCAACGTTCAACTAGTTTTTCGATGCCTCTGCAAAAGATCTCTGGATTTTTACTCGAAGAATTCGTCTAACCAGGTTCTTAATTCCACATCAGTATTGAATGAAACGCCACGCAAATTGTTGGAGAGCGATCGGAACAGATGGAAATCCGATGAAGCCAAGTCTAGCAAATATGGAGTATGCGGCAGGATTTTCCAATTAAGCCTTTGGATGGCATCTTTTATAATATTGAAATCTGAGAACGAGCATTGTCGTGTGGCAGAAGGACACCATAACGTCGAAGAGGTCGCTTTTCACGAATAGCTTCGGCGAGTCGATACATTTGTTTAACGTAGAGTTCTGCATTGACAATCTCGTTGTTCGCAAGGAGCTCATACAAAATGATGCCCTCACAATCCCACCACACACACACAGCATCGTCTTTCGTGGATGAAGACCTTGCTTTAATCGCGGAAGTGTTTTTTTTATTGGGGCTAAGCCATTGTTTTCAATGCTTCATGATGACATAAAAACACCACTTTTCGTCGCCAGTGATGATACGGTGAAGAAATCTGTCCTTATATCCACGAGTAGCCTTGTGACGAGCAAGCAAACCTGCGGCAATCTTAGAGAGTTAAAGTTTGTTGCTTTCGCTCAAAGCGTGCGGAACCCCTGCAAAGAGTTTTTGAACTTTCCCCATCGAATGAAGGTGATTCACTACAGTTTTCTGATCGCATGCCAATTGTACAGCTACTTCTCTAGTCGATTGACGAGGATTTTCATGAAGAAGGTCGTTCAATCGATCTTTTTTCAACTTAATGGTGTGACCAGAACGTTCTTCGTCATTAAGATTGAAATGAACGCTTTTAAAACTTGAAGACCATCATTGAGCTGTGCTTTCTGATAAAGAATTTTCTCCGTACACAACATAAATATCGCGACGAGGTCTCCAATTGAAATTGTTTAAGCGTTTCTACGGAATAGGCGGAGGAATTTGGGAACTGGCAAATTTGAGCGTCTAAGTAGTTGATAACCAACGGCCACCACAACGTCGTCATAGGTCATATTGATCTTTACAGCTAGGTAAGACTCTTCCACACCTTGAATTTCCTGAAATTGTATGCCTTTTCTGACTGCAATTGCGACGCCATCTAATCTCTCATGATAGTGGATGGCCATCAGCACCATATAATTGAATATTTTAATATACTCTGTTCGATTATCGACGCCATGCTCGGATATGAAGAGGATGCCTGGGTCCATCTTCCTTATAATATCGTTGTATATTATTTTTTAATTGTCCATCCTTAAGATTGAGGGAGAAGATTTTAAATTTTCTGATATATCTTATTTGGCTGCCTATGATTTTTAATTTTTATGTGGTTGCTTAGGTTTATTTCCGTTTTCTTGTGGTGGGGATTTTATCCTTCCGTTTCTCTTCTTTTTTAATATCTCATGTGCGAGATTAAAACAAGATTCCTCGGTTATCTCGATTACTCTTTGTTTCAGAGCCGCTAACAAGTTATCTTCATTTATGTCCGCTTCATAGTCGTATTTATATGTCTGTTTCATGATCCCTGAGATGATGTCAGCTGTTTTCGAGATTTTAGGTAATAGTGCAGACGGCAAACAGTATATGATCAAAGCTATTTCATCAGTTGTTTTACAGGTTTTGGATGTTACAGTACCATCCGTTGGGGACCGTCTCGTCTCTTTTCTCAATTTGCGTTGAAGTAGTTGCGATTCCTTCTTGATTAGTGGAGCGTGATTCCGTCTCGGAGACACTAGGTGTCGTTAATTTAGGTCTATTGAGGCGGGGATCTCTAGATGAGGTGCAATATCTTGGGATAGAGTGTTTCATTGTTTTTAATTTGGCCTGCAACAACTCCTCTGACGGAGGATTGTCCAAAAACCACATCGGCTTGACCATGTTGTAAATCAGCATTTTGTTCAGTTTGGTACCGTAGCTACCTTGTTTGATAACTTTTGTAAAATGCATGTTAATAAACCAGGTCTCATTTTAGGGTCTATGTTCAAGAGCGTCTTACTCTGTTTATCCGATTCAGCTGTTTGCGCTTATGTTGTATTAGGCTTCTTGTTTCTGTCTTCTATAACCTGCTTTTTCTTCTCAGCTACCTTGGACTTTTTAGCGGACAGGCCATGGATAGGTTATGTTTTTTGTTTCCACAATTAATACATTTTTTTTAAAGCTCTTACACTCTTTCCATGTATGATCTTAAACGGCGCATTCAGAACATACTTTAACCTAGAAGGGGCACTCCTATCTATGATGCTTTTCTAGGGCGTAACACACAGAAGCACACTTGAACCGGAACAAACACCTCACGCTCTATGCAGGACTCAGAGACTTTTGAATTGAACATCACTAATTCATTTTCGCAAGCTTTGTTCGCTATCTGTGTTGTTTGAAATGTCACCTTAAAAACGTTACTATACTTTTCTCCTTCGCGGTTCTTAAATTTTTACACTTCGTCGATTTTGGCCCATTCTTGCTTGGACTCATTTTCATCTTGCATTTCTTGAACATAAAGCGAACCGACGTAAGCGTCTAGGGGTCGATCGCTGAGCTGCACTTGAGGGGAGCACCTTAAGTGCGAGGCCAATCTTCTCGAATTCTTCTTTCGACTTCGTACTCAGTATCTTGTCAATATCCTGAGTCGTGTCTCATATGGCTAAGTAACCATGCGCATGTTCCTTACCCCGGCCAAGCGCAATTTCATGCTTCCAATAGGCGAGTTCAAACACTTTTTCCCTTATAGGCTTCTGGCAGCGCTCAATCACACTGAGGGGAATGCGTTTTTCACCATAGGAGGCGTCCATAACGGCCTCAAGTCGAAGGTTCCTTCTACGAACCTAACAGGCCTTTATTGCTGGGCGTTGACCTAATACTATTCACCTAGTTCTCCTTTATCTGCCCTACCTATAGTCGTGTCGATCAGTCCACCTACTGTCCTGGCCACTCTACCTCAGACTGGGGCCCCCTTCTTCGCGCCCCCTGCCTTGCTTCCTTCTGTGTTTCAGGCACGTCAAAGATAGGAAACTTCTACAGACCTTAACTAGCAGAAAAGTTATCGGAACGTGTTATGTGCTGTTGTGGTAAGAAAAAGATCAACTTCCTCGCCGTTGATCCGAGCGAGGATCTCGAGAGTGCGTTCGCGCGCGCGTATGTGTAGCACAGGTATCCGTGGACTAGGTTGTGGGACTTGGGAGCAAAATAGACTTATTCACCCCCAATTCGTATTGGAAAATCCGCTGTTAGTATTAGAAACCTCCGTGTAGTTTTCCTCCTTTTCCTATGCAGGGGCAGGTATCCAACGATGAGAGCAGTCGAATGGAATGACTTACAGAATGCCCGACTATGAATACTTTTCTACTTAAAAGGGATAAAAAATTGACCAATCACAGCTTAGGAAAATTTTCAGTACAAACTAATGTTAAAACCATAAGGACTGCTTGTTTTTCTATTTGAACAGAAGGGATACAGGATTGGCGAATCACATTAAAGGAATTTTTTAAGGATAAACTAACGTTTAAATCATAGGTGCTACAGAATAATTAGCTTTTTCAGACGTAAGCTCTGCAAAATGACAAAACAATTTTATGGAAAAACTTTAGTCCAGATAATGTTCAATAAGTAAGGGAAATTGCGATTTTGTATTAGAGGCGGTCGACGCGGTGACACCGAGTTGTCGAAAGTATGGTTTTAGGCTGTAGTTTCACATTAATTGCCGGTTTCTTCATTTGGATAATGACGACTTCGGCCATTTGCAATCTTCTGCGGTTTTGTAGTCTTAGTATGATGGAGGTGTTCTTATTTAGCGTCTCACGGGTTAAGGTAGTGCCGTGAGAGTGGGCATGTTTTCTAATTGTCTCATCTTGTAGGTGAGCCGTCAGTCGCCTCGACAGGGTTGTGAAGGTCACTCCGATTTACTTAGATTTACGGTGGTCGCAGTCATCGACCTTACACGAATACTCGTACACGACGTTATTCTCCTAGACTTCGCTCATCGGAGAGAGACAACTGTTCTTAATGAGGAAACTACTTGTTTTTCTTGTCTTGTAATATATTATTAGGTTTATATCCGTATTAGAGTCGGTTAGGGTAATATTTCGAAATAAAATGGCTTTGAGGGCCTTTTATTCTTCATGGTAGCCTATGTTCATATTGTACTTGTAATAAAGATCAAGGGTATTTTTCTTCAGTGTACACCGCTCACAGATCAAGCATCGAATTTTTTTTTTCTTTTATAACGGCATCAATGTATACTTGTGGGAAGACGTTGTTGGCCAGAACGCGGGAAGCCCTCTTCAGTTCAAGATCGACAGCCGTCCACGAGGAGGAATGGGAAATTGCCCTATTAATCAATGCATTAATTACTGATTTCTTGTAGCGTTCAGGACACTCAGAGGTACCGTTTAAAAAAGAAGCCTAAGTTTGTAGCTTTAACGTACAATTGGGTCGTAAATTTAGACTCATGGGAACTGATTAGAATATCAAGGAATGGAAGGGTTCCTTGATCTTCCGTGTCGTACGTGAAATTCAAACACGAGTTGTTCTTAAATGTGTCAACTGGGTCATTAAGTTGATAAAGGTTATCTACGTTCAAAAGTATGTTGTCGATATTGCGCGCATAAAGGGGGGGTTAGGGCGCTATATTACTTTGAAAAATCTTATTCTCAACTGCACCTATGTCGAAGTTAGTATAAAGGACGCCAAGGGGTGAAACCATCGCAACGCCATCGATTTCCACTTACATTTGCTCGTCGGGACCGTGGAACGATGCTTCTTTTGTGCATGTTTGGAGAGTTGTCGTAGAATGTCTTCGGGGATGGTGAGTAGTGTGGAACCTTCAGTGTAGTAAATGGCATCAATTATCAAATCGATGGTCTCTTCTACGGCTGCTGGTCGAGAAGTTTAAAGGATATCAAGAAAAGTCAAAGAGGTTGGCGACGTATAGTCTGATGAGGTGTATGGAGTGATGATCGAGTTGAGTTATTTTACTAAGTGATAAGTCATACATAGTAATAAAGCTTGTGAAAGCCGATCGCTTACCTATCCCCTGGACAGAATACAAGTTCTACCAGCTTCAAGGTGGGAAGCAAATATATTAAACAAAATGCACCAAATGGAAGCCCCCATCAACCAGAGAAATACTTATAGTAACAATGCACATCATTACAGAGAGCTAAGAGATATAAGAATCAAAATCAAGCAACTTATCAGGGAGAAATTGTGAGAAAAGAAGAATAACATCATAAGCTAATGTTTACGCAGAAAAGGACCCCAATAAATTTGGGAGCCAATTGAAAGAACTGAGAGGCACCCTCCCTTAAAAATAGAATAAAAATCAAAGTTAACGGTAATGAAATCTCTGAAAATGGAGAAATTAAACGCTACTTCAAAGAGTATTAGAGAAAATGTTTTAGAATAAATGAGGAAAAAACAGGAACTTCGATGAAAGACATGAGGGAACCGTTCTCGATAGGATTCGGGAAGTAGGTGAGGAGCTCAGCCCGCACTATAGCGTTGATGGCACTCGTCTCGCACAGGAGGAGTGGAGGCCCTTTACCCATGAGGAATATGAGGCTGCACGTAAGTGCTTTAAACAAAAATCTCTAGGAATAACCGGCATCACAAAGAACATCTAATAAACGCTCCCTAAAACATAAACGAAGCCCTATTGGAGATATTTAATGACTGCCTTAAGGTTGGTTATTTCCCAACACAATTCAAAAAGGCAAAAATAATATTCTTGCTTAAACCAGGAAAACCTATAAATAAAGAACATAGGCAGCTATATGCCTAATTCGCTCTTGGAGTTCTTAGGCAAACTCTTGGAAAAACTCCTAAATAACAGACTGAGAAACTACCTGGATAACATAGATCGATATAATAATCAACAATATGGGTTCAAAAGAAAACTTGGCGCTGAAACAGCACTCGCATTGATTACTGAACGTATTGCTATCGCCAAGGCCAAAGACCATAAAGTAGACCTGGTGCTTCTCGACGTGCCCTTAAGTATTAAAACGGTATGGCTTTTGTCACTTAAATTAAAAATATAGACTCTCGAAATGGAACAAAATAGAGCAGGTATACATTGCCACTACCTGGATGGCAATCTTAAAAATCAATGATAATGAAGGAGTGCCATTCGAACTAGAAACAGGGGTGCCACAAGAAGGATGCCTCAGTCATACCCTGTATGCAATTGACACCGGCGAACTGCCGTACCCTAATAAAAAATCAGCCCCTCCTAGATCTCCACTTTAAAGCTCCCAGCATTTAAGAACGGTAAGGATTTTGGTGCTTACCTCACTCACTTCGAAAAGATTTTTGAAGGAAATCACTGTGATATCAAAACTGATCGAGTCGCACGACTTTTTCCACTGCTTAATACGCAGCTGCGAGATATTTTCATTTCGCTACTCAACGAGGCTACCATCGACTATTTGACTCTTAAGTCCGAACTATTGTCTGCGATCAACATGAATACGGACTTCTACATAGCAAATTTCATCAGGCAAGGTTGCAACCTGGCCAGACCTACCGCCAGTTCGGATTTACACTCAAGAGAAGCCTGTAGTTTGGGCTGGACTCCGCCCAGGTAAAAGGCGACTATGTGTCTCTGTTTGACTTCATTTTGCGGGATCAATTGATGGCTACGGTGCCCTCTGAAATTCGTGCATTCATGAAGGACCGAAGAGTTTCTTTTTTCAAAGAATGGATTGAAAAAGCGGAGTTGCACGAAGCAGACCATAATTTTTACTCCAAAGATCCCAAGGAGAGTCATCCTTCCTCCCTCAAGTGTAAAGGCCACTTCCCTACATTTAACCCGGAGAACACTCCCAAATTCGTAAAGGTCTCAGGTCCCGCCAATTGAGGACGAGCTCTCCCCAAAATTCTTAATACCGTTCTGCTCCCAGCAACCAAGTCCACCAAGTAAGCGCCTCTTGTTCTTCTCAATCTTGTTTGCCCCGAAACGACTGCTTCCCCACCAGCAAATAGACCTCCGGGCCCTTAAGTTATTTTTTTATTTAGAGAGAGCTCCACCGGTGGGCTCGAATTTGAAACTGGATCATTTAATGGTTGCGGGGTTTCAACCCTGGTCAGAGATACGGCATGCACGGGCATCGTGGTATCGGAAAAGTTGCTGCCCCCAGTGATCCCGACCACGATGAATTTGCAGTAGTCCAGGACTACTTGGAACGAGCCATCCGCATTCCAGTGGTCTGTTCTTTCATCGAATGCTGATATTTCACCGGTTATGCTGACGTCGTAGCAACCCCTATTAAATTATGCGCCATATTAGTCGGCCCGAGTCCGCAGGGCACCCTTAATCTTGTTGCTCAGCCCCGCCATCAGGAGGGCCCAAGCCATAAAGAACGAGGCACCCTCCGTGACTTTAGAACCCCATTTTTCCCCCTAGTACGAGACTCTGTGAAAAGGCACAGAATGAATGTGTCCTTCCTTTCCGCCATTGTGGGAAATTCGAGGACCAACGATCGCGAATCCGTTCGTGGTCACAAAGAGGTCTCCTACCTCGTTGAGGGTGAACCGTTGTTGCTTTTCCCCCCGTTCCTAACTACTCCCCTACGCGCTTGCTATATACCCCCCGTTCCTATTACAGGACCTATTTTAACATTAAATCAAAAGAAAGACGGTTTAAGCCCAGTGACGAGGTTCTGCTTCTCCTGCCCACGGAGACAAACAAACTTCTTTCTTAATGGAAAGGCCCCTTTTTCAGTCCTCAAAGCCCGTGGCCCGTGGACTACCTCATCGAAACGCCCTCCGGTAACAAAGCCTTTCACGTCAACATGTTCAAACGATACCACCACCGCGCCGCATCAACAATATTGTTGATGGAAGCCTCTTATCCCCACAAACCTCTTAACCTAGTCCAGACAGATAGCGTAAAAGCTGATAATAAATACCTACTCCCGTTTCTCCCCGGAACGTATAAATACTCCCCCAGAAGATCGATCTAAATCCCCACCTGGAGCCCGGTCAGAGAGCCCAGTTATCCCGGTATTTAAAGGAGTACCTCCTGCCCATTCATTTGTGATCTGCGTTTAATGCGGAGGTCGAAAACTTATTAAATTAGGAATAATCGAACCCTCTTCGTCAGATTACTGTTCCCCCATTGTTATGTTTCGGAATCCGACCAGTCATTTCAAATGTGTGTGGAGTTTCGAAAACTTAACGCCGTTAAAGTTTTCGATACCCAACCGATCCCGTTGATAGAGCTGAGTCTACATTTGTTCTTAGATGGTCTGAACAATGTGTCATTTTATTTAGATAATTTAAAGTAGCTACACGCATAGGGGATGAACATCTAATCTCCATTCGTTCCCTCTGTAATAGGTTAGGAGAGCATAGTATGACAATGGGTCCTTCCAAGTGTCATTTTGCTTAAGACACTATCAATTACCTTGGAGTTGACATTGGGGAAAATCAAATAACGTCTCAGCAAGAAAAGAAAAGGTCAGGGCCATTTCAGATGTGCTCTTACCCCGTACTAAGAAGCAGTTATGTTCCTTCTTGGGTTCAACTTCTTTCTACAGGCGCTTCATCCCCAACTTTGCCGCATTAGCGTTCCCCATGAACTCTTCCCTTAAGAAAAACTCCCCAGATTCACTCTTTTGGAGCCCCAAGGCAATTTCCCGCATCCAGCAGATGAAGGATAGGCTAATATCTGCCCAGATATTGCGGCTCCCGAACCCGAACAAATTGTGTAGAATCCGTACGGATGCCAGCTACGATGGCATCGGTGGCTTGTTGCTGTAGTATGAAGAAGATAGGAATTGCTATCCTATAGCTTATGCAAGCCAGAAGCTGTTGCCACGCGAGAGAAACTATACAATAATAGAACTTGAGGCTCTGTCAATAGGTTTTGGTGTCCGGAAGGTTAAAATATATCTGATAGGTCAGGAGTTCGTGAATGCAACGGATCACCGTCTTCTGGGGTACTTAAAAAATTGTCAAAGACAAAACTGAAGGGTTATGCACTGGAGTCTGCTATTGTTGGAATATCAATTCCGAATTTTGTATTTAAAAGGTAGTTGAAAATGTGTAGCACACAGACTTAGTAGGAATCCAGTAGATGACCCTCCTCCTCTATCAGACATAAAAGTTATGAAGATAGATTAATGGAATTAGATCACTGACCTAATGACGAATAAGTCACCTGGCCCGGATGGGTTTCTACCTAAAGTGTTGAAAGAAGTGCGCGATCAAGTGTCACGACACCTGAGCGCAATCTTCAACATGTCAATCCGGACCGAATGCGTTCCCAGAGACTGGCGAAGCGGAGTGACTCTTATCTCCAAAAAAGGAGACCGTAGCCAACCGTCGAACACCTACCTATCACTCTGACTTCGATAGTCGGTAAACTCATGGAAAGCATGATGGTGGACAAAATTACGTCGAATTTAGAGTCAAAGTTGCTACTGAGGAGTTCCCAGCACGGCTTCCGAAGGCACCGGTCATGGTTGACGAACCTTGCGGAATTCTTCCACTTCGTCTTAAATGAGCACGATCGGGACAAGGCGGTGGATGTGGTCTACTTAGACTTTCAGAAGGCCTTTGATATGGTACCACACCGCCGCCTTTTCCGGAAAATGCGAGCGCTGGGCATAGACGGAAAAGTAGCCGGCTGGATAGAGAACTGGTTAAGTGGAAGACGACAATGGGTGGTGGTGAATGGGCAGGCTTCTTAGTGGGTGTCCGTTACTAGTTAAGTGCCTGAAGGTTCTGTCCTAGGACCACTACTATTCATCATCTACGTCAACGACATGGACAGTGACATAGTTGCCAAGATTTCTAAATTTTCCGACGATACCAAGCTTGGTATGAACGTTGCAAAGGATGGAAATACTGCCCGCCTGCAGGAAGATCTTGGGAAGATTGGGGAGTGGTCTGACACGTGGCAAATGCCTTTTAACGTGGGGAAATGCAAAGTGATGCATATCGGTCACCGAAATCCCCAATCACCCTATATCCTTAAGGGCACTGCTCTTGAATCCAGCGACACTGATAAGAACTTGGGTGTAACTATCAGCAGTGACCTCAAGTTCTCGAAACAGTGTGTTAAGGTGGAGAAGAACGCTCAAAGAATGTTAGGGTATATAAAGCGAAAGTTTGGATATTGGAACAAGGAGATAGTACTGTGTCTTATCAACTCCCTCGTCCGACCGCACCTGGAGTATGCCGTACAATTTTGCAGTCCTTCATTTAGAAAAGACATCGCGAGATTGGAACGCGTGCAAGCCAGGGTAACCAAACTGATTCCCTCTATCAGACATAAAAGTTATGATGATACATTAAGTGAATTAGATATGTTGTCGCTGGAGACCCAAAGACAACGTGGTCAGCTTATCGAAGTGTTTAAAATACATCGAGGCTTCGACCGACTGGACTACGGGGATATTTTCCAGCTCAGCGATGGGAGGACAAGAAATCACAGCTACAAACTTAAACTGAAGCGATACCACCGTGATCTGTGTGGGAAGTACTTTACTTACAGTATATGCAGTAGGTAGAACGCACTTCCGACGGAAGTTGTCAACAGTGAATCTGTGGACCAGTTCAAGTCAAGACTAGATAAAGTCTTGCGAAATCACCATTAAGATCCTCGCGAGTGATCTTCGAGGTTGACAACACACATTCGAGGATTGAGCCAAAAGTACCCTCCTTGTATGCACCGTAAGGTCTTCTAGGTTACTAATTTTCCTTGTAGCTCCTTTTTCTTATAATATCATGGATATATTCGAGCTCGTTGCTCACCCATGTAAAATTTATTTTTGTGCGTGTGTGCGTATGCTCGTATTTTAGTGTATTGCTTGTATATACGTCTTGTGATTATTGTTTTTTTTTAATTATTTCCTGGATTGTCCCTCCGCTTGATTTATTCCTTATTCTAAATTATGGTATTGCTTTTACATTAAACTATATATTTTTTTATTACGTAATTAATTACCCATTAACCTAAATGTATGTGTAAATTTTATCCGTCATCTGGGATCAAACGGAGCAAATCCTTTACCTTGACGGCCGCAGTGTCGGCTGAAATTTTAATACCGATGGGTTTTGGTGGAGATCTCCCTCTTTCTTTCGCTTTTTGTAGGAAAAATACTATCTTTGGAAAGGAGGCATGTAAGGGAAAGGGACGCCAAGAAGAATACACCCTTCATTTATTTCTTGAATTCCTTCCCTCCCTATGTCTCCTAAGTATAAATCCACGTGGAGTAAGCTCTGAATCCAAAGAGAAAAATTAAAGAAGAAAAAAGTTGAATATCCGTCAGCGCCTCACAGTTGCAGTTAATTTAATTGGGCGCTTAGAGGTTTTACCTCGCCGATGAAGCGCTAATCTCCGTAGTTGGGAAAATGCTAGCCGAAAGTTTCCCACCCACATCATTGGAGCTTATTAAGACCTGTGGCGGACGACAAAAGCTAATTCTTCTAGGCGCCATAAACCTTCTCCCAGACGTCTGTGCCTTCCAGAAATTAAGTACCAAAAAAATGGCCGTCATATAAATACCCTAGGATTTCGAATATCGGCAGATTGAGTTTGCGAACTGGTCGCCTCCGGTTCAGTTCGTGAGTCTGTTTCCCCAAGTCCATGGTATTCGCCTATACCATCAAGGTTGGGTCCCACCAGGTAGATCCATCTCTTTTGTAAAGGCTTATTCTGTTTAGAGCAAGCCTCGGAAGGTTCACCATAAAGGATTGCCCAGGATTCTTCTCGTCTCATATCGAACTCCCCTCAAGGATCTCCAGTTTCCCGTGTGAGACTTCGCGCCGAGCCGCGTCAGAGTCTCGATTTTTCGAGGTTGCCTTTTTCTGGAGCAGAGGTGCCATCAACCGTCTTCAAGGAAGATCTTCAACTCGTCTTCTGGTTTCCCCCCCCCCCTCCTTCTTTCTTGTCACCATCAGGATATTAGGCCGAGAATCATGAACCTTTTCCGTCTCCATTCCCCCGCGCCGACTCGCTAAAGGATTCCCCTTCCTCGAGGTGACCCATTTAAGTTAAAACGATCCTTGCTTCTATCTCCAGTTAATCGGCCTGCTTTCCAACTTTTAAATATTCGTTCTGTATAACTGATTTATAGTATCACATTTAAAATCTAATTAACAAGTAATTAACGTCACCCGATTGCCAATTATCTATATTCTGTCAGTATTGGCCTTATTTACATTTCCTATATTTCCCGTATGTATATATATGTTAACTAATGACCTATTCAGTTTATTTTTTTGAAAAACTCATTAAACCCTATCGGCCCCTGTAGTAAAATCGCACTCTTATACCTCGTACCTAACGGATTACTCTTACGAAGTGAACGTACTTGTACTTTGTACGTAGCGAAGGACGCGTACGTACATTAGAGGATATATGTATATATATCTGTATATATACATATTATCGTGGCTCTTATCTCTTTCCTCCCAACCAATAGATACACATATGTATATATATATATAGAATATTGTCTGGGGAGGTGACCTATTTATTCCTCGACAAGCAATATGAGCCAAGGTTACCTATTACCATCGTCCCCAAAGACTCACTCTATGAATCTTTACCATATAATTAAGTCTCTCTGAACCGTTCCTTTCGAAAAGAATTATTAAAACTTCTCCAACATTTTTTTATCCATATTCAATTTAAAAGCATTTTGACTAATAATTTATCACTTGGTTTAATATTCAATGTAAAGAACACACTCCCTGTAAACTTGATAAGTTGCCCGGTATATCGTTCATTTGTCCTCGCTTTGATCAAGGCTCGTATATAGGCAGCACTGTTCGTTCTCTTGAGGCCGGGGTGTGTTCTCACTTAGGTATTAGTAATAGAACTGGCAAACCTTTGAACCATAAAGAAACATCAGCCATAAGATCACATATTATACTATGTAAAACTAATGTCGCTCCTGAAAACTTTAAAATCCTTCAACAATGTAACATTGAGATTTCCCTTCGTATTTTAGAGTCTATGTATATTAAAATACTAAAACCTTCCCTGAACCACGACACAAGTGCGGTTCTGTTCCTCTTAGTTTAACTACTCTTCCAACCACCACGCTTTCTTCCGGCCTCCATTTATTAACTTATTCAGTTGAGTTTTTCGCACAGTTCAACCCGATAGGTTACATACATACTCTGCCAGTTTTTCTTTCCAATCTCTTCCCCCATTTAAATGATGTTTTGTTTATCTAATTTGAATTTCACTTTATGCCATTATGAATTATGTAGGAATTTAAAAATTTTTTTACTAATTTTCTTTGTGTCAGTCCTACCTGATGATTGGCATGGAGTCTGAAACGTTGTCATTAAAGAATCAGTATAATGGAAACTACTTTCTTTCTGGTCCTTGGATTCATTCTTAATATTATATATATATATATATATATATATATATATATATATATATATATATATATATATAGAGAGAGAGAGAGAAAGAGAGAGAGAGAGAGATAGAAAGAGAGAGAGAGAGAAAGAGGGGGAGGGCGGTTTAATTGAAAGCCACCGCTAGTGTCGTGTTAATAATTTTCTTTTCAATCTTCTCGCTTTGTCTTATGTTCACTTTTTCTCCATTGTTCAACCCGTGAATATTCCTACCGAAGTTCATTAAAGACTGATATTTATTAATTGCCAAAAGGTGGAAGGAAATTAATACACCTTAGAACTTTCTTTTATTATCCTGACGCGTTTCAATGCGACAAGAATCATCTTAAGAGTTAGAATGGGAAACTAATACACCTTTTCCAGTATATATATATTATACAAAATGTGTTAACAAACTAACGAACAGAAATTAGACACGTGAAGGCAAACTAGCAGGCTAAGGAGGTGTAGTTGGGACTGAACGAAGAAGTGTAAGTGATTGGCTGCAGAGGGGTGGGGGTAAGCTGCTTGCCAGAGGTGAATAGCGGCTAGAGGCAGCTGTCTTAAATGTACCTTGTCCCTCGATGTCCTCTTCTTCTGTTGACAAGACTTCATGTAAGATAAATTGTATATTTAGACTTGGTTGGTTTTTCTTGAATATATATTGCTTCAAGGAGGATTAAAGGGAATCTGTTGGGAGCCTAGTCTAAAATTTTGGTGTTTTCTTCCATCATTTTTCTGTTAAGGCAAGTTCTATGTATTTTCTGTGTAAGTTTTTAGGTGCACCTTTGTTGAGGTGTTATGATATTCTTCTTGAAAGTGTGGTTTCGGTCATTCCGATATACAAGTTAGGTAAGAGCTCACAGTCTCCTAAGGTACATGTGACTCATATATCAGATGGGTCCTTTGTTTGGGTTAAGGAGGAGATTTAGGGTCATTTTTCATGAAAAGAGTTGATGTCCCTCTATTTTGTTACTAGATGGTTAGAGCAATTCTTTTTTAGGCATTCGTGGGTTTTATTTCTTTCAGGGCTACCTCTTTAGGTAAAGGCTATAGGAAGGATAACCTCGATAATAAAACCAGGACTTGGGGCAACTATCGGCGAGCACTAGCAGACCGGTGTTTCGACAGTCTCCTGCAACCGAGGATGAAGCCTGGTCGTCTTGAGTCCACTCATGCCACCAGGAATCTTCTCCTTTAGGTCAATATAGGGTCTGAAGTGAGCACGCCTTCTTACTCGTTCAAATCTAGTGCATGTTGGTGTCCTCAGCAAACCGACCCTGACCAAGTCCCGCGGCGATGGCTGTCTGGTGGTGGGAATTTGTCCGGGATGAGGGCCGTCTCTTAGCTGGGCCAGTGCACGTTGGACGGCGGTTGCGAATATGGTCGTTCTCTCCTGGGATCAGGCGGCAGGAGAGTCCGGCGCCAACCTCCGTAACTAAGCAGCCCTTTTTAGGACCACACTGCGTACCCCCAAATGGGGGAGGGGCGTAGAAAAGGTTGCCTAAAAATGACCTGCCTCAAAGTCAGTCCGGGCGGGTAACCAAGCTCGTTGGACCATTCCCATTCTGTGTTTAAAATAATAAATATGATATAAAGGTCGCAACATGGAATGTCCGTACCATGCTAGACTCTAACCTTCATACGGACCGACCGGCTAGACGCACTGCTCTCATCCCCCAGGAACTGACCCGATATAACGTTGAAGTTGCTGCTCTGACAGAGACCAGACTTCTGGATGAGGAAAGTCTGACTGAAGACCAAGGTGGTTACACCTTCTACTGGAAAGGATACCATATGCAGGAACGCAGACTCCAGGGCGTATGTTTTGCAGTCAAGAATTCCCTTATGCGACTGGTTGAGGACACACCCATTGGCATTTCAGCACGTCTCATGAAGATGCGGGTTCCTCTCACAAGGGATTGACATGCATCTATCTTCAGCTGCTATGCCCCTATTCCTTGACAGCCCTGGGGTCATTAAGGTAACCATCTAGGAACAGCTGGACGCATAACTGCAGCATACACCGATTTCAAACATGTTAATGGTGCTGGGAGAATTTAACGCGCGAGTGGGCTCCTCTTATCAGGCGTGTGCCGGAGTTGTTGGCAGGCACGGTATTGGTAAAGTTAATGCCAACGTAGACCTCCTACTTTCTCTCTGCTCTCAGAACCACTTTTTCATCACTACCTCCATCTTCAAGACGAAGAAAATTTACAAGGGAACATGGAAGCACCTTCGGTCTAAGCAATATCACATGCTGGACTATGTTATCATTAGACAGCGTGATCGGCAGGACGTACTGCTGACCCGTGCTATGCGAGGTGGCGAATGCTAGACGGATCACCTGCTGGTTCATAGCGCTCTCTCTCCTCGCATCCGACTAGCTACTGGAAAACTACCTGCAAAAACGTAAATTAACTGCGCCCTGCTCAAGGATGAAACTGTGTTTCCTGATCTTGGTATTGCTATCTCACACCATTTAGCTAATGCTCCCCTCTCGAAGAACTTAATGACTGTTTGAGGGTAGCTCTGTCCAGTTCGCACAGTCGGTGTCTGCTGCTGTGGAGGAGGTCCTTGGTTACGCCGAGCGAAGGAACAGAGATTCGTTTGATGAGGGTATAGTTGGCATACATGAGCTTCTGGAAGCAAAGAACCGGGCATATCAGGCTTTCATATACACCCCTTCTCAGGACTACTTGAAGCGACAGTGGCAAAGCAAGCAAGCTGTGGCTCAGGTAACACTTGAGACTGCTGTGGATCTGCAGGGCTTTTCGGATTCTGGAGACCTTCAGAACTTCTACAACTCTCTTAAACTGGTGTATGGGCCAGCTAATCGGCCCCTTGCTACAGTCAGGTCCCAGGATGGAACAGTCCTACTCACTAGAGTGACTAAACGGATCAAAATCAAGGAACGGTGGAGGGAACACTACCAAGATCTTCTCAATACTCGCAATCCCTGTGACCCAGCTTAACTTGATGCCATCCCGGAAAGGCCCATTATTCATGAGTTAGATACCCTACCATCACTAGAGGAAGTCAAGAATGCAATCCGTAGTTTGGAGAACAACAAGTCATCCGGCGTTGATGGTGTCCCTGGTGAGGACTTCAAGCATGTTGGCGATGCTGTACATCTTCGTCTCTACGAAATGATCTCTACAATGTGGCAGGCTAAACGTGTACTGCAACAATAGAAGGACGCCAGGATCATATCAAGCTACAAGAAGAAGTGCGACCGAGCTGTATGCGGAAACAGCCGGGGGATTTCGCTCCTGGCTGTCGCTGGTAAGGTCCTAGCAAAGGTGTTGCTCCTGCTGCTGAACAAATGCATCGTTGATGACGTGTGCCCGGAAACTCAGTGTGGCTTCCGTAGGGAACGAGGAATTATAGACAAGATTTTTATGGCCAGACAAATACAAGAAAAGCGCCGCGAACAGCATCAGAACTTGTGTCTGGCCTTCATTGATCTGACGAAAACATTTAATTTACACAGTCAGCCGGGAGATGTTGTGGAGCAACATGCGGAAGTTTGGATGCCCTAGTAAGTTCACAGCGCTCGCTCGAGCTTTTCACGATGGAATAAGGGCGAGCGTGGTCATTGGAGGTGAGGAATCAGAGGCGTTTAATATGGAACATGGTGTCAAGCAGGGCTTCGTGATTTCTCCCGTCATGTTTAACATCTACCTCGCTGCAGCAACCATCCTGTTTCGTGAGAGATTCCCACCGGGGCGGGGAATTGTTCTTACAAACCAGCTTGGTAGGAGCCTCTTCAATCTACGGCGACTCCAAGCTCGAACAAAGGTCTCGCATGACGAAGTGTCTGAAGTGTTTGAAGTAATAACAGATATTTTAACGGATATATCATGTAATGAGAAAAAATGTATGTACGCATTTGAATTTGTAGGATTTTGATAGACAGAGCACTGAATATAATTATTTAAACGGTGGATATTTACGTATAGAAACGGTAGAGAATTATTCTGTTCCAATTCTACTTTGAATTTTATCGATGGGTGTAACGAATTCAGGTTGTTGATTAATTCATTAAAATTTTTGTTGTCTATGGGCCATGCCGACAGGATGTTGTCTATTTATCGGAACCAGATAAGTGGTTAGGAATGGATCCTAGGAAGGAGGGTTATTTCATAGTTTTCCATAAATTGATTGCATAGGATGGGGAAAAGGGGGTTACCCATGCCTAGGCCATATTTTTGGCGGAAAAACTTATTTTCAGTTGAAAATACATTATTCGTTACACATAAGCGCACTAATTTAATAGTTTTATGGATCGATAAAGGCAGGTTAATATCTAAATTGGGAAGAAATTTCGATCACATGTCAAGCACTTCATTGACCGGGCCTTTTGTAAACAAACTATTTACGTCAAAGCTTAACAGTTTTTTACCCCTGAGGTCAAGATTTGTAATTTGGGAAATTGGGTCTGATGTGTGGATAATATGTAAGTGAGAGATTTTACCCAACGCATTTGATAAGATTCCAGCTAGCCATTTGGATAGCTTATAACTCTGGAAGCCAATGCAAGAGATATTTGGCGTAATGGAATACATTCTTTATGGGTTTCGGTAACCCGTACATGTAAAGAAGGAAGGGGTTGATTGCTTTAAATATTTTGGTTAATTCAGAGTTGGAACCTAAGGTTTTTTTTCGGATGGCGTCATTAAAGGATTTCTCGTCTTGTTGTTCAGAGGATTAGAATTTAAAATTTCATAGGTAGTGCTCTCACTTAAGAGATCATTTAATTTGTATGAATATTGAGTTTTATCCATCACAATAATGGATATATACGAGTATATAGAAAAAATAATACGAGGATCCCGAGTACTTTCGAACTTTATTTCGATAAAGAACTCGAAATAAAGTTCGAAAGTACTTGGAATCCTCGTTTTTTTTTTCCTGTGGGTTTTGTTGCATTTATTGCTTACTCACGTGATACTTTGTGAGTTGTTCACACACACACACACACACACACATATATATATATATATGCCAAAAATCCAAAAGGAAAATTAAAGGCGGATTCCAAGTACTTTCGAACTTGATAATGAACAGAACAAGTTTGAAGTACTTGGAATCTGCCTTTCATTTTCCTGTTGGATTTTTTGCATTTATTGCTCTACTCACGCGCTACTTTGTGAGTTTCTCATATCCATATATATATATATATATATATATATATATATATATATATATATATATATATATACATATTGGTTAGGACTTCTCCTATAGAGCTTCAATTTAATTTGAAGGATGAACGAAAGGAGGTACGAGTATAAAGAATAATTCATTTCATTTTCTTGATACAACGTTTCCGGGGAACTTTTCACCCATCTTCGGGTACTGGAAATACAATTCGTGAAAAACAATTTAAGTTAAGAGTTAAACAGATAATCAAAATTATGAATTTATGGAAAGTATTTAATGTTAATTAAGGGGGGGGGGGATAGCGATAAATTTACAGGTAATTGATATTTTTGGATTATTATGTTGCGAGTTAAAAATTAACGATTGGGGAAACACAGAAAACACATCAGGATAAACCAACCTTAAACAATCAGCCGTTAGTGGTTAACTGGGGAGAACGGGCGAGGAGCGTAAGAAGAAAGAGAAGGTTAGGGGGTTGGTAATATTTTTGTTTAGAGTAGAAGTAGTGGGTGAGAAGAAAATTTGGAATTTAAGGAGGAGAAAGGTATTTAATATACATGGATTTAAGAATCCTTAATGATATGGGATCAGGGGTGGTTTTTAAGATTTTAAAATCGTCTGTTGTGATTTCATTTTTACACTTAATAGAGTGAAGCCTAACAGGTGAGAATTCTTTCGTAGCGAGAACCTTTCCTGTCCTGTGGATAATACACAAATGGGAACAGAACCTCTCTCTCAGCGAGCGCACCGTACTTCCTATATATCTCCCCAGTTTACAATTGGGGCAAGTAAACTCGTAAATAACGGAGGACTTCGCTTCAGGCGGGATTCTGTCCTTACAATTGAAGTATAATCTTATGGGGTGTCTATTTATGAAAATTAACTTAAAATTGGTATGGTACTACAAATCTACAAATCAATAATCTAGCCACTATCTCTAGAAGTAGCCTCCAAAAATTGCAGAGGATCTAAAACAAAAGCAATATATCTGATAACAAATATGAGAATAATAAAAGGAAGAAGAGTGGGAGAACTCTATAGAGAAGTAATCATTGAAGCCATAGAAAAGTTAAAGTTAAAAGAACCAAAGCGCTCTTTGAAAATATATGAGGTGAAATCGGTAAAGAACTTCAATCAAATAGTAAGGCTATATTGAGACCACATCGACCTTTCCCGAGCAACATGATGGTAATGGACAGAAAAAAAGAAGAAGAAGAGGAAGATATATTTAATTTGAGACCTTATATATAAAATCTGGCTTCGACAAGGATTAAAACCCGATTTAAATAACCTTTAGATAGAAAGCGATTTATGGCTTACCGATTAATACCAAAACAAGGAAAATGACTTTCCAAAATAAAGAAACAAATTAACAGTAAAAGACAATATAAGAAAAAAATTCCGCGAGAGGAAGAGAGAGTCGGGGGATGGAGGCTTTGATTGCCTAGCCTTTTACTCTCCCATACCTTTTCTTCCTATCTTATCTTATCTTATTTTTCACTGTTTGCCTAGAAGATGACCCTTTAAAGGATTGTTAGACGTTTTGGCTAATAAGGAAATGCCTCTTGCCAGAAAATTTTTCCTCACCTTTCTCTTTCGAAAGGCAAGTCTATACTAGCATGGGTACATGGTGTGCCTAGGATAAAAGATCCTTCTGCAAATAAATACAGATTCATATTGTCTAAAGTTCTTATATTGTGTCACAAAAATACTTTTATTTGCTGATTAAATATTATTCTAAATTTTTGTGGGGTGAAGGCAGATTCAGGAGAGTTTCGCACTCTTCCTATCATATAAAATTATATAATATCATATAATATCAAATAGTACCATATAGTATGATATAATGTCATATAATATACTTACAATGAGTAAACGTTTCACCGCGCGCATTCGTGTTTGAGCGTTAGTTATAACGAACAACTTGTGGCCGCAATTAGTTCTTTTGCTACATCTGTTGGCATGGAATCTATCATTGTAGCCTGCTCAACTCCACTTAAGTTTTCTTACAACTTTTACGAAATCTTAGTCGTTTTTTTTCGCGTACTAAGTGGCTGATTTTATGTCACGCTAATTTGTCCACATCATAATTCGTTTATGGTCTATTTTTGGTACCATAATTCTTAAAGTAATGGTTTTGTTCAAATTCCAAGTTTCTGATCCAGATGTCATAGTTGTGATTATGCATTTCTTATGTATATACTTCTAGATTCAAGCACAAGGACATTTTCTTCTTGAATATTCTGTTTGCTTATACAAATACCTTCTAGCTCAAAATCATTCTGCGTAAGATTTCTTTAACTTTTCCAGATGACAATGTCACTGGTTTATCCAGAGAAATAAATTTTTCTACCATATTAATTGTCATGTTCATTAGGTCAACTTCTTTTTGGTTTTCAAGACATATTTTTTAAGTTTTAGTGCTTCGAGGATGGTTTGTATTTCTTGTAGCTTGTCAGTTTTTATTACAATATCATCTGCAAATCTCAAGTGATAGATCTTAATATCTTTTTTTTAAAGCTTAGCCTCCTGAAGATTTCTTCTAGACAGGACGCAAATAGACTTGGAGTGATATAATCACCTTTACTTTCACATTTAGGCAATGTAGCATTTAATGTAGGCTGTACAATTTTGGTTTATTTGTTTTATAATGTATATGTAGACTGGCTCTACTATAACTTGATTCTTCAATGTTTACATTAATGGTAGTGTTTCTCTAGAATCAAATGTTTTCTGTATTCTATAAATCTCAAGTATATAAGGATATTTTTTCTCAAGTTTGGTCTATTAGCTAGTTGTAAGTAAGGTACTTGTTCAAAAGCCTTTTCTGAAGCGAGCTTGTGCTCTTGTAGGGGTGCGAAAATGTATCAGAGAAAAATTCCTTCCAACTCGATAATATAAATAGCCGATAAAATTACCAACTCAAGACGGACTACAGCATGGTGTGAAGCTAGAGTGTTGGCATTTAAATCCAATGGTACCGCGTTCGAAACTTGACAGTCCAAAACCTTTTACGAAGAAGAAAACGGAAGAAAACGATTCAAGGCCCAACTAATCTGAAAGGACCAAGAAATCAACTCAAGATAAATGCACTAAAATGAAAATGGATCAAGATGATTTCGTTACAACTGCACATGCTCTCCTACTAGAGATTAAAAAAAGGTGCTGCTGGGAAACTTCGGAAACCCGGGAAAGAGAAGCCATTACTCATTGATTAGAGACAAGACTCCGTTCGCTCTCCTGAATCCCACTGAATTAGCTTCACTCATTCTGCAAACTCGTAGGTCGTAGGAGGGAGAGCTACTACTCCTCGATTAAGAAATCCAAGACTAGTCTCTCCCCAATCTTCAAATTCGCTCCGCTTTCTAGAAAGGGACCTGTGTAAGGGTGTGATAATGTACCAGAGAAAAATTCCTTCCAACTCGATAATATAAATAGCCGATAAAATTACTAACTCAAAATGGACTAAGCCTTGGCTTGAAGGCTAGAGTGTTGGCGTTCAAATCCATTGGTACCGCATGAAACTCAGTCCTAAAACCTTTTATGAAGAAGACCCAAGAAAGAAAACGGAAAGAAAACGGCTTGAAGGCCTAACTCTTTAAGAAACACGAAGGAATCATCAACTCAAGATATATGGAAGAAATATGAAAAAGCACAAGAAAGAAAAAAAACCCGAAGATTAAGAAACAACCCAGCCAACAAAAATACCTAAGTCAAGATAAATGGAATTCAAATGTTTAAAGGGGCAACTTGAAGAAAAAAAGGAATTCCTGTCAAGAAAGAAGTAAATAGATTCGATAAAAGAGAAAATCAATATGAAATTCAAGATGAAGAATAATATTGATAAATAAATTAGATTCGATAAAGAGAAAAGCAAGAATAACATTGATAAATGAATAAAATCTATAATAAAAAGAGGTCCTCCCCCATACTGTCGGTTGTTTTCTACCTGTGTATTTCATGACTTTGAAAGTATTATTAAGGCATCGTGCCTTTCTTTCGGAATTTTGCATTGTTTGACACAATCATTAAATACATCTTCGAGCAATTCCGTAGTGCTTTGTGGCTGATCCATTGTTTAAATTTAAATTCTAATTTGAGAAAGGCGGGAACATTATTTGGTGTAGTTCTTTGTTTGTGGTTTTGGCTGGCATTGTTGCGTATTTCTTTTCAAGTCTTTATGATATACCCTCTTTCATTTTTTATGAAATTTTCCGTTTAGAAGCTTCATTTTAGCCACTATATATCACTTTCCTGCTTTGATGTTCTCTTCAACAAGGGTTGTATTTGAGGCTAGTTCCCGTTTTACTGAGCCTATTTAATTCTGGTAATAAATTATTTTGGGGGGGGTTTGTGTTTGTTTAAGGTTACTTTTGAGAGTTGTTCTTGTTTCAATTTTCCGTTTCGATGTATTTTTATAAAATTTCTAGATGTTGGATTAAAGTTTCAGATAACGATATTGAAATGGTCTTTGATTTTGTTTAGGCTTATTCTTATGTCTTCATCTAAACTATCTAGTTATTCTAGGTTACTAGCAATTGTTGGTGTGTACACTCAGAATATTTTAAGTTTGTACTTTATATAGACTCTTATGTTTACGTAAGTTAATTTTACTGATATGCCTTTAAACAGTTCTACCATTTCTTTGATCACTCTATGTATTACGAATACAACTTATTTGGGTATTTGGTCATCTTTTAATTTTGAGGTAGAGAGAGTGATGGTCTGTTGTTTCAGTGATAGTTTCTTTTCATTGTGGGGGGCCGTAGAATAATAACCAAAGGGAAAATATTTTTTATACTTAAATGTTTATTCAGTGGATTGAAGCTTATAAACCCATATATTGCCCCAAAATGTCTTCCAAAAAAATTACACATATATATTTATTCCGTTTAGTTTTATTGATTTAACGTTTTTAAACAAATTCTGTGGATTAACACTAAACTCAATTTTCAATCAATGGTTTGATCTTTATTTCATTAGGGTTGAACACAGCATGCAATCTCACCCTCAATTTTGAAATTTCCTTTGAGTTTGTTGCTTCTGAGCGATTTGTCCAAAGACTGGATTCTTTCACCTAGATGGTTCTAATCACGCATTTCCTGACTATGATTGACAACACACTATTGACAATTGAATTTAAAACTGAGATGCATAGTGCGAGATTATCTGCTTCAATAAAACCAGACCAACATTGTGAAATGTTAGTGCATTTTGGGTTATATGAGAAGGGTTTCTTCATGCAAGAACACAAAAGTCAATGAAAGTCTTCTTGATATATAAAAAATTGGATAACAAATTTAAATACACTAGTAAATTGAATTCACTTTTACGCCTTGTCAATTACATATAATGGCTGTTTTGCACTCAGATGAAGATGCAATGCAAACACTATCAAATCAGAAATCTGTTTTTGTTTTTAAGCCGAAGTAGTTTGGGTTCAACATGAGATTTTGTCGGCACTACTGCACAACCACTATCATTATAGGTATTTCCTTCAGTTTCTTTATCTTAGAATAATCTTACCCAATTAATTCGCATATGATTTTAAATCGAGGGAAATGTCTTTTTTTTGCAGCTCCCATAAATGCCTAAGTAACCTCCATTATCTCAAAATTCTGGTTTCATTCGCAAACGTAATTATTATCAGCCGTGTTTACTTCTTCGATGTTTTAAGATTTCTTATATTTTTTTGTCGACAACATCCAGGACGCTGTTGTCATGTTGCTTTTATTGGTTTTGTAAAAAGATGTCACACTTCTTATTTTCAAATTTCTAATTGAAATTTCGTAAAGGCTACGGCTTAATGAATAAGCTTTCTCCGCTTAGTACTTCTTTAATGTTCTTGTCAAATTCTTTCAATCGAATCTTTAAGGGTTTGGAATAAAAGAATCCAAATAATTTAAGATCAATGACTAAATATAAATGCACAACATTTATGTTATATATTTTTTAGATTCAATTTCTGGAATTACGCCATAAGATGCGAAGCGTCTTCAAAGCTTCCTAAAAAATCTAATAAAATTTAGCAGAATGTATTATTTCTTTTCGACAGGAGCTACATTAAGCTCAAAACCATTTAGCAAGTGATGATATCATCCATTTGAACCATTTCTATAAAACTGAGGACTGCGAGAATAAAACGAAGTTAAACACTTCTTTAACGTCATTAATAAAAGAAACACGAGTGCCCTTCATGCCAAGGGTACTTTTTAATAGTTTTAAAAAAGTAGGATTGGGCTAGGTCATCCTCCCTCCGTCGGTTAAGAAGACTTTTTGGTTTTGTTATAAATATGTCTAGACTAAGATTTCTTTCTTTATTTTCTCGAAATGTCTCCTTCCATATTTCGTCCAAACTTTTATTCATTTAACTATATCTTTTATCAATGTTTGTGTTCATATCCATGTACATATTTCTTTTGTTCCATTTCTGACATGCATCATCCAAGTTTCTCTGAGATTTCCTTAGTTTCTAAGTGCTTTTCATGTTATTGTACAAGCTCACTTTCCTAGATTACAATAGATAAGATGAGTTGATAAAATTATTTGCATCTATAACATAGATGAAAGTCACTTCATAAGATGTGGGTGAGATTTCCAAAAGCTTTTCAACCTAGTTTTTTTCTCTTCTTCATTTCTGTTCTTTTCTGCCATCAAGAATCACAAATAAACCTGGGTAGAATTATTCCTGGATCTGCTAAAATATTTGATCTTAAGTTTTAATGGTTCTATCTTATTAACAAATATTTTAAATACACATAGTGTTAACTTTTATTTTAGTCATTACTTTAACTTGCGAAAATTTTGTATCATGGGCAGTAAATCCTTTAGATCTTAAATATTAGTTTCCAATCAGTTGAACGAAACTTATTTAAATATCTCTCCTTAATTCTGATTCCCCATTTTTTCCACTCCAAAGTAGTAAAGATAATAATAATAGGTATTTATAATGCGCCCTTTAGGACTGTTAGCCATCCCAGAGCGCAGATTGTGTAGCGAGTGTAGAGAGAGTTTACAGAGGAGAGAAGGCAATTCTGAAGAGATGAATCTTCAGGAGACGTACAAAAGTAGCAATGGAGGGAGAGGATCGGACTTCGGTAGGAAGAGCATTTTAAAGTCAAGGAGCACAAACTGAGAAGGAACGGTCACCCATCAAGCAGAGGCCGAACTAGGAGTGTTCAGAAAGGTGGCAAGGTTAGACCAGAGTGCCCGAGGAGTTTGACGATGGTAGAGGGTAGAGGAGAGTTAAAGAGGAGCCTCAAGGTTTAGGCGCTTGTAGGTGACGAGAAGAACTTTATAGTAGGTATGGAAGCGAATAGGTAACCAGTGTAGCTTCTGTAACAGAGGGGCGGCGCAGGAGGAGCCGGGCAGCAAAGTTTTGAACTAAAGGGTCTTTCAATAAGGTCGCTTAATTTTTAAATGTAAATAAAACAAGTTGGCTGTGATATATATGCACTCATTTTATTTTAAATTTGGAAGTACATTTTATGGCATTAAGTGTGGAATATGACGTCGTTCAAATGTCCACCACGGCTGCGCTTAATGGAAAATATTCGGGAGGCTCACTTTCGATGACTTTGTCACATAAATCTGGCTGAATTTGCGGGATGGTGTTCGTTATGTTGACTTTAAGCACATCAACTGTTTGCGGATTATTTGCATAGACCTGCGATTTAAGGTAGCCCCAAAGAAAGTATTCTAATGGTGTTAAATCGCATGATCTCGGTGGCCAGTTGGCGTCGCCGCCGCGCGAGATGAGCCTGCCCTGAAATTGCTGGTGCAAAATGTTTATCGTGGCGTGAGCAGTGTGACACAAAGCGCCATCCTGTTGGAACAACATGTCCTTAGTATCCATATCAGGCATATAACCCAGTTAAGGGCACAATAATTTGCTTATCAGCGATCTATAGGTCTCGCTGTTTACGGTTATGGCAATCCCATCTTCGTTCTCAAAAAAATACGGATCGATGATTTCGTTAAATGAAAATCCCCACCAAACAGTGAATTTGTTGGGAGGCAATTGGTGCTGATGTATCTCATGTGGATTGTTTTCATTCCAAATTTGACAATTTTGCTTGTTCACAAATCCATTCATCCAGAAATGGGCCTCGTCGCTAAATATGATTTTTTGGGGGAAATTTGGGGCAACATCCAACTGTTCTAGAGCCCAATCAGCGAACACACGGCGTTGTCTATGGTTGTTTACCTTAAATTCCTGGGTAAGTTGGATTTTGTACGGGTGCAGACGTATGTCCCTACGCATAATTCGCCAAACTTAAGTCACAGAAGGCCAAGTTCTTGTGAACGACGAGAAATTGAATGCCTCGGATTTTCCCGTACACTCTCATTTACGGCAGCGATTTTTTCAGCAAACCTTGCGTTTCGGCGACTTACGGGTGTTGGCTGATTGTTCATCGACCATTTTGCCTCAAATTTGGCCACCGAGCTCGAACAATAGACTGGCAGGACGATTGTGTCGAGGATAGAAATCCCGTAATGCGCGGAACGTTTGTCGAACAGAGCACTTATTTTGATAATAACATTTGATGATTTGCAGACGCTGTTTAACGCTATAACTTTCCTTCGTGACTTGCCAAGTACTATTAAAAGGTTCACAGTGAGGTTGCCAGATGTCGCTTTACCAACATGCCACTATCGCCTGACAAAGCTCGATCGTCCTTGTTAAAAGACCCTTTAGTTGTAGGGTGCTAAGTGACAAAGAAGGGAGATTCACAAAAAGAGAATTTCAGTAGTCTAAGCGTGAAGTTTAAATGGGAGTTGCTCGTCGAAAATAACATCAAGATTTCTGACGGTATCAGAGAAGGCGACCTTGTTTTCCCCAAGGTTAAGGAAGAGGAAGAGAACTTTAGATTTCTCCGCTATCTAAGCTGTAAAAACAAGGAGAACTTCAGTTTTATCATGGTTAAGTTTTAGAAAGTTGGCAGAGAGCCATTCGTTTATGGAGGTGTAGGCTGAAAAGAGCTTGGTAATTGATTGACAGAAGGACACTGGAGATGAGGAAAGGTATATTTGAGTGTCATTAGCAGAGAGGTGCA
Organism: Ceratothoa steindachneri; assembly: GCA_963969495.1. Taxonomy (NCBI): domain Eukaryota; kingdom Metazoa; phylum Arthropoda; class Malacostraca; order Isopoda; family Cymothoidae; genus Ceratothoa; species Ceratothoa steindachneri. The sequence goes on along the minus strand of OZ018322.1, from coordinate 156,478,643 downwards.
AGGACAGGCCCAAATATCGAAGAAGGGATCCAAAAAGAAGTAATTAGATGGGAAAGAGGAAGGGACCACGGACTGAGCTCTGAGGCACCCCAAAATGAATGGGCGCAGGCTCGGAGGGGAGGTTATCGAGCGCGACCGATTGAGTGCGGAAGGAGAAGTAGAGCAGAACCAATCAAGTGCAGTGCTCGAGAGACCAAGGAAAGTGTCAATACGATCAGGAGGACAGTGTGATCGATAGCGTTAAAAGCAGAGGAGAGGTTTAGGAGGACTAGAATGGACATACAGCCCCTATCGGCTGCTCTACGTAAACCCTCTGAAACATTAAGAAGAGTGGTTTCAGCAGACTGCTTTGCTTTGAACCTCGACTGGTACATTTCATCAATATTGCGGTTGGAAACATGGTCATTAAGGCGAGAGTTAACCACTCTCTAGGCAACGTTAGAGAGGAAGGGAAACTGTGAGATAGGGCGATATGTAGATGGCTCAGAGGGGTTAACGTGTGTTTTTTAAGGATCGGACGAAGTAAGGCAAGTGAAGTGTTAATGAGATGAAGAATCAGTGGGAGGACAGATTTGTTAGATTGTGAGATCAGGGCAGTTACATTCCATCAATATTGCAGTTGGAAACATGGTCATTAAGGCGAGAGTTAACCACTCTCTAGGCAACGTTAGAGAGGAAGGGAAACTGTGAGATAGGGCGATATGTAGATGGCTCAGAGGGGTTAACGTGTGTTTTTTAAGGATCGGACGAAGTAAGGCAAGTGAAGTGTTAATGAGATGAAGAATCAGTGGGAGGACAGATTTGTTAGATTGTTAGATCAGGGCAGTTACTTTCTCAAAGGACGCCCGATTGATGACGTTAAGCGGCAATGCAGTATGGTCAGGCTTGTTCAGACGAGTGAGATAGTATGGCGCGAAGGTTAATAACTTTATCAAGAGGAAATTTAGAAAGAGTAAAGTGGTTGATGGGGGGAAAATGGGGCTTGGCGAAGAAAGACGAGAGAGGAGACGAAAGATAATCCGAGGGTCATTCTTGCTTTTGGACAAAAGTTTTCGTGAATGAGCCTCGCGCGCCTATTTTAATTTGGAAGAATAAGTCGAAGTAGCAAGTCAATAGGCAAGTGAGATGGAGGTCTTTTCATGCCCACGGAGCGTGCTTTACGAAGGACTCGTTTCTGAGCACGCAAGGACAACCTTGAACAAAAGAGTTCCATGGTGAACCAAGGGGCGTTGTGACGGCGGTTTAAATAATGAGTGATAAGGCGGGCGTGCATGTCAAGGCAGCGGAGTAATGATTGGTGTAGAAAGTTTAAGGTTTGATCAGGTGTAGCAGTAGTATCAATAGGAGGTAGGGCAGAAACAACGTCGTTAAAGAGAGAAGTAGTATCAATTTACGATAGTCACCGGATGGAGTAGGATCTCGAGACGAGTGAGGAGGTAGGTGGTAGGGAATATAGAATTTAAAATTTACCAAGAAATGGTCAGACAAGATCTTGAGTCTGTTAAAATTGTTTTAAATGGGGTCCCCTTTTTCAAAAGGCAACATCTGCTGGCTGCCACTAATAGCATAATTAGCTGTATTTAAAACTTCTGTCTATTACTAAGGTACTTTAAAATTACCACACAAAGCTACACACACCAAAAAAGAAACAAAACAAAAGCAAGAAGATGGCAGCACAATCCTGCATGGGTGTAAACTCGCCTCCCACGGACACTGGAGCATGCAACCATCACCAAAGTGTTACAAATAATATGAATGGAGCCAGCTTCTCCCTGAAAGTCGTACAGTCTTCAAACACTGGTGTAAACCATTTTGAGGAAGAGTTATCCACCTATCACACTTCTTCTTATCTATATTTTATTACTTACCAAGCAGTGCTTTAAACCCTGCCCGAGATATTTCAATTTACATATTCCAGCGCTCAATTTTACCATATTACTCTTACCACTGATCGAATTGCCTTTCATCATCTTCAACAGCGTCTCTTCATATCACAGAATTTCTAACTCCCGTACTCGTGTTTTCATTCTCAGTAATGTATTTCTTGATGAGGTCACAGTCTCAGTCCAAATTAGTGCGGTCCATGTATTTTTGAGGGTTAGGTATTTAGCTATTCCCTTTTTGTAATAATTCTAATCATAATTACATCAAATTTGCTAGTTTAGTTTTTATACTCAATAACTACAATAAAATGCCAAAATTAATTAGATTACAGGGAGTAAATGTACTCTTGGGCAGCAATACCCTACCTTGACATCAATAAATTTTCAAAACTAGTATGGGTTGTGATCTGACACCTGTGGGTCAGTGTAAACACCGGTACGCAACGTAAATTATCTTAGTTCGAATGGGGCATGATAAAGAGGGCAAAGTAAATGGGACATTGTGTTTGTGAAACTGTGTAAATATCAACATTTCTCGATCTCTATTGACGCGTAGGTATCATATATGTCTCATATTAGGCATTACTTTCAACCTTAGAAAACGTAGTGGCCGACCACTGGTGCTTAATGATTTGCGACCAGTTGCTTCTGGCTAGAGTCAACCATGATAAAAGAAAGGCAGTGCTAGTTCAAATCAAATAGCATGCACACTCAATGCAAAAGGTACAGGCACACATATTCATCATGTCATTGTTGCATTATTTAACTACCTTCTGATATGGGAGTGAAACGTTCTTATTTTGACCTCGGCGGACTAGTAACATGTGGCGAGGTCCTATGAGTCATACATGGGTTTTTTGAGACTGATGGTAAGTTTCATATTTTACGCAGTACCATGGGCACCAGTTGAAGTTAAAGCACCGTGCAGTTTCATACTGGTTAAAGGTGTTTTTACATGAGAAGGGTTAGTTTCGTTGGTTCTTTTAAATACACCCTTCAAATGTGAATGATAATTTGCACTGCTTAGTGACCATTATCATCCATTCGTAGACTTCATTTACCTAAACCTTGATGGGTTATTCCATCAGAGTAATTCACCACAGCATTGAGCCAAAGAAACTGACAATTGGTTCTATAATTATTCTAGAGTTGCGACGAAGGGTGTGACCACCACGTTCAAATAAAATTAACCTAATTGAGCATTTATGGCCTGTGGGGGCCAGGAATATTCACACCCAAGATCCGGTGCCTACAAAAATCATGAAACTGTGGCTAGCTAAGGTGACGGCATAAGTCAACATCTATCCAGAACTCTCCCGTCCATTTTTTGAATCAAAAGCAGCTCGTGTTGCTAAAATTCGCAGGCAAGGAGAGGTACGTGACACTTCGGTCTTATCAAATTTCTTCTGGCTCTTCAATGTATTTATTACTCATCAATCTTTATTATTAGTTAACCATAAAATTAAACAAACATTCACGTTAATTTACCTTTCCTTCGGAAATATGATTTTGTCATGTTGGAAGAAATAAAAGAAATACTTTATATTTCCAGCTATTAAAAATTCCAAATTAATCCATTTAAAACTTTTGCTAAAGATATGATAAAGAGTAAAGGAAAATATTAAAATAATCAATATTATCTTCAGACCTGAGATTTTGTCTACCACTTTACAAATTCATGTTACAAGCAAAGAGCATCAGTTAAATAATAATCCACTTCTCGGGCTGAAACGCTTTACGGAATTTGGTATTTTTTATTGATTTCTTTTATCAAACACCAATAGAGAGTAAAAAAAGACTCCTTTGATTTTGTTGATGAAGACTTTATAACTAGATTTGCTAGATAAAAGGGAGCATCGTCTGTCTTTTAATTAAATCAAACCCTACCTTTTTCAAGACGTTTGGGCCATAAGCTTCCATGGTGACTCAATGCAAGACAGTAACTAGGAGCCGTCAGCGAATGTAGTCGATAGTGTTTATTTTTCTGAGTCCAAAATTGAACGCAACGCCATTTTGTTTCTGTTTAAAGTCCAGCATAGTATCCAGTATGCTACCGATTATACTGGTTTCATATTCAATTTGAATCCTAGATTAATTTTAAATATTCTTATTGTGTTTCGTATATTTAAAACTTTACGCAGTAACATTGTTTTTGATGTATTTTGTTTCGGTTTTAAAATTATGAAACCGTTAAACGAGTTTTCTTCCATTTGATACCATAAATGTTTAAGATCTGCTTTACCTCTTTTGATGAAGTTTCCAAATGTAAGGGATTGCTGCTTATTCAAAGTCGTATAAACCTCTTCCAGATTCTTGTTCTTAATTACTTTGAAATTTCTAACCATTCTAAGTCCTCCTTATTAACCTTGAAATGATGGTTTACTTTTTCTGACCACTCAAAAGTATTGCATAGAAATTCTCACTACTTATCTAGTTACTAGTCTTAGTAATCTATTAGATATGCTTATAACTTCTGATAACTACCTTTATCTATATCATTTCATCCTATATCAAAGAAAGAGCAAGGGATATTTTCTTAATTGTATATTTACATCTCTTATTCTTTGCACTTCCCTGTGTTCACCTATAGTTCACTTTTTCATCTTAATTTCTTTTTACTTTAGTTCCTGAAGTTTATTCGCATCTGAGATTGTCCGAATAGTGTGGGTTGACATAGTCGACAACCTTAGCAAACTCTGCTCCAGAGCTTAATTTCGCTTTCTTGTAGACATGATATTGTTCGTTTCCTGGAAAAAATAACTTTAGCCCAGTTAAAATTTACTTTTTTTTATTGGTTTCTCTACTTTTTCCATGCATTTTGACATGAAAAAGCAATAAATAAGCACAAAATTGACCTAGGATGTTGGGAAGTATCGCTGCAAGCAACTTTAATTTTCTCTGCCTTGAAATCGGCGAAAATCACCACTTCCGGTGTCACTTGAATCATGCTATGCACCATAATTATCTAAACAAGAGAGAGCAACAAAATAAGAAACTTTTTTTTCATCCTCTTTTTAACCTATATAATTAAGAGGGTCTTAGAAAAAAATTGGCAAATTATTGCATACAATTTTTCTAAAATATCACAAAATTCATTATTCACACTCAAAATTAACAAAGCGCGTAATTCATGTTACAAATTTGAGGCTAACATTTTGTAACAAGTCTAATCGATCAACAAGTGAAAGCATTACATGGTTATTAATTTCATAATAACAGTTAAGGAATTAATTGTTTAAAATTTGTTTCTTGAAGCTTTCAAAATGAAGTATGTTGTAATTCACAGCTTGAAATAGATAGTACTTTTGATCGGCATCTGTTGCTATGGCATTTGCAAAGTCGTTCATCATCTTGACACCAGGTTCTACACACTCCTTCAGATACTGAATAATCCAGAGATTATCTAGTATCTTCACCTTTCCAGAAAGTTTCACTCAAACTGCCGCTACTAGGATTTTCAGGTGTTATGTCGACATGCCAGAAAACCACCTTTTACAGCATTTTAGCTCACGGTTTGGAAGATCCTCTGTCACTTTATTGTTACTAGATTTAGTGCCGAAAACAATGTCAGTAATATTCTCCATAAGTTCTCATGTCTCCAGCTAATCTATTGTAGCTTCAGCCTGAACTGTGCCATAATAATTGTTGAGGATAAGTATCCAAATATCTTTCCTTCAGTATGTGAACGTGGACCCCATACAGGCACAGATAAAATCTCTGTGATAATTCTAGGTGTAATTGCAAAGACATCTTTTGCACCTTTCTATCACGGTTTAAGTCAGCGTACAGTAGATGATTTTCACAAAAATGTACTTGTGACTCTGGCCTATATTACATATGTATATCTGGACAATATTCAATTGCGATGTGTTGTTATGGTTGAGAATTCAAAGTTATGAAGTTCAGCCATTCTAGCTTTCATTGTGGCAGAATCTATGACAGTGAATTAATTGTCTGGTAAAGCAAAAGTATTTACTGTATTGTAGATATCATTACATTCTATGACCTTCCTTCAAAGGTCAAAGTCACACTAGTCACAGTGCTTTGATAGGGAGAACATCAAAGGCCTTAGCAATAGGTATCCTTGCCCTCTTTGTTAGAGACGTTGCCAGTTGATTCAGCCCAACTAATGTCAGCCATATGAACAACTTCCTCTTTTTCAGCTGCAGCTTCAAAATAGTATATACTAAAACAGTAACTGTAAGCTACATGCTTAATCTTGCAATGGTTTGAAACTTAAAACTTTTATGAGGTTCAAATTAATTAGGTACCTTGTTTTCATCTATGATTGAATTTTTCTTTTCTCGCTGCTACATGCATGGATCTTGTCTCAAAAATCCTATCATGACCAGAAATACATATGATCTTTCCTCTATGTCTTTTGGTATTCGTTAAACTAAAATCTTTATCCTTTTTTTTCTACAGGAGTACTCTCTATTCCTTTGTTTTCACCAGAACACGATGTTTCTCATGTAGTTTCCCGAAGATCTTCATTGCCATCTGCCAGAATGAGATGATGGATTCAACTGTTACTTAGGCAAGGTATTGAATCTTGGGCTTCCCTGAATTTTTCGATAAATTCTGAAGATTAAAGGAATAGTAGAAGACATATTTTGTGGTTGGAAGCTAGGTACAACTAATAAAAGGTTAACAAAATCCAACCAGGGAAGTTACAATTAGACATCTTATGAAGGGCGAACTAGGAAATTTCAGGATAAAATATTTCATGCTTTATTACATAATACATTTACTTAGAAACACAAAAACCATTGAAAATAGCCTAGAAGTTTATTGATTACAAATATTATTAGTCATAATACTGTTTTTTGATTTTCCTGCCGTCCTTGTGCAATACAGCCTGAAGCCTCTTAGGGATTGACCTGATCAGCCTCTTGCAGAGCTCGTTGGCAGCATTGATCTCGTTCTACTTCTGCTTGATCATTCCTTTCATCTGAGCCTTGTTTCCCGTCCCCACCTCCTTCACCATCTACTCGATGATTTCCCACACCTGCTTTATAGGCTACACGTCAACCATCTTGAGCCATTCTTGCAATCCAGACTCCCTGTGTTTAAAAACTTTTTCTGTTTGAATTCAATGAAGTTCCATACTTGCCATTGATTTTAGAGAGGTCATTGTACATTCTGCAATCCAAAAGAAATTTGCTGAGATGCTTAGTTAAAGTGTGCGGCTCCTTTTCAAGTTTGACTTGCCTGTGACGCTTCACATACTTCTTACAAACATAATTCATTTTGGGTACCGAAGGATAACTGCGTGAAGCGAATTAGAAAAAAATATTATTCATAATAAATTTAGATGTAAATTTCTAGTATATTTTCAATCAATTTTGTTGTTTCTATATAAATATATTATGCAATAAATCATGAAATATCTGATCCTGAATTTTGCCTGGTTACCTTTCAGATTGCAAGTTGATATCTTCCTTTTTACAGTAATTGGAGGTTCTGTTGTGATATCATCTCTGCATTCATGGAGCTCCCTACTCACCTTGCTTTATGCCATTGTGAAGGTGAAACGTAAATATAGTTTTATAGATGCTAATTAAGTGTGTTATTAATATTAATAATATTAGCTATTATTTTTTATTATTATTTAAATATTATAAATTTTTAATGTTATGCTATTTTATTTAATACCTAATTTGTTGGCCTATCTGGTTTAGATAAAATGCTAAAGTGTAAAAGATGATTCACGGGACCTCGGAATTGGTGCTTAGGGGATTTTCAGGCTGAAGAATTAAAGCTCCATGCAACAATGATTTCCTACTTCTTAGGCAAAAATAATTTCGATATTGTTGTTTATTCGGTCAGAATATATCAGAAAATATACCTAAGACTCTGCAATTAAGAATAAGTTAAATTTAAACAGGGCTAAAAGACCGTGTTTTTCGGTGGGTAATCATTAATGGAATGTGCCAGAGAACTCAAAAAGTCCCAACATTTCAACTGGTGAGCGATTTGGTCCGCTATCTAAGCTGGACAGCATTATCGGGGATGCGAGGATCACTAACATTATAACACCGATCCGCCACTTTGCGGGCGCCTTTCATGGGTTTTCTCACAAGATATATATATATATATATATATATATATATATATATATATATATATATATATATATATAGAGAGAGAGAGAGAGAGAGAGAGAGAGAGAGAAAGAAAGAAAGAGAGAGATGGAAAAATATATATAATGAAGGGTGTTCTTTGTATAGGCAACTATTCTGAAACGTTTCGTTCCCGTTTTGCCACTTTCCGTTCGTGAATCTGCGGCTCTATAAATCATGCAGACATTTTCACTTCGTTACTCTTCACCACCATCCTTATAGAACTCTGTTGCCAAACTTTATGGCAGAAATACTCTCCTGATCACCCATATCTTCTTTCTTGTGCGTCTTTTAGCCGCTCACTGAGAATAAGTTTAACTCGACTTGAACATATTTTCAACTTTCAGTAAACAGCCATTTAACCCTAACTAAGCAATCAGTTTGGCCTTTTTAAAGAGCTAATTTGCTCTCGATTTATACCAATGAGCCAGCTTGAGCAGTACTTTAGCTCTCTAATCCCTATTCTGCTCTCTTAACACTCATTAAGCCACTCCATAACCTCTATTAATCCTTACCATAATATTTATTGAGCAATAAAAAAATCTCGTTACATCCATAACGCATCGCGTTATATTCTCTAAAATGACAAAACACCCTGGGGATATGCCACTTGCAAAGGAAAGCCTCGCAGTTTGCACTTCTCCAGCGGAGGCAGAGAATCCGACGAGGAGAGAAAATTACAGATGAAGTCGACTCTCGGGAAATAAACTATCCTAATATTTACCATTTTATCAAAGCAAGTAGGTTCAAGCCGCACCCACATAGATGTGGAAGCATGCCGTATAATAATTAATTCTTGCCAGCGGCCTTCAGATATTGAGGAACCTACTTGGATTGTTGGTAAGCAGCATCCCGGCTGCAGAATGTGGAGAAAGCAGTTGCGAAAGATAACGTCATAGACGCGGGGTCCGAGAAGGTAGTCCATTTTTGTTGGATAACAATGGGGGTCTTTTGAGAAATTACACGGATTCTTTTTGACACGGATCTGAACTTAGGTAAGAGGATTCTATACCATTTAAAGAAGACAAATATATCTGTTTTAAATCAAATAGAAACTGACCTTTGCTCGATGAAATTAACACAGGATGAAATCATTCTGAAGCTAACAGTAGAGGTTATAGTATTGAAATTCCCACTCAAAGCCACCTTACATACAGATGATCAGCACGGAAGCTATTGTGAAAAACTACCAGATGTTAAAGGAACAGAAGTCTTGTCCACGGGGGTGATTTAACGAATTCAGTCATTGCTTCTAATGTGCACGATCCTGTTCAAACCATAGCAACACCTAGAGAGCTTTCGACAAGCAGCGGCGGGAAAAGTATATCAAATATAAAAGTGGAAGTCACCTTTGATATCTCAGACTAAATAAGATCCACAGTAGCCATATGCATCATCAGAGTACCTGGTTAGTTCAAGGAAGACAAAAATAATGACTCGAAAAATATTATATTAGTATGGCCGGGAATAGAACTGGGGTCTCCCAATTGCCGTTCAGATGGTCTACCATTAAGTTGACTCCCTAGTAATTTACATCAAATTTCAGTTTTTGGAATGCATCTTGATTTATGCATTCCAAAATTTTCTTTGCGATGCAGAAATTAAAAAGGACGAAAACTCTGTGATGGGTGTACCACCCACGTAATTGCATTTGTTTTCTCTCTCTCTACACACACATAAACACACACATATATATATATATATATATATATATATATATATATATATATATATATATATATATATATATATATATATATATGAACAAAAAATAGCACGTGATTTAAAATTATAAGAATATCCCAAAGGAAAATAACTCACAAAGAAGCCCAAGTGCTTTCGTGTGTAGGTCGTAAGTAGCGACAAATAGTTGCTGTTTATTCCATTTTATGTACATCTAAAACAAATACTAAACAATATTTAATGATTTACAAGTAGCCTAATGGATTCAAAGGACGTGACAGAATCCAAAACACGAGCATACGCATAAAATCCCAAATAATTGTTTTTTTTTTAAATAAATTAAAATGATTACAGCACAACCCAAGATCTTATATAAAATATATTTATATTGCTAAATATTTTTTTAATCAAGAATTTATCTAATATAAGCATACGGTTGCTTATGTCAATATTCGAAACATTTTTATATAAGGTAGATAGATCACTTAAACTTCTCTCGAGTGAGTTGTGAATGTAAATCAAAGATCTTCCATTAGCCCAGTGAATAAGATGAAAAAATGGAATTTGGTGAATTATGCGAGTGTTAGAATTTGGTCCTATCTTAGAGTTGTATTATTGTATTAATGCTATTCTCTCGGCCTTTCGTAGTTTGGCTATGAAAAAACAACGACAAGATTTTCCAGATATCCCTATATATTTATACATGTATCTGTGTTAGGAACAAAGTTTGTTATTATTATTAAATGTTTTATTTAATTATATATATATATATATATATATATATATATATATATATATATATATATATATATATATATATATATATGCTTGAAATATCCCAAAGGAAAATAATACAGAATAAGCCCAAGCGCTCTCATGTTTACATAATCAGGGGCAGAAGAACAATAAAATAGAGAAACAGCCAATAAAGAGAGAAATGTGACCTCATTCAAACATACTGACGAACAAAGACAATCGTTTAGGGAGGAACCAGCTGACGAACTACAATATACAAATCAATTAAACAAATTAAATTTATATTGTAAACAAATATTATTCATGATCCAATTATCTAATTTAAAAAGACCCTCACTTAGATTGAAGTTAATGTTATGGGAGAAATTAAATTTCTTTCAATAAAATTGGGAACAAAAATGATGGATTTCGCCTTAGCCAAAGTTTGTTATTATTATTAAATGTTTTATTCAATTATATATATATATATATATATATATATATATATATATATATATATATATATAATATTTGATGGTTCAAAGTAGATTTATCAATAAACAGTGCATTTGAAGTTTGCCCTGTTCGACAACGGTACTTATGTTGTTTAATTCTCACATCTAGGCTTTTTGCTGACTGGCCTATGTTTAAACCAAGACAAGATTTGCACGGAATTTTATAAATCCAGGCCATTTTATTTGGGGCAGAATTTTTAATTACTAAGTTTTTTAACGTGGAATTATTAGAGAATACAACATTAACATTAAAATATCTTAATAATTTTGGAACATGGGACAAGTGTTTATTAAAAGGGAGCGTTAAAATATTATTTCGCATAAATGAGTACTTAATTTTATTTCCATAAAAGGAGTGCTTAGCTCTGCGCAGGGAATTATTTACAAAATAAGATGGATAATTTAACTTTTTACTAATAATTTTGATTGATTCTAACTCTTCATTGATAAATTCTGGGTCACATACTCTAAAGGCACGCAAATACAAATAAATAAAAGCTGATTTTTTATTTTTTTGCGGATGATTCGAATAATAATAGATGTAAAACGAAACATGAGTTGGCTTCCGGAAAACCGAGAACTTAAAACCTTGCGGCGTACGGTGTACCATGGTGTCAAAAAAAGATAATTCTCCGGCTTTTTCTAATTCATGAGTGAAATTAATTGAGGGAACGAGGTTTTTTATGGCACCAAGAAAATTAGTTACATTACACTAAATAAGCCAAATAAAAAATACATCATCTACATAACGGTACCAAATAGCATTTTGGGGGAGGATGGGGGCTTGTAACTTAGACTCCAAAAATTCCATATACAAACAACTCGACAACGGGGAAATAGGGTTTTCCATAGCCATGCCAAAACGTTGGAGATACCATTTATCATTAAAACTAAACAAAGAATTTAGAAAGCAAAGTTTGATTAAATATATGCAAACATGTGTACGAATGGTCGAAGAAATTTGATCAAGTGCTTCCGGTAGTCACATGAGCAAATCATTCACGGGGACTTTTGTAAATCCTCGTTGATGTAATCTAACAAGTGTAGTGCGCACGGAATGTAAAACCGCTGAGAGATTGCAGATTATCACAGAAAATATCGCTCTCGTATTTCTAGAATGGCCAGGAAAGGAGAGCACTGCCCTTTTCCTTGAGAGGCGATGGAGTGTTCTGGTGTGTAAAGCGACACAGAGCTAACTCCGGGGCCTAACTGTGAAGTATGTGATATGGATAGTGAGACTTTAAATCCATTACTTCTTATATATTTAGTAAATTAGTTCCCTTGCAAGTACTTCCTAGCCTGTGGAGATAGTGGACAAGATGGTGTAACTCTTTGGGTAAGTTTTTAGTGATACCTCTGGTTTGAATTGGTTAGAGCAACTGACTATATAATGGAAGGTTGGGTTTTGAACCAACACAATAATACTCGTACTTCAAATTTATTTTCTCGGTAGCGTTATTCCTTACACCTCATTATGGATCTCCTTAATGAAATTGTAGTTTGTGTCATCTATTATGCCTTTATCTTTCCTATAAAACTCCAATATCTAGCGTCATTTGCACATTCAAATCAAAATTCTCTCTCTCATGTACTATCTAGATATATATATTTACATATATAATATTCAACGATATGGTTTCTGCTTCCTTTCTGCCTTCAAAAGTTTTTTGTGAGGCCTAAATCAAATATGGCGGAAGTTGTCATTTGATTACTATCCGCGCAATTGTAGCTGCATATATATATATATATATATATATATATATATATATATATATATATATATATATATAAAGCTAATTAACAAAGAGCACATGAGTAAACCTAATGACAAATCTGAAACAGAAAAAAGTAGAAATCTGATTATGATTGCTTGTGTCTCTATTGCGTTTGAGATTTCTTCAGGGAATGCGTACAGTGGTATCTAGGTGAGATTATAAGAGGTAGAGGGCAGAACTTTTATCAAATGAAACGAGCACCATCCCAGTTTATTACATGATCAAAAGTGCAAATGAGCACACATATAGCTCTCTGTGGATTGTAATTACGTGCAATAGACTGAGACTGTTTAAAGCGTATCTGTAAATCTTCTCTAACTAACTTCCCTAGGTATACTTTTATGGATGCTTTAAATTTATGCAATAAACAATGCAGCAAAGTTTGAGAGGAGAGTTGATTTTAGGAGCAGACTAGAATTTGGAGGTGTATTTGGAAAACTTATCATAGTGCCTAAGGAGACGTGAGAGATGTTATATGGTTAGTTTAAAGAGAGAGAGAGAGAGATAATATTTATCATTTAAATGTATTGGGCGGTTGTCAGTTCCTATCTGAAATTCTTTTCCTTCATATCAAATACATCTTAAAATTGTTAATAACCCCAATAATAGCTAGAGCTTCCTTCTCTATAGTGGCATATCTCTTTTCGCGAAGTAATAACTGGCGTCTAGCATATGCAACTGGATGACTCGTTCCTTCATCCTCATATTAAAGGCGTACAGCTCCCATGGCCTCGTTGCTCGCGTCGGTCTTAATCCCAAAGGATTTTTCCGGGTTGGGCAACTTCAAAATGGGGCCAGAAATAAGCTTACTCTTGAGCTTGTTAAAATGAGAAACAGCGACATTATTCCATCGTAGTCGATCGGGGGAATTCTTTTTTAAAAGAGTGCTAAGGGGCACTGAAATTGCAGCGAAATTCGGGACAAATCGCCGATAGTAAGAAGCTGATCCTAGGAATGATCTTAATTTCTTCTTAGTATTCGGGAGGGGCATTTCGGGGATTTCCTTAATCTTGTCCTCCTGTGGACCTAACTGGCTTTGTCCTATTTTAAAGACCGAAGTATTTTATGGTTTCGTGGGCAAAATGGCATTTGCTGGGGCCAATGCTTAGGCCATTTTTGCGCAGTCGCTCGAAGAGAGCTAATAGGGTGGTTAAATAATGACTCCATTTACGAGTAGCGACGTAAACGTTATCAAAGTAAATGGAGACATTCGGTATTCTATCTAACAACCTACAAGCGGTCACAAGGCCAAAAGGAATGCGCTTAAATTGCATTAAGCCTTTCTCAGTTGCAAAAGCAGTATATGCTTTCACATCAGGCCGGAGGAGAATTTTGGTAATACGCCTTGCACAAATCAAGTTCTGAGATGACCTTGGCGTCTTCAAAAAGATGGAGGTTTTGATCTACCAACGGGATGGGCTCAGCGTCGAACACAGTTACCGAATTTAACTTCCGGAAGTGGATGCACAACCGATAAGACCCATCAGGTTTCTTGACTATGACGATTGGGGAACAATAACTATAGGTGGAAGGTTCTATTATATCTAAACTAATCAAATTATCCACTTCGGCGTTAAAAGCTTGGCGTAAATAAATCGGCATGGGATAGGGTTTTGAACGGACAGGTTCTAAGGTCGTTAATTTAATATCATGCTCGAAACTAGTAGCGCATCCAGGCTTCTCTGAAATAACGTCGTCGAACTGACATAATAATTCTTGTAGCTGACTCTTTTGATGTGGTGTCAGCTGCGCGTCGATATCCAGGGAAATCGGCATCAGGTTGGATGCACACTGGCTGTATGACATTAAGGGACTCCGAGGGGTAATCCTCTTCAAGCACCGATGTTTCGTCCAGTGCTACGAACGTATCTCCATGGGCGTGTCGGTGGTACTTTTTCAACAAGTTGACGTGGTAGAGCTTATCACCTGCTAGGGTACAATGAGGTAATCTACCGCTCCTCCTACCTCGCGGACTGAGTACGGACCTTTCCATTTGGCTCAGTAATTTATTACTCGCTGTGTAAAGGAGCAGGAGTACTTGATCACCGGGCTTAAATTTCCGATCTTCGGACCTGGAATCAAAATAGGTTTTATATTTTTCAAAATTGACATCGGCATTTTCATAGGTGATGGTTGCGCATTTCTCGAGCCTCTGGCGTAGAACCAAGACATAGGCGTAGGATGACTGGAGTTCTTGATCTAGTTGAGGCTTGATTAGCAACTCCTTTAAAATGCTGAGTGGTCCGCGTACATTACGTCCATAAAGAAGCTCGAACGGGGCGAAGCCTAATGTACGGTGAGGAATTTATCGATAGGCGAATAGGGCGACCGGGAGATATCGGTGCCATTTGCGGGGCTGCTTGGCACAAATTTTCTTAATCATGGATTTTAAATTTCCATTTAATTTTTTGCACATCCCGTTTGTCTGTGGCCGGAAGGGGGTGGTAAAGGGGCTTTACCATGAGCAGTTTCCCTACGTACTCCATCAACTTGGAGGTGAATTGTCGTCCTCTGTCTGAGAGTATTTCCTTGGGGGCGCCTACCCTTGAAAAGATGGAAATGAGGGCCTCGGCGCAAGAAATACTATCGATTCTGCGAAGAGAGACAGCCTCGGAAAAACTGGTAGCAAAGTCAACTAAGCTAAAAATATAGCTGTGCCCTTCGCTTGAAGGGGGGTGGATAGGGCCAACCAGTTCGACGGCTATTCTGGAGAAGGGTTTAGTTATGACTAGTCCCCTTTGTAAAGGAGCAGGTTTGACCCGCCCCTTAGCGAACGTCTTCTGACACGCATCGCAAGATCGAAAATGCTTTAAGATGTCAGCTGCAGCACCCGGCCAATAAAAATATTGAAAAATATGCTGACCCGTTTTAGTATGACTAAAATGACAGGAAGAGATGCTGTCATGAGCTATTTTGAGCACTATAGGTACATGGGATCGTGGAAGGAATAAGACAGTTGTAACAGCGTTAGTACTGTCCTTGGCGGATCGGTAAAGTAGACCACCTTGCTCCAGGTACCTTATTACTTTGGGTCCACGAACATTCTTCGTGTCCTTGTTTTGGGCCTTATCCCATAAGGGTGTTAGTGCTTCACACTCCTTTTGTGCGGACCTAAAGTCCTGGTTAAGGATCTCCGAGAATTCGGACGCTATCGGAGTTCTGAGGGGGACGGACTCCTGAGCTGCCTTCTTAGCTCGGCCTCGAGTATGTGCGGCCTGGGACACAGGGTCGGAGCTTACTTGAAAGCTCTGTCCTATAAGTACGGAACAAAATTTTATGGGTGCTGAAATGACCTCAGCCCAGCCATCATAATACTGACACTGCAGGTAACATCTAACGATGGGGAATCGGTTCGCCCGCCCAAGGTAGTCATGTACCACCGCAAATTTTTCGTTGTTAGGGTCCACTTGGGGGGACCAGCTCGTCGGACACGATGAAACACGTGCACCCTGTGTCCCTGACGAGAGTAGATACACGGAAGCCGTTCACGCTGCCCTCCTCAAATTTCAAAGTTCCCGGGGAAATTTTATCAAAAATAAAATTTACCTGGTGGCCTGATGGAGGGGGAGAAGTTTCTGCTTGGGTCTGCCCTACCGGGAAAGCCGAGGTGGCATTAATCTGGTGAACTCGCTGGGCTGGTCCGCTTTTAAGCCTAGAATTTCGGGGACAATTCTAGCTCATGTGGTTTTCTACACTGCAGGTGAAGCATATGATTGGTCACTTCGGGAAGAGTGATGGTGGAGAAATCTTAACGGGAGGTTTGATGTCCCGTTGTTGCTTTGTGGTGAAGAAGTTTTGACGTTTTACGGGGTCCGGAAACTTCGTCGGCTTTCCTGGGAAGAAGCACGAATCCTTCCTTCTTTCCAGGTAGGGGGATTGGTGAGAATTTCGATTCTCCTTGGGGTATAAATTATGGCTTGCGGCATAGACATCTGATTCTTCGGTACACTCTTTAAAGGTCGGGCACCGACTATCCTTGACGCACGCGAGGATATCCGTCGGGAATAACGCCAAAAATTGATCCCGCAACACGAAGTCTGTTAAGGACTCGTAGTCAGGATCAACCTTTGAGGATTCTAACCAGAATTTAAAATTCCTCTGAAGAATGTATCCGAATTGACGGAACGTCTGTCTGGGATTAATACGACCTCCTCGAAATTCTTGTCGGTAGAAATCGGGAGTCATATTATGAGCGGCCAATAACTCAGCTTTTAAGGTGTTGTAGTCAATTGTACATTCAGATGGTAAAGATATAAAAATATCGCGCAATTTACAATTTAAAGGATGAAGTAATCTTACCTCACCTTCAGCCTGCAAATCCAGGTTATTGATCTCGAGGATTTTTTTGGAAGTGTACTAAAAATGCTCCGAAATCCTCTCCATCCCTAAAATTGGGGAACTTAAGTGGAAGATTGGGCGGGGCTTCGGAACGTGAACTTACCGATTGGATTGCAGCATCTGCACGAGCCATTTCAAGCTGATGGTTTAGCTCAGCTGGTCTTTTCCTTTCCTCTCTTTCTTCTCGTTGGATTTCTTTTTCTCTTTCTCTTTTTTCTCGTTGTTCCTCTTGAACGTACTCAATCAATTCTCTTCCGGAAAGTCTCAAGGATTCTCCTTGCGCTTTGAAGATTTCAAACTGAGTCATATTGCACTTGGGTGGGTGGGCAATAGTCAACCAACTGAATTCCTTGCGATAAGAATTATGCCTTCTAGAGAATTGGCCTACCTAATTATGGGCACTGACCTATTCGTGATTGTTTTCTTGACCTAGATAACCAATGACTAAAATAACACAAAAAAACACAAACAAATTATTATAACAGTTCCTTGAGCTACTCCAGCTTCTTAAGTTTCAAAAAGCGGATAGCAATCGTTAAAACAAAAGGGAACTACTATACTCTATTCTTATAACGAATAACACTATGCTTCACTCGACTGAGACCAGTGTTTGCAAAGATATAGCGTTAAACCTTACACACTTGACACGAAATTTAAATAGTATATATATATATATATATATATATATATATATATATATATATATATATATATATATATATATATATATATATATATATATATATATATATATATATGTATTTCGTAGAATAGGCTCTCGACGATATACCAAATATAATTATTCGTTGAGGGAATAGTTCTAATATTTCGAGTGCGTGGTAATCTGATTGACCGAGGTTAGTCCAAAAGGGACGGGGGACCTGGAGAGGCTTATTTATCTTCAATATGATTAAGAAGTGGAACGGTGCACAAGGATAAATAATATGGCTACCATTAATAAAATAGAGTTTTATTAATTAAACTATCAACACCACACAAAAAATATGTTTACATAAACGGAGAATGGAAAGGGTCGTGGGAATATCTGACTAATCCGAGGGCTAATATTGGGAGAGATTTAAAAAGGTTAACAAATAAAAATTAAAGAGGGGGGGGAGAATGGTTCGCTAAACCATTTAAAGCACAGAGTTGCGTTGAAAAAAGGTTAAATGATTAAAGGTAATGCTCAGCTTACGTAATTACAAAGTTTTTGTGTAGAGGAAGTCGAGGCGAAGGAATCTTCGGTCCACTGGCGATTTCAAGCAGAAGGCTTCTTCGGGGGGTTGTCCTTAACGAAGGGAAAGGACTGTCTTCGAAGAGTGAGAGCGAAGAGGGTCTCGGAAGTACGAGCGATCTTTGTGACAGCAAATTGGAGATGTTCTAGATGAACAATGGAGGTTATTGTTGAAACCAAGCGTTCTCTTGAAGAACGTTAAAAAAGGGGAAATTAAATTATCCTAGCGTGATGTCTTGGAAACGAGAACCGTGTCTTGACGAACGGGCTTAAAGAACAATGGCTGTTCTAAAGTTGTTCTCTTTTTCTAAACAACAGGGGGGTGTAGGGTGAGAACCGTTTCTTGTCAACGGGCTCAGAGAACAATGGCTGTTCTAACGTTATTCTATTTCTGAACAACAGGGGGGCCTTGTTGACTTGGCGTCTCGAAGACACGAACCTTGGCACTCAAGGGATATTGTCCTCTTCTGGACAATAAGGGGGTTCTCGAAGTAGAGAGTTCCTAGGTGCACAAGGGAGACCGGATCGGCGTGATGCCTCGCGAAGATAATCAGGATCTTATCTGCTTCAATCGGGAAAAGCTATGATATAAATACTCGAAGCCATCCCCTTGGCGTAGGGGACAATTGAGTGGGAGGCTTCAGGGGAATGTCCCGCTGGCGTCTGAGAAAATATCTTATCTGCCCATAAGCCTAACTCAATCTGGCGAGATCGACGTATGGAGGCGAAACGGGGGAGTGAACCTCTTTGATTAAACATTTGCTATGGTAGGCGATAACGTGCTCTGCCTTCTCTTGCAGATGCACGTTGGTAGCATGTGTTTCTAACATGTAATAGCGCCTGAATTTAAGCGGCCTTAGACCGTTCTATCACAACGTTCATATACACATAGATTACTACTCGGTTGTTTAAAATTTGGTGTCAATTACAGATTGCAGGCACTTTCAATGGTCTCCTTCGATATTTCTACATTCGCATGGGCTAATTTCGTTCCATTCCTTTAAACATAATTTCTTCAAATCAAATTAGGTTTGCGGACTTCGTTTCTAGACTAGGAGTTTGAGTTCTCTCCACAGATTTTCAAAGGATTCTGGTCAGGAAATTGACTTGTTCATTCCAAAACTTGACTTATACCTGTTTGCAGTAAATTCTGTAGCTTGTTTTGCTCTATGCTTCGAGACATTGGCTTGTTAAAATGCCCACACTGGTTTCAAGTTCAGAGATACAAGGTGAGATAAAAATTTTTAGCTGAATTTCCCTGTACATTTTGCTTTCATTCTTCCTTCCACTGTCTCAGTTGTTCCAATCCCTGATGATCAAAGACAACCCCATACATACCAAAATTAATCCAACACCGAATTTGACTGTAGGGATCGTATTTTGGGGGGTGTAAGCTTTATAATGTCTTATCAAACACTCCCTGATTGAAGTTCACCTAAAAGTTCTATTTTCTTTTTATCTGACCAAATTATTTATTCTCAGAACCTTACTATCCATACTCGTTTAAATTTCAGAGTTTTTCAATCGGATCTTGTTATTATAGCTTTTGTTATTGCTTAAAAACCAATTGAAAACGTTAATAAATGCCATCCTATTTCTTTTCTTGACCGCTTTAACCTTGGATATTAACCGAACATGCAACTCGAAAACTTGCTAGAGCACTATGTTATAATCGATATATAGAGTTCTTTTAGAGAGATGCAGGAAGGTCTGAAAACAACTAGAGTTTTAGTTAACAAGGATACAATAAGTAGAACAGCGGCGTTATGATCTTTTTGTCTTACTCCAAGAAAAAACAAAATAACAAAACTCCCTAATTCATTAATTATACTCATTAGTGAGTTTACTGAGATCTTTCTGTAACAAACGCTACTCTTATGAAGGTCTGCAATGCGTTCATGAAGCTCTTGACTGGCTTGTTTGTTTTCCCCATGATAAAGATGTTGACGGTAGGACTATCTTGTAAGGAATGACGCAGTAACCTCACACAATGACAAAAAAATAGTATTTAGTTTACGATATGCTAGATATTCAGGAAAAAATGTAGATTAGTTTTAATAAAAGACATTTTTCACTGTATCCTATTTATATGTATTGATAGGAATATGTTGTAAACTTTAGCATTGTAAAGTTTTCCAAGTGTCCCTATTAAGTTTTTCCTCCTCAGCATTTTGCTTTTCTGATCGTTACATTGTATTTATTATGTAAAGTTCAACATTAGATGTAAATTTCCTTAAGCAGCATTACCTAAAATATGTAAAGTTGCCTAATTAACAGTGTGTTTTAAACTTTGGTAGACACCTTTAGTTATAGAAGAAGCAACGTTTCTGGTTGTAAACCAATCTTCATGTACTTACGATAAATATCATCATTGGTTATACAACTTTGATACAAATGCAATAGGCAAAATGTTAATCCTACAAATTCACCTACGTTCATAATGTTTGTTTAATTCCTATGTTTTTCCTTTCAGATATGGTAAAGAGAAGGACAATAAGTTAAGAAGGTGACGGGTGGGGAGAATTGCAAGAACCAGCAGCTGCTAAGGCATCCGAGAAATTTTGCCCATTTTCGGTTCAGATTTCATTTTTTAACAAATCATTTTTAAATTACTTTGGTGAAAACCGACGCTTATTTTTATTCTTTTATTTTTATCTTATTTTTCTTGAAAATAACTTTGATAATCGACTGGGTGCATGTTGAGGGAAATATTTGAAAAATGTTTTGAAAGATAAATAAAATAGAAATTGGAGGAATGTTAGAGCTCGGGATTATTATACAAAATAAAATAATGGAGCACGAAGGAAGAGAAAGCATTTCTCTGAAGGAATTTATCAAGTGGGTAAATTTCTAAAAATTAAATAAATACTAAATAAATATGTGCAAGTCAAATTATAATTTCTTTTTTGTGTCCATTTCTGGTTTGGGGTGACAGAGACAATTTTAAGTTCCTTTGTGCTCTTTTTCCTTCGCTTTATTTTATTTCCTGCTCCTTTGTTTTCTTTCTTCACTTGCCTTTCCTTTTACATTTGTTTTCCTTGCTAATTTGCTTTTATTTTGCTGCTGTTCTTTTTCTTGCTTGTTTAGTTATTCTATTTCCTTTGCTTTTTCATACCTCTTTGTATTTATTTTTGGCTTTCTCCGTAGATTTTATCTTGGCCGGTTGGCTTTTCTCTCTACTTTTATTTTAGATGTTCCTTTGTTTTCTCCTATTCTCTGTTTTCTTCTTCTCTATTACTTTTTTTCTTTTTGCCTTTTATCAGTCTCTCCCTTTTGTCCCCTTTCTTTTTCATGTCATTTTGCTACTTTCTTCTCTGCTATTTTCTTTTCAGTTTGACTTTATCTTGTCTCTGCTTTTTAGCCCTAGCCTTTTATATCATTTTTCTATTTCCCTCCTTGTTTTTATTTTTCGTTTGTTTTTCATTCTCATTTCTATTTTTTACCCTTTTATCTTTCATTCGACATTGTTTATTTTGCTTTGCTGCTCTGTTTCTCATTTTGTCTTTCTCTATTATTATTTATATTCAAATTTTTTTGGCTGTTGCTCATTCTCCCTTCACTTTTTCTTTTCTTGCTTTCTCTTTGCATATACATTTGTATTGGACTTGTTTGCCTTTTACCTATAATTACATTACATTAATTTTCGTGTTTAAATTTTATTTACTATAGTCATGTCTCTAAACAATGTAATATATCATCTGACTGCCTTTTTCATTTGCAATATTATATTGCAGCAAAACGATTAAAATCTTTTAGTTTGCAGAGTACCATATAGCATGTTACATAGGAAAAGTACTTGGTAACTCACAATGTTAAACAAAGAGAAGCCATGGACTTTTCTTGGTATCTGTGTTAGTTGCAAATCTGCACTTTTAAGGATGAATGTGTGGCAGAGGGAAATCTTGGGCGATTGCCTTTCCGAGAATCAGGTGAGAACGGAAGGAACACATAATCCATTGCTATTTCTATGAGATGGATGCATCCCCTTATAAAGGATAACCAGATGTAAATAACCGATGATATCCAAACATTGTACCCTCAATTGCACAAGGGCACATGAAGAACACGTGCTGCCTCCAGCTCGTCCAACTTTGGAATGTACTAATGAAGACGACCTCGGTGATTCGGATTATGACGAATATTGTGGGAAAGGAAAAAAAGGATAAAGGATGTCTACGTGAATACATCCACTTCTAAATCAATCAAGAGCTTAATGACATCATAAGAGACTGGACTAATACCAAATCTGCCACTGAGCTTATGAAATCAAGACTCAATAAATTAAAACTACTAAACTTAAATGTGAAAAGTTTGAGGTACCAAACTCGCTCTGCAGGTTTCGCTGTGTTTATATAAGAGGTATGTATGAAGAGAGAGGTTTGAGAAACCAGCACGATCAATGGCGTCTGTTCATTGGCATCTAACTTTACAAGAAGTCTGAAACCAGTGCTGCTTTACAATGATAACCGGCATCCATCTATTTCTGTTGATGACTCCGTACACTTAAAAAATATTAGGAAAATAAAATATCTTGCTAAAATAGATCAAATATGTTTACTACACTTAAACATGAAAGCTTAGCCTTGCTGCAGGGTACCCACAGTTTTTAAAACAATGCTTTTTTGGTAGTGGAAATAATCTGACCTCCTCCACTCCACATTAAAGTGGAGCTTTTAGAACAATTTGCAACACCATTTGATTATAAAGCTGGAGCCTATGCCAAAATAGGTTAAAAGTTTCCGAAGTTGTCCTACGCAAAAGTTGGTGCTATTATGTTTGAGGGATGACATGTGAAGAATATGCATGTATCCGGAACTGTTGAGATGAAAATGACAGCAGTCAGAAAAAATACTAGGAAAGCATTTATTAACGTTGAGAATTGGTTCCTAAAAATAACAAAAGGTAGAATTTTGAGATCTTATTGAAAAACTCTTTGAAATTTAAACGAGTATGGATAGCAAAATGTCACTTAAGCTAAAATATTTGCACTCTCATTTGTAATTCTCCTGACCAACTCTTGGTGCTCTAAAGGGAGAGTACAGTTAAAGTTTGTCAAGCACAAATACGCAAAAAAAAAAACAAAAATATCTTGTAAAAACAAAATGCAATTCTAAGATGTTCAAAAATAGGAATGAAACAAAACCAGATAAAAACCTACAAATTATGAACTGAAAAATAATTGCACATCCAAAACCTACAAAAATAGGAATGAAACCGAAACCAAATAATCATTGACTTAAAAAAGATTAAATTCAAAACTCTACAATATTAAGATTGAAATCAAAAGCAAATCAAATGCATAAATGATAAACTGAATATCAAACTAAACAAAATTCATAGTAGCCAGTAAAAATAATGGTCACTCAATTTTTTGCACCTAAAATAATAATTCGCTTTTTAGAAAACGCTCTGCAACGCTACTATGCTTCACAGAACGCCTGTTTGTCAAATAAGAAGAGGGTTGAGAACCTGGTCTTCATGCGACGGTAACAGGCATCGATGGAAGGAAATTCAGTTATGCCTGCAGTCAACTCTACGTCTGAGAGGGAAAACTTTATGACACGCAAGGAGGGGAGTGTGATATGTAAAATCTCTTATGCAAGATCGAGGACCTCAAAGGAACTATGTGAAGGCATGGGTAAGCAGAGTAAACGAAGAAGAAATGAAAAGGTTTACAAAATTTGAAGGAGTTTAAATATGCAAGCTTTCGATCTAACGAGAATTAAGTAGATTATTTGCGGAAGAGAAACTTCTATGACAACTGACATAACGTTAGTAATGAAGAAAACTAGAGGAGGTTTTGCAGTAATTTATCCGATAAAATCAGAGGGACTCAAAAGAATATTAATTAAGAAATAACCATGGTGAAAGAGTATTATAATGTGACTAGGCAAAATATACTCTTCACCGTACTTTGAGACAGTTAAAAAAGAAATATCCTACCAGTTACATCCTAGCAAGTTCTCTTCGCGTCTGATTTCTATATTATTTGAAAATTCCAAAGGATCCCAAAGAGTTATGCACATAGCTTCCTCCACCTCCTGTTTCTTTTCGAGGTTTTCGATTTCCAACTTTTTTTTAAAAAAGAGAACTTTATTCCTTCTTCAAAGAATTCCATCAACTGCTATCATGTTCTGCAAAGTAAAAATGACGAATCCTTCTAAACTTCGTTGTTTTGAATCCTATATGAGAGAAAAAGAAAATAATCAACACTCTGATGAAGGAACAAAAATCGGTTGAATTATTTTCATAAACGCTTAGTGAAATGACCTCCCACTAGGGTTGACTAATGTCAACGAGGGGCTGATTTCAGGGAGGTTCATATAAAGATTTTGATTCCACATTAGGTATTACGGCAAATTCTCCACCAGATATACATATATATATATATATATATATATATATATATATATATATATATATATATATATATATATATATATATATAAATATATACATATATATATATATATATATATATATCTCATAGTAGCACGAGAGAATGATGAAAATGAATCCATTAAACCACATAGAAATAGAAAACGGAATAATTTTTCCTTGCAGTAATATTTTTATCACCTTTTTTCGAAAAAATCCGTGCAGGGAAGCGATTTGAACCAGGCACACTGAGGCACTAGCGTAGTATACTAACGACATACTTTTAACTGTGATCAAAGCGGTGCTCGCTGCCTCAGTGTGCCTGGTTCGAATCCCTTCCCTGCACGGATTTTTTCGAAAAAAGGTGATAAAAATATTAGTGCAAGGAAAAATTATTCCGTTTTCTATTTCTATCTGGTTTAATGGATTCATATATATATATATATATATATATATCTGCATAACTTTGACTCACGTGCACTTTGTAAGTTTTTATCATATATATATATATATATATATATATATATATATATATATATATATATATATGAAAAGAATAACTAACAAATTAGAACGTGAGCTTCGCAATGAATGCAATGTTCCGCAGGAAAATTGAAAAAGTGCTTTCACTTACTTTCGAACTTTATTCATTTCATTCTCAAGGATAAATACAAGAGAAAATAATATAAAAAGGGTATATATAAGTCAGTAAAAGATAAAGGACCACCTCTAAGACACGAAATCACCAATTAGGAAGTAGAAGAGGGATGGGTAAATTAACATTAAGATTTAGCTTTAACATGTAGCAAGGTCAAACCGAGAGGCGAGAAAGAGTCAAAAACAAACCCAAAAGGGCTAAAATGATTAACGGATAAAGCGATAGTATAACGAGGGAGATTAGGAGAGACATGAGAAGTAAATTGAAACAAAGGGAGTTACAAGGATAGTAAGTACCTCAAAAGAACATTCGTTCCATTTCAATAGAGGCACTTATTTTTTTGTATTTATTTGCTACATCCAAACTTTTTATTATGCTAATATTATTATGGTATAATATTAGCCATTTCACCTGTTTCTGTATAGTCATACGAGTTACGCTCTTTTGTGAAAACAGATACAAAATATTCGTTGAGAGTGTTTGCTATTCCAATATCATCGAATTGCAAATTATTGTACTTATCTCTTATTGGGCCAATATTGTTCTTTATGGGTTTTCTGCTGTTTACTAAGGCAAAAAACTCTTTAGGATTATTTTTGCAATTTTGAGCTGCTCTTATTTCTTCATTTCGTTTTGCTCTTGTAATCTCGGCTTTAACTTTTCTTCTCAATTCCAAATAATGATTCCTGTTTTCTATGTTATGGTTGTATTTTAGCCTTTTATTTCTGTTTCTAATGAGTTTCATAATTTCTTGAGATAGCCATTTCGGTTTATTAACATTTTTATCTTTAATAACAGCCAGTGGTATCAATTGAAACTGTTTGTTGAGAAGATTGTTTTTAAATTCATGCCATGCTACATTTATTTCTTCATTATTTATCCTAAAAGTGCTCAAACTCTTTCTTAATTCAGCATAATTTGCCCTTTGGAAATTAACTTCAGCGGTGGTGTCATTTTGTAGGACAGGTGGTATATTAATTTCAAAATCTACTGCGTTATGATCACTTTTTCTTCTTTTGTCTCCAACATTTAAATTTGAAATCAATTCATCGTCTGATGTTAACACTAAATCCAATATGTTTTCATCTCTTGTTGGTTCTTTCACCCACTGAGTCAGGAAATTATCCTCAATAAAATTAATCATTCTTTGTCCTTCTGAGTCTGCAGTTTTGTTAGGCCAGTTTATTTTAGCACAATTAATATCTCTAATGATCACTGATAACTTATCTTTACAAATGTTTGTTAAGTATTCATAAAATTGGTCATCTGTCTCTCGGAGCTGATGTGGACTCCTATAAACTAAAATAACATATAGGTTCTTTTTTTGGTTTATTTTAACCGTTACCATTTCAAAAACAGAGTCAGTGTTACATTCTACAGGGTGCAAATCTTCGCGCACATATAAAAGAACACCTCCACCTTCTTTCTGTAATCTATCTTTATGAAATAACTTGTATCCTTTTAACTGGAATTCTGAAATAATATCACGTGACTCTGTATGTATCCATGTCTCAGTTATTCCTATGATGTCGTACTTTTTAGGTAATACCAGCGCTCTGAACTCCGTAAATTTGTTTATAATTGATCTTGCGTTAAAGAATAGAGTTTTTAATGTGTTTAACTGATTTCTTCTGAATTGGGGCTTCGATCGTTTCCCTGTCGTTCTTGACTTGGTGCTTTATTTTTCATTAAATTTCGTAGGTTAGTTTGTAGCAATTCTACATATTTCATTTTACCTTTTGTGGAGAGATGGATGCCATCCTGAGAAAACAAGTCTTTGTTGTGGATGAAAAGTAGCCAGGGGTCAATAAATTTAACATTCTCCTTCTTGCAAAGATCTTCTAGACGATGATTTATCCCAATTGCTCGACTTAGATTTTCGTATCTCTCGTAAATTCTTGGTAGCACCCCATCAACAATTGCATTAGCCGTTTTGGTCTTGATTGTTTTTATCATTTTCTTGTAGTCATTCATTATGCTTTCCGAACCTTGATAGTTTTTTTCCGTTGAACACATCGTTGCTTCCAACATTCGTTATGATTTGACTCTCTTTGATTTTTATCTCAAAGTTGTTTAATTGTTCTGTTAATTGCTCAATCTTTATTCCTGGATAGCATCGGAATTTGCGCTTTTTGATGTTCCAACTTCCAAAGTGATCGATTTGATTCCGAATTATTGAGTCACCAGCTAAATACGTTTCTTCCTCTTCCTTGTAGGACAATATATCATATCTATTTTTGGTTGAGATTGTTGTTTTTTTTCTGAATGATTGGTTTGAATGGGCGCTTATTTCTGACGTGGATGAAATTGTCCTCGTCTTTTATGTTTGATGTATCGATTTTGTTAGTGAGAATTGCGACTTCTTGTTCCAGTTTCACGATTTTAGTATCTACTTGAGCTATTCTGGTTTCATCTTCTGTTTGACAAGCACACTTCTTTAATTCAAGGGCATTTATGCGGTTTTCCATAGAGCTTATTACAGACATCCATTTTGCCTTTTCGATATCAAATTTTTCTTTTATTTTGCAGAATTCGCATACACTTCTCGACGTGATATTCTCAAAGCATTGTTCTTGAAAATCGATGATCCAACGTGTATTCTTGCATTTAAAGCAACAATGCTTTAATTTGGGGGCTCCGGGCATCCTTCTTTTTTATAATAACCTCACTTTCCTTTACTTTTCTTCGATTTCACTTATGTACACTTATACTTGACCACACCGTTTTATGCTTGATTCAATACACGTTAATTAAACACTAGATCCTACGGTAGCGAAAATTGGTATTTAGAACTTTACTTTATATTAGAAAATTGCTAAATAATATGATAAGTACACTTACTTACAAATTTAATTGCAAAATAGATTTATTATTACAGCCTAGTCGATTTTAAAAAGGACGTGCTAAAAACCAATGCCAATGAACCGTTAAATATCAACCGAAATGAAATCTATAATTCACTAAATCGAAGAGATATATCTTGTATTAAAGAAAAATTAGTATTTAAAACTTATCTTTATTCGTGAAAAATCACTAACAAATAGGGAATATATACTAAATAAATTATGATTTTAGAACGAAATATTTTTAGGAAATTACTCGCTTAGAGAGAAAGATGAAGCAAAATGGCGCTGGCAGAAACACGAGGCGGATTAAGGGATTAAAAAGGCTCTGTTGTGATTGGTCAACGGCCTGTAACAGGACGGTTAGCAAAAGGAAAGAACAGAATTAAACGAAAAAAAGGGATAACTCGAAGGCAATATTGATAAATAAAATGACTTATTAACACTCAGAAATTACTTTCAGTTGGGTGTCTATTGAAGATGAACTTAGGAGATGACGGCAAAAAACCCCCAGCCGGATAGTGTCGATTATGTATTTATTTATATACACGCATACACCCAAAAAATATTTAATTGTAATTACAATAAAACAAATCTATTTTTAAAAAGAAAAAATTCGCTTTAAATATAGGTAAATTATGTCAAAAAAGAATTTTAAGAATTAGATCCGAGCGCGCAACACTGAACACCTGCGAACAAGACAAAGGCTGGTGACAACTGGACAAGAAGAGAGAAAGAGAAATAAAATAATGGGAAAACGACAAAATCAAATCAAATTGATAAATCGGGTTCCCATAAAAATGAAAATTGAAAAAAAATTCGGAATTGAACTCAAAGCTAATTTCTTTAAGAATGAGTTTTTTCATAGATACTAATAGATACTAATAGTGGTCAGGGAATTATGAGAGGACATTATAGTACTGAAAGTAGAATAGACTTGGCAGATAACAGAAATAGGTTCCAAGGCGATAGAGGTGAGGTCATTCAAGTTTCAAGAGGTGCTTCAGGGATAGGGGGGTTAAATTGTTTCTATACAAATGTTCGTAGTCTTAGAAACAAGAAGGATGAGCTATTTATTTTTATTAGCAATGAGGTTATAGATATATTATGCATTACTGAATCATGGGTTAATAAAATTGAATTTAGTGACACTATAAGTGAATTTGATTTGCAGGGCTATAATATGTACATTAGTCAAAGAACAGGTAGGATTGGTGGAGGAATAATTATCTATATAAAAAATAACATTGTTTCAAGTTTAAATATTTTAATAAAACAGGATGAAGTGGAGTCACTTTGGATAGATATTAGGTTCAGTAAAAATAGAATGGTGCATTTGGCAGCTTTATACAGGCCACCTGGGAAGACTGATGATATGGATGAACTAATGATAAGGGAAATAAGTAAGGGATGTGAAACAGATGCAGTTATTATTGGGCACTTCAACTTAAAATCTGTGGAGTTGGAAAATATGATAGGTAGGGATAGAACAAGTGGCAGGTTCATAGAATGCTTTGAGGATAATTCTTTTAATCAATTTGTTAATGAGCCAACGAGGGGGGACAATATATTAGATTTATTACTTTCTAACAGTGATCATTTAGTTCAAGAATTGACTGTTGGGGAAGCATTGGGAAATAGTGACCATCAGATAGTTCGTTTTAACTTGGGAATTGAGAAGGGTAAAATAACCGAGAATGCTGAAAAAGTTCCAAATTTTCCTAAGGGAGATTATGTAAAACTTCGAAGCTTGCTAAATTTGGTAGACTGGAATGTAGAATTCAGAGGTAAAAATGCTTATGGGATGTGGGATACTTTCAAGCATATAATAAATGTAGTCCAAGAACAATGTTTTCCAATGAAGGCCATTAGGAACAAAAGTAGGAAACTATTATGGTGGAATCAGGAGATAGCTAGAAAAATTTCAGAGAAGAAAAGGGCATACAAAAAATTACAGGTACAAAATAATATTCAAAATTTAAGTGATTATAGAATGGCTAGGAATGAGTTAAATAAGATTATAAAGAAGAACAAAAGGGTGTCAGAAATAAAATTAGCTGAGGATAGCAACAAAGATCCTAGAAAGTTTTTTAGTTACTATAAAATTAATAACAAGTCTGGCAGAGTTAAAATAGGACCTATCAAATATGAAGGGGTTGTGAGAGAAACTGATGAGAAAATAGTTGAGGTACTAAATGGTCATTTTGCATCAGTATTTACAAAGGAGAAACTAAATAGTCTTATGTATAGTACTCATGGGTCAGGGAAAGAGGTGTTTACTAACATTAGTGTGGATCGGAGGATGATAAAAGGACTAATAGGTGAGTTAGATACTACCAAGTCCTCTGGCCCTGATAATATTCATTCTAAGTTACTTAAAGAAGGTGTAGAAAGTATCTCAATTGCTCTGGAGAGGTTATATACTAGGTCACTGGAATATGGAGAAATACCCGATGATTGGAAGAGAGCGAATGTAGTCCCCATTTTCAAGAAGGGTAGTAAAGAGAATCCAAATAAGTTTAAACCGGTTAGCCGAACTCCTGTAGTCTGTAAAATTATTGAGAAAATAGTTAAAAAAGGGATGGGCCAACATCTAGAGAGGTAGGGATTAATCAGCGATGCTTAGCATGGGTTTAGATCAGGTAGATAATGTTTGACTAACTTACTAGACTTTCTGGAGTTTGTAACAGATCAAGTAGATAAGGGAGAGAATGTAGATATAATTTACTTAGATTTTAGTAAAGCATTTGATAAGGTACCACATAGGAGACTAGTTCATAAATTAAAAATGATTGGGATATGTGGGAAAGTTTCAAATTGGATAGCTGAGTGGCTGAAAGACAGGAAGCAAAGGGTAGTGCTAAATGGTGTAAAGTCAGAGTGGAGGGATGTTATCAGTGGGGTTCTTCAGGGATCAGTTCTCGGTCCATTATTATTTGTCATCTATATAAACGATCTTGGGGAGGCAGTTAATAATAAAGTGTCAATTTTTGCGGATGATACCAAATTAGCAGCTGTAGTTAAAGATATTGATGATAATTTTAAAGTGCAGGGGGATTTAAATAAATTGTTATCCTGGGCACATAAGTGGCAAATGACTTTCAACCTTGAAAAGTGCAAAGTTATTAACATGGGAAAAGATAATAGAGAATTTAACTATTAAATGGATGGGCATTGGCTGAGCTCAGTAGAGGATGAGAAAGATCTAGGAGTGGTAATAGA
The DNA here is from genome assembly GCA_963969495.1 of Ceratothoa steindachneri. Classification (NCBI taxonomy): domain Eukaryota; kingdom Metazoa; phylum Arthropoda; class Malacostraca; order Isopoda; family Cymothoidae; genus Ceratothoa; species Ceratothoa steindachneri. The sequence goes on along the minus strand of OZ018322.1, from coordinate 156,447,257 downwards.
TAAGTCATTAAGGTTTTCTAAGCAGTGTATTGAAGCAAGAAATAGGGCAAATAGAGTGCTGGGTTTTATTAAGAGAAATGTTAGTTACAAAAGTAAGGAGGTTATTCTTAAACTTTATAACTCTTATGTTAGGCCACATCTAGAGTACTGTATACAGGCATGGTCCCCACATTTTAGACACGATATTAAACTTCTCGAGTCAGTGCAACGGAGGGCAACAAAGATTATTCCTTCCCTGAGGCACCTTGAATATATAGATAGACTGAGGGTATTAAATATGTTCTCGTTCGAAAGGAGGTGTGTGAGAGGGGATATGATTGAGCTGTTTAAAATTTTTTCCGGGATAGATAAATTGGATGTTAGCAAGTTTTTTGAGTTAGATGATGGAAATCGGACTAGAGGTCACCACTTGAAAATTAAAAAGCAAGGGTGTAGGTTGGATTTAAGAAGATATTTTTTCACCAATAGAGTGGTAGACTTCTGGAACAAATTGCCGCAGAGGGTAGTAGGTAGTCCAAATCTAAATGTATTTAAGAGTAGGTTGGATGAGTTTATGGAAAGGGAAGGTTGTGATGGTTCCTAAGTTTTGTATATATTAATATTGTTTATATATATATATATATATATATATATATATATATATATATATATATATATAGCTGCATGATTTAGTTCTTGACAAGCCTTGATTGGTGATACCCTTGTTTCTGATGCAATCCTCTGGATGTAGTTTTCCTGGGAGTTTGGGTGCCTTAAAGAAGAGGCCGTTTGACTCGGATGACCTATGATGAGCCCTTGTGGCTCTTGTCATCTGTTATATTATATTGTGGGGGACTTTGATTTTGTCTTCCCCTGGTGATGGTGCTTTTTGTGGGTGGGTTTTGACGGAGGCAGATGACCTTTGATAGGCCCTGGTGGCTTTTGTCATCCGTGTAATTTTGTTATGTTATGTTTATGTTATAACAACAGGTCTCAAGACCTGCAGTAGCAAAGGATTTCTTCATGGGCTCCTTGCCAAAAGAAATATTTGAAGATAATCGGGGTGGTCCTCGTGTGGCTAAAATAGCCTGAAAACAGGCTATCATGGGCAGTGGTTAAAATGTGACTAACGTGTGAAAGCGTAACACACAATACTCACATCGGGGGTTTACCTTTTTCTGAGCACGCACGGTAAAGTAAGCCGTCCATAACTTGGGAGGAGATCACAAGATCTCCTCGGGTGGCTTATTGCTGTTTTCACTGTGCCTTAGCCCACAGAGGCCAGAGGCAATCACAGTTCTTTTTTTTCCTTGTGAAGTCTGTAGTCATAACATACTTGAATTCTGGAGAACGTGAGGTTCTTAAGGGCGAGGGCATCTTCGAATCTGTTATCACTTTAAAACGGGTAACCACGGGTTGGGCCACGGAGTTGCGGGAAACCCCAGGGTACTGGCCAATTAGGACAGAGCAGAATTTAATAGGGACTGCTACTACTTCTGCCCAGCCAGTAAAGTACGCACACTAGATGTAGCACTTAACGATAGAAAACTGATTAACGCGTCTCAACTAGTCATGCATGACGGTGAATTTATTATGTTCCGAGGCTACTGGGGGAAGCAGCTTGTCCGACACCACTAAGCAGGTGTACCCGCTATCTTTCACAAGAGTGGAGACACGGAAGCCATTCATCGTTTCGGATTCGAACTTAAAGCCTACAGGGGTATTATTATCAAACAAGAAGTTTACCTGTTGGCCAGCGGAACTTGAGGTGCTTGGTGAGGAGAAGACTCCGATGGTGTTGACGGAGGCGCCGATCTGGTGTACCTGGTGAGAAGAGTTATTCCTGAACTGAGAGTTATGTGGTCAGTTCGTTTTCACGAGGCCATCTACACCACTGAAAAAAACAAAACAAATGATGAGTCTCCTGGGAAAAGATGACGTAGCGGAACTTGAAGAGAACGTTTTTACATCCCGGTGTTCGGAAGAAAAAAGTGGTTTTGGCTTCGACGCCCAGTTACCTTGGGAAACTTCTTTCCATTTTGTAGGATGAATTTACATTTGTTTGGCTTATGTTTGGGGGAAAGATGTGGGAAGCATTTTATTCCCTTACTTCGGATAAAGGTTGTGGCTTGCTAAATAAAACTGTGAAAAACTTCAGTATTTTAAAGTTTGAAAATATTTTATGACACTCCCCTCCTTCCCCCCCCCCCCCCTAAATAGTGTTTTTTCGATTATTGGATCTCTAAAACTATGAAAAATGCCACTTTTCAAAGAATGAATAGAAGTCGAATATTAGCTAACTTTTCTAAAACTGTGAAAGCCACCACATTTTTCGATTTTACCAAATTCTATTGTAACCTACCTGTACCTATGATGAGCATTAATAAGAAAAACAAACAAATACTTAATTGTAGTACTTATGCTCTAATGCCTACTATGATTCTCATGGCAGAATTTGAAGGATAGAGAAGTGCTTCTTTGAACCACCCAAGAATGTTAAGGAGTGTTCTCATTTTAAGGATCGAGCAAACTTTCTATGAAAATAGCGTTCATTTATTCTCAATATCAAGACTTCAATTGGTATTTATCTGGAAGAACAACTTAGGATAACAGGCTAGACTTTCAAAGGCAAACAGGCTTTACTTTCTAAGATAACAGGCGTGACCTGAGATGAATCGAACTGACTTAATAGTAAGAGCGTTGATCCTATAGTAACAGGCCAGAGCCAAGAGTAACAGACCTGACCTCACATTAACAGACCAGAACGCTAGTGGGAACAAGCTTGAGGCTGAAGTAACATTCCTGAGCTGACGGGGAGAAGGCCTCAGGAGAAGGAAACGTGCTAGATCAAAGGATAACACGTTTTACTCCTCTGCTTAATAATAATTTGCAATTGTGCTGACTTCAATTTGAGAAGGAATCTTTTGTCCTTCTTCCATGAACGAGCGATCCGGAGCATAATTTCATTGAATCTAATTCGTGATACTCCTTAGGGCAACTTCCTAAATTGGATTTAAATCAACTATGACAATTTCATGAGAGGAATTCCAGCGTTAATACACATTTGTATCCTGGTGATAAGGCGCAAAGTAAAAAAACAAAACAGCAACCTTTACAAACAGCCACACATCTATTCATCCAATATAATTACAAAGGAAAATTTTCGTCGAGAACCATTGCTGTTCATTATTATCTGGTTAATTGATCCGTCAATCGAGTCCCCATTCGAAATCAGATGAGACAAATTACGTGGCGACGAGAATGACGCTCGGTGGCAAGCCATGCAGCACCAGGGCCGGGTCTAGAGTGTGTGTTGCAGGGAGGACGGGGAGGAGGGGAAAGAAAAGTGATAGTTGTTTGCTTTACCACTTTCATCGGGATTTCGAACCCTTGAGTAAATGGAAAAGTGATGTGTTGTGTGTTTGCAAATGAAGACAAAATGAAAGAGATAGCAGTGTTGTGATGACGTTTGTGAATCGAGCTACTTGCACACACGAGTCGAATTAGGCTCAACACTAAATAACGGCTCTCATCTCTACTCTCTCTATATACTCTCTCTATCTCACAATTTTCTCCTTTCTTATTACTTTAATCTTTTCTCTTTTGTCTTTTATTTATTTATCTCTTTCTTTCTTTATTTCTTTCTCTCTTCATTTATTTATTCATTTTTCTCTCTTTTTCTCTATCAGCCTCTCCCTCTTCCTTTCCTTTTATCTGGCTCTCTCTCTCAACTTATGTCTTTCCCTGCCTCACTCCCCTCTCACGACCTCTGTCTTTCTCTATTTCACTGTGTATCTAACTCTTTCTTTCTTTTTTTGTCGATCAGTCTCTTTCTGTCTCTTTCTATCTCCCTTTCTTTACACAAAAAAATTAGCTGTGTCACTGAATTTGTGCACATATTGTTGAAGAAATGGTATGTGAATGAATTACAAGACCCAGATATGTTCTATTTAAGGGTTATGAAAGCGTTTAAAAATGCATTTATGAAGCATCTCGCTAAAATAATTAATCATTCTTTAGAGAATTAAATTGTCCCTATTGACTGAAAATATTCAAATATAATTAATTTTCAAGAAGAGAAGAAGAGAACAATCATGAGATTATCGACCCATAAGTTTAATCTCAGTTGTTGGCAAATTTATAGAATAACTGATTTCCGAGAAAATTGTTTCACAGATAAGCAAACGATTCGCTTAAAGATCCCAATTTTGATTCCAAGGTCATAGATACCTAGATTTTTGAAAAGACTTCTGAAAAGTTCATCCCAAAATGTTAATGAGAAAGATTAGTGGACTTAGAATCACATGAAATCTAGGAAAATAAATAAAAAATGGATTATTGATAGATATTAGTAATAGTAATAAATGGTTGAGCTTCTGAATCGAAACATGACAAGTAGATTAACTCAAGATTCTGTTCGAATTAAAGCCATTTAAAATTCATTTATTAAAAATCAAACAAGAAAATTTCGACCATAGAGAGTTTTTTCCTCTATGAATGGAAAACACCTTAAGAAAATCAATAGCATGGCCTGAATGGTTTCAGAAATATCAATAAAAAAATAAATAATGTCTTCAGAAATTATGAAATTTTCTGAATTTTTCTCTCGGTTATATTTTCTGGGTCGATTTTTCGTAGATGCAAATATCATTGGCGGAATCTTCAAGACATTGAAAGGTGTGATTCGAGGAGATTTGTGATGTAGCATCTTTAGCGCCTTATGTGCGGTTTTGAAGCTTGACTGTATGATATTGACCTGTACAAAGGCGCCCTAATCCTATGAAGGATCAAAACATTCAATAAAAAATTATGGGAGACTTTATGCATAAAATACGGTATAAATGGGGCGGGAAAGAGAATGTTTATTTTGCTCTATGGATTTCCATACATCTTGGGTTAAATGGATTGTATTAGAATATTTTTCCTATCGATGTTCCTTTAACGATCTTTCAAATAATCATAATATCTCATAATGAGGATATCAAATAGACCATCTGCTAATACAGACTGCAGTATACAGTTTATTAATGAGTAAACACTTATATTGACTCAGTTATCAACATGCGAGAGCAAATAATTTAATGGAAGTCTTTGCCTTTTCTTCTATAGAACGAATAAAATGAAGCTATTTAAAAAACGATTTTAGGTCTAATATTTAGAACTTTTACATTCTAATCATCTTAGGAAGTGTGAAAGTCTCTACACATTGTTCTACGACCAATAAATGTAAGCAGGTTGTTTTCCCTCTGAGTGGCAGCCACTCACATTTTACGTTTAAATCAAATTCTGCTCTGATTCTCGTATAAATATGAAGCGCCTTTTTTGTCTTTCTAGGTGTTTGCCCGCTTCCGTTCCCCTTTATTCCAATAGGCTTAACATATGGTGGGCCATATCTAAAAAATCACTGTTAGTCTTTGCCGGTGATGAGAATAACCTTTAAAAGGTAACGAGGCGAACATATAGCAATTTTTATTAACTATGGGATATAAATATCGAAAGACAATAAAAAAGGAAAACAAAGCTATAGTTTTTATACCATTCGTCTCCAAGCGTTAGCGATGTTTGGTTTTTAGGTGACATTAGTTATTTATCTAGAGTTACCAGCATCCCTCCAACCCTTCGTACTGAAGATGACCCCATTAGACAAATAATTCCCCCTTCTTCTTTTTTTGTTTTGTGAGTGACTAGAGCCAACCTTTCCACCAAACCTTTCATACTCTATATATGGACAGACATGCATTTAAAACCTTTGGTGGAAGTTAACTAGATAACTTTTAAATTTATTTTCGTGTTAATTTACTGACCGTGCATTAAAAATAAATGTGAAAGTAAGTTTTAAGCTATGAAAAACGTAATGGGTAGGTTATGGTTACTACCGTGGCAAAGACCTCAACCACCATGAGATCTCGATTTATTTTACTCGGGAACTTCTGTGTCTTCTTTTAATTTAACCAGGTGAGTATTAAATTCAAGCAACCACGGATTCATTTATGAACTAAAAAGTAAATTTTAATTGTAAATATTATTTGTAACCCTAAAATGTCGAATGTGGTGTATAATTTTTAAGTTATTACCCACAATATCAATAATAATTATGTAATTTTGAAAACTGAATTATTTCAGGGACAATATTCAATATAAAATATCATACGGGGTGATTTTTTGAAAATACACTTTTCTTTTGAATTAATAGACAGAAATGATTTAAAATGTTAAAAGAAATGTAATAATGGATCGTGTGTATTCGTATTCATAGCAAGTTTGGAGGCCATCCAAAGTAACAATGGTGAGGCTAAATGAGATCAGGGTGTTAATATACAAATAGGTGACAAAATTTGTTAGTAGTGTGGCTTCTATACATAAGACAAAATAGAAGGTTTCTTTGCCAGTGTTTGTGTGTATACTTACAAAAACGTGTGGCATTGAGTTGGATAGATATCACAAAACTCAATAACCGTTCGTGACTGCAGAAAGAATGCCCCTTTTATGCATGTTAAAGATGTAAGAAATGAAAACATAATATTTTAGGGCCATTTTATTTATATTTATATAAAAAATAAGGCAATTTCGCCATCAAGTGAGATATTCTTGTTAATAACACCATTATTAAAAGAAAAGAGGTTAATAAAGCGAGCCTTAACATCTTAGAAGCCATATTAATAAATGAAGATAAGCCGACCATCAACAGTCAAGCGACAAGCTGGAATCGCACATTAAAACTATTTTCAAATTCCACTCACAGGAGTGGCCCATTTCCTCTAACGTTACGTTTAACCAAGGCGGAATAAATACCCCTTAAAAATTGTTTCTCCTTGTCTCCCTCTCTCCTATCCAGAAGTCCAACAAGACTCTGGGGGGAGAGGGGAGACTGGGAGGGCCTAGTGCCCTCCCCCTCCCTCTGGTCATCTTAGGATTACTGGAGAGGGAGGGGAAGGGGCTTGGCGATCAAGTCTATCTCACCCCCCACACTTTTTCTACTTTACTCTACTTTACTTATTTCACTCTGCCAGATCCTCACTCTACTCATTACATCGGTAAAGAAGGCAAGAACATTTCAAAACGCTCTGAAGATGATCGAATAAGATCGAAAGCTTAACAATTTAGTTTGGTTTTACAAGATAGAATAAAAAAGATAATTAGAAGAAGACAAAGTTGCCACAGGAAATTAATTAAGGCAAAATACACAATGGTCTTTAAAAAAATTTGCATTCAAGAAATACTGCTACCCAACTACACTAATGTACATTCATATATATATATATATATATGTCTCTCTGACTCAATATAACTCACGCTCGCTATAACATTCACTAAATTCTCTCTCTCTTTCTCTTTTTTTCTCTCTTATCTCTTTTTAACTCTTAATTACTCTCTTTATTGACCTCTAATTTTTTCTCTCTAGCTGTATTTTTAATACCTTTACTAACTCTCTTGAATTCTTGAACTATTACTAACTTTTTTTAACTCTCTAAAATCCTCTAAATGTCTGAATATTGAACGCTATGGTTAACCTTGTCTTACAGCCTCTGTACCTAATTATCTCTCTATCTCTCGCTACCTCTCACTTTTCTAGCTTACTCTCTATCACTACCATGTTCTAACTCTCTCTAACTATTTATTTCTCCTTTTCGAACTCTCTCCCTTTATTACAAACTAACCCTCTCTCTAACTCTCCCTAAAGATATCTCTAACTCTGTATAAACTATCTGTATCTCTATCAATGTTACTCTCTCTCACACTCTACCTCTCTTTCTTACTCTATCTTTCTCGAGCTAACTACAAGATAGTTTGAAAGTCTTGGAACACATTCATCCTATGTGTTTTTTCATTAATAAATCAGAAGAAACTAAAGGAATGCCAAAGAAGTTTCGATATGCTGTCGGCAGTATATTGTTGCATCTACACATATATTATCAAGTATATTGATTTTAAAACAAATGAACTATAAACCAGACATTACAAACATGCAGGTACAAACGTTTTGGGACATAGAATGAAAATACTCATAAATTTTGTATTACTAAATTTATTTTGCTAAATTTCGATAAGAATCACGTTGAAATGATAGAGAATCGGAATTGAATGAAAATTACCGGGCTAAAGGTTGCAGCTGGCAACTATACGTACCGATATTATCATGACTGCAGGTTCTTCATAGTGGACAGAAAACAACTATCAAGTGATATAAAATATCTAATTATTCATAAAATTAAGTTTATACTATCAATTAGAAACGTTGCTGAACAACTTGATTTGCCAGAATCAACCGTCTACAATGTAATTTCCAAGTTGAGGCGCACCGGATCAACTTCTCATGCCGTTTGCTCTGGACGTTCTGCAAAGATTTGGGTGAGAACAACGCGGAAGATGATCAGAGAAGTTGATAAAAATCCGCACAATTCGTGGAGAGATCCAGGCTAACTTGGAAAGCAGTGGTGTACAGATGAACGAGACTACAGTTAGTAGGGTGTTAAGTTCTTCTGGGTTTAAGGCATACAAATACTCGTTAGACCCTATATTTTAATTTGCTTATCTCAAAGAAATAAAACAAACTGACTCTATCTATCTTCGTCTACATATTTCTTCACTTCTCTTTCTAATTTACTCTGACCCTAAATATCTCTCTCTAGCAATATTTATCTCTCTTAATGTATCACTGTTTAACTATTAATATTATACTCTTTCTCTAACTTAATGTATATTTTTATCTCCTTAACTCTTTCTCTCTCTCTCTTGAAATTCTCCAAATCTATCTCTATCTCTCTCTTAATCTCTTTAATACTCTTTCTCTAACTTCCTTTAATTTCACACTAACACTCAATTTAGCTTACCTGTTGTAACTCTCTATCTCTAACTGTCTTTAAAAGACTTAAACTCTCTAAATTCTCTAATCTTTATATCTCTTTAACTCTTTTTACTCTCTTTCTCCCTACTAGCTCTTGTTCAAACTGTCTAGCTCTCTCTAACTCTCGATCTTTCTCTAACTATCTTCCTCTCTCCAACACACACATTCTTTCTTCCTTTATTCTCTTTATCTATTTAGGTGCCCGAGTTTTTTCTTGGGTTACTAATTTTTTACTTCAAATAATTTTCAATCGCATGTAACTCTATTTCTCACTATTTCGGGCGGTCGGTTGGTCCTCGCTCCGTTGGTCCCCGTTTTGAATTTTTTGTTTTGCTAATAAAATTGTAACTACTTGGTCGATTCTAACGAAATTCGAAACCTTATGTTGTTTAACATTCTCTTTTGAATGATATAATTGCCAAGGTCCTCCCAAGTTTAGCCCGAGAAATATTTTGTTTTGGAAATAACATCATAGATATTCGGCTGATTCTAACGAAATTTGAAACTCTTATGTTGTTTTACATTCTCTTTCGAATGATACAATGCCTTAAATGCTGCTTTCTCTCAGATCAAAACAAATTAAACTTTTTTTCATGGATGAAAAACATTCTTTTGCTATTTTTTTCAACTCGACAGGAAATTATCAATAGTGAAAGACAACCTAACCGCCTTATTTTTTTATTAGAGTAATTTCTTAGTAGAGGAGAGTTCTACTTTCTCATCTGACGTGAGACTGCCAGGCGAGACACATTCATAAACAAGTTATCGGCTATTTTTCAAAAATTAAAAGGCTGTTTTCTCAACTCAGTCCTTCATCGACCCCAGCTGCTCGTGCGATCTTTCCTAAGAGTAGATTTTCGAGAGCGACTCGTTTTCTTTGTCAACTAGTAGGAACTAGTATCCTAAGTAAGCTTTATTGTGCGATATTTCACTCATTTTGACAAATTACAATGACATGAAATCTCAGATAGTTTCATTACTTTACTTTTTCTCTAATTGCCATACATTGGGAAGGATTTCCAGATCTAAACTCGTCTAGGTATCCTCATGAATGAATAATAAACACAGTAGCAGTCTATTCTACACCTGGGGTAGTGTTGCCATAATTATGTGACGAAATCTTACGTATAAAAAAATTATAATGTTTGCATTTTCTTGTTTTTGGAGGCTTCTTTCCTCAAAATTTTGATTATCTTCTCTTCTATGACCTAAATTTGAGCAATATCAGATGCAAATATCAAAGAATATTCTGTGTAATTTTTATTGGAAATTATAGGATTATTTTTACGATAAAGCTGATATTGGTATGGTCTTGTTCAGGTTTGGACAGTGCCGAAACGTATTCACGAATATAATTATGTAAAAATCAACATCTTATTAACCGTAATTTTTAATTACTTAGACTTCGTACCCAATAAAAGCTTTGGCGTGCCTCGTTAATATGGGATTGAAGGAGAGAGTAGATTGAAATACAAAAAAAAGAATAGAATACGCACATTAGGTTAGATCGACCATGTAATGGGCAGGAGCTCCTGACTCAATGAAAGACTGATGGCATTTGCTGCATTCCTATACAGGAAATAGGTGCTTTTACCCACTATTTTCCCTGATTCTACCCATCGAGCTGGTAACATTTAGCTGCCCTATGTCACTAGCCGATGGTGCTTCTTTTTGTGCTCACCTTTTCATCGGCAGAGTTTTCTAAATTTCAATAACATTGAATTTTGCACTGCTCTTCGCATTATCCTCCTGACCATAGTCTTTATAACATCAGTTGTATACAAGAAAAATTTTTATCTTCGGAACACTTGGCTAATTTCTCATTCAGAAGTGGGAACAATCTCCTTTTGCCAAAGAACACAAAGCAAACAATTTATACTTGATATAGGATAATGAACTCAAATGCCAAAATGCAGAAGACAGCTAATTAGTTGCGATGGAGTTCATTTCCTCTAATTGCCTTGCACAAAAGGTTCGTCATATTTTTTTAGAATTTGTTTTTGGTCGATGCCAATCACATTCGTTAGCCACAAATTAATTCGAAATTTTTCCACTTTGCACAAATAGCTAATACCCAAATAATAAAAATGGACGATTTCGCTTTGCATTGGCATGTGAATGCTTTTCCTATCTAGAGGATAGTTGGAGTAATCTCCCTTCGTTTCAAACGTATGGAATTTAGCAAAAGAGCAGGATGTGGTGAAAAAAAATACGATTGGCAGTGCTTATGAAATGGTATTCGGGATACAGGTCGGATATATCGTTGCTTTTTATTTTAACTACTCTTATTTTAAGTGTTTTGACATGAATGTGATAAAATTAGGTCACTTATGTGCTACGTTTATCACTTTATATACACTTCATTAACAAAAAATATGACTACCAATTGAAACTTTTCGGCCAGATCTCACATGGAAGACGTTTTCTTTTTTGCAAATGTACGTAACTTTTCCTTTCTCTTTTAAACTTTGACCCAAAGATCTAGACTAGGGTCACTCTGACCATTTTAGACCTGTATGACTCAAAAGATTCTGATACAAAAGGATTACTGGAACGTAACCAGTATTGCAAATTACTATTTCTGAAACTGATTGGTAATTAATAGGTAGAAAATGTACGCTCATCAATAGATGATGTTTGCAAAAGTAATTTCCAAACTAAAAGAAAGTTTTATTTCAAGACCACACTATTTACTCCTTTTAGAAGTGAATACCATTAAAAACAAAAAAATAATAGTATTTCATAAAAATCAGCTTTTAAAGATGATTCAGGAGAAATGAAAAATAATATTAATTTGATAATTTGATTATCATTGGAATTATCTGAATAAAAACCTAAAATCTCATCTCAAAATTGGATAAAAATTCTAAAAGCTAGAATCTGGAAACTAAAGATAGTTAAAATATAAAGCAAACAATTGCATTATTCAGGTCAATTTATCGTATTTTTTTAAGTTGCAGTTATTTTTTTTTGGCAAAAATAGAGGAAATTTTAATATAATTGAATTTAGAAGACACAGAACTTAGGTTTCTATTGACATTAACAGATAGGGAATATCATCAAGATTACTCACATAAGATATTTTATAAATATATCAAATTACTATTTCGTATTGTCAACATTTTTTTACTCACCTATATTAGGGTCGCAATACATAAATATCCACTTGTAGACGCTTGATAAATAGTTAAGCTCTACATTATTATAAAGGTTAAATGGGAAAAACAAATCCCAATTCATGACTGAGCGAATGATTAAAGATTTTTTTTAAGATTAGCAATGCATTAATTATCCTTTAATCTGATAGTTCTGTGCTGACCGTTGTTCCGATTAGAAACTTCAGACCAATTTAAAATCAAAGAATTTTAAATTTCATGTGTTACAGCAAAGATGAAGGTATTGTTTCGTATTTTTTGTCCCAAAAAATGCAAAGGAAAAATGATAAACTACTGGGAAGCGAGTCAAAATGACGATTTTACTTTGAGAGGGCATTACACTATTCGACTTGCCAATGAATTTAAAGTGTGTCTTATTATAAAAATGAGACATAAATTATTAAAATGTGAAAGTTTAACTATATAAAACAGAAACTAAGTACAATAGTGAATAGAGATCATTTTAGTAAGAGAAGTTAATAAAAATAGAAGAATGACATGATAAATGTTTCAGATGCGAATCCATAAATGTTGAGGAACGAAGTCATGTAACCAAAAAGTTTCTAAATGTACACACTACTGTACGCAAGACAGCCACTATCAGATCTGTGCTCTGGTACAATTGAATTGGAGAAAAAGGTAAGGACCTTCTACTTAAGTAGTGTGATATTATAGGTTGGTTCTTTAAAAGGGAAATACGTTTGCTAGGTTCATCTCAAGGGTTATTCGAAAGCTAAACACCTCTACAAAAATAAACTTTCATATAATTGATAAGAACAAGGGCACATATAAATATGGAAATCTAAATAATAATCAGTACGACAAAAGAATATTATGAGAGGCAAAAATTTAGGAAACAAGGTCCGGGAAAATATATAAGTGATCCAATAAGTTGGATTAAATGAAAAATTTAGCAAGTCTATTGGCGTTACACCAAATGGGGAATTTTTCTTAGTATTGGAAACGAAGAGGTGGGACTTACGAAGAAAGAACTCCTGGTTACTTCTGGAGGATGAACTGGGGATGTGGAAGACCAATGGCCAGGTCTTTGTCGATGGGGTCTCGATGCGATGGCATCCAGAGAGACTCCGAACTGGGTTGAGATCACTTTAAATAGGAGCCACAGCAATGGGCAAGAGATGTCTTCGCGCACGATAGCCTCCAAATGGGATATCAGAGGCGGCTTAAGCAAACATGAACCTTGATAATCTTGGGCATCGACGAGACGAAGGGAATTAAGCAAGATTCTTAAGGGATATCAGCCTTGGCTTAACCAAACATGAACCTTGATAATCTTGGGGATCGATGAGACTAACGGGGAAATGAGAGCGATTCCCTTCTACCCCAAGAAGATAAAGATGGACACGGCTGCCCTCTAGAAGCGGGACGGCATTATCAAACTGGGGAGAAGACGGTAATAAAGCATTTCATTTTAAACACACCTGCGTTGATTTGTCTTGACCAGAGAAATTATGTGCGATAAGGGCATATTGAGTTTCATGCTTCCACATTAAAGTTGAATTAACCTAATCCCTGAACTGTCCGGGATATTTTGTTTGAGGAAGTGCCAGAACGGCAGTCACGGGATAACAAAATTTTACAGCTACAATGGCAAAGAACTATGTTGATTGATTAAACAGAAACGAGGCTTTATGTTTTACTACAGTAAACTAAAAATAAACTAATAAAATATTTGAGAAGTGAGGTATGAAAAGGAATGGTATTGATTTTATGGAAAAAATCTGATCGATCGATCATTCAGTTTAAGGCGAAAAATTCCAGTATCTTCAACAAAACCAAAGAAAGGCATTTTCCAAAGTTTCGTTCATTAACCTGTCAAAAACTACAGAAAGAATTATGGGTTAGTTTCTCATATCTGCATTGAGCAGTCGCACATTGAAGATTGTACTATGCGACAAGCTAATTAGAAATCAATACTGGAATCACGGTTGTTGGCGGAGTCAAGTCCCAATGAAGCAAAGCAAGTTACGGAAGGATATACAGGAATTCATGTTAATGCATGATGGAACTCCATGGGAGAAAGTTAAAACACAATAACATAACAACACTACCATTTTTTGGAAACAGTACAGATACAAGTATGAACCATATAAAATAGTTGGGTAATTTTAAAGCAAGAAATAGAGAACTATTAAATTGAAAATATTATAAGTATCTTTTATTTTAGTATTAACTTAGAAAATTCTTTAAAAGTGACACTTTACTAACTTTCTCCCACCTATCTGGATGTTTAAAGGGAATAACGGCTCAAATTATGATTCAAAACATCTTTCGGTTATCTTAAAAAACCTCTGCCCTTACGAATGCATAACCCCTTTATATGGTAAAACGTTTTACATACATTGGTTTAACAAATTGCATGGTAAGTAATTCGTGGGAATCTATCAGGGGTATTAACAAGGTCTGGTGGCCAAAAAGTCGCGTGCTCTCACTTAATCTGATTTATTAACTTACGACCTTCAAAACATTCAATAATTTGTGGAGTAACTTTGGGATGACCTCAGCAATTCGTCAGGAAATCTAAAAGAGCATAAAAGTTTCGAATATTTTTAGAATCGGCGAATAGTTATGATGTATTGCCAAAACAAAATAATTCCCGTGCTAATCTTGTGAGAAATTTTCCAATTATTTAAATCGAAAGAGAATGTAAAAGAACATAAGGGTTTCAAACTTTGTTAGAATCAGCTTAATTCTTTTGATGTTATTGCGAAAACTAAATAACTCCTGGGCTAACTTTGGAGGAGTTTGGCAATTACGAGTATATCATTCGAAAGAGGGTGTAAAACAACATAAGGGTTTCAGATTTCGTTAGAATGCGCCGAATATTCATGATGTTATTGTCAAAACAAAATAATTCCCAGACTAACCTTGTGAGGACTTTGACAATCATGTTTATGTATATGTTTCGAAAGATAATGTAAAACAACATAAGAGCTTGAGATTTCGTTAAAATCAGCAGAATAGTTATGATATTATTGTAAAAATAAAATAATTCATGGGCTAACTTTGGGAAGACCTTGAAAATTATATCATTCGAAAGAAAATGTAAAACAACATAAGGGTTTCAGATTTCGTTAGAATCGGTTGAATACTTTTGGTGTTATTGCTAAATAAAATATCTCCTGGGATAAATGTGGTAGGACTTTGGCAATTATATCATTCGAAAGAAAATTAAAACAACATAGCGGTTTCAAACATCGTTAGAATCGACCAAATAGTTACAATGTTATTAAAAACCAGCCAATATAGTGAGATTTAGAGTCGCCCACGACTAAAAATTTATCAGACCACACAACAACATCTGCACAAACAAGGACTGCCTGATATAGGACATTCCAGCCTTTTCCAAAGAGAATGGAAATTTATGTTTGGCCAGAAAGGCCTGACTAACTTACTCATTCGACTATATTAGTTTAGGTTAGCCTTACTCTTTCGATTACTTAAGATTAGGTTAGCCTTACTCATTCAACTACATTAGGTTAGGTTAATCTTACCCATTCGATACATTAGGTTAGTTTATCCTTACTCATTCTCCTCTATTTTTTAAGGGTAAATCTTGCTCGTGCGACTACCATCCTCCGTACGATGGTGCTGTTTGTTGCTCCTGCGCAGTTTTTTTTTCCATCTTTACGACCCAACTGACAGAAATGAGTTTAGAAGAAAGTGGAATTAGAGTTTTGATTTGCTACTGTTATAATTGATTATAATTTAAACTTTCTACAAGAGTTTCGCCATCAACGCTAAGCTGTATTGCCGGCAGCTAAACTGCGTGTACGACAAACTAAAGAAAGAGAATCCTGCTTTGATCAAAGGACGCCATGCATTGTTTCAGCAAGACAATGCGAGGTCACACACTGACAGGCTAACGAGAGAAAGGTTGGCCTATTCTGCTTAATGGCAAACTTCCTCCACGACCAGCTTTTTAGCATTTTTTGATTGAGTGAAGGAAGTTTGTTTACTCTTTTTGGATTGAAAGTCAGCGGACTGGTATCTGAGACAGATTCGAATGCTGGCTCATTGTTGGAAGAAGATCGTAGAGAATGATGAACTTTATTTTGAAGAATAAATGTTAGTGTTGCTCCATAAAATTTTATTGTTTTCTTTTCGCCTTTTAGGTGAGTCCGGACTTTCTACCAAACATATATAAGTAATTTTCTTGAAATATGAGCGTTTAAACAAAGGTTTAAACGAGTATATTGCCTGAAAATGAAATTATTCAGACTACAAAAGCTGCATTATTGCAGGCAGGGTTAACTTAGAATCCTATAGTAAGAAGATCATTTAAGATTAATTTTATTTCCAGTTATTTTTACTAGGTCTAAAACTAAACGCATTTTCTCGTTGGTATCTTCTAATAAATATACACTAGTTTCTTACAGCGATTTTTGCGCAAGGAAACAAAATACTGAGGCAATCCTTGGCATAAAGCTTTGAGAATGCACTCAAAAGGAAAATCGTGATAGTAGGGTATTGAAAACTTACCTTCTTGTGGAAAGATTGCGAACTGAGACTAAACATATCCAAAGAACTGCTATGTCAACTAGTGACTTCTTCATTCGTTAACTACTAATTATTAGACAAAAAGACCTACTGGTTTCTGATTTGCCCAGCAAAAACACATTACCAAAAGCATTATAAAAGTACTCCACTTATTAGGGTTCTTCCTATTGTGGGTAAGCAAACTTCTGAATGCACACAGAGCGCAAAATCTTCAATTAATCACTCAATCTACCTGAAGCATTCATCACTGTAGACACTGAGAAAAAAAGCGAGAGATGGTTTCATAGTGCAACCATAGTGAAACCACAAGGGGTAATACGAGAGGCGGGCAATAAGTTTTGCAATTCGGATATAAGGAAACGAGATATGAGGAAAAGTGTTTTATTATTTTTCAATATAACTACCCTCGACTTCAATGCACTTGCGCCACTTGTGCCTGAGGATTCAAATTCCCGACAACCAGAAATCTACCGACTGCTGTTCAATCCACTCCTAGACGGCGAGCTGGACATCTTCATCGTCCCCAAACTGGCGTCCACGCAGTGCAACCTTGAGCTGGCGGAATAAAAAGTAGTCGCTGGGGACCAGATCTGGACTGCAGTGGGGTGGGGGATTGAGCTCCTTAAATCCGCACTCGCGCAGGGCAGCTTGTGCAACTCTGGCCTTGTGGACTTTTACGACGTTGAAGTCGATCATGGGGCGTGAGGTTTCGTGAGGTTTCTAGGGAGACAACGGGCAGAGACCTTGGTCATGGCTAAATTGTCGTGGATGATGTTGATACAACCTCTATGTGATATTACAAGTTCTCGCTCGATTTATTCGACCTTCACCTGTCGATTTTGGAGGATGATCCTCTCCACACCGGCTACATTGTCCTCGTTGGTAGCGTTTGAAGGGCTTCCTGGACGGGGGTCATCTTCAAGGGACTCACGACCATAGCGGAACTCCCAATTCTAGCGAGCAATGGTGGCATAGGAAGCGGCGGTGTCAGTGTAAACTGCAGCCATGCGTTCATGGATCTCTTTTGCATGCTTGGCTTCCTTGGTCAAATATTTGATCAGTACGCGGTGCTCAACCTTCTCCATTGTTAAAAGATTTGTGACTGACGATCTGCGATCAACTACTGCTTCTTAAATAGACTTGCCAGGAGCGTGCGGCTGCAGGTCCTGACTTGTCATAACTCGTCCTAACACCAGCTACAAACAGCCATCCCCCTTCCTATGTTTTGCCCTACCGATTCGCAAAACTTATTGACCGCCCATCGTATTTCTGCTGCTTCTGGTTGCCCCACGTTTATCTACCCTCCCAGTAAAGGATTCTGGCTCACGGCAGCGAAGCATTCAATTGCCAAACCATATATTAAAGTCATTTTTGCACGGGGTAGTTTCAAAAATTTAACTGACCCTAAACTCACAACTTACTTCAACCAAAATCTCCGGTGAGTGAACTCCATCCATACAAGGACACACTTGCAGGGAGAATCACATTTCTCTTCTTTCACAGTAGCTAATAGTGTACTGTGATCTCCTACATCAACTTTCAGCAGAATTGATGCAATTCTTACGCAGATGAGCTAGTTAGTAAACTCTACATTATCATTGCTGCTTACGAGGATTTTGCTCTGAAACTGAAGGAGGACAACTTTCTGACTCTTCAACCATCTCTATCTGAATATCATTTTCGATCTTCGATGCTCACCGGCTGCATCACCAGCACTATTTCTGTGAACTCTTCTCCAGGGAGTAAGAACTAATAAAATCGCAGCTTCCAACACAAAGTCCAAAATTATGTTTCTCCCAACAACTCTCAATCTGGCAGAAAAAATAGGCCTGCCTTCGGATCTACATTAGCGCATTGCAAGGATAGACTTTCCTCCTTCTATTTGGAGTTTCCAGTGCAAGACTTGCCTTTCCTTGTGGATAGAGGCTAAACTGTAGCCCTTATTCCACTTTATCCCATGACCTCATCGCTATTTGAAAATTTCATGTCAGCTGATTGCTCTCAAATATCAAAAGCTATTTTCCCTTGCACTACATTCTCGTCAGTTCTTCCTTGGGCTAATTTTAATATCAGCCGTACGTCGACCAATCTTATGTGCGTATGTTCTAAAGCATCTTTTTGTGCGCCTTTATTTAAAAGGGCGAGCGGTCGAAGACCCGTCGTGTGGGAGCTACCTTCATAGTGACCCGTTATTTCAAGCCACACAAGTCACTTTGACTGAACTTTTAAGGACTTGACTATACGTTTCCTGGACAATCTTTCATCACCTAATTGACAATATACCTAAATTGGAGGAAATTACTTGAATCTATTTCTGACCTCTCCTGACTTTGAGTATGCGGTTAACCAGTCAAATACCAGCAAGAATACATTCAAACTTATGGTCCGCTCCTGCTCTTCCGACCA
The DNA here is from genome assembly GCA_963969495.1 of Ceratothoa steindachneri. NCBI lineage: Eukaryota > Metazoa > Arthropoda > Malacostraca > Isopoda > Cymothoidae > Ceratothoa > Ceratothoa steindachneri. The sequence continues at coordinate 156,428,351 of OZ018322.1, read as the reverse complement.
TGTCTTTCCCCTATGAAAATCTCAAGGGCGCTTAAGAAGAATTTGCTAGGATGCAAGAAGAAGGCATCATCAGAATATCATAATTCCTATCAACTAAACCACTGCAGTTGTTTCCAAGCAGGAAAGTACTTACATGCAGGTATGTGACTTCCCTTCCTTAAAGCAAGTCACTAAATCAGATAAATATATCTCATTCCTTTCGAACTTCACGTCACTCATTTTAGGTGCAAGTTTTTCTAAACCTTGATCTTCGAAGGGCATTTCATCAAATACTCTTAAACAATCAAGATTACCAAAAACAACTGTGCATACCCCTTTCTGTTCCAATGAGTTTAATTTTATTCCACTTCATCAAAGATCATCAACAAATACATTTGTATAATTCTTAGCTCAAGTACTAGGTAGCATTTCCATGTTTTTTTTCTTTTATAGATAACAAAATAATATAACACTCTACTCAGAAATAATATATTTTATAACTGAAAGAAGTCTTTAAGCGCTTATTTACTTGACAATCACCCTAACAAATGTGATTTTATATATGGTGACAATGCATTACCAAATTCACGTGTTTTAAGTAACATAAACCTTTCATTTAAGGAAGAAAAACACTCGAAAATAATGAAATATCAGGTTTTCTTTCAAACGCTGGCATTGGTAAGAGCAGTAAAATATTAAAACCTATTTTATGAAACATAATCACCAATACACTATCTGAATTGTATCTAAAGACCTAGTTATCACCAAAATATGCTGACACGAAATATTGCGAATATACATATCTTGAAAATAAAATTAAATGAGAGACATATACATACGTATATCGATTTCTTAGATACGAGAAAATGGAAATTTGCTTCGATTTCTTTACTGATGTTCTTTAAAAATATACACATAAAACATTCTGCTTAATCTTAATTACTGATGACGAAATAGTGTCTAATATATGATCCACGAACAAAAAAGCACAAGTATTGAGTAATGAAGCATCATTATACCGGAATCAATAAAAACCTTTTTGAAACTTTTCAAACCAAAGTAATTTTAATCGCATTTTTTAAGTATAAAACTCTTGTTCAGAACAATTTTTTCCGCAAGAAAAAACGTAACATCTGGAAGCTTGCTTGAATATCATCAAGGTTTATCAAACGATATCAGTCCTAAACGAAATAAGTTAGTGGAAATTAAAAAATAGGCTCTTTTTAATCATAATTTTGGTTGTATATAGCTTTAATAGCAATTACTTATTAAAGTGAACTCCCTATAATTACGCATCGCTCATTTTCTCGAAATTTGTCAACGTGGGCAAATTTTTGCTTGCAAATGGAATTATAGTAATCGGAACATTCACAAATCAGTAATACAATGGCTAAGGAGAACATACATAAGCAGATACATATAAAGAGATCTTTGAAGATTTTTAAAAGCGATTTAAACAGGAAATTGATGCACCAAATGAAATATTTTATTTCCTAATTTAATCTTTAATGAAATTCTCATTTCCGAAATTTTCTGATAGAGTGGCAACTTCATAGTAAAACAATATGAGGTCTTTCCGGCAAAGCAAAAAGTATGCAATGCAAGAGGATTTTGTAAAGTAGGTGTCTATGTTAGGTAGGTAAAAGTTGTGTAGATTATACATATATATATATATATATATATATATATATATATATATATATATATATATATATATATATATATATATATGTATATATATATATATATATATATATATATATATATATATATATATATATATATATATATATATTGATATAGGGTCTTTCAATAAGGTCGCTCAATATTTAAATGTAAATAAAACAAGATGGGCTTGATATATGCACTCAATTTATTTTAAATTTGAAAGTATATTTTATGGCAATAAGTGTGAAATATGACGTCGTTCAAATGTCCGCCGCGGCTTTGCTTGGTGGAACGTATTCGAGAGGCCCAATTTTCAATGACTTTGTCGCATAAATCTGGCTGAATTTGCTGGATATTGTTCGTTATGTTGCCTAAGAGGACATCAACTGTTTGCGGATTATTCGCATAGACCTGCAATTTAAGGTGGCCCCAGTGAAAGTAGTCTAATAGCGTTAAATCGCATGATCTTATGGCCAGTTGACGTCGCCACCACGCGAGATTACCCTGCCCTGAAATCGCTGGTGCAAAATGTCTATCGTGAGGTGCGCAGTGTGGCACGTAGCGCTGTCTTCTTGGAGCCAAATGTCGTCAGTATCCATATCAGGCATATAAGCCAGTTGAGCCCACAAGAAGTTGCTTATCATCGATCTGTAGGTCTCGCCGTTGACAGTTATGGAAATCCCATCTTCGTTCTCAAAATAATACGGACCGAAAATCCGCACCAAACAGTGACTTTGTTGGGATGCAATTGGTGCTGGTGTATCTCATGTGGATTGTTTTCGTCCCTAATCCGACAATTTTGCTTGTTTACCATTCTATTCATCCAAAAATGGGTCTCGTGGCTGAAGATGATTTTGGGGGGAAAATTTGGAGCAACTTCACACTGCTCTAGAGCCCAATCAGCGAACACACGGCATTGTCTATCGTCGTTTACCTAAGTTCCTGGGTAAGTTGGATTTTGTATGGAAGCAGACCCAGGTCCCTACGCATAATTCCCCAGACTGAAGTGAGAGAAAGGCCAAGTTCTTGTGAACGACGAGAAATCGACTGCCTTGGATTTCCCCGTACACTCTCATTTACGGCAAGGATGTTTTCAGCAGACCTTGCATTTCGGCGACTTACGAGTGTTGGTTGATTGTTGCTCGACCCTTTTGCCTCGAATTTGGCCAGCAAGCATCGAACAGTGGACTCGGCAGGACGATTATGGCCAAGATAGAAATCCCGTAATGCGCAGAACGTTTGTCGAACGGAGCACTGGAAACCTTATCCAAATAATCACTATTTGAAAGGAGAAGGAATAAAAACGCATTACAAAGAAAAGCATAACGCACTAATTACAAAAGCAACTCTGGTCGAAAACACTACCAGACTCAGAAGAAACCCTGACCTTCGCGGCCTAAAGATTCCGGAGGCTCTTCTCATTAAAGAGATAGACCCCAAACATACCGCCCAACGCACCAGTTTCGAGCGAATATTTCACCTTTTATGCTAAAGGAACATGGTACTCCGACTCTGATGGCTGCGAATGGCCTGGAATCTATCACCTTCCCTTACAACCCACAGGCAGACAAAGTTCTCTTGGCAACATACACCAAGGGAGCACAAACAGAACTAGTCAAGCCAACAAAAAAAGCAAAAACCCACGAGGATATACCTAAAGCGACTGGACATGAGCCTGCAGCCAACCAAACACTGCTGCCTGTCTCGCCCAGGCAAAAAAACAAAAGAGAAAAAAGAAGAACCCGGAAAACAAGAGGAGGAAACAAAGGACTACCGAACAGGAAGAATACGAGTTCGACGGAAGGGATATCAAACTCACCATTGCCCTTAACAAAAATAACACTCTACAAAGAGAGATATCCATCGATAAGGTAGCCTCAGGAGTCAAAAAAGGCCACATCAAGTGGTGCTATGACTCACCCGAAGAAGAAGATTCGGTTAACATAGCCCTAGTAAAATGCAAAGTATGTCTCTACGATGACAACTTCAGACTCTACGAGTCATTGTTCTTCAAAAAGCTACGATCGAGTAGACTCAACAACCAAAAGCCCTCAAGCAGCTCAGACACACACGATGGCATCTAGAAATAGGCTGATTATTCTTGCACACAACATGCATGGGTGGTGGTAAATAAACAGCAGCTGTACAACGTCTACTGAGAAATGTATCCGGACATTCTTCTGTTATCAGAAATTGGAATCAGGGACGACGACAAGCAGAAGATCTTCGGATACAACGTTCTCCAAAGAAATGTCACAGGAGAGAAATTCGACAGAACTATAATAGCGGTTAAGAAAAATCTGCAGTACACACCAGGAAATTCAATGGATGAATCTTTTCTATCGATCATATGAGGTGCTCTCTGAGTGACATCAAATTCGGCGCGAACACCCAGTATTGTTCGCCGAGACCTGAACGCCAGGAACAGAACAGCGGGCTAGGCAAGGACAAACTAAAGAGGCAAGAATCTTGACTTCTTGCTTGGAAGTGCTATCGCTGAGCGCATCGGGCCGGACTTCCCTACATCCTTGTATCCAGGATCGGCTACCAAGCCTGATGTAGTTCTCATGAATTCCGGCTTTTCATTCTACCAGCTCGGCAGTCCAGGACATCTGACACCTCAAGAATCACATTCCCATGTAATTCACCATAGCATCTTTTCCTGCTCCAGTTCATCTTGCTCCACGGAAAGACTTCTCGAAGACCAACTGGGAAGCATACAGGAGAGCATTCCCATCGGACCTGCCTGACCTGGACGGTGCATCTGAGATAGACCTTGACCATGAGATTAGTGCTATTAATGCCTGTATTTCAAACGCAAACGCGATAGCTATCCCGACAACATCTCACAAAATCATACTGCCAACAACCCCTACACAAGACAGAGTGGTGCTCCAACAACACTTCGCTGATGTCTACAGCCTCATCCTCGACATGGGCTACACCAGGCTCATGGATTTCAGACTCGTTCAACACCTCGGGGACAGTTAAACACCACGCTGCCGCATGAAATGAGGGAGCAGAGGAACCGTCTAATTAAAAATTTTGACACTGACAAGAATCCGAAATCTTTTTGGGAAACATTCACCACACTAAAGGAAAACTCCCGTTCCCATGTTCCAACTACAATTTCGCACCAGTTACCACGGCAATCACTCTGAGAGAGAAGGATAGGCTGTTGCGTGTAGCCTGGAAAAAAACGTTTTTAAAATCTCTGATGAAGAAAAGAAAAACTTTGACCTTGGCTTCGAGGATCAAGTTCACAAGTAAATGGAGATGAGGGACGGCAGGTTTGATCCTTATGGTACCTCGTACCTCTACCGTCTGCATGGCAACTGTCAGGAGGGGAACCCCATCACCAGTGCAGAATTGTTGAAAACAATCGCTTCATTTAAGCCTAAAGCCCCAGGCTTCAGCCAAATCACCATCAGTCATCTAAAGGAGGCACTCGAAAGATATCGGACCTGGTTGTCGAACCTACTCAATTCGTCGCTAGCAATGGGATATTCCTTAGATGGCCTAAAAACCTCGAAAAGGGTTTTTATCCCTAAGCCTGGGAAGCTAGTGAACCAGGACATGATCTTCAGACTTATCTCATTGCTGGAGACCATTGGGGAGGTTTGGGGGAAAATTCTCAACAGCAGATTATCAAAACACCTGTCAGAGCACTCTCTATTGAACGAGGAACAGCACGGATTCAGAAGATACCGAAGCACGAAAACAGCCCTATCCCACATGCTTCAGCACGCAGCGGCAGGCTGGCCCAGGTGGTGCTGGATCGCAGTCGTTTCCAGAGAAGTAAAGAAGGCCTTCGACAAAGTTTGGATCGACGGCTTGAAGTACAAAAGTTTGCGACTAAGACTCACCCACCCACTTCCAAAAGATAATCTGTAGCTACTTAACCAACAGGCAAGCTGTTATTGCCTCCAAGAAGTATGCAGGGGAAGGCTTCAAGCTCCTGTCCGGTGCCCCCTCAACGAGGATGCCTCAGCCCAACTCTCCACACCATCTTTGCGAGAGACGTCTCGAAACCAATTGATGAGAAAACTCTCAACGTCCAATATGCGGACGATATTGCCCAAGTTGTGGTTCGGAAAACAAATTCTGCGAGGATGATGGCCAGAGCCACGGCAGCAGAAGGTGAAAGAATCTCCAGGTTCGAGAAACGCTGGAAAATACAGACCAACGTATCCAAATTCTTAGCAACCGCAATAGGTAAACGTCGTTTCGTCCCTCTCAATCTAGAAGACTCCTAAATTGACTACTCACCTCACGAGTTAGTCGTCGGTTACAGATTTGCCAGTACTGGCATGAACAAACACGTCAGCTCCAGGATTGGATACGCCAACACTGAACTTGACAAACTCCTCCGATTCAGAAACCTCAGCACAACCAATAAAAAGCAGTTGTACGCCAGTCTAGTTAGATCAAACCTGGGGTAACCTGCTATTCCACTCAACACAGTGTCAAGGAAAATATGACAAAACTCAAGAGAGTGCAAAATCGTTGCCTTCGGTTTATTACTAACACTAAGTAGTATGAGTATCGGAACTCGAAAATCCTGCATGAAGAAACAGATCTTGAACCACTTAACACATATCTCTATAAAAAAGGTCAAGACATCTGAGGAAGACTAGAGGTTATTCTCCCTATGAAGACTGTAGCGGATCTAGACTCAGAGGTAGAGGGAGGGGTATACAAAAGATACCTCCCCAGCAACAAAATAACTGAACTCGTACCAAAGTACAACTAAAAGCAAAGAAAAAATGCGAAACAATTATAAAAAGATACCCAAATGGGACAAATAAAAAATAACAATAACAAATTCAACATAATTAAAAGATCCCGCAATGGGGCAACATTAACAAATAAGAAAAAAATAAACAAAATAACAAATGAAGATGGCCCGTTCATTGGCCAACCACACCCTTACATATTTGACTATCACTTCCTTCCTTTTCTCACTATTACCTTTCAATCTATATTCTAAACGCCTCTCCCTCTTATTCTATCTTTCTCTTTCAAGATTCAAGATTCCTTTTCATTCTGTCTGTGTAGAATTCTTGGCATAATAACTCTGACAACTACCTCAAAATTCAGCAAAGGAGGGAGCGTTGGGGAAATCCCAAAGACGCCTCCGAGAATTGGTTTCTACATATGAACCAATATTACGAAAGAGATCTATACTCATATCACCATTTACCATCACTAATAATCTTCATCTTTCTTTTTAGTGGCCCCACTTAGGCAGATGACTGCTTAAGTCCCCGGCACCGCCCCCGTGCGTGAACTGCCGTCAGATGTGAGAGAGGATTGCCATTCATGTTTCGTCCCAACTATGCTGGGAAATAGCACGGCCATAATTGGGGGCATTGGAGGAAGCTGGTTTGAGGAGTAGCCCACAGTCGATAACAATGTTAGAAACAATTCCGGATAAGGGAGGTACTGCTACCTCCGATGCTCATCACAGCGAGGCCAATTTTCAGTGCTATAGAGGAACATACAACCGTATCTATGGTTTGGGATGCGGTCGCGACTAAAACACTCTCGGGGGCGGCGTTGTCAATAAGTCTGCCATACAATCACAACCCCGAGACGATCCCCCCGGATTCATCTCATCCATTGCCATCATTCACCCGAAAGGCAAATTCCCTTTTCACCCTGGTGGCGGTTTATTGAGGGGAGGGTGGCTGTTCTCTCAAAAGAAAATTAACATATAATTTCGTAAGAAAATGCCATAAACTTATCATACACATTATCGAGTCCTTAAAGGACATAAATAAGGCCAGGAACAAAACAAAGTACGCTCCCCTCTTCAAGGAGTGTTTACCTTCCATAATGAAGAACCAAAATGCCACGAGGGTCCCACTGAGATACTCAAGCGGCCTTGAAATCCGGACAATAGGAAGGTTTCTGAAACCCATTTCGGGAAATTAAGCATACCTATCCTAAGACTTATAGATACGCCAGCAGGATACATCGCAATATGTGAAAAAGAAGAAGACGTAGAGATACTCACGAAGAAAGAAGGGGTTAAAATCCTAAAGGATATAAACCTACAACTAAGCACCCCTCCTCAGATAAAACCACATAGAAGTGTGGTGAGCAGAAGGCTGAAGCGATGGATCGGCCAGCACAATAAAGATGAGATAAAGCAGGTAATTGAAAGGAACTAGCAATGGGCGAGGGTGGTTGGAATAATTAAATTCAGAAACAAAAGAGACAACACGGACTATCATCACGTGTTTAAATTATCTTCCCAGACATGCAGATGGCGATAAAGGCGGAGTATCTTCAACGCCAAAATAAGTGGTGAGCAAATCGAACAGTAGGAATTCACCCCGGTGCAGATTTGCTTTAGATGCTATAGACTCGAGCAACACACCACGGAGGACTACAAGAAGCAGGAATCGACGTGTTCCAGATACAGCCAAAAAGACCACGGCTGGCGTAAATGCCTAGCAAGAGAAGAGAAGTGCCCAAACTTTGGACAAAGACATGGGGTAATATCGATGTCCTGCCTTAGAAAGAAAGAGATCCTGAGAGAAAGGCGGAAGAAAAAAAAGCAGAAAGGATCAAGAGGGCGAATACCTCTTACGTCCATGAGGCAAAAGCCGTCTCCTCAGGAAATGTAGAAAATGTCACCGCACAGAAAACATATTTGAAGATCGAAAGTGAATGAGAACTCGACCAAATTCTTCACTTGCATATTATATGCTCACGTCGGGAACCTGACGAACCCAGGCTGCTTCGTTAAAGAGCTAAATATTATGCTCAAGAACAATGGTTTAGCAGAAATGTGATTCCCGGAAAACCCTCCATCAGGAAAAGTTCTTCAGATGCAATACCAGCTAAGGGAAGAGGCACCGGCGACTGCCTTCCCAATAAGTCAAGAAGAAAGAGCGGAAAAGAACGCGATCTCGGAACCCACCCCAGCTCTTCAAATTTCCCCAAACAGGGACCCCAGAACTGAGGCCAGAAATAAAAGGGAAAAGAACGAAAAGAAAAAAAAGCAGCCAGGAGGATCAAACAGGCCGAGGAAAACATCTCAAGCTCTACTTATTCCTCTGAAGATGAACAAGAGTACTCCCATTTCCCTAATACCTATGAGAGAGCGAGGAGTAAGAACAAAAGGAAGAGTTCTCGTCAGAACAAAAAATACGATGGAGAAGACATGAAAATCTGGTTCTACAGGAAAGCTGAAACTTCCTTCCCAGATGATCCCAAGATACAGAAGATCATCGAAGGAGTCAAGGCTAGATTTTGAAAATTGAAATATGATTCGCCAGACCAGGAAGTGCTAGTTGACGCAGTGCTCATGGCGGCCGAAATTAAATTGCATAGGGACTCCTGCCTCGCCATAAGCGAAGCAGATTTTTTCCAAATTAGGAACAGTAAAAAGGCAGGTAAAAAAAGGCATATAAAAAACACAAGCACTAGACAACACAAACATGGAAAACACATTAAAAATACTTACAATGAACGTCAATGGATGGGAAGGGAAACACATTCCTTACGGAAACATATTCCGTAAAGTTGATCCCGACCTAATCCTCATCACTGAACACGGTGGGAACACAAATACAAACAGAATAAAGGTACCAAATTAGAAAGTTAGGAACTAAAACCAAAGACATGATCGTTTTGACGGCGCAGCCATCGCGATCCGAAATGACATTTAACACATAACGCTTCCAAACCTAGATGAGTCATTTGTGGCTGTTGAAATACCAACCCTGGTGGGAAACCTAACCGTGGCGGCTGCCTATTAGCCTTCACGTTGCAAATACCTACGGATCCCTAACTTTTACACTCTCTTCGGGCACGGGAAACTTATATTGCTTGGCGGTGATCTAAATGCCAGATGCAGAGCGTCAGGCTACGGAAGCACCAACCAAAGGGGATGAAACATCGAGTTGCTAATCGAAAGAGTCAGACTCCAGAGGGTCGGGCCAGATTTTCCGACCTTGTTAACAGATCGTTCGGCAACTAAACCGGACATTGTGTTAACGAGCAAACACTTCCACTTCAACATCAGCAATGACCCCAGACCAGTGGTACTGAGCGATCACATGCTGATTCTCACCAGAACCTCGCTTTCTCCACTACTCAAGCCCGTTCCACTTAGGAAAAGTTACGCTAAAGCTAACTGGGAACTATATAGAGAGGTACTCAGTACATACCACCCAGCTGCCCTGTGAGACGCTAATCTCGAAGAGATTGATGAGAAGATAAATTAGGGCACCAATCTCCTCATAAAAGCAGACGAGAGATGCGTCCCCAGAATCTCCTATAAAATGCTCCCACATCCTAGGTGGACGAACGAGATGAGAGAAAGCGCCCAGGAACATAGAGAAATATATGAAGAGCTCGGCATGACCGGCACCAATCGGGAAAGGTCAGCCAGAATGGGAAAACTAGGAGAGAAACTAAAAACATAATAATTGAAGAGCAAACAGCAATCTGGAATAACATCATTGGGAGGCTGGACAGGGAGGACAATCCTGTAAGATTTTGGAACAGCATCCGGAGACTTAGGGGATTGCCTCCCAACCTCAGAACCCAAATCAAGGATGGAGACGACATTATGATGAGCTAGAGTCTCTCGAGAGGAAATTTAGAACCTACTGGCAAGAGACTGTCGCTATATCCACTGAGGAAAACGACGACTTCGACCAGGACGTCGAAGACCAATTGCTTGATGACCTTGGCACAGTGATACATAATACGCACCGACACCTGAAAGTATCTTAGGAAAGAGTGATGGTTAACCACGGATGGCCGATAACTAACGAAGAGATCTTGAACATCATAAGATCCTTCAAGCAGAGGGCGCCAGGCCGGTCTGGAATTGCGAAAAACAACCTCGTAAACGCCCCAAAGCAAATTATTCAAGATTTGGCGAACACATTGAACGCTGCCCTGAATACAGGCCACTTTTTTGAAGTGAACAAGATGGCCAAAATCATCTTTATCCTTAAGTGAAACAAGCTCCCAAACCATGTGGCTAACTATCGCCGGATCTCTCATCTTCTTTTCATTATTCGCTGCTCACGACCAGCAATGATCTACCTCACCGGTAAAGGAGGCAAAACCAAGTCAAACACCAAATCAACGCAACCTTAACAATAACGAAGACTTCCATCTGATGATGCCTTAAGAAAGGCGAAAGCTCACGGCCAAAACTTAAATTAGTTGTAAAAAATAAAATGGATGTTCCTCGACTGATCTTTAATCTTCGACCAGATACAAAAACCTGCATTCGCTAGTTGGAACATTCCAAAATAAAATTGCTAAAATCAAAATACAACCTGGACTTTAACAAAACATGTATATATATATATATATATATATATATATATATATATATATATATATATATATATATTTATATATATACTGCACCAAAGTTGTTGGAAGCGGAAAGTTACGTTTTTTTTAATATGTCAGATGCAGCTTGGCTATCAGTACTACACCTAACGCCACTTTTGGTTGTTGACGGAATTTCTACAGCTCAGGAAGCTTAATGAGGAAACTACTTGGAAGTGGTAAGGAGGATGGGTATCATGTCCAAATCTGGTCGCGTTAAGGATGACGGCACATCCTTGAAGAAGTTTTTTTTTCTCTTGAACAATATGTCTTGATTAACCACTCTTGATAAAGAAATCTTGAACTATGTAATGAAATTGTGTTGAACGTAAATTGCTCTTTAGATAAAAGAGAGAACTAGCTAGAGCTTAGTCTCGAAAATAGACAACTCTCACGCTCTTTCCATTATTCAGCAAGCAATCATTTTACATATAATGAATTGATTGATTTCAAATCATAAAATGATCGAGTAATCATGGTATATCATAATTTTAGAATAAAATATTCCGTTTTCCAATAGATATATCGGGCATAAATGTGAAGATTTCCACCAGTTAATTCACGGAAGCCAATAACTCTCATTCTGATTCTAATTCAAGATTTCCCGAACTGTGCTAAGTGTGAAAACGACAAGATTCATTTTGATAAATGTACAATTTCTTTTAACCTATAAGCCTGCAAAACAGCAAAGCTAGATCCTTCATGATCCTTAATATTTAATTTCTCTCAATATCACCCTAAAAATCACATCATGTTTCAGAAATATCACGTCATTACAATGATATGATATAAGATTACTAATGCGAAACAGAGAATTTTGGCGACCATCTAGGAAGAAATATTACGGTATCTTCCTTTTAGCTTTATTAAATCAATTTTAATTTAAATCTTTGATAATTCTTCTATTGGCGTTGTGTATTTTTTAGGCAAGCTGTATGTATGGTAGAGTTAAAATCTCATCTACTGTTGCTTGATATATAGTTTTAACTCTGCCATACATACATACAGCTTGCCTAAAAAATACACAACGCCACATAAGTAGAATGCTTAAAATTGGAGTGAAAATATTAAAAGTTTGGCGTTACCAAAGAAACATTTTTAGCACAGATTCATAAAAAATAAATTTACTAATTGAAAACAAAGGCAATGTAGGCAATGTGTCCATCTAACTCACCCTTTTTCTAATAATATCTCCAGTCGATATACCCATCCTTAAGTTTTCAGCTTCGCAAGTTACAATTAGCCCCGAAATTCATGCCTCTGCTTGGAATGACCACTTAGACGATTGTGAGAAGGACAGATATTACCTAGTAAAATTAATTACTCCTGTTACCTATAAGAATTCGAGTATCAATTTGATTTTCATTATAACCCTATGTTCTTAGTTGCATTCTGCTTATGAATGATAAATATAAGATCTCAGTCAACAACTGACGTACACCAATAGACTCAACAACGCGAGGGTTGTTCGATAAGAATTCAGTCATTTACTGAATATATTTTGTTAACAGTTTAAGTTAGATTAAAATAAATTATATACGAGAGGTGATCAATAAGTTTTACAATTCGGATATAAGGAAACGAGATATGAGGAAAAGTGTCCTCACTCGCTTGTGTAACTCTGGCCTTGTGGACTTTGACGACGTTCAAGTCGATCATGGGGCGTGAAGTTTCTAGGGACCCAACGGGTCCCTAGATGTTGATAACACTTCCATGTGATATTCCAAGTACTCGCTCGATTTCTTCGACCTTCACCCGTTGATTTTCGAGGATCATCCTCTCCACACGGGCCACATTGTGCTCGTTGGTCACGTCTGACGGGCGTCCTGGACGGGGGTCATCTTCAAGGAACTCACGACCATGGCGGAACTCCCTATTTCAGCGAGCAATGGTTGCATAGGAAGGGGAGGTGTCAGTGTCCATTGCAACCATGCATTCTTGCCTTCCGTGGTAAAAAATTTGATCACTGCGCGGTGCTCAACCTTCTCCATTGTTGAAAAATTTGTGACTGAAGATCTCCGATCAGCTACTGCTTCTTAAATAGACGAGGCAGGAGCGTGCAGTTGCAGTTCCTGACTTGTCATAACTTGTCCTAACACCCCCACAAACAGCCATCCCCCTTCCTATGTTTTGCCCTACCGATTCGCAAAACTTATTGACCGCCCATCGTATATATATATAATTAGGTAAGAGGCCATGTTCTATTCATGCACTGTTGAAATCCAAAACAATGGCAATGTTATTAATTTTAACTTGTATTCTCTTTATTTTTCTTACAAGTTGTGGACTTTCATTGAGGCGAAAATAACATTCGCAAAGACATTTTATTCCGAAACGATTTTGGACCGTGGTAGGTCATCTTAAGAATGGAATGATCAATGATCAACGATCGTAAAAGATAGAAGGCGTGGGGATAGTATGTAGACAATAGGTAGAAAAAGTAGTATTTTAGTAAGAATATACATATGTATGCTAGGTTTTGTGGCTACCTCAATTGTTTTAAGTTTTAATATCGTTCAGTTACTTATTTTAATGAGTCAGCATTCAAGCCTTTGTCATAGATGACAAAGTTCTTGTTGGTGATGCAATACTTGTTGCACTTCCGTTCTTTATTGTCTTTCATTTTTCACTTTTAGTCCGGTTGCTATACGTAGAACTTTGTATATTTTTCTTGATTTATTACTTATTTTTCATTCATTATTATAATTTTTATTTCTTAACTTTAATTTGTCCACTTCTGATCTTTTTTTTATTTTGTCCACTTCGGATTTTTTATTTTTGTTTATTGATTTATTCTTTTAATGAGTTTGTCTTCTTTGGATCTTTAATTATTTAGTTTTTACTTTTTAGTCGCGTGCGGGTTAGGACACGAACGACTACATCTCTATATCGATCGGTCGGTCCGTTTTGCCGTTTTTTTTTTGTTCTTTGTAATAACATCATAACTATTCCGCCGATTTGTTTTACATTCTCTTTCGAATGATATAATTGCCAAAGTTTTCCCAAGGTTAGCCTGGGAATTATTTTGTTTTGGCACTAACATAATAACTATTCGGCCGATACTCTGCTAGACTAGACTAGGCTATAATATGCTATAATCTGCTAGGCAAGCATAGAATAGGCTAGACTATGCTAGGCTATTATAGGCTATTCTACGCTAAGCTATGCTAAGATATAATGTACAAGGGTAAGATATACTATGCTAATTTAGGCTATAAAATACTATGCTAGGATAGCATATAGTATGTTAGGCTAGACAATACTAAGCTATGATTGACTAGGGTATAAGAGGAGAGTATAGTCTATACTTGTCTAGGATAGTTAATGCTAGGCTAGGTTATACTATGTTCGGCTATGCTAAGCTATACTAAGCTAGTAGGGCTATGCTATGCTATGATAGGGTAGGCTAAAGTATAATAGGCTAGAGAGGGCTATGATCTGCTATCCTCTGCTATGCTATGCTAGGTAATAGTATGTTAGGATACGATAGGCTAGCGAACCAAGGCTATAATAGGCTAAGCTATGCAATGCTATTCTAGTATAGGGTATGGTATGTTATACTAGTCTAGGATATACTAGGCTAGGCTATAATATGATACGCTTGGATATATTATGTTAGGTTTGGTCATAAATCAGAGAAGTGAGGGCACGCGACTTTTTGGTCAGCAGACCTAGATTCCTAACACGTTTGTCCAATTCAGGTCTTTTATTCTTAACTTGTTTTTTAGGGTTTTTTTTCATATGCCGTTTATTCTCTTGTAATTTTCATCAATAAATATAGTAAGTCTCTTGTACGGTTTGCAGTTGACTGCTTTTGAATGCTCGCTTAAATCTCAAATCTCGTAAGTCTTCATTTGGTAGTCGAATTCCGTGAAGCACATCTTCAGGCTTGTTTCGATATATGTATCTTAGGCCATAAAATTCGCTCTGCAATCCAGGGTAACGTTGAGAGGTTTGATATCTGCTGCTTCATGTAACACCTCTGTTGGTATGTGGTCCTAGAAGGTAACGTTGGCAATGAACCTTATTGCATTGTTTTGAAGAACTTGTGCTTTCTTAACAGCAGTTTTGCTCAGGTTATGGTGGTGTATGATGGGGTATAGGAGGATCGGAGTTACTAAAAACATGTATATTTTCCTCTTGTTGCGTAGTGAAAGTTGTTTGAAGCGGTACAGAGCCTGTGACGTTCTCGGGGGCAGCGGCGTTGTACCCGTCTGAAGTTAATTTCATGCCAAACCCGGCCTTCTCTTGAGTAATCGTAAAATTCGTCCGGTACCAGCACGTCCGCATCTTTTGACGTTCCATAGGTATAATCTTGAATTATTGACATTGGTCTTAATTTTGTTCATTTTTTTCGAAGTTATTGATGTTTTCGATTCCCCTGCTTGTCCTGTTTGCAACATCAAAAGGTTTTTCATATATGCTGGTGATAACCTGCGATGTCATTTGCCAGTGGGACGTACTGAGCAAGGTCTTGTTCGGGGTAAAGCAGGTCGCTGGTATACACTGCATTTAATTTTAAGCTGAGACAACCGCCCCTGTGGCACACCTTCCTCCAGGTTGAATGGTACCCCTTCGATACCATTGACTCTTACAACTTCTCCTTGATCTTCCAGGTAGTCGCAAGTTATTCTCAGCCTCAGTAGCCACACTTTGTCAAAGGCTGAGGCAACATCTCGCCGAATGACGTCAACATTGCCATTTCTGGCCTTGCCAATAGCATTCATTTAGGTCATTAAGGCTAGAGCCGTCTCAGTACCAGGTTTCTTCCGGAAGCTTTGTTGTTGGTTATTATAAAGACTGTTAGTTTCTATGTAGGTCCTCAGTCTGTTGTTGAAGAGTTTTTCTAGTAATTTGACCAAGAATTCCAGCAGAGAAATTAGTCTATAGCTACTAATCTCCTGTTTCGGCCTGCCAGGCTTTGGCATGAATATCATACGGGCTCCTTTAAACCGGTAAATAATGTACATTGAGGCAGGCATTAAATACCTTTAATAGAGCTCCGTTGAGGTTGTGAGGAGCGTTTGATAGATGCCTTTTCTTGATTCCAGTTATCTCCGGTGCCTTTTGCTTAAAGCGATTAAGGGCACCTTCATATTCTCTATGGGAGAAGGGCCTTCCCTATTCTCCAGCAAGATGTGTGTCATCCACGAAATGATGCGGTGTGACATCAGCACCCAGCTCTTGAATTCTTAAAAGAACTTGCTCGTACCTTTCATCAAAGAGTTCATTCTCCTCATCACTTATAAGAAAACGACTTTGCCACTATCTCCTGAATTCACGTTCAATATCTTGGTCTTCCGTGATTTCCACGCCATCGCCATTTATTTTTACGCGACTCTTGAGGGGAGTACCGCGCAATCGCTTAAGTTTACTCTAGAATTTTCTAGGGTCTCTTTCTGCATCAATTTTAGCTATCATTTCATCCCACTAGTCTCTTGATTTCTCCATTATGAGATGTTTGATCTTATTCATCAGATCCCTAGTTCCTGGTATCGACGCGCCGTGATCCCATATATGTTTAGAAAGTAGAGAGTTTCTTCCAGCTGATCCATATTTTCTTGAATTTTAAGGTCCCACCTTGGAGCCGGTAATATTTTGTGTTCCGGCCAAAAGACATCTAAGTGGTCAGCTTCTAAGATATTTGAGGTAAGGTGGTCGTGTATTTCGTCGATTTCTTAGTCAAGCACCTTCTAGCTGGTCAATCTGCACATGATGCAAATGTTCACGTTATGTTTCCTAGCTGGATTTCGACAAGCAGCTGCGTTTGGTAATTTGTACTTGGATCGGGGAGTTGTAGATTTTGGTGATCATACTAATATGGTCTGATGGGCCAGAAAGGGTCACTTATTTCAGAGGCAAGATCCGATTCGTTAACACTATATTCGATGTGGTCGACGTTCTTTCCCTATGGAAAGTGGCTAAGTCGGGTTCTTCTCTCTGTACTATGTCTCTCTTAATTAAAAGGCTTAGGTGCTAGCTCCGTTGAATTCTGTAGTATAGCCGGCTTCCCTCAAGCGGACGTTTAAATCTCCGATCAAGATGTTGAGGATTCCCTCCTGAAGAGCTGCAAGAAATTTAGGATCGGAAGATATTGACTCATGGGTAGTTGGCATCCGACAGCAACCACCATGTCATCATACGTCATATAGATCTTTATTGCTAGATAAGATTCTTCCAAATCATGCAACTCATTAAACTTGATCCCCCTTCTGATGGCAATGGCTACTTCATCGTACCTCGCTTTCAACTAGCTAGCCATCAACACTTCATAGTTAAATATTTTTACATACTAGTTTTCGTCGTTTAAGCCATGATCCGATATGAGTACAATGTTGGGATCTACAGATCTTCTGAATTCGTTATATTTTCTCCTTTTGGCGTGCCTACCGTTTACGTTGAGCACAAGCTCTTTAAACTCCTGATGTATTTAGTACAGGTAGCCATGTTTAATTTTTTATGAGCCTGTTTTAATTTTGTTCCTCTTTTCCTGGCTAGGGATTTTACCCTTTCCAATCTTTTCTTCCTAAATTGTTCCTAGTTAAGGTTAAAGCACGATTCTTGACAGATTTGAATTAGGCTTCGACTAAATGCTTTCAACAAATCTTCCTCCGCGATGCCAGTGTCGAAATTCCATTTGTATTTTCCTTTTCTGACTCCTTCAATCAAATCAGCAACCTAGGATTTTCTCGGTCTAGGTGCAGATGGAGAGTTATAGATCTTCTTGCATAAGTTAGAGAATTTTGGAATAGTATAGCGGGCGTAGCAGTTTCTGTTGCCTCTACCTCAATTTCAATATCCGTGGGTGCAACAACTTCTCCTAGCAGGTCGCTCGTCCTCACTTGAGAGTCATTCTCTTCGGTGTGTTCTTGCGCGCGTAAGTGAGTGTCGCGAGAGGCCGAGCGAGATGTCGGCACCGTTTGCTTTATGCTTTTTATTTAGGCTTGGAAAATGTCACCTGACGGTGGGTTGTCAGGAAACCAGATTGGTTAGAGACCATTGTGGACCAATATTTTATTATGCTATGTAGCATGACTTCGCGGGTTCATAATGTTAGTGAAATGGGCATGTAAAATACACATTATAAGGTCGGGTTTCATATTTAGGACGATTCGCAGCATGGTCTTCTCCTAGTCGGTCCTTACCGTCACTGGTGCATAGGTAATTGTAGCCCTTTTATTTTTTTCGTCAATCATTGACTTATTCTTTTCCGGATTCATGCAATCTCCCCAGGTGTAGCTGGATTCTACGCACTCAGAACATACCTTTCCTTCAACTTGGAACTCTTGAGTAGCATACTTCTCCATGACATAGTACGAGAAACAAATCTGTAACGGGACAAGCACTTTTTGTTCGATACTGCTGGCGGAGACATTTTGAGTTGAACATAACCAACCTTTTTCAGCTGCCTATGCGTCCATCTTAGTCGTTTGGAATGTCATCTTGAACAAGGCTGTATGTGTTCTTCGCCTTCGCGAGTTTTAAATTTGCATGCATCATAGGTTCTTTACCCAAGCGTGTTTATGTTCAGTTTCCTTTTTAATTTCATCAGCAGAGTGAGTACCAATGTTGGGGTCGATACGCCGATATATAATTGATTTAGTTGCTGATAAGTGCGGAGGAACCTTAGGTATGAGGCAGATTTCTTAGAGGTTTGTTCGTGACCTTCCGCTGAGCAATTTGTCTAGATTCTGATTCGAGCGATAAAATGCCATGTACCCGTAGGCCTGATCTTTAAGCTTGCAAAGCGCGATTCCTAGCTTGGAGTAAACTGCTTCAAACACTTCTTTGCCTGTGGGCTTATTACATGACTCCTTGACCCAGAGCAGGAAAGGTTTCTCGCCATTAGGGTCGTCCGTGACAGCGCCAACTGGAAGAGTTCTTATTTTCAACCTAGTAGGTCCTTATCGCGATGGCGTGTATCTGAATATCCTCTGGTGCACCCTTCCTGAGCTACCTAAATAAACTGTCCGGCAGGGTTTTCCAACCAGCACGAAACAATCCGAGGCAGATTGGGGCCCTTTTCTTCACGCCCCCTGCAAGGCTTCCTTCCCGGTTTCGGGATGTCAGAGACAGGCGGCTTCTTCAGACTTTGAGCAGCAGAAATGTTATAAGAACCACAGATGTGCTCCTGTAATGGAAACAGGCAGATATGCGGGGAGTTTTGCGAAGCTTCCGAATTTCCTCGTAGGCGCTCTCTATCGCGTGAGAGCGCGGATGGCCGTGTGAAAGACAGTCGATTTCAACTGGATCCAAAATCGGCTCTCTTCAAATTCCAGCTATCCTATTATTTTTCTCTTCATTTTTACTTTATTTTATTTTTCGTATCATTATCATTTATACTATGGTAGATCGCCTGCAGCTGGCTACTTTTCGAGGCTTGTTAAAAGTGTAGGTCGGGTAAGTCTTCTTCAAGTTTTATTTGTTGGTTAATTTCTTCTGGTAAATATTGAACTATCTTTTGACATATTTCCCATGCCCGTTTGTGCAGGGTAATATTTATTAGTTCAATATCAATAATTTCGTGAAGTAGTGTCGATGGAATCCGGTCCTTGAATCATGAAGGGAAATAGCACTAGTGGTCTCACCAGTAGCATATATAGTTTCTTTTTGTTTCGTGGTAAAAGCAGTCTGAAAAAGAACAGCGAATCTAACGTCCTCCTGGTCGCATTAATTTGTTCCCTGTAGTGCGCAGCAGATCCGTTTCATGTGACTTTGAGACCAAGTAATCTGCAATCGCTGGAGTGTGCGTAATGTTTGTCTTATACGAGAATTTCTGCTGTTTTTCCTCGTTCCATCGGGATCATTCTGAATTTGTTGATATTTGTTCCGATCGTGTTTTCTTTCTCGTGCCTTTTTAGATTCTTAATTTTTCCTCTCGTGCGGTTGGCCACATCTCTGCGATGCGATAGCTACTGTTAACAACCTGTGTTATATCGTCTGCCAGTTGAATATATTGCGCTGATTCGTAATTGGGTTGAGGCAGGTCACTCGTGTATATCTCATACAAGGCAGGAATAAGGCATCCTCCTTGTGGCACCCGTGTCGCCATATCAAACAGCTTCCCATTAATGTCTTTAATTTTTAAGATTGACTGACGTTCTTCTAATTAATCACAGAGTATTCTTACTATAACTTACTCAATCACGAGATCACTGATTTTCATTTTAAGTGCCATAACCATACCTTATTAAATAGTGAGGACACGTCACGAAGCACCAGGTCTACATTGCAGTCTTTTGCATAGGCGATAGCAATTCTTTCTGTAAAGAGTGTTAGTGCCATTTCGATGCTAAGCTTTCATGTGAACCCATGGTGTTGATTCTTATACAACCAATTAGAATTTACCTAATTCCTTAGACAGTTGACAAGGAGTTTTTCGAAGAGTTTGTCCATGAACTCCAAGAGTGAAATAGGCCTATATCTGCTAATGCCTTTCTCTGGTTTATCAGGTTTCAGCAGGAAAATTATTTTACTTAGCACGTTTGAACTGGTCGGGGAAATAACCGGCATTAAATCAAGCGTTAAAGAGCTCCAATAGGGCCTCGTTGATATTCTCGGGAGCGTTCTGTATGTGCATCTTCGCAATGCCGGTTATTCCCGGTGCTATTTGTTTAAAACTCTTTAAGGCAGCCTCATACTCCTTATAGGTGAATGGCCTCCCTTCCTCTTGTGCAACACGATTCTATCTACATTTTGGAGCGGCGTGAGCTCATCACATATCTCTTTAATATTTCTAAGTACATCCTACTCATATCTTTCATACAAGTTCTCATTTTCTTCATCGTGTATTCGAAATCACTTCCACCAATACTCCCTGAAGTTACATTCGATTTCAGGGGACTCAGCAATTTCGATGCTGTTAACTTTGATGGTGATTCTATTCCTAAGGAAAATGCCTTTTAGCCTTTTTAACCGGATCAGAAATTTCTTGGGTTCCCTTTCAGTGTTGACTTCATCGACGATATTGTGCCATATTATCGCTTAATTGCTTCCTGATAGGTTTCTTAGTTATCTTAATTCCCTGTAATGATGTGCTATGTTTTTATAGATATTTATTTCGTTGATGAGGAGCTCCAGTTGATGCATTTTGTCTAGTATATTTGTGGCACACCTTAGGGGTGGGAGTACTTTCCATTCTGTCCAGGTGATACTTATGCCGCCGGCTTCCATGATCATTGTTACTAGGTGAGTAAGCTGTTCGTCGATGTTTTCAAGCGTAGCACCTTCCATCTGACCTATCTCCCTGCTCTGTAGATAATCCTTGTATGCATTCCAGTTCGCTTTAGGATTCGTTGGTACTATATCAGGTGTAGTTGAAGACCTTAGTAGGTCTAGCGAATTCTCAGCACCGTTGTACGCGGTGGTATATCCAGCTTATTTACACCAGACATTTAGATCTTCTATAAGATGGTTGATGCTTATCTTCTAAACAGTCTTATAATGTTGGGAATTGGTAAGTATGGGCGCCATTATGTCTGGTATCCAACTGCCACCACAATATCGTCGTAAGTCATACTGATCTTGATAGCTAAGAAAGATTCATTTAGGTTTTGTATTTCCTGGAATCTAATTCCTTCTCTGATCACGATGGCCAGTCCGGCATACCTTTCTTTCGAGTGCCTTACCATTAGAACCATGCATTGTATATTTTATATGCTCTCTATCTCCGCCCAACCATGTTCAGATATTAGTATGTTGTCTGGGAATACTGATCATATAATCTCTTTGACCTAGACGGAGAAGATTTTCAGGTTTTTTATAATATATCTGACGTTGGTATCCAAGTTTATTTCTTATTTGGTTGTTTGCTCTTTGCTCCTTTTTCTCTTGCTAGATATCTCACCCTCCCCAACCTTTTCTTCTTAAATTGATCTTAGCTTAAGTTGAAGCATGATTCAGGGCAAATCTCAACTAGTTCTTGCCTAATTTTCTGGGGAACATCTTCATTAATATCGGCATTAAACTCCCACTTGTATTTAACTGTGACTATGTCCTCACTGATGTACTCAGTGTTGGCACTTTTAAAATTAGTGCTAACGGTGATCCATATATCCTCACGCATAGTTCTGGGGTTGTATAACTTGGTGCGTTGGACGTTGTGGGTCCCATTAGGTCTGGCGCATTGATTGCGGGCGTGTGGCTTATGTCCATTTGAGAGTCAGTTCTTTCTGCAGTTTTAGGTTTGTTTAGCCGTGGGTCTTGAAAGGCAGAGCGGGACCTTGGAACGTCTCGAGTCATTCACTTGATTTGGGCGTGAAATAATTCGGCAGATACTGGGTTGTTTGGGAGCCACATCGACTTGAGGCCATTGTGGACCAGCATTTTATTAAGTTCGGTTGCGTAGCTGCTAGACTTGGGGGCATTGGTGAAATGGGTGCAGTGGATGCACATTATCAGTTCAGGTCTATATTCTGGTCTATCTGGAGCATAGTCTTTTCTTACTCGGTTCTCTTCGACACCTGTGCATACGTGGTATTAGCTCTTTTATTTCTCTCATCAATGTCTTTTTTTTATTGGGCAAGCCTTTGATACCGTACATGCCGCATTTGAGACATTTATTATTCGGGTTTGCGCATTTCCTCCACATATGAGTGTTCTGCACACTCCAAGTACACTTTTCCCTCGAGCTTACACTCTTTGGTAGGATGCTTCTCCATAGCATAGCACGATAAGCAAATTTGCAGTAGGACGAATACATAACGCTCTATACAGCTGGTAGAGAATTTTGAGTTAAACAAGACCAGCCCATTTTCAGATGCCTTCGCAGCCATTTCTGTTGTCTGGAAAGTCACCTTAAACACATGGGTATATTCCTTGCCCATTCCTGTTTGACTTCATTTTCCTTTTGAATTTCCTCTGCTGTGTGCATTATGATGTAGAGGTTGGTTCGTCGACGTATAATCGATCATTTCGAATGTTACATGCAGAAGGAATCTCGGGATGAGTCAAATTTCTTCAAGTTTTTGTCTAGAACTTTCGCTCAGCAGATAATTATCAATGTCTTGATTTGTGTGACAAAAAGCCAAGTAGCCATATGCAGAGCACGATTCCAAAGTTGGAGTAGACCATTTGAAAGACCTTTTCGAGCGCAGGCTTTTGGCAACGATCCTCTACCCAGAGCAGAATACGCTTCTCGCTGTTGGGGTCATCCATGAAGGCCTCAACCGCGGTGACTCCTTTCTTCCTTCGTAGCAGGCCCTTATCGCATCGTAGACGCGTGTACCTAAATGTTCCCTGGTATACCCTTCTCTGCCCAGCCTAAATAAGATATTTACCAGAGTCCTCTTTTCTGCCCTGATAACCCCACCCCAGAATGGGGCCCCATTCTTCGCCCCCCTGTAGTTCTTTATTCCAAGGTTCAGACACCTCAGAGACAGAAAGCATATAAAGACCTTAAAGTGGCAGAAAGGTTATCTGAACCAGAGATGTGCTGCTGTGGGAGCAGAAGAAGTTGTCTAGACGAGTTCCGCGCCTTCGATTCATTCCGTCGATTCACGCGCGCGGGTAATGGTCAGTGAGGATACTCCAAAAGATCGTAGCTGGACACAAGCGTATATCTAGAATTCCGGGTTTTATCTTAACCTACGATTCGCAGTGTTAATATCAGAAGACATGTAGTAGGACTTATTTGCGGGTGTCCCTATTTACTAATGCAGATCAATTCTTTCCAGCAAAGGCAGTCATGGATGGAATAATTGAGATTGTGATATTTAAAGATAGAAATTGGTGTGAAGATAGTTAAAAGAAAAATAGATATAAGTATGTGTAATAAAGAGAGAGATAAATATGTGCCTGGGTGCCTGGCAAACTCAGTAGTCATGATTTTTTATGATAGATTTTGTGTTAAAACGATTTAGCGGTCAAGCCTTTGTTTACTTAAATACAGCAGTTGTGTTATTTTTTGATAACTTGCTAATGCATTTTTTCTTCTTTGGATTCTTTCCTTGTGTTTTAATGCTTTAATAAATTTTAATTAATGTGTCCACTTTGGATCTTTGACGGCACTTCACTCGAAGAGTGCTTTTCTACACTTACCTAGATGATTTACAAAGTCTTGCACATAAACTCATCGTCCCTTTGGATCAAAGACATTCCAAGAAATTCCACCACACACAGGGACCGTCAACGACTGAAGTCGCTATTCTTACCGGAAGATTCCCGTGCACGCGCGCGCGCGCGTGTGTCCTTAAGCGCGGTATCCCCACTGAAGCCGCGACTTGAAGTCACTCTTTTTATACCTGCAGCAGCACACCTCGTGTTTGTATAACTTCTCTTCCAGTGAAAGCCTGTAGAGACCACCAGTTTCTGACGTGTTTGAACCCCGGAAAGAAGCCCTGTAGGGGGCGCGAAGAAGGGTGCCCCATTATGAGGAGGAATTTTCAAGACCGGCAGTTGGGCCCTGAGAGACAGTTATCTTAGGTAGTGCAGAGAAGGAAAACCGAGAACAGTAATAGGGACATTTCTACGATAAGGATCCTGACAGGCTCCGCGAAGATAACAAACAACGGGCCGTCATGGACGACCCCCGGGGTGAAAAATATGTAGATCCCGCTGTGGCTCAAAGAGCGTTGTGCCAAACCTTCGAGGGAGAGAGTATTTGAAATCATTTTCTCTACGTTGTGAGTTGCATTATGCTGACTTGTAGACCACACCTATGGCAACTTTGCAATATGCGACAGCAATTAAGACGTGGATAAATTACTTAGCGAGAAATCGTGCACCAAGTTTAAAATATTAATCTTCTTCCCAAAATTCTGGCTAACGTCTCTGATCAGAGATCAATAATATGCTGGCATTTAGACCCATTGTTTGGCTCACACAGTGCGAGTGAAATTATGAAGGAGATCGAAGATAAAC
Source organism: Ceratothoa steindachneri (assembly GCA_963969495.1). NCBI lineage: Eukaryota > Metazoa > Arthropoda > Malacostraca > Isopoda > Cymothoidae > Ceratothoa > Ceratothoa steindachneri. The sequence goes on along the minus strand of OZ018322.1, from coordinate 156,403,475 downwards.
AGAGCTGTGCAAAGGTAGATGAGATGTACAAATTCAAATACAGGAATGGAGAAGAAAATACGCACTTATTCAAGGCAACCTTCCAAAAAACTAAGATGGCTGCTAAAGCATCTGAAGGAGTCTTCATATTGTTTCGCCCGAAAGCTTTAGCTGCATGCATCGAGATAGAAACCTTGGTCTCTGTGCAGGCGTGTTTTTTCATGCTACACCTTAGAAAAGCACTCTACTAAAAAATTTAAATTCAAAGGTAAAGTTTGCTCTGAATGCGCTGGAACTGAACGCAAATGAAAGCATGCACAAGCACAGGAACCAAATCATACCTTAATTGCGAAGGACCTCATAGTACACTCTCAATGTCATGTCCCACTAAGAAGAATCTTGTGAGTGAGAAGAAGAAGAACATACTGAAAGAGAAAAATAGGAAGGCAAACACTAGCCCTGCACAGGCAACTAGAACACCGGAAAAGGAAAAAAACAATCCTCCAACTAGACTCCTTCATGAAACTTGACCTGGTAATGTGTATAATGCATGCACAATTTGTAAATATGGCCAAGCCTAGGAGCTACGCAACGGAGCTAAAAAAGATGCTTATACAAAACGGGATGAAACCTATGTGGTTTCCCGACAATACCCGTCAGGATACATGTACCAAGCAAAAACAGAAAGCAAACCAATAACTGCACTAAGAAGTCGTTCTAGCACTAGGGACCCACGCCTGAACAAATCAGCATCGACCGAGACAACAATGGACATGGAAACGAACCAATTGCCACAGAGCCAACAAAAAAAAGGTAAGAGAACCCAAACAAACTACGACAGCGCAAAAGTCCACCGATCTCAGCATGAAGATATACACTTCATCATCGGCCCCACTACCGAGGCTAGCAAACTCAAAAAAGATCATCGATGGCATGGTAAAAGGCAAATACAAGTGAGAATATGACTGTGACGCTCAAGATGATGAAATTGTTACAGCATCGAAATATGTCTTGAATCGTGCCACAACCTATCCCACGACCAGTTTAAAAAAAAACCTTCAAGAAGAGCGAGGTCACAAGAGTGAAAAGAACAAGAAAAAGTTAAACTCATTCAGAAAGACTAAAATGGCAGATGTGAAGTTATATTAACAAAATAAAAATCTCCAACGCTTATAATAACATCATTCGCGAAATAGATCCGGATGTGTTCTTGATATCGGAGCCCGGCATAAACACAACCCAGCAATATATCAAGATATACAACTACACAACGATCACGAATAGTCATACCAACGAGAGAAACGATGGGGTAGCGATTGCAATACGAAAAGGGATCAAATTTAAAGAGATCCCAAACCTAGAGGAGTCTTACTTTGCAGTGAAATAAGTACGACAATAGATGACTAAATAATAGCGGTGAGGTACCAACCCCCAAGACGCCCGTATCTTCCCATCGCCAATTTCATACGGCTCTTCAGAAGGGACAGTTCCGCTATCTTTATTGGTGACCTTAATGCGCGCTGCCATGTAACAGGGTATATAACGAATTTTAACGGTAGCGGAGCCTCCCTAAGCCTCCTTATAAATCGCGAAATAGTACAGAGATCAAGCTCAGACTTCGCCACCTACCTAATAATGAGGATTGCAACAACCCCTGACATCGTTCTCACAAACTCAAATTTTATCTTGAATTACTCAACTGTGCCAGGGCCATACACTCCATCGGATCATATTAGTATGGTCACAAACACTTTAACCTCTTCCATTCATGTAAAGATACCCGCCCGCAAATGCCTTCCTAAGGCTAACTGAAATATCTACAGAAGATCACTCCAAGATTATCAAATTGGGCAACTAGATAGATCCACATTAGAAGACCTCGATCGCCAGTTTAAAACACTAATGTCCATGATAGCGGAAGCGGAAAGAGTGGCCATTCCTTGGGTAGAATATAAGACGCTTCTGGCACTAAGGTGGGACGTAAAAATCCAACAACGAATGGATAGACTGGATGGAAATTAATACTTTCAATTACACAGTCCAAAGATATCAGAAACTAAGTAACCTCCACATGGAACTTAAACACCTAAGTTGTGAAAAATCTAAAGAGCACTGTGACGATATTATCGACAAAATGGATGACGAGATCGATCCTAGAAAATTCTGGAAACAAAGGAAAAAGCTGATTGGAACTCTTCTCACCAAAACCAACATCAAAATCTCTGTCGACGGGAGAAATATCACTGATGATCATACAATAAAACAACTATTCGGAAATCACTAAAAAGGAAATTCAACGTCACAGAAGAGGAGAATAAAGATTTTGATAGCGATTATGAAGAGGAAGTACTAACGCGGTTAAAGGAACGGGGATAGCATTAACACACATCACTACGTGGATAGCACCCGGCAAGGAAGGGAAGAAGGAAGAGTGTTTACACACCGGGAGTACGAGACAGCATTGAAAAGCTTCAAGCAAAAAGCCCCTGGCATCTCAGGTATTACCAAGCCTTACCTGATGAACACCCCTGCTAACATCAACGAGGCACTTCTAAAACTTTCCAATGCGTGCCTGAACTTGGGATACTTTCCCGACCTGCTAAAAAGGGCATGTATGATATTTTTCCTGAAACCGGGAAAACCTAAAACGGACATTAAAAGCTAAAGACCTATATCCCTAATATAGTTTATAGGGAAACTATTCGAGAAATTACTTAACGATAGACTGAGGGACTTCTTGGACAGGAGGGACCATTACAATGTCCAACAACAAGGTTTCCGCATAAACCTTGGTACAGAGACCGCCCTTACACTGATAACTGGAAACATTGCAATGGCAAAAGCAGATAAAAAAAGGGTCGACGTCGTACTTAGAGACGTGCACCGGCGTTCGATAATGTATGGATACCTGACATGAAGAAGAAGCTATGCGACTTGGGCATGGAGATCAACATAACCAAGCTACTATGCGACTACCTATAGGACCGCAAGTCCTTAATTAAAATAAACAACCTTGAGGGGAAACTCTTTCTACTGATGGCTGGTGAACCCCTTTGTGGTAGGCCAGCCCACATAATAACATACCTCCTCGAATCATACTTACGCTCACTAAGTACTACTGGCGGATGATATCACGCAGATAGTCACCAGCGATTATCAAAACCCAGTAGACGTCCCAAACAAAACAGTCGGGAAAATAGATAACCTGAACAGGTTCAAAAACAGGAATAAATCAGCACAAACGTGGAAAAGTTCAGAGTGATCCCTATCGGAAGATGAAAGACGGACGACATATTGGTACGCGGCGAATTCGATTTCTACTCCCTCGAAGGCCGAGCCCTCGGACTCAAGATCACGGCAAGGGGTACGGCGAGCATAGTAATGAAAAGATCGCTCAAGCCAGAAGGAACTTACAGCGTCTATATCGCTTTAAGAACCTATCGTATAGGAATAAAAGAAAACTATATATGGCAATGGTCAGACCATGTTTATTGTATCCCGCCATCCCTCTTCATCTTGTAAGCAAGAATCAAATAAAGAAAGCGCAAATAGTCCAGAACAAAGCTATACGTTTTATAAATAACGTGAGCCTTTGGGATCCGATCCCGTCTATTGAACTGCATAAGACCACTGAAATTGACGCATTTTAGGTGACTTTATATGAAAAAGCGAAGTTTTATGTGGAGAAAGATATACTCATATATCCCCGAAAGGATACTTCAAGACCTAAGATTACTCGAATACAAAAACCGGCGAAGAAACTATCGGCAAGGATTTCACAGCAGCCAACTGCTGAGCGGGAGGCTGCTGTACCTATATACAGATAGCCAAATACCGGAAAAACAGAAACGTTATTATTGGAAACCCAATAAAAGGAAGTTATACGATCTTAATCTGTGACTTAATCTAAATCAAAAATAGAACAATAGATCTGTAGTGGACATTTATTTTTTTAAATAAATAAATAAATAAATAAATAAATAAACTTAGATAAATAAATAAATACGCATAAACGGACATCAAACTATTAGAATAATCTCTATGAATAACATAAAATAAAATAAACGAAAAAAAGGTTTGAATTATCTTTTAATAAGCAAATAAAAATACAAAAAGAGGCCTCATTTGAAGATACTGCCACACGTACTGGCAAATCACCTTTCTACTATATTAACCCTTTTTCTACCTATACTATCTCCTACTAAAATAGACCTTTTTCCTATCTTTTAATATCCTGTGAATCCTGCCGTATTAGCGGTAATCATCAAGGAAACACCAAGTTGTCGGAAGTATGGTTTCTGGCTGAAGTTGCACGTTAATTGTCGCTTTCTTCATTTGAATTATGAAGGCTTCGGCCAGTCGCAATCTTATGCGGTCTTGGAGTCTTAGGGGGATGGAGGTGGTGTTATTCACTCTTTCACGGGTTAAGGTAGTGCCATGAGATTGGCTGTTTTTAATTGCTTCTTCTGGATTTTGCTCGTCGGAGGGAGAAAGCTGTTTTTCATAATGCAATTACTTGCTTTCTTTGTCTTTTAATATATTATCATATTAATATATTTATAAGGCTCGCTGGATTTGGATCCCCGTCTACATACACCGAAGAAATATACTATCGACCCTTATTACAAGGTGTCCTAAAATGCACCTTTTGATCACTCCACTCCTGACTCCACTTTTGTCGTAGTATAAGTTGTGGTACGTGATTTACTTCTTTGATGAAGTAGGCTTTGTTCTAAGAGTGCTACTTTTGTTTTGTTTTTGTTTTTTTAAGGAAGAGCCGCTTCAAACACGTAAGGGATATAGGGAAACACACAAGAATTATGCCAAAATAAACATATATTTTAAATTTAACACTTAACTATAAAAACAAACAATAATCCCATTTATATTTTCATCCTAAGCTAAACTAGACTCTCCCGGTTGGCAAATCGGCCTTTTACAATGTTTTCAATGACAAAAATAAATAAATAGGCTACACGTAAGCAGAACATTTGCCGACTAGTATTTTTATCGTGACCCTTTTTAATTAGCGTTAATCATTACAGTAAAGTACTCTCTTTTACTGGGGTTTACTTCTATAAGATCGTGCAACTTACTAACCTCATACTATCGCAATATGAATATATAAATGTTCTTGCTAACTCACATGACAGATGGGATCAGAGGTTGCCGGATGACACTAGAGGGCTTATCTCGCGCTTTAAAGGGTTGCCGTGGCCGATGATTTAATTTCGAAGAGATAAAAGGCGGAAGAGAGGTGAGGAGGGAGATCAACTTCTTATTGTAAATTTGCCTCGGGTTACGTTAAGAAGACGGAGAGAGTTACGTTGCTCTTTGCTCCAAGAGTCCTCTTCTAAATGATCTTGACGCCTCTTGGTATCTGATTTTTTCAACGTGGAGTGTCCAACTAGATTTGGGGGTATTCGGTGAGATTTTTACCGTAATTAAAGAACGGAACCTCGGAGGGGCTGAGTTCTTCTCCTCTCACACTTACGGAGCTTGAGATGTCAGAGTCATCGCGTGTGAGCGAGTTTACTTTTATCCAGTCAGACTTCTTCTAAGTCTGTAAAAGATTCTTCGGTATGACACCGATACAAAACTTAACGATTTATGTTAATTCGGCCCGGGACGGGGGGATCGATAAATTCAATCTGATCCTATCGTTTCTCACGGAAATCGTCTTGTATAGCTGAAGGATCGATCTTCACGAACTGAACTTTCTTCTTTTTTATCGAATTCTAATCTATTCTCTTTCTTTCCAGGGCTCATTTATAGGCGGACCACCGCATCATCTAAGGGGAAAGGAGCGAGGCTACAGAGGGGAGCGCGAATGGTCTGTTCGCATCTGGTGAGAGCGAGAAGTGCAGAGGTTGGCCCTGAGGTGCCCAAGTTGTCTTGCTAATTAGAGAGTCTCTCAACCGCCACACTCCTTGGCGTGCCTTTTGAATAGCACCGCCTTTCTTGTGACATAACCACGGGTTTATGGATCTCTTAGATAATTGGATCGTTAGAGCGTCGTTTGAGGGCCTTATGTGGTCGCCTTAAAACAGATGTTTGCTCCAAATACCAAAGGGGCGGGGAGATGAAACAGGGTAGGCAGTTATTGTTATGTGCCGGCTACCGTTCCCACGATTCTCCTCATGGGGCTCGCTCTTCGGCTTTCTCCCCAAGGGGAGCAGGGACTTCAAGGTATGTGTCCTCCTAGCCCTCTGGGATGCTTTATGTAGCCATTTCTCTACACAAGGCTATTGTGAAGACGAAGAGGCTTTCAGTCCTATTTTACATCAAAAGCTCACAACACGCTCGGTAATAAGATAGAAACTTCAATCTGAAAAGACCTACAAACTTTAAAATGAGAGAAACGACAGTGAATTTTACTTCAATTTTGGACTTTAAACCTTAAAAATTATTGGCATGTTTCGAGTGTGTCAGAATGTTTGTTGCGTGAAAAGGGAACCCAGTACTTTCTGTAATTTGTTAATTTTACACTAAAGGCATGGAAATACTTTATCAAGTGGTTGTATTCTCATTGGCGACATCATAGGATTCATAGCTTGAATATCCTGAGAATTATATCGAACTCTCAAATAAATGTTCTAAATGTAAAACTGAATAGTTTTTTTTTATTTTGCCACGCAAATAAGACATTGAAACTAGAACTTAAACAAACGCCTGAATCTTCCGTATGTCTCTTTTACTGCGGATGCCGTTAAAGAAGGGTAATTTTTCCGTGTCTACCACTGACATGAGAATCGAAGTAAATGCTAATTTCCTTAAAAACGTGAGGGTGTGGAAACTCTACCTCAAATCCATTTGCAACGCTTCTTAGCATCTGAAAGAAATTTACTTGGACGTGAAGATATGCTTACTTGTCAAATGGAACGTCGAGTGAGCGCTGAAGAAACTAATCATTCTCTTGAGAGTTTTCAATCACCTCTTTTCCGAAGCTCTACTCTAAAGATTACATAGAGAAATTATAGCAGGAAAAGAAGGGATTCTGTAATAAATAAACATTAACCATTATACTTGATTAATAATTGCATCTATCATTTTTCTGATATTAACAAGATAGATTTCACGTGCTGCAGTCAATTATTGAATGCCCCAGCAGTTTTATTGGCCTCGACATCGACATATGTTCCCGTGGAACTCAATCTGATCGAAGTCGACCTCCGGCGAAATTTAAATAGAAGGAAAAGTGTGATTTGGGTACCTTTCATCAATTTTTTAAAAACAGGGCAGCACATTTTCATCGCAAAGAGGGGATGTTACAGAACACTGATGTCTGAGAAAAGTATACACAGGAACAAATAAAGCATTGTCTCAAAAAGGAAAAAACAACGGAAAAATGGAAAAGACACGATCCGCAGCTCTGCCTATTTTTCTCTGGATTCTCGGAAATTTTATAGAAGAAATTCGAATCAGGATTTAAGTTTTGTCCTTGAAATAGGCACAAGAGAGACTATAGTGTATGTACTCTTCTCGTAAGTAGAATTCGAGAGCAAGTTAGCTTCCAAATAAGCCAACGACGTAGTTACCATCAGGAATTATATGAAAAGTTTACGATTAGCCAACAAATTCTATTTTTTTAAACGAAGGAAGGTGCGAGACTGGCTTTAAAGAAGCTGGAATTCCTCGTCAGAGTAAACTTCAATGTATCGTTCGAACACTACCTAGTCTTGGATAATGTTGATGTCTCCCAAACTACTTTACGACTCCCACCTTTGTGGAGGATGAAAATAAGATTAATATACCTAGATCATATTCTATCCCTCATTTATAGGCTAATTCTTTAAAAATTCAAGCTGCTCAGTTGTTGGCTGCGCTATTTAAACTTTCGAAATTCAGTTAAAGAATGGAAAAAGCAGGCATTGTGTACTTTTAATAGAATAGTAGTTGATTAGGTTAAAATTCATTATAACACAAATACAATTTCGTAAATCTCAAATACACAAGGGGTTCTATCTTTAAAACTATGCTCACTGATGATATTTTTAACTTCCGGAACTTAATAATAATGTATTTGTTATTTTATCGAAAACATATTATTTTGATAACTTCGAATCTTTCTGCGTCATTTTGGACCTAGTTCCTTTGACTTTTGCCCTGATACTTTCACCAAGGTCTGTGTTTTGGAGCTCTAGAAGCAATTTGCAGATGCGTGTTTTGGCAATATTCAAACAATACCGTGTTTTTTTTTAATCTATAGGCTAACTGCGCATGCGTTTTCTGCCTTCCTAAACAATCACACGATTCGTTGTATTTTCGTTTATTCCGGACAATTCGCGGGTCTCCTTGTTTTTAGTTTCTTTGCTATAATGGAGTGTGCCGGCTGTGATATATCGCAATACCAACTCATACGGAAAACATTTTGATGATGTTGTCAGACGTATATAGGGTGAAGATTCGTTTTAACGAATCTTAACCGGAAAATGTTCATTTTGAGGGAAAATAGCGTAAAGTAGGCGGCGCTATTATCGTCTTAAATTACCAGGTTAGTTCGGGTCTGGATCTTTTAAATTAATTTATAACTGTGTTTGTCCTATGCAGTTTTATGTATACTTTTCTGATCTGAAGCTCGTTTTTGCTGGAAATAGATACTTTTCCTAGTATGGACTTTGGTAGATTATGGGCAAAGTATGTATTTCCGCGAAAACCGAATGTCAGATCTGAAAAGTACATATTAATCTGTATAAGAAAAACCCATTTTTAAATTACAGTGCACAATTGTGTTAAAACAAATATTTATCGTTAATTACGTGTATCCGGGAAAATTTTAGCTCAATGAAAGTATCCGATTCGCAAGTCAGTTACCAAAATGTTAGGCCTGAAGGGATCCATATTAGTGGGATCCTTTCTCATCTGACAGGCAAAAGATGTTCATGGACACGCGCATCGTTACAAGAATTTATACTGAGCGCTGAAGAAAAAAGCCTAGCACCTATTTTCATATATGAATCTCGTTGCAATCGTTCGCTAAACTAATGTTAGACCCCCCAAAATTAATGAACTTTGAAGTGCCACGATAGAGACTTCTCTTCACTGCCATAAAATTTGATATTCGAATATAGGGAATACCCATCTTTATTGATAACGAGAGTTTGGCTTTCCGCGGAAAAGGCACAAATGGCTTCAAATGGAGCAGGTACCATCCAGGCGAAGTTACCCAGAGATCCTTTCTTAGTCAAATGTGATCTAGAACATTATAGTGGGCCTTGTCATATCGATTCCGTCCTCATAACTTACTGAATTTGACGATCCAATTGTTAGGGCCTAGTATTCACTGACTTCCTCTAGGAAATATCAAATAAATGTTGTAAGAATAATACAGTTTTTCGAAATTCAGTTCTTAAGTATAGGGATCTATGAATTGTCAGGAAGACCATTAATCTTTAAATCAGAGATGTATCTGCCAATTTCCCAGTAGACTTCCATGGGAGAACAGTAAAACTGTAGGCCTTTTTTCAATTAAAATATAAGTTAATTTATAGTAACGCAACGTTTCCTTTTGACAAATTTCTTCTTTTAGGGAACCTAACGAATACAAATGCACATTGTCCCATTTTGTCCTTTTCCGATGAACATTTCTGAGCCCTTATGTTTCAGTCTCGTTAAAATCGTTATGGTAGACCGCTATTTGGTGCCATTTGCTCTTCGGAACTCCTCCTAATTGTGGAAGACTTCTGTTTGATTTATTCTAGAGATTCTTCCTTGTAGCACCCATCATTGGAAGTCTATTCTTTTTATTGCTTTTAATGATATTTCCCTCGGCACTCCGTTAAACTCGTATGTAGAGGGAAGAATATTATATGAAAAACGCATTAAATTACTCAATACCGATGAGAGTTCGACCAAAGAAAAACAAAGAAAGGTTTGTCTGGTCTATCCCTTCATCCACTCTCTCCCGCTCATATAAACTATTTTTTCGCGTGTTTGCCTTGATGATCAGCTGCCTCAAATCTCAAAAATATGATGGGCAGACTAAATACAAAAGGGCACCTGTGTGAGGTTTTCCATCTACAGAATAAACGAAATATACCCCAGCTCCCAGTTGAATAAGTGGGAGCCCAACTTACCGACTCTGTTGCAGCAACCGAGATCTGTAGTTAGCTTGTCAGACAAGAAGTCAATGAAGCACACCGCAATGAGGAATACAGATATAGAGAATGTTTCTTTAAATCTGTGATTGTTGAATGAACTTTTATAAGAAATTTCCAGGCCTTAATGTTGAAACCGCAAACCGTATCTTATCAGGTCCTTGATAGTATATAGAAATACGGGGTATGTTTTAATTATAGTGTTGGTGACTCTTGCCTACTTATATTGCGCCTGACTAAGGTCTGTCCTTTGGGTAGGCAGCCTTGATCAATTTTCTAACCCGACCGCTTTCTGCCAGAAACCCACCACTTGGTGTATCTGCAAGTTTTATCTAACTTGTGCTTTTGGGTGGTATTTCGGTTAAGCCAGGGCGGTATTAGTATGTTTTAGTTTTTCATGGTTAGCTACCGGAGTCTTGTGTCTTCTTGGTCGATATATGTTCATAGTATGAATATAAGAAGATTGTTTGGACAAAAAAATTGCATGATATAATGTGCTACGAGGGGCGGTCAATAAGTTTTGCAATTCGGATATAAGGAAACAAGATATGAGGAAAAGTGTTTTAATATTTTTCAATATAACTACCCTCGACTTCAATGCACTTGCGCTACTTGTCGCTGAGGCTTCGAATTCCCGACAACCAGAAATCTCCCGACTGCTGTTCAATCCACTCCTGGACGGCGAGCTGGACATCTTCACCGTCCCTAAACCGGCGTTCACGCAGTGCAGCCTTGAGCTGGCGGAATAAAAAAAGGTTACTAGGGATCCTAGTGATGGGCCCACGATTCATCACCTGTGACTATTCATGACTCGAATCCCGCCGGGTCTTGTTTATACAGGAGCAGCAGCTCCTCCGAACTTTGACGACGTTTAAGTCGATCATGGGGCGTGAGGTTTCTAGGGACCCAACGGGCAGAGACCTTGGTCATGGCCAAATTGTCGTGGATTATGTTGATAACACTTCCATGTGATATTCCAAGTTCTCGCTCGATTTCTTTGACCTTCACCCGTCGATTTTCGAGGATCATCCTCTCCACACAAACCACATTGTTCTCGTTGATCACGTCTGGCGGGCGTCTTGGACCGGGGTCATCTTCAAGGGACTCACGAAAATGGCGGAACTCCCTATTCCAGCGAGCAATGATTGCATAGTAAGGGGTGGTGTCGGTGTACACTGCAACCATGCGTTCATGGATCTCTTTTGCATTTTTGCCTTCCTTGGTTAAAAATTGGATCACTGCGCGGTGCTCAACCTTCTCCATTGTTGAAAAATTTGTGACTGACGATCTGCGATCAGCTACTGCTTCTTAAATAAACGAGGCAGTAGCGTGCGGCTGCAGGCCTTAAATTGTCATAACTCGTCCTAACATCCCCACAAACAGCCATCCCCCTTCCTCCGTTTTGCCCTACCGAAGCGCAAAACTTATTGACCACCCCTCGTATATGTGTATTAATAAAAGAAGGGGTAAGGTGGCTTGGTTTCGGATAGGTTGGCTTTACGATATAATCTCTCTCGCATATGTCCTTTGAGTTTTAAACTTGTTTTGTAGTGAATGATAAGGGCACTGCATATAATGACATGTGTGCCTTGGGATTTCGCGTACTGTCAAATAGTTTTACTATCAACGGAGGTAGAGATAGGTATCTATAAACCCGCCATTTGTTTGATTGTATTCGGTTTATTGGGATGTTGCAAGTGAGTCCCATGGCGAGGGTGAAGCTATGTTTTATTTTATGTTGGTGCGGAGATGGGTGAATGCGTTATTGGTTGCCTAAGCTGTCGCAACATAGGAGATTGAGCTACGTGTGTACTGAATTTATATGTGGACGAAGGAATCTTTAGTCTGCCCGAATGTGGTTCCCATGTTAGAACAGTCTTTTCCTTTTTGTGAATTTGTTTGTTGTCAAAGTTATTCCTGTATCCAGTGGGACGGCAAGGATGGTTGATTTAATTTAAGGGATTAGACTGCTTGTTAGTGGGTGTGAAGAGAGAAAAAAGGGACTTCAAAATTAAGATATTTATTAGTTAGAGATGCAAATGATTATCCAATTCAGAACAACAGTTTCTATTGGTTTGGGCTGTATTGGTCAAATTTAAATAACACCATAGCCTAAGAGCGATCCTTGCGCATGTTGAGGCCCCGAAGCGCGCAGTTTTCCATATATATAAGCAGTATGTTTTTTCTTGTCGTATCTGCCTCTTGTCTTGCAGGCCTTGTGACAACTCGATTGAGCCTCTCTAGTGGCAGGTAATTGAAGCAAACGGGAGGCGGAAACACTACATTAGATAGCCATTGATTGAAGAGTCCATTTTATGTTGGGAGAGAACCGCATGAATAAGAGTGGAGAAAATAGAATTTTAATGCGCAAGTGATATAAAATCAAGAAAATAAGGAGCGAAGACGCGAGCGAAGGAAAAACACGTGAATGTTTGAGAAAGAATAGAGTGCGAATGCCAGGTTCTTGCTTTCTTTATTCTGACTACTTATTACTAAGTTAAAATTAAGTAACAAATAACAACGAAGGAAACTCCACTAGGAAGTTTGCTAGGAGAAATAGGTAAAGAAAGTGGAGAAAGTAGAGAGAGAGAAAATATGTAGAAAATATATAGCCGAAGATCCATGCGTTTATCCAGATGTTAGCTGCAGCATAGTTGCCCTGATGACACCTTACACCTTCTTACTTCGTCCTTCGATTCTGAAGAGGAATTCATGAGGAAAATCTCCAAGGTGTTTCTAAGAAGTTTTACACATATTTTTTCGAAGGAACTCGAATTACAAATAAAAAAATATTATGCTGAATTATAAAAAAATAAATAAGAAAGGATCATTAAGAATTTTAGTTTAGCAAAGATTGGGAAGAAATATGAACATATGCAGCCAGACATTACAACATAAACTTCATTAAAAAAAAAGTCGAAAGTGCAAACTAGCCTTTACCTAGGTTATCATTAATAATAAGTAATCAACCAAAAACGTAAAATTTAGCACGAATATTATTTTATAACAAATGAAAGATTGAAGAAGAAAATTCTATCATTTAAAAGGAGACAAGTGAAACTCATTTGATACATCTCCTATATCTATCATTTAGGCGGACTTTTTCCATCGTAAGCAAATTTACGTGCTCCGTATTCAGTGACATTTCGACTCAACGACACGCAAGGGAGAAGCTCTGGTGTGAACAAGATTCAAATTACAAATTCTTGAACCAAATATTGGAAAGAAAATGTTTTACTCAATGTATTATTAAAAGAGTGAATAACTAGGGCGTAGAGTTATTTATGGTGGGTTCTTTGGCAGGGAAAAAGAGAAAAAGAAGAATTGGCATTGTGGATGGCACATTAGAATAAAATTATTTAAATCCATGAAGTATACCTGTTTGTTGCATTCAAGGCCCAGAACAAGGACTTAGGACGCAATGCTACCATTTATTTCACTACTTTTTCAAAACAAATCTCAATTTCTATTTAATTATGCTGATCGCTTACAGATTTAAACAAGGTCTGCCGACTAAAAATCGCGTCCTCTTGCTTATTCTGATTTATGACATTACGACCTTCAAAACATTCAATAATTCTCGGACTAAAATTGGGAGGGCCTTGGCAATCATATCATTCGAATGTGAGTGTAAAAGAACATAAGGGTTTCAAATTTCGTTATAATCGGCTGAATAATATTGAAGGTATTACCAAATAATTCTCCAGCTAACCTTGGGACGACCTTGGCAATTATATCAGTCAAACGTGATGTAAAATAATATAAGGGTTTCAGATAGTTATGATGTTATTACCAAATAATTCCCCGGCTGATCTTGCGATAAATTTGGCAATTATATCCTTCAAGTGAAAATATACAACAACATAAGGGTTTCAAATTTCGTTAGAATTGGCCGAATAGTTACAATGTTATTACCAAAACAAAAAAATCAAACCGGGGACCAACAGACAGAGTGAGATATAGAGTCGCCTGCGACTACACTCCCACACGACGAAAAATAGGTTTAAGTTGAAAGTGATTCGGTGAAAAACAAATTTGCTGAAATTTCGATGCCACCATTTCCTCTTATTTATTATTATCAATATTTTTATCCAGGCTCCTTTGTTCAAAACCCAAGGAGATCATATTGCCCCAAAATTCCAGAATATATACAGAGAATGAGGAATAAAAGATATACGTAGAGCCAACACAAACAAAGCATGCACATATACACACGAATGAGACTCCTTTTATTTAATAATCAAACCAGGCAATGGCTTCGCTACTCCACACTACGAAAGAGGGGGGAGCTTGCGCTTCGCTACTAATATTAAAATTTCAAATCTAAATAAAAAGCAACCATGGTTAAATTTTATAAATTTTCTGAACTTCACCATTTGTAATTCTTTGAGTTTTGAAAAATCCACAAAATTTCGATACTTATATTTATTTCTGAACTTCACCATTTTGTTGTTTGATATTATAAAAGAATTCTTATAAATAACTTTGATAAAAAACATCAGTCATAACCAAACTAAGATCAAATTATTATTCAAATTTAAAAAAAATCCCCTTCTTAAATTATAGAGTTAGTGATGATGACGAGGATGATTATCCATTACAAGAAAACTAATCATTTAGGCAAAATTAAGTGTTGTATTATTAAAAAAACAAAATTCTACTAATAATTTTTTGGAAGAGCTAAAACCTCATTCAAGAATTCTGTATCTAAAAATCGCTTTGCAGAGAAAATTGGTCACATCAACAGGAAGAGAAGGTAGCAATTGATGCTGGTGCAGTTCCTAGTAATAAGACGCGTGAAAGGCTTTTTGAAATTAAACTGCGAGAACTTCACAAAAAAGTTCAGCAAATTCTAGGAAAGGAGACGGTTTTCTTTCCATTGGGACGCAATGGACATTATACTCTAGAAAATTCTCATATCATAGCAAAAGAAATATAAATCGCTGGGGGCATGGTTCCCTCTATATTTCTATGTGAGAATTAGTATAATTTTCTTTTAAGGAAACAATCTAAACACGCCTCTTAATCCTTTGGAATAATTATTTTTTTAGCGATTCATATCTATAAAATGAAAAAAAGACCGCCATAATATAGGTGCTACGACCTTGTACGTTCCTCAAATAGTGAATAGAAAAAAATACTCGTATTAAAAGTCTAGAGCAGGTATATTTTCATTAATCTGAAAACAAGATATTGAGAATATCATAAAAAGAAGGCAATCCCCAAAATCACATTGATTTGATTTTATTTTATATAAGTCTAATTTATTTTTTGATGTCAATATACAGTCTTTTGTTTGTAATTATATATATCTTCAAACTTTTTAAAATTTATATTTAAGTACCTCTGTGGCCCGGTGAATATACTTAAATTTCCAATTTGGCCCGTTGGGAAAAAAGGTTGGACAACCCTGGTCTAGAGGAACACTTAATTAGGCATGGGAAGCATCTTCATATTTTCCGCAGCCATTTACCGTTTTTTTTTCTTCAAGATTCTCAAAGAGCAGCTCTGATTAGAGCCAGGTAGAATATATACTATAGAGCATAAAGCCTTCTTCATTGGTATCTAGGAAATTGATACCTTGAGATCTCTTTAGCTTTCCCATTCCCTAAACCATCAAAGTGTCTAAAAACCAGCAGAATACAATTCGCAGGTCTCCAATTGCAAGACACCCAATAAGTCATAGAGCCTGTGGATGAATAAGATCTTTTAACTGAAGAAATTTGAGGCATAAGAGTACGCTGTTAAATTAATGTGTTTTGAGGAATGAGTTTTATTAAAACCATCCATAGGCTTCCGTGTAGAGTGAAAGCAATGAAAACAAAACAGAGTTGTAACAACCAACGACAATAGGGATACCCTAATTGAGGGTTTTTCTAGTAGCTGAGTCATGTCTCCTGGTAGTATATGAATATTATTGACTAGAGAAGAGTCACCTGCAGTTCTACTTGCCAAGGGATGAGGAACAAAGCACGTTGTAGTCGTTGCTCAAATGTTGATATGTTAAACCCTTCTCACTACATCGTAAGTTAAGCCACTTAAAATAGTAAGTAGAGCTTATGATAGCTCATAAGTGATATAATAAATATCAAGAGTAAAAACTGTACTTCTCATCATTTTAGGCATGAAATCCTCTTCTTCGTTCCCCTCTTCCAACTCCTTCTTCATAATCCCTTCGATGATCTGCTCGACTATCGATTAGAACATCCAACATAAATATAGGGAGGTTTTGCCACAGCTCCATAATGTAGAGGGACTTCGTGATAGCGTGTCGCTTGCGGCATCCATATAGAAGAAAATGTACTGATATAATGTCCTATGAGGTAAAGCCTCCTACAAACCGCATGCACTTATTATGTATAAAAGACTTTAGCCTGGAGAGTAATTTCATATCCTATTAAGCAAAGGACCTGGGTTTCCTGATCGGTTCAGAATTAAAATCAATTAATTAAGAACTTGCCGACCACCTTGAATTCAATAAGATAAAAGTTGGTCAAAAAGATAAAAAAAAATGGCTTCTTGGCCTGCTGAAACCTAGCAAGCTATACAAACTCTTCCATAACTATGCTAAAGGATTTCAACTATTAATGACAGAGAGAGAGAGATAACCAGAAAAAAAATCAATACATGTTCTGAAATATGTAAATACCTTGGGTATATAGAAATACCGCAAAACTCACAAAAATGGCAATAGGATCTCTCCGATTTGGAACGGCATTAAAAAGGAAACAAAGTACAATAGGAAAAAGATATTACGGAAACGTAATTCATATGCTATTACAATTCATTTATTTTAAATATCAGTTAAATGACGGCCGTCAATTTCCATAAAGTTTTGAATTAGTTACGAGTATATGTTGGAGGTTTTCCAATGACCTGGTGATTTGGTCGAGTGGAATCGCAACGATTTCTTGCGTTATTGGTCTATTGAATTCTTTCAAATTTCTTGGCCGGTGTTGGTACACTCGCGATTTCACGTGCCTTCACAGAAAAAAATTACAACGGGACAAATAGGGTGAACGTGAAGGCCACCTGATTTCATCACGTAAAGAAACAAGATGACACGGAAACAATTCTAGTACAATCCCGAATTAGGGCGAGACGTATGCAAAGTAGCAGTCTTTTTCTGCAACCATACATCCTCCGGATTATGATCATTAAGTGACTCGTCAACTTTTGGACGGATAAAATTTAAAATTAGTGAACAGTAACAACCTAACGTAAGCATACACCGTACAAGGACCCCAGAAACCGAAATCATCTATGGCACACCAGACAGTAAGTTTCGGTCTCTGAAGTGTCACCTGTGGAGTTCCCAGGGGTAAGTGTTAGACCAGTACTTAAAGTTGTGTTTGTTTAGCATCCCCAATCAATGCAATAACTATTTTGAAATCCTTTGGAGAATGTCTTCACACAAAGTTGCACGGGATTGATAATCTCTCTCACTCGACCTTGCACGACCAAAACTTCGTAAAACTTTGTAAAACTGTGTAAAATTCTGCGGACACTTCATTGAGACACGTGTCGGGGAGTCACGTGTTCCTGTACAGAACGTGTGGGGGACTTCTGTATCAAATCTCTTACAGCTGCCACATTTTCAGGCTCCCTTGCAGTCCAAGGCCGGCCATGACTTTTTCTTTTTAAAGGTAACCATTTTTCTCTAAAGTTCGAAACACAAGAAAGAATTGTTTTTCCATCTGGAGCGGGTTCGTGAGGCCCAAGTGTAAAGCGTCCCCTGTAGGCACGCTGCGTCATTATCACGGATTCACCATTCTTCACATATATTATCACAACAAAAGCAGAATGTTTTCCACTCAATGCCATGTTGGTAACTGCAGCTGCATGATCCAACGGACCTAATGAAACCACGCGCAATGCTGTACCTCCCAGACAAGCTGATGTCGCACTTTGTTGTACCACAAGGATACTAGCTAGAGTAAAAACCTCCAGACACTCATGAAAGAGAGAGCAAGGTATAAAAATAAAAGAGAGTGTTAAAATCTTCATACTATCCTTAACGGTTGTGAACATCTTAATTTTAAGTGTCGGTGGCGCAAAGTGGCTGAGTTATATATTTTTAATTGAACTTAAGGCGAAGATCAACGAGTATATATTCCTATATATGTTGTTTGTAAAGAGTGAGATCATTATAGAAAGTGGAGAATATATAAGATATGAAATTTGTGGAAGATATATAAATGCAATTCCGCCTACAGGTATTAAAACCGATAGGATTCCTAACCGTACACAATTTACATACAACATGGTTACCGACAGTCATGGGCAAAGGTTTTTAGACTAATATATTTTTTCATATAAGAAAACAAGAAGAGCGACCTCGCCACTCCTCCGTACACGAAATGCTTTCGCTTCGCAGGCAGACCTTCGGTCTAAGGCCAACTTCGTATCATGCTTTGTGAACGGCTTATTGGTCTAAACATTTTTTAAAAGTTTTCAATACATCACTCCTTATCATTTACTCAGGGTCTATTTCTTTTTAAAGTGGACGATTATCTTCTAGTCCTTAATGCTCCCAAAAGTTTTATCGCAAGTTTTTTTTCATACGGAAAATACAATTCTTAAGGTACTTTTTTTTATTACCTAATTTCATTTTGCCCTATTCGTTTTTAGGAGCCCTTATCACTTTTCTTCCAATAAAGATTAAAATTGAAGATATATTTTAGAAATAACTTCGAAAAAAATTTCGAATATGCGGAAAAAAAGAAGCATGACTAAATTATAATGAATTTTCTTAACTTCACCATTTCCAACTATAAAAGGAACTCTTAGAATGAACTTGTAGAAAACGTTTAAATATAATTAGGTCATAAACGAACTAAGAGGAAAAATATCTATTATTCTTCAACCACTGACAAAAATCCCATTCTTAAAATATAGTGTTTCAAGCCGCTGTTCTCTTCCTTGGTTACACAGGCACCCCTGCGGGATGTGGCCTACGGCCTTATTTGCTAATCTTACCTGCCTTTTTTAATCCCCTTTATAGACTTTATTTTAAAACCCTGAACACCCTTTTATTCTTCTTCTTCTTCTTCTTCTTCTTCTTCTTTTTCTTTTTCTTCTTCTTTTTCTTCTTCTTCTTCTTCTTCTTCTTCTTCTTTAGACTTCAAGCGTTCAAACGTTACACCAATATTTAAGAATGGGAATAGATACGAAGCAACGAATATTCGTCCTATTAGTCTAACTTCGGTAGTTGGAAAGCTTTTAGAATCGGTAATTAGAGATAGAATAGTGAGCCACCTCGAGCTAAATAATCTGATTAAAGATTCCCAACATGGGTTTAGGCGGGCGAGATCGTGCTTGACAAATTTACTCGAATTCTTCCATAAAATGATTTGCGTTTACGACGAAAGCAAAGCTGTAGATGTAATCTATCTAGACTTTAAAAAGGCGTTTGACACCGTTCCGCACGAGAGATTATTAATGAAAGTTAAAGCAATCGGTGTGAAGGGTAAGATATTAAATTGGATTAGAAATTGGCTGAAGGATCGTTCGCAGCGAGTAGTTATAAAGGGTGAATGCTCTGATTGGGTCAACGTCAGTAGTGGAGTGCCACAGGGCTCCGTTCTTGACCCATTATTGTTTCTAATATATATAAACGATTTGGATAATGGCGTATTTAGTACGATTTCTAAATTTGCTGACGACACGAAGCTGGGCAACCGTGCCTATGTAAGATCGGATGTAGAAAAATTACAAAAAGACCTAAACTTGATTGTCAGATGGGCGGATAAGTGGCAAATGCAGTTTAATTTAAGTAAATGTAAGGTGATGCATTTGGGTTGCCATAATTTGAGGGTAGAGTATACCATGAAAGGCCAGGTCCTCGACGTAGTTAAATTGGAAAAAGACCTGGGAGTTTTAGTCTCGGATGACTTCAAAGTCACGAAACAATGCGCGGATGCATGTAAAAAAGCAAATTGTGTGCTGGGTTATATCTCGCGTAATTTCACGTTCAAATCCAAAGAGATAATTTTACCATTGTATAAATCACTGGTGCGTCGACTGCTCGAATATGCGGTTCAATTTCGGGCTCCATACTTAAACAAAGATATCGCGCAATTAGAAAGAGTGCAGCGTAGGGCTACAAAATTAATTCCCGAGCTGAGAAACAGGCCCTACGAGGAAAGACTCAGGGCATTAGATTTGTCATCTCTCGAAGGCAGAAGATTACGTGGCCAGCTAATAGAAGTATTTAAAATATTGAAAGGATTTTCAAACGTTGATTATAGGAATTTGTTCGAGTTGGATCACAGGGGAAACACTTGGCAACACGGATTAAAATTAGTAAACAAGCGATTTAACACTAGTATAGCCCAAAACTATTTTACGTTTAAAATTACTCAAATTTGGAATAGGCTACCCACCCACGTAGTGGATAGTAGGTCGGTAAATATGTTTAAAAACCGTCTCGACGCGCACTTAAATAGTATAAATATAACGTAGTCTGAGCACAGTAAATAAAAACGTCTTTGCAAAAAAAGTTTGAAGCGGAGGAACAACGAGAGTAAAAATGATGACTAAAAATGATGCCAGCGATTTCTCTTGCATGTGTAGTTTAGATATCCATTTTCTTTTCCGCCTATCCTATAAATAGTCTTACTATCCTAAAACTAGATTTTCACCACTAGCAGTCGAGGGCTGCGGAAGTTGAGAAGAAAAACTTTCTATCACCCCCCCTAGGTTGAAGTAGTTAATATGCATGACATTGTACACATGTAGATAAGTGTGTACAGTAGATTATATATTTCAAAAAAAAAAAATAATAAAAAATATAAAAAATATAGCATGTTAGAGATACACTCGTAGATAAGTGTGTATCGTAGTTTCGGATGTAGTGTAGCGGACTAGCCTCGAGCGGACCTTAGGGTCTTTGCTGGTCCTAGATTATGTAGTTCTTCTTCTTCTTCTTCTTCTTCTTCTTCTTCTTCTTCTTCTGGCATCTAAAAATGATGCCAGCGATTTCTCTTGCATGTGTAGTTTAGATATCCATTTTCTATTCCGCCTATCCTATAAAAAGTCTTACTATCCTCAAACTAGATTTTCACCAGTAGCAGTCGAGGGCTGCGGAAGTTGAGAAGAAAAACTTTCTATCACCCCCCCTAGGTTGAAGTAGTTAATATGCATGACATTGTACACATGTAGATAAGTGTGTACAGTAGATTATATATTTAAAAAAAAAAAATAATAAAAAATATAAAAAAATATAGCATGTTAGAGATACACTCGTAGATAAGTGTGTATCGTAGTTTCGGATGTAGTGTAGCGGACTAGCCTCGAGCGGACCTTAGGGTCTTTGCTGGTCCTAGATTCTGTAGTTCTGTAGTTCTTCTTCTTCTTATTTTTATTGTTATTCTTCTTCTTCTTCTTCTTCTTCTTCTTCTTCTTCTTCTTCTTGTTCCCCGCTGAGTCCTCATTCCGCCCGCTGAGTCCTCACTCATTCCGCCCGCTGAGTCCTCACTGAAAAGACGTTTATCTCTGTGCTCCTGCTTAATTCATCTGTGCCCATAAATTTCGTTGTCTGAGTAACTTAATAATTATAGATACTTCCTGCGCTCATATAATATTAGTCGCTGTATTAAAAAGATTGGCCGTCTTATTCGCTGTGTTAATTTTATTTATCTTCATACGTATTCTAGAAATCGACAATGCCCGTGATCAAGTTTGAATGTTCGAGTTGTGGGTCTTCCTTTAATAAGGAAATTTACGTTCCTTCTAACATGGAACAAACTAGAATTTGCCGTTTTTGTATGTTAAACGATGCGTTAGAGCGTAAGTTTGCTAACGCGATTAGCGAAATTAAATTAGAACTAAATTCCGTCGCGAGGGACGTTATATCGACCAACCGTAAAGTCGACGAATTAAATTCGAGTCTAAATTCTACCATTCATGACATGCGTGGGAGGGAAAATAGAAATCTCGACAATCGGCCTACTCGTATGAATCATCAGACAATTGTTGACCAGCAACAAAGGATTTTGAACTCGTTTGGACCCCAGGATTCACAATATAGACCCCAAGATTCGCAATTTAGGCCCGTTAGAAATGGGGCTAGACCATCGAGGGAACAACATTTCACATTACTATGCTCAAACCCCTTCGCACTGCTAACTCCTATCGAAGGGGAAGAAGAAACTGTACTAATTGGGGATTCTCTAATTAAAAACCAAGAGCCGGAATTCACAGCGCGAAACCCGTCAAAACGAAAACGATTTTGCTTTCCTGGTGGCCGCATAGATAAAGTAGTTAGTGAAATTGAAAAATTGGACCAAACACGTGACGGGCGTACGATCCTCACGCTCGTAGGGGGGAATGATGTGCACAGATACGACAGCACCCCAGAAGGAATAGTAAACCGCGCTAAGACTCTGATTCATACTGCGAAAGTTAAAGCGGATAACGTAGGAATAATTGGCATTTTACCCCGACTAAAATCCACGTTGCGTCTGCAGTCCCGTGCTATATATACAAACGAGTGCCTTAAGTGCTTGTGTCGCGATACTGGAGTTAGCTTCTTTAACGTTTGGGATAAATTCCAAGACCAACCTTCACTTTATCAAACGGACGGAATTCATTTAAGCGATGTGGGAAACAGTCGGCTGGGTAGGATTTTAGACCAGTCAGTACGTAGCATATTAAGTAGGAGAGTTGCGGGGCCACGTGATGCCCATGCGCCAGACCGTTCCTCGCTTGAAGGGGCAATGAGTATTGGGGAGCAGGGAAACGGAACAGATTCGCGTGTGATAGAGGAGTCCACCTAAAGCGCAAATTGAAATGTATATATTCAAATGTTCGTAGCTTAAAAAATAAACTTGCCGAAATAAAAGCCGTAATTCTAGAGG
Organism: Ceratothoa steindachneri; assembly: GCA_963969495.1. Taxonomy (NCBI): domain Eukaryota; kingdom Metazoa; phylum Arthropoda; class Malacostraca; order Isopoda; family Cymothoidae; genus Ceratothoa; species Ceratothoa steindachneri. Next base: position 156,380,539 of record OZ018322.1, on the reverse strand, counting down.
GAGACTACGATCTCGTATTCTTAAGCGAGACTTGGATAGATACACATTCGGGGATCAGTGTTTGCGAATTTGATATACCAGGTTATAAAATTCATTATACAAATAGACAAACTGGTAGAGGAGGGGGCGTATTAGTGTATATAAAAGATGACTTAAACGCTATAACGATCGACTCTTCTACGGCAGATATGAGAAGTGAGGCCTTATTAATCCAATTATGTTGTAATGCAAAAAATAAAATTAATTTAGCCGTCATATATCGTCCTCCATCGCAAATAGAAAGAGAAGATGCTGCACTTTTTGATATGCTTTCATCTTGGGTTAGAAAAGGAACCACATTAGTCTGCGGCGATTTTAACTATCCAAACGTTAATTATAGTAACCTAACGTCAAATAAAGCTGGGGAGAGACTACTAAACTTTATTCTGGAGAATTTTCTCGTTCAAAAAGTGGAGGAACCAACTCGTGATAATAATATCCTCGATTTAATCATGGCGACTGACGAGTCACTGGTAGAAAATGTTTGTGTAGGAGAGCATTTAGCCTCGAGTGACCATAATGCGATTAGATTCGTGGTTAACACGTGTGTAGATGTAAAAATTAGTACACAGCTCATGCCACGTTTTGGTAGCTGTGATTTTGATACTTTTCGCGAAAGGATTAAGGATGTAGACTGGGGAATGCGCTTCGAGAATAGGTCGGTAGGAGAAATGTACACTGAGCTTCGGCGTACACTCCTTAGTGTAAATTTCGACTTAGTAAAGTATGTGCGCCGTAAGAGCGGGAAGTCGATGAGAGCGCCGTGGGTTAGCCCACTAATATTAAGCTTAATTAAGGACCGAAATAGAAAATTTCAAATACATAAGAACAACGAGTCATTTATAAGTCGGCAAAATTACATAGATTCTCGAAGAGAAGTTAAACGGGCGGTTAGAGATGCGAAGCGGAAATATGAAATAAAACTGGCGAAGGATTCAAAGAAGGAACCGAAACGGTTTTACGGCTATGTAAACAGTAGGAAACCCTTAAAAGGTTCAATAAGGCCGATTAAAGACAAAGATGGTCGTTTGACGGAAATTCCGGCGGAAATGTCTAAAATTTTAAATGAACATTTTACAAGCGTCTTTACTATTGAAGATTCGTCCCAATTAGGATCGTTAGTTGAAGAAGTAGATAATAGTGATATTTGCATATCCGATATAACGGTTAATGAAGTGGAAATTCTTAAATATATTAACCTGATGAAAAAGTCGAAATCACCCGGGCCCGATGGCGTTTACCCCACTCATTTAAAGGAACTTAAGAATGAGCTTGCGAAGCCGTTGCGTGCAATTTTCAATCGCTCATTAGAAGATGGCGTAGTCCCCGTAGACTTCAAGCGTGCAAACGTTACACCAATATTTAAGAATGGGAATAGATACGAAGCAACGAATTTTCGTCCTATTAGTCTAACTTCGGTAGTTGGAAAGCTTTTAGAATCGGTAATTAGAGATAGAATAGTGTGCCACCTCGAGGTAAATAATCTGATTAAAGATTCCCAACATGGGTTTAGGCGGGCGAGATCGTGCTTGACAAATTTGCTCGAATTCTTCCATAAAATGATTTGCGTTTACGACGAAAGCAAAGCTGTAGATGTAATCTATCTAGACTTTAAAAAGGCGTTTGACACCGTTCCGCACGAGAGATTATTAATGAAAGTTAAAGCAGTCGGTGTGAAGGGTAAGATATTAAATTGGATTAGAAATTGGCTGAAGGATCGTTCGCAGCGAGTAGTTATAAATGGTGAATGTTCAGATTGGGTCAACGTCAGTAGTGGAGTGCCACAAGGCTCCGTTCTTGGCCCATTATTGTTTCTAATATATATAAACGATTTGGATAATGGCGTATTTAGTACGATTTCTAAATTTGCTGACGACACGAAGCTGGGCAACCGTGCCTATGTAAGATCGGATGTAGAAAAATTACAAAAGGACCTAAACTTGATTGTCAGATGGGCGGATAAGTGGCAAATGCAGTTTAATTTAAGTAAATGTAAGGTGATGCATTTGGGTTGCCATAATTTGAGGGTAGAGTATACCATGAAAGGCCAGGTCCTCGACGTAGTTAAATTGGAAAAAGACCTGGGAGTTTTAGTCTCGGATGACTTCAAAGTCACGAAACAATGCGCGGATGCATGTAAAAAAGCAAATCGTGTGCTGGGTTATATCGCGCGTAATTTCACGTTCAAATCCAAAGAGATAATTTTACCATTGTATAAATCACTTGTGCGTCCACTGCTCGAATATGCGGTTCAATTTTGGGCTCCATACTTAAACAAAGATATCGCGCAATTAGAAAGAGTGCAGCGTAGGGCTACAAAATTAATTCCCGAGCTGAGAAACAGGCCCTATGAGGAAAGACTCAGGGCATTAGATTTGCTATCTCTCGAAGGCAGAAGATTACGTGGCCAGCTAATTGAAGTATTTAAAATATTGAAAGGATTTTCAAACGTTGATTATAGGAATTTGTTCGAATTGGATCATAGGGGAAATACTCGGCAACACGGATTAAAATTAGTGAACAAGCGATTTAACACTAGTATAGCCCAAAACTATTTTAAGTTTAAAATTACTCAAATTTGGAATAGGCTACCCACCCACGTAGTGGATAGTAGGTCGGTAAATATGTTTAAAAACCGTCTCGACGCGCACTTAAATAGTATAAATATAACGTAGTCTGAGCACAGTAAATAATAAAGTCTTTGCAAAAGGAGTTTGGAGCGGAGGAACAACGAGAGTAAAAATGATGACTAAAAATGATGCCAGCGATTTCTCTTGCATGTGTAGTTTAGATATCCATTTTCTTTTCCGCCTATCCTATAACTAGATTTTCACCACTAGCAGTCGAGGGCTGCGGAAGTTGAGAAGAAAAACTTTCTATCACCCCCCCCTCCTAGGTTGAAGTAGTTAATATGCTTGACATTGTACACATGTAGATAAGTGTGTACAGTAGATTATATATTTAAAAATAAAAAAAAAAAAATATAGCATGTTAGAGATACACTCGTAGATAAGTGTGTATCGTAGTTTCGGATGTAGTGTAGCGGACTAGCCTCGAGCGGACCTTAGGGTCTTTGTTGGTCCTAGATTCTGTAATTCTTCTTCTTCTTATAAAAGAATTATAAGAAATAACTTTGATAAAAAATTAAATTTACTTAGGTGACAACCGAACTAAATGAAAAAATCTTATTCAAACCTTCAAAAAATCTTGTTCTTAAAATATAGGATTATGGGTGCCCAAGAAGAGAGGCCTCGCCACTTTTTCTTTCAATGGGCGCATGCGCTTAACAGGCAGACCTTTGTTCTGCTGGTGAAGCGCAAGCCTATTTTATAGGCCTAAAGGAAAAAATATACTTTTATGGGATTTTTTTGTATATAGGGAAAAAACAATCCTCAGAACTCTTTAAGACTCATGTAGGGTGGGGTTGGGGAACACCGACCTATTAGTAGAAAAACCTACATAAAAATTTCATTTATACCTGAGCGAGTGCAAACAGTGACCAAAACAAACTTCACAACATGTTTATACTCATAAATCCTCAACTAAAAAAATAAGCGTCATTTTTGGCACTTCAAAATTTGAGAGACCTCGGTCGGTATTTCCCCACCGCAGGGGAACACTAACCAGGGTGTGGGGGAACATTGACCCTTAATTTTGAAGCTCATAAACAAAAAACATTGTTTATGGCCTGAAATCAACATATATGATAACCCTAGCCATCACCATCATTATTAAGTGATGAAATGAAAGATAAACAGATAAAAAATTAACATTTATTTGCCAAAACAAAATTAACTCTGGCAGACAAAATCATTTTTTGAATTTTCATGAAATTTTATGAATTATTAACAGCTATTTGAAACAAAAAGGGAACTTAAGACACCTCAAAGTATATTTGAGCAACTTTTAGCCTAATTACATACAAATAGAGGGAATTCAAGATATAAAACTATATACAAATAAATACCATAGCCTGTAGGCTACTACAGGTTCTGAAGTACATGTTAAAGGCAATCAGAGCGGGATACACCTTAACCAGGCCAGTCTGCCTCTTGGCGGCGCCCGTGGTGGCTACCAGGAGACCCTTACACTGTCCTGGCTCGGCAGACGCTTCGTCCAAGATGGTAAGGAAGGTAAAGGTGTCCTTGAAGAAAGCTGACTTCATGCGGAGGAATGAAAGAATAAGTTTCCCAACCTCCAGGATGGCCAAGATCCTGGGCAACAGAGCACACCAATGTGCCCACGTTCCTTCCCTCTTCCAGGTTCAGCTCAACAAGAACAAAGTCCCGCAGCTGAAAAAGAATTGAAAACTGAGATAAAACAAAAAGAAAATAAATATACGAGTATATGCCAGATTAGGCTAGTCCTGATAATGAATTATGATAATTGATAAATTTTGGGTGCAAAAATGTCAAGTCCCTCACCTCTGGTGCCTTCTCTGCAAAAGGGTATGACAATTCTGTCCAATTGTCCTCGTCCTCCACCTCATCTGAGTACTCTGAGGAGTCATCAAGCTACATAAGAACAACATCAACGTCTTCCTCCTGACTATCTTTCTCTACAGGCAGGACTTTCTGCGCCTTGCAAACTTTTTATTCTTTCCTAATGCCCTCTTTTTTGCCGCTGCCTTCTTTTTCTTCTTTATCTTTTTCCTTTTATCTGCCTTCTTCCTTAGATATGTGATGGCCTCTTCATTCTCAGTCATAATACAGCCCCATACCCTCCTACGTCCCTTTCCATAAGGACGAGGTGCAGCCTTGGGGAAAGGCCATGACACTCTCTCGGGTGATCTCTGAGGAGGCAAAGTTTGAGCTGCTAGGGTCTAGGGTGGCAGGGTCAGCAGTGCTATTGCCCGGGATGGCAGGGTCAGCAATGCTACGGCCTGGGGTGGCAAGTTCAGTAGTGCTAGGGCCAAAAGTGGCAGGGTCACGGAAGGTACTAGGGTCTCCATAGGAGCGGGGTTCCACCATCACATCAGCAGGGAACAGATCATCATTTAGATGCATGGGAGACGGATCAGAAAGGTCCACTTCTGAGTTATAGCCTCCAGCTAGTCCCTCCTCTCCACCAGAAAAAGTTGGAGTAACTTCTACTGCAAAATTAACAAGTGTGCAGGTCGCTCTGTTACCTGTGATCCTATAAACGCATCATCTGAGAAGATGCTGTGATTGATAGGCCAGATACTAGTCGACCTGAAACCACCGAGAATTTGGAAGGGGTACTGGCTTTAGTCCAAGCCTCACAGAAGAACTCTGGCAATTGGATTACTGTTATGTGCTCGCTAGGGTGCATGAGAGAGGGATTATTCAGTAGGCCACGCAGAAACGTCTTGAAGGGACCCAACACACTCACACCCAATAGCTGAATTTTATCTGTCGTATGTGGAGGCAAGGTAACAATCACGACACCATTCTTAATTGCAAACTCCACACCATGAATGTTCATGTGATATTCAGCATTGTCCATGATAAGAAGAATCATGTTCTCTACAGAAGAACCAGACTTCTCATGAAGATGCTGAAGTGTCTGCACGAAGCATTCACCGTTCATCCAGCCATTAGGATGCAATATGCCTTAGGAACCGAAGATCGTATTCCTCTTGAAGCTGGGTTCCATCTGCATCTGGAAATTATAAACACTGGAGAGATATACTTCCCCACAGCATTTATCATACCCACAAACGTCATGGTGTCCCCTCTTTCCCACGTTACTTGCCTGGCTACTGGCTAACCTCCCGTACACACAACCTTAACAGGCTTCATAACTGTGGACAAAGAACTCTCATACAAATTTGTATCCGGTCCGGAATGAATTCTTACTTTTCCATAGCTAAGGCCTAATCCTTAAAGAACGTTTTCACATTAACTTTGTTGAAGGCCACAATCATGGCAATCGACATACCTTCTGGACCCTTCAACAGAAGGTTTGGATGACGGTCCATGAACAGTTAGTACCAGTCTCGCGTTGCCATTCTGTGCTTCTCCCAGGCATCAGGGATGGTCTGGCTCCCAAAAGCTTTTGCATACTGGCATACCATCATTCGCACCTCGTTTATAGGCAGTCCATATAACATCTTGGCAGCTTGGATGCTATATTCCACTATGTGCAGCTTCTGTTGTGGAGAGAAAACCCTATTAGTATGAGGCTGCACAGGCACACAAGTAACCCCGTCAGACAACTTCTTGGACTGATTGAAAGTATCCTGTAACAAAAGAAATGAATTAGGACTTAGAAGGCCCTTGCTAAAAAAATGTCAAAGTTAAAATCTATAAATCTAGGCTACAAAATAAGGTAAAAAAAAAATGAAATATGGTTCGGAAAATGCTGGCAGACTTGCTTTTTAAAAGAGGAAGTGTTAAACGAGTCTGGAAGTGAATTCCAGACATTTGATGTAGCCTAAATAGAATAAATGAATTTTTAAACTTACCACAAGAGTTGTTTTTTCACCCCGAATTCCTCAGCAGCCACTTTGATGCTGCAATCAGTTGCAACCCGGTGCTTAATACAGCCTTCAGGTTAGTGAGGTCGAGCTGCTTGTCACTTTTCCGGACTTACTTGCGAGGTATGATGATCAGGTTTCCAAGAAGGAAGTAGGCTAGATCTGAAAGAGTTAATGAAATTAGACATATAAATCGGTTAAGTTGACCCTCCAAAAACGAATTTCCTGTTTTTAGTTCAATAGTTATGAGTCTTGTGTATTTTATATTAGCAATTAGCTATATATTACACTAATATTACAGTATTTAAACCCTTATTAATATTTTAAATAATTTTTTAAAAAGTCGTAGTGATTTGGGGGTACACCGACTGCCATGCCTCGCATACAACCGGTAGTAAAACCTTTTTTGCAAATTGAATATTAATCCTAGAGTCATTCTAATAACCTAAATCACTTATATTATAGTTATTTTATGTGATTATAACATAATGACACTGATATTGCATCATAATTCACTAAAAATCACCTTTAAATTTACCCCTTAAAAAAAACTTTCCACTGCATTTAAATGCACTAGTTCACCACTACCATTTACTTTCAGGATAATATACATAATCAGTCACTTTTTGTTATGTTTTTGCAAGTATTTCAAAGTATATCGAATTTTCAAAGTTTCACGTATCTTGTTGCAGCGGATGTTCTCCCGCACCACCATTTTTTTCACAACAATTCTATGGTAGCCACTTCGAAAAGATGCACTTCATTTCATTCGATAACATGGTAATATTGCTGAATATCGTAATGAAACTTAATTCAAAACAATAACGCATATTCACCGACGTGAGACACTATATGAGAACCGTGGAAAAATAACAACAGAGATCCGAAAAATCAATTTTCTTACCTAGTAAACAAAGACGTCGTCAAAGCGGAAACCTGTTGATCTCATGTTGTTCATGGAGGATGGGTGCTGTGTTGGTGGTGAGTGGCGGCGGGCAATTTGAAACAGTTATCGTACCAGATCATTCGGTGGGTGTTCGCCCTGGGTTGGTATTTCCCCTCCTCATCCTACATTTGAGTTTATATACCAAAGAATACAAAAAATTCTGCTTTAATTTTAATGAATTTTCCATTGCCCGGACTTCATGATTTGTCTTTTTATTAATTCCAAAACATTTGTTAATCATATTCATTTTTTCGAACTATTAGAAAGAACTTTGATCAAAGCTTCTAATATACGAAAAACTAACCTCAATTTTAATAATTTTGGAAAATCTCTTTGAATCTCTCTCTTTACCAAATCTTTTTCTTAAAAAAAATGCTTAAAACATTGAATTATAGCTTTAAATTTCAAAAGGTTTCATTATGCTAAGATTTTTCAAAAAGATTATTATAACATCCAAAGTCACACTTGAACTAATAGGAAATTTTTTTTAAAAATTGCCTCCCTAGCTGTCATATTTCTAAAAGTCATTTAACTTTAAAAATGTTTTTAAGCTTGTTTCAAACTTTATTATCTTTAAAAAAGTTCTTTAAGGATGTTTCGAACTTTGTGATTGTTTCAAACTCAAGGTATCGCCTTTTCTTGATGAAAGAGAACTCTTCTTTTATTGATTAATGCTCCTTTTTATCCCTAAATGGTTGCATTAAACGGTCCAAATGAGCAGAGTTATATCGTATCTGGTGAGACTCTTCGATTTCGCTAAGAACTCCAAAATGGATTATGATATTCATATCATACCAAACGCTTAAGGAAACTATGGATCAGTCACATGTTTCAGGTGGGGTATTTTTTATTCCCCAAGACTAATCCATTGTTTAGAACATCTCAAGGATTACGTGCTCTCCTGGCCCCAATACAGCCTTGATATCTGCTATGAGGTTGGGCAAGTTCAGTAGAGTTGCGCTTTAAAGTTGCCCGAGCACCCATTAGTCTTATCTCTATCCTAATTGTCGAGGAATAGGCCACTCCCCAGACAATGCGCCTATATATAGATATATGTATCTATTGTTGGAAGGAATGAGATAAAAGCCACAAGAATATGTATATATACAGTTACATACACATACATCCTCTAATGTACGTACGCGTCCTTCACTACATACAAGTACGTTCACTTCGTAAAAGTAATCCATTGATTACGAGGTATAAGAGTGCGATTTTATTCCCGGGGCCGATAGCGTTTAATTATTTTACCAAGTTACAGTTCAAGGATATATTCAAAGAGTGAAAAAAAAAAATATATTTTTTAATAAGTCACTAGTTAAAATATATATACATAGAAAAATATAGGAAATTTAAAAAGGAATAATACTGAGAGACTATAGGAAATCGGCAATCGGGTAATGTTAATATCTTATTAATTAGCTTTTAAATTGGATACTACAAATCAGTTATACAGAAGGAATATTTAAAAGTCGGAAAGCGGGTCGATTAACGGGAGATGCAATCGAATTACCTTAAATGGAGTCCTCGAGGAAGTGGACTCCTTTAGCGAGTCGGCGTGGAGTAATAGAGACAGAAAATGGTCGAGATTCTCGGCGGAATATCCTGATGGTGACGAGGATAAAGGAAGGGGGGCAGAAGACGAGTTCACGATCTTCCTTGAAGACGGATGAAGGCACCTCTGCTCCAGAGAACTGTAACCTCTAGAAATCGAGAATCAGACGCGGCTCGGCGCGAAATCTCATACGGGAAACTAGAGATTCTTGAAGGGAAAAGGTTCTGATGAGACGAGAAGGATCCCGGCCAGTCCTTCAGGGACAAAACGATTTGAGGCTTTGCTCTGAACAGAGTAAGCCTTCATAAAAGAGATGGATCTGCCTGGTGAGATCCATCTCGATGGTATACGCGAATACCAGGGACTTTGGGAAACAGATAGACGATCTGGACTGAAGGCGACGAGATCTCAAACTCAATCTGCCGATCTTTCAAAAAACCCAGGGTCTTTATATGACGGCCATTTTTTTCATGCTCAATCGCTGGAAGGCACATACGTCTGAAAGAAAGCTTCCGGCGCAGAGAGGAATTAGCTTTTGTCGCCCGACACCGGTCTTACTCGTCTCCAAAGATGTAGGTGGGAAGTTTTGGTTATCCTTTTCCCTACTACAAAGATTAGCATTTCATCAAGGAGGTAAAAGCTTTTAGCGCTCAGCTTCGCTCTACGAGTACCGTGCGATTCAAATATTTGCTAAAGAAAACCGGCACCTAAGAACTAGTTTATATTTTTTGCATCATTTGAATATAGATTGACCTAAATTTAAGAGTATTCAGAAAACTCCTACTATTCACATAACACCCCCTACCTCCAACTAAGAACAAAGCCTATAGTTGACGTTGTCGGAAAAATATATGTTCTAGTTCACCATTAACATAAATATTAATTGAACTAAAGAAAACTGATTTCCAATTGTAACTAAATCATAGGTACATCATTTAGATGTGAATTGAGTTCAAATGCTTAATCTTTAGTAATTCTATAGCCATTTATATTATATCAGGTTTCAAGGGGGGTTCTGAAACAACCCCCTGTATCTCAAAAACGGCACCAGAACTTATTATGATTTTGTCAGAAATAGAAGAGCTTTTAATGAGCCTTAATTATGTATATGATAATCTAACATTGTATAAAGTTGAAAAAGTGAATGTGGTATCCTATTAATGCTTGGTTGTTTATTTAACTGCGTGGTTGATCAGATTATGGGAAATAAGGAAAGGAAAGAAAGCGAGAGAATTGCAATATTTTAGGGGCATTTGGGGGTGGAAAGCTAAAAGACACACTATAGGAGCTAATAAGTCATATTCATTGACAGGGAATGCCAAAGTGAGCATCAAGTCATGAAAAGAGAGAAAACTCCAGAGTCAAGTGGGCACTGAGAGTCGGGAATAAATGAGACAACAAGAGCACAATGAGCTGAAATGCTTTCGTCCCTCATATTTCGAATGAGGTAGATCAGGAACTGTTATGGATCCGTCAATTGACCGAATCATTTTATCTCGCAGGAGATTTGGAGCTCGTCCAGGCACAAAAATAGTGGATTTCCTTTACTTCTAGCTCAACCTGGAAGGTAGGTATTCCATTTTGATATTGTTGGTCAAAGAGGAGATGTTTATTTCAGCAAAATTGTGACCTGACCCTTGACGTAGTTTACCAATGAAAAAGTTTATTTGTCGTTAGACAAGTAAGGTTAAATTACTAATGCATTTCTGGGTTGTAAAGTAGATAGAAGAGGGCTAAGACCTCAAAGAGATTTTAATCAGAATGAAATACTACACTTAAATCCTTTTTTTCATATTGAGAGTGTCTGAAACTTATACATAAAACTTATACGATTATCATGACCTATGTACATTAGCTTACTCTTTTGTAAGTTGAATTGCAATTGCCATCTTTTCGAACATTTTACTATCCATCTAAGTAATTATTCAAATCATCACTATCACTGTTATTTTGCTCTTGTACTAAATTTCATGTCAGCATAAAATTTGGAACTTTACATAATAAATTCTTGTCAAGATCTTTTATATATATATTAAAAATATTCTCTGATAACAGTTTTAGTTTTGAATTCATTTATATACGCTGCCTTATATTCCTAGAGCTTGTAGCTTTTATTGTGTCTTTTCTATATAATGGCATTAAAGGCTTTTTAGAAAGCAAGATAAACACTATTAAAAGCTTTAGTTTAGTTTAAACTTGAGATCATTTCGTGAAAAAATGACGCAAATTTTTTAAATATGAGAGTGCGCATTGAAAGTTATTATGTATCCATTATTAATTTAATTATTTACATCCAGATGCACGCCGATCATATCTCTAAGAATGGACCTCTAAGTGTTTGCCAGAACTCTAATTAAGGGAGCAAACCAATCAAGCCCTCTAATTATAAGGACAAAATGAAAATTACAAAATCTCAGTCCAGATAGATTCATCCAAGGTATATAAAGAGTTGAAGAACGAGATCATATCGTGACTCACAAAATATTGAAAAATCACTAAATTAGAGACACGAACCTGAACCACGATGATACACATAATTTAATTCAAGATTGCCAAAATAGATTCAGAAACTATTGCTTTGGAAGACAGGGATTCGATTGTAACGTTCCGTGTTAAGACGAACCGCAAACAGCAAAACCCGGTCGTCAAAAGATCGATGAAAGCATACTAATCAAAATATTTACGCCTAAACCAAAGGGCCCATTTTCGGATAATTGCCCCCCCCACCCCCATTTCACCATAGAGACTTTTCAAGCTTTAACCGCACCCTACTCCAGTCTTCCTTGAAGGCCATATGAGATCTACGTTGAAAATGATGCCGTTCTTCATTCACATACAGGCCGAAATATGATTCGTCGGACCAGATAACGTGTTTTATGCCCTCCGCTGCCAAACTTCTTTAGTGCTACTTTGTTCCATATGTTCATGCTATGCAGTGTTCTTTTAGTAATGGGTGGCATAGGACCGGCGCTGACGTCTTGCACAATTTCCTCTCTTCAAACGTAGTGAATTTTAGCCACAAGGGGTAAAATACGCTAGCGGTTTCTGTCCGTCAGCTCCATTTGGCTACTCGGTAACATTTGCTTTGAGTTCCATTTTACACAGTGTACTGGAAAGGAACTGAAGCTTACTTCCTGGGCAAAATCTATAAATCACCTCACTCACTTACCACATAAAAACCTCCCTATTCTCATTGTCAATGCTAACCTCAGGCCCCTGTATTTTAAACTATTTTAAGCATGCAACATGACTATTTTTTTAGGCGTAAGCTTCAATCGTAATAAAGCCTTAGACATTATTTACCTTGAGCGTTTTGATCGCACCGGATAAGAAGTAGTCTATTGCGTAAGACCAAACTGGCTAATATACAGTAGGTAGATGTGGAGTTATATGGAGTATCGTCATAATAGGCAAACGTCACTATTGACGTGCCACAAGACTTAGTATTGGGTCCTGTATTATTTTCCATATACTTCACCGACTTATATTCAAGACTAGTAAACATGAATGCCAAGTTCTTGGTCGATGTCAAACTAGGTCATATAGTTCGTTCGAGTGAAAATACATCACGAAGTAAATTAGATATTTGATTTGTCAGTTAACTTACAGATGAATCTTTATCTTAATTAATGCAGAGGTATGCAATTCGAGGCTCTAAATGGAAAAAAATTATTATACGATAGAAGTTTAACGATTAAAAAATGAGGCAGACCAACATGATCTTGGAATATTAATTTCAAACGACTTCAAGTTTTCAAAGAACTGTGTCAAAAAAATGTAAGAAAGCAAATAAAACACTCAATTTTAATGCGAATTTTTTTTAATATTAGAGTTAATAAATAGTAGTTCCATTATTCAAATCACTCGTGTGTCCTGAAGCATGGAGCTATATTTTGAGCTCCTTATCTTTAAAGTGATATCGATGCTTTGGAAATAGTAAAGCGAAGGGCGTCAAAACTCCTGCCATACCTCTGAAAGTCTCTTCGAAAAGACTTTAAAAATAGAAATTGCTCTCGCTTGAAGATAAACGCCTTCACGGCTAATTGATTAAAATCTTTTATAATTATAACTGGTTTAGATAATATAAAATTTTTCCATATATTATCGAACTGTAAACTACGGGAGCACATGGATATGAATTGAAATTAAAACTTATCAGACTAATAAATTAGTTATAAATTTTTTTACTAAGAAAATTGTCTCAAATTTCAATTTCCTACCATAATTTGTATTTCATCCTGCCTCGATAAACTTATTTAAAATAAATTTGATAAAACACATGTTACAGCAATTAAAACAATATTTATTGAATTTTTTTTTATTTTAAATGTCCTAGCAAAATCCTTTCGCTATTTTACCTTTCACACTCCTTTAGGGTTAGCCATAGAGCGGATTTTTAAATCTACAACTATATAAAAAAATTAATTAAAATCTGATATCCTAACCTCCGTTGTCACAGTTCTGAGATTTTTGCCTGGTGTCTCTGCTCCTACCTGACCTACGTCGAACTCATGCAGAGCCTTTGCAGTCGCCCTTGCTCTAGATAGCTTTGTAGAGGTGGGGCCGGCCTTATCCTATATACCTTTATACAGATGAATACAGCCTTGCTCACTTATATTTAAAATTATGTAAATTATCCCTAGAGCATTTATCAATTGCAAGGATTTTAGTAATATCTCCACCTTGGATTTAATAAAAGTCTTTTCCACTGACACAGTCAACGACTGATGGAAAAAAACATGATAGTGACACCTGGCAACCTCACGCTATGCGAGGCTATCTAGGGCCACTGAGACAAGATGCGAACTATAATTCGTGTTTTCATGGTCTTCTCATACGCTCTCTTGACGACAAGTGCCAGGTAACTCGTCCCCCCCCCCAAGCTTTCCATTCGCGCGAGTTTCGGCCAATTGTATTAAGCAATCAAGAGAAATTCCTACCTTATGTAAAAATAAAAATACCACATAAATTACAAATATGGATTGTGTTTGTATAACCTACCGCTCGATTGTTGAACGTCTGGGAAAAATTTACAGTCTTCAAGCCAGCATCAAACAAACTCGTCACTCAACAGGATTTTTACGCACTTATCATGACTAATTAGAAAAATACAACCACTATTCCTTTACCACGGACACAGTATTAGGTTTGGAGATTCAAGTCCCTCAATATTTTCAGGGGGGGCGAAACAATGGCCCTTCTCTGCAAGCTGGATTTTGAGACACAAAATATAACATCTAGAAAGAAAAAAAATCGTCTGGCCATCTCACATTTACCGGCAGCGGTCTCATTATTGGAGTTGCCAGAAGAGTAGACGACCTACGATTCTCTCAAGGCCATCGTTCTTCGGCATCATGAACCTTTGAATCAGCAACCATGGCAGAATCTTGACAGGGACATCAGTCTGCTTGGGAAGAAGCCCCAAACTGTCTTTCGGCAGTTTCCAGACGGGGCGGGTGACGAGTTCCCGGCGACACAGTGGAGGAAAGCCTTCCTCAGTCGCCTATGTGTGGAAGTAAGACAATGACTATATTCTGCTACTTCCGTCAACCTCTACTTCTCGGACGATATCTCCCGTGGCTTTTCTTAATTGCTGACATTGATCAGCTCAACTAGGCGCCGACTTCCCGGAACACTTATCGCTTCTCCGTAATCTAAAAGAGCATTCTTACACAATTGAGTGTCCATGAGTATATCCATGGCACTCTTTTCTCTCGAGCCTACGTTTCATTCTTACTGCGCCCGTTCAAGTAATGGACTTACCTTGTTCCAGAGGTCTCCATTCAGCTGTACATTATAAAACACTGCTCAATACACTGCATTACTTGGATATTTCCAAAACCTAACCTCTAACTTCATTCTAGTTGTATTGACAGCCGGTGGAGCAATCTAATCAGCACAGTAAACATAACATGCTACTCTGTCTTTTCAGCCGTCGCCACTTAACTTTGGCCACACTCAAGGATGCAAAGCATGAATTTTCCAGAATGTTGAAGCAAGGCATTTATCCGAAATCGTAAACTTCCTGGGCATCTCCATTACATCTGTAGTCTAATGAAGATGTGTCATAGAAACCAATTTGTGACTTACCTGAGTTAAAAGGTCTCTTTATTGATAATACCTATAAAATCACCTTCGTTTCGCAATTTACAGCTCAAATCATAAGTGCACGTATAATTCTCAAACCCAATCTGCTGAATGACATCAATCAAACTCCGTTAGAATCATCGAGTGTATATAAAACGTGTGTAACCACGCCGTTTGCTATTTATGATTTATGTACATGTAGCTCGGTTCGAGGTCGTCTTCACAAATGTTTGTACGTTTCCCTAACGAGGTCTAAGGAGATCTACTCGTTTATTTTTATAGAAAACATATTGGTGTAATCTTCAGACCAGTAAACTCATCTAGAACACCTAAATCACCTATGTGCCTGACTGCCTTCTGTCCTATTATTCAATTTTTTTAGAGCCATACTTAATAGGAGTAGAATGGATCGAACTTACTAACATTGGATACCTAATAAACAACCAGGAAATCTCAACTCTGCGCGACAGAGTAGCAGCCATACGCTATTTCCCTGCTCCTGCCACATATACAATTTTATGTAAATTCTTAGGCCCATACAATTTTACATTAAACATGTAAAAAATGCGCGATCCATATTAGCCACGCTAAATTTCCTTCTGAAGGATCTCCACCAACGTATCAAATCCCCAGTAAATTGCTTGCAAGTGCTGCTAGTGCCTTTTAGGTAGTTAAACTTGCTATTTCCTCAGTCCTTTGAAGAAAGGTAAAAAATGCAAGAGGGTACATTACGTGTTTTTGCGGCTGCAGGCGCTACGATTATAGGGGACACCGTAAAACATATAACAGAACGTGTGAAGCGTTAGCTTTTTTTCTAAAAAGTTGTCTCCAGCTCAATAAAATTGTCTACGTTTAGAAGAGAGCTCATTACGGTCTTTTCTGGATTCCAAAATTATTTTCCATAGTAACTCTTTTTACTGACTACAAAGCTCTTGCTTTGTCATTTGTTTCTCATGGATCGACTTCTGGATTTCATTACACAATTATTGGACGACCTTAAGTAGTCATACACAAGCATATTACCCAAGGTGATGATCTGTCAAGCAATTCACCAACCTCAAATATCCTCTCTCCTTGATAGAATGACGATTTTCACATCGCACTCTTTGACTGCAGACCCATCTTAAAATCTACTCTCGTAGCTACCAATGTAAATTTTCCGATGTCATTTCAAACGCTTTTCTATGCTCTGCTAGCTGCAAACGAACTCATTTGTCTGATAATTACTCGTTTCTTAAGCAGGGAAAACACAAAGTTCAGATTATCTCCCCTCGGCACAAAAGAAAGTTGAGTCCTTGCCAAATAAACTTAAGGTCTCTGTTCTCCAGCACTAAAACCTCAAATATTTAACCTATTTAATTGCTTTGTTCTCTATGGTGTTTAAAACATACACTCTCTACTCAATAAGCAATTTGTGTGCCCTCACATGCAAAAAGATGTAACAATATTCTTCGTACTTGTGTTCCCTGTCAGCAATTACGCATGAACAAATTATCCAAACCTCGATTTATGCAAGTATATCTCCCGGAACAGAGCCGAACTGTGGCTCATATAGACATCATGGGAATCTACGCCTAAACTCATGAGCTTAACTACCTATTATTTATCTAACTGGCCATGGCTCTATTGTAGGGTGACTTATCAGCTGTAAATCTATTCGAGCTATTGCACCAGGATGGGTTGCGCGGTGTGGAGTGCGCAAAAAGTTCTGTCGTGGTATAGCTCTAAATATCATACATACATTTATTATATTTGATTTTAGAGTGCGCGAGGGTTTCCATTTAATAGGTTTGGGTAGGCCGAGGTTCGGTTACATGGTCAGATCCTCGTAAGGGAAGGCTGAGAGTTCTAAATCTTACTTAGTTACAGGCTGTTGTTATACGGCTTGTTCCCTCACACGCTCATATCCAACAATGGAACTAATTTTCGTCCTAACATATTCCTCGAATTAATTAGGACTTTTGGCTTTCACCATGTTTTCACTTCTCTTTGGAATCCGATGGAAAATAGTCTAGTCGAGGTTTTTCATGCTTCGCTTAAACGCTTCCAACTTTCAGTTTCGCCAGTTGGTCAAGCTAAGGAGGACTCTGTAATATCACCAGTGCACACAATTTCTGGCTACTTAGTATGTCTTCCGTCCATACATTCTAACTATTTAGACCCATTCATTTTCCTAGAGTAATTAGCAGAAGCACAAAAATCTCACATGGGAGAATTGCGGCCCACGTCATTGCGCAAGCTCGATCCCGATGAGAAAGTATACATTCCTAAGGATCTCCAAACTTGCACCCATGTATTCGTTAGAAACATGCATAACTATCCGAAATTCTTCAACAAATATAATGGCCATTTTTCCCGTTAAATCTTGTAGACGAGAGATATTTCTGATGCAAGTCAGCTCACATAATTTGAGGACGGTCCCGATCCCAAAATCTGAAGCCATGAAAAAGCGCTTCAAATTTATATTAAACGAGATTGGTTTATGACATACACAGACCTTCTCACACGACACACTATCACAAAAATTTCATTCATTCCCTGACCGGATTGGCACCTTCAAAATGAAAAGAATGATGAATGAAAATTCCTCTAAGTTTTTAACTTCGACTTATTTAGCATTTTTCGTTTTAAATTAAGAAAGACTTTATGTCCTTTTTCTTTGCAATTTTGCTCTTTCAACCTTAAATTGAAATTACAACAAGTTTAATATGAATGCAAAATATAAAAGAATTGGCTACTTTTAGAGAAACTGGAACACAGAGGGTGATTGTTTTATAAGTGTAGCAACACTATGAGCAGATTTGGTGGTTTTGAAGCTACCAAGACACCCAAAGAGCCTTTCTCTTCAAGAGTAAAGGCCACCCGCTTTGAATATTAATGACCCAAACCCACACCAGGACACGATGGACCTGATAAGGCAAAATCCAAGGAGGAAGGACAAACAACTTACTTTATAGCCCAAAAGGAGCTATAAAGATTATACAAAAATTCTTATATTAAAGGTAGATAAAGAACATCTTTTATCAACCTCATCAAAAGAAGAGCGTCGAAAGAGAAAACGTGCTCCCTCAACAGCTCTTTGAGGACTCGTAGCCTCCAGTTCGGTCCACGGACGAGAAGGTAGTCACTACCTAATTCACCAACAACATACTGAATGGTCGTTTTGGAGCACAAAATAAATTGTCGATTCTGGTTGAAGAGTGGAAATCTCTCAGGTGAGAGAAGCCAGCTTCAGTGATGGTGTGAGCAACATAACTTTAACGGGCCAAAAGAACACCTAAATATTCTTTGAAGAGAGGTTATATCTTGAAATTTGGACATCTTAAAGTGAAAATTCATCCTTTTCTTAAATGCTCACATTGAAAATCCCGGTGTAACCTTTCAAAAAAAGAGAGCAACATCATACAACCCCCTTAAAGTTTGCGAGGCGATTTTTACGGAATTTTAGTCAAAAGAACTTTGGCCTACCAGTTCACCATATTTAAATCTCATATACTTTGGATGGTGTGTCAATACTTGAGTAGAAATATTTTCCCAAATCTCATCAAAGTTTTCAAGTTCTGAAGTTCAAATAGAAAAATTGAGCAAGAGAATATCAGCTGAAACCATGCGTGCCACTTGCATACATGTCATACCTGGACTTCGTCATGGCATAGTGGTAAAAGGAGATACAATTGAATCTTAGTTATATCTTATAGCATATTTCTTTCTATCGTTTTATTATAAAAAATTTCTAATATTGCATTTTTTCTGAATAAAATTAAATAAATATCAATCTACACTTCGTGTTTCCCCCATCTATAATATATTGTAGCATCTCCTTTACCCTAAAGATCCTAGATAGAACTTCACATTATAAAATCCCGCCATCGTCGCGAGCATTTAGGGTAGAGAACACACAATCTGCAACCGGCGGTACAAATTCCATTGCCACAATATGAAATCCCTTTCCACGTATTTCATATAAAAATAAAATGACGATAAGTCGTAAAAGGTAAAGGTAATTCAAGAAAAATTACCAATTACAAGTACATAAATTTTATTTCTGATCCAGTCACTATAAATATATTAGTTGTATAAAAAACTAAGCTGAATAGATGACGCTAGCCTGAGAAACCTAAAACCCAAATATTCAACTCTTGCGAGCTGTATACTGGCAAAGCCAGCGGAACCCGGCAAATACATGATGGCGACAGCTGTCAAGCTCACGCTGTTTAAGGCCTATTTATCTGGCAGGCACGGGGAGACAAAAACGATTATTAAAAGGGGTCAAATTAGTGCGTTAGTGTGCGTTGTCATAAAACAACGCACACCTTTTCTCCCAACATCACTCCAAGCTAAGTGCCAGCTTTCACTCAACCGCCAAGAAGCTCTCCACTCATCCAAGTGAGCTGCAAGCCATCTGACTTGAGGTAACCAAGAAGAATTTCAGCCTGACCCTTTTAATAATAAATTATATATTAATCAGGAGTGCGTTTGTATAAGCACCTTCACCAATACGCAATTAGAGGCATTGACACGTGTCAAACCAGTCATCTTAGTTCAATGAATAAGAAATTTGTTAAAATGAATTTAAATAGGAAACAAAATGTTAATTTGTTCTTATAAGATGCATATACTAAATACGAATTCTGAAAAAGTGCTTAAAATAAGTTAAAAAGAACCTAGCCAAGAATGATCGTTAAAAAAAATTACCGTATATTGTTTCAAAATTCATATAATAAGGAAGTGTTAAAATAGCCTAACTTAGCTTCAGTAGTGTACAATGCATCAAATAGAGAAGAATGTATTTTTTAAATAATTTAACATCGGTTATGTAAGGGGACATTTTATGTCATATCAATATAAAATGGTGAGTAATATGTTCAATTGTCATTTTGACAAACAAAGCCATTAATTACTTTATAAACTCGTCACATGGAACTTTCCGATTATTGTTTTCCAGAGAAAATATTTTTGCTTAGTACCAAGGTCGTTGGTGTCAACGATGAAGTCAAAATATTTTTTTTTTTATTAGTCAAAGCATTTATGCCAAGAAGCTTAGGATGAAGCTTTCGGGATTAGAAATAATGTTATGGGAGGTAAATTATGTGTTAAAGATTCACTGATTTAGCTGCAAGAATAAAAGCTTACGTGGGATAAATGAAGGCTTGAAATTTCAAACTAGGTTGTCCACTGTTTGAAAAATTATACAAAGATTTTAAGAAAAGTTGTACAATCTGTCGAAAGAAAATTAGGTTTCACCCGTTAAGAACACCTATAACCCGAGAACTTTAATTTCGAGCACGTTCCCAAACAGTCGTGTTGGTGTGCATAAACGCACATGTACACCTGCTCTCTAATTAGGTTTACCCTAACAATCACAAAACACGCAATATTTTGCATATCCAACATTATCCTTCATAATGCTGGGGGAGGGGGGGGCTATGTGATATAGCATCGTTTTTATTCAATGTTAACCCCTCGGAAAAAGGCCACAAGCCCCTCCTCCATTTACAAACAACTCTATGTATACCCATCATACACAATTATACCAACTGTCTTATTATAAGTCTTGGTTCCATCTTGCGACTTGCTTATTATTTTAAATTTTCTGAATTTATCTTTTCTTGTGTTTGTTGAGAACAACAAACATTAAGAAAACACTTGAATGTGGCGGGTTCAAAGACACCGAACATCCTCTCGATGAGGGGCTCCGAAGTCACCGAGGCTTCAATCAATTTATCTGCAAATTTAATCTTTGTTTTGGTCTCGCCACCCGAGTGCGCCTCGACCTGGAAAGGGCCAGTTGTGACCTCTTCCAGTTCCGGAACTAGCTCCAGAAGGAGAGGAATCAGTATTTATCTTTGCATTTTTGTTCTGTTTAGTAAAGAAGGACAGGGAGTTAGCCCGTTTCTCTTTGCCTGCAAAGGCCGGACGGAATAACAGCCTCACCCATGTTCTTGTACGAGATTGACAAGTTCATGGCTAACAATGGGGCACCAACATGTGAGAATATTCTCTTCTCTTTGTGAGTCCTCAGGGGGACACGTGCCGCTTCAAGAACAGATTGCAGAATAAGCGGAATTTGGCTCAGGCTTGTTTCCACCAATTCATTCTACGCACCCTTAGCAAACTACCATTTCAAGCATGGCCCCCTCCGGGACCATTTTCACCTCGGAGAAGGTCTACAAGAGGCAATTCTCCACAATGTGTTGAGGATTTCTACTGGGGGATCACTAGGCCTATGGCCAGTTGTCGTCTTTGCGACCAGCGAACTGACCTACAACAAATTTAACCAATATTCTTATGTTTCAGCTTAAATTTGTAACTATTGTTCATACAAACTTACAGAAGCACAGAGAGAACAAATCTAACTTCTCCATAGTCAATGCTTAGCACTAGTAGAAATTGCTAAAAAAATACAATGTTCAAGATACGAGTATGCTCTCAAAACCATTATGAAACGATATCAAGTAAGCAAGAGCTTTGTATCAAGGAAGGTGGGTTGTCAGAGCCCCCTTGAATGCGCTCTGCGAGAAAGATTAGCGTATGCCAGCAGGCAGACCATTCAATAGTTTAGGAGCAACTATACAAAAAAATGACTATTGTACAATATATCAGATATATTGTCAATATTTATTAATGAGTAAAATGCATAATCAAGTTGTCTTGGTTTATTTTGTATTTAATTAACTTCTATAAGTAACTCACAAAGACCCTTTCTTGGAATTTTGGGGCGATGCGCTTGCGCGGGAAAACCTTAGAACGTTAATTTACTACCTTACTCGACTAGCGTACAGGTTGCGTCAACTCTCGGCAGTTCTGCTCAGACCTCTACAAGTCTAAGTTGATTCACTTTTTACTCCACAAGAGTTTAATTTGCAAAGCCTCCCTCTCCATATGAGCATCGCTAGTGCTAAACCGTTTTTTTATTAGCCTATGATGACTACAACCTTGTGTCTTTTGTGAAGTTACTTTTTTAAGGAAGATTCTGCCGGAGAAGAAAGGTGTATCTCTCAGAATACAATTGTTCAAGTTCACTCTTATGACTTCTGCTGAGGTTGGTAGGGTCCTACACTTTTTTCGGCCACCATGTCACTAATCACTCTCCATGGAACTTCCTGTATTTCATCAAGCACCCGGCATCACCGTCATCATGCGAGCTTGAGGCACACCATGTGAGAGAGCCCAGCTGGAGCAGATTCGGTGCTGCAACGCCAACCTTTCAACGGAATTAAAGTAAGTTGGCATAGCCTAACGTTAAGTCGAGTTTCTTGCGATAACTTAACTTGAGATCGTATTCATAGCCGCACAAAAGCATCTTTACCCACGATTCTCCGGGGAACTAGTTTCAATCATTCGAGTAGTGCCCTTGAGTTTCATTTGTATATAATTCAAGATATACTTTGGTGGTTGCATTTGTACTCAAATTAAAATTAACTTAGCCTCTTTGTTATTTTTCTAGTTTGCGTTGGCTCATACACGCCGTCACGAAGGATCGCCCGACGTTGATGCCTGCCTTTTTATTCCTCCATAGTTTAGCTACCGATTTATTTAAAGTAAATTTACCGCTAAGAGAATCAACTATTTTAATCGCCGAGAAACGATTTTGGATAGGAATAGCTTGATAATGGCGAAAGCTCGGAGGAGTTTCCTTT
Source organism: Ceratothoa steindachneri (assembly GCA_963969495.1). NCBI lineage: Eukaryota > Metazoa > Arthropoda > Malacostraca > Isopoda > Cymothoidae > Ceratothoa > Ceratothoa steindachneri. The sequence continues at coordinate 156,357,833 of OZ018322.1, read as the reverse complement.
TTTCCCATCTCCCTCCGCCTATAGCATCCTCAGCAGAGACGAGTGGGAGGAACTGAAACCTGGATGGCACTTCCTGGCAAAGTGCTCCTTGTGGTCTGGAGACATCCACTGTGGAGGATAGATAAAGGGCGGTTGCGGTGTTTACGATTTTAAATGCGAGAACGACTTTAAATTCATTGGAAATTTAATATGCAGCTAGTGCAGCTCGCAGCTCGCAGTTTTCATCCTGGACAGATGAAAACTCGAACTGCAAAGTTCTGGAGAAGTTGAAGGGGGGCAATTCTAGTGTTAGGAGCTACAGTGAGAAGAGAGCTACAATAATCAAAACTTGGGGTAGAAAGGCATGGATGGCTATCTCTAAAGTCTTTCGGTTAAAGTGGTACCGAAAAAGACTGAGGCTACGGAAAAGTAGAGAGACGATTTGCTAATATTAGCATCATGCGATTTATATTCGAGTTGACTGTCAAACGAAACTTCCAGGATTATAACGTTGTCAAAGAACTCGAACAGTGGGCAACCTAGATTTAGAGATGGGGCTAATTTTTTACAGTGAGCGACAAGTGTTGAGGTGCCCAACAAAAGTATCTCTGTTTTGCATGGTTGAGTATGACGAAAGCCCCTCATTAATCGTGTCATGTGTGGATAGAAGATTAGTGACGGTTGCAGTGAACGAGTTTTGGGAGGAGGAGAGAAATATTTGCATGTCAAAAGCATATAAAGAGAAAGATAGATCGAGGTGATGCAGAAGAATGGCAAGAGGTATAAGGTAAATACGAAAGAGGATTGCGTCTAGGAAATATGCCTGAGGAACACCACATGACACAGCAGCTTTCTGATACACCCATCTGGGGCCTGCCTACTAGGGTATAAGACGTAGTAATTATCTTAGAGCTTAATGATGAGCTAGATAAAATGAACAAATATGCAAAGGTTACAAAATGCAAAACAAATCAAAATTAAACAAAAAGCAAATATATAAAACAAAAAAGTACAAGAAGCAAAATAGCAAGAAGAAGAAGGAAGCACACTCTGGCGTCTGGGAGAGGCTCACCTACCCAGGGATATATATGAGCCAACCTTGCTTATTTTAGTTCAACGAGACCCAGCTAGTCACGGGGGAGGGAGAACGGAGGGGTCAATTGTATCGCATGTTGCCGAGAGACCAAGAAACACCAGAATTTAAGATTTCCTAGGTACGCCTCCAAGAGGCTTCGTTCAGTCATATGTAGGAGAGCCGATTGAGAGCTGTGATCTGCCTTGAAGCTGGACTGAAAGGTTTGGTTGATGCCTGGATAGGACATGCGTTCAGTGATGCACGCAGCTATCTCCCTCTCAAGAGCCTTGGATAGAAGTGAAAGTTAAGAGATAGGAAGATAGTTTGAAAGATTACTGCATTAAGTTTATTTTTTAGGGTACGATCGGACAGAGAGCAGCATGTTTAAAGTTGGAAGGCACCTCACCTTGCAGCAGGGAGGCGTTGAAGACACCCAGTAGCGTTAGTAGGAGGACAGGTAACAGATGTAAATAGGTACAGAATAGGAAATTATCAAGCGGAGAGAAGTCTTTTCGATGAGCGGAGTATTGAGACAAGCTCTTGAGGGGAGACTAGGGTGAGGGAAATTAGATTAGGAAATTGAATAAAAGAGATTACAGTGTGACGGTAGGGGCAGAGGAAGAAGGAATCTCAGAACGTATATTAACTATTTTTAAGATTAAAGGGCACAGAATGCGGATTGTTAAATGGAGAAAGTCGATGGAGAAGAGTGGTGAGCGAGGAGCTTGAAAGTGCACCAGGATTTTGTTTGTTTTTGTCAGAGTTCCATGGGCATGGGCCTCTCCTTAGGATCCCAGGCTTTGTACGCATCAGTGGCAGGATAATATGCGATAGAAGGTCATTACCTTCCCATGCTTCGGGTGCGAAAGAAATTAAGGCGTATCTCACGGATGGATATGCGAGTAGAGGCTGAAGGAAGGGAAGTGAGCGATAGGACCATTGTTGAGAATAGTTTAATAAGGTAGAGTAAAACCAACTTTAATAATAATGTAATCAGAGATAGCAGTTTACTGGTAGGTTAAAGTTTGTTGGTGACCTCGTTATTGACAGAAAATGAGATCAAGAATGTTGCCGTGGGTGAGGGTGTGGGTGTAAGTGCGGAAACTGCTGAATTGGGAGAGAGAAAGTTTTGGAAGCTTTAAAGTATGTGCGATGGTGCATTGGTGGATATTAAAGTAGCAGACTACAACCGAGAAGGGGAAGGATTTATAGAAGATTACATTAAGGAGATCAGTCAGTTCGTCAAAGAAGAAATTAGATGTGTGACCATCTGTTCTGTAAAAGTTTAGGAATTTTGAGGGAGGCGTCAGGGCATGAATGGCAAGAACTACTTCGAAGGTGTCAGGGGAAGGGGGACATCGGTGTGAGTGAGGGACAGATAAAGTCAGCAACACTAATACTAACAACACTGCTTCTCCTGGCTATTATAGAATGGTGTTGAACATTGCATGCGGTTGGCGACAACGAAAATCGAGGCCATTCTCCCGTCTCCCTGATGCCAAATAGCTCAATCTTATGTGATTTTGTCGGAAATAAAATCTGTCTTTATTAAACTCAGCACATTTCGATTTGTGGATGGATACCATGAAAAAAAGTATGACAGTCCTCACTGTAGAGGTGTTAGGCAAGGAGATGAGGTTGAGGTGGATTCAGTTAAAAATGCAACGCAACAAGCAATGAGATATTGCAGAACATTTTGGGAAGTTGTTCAACGATCAACGATGATCTAAAAGAAGAAATTGGGTATGAAGTAGAAGTAAGGAGAGGAAAATGTGTTAATAGAGTGAAAGAGTTTGTACCAGGTTGTCTAGTAACCTCATTTTTTTTGCCTCTTTTATTCATTATGTCTCTACATTGATTCTCAGAAACTGAGTCAAGCTTTCAAGCCTTTTTACTCAATGAAAATTATCTTTTGTGAATTAAACGAACTTGTCGCTGCATAATTTTTATTGTTTTTTTTGTCCACTACGAATCTTTTTATTGAGAATCTTTTTTTCCCTTTCGGATCATTTTACTATAATTATTTTCAACTTTATTCTTATTAATTATGATTGATTTTATGTATTATTTTCTTTATTTTTCTTCATTAGCATCGTTGTTATCTATAAATCGGGTAAATTGCGTAACGCGTCTGCAGCTGGCTAATTTTAAAGGTTTGTTTGAAAGGTAGATTCGGTAATTCCTTATCTTGAAGTTATATTTGTCGGGTCACTTCCTTTTGGTAGGTATTGGTTAATCTTTTACCAAATATTTTTTGCGCGTTTGTTCAGAGTCATACTTATTGGTTCGATGTCTACAATTTCGTGAGGTATAGTCGTTGGGATCCGGGTTTGAAGTGTAACGTTAGTTATAAATCTTGTGGCCTTATTTTGTACCGCTTGAGCTTTCCTCATCATTGTCTCGCTAGAGAAATGAAGGAGAATAGCGGGATACAGCACTAATGGTCTCACTAGTAACATATATAGTTTCCTTTTGTTTTTCGGTGATAGCATTCGGAAACGAAACAGTGACTCTAGCGTCCTCTTGGCCACATTATTTTTTTCTTTAAAGTGCGCAACATACTTGGTGGTATCAATTTGAGGCTAAGTACTCTGCCATTTCTGGAGTATGGGTAGTGTTTGCCTTGTATTTGAACACTGCAGTTTTACATCGCCCCATCGTGATCATTTTAAACTTGTTAATGTTTGTTTTTTGTTCTTACTCTCGTATCTATTGATGTTTTCAATTTCTCTATGTTCTATATTTGATATATCTCTGGGATTACGATAGTTGCTGGTGACGACCTGTGTTATTTCCTCTGTCAGTTGTATATATTATTCTGTTGATTCTTGATTAGGGTGGGGCAGGTCACCCGTGTAAAGTGTATACAGGGTAAAACTGAGGCATTGTCCTTGTGGCACCCCTGTTTCCAGTTCGAATGGCTCTCCTTCATTATCATTGATTTTAAAGATTGCCTGGCGGCAATCCAGGTAGTCGCGAAGTATACGTGCTATATTTTGCTCCATTCCGAGATCTTTTATTTTTTAATTTAAGTGCCGGTAGTTTTTCGGCTTGGCGATAGAAATTCGTTCATTAATCAATGCGAGTGCTGTTTCGGTGCCAAGTTTTCTTCTTAGTCCATCTTGTTGATTATTATATCGATCTATGGCATCCAGTTAGTTTTTCAGCCTGTTATTTAGGAGTTTTTCAAGGAGTTTGCCCAAGAACTCTAAGAGCGAAGTAGGCATATAGCTGCCTATATCCTTTTGAGGTTTTCTTGGTTTAAGCAAGAATATTATTTTGGCCTTTTTGAATTGGGTTGTGAAATAACCGACATTAAGGCAGGCATTAATATCTCCAATAGGGCCTCATTTATGTTTCGGGGAGCGTTTATTAGATGTTTCTTTGTGATGCCGGTTATTTCTGGAGCTCTTTGTTTAAATCCCTTAAGGGCAACCTCATATTCCTCATGGGTGAAGGGCCTCCCCTTTTCCCGTGTGAGACGAGTACCATCAACGCTATAGTGCGGGCTAAGCTTCTCACCTAGTTCCCTAATCCTTTCGAGAACGATTCCCTTATGTCTTTCATCGAAGTTCCTGTTTTCTTCCTCATTTATTCTGAAACGCTTTCTCCAATAGTCTCTGAAGTAACGTTCAATTTCACCATCTTCTGAGATTTCATTACTGTTAACTTTGATTGTTATTCTATTTTTAGGAGGGTTGCCTCTCAGTCTTTTCAATTGGCTTCAAAATTTCTTGTGGTCCCTTTCTGCATCAATATTGGCTAGGATTTTATTACACTTTTCTCCCAATTTCTCCCTGATGAGTTGCTTCATTTCAATTCTTCTATCTCTTAGCTCTCTGTAATGATGTGTAGTATTACCATAAGTATTTATTTGGTTAATGAGGGGTTCCATTTGGTGTATTTTGTTTAATATATTTGCTTCCAACCTTGCAGCTGGTAGTACTCTGTATTCTGTCCAGGAGACAGCTAAGCGATCGGCTTCCACGTGTTCTGTTATTAAGTGATTCAGCTGTCTTTCAATATATTCGGGTGTGGCTCCTTCCATCTGATCTATCTGAATGTTCCTGAGATACTCCTTGTATGTGACCAGGTTTCTTTGGCCATACATCTACGTCTTAGGATTTTTACCTGTATTAGAGATGTAGAGACTGTTGTTATCATGCTAACATGATTGGACGGGATATATGGACCTGGAGTTGTCACTTGATTGATACAGAAGTTTGAATTCGTCAGTGTTTATATCAGGTGTAGTTGAAGACGTTTCTGTGTGAAATGTAGCAAAATCGGGGCCTTTTCTTTCTCTGATCTCCCTGCTAATTAATAGGCTTAGCGAAGTCTCAGCACCGTTGAACGCGGTGGTGTATCCAGCTTCTCTGCATCGCGTGTTTCGATCTCCTATTCAAATAGTTGATTTCTCTCTTCTAAACAGTTGGATAAAGTTAGGGATTGGTAAATATGGACGTCTTGGTGGCTGGTATCCCACTGCCACAATTATATCATCGTAGATCTTTTTAATCTTAATGGCTGAGTAGGATTCATCCAGATCTTGGATTTCTTTGAATCTGATACCTTCCCTAATTGCAATGTCAACTCCGTCATATTTTTTCCTTTAGTGGCTTGTCATTAGCACTACATAGTTATAGATCTTTATCTGTTCACTCTCTCAGCCCAAACCATGGGGATACTGATCTTATACTATCGTTGTATATCACGTGTGATAGAACGGCCTGAAGCCGCTTAAATTCAGCCGCTATCACATGGTTAGAAACATTGCTTCCCACGTGAATCTTCGAGATAAAGCAGGGCGCGTTATCGCCACCTGAGTTAATATTTAACCACGAGGTCATCCGCCCCCCCCCCCGTTGTTTCGCCTCCATTCGTCGATCTCGCCAGATTGAGTTAGGCATACCGGCAGATAAGGTATTTTCCCAGGCGTGACCGGAGCATTCCCCCAAACCTCCCACTCAATTGTCCCCTACACCAAGGAAATGGCTCCGGGTACTTATACAAGAGCATTTCCCAATAAAATGAGATCAGATCCAGATTATCTTCGTGAGACATCACGCCGATCCGGTCTCACCTTGTGCACCAGGGAGCTCAATCTCAAGAACCACCTTATTGTCCAGAAGAGGACAATATCCCTTGAGTGCCAAGGTTCGTGCCTTCAAGACGCCAAGTCTATAAGGCACCCCCCCCCCTGTTGTTCAGAAAGAGAACAACGTTAGAACAGCCATTGTTCTTTGAGCCCGTTGACAAGAAATGGTTCTCACCCTCCCCCCATGTTGTTCAGAAAGAGAAGAACGTTATAACAGCCATTGTTCTTTGAGCCCGTTGACAAGGGATGGTTCTCACCCCCTCTGTTGTTCAGAAGAGAACAACGTTAGAACAGCCATTTATCTTCAAGCCCGTTCGTCAAAAAACGGTTCTCATTCCCAAGACATCACGGCAGGATAATTTGATTCCCCTATTTAACGTTCTTCAAGAGAACGATTGGTTTGAACGATAACCTCTATTGTTCATCTATAACATCCCCGATTTACTGTCACAAAGATCGCTCGTATCTCCGAGTCCGACTTTAAACGCACTATTCGAAGACATTCCTTCCCCTTCGCTAAGGACAACCCCCGAAGAAACTTTCTGCTGGAACTCGCCAGTGGACCGAAGATTCCAAGCATCGTCTTCCTCTGCACAACAACTTTTTAATTACCTAAGCTGAGCATTACCTTTAATTATCTAACCTTTTGTCAACCCTACCCTGTGCTTTAAATGGTTTAGCAAACCATTCCCCTTCTTTAAATTTTTATTTATTTACTTTTTTAAATCTCTCCAAATCTTAATCCTCGGATTAGTCAGATATTCCCACGACCCTTTCCATTCTCCGTTTATGTAAACTTCTTTTTTTTTTTGAGTGTTGTTGATAGTTTCTATTAATAAAACTCTATTTTATTAATGATAGCCACATTATTATCCTTGAGCTCAGTTCCACTTCTTAAGCATATTGAAGATAAATAACCTCGGTCAATCAGATTACCACGCACTCGAAATATTTGAATAATTCCCTCAACGAATAGTTATATATGGTATATCGTCGAGAGTCTATTCTACGACATACCGCCTTTGTTCCTTCATCCATTAACGTTGAGGGAGAATATTTTCAGGTTTTTAATGTATCTGACTTTGGTCTCCATGTTTAGTTTTTTTTAAGTTGTTTACCTTTTTCTCCATTTTCTCTTCGCGGAGATCTCACCCTTCCCGATCTTATCTTTTTGAATTGATCTTGACTTAGGTTATGGCATGATTCTGGGCGAATCTCAATTAGCCCCTGACTAATTGCCTGGAGTAATTCCTCTTCTTTCATATCAGCGTGAAAATCCCATTTATATTTCCCTTTGATTATCCCGTCGATGAGATAATTCGTTTTAGATAATTTAGAAATTGGTGCTGATGGAGATCCGTATATCTCCATACATAGTTCTTTGGTTGTGAATCTTGGTGTATTTGACGTTGGTGTTTGCATTAATAAATGCTCGCTGCTTGCGGGGGTGTGACACGTTCATTTGAGACTCAGTTTGTTTGCCGTTTTTTGTTTGTTTAATCGTGGGTCTCGAGAGGCAGAGCGCATCCTCGGTACGGCTACAGACATTTTCCTAATTTGTGTCTGTAACAACTCGCGAGAGGGCGGGTTTTCCGAGAACCACATCGGTTTAAGGCCGTTGTGGAATAGCATTTTTTGAGTCCGGTTGCGTAGCTGCCCAACTTTAAAACATTAGCGAGTAGGCATGGAGAATGCACACTATTAAATCTGGTCTCATGTTCTGGTCAATTTGAAAAATCGTCTTTTCCTGATGGAATTTTCTCGCCGACTGCGCATACGTGGCATTGACCCTTTTGTTTCTCTCCTCAATCATGCGCTTTTTTCTTTTCAGTAATCAGTGTATTTTTATTGGGCAGGCCATTGATTATATTCGGTGCTGATTGCCGTCAATTTATTAGGGGTGGTGCACTTCCTCCATGTCTGACCAGGATCAGCACACTCCGAGCAAACTTTGCCCTCAAGTTTACATTCTTTGATGGAATGTTTCTCAAGAGCATAACATGAAAAACAGACTTGCAGTGGGACGAATACTTCATGTCGATACTACTAGCAGACACTTTAGTGTTAAACATGACAAATTCTTTTTCAGTTGCTTTCGCAGCCATTTCTGTGGTCTAAAAGGTCACTTAAAAGACGTGTGTATATTCTTCAGCATCGTGGTTTTATAATTTGTGTGACTCGTCCATTTTTGCACATTCCTTGCTTGAGTCCAATTTCCCTTTTGATTTCCTCCGCTGAGTGTAATCCAACGTAGGGATCGATTCGTCGACATATGATCAATCTCTTAGAAGCATCATGCGGTGGTGTTTTCAGGATAAGACTAATTTCCTTTATTTTTTTCTGGATTTTTCGTTCAATGTGTTATCCAGACCTTGATTGGTGTCACAGAATGCCTGTTCCTTCAGCCTACAGAGACCAATTCCCAATCTGGATTAGACCATTTCAAAAACCTTCTCTCGCGCATAATTTTGGCCGTACTCCCTTACCCAGAGCGGGACATTTTTGTCGCCGCTGGAGTCGCCCATGACGGCCCCAACCGCGGTGACTCTTTTTCACGTAACTAGCAGGCCCTTATCGCCGGGGCGTGTGCCAAGATCTTCCCTGGTTCACTCTTATCTGCCCTAACTAATTAATTTGTCTGTGTCAGGGCCCTCTTACGTGTCCTAACCACTCCGCCCCATGTAGGGCTTTTTTCCGGGGTTGGGATACGCCAGAGACAGCTGGATCTAAAGACCTTCTATTGGCAGAAAGGTTATTTGACCCAAGGATGTGCTTCTCTAAGAATAGAAGTTTACTGGTTGAGTTTTATGTTTTCGATTCTTCTCTTGGGCTCACGCGCGCGCGTGATGAACGATCAGTTAGGAAAGTACAGTCGATATTATCTGGATCCAAGCGTAGATGAATATTTCTGGATCTCCTCTTCACCTACTATTCATAACGTTGAAAACAGAAGACAATTGTAGTAGGACTTCTTTGTTGCTTTTCCTCCTTTAGCAATGCAGATCAAGGAATTTTTTGACCTTCAGCTTTCTGTAAGTATGTAGAATGAGGCAGCACTTTGGGGTTCGTGTGCAAGAACGGTCGAAAGGAGGTTACTTCAGTCATCGACTAACATATATGGGGTTGTGGAATCGGAGCCGGTCTGGGAGATTCACAGGGTGAAATAAAACAACCATTCAGCTCGTGTGTGGACATGAACATGAAAAATAAAACCATACAAAATATATAAATTCAATTATAAATTAAATGCGCAGAAAGATGGTTATTTATGCGAGAAATTGTATATGTTGTAAAAGAGAACATGCGCAGACAAGGGAAAATGCATAAAGTAAATGAAAGATTAGGTATAATCCCATGATAAATAATAAAAACGTGGAAATTAAAAGGAAAAAAAGACAATGAAGAGCACTTTAAATGTAAGGAAACACACGGGGAAGTAGAGCACTTGCTGAAATCATAAATTCACAAACACGAACGAGAAACTATATAGGCTATATAGGCTAAATTGCCAGACAAAGTCAATAAGATTAGAACCACGCAAGCGAGCAAACAATTTCATTTAGCACAAAAACGAGCAAAACTTTGGAGGATAACACTAATCACATGAATGAATACACAGCAAGACTGACTTGCAAAAACCAGGAATTTTGAAATGGGGAAAAACACAAGACACTACTAAAATTTAAGGTCTTTGTAATTAAAAGGATTAAAAGGATTTAGTATTTATATGCAAAATAGAGGCACAAAACTGTCACCTCTTTCGAACACGGAACCTGCTGAAGTGCAGAAAATGTTATACAGCCACTAGAAAAGATATTTATCATTCTCGCGTCACTACAGAATATAAGAAAGACATAGTCTGAACTTGATTGGGAGATTAATGCAGCTCAAAGTTAAAAATTATCACACAGAAGGAGACTTAAATATCAAGCGCTAAAAGGATGCAAGGCGAGAAAGAAACCATATACATATGTATATATGTGGTTAACATAAAAAGGTTTACACTGGGCCAAAGATAAAAAAAAATTGAAAAATAAATAGTGGTCTAAAGTTAAATGGTCAGATGAAAGTACTTATCAGATATGTAAGAAATATTATTGTATTGTTGTTTTAGATTCAATTAATTCATGTAATTCCATTTAAATGAATAATGGAAGAGAATTATTTCCAAATTTAACAGTTTTGAATAGATGCAAATTCTTAGCCTTTCTGAGAGGAAAGTTTAAACAAATAGTTCGCCGTTCTTGTGTATGGCCAAGTGTGATTCATGGAGGGTTTTTCAAGATGGTATGGAGCTTCCTTTCTTCAGCGCCAGTGTAGATGTTTTATGGTTGAACGCAAATTATACCACCATATTGCCACAAGGTTTATATCTAAGGATTGGCCACAACAGATCCAATACATTTGGAGGGTGATTGAAAAAGCCAAAAAATAGTACCATATGTACAAATAAAACAAAACTGAAGGAAAGATTTCAACCTGAGTGGGGAAAGATATCCACAGACATTTGTAAAAATTTAGATGAAATCTATACCAGGAAGAATTATAAATAATTATAGCAATAAGACTTTCACCTCTGTATTAAAGTAATTATATATTTTTTTTGAGGGCCATTGCATATTTAGCTTTAATTAATTTGTTACCGTTAGCAACTTTCTACTTTGCTTATTATTTTCTTTTCTCCATCCTGTAGACGGTAACTTATTTCTCCGATTTTCATCTCACTTTTATCAAGTGACTGTGTGTGTTAAAATCAATACTTTAATTATTGAGCTTTTGAACTTGCGCGATAATCTTCAGAGTAGATCTTGTTATATTCTTTGCCAACTATACCAATGATAGTATGGTAAGGAACGTTTTTAAAGAGGATATTTGTTAGTACAAGCTTGAAAGTAAGGTCAAAGAGAACGTATCAATCAGGAAGATGGACTTTTTAGAACAGTTTTAATGTTCAATTCGAGGCTTGAGTTCTGACAGGCGTGGCCTTTCTTCATTAAGTGATCCTGGAAGACTTGACCTGCAGTGGAAAAGTAAAGTTCTACTGCATCTATCTTCAAAATTCATCACTGTAAATCGTAGGTGAAGAGGATAGCTAGAATCTGAAGATCACCATTTTTTGTCCGTTTTTCTTCCTGCGAGAAGATTATGAGGCACCGAAAAGCTCACCATGAATCCACATGCTCTCATCTCAGCAGCACTTTTCTAGTTCTGATATCATTTTTGGCATTTTAAGGTCTGTAAAATCTTTCTGTCTCTGACGTGTCTGAACCCCGGAAGGAGGCCCCGCAGGGCACGCAAAGAAGGGGGCCCTACTCTGGGGCAGAGTAGTCACGACCGGTAGAAGGGCACTGTTAGACATCCTAGAGAGGTAGGGCAGATAAGAGAGAACCAGACAAGATATAGGTACACTCCCCCGCGATAAGGGCCTGCTAGGTTCGGTAGTAGGAATTGCGAGAAACGTGTCCCTCTCCGGGTTAAGGAGCGATGCCAGAAGACCGTGCGCAAAAAATAGTCTTCGAAGTTTTGTACTCCAAACTGGGCATCGCGCTCTCCAGGCATAAAGGTACATGGCCTTCTGCGACACTAATTAAGACCTATACAACCTAATCAGTGGGAAATCGAAGGAAAAACTAAAAGAAATTGGCCTCATATCTAAAGGTCCTCCACACTAGCTGCACAAAGATCGATCATCTGTTGGCACATCAATCCCGTGGTGGATCGTACACTGCAGAAGAAATCAAAAATGAAAAAGATGAGAAAAACTCGGCCAAAATTCACGAGTCGTGCACATTTCAAAATCGTAGCACTGAAGAACACACGCACGTGTTTAAAGTGACCTTACAAACAACGGAAGTGGCCACGAAGGCAGTTGAGAATGGGCAGATCATATTGAATTCCAAAGTTTACCCAAGCTGCATAAAACGTGAGGTTTTGTCCCAATGAAGATCTGTTTTTCGTGTTACGTCATGGAAAAACATGCCACTAAGGAGTGAAAACTCGATGGCAAGGTATGTTCTGAGTGCGCTTAATCAGGTCACATGTAAAAGCAATGCACGAACCCAAACAAAAAGTGTCTTAACTGTGGTAATTTCTATCGCACCTTATCAATCACTTTCCACTCAAGAAGGCACCGATAACAGAAAAAAACAAATAATTTAAGAAATAAATAAAAAGTCTACTTCCACATAAACTCAGCCTGTGAAAAAGACCAAGCAAGAAAATAACATGTTCTAAAGTTATCAGAATATGAGACCTGACCTAATAATATGTATTTTGCAAGCTCATTTAGATAACATTATGAAACCAACCAGTTACGCGACGGAGCTAAACAACATATTGGTCCATACGGCGTCAAACTAATGTGGTTTCAAGACAACCCACCGTCAAGCGATCTGTTCATCGCTCAAATATGAAGCATGATGCAGGTGGTTTCAGGGTCTTGCTCGGCTTCTCCTAACCCCTGTGTAAATAAACAGGAAATACTGAAGATATGGAATCTTATATGGAAAAAAGCGACATTTCAGGAGAAATCGTTGCGCTTAAAGAAAACAGAACTTGCCACGCCCATTGAACCATATAGAATTACTCAGGATTTATGTATGAGGATTTTGGGTTCAACATGTGCGCCAATAACTAAAACATGAAAAGTTAGTGATTTAATAGAAGGGATAATAAAAGAAAAATATAAGTGGGAATTTGCCACTGATAAAGGAGAGGAATACTTAATTTAAGGAAATACAAGGCTTACAAGAGTCTTACCTGGCCGTTAAGCTAGGCATGCCGTATGACCTAGTGATTGCAGATGGGTATCTGCAACGTAGGCGTGCATACCTACTAAACCTCGATTTTCTCCAACTCTTCAGGAGAGACGCCTCAACCATCTTAATTGGTGATTTAAATGCCCGTTGTAAAGAAGCCGGATACAACACACCGTTCAACGGAGCTAGAAACATGCTAAGCCTCCTAATCAACATAAGCATAGTGCAGAGATGAGGACCTGAGTTTGCCACTTTTCACACGGAAAGGTCGTCCACTACACCAGACATACTATTAACCAATCAAAACTTCTCCCTGAACCAAGCGACGAGTCTAGGCTATTTCACTTCAACAGATCACATCGGTATGGTTACATTCATCTCTTCCTCCTCGATTCAAATTATGATTCCAAGACGCAGGTGATGGGCGAAAGCTAATTGGGCTGCATATAGAGAACATCTGAAGAATGTGCAAATAGACCCAATTTTAGGCGCTTCACTGGAAGAGATTGACGAAAACCTCGACCACCTGAAAACAAAGATCAAGAAAGCTGACTGTTGTGGTATTGTAAAGGCCAAGTGGTGGTATACATACGTAGGTTTGTTACGTACTTGAATAACTCCTTGATTACGTTTTCTCTAAGAGTGCTATATTATTTTAAGTTATTTTAATCTTTCAGGATTTCTAGTGCCATTCTCAGCGTTTTGAGGATTGAATTAAATACTTAAAAAAAATATATATCTTTAATTACAACATCAAATGTGAAATCTGAAAAAAACTGTACAGCTATGAATAAATGAGTTTATGATAGAATTACTAATTTAAACCAAATGAATATAAAGTAATGGTTTACCCAAAGCTCATTTTAATATTGTACCCTAATTGACACTCAAAAATAATGGAATTTCTTTACCTTTAAAACACCTACACGTGAATCGGACTGGAGACTGACCTTGGCCTTGAATATTTATGTAGACAAAAGAATGTTTTTGCGGTCAGGCGCGTGGGCGTGTTCACAGACACCTAACTGTTCGAAAGGCGCGGAGAATGGCTTGAAGCAACAGGTGATTTTGGTGTGGGCGACGGATGGCGTTAAACATGTTATCTTAGTCAGATGATTTAAACAACGGGACCGTGAAGGTATGCTCTTTCCAATTATTGGTTTGATCTTGGAATGGTTTGCACTGTCGAGTGATGAGCAAACAAGTGAATCCTTTGACGAATGGGTGGTGTTTGAGGGAATTCACTTTGGGGTATTTCTCAATGGCGAGGACTATCTCTGGTTTTTGTTGTAAACCGGGATAGGGGGTTTCTCTGACGAGAGATGATTTAGCTTGATCCTCACTACAAAAGCTAATTTTAGTTTAACCACCAGAAACTGGCTCAGCGTGAGCTTCTTCTCTGTTCCTTTCCTTGATTGCCGGGCACTGCGCCGGACTTCGTCGTGTCGATCACTAACTCGATCTTCCTATTTTTCTCCAGTTTTCGGCCTATATACTTCACCAACCCACCGGGGGGTAGGGGGAAAAGGGGTGAGTGAGGGCAGAGAAATTAAGCCTCGCTCCTCTAACGGCTCTTCTCCGAGCGTCTTTCAATTAGCCCTACAGGCATCTTCTGGCTTTTGGTCACCGCTCCTCTAATTTCGTCTATGACGTGAAATTACATCCCAACTCTGAGGGTAAATAGTGCCAGTTTAACCAATGTTATTCTCGCCGGCTCATAAATCTGATGATTCATGCATCTTGTGGTTGGAGGAGGCCTTCTGGTAGTTCGTGAGTCGAGAAGAGGAAGATGGGGGGGGTAATTAATCGGGTTACTTTGCCAAGTGCCAAGGCGTTGTAGTGAGCGAACAGGGCCTGTGTTTTTAGGGTGGGATATCGATTTCCCTATACTGACCTTCTAGCTGCCCTTTGGACAGAATATAAAACAATTCCGGCTTCAAAGTAGGACTTAAACATCAAAGATAAAATGGACCATCTAGGAGCACCTATTAAATGCATGAATATATTTGGGAATACAGCACGTCGCTACCAGGAACTGTGAGGATTAAGGAATGAGATTAAATATCTTATAATGAAAAAATCGAGAGGTGAGACAACATAATAGCCAGTATTGGTACAGAATGAGACACCAAGAACTTTTGGAGTCAGTTAAAGAGATTAGGCGGCACTCTCCCCAAGAGTAGAGTAGGCTTCAAAATAAATGGCATCGAAATCAGAGATGATCAAGTTATTAAGAAAAAATTCATAGAATACTGGCAAAACCGTTTCAAATAAGTGAAAAATAGAACGAAATATTAGACGCAATGTACGAAAAAGAAATACTCTTAAGACTTAAAGAGCTGGGGTGCTAACCTCACGCCGTATCACATCGTAGATTAGAAACGTCTAACGAGAGGAGAAGGAAGACTATTCCCCCAAGACAGATACAAACCCTCTCTTTGAAGAGCGTGAAAGAGTAAGTGCCAAGGATAACTGGCATCACCCAAGATTCACCTGGTAAATGTTTTTCAAAACATCAATAAAGCTCTATTAAATCTTTTCAGTGCCTACCTTAACGTCGGATATTTTTCTGACGAATTTAAAAGAGCCAGGATGATATCATTACTAAAACCCAGCAAATCAAAAAAGGAGATCAGTAGATACAGACCCATCTCACTTCTGGAATATTTTAGCAAGCTAACAGGAAAACTCCTTAAAAAGGGAATGAGGAGCTACCTAGACAATATTGATCTATACAATAACCGGCAACATGCTCTCTGTAAGACACTCATGTAAGAGAAGGCATTGGCATTAATAACGGAAAAAAATTGTCATTGGTAAGGCCAGAAAGGGTGATGCATATTTACTACTGAAAGATGTTGCGAATACCTGTGCTAAAAACGATCAGTGGCCTGATTATAAAAGAAAATATGACAAAGGTTCTCTGCGATTAGCTAGAAGATCGGAAGGCAATCGTAAGAGTAAACAGAACTGAGAGAGAGCCATTCAACCTGGAAACAGGGATGCGGATGGAAGAAGCCTCAGTCAAACGTTGTATGCGGTGTACACCGGCTACCTACCTTACCCCACTCATGACTTCGCTCAGTACATCCAGCTGGCCGACGACATCATGCATGTTATCACTAGCGTATATAAAAACGCTCTGGTCGGTGTCAAAAGAATAGGATGGGAACTCGGAAACCTAAATAACTTTGAAAAAAATATTAAGATAAAAATCAACATTAACAAGTTTAAAATGATAAAAATGGGACGTCGGAAAACGGCAGATGTGCTAATGCAGGACTATTATTTACATAGCCAAGGGAAGGTCAAGTATTGGCCTAAAATTATCATCAGATGGGTATGCTGCACACTAAAAAGCGATGATCGCCGCGGCCACAGGAACGCTACAGTTTCTGTATCGCTTCAGACTACTTTCTCCACTTAATAAAAGGAAGATGTACATGTTGCTACTAAGGCCGATACTTCTGTATCATGTCATTCCCCTACCTACCCTGAGCAAGGCAGTAGTGTAAAATGCGCAGGTGATGCATAATAGAGCGACAAGATTTATTGCAAATGTCCCTATTTGGGACTTCATACCAGCAAAGATACTGCACTAATTACTGACATCGACCATATTTAACGTGTAAACACTTATGCCACAAAATCTACCAAAGCATATTGGATGATGTACTATACCAAATGAGACTACCGAATATACGATTTAGATGCGCTTTTAAAAGGAGTCAGCTACAGAACCGATAAGAGATTCGTCCTATATTTAGAGGAAAACAACAGAAGATTAAACAACCAAAAAACAAAAAAATCCCTGAAACTAAGTATAACTAAATGATCCGAAGTGGACAAACAAATAGATTAATAACAAAAGATCCGTAGTAGACAAATTCATTAGAAAAATAAATAAATAATTAAGTAAAAGATCCGTAATGGACAAAATAAGGATTTTTCACTAAAGTCAAAAATAAAGAATAATAAAGGACAAAAAAATGCAGTTACAAGTCTCTTACTATATACAGGATATCTTTCTAACGATGACTGACGGTTGAACGCTTACTCATTCACAAGACAATGACAGAGATTGCCAGACAACCGGGCACACATCTTCCTATCCTAAAAAAAACCTTTTCTACCAATTCCCTACTCGTCTATCCCCAGACCGTTTTCTAAATTGATTATGATGGCTTCTAAGAGTGTTAGCCTTGATGGATTTCTGTTTTTCTGTTTATCTCGGTGCTCTCACCCAAAATATTTCTTGTAAAGCTGCCCCTGTGAATGCTCTATATATGGTTTTTAGTTGCTCCGTTTTGAAAATGCATTCTTAAACGCCTCGAATGGATAGTGGTAGTCATGCTAACGTAATTAGAGTTATGATGCTGGCATTCTTCATGTGGGCAGTTGAACTCGTAGACTTGAGTTTCGAGGAGTTTTGGCAGACGGGATTTTTCATCAGGAGATTGTTGACTTTTGTTGTTTCGTAATATATGATAACTTGGATTTTTTTTGTTAAACATTTGAATTTGGTGTTACGATTAACAATCTCCTTGATGTATCTTTCATCTACTTTGTAGGTCGTAGACATTCTGTTTCTATAGAAAAGCTCGATGTTATTTTTTTACCTCTTTGTTGTTGTCAGTTTAATCTGTGACTTTCATTTGTTTTCGTAAGAAATGTTCAAAGATGGCGTTCAATCATGCTGTTTGTAAACCCGTTGTTTAAGAGGGTTTGTTTGACGTGGGAGATCTCCTGATCGAATAGTTCCTACTTGGAACAGCATTTGTATGTTCGGCGCATGTATGATCTGATTACACTCTTTTTATATCTGTTAGTACATTCACATTTATCGTTAAGGTATTTTCCTATGTATGTACCTTTTCTATACACATTTGTGATATATTTTCTATTAACATTTTATAATTCGACATTCAGGAAAAAAAGTTTATTGTTCGTGCTTAATTATTAAGTAAATTTTAAGAAGGATTTGTCCTCGATTGTTGTTTGGTATTTCTTAGTTATTCTTCATTTTGGACGGTGATGTAGATGTCATCAACGTATGTGTGGTATGTATGTGGCTTATTTTCGATGGTGTCTAATATATCCTTTTCGAGTCACCCTCTGTAGAAATTGGCAAAGTTTTGATCAAGGGGTGATCTCATAGCTACTCCATCGACTTGTGTGTATAGATTTCCATCTGGTGTTCTGAACGGGGATTCTGATTTCCATGACCTTAGCTTTTTTTTAAAGATATTTAGGTCTACATTTGAGGGAGGTATCGTAGGATGGTGATATACATTTTTTTATAATTATTTCGATAATGAGGAAGGTCGGTACATTAGTAAAATGGCTTTCCAAATTGAGGGATTCTATTAGACTTGCCAGTCTTGTGGACTGAAGTATATCAATAAACTATGTAGAATTTATGCTGTAGTTTGAAGGAATGTAAGATGTTATGATTTCATGTATGGTTTTACCTAGACAGTAAATTGGTGTCGTGACTTATAAAATGATGGAATCTTGACATTTCCATAAATATACACTTGTATATAATTGGAGAAATTATAATTTACAATCTACAAGATGAAAAAAACAAAATAATAAGGAAAGTAGAAATTGGCAACGGAAATTAATTAAGGCTAAATATAGAATGGTTAAACAAATTATGCATATATATATATATATATATATATATATATATATATATATATATAATATATATATATATATATATACATATATAATATATATATATATATATATATATATATATATATATATATATATATATATATATATATATATATATATATATATGTATATATATAGGTGTTGGACAAAATATTTGAAACAGTAGAAATTTAACACCAATCTATCAATGAGCCATTATATTACGAATATCCATCCAAATATCATTGTGAGTGTTTTTGTTTTTATTTTAGATAATATATTTTTATTTATCAACTTTGATGATTATTTTTATTTCTTTGGCGGATCGTGGTATAGATGCTAAGATGCGTTACCTCAGAGTGTTCGAAAAAGGGCAAATTTTTGGAGCTCGAATTGCAGGGGCTTCCGTCACCAGAACAACTAAACTCATTGGTTTTTAGAGCTACCATATCAAGGACCATGACAGAATTCAATAGCTAGGGCAAAACCTCCAGCAAGAAGAGAAATTCAGCAGGACTTCGCAGCTCGCTGAAAGAGAGCGACAATTGTTTAAACACATTGTGATGAAAAATCCCCGAACAAATGCCCCTAAGGTGACTTCAGAGTTGAATCAAGATCTTAATAGCCCAGTTTCAACCAAAACTGTTCGCCGTAAGCTCAATAAAGTAGGATATCATGGAAGAGCCGCCATCAGGAAGCATATACTTTCTCATCAATCCGTTCAAAAAGGGTTGAACTCGTATATAAAGCACAAGGGCTGGTCGATAGACCAATTGGAGCAAGTAATACGAGGGTGGTCAATAAGTTTTGAAATTCGGATATAAGAAAACGAGATATGAGGAAAAGTGTTTTATTATTTTTCAAAATAACTACCCTTGACTTCAATGCACTTGTGCCACTTGTCCCTGAGGCTTCGAATTCCCGACAAGACAAAAAGAAATCTCCCGAATGTTGTTCAATCCACTCCTGGACGGCGACCTGGACATCTTCATCGTCCTCAAACCGGCGTCCACGCAGTGCAGCCTTGAGCTGGCGGAATAAAAAGTAGTCGCTAAGGGCCAGATCTGGACTGTAGGGGAGATGGTGAACTCCTTGAATTCGCACTCGCGCTCGCGCAGGGCAGCTTGTGCAATTCTGGCCTTGTGGACAGGGGCATTGTCGTGGAGGAGCAGGACACCGCGTGTCAACTTCCCGCAATCGCTTCTGACGGATGCACTTCTTTAACCCAGCCAGTTCCTCGGCGTTATATTGGCCTGTGAGGGTCTTTCCACAAGGCGCATAGTCCATATCAACACTCCCTCATAATCCCAGAAGATGGTGGCCATGATCTTCCCGGCTGAAGGTTGGGTCCGGAACAAGATGGGCGTCGGCGAGCCCCTGTGATTCCAGGCCATGCTTTGAGCTTGGTCTCAGGATTCCAGTGATGGACCCACGTTGCATCACCTGTCATTTTGCGTGACCCGAATCCCGCCGGGTTTTGGTTTTAAAGGAGCAGCAGCTCTTCCGAACTTTGACGACGTTGAATTGATCATGGGGCGTGAGGTTTCTAGGGACCCAACGGGCAGAGACCTTGGTCATGGCCAAATTGTCGTGGATGATGTTGATAACACTTCCATGTGATATTCCAAGTTCTCGCTCGATTTCTTCGACCTTCATCCGTCGATTTTCGAGGATCATCCTTTCCACACGGGCGACATTCTCCTCGTTGGTCACGTCGGACGGGTGTCTATTTTCAATGGACTCCCGACCATGGCGGAACTCCCTATTTCAGCGAGCAATGGTTGCATAGGAAGGGGCGGTGTCGGTGTACACTGCAACCATGCGTTCATGAATCTCTTCTGCATTCTTGCCTTCCTTGGTCAAAAATTTGATCACTGCGTGGTGCTCAACCTTCTCCATTGTTGAAAAAATTGTGACTGATGATCTGCGATCAGCTACTGCTTCTTAAATAGACGAGGCAGGAGCGTGCGGCCGCAGGTCTTGACTTGCAATAACTTGTCCTAACACCCTCACAAACATCCATCCCCTTCCTCTGTTTTGTCCTACCGATTAGCAGAACTTATTGACCCCTCCCCCTCGTACTATTCTTCGACGAGTTCAGTTTTTGCTTTTTCCCCACTGCAGGTTTGGTTTATATGTAGAGGCAGCCCGGGTAAGCTTTTAATCCTGAGTGCCTTATTCCTACAGTGAAGCACGAAAGAGGGTCATCGTTGGTTTGGATAGACATTTCTTGGAATTCTCTTGGTCCACTCGTTGCCTGCATGGTAGGATCAACAGCAACAAATATCTAAATATTTTAAGGAGGTTAAGTCCATCCCATTGTCCAAACATTATCCCCTGATGGTGAGTGTTTTTAGCAAAATTACAATACCCCAATACATACTGCTCATGTAGTTAAGAATTGATATGAAAAGCATATGAGTGAGCTACGATACATCAAGTGGCCCCACAATCTCCAGATCTTAATATTATTGAGCATTTGTGGTGTGTCTTGGAGCAACAAGTTTGCAGTCATTACCCACCACAGTCGTATCTTAGACCACTGGCACAGGTATTGCAAGAAGAATGGCTCAAAATTTCTCTCCATGAAGTCAGAAAGCTGTATGAATCAATTTCAAGACGCATCGAAGCTGGTCAGAAAGCAAAAAGAAGACCATCTCCATAATAAATAAATATTCATTGAATTTAACACGTGGTGTAATTATTTTTCCCAACCCCTGTATATATATGTATATATATATATATATATATATATATATATATATACATATATATATATATATATATATATATATATATATATATATTAAGAAAAATTATTGCAGTAACGCAATTAATCATGCGGTTAAAAGGCTATTTTTGGCAAACCAGTCTTCCTCAAAGCCTTCGGAAGGATCTCTTCTCACATACACCAAAAGGTAGCACTTAAAATAGGCGTTCTCTCAGATAGCCAAAAAACTATCTTTTGATTAGCGTTTTTAAGTGTCACCCTTGCTTTTCGATGAGAATGGAAAATTTGTTTGATTCTCCATTTTCGCCACACCTTATAAATTAAGAAAAATTATTGCAGTAACGCAATTAATTATGCGGTTAAAAGGCTATTTTTGGCAAACCAGTCTTCCTTAAAGCCTTCTGAAGGAGCTCTTCTCACAAATACAAAAAGGTAGCACTTAAAATAGGCGTTCTCTCAGAAAGCCAAAAAACTATCTTTCGATTAGCGTTTTTAAGTGTCACCCTTGTTTTTCGAAGAGAATGTAAAATTTGTTTGATTCTCCATTTTTGCCACACCTTATAAATTAAGAACAATTATTGCAGTAATGCAATTAATTATGCGGTTTGCCAAAAATAGCCTTTTAACCGCATAATTAATTGCGTTAGTGCAATAATTTTTCTTAGTTTATAAGGTGTGGCAAAAATGAAGAATCAAACAAATTTTACATTCTCTTCGAAAAGCAAGGGTGACACTTAAACAGGCTAATCGAAAGATAGTTTTTTGGCTATCTGAGAGAACGCCTATTTTAAGTGCTACCTTTTCGTGTATGTGAGAAGAGCTCCTTCCGAAGGCTTTGAGGAAGACTGGTTTGGCATTTAAGCGCATGTTGACAGTATTTACCAGATATTTAGAGCGAGGTACATAGTCTCACTTCCCCTCTTTGAGAGAGTTCAAACAAACTCACAAAATGATCAGTTCAGATTATTTTCAGTCTAAAATCACCGCAATAGAAGCATCGTTTGGGAAACGATTATGTGACTTCAGAGATAAAAAGATCACATTATCCTTCCCTGTCACTCCCTTGGTGGTTTAATCTATACTAAATATGATTGCATTTGTAAGTATGAGTCAATCAGATCTGGAAATGGAACTGGCCAATGTAGACGAGAAAGTTATGTGGGTGTCAAAGTTCCAGCAATCGACAACTGTTCTTGAAGATGTTTCCCTCGAGAAGGTCATGCTTGCCCACAATCACAAATGGAGTAAGATTAAAAACCTTCCCAAACCGGACTAACTTGTTTTTGAAAGGTGGAAGGCCATCCCCGAAATTTACGCCAACATGAAAAAATATGAAATTTGAGTCCTGTCAATATTCGAATCTACATATGTATGTTAGCAGGTCTTCTCCAACACTATATAAAAAAAAACAAACATCGCTCACGCCTCAAGACATCTTGCAATCTTGCAGGAAGATTAAAGTGATCTCTTACAGCCCTGGTGTGCACGCACTGTGCGCTGAGGTTCAGGAGCAAAACCAGGTAAAGTAAATATTTGTATTGCTATTATTTTACAAATATATATTTTCAATGTTTACTGAAATGCTCCTTTATTCAGGTTGATAGCTGACTACACGATAACAGCAGACAGAAGCAGACGGTAGATTTAGATTACTGCAGGTTGAACATTTAATTTCGAGTTTTATGTATTTCGTGAATACGAGAGGCCTCAAATAGACACCAAACATAATAATTGTAAGGAGTGTTCAACCCAGCTTTGGGGGGGGAGTTCCAATCTTTTTGTATACAGAAATAAAATTTGGGTATCCGGTATCAGTTCTTTGATTTCATAAATTCAATAGAATATTGTTTTTTATAGATAGCATAGATGTAAAAATCGATATATTCAGTATTATATTCTTTTATATGTCAAAAAGCTTTTGTGGCTCTCGGTGTGTTTTTTTCAGTGGGAAATGGGTCTAAATGTCCTGGAATGTTAAAGGTTGCCGACACCTGAGATAGGCCTATAAAATAAATTGATTTTTTTAAACGTAGCTGTTTATATTTAGAATTACCCTCTGCGTTCTTGCCAGTGAGTGTGTAGTGTTAGAACCACAGTATAGAATCGAGTATGACAAAAAAGTACCTGAAAAATGTGCATTTTGTAGTTTTATAAAATTTTAGAAGGGGTTCGCACGTTCAACCATAAAAACATTTGACGGGTGAGAATCTGAAGAGTGCTCTCAAAGAGCGCTGGTATCTTGAAGTTTCATTATCTCTTTTGTAAAATTCCTAAGAAAAACGTCAGGTCATAAAGCTGAATTTTTGTCCATAAGACGGTTGGTCTTTTTATAGAAGTTATTTTTGTATCTTAACCGTTAAGGTTAGGTTAGGCTAGGTTCGGCAAGCGGGCAGACATTCAATTAAGTAAGTCTAAAAAGTAACGCTCAAAAGAATACTGCCCAGATTGTTTATAATAGGTGCCCGACCGAGAATGAAACTTATTAAAATTTAACGAGCAAATGCCGTCAATGGAAAATCTAAATATCTTCTGATGTTACATAATTTAAACCTCAGTTAAAATACTTTAAATGTTTTTCATTTTACTTAATAAAGTTACATTTTGTATGAACAACTAAATAAATTTTTCTCAAATTATCAGAAGCAATTTTAAAATGAACTTTAAAATAAACAAAACTCTGGACTTTAGTCATTTTTAGTTAATAAATATAAGATTACAGAAAAATTCTATAGATAATAATTTCAATCTAATTTCCTTAATGTATTTAATGTAAATCGACTTAAATTGACGATAAAATAGAATATTTGTTCTTGAGCTTTTAGAAATAGGACAAATTGGGGTGATACTTCAGATTTGGGGCGCATGGTAGGTAGCGCTGTTGGCAGGCTACAATTTTGGGCTACAGCATATCGCTTAAGACGTCAGACGGTAGCTTCAGATGTGACCAATTACGGCGTTATATTTTTTTGTTGTTTTGGGGATTTGTAACTTTTAGTCTGTATTATAAACTAAATATCTGCTCCTCTGCTCGTTTATAGTTTTTCTAAGTTAGGTAAGGTTTCTTGATGTCTTTTATTGTCGTTTTTCGTTTTCGTATTTCGTGTTTCTCAGTGAACGATAACAGCTTCTTACTGGCAACGTCGTAGCTATAAATACAACCAGCTTAGCATTTGTTTCTCTTTCGTTATGGCTTTTTTGTGCTCTAGTTGTGCTACTTCGTTATTCGAATTCGGGTTTATTTTGCATGACTGCGAAAAACCTTTAGATTATTTAGATGCGCATGAACATAAACCTATAAAAATAAGTGTTGTTTGTCATTAGGTTAGGTTTTTCTGCCAGTAAAAAGCAGTTGGGAAAAACCCCCCAGTAAATTCAAGTTACTGCTCGTGGGGGAGATATCACTGCAGGGGGACTACCCAGCGATGATCTTGAGTTTCAATCAATTGGGGGGTTACGGTCTGGGGGCTCAGCCCCCAGTATATACTCATATACAAAAAAAATATAACGCCGTAATTGTTCACATCTGACGCTACCGTCTGATATCATAAGACATATATTGTAGCCCAAAATTGTAGCCTATAAACAGCGCCACCTACTGTGCGCCCCGAAACTGAAATATTACCCAAAATGGTACATAAATAGGACAAATAAGGGAAATAGGACAAATTGAAGACCTAAATGAAATAATTAAATATTATATGTTTGTAAGATGAGATTTCTGATTAAAATAGAAACAATTTTTACTAGAGTAATACAATGGATTTCATTGGCTTTCGTAAGAGGTATATATCTGTAATAAAAAAACATTAAAACACTATTTTTATATTTTGAAAAGGCAGAAATATTTAGCCCAATTCTATCGAAGAAATGTATTAAGTGAAATTTATTAACTCTTTAAATTGCTTATTATCCAAGATTAAACAATTGAAAGATTAAATAAATAAGTAAAACCTGGTAAAATAATTTAATTAAATAAAGTGAGGAGATGTGTTAAAATGTTCACTTAATATTTAATGTATTAAGTGGTTAAAAATACACTCTGTTTATTTAAGGGCCCGGTGAAACTTCAAAAGCATTACGCCGTATTTTTAGTCATAAAAAATAGTAGTCATCATATAGGATTTCAGTTGGGCGCGGAAAGTACAATTTTTTACGATACTCCATCATAATGAGTTTAAAATTGAAATCTAAAATAAGTCCGCCTTGCCTTCTCTTGATGTGAAAAGAAACCATGATTTTCAAGCATTGGCAACACTTAATTCGACCTTATTTCAAATATTTGTAACCCTGGGTGTAATCCCTTATAAACAACCCTGATTTTGAATTTACCACCAAAACTCGTTTGGCATAATATGTTCGTGAATGATGGTGACCTCCTATTCTTGCGCATTTAGTTTGTTGAACTTTAATAATATTTGTGCTAATTTCCTCGATCAATTAAATGGACTTTTGTATAGCTCATGGCCTCATTTTGAAAGTGAAGCATTGCGACAGATGTGGGAACGAGGCGCGACTTGATTATGATGTCCACCAGCACTGAATAGTAAGTTATATTTCTCTCTTTCATTCGAACCTAATGCTAGGCTTTCGGTAATATTTTACATTAGCGAGTCGGGCTTTCTTTTACTTTTATTCCATAAGGCTTCGACCTCTGGTCTCAGAATTTTTATTGTACTTCTTGTTCCTGAGGTTCCAGCGAAGTGTAGTGTAGCGAGCGTTGAGGTAAGGTGGGTGGATGCCCCCCATAATGGCAACCGATAACATGGCTCGACAATGTGTAACCAAACGCATATACGATTTCGAACGCATATTAATGCGCGGATGAACAAAGCATGAAACACGATATGCTTCAATTTGGAACAAAACACAACAATAAAAACACCTGAGTCGATAATATAAAAGCTTACAAGATTTCAAAATTGTTAGTACTAGTAGGTGTTTCAGGCATTTCCCTCATCTTTTAAGGATTAGTTAAGGAAAAATCATTGTGTAGGGGAATCGACCCTCTCCCTCCTCTCTCAGTTGAGACACGGTTGACTGCAAAACATCCAGGCCGTGTAAGCACCGTGGATCAATCTCGTAGCCACAGCCCCTCGCCCTCGTCCCTATGAAAAGCAGAACGGTTAAAACTGCAAGTTCTCCCTACGAGTGTGTATTCAATTTCACCTCAAGTGCACAATTGGAGACGCGTTTCCCTCAAGCTCGAAGGCTCAGCATGACCAGAGGTAAGACTTCCTGCGAAAAACCGTTGGAGTAAGAACCCTCCTGCGGCCCAAAAACTTGGGAAAAACGTAGTAAACTACGTGAATCAGCCAGGCTACGAAGTCTAAGGCAAGAGAGGCCGGGCTACCAAGAGAAGGGACTAAGAAGCAGCTCATCCTCGAGATAGTTCCTGGTTATCAAACCTAACTTTAATTTTACTTGTTCAACTTCAACTTATTCTCGTCAGAGAAACCCCCCTCTCTCAATCTTGGTGTATGACAAAACAACGAGATAGGTCTCGCCTTTGAAGAAGACTGGAACTAAGAAGAAGCTCATACTCGAGCTAGTTCCTGGTGACCAAACCAACCTTTAAGTTAAGTTGTCCAAGTTCAAAATAGTCTCGTCAAAGAACCCCCCCCCCCTATCCTGGTGTAGCACAAAGCACCGAGATAGTTTTCGTTTTGAGGAATTCCGAAATAAAGAAGAAAAAGCTCCTCCTCAAGCCCCTTCCCTGGTGGTCACACCGAACGTCAAGTTAACTTGGTTTAAGAACCAAGTTTAACTTACTCTCGAAGAAGACCCCTCGTGTAACGAGTGGCGCCCTATATGCCACACTCGCCAAAGTCCCTTGTGGCTTTCAAGTTATTCGTCCGCAACAAACATCTGTCTGAAGCTCGCGTCAAAGAACCCACAGGATTCCTGAGGTGTCTGGACTCATTGAGTTCAAGGTCAGATGGAAACCCGTCCCTGGAAGGACAAAGGTATTTAAACTCCAGTAGAGACAGTTAGCATATTTTTATATTGAAGTGAGTGGTGGGTTAATCATCAAAATAATGTCAAGTAGGTCAAGTTAGAAAGCTTTAATAAAAATTATTGAAGACCATACCGTGTATTAAAGGCGTAATATTCCTGTGGTTCATGTTTATTTTGTTTTTGTTTTAATTAAAGTTTTAGTTTGTGTTAACCCAAAAAAATTTATTCTATCTTCGAATCGCTACGTTGGCACAAGGAACCTTTAAAGTTTAAAGAATTTAAGAATCAAGGTAATAATAATAAAAAATATATAGCACTCTTAGAGAAATATAACGTTAATCACGGAGTAGTACTTAAACAACCTATAAATACCAACTCCTTCCATCACTCGGTCCTACCTATACCACGACACCTTTTTTAAATACCGCATTCGTGTATGCGGGCCTTTGATGCCAAGAAGGAGATGGACTACGTTTAAAGATGAATTCTTTTATTGTGAGGGAATCCTCACGTGGAAGCTCTTGAACAGAACGGAACTTCCATGCGCGGCAGAACGCCCGGTTAGGCCTAAATTGGTAAGCCTACCCCCTCCCCCCCTTCCTCAAGCGGTAGCCTCGAACCATGTCCACCCCGATTCACTTTTATACAGGCAGAATAGTCTCTGCAAGAAGATTCTAGGCCATTCGAGAGTAGAGCTGTGTCCCCTCTCCCTTAAGTGTCATATTTCTACGTATCTGTATTTCCTTATCCGGTTGCTCATCCGATTAAAAGAAATGTATGGTGGCGCAATTATTAATAATAGTCATTAAAACTTGTTTATTGAATAGTAGTTCTGTCTAACTTTCTTTTTCCACAGCTTTACCTGTTTCTTTTAATAGCCCTTTTCCGTTAATCTTCGACAACAGACATGCGACCGGTCGTTTTAGCGAACTCTAAATCAGTATTAATCAAATGATAAAGAGATCAGTTAGAAAAAGTTCCTGTTTTAATGATAAATTCCCCTTCACTGGGAATTTTTTTTATTACTGGATGAATACTCTATCGAATTATATGGCATAATATAGAATAGAAACAGAAAAAATAGAACACTATTGTCAGAAATAGAGAGAGAGATACGTATGACAGGAATGCTACGCATCAATTATAACAGATTAGTTAATTTAATTACATCAGTCGGGCAAAATTCGAGTAAAAAATACGCTAATGAGATCGGCTTCTTTTCAAGACACTTAACTTCCGTTCGAATAAGACATTCCATATAGCGAGTCTAATTGTAACAATGGGAGGTTCCGCGAGAGGTCGTGAACTGTCTAAAATTCACTTCCGGCGGCTCTTTTCTAAATAGTAGAGCATCGGCCTGGGAAAAATTAGTATTTTGCTACGAGGACACGACGCATAAGCTTCTTTCTCTCGTGCTCCCATACCCCAAGAGCCCGAAGACAACAAAAAAAGTTTTTTCTCTATGTAAGCTTCTAGCGAGGGGAAACTTCTACACTGCCATATTGGAGCCCAACTGTCCCCCTGAAAATACTCCCTCGATCCCTACCTTCCAGGCTGACAGTGGTTACTGGAAGACAAGTTGTATCCTCCGTCATAACTTCGAACTAGCCGAGTACTAATGAACCCTAAGAGCAAACCCAACCCGTGCTGTTGGAAAGGAATCGAGCTCGACGCTCATACGCCTGCTCCTCTCGAGCAGCCAAATCTTTGTGTGGCAGATCCACCCGGAATTGGAGTCTCCTTTGTCGGGCAGGTGCGGCCGCTTGAGTATACTCACGGCTGCCACCTGGATCCAACATTCTAAACCTATTCGCCCAGTCATTCCTTTGTATTTATCTTTCATCTCCATTATTTTATTTTTGTTTGCACAGTAGTAAAGATTATTTCGTTTCGCCCAGTTTGATATCCAGACCCTCCTATATCGTTGATTTAATTTTGCCAAGTGTAGCAGTTGTCATAAGGAAATGTTTAATTATCAATCATACATTTCTTGTGATCCATGGAGGCAGTGTAAATGTGTAACTCGTATACCGTTTTCAGGCACACATCACAAAACGAAATCACTTTATCCACAGTCTTTATACACAACACAAAACCCTTATGCGCCTTACTCTTAAATCACTCAACAAAATCGATCTTGCTCTTGTTTTGTCTTATACGCCGTTACGATCACAAATATTTCCTCCTCCTCAGCCTATGTTTTACTTTTAAACTATTTATAAAGTAATCGCGAGTTTAAGTACAAAGATGATTCTCCTAAATATCATAAAATGAGTTTATTGCAAGTTGTTGTATAGTAAGAATTAAAAATTCAACCTAATAAAAATGCATATAATCCTTTCCTACAATTGACCACCTGATTTGAAATAAACATTATGCAATGCTTTAAAGTAAAAGAAATAATAATAAAACATATCTATTAGGTTGAGGAATAAGTTCTTTCGTTTTTTTTTAATGTTGTGTTGATTTAAGTGATGTTGACGTGATTTTTGCACATATTAAGAAACAATAATAAATAATGAGAGCGAAATTTGCAAAGGTTAGGCTACGTCTCTTAACAGCGTAGACTATTAGGCTTTTGCTTAGGCTACGTCTTAAAGTTGAGTAATAAGTCATTGCGGTTCATTTAAAAGTTGGGTTAATTTGATTTTTATTCAGTACCCTCAAAATGGAATGTCAAGTTGAAAGAAAGGCGCATTTTCGACACTTGTTGTTATTCATTTTCAATCGAGACGGGAACAATGCAAACTTAGCCAAAGCCCGTCGCGATATTTGTGCTGTGTACAGAGAAAATATATTATCAGAAAGGACAGTTCAATGGAGGTTTTCACGTTTCAAAAGAGGTCATTTCAATCTTATTGACAAATAACGTTCTGGTTGCCCCGTTAAGTTGGATGAAGATTGATTGAACGACCTTCTTCATGAAAATCCTCGTCAATCGACTAGAAAATAGGCTGTACGATTGGCGTATGATCAGAAAACTGTAGTGAATCACCTTCATTCGATAGGGAAAGTTAAAAAACTCGGTGCATGGTTTCCGCGTGCTTTGAGCCAAAGCAACAAACTTCAACGCTCCACGATTACCGCAGGTTTGCTTGCTCGTCACAAGGCTATCATGGATGTAAGGACATATTTCTTCACCGCATAATCACTGGCGACGAAAAGTGGTGTGTTTATGTCAACATGAACCATCGAAAACAATAGCTTAGCCCCAATAAAAAAACCACTTCCGCGATTAAAGCAAGGACTTCATCCACGAAAGACGATGCTGTGTGTGTGATGGGATTGTGAAGGCATCATTCTTTATGAGCTCCTTGTGAACAACGAGATTGTCAATGCAGAACTCTACGTTCAACAAATGTATCGACTCGCCAAAGCTATTCGTGAAAAGTGACCTCATCGACGTTATTGAGTCCTTTTGCAACACGACAATGCTCGTTCTCGCATTGCCAATATGACAAAAGACGCCATCCAAAGGTTTAATTAGAAATTCCTGCCACATCCTCCATATTCGCCAGACTTGGCTCCATCGGATTTTCATCTGTTCTGATCGCTCTCCAACAACTTGCGCGGCGTTTCGTTCAATACTGATGTGGAATTAAGAACCTGGTTAGACGAATTCTTCGAATCGAAATCCAGAGATTTTTATTGCAGAGGCATCGAAATACTTGTTGATCGTTGGAAAGAAGTGGTAAATAACAACGGAGAATACATTATTAATTAAATTGCATATTGTTATCAATAAAAAATGACGTTTTTCTAAAATTGTTAATGGTAATGAATAAATTTGATGAAACCGCAAGAACTTATTCCTCAACCCATTAGATAATAGCAACGATCTTTACATATTTCAGCGCTTGTGCGTGGTGTCCCTTGAAGCATACCTATAGTTCGAAAATTAATATGAAACCATTTTTCTGTAAGAAAGATAAAATAAGATGGAGAAGGAGTAATGAAGAGAGGGGAGTGCAAAAAAATTAAGTAAAAAAGAAAGAAATAGTACAAATGAATGATGCCCGGTGAACGGCCCTTCTCCATTATATGTTGTTCGTGTCCCACTGCAGCATCTTTTATATTTTAATTTGCCTGTTTGGTTGATTTGTTTGTCCCACTACGAGATCTTTTGATTAATTTGCTATTTTATTATTTTTCCTTCTTTTTTCATGCGATGTGTTTATTTGTATTTTGGAACGGGTACTGGTGTTCTGGTGTTCGAGAGGTAGTTTCTACAACTACCTCCTTATATATCCGGATCAAGGGCAGCCAGAGTCTTCATGGAGAAGATTGTCTCTAGCCTTGTTCAGATTTCCCATCCGCTGTGTTTAGAAAGACGTTGTCCAAAAGTCTTGCCACCCAAAGTTAGTTTTGAACCGAGTCCACGATTTTGCACGTGTAGAAAGCCCAGACATTATGGCTATACTGTCGTATAGTATGGGATACCAAAATTGTTGTAACGCTCGTAAAAATCCAATCACGGATTTATATCCTCTTACTCTTGTCTTTGCCTCCTTTACCGGGTTGACGATCCTCTTGAAGACGACGTGTTCCAGTTCCGATCTTCCAGGAGAAACTTGTAAAATTCGAACGCAATTTATTCAATTTGATGTTTGTACATTGTCTACTAAATTATCGGAAGAAAACGCTTGTTCCTAAAAGTACAGGGTGTTCATACAATCTCTTTAAAAGTAAAATAACATCTGAACATTGTGTGCAATTATAATGTCTCACTTATCACGTAATTAATTGACACAAGCCTGTTCCATTTTAAATTGTAACAGTTCTATTTCACGTATTATTTAAGAGGTGTTTGTATGAATTTCATTTGTTAATTTAATATAAACCCCCTTCTTTTCGCTTTCGATCTCATCGTCATGTATATAAAGAAATTAAAAAAAACGAAAAAATATTTACCTAATGCGGCTTTGTTCCACCCATCTGGGTTCAAGTCAGATAAGCAAAACCCTCTCCCACTAATAAACCTTCCCAAACGCCTGTTCTCTTCCTCAGAATAAGTCAATGATAAGTAAGGTAGGTCTATGGATATGTTGGTTTAGGTTTACAGGGATGTTTCCATTACATCTGGAAAGCCTAACAAAAGGTATAAGTTTCCTTATAGCATTTTTGAAATATAAAAACTGGCGATGCTATTGAAATGATTGAATTCCTTCTTTGAGTATGCAGTATTTTAAGGTCAAAATTGCCTATATATCCTAGTTTTTGATAATGATATGATATTTCATATCAACAGGATCTGATAATGATATGATAATGGTGGCAATACGTAACTATACGGTGGAGCAAAGAAGTCTGATATACATGTTAAACGAAGAGTCTGGAATGCCCATAAATCGCCTGGAGGATCAGCAGATCACATTCCGGTTTTGCAGAATTGCTAAACAGGAACCGAGAGATTTCGAACATCCATGGTCTAACTTTTTTTGATGACCCAAGTTCACTACGCTACAAGAAAACAGGTCTGTGCATCAGACTACCATTCAGTATCGTTAGAAAACCGCAGTCTAGCTGCAAAATAAATGGACAGATACCGCCAAATTATTGCATCCGTCAAAACTGTCTCGTTGACTGTTTCAAGAGGACTGAAGTTATTTAAAACGCGCCAAAAGTGACCAAAATTCAGCAGAAATGACATTAATTGGCATGGGCACGTGTCAACGTAACTGGACCATGCATCATTGGGAATGTGTCTTATGGTCTGAGGATGCCATGTTTAAGTTGTTTCGACCAACCGCAACATTAGAATGGAATTAAGAATGCATACTGCCAACATTAAAGCATGGTGGCTGGTCTGTAATGGCATGAAGCTGCATGTCAAGTTCAAGGGTAGGGCACCTTACTTTTTGTTACGGCACCATGATTTTATGGAAGTACAACCTATCCTGAGGGATTGCATTGAATCGTCAGCTAGAAAATTCTCCCCAAATCGCGGAATTTTACAGCAGAGCAATACGGCATTTCAGAAAACTTCGCCGGGAGATCTGAATCAATTTAAAATATTTTCTTCAGCAAATTCTCTAGTTAAATTGGCAGTGTCCAAGGTCGTTATTCAGCTGAAATATCCTTTGCTATTAGCTGTATAAATTTTCGCACATGGGAGCAGCTTTTCCTCGAGTATATTTCGATACGTGGCATCATCAATTTAGCTTTAATGATCTGCAGTGCTCCTGTGTCAGTTTCCTAGATTCTTTGAATTAAGAAATAGATTTTTGCAGGGATTGAAATAATGCAAATCATTACGATGGCGGTCTCTACTAAACCTTCTAACTGCTTCAGTCCCTCACAATTTCAGGTCGTTCTGTAGATCTTACATAGTAATTATTGATTTGTTCTTTAGCTTTCAAATCAATAACATCGAGACTGATCGTTAATCTTGTGAGGACCACAGGCTGTTAGCAAGTTGGAGGCGATTTTATACTAGCGATGCTTCCGAAATATAAAATTACAGTTGTATAAAAGATTTTAACTCCTAAAGAAATAGTTTTTAGGAAAATCCATCTGAATGAAGCTTAATTATTTACCTGTAAAATAATTTTGTATAATGATTTGAGAAACAGCTTTCACTTTCGGAATTGCTCAGAGCAAACGTCCTTATTCTATTGTTCTTCTTAATTAATATGGGTGTTAATATTCTACAGTTTACATAAATTTCGTTTCTAGAAATTTTTCGAATCTAAAATCTTAACCTTTTCATCCAATTTATAAGTTTTGTTTTATATAATTACAATATTCTCGCATGTTATCAGAGTCGTTGTTATATGTGTATGTGTCCGTTGTGTATTTCTCCTGTTAAATATTTGTTTACTGTTCAGAATGGTTTTGTAATGTTCCAAATGGTTGCGTAAAAACAATGTAGACGTTCTACCGTGGCCTAATCAGTCACCAGATGTGAACCCAATAGAGAACATGTGGAGAACATTGAAAAGCAAGATTAATTTGATGGGTTCCAAGAACATCAGAGAATTGCAAGTAATTTGCAAGGAAGAATGGGCCCAATCTCACCAAGAAGAAACTTACGGATAGGCTCATTTTTTGTATAAAAACAAGGAATCGACTATTAAAGATTGGATCAAGATATGTTGTAGTGAAGCCCCTATCGCTCGTTTGGAATGTCTGAATCTCACTTGTTATAAGAAGAAAAAGCATTTGGACACTTTCCATGTCTGGGGCTGCTTTTTATCTTAGGTAATTGGAACACTAACAATTTTGTCCCCAAACACTGCCATGAACTCCAAAATGGTACCATAACGTGCTTCACCAGCACAATTTTTTTAACATTTTAGCAGCAATTCGGTCACAATTCGTGTATTTTTTAGCAGAATGGCGTACATTTTCACAAAACAAAAGATATAAAAAAGTTTTGGACGGAAGTAATATCGATCTTTTGTGACCTTGGCCATGGAATTCGACAGATTTGAAATCAATACCAATAATTACACTTGGGAAAGATGTATTTGGTGAATTGACAAAATTACATTTTCCTTCCTAATTCGAGCATATTGAATTCAAATCTGTAATAAGATTCTCTCTAAATGCTACAGATTTTTCGTAATATCAATAACTAATATTATACAATAATTTTCATTTTATCACGCCTATAATCATGCCCTGAAGTAATTTTGAATCATCCTTTTGCGTTATTTATAGTAAAGCAGGTTTTGGGGCACAAACATTTTATTGCATATCAGAAGAAACTTGAATTACACATTAGGATTAAAAATACTGTAATCAAATAGATGCTAGTTTATGAATGAACATACATCAGTCTGGAGGACCTCTTCTTGATTTCAATCGGGCAAAAAAAAAATTTGCTTTTTTAAATCTTTCTCTTGTAAGTCTTCTCTGGTTGATCTCTTCTCTTCGTCCAGCAGTAGTCCGCCATCATGTGTCTATTCCAGTGACCTTGGTAGCATTTTTCCATCGTCATCAAATCCTGAGGGAATGCTTCCCTTGTTCGTCTTATACGGTTCCCAGATTCTCTCGGAATCGGTCGAGGTGATTATTTAGGAAATGCAGCTTCATACTAATGTTGCATCACATATCACGATATGCTAAAAGGATATTAGTAACCAGCTCTTCGTAGTTATGTTCTTTTTTGTTTCCCAAGAATTTACGAACAACGGCAGAAAATGAGAGGCAGGAGTCCTTCTCTCTTTCATTCATAGTGTTCACAAATCTAGAATAACTCAGAAGTCTTCGGATTTGGAGACATCAAATACTCCTGTTTTATTTTTTCGCATGACGAAGCAGAAAAGGCCGATACTATGTACTGAAAACACTCATTATCGGTGCTCAACGCCTTAGAATAGTGCTTCATCAATCTCAGTTTGAGATGAAGTAGAGGGAAAACGATCTTATCTCGACTTACGATTGGATCATTAAAGTTTCCTGAACCGGTCAATCGCTTTGGGACCAATGTTTGTCACGGGCTCGACTGTCCTACATACAGATATAGCAAGGAAACTTTTTATATCCCTTCTGCTGGCCAAGAAGGAAGTTTACCACCTTAAGGTCTACACATATGATCCAATTGTGTTTATGGTACTTAAGTAAATCCATGACCATTCTTATGTCATCGTGAGTTTCTTGCAGATGGACAGAGTGAGCGAGAAGAACTGCACCAAAGTCATTGCCATTATGAAAAAGGACACACTTGAGGCTACTCTTGGAGCTATCTAAAAACAGGGCCTATAGGTGCCAAGTCCCAACTCGGTAAACAGACTAGAAATATCGTGGCAGCATACAAATTGTTTGTCCTCAGATAAATACTCAACAAATTTACTCTCCCTTGTTCGGTAATATGATACCCGTACCGACCTGTCAAGCATATGTCTTTCACTCAACCTGAAGGCTAAAAGTTGTGCAGATTTCTTGGAGAGCGCCAAATCACGTATCAAGTCATGCAAATCCTCTTGATTGAAACATGAGGAGCTAATAACTGTTTAGCATCTGATGATGAATCTGCTGACTCTGAATCCATTCAGTGGACGTCCATATCAGGTACGTGATTTTCATCCTCGGAGGAAGCATATCCACTGAAAATCGGAACTGGTGAAGACTCAGAATGAGGTACTGGCCGGATCGCCGAGATAATGTTGGGATAGTCGATCTTATGTCAATTTTTCTTGCCAATCCCTTTAGTATTCACCAGACAGAAATAATAGTCCGATACATGATCCTTTGGCTCTCACCACACCATTGGGATTACAAAAGGAAGACCATTTCTCTTTCTTTTTGTCCACTCACGAAGATATTCTCCACAACTATGGCAAACAGCATGTGGGGCCCACTTCTGAGGAACATTAAAATATACCTTATAAGTGTGGATCACAAAGTTTGATATATTGCGCCTTTGACGAACTACCATGTAACAGCCACATATGTAGCAGAAGGTGTCTGGATCATTAATTCAATTTCTTATGGCGAAGCCATCATTCTAACATAAGACTAGAAAAAAGAAAGAATAATGTCAATATTTTGCCCAATAACACTTATTACTATCTTACTACTATGTACTGTGAAGTATTTGCTTTCTACAAGATCCCTCTCTGTTCGTACGGAGGGCAGTTTTCGGGAAAACGAGAAAATAGTAATTACAGACTAACTATAGCATGTAGGTAAAATGGATTATATATTTGAAATCAGCATAAAAGGAGAATTAAAATTGCCAGATAAATCTAAGTCACCAGAAAATGTGGTTAAAATTGTTCCCCTGTTATTTACGAGCAATAATAAAACTGGCGGTTGACAAACAGAAGCCATCCATTTGTTATAAGGTACCCGCTTATTGCATAGAAATGGATCAATATCAGTCTCAATATCATGAAAAAATTTGATCTCAAGTATGCTAAAACGAATGTATCTTTTTTAAGATGATGGTGTTGGGCTCTAAATTTATGTATTTTTAACCTAACAATTACGATACAGAAAAAGTGATGAAAGGTCTAAGACGATCACAATTTACTGCAGACAGTTTCAAGATGGCTCAAAGTGTGCTCCAGGACGTATCAAGGGTTTTTCAGTGACGGATCAAAATCTGTTTTCGAAGAGACATGAATGGGTAATTTTGGAGGGAGTAATGGGTATAGAGGGTGGATTCAATGGGTTTTCAAAAATGGAACGATCGGTTTTCAAGAAAAGCGTCATCGCCAGAAACTTTTTTAAAGAGATCTGTAATGAAAAGTGATGAAGATACGAGAAGTAAAATTGTGGTATAGTTAAAAAAGAGCAGATCATTTCAGCTGTGTACTTGGGGCTAGGAGGGCAGGCAACTGCTGGATGTCAGACCAAATATTATGGCTCATATGACTGATGGCCTCCTCTCTCAAACTTGTAAAAATTTAAAAGGTACATTTCAAATGCATGTTTTGAAAATATATACATCCAAAACTACACAAAAGAAACCTCTGACTGTATAAAAGATAAAAACTAACTCAAGCAAAGCAGAACACCTTGACAACAAGAATTTCAACAAATCTAACACAAATTCTCACTAAAAGAAGACTGCAAAAGACTTATTAAACACTACTAAATCACTAACTTCCTTCACAGATATACACATAACAAAAATCATAAACGCCCAAATTACGCAGGAATAAGCAAGGAACAGTTCCCCCCCCTATTTACACCAAAACCCGTTCACTTAGCCATCAATTATCAACTCTCTCAGCCATCACACAGATTTTTAAATATTAGTGGCTTAACAATACCATTCCCTCCGTATATGAAACTGCACAGACCATACTAATACTCAGACTAGGTAATCCCCAAAACAACCAAACCATACCGTCCCAGATCACTTGTGTCTCTCTATGGAAAACTGTCGAAAAATTGATACAGAAAGGAATAAGTTAAGGAATACATCGTTAACCACGACTCCGTATTCGAAATAAAAGACTTCACCACAACTCTCTTAACCAACCTCACGCCTCCTGAATCAACGCAGTGGGGCGCATTACATCCTATACACATTTTGAAATTCGCAATCGAACACAAGCCTCACTTTCATTAACCTTGAACAGTTCTTGATCAGATTATATTCTTACTCTCACCATCTCACTAAATTTATTTTATTGATGATTCTCGATTACAGAATCATCTATATTCAATCCACAAATTCGCCTCCTAACGATGATACAAGTTTTTCCATTATATTATTATAAATATAACTATGACCTTGACAACCCACTTCAACCAAATCGTAGTACTTGATCTCCGATCAATTTAGCATCATTTGTCCTTGGCATTGGCGAGGAAATCTCTCCATTCCACCGGATAATGAGATGCAATTAAATATAATAGTGAGAATCGGTGGTTATCCCAAAGACGCCAGTCTTCGTTGCTGGGAAATGGGTTTGAGGCATATTGTTTGTTTTGGATACGAAAAAACGATGGTTTAACCCTTCATGATGCCAGGAAGGGGCGACCTTTAAGTGTGAGGTGTGTGTGAAAAGAGGTTTACAAACATAAACGACACGGCTATTTTGTGGTGTGTGTCTGGAGAAGGGAAGGATAGCGGTGTCGCAATTAGTGAGCGGTACGCCCCCTTCCTCAAACACACACACCCCGAGCACGAGTGCCCTTAAGAATAATTTGCGGAATTTGACTTTATTTCCCTAGCCGGCCCAGGGAAAACTTGTATTTCTATAAGCCATACCCTATAACTCCTGCAGGTTACAAGAGACAAAATTCGAGTTGCCCTGGGCTATGGGGCACGAAAATTGGATTTTACAGTTTTAATCCCCTAACTCGTTTCCTGCATATAATGTGGTAACCAGCTCTTTACGGCTAATAGTTACCTAGCAGGCCAAATAAAAGTGTTGGGTTCTCTCTCGGAGTTTGTTACATGGCAGATTTTCAGAGCCTGGACTTCTTCTAGACCAATAGTAACGGATTCCTATTTATTGCATCTGGTTAATTAGTTGCGATATACTGCTTTCGGTGAGTGATCGTCTACCGGGTAAATTCCGTTCAGTGTTTGTTTTGGTACAAGCGAGAAAATCACACTTCATTGCTCGCAGATTTAGCACCCATGAAAAGTCTTAAAATTCAAGACGGGTTATGTCTGAGCGGTTAGATGCGAGAAATAGCCCATCAACCTTCCTTTTTTTTCCTTTTGTGGTTAAATCTTTTTTGGTTCTAGGTGGCGTCCAGAAAAAATAATTGACCAAAAAAGCAAAAGGAAACATCCCCCTACCTTGGCATTAGTGTGTATGAGGCCCTTGGGAAATATTTCTTTCAGGTAGTGTTTATCCAGCCTGACCAATTTCAATCCGTCTAGTGGGTTCTCCTATAAACTTCCTGAGCAGCACTCGGATAGCTCCAGTTCAATAAATAAGGCAGCGCACATTGATTTCTCAGAAGGACCTAAGCCTTGTTCCAGAGAGAGAAGTTTTGAAACTCTCTTATATATCCATGTAAGTAAGCATTTGAGTGAGACTAAATTATTCTTATTAAATTACCAAAGACTAAAAGATTTGGGCAAACGTTAACTTTGCATAACACAGGGTATTTAAAAGATTGTAATTTGAGAAACTTTGCCTACATGAAACTAATTTAACCATTGAAAATTTCTACAATACTTTGATGTGTTCAAAGAACCATGTTTGTTAAGAAGTATCACTTGAGCTTTGATGGAATGGTTGGCTAGGTGAAAATATGAAACAAAATTAGAATTGACTGTTGGTGCATATTCACTTAATGCAACCCTTATGAGTCTTGGGAGAATACACAAGCGTATAAACGTAGCGTATTCAGCAAATTTGAAAATATATGTTGCCCTAAAATAGCGTTTGCAAAGGAAGCGGAGAGAAGATTATAGGAAAATAATTTTTTGTAGGATGTTTTTAGTGTACACGTCTTCATGGTTGTGTGTGTTTGTAGGTGTGAGAATTAAAGTTGATGAATGGGAGTTTACATACATCTCATCGTAAATTGTGATCGATCGCAAGACTGACCATTATATTTTGCTTGATTGGAAAGCCGCTTATGTTTAGCTTTTAAGATCATTGAATGAAACGATTAAGAAATATAGTCAAGCAACTTCTAACCCCCTTTAAAATGAGTCGAGTTGATTAACAGGAGCGTTGCTAGGCCTTTGTTTGGAAGTTAGCTCTTATACCTGGCTTTTCAAAAGTTATTTTACACTTGTTTTTTTTATTTTTAAAGATTTACGTGTGAGATAACAAATTTTCTGTCAAACAAACATAATTTTTTTCTTCTCTTGCACGTATTATTAAAACTTCTTTCCCATTGTGTGCAGGTGTATCTAGATGGAAGAGAAAAGAATCGAGATATTTGCTCTTCTGCGCGCAGGCCACAAAAGGCCGGACAACGCCAAGTGGCTCAACGACAGCCGAATGACCCTCTAAAGAGTCGCGGAGGGGCTCAAGAATGAAGAAGACCTCAAAAATCGACCTCAATCAGGCAAACATCAAGTTGTCAACCGTTTGGCTGTGAAAGTGCTCTGAAGCTCAAAGTAATGGCATTCGCCTAGAAGAATATCTCGCTTGCCACTATGTCTAGGGCCATCAAGAAAGAGAGTGTCTAGAGCTTAAGATAGATGCAAAGGCCTCTGCTCACCTTACGTCTTGAAAAAGTTAGAAGTTAGAGGCATATAGTTAGAGTAGAGTGGATAGTAGGTGCTAAGGTAAGGTGGTGAAAGGGAATTAATATGAGATATTGTTGTTTGCTGCGTGACCAGCCATCTCTTGTTCGTTCTTCATTATCGTTTTTTTCTTTTTTTATTTGGTTTTTGTACTAAAGCTCTCACGCCTCTTTTGTTCTCTGTTGTTTTATCTTGTTTTTTTATTTGAGTTAATTTTCCA
The DNA here is from genome assembly GCA_963969495.1 of Ceratothoa steindachneri. Classification (NCBI taxonomy): domain Eukaryota; kingdom Metazoa; phylum Arthropoda; class Malacostraca; order Isopoda; family Cymothoidae; genus Ceratothoa; species Ceratothoa steindachneri. Next base: position 156,316,732 of record OZ018322.1, on the reverse strand, counting down.
GTGAGTTTTTTTGTTGTTCTTTTTCCGTGATCAATCATATACGTAAACATTGGTGCAGGATTGACTCCGACTATCGGTTTCCCGCTTTTAAAATTTCCCCTCTTTTTCCTCCGCTAATTTATGGGGATGTCCAATTTTCTTTTTTCTTCTTCGTTTGGAAGTCCCTTCTAGTTTTTTTCCATATTTTTGTAGCTCTTTTATGAAGAGTTGTATTTATTTTTTCTACGTTAATTTCTTGGTGTAGATCTTGCTGTCTACGGTGTTCTCTTCGTCTTCTATTGGTATTTAATATTACTCCTTTGTTTTGTACCGTTTGAAGCTTGGTGGGGTGGGTCCTATGTAGTTGATTGTGAGGTATTGTTGGATACAATAATACCGATCTGCATAATGCATTATAAAATTTTTGGGGGGTGTGTGTTCAAACTTCTGAGTTGGAACAATTTCGTAAGAATGATTTTGCTAGGTTTATTCTTCCATTAATATGTTTTTTATATCCATTAGAAGGTTTTTTTAGCCCGAGAACCTTTTGCCCTTTTGTTTGTATCTCTCTCTCTCTCTCTCTCTCTCTCTCTCTCTCTCTATATATATATATATATATATATATATATATATATATATATATATATATATATATATATATATATATATATATATATATATATATCTTTGCTTCGATAAGTGCTCGCGATGTTTTGTGTCTTTCCACTGGTACGATTATAAACTTGTCTGGATTAGTTCTGATTTTCTATTTCTTTTCAGTTAGTGATTTTGCGATTTCTGCTGCAGTTATTCTAGCCATCGTGGGTGGATGCCTATAAGGACTATTGGTGATTATCGAGATATCATCCGCGAATGTGTGTATATAGTACTTTTAAAAATAGGCTATGGCAAATCTCTTGTGTATATGCTATATATTAACGGACTAAGGCATCCCCCTTGGAGGATTCCCTGATATATCTTGAATTTGGATTCCCGGTGGTCTTCTATTTCGATATGTGCTTTGCGATCCGTTACATCATCGCACAAACATTTGCTTATAATTCTGGGAAGTCCTAGCCTTTTAATCTTGGGTAGGAATATTATTTTTCCTCTTTTAAGGCATCGAGGAAGTAACCTGAGCTGATTGACGGGTTTAAAATGTCTTTCATTATTCTAGAAAGATATTCGGTGCTCTTATTAAATTTTCACGTGAAATCCCGGAATCTCCTAGGGCTTTTTGTTTAGTCGCGATTATAGTAGTTTTATGATCTTCTAGGGCTATTGGTTCCACTCTTTGCTCTTCCAATATTGTAGGAGAGACAGTGTGGTTGAGTGTTATTTCTTCTCTGTCACTTTCTAAGTCTTCCACTATAGTGTTCTCAAGTTCGTCGACGAAATCCATATTTTCTTCAGTGGATATGTTAAAAATTTCATTCCAATATTCTCTGAATGCCATCTCTATTTGAAGCAGTTTTTGTATGTCTTTTCCGTTGTGATTAATGGATATCTTTTTTTCCTGTTTTCTATTTCCTCTTATCATGTTGATCTTTTGCCAAAACTTCGTTGAGCTTAATTTAATTGGTCGTCTATCGTCTCTACTAGCTGGTTCAAAATGGCGCCCCGCTCTGCCAAAATTGACGCAGTTAGTTTATTTATAATGTTAAGGAAACGTTCCCTATCGCCTTCAAATGGCCCAATTTGTTCTATTCTATCTTTTAAGTTTTTATAGTTGTTTTCTAGTTCTGTACTTAATAGAGTATGGGTTGGTTTGGTAAGGTTCTAAGTGTTGTTCTCGGGATATGTAATGCATCTGCTTTGATTAGTGTCTTCATTAATTTATGGAGAGGTTCATGAATTTCCTTGAGAGAAGGTTCGCTTATATCTGGTTGTTGAATATTTTCTAGATCTTCGGCGTATCCGCGTAATTTTGCACTTTGGTAATTTTTCTGTTAGGGCACTTCACTTGTATAGGATCGGTTGAGGTCTTTACAACCACCATTTCATGGTTGCTAGTAGAGGATGGGCCTCTTTCTATTAGATAGTTTTAGCGGAACCTAGGAGACGCGAGTACAATGTCTGGTTTTGTTGCTCTTGTTCTTCCAATATATTTCGGAAAGTCCGGACCTATTCTTTCTATTATTCCTATTTACATTAGTAAATCCAGATTTTTTCCTGCATTATTGAAGTTCCTGTTGTGCCCTGAGGTTCTTGTGTGTGCATTTAGTTCTCCCATGAAGCTAACTTGGTCATTTTGCCCAAATATCTCCATAAAGTTGTGCATGGGTAAATTTCCTCTTCTTGGGGGTTGGTATCCCGTCATAATGTGTATGTTGTCCCTTTCTGTTTTGATTTTAATATATAGGTATGCTTCATCGAGTTCTTTTAACCTAGTAAATTCTAATCCCTTATTTACATCCATAGCTACCTAGTCATGGTTTACATCTGTGGTGGTTTTATATATAATTGTATAGTTATATATTTTGATGGGAATGGTTTCGGGATTGATATTTATTTCGTTCAGTATGATAATGTCTGAGTCTCTCTTTAGATACGAACTACCAAGTGAATAGCTTTTGAACATCCAATCCCACCACGTTATGACATATTATTTTTATTTTTCGTTTGATTTTCATTGTTTCATTATTTTCTATTGTTGCAGTGAGTGTCTTTCTTTCCGCCTTCTTAAGCTTCCTTTCGCAGGGAGATTTTGTTCTTCCACAACGCTTACTTTTGAATTCGTCCTTTTTTTATATTGTAACACATTTCTGTGATGTCTTAATACCTCCGCTTATGATGAATCTATATATTTCGTTGTCCGAGTAACGGCCTTCAAATTCATATTTATACTTTCCTTTTTTTATTCCCAGTATGATTTCTTTTGTATTTCCTATAGGGATGGGGATATCTTCTGGAGCGTAGGTTCTTAAGTTCAATCCTTTTTCTTCTTTTTGTCTTTTTGTGTCTAACATTGGGAAATCTTGTTTACTGTTTTTTCTTCTTCCGCCGTTTCACCTTTTTGTTGGATTTCTGACTAGATAGCAATATTCGTTGGTTGTTCCACATCCATTCTTTCTTCTGGTGTTCGGTTTGTCATCTGTCTGATCCTTGGTTCTTTCAGTAGTCCCTGGTTTATGCTTTTGATCTGACTTAGGGATTCTGTTTCGTCAGTTCTCTTTTGAGTTCCTGATTTAGGTGGTTTATATTGTATGTTTAGGATGTCAGCCGAAGGTGGGTTCTCTGGAAACCACATGGGCTCCAGGTCATTATTGCTTAGCATTTTGTTTAGTTCAATTGAGTGTGTGCCTGGTTTTGCGACATTCATTACATGTGCGTGAGGAATACACGCTAGTATATTTAATGATTTTCCTTGTTTCAGCTCTATGAAGTTTTTAGCTGATTGAAGTTGCTCAGCTGTGGCTTTGGCTACCTTTGCATATGTTTGGTTCCTCGCCTTATCCTCTACTTTCGTCTTCTTATTCCTTTTTCTTTTAATGATTTCTTTCTTTGTTGGGCAAGACATCGCCATTGTACAATGGCTCCCTTCACAGTTTACACATTTTTTCTCGGAGCTCTTTCAATCTCTCCTGGTATTTGTGTTAGAGCTGCATTCAGAGCACTTCTTTTCCTCTTTTTTCGGACAATCACTTTTTATGTGTTGGTTTAGTGCAAAGCAGCTGAAGCACGTCAAGACATTTATGAATTCATCGATCCTTATCTGCTCCGGTGTTATTTTTAAAGTAAAACGCTAGTAGCCGTTCTCCTTAGCTTTGCTAGCCATACCTGTCTTTCTGAATATCATCTTAAAGACATGGGTATATTCGTTATTTGTAAGTCTATTTTTTAATTTCACCACTTCTTTTATTCGTGCCCATTCTTGGCGTTGTTTAATTTCATCTTGAATTTCTAAGGCCGAATGCTCCCCTAACTAGTGGTCTATCTGCCTGCAATATATAGTTTTTTGAGATTCTATTTGAGACGGGACTTTGGCCTCTAGCGCTATAGTCTTTAAGAGTGTTTTTGTTCTTTCACTGAGAAGTTTATCGACGTACTTTTCTGTTTTACATATCGCGACGTAATTTGAGGTATGGTCAAGTAATCTAATTAGAACTATTCCCAGGTCTCCATATATTATTTTGAACACTGATGTTCTCTCTCGTTTTTGCGCACCTTTAAGGGTATAGCAAGGGACCCTTTTCGTTGATTCCATTCAGTTCTGCTCCCTCTTTCTTTTCTTCATTGAGAGCTCCTAGGCTGAGAAAAGGGGAGAGAAAAGAAAAAAAGGGGTGGAACATATAGAGATAAAGTGCGGCTCAGATCCAGTTAATGCTCTGGCTTATTTCGATGACGTGTCAGTAAACCCCTGCCTACCTACTTGTCGTCTAACCCTATCAGCTTTTGATCCACTCAAAAGGATCTGTCGCTCACACGGGTACTAACCCGTCCCGGGCTAAGCTTCGGCCTGCGCCGAGTAAGCCGCCTGATTTAGATATGGCTCCTATCCTGTAAGAGTATCTATGGAGGCTCATCTTCCCTAACCGACACGCCCGATTAGAGGTGGATAGAGAAGCAGAGGTAATCGTCTGTAGTCATGTCTAGGGCCAGTTAAGTCTTTCCTTGGTTGAATGCTCTTGGTCTTCTTCGTGAACAATCGGTAAGGCTTTCAGGGGTTGATCACTTTCTCTTTCAAGTAGGGAATAAATGAAATGCCATCCATCACCTCTGCTTACCTAACGTATGCGAGAAAAAAGTAGTGAGCGCTGCCGTCGCTTTCTTAACGACTTGAAGATTCATAGCAATCAAATTCTCATTTGTTCTGATGTAAAAAACCTTTACAGTCGATCCGGTCAGAGGTTCACCACGTTCGAGGCTTACCACGGCCGATTAAAGGGATATCTCAGCCACGAAAGCCCTGCCCTGGGAGAGAAAGATCACTAAGAAGGCAGACTACATCTTTCAGCTGGAAAATGTCCTTGTACCTACGGCTATGACCGTACAAACTTGGTTGGGTTCGAACTTGAACTTCTAGTCGAATGACTTTTGGCCGCCGAAGTCGCCCAATCAAAATCACCTCTACAAGAGCGTATGGGCGCATGTCGAGAGCAAGGCCTGTAACGTCCGCCATAGATGTCGACGAGTGAAGTCATCTGTCAACCTGGTGTGGGCAAACATAAGTAAGAATTTCATCTGCAACGTGTGCGCGTCCTTCTGGTCTCGCACTGAGCGCGTGCTCGCTATAGAGGACAGACAATTAATTAATATTACAATATAAACAAATATTTATTTGTTAAACTAATAAAAACGAGTTTAACTGCATAAAAATTAAGATTGTGTCGTTTGTTGTGAGCGTTGTAAGGAGTGTTACAGGATTTTTGCAACCCCATGTAGTTGGTCGTTAGATGAATCAGTTACTTGCGTTGCCTGCTCCTTGATTTCAAGCAATATGAGGCAAGGTAAAATGTGCCACATGCGAGGCGGCAATTCTAATTTTCTAAGTCCCTTATAACCTCATTTACATTGTGAATGGGTTAGATTTATGCATCTCTTATATTTCATGGATCGTCTTTAACTGCTTTCTCTGCAGATTTCACCTTACTAACTTCCTGCACGGTGCGGCCTCGTTGCCATTGTGCCTTCAAATCGAGGCAAGAACCTTTCGCTTTCGTCGGCATTTGAAACCGAGGACCGAAAATCGTGCGCCTTACTTACTATGAGATTGGCTCTGATGTCTTTGCTCATCTTTAAGCTTTAGGAAATATAAAGATACTTGTATAAGTACTTTCATACATCTCCCATCACTCAAGGATTAAAAGGAACTCTAATTTCATGATATGGGTGAGTATATTAGATTGAATTCAGGGATCAAATTATTATTTCCATTAAATATTACGGAAAATCTGACACCCACCTTATCAGTGGGCGAGGGGAAAAGCTGCCGCTCCATTGAATTGCATCGAAATTGAAGAAAGTTAAACTGCCATTTTTTTCAGTTATTTAAAGTGAAGTAAATTTTGAAGAGTGATTGATTGTCTGAAAATCAAGTGATTTTTTTGAAGATTTGATTTTTCACTTACATTTATTTGCTAATCTAAAGGCAACACAATCCAGATCATTTCAGCTCGAATATTATAAGCTTTTTTGTTATAGTGGTGGAGAGGTGGGAATGAGTGTTTATAGGCCCAAGTAGGCTAAAAAGGAGACTTTAGGCGCTAAACACTAGAAGGCTATGTATCTTCCACTCATTTTCATTCCTTAACATCTGGATCTTTCCGCAACTTCCAAATCTTACTCTCTAGTGTTGTCGCATTTTGAAATACAAAAAAATTAATGCTTTTTTTGCGCGCGTTCATTTTTTTACGATGGCGTTACTGCATTTAGACCTTCCTAAATTAAGGAAATACCAGATGTGATCCCAGTTTTAGGATGGCAATCAAAATTCCCATTCTCTTCCATTTTCCTTATTTCGCCGAATTGCATGGCATGTTTCTAACGGCTCATTCCTTTGCTCAAGCTCATATCATTAAGTAGAAAGCGTCGTGTAATTCGGACCAAAATTTGCTTTGATTACAGAACTTAATAAGTGCCTAATAACTTCTTACTGTCGTTCGCTGAATTTATATACAATTTAAGTGCTTGCTTTTATGCAGGGGGCGCACAAAGTACGGTAAGAATTTGGAAAACATAAAATTTAATTTACTACACTAAATAGTAGCCTCCGTATATGTTTCTTAATTCATAATAAAGCTACTGCCAGGTCATATATATGGATTTAGGAGTTATTGAGGAACTAATTCGTAATGGATGCTAAAATTTAAATAAAATAAATGTATAAATTGGAAAGCACCGAGGGAACTGACGATATTAAACATTAATAGGGTAATTTTTCAAGTAACAGGCAGGCAGCATATTAATATTAATAATTTTTTTTATAATGGAAAACTTTTCCCCCAGCACAAGGCTTCATTCCACGATTCAAAATTTTCTCTGGCATAAAGTATACAATGCCTCTTGGCACAAAATTAGGAGTAAGAGGAGAGCTCCTAGGGCCTGGATTTACTTAAGAGAATTTAACTTGGAATATATAATCAGAATGCTATTTTTTTTAGGTAATTAGGGTCTTATTACATGAAAACAAATCTTTTACTATACATTTGAATACTCTATATAGCAGAAAAAAAGAGCTAGAATTAAAAGGAGGTTTTAGAAGAAAATACCCAAAGATAAATTTTCTGGAAAATAATCGGTTAAATTCCCTAAAAATTGCACAAAGGATTCTCTGAAGGAGAATCCTCTGATAGGATTAAAAATGTTTGAGGAAAGCACTGTTTATTTGGCGAAATAATTAATTCCAAAACTAGAGAATGAGAATTATAAATTCAGCATAACCAGAAAACAACGTAATTATATAATAGACAATTGAAAAACATCCTTAAAAGAGTTATGCAGGATCATGTCTGAAGGACTTCAATAATTTGTTACATTGTTCAGGTGTGATTTTATTCGATTCTTCTTCCATTCTTTGCCAGAGTGCTTCATCATTTACCAGTTACCAAGCCACCACCTTCTCATCCAGTATCTTCCATATTTTTTATATCCTGTTTTGAGCAAGCTAGTCCATCACGTCGATTTATAGCTTCTAAAATCTTTTCTGTCGTCTTTGCTGTGTGGCACGGAAATACATATACATGAAAATAGGCTCAACTCCTGAAGAAGTAAATCTTATTTGGCAGCGTTAACTTTATCGCGTAAATGGACGAGCAGATAGACTGCAGCGATTGAAACATGCGCCAAGGCATAACTCTGTCACATCTAAATTTTACAATTTTTCGTGTAGGTGGGCTTTAATATTTTATCTGTACGACACCTCGCTGCTTTCTATCAGAACCGAAGTAATTCAATTTACTTTCGTTGCAATAAAACACTCAGTTTTCATCACCTCGAGGGATTGAACAATGGAAAGAGCCAACATGTCCCTTTATTCTGATACTTGTGAGTGGTTTCTTATTAATTGAGTGTGTTATAAGTCCCATCTCCCCCAAACACCTTTAGACTCTCTGGCCAGATAGATTCAGGTTTATTTAAGAGTGTGTTTTTTATGGTGACTTATTGTCTTCGTGGGCTCGTCGGATTCGACATCCTCATCGATATTTATGCGGGAAATTATCCATTTTGACCGAATAAAAGGATTCAAGATGGCAAGCAGTATTATTACCTTACTTTTTCCATGGAACAACATTCGTCCTTAAGAGTTTTTTGACCTTAACTCGCATCGCTTTCTTGATAAATGAGTAAAAATATCATTAGTAGGTTACATACATGGAAGATTGTTTGTTAATACATAGGAGTATATTGCGAATTTCACGTGTAAACTTAAAATTATAAGTTAACCGTCTCATATTATAAAGGATTCTTTCTTCAAATACATATTACTTTCTTCATACCATTTTATCTTCTGTCTTATAAAATGAAACTTGGACACTATCAGAGGTAATTTTCAACCAATATCTGTGCAATTTTCATTGAAATTAAACGAACACCTTTAAGCGTAAAAAGTGAGCCGAACGAAAGCACAAACAATTTTTTATTGTAATATAACAATTAGTTTATCATTGGATGCATTTGTACGAGTTATAAGTAATGGGAATTCAGTTTGGTTGCCTCTATTTTTGCTGAACTTTGACATCTACTGTCACAGGAACGAACCAACTCTTGACACTCTTCTTGCCAAGTAATATTATAGTACTTATCTTGAAGAATTTTCATGATTTCTTGAACTGTTTTCGAAATCCTTGTTATAGATCTCTCTCCGAGTGTCTTTCTAACATTTTTAATGGGATTCAGCTCAAGAGTCTGTGCAGGACAGTTCATAAAAGTGATTTTCTCCAGAAAGGTCATAATTGACATGGCGATGTGGCATAAAAATTAAAGTATGGGTTTCTGAGGCTGGAGGATAGGGCAAAGTCTGCCGTTGCAACAACTCCTTGTATATTTCTGTATTCACTGTGTCCCGTAACAGTACAAGTGGCTCAGTGCTTTCTACTGCAATCACGCCACAGACCACGATTTTTCCTCCACCAAAATTTGCACTCTTATTGGTGCAATTGATATACAATCTTTCTCCCCACGCTGTGACCAACGAACCTCTGACAACAGTTCTGAACAAATTGTAATTTAGATTTTCTTTACTGAAGTTGACTTTTCTCAAGTGGTCATCCGTTCATAAACTTGCTCAGTGTCGAATGCATGTCTAGCTTTCTTTATCTTCAGACTTATCAATGGCCTGACCACGGGTGTGCGAGCTTGAAGATTTTCTTTTTTCATCCGTCATGACATAGACTGTATATAGATACTGATTGTTAAAATCTCACTAATCTCTCGAAAAACTGCTACAACCGTCTGAAACGGTTCTTCAATACAATTTGGGTCATGGTTCCTTGTTCCATTTGTGATGTCTAGCTTGTCCTACATGTTGATTTAAAATTCTTTCCTATTGCCAAACAGTTCTTTTAATGGTTGACAGAATATTATAGAGTACAAATTTGGAGCACTTGACACTTTGAAATTATTCCAATTGAAACAAAGTCATGGTAGCGCAAATATGCGATCAGCTCGCGGATAGAGAGAAGTGTTACTGCTTACTTAAGCATGTAAACTTCATGAAAGATGACAAGAGAATGTTTGTTTGTCTGTTTAATGAAAGTTAAGTTATAGTGTTACCTGTGCACAGAGAGAAGAATGACATAAAGAACACGAGGTTTAACTCAAGATATTTGCTATGCAAACAATACAAACTCAGTCTACAAGAAACATAAGCGTTTGGTTTATTTTTAAACCCTTCAAATTTAGTAGCAAATTACTTATCTGCCTAGATTTTTCCTTTCCTCCATCTAAATTTGCATACGTTTAACCAATACATAGTGTATACAGGTAGGTTTTCCTGGCCAATTTTGAAAACTGTGAATTTTCTCTCGCCAAAAATATGGAAGTTATTAAGATAGAAATACAACTGTTTTTATATTTTTGGACGGTACTTCATGTGCTAGTATAACTAGACCTCTGAATGTTTGTTTGAAAGTTATTCAGTACAGCTTAATCCATACAACTTAGAACATGAAACAACTCTCTATCATATGTATTTTTTAGTTCGATTTGAAAAAAATCATAATTTGGCTCAATATGACGAAGACTAAAGTAAGCTATAAGCAAAAAAAACCTATTTTGACCCATCTTTAGATAGAAAGTATTAAGTGAACAGTAAATAGTTGATTAACGCTGAATGTAAAGAGCAAGAAGAGATGCTATCAAGCATTTATGACATCAGATAACGCGTAGAGTATAAAAAACTCCCTCCATATATATTCACCAACTTGGCTGAATTAAATAAGAAGAAAACAAGATCTGCTGATCAAAGTCGCGTGATCTCACTTATTCTGATTTATGACCTTACAACCTTAAAAACTTTTAATATGTACAGGACTAACCTTAAGGGGACATTCGAAATTATATCATTCGAAAGAGAATGTAAAACATCATAAGGGTTTCAAATTTCGTTAGAATCGGCCAAATAGTTATGATTTTATTGGCAAAACAAAATAATTACTAGGTTAATCTTTGGAGCACCTTGGCAAGTATATCATTCAAAAGAAAATGTAAAATAGCGCGATGGTTTTAAATTTTGTTAGAATCGGCTTAATAGTTACAATGTTATTACCCCCCAAAAAAAGAAAAAAAAGACCACCAACCGACATAGTAAGATGTTGAGTCGCACGCGCCTAAAATCAAAGACGCTTTTTATATATAACAGCTGTTATCTATAATTTATTCATAAACTTTCTTGCAAGTGAATTGCTCTTAAATGTTTTACCCTAATGTTCTATTTCAGAAATTTTTAAATTGATTGTTAAATATGGAGGGATTTATTTTAAAATCAGTTGCTGGAGATAGAATCTGTTTGTTAATAAGTCTCACTAGATTTGCTTTTAAGATTGCATATCGCATTTTTACAGAAGTTTATGAGAAATATGTTTATTTAAGTTGGGAATATTTCCAAGATTACATAGAGTTTAAGCCATAAAAAGATTATACAATTCAAGATGGTATTTATGAGAGAAATGTACAAAAAGTTGCTATGAGGGAATAATATCAATTAAAGGTTATTAATATAGCCCCCAAAATGACAAAGTAATTCAACTACTATTGATACAGTTCGAATATTTTATTGAAATAACATTTATATTCTTCATAGGGGGGAGATTGTTAATAGACCTTATGATGCTCTTCTATACCAAAGTGATTCACGAAACACAGAGTAAAAAGTAATGCATGTTTAGAATACACAAAGGAATAAAGTGTAATAAGGTTAAGGATAGCTCGTGAAATTGAGGCAGACATTTCTCAACGCCGTCATAATCAGAAGGAAATGGTCAGAAACAGATTGAACAGAGATCTGTAAAAGAGGGAGACGAGAAATCATGAGCTAAGGGAAATTTAATTCATTGGGATAATAAATCCCCGAATTCTCAGAAATTCCGAGTGGATATGCTTTATCCTTAAATGCATTATTTTTCTGTTCTACCAGTAGTTAGCTCATAGTTATCATTTTCTAATTTTATAATTTACACTATTCTATGGGGATTTTAAGTTTTGAAAATTTAATTGAAAACAAATATGTCTATTTAATGTAATTTAATGGGTTTTTTTGCAATTTGTATTCATACTACTTTTAAAATCTTTTCATGGTATATACTTTCCTAGTGTTAGTTTTTGTAGATAATATATTCCACTAGTGTTTATAAAAATAAAATAAATATTGCCTAAATCTTTTTATTTATATATACTTAATTTTAACCATTTTTTTCTAGTGATCATATAATGACTAGCACGTGTCCCTTAGGAAATCCTCCAACAGGGTGAGTGGGATCCACAAGAATTATACGAAGGAAACGTTGTATTTGTCGAGAAGAGTTTGAAGTTTGGAAGGTGCTCTATTATGTTTGGTGTTTTTATGTCGTTATTGCATTTTAAATTATGTGTAATTTGCGTATTGTAATAGGTGTTTGTGGTTTTTAAGTCATGTAGTAGCCAGGCCTGATTCACCATAAGATGAGTATAGTTGTAATGCCAGATGTTACTCATCTTTGGATATATCCGGTAGGTGTGGTATTAATCCTGAGCTTTTTATGATGTAGTGTAATTTTCTATGAGATAAATTGAGTATATATATTTATGTTTAGCCGAGCATGTGGGCATAAAGGAAAAAATAGAATTAGCGATACAACCTGGTTAGTTGTCTTCAGGACAGGTGTCAAACGGTAAAGATCGCCATGGCTCGGATTCCACGTAAAAGCATAAGTCACTAATGAGAAATAATGCGCATTTTAAGTGATGACAGATCGGGGGTAAAATACCCAAGCTTTAGTTTGGGAAAAATACTCAGCATGAGTAGTAAATTAACGCTTCAACAGAAATAACGTTGTGGTTATCCAAAATCCCATGTGTACTTAGCAGAGGAGATAAAATTTATTTTAAAATTTAAAGGCGCAAATGAAATTAGATTTATTTATAGTCATGAATACGACGTCTATAAAGCTAGTTAAGAAAAATGAAAAATTTGACGGATGTAGTAAGTAAAGAAGGTAATTGGGGAGTTGGGGCCCTCTGGAAACAGTTTAGGTAGTGTAGTTGCGTGAGCAAACACTGCGCGACTTCTACAAAAACGTGTTAGTAAGCCAAGTGACCTGCATTTGATGATTTCCTGAGTAGATAAGTTTCCTACTTGATATATAAGATGGGTGAATGGCTTTAAAACTTCCAAGTTGTTAGGAACTAGTTATAACAGTGCGATAGTTAAACCATTAAGGAGTGAAAAGTAAGAAAAGGAATTAATGTGGGGAGAAAAAATAAACAAAGATAAAACAGTTTACAGTAATAAAAATTGTTCAAGAAGGCTGAGCATTACGACAGGGAAGAGATAGAGGAAACGGAGCTGGGTTTGGCTAAAATAGGCCAAATTTGATGCATTATGCTAAACCTAAACAGAGCGCACACAAACGTGAGCGCACGTAGATTTATTGCTCCCGATTGTTGAACACACTGTGCTTAGCCCCGCGGGAGTAAGTAGACCTTACACTTATGTCTTTCGTTTCTACCTCTTCCTAGCAGAACCTATGTTGAGCTTATGTTGTAAAATAGGTAGGCCTGTGGCACCCAAATTGCAGGATTTAATAGGCCTAGCGAGGAACTCCAAAAATAGATGACAGGAGAATCTAACAAATCCTAAAAATGGATATTTGTGTAAATTAAGGAGAATAAATCAATAAAGAACCAAAGAGAATTAGAAAAAGAAACAATATATATATATATATATATATATATATATATATATATATATATATATCAAATTGTAGATCTATCAAATACATACAAAGCAAGCGGTTCGTCTGAGTTACATGAGTACAGGGTGGTCGGCGATTTCCGAGCCCTCAATTCAATCACAAAGCCCAACAGATATCTATTGCCACGAATTCAATGTATTGCAAACCACTTCAATGGCAAAAGGATTTTTTCAAGGTTGGATCTGATTCGTGCTGACTCTCAAATTCCTAAGAACCCGGCGGACATAGAGAAGACTGCGGTGATAACACCGTTTGGCTTATGGGAGTACGTGAAGCTTCCATTCTGCCTCTCGTATGCAAGTTACACCTCAAAACGACACATGGATAACCAGTTTCGAGGATTAGGGTTCGTTTATGTATACATAAACGAGATCCTGATATTTCGGACACTATCGACGACCACTTGAGGCATTTGGACCAAGTCTTCAAAATCCTAGTCGATGACGGTCAGAGGATATCTCTGGAGAAATGCGAGTTGGCAAAGGAGTAGATTGATTTTTTAGCGCACCACATTTTGAGGGAAGATTATTGCTCACCAGCCAAGAAAATAAAAGAAATTTGGGACATGCCTCTGCCGAAAACTACAAGGAACTACTGAGATATATTAGCATGTTGGGATACTACCAAAAGATGATTTCTAATATTGCCACAATTGCAGCCCCGTTGACCGAGATTGCATGCCTGGAACCTAAGGCTCGTAAGCTCGTATGGAACGATGAGACACGAGGAGCATTTGAGATTACTAAATCGGCTTTAATCAACTCGGATAAACTCTGTCACCCACTGCCCAATGATTTTTCATAGCAGGTGGTGACGGACTGCTCCCAATACGTGGTAAGTGGAGCCTTGCACCAAATGGTAAACGGATCGCCACGACCGGTGGCATTCTTTTCGAGCAAGCTGAGTCGGACATAGCCAGCATATTCCACCTACGACAGAGAGTTCCTAGATGCGTATCTTGCTGTTATTCACTTCAAGCACATGAGTGTAGTTTGCCATGTTACCTTGTGCATGGACCACAAGGCATTAGTATCTGCATTTTCGTCGCCATTAAGTGTAAGAACGGACAGACAGCAATGCCATCGGAAAGTTGTTTTGGAGTATATCAGCGACATCACCTTCGCGCTTGGTCACGACAACGTAGTTGCTAAATGAATTTAGAGAAATGTAAATTCGATCTAAGTGGACTTATTTGACCACTAAATTTTGGCTGCAGCACAGCATGATGACGATGAGATAAAAGAGTGTCAAGTAACAGCAAGATACACACGGTCGTTCGTCCCTATAGCGTGCAGGAGGACCATTTTTGGTCAATTGCATAATTTTTCACACCCTCGAGTCAAGGCATCACTTCCTTTTTTTTAAATCTCGATATTTCTGGCCCAATATAGACAGAAATATTTGCCCCTGGACAAAGTTGTGCCTCTCATGTCAATCTTCCAAGATCAGTCGCCATACGAAATCCCCGACCCTGCCCATTGATTTTCAATTTTCAGGTTTGAAACAGTGCATATTGATATAGTTGGACCACTTCCACCGTGTACACTGCCTGTCACAATCTTACCGGTCATTCAATCACTATATACTATCGTGCATCGACCGAGCTACAAGATGGAACGAAGCGCTACCGATTCTGACATAAGTGCCGTAACGGTCGCGATTTGGAGTCCCGCTTTACATAGTAACCAACAGAGGCACTTAATTCGAATCCGGGCTTTTCAAGGAACTCTCTCTCTCGTTGGTTTTCATCGTCCCCGCACCACAGAGTACCGTCCATCCACGAACAGAATGTCGGAAAGGGCACACAAGACTTTAAAGTGCTCCATAATGGCCCGTCGACAAGGCTGGCTGATGGCAATTCCAATTGTCCTTTTGGGCATTCGCTCATTGCCTAATTACGGGATTTTAACCTTTAATGGCAGTCACAGGAACTGCACTTTTGTGTCCGAGACCATTAATTTCGTCGTCGGCATCGAATACCGATTTAAAGTTTATTGAAGAAAAGGCCTCAACCATGGCACAAATCGAGTTCACACAGGTATCCCTAAAGCACTTGCACTCGGTGCCCAAGCCTTTCGGATCCAAAGATCTTCGTAAGGTGACTAAATTGTGGGTACGAAGAGATGCCGTTCGCAAACCACTGGAAGCACCATATGCGACTGCAAGGTTTAGAAACTGGAATTCCCTGATCCCAAGAGGGACATTGTTTCAGTGGTTGGATTAAAACCGGCAAGGTTTCCTTCCTCGTATACTGATAACGTGGCAGATAATCAGCGACGTCGGAGGACAACTAAGGCAGAGAAGAGGCAGATGTCCGGTTGTACTTCACCTTTTGGACTGCATGGGGCAGATGACAATAATACTAAAGGCATTTCATAAGACACCTCTACAGCAACCTAAGAGAATAACGGCAAACCAAAGGTCTTCACGCCCTCCAGGAAACGAGTCAAGTTTGCTAGAAAACCGTCATTCCTCATTTTTTTTAATCTTATTGTAGTCGTTTTATTGAGGCGGAGTATTATGGTGAAAGAATAAGAGGCCTAAATATAAACGCTCCTCATTACATTATAGCTTTCTTGTATGTTGAAACTATGTATATATGTACTGTGTCATAATTATAGCTTTGTATAGTTATAGAAAAGAGGATGAGAACCAATTGTAAGATAAATATATATATATATATATATATATATATATATATATATATATATATATATATATATATATATATATATTGTGTATTATATGGCATAACATGGCTTAATGAATAGTCCCATTTTGTTGAGCACAGATATATGTACTTACTAATAAAATGTTGTTAGACATTAGGTCTGCCTGAGGTACGTAATTAATATGTATCCATCTATATAATTATATTACCTCATTTCTTAGTTACTCCATAACTAGTAAGAGAGACTCTGTTGGGCTCATATTGTAAAATAGATATGCCTGTGGCACCCACCTTGCAGAATTTAATAGACCCAGCGAGGAATTCTACCAAAGGACGTTTGGTGAATCTATCAAGTCCTAAAAATGGCTATTTGTGTGAATTAAAGAAATAATATGCCACGTTTAATTAATAAAGAACGAGGGAGAAGTAGAAAAAGAAACAATATATATATATATATATATATATCAAATTGTACATCTCTCAAATAGATACAAAGCAAGCGGTTCGTCTGAGTCAAGCGGAAAGAGACAAACATACGCGTGCTGAGAATACTTATCAGCAAAAAGGGCACAATGAGAGACAACAAGCAAGCTGAACAAATAAAGACTTTGGCCACCAAAATTTCACAAAAAAACTTTAAGAGACAAGCAATTCCCTATAATTAAGATAAATCTGAGAAATGGGAAATATCTAGGTACAACAGATACTCATAGCTGTCGGAACTCCGCCCAAGGGGCGGAAGTATCGAACAAATTAGAATACTGGGTCTTCCCCACGGATAAGTCAAGGTCACATCCCTTGTAAACGGCACAAAATATATATAGAGGGAGATCGAAAGAGATACATTCAATTCGGCACTTAATTCATTCGATCATTAAGTAAAAAATTCATTAGTCAAGATTAGTCAATCAGAATCAGCTCATAAGAGATTAAATCAGTCCCTTATTAGCGTTACGAAGCCCCGTTAACTTGTTTAAATCCTGCCGCCTTTAAACTCAATACTTCACGTAAAACAGAAGCCTACTCACTCGTTAAAGTTATTTTATTTTGCCGGGTTCTTTTGAAGTCCTTTCCTTACCCCGATCACGAAGACATCTTTGTAAGCTCAGCCTAATGCACAATCCCTCGTGAGAAAGTATAAGGAGTATAAAGATTCAGAACCAATTTACCACACACCCTTCTTTTCTGATTTAAGGAATCCTGGAGGTGGGAATTTACATTAGTCTTTGAAGTCTTATTTTGCTTGGCTTTTTTCAATGTAGCTTCATAGGCTAAGGTTTATTACGGCGACTTATGCCCTTGGTAGCAGTTGCATGATTGACGTATTTTGAAAGAAATAATAAAAAGAAAGCGATGGATAGTTGTAAACATATACCTTGAGGTTGAACGGGTTGCCCTCACCACGAGGGCGCTATCAAAATATAAACAAAACTACTTCCGAAACCTTCCATTAGTAGAAAATAAGCAACAGTTGCCGTCAGCCCCACCAGCGATGGCGTTGCTGAAATTTAAATATACACCTCAATCAATTTACCGAAGTGGCGAATGCTACGACGTACCATATCAAGGCAGCAGTCACCACAAGAGATTCCATTTAATTCCCAACCACTCCTTGCAACATAGGGAAATAAAACGCGAATTTGATGTTCAAATATAGGGAAGTCTTCTTTCATATTAAATTGTATCGTCTTTTGGAAGGAGAAGTTTGAAAATTAGAAATCAAATCCCAATCATGCTTTTTAATAACTGACCATCGGCGGTAGGCCCCATTGGGTTGTCTCCAGTTTTTTTACCTGAGATTTATGATCTTTCCGTCCAGAAGGCCTGTTCCACGTATCCCGTCGTAGGCTCGCCAGCCAGAGCGTCAGACCAGAAATAAGCCACAGGTCGATGTCTTGGATTCCTAGATCAAAAAGCAAGCGGTTCCACAGCGAGTGCAGATGCCCAGCTGGGGAGGGGCTACGTTCCAATAGCGAACGAAGAGGGCATATTGTCATGAAAATCATTCAACATTTTCGCATTGACGTGAACATCAATGGCAACATTTTGCTGCTGCCGGAAGATGGTCTCGCCACAGTCTTTTTAGAAAACTTTTCTATATCTTTTGCTGCACCAAATTAACATAACCTAGTGCTACGATTTAAACAGGCTCTAAACCGCAAATCTTTATATCAAAGCGCATGAGTTTTGGTTTTCTTTCTCCAAGACTTAGGTGGTTCATTTTTGTTACCATCCACGTTTACACCCAGAGAAAATAAAATCTTCATAAATGGGGCTCTATTGGATATGATGGAGTGTCAGATGATGCATCCGTTTTTAACGGATGCATCATCTGAGGAAAAAAATTAGCAGCCTTAGGGGCAGTTGTACATGCAGCCTGGATATTTTTACCTACGTGTCGGTTATCACTCAGGTTAATGCAAGTTCTAATCTTCTAATATTTTAACGACTAATTGTTCGTTTTAAATTAGATTGTCGTAGAATGACTCCCGACGATATACCATATATCACTATTCGTTGAGGGAACTTCCTTAATTATCTCTAGAGTGCGTTTTTACTGTCTGGCGGCCGATATTATGTATCTTCAAAATGCTTAAGAAGTGGAACTGAGCTCAAGGATAATAATATTGCTATCATTAATAAAATAGAGTTTTATTAATAATAACTTTAAACAATACACAAAAACGGAAAATATTGACATAAACAGAATGGAAAGGGTCGTGGAGACTCGGGCTAATCCAAGGATTTAAGGGATTAAAAAAAAGGTAAAACCAATATAGAGTTAAAGAGATGGGATGGTTCGATAAACAATTTAAAGCACAGGATAGAATTGACAAATAAGGGATCAATACTCAAAAGGTGGCGTTGGCTTACGTAACTTCATTAGGGTGCAGTGGAAGGTACTTGAAGGAATATTCGGTCCGCTGGCGAGTTCCAGCCGAAGGGGGGGGGGATAAAAGGATCCTGACGTGGCGTCTTGGAAAGGAGAACCGTTACTCGACGAACGGCTTGACGAACAATCGCTGTTCTAGGTTGTTCTCTTCTGAACAAAGGGGGGGATGAGAACCGTCTCTTGTCTACGGGCTCAAGAACAATGGCTGTTCTAATGTTGTTCTCCTTTGAACAACAGGGGGGGTGAGAACCGTTTCTTGGCGAAGGGCTCAAAACGAACAATGGCTGTTCTAATGCTGTTCTCCTTGAACAACAGGGGGGGGGATGAGAACCGTTTCTTGGCGAAGGGCTCAAAACGAACAATGGCTGTTCTAATGCTGTTCTCCTTGAACAACAGGGGGGGGGATGAGAACCGTTTCTTTGCGAAGGGCTCAAAACGAACAATGGCTGTTCTAATGCTGTTCTCCTTGAACAACAGGGGGGGGATTCCTTGGGGACTTGGCGTCACTAAAGGCTCGAACCTTTGGCACTCAAGGAATATTGTCCTCCTTCTGGACAAGTGATGGTGAATCTCGAGGTCGAGGTCCCTTGGCGCACAAAGGGAGAGAGGGTCGTGGTGATGTTTCGCGACGAAAATCTGGATCTCCAATCTGATCTTAGTGGTAAAGTTTCCATATAAATAGCCAGGACATCTCTTTGGCGTGGGGGAGAATGGGGTGGAAGCTTCGAGGGAACGCACAGCTGGGCCGGAGAAAAATGCCTTATCTGCCATAAGCCTAACTTGATCTGGTGAGGTCGGCGTATGGGGGCGAACGGGGGGGGACGATAACCTCCTTGTTTAAACATTGGCGTCCGGTAGCTGTTGATAAGACTCCAAGCCTCGAATCGAAGATGCACGTGGGTAGCCTCATGGTTTTAAATAAAATGTGATAGAAGTTGAAATGAATGCAGCTCTGAACTCGTTCTATCACACCCCTCCATTCCAGGGAAAGTTGTCACTTCGAAAAAAAAAGAGAGAAGGGACAACGATAGAGCTCCGTTGTAGGGAACTCGTTTTCTTGTACCAACCGTATCTTCCTGCACCTAACTATTATTACCTCAATACATGATTATTTTGATCTTTAGATTACAGGGGAAAATAACCTTTAATACAACTTAATAAAAAAAAAAAGGCATGGAACAATGAAATGATATAAACTTAGTACATACGGGACAAAATAATTTATACGTAAATTAATAAGAACAAATATATATACATAAAAAAAATTAGACATTGAGCGTTACAAAATTCAGACATATACATTAATTAATAATATTACAAAAGAATCTTAAATTAAGTCGTACAAGACGGTATATACCTACATGGAGATACTAATCCTATGAATACAATTATTCTACGCTATTCGGTAACGCATTCCTACTGAGTGCGTCAGCGACCGGGTTATCGGAACCTTTGATATAATTTATTTTAAATTGATACTCTTGCAAGAGTAAACTCCAGCGCATGATGCGGCCGTTTGAGTGTCGCACATTCCTAATATAGGCTAACGGACGGTGGTCGGTTCCTATTTGAAATTCTTTACCTATCAAGTACATCTTGAATTTGTCTATGACCCAGATAATTGATAGAGCTATCTTTCCTCTAGTGGCATATCTCTTTCCGCGTGGTAATAATTGACGACTAGCATATGCAACTGGATGACTCGTTCTGTCATCCACGTATTGAAGGAGTACACCTCCAATGCCCTCGTTGATCACGTCGGTCTTAACCCCAAAGGATTTTTCCGGGTTGGGCAACTTAAAAATGGGGGCAGAAATGAACTTACTTTTGAGCTGATTAAAATGGGAAACAGCGACATCATTCCAACGTAAACGATCGGAGAAATTCTTTTCCTGAAGGGAGCATAGGGGGGCCGAAATTGCAGCGAAATTCGGAACAAATCGCTGATAGGGAGAAGCTGATCCTAGGATCGATCTTAATGGCTTCTTTGTAA
This sequence comes from Ceratothoa steindachneri, assembly GCA_963969495.1. Taxonomy (NCBI): domain Eukaryota; kingdom Metazoa; phylum Arthropoda; class Malacostraca; order Isopoda; family Cymothoidae; genus Ceratothoa; species Ceratothoa steindachneri. The sequence continues at coordinate 156,295,805 of OZ018322.1, read as the reverse complement.
TCGGGAGGGGCATGTCGGCGATTGCCTTAATCTTGTTCTCGTGGGGACCTGACTTGCTTTGTCCTATTTTGAAACCCAAATATTTGATGGTTTCGTGGGCAAACTCGCATTTGCTGGGGCCAATGGTGAGGCCATTTTCACGCAGTTGCTCGAAAAGAGCTAATAGGGTGGATAAATGGTGATTCCATTTAATTAGTTCTTGGAGCTGATTCTTCTGACGTGGTGTCAGCTGCGCGTCACTATCCAGGTCAGAGGGTTCCAAAGACTCGCCTGGTAGAAAAGGAGGAGGGTACTCGGCATCAGGTTGGATGCACACTGTCTGGATTACATTAAGGGACTCCGCGGGGCAGTCCTCTTCAAGCGCCGATGCTTTGTCCAGTTCTACGAAGGTATCTCCATGGGCGCTTTGGGGGTTCTTTTTTTCTTGGGGTCCAGGGACAGTCTCCGTGTCCTTGTCTTGGGCCTTATCACCTAAGGGTGTTAGTGATTCACACTCCTCATTTTCCGTCCTAAAGTCCTGGTTAGGGGTCTCCGAGAAATCGGACGGTATCGGGGTTCTGATGGGGACGGGCTCCTGGGCTTCTTCCTTATCTCGGCCTTGAGGAAGGGCGGCCTGAAACACAGGGTCGAAACTTACTTGGGGGCTCTGTCCTATAAGTACGGAACAGAATTGTATGGGTGCTACAATGACTTCAGCCCAGCCATTATAATATTGACACTGCAGGTAACATCTAGCGACGGGGAATCTGTTCGCCCGCCCAAGTTGGTCATGTACCACCGCAAATTTTTCGTGGTTAGAGGCCACTGGGAGGAGTTCGTCGGACACGATGAAGCATGTACATCCTGTGTCCCTGACGAGAGTCGATACTCGACAGCTGTCCACGCTGCCCTCCTCATATTTCAAAGTTCCCGATGAACTTTTACCAAAAACAAAATTTACCTGGTGGCCTGACGGAGGGGGAGAAGTTTCTGCTTGGGTCTGCACCACCGGGGGAGCCGGGGTCGCATTAATCTGGTGAACTTGGTGGGCTGGTCCGCTTTTAAGCCTAGAATTTTGGGGGCAATTCCAGCTCATGTGGTTTTCTACACCACAGGTGAAGCATATGGTTGGTCGCTTCGGGAAGAGAGATGGAGGAGAAGTCTTAACGGGAGGTTTGGAGTCCCGTTGTTGGTTTTGGGGAAAGAAGTTTTGGGGTTTTACGGGGCTCGGAAACTTTGTCAGCTTCCCTGGGAAGGAGCGCGAGTCCGTCCTTCTTTCTTCTTGTTGGATTACTCTTTCCCGTTCCTCTCTTTCTCTTTCTTTTTCTACCTTTTTTCTTTGAACTTCTGCTTTAATCCGAGCTAATTCAATCTGAAGCTCAGCTTGTCTTATCCGTTCCCCTCTTTCTTCTCGTTGGATTTCTTTTTCTCGTTGTATTTCTCTTCTTTGCTCCTCTTGAATGTACTCAATTAGTTCTTTTCCGGAAAGTCCACAGGACTCTCCTTGCGCTTTAAAGATTTCAAACTGAGTCATCTTTGCACTTGGGGGCGCACTAGTCAACCAACTAAAATTCCTCGCAACAAGAATTATGCCTCTATAGAATTAGCCTACCTAAATATGGGCACTGACCTATTCGTACTTGGTTTCTCAATCTAAATAACCACTGACTAAAATCACAAAAAAAAAACACAAACAAATTATTATAACCGTTCCTTGAGCTACTCCAGCTTCTTAAGTTTAAAAAAAAAAAAGGGGATAGCAATCGTTAAAACAAAAAGGAACTACTATATTCTATTATTATAATGAATAACACTATGCTTTACTTGACTGAGACCAGTGTTTGCAAAGATATAGCGTTAAACCTTACACACCTGATACCAAATTTAAATAGTATATATATATATGTCGTAGAATGACTCCCAACGATATACCATATATCACTATTCGTTGAGGGAACTTCCTTAATTATCTCTAGAGTGCGTTTTTACTGTCTGGCGGCCGATATTATGTATCTTCAAAATGCTTAAGAAGTGGAACTGAGCTCAAGGATAATAATATTGCTATCATTAATAGAATAGAGTTTTATTAATAATAACTTTAAACAATACACAAAAACGGAAAATATTGACATAAACAGAATGAAAAGGGTCGTGGAGACTCGGGCTAATCCAAGGATTTAAGGGATTAAAAAAAAGGTAAAACCAATATAGAGTTAAAGAGATGGGATGGTTCGATAAACAATTTAAAGCACAGGATAGAATTGACAAATAAGGGATCAATACTCAAAAGGTGGCGTTGGCTTACGTAACTTCATTAGGGTGCAGTGGAAGGTACTTGAAGGAATATTCGGTCCGCTGGCGAGTTCCAGCCGAAGGGGGGGGGGGGATAAAAGGATCCTGACGTGGCGTCTTGGAAAGGAGAACCGTTACTCGACGAACGGCTTGACGAACAATGGCTGTTCTAGGTTGTTCTCTTCTGAACAAAGGGGGGGATGAGAACCGTCTCTTGTCTACGGGCTCAAGAACAATGGCTGTTCTAATGTTGTTCTCCTTTGAACAACAGGGGGGGTGAGAACCGTTTCTTGGCGAAGGGCTCAAAACGAACAATGGCTGTTCTAATGCTGTTCTCCTTGAACAACAGGGGGGGGATGAGAACCGTTTCTTGGCGAAGGGCTCAAAACGAACAATGGCTGTTCTAATGCTGTTCTCCTTGAACAACAGGGGGGGATGAGAACCGTTTCTTGGCGAAGGGCTCAAAACGAACAATGGCTGTTCTAATGCTGTTCTCCTTGAACAACAGGGGGGGGGATGCCTTGGGGACTTGGCGTCACTAAAGGCTCGAACCTTTGGCACTCAAGGAATATTGTCCTCCTTCTGGACAAGTGATGGTGAATCTCGAGGTCGAGGTCCCTTGGCGCACAAAGGGAGAGAGGGTCGTGGTGATGTTTCGCGACGAAAATCTGGATCTCCAATCTGATCTTAGTGGTAAAGTTTCCATATAAATAGCCAGGACATCTCCTTGGCGTGGGGGAGAATGGGGTGGAAGCTTCGAGGGAACGCACAGCTGGGCCGGAGAAAAATGCCTTATCTGTCCATAAGCCTAACTCGATCTGGCGAGGTCGGCGTATGGGGGCGAACGGGGGGGACGATAACCTCCTTGTTTAAACATTGGCGTCCGGTAGCTGTTGATAAGACTCCAAGCCTCGAATCGAAGATGCACGTGGGTAGCCTCATGGTTTTAAATAAAATGTGATAGAAGTTGAAATGAATGCAGCTCTGAACTCGTTCTATCACATAGATTATATATGGGATTGTTACCTATCCGCAGCTGGAATATTTTTTTGGTTAGTTAACACAATTCACCACCTCTGTATCTACTTGCCTGCCATTAACTTCACTAAGTCCACTGTTAAGAGATTCCTCGTGGATGCTGGGGAGATTTGACTCATTTTATCGCTGACAAAGTTCACCATATGCTTTTAAGCGAGGTTTTAATTTTCTCCAAATACCTAAGGACTCACATTTCCTCTGCGGCTAATTTAAACTCCCCCAAAAAATAAGAGGACAAGAGAGACCAATCATACCATAAATTTTTCGAATTTATAGCAAGGAAACTGGTTAGAGTACGCAATATAACTCTCGTACCAGTTACTTCTGCTCAAGACGCCATTTCTCTACTCATTAAGCTTCTCAACCACAGAGACAAATTCATTTGTATGTTTTGGAGCACATATCGTGTCACACTAGTGACATGCCAGTTTCAACGGATCGCTCTAAGTCCGTCGAAATCTTGAAGGACTATCCCGGGTGCTTCGTTATTTTTCATGCCCTAGGTGTTGCAATACATCGTTTGGTAGGGTAGGTTGCACGTGGTACCCAGTTTGGAAAACAAGTTATTTTGGGGGACTACCATAACGAACTGTGCCAATGAGGCATATTATAGATTTGAACTTGTCATAGGAAGAAATAAATTATGACAATTGATTCTTAACCATAAACGCCCAAAGGAGCTTAATTTTCATATTTTTCTAAAAGATTAAATATTTTTTCCACTAACTAAAGTATTTATACATTCCAGATACTATTTGCATTAAGACTTGTATTAACATTTCCTAAAAGTTACTTGAACGTCACCATTTTTTATGCTAGGTCAGAACAGCTTAAAATTTTAGTGTTTGTTTCCTCTGTTTGTTTTTGGTATTGATGGTGGCTGTCAGATTGCATGGAATATATATCAAGTGATAGTGAAGCAAAACTACACATTGTGAATCAATAGTTTTTTATCTTGGGTAAGCTCTCTTATTCATTAATCGCTACCCACAGATAACAGCGTGGATGATCACATAAAAGAAAAATACAATCATGCATATTCTCACAAACGATCTAAACTCCAAGACAAGAAATACAAAGTTTTTAATTACATTAGCTGATGGTATATATTTCACAACAAATAAATTTAGAGGCCCAGAACTAAATTAGCAAATTTCTCTTTGTATTGGACCTTATGTCCCCGGGTTTACACATAGTTTATTTTTAAGATATCATTTTTTGAAATGGAACTTCTAATTAAAGTTTGCTAATGATCTTATTTTATTTGCTTTCCTAAAATGTCAAAAACTATAAACATAAACAATTGTTTGAGCTTTAACGCCAAAGATATTTCAACCAGATATTAGTAGTCTATGAGAGAAGAGATCTCGTTGGTTGATAAATTAAGTAAGAGATCAGGGCAGAAACTATGAGTCAGAAATCTGCAGTTTTGGTTGATTGGTCGGTTGACTGCTAGTTAAGGTCCATTTGAATCTCTTAGTTTTATTCACTCACTAAATAATACCAAGCATTATTCAAATTTAGGAAGAGTATTTTTAAGCATATTATAACAATATTCTTTCTAAATCAAATCTACAAAATGAACTTAGTAAACTAGATAGGATTTAATTTTAAACGGTCTTTGCTATATGCAAAATCCTTATCAATGGAGTACCTATCTTAGGTAGCAACTCCTACCTGCCACATATAACTATGTATAAATTCAGCCTCATATATATCTTTGAATAGCCTGAAAAAATATATACAATACATTTTGAATAAAATTTCCTAACAAACTAAGTTATCCTAAAAGGTTTAAGGTGAAATGAAATGAAAAGAAAAGTGAGATACCAAGAATTTGCCCTAGTCCCCCTAACCCCATTTGGACGTCAAAAGAGTGGCTAAACAGAGATGCAAGGTTGGGTTCTCATATCGAGTACCCCCGCAACCCCACTGTCCAAGCCTAATTAGGTTCCAGATAATTTGGTATGGTGGGTAGGAGTGAGAGCGAGGGGAAGAACAAACTTTAAGGACAGGACATCGAGGAAATAGAATGGGAGACAACACAGTGGACGTGTTAGGCGTGGAACCTACCGCTTAACACGGAATTGGAACCACGATGTGTAGCTTCTATCTACTCTAGATCATTATTGTGTATCCTGACCCATGTTCCACAAATCTATTGGGAGCCCCATGTGTAAATGTGATAGTAAATGAGAAATAGTTGCTAAAAAATGAAGGAAGTATTATCTTTGCAAACGGATGCTAATTTGCCTGGCGATCAGGATACTCTCTGTCAATTGTACGTATTTATAGTTAACGATATTAAGTTAAAAGATAGTTACGCATGAAAATTACTCATTTCTGTTTTTATATATATATATATTTCTTATATAAGGCTTTAAATTGTCTTATTAATTATTCTTAGTAAAATTGATGTAGGATTCGATCTCTCTATCTATTCTTTCCTATTACTATTCTGGTTATATTTGTCGATATGCTATTCTATGGTAATACTTCAGCTATTTAGGTGTAGATTTATTTTTCCTCCTCTTATCCACCTTTGTCAATCCTTGGGAAACTTGGAAATAATCTGTTTTCTATGGCCTTCTCTTTGGACAATTTGGATGGGTTAATCAATTTCCATTTCATAGTGATTTTTATGACTTTCCTGCTATTTTGAAATTATTATGTTCAGTAGCTTCATTCTCTCCTCTCTATGAAGGCCTCGTTGTATTATTGGTTCTACTCCCCATAAGAGGTGCAGCGATTTGTCTTCTTGGCCGCCATGCAGACGGGACTCAGCGCCCTATCCGTCCCAGCTTAACCTCTTCTGTTTCTTTCTGACAGCCTGTGTTTTTACCCTACTTCTCACTTTCCCTACAACCTTTCCCACACCTTTCTCTGTTCTGCCTCTAATTTCACAGGGTAGACAAAACTAGTTTCCTCTCACCGAATTATCCCGGATGAAGGCTGACAGGAGAGGGAACAACGTTCACTCACCCCTCAACTCCGGTCTTGGGTGGTGGGTTTTTAACAACCTGCTTCATCGCAACTTATACCTTCCTTACATCCCCTTTATGTCTCACCTTTTCACAGTCCATCGACTTTACGCTTTGCGTAAAGTGGAGACGCCATACCGATAGGCCGCCAGGTAACTAGGCGTAAGGAGTCGCCTAAAATGGAGGCAACTCGTTCTGCCGACCCTGTATTCCTCCCTCACAGAGTGGGCTACTGCGTGAGGTGAAATGCATAGGGTTACTATGGCAAATAATGAGTTATCACACTAAATTCTCTCCCATTACTATCCCCTATACCATCACCAGAGCCACTGAAAAAATAGAGGTTCCACACCCTGTGTTCTCTCAGGGCATCCGCAAACTTTGTCTACCGAAAAGGAGGCTTACTCCTCTTCTAGGCCTACGAGTATAGGGGACTCCAACTAATCCCCTTCTCTGGAGGAGACCTTATATGCCTCCCTCTTTTCATATCACTCCCGTTGGAAGCACGTTGATATTGCCCACCCCTTCAGAGGGGCAGGGGATGGCAGGGCCCGATGTTTCTTACCTCCTAACATCCTGCACTCGTGCACTACGAGTCTACAGGGGTCAATGTACGTACCCCCTCTCTCTTCCTCGAAGGATGCCGGTTCGCCGGGGGGAATAGCCACATGGTGCCCCCTCCCCATGAGATAGACATAGTCCCTGAGGTGACTCAGCAACAGATGGTAGGGTCTTGCCTGGGATCGAACCTGGGCTCGGTACCAAGCATTAAACGCGGGTCCGCCCCTCTGCAAGATCTTCCTCAGACGGCTTGGGCTTCCAAGCCCTTACAAGGAGAGGAAGGATCCTTTTCCCATGCTGGTGCCCCTGTGACACCCAAAACTGTCTCCATTTCAAGAAGGATCTTGCTGAGGCTGGTCAATCTTACATAGGGACTCCTGCCACAGAGGGGAGAAGCAAGTTCATTCCCCGCCCTCCTCTCTTAAAATGAAAAGAAATGGAAATACACAAAAAAACGCGTGGCTTCTCCTCCTCCGTCGGAGCCTTGTGAACAGACGGATCTGCTATTGATTCGGTAAGCGACAAAGCCGATATCATCACGTCTGGCCCCGTCACCCCCACGGGAGGGGATCTATAAACTAAGACGAAAATTGGACAGAGTGGAGCCTCAATTACGTAAGGGCCCCTCACTCAGAGGTTACCTGGCGTTTTCGAGCCCACTGGCTTCAAATGCTTCTTTATTCGCTGCACTGATGGCAGCAAGTTAGCTTTGAGATCCTTTTGGCCTATGCGTCGAATTCCTCCCGGGCAGCCATGATTAGTGCCCTTTGGACACTTGATGGCACGCTGGTGAGTGGGACGTCGCACTCTACCATAAAATCGTGAAAGGAGTGGTTTATGCGAGGGAATTCGTGGACTAATCCATAAATGACATAACCTTAGATCTGGCCGACCATGGAGAAGTCGGGCTTCGATATCCACTCTTACGCTCTTCGTCACGTTCGACTGTGACAAGCTGCCTGAGTCGGTGAGTGACGCTTGATATCGCTACCTCATGAAGGCATTCGTGCCACTGCCGCGGAGGTGGTACTATTGCCACCTCCTTGGCCATATGAATCGCTCCTCTAAACGCGTAAGGTAAGTGTTACCCGAAGTCTATGTAAATTGGTCCAAGGCCGCAAACGATAAGTCCAAATCGTGTGTAGCCAAGTGTATTAATTATTTGCAGAGATCCGCACCCCGCTTCTTCGAAGGAATGTGGTGCGTATCTCGTTGAGAAGGAAATCGTGGCCGTTCAAGGCCAGGATTGTCTCTCATTTGGTCTCTCACTTGGTCTTGTTGCTGCCTGGAGCATCCTATGTATCAATGCTAAGAAAGACACCCTCTATTCCTGGCCCCTCCAGGCCTATGAGCAAGGTTGTTTTGGCACCCATTCGGAAAGATTCTGGGAGTGTTACCCACCCAGGGCGCTCCCCTGGTAGAGCTGTTGGCACAAAGAGTTCACACCCTTGTGCTCTCCGTATGCACAGCCTGATTTCGGGTGAGATGTAGTCGATTATCTTCATGGTACTGATACCTTTCCCTTTAAGTATGATTTTCTCTCGGCATCTGCTGCCGCCTGAGAGCCCGCCCCGGTAGTGCTTGGCGCGGGTGAGGGGTTCGCATTTCAGGAAATGACTAATTTTTTCTCAGTCGAAGAGTTTAGGTCGGTAGATGATACCACTGAGTTCTTCTCCCCCAACCTCATCACCGTGGGCCTACCTATTATTCCTAGGAACGTCTGGCTGTTTTGCACGCCAACTGCTCCCGTGCTTGTCAGCCGAGTGTGAAACGGCCATCAAACAGAAGCGTTATGTCTACATGTGCTATTAGCGTAGCCCAAACGATTTCAATGTCAGTGAATTTCGTCGAACGAGGACTAGGTTTCGGAATATTTCGAAGCACGCCTGCCGCTCTTCTTAGCGGGCATACGTGTCTTCACTTAACGGGAAGACCCCTCTAGCAGAGGTGTTGAATCAAGCCAAAAGGATTCAGGTCAGGCTTTCGCAGGATGCTTTTCCCGTTCTCCATCAGAATAGGAAAGCAACTTGGGATCCTGTGTCCGTGGTGGAATCCTTCGCGACCGCTTGCTCCGCATTCTCTATCCGGGATGCTGCTCCGCCAGCAGTCAATGCGCGTGGTGATGTCGCGGAAGGCCGCCGACTGAACTCTACCCATAGAGGCACAGAACCCTCCAACGACAGTTTTATATTGAGGGAGTTGCCTTTCCCTCTTGCTCGTGCACGTCCCCCCCCCTTTCCTTACCTCTCGCTGCTCCGATATCTGGGTTTGGTTAGAATTGTTCAACATGATCTGGATAGAGGGTATCCTCCCAGACTCCTGGCGAATACCTACTCTGCTAGGCTTTTGCAAACCGGGAAGAGAAGACTCTATCCTGGCAAGTTTCTGCCCAATTTCTCTAACCTCCTGCGTGTGCAAGTTGATGGAGAAATTAATAAATTTTAGATTAGCCTTTTTTTATGGACAGGGAAGGCCATCTGTCTTCTGCACAATGCAGCTTCCACAACTTTCACTCCACGTCAGATGTTCTGCTCCGACTAGAAAAAGCCGCCTGCGGGGCTTTCATCGATAAAAAGTAATACTCTGTCGTTGTATGACATTATATTAAATCAATACCATATTATATCTATGGGGAAGCGACCAATAACTTAAAGGCAAACCGACAAGAGGACGGAGCGCCACGAGTTTCGACGGGCGGAACGGCGAGAAAGAGTGCAACGAGGTCAGGTAAAATTTGGGCAATGGCAAAGCTCATAGGTTATTTAAAGAGGCATGGACAAAAATATAATTATATTTACATAAAAATGAGAGAATTAATGGGTAAAATTGCATCAGAGGAGGGGAATTGCATAGTAATGCATCAGATTATAAAATTAAAAATTAATGTATTACGGGAGGAGACTATTCAAATTGGGGGAAATAACTTCAATGGGTTACTGAAGGGGGAGAGAGGTTGGCTTACGGAGGATTTCGGGTGAGACGTCGGGGTAAGGCTTCACGGATGTCTTCTGCACGTGAGGCGAGGCCGCTCGGAGGTTCTGAGAGTGAAGTTGAAGTGATGACGGTTCTCCTCAAAAAATTGGGGGGGGGAGGGGCGATAACGTCAGGTCCAGAGGAGAGTATTTCGGCCACCCGTAAAATAGGTGCGAACGAGGAGGGCTTTGACAGGCGTTGATGAGTGAAGTCGGAAAATTCGCTCGGTATCAATCGTTAAATGGAATTACCTCACTGGCTGGGGCTAATTCCAATACACAAATAGTTCAGCCGTCACTTTCCTTTGTTGTTAGCACCTGACTTGGAACTAGGGGAATCTTCTTGGGTCCGGGCGAGACTTCTCAACTCTGTGTCTGCCTTATGGGAGACGAGCATTATATATGTCCGAGGCTCTCCCCGCGGGGGTAAGTGGGAAACAGCTCTATTCTCAAATGGCCTCGAATATTCTTGCTGAGGCGATTGTAACCCGTGTAAAGGTGGACCGTGGTGGACGCGGTTCGAGGCTGCCGCTTGTGGAAGGCAAGGGGGCGGAGGGGGGTAGGCTGACCAATTTAAGCATAACAGAACCATATCCAGCACATGGAACTTGCGTGCTAGAAAAGAAATTCCACGTGGAATTCCCCCACACATCTCCCAACCGAAAGATGATGCTTTACAGATCAGTTGCCTAGGAAAGGATCATCCCAACCCGTCAAACTAGAATTATCAAAGGTCTAGGAAAATTCTGACCCTCTATGAAAGGTGTACACTCAAAAAAACGTTAATCTGAGCTCATCAGGGAATTTACGGACATAACCCTTAAACGAGTCAATTCTAGAGACAATTTAACTACTACAATTTCAAACAAAAAAAAAAAGTCACAGGAGAACATTGGTGACATTTCAGTGGAACCAAAAAAAAGGATACAATTAAATGGATGTATAAATATGAGACTAAAGACTAAACAATTTAGTTGACCAAAAGAAAAAAATCATAATTAAGAACATTAATCAGGTAATATATATATATATATATATATATATATATATATATATATATATATATATATATATATATAAGGGTTTATAATATTGGCACACTTTTGTCAAGCATTCAACCTCTAGGTTATAGGAGAAATACCATATTTACAGTTATTTTAATTTAGTGGCTCGTCGGCTCCTTCTGCCTCCGGGTTACGACTCAAATTGTCTGCAATCCAGTTGTCCCGGCCGCGGACTTACAATATTTTAAACTGATATTGTTGGAGTATCAGTAACCACCTCATGATGCGCCCATTCTGACTTTTCGTATTTCTCAGAAACGACAAGGGGGGGTGCTCTGTTTCCACTAACAAAGGCTTTCCTATTAAGTATATACTGATCTTGATAACCCCCCAGACTATTGCCAAGGCCTCCCGTTCTATTACCGAATAATTTCACTCACGTGGTAAAAGCTTTCTACTCGCGTAAGCCACTGGGTGGCTGTCTCCGTTATCAGCATATTGAAGGAGGACACATCCAATCCCTTCATCACTGACATCGATCCTAATGCCGAAAGGCTTAGTCGGGTTCGGGAGCCTCAGAATGGGAGCGGACGTTAGCTGGTTCTTTAGCTGATGGAACCTGGCGGAGGTTTGGGGGTCCCACGAGAGGGGATCCGGGGAGTTTTTTGAAGCAGGGCAGTTATCGGTGCGGCGATTGACGCGAAGTTTGGAATGAAGCAGCGGTAAAATGAGACCGATCCCATAAATGATCTTAACTGTTTCTTTGTGCGGGTGAGGGGCATCTCAACGATGGCTTGGACTTTTAATTCCTAGGGGCTCATCTGATTTTTACTGATCTTGAATCCCATATACTTAATCGTATAATAAGCGAAGTGGCACTTAGTATCCCCAGGGTGAGCCCGTGCTCAGGAAGCCCATTGAGTAGGGCGCGTAGAGCGATCAGGTGCTGGTCCCACGAAGCGGTCGCTACATACAGGTTGTCAAAATATAAAGAGACGTGGGACAGCCCGTCCACAATTCTTCGCATCATTCTGTTATAATTGCTGCATGCAGTGACTAGCACAAAGGAAAGTCGTTTGAACTACATGAGGCCCTTATATGTGGGAAAGGCGGTATACTTGCGGCCTTTTGACGAAGGGAAATTTGGTAGTACGCCTTACAAAGGTCTAATTCAGAAATGAAGTTCATTTCCTCGAAAAAATGGAGATTTTCATCTATTAGCGGAATGGGTTCTGCGTTGAACACCGTTACCGAATTTAGCTTGCGAAAATTGACCCACATACGGAAAGTGTGGTCGGGTTTGCGAACCATAACAATGGGGGAGTAATAATCGGACGCAGAGGGTTCTTTTATATCTAACGCTACCAGATTATCCACCTCTTCGTTGAAAGCTTTCCTAAGGTGGATGGGTTCGGGATATGGCTTGTAGCGGACGGCTTCTTGGGTAATGAGGACAATGTCGTGCTCAAATTGATTAGAACAGCCAGGTGTGTTAGAAATGCATCGTCGAATCCGCTCAGCAACTGCTGCAGCTGATTCTTGGAGTAGGGAACTAGCCAGGGGCAACCGTCAAGTGCGGTCGCCTCAGATGGATTTGGAAATTCGGGTAGTGACGGAAGGGGATATTCATTAACTGACTCAATACAAACTACTTGAAAGACGTTGAGGGGGCTAGCGGGATATGCTTCTTCCATTGGGATTCTTCGTCTGGGGCTTACAAGTTGTGAGTACGTGCGCGCCAGTGATACCTTTTTAACATATTCACGTGGAAAACCTTCGCTCCCACCGGAGTACAGATGAGGTAATCCACGGGCCCTCTAGCATCGAGGACAGGGTAGGGTCCCTTCCACTGGATAAGGAGTTTGTTGCTTTCCGTGAGAAGTAGTAACAGCACCTCCCCCTTTAGGCTTGAATTTTTGTTCTCGTGACTTAAGGTTAAAGTGGGTCTTATACCTCTCTAAATTCACATCCGCGTTCTTATAGGCTAGATTAGCACACTGTTCTAACCTTTTTCTCAAATCCAGGAGATAAGAGTAGAAGGTCTGTATTTCCTCGTCCATTTGGGGATTAATAAAGAGTTCGTTCAGGATGCTGAGGAGGCCGTACACGTTCCGTCCGAACAAAAGCTCTAAAGGGGCGAATCCAAGGGTTCTATAAGGGATCTCTCTGCACCCGATAAGGGAAACCGGCAAGTATCGGTACCATTTTCAGGGCTGGTCAATGCAGAGCCTTTTAAGAACTGATTTAAGGGTCCCGTTTAATTTTTCGCAAATACCGTTCCCAGCCGGATGGTAAGGGGTAGTAAACAAAGGTTTTACCATCAGAAGCTTGCCTACATATTTTATGAGTTCGGAAGTAAACTGTCTCCCTCGATCTGACAGTACCTCCTTGGGAATTCCCACGCGCGAGAATATGGAGATCAGTGCTTCGGCGCACGTGATACTATCAATCTTCTTGAGGGGGACTGATTCTGGGAAACGGGTAGTGAAGTCTACCAAGGTGAGGACATAGCAATGTCCTTCGCTTGAATTGGGGTGAATAGGGCCAATCAGGTCGATAGCCACTCAGGAGAAGGGCTCGGGGATGATGGGGCCTCTCTGAAGAGGGGCTGGCTTAACCCGCCCTTTTGCGGACGTCTTTTAGCAGATATCACATGACCAACAATATTCGGTGATATCTCTGGCTGCACCTGGACAAAATAAATACTTGAAGACTCGTTGCGCGGTCTTATTATGGCTAAAATGGCGGGCGAATAAACTGTCATGAGAGAGCTTCAATACTTGCGGGATGTATTCACGGGGAACACATAAGACATGTGTTTCTTGGGCGGTGACATCCAAGCAGGCACGATAAAATAAATCCTCCTTCACGAGATAAGACACTCGTTTGTTACCTCGGGTGGACTCACGCTCGAGGGTTTTATTTTTCTCTCAAAGGGGAGGGAGAGTTGCGCACTCCTTCTGGGCGCGGGCAAACTTTTCAATCCGAAAGGCTTGGAACTCCGGGTCGATAGGGGTTTCCAGGGGGATGGCTGCATGGGATTCCAGGGTTGCCTGTGTAGGTGTAATCACGGGCTGGGCCACGGGATGGTCGTGGATTACGGGCTCTGACCGATCAAAAATGAGCAAAACTTGATTGGGGCCGCTACCACTTCGACCCAACCGGACATATAGTCGCACTCGATGTGACAACGAGTTACTGGGAAACGACTGGCCCGGCCGAGGTAGTCGTGCAACACCGCAAACTTCTTGTGGTCGGGGCCAACAGGAGGGGGTAGGTCCTCATACACTGCGATACAGGTTCACCCGGTGTCACGGACGAGGGTGGATACTCGGCGCCCGTTCCGGGTTCCGTTCTCAAATTTCAATCCACCATGGTTGTTCTCATTAAAGAGTAAGTTCACCTGGTGGTCCGGAACTTTGGCAGGGGAGGGAGGTTCGGGGTTCTCCTGAGGTGACGGAGGAGGAGCAGGGGCAGCCCAGATTTCGTGCACTTGGTGGGGCTGAGAGTTTGCGAATCGGGAGTTTTGAGGACAGTTCGTGCGGTAATGGCCGGAAACTCCGCAGTTGTAGCAGATGATCGGGTTCTTTTGGTACGGCACAACCGGAGGAGAAGAAAGGACAGGCTTAACGTCTCGGTGTTCAGGTGGATGGAAGTTCCTTGGCTTTGAGGGACTAGGAGCTTTGGTAAATCTTTGAACCAATTTAGGAGTGGCCTTAGGACAATAAAATTTAGTTTAGGGTGGCGATTGGGGAGCCTTTTTAACATTCTTAGGGTATAAATTGTGACTACGCGCGTAAACATCTGTCTCTTACAAGCACTCCTTGAAAGTGGCACAACGTTTATCCTTAATAAAGGCGCGAATTTCGGGAGCCACGGAAGTTAAAAGCTGATCCCTAAGGAAGAAGTTCAGAAGGGATCGTAGACCTGGGGAATCTTTCACGCATCCAGCCAGCACTAAAGGTGTCTTTGAGGGAGGTACCCATGTTCCGGAAATGTTTAACCAGGACGGATCCTTTCCTGGCGGAATCGGGAGTGGTAAAATTCGCTATTCATATGAACAGCGGCTAGCAATTCGGACTTTAACGTAGAATAGTCCAAAGTTGCTTCCGGGGGAAGGGATACGAAGATATCCCTTAACTTGGCATTTAGGAGGGTAAGTGAGCGAGAGACGCCATCATTTTCTAGATCCCATTTATTGATCTGAAAGATTCTCTAAAAATGGGTCAAAAATGACCAAAAGTCCTCTCCATCTTTAAAAGCGGGAAGGTTGGCTGAAGGAGTTTAGGGAATTTCAGCCCGGGAACCGATGGAGTGAGAATCCATTTGATTTCGGCTCATTTCCAGCTCATGCTGCCTAATTTGTTCACGTCCTTCAATCTCCATCTTCAGTTTGTTCTTCTTCATCTCCATTTTGTTCTTCTCCATCTCCATTTTCAGTTTGTTATCCTCCATCTCCATCTTCAGTTTGTTCTCCTCCATCTCCGTTTTCTTAGTTCCTGACGCTTCATTCTGCCCGTTCGTTCCTCTCTTCTTCCTGTACGTAATTTAGCAGGTCTTTGCCCAAAAGACCTAACATTTCACCCTGACTCTTGAATTTTTCGAAGGATTACATTGTTACGCAGTTAACTGCGGGAACACTGATACGCGAACGAGCTAGGACAGTACCCACGCAAAACGAATACTTGAATATTCGTGAAGGCCTTGATCACAAAATTAAATAAGATACAGCTACTTACCTCTCCTGTTTCTAAGCAGGAAAAAAATTTAAATGGTCCTACCGGAATTAGGACAAAAAACACTTTAACTTTATTTGGAATAATAACCAGGAGAGTCTCCAAAATCCAAACACAATGAAAAAAATAAAATAATTACCTGGGGTCCAACACAAAATCTAAATAGATTACGTTCCACTGCTCTTCAATTAATTTGAGCTTGTCTAGTGTCAGTACAACACAAAAATTAAAATAAAAGGGGTAGACGTGAATAATAAGAGAATTCTAATGTCGGAATTAAAATGACACGGGTTCGTAAAAACCCCAAACACACTTGACACCAAAATTATATAATATGTATATTAATAAATATATATGTCGTGGTATGACATTATATTAAATTAATACCATATTATAACTATGGGGCAGGGACCAATAACTTAAAGCCAAACCGACAAGGGGACGGAGCGCCACGAGATTCGACGGGTGGAACAGCGAGAAAGATTGCAATGAGGTCAGTTAAAATTGGGGTAATAGCAAAGCTCAAGGTTATTTAAAAAGGCATGGACAAAAATATAATTTTATTTACATAAAAATGAGAGAATTGATTGGAAAAATTACATTAGAGAATTAATGGGCAAAATTACATCGGTAAACGAGGAGGGGAATTTCAGAGTTATGCATCAGACTATGAAATTAAAAATTAATGTATTACAGGAGGAGACTATTCAAATTGGGAGAATTAACTCAAATGGGTTACTGAAGTGGGAGAGGGGTTGGCTTACGGAGGATTCCGAGTGAGACGTCGGAGTAAGGTTTCACGGATGTCTTCTGCACGTGAGGCGAGGTCGCTCGGAGGTTCTGCGTGGAAAGTTAAAGAGATGACGGTTCTCCAAAAAATGAGGGGGGGATGTCGATAACGTCCGGTCCAGGGGAGAGTATTTCGGCTACCTGAAAACGAGAGGCGAACGAGGAGGGCTTTGACAGGCGTTGATGAGTGAAGTCGGGAAAATCGCTCGGTAGCGATCGTTAAATGGAATAACCTCACTGGCTGGGGCTAATTCCAATACACAAATAGTTCAGCTGTCAATTTGCTTTGTTTTTAGTACCTGACTTTGAACTAAGGGAATCTTCTTGGGTCCGGGCGAGACTTCTCAACTCTGTGTCTACCTCATGGGAGACGAGCACTATATATGTCCGAGGCTCTCCCCGCGGGGGTGAGTGGCAAACAGCTCTACTCTCAAGTGGCCTCGAATCTTCTTGCCGAGATGATTGTAACCCGTGTAAAGGTGGAGCGTGGTGGACGCGTTTTGAGGCTACCGCTTATGGAAGAGGGAGGGGGTAGGCTTACCAATTTAAGCCTAACAGAACCTACTCTAGTGCATGGAACTTCCCTAATGGAAAAGAAATTCCACGTGGAATTCCCCTACATACCTCAATGTGTTTTCGATCTGGAGAAGGCCTATGATACCGCATGGCGATACGGTATCATGGAGACTCTCCCCACGATAGGAGCGAGGGGTCGTCTTCTTATCTTTATTTTGGAATTTTTTCAAGATCGTGATTCCACGAACGGAGGAGGGGGGCTCTCTCTGGCCCAATGGGGCAGGAAGAGGGTGCACCGCAGGAAAGTGTCCACAGTGTTTCACTGTTTGCTCTGAGCATAAATGACATCACTTAGGTCCTGCTGGAAGATGGTCACGCTACGCTGTTCATGGACGACCTTTTTATCTCTTTTGGTGCGGCCCAGATTCTAACTCTGGTGCGTTAACTTAAGCAGCCATTGAACCACATCTTTCGCTATGCCGAACGCAAAGGGTTCGGTTTTCCTTGGTTAAGATTAAGGTAGTACACTTCTGCCGCCATCCACGGCTCCACCCTGACCAAGACTTATTTCTAAATGGGGTTCACCTTATAGAAGTGAATTCGCCCCGTTTCCTTGGTTTTGTATTTTACCAACACCTCACCTGGGAGGCTCATATTCGCATCCTTAGGCTCTCATGTACCCGCGCTATGGATATTGTTCGCTCATGGATGTTCAATACATGGTGCGCTGATTGGAATACTTACTTACTTTTTATCGATCCCTTTTTCGTTCGAATTCGACCATGGATCAAAGTTTTATGCATCCGCATCTCAGCGTGTATTCGACTGGCTACCGGTGCCTTCCGCATGTTTCCCCATTGAGAGCCTAGTTGTCGATCTTTGGGAGATGCTACTCATTCTGCGCAGTGCAGAGTGTATTATTCGCCTATACACGCAAGCCTGACGCCTATCCCAGTCGCCAAAGGCTCCAACTACATCCGCTGCTGATATTGAAGGTGCCTATGCCGTCGCGAGACACCACTCATAACACTAAGCCCTTTGAGTTTAGGGCTAGGAAAATCCTTCGAGATCTTGATATAGCTCTGGGACCAGTGGTGGTCCTGGTTCTGCTAACGACACCACCCCGGCGGTTACAATTTTTTATTATTTGTCGCCACGCCTCTGCTCCAAAATATTCGAGCACAAAGAAGATGAAGGACGGTCGAAGGGAATTTAAAGTTACATGCAATTGCGCCGCGATTGTTCCCATGAACATAGCCCCCAATGCCGCGACGGCTTTAGGTTGCTTTCTGTCGTCTATGAATTGGACACACTCGCTGGACGCACCGCCATTTGTTTGTTTTAATAGAGTCTAGTAGTAGGCTTTGCTGAAGTACGGTGACTTACGCCCCAAGTAGGCAGTCACCAAACGGGCTCCTAAAAGATCATATACATAATTCCCCCATGATAGATAAAGAATTGTTGCAATTGAGCCACGAATCTTCCTCTGTCATGCATTCTGAAAAAATAATCAGGGCATATCTGTATGTTTGTGAAGAAGTCTCTTTGGATGTGGGAAGTGGGGAGGGGGGATTATCATGTTGGATGCGGAAGTTCATTTTCAATGATCTTTGAAGCCATTTAATGAAATTTGCAAATGAAATTGAACGCGTGAATGTGGTCTGTAAATTTGACCACTTCAGATATTTTCATCATTGCTGGCTGGGCCTTCTGCAGTTCCTCTTTTAGATGTTCTCCCACCTAAGACTCAATTATTTGGCACATTATGCTTCTCTTAACCATGATTTCCTTGGATTTTCTGTCTTTTAAATCCAATTTCTTTAGTGTAATAATTCCTGCTGATGAAAAAAATTGCTCCACGTCTTTGTTTTTCGTACAAATGACTGTCTATCATGATGATAAAGTTTCTATAAATTTTATTAGTGTAATTTTTACTTCTCAAAGTATCAGTTGAACGATTTTCTGCGGAGATCTCTTCCGTCCGTTCGGTGTGAGTTTGAAGGGCAGCCTTTTAATATCCAGAGGGTTCATGTTTCTTGGGCCGCATTTCACTCTCTGAAGAGAGGGTTTATTCTGAAGATCTTCAACTGTGTAGAAATTTCGCAGTCTTCACTTGTAGAAGTAGTCCTTGTGTCTGTCCTACTTCTATCTCAGCAACCCTCCGAATTGCGCACTCTATTTGGTACCCCTACCTATCTGGGCCTAGCCATAACAGCAGTCTACAGTAGGTTTCTTTAACTGAGATATATCTTAGAGGTGAAATATATCGTGAAAAAGTGGGACAAGATGGATTAGAAATGAGCAACCTCTTTTGGGACTACCTCGCTGAAAAGTTAATGGAGAAATCGCCAATCAACCATAAGAGCGTTTATCTTTCTTCTTCGAAGATTTTCTGAGAAAGTCGTTTTTTTATACCTCTTCCCAAATTCTTTCCGATTTAATTGAGATAGCCTTTACCAGTTCGCATGTAAAAGATGTGCCTGAATATAAAGGGGCATTAATCATTAGGCTTTACTGCTAGAAGAAATAAATGAACAAATAAATAGGCGGGAATTATGAAGTTTCAGAACCAAATCTAATGCAGTTTATTCATCTTAGGATCTTCTCTATAATATGCATATATTTTAAAGAAGAGAATTTTCGTTGCAGTTAAAATTATTTGCCATGTGACAGATCTCCAAAAGAATACTTCGATTAAGTGTTACCAAACGAAACATTACTGCCAAACTAGTGAAAACCCGAATCAGTTACCAAGGCAATCGTATAGCTTAAAATTGAGAGGACCACTAATCTGAAGGACTTGACAACAACTCGAAACGATTATGAAATTAAATAGAGGTGATTTACGGTTTGAAATAAGGATAATTACTGAGACCAACTTTGGATTAATGAGATCACTAAGCATTAATCATAAAATGAAATCATCTATTAATCTACCTGAATATATAGGTTTGAAAAGAGACACATAATTAATTCTAAAAATTTGAACTCAAACAATTCAGGAATCTCAGATCTTCCAGCCACTCTGCTCAAATAATGGTCACCTAAGATTTTGAATTCTGTCTAAGTCTGTCTCGTGGAGAGACAGCTTCCTGCTTGCATACGCAACAGGATATCCAGGTCCATCGTTTTAATACTGCATGTGGGCACCACCTATGCCATCATTAGAGGCATCAGTACGAATCCCAAACTTTTTTTCGGATTCGGGAGCGTCTAAATAGGAGCAGAGATCAGTTTCTCCCTCAGCTATTTAAAGCTTAACACCACGGGGGAAGACCATCTAACATGACCGGGTCGCGTTTTCTTTAAGACATCATTAAGGGTGACACTATAGTGCCAAAATTCGCAACGAAGCGCCGGTAAAATGAAGCAGAACCCAGAAATGACCGCGGCTGCTTCTCTATCCGTGAAAGCGGCATTTCAGCTATGGCTTTAATTTTATCTTGTTGGAGGACAATCTGGTTCCTTTCGATCTTAAATCCAAGATATTTAATCATATATTATATTAAATGACACTTCGACGTGTCTATCGTGAGTCCGTTTGCGCCCAAACGGATTAACAAAGCGCGAAGGGACTGTACGTGCTGGTCCCATGTAAGGGGGGCAACGTACATGTTGTCAAAATAAAAGGTTACTTCGGTGTTAAACGCGGGGAATAAATGAACGGAAATAGGGTAAGGCTTAGTTTTACTGGTTCTTGCGTTTTAAAACAACCTCATGAGTGAATTAGGTTGAGGCCTCTGGGGTTTCGGAGACTACGTCCGAGAATTCACTTAGTGGGCTTGCCAATTGTGCCTTCTCGAGCTTGGAGGCTGAGTCTGATTGTGAATAAGGGAGAGACGGCAAAGGATATTCGTCGTCTGCTTCCACGCAGACTGCTTGGACGAGGCAGAGTGGCTCAACAAGGTAAGTTGCCTCTAAGACGAGTTCTTCGTCTAAAGCGACCACATTAACCACGCACGCGGGTCAGTGGTACCCATTTAACAGGTTGATGTGGTACACTTTATTACCTGAGGGGTGGGTTTGAATTAAGTAGTCAAACGGGTTTCGGGGTTCTACTAGTAAAAATGGTCCTTTACAATGAGATAGGAGCTTATTTGACTCAAAGGGAAACAGAAGTAGTACTTCGTCGACTGCTTTGTATTTCTGTGCTCTGGATTTTATAATTTCGGTATGATCACGGTTAGATTTTCTCTCGTGTTGTCCTATTTTTTACGCATCTTCTGATTCTCTCTGTCTTTCGTCTGCTTCTCCCTGTGCTTTTTCTTTCCTTTCTTCCGCTGCTCTCTGTGCTATTTCATTTCTTTGTTCTGCTTCTCTCTTTGCTTGTTCTTTCCTTTCTGCCTGTTCGTTTCATTTTTTCTCTAGAAAATAAGAGATTAAATATTTTTCCGATAGTCCTAGGATCTGTCCCTGCTTATAAAAGCGATCGAACGAAGACATTTTGAATATACTGCGTTCGTCTTTCAGCACAAGAGAAAGCTTACCAGAATAAGTGAGGCTCTTCCTAACAAATCTAACCTACTTGGAATTAACAAATAAAACTTTCTAAATGTTCCGAGTAATTATGCACACCAGAAAAATAAAACAACTAACTAGGGAACCTGACTCAGGACTGAGTCCTCTGGTAATTTTACGACACCAAAACCAAAATTAGTAGTATCTTGACTCACGGAAATACGCTCAACAAAAAATATATATAATTGCCTATTAACAAGAAAAAAATGTCCTATTATTTTGGCATAAATATTCTTGACACTTGCAACTGTATAGAGTGGAAATAATGATCTCTAAAGAAATAGCAAAAAGATCAAGTAGGGTGTAATCTTTTACAAACCCAAAGACCTGACGCCAGTGGTGTACGCCGTTATACGCACACAGGCCTACTGGCCGACCGAAATAAAGGCTGCACATGGAGATGGTTCTAAGAGTGCTTTACATACACAGTTGCTAGTCCAAGGAATATTCATACACGGCTACAAAATATACTCTAATAGCACTAAAGATTACATATACATATAGGGTAAGTTAAATAGAAATGCAATTAAATATAGATTCCTCGCCAACAGACTTCCTTAATGACCTTGGGTCGCGATAAGGTTCTAAAGCGCGAGGTCGCGATACCCACTTAATGGTCTTTCCATTGTTATAATTTTCGCAGTATATATGGCAAAGGAATTTAAAGCGGTCAACGGCGAAAGAGGGAAGTCAATGGGGTGGTGAATTCCTCCTTTGTATATTCAATAAATTATACTAAATAACTAACAAAATAAAATATTGACACATGCAATATTAGAGAATTATCACTCGCAAAATTGCTTATCAAGCAAAAACACTAGAAAGAAAGCAGGATTTGACAAAGAAGGCAATTAAAATAATTAAAATAATGGATTGAAAACCTATTTGTTTTCTGGTATTTCGGTGCAAAGACGACCACAGGTCCTATCCAGTTTCTTGCAAAGTTCTGGTGTTACTTTGTTTCATTTCTGCTAAAGTTCTGGCATAAATCCGTCACAGTTGAAGGCTGCTGGTTCAGAACTTTGTTTCCAATCATCTTCCAGAGATTGTCAATTTGATTTTTAGGTCCTGGTTCTGAGCAGGTCACTTCTTGCTAGAGATAGTATTTTATTCGTTGTGCATTAACGTCATGGTGCATTGTCCAGTATAATTACTACTGACTGATTCAGACATGCTCGGAGTTATGGTATAAGATGTTGTTGGATGAGGTTTAATTACACATTGGAAGTTATCGTTCCAATTAGAGTCATTGGCGGACCAAATCCTTCAGATGAATACATCCCCATACCATGAGGCTGCCTCCTCCATGTTTGATAGACTTTTAAGATATTCAAGGATAAGTATCTCACTTGCACTGCAGTGAACAAATGTCTGCGATCAGATCCAACTTTAATAAATTTACTTTATTCGCTGAAATCTAACACATTTTGGAAGCGGAAAGAAAACACCAACATTTATTCTTCTAATTAAAGTCCATAAATCTCTACGATCGTCTTCCAGCGATCAGCCAGCATCCAAATCTGTCCTAGATACCAGTCAGCTGGCTTTGAATAACAAACTGTTAGCAAGCTTACATCCCTCCATCAAAAGTGGTTGATCACCTTTGTCATGCTGAAACAAAGCCTGACCTCAATTGATGAAAGCAGAATACTCCTTTAGTTTGTAGTACACGCGTTCTAGCTTCTGGAAATACAGTTTAGCGTTGAAGGCACAACCATGTGGAAGAAAATCGAAATTCAGTACTCATTGGAAATTCTTGTGAAACCAATTCCGTTGTGATACGGATTCCTGGTGTTCACATCGCCGAAACAATTTTTTCTCCCGAGCGTGATTAACCAAGTACACTCACTTATCATGTAATGTGACAATTCACATGCATAATCGGTTGTCCATTGGGTTATTGAGAAGTTGGCTGCAAATCTCCACTCTATGGATAAGTTGTGCTTCACTAGGGTCGTATCGGGTCAATCAGTAATTCGTGTGAACAAAATCCATTTTATGCAATCGGTAGGGACAGTAAGATTGGTTGACACTAACCATTTTCCCAAAATTATGGCTGCTTTCAGAAGGTTCATCTTTCAATGCTGCTATCAAAACTTTATGATCGGCCGGAAAATGGTTGATCGTCAAGGGTAATATTCCAAGAGTTGATACGTCTGTAACACCTCGAAACCTTCTCCTTACTGACTGTGACTTGTCCCTCATTATTGCAAATATTCTTCACATAAGCTCTTATAGAATGTTTTCGTTTGTAACAGTAGGGAATCTAAATTCTAATTTTCACTTTCTTTCAAGCTTATTTTTGTAAGTTAGGTCTTACACAAAGATAAATAAACTGCGCAGGAACAACAAACAACAGCAGCGTAAGGAGACTGGTAGTCGAATGAGCAAAGCTCACGTAACCTAAAGTTGGTGTTGCTCCAGAAAACTTTGTGGTTTTCTTTCTGCTTCCTATAGCGAGTCAGGACTTTCTGGCCAACCATATATATATATATATATATATATATATATATATATATATATATATATATATATATATATATATATATATATTTACATGTGCATATATATATATATATATATATATAATTTAACCAGGAATGTGATTACATAGAATACGAAGAAATTCATCTTCATTTATTGGGTATAAACGACGTTTCGAGCTGTCCGCTCATCTTCGGGTTCTATGATATAAAGGAGTACATAATTTACAATAAATCATAATATTCAAAATTTAGGCTAGAAACTAGAATATTAAGTGTTGAAAATATCTACAAAATAGACTTTTTTTCCTATAATACAAAACCTAAAAAATACATAATTTATAATGAGTTAGAATATTAAAAATCCTACAGGAATATAAGGGAGAACCATCAAAACACTCACCATTGTTGGTCTGACTCCAGAGAAGAGTGGGGAGGGGGTAAATGTCACCTATGTGTAACCTCTTAACGATAAATAAATTTTTGAATTTTGACTCAAACTGGATTTAGATTTGATTTCTTCAAAAAAACAAGTACACTTCATATCTATTACAAAAATTTCCAGAAATATTTGCTTTCTTTTATGAAATTAAGAATGATTTATTTGTATATATTCTTTTGTCTTTCCATTGCAAGGCAAACGCGTCAACGTAGAAGCCATTATACATATTGAAATCCTTTGAAACAAACACTTAAGTAATCTCATTGTCCTCGAAATAAAATAAACACGCCCAAATCTGTGACATATATATTAAACAGCAATAAAGAGCAGATAAATTGTAAGGCAAAGTTCTTTTTTTGAGAAAAGAAGAAAATTAACATGGAACGTAACTTTAGCGAATACGGGTTTTTTTTTAATTTTGGGAGCTAAAGTCCGTCATATAAATATATTAGATACTTAGAAGTAGAAAAAAAATGGATTGAATGGTGAAAAGTGAGACCGCTTTACAAAGATAAGAATGAAACCATCAAATTTATTTCAACTCTACACATGCGGCATTTTAAAAGTTACAACAGAACCAATACCTTTTAGTCTGCTTAGTAAAGGACCATGAAATCTACTAATTTGCGCTTCTTTACATGGTGTAACGGACAGAATAGATTTTATTTTGCTAAATGACAGGAGAGCGGGAAAATTTGTCCTGTTCTATATTCCTTATATTTTGCACTAAGCTTTAGGTTAAGCTCCTCAACTCAGGAGCTTTCCACAAATTTCCATTTTTTCTTATTCATATAAATAATGGCTTTTTAAAAGAATTCTGCAAAAAATTCTCTTCTGATTTACTGAATTTTTTAATAAAGAAAGCGAGAGGAAATATAATGAGAAACTTAAATTTAATACAGCAGCATAATATTTTTAGAATCTTACGCTTTCATCCTTCAATTAAATTTGCTCAGCCATTCTTTTATAAAAGGGCGAATGAGGAAACATATGAGAAGAATTAAAATGCCTGTCGTGAAATTTGATTGTGAAGGCTGCCGGGCTTCATTTAATAAGGAAATATACGCTCCCTCAAACACCAATAACGTTAGAATATGTCGATTTTGTCTGCTAAATGAGGCATTCGAGCTAAAACTGACCAACGCGATTCGTGAAGTTAGATCAGAGGTTAACTCTGTCGGGAGAGACTTAGAAGCAACGAACCGTAAGATTGACGAACTGGCCAGCGGCGTGCGGGCATCTTTTGATAGGCCTCGGAGAAGCAAAAATCGCCCTCAGAGCCGCCGATCGAGCCGTATAGATAAGAGTGACCCGCAATTTATTATAAATGAACAAGCGCGTATCTTAAACTTGTATAGACCGCCCGAACCTCAATTTAGGCCGGTTAGAAACGGCCTACGTGCTCTAATAAATTTGCCTTATTAACTCCAATCGAGGGGGAAACAGAGAGTATTCTAATCGGTGACTCTTTAATAAAGAACCAGGATTCTGAAATCGAAGCAAGAAATTCAGCTAAACGAAAGAAAATCTGCCTAACGGGGGGCAGAATAAACCACGTGGTTAGTGAAATTAAAAGAATGAACGAGCCATGTGAAGATCGAGCTATCCTCACACTCGCGGGCGGAAATGACGTACACCGTTTTGACAGGTCGACTACCGAGATTGTTCATCGAGCCAGGGACCTAATTATAGCGGCCAAAGCGAAGGCGAATAGAGTTGTGGTAATTGGGATAATTCCAAGATTAAGAGCGACTCTGAGAATGCAGTCAAGGTCAATTTACACTAATGAATGTCTCAAACGTTTATGTCAGGAAATGAGAGTTAAGTTTTATAATTTTCGGAATGATTTTCAGGAGAGACCGTCACTTTTTTTTTAATGATGGTATACATTTTAATTCTCTGGGTAATTCGAAGCTGGGCAGGATTGTAAATGAGAGCCCATGCAACCTCTATAGTACGGAAGTTATTTGCCCCCAAGCAATAAATGCGCCGAACGAGATTTCACGCCGCGAGCAGGGAAACGGTTCAGTCATACGAGAGAGAAACGTCGTTATTCAAAAGGAAAATTGAAATGTATTTACGCCAATGTTCGGAGTTTGAGAAACAAACTGCCCGAATTTAAAGCCGTGATTCAGGAGGGCGATTACGATATCACATGTATTAGCGAGACGTGGTTAGATACAGCTTCTAGAGACTTTATTGTGGAATTTAATATTGAAGGGTGCAAAATCCATCATAAGGACCGACTAAATGGAAGAGGCGGTGGAGTTTTAGCTTACGTAAAAGAGAGGGGTTAAATGCGATATCGAAGGCCACCACGACCGTAAATATGAAGAGCGAGGTTCTGTTAATTGAGCTTGAGTGTGCTAAAAATAATAAAATTAACTTACTTGTTACCTATCCCCCCCCATCTCTAATAGAATCAGAGAACGTACTACTCTTTGAGTGCCTTTTATCTATGGTGAGAAAAGGAAAAACAATAATTTGCGGAAATTTCAATTACCCTAACGTTAACTTTACAAACTATACTTCGGATAAAGTTGGGGAGAGATTAGTAGATTTCATCCAGGATAATTTTCTTGTGCAAAAAGTAGAGGAACCTACGCGTGAACAAAATATACTGGATTTGATTATTTCAACAGAGGAAACTTTGGTAGAAAACGTTTGCGTGGGTGAGCATTTGGCGACGAGTGACCATAATGTAATTAGGTTTGAAATTGATACGAGCGTTGAGGTAAAAGAGAGTTCACAACTAATCCCACGATTCGGGAGTTGTAATTTTGAAACCTTCCGTAACCGGATTAAAAGGATAGACTAGGGGAGATGTTTTGATAATAAGACAGTACAAGGAATGTACTCGGAGCTACAGTAAAATGTGCTCACGGTGGATTCCGAGCTAGTTAAGTACGTTCGTCGAAATAATGGAAAGTCAAAGAGAGCACCGTGAGTTAGCCCTTTAATAATTAACTTAATTCGGGAGCGTAATAAAGACTATCAAAGTTTTAAAAAAAACGAAACGACAACAAATCGGGAAAAATAAGTAGACGCTCGAAGGCTGGTAAAGCGGGCCATTAGAGAATCTAAGTTAAAATATGAAAAAGACCTTGCTATAAATTCGAAACACGAACCGAAACCGTTTTACAGTTACGTTAACTGTAGAAAGCCCATAAAGGGTTTAATAGGGCCGATCAGAGGTAAAGATGGTGTTATGACGGACGTACCAGAACAATTTGCACTTCTCGAGCGTTTTCACTATTGAAGACGTGACGCAAGTAGAAACACTAGGCGAGGACATAAATATTAAAAGACAAAATACCCTATCCAAAATAAATATAAATGAAGGGGAGATTCTCTCATATATTAATAAAATGAAAAAGTCGAAGTCACCCGGGCCGATGGGGTGTACCCAACACATTTTAAAGAACTAAAAAATGAATTAGCAAGATCGCTCTGCACGATTTTCAATCGATCAATAGATGAAGGCCTAGTTCCAATAGAGTTCAAGCGTGCTAACGTTACGCCGATATTCAAAAAAGGGGATAAAACTGATCCTACTAATTTCCGTCCCATCATTCTAACTTCTGTAATTGGAAAACTCTTAGAATCGATAATTAGAGATAGGTAGGTGAGCCATTGTGAAACAAATAATTTAATTGCAGACTCCCAGCATGGATTTAGACGGGAGTGCTCGTGCCTAACCAATTTACTCGAATTCTTTCATAACATGATTTGCATCTATGATGAAACTAAAGCGGTGGATATAATTTACCTTGACTTTAAAAAGACCTTTGATACAGTCCCGCACGAAAGGCTATTGATGAAAATTAGATCAATTGGGGTGAGGGGCAACATACTTAAATAGATTAGAAACTGGCGATCAAATCGTTTACAGCGGGTTGTTGTAAATGGGGCGTGTTAAGACTGGGCCCCAATCACCAGCGGGGTACCACAGGGGTCAGTCCTGGGCCCATTATTATTTATTGTGTACATTAATGACTTGGATAATGGAGTGTTTAGTAGGATCTCTAAATTTGCAGATGACACAAAGCTAGGAAGCCGTGCCCTTGCGAGACCTGATGTAGAGCAAATGCAAAGTGACCTTAATAAAATTGTGGAATGGGCAGATAAATGGCAAATGGGCTTCAACATAGGTCAATGCAAGGTCATGCATTTAGGATGCCAGAACTTAAAAGTAGAATACCATATGAAAGACCAAATTCTCGAATCCGTTTACTTAGAAAAAGACCTGGGGATTTTAATCTCGGAGGACCTTAAAGTATCAAAGCAATGCGCAGAAGCTTGCAAAAAAGCAAATTGAATGCTAGGATTTATTGCTCGGAATTTTACTTTCAAATCGAAAGATATAATCATGCCACTATACAAATCGCTCGTGCGCCCACACCCCGAATACGCGGTCCAATTTTGGTGTCCCTCCCTAAATAAGGATATACCGCAGTTAGAAAGAGTGCAACGTCGGGCTACGAAACTAATTCCTGAAATCCGAAACAAACCGTACGAAGATAGACTACGCTTAATAAACCTACTATCACTTGAAAGTAGACGATTACGTGGACAATTGATAGAATTATTCAAAATCTTAAAAGGATTTACTAATATTGATTACAGACTATTGTTCGAGCTGGATGAAAGGGCCAACACACGCCAAAATGGTTTAAAATTAGTGAACAAGCGATTTAACTCTACTATAGCCCCAAATTACTTCACGTTTGAAATCACGCAAACGTGGAATGGCCTTCCCAACCGTGTAGTTGAAAGCACGTCAGTTAATATGTTCAAAACCAACTTGATGAGTACTTCAATAGCGTAAATATAACGTAGTAGGAGCACAGATTAAAACGGCATATATTATAAGGAGTTGAGCATTAAAATGAAATGATGAATAGAAAGATGCCAGCGACGCCTCCATGCATTGAGTGAATGTGAATTCCCCTTTTCTTTTTCTGTCTGTCCAATAAGTATATAATTTTCATCACTAGCAGGCGACGCCTGCGGGAGAAGAGAGTACTGTCCTATAACCCCCCTCCCCCCCACACCTGGTTCAAAAAAGGGTGTTAGTGTATTTGAGGGATAGCTAAACCTGCATGTCAAGGGTACACCTGTAAATAAGTGTGTACCGTAGAGTTGAAATAGTTAAAAAAAAATATATATATATATATATATATAACAAAAAAAGAGCATGATACACTAACGTTAGAATGTGTAAGCGGACTGGCCTTGAGCCAACCTTAGGGTCTTTGCTGGTTCCTATTTATGTAGTTCTTCTTCTTCTTGTTCTTTTTCTTCTTGTTCTTCTTCTACTTCTTCTTTATCTTTTTAACTATTTCAATCCTTTGAATTTCCAAAACACCGGAAGTCATTTGTCGACTAAGCAAAAATACCATTTCTAAATTTTAAAAAACTCCCCATCTTAAATTATAGAGCTATAGATAATCAAAGAAAGTTGTGTTTTTTAATTTTTCTTAAGGTCGAGAGTAATAAAACAATATTTCGCATTTTTATCTAAATTATATCACTAAATAAGCTTTGCATTTTGCAAACACATACATTACATTTATACGCTACGAAAATCTTCTCAGAATCTTCCCAAAATATTCTTGGAAGAGCTTCCAAAAATGTTTATGAAGAAAGTACAATCACCACATAACTAGATTTGTAAACAACATGGCTTATTCAATTTCAAATGCATGGTTTCTAATAAATTCCCTTGAAAAGATAAACTCAATTGCAACTTTCAATGGTGAAATTACTGATATATATATATATATATATATATATATATATATATATATATATATATATATCTATATCTATATATATATCTCTCTCTCTCTCTCTCTCTCTCTCTATATATATATATATATATATATATATATATATATATATATATATATGAATAACGTTACAGCCACGAGGAAAATGAAACAACGGAGAACTGCGAGGCCTTTCGACTAATGGTCCTTTACTAAGCAGACTAAAAGATAGGGAAAAAGAGAAAGATATTTATAAACCTGATTAATGAAAATATGGGATATGAAGATTAAAAGGGGTGGGATTAGCAGATACCTGGAAAAAATCCTATTTACGAGATGAGCCGTCAGGGTTAAAAAAAAGAGAAAAGTTTACGGGTTACAAAAGAAAGGGAGGGGCAATGTTTAGGAATCACATATGCAATATGAAAACAAAAAAAGTTTGCATATGATAACAAGAAAATATGACAAAAGAAAAATATGAGGAAAGGTTTTTGAGAAATAAGCTTAAATAACTTCTAGGTGGTAATCATTAATTCTGAAATTTTATCTTTAAAATCATTCTTAAACATTCTTTTGATACAAGGGTCTAAAAAATACATTCCAGGGCTCAGATTAAAATTCGAAGTCAGTTGTATAAATGCCGATTCTAAAAGATTTCGTGAAAAAAAGTCATTTGATTTCGCCACCACAGAACTCTCCTTCCAATTAATACGATGGGAATTTTCACTCAAATGGATAAAAATGGCATTTGATGTTTGCCCAGTCTTTACAGAGTACTTATCAACGTTTCTTAATACGCACATTCAGATCCTTGCTAGTTTGCCCAATATAAAATGAAGGGCAATCCAAACAAGGGATTTTATAAATTGCGGCCTATTATTAGCACAGTTGGTTCAGTTTCATATAAATTATCCAAATATATTACCAAACTGTTGCCCCCTTTACTTGGAACAATATCCGGTTCTCATATACTAAACTCCCTTGACTTAGTAGAAAAATTAAATCAAATTACTATTTGCCCCAATGATAGGTTGGTAAGTTTTGACGTTTGCTCTCTCTTTACCAAAGTCCCTATTGATTCCATTTTAGATTATCTTAGTAATGAGCTTACTCATCATGAATTACCTCTATCTGTAAGTCATATTATTTCACTCATTAAGTTGTGCATTTGTGACTGTAAGTTCGTTTTTAATGGTGAATATTTCTAACAAATATTTGGTATGGCAATGGGCAACCCCTTATCTCCCCTACTCTCAAATTTGTATATGGAATTCTTCTAAAAACAATATTTACCTAATATCATTGATATCCCCTTAAAGTGGTATAGATATTTTGATGACATTTTAATTATTTGCCTTTTAATAATGATGTAAATAATTTGCTTTCCAATTTAAATAACCAGGTACCTTCCATAAACTTTACTGTTGAATTAGAGAAAGACAATTGCTTCCATTCTTAGATGTCTTAATACATAGGGAATCATTTAATTGCAATTTTAGTATTTATAGGAAACCAATCAACAACTTAACCTATGTCCATTTTTATTCAGGCCACCATCTTAATATTAAGATATCAATTTTTTCCTCTATGTTTTTACGTGCGTTGCGCATTGTCAGTCCTCAATATTTGGATCAGGAAATTGAATCTATAAGAAAAATCGGTGCAGACTTGTGTTATCCAAAAAATATACTTGATATTTGTTATAATAAAGCCAAAAAAAAGTTTTATAACGAAAGTACTATTGAGAAGGAAGCACCCAAGAATATCCTCATTTTACCTTATTTTAATGGCTTTGAAACCGTAAAAACATTGTTAAAAACACTTAATGTAAATCTTGTTTTCTCTTATACTAATACTGTGAAAAGAATGTTAATAAAAAATTGCCCTAATGAAACAAATAACGTAATTTATAAAATCCCTTGTTTGGATTGCTCTTCATTTTATATTGGGCAAACTAGCAAGGATCTGAATGTGCGTATTAAGCAACGTTGATAAGTACTCTGTAAACACTGGGCAAACATCAAATGCCATTTTTATCCATTTGAGTGAAAATTCCCATCGTATTAATTGGAAGGAGAGTTCTGTGATTGCCAAATCAAATGACTTTTTTTCCCGAAATCTTTTAGAATTGGCATTCATACAACTGACTTCGAATTTTAATCTGAGCCCTGGAATGTATTTTTTGGACCCTTGTATCAAAAGGAGGTTTAAGAATGATTTTAAAGATAAATTTTCAGAATTAATGATTACCACCTAGAAGTTATTTTAGCTTATTTCTCAAAAACCTTTCCTCATATTTTTCTTTTGTCATATTTTCTTGTTATCATATGTAAACTTTTTTGTTTTCATATTGCATATGTGATTCCTAAACATTGCCCCTCCCATTTTTTTAACCCTGACGGCTCATCTCGTTAATAGGATTTTTTCCAGGTATCTGCTAATCCCACCCCTTTTAATCTTGATATTCCATATTTTCATTAATCAGGTGTATAAATATCTTTCTCTTTTTCCCTGTCTTTTAGTCTGCTTAGTAAAGGACCATTAGTCGAAAGGCCTCGCAGTTCTCCGTTGTTTCATTTTCCTCGTGGCTGTAACGTTATTCATAAATTCCTCACGTTCCTTATTTTTGTGATTGAGTAATACATATATATATATATATATATATATATATATATATATATATATATATATATATATATATATGCCATGCAATAGCTTCACACTAAAATCAAAAGTTAAAATCTCAAAAAAAAGCAGCCATGGTTAAATTTTTATAAGTTTTCTGAACTTCGCCAATTATAATAAATTTAAAAAGGAACTCTAAACTAAATTTCCCCCCTTTCAAAATATCACGTTGCTAAAATATAGAGTTATAGAAGAAGAAGATATATAAAAATAAATTTTCTTTTTGAGACTACTTCTTCTTCAAAGAATAGGACCAACTTCCTTCTTCTTCCTAAGAACGATTAATGGTTAAACAAAGGAAAGATGAGGGGGGCCTCATAGGAAGCGCAGTACGTACTCTTCAGTCGCGTTTTTGTTCTCACATGGGAGTTAGCCATAGAACCGGTAAACATTAAGTAACAAAGAGTTTTCTTCCATCAGGAAACATGCTATTGATTGTAAAACAGATGTGTCCTTAAATGATTTTTCTGTCTTAAAATTTGCTAAATCTATTTCATCTCTCCGCATTAAAGAATCACTCTGTATTAAATACAACCACCCAAATTTAAATGAGAATACGTCATCTTTTCCTCTCTTTATAACTTAACCAAGCTGTATTCATTCTTTGAATTCCTTCCTGTTTTCACTCGACATTGTGATCCGACCATGTGAGGTAATGTTTCAGTGTCAATATTTTAGTTTTTCCTTTTGTTTGTATCCAATTCTCTATTTTTCCATTTCAATTTTTTAATTTTGTAATATTACGTTTACTTTGTTTGTCCTTAATTCATAGTATCTCTTTACAAATATTTTGCTGTTCTTTACCTCACTATTTTGTTTGTTCATTAACGTAACGTTCATTTTATATTTTTAACGTCGTTTTTGTGATTTTTTTTAATCTGTGGTTTTTATCTTTGAACTTGTGCTGTTATTTATGTTTTTAGGCTTAGATTACTCATTTAGAATTTGTTTTTAGCTCCTAAAGATGGGTTTTGTAATAACCCGAAACGTTGGAATTAAAGATGGGACCCACCTTCTTCGTTTTGTCCTTCTTATTGAATATATATATATATATATATATATATATATATATATATATATATATATATATATATATATATATATATATATATATATATATATATATATATATATATATATATATATATATATATATATATATATATATACAGAAGGGGAGAAAAAATACCTTGATCAAGGTAGTTAAATGAATTATATCGATTTATGATATGACGGAGAACAAAATTAAAGTTAACTCGAAAAAGAGGGTATTAATTACAATTTAGCGGGAAGTCAAATCAAAGTCGAATGCGGGTGAAGATTAAAGAGGTAATCTGGGGATGACAATAAAGATCGCACTACCTTCAAGCGCGGGAGAATTGGAGGAGGAGGGGGAAGGAAGACAACGGCGCAGGTCTTTAAGAAGATACTCCAGGGAGTCCGGATGAGGAGGACTCGAAGATAAGGTTTGATTACTTCGTAATGAAGAATGGAATTTTCTTTGCTCCGTAGAGACGTAATCTCAATTCGAGACGATTGTGCAGATCGGCAGGGAGTCTCAGTCTTGAAAGAATGGGAATCTTGAAGTGGTGGGGAAAATGAGAGGGACGTACAACTCTCCGGGAAGAAGGGGGCTCGATAGCTTTTCTCTGAAAAGGGGCCAAAGCTTAATGAAGGTAGATCTGCTTGCGAGATTTTCGACAAGGTACGACTCGAACAATGGTTACAGGACTTCACGGGAAACAGACAGGCAGTCTGAACGGAGGGAATGGCGGGCTTTCAATATCCTCGAGAAATGGCGAGCTTCTGGTTAAATAGCCAGGTGGCTGGTCCGATAGATAGCCTCAGAGCCTGACCGTCCCTAGAGGATTCTCAGCGCCAATATAAGCAAATACACTTCGTGAAAACGAGTCGGTGCCGACGGTGAAACTTGCCTCGTGATATTGGGTATGGTTAGGATGGCGGCTCACGGCGTTATCACAGGAAATGGGAGAGACGAGTGGCGCCGTAAAGCAAATACAGCTGCGTCGGGTGCTTCGGCGCGAGTTTGATTTCTTCTTGAACTTTCGAAACTTCCCACGCTAGGCGCACGTGGTTCATGAAGAAGGAGCTGAAAATGGGTTATTCCGAGGGGTGGGCCCCCTCGCGCTGTTGCCTTGAGTGGATCCGTTCACACTGTGAAAACTCGTGAAAGCCTTACTAGGAAATAAACATACTTATTAATCTATAGACAGTGTCGTTGATGACTCGGAAATAGTCAATTATCCGGTTGAGTTCTTAACCTCACTTGAGCAACCAGAAGTTCCTCTCATTGCCTTCGATTGAAAATAGGCGCTCCAATTATGATTTTGCATAACCTTTCTCAACCAAAGTTGTGCAATGGGATACGACTTATTGTCAAGAAATTATGAAGCGACAACAATTTCTGGCCTTGGAAAAGGCGAAGATGTTTGTATTCCTCGCATACGTTTAATATCTTCCAACATGCCTTTCGAGTTCAAACGACTTCAATTTCCAACACGTTTGTCTTTTGTGATGTCCATTATTAAATTTCATGGTCAGACTTTGAAAGTTTCTGTTTTTTTGATTAGAGGAATGTTTTTAACACGGTCAGTTATATGTTGGGGCTTCCAGAGTCAGGAGAAAGAATAATCTTTTAATTTTCGCTATTACTGGTAAAACACGAAACATTGTCTATAGGAAGTTTTTAGTATGGCATTAACAAATAAAATTTTTGTATAGAGAAAAATAGTAAAGACCATAGATCAGAAGTTTTTATGCACCCATGATGATATTAGTAAAAAGAAAATATCTCTATCATTTACATGAAAGTTAACAATGATTTCTTAGATATGCTATGAATAACTTTCAATATTCATAGTATAATGTTGGCATTTTTTTTCTTAATCCAGTCAACGATGGGTATCTCGCCTAATATATATATATATATATATATATATATATATATATATATATATATATATATATATATATATATATATAATCGAATGAGAACATCAGCACTTTCTTTAGTTTTTATCTCCAACTTCTGCTCAGTCCATGGATGAGTCGGTTACCAGGTTTGATTCCCGTTGAGAACTGGCACGAAATATTTCGGCCCTTATTGGGTGCTGCATAAACCCCGGTGGTGTGTTAGGTGAGGGGTATGAGAACCCCCCACCAGTAATGTACGCCAGTACAGAGGTAATCAATATCAATCGTCCCCCTCACCCTTCTTAGGTCGCAGAATCTTAGGGTTTTTTTTATTTTTTTTACACCCATACAAACTTGCATGCTAAGGTGGAAAGGGGTTACGCTTCCTAATTTCATGAATGTTTACCAGTGATTGTCATTCTGATCTTGATTGAAATTTCATCCTCCTCTCGGTGAACCTCCTTCGAGAATGAAAAAATCAGTATTTGAAATCTAATCTACTATCAAAATACAATCACATTTCTCAAATGCTGTTGTTTAGTTCACTTAAACGGACTATAAAGCATTACATTTTTGGACCACTCATTTTTTTTAAATCGAATCCGTCCATAAAATTAGGATCATTTAATTTTCCGTTCTATTGAAAAAATTCGAAAAATCTTCTTTTTCTTTCCTGAACATCAAGTCTTTTATTGGTTGGTCACTTTTCATTCAATGGCCTTGTCCAATTTCGAGGAAAGTTTTATCAGCTCAAAAAGTGCGAATCATTAGCATGAAGGACCAAATTGAAGAAGTTGGAAAGCTGAAAGAATACAAAAATTGAGAGTATATTTTATTTATTTTCTCGGTGAAAAATCACAGTTATAAAATATTGACCTTCAACTGACCATATATGGTACATGAGGAGTTTCATTTATATTACTTATTTTTCTTTTGTGAGATATCTCTGTTAAGTTTCAAAATATTAATGGTTCCGTTTACAGCATTTGGGTAAGAATACTTTAACCTGTGCGTAAACAATTAATGGCAACGGATTAGGACTAATAACTTCCTCGCATTTACAGCGCAATAGCAACGAGGCCTCAAGGCGCAGAAATCTTTTAAGGAAGTAGCTGTACAGAAAGTGGTAAAGTTCGAAGAAGTGAAAATTTTTGGAATATACAGATTCGAAACACGAGATGTAAGTAGACAAATCATCTTATATAAGTTCACATACCATTAATTAATTACCTTCTTGCACGTTCCTTCAAGATTTATTTAATTTTGTCAATCAAATTGCACATTTATCTGTATAGAAGCGAGAAGACAGCGAGAAATATGTTCAAAATGTTGAACTCTACAGTGAACAGAACTGGTGCTTTTAAAGCTACCACACGGTTTAAAGACAGAGAAAAGGCGTCAAAAGTGAAGTTCCCCCTGTCCCGATCCGTGAGAACCCCACTTTCATCACGAACACGTTGAAAAATCAGGTGAAGTTCAAGAACTGCCAGACAACTTGATTTCGTCCCCCATTGAGCAATAAGACCATGAGAATTTGTTGTAAGATGATCTGAAACCACCTCTACTCAAGATAACTAAAGGATGAGGACTCATAGCCTCCATTCCTGTGGACAAATGAGAAGTCTTTCACTATCGAGACCAGCGGTCGCCAACCTTTAGAAATTAATGGACCACTAAATGTATAATTTTTTATTTGGCGGACCACTAATATGAATTTAGATTAAAAGGTACTGTAAATATATTTACACAATATTAATACTAAAAGTTTTATTTTTTTAATACGAAATACACACATTAAAGGTAAAAAAAAAAACCTGAAGTTTAGTTAAATATTACCCATTTTTAGTTTGATGGTTGTTGCTGTTTATTTGACATCAGTATATGGAGATTAGGCTCCAATGACGTAACTGCAAGACGGAGAGCTGCGTCTATTTCAAGCCGAGAGCGGTACCGAGTTTTAATTACTGTGACTGATAAAATGTCTTTTCGCATGAATATGTTGTTGAAAATTGAATAAAAATATTCATTGCTTCCTCACTCAGTGATGGCTATTCATTTTTTGCAGAGAGCCAGAAATGAGGTCTTGATAAAGATGACTGGAATTTAGCTTTGAGAGTGTCGTCGCAAGATAGATCGATGAGACTTTCTTTTTCATTCATGCTTAATTTGCCTTCTTCGATGTTAGCTACAAATGGATCTTCATCACTTGGGTAATAAAAATCAAAATATTCTGTCAGTGACTGTAAGTGCTGTTGAATAATGGATACCACTTGCCGGTTGAGACCCTTTTCTCCCATATATTCATCTGATCTATGTCTATGATAAGTTTTGTTAATCGTATTTTTTTGTATTTGAATGTTCAGGAAATATAAATAATGACACATTTTTCCGTAGACCACCTAAATATTTTCACGGACCACTACTGGTCAGTGGACCACTGATCTAGACCCACCATAAGTACAAGAATTATCATGTGGGGTTAGCGCAAATCCTTCAGAAGATTAAACAAACTTCGGTGATGGTGTGTGTGAGCTTCTCATCAACGAGCCCAAAAACACTTCTCTCGATTGAAGATTGGGTAGAAATCAATAAACTTGTTTATTTAAACAAGTTGAAAGAGAAAGTCATTATCTGGGTAGATGCTACGATAGGAAACGCTGCTGTAACCCATCAACAAGCGGGGGCAACATCATACAGCAAAATAGTTTAAAAGTGTTACCAGCCAAGTTTAAGGGGGTTTCAGATGCTTGATCAGAAATCCTGCAACGCTTCTCATCAAAGTATCGAAGTTCTGATGTGCAAACGGGAAAAATATTGGGAGAAAATATGTGCTGAAACCTTGCACACCACTGGCTCTCATTTCATAATAATACCTCGTCGTGTCATCAACTTGTATCAGATAATGTTTTCTTTCGTTTAGTCCAAGTAATATATAATATTACATTGTATTCTTAAAATAAGTGAATAAATGTGCGACTATCCTTCGTGTTTCATACCTGTATACTGTATATCAGCGCAGCAGATCTGCATACGAGCAATTGTGGGGAAGAGAATACTGCGTATTTGGGGCAAAGAGGGCACGGAATCCTCCGAATATCACTCGCAGAAACATTATCTATGCTACAACAGGTTAGAGGAATAGCTATGGCAGAAATAGTATGTGTTTATATCGCGATTTCTCTTTACTGCTCAAAAGAAGATAAAAGACATACAGTAGCGAGTGCTGTGAAATATTGTTATTTCTCTTATTTATTTCAATTATATATTTCTATTCATTCAGAAACGGAAAATTCAAAACATTAAGGTATCGGTCAAAAATTATTAAGAATGCCTGGCATCAATTGATTTTGTCAGGTGAAGTAAAAAAGAGAGACGAGAAATATTGCACGTGTGAAGTTTTAAAGAAATTGTAGTAGGTTAAAGTCAATCCAACACTGATGAGTTCATTGGATGTTGTTTCCAAATAGGCTTTATCCACAATTCCCACCGAATTATTCATATCTCGGTGAAAACTAGAATATGATGTAGAATTCTAACCACTGTTCGCTAAAACGTTATGGTGGTAACTAATACAGGAATAAAATATCGTGCAAAGAGGTGACCACTTCAATCGCGTCCAATTTTGTATTTTTAAGCGTGTGCAGACACAATTCCAAGTACTATTGAAGGGAGGAATATGGGGCTATACACACAGGCTCACCGGAACATCAAAACACACACCACACACATACACGAGCATACAAGCCCATGACATTTTTTAATGGACCCAATCTCCCCCTTACCCCTTATTGGTTTGTCATCAAAATGTTTCCAGCGCGGCCCCCTCCTCCCCTCCCACCCCCTAGGTCAGTGAACCTTTTTAGAACAATGGTTAGGGTGTCTTGGACGTGGTTTTAATATTTCTGTATTGTCTAGTTTTAGCAAAACAGCAGAGTTGCCACTTAACTCTTTACTTTTTCACTCTACCCCCGGTATGTGTTTTTTTTAATTCATTTGTCGCTAAACCTCCCTGTATGTCGCACCTTATAAGATGATCCTCCATCCAATCTAAACCTTGTCACACCCAAACTTAGTAACTATTTTTAAACCAAGGATGTGTGTGTATCGGATTAAAAATTTAGCCCAAACTATTCATCTACGCTTGATTGCTTCGATCATCTTCGTCGACTTATTAATGAACACACAATTTATCGGATTGAATTTCTGTATAGTGGGTCAGTCTAACCACCTTTCAACTACAATAACGGAAAAGAAGTACTTGAAAATCTCCAGTTTATGGATTTAAAAGATTTAATCATTGAGAAATATTGAAAAACGAGGTTATGGATTAATTTTTATTTGTAGGGGGCCTATCCGATCGTAACCATACATAGGTGGATAAGTTTTTCTGCATATTACATCCTAACATGGTAACTTGATGGTGAGAAAGTAGTGCTTATTGCTATATTTGACACAAATCCCCTGTTATTTCGCCTACTCTCATGGTATTCCTACCAGCTGATTGAAGAAATAAGGAGGAAGGTATTCTTCTTCTCACAACATCATGAGAATGTGTTATTTTGTAGACATATTAAAACATTGGTATTATAACGCGTATTATTTCATCTTTATTTTATTCATATTAATCAGAGAATATTATAAGTGATAAAAAAATAAATACATAAAGAGTTTAAAATAAATGACAATGATTTAATGTATAGTAACATTATTTTAATGTTATGTAAGCTCCCTTTAAAACCGAAAAGTATGGTTCAATAGCTGCCTAAGAGTTCAACTCGTTTACTAAATGTATGTCTGAAAACATTTTTCCTCTAACCTAATTCACCCCACCGTGTTCCTTGTCTGTATAACCCATGAATGGTAGATGGATATGACTGTCAGCATCTATCTATCATCAGGGGCTCCAATGATGCGTTTCATAGTATCGGAGGTTATTATATCCTTCGTCCGAGGGTTAACGGTTAATCTTTTAGCAAGATGTATATACTTTACCCCACTCGTCGTTTGGATACGTACCGAATAGGATTTTGGACCCTTAGAGCAGAATGAATCTCCATACGCATCGGCACCATACACATCATCGATCTTATCGGTAAGATCACCTAGGAATTCTCGCAGTCTAGGTTGTGGGTAATCTTTCCTAGCAATGAAGATGACACTGTCTGTGTCACAGTACAACAACCGTTTACTCCACGAGTCGAAGAGGCCATAGAGCTTGATTCGAGCATAGGCGTTTGTGAATGCTGCAATTCAAAGATTCATTACGTGGGAGTCAACTTCTACATGTTTTGCATTTTCCACTTTTGCTATGTACGCATTGAGTACTGCATCTAAAGAGTTCAAAACGTAATCGTCGTTTTCGATTAGTTCTATAACATCATGGGCCGAACCACAGATGACCATTTTCAAACCGCGAATCCTCTAAGCAAACTTTCCCCAGAGATTGTAAAGGAAAAAAATATGATCATGATTAATGGGATGCTTTTTTTATTATTATTATTATTTTTATTTGTATTAATATTATTTTGATTATTATTCATTTGATTATTATTATTAGTATCGCCTTCAAGTTTTAAAAATTGTGACTTCATATTCGTTGTACAATGCGTTAATATATATATAAAATTACATTTTGAATGAAATATATCAACTAAATAAGTTCTATGCAGAAAAACTAATCGCAGAAATAAATCAATACCTCTTTAGACAGAGCTTTTCTTTAAAAGCTTTCCAGGATTCCTTTCGATGTTGTCTATTTGTATGTTTATCGCTTTCACATATTCCATTTTCTCCTTCTCTCCATCCACTCCTTGCGGGAACCAAGAAGCTTCATTTTTTCTTCTTGAAAGGTTTTTATATACTCTTCGAACAACCCTGTCTCTTTTCAATCTCCCAAAACTCGTAGTTTTTCTTGATCTTATGCATCATTTCCAGCGAAATTTTCAGTTCCGGAGTGGTGTATGTACACTCCGCAAATCATACGTTGCTTTTCAGAGTGAGGGCATTCTTGTGAGTTTTTTTGAGCGCATGTGGCGCTCAGAAGAAGAACATTAACTTTCACGATACTGAGGTATGCTAATTTACATCTTTGGTGAATTTTTGAATAGACGGAATTTCTCGCACAGATACGTAACGTTGAGGCGATCCTACGGGATAAGGATTTTTTTTAATGCAGATTTTCACACCTTCGGTTGGTGGGTAATATAATATAAATGGGTTACATCTGCCGCAAAACGTGCACTCTTCACATTCAATACACCACTCACTACATAGGTGGAGACTCTATTTACTGTTTCACGTCGTTCTAGAATGGAGTGCTTCATGGTTTCAGATTCACACACCCAGAGAATGATAACCTTCTATTTGCTACCGAGAATTCAATCACTCTCTATTGTATGGTAATTGGAATCTAAGGACCCTTTTCACCAATGGAAACATCTTGTTTGGCCAAACACTCCTCTTTCTAACTCCAATGCCAATAGCATCCATGAAAGAGAAATACGGTTCCTCCTCTTGATGCTAAAAACCTATCAGGAAAAAATACTTTCCCACCAACGGGAAGGCTTCGCTAACCACCGTTTCTTGTTTGGAAAATCGGAATTCCTTTAACATGTTCTTTAAACATAAGCTAACGTATAACATTATAATAAAAAGCTTTAGATTTCTTCCTGTCGATAATTGCAATTGAATATTCTGGTAAGAAGACATATTTATATACCTTGTAACACAATGAGGCTATTGTGATGCAAGACTGCATGACTGATGGAGAAACACATAAGCTTCTCAAAACACAAGTGAAGGATAGAAACATCTTGAATGCAATACTTAATACACTCTGGGTGAATATTGTATTCTACTTCCTGGAAATTCGGGTAAAAATTACTGTCAAAGTATATATTTCCTCAGTGCTCATTTTATCAAAGGGAAAATACCTTTTTTTTCAGGAGCCAGAGCAATATAGCTCAAAGTTTACTTGGAAATAAAATCTTAAGGAAATCAACCTTTTATTCTTTCGAGGATTCCCATAGTTATTGGCAGTTTTTTCAGCGATGTGAGCATGAGTAGGACTGTAATCTCAAAGATTATCTCCTGAACGAGCTTTATTTAAAAGGTATTTTGTCCGCACTTCATTGGATTTGAATTAAAGATATTAGAATTAAAATATTGAAGCAAGCCGTCATGGATTAATTGTACATCAAATTTGGCATTTATATGTGCAGTTTCATGTATTTTCACAATTTCTCTCGATCAATCTTATTCGTATTAACTCTCCTATAAAGTGTTTACAAGGGAAGTTTTCACCATCTCTTACAAATATCTTTTTTTGTGGACCATAGGGCTTGCATTTGTCATGTGTTTTATCCTCATTATAAAATCAGAGTTCACAGATAATCTGCAAAACCAATATATAAAGAAAAAAGTATAAATGATCCCACATTTTTATAGGTTTCAATGTCATAATACACGGCATTCTATTTCTTGACCATCGACTTCTTCGACGTCTTCATCCAGCAATTATACTCTGTTACATCTGCTTTATAGTAAGTATAACATTTAGAACAGAACCACTTCTCACATTCGTGTCGTCTCATTTCCTTTGCACTCTGCAGGATTATATGTCAAAACACGATTGGTTTTAAAATGGCCGATTGCACTCATTACATAAGATCCCTCGATTACTTTTTCCATCGCAATGCCCAAGAAACTGACTGCACACCCCTTCACAATCCTTTAGATCGGCCGTTACGTTGTCATGG
Organism: Ceratothoa steindachneri; assembly: GCA_963969495.1. NCBI lineage: Eukaryota > Metazoa > Arthropoda > Malacostraca > Isopoda > Cymothoidae > Ceratothoa > Ceratothoa steindachneri. The sequence continues at coordinate 156,252,347 of OZ018322.1, read as the reverse complement.
AATGTAGAGCAAAAAAAAACATCTACTATGATTAAAATGAAGTATCTTGTTTTTAATTTGCGTATAACTAATGTTTCGAATTGGATACTAGGTTTCACCTTCAAAATCAATGAATAGGAGTGGGTCTGATTTTTGAGGATATGTTGATCGATGGAGTAATTGAAATTTTCGTTCATCTCAAGTAAGCTGTAAATATGAGGATCCTGCATCTTTGCTTGCATTCTATCAAAGAGAACTGATCTATTGTAATATAATCTTCATACAAAATATTACACTTTCTTTCCAAATCCTGAGATTCTTTTATTATTGTTGGAAGTCAGAAGTTTTTTGAAGGAAGGTTACAAACTCAATTATATCCGTAGACTGGAATGCTGTCTCCAATCGTTCCATGATATAATCAAATAGTGTTGATTCACGCAGTTGAACGAATGGAATGTGTAAATAGATCGTATCATCGGTTGCATACGTAATTTCAAAAATTTTATTTACACGATAATCGCCCTCCCGAAGTTATTGCAGATTTTTTTATATTCAGTGATGGATCACGCACTAGTCGGCCAAGTCCAGCTTCTTCTGGTTTTTATACGATTACACGGTATAAAGTGATGTCTCTTTTCTCTTAAGGGTATAATTTTTACACGAGAATCAATTTCTCTTCGCTATCAAGGATGATTTTGCTTTCGTATTAGGATGCAAAGTTATATAAAGTTCATTTATTTCACCATCCGAAAATAGAATGGTGTTGTTACATGACCTATCTTCTATATTTGAACGTTCACCTTCTATTACGAGTTCTACATCTTCATCGTCAGAATTCAGTAGAGGGACATAGTAGGTAATGTTCAGAACGTCGGATATTCTTTGTCGATGAAAATCTTAATCATCCCCATCATTATCAGCATCATCATCGTCGTCGTCTTCATCAGGCACACTAGTTGGAGCAGAACTATCTGTATAACTAATTTGACTGACGACACCTTTACTCGATGACAGGCAGGATAAAGAAGATGAGGTTGGCTTGTTTCGTTAAATCCGTTTTCGTTTTTAAGGATGAGTAAACATGATCTAAAAAAGAGTGAAAATATTTTGTATATAGTTATCTGAAATAAGTTGCCTCATTCATTGTACATTCTTTATCATCAACTGCAAAAACTAAAGAACTTCTTTAATTATTAATCAATTTTACACATGGAAGATGGCAACTAGACGGACCAATTAAAGGATTGTCAAAAGTAAATTGTTACACCGCTCATATGCTAATAGAAGTCAATACAGGGAAATTCAAACCGCTTCAAACAAACCTATCCTATTGGACTTTGTCTCACTGGCTGTCCAGCTTCACTCGAATACTCACGCGTAAGAAGCTATGGCTCCATGACAGGTGAAGTAAATTATACAACAGGAATATAAACTTTATATTTTCAGCCTTTTGAAGGTTACTAAAACAAAATCCGGCTATGTTAGAGTGGTATTTGGAAAGTACCTACGAAAGATCTCGCTATAACGATAAAATATTTATTAGAGAGGATAAGTTTTAGCTTGTATTTTGGGGAATACCCAGCTTGAAACAGGAAAATTTCATGTATAACGATAGACTAGTAAAGGGCTACGTTGTACAACAGCAAAATTGTGTAGTGAGGGCAAATCAAAACAGTCTTTTTCCAGTATACATTTCGGTATTTACTGGAAAAGGGATGAAGAGTTCATTCCTACACCATTTAAAAACGCGCTGTACAATAAGTATGAATCAATACTTGAAAACGAGTTTCATCAAAGTTTACCTTAGATGAATTGTTTACATAATTCGGTTGATACTTGTTATAATGCATTCAACGATGGATTCAACGAATAACCAAAACTTGACCCTACCATCAACCAAGCTGAGTATATAAAAATGTGTCGTTTGATGAGTTTCATTGTTTAATCAACAAAAGAGGGAACAATATCAAACTTTTGAAAGAATTTGTACTAGGCATCTCTACGACTACGTTACCATTACGTGTAAAGAAAATTAATAGAATATCTCTTCAGCAATCAGTTTCACCATGGAAGTCCAGAGGATGGAGTGTCACCAGCCTGCGTCACCAAGACTTGCAAGAGGAAAGTTTAAGTTCACTCCAAATAAAAATAATTTATTATTAGAGCAATGTTCTTTAACAAATATGTTTATACAAATTCTAGACCATATTAAAACCTTCTGCTGTTCATTTTCCATACTATAAAGTTGTTTTGAAAATCAATATCGATCATTTTTAGCCGTTGCATATCTAATACCGTTTTTCTGACCGATTTAACCCAACTCTTATCATTCAGAGAATCAGTAAATGAATACAAAGTAATATATTTGCGGGTATCCATGAAATTATAATTGAAATTATGTATTTTAAACTAGATGTAAAATAAAATTAGATTTTAACGTAAACTGTTTTCTATTGAATGGTTATATAAGAGTGTAAACGTATCATATATTTAGTTAAAAATGAACCGCTGATTGTTACACTTAAATACATACCCGAATCTGCCAATATTTTTTATCTAATCCAATATGTAAAAAAGATCCCTGAAAGATCTGGTGTGAAAAGCTTTTTCTCAGGTTTGGATAGATATACCCTACACAAACCCATGCGAAAAAAAATTCAAGACAAAACATGTAAAAGCACAAAGTTTAAACGAGATTTGGCACATGAATCTAACTGTAATGCAAAAATTTGAAAGTTATAGATTTGGGGTACGCTATATACTCTTTGTAATTGACAAATATTCTAGATATATCTAGCTGATTTCTTTAGAGGAGAAGACGGATCAAGTATTGTTACATGCTATACGGAATTTCATAGAATAATCCGGATGGATTCCAGGTTATATATGTTCTGACGATGAAGAAGAATTTAGAGGAAAAAAGATAAAAGGCTTCTTGAGAGAATTGATTATCAGCGTATATAATGTTCAATCACTAAACAAAGCTAGTCTTTTAGAGCGTGTGCAAAGAACAATAAAGGAAAGACATTTCAGATAATTTACCTTTAACAATACATGGAAATACATCGACATGTTAGACGATTTTGCATGTGTTTCTAATAATTCTATGCATACAGTGCCCGCAAAGAGTATCCGATCACCCTCAAAATTTGTATTATTTTCATGATATTTACAGACGCATAATTCACTTTCTATTTGTTCTGGTAGCTTACCTATAACACTCTGATATGACAGCTTTTCAATGTAATCTTAAGTCAGTATTGTGGTAGCGTTTGTTGTGTCTATGCGTGTGTCAAATTTGTCCAATTTCGTTATGATTTTGCTTTTTTTTACAGAAAATGGTCTAAATAAAATTTTTACATAATGTGTGCGAAGAAACAACTCGAGAGTGATTGTCGAGGTGCTATTGTTACCCATTCATAAACGTGGGAAATCTCAGAGACAATTAGCTAATGAATTAAACATTGACCAAAGTACTATTTATTTTATGGGTCTCACGTGCTAAAACAATCTTAGCCTATCTACCCAGTCAGACCGAGAAAAACAAATTTGTCAACAGACATGCTTATGAAAAGTTTAGTAGTGAATAATCCAACAATAACTGAGAAAAAGTAGAATTTAAAATGAATAATTTATTATCTGATGTTTCTGAACGAACTATCCAGGGGCAGCTACAAAAAGACCTTGAATTACCATCTCGCCATGCTGCAAAGAAACTATTCATTAATGAAAAAATACGTAACAAATGTGTCGCATTTTCTAAAACAAACACATACATTGGACTGTTGAAAAGTGGAAAAAAGTACACAACTATGAATGTCGCTCGGTATTTAGCAATGTTACAGGAGAAACTTCTAGTGGTAATGAAAATCTATGACACAGAAACATTCATACAGGATGGGGCACCTTGTCACAAGGCTATTATTATGACAGAATGGCTTACTGACAATAAATTTAATATTTTGGATTAACCTTGTAATAAATAGCCAAGTTCTCAATCCCATACAAAATTAATTGTAAATAATAAAAAATAAGGTGGAAGGCAACACACTGGCTCCGTCGAAATATTAAAAGAGGCTATCATAAAGTTATGGTGAAACAAAATATAATTGGAAGTTTGTCAAAACTTGATAAAACCATGCCGAAGCGTCTATAATAAGTCCTCAAATCCAAAGGAAAGTTGACAAAATACTAATATAGGGTTAGTCAATATTAAACGGTTTTTGGTGTTAAAAATAAAAATTTCGAGGGTGATCAGCTACTTCTTGCGGGCACTTTAAAATAACTGGGAACACACCGTTTAAAATTATACATGATGTTGCTATAACAAATCAGACAGCTGATCGGTGATTATGTTCGAATCTCACGCCTTTCCAGTAATTTTACAAAAGGATACGAGTTGGGTGGGAGTGAGAAAATCTAAAAGATATAGAGAATTTAAAATGTATTAGACCTGTATTATATTGAAGACTTAAATGGAGAACATGTTGAAGGTGGGGCTTATGAAGAAGAACTACAGAAAATAATTTTTGACTCCCGTAAGAAATATGAAGTAAAGAGGATAGTTAAAGCGAAAGGGCATGAAAAAAACTATATTTAATAAAATGCCGACGGTTCCCTTAGTCTTTGTTCTTATACCTCAAGACATGTGGTATCAACTACCAAACTTGAGCACATGCATTCGGGAAATTATATAAAGGATGAGATATGAATAGACACCGCATATTATAAAAATGAAAAAGCACTCCGAGGGAAAATGAATTTGAAAATGAGCCAGAAATTATCATCTCAAGATTTACTGTTTCAATTTGACAAAACGCAACGGAAAATTTCTATTGACTATATATTGATGCTTACTTCAAATTAAATGCTTAGTAAGAAAAGGAAAGAAAATATATTATTTCATCTGTCGGAAGAATTTTCCAGTGTAATGTAAAGATCTATCAGAGATTATATCTCCAAATTCGATCATTTTATAGCGTTAAATATAAATTTTTATGCTCTTATATCTCATTTGAGATCATGTTACATTTACTCTAACCCTGTAGACTAACAGTTAGTAGGCTTGGCACAGTCGAAGTTGCTGAGAATTATTCACCTTCCTTTCAATGATGGTTCATTCAGTATAACATTTGCTATTCCACACTACCTGAATCTAAGCTCTCGGGACTTGAGATCAATTTCTATCTATATAAGAACAGTTGAAGGCAAAAGATTTCCATTCTTTTTTGGTCATTTGATATAAAACTACATATTAGGGGCAGACATTAAAAAATAATTAAAATTTTTGAATGGCCCACGCATGTTTAAAGGGTTAACACCTTAGAGAGAACATGGTCTTAGATCTTAATTCTCCTCCCTATTGCAAAATCTGGCGCCATATCTAAAGAGTGGTGCTTACTATCTAGAAAAGAAGGCCATTTGCACCGCTTTCGATAGCGTTCAGGATATTATCCATGGAAGACCGCAAAGCAAGCTTTGAAAGATCAGCTGGAAAGGACAAAAAAATAGTATTATTAAAGATATTAGACGATATAATAAAAGAAAGTTAAAATCTGAGAGTGATAATGAGAGGAAATAAAAAAATGAGTGTAATAAATAAGCAAAAAGGGATGAATAAGAAGATGAAGAATATAAAATGTTTAAAATAGATGATAAAGAGGATGGGGATATTTTTTCCCATAATATAAACAAGTACAGACTTCATAGATGCACTATTAAGTTATCAACGGCTAATATACCATCAACATATATGGCAAAGCAAAGATATTGCAACGAGGACTGCTCATGTTTAACATGAGAATTCCACCAGAGAACATGGAGCGCTAGAAACATATTTATATTCAAATAACCATCTGCTACTATAAGATGGAGGAGCACTTAACGCATGATTCCAATGAGAAAGATACAATATGTTCTGAGTGCGGACATAAGAACCACAAATAGAGACAGTGCAAGGAAAGTACTAAGGAATGCGTGAACTGGCATGGCCCACATAAGACTATGGCAATGACATGCCCCAAAAGAAAGGAGATAATAGAACAAAAGGAAAGAGAAGCGAGAAACTAAGAAGAAACTTGAAGAAATGCAACATACGCAGCAGTGGCTAAAGCAACTGGGAAGCAAATGCAGGAAGCACATACCTATCTAACTGTACCACAAGGGGCACCAACAGAAGTGCTCACATGCATACTCTATGCCCATGTGATGAATATTGGGAAACCGGGCACCATCGTTACGACACTCAATACAATGCTAGAAAAAAATGGAATGGAGGAAATGTGGTTCCCTGACAACTCTCCCCCCTCCCTCTATCTGAAATCATTAAAATCAACCTCGCTTCAACGACGCCACCAACGAGCAACAAGGAACATACTACTGAAGAAAACGCAATTTGAAACATGTCAGTGCAAAGCAATAAAGGAGACAAAATAGTACGCATGAAACTACAGGGACTAAAACTTATTGTCTACAGGGATGAATGCTCCCCCCTACCGAGAGACAAGAAACATGAAGACATCATATAGGCAATTAAAGAAGGAAAATGCAAATGGGACAAAAACTCTTAATGGAGGATAAAATTCGATTCTACCCTGGCGAATGCGTTACTCTCTGCCATTCTCCTTCTCAAAGTATGAAGAATGGTTGATTTAAAGGTAACGTAGCAGAATACAACAAGAGATCGACGTGCCAGATGCCCAAAGATCTCGATACGCGCAAACTTAATAAACAATGGAACCAGAAAGGAGAAGAAAGCTTAGAATTCTGCAAATCAACACTCAAGGATAGATCGGGAGAACATCGACATTAGGAAATAACTTCAGAGAGATCGATCCAGACATAATATTAATATCAGAACACGAAGTGAATCCGGAAGAAAAACAATGAAATTGTTCGATTACACCGTCATAAATGCGAAAACTTCAGGCGAACGTCATGACGGGGCGGCCATAACAATAGTAAGAGAATTGAGGTTTAAAGAAGTAAATAATTTGGATGAGGCATAATTGGGCGTAAAAGTTAAAGCGGAATTAACGCCAATAATATGTAGTAGCCACGGGATACCAAGCACCAAGAAAAAATACCTTTCCTGCACAACCTATTTAAAATCTTTGGCACAGGTTTCACAACCATCATTATGGGAAACTTCAATGCCACGTGCAGTGCAAATGGATACCGCACCAGAAACAACAGAGGAGCGAACTTAGAAATGTTGTTGGAATGAAACATTTTCCAGAGAATGAGGCCAAGAAATGCGAACACTTCAGGCGAACGTCATGACGGGTTGGCCATAACAATAGGAAGAGGGTTGAGGTTTAAAGAAGTAAATAATTTGGATAAGGCATAATTGGGCGTAAAAGTTAAAACGAAATTAACGCCAATAATATGTAGTAGCCACGGGATACCAAGCACCAAGAAAAAAATACCTTCCCTGCACAACCGATTTAAAATCTTTAGCACAGGTTTCACAACCATCATTATGGGAAACTTCAATGCCACGTGCAGTGCAAATGGATACCGCACCAGAAACAACAGAGGAACGAACTTAGAAATGTGGTTGGAATAAAACATTTTGCAGGGAATAGGGCCAAGAAATGCAGCTACAAAGCCACAAGCCGTGCCAAGTAGCTTCAATATGCCATGCAAGATCCACATGCAACCAGTTATCTTTGCATGTAGCGACCATGTTGGAACACATTTGCTGATGAATCAATACCCGATATAGGTACCGGTAGCGGCAAGGAAGGATTAAAAGAGAGCAAACTGGGTAAGTTGCCCACAAGATCTTAGTAACTTCGTCCCAAATGATCTCACTGACGCCAACCTGGAATATATTGAAGGGAACTCAAGATTAACAAGAACAATATTGAGGCGGACGAAAGATATATATCAAAGACAAGATACCGTACTATTCCACATCCTGGATGGACAGAGGAAATGCAGAGAAAGAATAGGCAACTAAGAGGACTACTATACCAAATAATTCTCCATGAACCAAACAAAGAGCGATACGAAGAAATCAGAAGAAAGAGAGAAGAACTTAGGCAGCTCATAGAAGAACAGCAAAGCCACATATGGGATATTCTAATACAGAAAATAGACGAAGAAAGAAGCCTTAAAGAAAACTGGAGACTAATAAATAAAATTAAGGGGCAGACTCCCCCGAAGGAAAAATTAACAACTAAGAAGAAACGGGGAGAAAATATCCAAGAAGAGAGGGCCACAGAAGAACTTTTTCGTGTTCTCCATAACACCAGAGGAGGGCAAAGACTTCAATCCAGAGATAGAGGAAATGGTCCACACATTCTTGCGAGAAAACATAGACAAAATCACTCCAGCACCAAATGTAGAGCGAGAAAGGAAGGAAATTCTGGGTACAAGAGCCTACATAACAACGGAAGAGATCAAAGGCGGAATACAATCATTTAAGCAGAAAGCGCCAGGTCCATTAGTAGTAACTATAATTAATCTTACCAAGGCACTTAACATAATCATTAGAACATTAAAGAATATTTTTAACCCGTGTTTAAGAACCAGTTACTTCCCTGATAGAAATAAACTAGCCCAAATGATATTTGTCCCAAGGCAAGGAAAACCACTAAACTACTTCAGCAGTTACCGGCTAATATCGCTTTTGAACTTTATGGGCAAAGTCTTGGAGAAAATCCTTAACAGAAGACTAAAAGAATATGTTGAATAAAATGACCTTTGTAATGATTATTAGTTCGGATTCAGAAGAGACAGAGACACCAAAATGGGACTTGCTTAATAACTGAAAAAATAGCAAAGGCCAAAGCAGATAATAACTACATCGATCTGGTCCTGAGAAATGTAGAAAAAGCATTCGACAAAGTCTGGGTCAGAGGAATGCAATATAAGATCTTAAATCTGCGGGTGAATAGAAATCTGAGGAGAATTCTCTGCGATTATGTCACAGACAGAAGAGCATATGTGGAGATCAAATGGTTATTTAGGGCCAGAATTCGAATTGGAAGCTGAACTCCCGCATGGGAACTGTCTCAGCCCACACAACTTCACCATTTTTAATTCTTTGGGTTTTAAAATTTCACAAAATTTCGATACTTATATTTATTCCTGAACTTGATCATTTTGTTTTTTGATATTATAAAAGAATTATTAGAAATAACTTTGATAAAAAAACATCTCATAACCAAACTAAGATGAAATTATTATTCAAATAATCAACAAAGTCTCCTTCTTAAATTATAGAGTTAGTGATGATAATGATGATGATGATTATTATAATTTTAGAGATATATTTTGATAATAATAGATGAAAAATAAATTAGCGTATCAATTAAATGAAAGAAATCCTTTAATAATAGGCGATCAAGTCTTATGTTCGGCTGTGAGTAAGAAGATATTTCTCATTACCAACTAACTTTACACACATATTAAAATGTATGGCAATTTTTGTTCCCAATATGTCCTTTCAATTATCACTTGTGTTTTGTATCACGATTAAAAATGGAAGCAAGAAAGCTATTTTAACCTATATAAACCATATGTCTTCAAAATTTACATATTATATATATATCACTGCCTCCTATTCTTGATGTATAACGATCAAACTCAATTATAGTTTTATTATGTTAAATCACAACATCCAGTCATAAAGTTTTCAATAGAAACAGCAAACAAATTTTTTTAAGTAGCTCCCTCGTTATTTCATTTTACTATAATTACAGTTCTGATTTTCAGAGCTGAATATATTTTATAGCACTGGCTGTGCCTCAATAAGGAAATAGCTTAAGAGTATGTAAAGGATTGCATTCATTTAAATTACTGGTCTAAATTTACTGTTAATAATTTGGAATCAAAATTATTATCCTTTGCGAATGAGAATTCATTCTCCATCGCTATTTGGGCGTGACTTTCTTTCTCTGGAGAAGACTTAGGATTGCATAACTTGAGAAATTTTAAACATTGTCTCTCAGACTTGTTCGTTTCAAAACCAATCCAGAGGGCGCGCTCGTAACTGTCCTTAATTAGAACTGATTTTATTGTCTATGTACGCGACATTTTCATCATATTCAATGCACTTGGTGTGCATATTAAAGGCCTAAAATTAATTATTATCGCTAGGTAAATATGTCAAAGATTTTATGATTCCCTCATCCCACTAGCAGACCAACTGTTACCCCAGAAATAGACTACAGTTCCATTATGATGAGTAAAGGTTACCACTCAATGACAACTCGAAGCTCTTGTTCACCACAAAAGGATTAGAGGAAAACTCTTTCGCGAACCGAGGGTTACGTGCCTCGAAAAACTAACCCTCGCCCGAGATTCTGAGGGATGGAATCCCAAACCTAAATTATGTTTTCTTCCAGGGCAATTATTATTAAATAAAGTGTTGAATATTTCCGTGTTTCACTCCAGTTACTCTCAAAGGAGTCTCAAATCTTGCTTAGATATCGTACAACACAGTATATGTACTTATTTTATGTTGTTTATCTTGCATACTCTTACTGTATTATTATTTTTCCTATTTGCATTCTAATTAGCAAAATATTTATATCTTTTAATTAAATAGAGATAGAGGATTCAGTAACCTCGAGAGTGCCAAAATAATTGCGCAAATCAGGTCTACAGTGGGCAATTTTTAACGATCCTGATAGTTATAATATATTTCATAATGTTGCACGGCCAAAGGTCACTTCAAAATGGGCTGAAGGAGCAGTTTTCAGAGCTGTTACAAACTTACGTAATTCTTCAGTTCCCAAAATAATGGCATTAACAGGAGTGAAAGCTTCTGTATCGATTAAGGGAAGAATGATCTTGAAGCACAATTTTCCCACATAGTCGCTAGATTGGAGTTTGCTCGCCTGGATATCTAAGAAGTGGTAAGATGTTTTTGGTTTGTAAATCTGGTTCGCTGCATATCTGAAGGCGATTACTGAAGTGGGTGTATATGTACTAAACGTCGTTGTAGCGTGTCGTTTACATACCTTGTGTAGACCTCTGCTTGGAAGTAAGTGGTAGTTTTCGGAGAGTTCTTTGATTTTGAGCCTAGTCAAAATTAAAGTCGGCAATGTTGGATTGGAGATGCGTCTCCATTCCAACTCTTTGGTTTGTATGTAAGTTTTACAATTAAATCTGAATGGAGTTCTTGTGCAGTAGATTATGTTTCGTTCCTTAGTGCTGTTTTTCTTAATTCTGAACAGGATCTCATTGTATTGTATCTTATTTTATATTATTTCTTTGATTGGAATTTTTGTGAATAGCGACGTGGGGAATAGTGAGGTTTGTGGTCTGTTTGTACTTTCGATCCAAATATTTCTTTATTCTGCGCAAATTCTTTATATGAGTATTTTTTTTATTTCTCGCTTAAGTTTTTTCTTATGATTCGATTTTGGAAAATTTGCGATGTCGTGACTCAATATTCCTCTGATCGTATCAATCTGTTGAGCAGGAATTAATATATTTTGCATTAATTTAACTATCTATTTTTGAGGTTGCCAATGAAGGCACAGCTTATCAGAGGGAAGGATTTGATAAAGCGCGTTCATTTTAATTTGGGAAGGGGGGGAGTTTGTAAGGATCAGTGTCATGAAAGTAGTGAGTTATTCATATTTTTTATTGTCTCTTTGTTATTAATATGATGATTTTAATGCCAATGTTTTGTGTTATACCTTTTGTCGTCTGGGCAACGTAGAATAATTTTTTCCTCAACCTTCTGTGGAGCTCACAAAAATTACTAAACAAAACAGTTTTGCATCAAAAAATAATTATTCAACTGATTATTCAATCATAGTTTTCTTATAATGAGATTTTACTTTAATAATTGGCTATAGAAGAAGTCTGAATATTTTTTAGTCAAAATGAGCTCGATTATCTGGATGTGTGCAAGAGAATATATTAAATTATCTTGTGTTTAGTTTTTGCTCCATAATCTTTACTCTTTCACAGTTCCTTTAAGCATAAAAATAATCTCGAACATATAAAATTCTAATAAACAAACTGAAAAAACATACCAAATTTAATAACATTAGATAGCTAAAGTATAATTTTTTTTGTTGCCCAACCTATGAAAATTTCTTATTTAATTCTATAGTATTTTCTTATTTAATTTCAGTCTAAAATTTCAATTCCATTAGTGGAGTGAGAAAGTTTATTGGTACTTACTCTACATATATGACATCTCTTTAGGGATCGAAACAATATGGCGGAAATGAAAAATATTCTGGTGTAAGGTTAAATCTACTATTTAAGCTAATGAAGCGTAACCAAAGTAGGCAACTAATCTAAGTTTATAAAAGAAATTTCGTAAATAAAAGGGAAAAAAAGGTGAAAAATATAAGGAAGGTGCAAAGCATCAGCTGAAAATTTAGGTGCTAACATGCAGGAAGGGTCGACACTCAAACTATTTTATCCATTTTGCGCAACGAAGGCAAGTCATTTGCAAGCAAAGATCCAAGTTTGTGAACTGGTGGAATCAGGAAAGTACGTAAATTTAGAATGTGCTCAACTTCTACAAATAGAGCCAAATCTCAATTATAAAGAATATTTACGAATAAATTAACATTTCACGTTGAGTATCGTCCAAAAGATCACAATGCAAGTGTACCTATGTCAACCTCTTCCAGACATTTTGTCAAGAGTTCCTAACTTGGTGTATGATAACTCCCTAGTATATTCTGCGTAAAGGTAAAGGGTATTCAAATTTAGATGTATTGAAGGGAAGTTATAAGCAGATAATTTTTTTATTTTTTAAATGAAGGTACAAAATTATTCTAACGCCTAGGTTTCTTTTATTGAGTACTGACACTGATTGCATAATAACTAACTTTCACTTTAATCTTGCGTACATTACGTCATCCTCTTGACAGTTGTCGTCCAAGTAAAATGCATAATAAATATGTCACAACTTTCTCTTTCTGCGGCTGATTGTATGGCTAGACTGTCAAGATAGTCTTTTAAATAGAGCCATTGAACAGTATGTCAAAAGTTTAGTCCATAATATTCTGTCAACCTATTAAAAAAACAGGTTTATTTAATATGGAAGACCACGATATTCCTAAATTTTGAAGAAGGACCGTTTAAACACGACCTGCAGCATAGTCTCGAGAGATTAGCTAGATATTGTCCAACAATGTTTCTAGACAGACTGTGTGACGTCAGCTAAAGGAAAAAAATCTTCACGTTTGAACTCCCGCTCTCAAGCCATTGATCAGTCAGAAGAATCAAAGTACAATTTGTTCATAACCGATGAAAGGATTTTAGTTTATCGCAGAGCAGGCAAAATAGTGCAACATAAGTGATGTTAAGTCTGGTTGGGGTAGTGATATGTCTTGGGACGTGATTTTTGTTGAAGACAATGGGCTACCTGGATAATTTAGCTGCACAGTAAATGCACAAGTGTATACGAAGTTGCTGCGATAGAAGACTTTCCCCCAATGGCGAGCTTCGAAATCTATCTCAAACTGCAAATTTCATGCAGGATAAGGCATCCTCTCACAGGACCAAGTCAGTGAAGACCTTTCCGAACTATGAGCACATCGCTATTATGAACTGACCTGCAAGGTGTTCAGAAAGAGGTCTAAGAAGTGGTATCTAAAAAACTCCCCACAACTATGAGAAATTCTTGAGGATGAAGTGCGCAAGATTAGTACGCAATTATCACAGTTAGTTTGTTTCTGTGGCAGGAATTGTGAAATCAACATCGACAATAGAGGCATCCGCGCTAATTAGAAATTACCCTTTCCCTTTTACAAATGATTTCTATTAATAATATAATCGTTTTATTCTAATATAAATTTGTTTCTGCTGTCGTCCAGATCATTTGGACACCTTATTTTTTCTAGCAAACTGCTTATTTGCTGTTAACCTTCGCTTTAGTCACCTAAATTTGCATAACATTTACCTATACATGGATTGTCCTTGTAGGTTGTTGTACACCAATTTTTAGATACCTTGAATTTTCTCAGGAAAAAGTTATGAAATATGTTTTGTACGATATACACGAGGCGTTCTCATGTTTTTTGGTAGGTACACCCTAATAGAAAGTAAAACTATTACTTGTAACTCTAAAACCTATACTGAGATTCCACTCCAATAAATAGTAAGTGGCATTCATCTTGTCTTAGGCATGTATTTCTTAAGTATGACACTGACAATCATTTCTTGCTTCAATTTTTAGGCATATTTAAAAAGAATAATCAATTTATTTATGATTTTGTCTGCCACTGAGTTGAAGCAATGGAAATTATTTGACAAAATCGTGCCATGATCTCCGGTTCTGGGTAAAAGAGCTTTTGCCACCTCTTCCAGCGAATATATCTAAGCAAAGTGAAACATATCTGTTTTTTCTTTCTTTCTCGCCATAAATTCCAATTCAAGCATAGAGAAGGATTTTTGGGTGTGAATAAAAAATTAAGGAGATATGTAGCTTCTTACATTGCTTATTTTTTCTTTTGTAAATATGATTTTACTTTCAGTTGTAAAACTCTTTTATGCATTTATAATGTTTGCATTTTCGATAATCCTTAAGGATCACTTTTCTGCGATTAGGTCACAACTTAACTGCTCGTGACAAATAAACCATAAGTGTTAAAGATGCACGCAATATCCACACTTTGCTTCCCACTTAGATTTCCATTGGGTTGGCCAGAGTGAGCGGCCATACAAACACATAACTGCACATCCAAATATCAAACCAGAATTCTCTGCAAAATTGTGCTTGTATCTGTCTACCCGCATTGACCTCGTAACAAACTAGCGATTATAGAGCAGACGTTCGTGCGCTTCTTAAATCTTATCGGAGAAGCTAAGTTCTTGTAAGGAATACCTGTAAATTCAGCCATTAACGAGACCTTTAATATGGAAAAACGGCGCAGATATTATTTTGAATGGCACTTCCAAATAGTTTTTTTTTGTGGCACAAGGCTTCGCAGGGAGCATAATTATATTGCAGTGCAGTTATTTTAAACGCAGTTTAGAGAGTATGCACCAGTTGAAAAAGAGAGTACTAATAATTTTAGAGCGTTCATCTAGCAGCGGGCTTCTAGGGTCTAGCCGTAGTAAGAGCAAGAGGTATATGGTCTCTGTCGAGTTAAAAAGTCTTCCTATGCAAAAACAATGCGTGATACAAAACAAAGTATTTAAACTAAGTTTGAATGAAAGTAATTCAATGTTGGCAAGCGACCACTGGCAACCCTAAATTATTACAACTGGCAACCTCAAGCCCTTGTGGCTTATTTAGCTGCTATTTTATTTTCATCACCTTGTCACTTGATCAACGCCAAGTGCCAACCTCAGAGGTCAACGTCTAAAGCTATCCATGCATGTGAGCTGCAGCTACTTGACTTGAGCAACCAATGAAAATTCCTACCTCACCTTGTAAATAAAGATAATATGTAATTTGAGCGTGTTTATGTAACTATTCTCTCCATTGAAGTCACCATCGATAAGCTACACTCTTCCAAGCCTACATAAATCAACCTCATCGCTTCAACAAAATTCTTCACACACTCGTTATGACTCCTCAAGAATAAAAAAAAACAACAATCCTCTTCCACAAACAGGAAACTCTTTTTGGCAATTCAAGTGCCTCAATATTAATCAGGCAGGCTAATACACTCGGAGCGTCTCTGCAAGATGGCATTTAAGGCACAAATGGTTTCGTCAACCGAAAGCATATTTCTGCTGGTTATCAAGACCATTGTTACAAGGCACCGCGTGTATAATGATCAGCAACGATGGCAGAGCCTTACCATAAAAATCACGCTAGTGTGGCAGCTATGTGATGCCGCAGCTGCCAAATTCCTCGATGAACAGCTTAGACAAGCGTTCTATAATCATTTCTCCATTCATCTTACCCATATCCTTGAGGCGCTGGGGGAAGTTCAACACATTGAATGATTGACAGAGCCAGCTAATCTAATTTTACATAGTTTGAGAGGCTTTAAGTGGCCAAGAGCAAGTCACCTCTCCGCCTACAATGGTCTGAACTAGCGAGGTTAGCGCAGCTCTCCCGCAGAGCAGAATCACCTAATGCTGGAAGAGAAGATAGATAAACTCTTCAGGCTGGTGTAGAATGTGGCCAAAGAGCTGCAATACGAGATAACAGTCTTGGCTTCTACTGACCATCTCGACTCCTGGGTCAGTCTGGATTTCTTCTGATGGGAGAAGCATGGATTGAATCAGTTAGTTGGTGCTGGTATCACAAGAAATTCAGAGATGAGGTCCATCCAGGTCTCTCACTCTGTGGCTTCCTTGAGTAAGGCAGCAAACTACTATGCTTTACTGCTTAGTCCAAGTAACAGCCTACGCCAATCATTCTCCCTCGTTGCGAGAAGCCACCCAAGAGCTTCCTGTTGATGTCTTAAACTCTTCAGCTGCAATTTATTGCACTACTGTGCCTCATTCGGATCCTTCACCAAAATTTGTACCAAACAACTTCACCATTCAAGAGTCGGCAAATCTACAAGAAGTGACAAAAGTATTTCACGATCAACTATAGATTGTCACTTTAGTTTTCCTTCCCTCTCTAAACACCCGATCTTCGGCGCCTTACTTCTGCACCACTAGCTCAAAAACATGGACATCATCTAAGCATCTCCATCAGCATGCCTCCGCACTAACCGTGAGTGAAATGCTTTGCTCGATCTCCTGTCTTTTTATCTGTGGTCCAGAGATGACACTCAACTTTCTCGTTGACAGTGGCTCTGACGTCTCTATACTTCCAACTTCTCCTCAGGACAAAGATCTACCTACGATGGTCTCCTTGATTAAAAATATTTTTCGATCCCTTCTTTCCTGGACATTCTATCCTTTTGCTGTTCTTAGTTAGGAACGTTGGGCAGCTCAATTTAGAGGCCCATTTCAGCAACGCATTTCGCTTGGTCTAGGTTTAAAAAGGAGAGCTCTCACGGATTGAGGATCCGGAAGCGTTATTCACTGCATTCCTTCCTATCGCTCACCATGGGTCTCTCTTATCGCGCCTGTTTCACAGGCCTCCTTTGAACCCTGCATCCTCCAATAAATACCTCAATAAACTACAGTATTCTTATCCTTGCCAGACCTAAACTCCCCCCGGTATTATGAACAGTCTTTGGACTAGTTAACACAACATTATATAAACAAAACAGGCCTTATATCTACGCTCACACGCACCACTTGCCTCTGACCGAACTAAAATCTACGAAGGAGTTATTCAGATTGGATAAAAAAGGCATAATTCGAAAATCACGATTTTAATGAACATTTCGATTACATCTAAAGGGTGGTCCGAAAGTCTTGTCACCCTTATCCAAAAGTCAGAACAACATTTAAAGACCAATATAATAATATCAAACAGAATTACTGATTTTGTTGTATTATTTTTCAAAGAGAACCCATAAAATACTATGAAACATGTACTGCTTTCATTGAGACTTGCAATCAGTATCTCTTCAAAATTGTAGTTGCTCTTGTCAGTCCTATGAAATAGAAAATTAGAGCAATATTTGCAGGAAGTGACAAGTCTTTCGGACCACCCTATAGTTTCAGTGTGTGAATTTCGTGTCTTTAACAGGGTCACTACTGCTGATTCTTATTCAATTCCGTTCGTCTCGGACTTTACTGCTCAAGTCGCAATTTCACACGTATTTTCCCAACTCTATTTGTTAAAAGCCTTTCATCTAATTCTGGTGGAAGTGTCGAATGTTGTAAAACATGTGTAACATTGTCGTTTGTTGGGTTTGTTTTTCAGGAACATGATTGTCTCAAAGGCGCGAAAAGGGGCGGAGAGAATTCGAGGCGAAAGGCGAATTTGGAATACAAGAGGGACACGCAGCTTGTGTCGGAATATTTTTGCGTACACTAATGTACGTGGTATTTAGACTTCTACAGAACTATACGCAGACATTGGCTAATGCAGATGCTATGATGGTCCTGCTCTTTTCCTTAATTACATTTTTAGTTGTTCAAACGTTGTAGGTCTTATACCATAAACAGCATCCTTTAGGTAGCTTTACATATAATATCAAGTAGAGTCAAGTCCAATGAAGGTAATGCAACGTTTCATCAAGCTGCGTTTTAATATAACAATAATAATGAAGGTAGAAACAAGGCTCTTTCTTGTTAAAAGTCAGAGTAGTTCTAAATTTCCTCCGAACACCTGGTATAATTTCTGTCTGACGCTTAACGAGATATGCGTAAGCGGTAACTGTCGCATTAAAGAAAAGTGGCTCAAGCAACGAGGTGGATAATATACCACATCATACTGGGATTTCAGGAAAATTCACATGTTTATCCACATACATTTGTGGATTATCACATGACCAATACATGCAGGTTTGTCGATTTAATTGGTCAGTCAGCTTCCTCTCACCACATGGATTGGTTTTCAAACTTTGCATCTTCAATTTATTTACCTGAAACCGTTTTAAAATAGTCTGTAACCAGAGTAGTTTATAGTCATGTTGTGTAACAGATTTAAGAATGTATCTTTTCTATTGAGATGTCTTTAAATTTCCCTAAACAAATAATTTATTGGTCTCGTTCTTAACAAAACATGGCGCAACAACTTTTGGGGAGTGAGCTAGTAAATATTTCCAACCTAATACGGAGATTCCGTCGCTCGCTCTGGATTTGCGTCGTCCATATATTTGCTAGAGCAGATATGATCAATACCATCTTCTTCCAACTTAACAAGGATACTTTTATGTCAAGACGTTTAGGTGGCTTTGAGCCTAAGATACCAGATCTATAGTTGTGGTCTTCAGCCACATTCTCAAATTTTCAACACCAAAGAAAGCATAAATAATTGGGTCTTTTAAATGTAAAGAGGATGAAAGGAGCAAGAGATAATTGAGGAACAGTTTTGTAGGTATAAGAGATAGGAACAGAAATAACCAATTAAGGCTAACAAGGAAAACAATAATATTAAAATTATTTAAAAAATTATATCTAATCATTATAATTGTCGTAGAATGGACACTCGACGATATACCATATATAACTATTCGTTGAGGGAACTTCTTTAATTATCTTTAGAGTGCGTGGATGTCTAGGCTGGCCGATATTATGTATCTTCGATATGCTTAAGAAGTTGAACTGAACTCAAGGATAATAATATTGCTATCATTAATAAAATAGAGTTTTATTAATAATAACTATCAACAACACACAAAACGGAAAATATTGACATAAACAGAGAATGGAAAGGGTCGTGGGGAATCGAGCTTATCCGAGGATTAAAAGATTTGAAAAGTAAAACAAATATAAAGTTAAAGGGAGGGGATGGTTCGCTAAACCATTTAAAGCACAGGATAGAATTGACAAAAAGGTTGAATACTCAAAGGTAACGTTCAGCTTACGTAATTATACTTGTTGTGCAGAGGAAGGCGACGTGAAGGAATTTTCGGTCCGCTGGCGAGTTCCAGCCGAAGGAGGAGGAATAAATGATCCTGACGTGGCGTCTTGGGAATGAGAACTGTTTCTTGGCGAACAGGCTTGAAGAACAATGGCTGTTCTACGTTGTTCTCTCCTGAACAACAGGGAGGGTAAGAACCCTCTCTTGTCTACGGGCTAAAAGAACAATGGCTGTTCTAAGTTGTTCTCTTCTGAACAACAGGGATGGGGGTGAGAACCGTTTCTTGTCAACGGAGTCAAAAGAACAATGGCTGTTCTAAAGTTGCTCTCCTCCTGAACAACAGGGGAAAGGGTGAGAAGCGTTTTTTGGCGAACGGGCTCAAACAAACAATGGCTATTCTACGTTGTTCTCTTCTGAACAACAGGGAGAGGGGGGGTGAGAACCGTGGACTTGGCGTCACGAAGGCTCGAACCTTGGCACTCAAGGAATATTGTCCTTCTTCTGGACAAGTGATGGTGAATCTCGAGGTCGAGGTCCCTTGCCGCACAAGGTGAGAGTGGAGCGTAGGGATGTTTCGCGACGAAAATCTGGATCTCCAATCTGATCTTAGTGGTAAAGTTTCCAAATAAATAGTCAGGACAATCCTTGGCGTGGGGGACAATGGAGTGGGAGCTTCGAGGGAATGCACAGCCGAGCCTGGGAACAATGCCTTATCTGCCCATAAGCCTAACTCAATCTGGTGAGGTCAGAGCATGGGACGAACGGGGGGAAGATAAACCTCCTTGTTGAAACATTGACTAAGGTGGCTGCGATAAGGCCCCGGGCTTCAAAGCGAAGATGCACGTGGGTAGCATCGTGGTTTTAAATAACATGTGATAGTGAGTGAAATTAACGCGGCCTCAACCCTTTCTATCACACCCCTCCATTCCGGGGTAAGTTGTCACTTCGATAAAAAAGATAGAAGGGTCAACGATAGAGCTCCGTTGTGGGGAACTCGTTTTCTTGTACCAACCGTACCTTCATGCACCTAACTAGTATTACCTCAATTCATATGATTATTTTGATCTTTTAATTACAGGGGAAAATAACCTTTAATACAAACTTAATAAAAAAAGGGGGCATGGAACAATGAAATGATATAAAATTAGTACGTATGGGACAAAATAATTTATACGCAATTTAATAAGTACAAATATATATACATACAAAAAAAATAGGCATTGAGCGTTACAAAATTCAGACATATACATTAACTAATTATATTACAAGAGAATTTAATTTAAGTCGTACAAGACGGTATATACATACATTCAGATCCTAATCCTATGAATACAATTACTCTACTCTATTTGGTAATGCATTCCTACTGAGTGTGTCAGCGACCTGGTTATCGGAACCTTTTATATAATTTATTCTAAATTGATACTCTTGCAAGAGTAAACTCCAGCGCATGATTCGACCGTTGGAGTGTCGCACATTCCTAATATAGGCTAACGGACAGTGGTCGGTTCCTATCTGAAATTCTTTTCCTATCAAGTACATTTTGAATTTGTCTATAACCCAGATACTTCATAGAGCTTCCTTCTCTATAGTGGCATATCTCTTTTCGCGTGGTAATAATTGGCGACTAGCATATGCAACTGGATGACTCGTTCCGTCATCCTCGTATTGAAGGAGTACACCTCCAATGCCCTCGTTGCTCACGTCGGTCTTAATCCCAAAGGATTTTTCCGGGTTAAGAAACTTTAAAATGGGGGCAGAAATGAGCTTACTCTTGAGCTGATTAAAATAAGAAACAGAGATATCATTCCAACGTAGACGATCGGGGGAATTCTTTTTTAGAAGCGAGCTGAGAGGCGCCGGAATTGCAGCGAATTTCGGAACAAGTCGCCGATAGTAAGAAGCTGATCCTAGGAACGATCTTAATTGCTTCTTAGAATTCGGGAGGGGTATGTCGGCGATTGCCTTAATCTTGTCCTCTGGGGGACCTAACTTGCTTTTTCCTATTTGGAAACCCAAGTATTTTATGGTTTCGTGGGCAAAATGGCATTTGCTGGGGCCAATGGTGAGGCCATTTTTGCGCAGTCGCTCGAAGAGAGCTAATAGGGTGGTTAAATGGTGACTCCATTCAAATAGTTCTTGTAGCTGACTCTTTTGATGTGGTGTCATCTGCGCGTCAATATCCAGGTCAGAGTGTTCAAAAGACTCGCCTGGTAGGGAAGGAGGAGGGTAATCAGCATCAGGTTGTATGCACACTGTCTGTATTACATTAAGGGACTCCGCGGGGTAATCTTCTTCAAGCGCCGATGTTTCGTCCTGTGCTACGAAGGTATCTCCATGGGCGCATTGGGGGTATTTTTTTCTTGGAGTCCACGGACAGTCTCCGTGTCCTTGTCTTAGGCCTTATCACCTAAGGGTGATAGTAATTCACACTCCTTGTGTGCCGTCCTAAAGTCCTGGTTAGGGGTCTCCGAGAAATCGGACGGTATCGGGTTCTGATGGGGACGGGCTCCTGGGCTTCTTTCTTAGCTCAGCCTCGAGGAAGGGCGGCCTGGGACTCAGGGTCGAAACTTACTTAAAGGGCCCTGTCCTATAAGTACGAAAGAGAATTGTATGGGTGCTGAAATGACTTCAGCCCAGCCATCATAATATTGACACTGCAGGTAAAATCTAACAACGAGGAATTGGTTCGCCCGCCCAAGGTAGTCATGTACCACCGCAAATCTTTCGTGGTTAGGGTCCACTGGGGGATAGAGTTCTTCGGACACGATGAAACACGTACATCCTGTGTCCCTTCGAGAGTCGATACTCGGCAGCCGTTCACGCTGCCCTCCTCAAATTTCAAAGTTCCCGATGAACTTTTATCAAAAATAAAATTTACCTGGTGGCCTGACGGAGGGGAAGAAGTTGCTGTTTGGGTCCGCACCACCGGGGGAGCCGGGGTGGCATTAATCTGGTGAACTTGGTGGGCTGGTCCGCTTTTAAGCCTAGAATTTTGGGGGCAATTCCAGCTCATGTGGTTTTCTACACCACAGGTGAAGCATATGATTGGTCACTTCGGGAAGAGAGATGGAGGAGAAATCTTAACGGGAGGTTTGGAGTCCCCTTGTTGGTTTTGGGGAAAGAAGTTTTGGGTTTTACGGGGCTCGGAAACTTGGTCGACTTTCCTGTGAAGGAGCGCGAATCCTTCCTTCTTTCCTTGTAGGGGGATTGGTGAGAAGTTCGATTCTCCTTTGGGTATAAATTATGGCTTGCGGCATAGACATCCGCTTCTTCGGTACATTCTTTAAGGGTCTGGCACCGATGATCGTTGACGAATGCGCGGATCTCCGTCGGGAGAGACGCTAAAAATTGATCCCGCAACACGGAGTCTGTTAAGGACTCGTAGTTCGGATCAATCTTTGAGGATTCTAACCAAAATTTAAAATTCCTCTGAAGAATGTATCCGAATTGACGGAACGTCTGTCCGGGTTTAATACGACCTCCTCTAAATTCTTGGCGGTAGAAATCGGGAGTCATATTATGAGCGGCCAATAACTCAGCTTTTAAGGTGCTGTAGTTAATTATACACTCAGATGGTAGAGATATAAAAATTTCGCGCAATTTACAATTTAACAGGGGAAGTAATCTGGCTACACCTTCAGCCTCCAGATCCATGTTATTGATTTCGAGGATTTTTTCAAAGTGGGCTAAAAATGCTCCGAAATCCTCTCCGTCCTTGAAATTGGGGAGCTTTAGTGGGAGATTGGGAGAGGCTTTAGAACGTGAACTGGCTGACTGTATCTCTGCTTCAACACGAGCTAATTCAAACTGATGGTGAAGCTCAGCTTGTCTTTTCCGTTCCTCTCTTTCTTCTCGTTGAAATTATCTTTCTTTTTCTTCTCGTTAAGTTTCTCTTTCTTCTCGTTGGATTTCTTTTTCTTTTTCTTTTTATTCTCGCTCTTTTCTTTGCTCCTCTTGAACGTACTCAATTAGTTCTTTTCCGGAAAGTCCCAAGGATTCTCCTTCGCTTTAAAGATTTCGAACTGAGTCATCTTTGCACTTAGGGGCGCATTAGTCAACCAACTAAAATTCCTTGCAACAAGAATTATGCCTTCTAGAGAAATTAGCCTACCTAAATATGGGCACTGACCTATTCGTACTTGGTTTCTCGATCTAAATAACCACTGACTAAAATCATAAAAAAACGAAAAAAAATTATTATAACAGATCCTTGAGCTACTCCAGCTTCTTAAGTTTAAAAAAAGGGGATAGCAATCGTTAAAACAAAAGGGAACTACTATACTCTATTATTATAACGAATAACACAATTCTTTACTCACCTAAGACCAGTGTTTGCAAAGATATAGCGTTAAACCTTACACACTAGAAAACCAAATTTAAATAGTATATATATATATATATATATATATATATATATATGTCGTAGAATGGACTCTCGACGATATACCATATATAACTATTCGTTGAGGGAACTTCTTTAATTATCTTTAGAGTGCGTGGATGTCTAGGCTGGCCGATATTATGTATCTTCGATATGCTTAAGAAGTGGAACTGAGCTCAATGATAATAATATTGCAATCATTAATAAAATAGAGTTTTATTAATAATAACTAGCAACAACACACAAAACGGAAAATATTGACATAAACAGATAATAGAAAGGGTCGTGGGGAATCGAGCTAATCCGAGGATTAAAAGATTTAAAAAGGTAAAACAAATATAAAGTTAGAGGGAGGGGATGGTTCGCTAAACCATTTAAAGCACAGGATAGGATTGACAAAAAGGTTAAATACTCAAAGGTAACGTTCGGCTTACGTAATTATTCTTGTTGTGCAGAGGAAGGTGATGTGAGGGAACTTTCGGTCCGCTGGCAAGTTCCAGCCGAAGGGATGGGATTAAATAATCCTGACGTGGCGTCTTGGGAATGAGAACCGTTTCTTTACGAATGGGCTTGAAGAGCAATGGTTGTTCTACGTTGTTCTCTTCTGAGCAAAAGGGGGGGGTGAGAACCGTCTCTTGTCTACGGGCTCGAGAACAATGGCTGTTCTAATGTTGTTCTCTTCTGAACAACAGGGGGAGAGGGTAAGAACCGTTTCTTGTCAACGGGCTCAAAAGAATAATGGCTGTTCTAAAGTTGTTCTCTTCCTGAACAACAGGGGAAAGGGTGAGAAGCGTTTTTTGGCGAACGGGCTCAAACGAACAAGGGCTGTTCTACGTTGTTCTCTTCTGAACAACAGTGGGGGGGGTGAGAACCGTTTTTTGTCAACGGGCTTAAAAGAACAATGGCTGTTCTAACGTTGTTGTCTTTCTGAACAACAGGGGAAGGCTTGTGGACTTGGCGTCACGAAGGCTCGAACCTTGGCACTCAAGGGATATTGTCCTTCTTCTGGACAAGTGATGGTGAATCTCGAGGTCGAGGTCCCTTGGCGCACAAGGTGAGAGTGGAGCGAAGTGATGTTTTGCGACGAAAATCTGGATCTCCAATCTGATCTAAGTGGTGAAGTTTCCAAATAAATAGTCAGGACATCCCCTTGGCGTGGGGGACAATGGAGTGGGAGCTTCGAGGGAATGCACAGCCGAGCCTGGGAACAATGCCTTATCTGCCTATAAGCCTAACTCAATCTGGTGAGGTCAGCGCATGGGGAGAACGGGGGAAAGATAAACCTCCTTGTTGAAACATTGACTCAGGTGGCTGCGATAAGGCCCCAGGCTTCAAAGCGAAGATGGACGTGCATAGCATCGTGGTTTT
Organism: Ceratothoa steindachneri; assembly: GCA_963969495.1. NCBI lineage: Eukaryota > Metazoa > Arthropoda > Malacostraca > Isopoda > Cymothoidae > Ceratothoa > Ceratothoa steindachneri. The sequence continues at coordinate 156,227,295 of OZ018322.1, read as the reverse complement.
AAATAACATGTGCTAGTTGTTGAAATTAACGTGGCCTTAACCCGTTCTATCACAATATTATACTGGGGGGGGGGCAGAGAGAGCAATTGCACAGGAGAGCTTCGCGTCGTTGTTACCTCGAAGATTTGGTTCGAGGGAGTAATCCTTGCCTTGGTGCAAAGTTCAAACAATAGTCTCTGGAAAAAGATCGAGATTGAGTGCGCTGCCTTCCAGGAACGGGAGAAGCGGGTCGAGGTAGAATCACGTGAATTACCGAGAATACCGGGAGCTTGAGGGATTCACGAGTATTGTGCAGAGTCCAACGGGACGCGAATAGTGGGTAGCGACGGGGGCGGACAGAGGATACTGACCGTGCAGGGAGGACGATGGATACTGCCGGGGCAGGGAGGACGGTGGGTACTGACAGGGCAGAGAGGACGGCGGATACTGCGTTCTAACTATGGTTTCCCCTCTAAATGGGGTTATCCCTGTTTGAAGGGTAGGATTCTAGGGTAAAAAGCATCGGAAGTAGAGGATAGACTCGGCCTTTTAGCAAGAGGTTCTTAAGCCGGTGCGGTGAACTTTGTTCAATTTCAGATTAGACCTTCTTTGCTTTCACACTTGTCGCAGTTTTCTGTGATGGCCACATTTCAGGTCATCGTGGCATATCACGGCGTCTTATAATTTCACACCTCCATTAGTGCAGACGAAAAGGGTCGCCCAGGTGTTGTTGTTTCTCTTTCTAAGGAAGGGCAAGGCGACACGTATCTTTCTCGCTTTATCCGTCTCTATCTCTCATAATAAGAGATAGAGTTGGTACCAAAAAGGATGCGTAAGGTGTAATTAGTGATGGCCCAGACCAGATACCTGAGAGATGATTTTGCGCATAAATCTTTCGCATATTAGCATTTTTTTGATATTTTAAAATGAAAATTTGCTAGACAAATATTTATCATTAGAGATACAATTAATTTACCTACAATAAAAAATGTAATAAATTTTAATGAAGAATCTTTTCTTACAATTTCAATATAAATAAATTGAAATTTTCAAAGTGCCTCTTACGCAGATAAAATATATCAAATGTTCCTTAAAGTTTAAGAAAGCGAACCACTAAAATCAGTTTGTATAAGAGTATTAAAACGCAAATAAAGCAACAACTTTCAGAAAAATAATAAAGACTGAGCCTGAAAATATTTGTCTACTTTATCTCTTCTGTAGTAGATAAACTCCCAAAGTCTATTGTCAGAGATCCAATGAGAGCATCAGGATGGCATTAATTTAACAAATGACACCAGCGCTGCTTTCTACCCACTCGGTCATGCTTAAATAATTTGCTTGAATTCTTTCATGAAATAATCACATTTGGTCATAATAAAAGTTTAGATATAGTTTGTTTTATATTTAAATGGTCACGTTCGATAGCATTTAGCTATCGAACGTTATATAAATTTGATATAAATAGTTCAAAGTAGTGTACTCTATCCCACCAAAGTGAAAATAATTTTCTCGAGTACACATCTAGATATTCTATATTTAAATCTAAGGATATTATTCTTCCCTCATATTAAGTTTTCTAAGACCTCATTTTGAGTCTGTGGTTGATTTCGGGTCGACATAAAGGCGATAGAACACGGATGGGCAAAGATTTCAAGCAGTAAGCCACATTGAATACATTTAAGTCAATTGCAATTACTTTTGCGCATTTGTTTGCATATAATACATACATAGGAATATATATAGCTACACATTATTAACTAAGGGTAATTTTTTTGTCATATTTTTGCCAACCCTTTTAAACTGTTTCGACACTTATATCAGAGTGGGAACCTACAGTTTAACGTGGAATCCGAACCGCGATTTACAATTCTACATCATATGACCATTATATATGGCCCAGGGATCTCCCACCCAAGTACTAGACACATACAACGTAGCTTAACTTCAGCAAACGAAAGAGAGGGTGTAGATAAGAATAATTAGAATAAACATTTATAAAGTATCTTATATTTTTAAGAAAAAGATTTTATCCACGAAGGAAATATATTTGAATATGATTGATTTAAGAATCTAGCACAAAAAAAAATAAATAAAAAGGATAGGTAAGTTTTGGGGCATTAACTTGTCTTTCGAAGTCAGGAGTCATCTCAGACGTAGAATTTTAATATTGCACTTAAATATAACAGAATTTCCGCAAGGTGAGATTTTGGCAAAATGTTCAATAATTAATTTTCAATATTTTTCCGAATTCTGAAATGGAACGTGGACCCCAGTTTTCACACATCTGCGATAGAACAATGTAATATTGGAAAGTACCCAGCGGCGAAGGACAAATTTATTTTCTGAACTTAGAATTAGATCGTATGAAGACAGACTGTGGTACCTCAATTTACTCTCACTGCTCAGCCATCTATCGAAATATTTAAACTAATAAACGAATTCACTAGTATAAATTATAACTTGATATTTAAAGTATATAACGGATTAGCGATGAGCAATTACAGCTGTAAGCTAGTAAACAAAATATTTAGCACTTCTCAAGAGCCATCTTCAGGGTGATGCCTCATACACACAATTCCGCTAATTCAAGAATTGTAACGATGGAATCCATTCATATACTCCCCACAGCGTCTAAGATATCGGCGCTACTCCTCGCCTCATGCATCGCATTCTTGTTCCCAATGCCAAATAGCTCGCCAAGTCATGTACTTAATAACCTCCTGAACAAGAGAACAATAACACACACGCCGTCGTAAAGCAGTCACCGCTTCTCACTTCACGGAAAACAAATTCTCTTGTTCCAATCAAAATCCGGCTAACTTACTCTTTTAGGGTATTTTAAATCCATGCAAAGATTAAAACTTTGGTAAATAGGAACATTAATCTGGTTAAAAGTAACTTAATTTTGCATTCAATTAATTCAATCTATGAAGATAATTATTCATCGCAAAGTAGTCTATTAATTCATTATTAACTTATAATATACCCTTATATCCAGTACAAAAAGTAATTTGTTTATTGATCACCTTGCACCCTAATTTTTCAGAAAATAATTCCTTTTAATCACCTCAATTCATTTAATACTAGCTATTTGTATTTAGAAAAATACATTCCGGAGATGCCTGTAATTGACATCTGATCAATATAAAATTGGTGCCAGAATCAATTTAATCTAAAATTAAACAATGTACACTCATTGTCCTTTCTTCATTTTAGATAAATCAAAGAAATGAGAAATAACAAAAGTAACTATTATGGTGCAATTAAATTCAGTAATTTATTTAGAATGAATATTCTGTTAACGTCATTAAAATTATAAATTAAAACGAAACAGCCAATCAATCATAGTGATTTAAATGTTTCGAATTGATTAGATAATTTGGTCTTCACTTTCAATTGGCTGTTATTGGCACGTCAACGAATATTTAACTGAATTATCTCCTTGAAGTTCAGTACAGTGAAAATGAAATTAATTCACATTAGGTAATGCGCCCTTGATATATTGATTTATTCTTTTATTGGCGTCGTTCTTAATATGAGGAATTCTGTATATCTAAAATAGAAATTGTCTTTATTATTTCATAAAAAAATTCAAGTATTATCGTGTTTTGGGTTTCTGTCAATTTTTATAATTGTTTAGGTTAAAAAAATATAATGAATTCAAGTATGTAGGTTTGGTTAGTTAGCCCAAAGTTTTTCTAAAATTAACGATTACTCAATCCGATTTCGTTGGCATTATTATAAAAATAAGAATATTTTAATTTGCTCAAAATATCAACAGGCAATAAAAAACTATTATTAAGAACTTTGTGTATATTCCAGAAAAAATATCTAATGCACTATGAAATCAGATGAGATAATTTAGCATTTATCGATGATGTACATTCATTTTCTGTTGGACCTTTTATTATCAACATATACTGATTACAAGATTTCCTAGGCCTTTAACTAAGATAAGACAAGAATTGCCTTTTCTCGCCTCCCAAATGTCCTTTACTTACAGTAATTAACCTCTACCCATGCATGCAGATCCATAATATTCATAAATTTAAGTTTATTGTTTTTACTATATTGTTAATTAAATAAAGTTGTATAATAATAATATAATAATAATAGGTATTTATAATGCACCCTTCAGGGCTGTTAGCCCTTCCAGAGCGCAGGTTTTGTAACGAGTGTAGAGAAAGTTTACAGGGGACAGAAGGCAATTCTGAGAAAATCAGTCTTCTGAAGTCGTTTAAAAGTAGCAAGGGAGGGAGAGGATCGGACTTCAGCAGAAGGGCATTTCAGAGTCTAGGAGCACAAATTGAGAAGGAACGGTCACCCATCAGGCAGAGGACAGAACGAAGAGTGTTCAGGATGGGAGCGAGGTTAGACTGGAGTGCCTGAGGAATTTGAAGACGGGAGATGGCAGACGAGAGATAAGGTGGAGCCTTGAACTTTAGGGCCTTGCAGGTGATGAAAAGAATTTTCTAGTGGGTACGGAAACGAATAGGTAATCACTGTATCTACTGAAACATAGGCATCGAAGGAGAGAAGCGGCGGCGGGAAGGAGGAGCGGGGCAGCATAGTTTTAAACTAGCTGTAGGGGGCGAAGTGACGAAGAAGGGAGATTCACTAGAAGAGAATTGCAGTTGTCTAAGCGTGAGGTGACGAAGGCATAAATAGCAGTCTCAAGGCTTCGTCGATCAAAATGGGATCGAACACGTGAGAAGTTGCGGAGGAAACCGTAGGAAGACTTACGATGGATGTGCGGCTTAAACGAAAGTTGCTCAACGAAAATAACACCAAGATTACTGACGGTATCAGAGAAGGCAACCTTGGTTTTCCTAAGGTTAAGGGAGGGCAAGAGAGCTTTAGATTTCTCCATCATCAAAGCGGTACCAACAAGGAGAATTTTATGCTAATAGCATTGGAAATTTTAACCGAGCAATTATAATGGCCTTTTTCCTGAAAATTTAAAACTAGCATTATATAAAGTAAGTGATCCTATATTTGGCGTCGAGCATTGAATAGCACGGATATTAGAACATTCAAACAATCAATTAAAATATTATGTCCCACTCAAATTGCGACAAGGCAGGCTGGACTTCCTCACAGAATCATGAAAGGGAACTGTAAGGCTAGATAAGATGTGTAGACCTCCAAGTACTTATCTCATCATCTATACCTATGAGATAATCTTTTCAGCTAATTTTCCATTCCCTTAATTCATCAGTTTCTTTGCGAATGTATATATTTTTTTAAGTTATAACGCATTCAAATTCTTAAGTAAAAATATATATTTAGGTATTTTTTATTTGCTTATTATATGCACGAATTTGTTCTGTGTTGGATATTCACCCACGTAAAGAAATTTGTATACTCTTTCGATTCCCTCGGGTTATGCAGTAAGATTAATATACTCCAATAAATATACTGCAATTAGAAGTGCGGAGATTAATGATCATTTACTCGTTTCCTTACACCATGTAATTAAAGTTTATTTACATAAATCAATGAATATATTTTTATACTCAGGAAGTCGAGAGTGAGGAGAATGAGAAAAAGAAAAATGCGATTTTAATCCACTAATAATTAGTTTTCATTCCCTCTACGAAAATCCTTGCACAAGATACGCCTCTGATTTTTTAAATTGAGTTAAACTACTTTTAATTTTTCAAATTGGTCAATAGTTGTGATAATTTCATGGAAAAGGTGAAGCAAATTAGTTACCTTGAGTGTTCCCGTCTAAAGCTTTTTATGTGTAAATTATTAAGTTATTCAACTCCAGACAATTTGTCATTTTAGAAATTCATTGTTACATTTTTTTTCTTTGAAATCAGTAGGAAATATTTCTTTAATATTTTTTTTTTTAAATTCTGAATAAAGGGTTTTAAGATTTTAAATTACTGAAGGCGTACTAGAGAAAGGTTATCGGACTCGGCGCTTCCAAATTTGCTCTTTTTCTCTCCAAAATTTAGTAGTTATTTTGAATTAGGTAGGTTGTATCTTCGACATCACAAAACGATTCAAAATATCCATTTCATATCTTCGCTAAATGGGCGGATTGTTACTAAGGAAACAAGCTGCCCGATTCACTCTTTCAGGGCCTTGGTGTTATTTGAATATCTAGTAAACGCTTTGGCTCGTGTATTGACTAGACGCTATTTTTTTCATAGTGGTATGTACTGGCAACTATCACTGAATATTTGCTCCAGGGAGGAGGGGGTACTGTTATGTTCCATTGGGCTAGAATTAGGTACTGGGAGGGTGGTGGATCGATTCAGGCATGGTACAGATCATGATCGCAGGATACGAAAGGAAAGAAGACAACTTCATATGATTATTTTATATATATATATATATATATATATATATATATATATATGTACTTCTATGTATTGCTGCCAAGCATAATATTATCAATTAATATGATGAATATTAATTAATGCTGAATACAATACGGTAAAATAAATTTAGATTTCGCTCCCTGCCATCAACTATTTGAGGAGAACTTTGTTTCAATAAACCTCTCAAATTCTTGCTTTTAAAGACAGAAAAACGGACTCATTAAATGAGCAGTGAAAAGCGCAAATCGTGAAGTGAAAAGTTCCATCGTTAGAAATCGACATTCCTTAAGCCAAATATTAATAAGTTTTAACTATATTCAATATTGTAAAGTTCGATTGCGATATATAAGTTAATATTAGCATATTTTATGAGCAAACAAAAAAATAGACGAAGAAAATAAAAATATAATAGAAAGAAAAGAATTAAAATGTATACAGATAAGTCTTTTGAAATAAGCTAGATTAGGTAGGGTGAGTCTAATTGATGTATGTTAGATTGCATTAGGTAAATTTAATTGATGCAGAAATGGATTAAAATAGTTGAAGATTTCTTCCTTACGAAGTAACACGTGAGGTACAATTATGAAAAGCCCCAACAATGAAAAGTAAAGGAGATTCCGAGTGCCTCCGACTTTATTTAAAATAAATTCTTTAAAAAAAGATAAATAAAATGTAGAGGTTTAATAGTAGGAAGTGAGGTTTTCTTTCACATTCATTGAAACATTCCATTTGCCAACATTTGGATTGGCGATTCATAATATTCTGTTCCTCATTCTCCCCAATCTATATATGGATTTTTTGGAAAACAAATTATTACCGCAAATTACTGACACTAATTTAATTAGGTTGTCTCCACTGAACAATTTGTCTGTTTGGCCTAAAATTTTGGAGGCTAATGTATTTACCACAATTGTGTTAAATATAGAAGTTTTAGTGCTATCTTTCTTCGTGCCCATAAAATAATCTCACCCAAGTATTTATATAAAGAAATGTTAACATGAGCTTAAATATGCGCTCGCTTTATACTTTTAAGATAGTTTGAAGCTAAAAATATGTAGGTCTTACCTTATAACAAAGTGTTTGGTAGAATTACTCGCCTCTTACACCCATTTTTAACCAATGAAATCTTTAGATACATAATATCATCATTCTATCAAATCCTTCTCAAGAATTCGACAAACGCCCAGGAACTGTTTATTCTATAGAATGTCATGATTTGAAGTACATACTATGGACAAATCCGGAGAAAACTTCATGTATGGTTAAAATTAAACAGAGCAAATATATGTATGTAATCCTAATGAATAATTAATCAGCCATATTTATGCATATTTATACATGTATCACCCAATCAATTATATTTAGCGCCAAATCATTTATTAAATGTATAAATTATATCTGAAATAGTTTAGAAAGTATGCATTGAAAGTTTACGCATATACAACAGGAATTTCGCTTGTTTTCAGCAAAGCAAACTATTCCTTCCTTCACCTGTCTCAAATTAAGTTTTTAAATAATTTTCTAGCATAGTTAGGGCTTTGGAAAAGGGTGTGATATCTCTTGCTATTTACGCTCCTGTATTTTGTATCTGTTCACTCCTTAAATACGTTTGTTTCAAATAGAAAAAGTAGCGGTTGGAATATCCCTTTCTTTTATCCTTGTTGGGCACTCTAAAACATGTTTGGTGTCTTTGGTTAATTAAGGGAGTTTCATTATTATTCTCTTGGTATCGGTTTGTGTAAACGAACAAAAACAGAAAAAATTCTAAAATTCAACCCACTTGACGAGAATATTAGAGGGGTGAAAACTGGCAAATTGAAGATGGTGAAGTAGCTGAAGTAGCCAAAGTAGCCTAACTTAAACCACTTAGTAGAATTCCAAATGAATTGAGACAAATGACGTGGCAATTGAAATTGGATTTGTCACGTCTTAAATTGGTCTCCTTATGCGATGAAAGGGAAGTTCTATGGTTCTCTGCCTGTCAGATAAATTCATACGGTTACTTTATATTCTATGGTGATCCGAATTTCACAAGCCTTTAAGTGGGATCTATAATTTTAGCCAAATTATATACATTTAAACACTGCATTTAAATATATTCATACTTCACAGCGTATATTTCTCGATATAAATAGCTTCAAATAGGAATGTAAGAGGAAATAGGAGATTCTTGATTTACAGGAGATGAGAAAGGAAACCAAGTCATTGTATGTTTTCAATTTCATAGTCTTTGTATCTATTAAAATTCAAATTTCTCTAATGGAGAAATTTTAATATATTTTTAAATCTATTTATCGTTGGTAAATATAATTTACGAATTTTCGAAAATAAGATTTTAGTGATTAATCACTATCGGGCCACCCGGAAGTTTCTGAGCGTTTTGGAAGAATGGAAATACAAAAAATTTATTCTTATAACAAAAAAATGTATGCATTAAATTACACTACATTTTTCATCATGATTCCATTCAATCTATTTGTCACCTTTAAAATTCCATCTGCGTAGTAATGGGCTCTCTCAGGTGGAGGAAAAGATGGTAGCCAGGTGTTTTTTACAGCATCTAAATCATTAAACGATTTACCTCACAATAAATTTTGATGGTCTAATTTTGGCAGAGTACGTTTAATGCAGTAGAGATCCCCCTCCCCTCAAGATTATGCAAATTTGAGCGGATAGCAAAGAAATAATATTTTGCGTTCTTCTTCATCGTAATCATCCTTTGGAGAGAAGAAAAAACTTACATGCCGAAAAGTCAACGAAAGGCTATCGATGTTTGACCATGATAAGGGCTGACAAATATATGAGATATGCGTTTTTTTATTTGAAAAATAGCCAATAGGTTACTACTACCTTATTCCATATGATGCCAACATATTCGTCACACCAACATTACAGCTGTAATACGAATAAATTAAAAATACAACTGTCGAAAAGATAGAACTTTCCGGACTATCTGAAAATATTAATGAGATCTTCAGCAGCCGTGGCTGATTCGGCCCACTCGAGAGAAATTGCCAGTCAGGCATTAAACAGTGAAGGGCAAGGGTTCGAAGAGAGGCTGCACCGTCATCGCCAAAGCCGAAAGAGCCAGTAATAATGAGCAATAAGCTTTCATTTCAAGTTCTAACAATGAGGAAGATGATTTTAGCGGTCAGAATTGTATGTAGGATGCTTTATTAATCGGAGACAACTGGAACAAGTCTGGGTAAAAATTCAACGAGAGTGAGGGGATTGTCGTATCTCGGAGGTAGTGTTAAAGATTTGGTCGATTCAGTAGACTCTTTCAATGTACAGCCTTATGCTGAAGGAAGAGTATAGGAAAGTAACGTTTGCAGATATCTTCGGAGAATAAATAACGGGAATGTCTTTCTTCAATCTATAGTATGAATTTTACGAGGATAGCAATCGATTCTGGACAGACAGGCTGACCTGCACAAGTGTAAGTTGGCGAGACTGGGAGCTTTTATTAAATAATGATCTGATTGATTTTCCCACATTAGTCATCAGATACTGTAGAACAAATAGAAAAACAAGAACTTAATAATCATTACTACAAAGTTCTGAGGATCTATAACGTTATATACGATGTATTGACATAGACGCACGCGGTTTGAGAAACAAGAGTGATTAGTTGTAGGTCTTAGTTGTGACAGAAGATTTTTATATTATCGCAGCTTTGGAGAACAGATATAAAATTCTAAAAGTGGGTTTATTTGAAAATTTAACTTAAATACCTATTAAAAATTTATTATTACATAAATTTATAACCCTAGCATGCAGTATATGAATATATGTAAATTAAATACTAAAGCTTAGATCGATACTCATAGTTAAGGAAATCTGATAAGTCTAGTTTAATGATGTTCATATTCCCATTAATATGGTTTCTTTTGAATTGTAGTGTAAAATAAGTTATATTTTTTGGCGCTTCATTAATTAGTATGTTGAACAAAAGAAAGGCAAAAAGAGAGTTAGAATAAAAGAGAAATAAAATTAAAAATCTTTTGGGGATTAATTGTAATTATTATCAATTAATCCAGATTTTAAATAAATTATGAGAGTCATATATTCTGTATTTGAGTTTCGAAAGCCTCTCTGATACAACATGATGAAGCTATTCATAAACTTAGGCGTAGAGAAAATAAAGATTGTATTGTTGTAAAAGAATTGGTGCCCAAATGGAGAAGGGGAAACAGCATCAGATTACCTATTTCCCGTCAAATAGTTAAAATATACACGGTAAACGGGACCTCCCATATCTGCACTAGGGAAAGGAGGACGTGATTCTCCTTCGGGAGTAGCAGTCTACACAAAAAATCCTGCTGCTCTTCTATGTATCACAAATAACTGTCTACACAGCCTCCCCCCCCCTTCAATGTTGTGTGTTGTTGCAGCAAACGTGCTTACAATTGACAGTCTTGTCATTATTGACTTAATTTATACAGAATATAAATTCATAGTTATATAATATAGCAATTAGAGGTGCTTCACACTCTCGGTCGACTAGCAAGAACGTTGCTTCGTACACAACGTATAGACATTTGGGGAATGGAAATGTAGCCATCCGAAATGAAGACGAAGGTGAAATTTCAATCTCCTCTTCCACAACCCTAAACTTCTAAATTATGACAGATAGGTTTTCTCGATTAAAGACAAGCAAACTGGGTCCAAGCACTTCAGAGAGGACTTCTCGAAATCTGAGGCGCGTCGAATGGAATTTAAATGTAAAATTGATGATTTCCATGGATGTCAACGACCACCTACTATCCAAAGCGCATTTAGGCATCAGAAGAGCAGATCTACATGAAAACGCAGGTAAACGATTCGCTATCTTAAAAATAAGAGGCAATTCCATCATATTGCGTACAAAAAATCTTCAACTCGTCTACAAGTTCAAGAGTAACCGCTCCCTGACAGTGACCGTGTTGGCTCCACAAAAGGGGTGTCTTCTGTTTAGATGCTTTACAAAGATAAAGTACATCAGCAATGGTTTTTGGCAGAATGGGTTTCCTCTACCTTATCATACCCGACTAACGATGGAAGGGAAACCAAAATAATTGAATACTTATTTTGGGGTAAGTAAAGGGGGTAAGATAAAGAGATGTATTCAAATTGCGCACCAGACTACTTTGATCCTATCGTGTGGTAGAGAGTCCCAAAACCCTTGTCCCGAGGGATGGTGGGCAGAAGAGACCACTAACATTTTATCATGGATGAAAAACACTTAGCCTAAAAGAAAAAGCCCAGATTCTCATACATGGATCTTCCATCACCTTTTCCTGAAGTTGATGGATATATTCTGGCGGGCGGTCGCAGTCAGAACGCCTGTTGTATTCTTTTCTTCTGCTAACGGCTGCCTAGTCTCTGTTGCAGATGCTAAAGTCACGTTGCACAGCCTTTTGATTGTTAGGAGAGCATTGATTACCAGTTGTTATTTCAGCATTTGGATACCCATATCCATTCTTCATGATGCAGCTAATTATTTTCAGATATTCAGCCGGCTTCCTTTCCTCCATATTCGCTAACTTTATTTCAACTAAAATTGTCCTCTTTATGCTACCCAGAGCTATTGAATGTATGTACACTGATTGAATAAATTGTTCTTGAAAACTGGAAACGGCAAAAACTAATCATTTTTAGCCCGAACACTAATTCGTTTTAAGGACACTAAATTGGTTTAAGGAAATTTGCTGAAGACTTGCTAGGAAAGATTTGTCGGATTTGTCTTTTACAAGAAGAGGGCCAATGGAAAGACGCTCGGTAGTTTGTAGGCAGTGGTATAAGGGAATCTTTTCGAGGATCGAACCGATGGCGCCTTTGCCGTAGAGGCTTTATTGAAGAAGTTTACGATTTCTCCTATTTCGGTCTTTTTGGCAGCAGGGGTATATTTAGGATCGGTACTTTATCTATTTTTGAGGAACGACCATTCTTTTCCCGCCTAACATTTAGTTCGGAGTGGAACTGAGGAACCAAAGCTTCCTTATTACCCCATCCTTTCCGTAAAGTAGAATTCAAATTTCCCAAAGGTGGGTTCGTTGTCTCAATATAAGGATTATTACGTTTCGAGTGAACCTATTCATTGGAAGATCATGACTGTTTAGTACAATGCGAAACAGACTGGAAGTGCTGTGCTATTGGGTTTGGTCTGGGTACGGTCGACCCCTTTAAATTGCTAGCCGTATTAATATTGTGCCTATAGAGGTTCACTTCACTGAAGGGTACCAAATAGGCACTGGGACTGCCTTACTTGTAGTCCTGGAAATACCAGAATAGGAGGGAACATTTCTCAACTGAAAGCTGTGGGAAATATTTGGTAGGGCAGATACCAACATAACTATCTACTTAAGCTCTCTATTTTAGGTGCGGTCTACACACTGACAGAGAGAAAATCATCTTTGAAAAATATAGAAAATCGCAACACTTAAATGAGTACCGTGCATTCAGACGCATTTTCACGTCTAGGTAAGAAATAGGTCATTTTCACGAGCTTAGAATAAATTATGCAAACTTTGATTGAGCCTTCTTTACACGTCAACATGTTTGTTTTGAATTGCTGAAGCGAAGGAAATAGTAATTAACACCTTTCTGGTTAAAAACAAGAATGCCTTAAAAAGGAAGTGATACCATCCTTGAATGACCGTATCACGGATCTAGCTCACTAACGTAATCAAGTGAGTAATCAAGGAATTCCTATGCAATGAATACACCCTGTTATGGAATTCAACAGGACACCCGCAAAGCTTTGTAAGCAAACGTCCGAAACAATCTAGGCCTGAATTCTTAACAGCTAAATTTTATTATTTACTCTAAGTGGATAAATTAGGTCTCCTTTTATTATTTTATATTTTGCATATTCATTTATCTAACATTATGGTCTTAATGTCATACTAATGAGTGGAACATCGATAGATCTTTACTTAGTGCAAATTCACTTTAGTCATGAGCCTCGATGCAAAGTTATTCTTTAATTGATCCACCAGTTAATTTTCTTCTGATTTTTAACTGATGGTTTCATTCAATCGGTAACTGCCTGTTCCCTTCTGGCATGAATTATCATGATCTAAATTAATTAATATGATGTAATTTACTCAATTCATTTTTGTATCACAAACCTTAGCTTTCTTTGTCTACTACTATATTCGATAAAGAACTTTCCCTCATGCATCATGTACATTCATGGCCATAAGTTTTGATAGTAATATATATATATATTTTTTCATTTATTTTTAAAATTAATGTGGTAAGAATAATTATTCTAATATTTAAATCATGTCAAGTTCGTTAAATGAATGATATTATTTAATTATTATCTATTGCGTAATAAATATTTTTTAAAAGAAATTTTTTTAATTCTAAAAATGGTTCTTTTCAAAGTAAACTTGTAATCGTTGTTGCTCGGCAAAAAGGTAACCTTAAATGCAAGCATTTAAGGTTAGGATCATTGATGACTTTTTAAAAGACTAGTTACAGTCCAGTAAAGAATTCTGGACGCCCTGGAGCTTCAAATGACCGGCACAATCGCCTCCTGGTAAGGTTCTAACTCAAAGATCGGGTTTCCTTTAGTGTCAAGTTTTCTCAAGATTTGAATTAGGCAGGTGTGGATTCCTGTTTCGTATCGATGGTGAATCTTCTCTTAATTCCATGTCTGCTGTTGCTTTCCATTTAAGAGAACATGTGCAACAATAATTTTGCCCAAGAATACTTACATAAAATTAACATGGTAACAAAACCAGCATACTCAGCACCTTTTCCTATCAGGTCAAGAAAATTTTGAGCAAAATAACTGTATTAGTTCTTGGTTGAAAATAACATCGAAGTATTGGAACCTTGACACGGGAATTAGCTACCTTTTCACCCAATAGAAAATTTTTTGGCATAATCAAATTGGCGGTTGATAAACAGTAACCGTGCAAATGTGAGCAGTTATGTTTGCTTAATGAACTAATATGGATCAATATCTGTCAAGATATCATCACAACATTGGTCTCTAGCCTGCCGAAACAAATTAAATTACTCATGGAGAATGAGGTACATCATTTTAAATAATGACTGTTCGGATCAATTGACTGTATATTAATAAAATGGATATTGGATCTAATTTTTTTTATATTTCTCCATCAAGTTATAAACAAACATACTAAAAAAAATTCGTTTGCTTAGTTATATTAATTTTCTAATAAGCAAAGATATAGTAGTTTCAATATTTTGGCCATGACTTTGCAACCACCTTCTATGCTCTGAATAAATATGATATCCTTACAACATGATATCATTTCGGTAACTAAATTTGTAAGAAAGTTTATAGAAAATATATCTGCAATTCTTTCTTATATAATAAAACAGTTAGAGTATCATTTATGCTTAAGAGAGTTAAATGCGATTCATTTGTTTTCTAATATCATAGTACCATTAAAAATGTTTCGATTAATTCTTAGCTCCTCTCATTAAATTTAACGGATGGTGAAGTTACGAAAAGTTTTAATTCCCTACAATTAAACTTTGATGAGAGTGAGACTATCAAATGGTAGAGTAATTTTCCCTCTAATTCTGCAAAAGATACAAAATGGGATTTTCTCTCAAATCCAGCATAAAATGGTGGTCTCGATGTTGTGAACCTGATCAGAGTTAAGAGAAAGAATGGCATTAATTTTTAGAGTAATTTTCCCTCTAATTCTGCAAAAGATACAAAATGGGATTTTCTCTCAAATCCAGCATAAAATGGTGGTCTCGATGTTGTGAACCTGATCAGAGTTAAGAGAAAGAATGGCATTAATTTTTCAAACACGCACTGCATCCATTAACAACGAGGAGCTTTGCCTCAATTTCTGAAGTCTTGTCACAGATTGATGGGTGGCAGAGAATAAAAGAAAATTGAAATATTTTGTTTGGGTAGAAGCAAATATAATCTCGAGGACGATTAACTAATAATGCAACGCGAGACTAAGTACGAGGATTAGAAATAGGAGTTATACCAGAGAGGAGTCAAACGTTCAACAAATTGCATACTAGTATGAGCACTTCTGGAGGAAAGAATATTAGGGTCCAACTGCTTTCGCCGAGGAAAGAGATAATGATCATTATTCACCGCACTTCATCGGTTCGACTTTGCATAAAATTACTATTTTCTTGAAAAAAAGAGGATACAATCTATATTCATAAACAGCGGGAAAATGGTAGAATTATAAACTGATTCAGGCCCCTGAATCATATCTTTCCTTACAAATTTTTATCTAAGCTAGAGAGAGCAACAAAACAGGCACCAACTTAGAGTGAATTTTAATCTTCCTTCTAACTTATACAATTATGATACTCTTGAAACAATAAATAGCATAATTCTATATACACTAATTTCAGATATTTCACAGCATTCTTTTTCTTACATCCAATGGAGACAAGGCGCCTAATTAGGAAAACAAATTTGAAATTAACATTTTTTTCTCAATTCTATACGATCAAGAAGTGACAGCATAGTTGATGATTAATTTCATGATGTCATTTTAGTCATATGATAAGATTTTGTTTCTTGAAGCTTTGAAAGCAACGTCTGTTGATATCTACCGCTTAATCTTGATATTCCGTTTGCTTGGCATCTGTTCTTATGACATTTGCAAAGTTGGCCATCATAATCACACCAAGTTCAGCAATATGACTCACTGCTTTCAGAATTTCACATATTCCAACTCTTTTTTATATTTTTCATTCTGGGGCCAAGACTGAAACCACTCACATCATCTATTCAGTGTATCCAGCAGGAAATGTGATTCTGAAGGTTTAAATAGCTGTTGCTCTGGAATAGAGGCTTTCCTCTTCTAAAGACTTTCTCTTTGCATTGGCACGTAACTGGCAAATAATATCGTAATTTAAAATGTCACTCAATCTACTGTTGTACAGAGCAAATGGTACGAATTCCTGCAGCAGGTATCATTTGTGGTTTTATATCTTATTAACTGATGCATCAGCGAGATCTGAGTCAGTTTTTTTGCATTGAAAATCATGTTCTAGATTAAACTTAGACCATTTACGGTACCATCTGCAGCATACAGTGATATCCTCCATACTGGAGCGTAGGTTAGCGCACAGATGATGTTAAGTCTTTCTGGCTTTTAGACAGTGTCTTCGGCGTACTCGACTTTCTCGGCAAACATCGGCATTTACATAAAGTACAGGTTTCAGTCCATCCATTTGGCCTGATGAATGGCGCCTAGTTGACTCCAGTGAATAACTCGAGGAAACATTCCTTTAAGACAAATAACTGTTAATTCAGCCATTAATCTCTGTTAGGCTGACTGTGGAAGGGACATTTGAAGGTGATAATACTTATTTTTTAGATGTAGCTTTGTAAAGGCTCGCAAAATCCTTGCACCTCCAGAGAGCTGCCATGAGGAGCACATATCGTCTTCTCCTGAAGGCAATCAGATAAAAGGGTGCGATATTAAACAGGCCTGCGTATCTCCTCCTAGAATTCACATCATTCCCCTAGGAAATTGTATCTTTTTCAAATAAATTTTGGTGTTCAGTTGAAAAAAACAAAACACTAACGGGAACCGACATGGGCCGCTCTAAAACAAATCTCAGATTGCTGTCGCCACGTAACGCGCCGTTAGGCTTTCGTTTTCAAGGCACTACAATAGAAATTCGGGGTCACTAAGCCAGTTTCTCTTTCTTTTTCCTCTAATCCGTAGGTGTTTATGGCGCATATTAGGTCAGGATTTCCTCGTTATTTGGTAGGTGCAGGACATTGGTTTTTCCCATTCTAGCTCTTGGTAAAGACAAAGATACTGACATATTTTGTTCACTTTTACCCTGTCGGAGGAGAGGGCGCAACTTGGAAAACTCCAAATTTTTGTTCACTGCCAACTTTTGGGTCTTTATCATACGAACCAAGGGAATCAGTAGGAAAGAGTGATCACTCTTCTCGGGAATCGTTCCCACGAGAGGAAGGAGGGAGGCAGTTTTACTCGATGTAGATATCAAGCCGTTTTTTAAACCAGCCAAAACTCTGTGATAGACAGAACAGGGAAAACTTGCTTAAGTGCTTCTAATCGGCACAGGAGTTACTGGTGCTACCGCGCTCATAAAGCTAGGAAGCTCATCAATTGAAGGTGTCTTAGATAAAAGCCATAAAAAGCGACGATACGCGTGCAGCGCTACGGCAATGTCTTCCTAATAATTTGATAATGAATTTAGTCCAAAACCTGGAGGGCAATGAGTTCTTTTGGAAAAGCAGGACAATCACAAGCAACAACATTTAAGTTCACCTCATAAACTTATTAAAAACTACGTAAAATAAGATTAAATACTAAAGTATTTTTCATTGTTTTATATCAGATATTTAAAGGATTTGTTTAGAATTAATTATACGGCCTTTACATAATCCTTAATATTTTATGGCTGCGCTTAAATTTATTGGTGCTAAATTGTCTATGAAATCAATAGTCGTTGCATGGCAATGTCGATTTCAATTGTCGTGCGCCTTAACTTCCGTGCTCAATCGTCAGTGGTTAATTTTCGACTCCTAATTGTTGCAGCCCATTTTTCTAATGTGTTCAATTGTCGGCTCACTTACAAATAGCTATAACCGATCTGTCCCACTGCACCCACATGGCCAAGCACAAGACTGATTCATTGTGAACAGCCTTTGAAAGGGTGGAGAAATTTTTGATTGACTCGTCTTTTCAAATCTACTTCCTTTACTGAATCGCCGAAGTGCCGGTAGGAGAAATAACACCCTGATAACGGCAATTTTGTCTTGAATCCTGTTAAACTCTATTTTGTTTGCAATGGCACAGAATTTTACCATTTCTTTGTCCCGGAATGAGAGAAGCGCCTTGATCAGGTCCTTCGCTGAAAAGACATAGGAACAGACTGAAACCCAATGCCCGGCGCAATTTCATATTTTGCCATTTTTCCCTAGAGAACTTTATTTTTCTTGATGACCCAACCTAGGTGTGTAATCAGGATTTAAAGGCGTTCCATCTGTGCCATAATTCCCTCGAGAGAAGTCCTCCCTTATGAAGTGATGCTTCTTTATCCTCAGAGTCTGTTTCGATCCTCATCTCGGTAGAAGACTCTAAGAAATTCTTTCAATCGTGGCCTCAAGGATCCCGTATGGGAGCTCTTAGAAAAAATAACACAGGAAGAGACAGAAGGGTCGGCGCACCAGTTCCTAATTAGAGCAGTCAAGATAATCCGTCGTGTTACATTCTTCCGTTCGAAATAAAAACACAATTGCAAAGAGATCGGATCATGCAGAGAGTAAGTAAGGAGAGATCTGCAAAGAAAAGGGTGAAAAAGCGAGTAAAAATTTGTGGAAGATATATAGCTGCATATTCTCTTGCAAAATATTGGAACCGGAAGGGCAACCTGGGGCTAATGTAGCAAAGCCGGCACACATACACGGGAACCGAATCACAGAAGGGTCAACCACTATAATCTCCCCTTTTCAGAGCATATATTCGGATCCTGGTCCTCCCTCTGTCCAACCTATGGTCCATTCTGACCACATAATGTTGCACACCTCCACACAATGGGAAAAGAAGCCTGAAGATGGCAATGAGAGGAAAATTGTTGTCAAAAGAAAGCCCAGTTCTTAAAATGGACGGTTGACTGAGAAACTCTCCCTACCGTTCACGGGGGTAATCTCTATCTATATGCATTTCTTTATTATTTAAAACCAGCTTTCTTGATCATTATATAATTTGCAGCTTAATAGATATTTCGTTTGGTACAACATAAGACCATCTAATTCCCTCGATGAACGCAAGTATCCGGACTGACACGAAACGGCTACTTAGATGTATGATACGAAAAACGAACGATCGTCCCACTAGAAAAAAAAATGATGAGATGAAGAATACAGCTATCATAACACCGCTATCTAACAACCAGAACCAAGAAGAGGTCGAAGAACACCATTCATTCTAGCCCAAAAGAGGGACGACTAGAGCGAAGCAGATCAGCGACTAGCATATAAATATTATCTATTGGACAGGAAAAGAGGTGTGAGAGTGATTGCAAAGAATATGGAGAAAAAAAGTATATGTGTATTAAGAATAAAGCGCAGGTCGTTTTTAAGATTACGACGGGCAAATGCACTAAGGGGGAGCCTATCCTCCGTCTTCCAGCTCTAGAAGGGGGTGGGGGTACCTGTGCTACACCATTGAGCCCATTGTGCGGTTTTATAAAACTCCTTTTTAACCTCTTCTTAATTTTAAAACATGATAATATTTTCAATTATGGACAGTATGTAAATAATCTGTTTCTTAGATATCCGCCGAATATCTTCTATTAAGAACGAAACCAATAAGAGAATTAATCTGTCGATGGCCCAGTATATGAGGGTAATCTAATCTTAAGATGAAATGATACACAAGCAACTAATTCTCTTAATGATTCGCTGACGGGGGATAATGCAATAACAACCAATCAAAATGGAAAACCAATTTTGGTGGTCAATTCAACGGATTTAAATGAAAGGGATTGGCAAATTAATTTACTTTAATTTATTTTTAATTCGGACGCAATATTACTTTGGGATGTTCACAAAAATAAAACTATATGTACATACACCAAGCAATCAATGGATTTGTCCTGGATTTATTTATACCATTCCAATTATTGGCTAAGAATAAATTGGCTAAGATTAAGAAAAACAGAGGATTGCTTCAATAATATTTGTAAATGGTTACGAGCCTAAAAATACCTCTTTTTAACAAAAGAGATTAAGATCTTAAACATTGTGAAGCCTCTGCTTAGTTCTTCAATATCAAATGATTAAATTCCGTTGAGTTTGACTTATTTTCAAAAAATTCTCTTTTTCCTGAAGTGTAACTTTCCCATGACCTTGGTTTCAGTTCAGCCTCAAAGGATAGTAAGTTTAATTGCAGTTTAAATAGATATTTTGGGCGTCTAACCTGCTTTGTTTGATAAGTATTGCACTAATTCTTTAACTAGTTTATGATTTGGTCTGGGAATTGGCTTTACTTTTATATCTTTCTCAAAGTTTTTCTATTATGCCTTTGACTTATCCTCCTGATAAGCGCAGCTGATGCAGGCAATCCTCATTTAGGCATGTAGCATCTAAAGTATTTTGTGACAGAATTTCTCGCGCCTGTTTTTAAAGAAAATCATGTACATAGTTGTCGAGAATGAAGGTTCCTCATGATGCCTTCCTCCATCATGACTGAGAAAGATATAAGTTTAATAGATATGGATCTTTTCCCATCGACTAATCATTCTAATTTTATAGAATTTAGTGACAAATAGTTGTTGTAATATAATGAGATATCCATCCTTCTGGTTATTTAATCAAACAATCCAAATAGAACAAAGAAAATCAACGCGAGGCAGCAACGCTTTGCTTCGTTGAGTGCAACTTTTAAGATTTATTTGAAAAATAAAACTAGTCAACAAAAGAAAGGATTTTCTCATGGTTCTGGATCAGAATAGTCTGATTCTAGGGTAATCGTATGTGCTGAATTCAATAATGACATTCGTATAGATGTATTGCACTCCGTTTTCCAGAACCACCGTATCTATATATTTGTTACACCATGTTATTTATACATGTGCTTTTTGTGTTTGTGAGACATCAGAGCTGATGCATAGTACTATGTTAGAAAGGAATGGCCTACAAGACTAAGAGATGCGCCTGGAAAGTTTAAATGTGTCCACAATCCTCTTGTGGATCCAGAAAAGATATGTTTGCCTCTACTGCATCTGAAGCTCAGGTTGGCTAAAGATTTCATCAAGGATATGGATCAAGCTGGTGCTGGGTTTTAATACTTAAGTCATAAACTAGGTGGTGTGGTTTCCGAAGCCAAGTTAAAAGCAGGTGTCTTGAATGGACCATAGATTTTGCATATTAGTTCATGATAGCAAATTCACCAAGGACTTGAACCCACTGGAGAAAAACTCATGAAAATCATTTGTAATGTGTCAAAGCTTTTTCTTGAAAACTATGGTGCTGACAACTACAAAGAAATCGTTACAACCATGCTGCAGAATTATCATACATTTGGAGTAAGGATGTCTTTGAAATTGCATTTTTACCACTCTCATATTGAATTTTCCAAGATAACCTTTGAAACCTTAATGATGAACACGGTGAAGGATTTCATCAAGACATCGCCATGATGGAGAGCAGATATCAGGGAAAATTCAGTCCTAACATGATTGACCTTTCAACAAGAAGAGAGCGAGCTGTACAAACGAAAGGGCCAAGTTCAGAAGCCCTTTTAGAACTTAATATTTTGTAAATTATAAAGGATTTGAACTTATGCTTTCTGGTACAATTTTTTATGAGCTTATCTGTGAAGTGTTTAATATCGTTACCTGGCGCGAGATAATTAATGTCATTATATTTAGTATTTTTCTGATTGTTTAAGAAAGTAGATCTGATATTAGAATAAAACATTGAAATCATACTCAACAATGTGAAATTAGTCATGTAAGCACAGTCCCATAGGAGACAAGCTGGTCTGTTTGGGGTTAAATATCTCTGTTGTACGACACAAGTGACGGAATATTGAATATTTGTACCTATTGATTTCTTATAAAACCTCGTCTTATAGAACAGAACAAATATCAGATTCAAATTCAACAATAGGAAATTAGTTGTGTGAGCATAATCTCATATGTGAACCATTTTGGCTATTGACTAGTGTAATCCAAACAACACTCGGTTTGCGGTTAGTATAGCAGTGTGACGAGTCATCTTACAACTGCATCGGGAAAGCCGGAGGAAAGAATGCAGTCGTGCCCGATGTACTGGGAGGGTGGCTACTAATTGCTCTACTAACTTAGTGACATCACTGCGTACATTTCAGTTTTCCTAATCCTGAGTTTTAAGGATTAACAAATAATTGAGACCCTAAAGGTATTTTGAAAGCACTGTATATAAATTTAGGATTTCTTTGAAGACATTTGTGAATATATTTGGACAACCTTCCTACCCTTATTTCCTTACTGAATTATTTTGCTACTCTAACTTACCTTTTTTCAAACTCAAGTATCAGTTAATGCATGATGATCATATAGTATGATGATTTAGAAACTCGATGTACAAATTGAAACCATCTTGTTTGCATAGATACAATGTAAGCAGTGGAACTCGTTGTGGACTAGAACTCAAATTTGAACCGAAGAAAGAAAGTAAAAGTTTAATAAAATAGTCCTATCAACGCCCCGTGATCTGGGCGCCACTGGACGAAGATTCTTTATGGAGTGAGTAGAAGAAGCTTAAGGCTGATAATGTGTTCTTCTAAGGTAAGGTGTCAATGGAATACAAGAACAAGAATTAAGTGTGACTCCTTGTCCTCTAGAATAGATTGATTTAGTAACTGATTTGAGATGGGATGATGCTCTCAACGGCGCAGAAGTGCAGGACCTTGATCTGGCCAAAGAAAACCCATCCCGTGTGTTCTAGCATAACAAAATAATCGGTTAGAGCAATTTGAATTTGGCACAACAAAGCAGGAATCACATCTTCCCTAAAATAGTATTGGCAACATGCAACAAGAGGGACCCTTCCGGTAAAATGAAGAGTGTGTTTTCTACCGAGGAACGCATGCTTGCAGAAAATTTGTCTTTCGGCCAAATTCATTCATTAATTAACGCTATTAATGAGAATCGCTTTAAGCTGGTGAGATTAAAGAACCCCCCTCACCTCTCGCAGAGCAGTCCCGTGGTTCCGCCCTGATGCTACGCTCTCCTTTTCTTTGGAGGTTTTTGGAGGTTCGGGACTGCATGCGCAATATATCCTTTAGGGTTACTTAGCCTCTGCACCCCAATTGTTGGCGCATTACCTACTCGTGGTGCCCATGCTTATACAGAAATTGTGTCCAGCGACCGAGTGTCAGGCGGTATAACCTGGCTGGGTAGGTGGAACTCATAGTCTTGGTTGACATTTCACCTAGGAGGGGGATAACTCTGACTTCAAACCCGGGCAGATGTCGCTCGTTAGCCATGGTAGGAAATTCATCTAGGTCCTAGCCAATAACTGGCCCCATAGTGTTTTCAAATTTTTATTTTAAAGTAGCCTAGAGCTAGGCTGTTTGATTGCGGTGACTCATGTCCAAGTGGGCAGTCGCCAGATAGCCCCTAAAAAAAAAATGGAGGTTTTGATTTTAGCTAGGTCGAGTGAGC
The DNA here is from genome assembly GCA_963969495.1 of Ceratothoa steindachneri. Classification (NCBI taxonomy): domain Eukaryota; kingdom Metazoa; phylum Arthropoda; class Malacostraca; order Isopoda; family Cymothoidae; genus Ceratothoa; species Ceratothoa steindachneri. The sequence goes on along the minus strand of OZ018322.1, from coordinate 156,203,839 downwards.
CTACACCCTGATCATGAACTAGATCGGGCTTGGTGTGGCTCCCACCAAGCCCTGATCTACCTTCGTGGAGGGCTTCGATTCTAGGGTTGGGATACTTTGGCTAGTTCAGGGCCCATGCTCATTTTAGGGGTGTTTCTTCATGGGGACATGCCACACCGAAGGTTCGTGAGTCCTATCATAAAACTATCTCTTCTTTCGTTACTGAGGGTTAGTCTGGCGCAGGACATCTCCAATGAGATTAAATTCCCTATTTGCCAGCGCATTAAGGCCAAATAGTATCAGCCAGAGGACCGGACCGCTGGTCCTCTAGATCTGCCAACAGGGGTCCCAAACAGGGTATCTGCAACTTCTCTCAGTTTCCTCGGAAACACGTGCTTGCTTTCAACCATTGTTTCGGCTTTTATAGAGGTACTTATGAAAAAACGAAGGCAAGGCCACCTCCTTACTAGATAGTTATCTGCTCAGAGACAGTTTCCCCTAAAATATAGTAATAGGGAAGATCTTTTACCCGTAAGAGTATGAGAGGAGGAAACTGAATCAATGGTAAGATGATTTGGGAAGAAGCCTTTAAAAATACAGGGAGACACTTAACATTAAAAAGATAACCACTTAGGTGCATCTCTTAAACAAGATCTGTTAAAGAGGAGGCATCTTTACCTCAAAGCAGTGAGAGGGGAGGTCTTATCAAGGGTAGAAGTGTGCCGTAGCTCTTTCGGCCCCTACTCAATGACACTAAGATGTAACCAAGCCTCGCTTCTAAGTAACTGCTCTTTTTTATTATTTCTAAGAAATTTTTAATAAACAGCGAAAGCACTTTAAAAACTCATAGTGTGTAAGAAATATTGAGGTGAGCTATATCTCACCTTCAGCTGTTCCTCACATATTTAAGATGTTGAGAGCTTTCAGGGGACCTAACCTGGGTTGCGTTAAAGAGTGTTGACCTTTACCAAGGGGCAACACCAACTAACCGGAATTTCTCTAGCTGAGGGTAACTTTCCTAAGTCTACAGCTTCCAACTAGATAGGCAAGTTCGTTCGAGCGGAACCCCTCACAAATTCATGCGAGTCGTCGATAACAAGTCGAGTTTAAGAATACCCTTCCATGTGGCAGACACAGATATGGAATTCGAGACTCTTTGTTGGATTGAGAGTCAACATGGCAGTAAATCCCTCCCGGCATAAGCAGTAAGTACAGTCGTGTCCACTAAATAGCTATCCCGTGCAACAGGACTTGTTCATCTCATTTGACACCGGTTTGAGGTAATTAGAGGCTAATGCAACCTGCGGGCGTTAAAAGGCACTGTATGAGATGCCTACTCAGGTCCTTAATACTAGATAACCAAACGAGAGTTTTGAAAATTTAAAGAGATGCAAAGGAGGACTCAATAGTTAGCATCAGTTTTACAAGACTTTTACTGTAGAGGTGACAGTTACAATAGCGTAGAGGCCTTCTTTCGTAGTATTGGCACTAGTAGGGCACAAGGTTATCCAAATGTCAGCTGTAGCATATTTTAGCATGCTACACCTGACAGCCCTCAGAAATCACAATTAGTCAAATGAAAGTTCGAGATTAAAGAGATCCAATGAAAGACACTAAAAATATCATCAGTTTCTATAACGAATGACTATAGTGTTGACATTTAGCACCACCGTTTTCGCATTTCTTACAAGCTAAGGGGGCGGGAGCGCCACAGGCCTGTTAACTGTGCTATTATTGCTCAAGCTTAAGCTGGCATGCCCCAGCTCACTGGAGTTAGGATACAAAGCAGCTCTTCCAGTTACCAGATTTAACATTCTACACCAAACACACCATTACAGAATAACCAGAGTAATTACCTTGATATGCGCTACGGGGCTAAGGCAATAGATTCCAATTAGTCTCTATAAGATCTTTCTAGATCGAATTGTAATAGAACTAGAAAATGGAATGCTGAACATTTGGACAAGACAGAGTTTATTTAGATGTGAGTGAGCATAAACTAGTTTTAATTAAAATGGTAGCTCAGAAGATAAGAGTAAATTATTCCGGATACCATGTCAGCAAGTGAGAAGAAGAGGGAGAAAGTGCAGAATCGAGAGCATGTAACCAATTCATTTTTGTAGAGATAAGTAGGGACATCGAACATAGAACTAAAAGTGACCAATTGAAGTGCAATGGGGGTTGAAAGTAGCATATAGCGACGTTGCGAGGCCTTAATTATATCATATCGATTATGATCTATCTTGTGGGAGTCGGGGAAAAAGGCAGAGAAATTGGTGGGGCAGAGACGGATATCTTGTTTGAGGAACCCGAATAGGGTAGAGTATCTCTCCACGCATTTCCACAAGCAATCAGACGAGCCATTAACCATGAATCTGTGCAGCTCTATTTCTCCCAGATTTTAGAAACAAAGCCAATATCATAAATCGGACAATAGGCAGTGTCCACGCTCGAAGCAAGCGCGATTGATCGACGTTCGTTTAATGCTGGTGAAGCAGCATCTCGCTTCGCGAAAGTGGAGAAATTATCCCTAGATTTGGTGGCTACGTCTTCCTTTAGGGCACTTCTTTAAGAATATGTGCCAAATCCATTTTTACACCCTTCTACACTTCCCCAAGTTCACTCCTCCCGATAAGTTGATTGGCCCTCTTATTGTGAAATTCAGTGAGGGTAAATTCGCACAGACGGTTCTTATAGCGCCTATAGAGAAAACTCTTCTTTCTGAGCACCGTCTCACACTCAGTGGACAATATCGGAAGTATTCGACTTGCATAAAGGCCAGACCCTTGATGAATGGAATCCTGGCTAGCGGAGAAGAGGGTAACGTAATAAACTCTTCTTTCTGAGTCGTATAGATGACTTGTTCTCCTATACGGCCTCATCTAGCGACCTTAAATCCTCGATTGAGATAGGATGGTTTTTATTCTTTGAATGCTGAGCCCGGCACCCGATCCAGACCCCATGGAGGTAGCTTTCGATCGGCAACAGCCCGGCAAAGGATATTTGTAAGCAGAAGTAATCAGACAGTATTGCATGAAATAGATTGCCATAACAACTCCGATCTCCAGCTCTTCGATAATGTCCGAGAAGAGCGTAACAAATGGACTAATCGAGTAAACCCAGAAAATCGTTTGTTTACCATTAAAGTCGGGAAGAAGGAGAAAGGTCGGACAGCCATTCTACGGTTTGTTAGAAGAGCGCCTTATCGAAATTGGCTTACAGGAGAATATAATAAGACAAATGATTATCACCTATCTACGAGCAGCCCCAATACAATAGCCTCTAGGGAGGTTTTCAAGTGTAAAAGCAAAACGAGCATATCATACTGGATATAACTTGCGCACACGCTTATCAGGCACATATCCTGTGATTCTAAAATCGCAAAACCTTCATACCATTGGTATTCAGAAGGAAAATAGCTATGGAGAACTCTAGGAGAATAGCCTCCGCAGGCATTTCCAACCCTTTAACCTGGATTCACCGGCAATTTAATTAGAGGAAAAAGCCTTCTTTATCTATATTAAGGGATCTGTTGTTGGTGCCTGGGAGGTATAAACCTCATCGGAAAGAACCGATTCTTCGTGGTCATAGAGGCTCCCGAGAGGTATTATCTACGGGTAGAACTTAAGGTTTTGCAACATTTGATGGCTTACATGACCAGGTTTGCTCGGCGTACCAGCCATCCTCGCCTCCTGCCTCGAAACCATTGGCAGGTGGAGCAGCTTTAGGGTAGGAGTTCCATCGGCTTTAGTAATAGCCCGACCTTTAGAATTAACCCAGCCAGCCTAAGAGAGTGGCGAAGAAGCCGAAGCTTTCTAAGTTTTTACACTACATTTAAGACGTAGAATTAGAATTCTCGGCTATTTCTTCACCATCCCTTTCTGGGATTGCCTTCTGTTAATTCAGACTGACTGAAAGCTAGCAACAACTTTGTTTGATGGCTTACATGACCAGGTTTGCTCGGCGTACCAGCCATCCTCGCCTCCTGCCTCGAAACCATTGGCAGGTGGAGCAGCTTTAGGGTAGGAGTTCCATCGGCTTTAGTAATAGCCCGACCTTTAGAATTACCCCAGCCAGCCTAAGAGAGTGGCGAAGAAGCCGAAGCTTTCTAAGTTTTTACACTACATTTAAGACGTAGAATTAGAATTCCCGGCTATTTCTTCACCATCCCTTTCTGGGATTGCCTTCTGTTAATTCAGACTGACTGAAAGCTAGCAACAACTTTGTTTTATATGAGGCCGTTGCGTGGGATTGGAGAGGGACGCCGTGGTTTTGTTTTAGGCTGGAATTTATCCTAATTTGACTTAAATCATACCAGAGTGGCACCCGTGGGATTTAGTACCCACAAAAGTGTTTCCTTATGGGTGCGGAAGCTACCTTACGGGTACACAGGAATAAACCAAGAACAGAGGGTTCTTTCTTAAACATATAGGCGTTGAACGTACCAGGTCACACAAACTGCAACCGTGCCATATCAATAGCCTCACCAAACGAAATTTGGTTCGTAGCCTGAAGGAGAAAGACTTCCTTTTCCAACAAATATGAAAAACATTGCCTTAAAATAGCAGCCATAGAGTGTGGCCTTAAACCAATTAGCACAGATCTGCGAATGGCCCAACATAGCGTATCTACAGACACGTTACATTATGCCCAATTTAGTGACACTGGTAAAAAAAACCCTGAGAACGACATGAATGCTTTCGCCAAGTAGGGCATCAATGAAGATTAGCGATTCAGCTAGGTTTTCCGGGTCGAAAGTGACTAATAGAGTTGGTGTGCATCTAGTAATTCTCCCTAACTCTTTCAATACAAGCTTTTAACAGTGAATAACTCCTGTTGGGCCGGTATTATGTGATATCCTTGACGGGGTAGTTTACTACTCCCCTTTCATAAACTAATCATGTTACAAGATTCATGATAGGGTATGGTGTCACGCTGAGGGGTGTGCCATTGAGTGTCAAAGGACGACTCAGCTAGGCAATTTGATCTGAGATAGCCACATAAACCAAAGTGATTCCGTCCGAAAAACTTATTGCCCTTAGCCTTTTTCTGACAAAGTAAGTCCTAGTGTTAATAATTATTAATGTGAAGTGTGAGTTCTTATCCCTGATTTCCTTCTCCCCCAAATAGTTCGTATTTCTACCTTTGCTGAAAGGACGCCTCGTCCCGGCAACTCTCTGAGATGGAGATAATGTTATTTTGTTGTGGAGCAGCACCGAATGCAAGAAAGCTCTGCTCTCCCTTTAAGTCCTTATTCTTGTGTCTTATTTCGATTTTCCTGTCAGTGATTGGATATAAGGTTAGCCGTCTAGAGCAACAAAATATCAGGGTTCCCACTCAACTTGAGAGTGGCCATTATGTAGCATTCCCCTCTAAAGGCATCGTGAGTCCTAGTAAAAGCTCTTCAGGTACATGGTCTCTTACTAGTTAACAAGTTTTGGGTCAAGCTTACCAGTCACCAACAGTTTAAACTGGAAAAAAGTTTCGCCATCTTCTCAAAATGTTACCAAACGCAGACAACTCTCAGGGCGTTTCCAACTCTCTGCTCTCACTTGAAACAAGCATTGAAATATATAGAAAAAGATGTCATAGGTTCAAAAACATGTGCAATATGTGTAATCCAGGACAAAGGTTGATTACGCGACCCACCATACCCGGCGACTTTGTCCTTGAGTTATAACCCAGAAAGGATGGGAACGGCGTAGTGCACTCTAAGCGTTGAAGAGAGTTGGTAGTCTAGCTAACACCCGAACTAATACCTCCACCATCCTTTGGATTTCCGGCCTTTCCACATGTTACGGACCTAACTATAGACACTGCAAAACTGCAGGGTTCAGGTAAGAGGACAGAAGAGCACCAAACTACGAGAACTTCTGTAGATAGTAAGATAAAGCCTTTTGAGGTGTATACTAGAGTAGCTATTAAAGAATAATAAAGAGAGGCGGGTCCACTAAGGAGTAGTGTGAGTGATAAAAATTTAATCACCCCCGGAAATTAGACAGGTAGGGCGTGTCTGTCCTCCAAACTTTAACAAATTAGTTAAAACTTAGGTGTTGAAAAGTCGAGGAACGTTTGAGACAGTCCCTGTTCACATCACTAAAGAAGAAAAGTGAACAAATAAGTAAAAGGCAAAGAACTAACTATTTTACTACATAAAAATTACTAATTTAAATTAAATACAAATAAATAAAAATATGATACCACTGGTTATTTAAGATGACTTCCTTTATGCATATTCAACTGATACATTTTGAACAAAGGAAATAATTCTTGCGGCTAATTCTAATCCAATTCCAAAGATATGATGCATCTTCTAATATTTTAAGATTAAAATTTTGATTTATTTTTATATTTGGAAAATTTTCAATCAAAATATTTTATATGACGTGATGCATTCATCCAATATATCTTACCACTATCTCTATCATAAGAAAACTACATTAAAATGAATAAAAAATAACTTTTACTCTCTTTCACTCCTGCTCCTCACATGGCTGTTTCAATATTCTGGCGGGAGCCTCTTTATCCATTTCTCTCGTTAGCTTCAATGGTGTAATTTTTTCATTATAATTTACTTAGAAAATTAATGGTCAGCAAAGGCATTTCTACTAGAGAGGATGTTAATGGTGGTTTTAAACAAAAGTGGCGAAAGAAGAAGTGAATATAAATTGGTTCTCAACCACTCTAATTCATCGAGTTGTGGAGGCATAAACTACACCCAGCAATATCGTCTAAGCTAAGAGTTTGTTTGCATTTTCATCATATCATTGCTTGCACAATGGTTCATACATTCGGAGACATGCGAATCGTGGCCCAACTATTGCTTCTCTCTATTTATCCACATCAAATATACATATTTCGGAATAGTATAGTTATATAGATACGTATACAGTCAGATGTATACAAATAGCTGTTATTTTTTCCATACAAACTTATAGTTAGAATTAAAGTTTATCTCCAATAAATTGTCGCAAAGATTCTTGACAGATTCTGTATTGTTATTGAATAAACGACAAAATTGAACTTGTGGAAAAGGGCGTCATTATTCCTATGGTTGTTTGCCTCATCTTCCCTGAATGAGAAATAAAAAGAAACAGAGTGAAGGCATAAGACGGCTGGGTAGTGAATTTCAACAGGCTCGAAGAAATTCGACCGAATGACCATCTCTAGGTCATCAGCTCCTCAAATCATATGGAAGTGTAGGATATATGAAACAGCAAAAATTATGGTAAGAAGAGGATGGAAGCCAAAATTTGTACCCGAGTCACTTTGGATTGTATTTTTTAATTACTTTTTAATGACTAGAGAATATTTATTATAGCAATGAAATTAAACAAATATTAATATAATGAATAAATGAAATTGAAAATGTTAATAGATTAAAAATCTTACATCAATGACGTGAGTCTAGCCTTATGTCCAAAATATGTTATAGAAAAACTATATCAGATCCCTTATTAGATAGGTAAGACTGTCACCATCGTAATTTTGGGAAGAAGGGTTTATTAGGCTATATTAATCAAAACAACAATAAATATCGATATTAATATACACAAACAAACCAAGAAATCACAAAAGAAAGTAACCAAGCACAAGACAAAGACATGCTTCGGGTTCAGCGGGATGTCCACCTACTCTTGGTGCCGGAGTACCCACCCAAACTCCCAAGCTGATAAGTAAATGGTGAAGGTCAGCCTCCTCCATAAAGTCGTAAAGGCCGCATATCTGACTACACGAACATATTTCGAGTATGAGAGACAATCGTGGGTGACCCCGCTCGTCCCGGTATCAGAACAGGCAACGTGTGTGAAGGTCCCCAGGAAGGGACACTCAACAAGATATGCCGAAGAATCTGGGGCACAACGCAGTCGTTGCAGTAAGATGCATAGGAGCGCTACATCAAATGACTCTGCGTTCCTCGAGTGTTTGCAATTCAATGATAACAGAAGCGGCTTGAAGCCTAGGAGGGGTACGTCCAACGAAACAGTCTTGGTGCAAGAGCAAGCAATTTTAGGTTTCTCTGTGTCGTTTCCCATCTTTTTTTTCATGCATATCGGAGAGCTGACCTGAACCCTGTCGTATAGCCAGTGTAAGGAAGAGCAAAACGCTAGTCTGATCGCCCACTCCTCGAGGACATTTGCTGCCTTTATCTGGGTGCTTATTCCTCGTGCTCGGAATTAACGATCTGGTAGAAATTTAGATATGAAAATAGTGAGGCAAAAACTATCCCTCTTCATGTGAAGTTTCTCCATGTTACCGCTTCGCGATCCAGTATAATCAATGGCCTTTCGAGATCCCAAAACACCATGGCGTTATGCTTCCAATGAAGAAAGGACTCGCAGATAGCATTTTACAGCCATAAGAGAGCCTCAAAAGTGGATTAGAACTTGCGAAAGCCATCTGCTGTCCAGAAAATAGGCTAATCTAACTCAATTTTTCCAGTAACTTGCAGGCGAGTGAAGTTTAAGAAATTGGAAGGAAACCAGTTTGAGTATATTTTTCTCTCCGGTTTGCGATAAGCGAGCACAGTTTATGTTCACCAAGAGTCATGGAGGATAATTTCTTTCTTCTTCTAGTATGGTCAACAAATCTAACAAAATTCAGTTCCCCGCTCACCAACATTTGGAAGCATACCATACAAGACATCTTCCGGCCCAATTTTTGGTGGGAAAGTTATTTTTGAATCAAGCAAGAGCAGAGAAAACTTCAAGCAAGAGCAGAGAAAACTTATCGTAAACATGAAATTTAAAGATTCTCTGCTTCGAAGAAACATGCCTAGTTAGAGTGCTCTCCCTGCTGTACAAAAAATAAGCACACAAAATGTTTACCAGGAGTCTGGGAGGATACTCTCTTTCCATATTCTACCTATTCAACAAATCGGAGAAAAAATTTAGTCACTCGCTCACCAAAGTGTCGAAGCATACTATACAGAACACGGTTTGGAACAAGGGCGGGGGGTGATATTTGTGCAACTCAGCTAAAGCCTGACCAAAGATTCTCGCTTTTAGATTCTCGCATTCATTGCAAGTCGTTATGTTAGTTAATGTCACCAGTCGGCGGCATAAAATAACATTAAGACTTGCAATGAATGATTGTGGAAACGCATCTGAGCTAAACATGGTCGTAAAAGACTCAAATATGGACGCTAGGTACCAAATCCTTTAGATTCACTTTCAGAAAATGATATTTGAATGGTAAAATGGACACTTCCATGAAGGACGTCAATCACCTTCCACCTAAAATCACGCTGTGGCATTTAAAGATTAAGTGAGCACAATTACAGATTCCGAAAATAAAAAGAAATGTTTTTCGGACAGTGATGTCTAAACTCATGCACATTGATGACATCCATCGTCACTTCTAAAACTTGGCAAAGAACTGAGCCTTTGCTAAAGGGGGGCAGGACATGGTGGAAGTTATGTGCGTCGAAGTCGGCTGAGGTTAGAATGTAGGCAGAAATAAAACTATATCTTCTGATAGATGTAAATCGTCCATCAATATTTCCGGCCACCATTACCTGGTGATGGAGTATCAAAAGCTTTATACTCCAAAAGGGTGGGCAGGAAGCATGCACCCAGCTATTCTATTTAAGTATATGCATTCCTGCTCCGCTATCGCAATATGCGGGACCCCTCTTCGAGGTAAAGACGCTCAGGGTAATTGCTGTAAAATCATGAAGTCAGAACAGAATGAGTTGCTTCCGAGGTCTTCCTGAGAAGCTCTGGCAGTGTTGGCAATCAAAGGTTCCTGTTTTAGCGGTACCCGTGTCTCTAAGTCGCCCCATACAGTATTGAGCAGGGAAAAAAGAGCACAGACTCACTTATTGATGTCTTTCTTTCGCCGGAGAGTCTTAGAAACCCCGAAAGATAGTGTCTCATCCAGCTTCGGGGGTTTTGACTAAATTGCTCGGCAGAGTCGTGCAACCAGTTTTCCTTAGGGGAAATGGTTTTAAACGGGTCAAGGCCTGAACTCTTGGAGGTATCAGCTCTAACAGGGAAGCTCCAGGGCATGTATAACTCGTACAACCGTTCCAAATTTGTGGTAACTCGTATTCCTGGATGGGCCATGACCTAAGGGTGTCTTTTCTTTTTTAAATGGGAGGCGAGGGAAGCTCCAGGTTGCACAGGCTGCAACATTCCAAGCTGTTTTTTTTCTGTGTGGGAGATAAATGAGAAAATAAATTTCCTATTTGATTTAGATATTTTATAAAAGAGACAAGATTAAGCGTGTAGAATACCCAAAGCCAAAAGAAATGTGATTCCGAGAGTTTTGGACATTCTTAAAAGAAAGATTTCTTCTCCTCACATTTTTCTTTAGTTCAAAGGTTGGTTAAATGCAAGCAAATTTGCTTTGAATTGCATTTTGTCTTTTGCTGTGGGTAAGAGGACGTTAAATCTGGAATAGTTTTTCATCAGTTTTATTTTCCTATTGGTTTATGCCGATTAAAAACGCAATTTTGCTTGGATAAACAAGAATTTTTTCTGCAGGCTATCTATCTACAAAATAAGGACGAGTTCGAAAGTGGCATTAAGCAAAAGCAGGCTTAAAATATTTAATGCAGCGTAGTAAAGTAAAATGTATGAAAAAGTTACACTTATCAGAGTCATTCAACATGTCGGCTGAAAATGTTGTCAAAAGGACGATCATAAAGAACAGTTTCTTTATTGCTATCAATTCTCTCGTACGCTGAAGCTTTGGCATCGCATCGAATGCCGATAAGATGAGTACAAGTTTACCTATCCATTAAAGTGATTTTGATCGGGTCCATAATAAGATAAAGGTGACGACCAAAGGGAGTATTGAAGTACCCTTTATTGGCGCAATAACTTGTGCTGAGGAATATTATGTAAGGTCTGATTATAAATTGAACACTCATCAACAAAACATCATTTAAAAGATTAATTATCAGCTTTTTCGTCAGATGTTGCGATCACATATTAAACGGAAGTAATATCAAAAGATACTTAAAATAAACTTTGCCCACAAAAAACACTATTCAAATTACACTAGCAAAAAGGTTTAATTAACTAACTGATTAAGTGTTCGAATCCATATAAAAAATATGAAAGAAAGTAATTTACATATAATTGGCAACTCTCATATATTACAACAAGATCATATAATATATAATAAAAAGCTGGCAAAAACCTATTTAAAACAAATCATTATACAAATGAAACAAAATAACTATAGTTAGGCACCAATGAATCCCAGGTAACAAGTTTTAAATTTTGCGGAGGAAATCCCACCAGTAGAGGTGGAAAATATTTCTTGCCCTTAAGAGAATGAAAATTCTAAAGCAGCTGGCTTAGCAATTTACCATTAAAACTGAAAGAGACGTGCTTTGGCCTAAACCTTGATCAATTTACAAAAAGTTTAAAGTGGCATAAGGTGTCAGTAACACTTTCGAATTGTAGAATTTAATAAAAGTTTTAAGGGATAATTTGAAGACAATAGCCCACCGACTGTATGCCAGAGCCTCGAATTGCCATTAAGCAAACCAAAGAGCAGTATGGTATCAGTCAACTTTGAGCTGACCGTTACCCAAGCACGGAGTAGAATCTTTAAACACCCTTGACATGAGGATTATACAAGATGCTGCAATCTGGCATGTATCTTGAATCTAAATCCTCGGATGTTATAATGTTTGTCCACCCTATCTTTCATTTTCCTTCAATTTAATTAAATATATTTAATTATATTTAATATATTAATATATTAATTAAATATAGCCTAGAGATATTTGAAAACAATGACCCATACTGGAAATAAATTATGGAAATGTCTAAGGAGGAAAAAGCCCCGATTATTAAATTATCTACATCGCCCTTTATTAGAGCTCGAAATACACACATGGAGCTGATTAGTGTCAAACAAGGTTCCAAAAGTATTGTGCAAGGGTGTTAAGATAACTTTTGCCGTACTTAAGATATTAAATATTTCTAAATAACCCAAAGTTTAGGCTGTTTAAAATAATTAGCCAAATAATCATCGCCTGTATAATTTTCTTCACGTTTGTACAATGTACATACCCCCACTATTTATTTCTCTTTGATATTTTATTACACAACACACTCCAGTCAATTTCTCCCTTTTGGTAGCCTTTTAACCTCCCAAACACAGCATTTTCCACTAATGTTATTTTCCTCTTTTTCCAAATTCACATTCTGATGCTAACTTATTGAGGAGGATCCTGCAAAACTGCTTCTTTCCGAGTTTCTAAATGTTTTAATGATCTTTTCAAACTTTCGGAACATTCGGACTTCATTTTTCGAATCCTAATTACTACTAATGGTCATTCGATCTGACGCATTTTCTAATTCTAATTTCGATCAAATTATCTCCATTAAATGATTGGTTGAATTGTAGCAAAATATTACTCTTTTTTTTTTGTTAGTTGTGGGAAAATTGGAGATAATTAACTTGAGTAAAATAAACGGGTTTCGACAGAGAAAGTGGTTTATAAGGTGAATATTAGGTGTACATGAATGGGTACGGTAAGGGGGCTCTCTTGGGCCCTTATATCAACGGATGATCCTTGACTGGACGAGAAGCTACAGCGCAGGACACTCGATCGCTATAAAGGGCCATCGCTGTCGGTGTAGAAATAATGATGACTGCGCTTGCCGCTTGGATTTCTCTATTACATACTCGTTGTGCCGTAAAGTCGAATTTTTTTAATTTGTTCTGAATTTTCCGAATGAGGTGTTTTGTTTTTGCAAATCGCATTTCTGTGTGTGACCAGAATTATTATCCGTGGTGATACGTTCGAAAGTGATTATTTTCTCCTTGACTGGCGTCATTGAAGTCTAGTTGAGGAAAAGGAAGTGAGCACTTCTTCATTCCCTCAAGGTAAAGTGCTTGTATGGTTCATTGGACAGTTTATTTCACCCTTCCCACATAATTTTTCCATTTTCATAACGGATCCCTAAACACACACCCACACACACAAATACATACGCCCATAAACTCGGTCCTCCCGATTCCCTTCGTAATTACACCCTTTAGTGATATGAAGGAGTGATGAAGGAGACCAGGCGCATAGCCTTGAGAACCTTACCTGACCGGCCATAACCGGACAAGTGTAATGTTTTCGAAAAAATCTACGCTGAGCTAAATATTGCTCTCGTACGCCTCATCGACATCCCCAATGGATACTCGGCTATTTGTGCAAGGGAGGTGAACACTGAAGTCCTCACTTCCCCGCGTGCCATGGAAGACCTACTCAAAATTAACCTCAAGCTACAAACAACACCACGAATACGCTTCCATAGGAGCATTATCTGCCGTAGTCTTGACCCCCTTGGTTGAAGAACACTCTACAGACGAGATAATGGAGGAGATTCTTCGGAGTCACTCGTAGGCAAAGGTAGACGAAGTGGTAAAATTCAAAAGCTACACCCACGTTTTTAAAGTAGTCTTCACAGAAACAACTATGGCGATCAAAGCAAAAGAAATTGACCTCCTCCTTTTAAACGTCCGTGTCTGCCCCTAGCAGATTGAATGGGAGGAATTCGTTTACCTGCAAATGTGCTTCCGGTGCTACAGGTACAATGAGCACACCGCTGCCACTTGCCCTAACTCTGACATTGTAGTCTGCTCTGTGTGCACCCAACAAGGCCATTCCTGGCGTGATTGAAACAGTACAATCCATAAATTCCTTAATTGTGGTGACCCACATAAGACTATGGCTACGGTGTGTCCCGTCAAAAAGGAACAAATCAAAGCAGCAAAAGAAAAGAACACAAAAGAAGAAGAGAGGAAAATTAACACCCCCTTCGTGAAGGTTGCCAAGGCAGCGGTCGCCAAAAGTAGTGTGGCCCCACAGCCTACTATACTGCAAATCGGGAACCAAAAATCAATCAAAATAATGTGTTGCATTAACTATGCACACAATGCCAACCTAACCTGGCCTGCTACCTTTGCGAAGGTTTTGAATACCATCCTCGTAAACAACGGCATGGAAGAAATGTGGTTTCCTCCAAACCCTCCGTCGAATGTATTCCTTAGAGTAAATCTCCAAACACAGAACAAGAAGAGCGGTCAAAAAGCCCAGAGTTCGAGTACTGCCCTTGAACGGGATCCTCGATTCCAGACTATGGCTGCCCAGTAGGATGCTCCAAACAAAGAGACGGACAAACACACAACAGAAAAACTCAAACAGTTTCACGAGTCGAGCGGGAGGAAGCCCAGGCTGTAAGGCCCAAGAAGGTGGAGCATACGCCTTGCCCTCAAACGGCCTCACAGTCTCGTCAAAAAAGTAGGTCCTAGTCATCGAAAACTCGGGAACCCAGGTACATGTACTACTCTAGGATGATTAAACTCAGGGTATATGCTGACGAAGGAAACCAGTTTCCGGACGAGGCGGGCCCAGATGATATTTTTGATGGTCTAAGGGCCGGACAGTACAAATGGGACTACACGACCGACATACCAGAAGATTAAGTTCAACAGGCTCTTTTCCGAAGACTCATCAAATTCTCAACAGACACTTACATTGTTCTCTCGGACTCCGAGTATCGAAAAAAAAGATCCGGTAAGGGGAGAACCCCACCAGTTTTCCCCTCGGAGCTAAATTTGAGAGAGAATAAAACACGCACCTACCAAATACAACTACGCTACAGTGCAAGCGTAGTATCTAAGGCCAGCTGTAAAGCGAAGGAAATTTTAATGAAACATGACACCAACCCATCTTGACATAACAAACCCCAAACTAACAACTCGAGTTACGACCAAAAATCTTAAATTTGACTTACCGTAGTGACGGGCTCACGCCCAACCACTACTAAGGCTTGAATGCCAACCAACTTTGACATAAAAAACATTTATACAATGCTAGTGATACCCTATGACCAGAGATCTTAACAACTAACTTACTATGCTACTATATACGCTATACCTATCTTTTGCTGGAGATACCCTTCCACCAGGGAACAAAAATCTTTCAAACTCATACTAAACTTCTTTTTACTATAATTTTTAGAAACCCTTTCACCATTCAACCCCTTCACTTTTCTCCTATTAATCTATATTTTTCTTTCTTCTTAATATGTCCAATGTCCACTAGAAATAATGATGGGGAGCTTTGTGCTTGGGGCAAAAGAGGTGAGGCGGGAATGGATAGTTTTATCAGTGGCATTGATGTGCGGCAACAACACTGTGGGAAAGCGATTGAAGATGATGATGAATAAAGGATGCAATCCGACGGGATTAATCTCAATTTATATACTCCCTTTCAATGGCATCAAGGGCTGTTGATCTAAGCAAGGGCTCCGTTATTAGAACGAGGTGCCACATTTTCTTAATGTGTTCTCCTAACCGCAGAACTTTAGCGTTGGGAGAGCCCTGTCTGATTGATCGGTTCTCTTGACCACACCATTGTTTTTGTGAAAAACTGGCGCCTTATAAAGTTCTACTTATTTAAGAACTTTCTTTGTTTTGAAAACCCCGATAACAACAATTTGTAACAAATCTGTCATATTAATGGGTTTCTCTTTCGTGGCGCAAAATTTATTCTTGACAGATCCAAGTCTTTTTGATGGTTTCTCTCGACTCTAGATGTGCATCATATTTAGAACTTCGCATTACTAATTGGTTCTATTGACGCCAGGAGTTTAGTTTGAGAACCCCTAGTTCTTATTGGGTATCCTCAATACGAACAATAGATTTGTTAAAACCCCGCCTTCTTATGTTCACCTTTTCATCCAAGAACTTCAGTATTGTGAGAAATGCGTGTTCTTAGTGTTTGGATCAGAACTTTAGTTATGTGAAAAGCCCGTTTGCTTGATAGGGTCTCTTGAACACAACACTCTTTTTTTAGTGAGAACTCAGTCTATTAAATGGTTTTATTTAGTATAGAATTCCTTATCAATGACAACTTATTTCCGGACTAGTAGATATCTCCTTCTGTATTTAATATTTTTTTTATCCCTCATTTAACTAAGATAAAATATGTGCGATAATCCTGGATCTAAATGTTGCCCTGCAAGAGAAAAATTTACTCACTTATTTTACATTTATCAGCTTCGCGTTACTTTTCTATGAGTCCTTCATTTACTTTTTTGTCTCAAATATTTCATTGCTTGGCATTTGTTTTAACACCGCAGCAATTCGAGGGTAATTACTGTTATAACAAAGTAATCTGAATGTCTTGTCTGTAGCATCAGAAAAAGACGAAACTTCACTTAACTACTAGTTGTTAAATAAGAGGCATCACTTATCGTAGACGAAAAACAAAAATATATTGTTAATGAAGTGGAGAGAAACGCCATTGTCAAAAGAAAGACCAGAAATTTTATCAAAATGTCTTATAAGTAATTATTTGACCGGATGAAGAAGTGAATACGAAAATGAAAACCAAAAATCTAATAAACAAATGCTTACAGGAGAGGAATATTTATTTATTCATGACATCATGAGTTGAATGCCTTTTGCATATTCTTAAAGCAGCATGAGTTTAAATATATCGAGTGAACAAATTTTATTAAAATACATATGTGAGCTCAACAATGAAATGGAAAAGAAAAATCCATCTGAAAACCAGGTTTTATCTATTAGCGAACATACAAAAACTCTGAGTAACGGGTGTAGTATTTTAAGTAGTTCAAAAGGATGGACACACAGATGCCAAGGTTTTACTGTGAATAAATTGAAATGTATCCCTTTCTTAGTACGATTTATTTCTACTTTTAGTCAATAATTTTGTTGCTTGAAGCTGGATGCGTTCCAATAGTACAATATACTTTAGAGAACAATTCTATCGTATGCTCGAAATTTAGTCTTACAATCGTTGCATATAAGAGAAGAATAATATATCTCAATTTAAATGAAAATAACTAGCTGTGTCCAGGAAATATATTAGCTTTTTCTGAGCTACATTTCATTGTTTCCAAAATAATTATAGATCATTCGAGATTAAGATGCCAGAATCCGATTTTTGTGTTGGCAAATTTTAAAATTTTTCCATCCATACTATAAACTTCTCCGAGATTAACATGACCTATATATTTTATCCTTCACTCTTAACGTTGAATTGTATCTGCCATCTTTGAGCTAATTTTATAACCCTATCTTTTTTTAATCTTAACGGCCACTATAGAATTGTGTTTTAGAGCCAAGTTTAATTTCATCAGCAAATTTTGCACAAACAAAACGTGTCAAGGTAGTTTATATATTTTGAAAAAGCAACGGAAAAGATTTTTGTTGTAACACGGCGATTTGAAATTTTTCATTTAAGTAATATAAAAACTACTTCCATTTTCGATTATTTCAATATTTGATAGGGTAGTTCAGAAGGTGGAATCGATCCACCACATTGGTCTCCGGTTGGCTACACGTGCCTTCCACATGTCCTGTATAGAGTGCCTCTTTGTGAATACAAGTGAGTGCTACTCGTTTTACGTCTTAGGCAGAAAGTGATGCGCTTGTACGCACGGTTTCAGAGTATTCTACAGTTGCCAATCATATTCTGAGCTACTTGGATTTATGGTTAGGAAACGCGTTAGAGAGTTGAACGTAATTCTTGAGACTTTGACACCAATTGTCCTCACACAACGCCATCCTAGAGGATACCACATATGTTAGCTGGTTGCCCGAACTAAACAAACAAAGCTTTCACAGCAACAGGAGTATTTCTTCAATAGTTCATAAAACATAAATCGTGTTACACAGGACCCTCATATGTGTACACAGATCGTTCAATTTCTAAGTGGTGTTGGCTTTCATGGAGTTCTCCCCATCCCTCCCCTTCCTTGCATTGAGTCCTTCTTCAGCGCCGAGCTGGTTGCAAATGCACAACTCGGTACGGGAAAATACACGGCGTACCAAAGATACCGGAATCAGGTTTCTTAGTCATACCAACCCATTTATCGAGCTAAGTGCCATTGGGATTTGTCACCTTCGTATTTCCTGGCTAAGTGAGTCTTGTGCTAGGTCGGTTTCTCCTCCCTTAAATGTAGTTTAATCAAATTTTGGATGGTTTGGGCCTCCACTAGTTTATTTCAACTAATTTTAATTTGTTGATGGTTTCCTTGAGTAGCGAATAAAGGCAGCTTCCTTCTAGTGCCATTTTTGTTTTTCTCTTCTGGTTTATTTATTTAATTATCTTTTCAATGTTGTTTTTGTATGCAATACACTTGTCAAAATCTTTAAAAGGAAAAATGGAGCTGCGAGGGTGTGCCATTAGCCCAGTTTCAGGTTGGAGGCACTTTAACCCTGCTACAGCAGGCACCATGTTGCCTGCATGATTTGTAATGTTGCTGAAATATATTTTTTCAGTATCCGTATCAGATTAGACTGGGTGTCTTTATTATACTTTAGAATAAATATACAGCACTTAGGATATCACCAGACTTAATCAAGTAATAATCTAACAAATGGTTAAAAGCCTAAACCAGCAACGTGTATTTAAATTTCTGCTTCTGACTCTTCATCGGATCGATTTCTTTATTTAAGAACCTCACGGCGAATCTGACATCCAAATGATGGCATTGATCGATCTTTCAGGATCTCTTAATGGGGCGCCCTTTGAATTATGAGGCCCTGAGGTGTGTTTTTCCCAAATGGGTTCGGGGCATTTGAAGAATGGAGTACCCAAATGACCCAAATGGGCATACTTGTGCCTCCTATTATTCAAATTGGTCAATTGGAACAGCTATTATTCAAAAGCTCTAAGGTTTGACGAGGGAGATCTGTCCCCATTGTGGATAGTGCAAAGGTCGTGGAGAGTTGCGTGCCCTCCGAGAGACAAAGCGCCGAATATGGTTTCCAATTTACATTAATCGCGCTCTAACCTTCCACACATTCTCACTTTCCCTAACCTAACCTTTTACAAAAAACTCAATTTACATTAATCGCGCTCTATAACTTTCACATATTATCACTTCCCCCAACTTGACCATTTAAAAAAGAAACGCCCCTTACAATCTTTCGGGTAGAGATGCCCTCGTTGCTTCTAGATTTATTATTTTTAAGTCGATAAATAAAATGGAAAAAGATTTTAACTACTCTATTTATTCTCCGTTTCAGACTCATCGAGATTTGTACCTTTCATTCATTTTCACTCACCCTAACTTCACCAATTTCCTCGAAAAATCAAGGTAAAATATTACAGGAAAACAAAATAGAACAAAATGTTTCAGGTAAATTAAAGGCTGAAGACAACAAAGTATTTCATTGTTCCATCAATTCCGATGCAAAATCTAACTTCGTATGTTCAACGTTGTCAAATATATCCATAAAGTACCAAAACTTTAAGAACATACATGGTAGTGGAATATAAATAGCACTAATGACTAATATATATTTTTGTATTACATTTATGAAAAAATACAGTTGAAACTAACGAGGGCATCTACACCATAAAACGAAAAAGTAGGTCAAAATTAGCTTAGTTAGGGGAACTAAGAAATGAGAGTTATGTATTCTGTGTAGAATAGTTTGAGCTCTTTAGTGGTCATAATAAGGCGCAACTTTTCTAATCCTAGCTTGTTTTTAAATACGGATAAGTACCCTACAGGATGATTAGTTCACGGATCTAACAAAGGTCAGACAGTCAAAATGTTGGGGCACTTGTGCCCGACCTATTACTAGACACGCGCCCATGTGGAAAATTAATATTTTACTAAAGAATCTTTAATGTTGTTATAATGAGAATTTCATATCATTTTTACCTTACAACCACCATGCAATATTAGGCCTTGAAGAAGCTCATTATGTAAATTACGTTCCACTGCATCGCGGAATGAGCAAAAAATACCACGTAATTTCGCCTGCGTAAATTGTATTTCAGAATATCCACGCTTTAGTTCTTAGGTTGAAAGCCATATTGGCTCCCTCAAAGCACTCCTGCCCCAACGGTGTCGTACTCTCTCCTCAAAAGCGTCATTGTCTCCAAATGAGCTCAACTGATTCTTACAACTCTCCACTGACACCATAAATGTTCAAATAGCTTCTGCAAAGGTTATTATTGCCAGATAATTTATTTTTCTTTAATAAAAGCCCCCACTCCTGGCTTCATAAAGTTGCATTCGCTTTCTTAATTTCAAAGTTACGGAAAAGATTCCTATTAGCTTCTAAAAATCTCTACTGGCCCCTTAAATGTTTTATTGTATCCTATCACAGTAATGACATCAAGTTTAAGTCGAAATCCGATCTTTGGATCGCTGTATCATATGTCCACCAACTCTATCTTCTAACTATATTTAAAAATCGCGTAAAATCATTCAAAATCATGCAAAATCACTTCAAAATATAAGCTCACAGCACCATTTTCATGACTGGTGGGTACTAGAAGTACCTATATGAAGAACATAGATGTACCAATGTTGCGTATTAGAAGTACCTGAATAAATGTTAGAGATTCTAGAAGGACCTGTATAACGATGTTGGGTAAAGAGAAGGCCCTGTCTGAGTGTTTGGTAATATAGGGATCTATATAAATGGTGGGTGCTAGAAGGCTCTGTATAACTCTTAGAGAGACGAAAAGGACATGAATGCTTCTTTGGTAGAAGGAGGCGCTGTATGACTGATGGGTGCTAGAATTCCAGGCCTAACTGTCGTAAGTGCGAGAAGGGCCTTAATGAGTGTTCTTTAAACCAAGAACTTTTATGACTGGTGGGTACTAGAAGGCCCATAAAACTGTTGTGGAGACGAAAAGGACCTGCACGATTGTAGGGTAGTAGAAGGAACTGTATGACTGTTAGAGAATAGAGGTATCTGTATGCGTAATGGGTAATAAAAGACCCTGTACAACTATTGATGGTATGAGAGGCCCAATATGAGTATTGGATAATAGAGGGAACTGTATAAATGGTGTGACTATAAGAACCTAACGGAAAAAAGGTTCCAAATCCTCACCTCAAGCTCGCCGACAGCAAGGTTAATTAATTGCCAACCTTATCAAATAAAACCAGCGATGTGGCTTCTGGTTTAAATGCATCGATAAAAGAAAAGGATTCTGGTAGAAATAGAGTACTTTTATCGAAACAAAGATCCCATAGATTCCTATTGGTTATTAAGCAAAACCTCTAAAGGCACTCCCCTTCACTGAGAAAATCGCCCTGAAAATATTGATTACACCTGGTAAGTGCTCTGATGCACGCCTTCACCACCTTGGGTAAAACTGTACATGATGATAGGTCTTAAGCATACCAAGAACTTTAGTTGTACCATCCATCTTTCTCACAATTCTTTTTCCAATAACTTCGGCTATTTCCAAACTCCTATTAAAAAAATTCAGATATATCTGCCGTCGGTGGTTATCGGTGTACCACAATGTGCACAGCCTTGAGAAACGGATGTTGGCATCTTATGAAAGGCCCAAATATATACCCACAATCAGTAACAAAAACATGTTTAATAAATTTAAATACATTTAATGTGTCCACTATTTACTTCGAGTACTGCTTGCAAACTTTAGGATAATTCATGAGAAGGGATCCAAATAATTTGTTATACATCTTTTCTGAAGTAAAGTTATGTACGGTGAGGAAGAATTAGCTGGGAATATCGTAAAGAATAGCATTTTTTTTCAATTCCCTTTTTAACGATCGCACCTTAGTCTTCAATTAAATTCAAATTAAAGAATTTATGTTGGCTGCTAGCAAAAATATCGAATCCAGATTGTATCAAGTGTATCAATATGCCCATTCCCAAGAGGTACCATTCTCTTTAATTACTCATTTCAAAAGCAGGAAATCAAATAATTATTCCAATGTATTGTGGATTCTCGCAAAGCGGTTTTTATTGTTCATCATCTTAAATGTCTTCATATCAAACTGAGATAATTCAGTCATTTTAAGAGTTTGGTCGATGGATAGACCACACATACACAAAATTTATTCTTGTAGTTTTTGCTTCTTATTTTTTGTCTCTATTTTTTCCCATTGATTTTGTTTTTGTTTAGTGTTTGTTGTTGTTTTTTCTGTTTTTTTTTTTGTTTTTTTAACTTAGAATTATGCTATATAAGATATTTACGTAACTTATGCCTTTGTAAACAGTCTCGAGATGGACGCTAAAAACACAAAAACTTACAACTCGTCGCTCATAGCAAGCTGGATAAAATCACCTTCAATCTAGAGACGCAAAAATTAACATTCCGTTTTAGATTGCCATTACTTCTTGGGGACATTAAATTCTTTGGGTTAAAAGAAAAAATAATAATTATACTTTCCTGTGCCACCTTTACTCGTCTCTCCTTAACACAATTTCTAAGACAAGATTCGTATCTTATTTACCATAAAGTTTTTCAGAAATCCATTTTCGATTAATATAAAATCCAGCTGCCTCCATTAGTTCTTTATACGGATTTGCTTTACTTATATCTACTACACGCTCTCTTGACTATCGTCCACAGGAACCCACTGTAAAAAACTTATTAATTACATAAAACAGAAAAGAAATATATATATATGTAAACATGTATAAAAGCTCTAGTAAATTCTGTGCCCCTCCCGAAAAGAAGTTATGCAAAATCCTGTATTTATTTAATAAATAAAATATGTTTTGAATTGAAATATTAATTTATTACTTATTTATTCCTTCATACGAAATAAAAACAAACAAACGAGAGAATATCTCTTGTAGTATTAATTAAAAACGAAATTGGTAAAATTGGGGGTTTGAAAATCTGTTAAGAATAGACAAAGTAGCAATAAGAAGAGATAATAGGGTTAGTTGTTGAGGGAAGAGGCACAATTTCTGTCACTGGTCAACGACTTAGCTAAGTAAAAACACCCTTTCCCACTTTGAGCTAAGTAAAACTATCTCTGCTTTTATAGATTCTTCATAATGCTCAATAAACGCTTAACTTTCTCTTGTTTTTTTCCTTCTCATTTTTTATTAGCTAATTTCATGAACTCACCTTCGGAATTTTCATCGCTCACAGCCGTAAGAGAGATGGTCTTTTTATTTCTCTCTCAAAGGAGACTAAATTTGTTAACTTAATTAAGGCAAATTACAGAATTTTTCAAAACTTCGATAAAGTTAGATCAATGGACCTTATATTCCATAGTTCTCTAATTCGACCATAGATTTTTGACTAAACGAGAGGGTAAGCTGAAAATTCATCAAAGTTTGCCATGACTTTGAGTAATTTTTCTTCAGGGTTAATAAATCTCCAAATACAATTACGGAAGAAGCAAAAAAATCAGCACTAGAGAGATTCCAACTACCTTCATCTTTGGAATGAAAGATGAGTCTTATAAGTTTGAATTCTACAAAAATATCAACGTTTCTTCTAAACTTTTTACGCAGAGGATCAATAATTTCATTGCGAAGATTGGTTGCCCCATCCAACCAGAGTGCCACATATTGGATCCACATGTTACGATCATTCAACACTTTTTTTAATTCCCCTACTCACCACTTTCTTTATGAATGTCTGTTGGTTTTCTTTTCTGTTTTAAAATATTAATAATAATAAATTTCTGCAATGCAGCTTCTAATTTAAGAAATATATTTATTACGTCGAAATTAAGTCATTTTAATATCAATTTTAGAGAACAATAAACACGCGAATTTTAACTGGTAATTCTTTGTATCTATTGTGACGCTTCGTTAACTAATATTGACTTTTTCACAGTAACAAAAGTGCCACTTTTTTATTTTATTTTATATATGCAAAAATAGAGGTAGTTGGGGAATTTACATAGATAATAGAGGACAATTAGGAAGGGGATTAAAGATTGGTAACCTCGAGTTGTTGGTCTCTACATCGGGAAGTCCAAGCTTAATCTTACACGAAATGCAGTTTATAAAATAAAAATTTGTGTAATATTTATTTGCTTTTACATTAAGATCAGGTTAAAATATTTTATTAGAAGAGATTATGCTTGTTTTATAGTTATATCACCTCAAGACCTGTAAATACCTAGGTGTTTTCTCATTAAGGTATCTTATTCTTCTCGGAATAGTTTCTGCTCACAACAGATGCGATTTGACGAGGCATATACTGGTTATAAGTTTCTAGTTGTAGGAGACATCAATGATCAGCCACTCTTTCATCAAAGACATGCGATTCGGCCAAATTGAGTGCAGGACGTTCCTGACGTTTAACACGTGTTTTGACGTAGTTCTTTAGATTTTCGATGGGGTTTATATCCAGTGATATTTTGGGCTAATCCATATGTCTGCTTGCTTCTGAATCTTCATCATGCCATTCAGTCACAGTTCTATACAGTTGTACGCCAGAGTAGTAATCCTGGAAGACAGAGATTGTAATTTTACGTTCCATGTTAAGATGGTAGGTAAACGGCAAAGCCTTTCGTTTATCAGCTCGATGTAAGACTGGCTCAAATTGTTTTCTCACCTCATCAAAAGGAGTCATTTCCACATACTTAAACACTGCAGTACATCACACAGCCACCTCCAGCTTAAACCTAACCCTGCATTCAGTATTCTTTGAAAGCCTCATGAGGTCTACGATAAACACTACGCCAGGCATGATTCGCACACAGGCACAAAAGTGATTCGTCTGATCAGATAACGCGTTTCCATTCCTCCGCACTTCGCTCACTGTAGCCGGGTAACTTTATTGGCAAAAGCAATCAAAGGCTTCTTGCTATTCACTCTGTTCAATATTTTCATGCTATGAAGATCCGGGCGGAGTTTTCTTTTAGTAATCAGTTGCTGAAAGACCGGCACTAATGTCCTATAGCTAGCAACAACCCTCTAAACAAAATTTCTGGAAACTCACTACTTTATTTTTTACATTTGCTTCATCGGAACTTCTTTTTTCTACTAAACCTCTTTAAAATCGACTTCATAAAAAAGAAACAAAACATCATATCTTATTTCTAATTTTCGATCGATAATTCTGTTCATTTCTCCAAACTTTCGAGATAATGGGAGTTTTTGAAGAAATGTCTTCAAGATTTTGAGATTTGCTTTGGAATGAAATTCAATCATTAAATAAGAAGATAAATACTCAAATATTAGCAGATGTTACTCTCAATTTAAAAGAGGTAAGAGTGTCCGTCTAGTAATTATTTATGAAGATAACATCACTCAAATCTCGTGAAACCATATAACATACGATTACCCGAAGAAAAAAATAAAATGAGATTACAATCTTTACATCCAAGAACTCCTAGATAATTAATCTAGGCGAAAGCGCGAGAAATTACTTTTTTTTCTATAGGTAATTCTTATTTGCTTAATTTACTCATCGCTACTAATGTCAATTGAAAATATTTCGAGAAAAAGATACTCTTTTTATTAAAGTTTTTATTACCAATTTAATTATTAGTATTATAAATGTCAAAAGTAACTGTAGTAGCAGAAATCGTTGCTGCTTGGAGAAAATGCAATTTCTTGCGCCTTTTGCTTAAATTATCCAGTCGTTTCATGAAGAAAGCGCTTGAACTCGCATTTTTCCTTTTCCTTCGGGTAATCATATGTTACATAGTGCCATGTAATTCATAGTTATAAGGGTTGTACTACTTGATAGTGTTGTAGATGTAAACACAGTTGCAGTATCTGTAGTAATATTGCAATTGCAATTGTTGATGTTTATCACTTAGAAACATTCTTAAGCTATAAATTTACTCCACATTTTTGCGTTATTATTCTTTTTACCTCCTAAATGAAATCTACCTTCACCTTAATCTATTTTTCATTCTGATTTCCTCTTTTAAGCTTTCGATTTTGGAAAGGATTTTTTTTTATAGGATTGATTTTCAGTACACAAAATATAACTGGGCGAAAGCGTTATTCTCTATTTGACAATAATTTCTGACATTACTTCGAAAAGGCAAAATTGTAATGTTTTTTCACATTTTAAACCAACGTTATCATGATTTTCCCTTTCCCTGAAGGAGTCACCGATTTTTTTCCCAATTCACGCGCGCGTCTGGAGCCACCTCACCAGGCGCCTATATAACCCTTCGACTGAGTTTAGAGAGCAGCACTGTTAGACTTTCACCTACTGCAGCGAACGAGCTAAAGGACGCTCCCCCCACCCACCCCACCCCCTCAGCGGCGTTTCGATTCGAGTCGAAGGCTAAATCGATCCGTGAACTCTGCCATAGTCAATCGGCAAGTATTCCCATCCGTGAACTCTGCCATAGTCAATCAGCAAGCTTCGACATCGGTGAACTCTGCCATAGTCGATCGGCAAGTCCTTGACAAGGATTTCCAACTCCGAAGGCTTGACAAGTGCTCCCTCGTCTGAAGCAAGAAGTAAACCGACTTCTTACGTCGCATTTATCGTACCGTAACTGGCATCTTTTCGGCAACGGGCACGTAAGGTAATCGTAACCATTTCCACCTTTAGAGTGATCTTGAATCTGGCTAACCCAATTGCTCCATTATTTGTGTCAACGCCCCAGTTTAAAATCCCCCTTTAAATCACCAAACTGAATCTGACGCCTTCAATCACTTTATTAACCGACCTGTATCTCGTGTGGACCTTTAACCCCGTCGGGCGACCATTCCTCTTAAACACAATTTTTGTGTAAATATCATTTTGTTGTTAGTAGAGATATATTTTCGTCATTGTATTTCTTTTTCAACTTCAGCGCGTACCAGCTACCTGTTAATCTTTGACCAACTTGCACTTTAAAATATTTGTTTTAATTGGACCCCGCAAAGTTAATAATAAACCATCCCCACTGGATTCATAACAATTTGCCCTTTCACAAACGGTCTCCAACCAACTTCGGCCTCAAGCACCACAAAATTAATCGATGATTAAGCTTTGCACTCTTTACACAAATTATTATAATTCGAATGAACTATTAAATACTATTAAATACTAGCCTATTAATTAGTAAGCTTAATATATTTAGACTATGGATTTAAAACAAATTGCGAAATGAAAATATCCCCTGCAAGATCGCAAATGAAAAAGGAAATGTGACTTAAGTTGCAACATCATCATAACTTAACAAATCATTGCCAACAGATATTAACAATTCGTAATAGTTCGAAATGATTGGCCAGGATTTTGTATAGTGTGTTGTCTCCAAGAAATACGATCCAAAGCTAAATATGAAGCGTGTATGCAAATATCAATCATGATAATATGCAAATCCGTAAAATCCGTTGCAATTTCATTTCGACAACTGCTCGCAAGAAACCGCTCTAAAATCTCCTCTCGACTCCACGCTACCATTCTTAGCCTGCAAACAAGAGACAAGACCAAGTCATAAATCTCGTCTCGGCCGCGCTCAAAAACATCGCCTTTCAACTCGCCGTCTGTACACGCTATGATTGACATATGTATCTAATTCCTTCCATCACCTACTAGTATACAGATACAACATGGTAACATCGTGAAACCTCCCGTATGAACCAGCAAAAATTCTAACATTTGAAGTCTCCAATCACTTGCCAACCATACTCCTTGTAATTTGAAGCTTGTAGCAGGAGCTTGCCACTGGTGTATT
The DNA here is from genome assembly GCA_963969495.1 of Ceratothoa steindachneri. NCBI lineage: Eukaryota > Metazoa > Arthropoda > Malacostraca > Isopoda > Cymothoidae > Ceratothoa > Ceratothoa steindachneri. Next base: position 156,176,474 of record OZ018322.1, on the reverse strand, counting down.
CCTCCATGAGAAATAATGAAAGAATCAAGTAAAGGGATAAACGGTTATTTCAATTACAGAGAAGTACAACTTTAATGCTTCTTAACCCTGGAACACAAACGCTCGTTTTTTTGTCACACGAACACAAGCCCCGGGAGAATTTTTCCCGGTTTGGGAAAATTTGAATAAAATACTTTCTTTTAATTAAATGTTAATTACAAAAAATTCAACAAAAATATGACTTATTTTCTTAAGTTTAAGCACCAATAAAATTAATTTAAGCTTTAAAGTAATAATGTTATTGATGTGTAAAAAATAGTGAAAAAAAATGCAAATTTTGCAATATAACTAAACTTAAATATTCCTAAGAAAAAAATACTGGCGCGAAGGACTTTTCCTCTTTTGTGGTGGCAAAGAGATCGTCGAAGCATTACCTGTGTGAGTCCCAGCCCTCTATCAACACTGGAAGCTGAATAGGAGACACGCAAATAAAGGGTTATTTTTGGTAGTCCTCCCCAAATTTTTATTCCGAATTTTACCAAGGCTGCCTCGTCATCTTCGTTAACCACTAGTAGCTGAGGTAGTGATAGAGGCAGCAACAGAAGTAGTGGCAAGGTCAGCAGCAGAGGTAGTGGCAGGGTCAGCAGCAGAGGTAGAGGCAACATGTTCCTTTGGGGTGGAAGTAAAAAACTTTCTTTCCTTCTTCTTGGGCCTACTAGCATACCTCTCCTCTTCATCATCACTTTCATCACCAGGACAAGGAAAATATTCTTCGTCAGCATCACTATCATACAATTCTTCTATTTCCAAATTGTCATTCAAAACATCACTATCAGTATCCATGTCATCTAATCACTAGTATCATCCCCTGACAAGGCTACCGTTTGTTTCATAAGGTCTGTGAGCTGCTCATTAGTCTGGATCATGAGTGGATTTGCCATAATTCTTTATTACTGTTTATAAGAGTTTGGAATAATCACTATATATTGCCTGAAAAGGAAAACCACACACATAAAGTTTCACAAAATAATACAGAAACACAAACATCGGGAGATTTCCACCCGGATGTAATCTCCCTACAACACAAACGTTGGGAGAATTTCTCCCGAACACGCAGAACATTCTGCATGGCGGAATAGTCTGCGGAGAGTTCACGCGCATACACCTACCCTTCACGAGGTCAGACATAGGACTGCAGCTCAGGGTTGCCACAAGGAAATTTAAAAAAGTACCAAAGTTTGGAGCTAAAAGGAATGTCAAGAACCAAATCTAAATTTTACGAGGGATAATACAAGAATTTGTCTTAAATTAGTGCAATAGAACATTTATTTTTTAAATAACGACACTCCCATCATACTTAAGAATAATTTAATTAGACACTCCTAAAATAATAAAATCTGATACTTTAGTACCAGTTGTGGCAAGCCTGCTGCAGCTATTGAGAACTAGAGTGTGGTGCAGCGTTGCCAAGCTATGAAATCACGTGATCACTGCGTGCGGCCGTGAGAATTCCTCCCGGCGTTTGTGTTCGAGGGTTGAGGAGCTGTCAATGAAAGGCTTTCACTCATCTGGAATACATTTAATTCAAATTGCATCAAGCAGACTAGCTACATCATTTCCATATCATAGCCCAGCTCGATAAATATAGAATCTTCAGAAATATTTATGACGTTTCCTTTAGCTTATCACTTGCACGTTTTAATCCAGCAAATCCCACTATCACCTCATGGGAATCAAAAGCTCGCATTTGATAATGACAAGCAAGGACCTCTAACAAAGTCATTGAGGTCTCTTTGATTGGGGAAGTGTGGATTTCTCTCAAAGGCTATGTATCTGACACTGTAGTGGTGGCAACCCCATCCCCGGTCTAACAGTAGGTCGGGGACACTCACACCTATTCCAGGTTCCACACCAGCTCCCTAGACCATCGTAGGAGCAGACCCGCCGCCTCCCGGGGTCTCTCCAAAAGATCCAACGGTAGAGACACTGTAGTCTACATCATCACTGATCTTTTTACTCATGAATGTTGCTTACTTCTGAGGGTGGCTTATTCCTTCCCCGATGGCTAAGTATAGGAAGATCAGCACTATGTGGTGCTGATGTAATAGAGACGGGAAGATCAGGATAGGAAAGAACAGGTATATTTTTGCCGCTTCGACGTTTGTAAGGGTCCCCCATGCAGAAGTACCAGTTACTTGAGTGGTTAGTAAGTTCACTCCAAATACTGAGAATGGCAAACTTCATTGTTCTTATTTTCCTTCTATACCATCCTGTATAATTAAAATAATATACTTTCTTACTCATTTGGCTAACAAAAAAACTTGGGACATTTAATATCTTACTCTTTACAAAAAAAATTTCTTTGCTTTTAAACTTTTCTTGAAGTGTTTCCAAGCATAACTAGGTTCCTAGTGTTTTCATTGGTTCCCAACTCGCATGACATAGTAAATTTTTTAAGCATCATGCATCCTCACAGATGCTACCACATCGAACATTTTTGTTCAGTTTTTGATGATCTGGCCGCATCTATAACAGAATGCATCTTGACAATGATTGAACCTCTTGATGCTATTTCCTTTTTATGTGTTCACTATGGTAGCTAAAGCTGAAAGGATAGCAGATTTGTGAATCCATGAATAAATATTTCTAAAGTAATATGGCAGATTATTCAAGAAAGTTCTAAAAGTTTCCAGTGGGGTGTTCTGGCAAATGCTGAAAAATTCTTTACACTTCATAAAATTATACTCAATTCTAAAAATTTATCATTAAATCTATAATGTTTAGGAAAGATTCCGAAAAAACTTATCTATTATTCAACTACATTCTAATGTTTTTACCTCCAGCAAGCGCCAGGTCAAGACGTTGCTTTTTTTCAAATTACATAGTAAAGTTCAATTGTACCTATTTAGAGCTATGAAATTACTTATATGACCACGGGACATATGGTTATTACCCCTAAAGATTTCAAATCTGTCATCAGATTAGGCTCTTATTGGCGCAATCTAGTTTAGAAGCCTCATTTAGCTATTCACAGGCACTTACTTGTAAGTGATTTGAACCATGGGAAACCATCAATGCAATGACCATTAATCATCTTATCACAAAACGCTGCAGGTCATTGGAGGAACTTTCCCTCTTGTTTTACCTGTGGCGAAGCGCCAGGTCTAGGCGTCGCTTTTTTTCAAAAGGAGTGAAAGTTCACTTTGTACCCATTTAGAGCATGAAATGACCCATGCGACTATGTGACATATGGTTATTTACACTGGAGATTTTAAATCTGGCATCGAATTTGGCGCTGGTTGGCGCAATCTAGTGGCAAAAGACTTATTTTTGCCATTTAGCCATTAAAAGGCACTTGTAATGGATTTGAACCATGAGAAACCATCAATGCAATAACGATTTATCATCCTATCACAAAACACCGCAAGTCATTCGAGGGACTTTTCCTCTTGTTTAAAATAAGATTCACAATTTAAGTCATGCTTTGAAAAAAAATGAAATCTTACAGTCTTATATTTTCCCGAAGTTACTAGTACCCTAGCACTATTTTCCAAATGGGAAAATTAAGAAATTTAGAGCCCTACATATAAAAGTAAAGGTTTGGCATCAAAATGGATGTTTTCATTTACTTTAGTTTCGAAGGATTAGAAAATAAGACTTTTAACCCAGGAACAAGAAAAAAGTACAATTTTGTTACATAGTAAGCTGAAAGCTTAGCAGTTTAACTAATAACAAAATAATAAATACCAATGAACAATGACAAAAAGTAACTTTAAATATAAAATAACAAACAGAAACAATAATACATAGATAAAAAACAATTAAAAGGTAGTCTCGGGTCCCCTGTGGCGACATGTGAGCTTGAGTGAACCACCATCAATTTGTTAGAAATTAGAATAGGGTAGAGAAGGCCCACATCCCCCCAAAAGCCAGCATCCAGCACCAGATCAAAGTCATAGTACTGCATCCATTACAGCACCGTAAAAGTTATCGTGGTCAAGTAGACGAAGACAAGGTGATTCAACTAAAATGTAGCGTAGAGTCTAAGAGGGCAGGAAGTCTTCGCAGAAAGGTCCAGGCCTAGGGTGTTTACCAGTTAATACACTCTATAAATCTATACAACAGCCGTTGTTTCCTTGTATCTCAGAATGCTAGTTTGAAATTTGCAGCAAAATCTTCTTAACCCACGAACGCATAGAGCCCATTTAAATAGGCGAAAATTTTACCCTTCATAAACACTAATTATGTCTAAGTTTACCAGAGAATTTACGTTCTTTTTGTTGCCTGATGTGAAAAAAACGTAACTTTTTCAGCTGATGCTTAATATTCTAACACACTTTATAAACAAGAGTAAATGAGGAAGGAAGGAGACCTGCTTCATTGCTTCTGCTAAAATGTCTGGATTTAGGTAAATTATTGTCTATAAATTGCTGCATATTGCACTTCTTATAGTGAGTGATGGTAAAAATTACACATAGAGACTTGTTTTAATATGTGAAATTATTGATTTGAGGGGAAACCACATTCTGTCACTTTTCTTATCAGTTAAAATATGATGCCCATTTAAATGGGCTCTATGGAGTTCACTCACTTCATTGCAGCCTAAGTGGATTACTTGAATCAAAATTCTTGTTCATTGAAAAGGATTATGTTACTTTATTTTGAATATATTTGATAGATTCTTATCCCTAAGTGTCAATATGCATATGAATATATATTAAGGATCCTAAAAAAAGTTACTAATGGATATAATAACTGGGTGTTTTATCAATATTACAATGTATTCTCGGGTAAAACATCTGACCTTTTTTTACTTGCGACGAAGTGCCAGGTCAAGGTGTCGCGTTTTTTCAAGAGGAGTAAAGTTCAATTGTACACATTTAGCGCCATGAAATTACCCAGATGACCATGGGACATATGGTTACTCACCTTAGAGATTTCAAAGCTGCCATCGGATTTGGCGCTGGATGGCACCATCTAGTGGCAGAAGCCTCATTTAGCTATTCACAGGCACTTGTAAGTGATTTTAACCATGGGAAACCATCAATGCAATAACCATTTATCATCTTATCACAAAACGCCGCAGGCCATTGGAGAGACATTCCCTCTTGTTTTGCTTTCTTTCCTATGGACATGTGGTTTTTCTTTCAGATGTTTAAGAGGTAGTCAACTACCAGTTTTCATTACCTAACGAAGAAAAATGCACATATATCAAAATTACTTTGGAACCTGCAGAAGTTTGGGAGAAATTTGATGTAGACGACGCTAGTGAGGATATAGCTCTCGTAGAGCAAGATAAAGTCCGATTTATGGGACTAAGACTTCTGAAACAACCCTCCCATATAAATCTAACAAACCAAAACAGTCGCACCCTAGCCTTATTTCCATGGGGAGCATCAATTTTTGAAGAGCAGGAAGAGTTTAGGTGTGATTATCAGGTAGCAGACTTTGGGTCGCCGAGGAGAAATATGCAAAAATGGTCGAAGCCTGTTTATGAGTGGAAGAAATGTAAATTTCAGCTTTGTCATGAAAGTGATGCCCTAAGCTTGCATGAAGTACATAAACCATCGATTGTAGAGTAAGGGGCAGATGAAGGATTTGCACCTGTGGACATATGCAGATACTTTTGGAACAAAGAATTGCTTGGAGTGGACCAAAACAGAGACAATTCGTTATCATCAAGTTAAATTTGAGAAAGATTTATGTGTTACTTAAGACAAACTGCATTAGGTACTTGGCATCTTTCTCCTCTCAGGTTATAACCCAGTTCCAACGCCACTGCTGTAGTGGGAGTAGCAGGTGGACACCCGGAATCTGGCTGTAAGTGTGTAATGAGAATAAACGGATTTTATGAGATTGCGCTAGGCCTGCACTTTGTGACAACTCAAAGAAGCCTTCGGATGAAAAGATCTTTAAGATTCGCACTCTTTTGGAACATTTAAACAAGCTCTTCATGGGTATCGTTCAACTACTCCCTACGACATGGGCTATTCATGAAGGCATGGAATCATATTATGGGTGACATGGATTCAAACAAATCATTAGAGGATAGACCGTGAGATTTGGTGGCTACAAGTTTTGGTGTCTTTGTTCTTATGAAGGACTGTTAATGAAGTTCCACTTGTATGAAGAAAAAAGACTATGGGTTGGAGGAACGAATGCCTGTGGGTGAATCTGTCGCCCATGCATTGGCCAAAGGAACATTACCTATGGGTAGCAGTGGATATGTTGACAACTTTTTTTTACAACACTATCTCTTCTCCAGTCTTTCCAGGAAGAGAATATTAGTGTGACTGGTAAAATTCATAAGGACAGATACAAAGATGACCCATTGTTAGACATAAAATAGAGGGTGGCAAAGCTGTTTCAGGAAAACAGAATATTGCTATTTTTGAATGTAATTACAACAGCGATGTTAGGGTGTCAACAAAAAAAAAACGTGTCAGTGCATCTCTTCCAATGGGCAAATGCAAACTTTGGTGAAAAAGGAAGAAAGAAGTGGTAGTAATCCCTCACCCAAACCTTGTGAAGCTTTACAAGAATGAAATGGGAGGAGTAGATCTGTTTGTTCAGTCTAGGGAAAAGTATGTATAGTTTCATTTAGGAAGCGAGTGTGGAACTTTCTTTTTTTCCGCTTTCTCCTAATAGCTTAATTGTAAATGGGTGGAGTCTCTACAGGGGGATTCACAAGGTGGCACAGCTAGCGTTTCTGAGGGAAATTGACAATGTTAGGCTATAACAGCCAGAGAAACCTCGAGGACTTGGGCTCCTAACTTCACCCGAGCATTTACGCTACGACAGAACCTATCATTATGTTGTGATGGGAGATACTGAACGGCAGTGTGGTGTGTGTAAGAAAAATATGAAGCCTAAGTGCTCTAAATGTAATGTGGCACTGCACATCCATTGCTTTGTTGACTATTACACAAAGAAAAGGAATGTGTATTTTTTCAGTCACCTGATGTAAAAGCCTATGTTAAACCTCTTATTATTACCTGCATATAATATACAGTGAAAATTTATCAGTTTGATAAATTTATGCTTCAAAATATATAGGAGCAAGTTTTCCTGGTATTTTGTTTTAACTGGTGTTAATCTTATTATAGACTGCTACTCTATATTTATGCGCCAGATTCTTGCAATAAATTCATTATATATAGATTTTTTTATTAAAAATACTCCCCCTAAAACAAATATATATTAAATAAGATGGTCAACACATAATGCTTTCTTTTAATACAGACCCATCAATAAATTTTATCATATCAATGCACAGTGATGAAATTTGAGAGTCACACTAAGAGAGAGTGCTCCATAGAGCCCATTTAAATGGACGTGCCATATTTGCATATTGGAGGAGAAAAATTGTATAAAAACACGTATAATTGTCAGTTTTAGATCAAAATTGTGAAGTTCTATAAGAACAAACCAATTTGGATGATAACGAAGATGATATAAGTTCACAATAGCATTAAATTTTGTAAATTATGAACACCACACTCTGGTAGAACCAATTTAATAGAAGACAGATTTGGGTATTTTCTAGTTTCCTCGGCTATACAATGAAAAAATAGAACACCAAAGAATTATATAAACTTGGCCGGAACGGGGCAGAATACGGGGCTGGGATGAAGGTTAAGTATCTGTTCATAAAAGGTAGGGTTGAGGTATTTTAATGATTAGGCAAATTTGTCTGTTAGAAAAGAGGGTTTGGGCCATAATGAATTTGGGTTTGAAAGAGTTGAATTTAAAACTTCCGTCAAAAATTATAATTTAGTAATTCTTTAATTTATATAGATTCTATTACACGTCTATATGATAACTATCAGATTTGTATTCAAACTTGGCCTTGTTATGATCGATTTCGAGTTTGCAGATATTTAAGTGGGTCAGCAAAGTACAGGCTATATTGTCTCGTCTTATATCAGCTCCCAATGTCCGTAAACTCGTTAATAAAATTATCACTTTCCCCTATGCATGATTTGAGATAGTCTTTGTGAGGGTATGGAACGTACATACTCACATGCCGCCAGATAATCGTGGGAACGAAAGAAATTTGTCGTTTGAGTTGACCTTCGTCTTCTCTCTCTCTCCCCCCACCCTTCCCCCAACTGGCGACAGGAAGTTGGACGAAAGAACGCCTATCTCACAAAGAAGCTTAAATCTTATTTGCTTTCTTTATGATACCATGGAGATTTTACAGAAGGCGCTGCGATAAGCGAATTGTCGTGAATGGGATCTCTCTCTCAAATTCCCACAATCCGCGATATAAATAACATCGCCGTTTACCCCTCTAGAGCAGTGTCCCAAATCTACTCGCGTAATCCTCACGTTGAACGAGAGTCGTTGCCGTAACGTATCGACTACCAACGCGCCGTCGAGTCAACTTGGTCGCTGTCTCAAAGTGTTCCTGGAAGTAAATCCCCCCCCCCCCGCAGAGTTTGTGACTAGAAGAGTACGCTCTGTTGCTCAACGTAACTTGAGTAAGAAAAGGAACATCCAAATAGTTACTAGAAGTTACTATTTGTTAGTGCCACATCCAGTTAGGAGTGAACAAACCAGAACTGCAGCCAACAGCCCCGAACCCGTTGTCTTATCCCCCCTCTCCCCGAAAACTCGTGTTAACGCCACCCGAGCCACCCCGTCTGGACCTGAGTAGTCGTCTCTCCAATCCATCACAATTAATGGTAATTTGTAAACCCAGTGTCCCTCTATTCTTAAATTACCTATTTAATTAACTGTGATTGATACTCCCATTGAGTCATTATAAATCTAGACGCCTGTTAACTATTGCTAATTATTATATTTGTGTAAAGTAAAGTTTATTTTGTGTACGTGTGTTTATTTGTGGCTCCTCCCTTTTGACGTACCTTGGCAAGTCTTTAATTAAGCATCCCTTCGGCTAATTCATTCAACATGTATTATGCACTCTTAGAATTCAACAATCACAAACCTTCCCCCAGTAACAAGTGGGATCTTTATAGTGAGAATCCTGGCTACGGCACAACACGCTTCTAACCAGCTTTCGCACGTTCAGTAGGAATTAAAGCTTACCTATATAAATATATATATATATATATATATATATATATATATATATATATATATATATATATATATATATATACATATATATATAAATAACGTTACAGCCACGAGGAAAATGAAACAACGGAGAACTGCGAGGCCTTTCGACTAATGGTCCTTTACTGAGCAGACTAAAAGACAGGAAAAAAGAAAAAGATATTTATACACCTGATTAATGAAAATATGGGATATAAAGATTAAAATGGGTGGGATTAACAGATACCTAGAAAAAAACTATTAACAAGATGAGCCGTCAGGGTTAAAAAAAGAAAAAAAGTTTACAGGTACAAAAGAAAGGAGGGGGCAATACTTGGGAATCACATATGCAATATAAAAACCAAAAAAAAATTTACACATGATAACTAGAAAATATGACCCCCAAAAAAATATGAGGAAAGGTTTTTTTATATAAATAACCTAAAATAACTTCTATGTGGTAATCATTAATTCAGAAATTTTATCTTTAAAGTCATTCTTAAACATTCTTTTGATACAAGGGTACAAAAAATACATTCCAGGGCTCAGATTAAAATTCGAAGTCAGTTGTATAAATGCCGATTCTAAAAGATTTCGTGAAAAAAAGTCATTTGATTTGGCAATCACAGAACTCTCCTTCCAATTAATACGATGGGAATTTTCACTCAAATAGATAAAAATGGCATTTGATGTTTGCCCAGTGCTTACAGAGTACTTATGTTGCTTAATACGCACATTCAGATCCTTGCTAGTTTGCCCAATATAAAATGAAGGGCAATCCAAACAAGCGATTTTATAAATTACGTTATTTGTTTCATTAGGGAAATTTTTATTAACATTCTTTTTAAAGTATTAGTATAGGAGGAAACAAGATTTACATTAAGTGTTTTTAACAATGTTTTTACGGTTTCAAAGCCATTCAAATAAGGTAAAATGAGGATATTCTTGGGCGCTTCCTTCTCAATAGTACTTTCGTTATAAAAATTTTGGGGGCTTGGTTATAACAAATATCAAGTATATTTTCGGATAACACAAGTCTGCACTGATTTTTCTTATAGATTCAATTTCCTGATCCAAATATTGAGGACTGACAATGCGCAACGCACGTAAAAACATAGAGGAAAAAATTGATATCTTAATATTAAGATGGTGGCCTGAATAAAAATGGACATAGGTTAAGTTATTGGTTGGTTTCCTATAAATACTTAAATTGCAATTAAATGATTCCCTATGTATTAAGACATCTAAGAATGGAAGGCAATTGTCTTTCTCTAATTCAACAGTAAATTTTATGGAAGGTACCTAGTTATTTAAATTAAAAAGCAAATTATTTACATCAATATTAAAAGGCAAGATAATTAAAATTTCATCAACATATCTATACCACTTTAAGGGGATATCAATGATATTAGGTAAATATTGTTTTTCGAAGAATTCCATATACAAATTTGAGAGTAGGGGAGATAAGGGGTTGCCCATTGCCATACCAAATATTTGTTGGTAAAATTCACCATTAAAAACGAACTTACAGTCACAAATGCACAACTTAATGAGTGAAATAATATGACTTACAGATAGAGGTAATTCATGATGAGTAAGTTCATTACTAAGATAATCTAAAATGGAATCAATAGGGACTTTGGTAAAGAGAGAGCAAACGTCAAAACTTACCAGCCTATCATTGTGGCAAATAGTAATTTGATTTAATTTTTCTACTAAGTCAAGGAAGTTTAGTAAATGAGAACCAGATATTGTTCCAAGTAAAGGGGACAACAGTTTGGTAATATATTTTGATAATTTATATGAAACTGAACCAACTGTGCTAATAATAGGCCGCATAGGGTTGTTATCTTTGTGTGTTTTTACCAACCCGTATAAGTAAGGTAACGAGGGAGATTTTTCTGACAAAACCCCTATTAATTCCTTCTTATCTTTAAGGATTTTTTTCAGTATACTATTGAAATGTTTAATAACTTGATCTAAGGGGTTCCTTGTTAATTTTCTGTAAGTCACACCGTCAGCCAGTAGGGCATGCATGCGCGATATGTAATGATTTTCATCAAGAATTACGATACTATTCGACTTGTCGGCTTTTGTGATATGTAATGCGTTATCTTTTTTAAGATCATATTTTTTTTTTGTCATATTTTCTAGTTATCATGTGTAAATTTTTTTTTGTTTTTATATTGCATATGTGATTCCCAAGCATTGCCCCCCCCCCTTTCTTTTGTACCCGTAAACTTTTTTTTTTTTAACCCTGACGGCTCATCTTGTTAATAGGTTTGTTCCAGGTATCTGTTAATCCCACCCCTTTTAATCTTTATATTCCATATTTTCATTAATCAGGTGTATAAATATCTTTCTCTTTTTCCCTGTCTTTTAGTCTGCTCAGTAAAGGACCATTAGTCGAAAGGCCTCGCAGTTCTCCGTTGTTTCATTTTCCTCGTTGCTGTAACGTTATTCATAAATTCCTCACGTTCCTTATTTTCGTGATTCAGTTATACATATATATATATATATATATATATATATATATATATATATATATGATCGTAGGATTGAGTCATAGAGTCAATACCACCGACTTAAACAAAAGCGGTGTGTCCAGAACAAGGACTAGAATAATTATTGGACCAGACTATGAGCAATTTTACGACAGTCTTTACGTCGAATTAAATACATTCTTGACCGTGCATTTCATTTTTTTAACCTTGAAAAACATATATTGATGTTGTAATTGTATTTAAAAGTCATAATTATATTATTTTTTGTCGAAGATCCCTCAGTTTCAAAAGTTAAGGGGCAAAAGTTCGACTATAAAAAAATACAATTATTGATTGAATCGTTAGTACTGTAATAAATATAATTTGCCATAGAAAGACATATTTCTTTAAACCATAGCAGATACACTAAATAAATTAAGGTTCTATAACAAAAGTGAGCTTATCTTGAAGAAGACGCGTGCAAATAGTGTGTGATCAAACAAATTTGGACAAATCAAAGCATTTCTTAATGGATTTATCATGCCACGAAAAATTAATAGATAAAATAATTTGAATTTGTTAGTTTACGGGATACAGAGTTAGCTGTTAACTGCCATAACTTGTTTTCCCAACAAGTTAGTTGAAAATCTTCTTTTTTTATATTGACAATGAAGTTCACAGTGAATTGTAAGTTCTTAAGATTTTGAGAGAAGATATCAAAGTTTGGGAGATTACTGTACGGCCAACATGAAAAAATATAATTTACGTATCTTGCCCAGGACAAATAGGATAGGGGTGTTATATGTGGTTAAAATTAATAGAAATTCTATGAAATATGGCTGCAAAGTTTTTGATACACCTTAATATTTGTAAACACTTAATAGCTCTTAATAGATAACTATTATAATAGCATATTTAAAAAAAATTTGGTGCCTTGTTGGCGACTGCCTACTAGAGCAAAAGTCGCCGTTATCACGCTGCATCCTAAAAGTGGGCTAGATTAATAAACAAAAAAAACAAGCCCAAAAAATAACAATGATAAAAACCAACAGAAAAGCAAAGAAAGCAGCAAAAAAAGCAAAGAGGAGGAAGAAAAAGAAAACACACTTTGGCGTCGGGCAAAACCAGCCTACCCACGTCGCAGGAACATGCGACATACAACAAAGAGATTCAAAGAGATTGTCCACAAGTTTGTGTACGCAAACCCGTCCCAAGTAGCAGTGACAAGTAGTAGCGGACCTGCTCGTCTTGATAGAGGGACATGTAACGTGCACTCAGATAACTTTTACTGAGACATTCAACACGAATGTGCCTAACATTCTGGGGGACAACGAATTCGTTGCAATAAGGTGCGATCTAGCCGAATTTGTAGACGACAGAAAGCGACCCTAAGCCGTCACGGTTTTGTGGGGTAGATCCATAGAAACAGTCACGGCGCAATGACAAGCAAATTTAAGTTACCCTCGGCTGTTTCCTATCTTCTTTGCAAAGCAGCCCGGAGGGCTTCCATGATTCCTGACATGTAGTCCGTTTGATGATGTGATAAGCGCTGGCCTGGTCATCTAGTCTTCGCAGACTCTTTGGCTTTCTTATGAGCACGCTCATTCCCCGCAATTTTTACATTTCAATGAACCCAGCAGAAGATAATTTCGACTTCCACCCAGCTTGCAGCAATCGTGGCGTCACGGATACCACTAACCATGGCGTGTAGAGATTTGAATGCCCCAAGAACTTTCAAGGTGTTTTGTGAGTCCTATAGATCACAATTGCTCACCTAACTGTGTACAACGATTTATCTACCATACCGAGCAGTGTTTTCTAACCAGGTAGTGCGGAAGGACAGACGCAGTGCTCGACAGAGCCCTCGCTACCCATTCAAAAAGAAGGAATGATACGGCGTGAAAACCGACCCCATCCTGAAACTTTGAGCCACCTGTATACACTACCACGGTTTCAGCCTGACACGAGAACGCAATACTCCAGGCACTGAGGAAACTTCAGGAGCAGAGGAATAGAGAAAAATTGTCCTGGGCAAAACCAGAGGAACCACCGTTCCGAGAGCAACACCAAACTCTTAATTCCAACCAGGATCGCGGCAACCGTATTGGCATGAATACTACTAACCAGGAAGTGTGGAGATTCCAATGACCCTAAAACCCTCAGGGAGCGTTGTGAGTCGCTATAGAACACAATCGGACTCCAAACTGGCCATACCGAGCGTTGTATTCCAACCAGCCAAGTTGCGCACCGCTGCGACAAATAGAGGAGATAAGGCGTGAAAACCAAGCCCCTCCTGGAACTCGAAGTCATCCGTATACACTGGCACGGATCCAGCCTGACATGAAGTAGTCTCTTAAAATCAAACGCAATAATCCAGACACTGTTAAATCTTTAGAAGCAAAATAGTGGCAAAAAATATTGAAATGTGGTACCCTCAAGGTGGCGACCTTGGAAGAATAGAGGCGCCACTGTCCTGAGAGCAACACCAAATTTTTCAAGTTTCCTTGCCATAAACCCAAATAGATTGGGTATGACGAGCGTCTCTCTGCGGTATAAGCACTGTCGAGATCGGCTGCAGTTCGAATGAGAGCTGTTGGCGACTAGGATAGGAGTCGGGCTCACGCACTGCACATGGCGCAGTGCGAGTAGCATCTACCCATCTTCGACTGATAGGCTATCAATGGGGAACGAGCGGAAGTTACCGGAAGTCAAGCGGAGGCCTATGTACTAGATTGAGTCTACCTTCCACAATACAGACTCTGCTGTGGATGAATAAAAGCAAGGGAGTTGCCTTATCAGCCTCTAAGATTCTTAAAGTCATGAAATGAAAAATTTACATGGTGCGGGTACATGTGAACCTAAGGCTGTTAATATGAGCCTCCGGGGTGAGGCGTCGGTCGAAAAAGTGCAAATTAACCACTTCCCAGTAAACCTGATTTAAAAACAAGTTCGGTTTGGGGTGGAGCCGTGGTTGGCAGCAGAAGTGCATAGCAAGAGATGGAGTTTAATGGCTGTTAGAATCAAAGCTCCAGAGTTGGCCTCTGGGCCCCCCCAGAAGAGATAGTGAGGTAATCCACGTATATGGAGTGCAGTGAAAACATCCTCCGGTGGCATTGAGATGATACAGTTGTCACTGAGAGCAAAGAGTGTGACACTTAGAGCACTTTCCTGCGAGGCATCCTCTTCTTGCTCAATTGGAATAAAGAGGGCTACCCTTTTCAGTCCGCTAAATCACGATCTCGCTAAAACTCCGAAATAATGATAGAGAAGCGTACCCTAGTCCCAATCGTGTGGAGAGTCGCCATGATACAATATCGCCATGCGGTATCATAGACTTTCTCCAGATCGAAAAACCTCGTGTCGTACTCAAGTCTAGGAAGGGTGCCCTCGTATGCGACATTTTCCCATAAGAGCAGAGTATACGACGTGGGATAGAACTTGTGGAAGCCGCACTGTGCTGAAATGTTTGCCTCAGCTAGCCAGAAAAGGCCTAGTCTAACAATTAACCATTTTTCTATCAATTTTAAGAGATTGGGGGTAAAATCGGTCAGGGTAGAGGGATCTACCTCACCTGGTTTGCAAAGAATAAGCAGGGTAGCCATTCACTGGCCGTCTCGGTCGATACCCTCGGTCCAGGTCCTATTGAACAACCCTAAACGGAAGGTCATTTCCCGATCACCATTTATTGAAGCATTGCGTACGGGACAGGTTCCGGAACAGGGACGGTGCCCGTGCACGAAGCGAGAGCGGAACGCAACTCGCTCATGGTAAACATGTCGTTGAAGTGTTCTCTGCCTCTAGAGGTCAAGTCCAGTCTCCGGCATTCAGTGATATCACGACGAGAAATAAACGCTGGCGGATCAGCATCCTGGATAGAGAATGCTAAGAAAGAGGTCGCGAAAGACTTACAGAGTCGCGAATTCCGAGATTGCGGTCTCATTATCGTGGAGTACGGGAGGGGAGTCCTGCAACCCTAGACCTGAATCCATTTGAATCGCGGCCATATGTTTGTTAAAGGGATCTTCCCGTTAAGTTAGCTCACGTATGCCCGCCAGGAAAAGCAGCAATTGTGCTACGAAACATACCGGAACCTACCCCTAGATTAACGAAATTCACCCACAGTGAAGTAGTTTAGGTGGCACTTATAGGGCATGTAGGCATAACGCTTCTGTTTGAGAGCCGTCGCACACTCAATTAACAACACGAAAGTGGTCGGAGTGCAAAACTTCCGCAGTTCTAACAATATTAACCAGGCCAAGAGAGATGGTGTTACCGGAGAAGAATTCAACGGCCTCATCCACCGACCTAACTGCTCGACTGGGAGAGTGATATTAGTAATTTCCTGAAATTCGGACCACTGCGTCAATGTTAAGCAGCACTGCAAGGTGAGGGCTAGTCTGTCAAGCAGCAAAAATAAGGCAGGTAAATGAAGTTGTTTTCAGGCAGTGATGCGTAACCTATTCCCTATTTAGGACCCCTATCTCCAGATCATCGACCAGGTCGGCAATGAACTGACCAATGGGAGTGATCGAGTGGTCTTCTCAGAGGTGGTGTCTACAATTTAAATCCCTGAGCAGTAGAAAAGGTCTCGGCAACTGTCTCAAGGTGCCGCGGAAGTCCCCCGTATCGAAGTCGGGTGACGGGGGAATGTACAGAGAAATAAAAGTATACCACATTTTAGGGGCTCATTATGCGATTCTTTTTCTCCTACTACTTTGAAATTTTAGGTGGAAAAGGAGGCTTCGGAGGCGAGTGCCCATTGATTTGGAGTATCTACCGTCTCTAGCCACCCACCCGAGCCCTTGATGTGGGCATATGAGCCTCAGCATCTTTGGTGCTGTACTTGCGAATTAGGTTTTGGGCGGTTGGGACCCCCCAAGCAGAGGTCCTGCGGGGGCAGACGTGCTGATCTTGGCCTGGTCTCTTGCCGAAAGGGCAGCTGACCTGTCCTTCCACGGAGCCCCCGCGTAGTGAAAGGAACCTTTAGTCCTTTTCTTGTTTCTTTTATTTTGGGAAGAGGAAGGTGGTGAATGAATTCGCTCCTCTCCATCGCAGAAAGGAACCCCTAAGGGGGATAGAGCTACCTCAGAATGATCCTTCTCCAAGATGGAGAAGGCGACTGGTTCGGATGTGAGAAGAAAAATCTTTATTTCCAAGAGAAAATCGTGCTCACAATATAGGTTGCATATTTTCATAAGAGGCAACCATATGCCTAATATGGCTTCTAATCTCAAAACGAAGTTTGTCTTTATACGAAAACAATCTATCAATAGAATGTGGGTTGACTAACGTAATTTTAAAATGCTATAAAGAAGTATTTTTTAAGTAACTTGTTGCACTTCAGGAACTATAATATATTTTCTATCCTTTAGAAATTATATGAAGAAGCAGTTGGATACTGTGTAGTGCTCACACTGCAAGATTGAATGAGACAATCAAAGATATCTGAAAAAACAGCACTTTAAAGTCTTATAAAATCTTTTAATTGGTTCACGTTAAACCAAAAAGAAGATTCACTTGAAGGGAGTCCGAATGATGAGTGCTTTTAAGGGAGCAATGTTCCTAAGCCGCAAATACTTTTCTTTTGCATTACATTCTAGATTAAATAGCCTAGTCATATTTCTCCAAATTATTGTCATTTTCTTAATCACTTGTTTATTTTTACCAGTAACTACATATTTGGGGGTTTCCGTTATTAGAAACAACTTTAAAAAGAACTTAAAAAGAACGATAGCCTGGAATTTAGTAATTTTGAGTTAATAAATATAAAATTAGCGTAAAATTCTATAGATAATACTTAAAATCTTATTTACACTATGTATTTAATATGAATTAAGTAGAATTAACAATATAAAAGTAAATTTGTTTTAGAGCATTGAAATATGCAAAAATTGCAACATTTGGCAACTATACAAAGAAGGACATATAAGAAACAATAAGTATAATATATTCGTTTTGCGCCTGTAAAATGAGACCTCTTTGATTAAAATGGAAACATTTTTACTGTAACAATGCAATGGATTTCATTTTCTTCTGTAATAGTTATATAACCTAGATTTAAAGAGAAACAATTCCAATATAAAATAATCTCTAAAACTTCTATTTAATACTATAAAAACGTTCTATATGTATCCCACCTCTATCTAAGGAATATATTAAAAGAATATAGGGAATCTTATTAAATTGCTTATGATCAATAACCAAACAATTGTAAGATTGAATAAAGATATTAAACATTATAAATTAATTATATTTAGTAAAGTGAAGAAATATATTATTCTGTTAAATTAATATTAAATGTATTAACCGGTTGATCATGAACTTTGTTTGTTTATTTGAAGGCCCAAAAGAGTAAGGCACTCTTTCTTCCTAATATTAAGAAAGTGTATTAATGGTGAAATGAGAAACCGATTTAGCGCAATAAAAGAAAAACTCGCAATATTCCTAATTCAAAAGCCTAACATTAAATTCGAATGCCAAAGGTGATTACTAAATGTCGTTAGGCCACTAGTCTTTTTCTACCGCGTTCCTTGACTACAGACATATAAGCCTTACCTATCTTTGAGCAACAAATGCTAAACAACAGTTTCGTTTCCTTACCTTACAATGCCTCTGCCGGCGGATACAACATAGCAACCGCATTCCAAAAATGGTGAAACCGATCCTTTAGTCAAGGAAACTTTCGGCAGAAGAAATGAACAGCGAAATATTCCCGAAAGAATTTTTTTTCTTCTGCCAAACTAAAGATGCCATTGCAGACACGCGATGGCACAAAGTTTGATAAATAAGCGTTCGAGATTTGAGATTGCAGTCTCGTTCACCGATCATTTTAAACAAATGAGGTCGAATGAAATTAACAATGGCCCGTAGAAAATGCAATGTGGGTTAAAACCTATTTGCTTTGTTATTGGGCAAAAATGATATCATGGCAGGTCATGCATGCATCGGTGGGTTGCTGTTGGGTCGCGCATGCGTCAGCAAGGCACTGTAGGGTGGAAGAAGAAGGAAGACATATTTCGAAGACGGAGTAAAAAGTTTTCCGAACTTGAAAAAATAGCAAAGTATCGAGAAACTTAATTTCTTCAAAGTTGCATAAGAAATAGCTATTCCTATGTAACTTGATGAACCG
Organism: Ceratothoa steindachneri; assembly: GCA_963969495.1. Lineage (NCBI taxonomy): Eukaryota > Metazoa > Arthropoda > Malacostraca > Isopoda > Cymothoidae > Ceratothoa > Ceratothoa steindachneri. The sequence continues at coordinate 156,157,820 of OZ018322.1, read as the reverse complement.
AATAACATTTCCTTTATAACCTTTGTGATTTGAAAGATGTAAAACCATGAAAATGATGGTGCTATTATCGTCTTAAATTACCGTATTAATTCCTTGTATATTATTAGAGCGCAATTGTAACACTTCCTAATTGTGTAAGAATTGTTAAAATAAATTAATGCAACTAGAGAGAATAAATTTAATATTATGGGAACTAATTAAATATATAAATGTATTATAAGTTAATGTTAAAAGACCGCATCCATATATGCGGGCCGTTGCTGTAAAGAGGGAGATCGACTGCGGTCAACGATGGATTCTTGTATCAAGAAAAGACATTCTGACGACCTTTCAATTTACCGCCGAATAAAGAATATTAAATCCAGCTCCAAGATTCATTTTACCTTTGAAGAAATCTCTGATCACTTTAATCCAGCCTACATTCAGGCGGGAAGAGAACTTTCTACTATTTTGGTGTCCGTGTCTTGTGATTACCAGCCATTCATGGTAGAAGCAGACAGGTAGCCGCCAAGCCGAATTAAGAAACCGATTTAGCTGCCCCAAGAGTGCTCCCAAAACCCGGTAACAAATCACCCTTGGTAATCACACTACTCTCGAAGAAGCTTAACCATCCTAATCATCATATAAGTTAATTTTATTTATCTTTTGTTTTAATTAATCTTTCAACAAGAGTAGGAGGATAAAAGTATTTTTAAAATAAGTTGTGAAGTGTTAAATTCTGGTGGATATATAAATACATTGAGAAAAGATAGGAACATTTGTAGATGAGTGGTTTTAAAGCAATAAATTTATTTGACAATATATCACAATGGCTGGGAAAATCTATGCCATAATTACTAAAGGTAGGTTTCGTATATATTGAAGTAGTTAATTTGCCTCTTGCCTCTTTTATATCATATTAGAATGATAATTTATTGTTACCTGCTAATTCAATAGTATATTTGATGTTTTGATGGAAGAAGCTTTAAAAGCAAGAAATTGATTAGTTTGATCTAAATTATTAAAAAGTGCAAGGAATGTCATCGATATATCAACTATAAAATATAGACTAAATCTGAAAGACAATATACTCGTATCATAACATTATTTTCTAAATTAATAATGAAAATGTTAACTGCTCTGGAGGCAATTAGAGATCCCATTCACTACATCTATATTTTAATAGGCCTTCGTGTCGACTAAATTATTATTTTCATTAAACATCAAATCCAAAATAACCCTGAAGTTTTGAAGAAAGAAGTTCAGGAAGGAATCAAAATATCCCAAATTTAAATTTTAAATAATAATTTTTTTAGGTTTTAGCAACTATAATTTAATCCATAACTTCTTTCTCAACACTTTAGGGTTGTTTTGAATATGAATTTAATATAAATTATATTTTACTCGACAACAAGACCTATTAACAATTGTTGAAGTGGAAATGGGATCTTCAATATCCCCTAGAGCAGTTAATATTTTCATATTGATTTAGAAAATAATGCTATGGTATAATGTTCTTCAGATTTTAAAACTATATTTTATCGTCAATACTTTGACGACTCCTTTGCTCTTTTTAATAATTTATAACAGGCAATTCAATTTATTGATAATATAAACCCTTTCCATCCAAACATTAACTTTACTATGGAATTACAAAATTTAAGAAAATCATTCTTAGATATCATCATTGAAACAGCAAAGACAAAATAACTAGGTCATTATTAAGAAAGCCTAACTTTATCGATCTTGACAAAAAAGGTGGCAAAGCCCGTATGAAGATGAAAATGTGCAATGGTGTCCTAGACTGCAACTAGGATTTGTAACTAAAATGTGTTAGTGTGAATTGAGCCAATGTGTGTATCAACTGTATAATTAATAGTAGAGGTTAGGATTGATTAAACATATCTACAAAAAGAAAGAGCAAATGTTTATTCTATGAGACAAAAATAAAGGGGATGGATGAGTTTTTGAGGGATGGATGAGTTAGGTTTAATTGGTTTTGAACTTTAACTCATGAATCAATAAGGGTGGGAATGGTAGTATATAGTAGTAAGGAATGGAATTATGCATAATTTGGAGTATGAAAAATTTACTAGAGAATAACATAGAGTGAAATTGTGCATGTTTGGACTGAATAGATCTTGTGATGATAGAAGCCTTCGGAGAGTGAGATACTGTGGAATGGCTGGAGATGCCTATATGAAATTTGGCATTGGTATCGGTTGAAGGTTTAGGATGATATGAAATGAATGAAATATGGGATAATTGTGCGTTTGGTACATTTGTAGAGGAAGAAAATGGAAAGATAGTGGTACATTTTTTGTGTTTCAATGTCACTGTAGTGTTATCAATTTTGATTCTGTTCCGTGATGTTCCTTTCCTACGATCATTGAGGGATGCAAGGTTCAGAATGCTGGGTCTAAATAATATCTAACAGAATATTAGTATTATTTGAACCCGCACCCCCAAAATAAAATGCAGAGAAAATAGTATTCACATATGTTGTTAAATATGTTAAATGTATAAAATAGTTTTTTCAGCCATGTTCCTTTTAAGAAAGGAAAATGGAAACTATAAAACTTCAATTGTAGACTCCAACTTATAATGAAGTTTAGGTTTAGTTTAATAAAGAAAGAAAGTAAGAATTATAAAGAAAAAGAATATAAAGAAAAATTATATATAAGTACACTGTAAAAAAAATGGGTAAAATAAGGGTAAGAAGGGGGTAAATTTAGTGTCCCAAATAGCTTACCCTTTTAAGGGTAAATGAGATCCCGATTTATCCTTTTACCATATGGGTAAATTAGACTAGATATTGCCCTTTTCATAAAGTGAAATAACAGCCCATAATTAACCCATTGAATTTATCCTTTCCAATATGGGTAAATTAGACTGTATTTTGCCCTTCTTTCATGAGGTGAAGTTACAACCGATATTTACCTCTTCTATTTACCTTTTTTAAGTCATTTAGTTTTCCCAGCATTTGCTGTAAGAAAAAAAAAACTGACAGAAAATTTACTGGTAACCAGGTTGTCAAAATTTCTATGTATAATTTACAATTATCTGTAAAAAAGAACTTCCGTAAATTTTACAGCTTTCTGTAAATGATGCTCGGTTAATTTTCCTTTTTCCTGTTACAGGATTATTTCTGGAGGCCATTTACAGGAATTTTCTATAATAAAAGGGGGGAGGCGGGAGTATTTCTCAATTTTATTGTATTTCACTAGAATTACAGTATTTGCCAACAGGATTTGAAGTTTATAGGGACTTGAACAATATAAATTTGTAGGAAATATTTGTTAATTTGATATATTGAGGTTACATCCTGAATCAACTGCAAGGATTTTATGATAACAGTAACCTTAAGAAATGCAGTAATCTCGCCAAAATCGGGATAAAGACCTTCTCTGAATAGTGACTCACCGTCCGAATAGCAAACCAGATAAATGTCTGGATAATGAATAATCCAGATACTGACAGTGGATATTGGAGAGTTTGGTGTACTGCGAAAAAATGATTATTCAGCACTCATGAGATTTTTGTTAATTTACTAACAATATAACTACATAATTAAATACTAAAATTAAAGTTCAGGAGGTAGAATAACTTACATCTAATACTGTACTTTGAGGACATTTTATGAATATGAAATATTCTTTTCTTAATTAAGAGATCTTGAGAATCACAGAACTACCTGATGTGTCAAAATACAAAAATATTTTTCTACCTCGGTGTGGAATCACACAGGGTTAGCAAAAACCCCAAATTTTGAAAAAGCCCCCCAAAACCTTGGTTTTATTGTTTTTTATTTAAATCTAAGATTTTTCCACAAACAAACATTACAAACATTAGAATAATGTAGAAAAATAATAGCTATCTCTATTTTTATAATATAAATAATTAATTAGTTTAATAACCTGTACAAGGAGAGATAATTATCAGGGAAATAATCTTAATCTGTGTCAAATTACAAAAATATTTTTCTACCTCGGTGTGGAATCACACAGGGTTAGCAAAAACCCCAAATTTTGAAAAAGCACCGTAAAACCCGGGTTTTATTGTTTTTTATTTAAATCTAAGGTTTTTCCACAAACAAACACCACAAACATTAGAATAATGTAGAAAAATAATATCTATCTCTATTATTATAATATAAATAATTAATTAGTTTAATAACCTGCCCAAGGAGAGATAATTATGAGTCAGTATCATGGAAATAATATCAATCTGATACATATTTGTTGAAATTATAAACATAAATATGCACTTTGAATAAAATAATGATAAATGGCATTCATTTCTTATAAAAAATGTATAATTTTGAACCCCTCCCAAAACACAGGTTTTTCAAAAAACAAATGCTACAAGCCTTAGAATAATGTAGAAAAAGAATAGCTATTATAGTAAGAACAGATCACAGTAACAGATCACTGATCGAGAATTGTGATAGCCATAAGTTGTAGAAGGCCTGAAGGAGAGATCAATTATGATTCAGTATCAGAGAAATAATCTTAATTTGATACATATTTGTTTAAATTATAATCATAAATATGCATTTTGAATAAAATAATAAGTAGCGTTCATTTCTTTTAAAAAGAAAAAAATATGCTACTAAACGAATAAACTAAGATAACAAAATATATAACTTACCTTACGTCACTGAAATATATACGATCAAACGTCCCAGTTTCTTTATTTTATTGTGGATAATTTTCATTTTGACCTTGGTTAAAAATTCATAAGATAAATACACTGTGACATACAAAAGCGTTACTTGGCAATGATTTGAGCAACGATGCCAGATGTCTCAATAAAAATTATGGTACATCAGCAACGAATAAGTATTACATTTTAAGTATTTTATAATCCATAACATCGAAAACAAATGCTTAGCGACGTAGATAAATTTGCAACAATTACAGTCACTATGTATTTCGAATTAAGTACAGTATTTTATCTGTACTTCATTCCATCATGATAAAATATTACTTAAATAATTTGGAGGGTTATAGTGTCTCGGAAAACACTCTCAATATTACAGTGTAAGGGTTTATAAAGACTCAGCCAGGTGTAATTATATATGAATGATTAACGGATGCACTTTTGACCAAAAAGAGACACTTGGCAATACTCTTGGAAGAGTTAACTGATCATTTTCGAATGATGTTATAAACAATTTCCAAGTTTTTAATCACAGATACATTATATTTCGATTATGTATGTATTCTTTATTGTATTTTTGTGTTTTTCCAAAGAAAAATATCCATTGTAACTCACTAATAGAATAAGGGTAGACCATCAACATAAATACACTTTTGTTTCATAGATTGTCCTATTCTTTTCTAATTTGACTTTATCTTACCTTGCATTTTTAACATTGTATACTGCGAGATTTGTTTTCAATTAAAGTAACCCATTCTAATAACTTTTGTAGTTAAAGTTTATCAAAATTAAGCATTTATACTAACTTATATTGTTGCATAAGCAACTATGCCTGGTATCATATTGTTTAAAATTGATTAGTTTACGTGCTGACACAGTGATTAAAACATTCATACATAACATTCTCACCGGATCTATAATACTTCATTCCACATCTCCTTTGACACGTTCCGCCTTTCTCCTTGGGCATAAAAAGCGAATGGATACTTTTCTTTTGTAACATCTCAATTGGACAGAGCGAGAAATATTCAGCAGGAAATATAAAAGGACTGAATTCAGTGATCATAAAGGAAGAAGTCTATTGATGGAATTTCGCCTTATTACGTCAGCGTCGCCGTCCAGAAAACTCAGTGAAAACCGAAGCAAAAAGGACTGAACCACGACCCCAACTGCTTGAATGGAAGAAGGTCGGATAACAATGGCTGCAATGAAATTGGCGGGGCTAATATGGGTTTCCAATATGCTCGAAGTGAATGTAGGTCCGGAGCAGGTATGAAGGCGTCATAATCGAACACAGCAATAGGTAGTCTTGGGTTTGAAAGAAATCTAATTTCAAGGCAATTTTGTGAAGATAGGAAAGTTTCTATGGAAGAGAATTAAGGGAAACTGAACCCTACATGAAAAAGAAGTGGTGGTAATAATGATCAGTGTTTGCCCTCGCTATATCGTACGGAGGAGGAGGATTTGGAAGCGATGGTGGGAGTCCTTAGACCAGGGGTTCTCAAATATTTTCACTCAATTCCCCCTTCATGAGATTTTATCATCTTTTGGCTCCCCTTCATTTTCCCCCCCAAACCACCAAAAAAGGTAAAAAAATGTACATATATGTAGAGAGCACCTTTTCTTTATTGTTTATTACAAAGTTGACAATTATAATTATCTTATAATTTGATACATTTTTATGATATACTTCTTAAAAGTTCAATTAATATATTTTTTATCAAATCAAAAATATGGTAAATATGTAGATTATCGGCCCGGCCGATAAACCGTAGTTTTTTCGTACGTGTTCCAAAATGTTTCACGTTTTTGGAGTACATTTAAGGGGACGGCTCGTGTTGGGGTAAGCACCAGGGGGGGACCACACTACGATGATCCTGAGTTTCATTAAATTGGGGGGGTCTGGGGGGCACAGCCCCCCAGTATATAATCCTAATTGTTATAATGTTCTGACGTTTACAGAGGTGAATGCTTTAACTACAGCATGTCAGCGTCTTTAATCGTTTTGCAAATTATAATAGGGGGTGGGGGGTGGGGGGTATGACGTCAGAAATGCTCAAATTCATTTTTAAGGGGACGGCTCGTGTGGGGGTAAACAAAAGGTGGGGGGGGCACACTACGATGATCCTGAGTTTCATTAAATTGGGGGGGGTCTGGGGGGCACAGCCCCCCAGTATATAATCCTAATTGTTATAATGTTCTGCCGTTTACAGAGGGGAATGCTTTAACTACATCATGTCAGCGTCTTTAATCGTTTTGCAAATTATAATAGGGGGTGGGGGGTGGGGGGTATGACGTCAGAAATGCTTAATTTCAATTTTTTTCATACTTAATAGCTTTTTATTATCCCCATTCGGAGTCATTTTTATTTTTCAATATATTTTTCACCATTTTACTCTTTTTATTACCTTGTTTTATACAATTAAATGTAATTAGCTAGATCATTTCAAGGAACTACTTGTTTTTTAGCAGTTTGGGTGTCAAACATTCCCCTTTTACGCAGTTTGAAAATTCTCAATCGCACGTCTTCACCGCAGTTTCAAAATGCAATCGAATTTTCAAGTTTGTCCGTCGTCTATTGCGGAATTATTAAACCTAGTTTCTGCTAGAGATAAATTAAACAACTTTTTGGAAGTCCATAATTTAGTGCGAACTAAAAGTGAATGCGAAATCTGTGGCCGGCAATTAGAGGTGACCCCAGAATATTGAACGCGTCTGGCGAGATGCGAGAGGTTCAATTCCCAAATACGGGAGAAAAACCGCTCAATTCGACGCTTATCTTGCAACCGCCATCTTCTGCAAGCGCTTCCCGTTGACCAAAACGGGAATTAAAGAACGATTCCACGCCTTCCTCATCGCTATTTCTGAAGTGTACCCCCCGAAATAAAGTAAGTTAACAGCGCTTATCGTTCTTTATTTTTGGATAAGAAAGATGGCGTCAGTTAGATTTCGAATACGACGCAGGCGCGCAAAATAATTAGGCTTCCCTCTCCGCTATTTCGGAATGATAACCAATGCAATTAAGTACGGGAAACAAAGTGTTTCGTTTTTTTTTTAGGGCAATTTGGTACATAAAATGGCCTATGTAAACAGCATTTTCGGTGGGTTTAATTTCGAGATTTCCCCCCCAAAAATGGCGGCAACTAGCATTCGAACAAAACTCAAACGCGCATGAATATTCAAACACGGGTGAAAGATAACGCGAACGAAGATTCAAACACGGGTGAACGATAATATTTACACAAAACAATTTTTACTAGGCCGGGCCGATAATCTACATGTTTACCAAAAATATTTGTATCTGTAATTGTATTTTTGAAGATCAATCAATTAAACTATTTTTCATATTAAAATCGAAATTATTTGGCTTTAATTGCATTTTTTAATATAAAAATCGAAAATATTTGTATTTGACCTCACAAACATTCATCATTCCTCAATGAGAAGGCCGACATTTTTTTCTTTCCAGGCATTTGACGAATCCGATGCTGTGCCACTGACTACACATTTCATGTTGGGGGACACATCCAGTCGGTTTCGGCTCTAACCTTTGATTTGTCGATGGGTGGAGAAACTAGATTCACATAAATAGGTATTTGAAAAAGGAAAGAGTAGTCGAAGTGCAATCTCACATACATTTGGATATAACTGACACATTGAACACCAGAATACATTCAGAGATTTTTCTTCATAGAGATCTTTGACAGTAAATTGATTTTGGCGATCAAAGAATTTCCCCGAAACATTATTGGGAATGGTAGTAATATCAAGCGTGCCAGTGAATCGATTCCTTGCGAACTTTTCTTCTTCCTACTCTAATTCTGGGAAGTACATTTTAAGTTTACTTTCTAAGGATCTGTTGATAAACAATTAAAAAGGAAAGTTTTCTTCTCCCAGGACAGAATGAGTGATACAAGTGTTTTTTTAAATTAATATTCTTAACATTATTTAGAAATGTATAATTTATAACACCTTGCTATGCCCCCTCTAAATACTTGCTATTTTCCTCTTGAGGGGCATGGCTCTCAGGTTGAGAACCACTGCCTTTGAACCTCTCTATGTAACTTTACCTAGAATTAATCAAATTTAAGAAATAAAACAATTAAATAAATTCTCCGCAATTGTTAAATACTACACAAGTATAAGTAACATAAAAGAGATTTAAATAGTTTAACATTTACGAAGGAGAAATTGTCGCAGCGACGTTGTAGCGGGCCGAAAATCTATACTCTAATCCCAATCGTTCCAACCCGCTTCCTACACTAATTCGGACGTGAGAAATCGAAGGAGAATGAAATGGATTGTATGTACAGTCCTTTATTTACAAGAAAAATATAAGGTTACTATTTATAAGAGATAGGGTGAGAATAAATTTGAGAGCTTTTAAAAATAATCGTACTTAGAAAGCCAATCTTACTTATGAATGCTAATTGAAATTTATATAAAAAACAACATTCAATTAGACTATTTCTACAAAAGGAAAATAACCACAATAACAAAAAAAAGAAAAAGGCCTCACGTGGTACCAAAGGGGGGAAGTCCTGCAAGCTGCCACTCGAGTGGGTAGAATGCCTAGGACTTATCAAAACAAACTGGTGCCTCCGCGCTCAGTATTAGCGATCTGGTCGCGTCTTTAGGCTATTAAAGGAAAAGCCCTCACTTCAAATGGGACATACAATTATTTAAGTTTGTATTACTCCAAATCAGACAACGCCAGCCATTATTTACAAAAGGAATATTTTTGGAATTTAATAGAGTGACCTTTCGAAACAATAATAATCAACAATTTGTTGAGGAAGAGAAAAAAAACATTTTATACAAAAATTAAATCCGAAATTTATATTACTGTATAAAAAAAACATTCCCATTCACACACACACATTCTTACAGAGGAAGGGAGAGGGTATTAGGAAAAGAAGTGGGAGAATGGCCCTTCACACACACACTCACATTCGCTCCACCATACCCCTCCTTACTTAGGCCATTCGACCACAGTCATTCACAATACACTCTAAATCCTTACTCACGGTACTTTTTATACTCAATCGCACCCTTCTGTACCCATTCACACTCGTCTACTGGTCCCTGGCTATCTGTCGGGGTTGTTTGTCAGTCTTCCTGTCAGTCTCCTTGTCACTATTAATCATATCGTCCACCATACTCTTAGCCTACATTACCAGTTCTCCCATCTCTCGACAGAACTCTTTCATACTCTTCCGTTCAGAAACTTCACTCTTCATACCCCTATTCATCAGCTCCTCACTCACAGCTCTAATCCAACTCAAGGTACACTCTTGCGAAACTGACAAATGACTCACATCCCCTCTACTCTCAGTGGCTACATTGGAAACCCCTTCAACTGGTTCCCACCAGAAGCCAGAAAAGTTAATCACTCCCTCATTCTCCACATCAAACTCACCTCTAAACGTACCATTCGCAAAACCAGAAAAATCAGCTACACTAGATTCATTCTGCCCAAACACACTATCATTGATACTGTTCCCAAAACCAGAAAAATCAGCCACAGGCAGCTCACTCACTCGTCTACTCACTCGTCTCTCTCAAGCTTCCCCATACCAGAAAGTCTCTGCTCAGACTTACTTTCATTTGTACTTGCATTTCTTCTTTCACTCTTCTTTGTACGCTTTCTACTCCTCGAGACAAAGACAAGCTCTTTTCCAGACAGATCATACTATCACATTCCTTCTTATCAATATGCACCTTATCTCTCTCTCTCCCTCCCTCTCTCTCTCTCTCTCCTCTCTCTCTCTCTCCCTCTCTCTCTCTCTCTCTTCTCTCTCTCTCTCTCTCTCTCTCTCTCTCTCTCTCTCTCTCTCTCTCTCTCTCTCTCTCTCTCTCTCTGCACAGTTCATACACCGGATGGCTCACCAGGTAGTCAGGAGGTTCTCTCCACCTCCTCAACTGACTCTGATAAGCCCGCGCTCTTTCAGTCACACCTTCATTCAAACTTTTCAAAACATACGTCACACCATTCTCCCAGACTCTCACAACTTTATACGGTCCTTCAAACTTTTCACTCATCTTCGACACGTTAAACCTACATTTTACTTCTCTCACCTTCAATACTTTTGCACCAGCTTCAAACGAACGAAACCTTTCATGTGCCTCATACCATACACTGTTCACTTTCACTCAAATGAAACCTATCTTTCACTTACTTTACAAAATTCATAACAAACTGAAACGAAGACACCCCAGTTGCACTATGCACCGACGAATTATATGCCCATAACACTCTACTCAACCATTCATCCCAGTCATTCAAAGTCGTACTCATCATTCTCAACATCTTACACAAGGTCCTAATTGTACATTCAGCCACCCTATTTGAAGATGGTACATACAGAGTTGTTCTCACATGCTCCACACCATTCTCTCTCAACATTTGCTCAAACACTTCACTCGCAAACTCACGACCATTATCACTCAGGCATCTCCTAGGCCACCATACACACATAGAAAAAAACAACTGCTCAACCACACGCGCAACAGTCACACTCCTTTTATATCTTACAGGCTCTGCATACACAAACTTACTTTTATGATCAACCATAACAACCATACCAACCTTCCCAGCACTTGTACGCGGTAAAGACACACAATCAATTACTACTAATACAAACGGTTCTTTTGCATCAACTTTCAACATTGGCGGCTTCCCTTGCACACCTTGCACCTTTAGCATCTGACACCTTTCACAAGTAGTCGCAACATCATTCACAATAGTTTTCAGAAACACATGGAACACACGCTCCTTCATACACTCCAACAATTATACTTACCAATATACCCATAATTATCATGCACAACTTTTACCAGACCAATCATACCAACCAAGGACATCACAGGTACAAACATGTCATCCCCATCCTTCATATGCCTCACAAAATATACAACATCTATACAAATAACAAAATCTTTAGCATACCTTTTAAAAGCACTCAAGCACTCAGGCTATTCATTCAAATCATTACACACCTCTTCAACTCACTGACAAAAGGACACATCTCTTGCATCTCTAGAATATCATCATCACTTAAAATCTCATTCTCATCATCCATGACCAATTCAATCATACCACAAAATTTTACAACATTCTTCGCACACTCATTCAACTTCATCAACTCACATCCACCTTTCATAACACAATCCTTATCAGCATCCAAAGACAAATTATTCAATCTCATAAAGTCCACACTAAGCAAGAAACAACATGGCATGTGCTCCTTTCTCAGAACCACAAAGTCACGCTTCACATTCACACCACTGCCCAAACTCACCGACAGACTAACCTGTTCCCATACCACTATCACCCCTAACTTCACAGGCTTACGCTCGCAACGTCTAATCTCATCATACTTACTCAGAATCCTCTCGTTCACTAACGACACTTGCGCACCAGTATCAATCAAACCACAGAAGAACCTTTCACCAACTTTCACTCTCGCTTCCATCATATCAGGTCCACCATGTTCGTGATACACAGAAGGAACAAACACACCAACATCAGCAATGATATTCATACCGTCATCAACTCCTACATCATTACTCACCCCACTCTTATCTTCATCCAGACAATCATTCTTCTCGCTCATATACGAAAACTTTTCAATCACCCAATTGTAATACTGTACACACCGCTTAAACACTGCAGATCCACTACATTAGCCTTCAAACCATTTATCTTCTCATCTTTGTACACAATCGGCCTCTCACCACCAAAGTGCACATAAACAATCACTCCACACCACGGACTCACTACAATCAACACTTCCAGAAACGGCGGGACCCCTGGCATACACATCGCTCTCAATTCTTTCACAAAGTTCTGCACCTTTGTCATACCAATACTTTCAGGCTTCCTACATACTTCACTCATTACCTCCTTCCTTAAGTCAGCCACACTATCGGCCACTCTCACATCTACTCTATCACTCTTCCAAACCATTTTTATACGCTCTCAAACAAGGAATGACCACCACCTTTACTCTCCGTTCCATCCATAATCCCTTTCGGCAAATACTCAGGATCACTCACTCCACACACATTTTCATCATACGTACCAGGATACCTTGACATCAAATCAGCCACTCCATTCCGTTCACGTTCACCAGGCACATATTTATACTCGAAAAGGTATTCTAGTAATAATATTCAATTTAATACAAGTGATGAGAGATACGAACAACGAGTGTCCATTGAGTTCTCTTATGTGTTGAATACAGGGTCACCCCCAATAAACGAGCCCCAACTTTCGATAGGCCTCATTTGTTAATTTTCTGCAAGGATTGAATGAAACTTTAGTGATAACTAGTTTATTGTGTTTATAAACATCATATCAACACATAAGTGTCTTTGGACTTTTCTTCTTTATTCTAGAGCACGTGTTCAACATGACCTCCATTTAGCTATGTGCATTTCTTGAGGCGCAGCACAAAGTTGTCCATGACATTCGTACAAACCGACCGACTAATGGCTCTGATCTCCACCCTGATGGATTCCTTGAGTTTCGTGATGGCTCTGTGTCTCATTGCGTACACTTTGTCTATAAGGTAGCCACAGAGAAACAAATCTAGGGGGCTAAGGTCTGGGCTGTGAGGTGCCCACTCAAATTCAGTCTTGAGACTAATCACACGGCCACGAAAGTTCTCTTTCAGACAATCTCGGGACAGGTTTGAGGTGTGAGAGTTCGCTCCATCTTGCTAGGATCAGAACTTTTCCCATAAGTGACGGAAACCGTGTCTGCAACTCCCTGTTGAACGTTTTGAAGAGCTTAACATACCCCTCCTTGGTGACTATCACTGTTGCGCCAGATTCCTCGAAGAAAAACGGTCTGATGATGCCTTTGGCTGAGATTGCATTCCATACCATGCACTTTGGAGAGTGTAAGGGCTTGGTAGCTAGCTCAATGGGTCTGGAGGTCCCCAGAGGCATTTTACTTCTAGTTTACCGTTCTTAAAGAAGGAAATGAGCTTTAACTGAGGTCCAAAGGAGGTTTAGGAAAGTTGGGGCCTCCTGAATCTTCTCCAGTATATTGACTGCCATAGCCTTTATCTGCTTCTTGTATGATTCTGTAAGGGTCTGTTTCTTCTGTATTCTCTATGAATAGGCCTTTATATTCATTACTAGCACTCTCCTCGAAGTCTCAAGAGATATACCGAGGGACTGACTTCGCTTGCGCATAGAGCGTTTTGGACTCTACTGAGTTCACTCTCTCACGCTCTCGACCAGCTCAGCTGTACGCTTCCTGGGGCGTCCTGAATGACTTAGACGGCTGTTACTGGCTGCATTGAGGCCTCCACTGTCCCATAGTTCTGAATTCTGTTATTGGAGTTTTTTTTCACATTCGAACTGATGCACGAAAGTGTCCTTACTTGTGGGGATCGAACAAAGTAAACATTCGTTTGAAAAATTTAAACTGTTCACACATTGAACCTTATAAATGGGAGATAAACTTTCTGCTTTGCATTAATCTTTAGGGGTGCGAAAATGTATCAGAGAAAAATTCCTTCTAACTCGATAATATAAATAGCCGACAAAATTACCAACTCAAAACGGACTAAGCCATGGGGTGAGGCTAGAGTATTGGCGTTTAAATCTAACGATACCGCGTTCGAAACTCAACAGTCCAAAACCTTTTACGAAGAAATATCAAGAAGAAAACGGAAAACAAAGAAACCGCTTGAAGGACCAACTCAACTAGAATTAAGAAGTACCAAGGAATCATCAACTCAAGATAATTGGACGGACGAAAACGAAGATACATCAAGGAAGAAAAACCAAGATTAATAACCAATCCAGCCAACAAGAATACCTAAGTCAAGATAAATGAAGAGAAATGTTTGAAGGGGCAACTTAAAAGATAAAGGAATTTCAGTCAAGAAGAAGTAAAATAGATAAAATCAAAAGAAAGAAAGAATAAGATAGATAAATAAATAAATGGGAATAAGAACAAATAAATCTACCCCCATAACTGGTGACCCTCAAAGGCCGATCAATCTTCTGAGAAGCCATTACTCATTGATTAGAGACAAGACTTCGTTCGCTCTCCTCAATCCCACTGAATTAGCTCCACTCATCCCGCAGACTCGAAGGTCGTAGGAGGGAGAGCTACTGCTCCTCGATTAAGAAATCCAAGATTAGTCTCTCCCCAATCCTCAAATTCACTCCGCTTTCTAGAAAGGGACCTGTGTATGGGTGCGAAAATGTATCAGATAAAAATTCATTTCAACCCGATAATATAAATAGCCGATTAAATTATCAACTCAAAACTGTCTAAGCCGTGGCGTGAGGCTAGAGTATTGGCGTTTAAATCTAACGGTACCGCGTTCCTTCGAACGCGGTATCGTTAGATTTAAAGAAAACAGTCCACAACCTTTTACGAAGAAATATCAAGAAGAAAACGGAAAACAAGGAAAATGCTTGAAGGACTAACTCAAAAGGAAGACTCAAGATAAATGGAAGACAAATTGTTTGAAGGGGCAACTTAAATAAATAAGGAATTTCAGTCAAGAAAGAAGTAAATAGATTCGATAAAAAGAAAAGCAAGAATAATATGGATAAATAAATAAAGTTATAATAAAGAGCAGCCCCCCCCAAAAAAAAATCTCTTTCGTAAATGGGAAGATAGACTTCTCTCTTTGTATTAATCTCTTTCGTAAATTGGAAGATAAACTTCCTTGTTTGTATTAATCTCTTTTGTAAATAGGAAGATGGACTTCCCGCTTATTATTCTCTTTTTTGTAAATAGAAAGTTGAACTCCACACTATTATATCTTGTAAATAAAGGAATCAAAATCCAAGTGTACTCGATCGGTGAAGGAGCCCTCCGAAACCGTTGCATCCTGTGCCGAGTAGTGAAGTATATGGAAATGTGATGGACCTTTTGGAGCACAAATCGTGCGGGTCACAGAGAGCAACATTGTTGAGTCGAAGCTACTTGGGACCTGCTGTTATTCTCCTCGTAAGATCTCGTAGGGAAAGGTTTACGCCATCGATGTCACTTCCCCGAAACTTTAACCTCCTTTGCCAAGAATACACATTCAGTATCATGTGCTGGATCCGAGCTCTGATTGATTGGTTAAAAAAATGAAATGAAATGAAAGGGAAAGTGGGAGAAAAAGTTTTAGATCCCGGGGCCCCTCCCCCACCCCCCGAAATGTCCCTCACGGAGGAGGTACCCGGTCGTGGGGGGGCGAGGACCAGTTGTCCCGAGTTTTCCCCTGCACTTTCCTCCCTCTGGGCATGAAGGCACCGAGGGGAAAGAGCTCCGGAAAGGGGGAGAGAGGAAGGGGAGGAAGAAAGAAGTAAGGATAGGACAGACTAAAATAATTTCAAAGGCTTGAAAGTTGACTAATTTGGCATGTTGACCTGCTTAACGTGGGACCAGGACCACGGTGTTTTTATGTATTCTTAGCTTTTAATTTTTATGATTTGCTGTCCCTGGTGTTAGTGTTTGGCCCATCTTTGGATTACGGTAAAGGAGGAAGATGATTAAAGGGAAAGGAATTTAGAGGTTTGCAGAGAGGTGCAAGTTGCGTGGAGGTCACGCTAATCTCTGTACTATAAATTAATTTATTTTAGAGTTAAGTTCGAAATGAGTTAGAGTGAAATTATTTCTGTTTGTTTATTTATGTGGTAGTTTTTTTATTATGTTATGTGTGTATGAGATAGGCGTTCAAACTTTTGTTAGCGTTATTTGTTTTCCTGCTATGATAATAACTCGAGTTTCTATGATTTTTTTTAGCATAATTCTCGTATCTGTATCTGTTGTGTGGGCTCATGTTCTTAGTTAATTATTTGTCTAATTCTCTTCTTTATTCATGTTGTTTGTCCTTTTTCGTTGATTTACACTTTTTGGTTACTTTTTTCTTTCCTTGTGGGTATCAAGTCCAATCCGGAGAGTTTGTCAATATTCGGGAAGTTTTTGTCACAATCGGGTTTCCTTATTTGGTTTGCACGTAAATCTCCTCTTCTTCCCTTTCGTCCGCTTTGTTTTTAGCACTAAGAAACATCATATGTTGTCTCCATCCTGCTCCTCATGCTATTTGATTATTTAGTTCCTCTCTTATCTCTTCTTGTGTTTTTCTATTATTTTGCGGGCTCTTTTTTCAATTATTTTGTTTAATCGTTTTATTTTCGCTTCGATGTGTAAGTTTCTTTGTTTTTTTCCTCTCTAATCGGCCTGTGTTCGTAATTATGTATACTGCCTTATTCTGTATATGTTGCATTCTTATTAGATTTCTTCTTGAAACCGTATACATGGCAATTGTTGGATATATCAAGGTAGGCTGTATCATGGCCTGGTAGATCTTTTTCTTATTCTTCATGTTTAGATTTATTAATCTCTAGGGTAAAGTTACCATACCTCGTGCTTTGTATATTCTTTCGGTCACGTGTTTCATGTAACCATTTTTGGCAATAGTTAGGCCTAAAATCATGCCTTCACCATTACACCTGTATCGCTCTCCATCTACGTAAACGTCGGATAGTTTTTGCGATACATAGGTATAATTTTAACTTTATCTTTATTCATTTTAATTTTCCATTTGCGTTCATACTCGTTTATATTTTATATTTATGTTGCCGCTACTCTGGCCTGCATCTGAGGGTTCCGGTGAACACAGGGAATCAATTGAGTGAAATCATCTGTGTATTGTATGTTCACACAGCCATCGTTCCTGGGTGGGGGAATGTCCGTGGTATACACTGAGTAAAGCGCAAAGGGTTTAAACACCCTCCCTGAGCGAGACCCACATAAGGCTTGAATCTTTCACCTTGGTACGAGGGGCAGTCAATAAGTTTTGCAATTCGGATATAAGGAAACGAGATATGAGGAAAAGTGTTTTATTATTTTTCCATATAACTACCCTCGACTTCAATGCACTTGCGCCACTTGTCCCTGAGGCTTCGAATTCCCGACAACCAGAAATCTCCCGACTGCTCTTCAATCAACTCCTCGACGGCGAGCTTGACATCTTCATCGTCCACAAATCGGCGTCAACGCAGTGCAGCTTTGAGCTGGCGGAATAAAAAGTAGTCGCTAGGGGCCAGATCTGGACTGTAGGGGGATGGTTAAGCTCCTCGAATCCTCACTCGCGAAGGGCAGCTTGTGCAACTCTGGCCTTGTAGACTTTGACGACGTTGAAGTTGATCATGGAGCGTGAGGTTTCTAGGGACCCAATGGGCCGAGAACTTGGCCATGGCCAAATTGTCGTGGATGAGGTTGATAACACTTCCATGTGATATTCCAAGTTCTCGCTCGATGTCTTCGACCTTCACCCATCGATTTTCGAGGATCATCCTCTCCACACGGGCCACATTGTCCTCGTTGGTCACGTCTGACGGGCGTCCTGGACGGGAGTCATCTTCAAGGGACTCACGACCATGCGGAACTCCCTATTCCAACAAGCAATGGTTGCATAGGAAGGGGCGGTGTCCATGTACACTGCAACCATGCTTTCATGGATATCTTTTGCATTCCTGTCTTCCTTGTTCAAAAATTTGATCACTGTGCGGTGCTCAACCTTCACCATTGTTGAAAAATTTGTGACTGACGATCTGCGATCAGCTACTGCTTCTTAAATAGGCGAGCAGGAGCGTGCGGCTGCAGGTCCTGACTTGTCATAACTTGTCCTAACAGCCCCACAAACAGCCATCCCCCTTCCTCTGTTTTGCCCTACCGATTCGCTAAACCTATTGACCGCCCCTCGTAATTCCCCGTGTCTTTGTATGCATATCTTTCCAGGAAGTAGTCGCATAAAATTATTTCCAAATATTCGTTTATTTCCACATTTATAATTTTATGTAATATGCCTCTTTGCCAGACTTTATCGAATGATTTCGATACGTCCCGTTATACAATGTCCATGCTGCATTTCTTTCCTTTTACTTCGCTTATTTTTTCTGTAATCACGCTGAGGGCCATCTCCGTATTCCTGTTCTTTTTGAAGCCGAATTGTTGATTTTGCCAGAGATTATTTTCTTAGATATTTATTTAATCTTGTGTTGAGAATTTTCTCAAACACCTTCCCGATAAAGTCTAGAAGGGATATAGGTCGGAGATTTTCCCGGCTTCGGTATGAATATAATTTTGGCTATCTTTAACTCATCGGGTAAGTATCCCGTGTTTATGCAGGCGTTAAACATGTTCCTTACCCCTTCGAGTATATTATCTGGTGCTTCTATATTGCTTTTTCTGGTGAAGCCCGATTTCCCAAGGGCCTTTTTTTAAATTTGAGATGGTATTCTTCAATTCCTCAAGTGTGATTTTTGTGTTAATTCCATCGTTCGCATACCGTTCCTCTTCTACGTAATAATATGGGAAAGTCCTCTAAATCCGTTCATTTAGTTCGTCAATTATTTGGTTTTCAAAGTCTATATCGTAGTTTTCGTTTTCCTCTTCGCAGATGTTGAACACTCCTTTCCCTGAACAATTTTTCAATCTCGCGTTCATCTTCGATTAATTTTCTGTTTTGTCCTTAATCTTTATTTTTTCCTTTACCTTTAATATTTGCCATTTTTTTATCTTTTTCTAAAATTCTCAGGACAATAGCTCGTTGACAATATTTTGAACGGCTATGTCCCAGTATTCTCTTTGTATGTCCGTTATTGCACTTAGTAGTTCTCTCTTCTTCGTTCTCAGATTGCGGTATTTTTCCCTTGACGTTCCATATATTATTATGTCCTCGTTTATCGCTTTAATTTCTGCATTCTTAGTTTTCATTTCGTCTGTCAATATAAAGTATTTAACTGTTTTGTATGTGTTTCTGGGTATCGCATTCTCGTCAGCTGTTTTTTTCTAAATTAGCTTCATTTAGTCTGTTTGGTGCGTAGTCATTCAATTCTTGTTTGTATTTTCCCCAGTCTGCTCTATGGTATGCCTTCCATTATTAGCTTGAATTTGTATTGGTTTCTGATTCATGGTGAATAGTGTTGCTGTATGGTCGCTGCAGATAACATCTACAGGTTCCATGTGGTAGTTAAAAGAAATGTTATTGTTTGCTAGGCAAATGTATGGACTTTTCGTTTTTCTGTCTTTAATTAGCGTTGGGTGCTTATTATCCGTCTGTCTATTAGAGCTTTTAGGTTTTTTCCTGTTTGGGTTCTGTTCCTCTATACGTGCATCTTGCGTTTTAGTCTCCCTAAAACAAAGTTGGAAGTCTATTGTTAAATATTCTCACAAAGTTGTTTATTGGGAGTTTCGGTCGTCTCGGTGGCTGGTTTTCCGTAGCGATTATTATATTAGTTAATTGGTTAATCTTGACCTCAATTGCGAGGTAAGATTCGGTTAGTCCTTGCTTTGTTTTGTACTCTATTCCTTTCTTTATTGCTATTGCTGCTCCGTCATATGGTTTGTTTGTGTGATTATTCGCTATTACGTCGTGGTTCCATATTTTTAATTTGTAAGTCTCAAGGTTAATCCCGTGATCTGAAATTAAAATCATCTCGGGATCTATTTCTTCAAAGATATTTCCGTGTGTTTTCTTTATCCTTCCCTCCATTCGTATTTATATGTAGAATTCTTAATTTACTATTATCCATCTTGTTTGTATGTTCTTAAGTGGTTCTTCTTTTGGGGAGGTTGGAGGTATTACGTAAATTTATTTGTATCTTTTCCTGGTATTTCTGCCTTTCATCTCTGTCCTTGCTGAGTCTGACTCATTCGTTTCACATTTCGCGGTTGTTATCTCCGATCTTTGGTCGCATGGCGAGGTGTCCCTAGTCGATTTTCTCTTTTGTTTTTTGTTTTGCTTGTGTTTCTTTTTTTACACTTTTCTTATTATTCTCGTCGGTGCTGCTCTCAAATTCTGTTTCCTCGCTTTATGTGTCTTCCTCTTGTTTAGATTCGCTTTCCTTTCTTTGTGTTTATCTCAAGAGTTTCTTTTTTGTATCTTCTAAAATTTTTATGTTAAATATAGCCGATGAATCAATATTTTGCGGGAATTTCATTAGTTCTAGCCCATTTTCCTTGAGCATGGAATTCAACGTGGTGGCATATGTTCCTGATTGGGCAATGTTTAAGACGTGCGAGTGTATAATGCATGTCAGTATTTTTACGCTCAGAGTTCCGTCAAGCGTCATTTGAGTGGTTGTTCCATTGTTTTTCGTTGCTGCTGCCGCCGCATATGAGGTGTTTCTTGTTCCTTCTTTTCGTTGTTGTGTTCAGTGTCTCTTCTCTTTATTATTTCTTTTCGCTTCGGGCATGTCAGTGCCATTGTTCTGTGGCTCCCTTCAAAATTAACACACTTTTTCGTGGAGTTTGTGCAGCTCCTCAAAGAATGGGGGCAACTGCATTCTGAACATATTTCTTCTTCCTTTCTTGGGCAATTTGCAGTGAGGTGAACTTCCATTTTGTACCATCTAAACTAAATTTGTATATTGTGACCCTGGTCCCTTCGAATTTTATATGCTGGGATTGTCATACTGTATGCGAGGATTCCCTTCTGTAGTGACTTTGTTGCAATCTCGGTTGACTCGCACAATATTTTAAACACATGTGTTTGTTCCTTAAATTTGATTATGTCGTGTATCTTCATCGAGGGTTGTTGTTCCATTATTGAATGTTAAATTTTCATCTGGGGAGTGTTCCCCCACCCATAATTCTACCTTACAGCATACGATGCTTCGGTTGGCAATAATCTGGTGTGGTACTCTAGCCTCTAAGTCAATTTTCCATATAGTGATGGTTCCTGCCGATGAAAGTAGCAGTTCGACATCGTTGTTTTCCGCATAGATGACAACAAATCCATTAGCTGTTTCTATGCATTTGATCAGGGCTATTTGTAAATCCTTAAAAATGCTTTGTGCTACATCATGTGGTTTTCCTTCTATCTCGTTCTGAATTAGGCGAATTGGAGCCTATTGGTGAAGTCATGTGGGTCCATGTTCAATTTTTCCTGACACCCTAAGGGGGGAGTTCTCTGGAAAAATAAGGCAGTACATTCTTTACTCCACTCCAATAGTGGGAGAAGCCCCCTATCTGTTCCTAATATTATCTCGCCTCCCTGCTCTGAAGCGCACACTCCTTGACCACCGTACGTAATTAGGCCTAGCCCTATAAGCGGTCCTGCAGTCAGATTTGGTCTCGTCACCGATAACCGATCTCCTTTTCTGGCCCCCTAACAGAGTCTACTTCGGGAGTTCACTCCACTCTACTACTGACTGCTTCTGAGACCTTGCTGGTAGTCAGGTTATACTGTGCTAAATGGAAATAAAGTATGAGAGTGTCAGATATAAAAAGGTATAGTATGAGATAGTAGGAAAACTTTAAGGAGATCATCGCTTTGGAGTGATTCACCGCGAATCAGAAACAGGAGGTCTCTCCAATCCGTCCGATTCGCGCATATATTTCTTCTTTCTTCTTTTTGGTATATACTTAAACGTATATAGAAAATTCTCTCTTCGCAAAGTTATTTCAAGTCAAAAGATTGATGGAACTTAGCAGTGCGTAGATCGCTGCGAGTTGTCAGATGAACTGAGCTGTCTGCTTAAAAAAAGAAAAAATAGGAATTTCACCGTGTTTATGTGCAAATGGTTTGAGCATTATTAACCTTTTAAATCAATCATGGCGCGGATTGGACAATTATTACAGTGCTTATGTCTAAAAGCTGATTGTGAATTTGTTAACGCTAAGGCTGTTATTCCAAAAATGATTCAAGAAGAAAAGTTGCCATTACTGTTTGCCATTTCGAGGCTTATTCCAGCTATTTACCTAAGAATAAAGAGTCCAGCTATACATATGTATTTTCCTTCATTCCATAAAGAAACGTTTGATTACATAACCCAGCCTACGAAACTACAAGAGAGAATACCTTACACAGACCCTATACACTTTCTTGAACGAGCCTGTCTTATAGTAATGTTTGACACAGTATATTCTTTACTGGAGCTCCCATTGAGATATAGTTTTGTTTACAGGCGTTGTTTCTGTCATGTCCTGCTAAGTAAGGTTATTAGTGAATCAATAAAGGATAATCACAAAAAGTGTGCGCAGGCCCGTTTTGGGGGAAACCATGTATATGCTCGTATTATAAATATTCATTCAAAAATGTAATTTGCATAATTAAATATGATAAATAAATTAACACAATAATATGCTCAAATTATTAAATTACAAGCAATAAATATTAGTGTTAAGGGGTATGAAGGAATTTTGGTAAAATGAATATGAATTATAGTCAATCACAACGAAGGGAAAAAGAATAGAAATGAATCTAATAAATCGGAAAGATAAAAGAATAAAAATCGAGATAAAAAATGATCACAAAAGGTGCTGATTTCGGGGCTACTTTCTATGTTAAATTAGCGATGTTTGGAGATTAAGGAGGTATGAATCTACCGTAGACAGGTCGAAAGGAAAGATTAATGCCTTGAAGCGACTGTGGGTACGAACGGACAATAAGAGATTAAGATTTTTTTTTATTTTATCGACCTCATTTGGCGGTCGTAAGTGAGGGTAAATATGAATAATAATTCGAATCCTTTGTCCTCCAAAGGTCGTATAGCACCTGATAAAATGATGAAAAACCAGCGCCTTTGACGAGAGAAAATGATGAAACGAGACGACCGGCGGAAACATAATCTGTTCTCACAATTCGCTCTAAAAGAGTCTTTAATCAATGGAGGAAGCTTCAAGGACAAATACGAAACACGGCTACATAGTGTGTCCATCTAGCGGAAAAAGAAGTTTACTGTATCACAAAACCTCTTTATTAGACAAATAGACAATTATACTTTTTCCACGCAACGCTTCCTTGTACCCTGCCAGGTTTATTATGGTCTCTTTGTTTGTATTCTGAGGCGATCCCCTATAAGAATTGATAGCATTGACGGACCTTAACAAAAACTCCTCTTATCATGGCGTTGAGCAGTTTCCTACTTTTTCTAGTAGCGTAGTCTTTGTTATATTAACAGGAACTAAAATGATATACTGGATAGGAAGGCATTTGTTCGCAATTTTAACTGCTAATATTATGCATATTGTTTACCTTTGTTTTGGTATATTTCTTCTTGAAAACAATAACCTTTTTGGCTATATTATATTGCAGAATAATAGACTACGGAATATTTTGAACCCCTAATTTGTGGAAGAGGCATGGACTGCTCCTTTGGAATCTACATAGAGAGGAATAACAAGGAGATTTTAGACTCCCTAACGTCAACAGAATGAGAGTGTAAAAGGTCAGAATGAAGCTAGAAGATTCAGGATTCGAATACCAGGCAAGAGCAGGGAGAAAAACCTATGGTCGACGCTCTAACACTATCAGAACGCCGGAATTCGTTACATAAATCTAGGAAATCATCACCAATTCTTCCAGAAAGTGGATGCGTGAAAAGCTCATCAGGCTGGTGGTGCATAAGTATATTAGCTAATTTTCATACAAGATAGGGAAGGGAAAATTTCTGTCCAATGCGATAGAAGAAAAGCCGAATCAAGCTCATCAAGTAGCTGTTCAACAAGTTAAAACACCCTGTTGCGGTATGACATTATATTATATCAATACCAGATTAAATTTATGGGGAAGGGACCAATAACTTAAAGGCGAACCAACAAAGGGACGGCACGCCACGAGTTTCGACGGGCAGAAGCGAGATAGAGTGCAACGAGATCAGGTAAAATTTGGACAATGGCAAAGCTCAAGGTTATTTAAAGAGGAATGTACAAAAATATAATTTTATTTACCCCAAAATAATGAGAGGATTGATGGGCAAAATTACATCAGAGCATTAATGGGCAAAATTACATCAGATAAACAAAGGGGGGGGGGATTGTAGTTATGAAACAGACTATGAAGTTCAAATTTAAGGTATTACAGGAGGAGACTATTCAAATTAGGGGGGAATTAACTCAAATGGGTTACTGAAAGGGGAGAGGGGTAGGCTTACGGATGTCTTCTGCACGTGAGGCGAGGCCACTCGGAGCTTCTGAGCGGGAATTTAAAGTGATGACGGTTCTCTAAAAAGGCAGGGCGGTAACGTCCGGTCGAGAGGAGAGTATTTCGGCCACCCGAAAACGAGGGGCGCACGAGGAGGGCTTCGACAGGAGTTGATGAGTGAAGTCGAAAAAATCGCTTGGTAGCGATAATTAAATGGAATTACTACACTGGCTGGGGCTAATTCCAATACACAAATAGTTCAGCCGTCACTTTGCTTCGTTGTTAGCACCTGACTTGGAACTAGGGGAATCTTCTTGGGTCCGGGCGAGATTTTTCAACTCTGTGCCTGACTCATAGGAAACGAGCATTGTATATGTCTGAGGCTCTCCCCGCAGGGGGGTTAGTGGGATTCAGCTCTACTCTCGAATGGCCTCGATACTTCTTGCCGAGGATATTCTAACCCGTGTAAAGGCGAACCGTGGTGGACGCGGTTCTAGGCTACCGCTTGTGGAAGGGGGGGGGAGGTATGTTTACCAATTAAGCTTAACAGAACCTTCTACATCGCATGAAAGTTCCGTTCTGGACAAGAAATTCCACGTCGGATTCCCCCACATACCTATTGCGGCCAGATATGCTCTGGATCTTCTCCGACGAAAAGAAATTCTGCCAAGAACAGAAGGTTAAAGGCTGAACAACAGGTAGCTCTCTTTCGCAACCAATAACGTGCCGAGTATCATCCAGACGAAATTTCCAGCCAAAATCATTGTCTTTGGTGTTGTTAGCAGTTAAGGTGACGTCATGGCACCCCATTTCTTCTTTGAGGGACACAGGATGAATACCAATGGCTCCATCCTTCTTGTGAGCAAGGTCGTTTAGCACTTAATTAACCTGGTATCTGGAGGGAGGCCTTCAGAGTTACAGCAAGACCTAGCGATCAGCCACATCATCTGGAAGGCCCAAGCACAGCTGTTGTACAAGTTCTTCCATTACACAGCACCTGTCATTTGGCCTGCAAACCAGCCTAATTGTAAACCCATCGACTTCATTGTGTGGGGCGTAGTGAAATGAACAAATCCACCTGCAACACGAAGGTTGAGCTGAAGGCAGGATTATCATGGCCTTCAGGGGCCTAATACCAGGGAAAGTGACGAAGGACGTGAGCCGCTTGCGAGGTCGCTAGGATGCTGACATCGAGGTTGCAATTGGGTTCATTGAATGAGATCCCCAAACTGTCATGATGACAGCCTGACACTAATTTTGGTAATATATCTTGAAATTTAAAACCAATTATTTTTTCCTGACACAGTAATCATGTTAACCCATACCAACTGCACCCTGCACAGGGCACCCTATTTCCTTTATCACAGGGGTGTATTAAATCACGGTCATTCCCTATGCTGAAATTATTAGCTGGCCCGACTGAAATGTGACGTTTTCTATCTAAGGAGGTCTTTGCTTAACCATTTTACCGTAGCAATGATAAACGAATTTCAGCAAATCAACCTGCATATTTCAGGTTTTGTACAATTGAGTACACATATTTCAAAGGTGGAAGAAATATTAGGAGGAGAAATATTTTGGAACACCCCATTTTTTGTGGTCAAAATTTCATTTTTGCAAATTTTTGAGCCAGAAAGATATACAACATTAGAGTTGTTGGTTCGTTGTTATAAGTGATTCTAAATACATTAGAGTTGAGTTTAAACTGAAGGATAATGACAAATAAGTAAGGAGTTCAACTTTTATTATCTAGATGATACTACCTATATGCCAACTGATACATTGAAATCATGCTTTGTCTCAAACGTCGACATGAAGTCACGTGATTTTAGCACCACACGAATGTAGCCATCTCTTGCTTCTTTTCAATAAACTTCGCCAGAAGCTTCCGTCACTATTTCCACACAACACTTGACACCTTGAGAATAGCATGGAATGTCAATACAGAGTGGCTCATTGACAATATTTTGCAGGTCCGCATTAGATAGATGCAGTGTAAGTGGTGGCTCAAACCTGCACGCCTCTTCAGGGGAAGTAGATCTGTTAGTGTCTTAGAAGTCTTATCTAATTTTAGTTGCCTCAAATCACGTATCTCTTCCTCATACGCAGTAACTTGTCGGATCTTCTTAATTTTGTTAATAGCTAATTTCCTGTTCTTCTGATCAACGTCTGCCAGCATTGACTAAAGGACGTTCTCAGCATCGGCCCAGTAGGAATTGCCATAGATTATTTGGATTGAAGGACTTCACTAGCAGGTTGGAGTATATTGACCTGTTCCAGAAGATGTTAGATCCCTCCGTACATTTTGGAGAGAATTTGATTTGAAACCTAATTGGCCAATAATGGCACACGAGAAACTCTGTGGGTACATGCAAGACATTATTAGGTTTTTCTGTTGCCAGAAAAAGTCGACATATTCTGCCCGCAGTGGTAAGCCATCTTGCATGAGATATAAGCCCTAGTTCCATATATAGGAGATCATCGTCAATTCACCACTTCTAATAGTACTGTTAATTCTGTACAGGTAAGCTTGATCCCGACTAAGCTCATTCACATCGATATATGGAAGAGGAGCTCCTTTAGCAAAACATTAAAAACTATTTAATGGTACTGGTAGAGTTTTACATGTGGTTATTGCTTTACCAAGTGATCATTTCTATTTATTTCCACTTTCTGTTGTACCAATATATTTCCTTCAGAGGGGCCTCAAAGGAAGCTCATTTAGATGCAAGCTGCAGATGGTCAACTATAAAGGACGATGTAATTGACATTCGAGCCCTCCTATGGCTCCATTCTTGTAGCTAGTTTTAGTTGCCGTGCTGTCAGCTCCCGCTGCCTTTATCTCAGCTTTAATAACATTTTCAACAAGCCATTTCATTAGTCCATTTGCCATACCTGCACCCGTTCCTCAGTCAATAGTTAGATGATCTAAATAAAAAGTACCAGGTTCTCCGACAAGCACATAGTGATATTGAATTTCTTTTGTCCATACCATTTGTTCCCTTTCCTCCTTTTAGTTAGTGTTATTTCTCTCCTAACATCAAAAAACAAAGCAGTAATTTCCTTATATTTTAAACATTCAGATTCTGTAAAATTCTTCTTTAAAATCTCTTGTGCCCTCCAGATTTTGTGATGGTCAATTACAGGGGGGCAGTCTTCTGAAATTATGATACCATGGTCGAATAGGGCTGCACTACTAATAGCAGCAGCAGCTCAATTTGACACATAATATAGATCTGCGTACATGACAACTGTTGGCATTGGTATAATGTTTTCTGTACTCGCAAAGACTTTCTTCCATTCATCATCAGAAATGTCAGAATATGAGGTTTCATCATCCAAGGGTTCGTCTGAAATTGTATTTTTCTCTTCCCTCATCTCTTTTTGTGAATTTTTTTCCTCTGTTCTTTGCTTATTTCGTTCTTCTCTGATTTTATACATCCATTCCTCAAATTTTCGCGTGACGCCCAGTTCTTTGGTCAATAAAATATTCATGCTCTCGATGTGGCACTTTCATGTTCTTTTCACACTTGCAATCCAAGAGATCAGCCCACTGCCAGCCTTCTATATCAATAAGTTGACCCAATGATAAGATGAACTTCTTACTCTTAGTGGCATCCATTCCTTGTTTTGATACTACAGATGCTTCTTCCACCAATTGGAGCATTTTGGTTTTAACATTCTTGATCAACTTAACTGGAATACTGTCTTTTTTCCAAATCTCTGTAAGTCCCACGGATAGTTAATGAATAACGTCCTTGTTTCTCTTGTATTTATTGTCTTTTACATATTATATTTTACAAAACCTGTTGTTTTGTTGACATCTAATAATGAGAAAGGTGGGGAGCTAAAGACACTGTGACTTGTTGATGTTCTAGTTCTTTACTCATCTTAGCACTAAAAATGAATAATAGAAAGACCCGTCAGCATAAAGTAGAAATAATAGATATGATGAGTGAATTCATAACATACATTCAAAAATATGAAGCCATATCCCTCCATAGGAAATAAATACTCTGTAAATATCTCATAAATTTGTCATATATTTATTAATTTATAGTGCCCTCCCAGTAGTTTACAAACAAGGAATTCTTCAACCTAAGATTGCCTAAGCTTTAGATACATAAGGAGTCTAAGTGCAAATTTTCTTCTTGAACGAAAATTACCCATTTCTACCTTCAGAGACTAGAACTATAATAATAACTGAATACAACCAGCCTCATTCTACAGAAAACATTATTTTAAAAAAAATCTTGCCCTCAAAAAGGGTGTGTTACATTTTTTTAAGATTCTTTCGTGTTCATTTCCAAATTTTGGATGGTGTGCTCTACAAAACATGAAATTTACCTTAAGGTTAGTTGCGACACTACGCTTTATTAACTATGTCGCATTGTATTACTACAGTACTTATCCAACTTATTTTCAACTTATTGACAAATGTGCTACCAACTATGGGAATAGCATTCAATAGGAGAATTATGTATCTTATAAATTTTTTTTCTATAGTAGGCAATTTAAACTGATTAATATTTCAGCGCTGTTCTAATTGTCTGTATATTGTCATGTGTGGTGCTCCAATATGCAGTCTACTTCAAATTCAAATTTCTAAATAGCACTAGCCCAGTAGGATGTTAAGGGTTTAAGAAGAGCGTGGTTATTTTTCAAGATTAAAGTTAATTAAAGGGTTGGTAGCTTCTATATATTTAATTTAAATGATATGTGCTTTCCTGTTGAATACTTACAAGTGGCGCGAATTAAAAAATTATCTACCATTTAAATGAAACCAGACGGCTCAAAACTACTAACTCTTTCCTTAAGGATTAACCTTCTCAAAGTCAAATGTTGTTTATAACGTTGAAGTAGATCAAAAGAATCCATATAAGAATAACAATATTACTTGGCGACTATTAATTTTTTTAGTGCTAAATAATATATACATACGAGTATGCTCAAAAGTGTGTATAATTTTACAAATCGATCACTTCTCTTCAAAGTGGCCAGTTTACAAGTGAAAACATATTAAGCTCCTGAAGTCTATCTTAGTAGAGAACGTTATGGTATTCTAGGGATAACTTATATCAGCCCTAGGTTGAGCTATTTCTATTGTATTCACATCCTTTTGCAAAGAAGAGAGAGTTAAAAAATGCCCTAATTTACTCTTTGAATACTTAATTGCCTCAAACTATTATATGTCATCTCTTTTTTATTTAGTAACTCGAAATAAAATCAAAAGTTTCTTTGCGTGTAGCATTAGAATGCAATTTATTTAAAATCAATTTTAAATCGTTAGAACTTATTATACTCCTACTTCATTTTTATTCAAATGCTGTCTACTAATTACTTAAACTCTAATTGAACTCGACGCTGTGGCAATGTGCATTATTTTATATTTATTGACAAAGATAACTAGTTATATATCAGAACAATAACATGGTACTTTATATTATTTATAAGTCCCTTCTCGTTGATCGCACTAAGGCATTATTCTTGGAGGTTAAATAAAGGTAATCATCTTTAACGCAATTAAATGCGTTTTAAATTTGATATAAATTATGTCCATTCTTAAAACGATCACATTTTTCTGCCTTTAAAATATCTAATGTGTTTTTAGAACATGTTTTCAAAAGTCGTACTATCATTATATCATACGTATCTCTCCAATCTTCAACGCTCGCTAGGGAAACTAGTTTAGTATGCTCCTCTCTATAGTACTTGGATATAGACTTTCCGTACACTTTCAATTGACTCTCTTTCGCCATTTTGTTATTAACCCATACTCTTAAACTTTTTTAATGGATAAGCCGTCGTTTTTTACCTTTCCTAATCGGAATTAAATAGCATTAGCAACCCCTCAGAGTAGACAAATATTCTGTGGCATTTACGCACACCAAAAGCTTTCCAGACACTAACCTGCCGTTTTAAATGTCCTCTCGTACGACTTTCTGAAAGGTTTTATTTAAAATCACAGCAACTATTGAGAAATTAACCAGGGTAAATCTTTAATCTCGTACAATTTCTTGATTCTCCAATTTAGGGTTGCTATTGCTGACGTGACGTGGACTATAGTTTCTTTCCGAATTTCTTTTTCCGTTCTAGCTAAGTAAGTCTATATGGGATTTGGCTACTACTATGTATTCTCCCTTTCCTGACATTGTACGTAATATATTACCTTAATTTAAGCCTACTGTACTGATTTAACTAGGAATTATTTCATCCTGAACGTATTCCATTGAATTACTCTCTTTATTCAATGTATGGTGACTGCTTATAAGTTTCTTTCCATTTGTATGATGACCCTTTCCAGCAATCAGGAGCCAATGAGATAAACAGCAATAAAATATTTAGAATAAATTTTTAATACAAATTGTTCCAATATTAAATTTATAAAAGGTAGTTTCATTTTAAAATTATTAAAAATAAGATTAGTATCCATGCTATGTAGAAATATTAGCCCATTAATGAGACTTCTGTTATAAAGAAATGAGGAAAATACTGTTGTTTTACATGATTTGTTAATATATTCGCACGGAATTGCGTATATTAAAGTTTATATTTTTATATATCGCATAGATGTATCGAGCTTTTATTTGATAGAAAATGCTTTTAACATAAACCCACAAATCGTCAATAAGAATTACACCATGTAAATGAAACACCAAGGAATTAAACCATTCCTACATATCTATGGTTTGCAAATTTTTTACCGATGAACTCGCAGAGTGCCATTGAGCTAAAGGTGAAGGACCATTGGCACTCTCGGTAAGCTGGTGGTGAAGTAAGACGTTGTGATTCCACAGAGATATAGTGTTTAATCATAGCAAGAATTGGCACAAAAGAATTAACGAACTTAGGGAGCTAGTCGCGTTTGGGGTCGTGCTAAATCTCACACTGCGGTGATGCAAGCTAAATCCCTTCACGTTATCACACACATAGACAAGCCAGCTCCCAAATACGGCCCAGACCCTAGTGCCCTCGGTCTTGCTAGACATTATGATTATAATGTGATTTTTATTAACTGGTCGTGACCTAGTCCAGAAATGCAAAAAGACATCTGGCTTAATTAACAGACTTAAGTAACATGGGTAATACAAATTGACCTTCTGGCGTTTGCTCCTCTTTACTTGAGTTTATAAAACTTGCATATTGTTTTTTTTCTTGGAGCAAGATACATACGAGTAGGCACCTCCCTGTCTACGCAAGGCCTCATCTTTGCTGATTCTGGTAAAGAGATGAGAATTTTATTTAATACCATCAAAATATCGTCAGACTATAACTTTGATACGATCTGTTAATAAAAAAGTCAATTTATTCATAATAAGAACACCAACAGTTGTAGAATTAATATATAACCACTATGTTTATTAATATAGCACAATGAATGTAAGTTAAGAAAATTTCTAGCACTAGTAACAATATCAGCGACTAAATAAAGACCATAAAAGTATACTTAACGATAATTGCCTATATACTCTGAAAAACGTCTTAGGTTTTCGTTTTTCAGGTTTACAATGTGTAATGAAGATTTATAAAACGGAGTCCTAAGAGCATTCCAATTGTCTGTGGGTCTTATATCAAACAAAAATCTTGTGACCAAAAGAATACTGAATGTTGAACATTCCAATTCAATGCCATTGAATACTAACAGAAAAGACTAAGCAGTAATCCATCAAGAAGTAGACGGGTATAAAATGCTTTGCCATAATAGAGGGTTTTATTATCTGATCAAAGCATTAATGATTTTCAGTAAGAGGGGGATGAAAGCCAATGGGATCATAATGTTCTTTTTCAATAGAGAGAGAAATAAAACTAAGCATTTTAGACCGGGTATGAGAAGACATTAAGACGCCATATGTTTAGTTATATGAACTTCCCTGCTTCATGCGGCCCTTTGATAGAGCTGCTTTCATCACGAAACGAAAGCTTTTCAACAGATTTGAATATTGCTACTCATTGGTACCCAAACCATTTTCAATTCACCAACGTCCCTCAATTTAAAAAAATAATATCTTGGTTAAAATAATTGGCCGGAGTTCCTCGATAGCGATGGGCACTTTGTACTTCCTCACGTCTTCTAAAACAAGAACAGGATCAATGACGATCACTGTAAAACTTTCAATGACGCACACTAGGGTTACGATCACGACCAATAGCAACGAATAGATAACGTATTGGATTAATAATGAGCCGCAATTTTACGTAAATGTTTATTTAATAATAACGTATAAGATCGAAAATGACATTTGAATTAATTAAATCACCAATAAAGCCCTAATGTGTATGATCAAGGATGAAAACTAAAGTCACAGAGAGTATTTGCAGAAAATCTTCCTCGACTCATATAAATGGTCTTCTATGACCTTTAGAGTTAACGTAAAGGCTAAAAAGCAACCTCGAGAGTAACTCATTTAATCTAAGAGTATCAATAATTCGCCCTCTATATTAACGTAACATTTGTACTATATAAACTATAGTAGAGCTATTGTAACCCAAGACAAGCCATGGACAAGGATAGAGTTAGAACCCCTTTCAGTTATCAAATATCCAAACAACAGGGTGAGTTTACTTGCATCTATCCCACTACCGGTCATTCTATTTCTGACCGGCAAGAAGAGCACCTCATTATTTATTTTATCCATGAGGAAATTGACACTGCTTCCTACAACCCGAAGTTTTCCTTCAGTGGAATATAGAAGAAGGGGTAAACAAATAAATGAAAAAATTATTACAATAAAAAGAACATGAAATGTATAAAAAGATTTTTACAAATACTACAATTGAAACGATTCACAACCCAAAGTCCATTAGGGGGATGCTTATAATAAAAGTCGAATGGAAATTTCTTAAAACATTGCAAGGATTCAAAAAATAGCGTAAATGATCTTGGATGCCTCAATCTATAATCTCTGAGATCATTATGTTAAGATCATCATCTAGCGTAATCGAATCCAGCAATACCTATGTTACTAGTACGTCACATAATAGCTTGATGCTCGGCTGAGGAAAAAGATGACAGATGTTCGCACTTGAATCTTCCTAATAATATGGGTCTGCTTCTGATTAAAAATTAAGTAGTAATATCAGTAATATTAGTATTAAATAGTAGCAACATTAGGCATCTATACACTTCCACTTCTCCTAACCTCTTTACAAAAACTTTCGATTGAATATGCCATCAGTGTTTTTCAATAAATATAATAAATCATAAAAGTAATACATGCTATTCACTTTAGAACAAACGTGATTTTATTTGTTAAAAGTACCATCGAATTAAAAATAAAAAGCGATTTATTCCTCATATCAGACGAAATCCCCAATATATAACATAGACCCCTTTGCCTGTGGGCGAAACGTTTGATGACGAAGTTGAAGCGAGAATCCAGCCTTTTTTTCCTTTCGGCAATTAGATATTTGAACCAATACGGAGGAAGCCTTTTTCATTTAAATTCACCGGTTGTGAAAAGCTTCTCACCATAATTAAAAGGAGTGTTTTACCTTTCGCGTTTTTTCGTAATTAATATTTCCATAACCTTGCTTACTGAATGTCAGTTACAAACACATACGCACACATTTGAACCCCCGACTGCATCCATCTATTTCTGATAATGCAATGCTCCAATTAGTTTGCTGTGATGAATGCAAACTCTTCAGGGCGGATGTCAATATTGCAATGGCTATCCATATTAAAGGGATTGTAAGAGCCTAGTTACCAATTTATGCTTTTTCTGTTTAAAGGTAAAAGAAATTTGTTATTATTTTTGTACAGATACTGTAGCCTAGCCAAACACACACACATACTTTCATACAAGTGATCTCAATTTTACTATAGGGAGAAATTTGAAGATATTTACCCCTACATAGATTTTAAGAAGTCAACAGGACAAACTTCAATAATTCCTGCCCAATCAATCTTTTATCACCTACATACAAAACTTTACAAAAATATCCAACCGATTCTAACAAAGACGCGACTGCATTCAACCAATGGAACTAGTGGTTACAGAAGTAACTATATTACGTTCGTTCGCCTGAAGGCTGTTCAATAAACATTACATAATAAATATTCCATGCTAAATGCATCCATATAAAGCATTCAGCGATTATGAAACAGACTTTGACAGGGTAAACAATGATTATGTTCAATAGGCAATATAGAAACAATGATTCAACAAATCACACATTTTCTTATTCAAAGAACGGATATATTTAAGCAAAGTGTCATTTAGTCTATAATTAGTCAAATGAAAAAATAAAAACTAAGGAGTTAGAGAGTGAGATCTTATTCCCCCTCAACTTTTTACAAGAGTTATTGAGGAGAAGAACAATGAGAAGAATAAGATTTTAAAAGATATATTAATTAAAATTAGTAGTCAAATATATTTTAGAGCAGTTACATGTTTAATTTTAATTCGCACAGCTTGTGCCTCTTTATCTAATCAGGGAAAAGGGAAGCAGTATAAGAAATAATTAAGTTTGGGGGCGGCGTAAAAAATAGCTACATCTTAAGAAGACTGAAGTCGCTATGCTATAAATTATAAATATTTGTCCAATGCATTTACAGTTTTAACATATGAATGAGAAACTTGTATACTATATGCAAAAAACAAGTAGCAAAGCAGGATAAGTAAGATAGCTATGGAAAAATACAAGTTAAGATTAATTTACTGGTACCATAAAAGCAATACATGCTAAACGCGGAGACGTATAGTAAAAATTTTAAATATCCTGAAAATAAAATCGGCAGATCACATTGGTAGAATGTGGAAGATAGACGATAGAAATCATAACGTTGTAACATTTTTGCACGCATCGAACCAGAATAGGTTTCTATAACATACACTTCGATCCATGTTAGAATTCAGGAGCCAACTTTAGCACTGAACTGTTTTCAGTTTAAGCTAATTTAGTTTATCTTTTTTTATTGGTGAGTGGTATAAGTATTTACTGATACTCAGTTCGAGATTTCAACCTTTTTCATTTGTGTCTTATTTACATTAGAAAGTCCTGGAAATGTCGCCTTCACGCGATGAGACTGACCCTGAAGAGCAAAAATCCACGGTGCAGACGACATGACTTTACTCTTGGCGTCAACCTCTTTGGGGAGGGTAACTCATTCCTTTTCTTCAGAGAGGGTCTAAATTGGCGCCTGACCCAACGTGCCATCCATATCTCTTTACATACTTCTCAATCCAAGCCCACCCACTCTCCTTCCTTTTGCTGGTGAAATCGAAGCCAACTCTGTTCCCCCCCCCCCATTACACATTCATTTCATGCCAAAATAACATATTCAGGAGTCATATCTCCATAAAATGCCAATCACGACACACATGGACTCATTAACGCTGCCTCAACCTCACCACCATATAACATTACACCAGAAACTGGCAATGCAACCCCTGCCTCCTCGCATCCCACAACCTCACACAACATACACTTAACAAACTAAAACTACATACACACGCGATCACCAACAAACTCTCATAGGTACAAACTTCCAAAATAAATACAATATACACAAAGCCTTTATCCAGGAAACGCACAACTAATCAAACCAAAAAACACTTTCTACCAATACAGTACACAAAAGATTAACACTTCACCGAAAGCACACGTTCTCATGACACTCGAACACAGCAAAATACCCTTCACAATCGCCATCACCTTCACTAAAACATTCCTAACCAATGATATAAATCTAAGAATTCAATCCATCATGGTTAAAATTATTAACAAAAAATACAACCTAGTAAACATACATTTCATCCAAATCCAGAAGGATCCCTTCAAACTATAACATATTAACATCAGAACCTTCCAAACCACACACACTAGCACATAAACAGCTACACCTTCTTAGACAAATTAGTGTCCCAAATCAGACAAAAATAAACGAAGCCAGCGTAAAACACAGCAAATGCGGCCGGAGAAAACATACAACCCTAACTTTAATTAAGAAATCGCAGACTGGCTAAAACCCGAAACACCATAAACAAAACAAGGCCTCTTCACAACAATAAATGTAAAATAGCAAATTCTCAACGCAAATATTGCATCCATAATTGCAAAACAACAAACAGAAAACTGGAACGAATTTATAAGCACAATCTACCACAGAACTAATAGAACTCGACTATGCAGAACCATAAAGATCATCCGCAAAGCACTTGCAACTTCCTCTTCTACACACGTAACATTGATAACCAGGAACAAGAAAATAGGGACCCTTAAAAAACACTGCAATATTATCATGAAACACTATTCAAATACTAGTTTCTTACCCACTCACAGACACAACATACATGGCTTAAGAGACATAAAAACAAACGCATAAACTAAGATCAAAATCCCTCCTTCACCACTTGAAAACGTCCAAATAGCACTCAGGTCACTTAAAAACTCCAAAGCAACAGCCCTCGATAACCTATAAAAAATGCACTTAAAGAAATTAAGAACCACAACAATCTCAGCCATTACAAGCATCTTTAAACAGTCTTCGCTCGACAAAATATTTCATTCAATCTGGAAAAGAGCAAATATCAGCCCAATTCTCAACCAACCCATAACACAACTAAACTCCTACCAGACCATCTCTTCCCTATTAACCCTATCTAAATCACTAGAATATCTCGTATACCAAAGAATCAGACCAAACATACCCCTGTCACCCACATATCATGGCTTCAGAAAAGACAACATCATCACAACCATCCTAACCAACCACATCTAATGGCACCTGCAGCCAACATCCTCAGGACAATATAAATAAACAAAGATTTCGACAAATATCTAAACACATCAAAGCAAACAATATCCTAAACAAATATCTCACAAAAACGGCAAGAAATGGCTCACAAACATTATATTTGTCAGACAAGGCTACGTAATACACAAAACTTACAGATCGCACATTAAAAACCCCACAGGGGAGTTCCTAAAAGAACCATTCTCTCCTACTGTTCAACATTTTCACAAACAACATACCACAAGCTGACACGATATATCTATCAAGTACAAGACCACAACATCCCACCACTACCAGAACACACCAACAATACATCAACACAATGGAAATGTTCTTCTCACAGAACCGGAATACAGCATCTGCAGCCAAAATCACCTATAACACTATTCATCGTTAGTAACCATTAATCCAACAAACAGCACAAAATTAAACTAAATGGATAAGCACTCCGCCTGAAAAATGCTAACCAGCTAAGCATCACACTCGATATTTTTACGAGCTTCAAGGGACACACAAACAAGATAATAAACAAAGGCAGAAAGAGAATTGACGCCTTTAAAACACTATCCAACCCTATCCTTTTTAACAGAAAGTATCCCTAGCCATACTTTTCAAACAATTCAAAGATATTACACCAGCCTGGCACTAACACTTTAAAACACCCACGGCAAACAGCTACAAATTACACAAAATAATCTCTTCAAAGTCATTACTGGGTAAACAAAAAACATTCCAATCCCACACCTCTATGCTGAAACCAATATTGGCCACATCAAAGTACAGCTAGACATGATAGGAAGACAAGATTTAACAGAACACAAAACCTACCTGACCCCACCTCTCACTTGACTACACCAACACCCAAACCATGCAAAAAATATATCTCTAGCCCACTACTTCCAAGGTAACCTCAATAAACTTCAACCCATCAGAAAATCCACACCTTAATGAAACACAGCACAAATTTCACACTCAGGAACATCTAGTCAATGCAGCGCATAACCTTATTCTAAATAAGCAACCCTCAAAAATCCACTCCTCTGAGAAATCTCCCCCCCCCCAGAGAAAACACTGACTACTCCTATCCCAACTACAAACTATTCAGCCACCCATACTACAACAATACAAACATAATAAAGTTCGCATAAAAACCAACGTGAACAATATGCAATCAAGCACAAGAAGAGAAAAAAACTTTATCATCGATTGCCCTAATCTCACACTGGTATGTAATTCATACTCTATTACATGACTAAAGGACTTGTGGACTTGCTCGGCAGACGTTATGGGGCTCCTTGTTGTCTCCTGCCTCCATGAAGAGAGCTGTCAGGAAAACAAGTAGAGTTTACGTTAAATTGTATCTGTTTGGATATTTACTAGGTCCCCATTTTGTAAAAAAAAAACTCTTTATCACCTTGAGTGAAATTAATTCATATTAGTTATAGTTAGGCAAGGATAGAATCCCGAAATTGATCCTAAGTTAAATGTTGTTATTTTACTAGAGATAGAGCCCAGCTGGTGCCAATAAGAGGAAAAAGTACATCAAAATAACAATCTATGGCTATATATTTGATCTTTTTCAGGAAAACGTAAATTACAGCCACGCTTCCTGAAATTCACCATTTTGAATTCAAAAGTTGGAAAAGTTAGAAGCAAATCCTTTTGGCTAGGCCCGACCGAATGGGGGCAGCAATTTTGACAACGTAAAAGCTTCAGCCTAAATGAACCTTAGCAGAAGGAAAAATAATCACAATCGTTTATATAAAAAAAAACTCAATTGAGGCAGAACCTTTTGAAATACCATTTGCTTATTCTTCTTGGAAATCTTCAGTGCGACTCAATATTAACGCCCTGTAGCTTCGTTCATCAGGATATTTAGCAACAATTTCATAAATACTAAATATTTTTGTCGAAGTAAAAGTAAAATTCTACGTTTTTGTTTTGTAATATTTTCATAGAGAATCTTTCTATAACTAAAGTAATTTTGCGCATGATGCAAATTACTTGTTTTTGAGAGTAATCACACAACTTATTGCAACAAACAATTAAAAGGAATATTTGGGTGGTTAAGTAAACTTAGTTTTGCAAAGGAATATTATTTTTGTTTATAAATAGGAGCTGATAGGTGGTAGAGTCCTTTTCTTCTAAACATACTATTTTGAGTTGGATTGTTTGTTATCTTTTTTTTTACAGTTTCTTTATTTCCCAATTCTTTTTCATTCCTATTTTATCTAGCTCTCTGCTTTACGAATTCATTTTTCAGAGATTCTATAAAAAAAATTTAATAAACCAACTTTGCTCTTTTGCCTTTTACAAGCCTTTTATTTTTCTTCCACCAGATGGACACACAAATATACTCGCACGAAGATATTTGACGACAATTGCTCATAAATTTCAACCTAACAAAAAAACTACAAGAACTACAGGATTTGACACTAGCAAAAACCTTTTAGTCCACTGCAAAGGTAAACAATGTATGAGAAACAAGGTCTGCTGACCAAAAGGTCGCGTGGTCGCACTTATTCTGATTTATGACCTTACACCATCAAAATTTCAATAATTCTTGGACTAACCTTAAGATCACTTTGTAAATTATATCAATCAAAAGGAAATATAAAACAACATAAGGGTATCAAACTTCGTTAGAATCGGCAGAATAGCTATGACGTTATTGCCAAAACAAAATAATTCTCGGGCTAACTTGTGAGGACTTTATCAATTATATTATTCCTAACAGAATGTAAAACAATATAAAGGTTTCAAATTTGGTTAGAATCGGCCGAATAGTTATGATTTTATAGCCAAACCAAACCAAAATTATTCCTGGGCTAACCTTGGGAGCACCTTGTCAATTCGAAAGAGAATTTAAAACAACATCAGGGATTCAAATTTCGCTAGAATTAACTGAATAGTTACGATTTTATTGCCAAAACCATATAATTCCCGAGTTAACCTTGGGATGACTTTGGAAATTATATCATTAGAAAGAGAATATAAAACAACATAAGGGTTTCAAATTTCGTTAGAATCAGCCAAATAGTTATATTGTTGTGTTAAAACAAAATAATTCCCTGGCTAACCTTGTGAGGACGTTGGCAATTATATTCTTCGAAAGAAAATGTAAAACAACATAATGATTTCAAATTTCGTTAGAATCAGCCGAATTGTTATGATGTTATTGCCATCCTAACTTTGCCGGGCTAAATTTGGGACGACTTTGCCAATTATATCATTCGAAAGAAAATATAAAACAACGTAAGGGTTTCAGATTTCGTTAAAATCGGCCGAATAGTTACAATGTTATTACAAAAACGAGAAAAAGGCAAAACCTTGACTGACCCACCGACATAGTGAGATGTAGTGTTGCCCACGACTAGACTCGCACGCGACTAAAAATTTCAAGATTAAACTATAGGTAAAGAAAAATGGATAAATATTGCAACGTGAATCAATTTTAATACATATTTAGGTTAATATCATATTATAAACTACTCTTTATATACGTACTGATGAACAAGTAATTTTACATGCAGAGATACTGCTACAAACTTATATTACGGTTTTTCAAAAGTATTCTGACACTCGTTTCTTTTTATCTTTCGAAAGATTTACGTATTTTATAGAAAGTTTTGCATCAAAGAAACTTAAAGGTCAAATATTTCAGCAATTGTGTCAAGATCGAAGTGAAAAGAATCTAGATCTACAATCTCCTGCGCGCTGGCCACAATTCCGACATTGCCAAGTGGCTCAACGTCAGCCGGATGCTCGTTTTCAGAGTCTCGGTGAGAATCAAGAAGGAGAAAGACGTCAAAGATCGACCTCGTTAGAGAAGACCTCAATTCTCAACCGTTTGACTGTGAGAGAGGAAGTCAAATGTGTTCTGAAGCTCAAATTGACTACGCTCTCGAAGACGAAGAACAGCGAGGTGGCCACAGTGCCCAGTGCCTTCAAGGAGGAGAGAAGCAAGATCCTTAGTTGCATGGAAAGGTCTTTGCCTAATGACCATATGAGAGAACAAGGAGGGGAGGGCGGTCGTCGCATTTTCAACGAATTGAAGAGTCATCGCAAGAGAATTATTATTTTTTTCGGATGAAAAA
The DNA here is from genome assembly GCA_963969495.1 of Ceratothoa steindachneri. Taxonomy (NCBI): domain Eukaryota; kingdom Metazoa; phylum Arthropoda; class Malacostraca; order Isopoda; family Cymothoidae; genus Ceratothoa; species Ceratothoa steindachneri. Next base: position 156,116,445 of record OZ018322.1, on the reverse strand, counting down.
ACTCGCTTGGTACGGTCCTCCACAAGCAGAAAAACCATGTGGCCTGCTTTAGCCAGGATGTCTGCAAGGTCTGCTTCATGTCAAGTACCAATCACCGTGCCTCCGTGATGATATTTGGCGTCGTGGCTTCGAATTGCGAGAAGATACTGCCGGAGTAGCTAGCGGCTTTCCCTGGGTGAGAAAGATCACTAAGAAAGGTCGGTGCCCTGACCTACACGGTCAAGACCATGCAAGTGTGGTTGGACTCAAATAGGAACTTCAGGTTGAAGGACTTGTGGACGACGCAGCCTCCCGACCTTAATCCTATTGACTACAGCTTGTGGGTGCATTATTAAGGGCAAAGCCTGCAAGGTCCGTCAGAGCAGAGTAGACGATGTGAAGTCAGTTCTCCGTCAACCGCGTGTGGGCCAGCATGAGGAAAGATTTCGTCCGCGACGTGTGCAGGGCCTTTATTGTCGCCTAAAGCGCGTGTTTGCCGCTGATGGAGGCCACATTGATTAATAGTAAAATTTTAATACATATTTAGATGTAAAAACAATAAAACCGTGTCTACCTGCCTCAAGACTATCATTGTGTCCTTTGCTTTGTTGATAGCGCCGTAACGAGTGGAACAACACTTTGGCGATAACCGGAATATGCATGTCATCACGCTGGAAACTTTTTAATTGGTATAAAATTTTAGACGTAGATAAAGCAAAGGAAAATGTACAAGGTTATTTAGCGTTCATTTATCGTTAAACATAACGAGTTAGTGGACTATATTCAGTTTACAATATGATTAAAGGAAAGTTATGGACTGTTTAAAATTTCTAATCATTTTTTTTATAAAATTGCACAGACATGGCCTCGCTAACTTACTAATGTCGTCGAAATTAGTGAAGTATTTATGTTTAAGAATAGAAAAGAAATATTATTTTAAATTATAGTTATACAGATAAGTAATTTTAAACCAATTATTTATCCATATCCTCTCTTCTTTTCTACTTTCAGTTCCTCCTGCCTGTTAATATCTGGCGCGCGTTTTTACGCTATGCGCTGTCCATTCGTTTATGGCGAGCGATACGCCACAGCCGGTGGTATAATGGCAGCCAGGTGCCCACTCCACAAAACTCTGCAGTCGTTGTTCAGAGGTAAGTGTGTGCACACGTTCTTAACAGTGGTAGCAGAACTCTCACGGCATGGCCTCTGTTATGGAAAGCGTTAATACCGGTGCCTGTTAATTGAAATGGTTGCATAAACTTGAAAATGATGGGTGCTATGACAGTTGAAAAAAAGATATTGGTATTTGGTGCGAACTTACTAAATTGCAGAAAACTAAACCCGCGCTAGCGGTTCATCTTTCCTTGACTAAAAGGGCTAAAGTAGCCTCTACAGAAATCAGTGTTGATGATTTATAAAAGAATGACGGTCTCAAAATCTTGTTGGCGAAACTAGATGGACTGTTCTTACCCGAAAAGGGTTGTCGGCTATTTATAGCTTTTTGTAATTTGTACAATTTTTGGAGGTTGAAAAGTGAGCGATTTTGAGCACATGTATTTCAAATATTCACGAGAAGATACGAATCTTCCTGATCCTGAGATGGCGTCTATGTTGTTGCGTCTTGTAAACGTCCTTAAAATAAAGTGCAGTTAGTCATGTCACCTATCAGTGAGGTTTCCTATACTAATAGGAAATCTACTCAAAAACATGTTTTTGGTCAGAAGATTCTTGCTTCGAGCACAAAAACTATGATACTCGTTGTTAGTATCAAGATCGAGCCAGTGTTTTGTGCTTACAAGCCCACTAGTGGTGAAGCATTGTTTATCCGTGGTGGATGGTGAGTTCGAGGTTCCTACCGTGATGGTCGTGTATCGCGAGGTCAGCAGGGTACTACGAGTAGTGTATACTGTGCAGACACTAGACAAGAATCCTACGCTTCTCATTTATGATAGTCAAGTGTCTAGGTGTGCATTTTAGGATTCGAAGTATCATTAGGCACGTCAGTTTCCACACGTGTATGAAAACAATAATAATAGGATCACTAAAGAAGATGAACAGACTGAAAGTGTGCAATTATCAATGTTTATGGGTGATATACACAACGAAGTAAGAGAAACTAAGCGGCTTTCATTGCTTAAAGAGTTGGTAGACTGCGCTATACTATACACCGGTTGTTTTGCGACAGTGTGTGGGAGTTTGTGGCTGCAGCGATACCTGAATTACCTATCAAATATGACCAGTCATTGATTTGAGAGCAGCTATTTTTTTTAACATTTACGTTTGGTGACGGCGCCACTGTACCTCCATTGAAGAAATTTATAATTCCTTGTTGGATTAATAACATGCGTGTGTAAATTACTACCGATGTTTTGGACGCTATTATTCCGTTGCTGCTGAGCAAGAAATCTATGAAAACTGCTAGCATGGTTTTAGAATTTGGGAACGTCAACGTGAAGATTGACAAAGAATGGGTTAAGCTAGGGTGTAATTCATCTAGATACTATGTACTACCATTGTGTAGAAGATGACGAGACCAGGCTAACGTTCACGATGTGGTGTTGGCTACTATTGATGCTGATGTGAAGAAAGTTGCCATCAATTTACAAAAACAATTTAGACATCCCACAGCTGAAAAATTTATAAAACTTCTAAGAAATGCGGATAGCAACAAAACTAATCTTGGACGTAAAATTAATAATTTATCAATCGTTTGTGAAACATGTGTTGAATTTAAAAGACCTGTTCCTAGACCAGTTGTATATTTACCAATGGCAACGAGTATTTCAATAGATTTGAAAGTCTGGATTTAATGTTACTTCCTTGTGATAGTCGACACGCTACGAGATTTTGTACAGCAACAGAAATAAAAAAACTGCTTCAACAATCAATAAAGCTTTGTTCATATGTTAGATTAGTCAATTTGGTTCTCTTCAGAAGATTCTCATTAATAACAGGGGGGGTTTTAATAATGATGAGATGAGAGCCCTTGGCAAAGTGTTTAATATAAAGGTGATGACTACATGAGCAGAGAGCCTGTGGAGTAACCGGACTTGTGAACGGCTTAATGCAGTCATTGGTAATCTAGTAAATAAAATTATGGCTGATTCTAGTTGTGATAGGGAGACCACACTTGCCTGGGATATTTCTGCAGGATTTTCACCTAAGCAACTATTATTTGGTTTTAACCCTGCTATGCTTAATGCGTTTTGTAATAAACTTCCTGCGTGTGAATGGGTGACGGCTTCCACTATTGTAAGAAATAATTTATATGCTTTTCACTCTGCCATGCAGTAGACTTTGAAGATCGAGTCAAACGAGTGACTGAATATAGCATTAAGAATCAATGTGCGTACTAATGATGTGGAAAATCTAAATAATAGTGATGAATTTTCTATAAGCGTAATGACAATAACGAGTGGAACTGGCCCAGTTTTGTGATCGGACGCGTCGGAAATCAGGTGTTGGTTCATCATGGTGGCCTCTATGTGAGAGTTCATGCTTGTCGCTTAATCCATGCTCCAGTTAGCACAACCATGTTTAGTGATACTACACCAGATGGTGTAGAGCAAGTAAATTCTGGCAAAGGGGACTTCTATCCTCATGTAGATGATGAGGATGATCACAGCCATGACAGCGACGACAACAGCAGTGATGACACTGCTGAAGTGCATCTGCCGGGTGATGGTAATGATACTCAACATGAAGATAGTTGCATTGATATCAGCGGTAACTCTGCAGCACAAATCAAAGTTGACAGCGATTTAAAGGTGTGATTTTAGCTACTGGTGACATTTTCTCTGGTAAGGTGATAATTATAGCGGGAAAGGCACAAGTAACAAATATCGTAATTGCTTCAACCTGAGGTTCGATTCTGATTACACTGTTAGTTAGAATAACCTCAATGATATTGTTGAATTGCTTGTCATACCTGATAGTGTATAGATGGTTGTAATATTTAATAGCAATGATGTGATGGCAGTGAAAGAAGCTGAAATGCAAACCTGAAGAAACAATAATATTTATGAAGAATTTAAAAATGTTAGTCAAGATGTCGTGTCAGTGAGGTATGTAATAACTGAGAAAGTGAAAGATAATAAGACGATTATTAAAGCAAGATTAGTAGCCCATGGCTTTTAAGAGGACACACTCGTTGTGCAAGGATTCACCTTCGTGTTCCAGATGAGCAATACGTCTGTCTTTGTGTATGGCATCTTCCAAGCAGTGGGAATGTCATACTGTTGACGTCAAGGCTGCTTATCTGCTGTGTAATGTCAATGAACGTGAAATTTCCTTGAAACCTCCTCCTGAATATTTTATTGTTAAGTTGTGGAAATAAAAGAAGACTGTGTACGGTTTGTGTGACGCAGCCCGAGCTTGGTACTTAAGACTGAAGGATGAATTATTGATGCTTGGAGGTTAAATGTGTTCAATAGATAATTCTTTGTCTTCGTGTTACAATGACAACAATTTTGAGGGCATAATTTGTGTTTACCCTGATAATTTTCTCTTGGCGGGGATTGCTGCATTTGAGGACGCTGTTGTTAAGAAATTACATCACATGTTCTTGATTGGCAACCTTAGCATTAGCATTATTCAAGTATGTTAGTTTTAAAATCAACACTACAGCTTATGGCTTGATTGTTTATCAGTTCCAATATGCTTCAACTTTAATACCTGTCAATATCATTCATCACCGTGCTCTTCTTAAAACAAGCAACTTAACACTGCCGAAAAAGATTGAGTAGAGAGCTTTGATTGGACAACTGAAGTGGATTGAAACACATACCAGACCAAACATTGCTTTTGAAACTCGTCAGTTGAGTGTTGCGTGTAATAAGGCAACCTTTGATGATTTTCTAAGATTGAATAAGTTAAAAGTTTAAGTGACAATAGGTAACATGAGATTAAACTTTCCTAAGCTTGAGCCGCTCGAAGTGTTATTTGGATGCAGCTTTTGCTAATTGGCTGATGATAGAGGTGTTAGTTGTCCAATCTACTGGCAGACTAGGAAAATCTTGCGTGTTGTCAAGTCAACATTGTCTGCTGAGACCCTGACTCTTCTTGAGTACGTGAAAGCTGCAGTGTACACGCTAGTATCGTTGTTGAAATATCTCGCTGCGCTGGTGTTAACATTCATTATTTTGTGAACAACAAGAGTTTGGTTGATGCTCTGTACTCTTCTAAAAATATTAATAATCGAAGACTATTAATATGCTTGATAGAATGGATAAATTATCGGTGACTTGGGTTGACACGTCACAACACCTAGCAAACGTGGAGCGTCCACCCAGCGGCTACGGGCCGCTATCAATAGAGACTAATAGTTGTTTATCAAGCCGCTTTCACTGCAAACAAGATCAGGGAGTCAAGAGTAGAGAAGACGAGTTGCGTTAATATCTGGCAGAGTAATAATGGAGCGCAATTGTACGCTGCGCGCTTTTCATTTTTTTAGGGCGTCGCGTGACGTCATAGCCGTGGGGTCTGCGAGTGTGTTGTCACAGCCGGTGGTGTAATGGCGGTCGAGTGCCCGCTGCTGCAGTCGTTGTTCAGAGGTAAGCGTTCTTTTTTAACTATCACCCATTGGATTTGGAGTATTTGATGATTCCTAGTTCTCTTCACTATGTTAATAATAACTTGATAAGAAAGAGGAGGAAATTTCTTTTGTCAGGTTGGCATGACACCTCCAGGGATAAATAGAAAACTGAACTACAAAACTTGTACTGGCATAAAAGTACGAAAGTAATATTAAAAACGCATACACACATGCTTTCTTGGGAGCAGGAGAAGAATAATTGTACCAATCAGGAGATGGTTGATACGTTGAGTTGTGAAGACGGGAGGGAATGACTCAAAGTTTGGAGTAGGGTGCCTAAGAAGCCACAGCTCTGCCAAACGTTATTCCTATGTGCAGCAAAAGTAATTATATTCGGTAAAAGAGAGAAGCGTAACCACACACAAATAACCACATTTAATATCGTCACAAAGTACTGGACTGAATTTCCTCTTATTACCTTTCCCGAGATTACTTTTGGTTTGTAAAAGAAAAGAAACAAATCATATATTAAACTTTATTTTTATTCGTTTTATTTTAACACCTACCTAAATGACCTTAAAATATCTTATAGAACTAGATTGAAACCTTTTTGCAAATAAATGGATCTTGGAAAATCAGATCAGGATGGGCGATTAATATTACGCGAAGCTTGAAACGTTGCACTTAATGTTCCTCACCTTCAGAAACGATCAATTGTTTCCCTTTGGTACCTTTAAACTTTCATTAAATAAAAGAGATTAAAATTAGTCAACCTTAAGAGCGCAAATTTTGAATAGTCCTGAGTGGTAAAGGTTAGTCTCTAAACTTGATAGGAAACAATTTGATGCGAAGATTAAACATGAATTTACGATTGATTATGCAAAACCACTTCATCAGCGATTCATTAAAGGCTAGCAGCATATTACTTGAATACTGATCTCAAGTTAATAATTTATATATTTATATAGGGCAAAACTATATGCAAATGAATTTAAATGGCTTCAACTTTTTTTCAATAAAACGAATTAAAAGGTTTTTGAAAGATAAAACTCTTAAATTTGATTTATTTAGAGTTTATTTCGAAAATTGACATCGTTGCATCCAATAAATTTACTGCTACGAAATTATTTCTAATTGTATCTAATTACGTGATTAATTTTTACTTTCTTTATCTAAGCCTGACTGCGAACATTCATATAAACCTCTAAATGAATGTTCGCCTTTTTTGATCAATACATGCAAAAATAAAACCATGAGGCAGGTGAATCTCTGCCCACACTCAAATAATGATTAATATTTAAAATGAAAGGATCCAAATTGACTATGATGGGCTTGAGCAAAGTAACTACAAAAGAATAAAGCATCTGTTAAATTATGAATAATCATGCACCTTAAATTGTACCAAACTTTCTTATATACATGTAGCCTTGGCCAAAAGTATAAAGCAGTCCTTATAGATTTATATATTTAACATATTATATTCAAACTTTTTATAAATTATCATAATACCATATATATAAATGATAATAATGTATTTTGTTAGTTTGTTTAAATATAGGTTTAATATGTTTCAATTAAGAGTATCTTACTAAATGGTATGTAAAGAGTAAAATGGTATGTTTAATAAAATCAAAGTCTCCCTAATATTTCTTAGGTTTCAGCTTAAATTTTTAACTATTGTGCATTCATTATACTTCTAAATAACAGATATGACCAAAAGTAAAGAGCTAACCAAAATACAGATGGCGCAAATCCAACTTCTCCATATCTATGTTCTAATACAAATAGAAACTACTAAAAAATTAAAAAAATAAGTTACGTTGTCCAAACCACCACCAAACGATAGCAGGAGACCAATAGCTTTGTACAAATGAGGAGAAGTTACAGAAAACATCTTACTACACCTAAAGAAGACAGCTAAATTATTCGGGCTTCACTAGAGAATGGCAGAAACAAATCTGAACTTAATAGGGAGGTCAATGAAAGAAGCAATGGATATCTGAGATTAACGCAAATAAACTTCTTCAGTGGGCCAATGGTCCCAAAAATTAGACACATGAACAATGGTCTAAATTTAATTAGTCAGTGTCAACGTAATTATCAGAAATGTAAAAAAGACTTGTATTCCTGTTTTCGTGTAAGTTTTTTAATTTCATTTAATATATCTCGAAACAAAATCATTTAATTTTTTTACAATTTTGGCAATGATTTTGTAGATTTGCCGCACTGTTGGCACTAGCTTTATAAGACGAAGTGTTGGAGAGTTAATTAATCCTGCTTGTGGTGTACCAACTGTGAAGATTAGGGGTGGCTCTACTATGGCATGAGGTTGGATATCTTCATTAGGGTCTGGCGAGATGTTTTTATGCCAAGTATGAAGTAACTCTACAAACTATACCACTATTTTTAGGGAAGTTTTAGTGCCATTTATCCAAAGCTTTCACCAAAACACAAAAAAAATGAATTTATATTTCAGCCACACAATGTCATAATTCTCAGATTTAAATCCTATACAAGACCTATAATGAATTATTAAAAAAGTAATAAGAAATACTAAAAGTACAAATAAAACAGCCTATATGAAAAATTACAAGCTGAGTTGGGTAAGATAATGCCAAAACTTTGGAAAAATATGGTGAAACCAATGACACGAAGAATTATGGCTGTAATTAAAATAAAATTGAAGCTCAGCATAGTATTGAAATAATTTGAAAAAAAAGACTAGTATATACTGACTTAATCTTCCACAAATTTCCAATTGCATTATATATTTTTTTCCATATGTGTGCATATTCAGCCTTTCTGAATATTGGAAGAATGAAGTTTTCCCTCGAGATATTCTTTGTTTAAGGGGTTTAACATGTAAAGTATTCCGTGTTTGGGCTAAACCGTGAATTTAGCTTTGCTCCTAATAATAGAACATATCGGAATCGGGTGGGCTCATTCTGTTTGGAGCCATTTGTTATGAGTTTCCAATTTCCAATCTTGATTGTCTCTACCCAAATCTTCAGCCTTAAACGACGATTAGTGATTTCCTGAAGAGTAAGGTTAAGGATCTTATTTATCACTTCACTTCTAGATAACTTTCTTCCAAAAAAAGAGGATTTTATCACAAGAAATGAAGTTTACCTACGCAATTCTTAAACAAATTATGTTATATTTTAGTATTTTGATTCTTTTATTTAATTTAGGACTTTAGTTTCTACTTAGCTTAAATGCTGACTAAATAATTTAAATACATTTATAATTAATAAATGATCGTGCTTTTCAGAAGCCTGGTCTTATCTTTTTCTGATTTGACAATTGTCACTGTTACCCTGATGATTCCATAGTTATTAGAGAGTAGAGAAAAGTCTTGTGTAAATATTATAATTAAGAAAAACTATACTATAAGAAAAATAATATAATAAACGACGTCCCTAATTTTAGATTACTTAATTTTGATGCTTTTAAGCTTAATTAATAACTTTATACCATCTTTTAAATCATGGAAAATCCCGTGTAATTTTCGTATAATCTTATGAGTTTCTTTCTCCAGCTATGGAATCTTCTATGGGTTAGTTACCTGAAATTAATTAATTTAATATGCTTATGCACCATATTTTGTTATTTGTTAATAGTCTCAATACCGTTATTGTCTCGTTTCATTTTATTCATTGAAACAATTTATGGTCTCAGAAGACCTTTTTTAAATATTCTCGGTCACAAAACCTGTTATATTGTAGTCGAAAACCTACTTTTTCTCTACCAGGGAAGTCCAGAGATGGTCAAATCACTCGTATATTTCCAAAATTCCTAAATTTCGCTTTTGGTGAGTAACTGTTTTCGTTTAAAAATAATACTTAGCATAAAGAGGGCGATTACATGACATTAAAGTGACCTTTTGCTGCATTCTTTGCTAGTTCATTTCTCTGCCACTATAAATGAAATGGCTTGAAACCTGCCTACTGGGTCTTTTATAAAGACTCATTCACCCAACATCACTACGGTGTCGCCCTCTCTTTTTTTGGCTACCACCAAATCACTAATAGAATTCCTTTTCTACATGGCCGCACTGAAAGTCACTTCTTGTTAGAATAGTTTCGTTATTTCTCATGTTTACCTTTAGTGTCACCACCAGCTCTACCGGGAAAAAATCCCCACCCCCCTCTGCTTAAATTCTGGCAGCACTTTAACCAGAGGCGCTACAAGATTTGTGGTAGCGAGGCAAAGAATTAATATGCGTATCCTCTCTCAAATTGCCGTATATACGTATGTTTCATTACTTCTCAAGGATAGACAGATTAGAACATGAAGAGATAATAATAGCAATGCAACATGAGTTGTATACGAAATGAATAGAGATGATCGTAGAAAATCACGCGAACAAGAAAAGATAACGTGAATTGGAATAACGTGCAAATTGGATTAAAAAAGGAAATAGTTATTGCGACATTTTTCTTATGCAAACTAAAATTATTAAATGCACTATGTTTAAGTTTATAAAAAATATTTACTAATTTTTAATATTTCATTAAAGATAACAAACTCATAGAAGTTAATTAACAATTAGTTTTCAGAGATAAAATAGATGATCAATTCAATAACCTGCCCCTGTATCGCAGTTATATATAAATTCATACAGAGTAGCAGCATTAATTAGCCAGGTAGCCTCAACTAGAGTTATTTTAGAAAATCTCACTCCTGCCTGGTTACAATACCTCGCCAGAGTGAAATAAAGTCTTTAAGTTACGAGGAAAGATGTAACAATCGAAATACATTTCAGTTTGGAAACGGTTCGAACAAATGGAAAAGTCTAAATTACAGGCGATTTACCAGATGCCGCATGATATCTGTTTAATTTGACAGCTGCAAGTGTGAAAAAAGAACTCTAACAGAAGATCTGTAAGTGAATATTTAAAACATCAAATGGAAAAATTCTCTTTAGTAACCGTGTGTTCCATGTATTTAAATCCTTACCGAAAGAAGTACTCAAGACTTTCGTAAAAATGTAGATTAGCGGCCCGGCCGAAAAAAAATATTCTATAAACAATTAGGATTATATACTGGGGGGCTGTGCCACCCAGCCCATCCCCCCCCCAATTTAATGAAACTCAGGATCATCGTAGTGTAGTCTCCCCATTGTGTTTACCCCCACACGAGCCTTCAACTTAAATGTACTCCAAAAACGTGAAACATTTTGGAACACGGACGAAATAGTACGTCCCATCGTTCGCGCCGATAATCTACATATTTGCCAAGAATTTCACTACTGGTAGCATAAAAAATAATTTCGGTAGTTTTAAAAAAATAAAAACAACCATTATATATTAAATTAGTCAATATTATCAGATTAAACATAAATATTGATTACTTTTATACATTTTTTATGAACTGTCTAAATAACAAGGCATACCATTTATGATTCAAAGTATCTTTACTCTGGAAACGATGATAATTTGGTTTGTTTAACTTAACAGCAATGACGAAAAGGTTGACAGTAATAGTTGTGCAGTGTGCAGTGCGCACTGCACCCATAATTTACATTAGCAAATCGTGGCAAAATTTTATGTAATTGCCATTTATTCTTATATAATTCCAGGCCCTTTAATTTTCATGACAATATTATTACCAATTATATACACATTTTATTAATATATAAACCATAGAACTAAGGAAAGTATTGTAAAGTGAGAGAGGAGGTGTTTGCTTGCGTCTCACGCAATTACTTTCAACGCTAACACTTGGAGCGTCAATTAGCACACTGACGAAGACTTCAATACATCAAAGAATTTTCCTTTGATTAGGAAGGGAGATCAAATTCATGTAATCAATGAGTGCAAAATTGATCATTAGACCGAGCTTAAGAAAAGTGACGAATGAAGAATGATAAACTTGAATAAATAGAGAAGGACAAACACTGCAATCGTTAATCTTATTACCATTAAATTATGTTGCCATTGAAGTGTATTATTAACCTCTTGCTGTAATATCAAGTAAATCTTACAAGCTGGGAAAATATAAATTGAAGGCAATTAATTTATCCTAAATTAATACATTAAATGTAGCAGTGTTTGGCGGGGATAAATGACTCCTAGTATGGTTCCATTTTGCTCTATGACCATGAAACAATACCGTTAACCGTGAACATTCGTAATGTTGAGTTAAACTTGATTTATTATGAAATCGTCCCTTAATATTTGACTTTAGAACCAAGTTATTTATGGTCTGTAAAGACCAGAACGGCAATTTAGGCAAATGATTTATTGAAAGCGTTCCATACACAACTACAAACACATCAGTTTTAAAAGTAAATACCAATAGCGGCTGAATTCGTAAAATGCCACTGTTTAATTATAAAAAACACCGAGGATTAAAGACCAATAATAATAATAACGTATAATTGAGTATACATATACGGAAAAAATTAACTTGTTACATCTTTCAATTAAGTTTACAGTAAAATTGGGCGATGAGAAATATTTTCCATTTCTAGACGTATGAATTAATATTATATATATCTAATCAGAAGTTTTTAATGTTTGTTGTAAGCTTACAAATTATATTTCAGATATAAATTAATTCTCATCTCTTAAAAAATATGGAAATAAATTAATATTTTGCATAAAGAACATTTTCTCATTTTTCATCAGGTCTACCCGCAAACAGAACTGAATCTCATAATCTGATACACGACCCAACGTAGCCCCAGCTTAATCCTAAAGAACATCTGTCTTCCTCCTAACCACTAACTCTATAAGTGAACGTCGTGTACATCTGCAATATCGGTGAACCTGAGCCCGGCAACTGTAGATACATCAGCATGGCCAAAATCACTATTTTCACACGCATCACAACCCACCTACAATACGTCACAATAAAACTCCACATTCAGCAACATTCGACTCCTCTGTCAAAACACATGCTTAATGCCAATACCAGCATCGTTTTTCTGAGAAAAAAACTATCAAGAATCCAAATGCCTGAAGCCGTTGAATCAGCGTAACGAAATCCCAACTAAACATCCAGCTAAAGCAAAATACCGTCTTGCCCAGACGCAAAAGACTCATCTCTTCCCTCCGATTTATTCCAAACACTTCTTTCTTGGTATTTCTTTCCAGGCACGCCATAGGTCTTTTATCTGTAGTAATGATAAACCTAGATTCATATTCTTTTTGACCACAACTTCTTTGTATTTTTCTTATGTACATCATTGGTCATTTCGTTGAATTTTGTTATGTCTAGAACAATTCGACGGTCCTAGAAAAGGAGAGCTCCGCCACGCAATCTCAGTGTGACACAAGACGAGCAGAACACGCTTTCGACGGCAGTCACTCTACAAGAATTAAAATCAGATACAATAGATGAGCGCCTGATTAAGGAGGCAAAGCCAGAAACAAGTGAGTTCAAGAAACGTCAAAATTTTATCGGAAATGAGGAAAGAAAGTTAGGAGAGAAAAAAGGATTTGCGTCCACTGGACTAATATAAAATTTACTCTGTTTTCAGTGTGCAGGTAAGAGAACATAAAGTGAAATCTATGCTTAATTTTCACCTGTTTTTGCTTAATCTTCTACCATTTTTCACACCCTATCATAACAACTCGACCATCACAGAACTCAGAACTACTCTAAATTTGATCATAGTAAACCAAGGAAGGAAACTCACTTATGGTCCGTATGTCCACGAGCCACAAATTTAGTGGAGAAGCCTAATAGACGAACCTCTATATAGCTAGGAGGGTCAAGGAGTGCTTTCATAATATAAGAGGAGTATATAGGGACCCATAACAAAAAGTAGAGTGATGAGAGAGCTTTATTTAGATTGAATGTCTGAGGAACTCTGGAAGGAAGAGAAAAGTGGGAGAACAGCTTCTGCCCAGGAGAAAAGGGGCAAACTCAAATGCCTCCGTGTGCCCGTGAAGAAACTCAAGAAAATCAATAAACCCGAAAAAGAAAGCTAATCGAAACATTATATGGAGTCCTCAGAGCTGCTCTTATACGATTTTGGACTTATCAAATGGATACATTACAATCTGCCACACAGAGTGCGATGTAGGCAGATTAGTCTCAACTAACGAACTAGAAACTTTGAAAACATTTCTGTTTGCACCCAGAATTCTCCTTCAAATTACAGCCAATGAGAACTTCTTATGTCAAAAAATAGACAGGTGGGTCTGTTAACAAAAAAAAGTTAAAAAAACAAATAGAAATGAACCACCCAAGAATAGTTGTAAACGAAGTGATAATATTTGAAAACCACATACCTTTTTAGAGTAGAGTTCAACAAAACAGAAAGTGTAAACAAAATCTTTCAGAACGGCTTGCTTTTGTTTAGCATAAAAGTTCCACCTGAAAATATGGAAAGAGAGAAGCACATCAACTTACAGATGTGTTTCACTTGCTCTAAGATGGAGGACCCAACACAAACAACTGTACAGATGAAGAATAAAGCTGCTCTGAATGGGGCCGACAAGGGCATTTCTGGAAGAACAGTGACCAATCGACGGAAAAGAAATGACTTGAGCCACAGCGGACAATGGCAATGGCTTGCCTAATGAGGAAAGAGCATATTCTAAGAAATGAATAATAATCAAACAAAAGCGAAAATAAGAAAGACGCGATCTATGCAGGAGTGACCAAGGCCACCTTACAACGAATAAGGGGGTCAAAAACTTATCAAATAGTACGGAATATCAATGGATTTTCTTACCTGCATACTATACACGAATGTAATGGTAATTGGAAAACCAGGAATTTTGCTACATACCCTTAAGCCGATGCTTGAGCAAAATGATATGAAAAATATGTGGTTCCCTGAGAACTGACCCTCCTCAGAAAAATTAAACTACAATGTAGCAAAATTCACAGAAGAGGAGGAACTGAAATCCATAAAAGAATAAGACTCCGCAAACTCCAAAAACAACGACACAAGAATAGGAAAGTAATGCAGCTGCGGAAGGCAACACTACATAGAGTGAGGTGGCAGCCCTTAAACACAAAGTGTATGTCACTGATAGCTACCCCTTACCAAAGGCAAAACGGCAACAGGGGAATAATTTATCATTGATTTACGTGAAGCGAGTCAGCATCTAAAACAAAAATAAACAAAAATATTTTTTGAAAAGGAATTAAATTAACCCAAAAAAGAAAAAAATATACGGTTATTACATTGAACCAAAATAAAACAAACTTACCCGACAAGAACCCCGTTCAAGAGCAAGAAAATGGAAAACCGATAAATGTACCAAACAGTGAAAATAAAAAAAAACTAGAGAGAACTAAGTGAAACACTCAAGTGAAAATTCACAAAGGGAAAACACTAAGAGATAACGTGAGGAAACAACAATAACTATCACTAAGTCAACCTCCACATAATATAGGAGTAGTGTACGGTATAGAGTGGTGTACCACGACAAACACGAAAACAATACATAAAACAAAAATAACTCAGGTTAAAGTTCAAAGACAGAAACATTACGCCATGAATTCTACAGAATACCCATGAATTCAACAGTGAATAAAAGATGGACCACCCAGCAAGTCAACTAGAAAGAATAAAGAGAGTATATGAATAACAAAGAGAGTGACAGAGATTGGCAGTTCTCCCATAAACTACGGAGAACTTGTTCAGAATGACTATATAGACGAATGACAAATAAAAAAATAGCGAATGTGGATCAGATTCCACATTAATTAGTAAGAACATATAATGAAATATTCCATTTTTTGTTTTTGTCTTATATCCCCCATAACTGCACGAAAAATAATGAAATTTTCAATTATTTGTTTTTTACCCCTTCACCCCTAATTGCAGTAAGGTCAACGCAGATTGACTTCTTCCACCTTACTGATTTCTCTTCTCACGCGTTTCTCCTATCACTCCGCGGCACCACACATTAAATTCTTCATCAGGCCCACCAAACACATTGATACCTTGGGGAGAGGTCCATTGGGAACCCGTAAAGGGCTCGTCAGGGGATTTGTTTCCCTCCCTCCCCGCCAGGGAAATGATAACCTGCAGATAATTCTCATTTTATCTTCCCCAGTAAATAATAAAAATTTCCGTGAAGGACTCAGTGAGACTTACTTCTTCGTGTTCAGCCCTGTAAAGCTACTGAACGATAAATGAGGCATGGCCAAGCAGCAGCGAGGATAAAAAGAAAGTCATTTCTTATCGGCAAACAGAACAACGCATTTTAAAGACAGAAGAAAGAAATACGTACATGGAGCTGATTAGAGATTCCTACAATTTTCAGTCGACGTGCGAGCCACCTTCAACTAATTCTAGATTTTTCGCCTAAATTCATATTTTACTTTTACACTTGCAAACGCTGAATAGTAACGTAACCTTTGTGTAGCAGAATAAGGTGGAAAGGGGACCACGTGCCCTTATGTAGCCATGTGGTTCTGAGATCACCGCATGGAGCTTTTAAAGCACGGCTGCAACAGTGTGAGGGTGCAGCAAACGCCGTTATCACATACAGGCTGTATTTGCTTAGGGACCGATTTTATGGTCTCCCATGGCCGCCGTTAAGCCAACATTCCTGCCTTTTGTCATAATATCGAAGTTCGTCGACATTCCACCCTAAAGTTATCACAATCCCCCCCCCTCGAAGGAGTCACCGGCTTTTCCCCAAAATCGCACGTAAATGTGGAGTCGGCCACCAAGCAACCAAAAGCAACCTCACCGGGTGTATATATAATGATCCGACTGAGTTTAGTGAGGAGCACTAATAAACTTCTCACCTACAACCGCGAACGAGCTGAAGCACGCTCGCTTTGCCCCGCGATTGGAGACATCGGCGATTTGGATTCGAGAACGAAAGCTAAATCAACATCCATGAACTCTGCCATAGTCAATCGGCAGGTATCTGACGAGGATTCCCATCTCCAAAGGCCATCTACGAGTGCTCCCTCATCTGAAGCGAGAGGTAACCCGACTTCCTCCTTTGCAGTCATCGTATCCCAACTGGCCCCTCCCTGCAACGAGCACGTAAGCAATTGTAACCGTTACCGCCTGCAGATTGATCTAGAATCTGGCTTACCCAATCGATCTACTCTTTGCGTGTGCGCCCGGTTTAAAAACCCCTTTTAAATCACCGACCTGAATCCAACCTCCTTATTTCCCTAATTAACCCACCTGTATCTCGCGTAGACATTTAACTCCGTCTGTGTGACCATTCCATTTAAACGCAATATTTGTGTATATTTACATATTATTTTATTGCTAGTAAATAAATATTTTCGCCATTGTCTTCATTTTAAAATCCCAACGCGTACCAGTTACCTATTAATCTTTGGCCGACTTGCACTCTGAAATATTTGCTTTATAAAAGACCCAGCAAAGTTATTAATAAACCATCCCCACTGGACTCATAACAATTTCCCCATTCACTAACAGTCTTCAACCAACTTCGGCCCAAAGCGCCACAAGTACCTACGTATATATATATATATATATATATATATATATATATATATATATATATATATATATATATATATATATATATATATATATATATATATATATATATATATATAATTCAATGTCCTGCAGGAAAAATTAAAAGTTATTTCCCCCGAGTACTTTCGAACTCTATTCGGGTCATTCTCAAGGATAACTACAAGCTAAATCACCAATAAGGAAATAGGAGAGGGACGGGTAAATTCGCATTAAGATTTAGCTATAATAGGTAGCAAGGTCACTCCAAGAGACAGAAAGGGTCAAGAACAAATCCAAAGGGGTTAAAACAATTAACGGAAAAGGAGATAGTCTAAACAAGGAGATTAAGAGAGACGTGAGAACCAAGCAGATACGTTGGGATGGGCGGGCAAGGAGAAAGGGAAAGAAATAAATTAATGTTAATACAAATCCAATGAGATAATTAAATTCACAAATTGGGTACCCATAACAATGAATATTGCAAAAAAAACTAAGAACATAATTCAAAACTAATTTCTTTAAGTTTAAGTTTTTTGATACCAGCATCAATTTTGAAAAGGTCAGGGGAAGTGATAAAGTTATCCAATTGACCTATCCATGAACATTCTACAAAGTTTCTTTTAATTGCGTCATTTGAGCTAAAATTTTTGGGGGCTGAATTCCAATTAATTAGGTGGTTATTTTCGGACATATGAACAAAAAACCCACTGTTGTTTACATCTCTCTTAACATTGTATTTATACTGATTAATACGGACAGATAATTGCTTTCCTGTCTGGCCAAAATATTGAATGGACAAACAGAACAATCGACTGAATAGACTCCATCAATATTATTACAATTATTGTGAACCAGTATTTTCTTTATAGTCGACTCGTATTTGAAAGCCCCAGAAATGTTAAAGGTTTTAAAAGACGGGGAAGGTCAATGAAAGAATCAGAAAAGGGGAAAACCAAAATGTATTTAGCATTAAAATGGATAGCAAGAACTGTATTATAGAACGTCTTTTTTTGCAGAAAAAAGACAGTTTAGAAATAAATGGATAAGGGTAACATAATTTATGGCCAATTTTAAAGATATTGGATAATTCTAAAACCATATATTCATGGAACGTTTGAGTTTGGGACTATGCGCAGAGTAAAAATGAATATAAGAGTTTGAATTAGTAGGTTTGTGATATATGGAGTTTTAAAACCAGTTTGGGTTTTATGAATTAAAAGATCGACAAGGGAAGGGGTTCTATTATTTTTAACCTCATGGGTAAATATAATGGAATGGACGAGTGAATTAAGTTTGCTAAGAAAGCTATTAACATCTAGAATTAGTCCACAGGCAAATGACATCATCAATCTACCTGTACTAAACAATAGGGAGCCAAGGATAGTAGGGAGGAGTCTTGTTTTTCAAAGAACTCCATATATAACACAGAAAAGCCATGGTTATTTTCAACTTTTGAAGAAAATATTTACCTTCGAAAGAAAACTTACAATTTTGGATACAAAGTGAAATGAGGTTCATAAAAATAGCAGCAGGTACAGGAAAATCAATATTTCGCAATTCATCATTAAGGAAATTGAAAAGATCTTTATCATTCTAACATTCAGTATTCTAACAATTTTACCCTTGTTAGTTTCGATGTCTGCTCATTCTATACCAAGGTTCCGATGCGGTTAGTAGATAGCAAAAGTTGATAACTGACACTGCCTTATAACCTGATGGTGGGTCATCGTTCCTCGCCATGTATATGACTTTTTAGGGAACCACTCTAATGCATCCATCAAAATGAATTTTATGATATTCCCAGTATAGTCAGCTCCATTAGGGTCGAGAACTTTTCCGAATTCATACAAAATGACTCATTAAACATAGGATTAAACTTGATGACCAATAAACCATGATGTTTCGAATTAGAATGGGAAGGTAATTTGAAAGGTTAAGAGAAAAGAAAGAAGATAAGTGAGCTTTAGGGATGGGAATGGAAAAGTACTTGTGAGGGCTAAAGAGATTAAAGGTAAGAGAATATTGACGAGCTATATATGTAACCAAAAAAAAGAGAATATGAATATGAGTTGTTTTGTTCGTGAAAACTGGATCATTTATGAACATATTAAACCAATAAGTATTAAAGATCTTAGATGATCTTTAAGAGGCTATAAAATCGCCATACAGTTGCAGCAGAGGCTATAGTGACCGAAATCATTAAAAATGGTGTTGATTGTATAATTGAATGTTTGTGGGTGTTATGCTTTAGAGCAGTCGAAAGTAAAGCTGTGCTCAAGGAAAGAGACAAGAGTTTTATAGTCCTACAGGAGAAAGGGAAATAGGATACCTAAAATTGAAAAGGTCTATAGGAAGTTGTAAGAGAGGTGAATTGAAAAGTTTTGATTGAGTTTGTAAGAAAGAAAGCAAATGGAATAATAGTGGGTTAACTAATTGGGTTTACAAAGTGTAGAATTTAGATGGACATCAACTGCATTTGCTGTTTCAAATGGCTGAGAATGAAAGATATATGTAAAAAATTTAAGGTGCTTGCTGAGTGAAGAAACCATGTAAGCGAGATGATATTTTTAAAGTTCCCTCCTGGTGGCAGACAGCAAATGCACACTTGCCTTAATTATAAACAAGCCTATTTTCAGGATACTTTAAAAAGAAAAATTGCAACAAACAAACTAAAACCCCAAAAAGAAGTGAGCAAAAGGGCAAATATGGACCATGGGTGCGTGATGGCGTCACGTACTTTCATTGGTATGAAATTTTAACCTCAAAACAAACAAATAAATAGTATGGAAGGGACTTCCACTGATGTCTCCTTCAAAAACTTTCACGTAATCCGCTCTGCAAAGAGTCCCGCTCATCGCCAGATTTGGAGAAGTAGAGCCTATTTTCCGATCGAAAATAGACGAAACAAAACTAACTTAATCCCTCGATGCATTAGGAATTAAGTCCAAGTAGAAAATAAGGGACGCAACCGGAAATTTTGCTCCACCATTTCCCATCTTTTTTGCCATACAACTCAAATGGTTACCTGATATCTGTTATATAGTCAGAGTTGGAGAAAGCAAAAGGCTGGCCGTTTATTTCATGCATTTTATTCATGTCCAGGATCCCAACAGAAGACAATATCAAGATCCCCCAATCGCAGCCATCATAGCGTTAAGGATACTGCGAGATCGAGGTTGCGGAGATTCCATTCGTTGAGGAAGAATTGGTGCGATCTGTAGGTCGCTAAACCACAATTCGTTCCTTGAACGAATTGTGGTTTAGCGAGCAATCTCCAGTTGTAAGCATTTTATTGGGACAGGCTAGCCCGTGATGAAAAATACAGCGTGGAGAATAAACACGCTAACTTAAAACAGAGGGAGTTATGATGGAACCCAGCCTCGTTTTTTGATTTAGAGACATCCTTCTACGCAAGCATGGCTGCACTGGGACACTAGTGATCCAAAAATTTAAAAAATGCAGTACTCGCGCTACTGAAGAAGTTCTGAAAACGGAGACGTGGCGCCATCAATAAAACCTGGTACAATCCAGGGGTGAATCTTGGGCAGAAGCAACTGCGCTACCGAACCAAGACTTACATCAATCTCAAGAGAGAGTATAATAGTCCTAAAGCCGAAACACTTAGGACATGATTAACGTATTACTTGGTTACAGCCCGCATACTAAATGAGACCCGTTATAACTGATTGAAACTCTAAACATGCATTTACAAGGGCATAGCTCAATATGCAAGCCGTAAAGAGAACGGCCTGTCCACATAATTAAAGAGGATAAACTCTACAGGGGAGGCGCGGAAGGTACCGGTCGCCAAGTAGTGAGCGATTTGTTGGATCTAGTCCACACTACGTAATAAATAGTGGGGTGCTGATGCATAGAACTAGAAAACATATTTTCCCATTAGAGAGCTTCGAGTGCTTAAGGTCATAGAGCAAAGAATATCCATACAGGTGATCATTATGCTGCGACCGTGCTGCTTCCAGGTGAGGCATCGATATAAAACAAGACCAATGAATCGGTACGGCAGATCTACAGCTGGGCGAGCCACATTCAGGAACAGTTCCGATTAGGGGTGCAACCATGGATAGCGGCAGTATTGCACCACCTTTTTCTTGGATAAAGAAAACAGAAAGCCCTGCGCTTTGGCATAATGAGAGAAGCAGGAAAGACCTTGTTTAATTCGGTGATCTGGGATAAGTATCTGAGAAACACCAAACGAAATCGAAAATTCTTATATGTAAAGTGTTATCAATACATTTTACGACAGAACTGAGGTGATACCGTTGATACTTACGGCAGTGAGTGACACTGAGGACACTTCCATATTATAACGAAGGCAGTTTCCATTATCCTTACGCGGAATCAACGATTTCGCAGATAATCAAAAAAGAATAGCGAAGGTGCTCTCGCACCAGAGAGAATGGAATAGCTCTATGAGACCGTATGGCCACGAAGTGTGATTAAAAATCATTCTGACAAAGAGTTGTCACCGAAAGAAGAGAGAAGATAGCGTTTTCCAACATAGCAGAGAAACTGACGTGCAGAGGAATTTGTGAAAGCCACACTTTGTATGAGACAAGTGACATCAGCTGTCCAAAATGTTAACCTAACATTAGCCAAATTCTCCAATTTCTCAAACGCAAAAGTTAAAACAAATTGCTATAAACTCAAGCGAGGTAGATTTATATTTCCCAAGCTTGCGAAAATCTAGTATGATAGTTTTACGCCAGGTGTCTATCAAAATGGCTATGGTGCGCTTACTCATGTATGGATAATGGCGTATGGATTATCGTTCAGGCCAGGGGTGCTTTCAGCGCTAGAAGCTTAGCATAAACATATGGTTTAATGTTTTTGTACCTCTCGAGGTGAAACCCATTCGGGGCCCTCAATGCCTCTGCTATATACTAGAATTGATTGCTGGTGAAGCAGAATCCCGGCTGAAGAATCCTGTAAAAGCGTTTGTGTATTACTTCGCCATTGACGCTGGGTTCGAGATGGTAGTCCCTTTTTCCTGGAGAAGGAAAGGGGGGGGGGGTATCCTCTTCTAACCTATCTGGAATTTTTCCAAGACTCTTACACACTTTTGCAAGATGATTCCTTCCATTTTGGTAAGACACGTAGCCTGCATAACATGATCGCATAGCGTGCACAGAATTGAAATGGTATCTGGCACTTGGCTAAAGAACACAAATAAAATCATTCCACGGCTCTTACAGAACTTTTTGGTACACCTCTTCTCTCTGAGAGCAGTCTCACATTTCGCTGACCATCAGGAACCGTAGGGCATGCACAACGGGATGAGAGTAGCAGAAAAGAACTCAACGGTCTTATCAACTGACCTAACCTTTTCGACTGAGATAGGAAAGCCAGTCATTTTCTCAAATGTGGGAAACTGTATCTAATCCAAGCCCCACCAAGGTGGCTTATCATTAGCAGAGTAAATTTTATTTAATAGGAAAGTGATAGCTCCTATGAAGTTCGTAAACTACCCTCCACTCAAAATGTTAGTGTGTATCTGAAAAACACAGGGAAATGTAAAGGTAGGAAAATGAAGTACATAGTTGTAAGATAGAGATATTTAAATGCATCCACATTTAGAAAATCCATTTTTATTTCTAAAAAGGCACTTATAAAAATCAAGATATACTTCATACATCTAGAGCTTTAACTTGGTCGAACTTTGTGATCATTTCCTGAACAAGGCATTTTAGTTAAGCAAGGATAGCCTCATTGAAATTCCTGTTGTGCCTTATTTATTAAATCATTTACCTCTAGATGGTAACCAATTAAATTTCTATCAATGGAATCCAGGAGTAAATATGGCAATAATTTTCAGAATCAGTGTTTATACCTTTTTTGAAATTTGGTTTGATATTTGCCTCACCGAAATCCAAAACTGTTGTAATACAACCTTCGCCGTAACAGCACCAATGCCTTCACACGATAGCGATACCAGGAGGCTTGCAGTGACTCATGTGACCTTACTCGTTCGACCGTGGCAAAGAATCTAGAGGTAGTTATCCACGCCATCCTAGTTTCCTCATCACGCATTAAACCTTTACTTTCCCATGATGAGACAACTCGCAACAGGCAACGCGATGTCTTCTAGGAGTGGATTACCATCTCCATTGAATATATAAGGTTTGGTGGTTGATACTACCAAGCAAGCATCATTTCCTAGAGAAGAAATTGGCATATGGGTTAAGGGCATATTGGGGATAGCCTTCACCTCAGAAAAAATATTCTTATAGTCGGTCTTAAGCAATAACTATTAAGGAAGAAGACTCCTTAAAATTGGCCCATGTTGTAAGAGAATTTCCTACTTCTACCGTTTAAATTGCTGCCTCAAACCTTCTACTATCACTCCTCTAGTTGTGAGCTATAATAATGCTTGGAAAATATAAAAACCACTGGGCATGTGCTCGCTGGCATCCTTCACTTTCGGAACTAATTCCAGCATTCTCTCTCTCTTTCCCTCTTCTTTCTCTCATCGCAACTACCCCAGTATCATATACGCGTCATCCTTTCTCTGGAACACAACAGTGCAAAGTAAGTGATTATTTTATTATATTTTGTTGCGGACATGGGATGATGTGAGCGGTTGGGCTTTTCCCTGTGATGCATTAGTTCCTTATCATTCACAGGGCGTGTACGATGAAGCGAGCTGGCGGTATTAAGATCACCTCGTTCTTCCAGACCAAAGTAGACAAGACGAGTGGTGCTTGCGAGTGTGATGTCAATGTGCTGGAGCAACAGCTAAGCACTTCGACATCAACAGCTTGTAGATCCAACAGAAAAGCTGAATCTCACCCTGAGGAGGAGGACAAGGAACTCACTTCTCTTTTATCTCATGGCACACTGACAGTCCCCACAGCTTCAGTGGGCGTTGCCAACTTCATTGGGAACAAGGCAGCCACAGACTCAAAGTAAGTGCCCTTAATTAATCAACCAGACTGCCCCGTCTGTCGAATCGCTACCATTCCAAACAAGCTGGTGCATCACATAGCCTTAGCGGAAGTATTCGTTGCTTAACGAGGATGGATTATGCGTTACATGTGTCCTATTCAGCGGAAATACAGACGAAGTTGGAGAACATAGGCTGGGAACCTTGGTGTCAAAGCTGAAGTGCAGGTACAAAAAGGCCACCGAAATGCTCAGCAGTCATATTAAGCACAGATATCATGCAAAAGCCAAGACTAAAATGGAAGGGTTTGTCGACAGTTTGGGAAACCCGATGAGGGCGATCAACACCATGCTACAGGCGATCATTGAAAGCATTCTCTTCTGCGAACGAAATATGCTGCCTCTCCGAAGGCATTGAGATGACGGTCCATTGGATCTCTCTGGTTTGATCAAAACGGGAGAGGGAGTCTTCAGAGCGCTTCTGCGTTATCGAGCCCAAGGAGGAGATGCTGACGTCAACCGCCTCTTCATCATCTTGGTAAGCAGAGCCAACGCTACCCTCATTAGCAAAACTATTCAGGACGATCTGATCGATATTACAGGTGTGTGGCACTGCAACCACTGTCCAAAAAATAGGTATCTTATTCCAAAAGTAGAATTCATGCTATTTTGACATTACGAGCGGGTCTCACCATAATCACATTTCACTTTACAGGTCGATTGGAACTGGAAGAGGGCTTAGCCGAAGTGCCAGGGGCATTCGCAGTGCTAATCAATGAGACCAGGGATGTTTCATGGAAGGAACAAGCCACTATTATCCTTCGACACGTCGACGTGGACAACAAGGAGGACTTTCTCACTTTCGTCCATGCTAAGAACCTCACCGGTTAAGGCCTGGCCTAACTGCTCATTCGCACCGTACATGGCCTTGGTTTGGACATGTCAAACTGCCGGGGCCTCGGCTTCGACGGAGCAAGTTCCATGATGGTGAAGTTCAGAGGTTGTGCCGCCTTCATCATGGAGCAATACCCCCTCACCAAACCGATCCAATGCTTTAATCACAGAGTGAATCTGCTGCTGACCAAGCCCTGCGATGTGAAAGAAGTAAAACTTGCCCTTCAGATCCTCGACGAAGTCAATAACGTGATTTACTCCAGCAACATGCGGACGCTCCAGCTCTCCAAAATCGTAAAGCCTTCTTCTGGTAAGTGAGGGAAGTTGGTGCCCTTGTTTCCCACCAGATGGGTTGAGCGGCATGATGCAGTCCTCGCGTTCATCTAATTTCTGCCTAACATTGCGGTCTTCATGCAAGAGGAAATGAAACTGCATGCCAATTATGGCATCTTCCTCGCCACAATTAGGAACCCTCGCTTTCTTATTGGCCTTTTTTGTTGCGGAGTCAGTTTTGGTCCATACACTCGAGCCGAGCAGGACTATGCAGAAGAAGGACGGTAACTTGGCATCTGCGTACGCACTGATCCGTGAGATCGAGACTGTTTCCGCCAAGTTCAGAAAGAATTCCGAGAAGCACTTCCACGCTGTATTTGCAAAATCAAAGGATCTCCTGATTGAAGTGGACTCAGCTCACGATGAAGTCCTTGTCCGCCGAGTCTGTGCACGACAGACACAGCGCGCGAATATCCCGGCTAGGACTGCTGAGGAGTATTATTGACGCTCGGTCTATATTTCGTTCGTTGACCAAGTGATCATCGAGCTGAATAGAAGGTTTGAGGACGATATCATACTAGTTGCTCTCCGGTTGAAGGAGTTTCTAATGGGCTCAAAATCAGACGTAGATGCCGTCTTTAATGCCACTAAGATCTACGAAAGCGATTTTGAGTCAATGGTGCTTGAGCAGGCGGAGGCACAGCGGTGACAAATTTCGCTCCGGTCTTCGGGACTGTCAAGAATACGAAGGAGTACGATTGCGAAGCTCCTGACCACCTTAATGACTCTGCCGGTCTCAAATGAAGAGGCCAAACGCTCATTCTCAGCCTTGAAACGGTTAAATACGTAAATAATGAGCGCGATTGGCCAGGATCTCCTCAACGGCCTCGCACTACTCACTGTCCACAATGACATTCGAGTTTCGAATGATCAAGTGATTGACAAGTTTTCGGAGAAAAACCACCGTCTCCTTTTCACTTAGGCAAATGAAGGGGGGAATTAGGCATGGGCCTACAATTTTGACAGAGCCTACTCCTGGAAAATAAAAATACTTTTCTATTATGTGCCTTGTTACTTAAGTGGGCGAAGTGACTTGCAAGTAGCTTACATCATTATATTCTACACTACATGTAGATATCATTTATACCTATAACTTATTCGTACGTATTTAGCACTGATTAGTTGTACGATCATACATGTATTACACGTGAAAATATGTGCCATAATAAGCAGCTTTAATAAATTTACACTCATCAAAATCCTAGCATCGACCCTCTCCCCCAATTCGCATTTTCTGGATCCGCCACCAGACCTAGCAGTATACCTACCAATAGAGTGTTTTCAGGTAAGATGCTAGATCAGCACCTGACACGATAATATCTATAAATATCATTAAAAATAAATTGTAAATATATATAGAGTCAGTAATAAGGAACACTAGCCATAACAAGTCCATTAAGAATTAGGCTGGCTGATTACCTATTATCTTACCCACGTAGGACTGGGTTATGGAGAACTTTCTGCCCCTCCAGATAAATAAGCGTGATTTTAACAATAGCGTTCTTAGTTTTCATCTTCATATTAAAACTCCGATTTGGAAGAAGCTCAACAGTTTATTATTATTATTATTATTATTATATATATATATATATATATATATATATATATATATATATATATGGAAAAATATCCAAGACAAATTGGTGCGGTTAAGGTAATGGCATAATTAGACAACTGCTCTGCTTCAGGTCCAGCAGGTGATCCTATCCTCCTTGAACTTCCAGTTCAAGGAGGATAGGATCACCTGCTGGACCTGAAGCAGAGCAGTTGTCTAATTATGCCATTACCTTAACCGCACCATATATATATATATATATATATATATATAATTTTTTCTCCTTTGGGAACAGCTTTGTCTTTTAGTAACTTTCGATACGTGGTAGCATCCATTTTCCTATCAATTTCATGAAATGCTATTGTGTCATTTGCAGTAAAGCAACCCTAAACCATGTAATTACGTCCTCCGTGCATCATGGTTGGAATGGTGTGTTTAGGATCATAGGCTGCTACTTCTGCCCTCCAAAGGTGACAAGCATTCTTTTGTTCGAAAAGTTATATTCAAGTCTCTTTGACAATATAACTTTGTTTCAAAATTCAGTTCCATTTTTAAAATGTTCTATAGCAAACTTTAAACGGGTCGGTATATGTTTTCTTTTATATTAAAAAGTGGAGTTTTGCGGGAGTCAAAGAATGTATATCATTACGATGGAGCTTTTTACTAATAGTTCTTTTACTCAATTTAGTCTCTGACAGTTCTAGATTGCTTTGTAGATCGTTCATAGGAATCATTTGATTAGTAATTATTTTTTAAATTTGGAGGAATGTAACGCCGAGACCGATCGTTGGTTTTGCGAAGAGCACCGGATCTTGGCAAGTTCGAGTTTATTCCATACTCGCCTTGGTTTCTAATTATAGTACCTACAGTTGCATAATAAAGTTCAACTCACTCAGAAATAGTTCTAAAGAATAATCCATATGAATGCTGTTTAAATATTTGCTGTCGAATAGCTTGAAGAACTTGTTTTACCTTCAACATTGCTCAAAGCAAACATCTTTTTTTTATAGATTTTTATCAATGAATGACTTTGCTAATATTCAGCAGTTTACATCAATTTCGTTTCTGGAAATTTCTCGAATCTTCAATCCTTCCCTTTTGATAAAATTTAAAAGATTTCTTCCGTATAATAACAATTTTCTGTCATGTTATTAGTGGTTGTATACTTATGCTGTAACAACTGCCCATACAATGTACAGTTCTAAAAGTATACTATGTAAATATGTAGCTACTCTAAATTTATATACGTACCAGTAATAATTAATGTATTAATTATGAATCATACTCGTATAAGCCTAAAAATAATTGTACAAAAATTCAAATCCAGAAGATACGTTGTTTCCTTGCTATAGAAGTCACATCACGTGATACCTACGCGTATTAGCCAATATCATCTGAGTATTCCAAGGTAACCAGTGCGTCTTCTGTAATGGTTTGTCAAGAGAGACACGGGAACATAAGAGTTTTAAAGTGCCTCGAACTTTCGTAGTTAAATGTTTTTCAAAATAACAACGGTTGGTGAATTATTCGTTTTAAGACATCTCTTCTAAGGAATTTAAAGATATATTTTTCTTATGCAGTTTTATGTGTACTTACTTTTCAGATTTGACACTGTTTTCCCGAAAATGCATACTATTCCCATAATCGACTAAAGGTACATAATAGGAAAAGTATCTACTTCCAGCAAAAATGAGTTTCAGATCTGAAAAGTACACCTTAAACTGCATAAGAAAAACATTTACAAATTCATTTAAAAGATCAAAAATCAGAACCGATCCTAAACTTACCTAACCTAAACTGAACTAACCTTACCTTACTTAACGTAACGTAACCATACTTAACCTAACCTAACCTTACCTTACCTTACCCTAACTATATTTTCCTCAGCTTCTTGCTGAAACAAAGTTTTGCGCATAAAACAGTTTATAAACTAGAGATTAGCACTTGGTCGAAGGAGGGCATTAGAAAGCCACGTACCCTTAAACGCAGTAACCACTAATTTGCATGTGGTTTTACTGTTTTTTGAATTCTTTGCACTTATATTACAGTGAAAGAAATTTCAATCTTCCTAACTTTACAATTCCTGCAGCATTAAGGCATTTAATAAACCGCGAGATTATACCGTGAGCCCTATATATTTCTAAGGCCTGAATATCGTCCTCAAAGACTTCATGTATTATTTGGTATTGTGACTTACAACAAACACCTCATCCCATTCTAATATATCAACTGAAGAGACACCCATGCGTGGAACGTACGAAATATAACAAAGCATGCTATTGACTAATTAGTCAAAAGACACATGGCAGATCGTTTGCAGATATAACATAGCATGCTATTGGCTAACTAGTCCGATCAAAAGTTGTTAAAAATAAGGCTAATGGTGCGCAAGTAGTAATGCTGGGTGGATGCCGAGTCTCCCCTCCCACTCACCCCCCCTTATCAGTTTTTAGTGGAACCCAAGTCTCTCCTCCCCCCCAATACTTTGTTCATTGACCCTTTATCGAAGGAATTAGAGTCTACACACAGACACATACACTCAAACTTTCAAAGGAATGAGAGTCTACACATACACACACATACACTGGAGCAAATCGCTACGCCATATATCTCACCCATCCACTCTTCCCCAACACTAGAGTTGGTCACTGAATTTTTTTTAGGATGTGTTTTCTCGTTTCATTTTGAAAATAATTAGTATGTTTAATGATGCCAATGCTAGATATCGAAGTATTAATCAAAAAATTACTAATACTTAGACCGCTTCATCATATATGGCATCAGCAGTAAGAGACAAAGATCGCATCAGCGACCTTTTTTAGAAGAATTATAGTCTACACGCACACACACATACATTGAAGCAATTCATGCCTGTAATCTAAAGATTATGAATGTCTAGACTGGATTTAAGATATCTGCAAAGATCTCTTCTCTCTCTTTCGAATGGACCCTTCTCCTTCCCCTTATTTCTTTATCGTCTTAAAACCTCATCTGTAGAGATATAAAAACCAATTCGAATAAACTCTCTTAACATAGTACTTCATAGCATTTGGTGGGAAGAAAACTTTTTTCCGGTTTGTTTAGGAACTTTTAAGTAAACATAAGAATATGGAGTCATCAACAAAAGAAGATCAATAGAGTTCATGCGATGAGATATCTAACTTCCTTCAACATTTCACCCTTTCGCAGTTGACAACTTCGTTCACAAGGTAAGTCATTTTCTTTTTGTAACTTGTTTAAAAAGTCGAGGTTGTTATAAAGATTTATTTTACATTGTAATTCAAATATGCATACATTTTCTACAGATTAATAAATCGAAAAAAAAACATTTAATTGATGCTAACCATAATATTGTATAATGTCACATAATAAATACAAATGAGTTGATAGGCTACACAATTACATATTTTCCAACAATTTTTTCTTTACATTCTATTAAAAAGTATTCTTTACAAACATTTCTTCGTTTCTTTAATCATTATATAAATCAAATTTCTCAATAAAAGATCAATATGATTTACCGATTGTTATCTGTTGAATAAAATAGACACAAAACAAGCCACATGAATTTAAAAAGTAACTTTCTACTCTGAATGTATTAACGATAATAAATTTATTCATTTTTACTAAGATTTTACGAATATAAACATCGTTCTGGGACCTAGACATAGGCTGTCGAAATAATACAAACTTTTTTTGTCAACAAACAAAGCTATCCAATGCGAACCAGGTCAATGGCTGCTGTCCAGATTAATTATATAAGCTTCTGGTAGTTTTAAAGGTAAACATAACTTAGTGTCTCTCGCAAAACGGCCATGAAAAACATGCTTTGTAGTTATATTTCCATACAATTATTCTTCTATTCTTATTGCATTCATTTTATTAAGGATAAACTAATACGTTTCTAGACTTATCTCTCTCAATAACAGACTGAAACTCCGCATATATAACAAGGGAACCAGGTCTATTGATGGAAATATAAACTGTAACTGTATTGATAATGTAACCTGTTGTATAGGATTGGAGCATTCACCAAGGCAAGTAGTACTATTATCCTGATTTAGATTAATACGATAAATATTTTGAACTTAAATAAACTGTTCATACGGAATTCCAATACTCTTTTCACCTCCAATACACACTATTCCGTTATATAACGAGTAAAAAGTCCTTGAAGCAACTGGATCTGCATCTTCCGAATAGTCTAATTCAAATGATCTTTCAACTTTATTCCTGTTTATATAGATGATGACACGATTCACATTATGAGTTTAAATTCAAAAGGTGATGCATTATAGCTACCAGAAAATGCCGAATGGTCAACCATGCCAATTACCATCCTCGTATGTATTCTTCCCATGAAGATATTATCCACACTCTTCATTGATATTCCATTCACAATTGTAAAATTTCATATACGAACTTGTGTGATGGGGTACTTAGCGTTTGATGTGAGCCACCTATTTTCTATCTCTGGTTAAGCAGATCCTGAAAGACGGACTTTTCTAATGTAATGAATACTCTCTAATAATTTTATTTTAGCTTTTAAACAGGTCTGGCTGATAAATATTGTAAGTGAATGTGGTGCCTTGGATAACTTTATCTTTATTGAGACTCTATTAATTACTTCTTATGTTGTGAGAAGGAATCGGCAAGTAGTTTTCGATATACATTAATTAGTTTTTGTTGAGATCTGCTATATTTCTTTGCTATACTTTGTTTAATAGAGCAATATCCTGCAGTGGAAAGAAAAGTAGATTTTTCTTTTACAGTATAGTTCAACAAGGTCTCTAAATATGCACGATAAAGGTAATTATTTCCAATGGAATTTACAGATATTTCATTTAAATAAATGTCAACATTACTGAACAAAGTGTGAAGAATATTATTTTCCAGAAAAATATTCTCACCATCTTTAAGTTCGCTTCCATCTGCCTTTACAAGTCTTGCTTTAATATAAAGATAAACCTCACTCCGGT